>OY728152.1:1490450444-1495450444 GCA_963277665.1 Viscum album
ATACGGAAAACTGACCAAACACATTCGGATTCTGTTGAACCTTTTGTACAACGATCCATGGGTAATTTTTGACATGTACTAGTCAACCCTGCCTAAATCTGAGGCGCATTGTGGCCGTCACAACTCGATGTGTCTCATTTTTATTTGAAATGGACTACATTTTAAATGAAAAGTACAACTAGCAAACAGAAAACAAACCAAACGCTTTCGGAATATGTTGATACATTAGGACAATGATCCATGGGTCATATGTGACGTGTACGAGTCAACCCTCCTCAATCCGAGACACGTCATGGCCCGTATCACTCCAAGTGTATGTATAATGTTTAAAATGGACATCATTTTTAGTAAAAACCACTTTTATGTATTCTTAATTGTGTATAACACATATAATAACTTATTCAGTTTTTTATGTATTTTATTGATAATTGATAATTAAATTATGTATGTATTCAATTATGAATTGAATTCCGGATTTGGCATATAATTTTCATCTAAGTTTTAAATTTAATTCTAAATTAATTATGTGTGTTTATAATTAAATTATGAATTATGATTTAATTCTGGATGTGTATAGTTCTAGAGTGAAATGTTAAATGTGTTTGCATTATATGTTAAATAATTGGAAAGGAGAGGGAATGGAGAATTACAACACAATGGACAGGAATGGGATTGCATACCTATGCAAATTGTAGGCTACTATTCTATTTTCACAGCATATCCTATGCGTACGGTTTTAAACCGTTGGCATACATTTTTTAGGATGTTTTTACAAATGGTTCTATGACAACTGTTGGTAAAAACCCTTTTCCAATGGTTTACAAAACTGTTGGAAAAGGTTCCTAGAAGATGTTTTTTCCAACGGTTTGGTTGAACCGTTGGAACAACTTATACCAACGGTTCAGCCAAACCGTTGGGATAGGTTACTGTAACTAACCTATCCCAATGGTTCTACATAAACTGTTGGGAAAACGTTTCCCCAATGGCTTCCTTCCCCACGGTTGGCAGAACCGTTGGTATAAGATATACCAATGGTTCTGCAGCCTATCCCAACAGTTCTGAACCGTTTGGGAATATACTATTTCTAGTAGTGTAAGGAAAGGATAATGCATGGGCACAAATATGGGTAAAAAATCTATTTGATTTAATGTAGTATTTTTTTATTTATATTAATTAATATATTGGGTTTCAGCTTCAGTTTAAGTTCCCTGATGGCGAAGCTGCACGACCAGCACGTTTAAAGAAGCTCAGAGTGTTTTGGAGAGCTTATAAGCATGAGCTATATGTTGGATGGTGTGATAGAGTGGTCACAGATTTGGAGACATTACCTATCGTGGATGACTGCCTGATAGAGCAATATCACCAAATGATTACCCATTGGGCGACTGCCAAATTTAAGGTATTAATCCCATTTGAGGTATTTAAGTGACAGTTTTTATATTTTTCATTAACATTATCTTATTTATTATTAAACATTATTTTGGAATATTCTGAAAAAAAACATTGATTCAAATCAATACCTCCACACTTTGGGGTGCATTACTATGTCAGATCATGAGAGGCAGCTGGTACGATATAGTTGTTTATAATTTTTCTTTTGGACTTTCCATTTTTATTGTTTCGTACATAGATATGTGATTTATTGAATATTGAATATATGATTATACTTGCAGTTTATATTGTTCAATGTCATTACAGAAGCACAAATTGAATATTGAATGATGTATCCCTTGAGCAATTTTTTTTTGCTCGAGTAGAAGGAAAAAAGATGGAACTACGGTTAATGAACCGACACATGAAAATATTGTAAGTTTTAATTTGTTTATTTCAAAGATTAATATCTATTTTGAAATTTAATAATCTATTAGTATTTCTAACTGGCTGCTTTAGAGGCCCTTGATTCCCAGGATCCTGAAAATTTAGGGTCACACGATCATTTATATCAGGTTTTGGGAGATGAGAACTCTGGTCGAGTACGCCGCCGACCTGGTAAGAATATAGTCCCGACGAGGTATTGGTCTTCTCCAAGAATCCATTATAGTACCACTGAGTTGGAGCAAGTTGATGAGCATGCAAGGAAGTATGATAAAAGGGTCAAAGAGTTGGAATAACAGGTTCAAATGAGGGACAACGAATTAATGAAACTGATCAAAGCTTTATCTTCATCACTTCCACCAGAGGCCAGCGTGGCTTGTCAAACATATATGTCATAGATGGGTGCATTATCCAATGCACCAGGCAGCAGATCTATTGGCTGTTAGGATGATGACATTCCTGGTGATGACAAGGATGCTGAAGAGGACAAAGGTGTGGATGAGAATGAGGACGATGGTGAGGATGGGGCTGATGGCGAGGATGGGGCCGAGGGCGAGGATGGGGCCGAGGTTGAGCGTGGGGATGATGATGAGGATGATGACAAGGATAGAGATAGTGGCGAGGATGAGGCTGATGATGGCAGTGGTGATGGTCATGGTGATCAAGTGAAGATTGATCCATTACATTTTTTTAATTATTTATAACTCTTTATTTTTGAACCTAGTTTTTCACTCTAGTATGGATATTTTTGAATTTAGTATAACTCTTTATTTTTGACCAAGTACTGGACACTTTTGTACTTACTTTTTTAACCAAAATAAGAACTTTGAATAATTATTGCATCCACTAAAGCTCCTCCCACGTCTATCCTTCCAAATATGTCTTCTTTAGAAAAATAAACATTATCCAATACCACCAGAAGTTTGGAAGGCAAAAAAGAACTAGCATCAATCCGAGGTACGGTGTGGAAGGTATCACTCGAGTGTCTGTGTTTAGCTTAAAATGGACATTGTTTTAAGTAAAAACAACAGCCATACGGAAAACTGACCAAACGTATTCTGATTGTGTTGATAATTTTACTCTCAATTAGTAGTTTCAACTACCTAGTACCACTTTTAAAAACAATGAATATAAAATATATATCTTTATTATACCACAATCCTGAATCAAGAGTCTGTTTTTTATAACATAAGATCAGTTTCAGACGCGCAGTTTGCGCGGCATGGCTGAATATGTGTTTGTTAGGTGTTTGGCGCATTTGGAAAGCATACGTGGGGTGGTCAAAACTGGCTGAACGACCTTGGAATGCAATGAAATCAGACGACAACAAAGGGTGGGTGAATTGAAAAATTTTCGGCTAGCCGGAACGTCAATCGGAGGTGTCGTGTAACCGCGTTGGCCGAAAACGCACTCAGTGTGTCGTAAATGGCCAAAACATGGGTTTTTTGGTCAATTGCATGCCGAACGACATCAGAATGACTTGAAAACACATGAAACATCCTAGTTATTATTCGTGAGGTGTAAGAGGATACATCACATCATTTGGACGCGTGTTTTGCATGGAACGACTGAATATGTGTTTTTAGGTGTTCGGTGCGCTTGATAAACATGCGTGGGGTGGTCAAAATCGGCCAAAGAACCTCGGAATGCCATGAAATTGGATGAAAACAAAGGGTGGGTGAATTGTGAAATTTTCGGCTAGACAGCACGTCAATCGGAGGTGTCGTGTGACTGCGCTGGCTGAAAACGCACTCCGCGTGTCGTAAATGGCCATAACATGGGTTTTATGGTCAATTGCATGCCGAACGACATGGAAATGACTTAAAATCAGAAGAAAACACCCTATTTTTTTATTTGTGAGGTGTACAAGGAGACGACAAATCATTCAAACATGTGGTATGCACGGCACGACTGAATATGTGTTTTTATGTGTTTGACGCGCTTGAAAAGTGTGTGTGGGGTTGTCGAAACTAGCCTAAAGACATCGGAATGCCATTAAATCAGACAAAAACAAAGGGTTGCTGAATTGTGAAATTTTCGGCAATACGAAACCTCAATCGGAGGTGTCGTGTGACCGCACTAGCCAAAAACACACTCGACGTGTCGTAAATTGCAGAAACATGGGTTTTTCGGTCAAATGCATGCTGAACGACATAGGAAGGACTTGGAATCACACAAAAACATCCTAATTATTATTTATGAGGTGTACGAGGAGATTACACGTCATTCGGATGCACGTTTTGCACGGCCTTGCTGAATATGTGGTTTTTAGGTGTTCGATGCGGTTGAAAAGCATGTGTGGGGTGGTCGAAACCAGACGAACGACCTCGAAATTCCATGAAATCGGACGACAACAAAGGGTGGGTGAAATTTGAAATTTTCAGCTAGACAACATGTCAATTGGAGGTGTTGTGTGACCATGTTGGCCGAAAACGCACTCTGCGTGTCGTAAATGGCCAAAACATGGGTTTTATGGTCAAATGCATGTCGAACGACATGGGAATGACTTGAAATCACACAAAAACACCGTAGTTATTATTCATAAGTTGTACTAAGAGACGGTACGTCATTCGGACATGCGGTTTGTGCGGGACGGCTGAATACGTGTTTTTTAGGTGTTCGGTGCACTTAAAAAGCGTGTGTGGGGTGGTAGAAACAAGACGAACGACATAGGAATGCTATGAAATAGGACGACAACAAAGGGTGGATGAATTGGGAAATTGTCGGCCAAAAGACATGTTAATTGGAGGCGTCGTGTGACCACACTGGCTGAAAGCGCACTTCACGTGTCGTAAATGGCCAAAACATGGGTTTTACGGTCAAATGCATGCCGAAAGACATGGGAATGACTTGAATCAGATGAAAACACCCTAGTTATTATTCTTGAGGTGTACGTGGAGACGACATGTCATTCGGATGGGCAGTTTGCACGACATGACTGAATATGTGTTTTTTTAGGTGTTCGGTGCGCTTGAAAAGCTTGCGTGGGGTGGTCGAAACCAGCCGAATGATCTCAGAATGCCATGAAATCGGATGACAATAAAGGGTGGGTGAATTGTGAAATTTTCAGCCAGACGACAGATAAATCGGAGGTGTCATGTGACCGCACTATCCGAAAACGCACTCGGCATGTCGTAAATGGCCAAAACATGGGTTTTACGGTCAAATGCATGTCGAACGAAATCAGAATGACTAGAAATCAAACGAAAACACCCTAGTTATTATTTTTTATGTGTATGTGGAGACATAACGTCATTCAGACATGCGGTTTTCACAGCATGACTGAATATGTGTTTTTTAGGTTTTCGATGCGCTTGAAAAGCTTGCATGGGGTGGTCGAAACCGGCCAAACGACCTCAAAATTCCATGAAATCAGACGACAACAAAGGGTGGGTGAATTGTGAAATTGTCGGCCATACGGAACGTCAATTGGAGGTTTCGTGTGACTACACTGGCTGAAAAAGAACATCGCGTGTCATTAATGGCCAAAACATGGATTTTACATTCAAATGAATGCCGAATGACATGGGAATGACTTGAAATCTCAAAAAAACACCCTAGTTATTATTAGTGAGATGTACGAGGAGACTACATGTCATTCGGACGTGCGGTTTGCACAACATGGCTGAATATGTATTTTTTAGGTGTTCGGTGCACTAGAAAAGAGTGTGTGGGGTGGTTGAAATTGGCCGAATGACCTAGGAATTCTGTGAAATCGGATGACAACAAAGGGTTGGTGAATTGTGAAATTTTCGGCCAGACGACACATCAATCAGAGGTGTCGTGTGACCGCTCTTGCCAAAACTGCACTTCGTGTGTCGTAAATGACCAAAACATGGGTTTTATGGTCAAATGCATGTCGAACAACATGGGAATGAATTGAAATCACACGAAAACACTCTAGTTAATATTCATTAGGTTTACGAGGAAAATGGAACATCATTCAGACATGCGGTTTGCGCGGCACGGCTGAATATGTGTTTTTTAGGTGTTCGGTGTGCTTCAAAGCATGCATGGGATAGTCGAAACCAGCCGAACAACCTCAATATTCCATGAAATCAGACAAACACAAATGCTGGGTGAATTGTGAAAAATTTTTCCAAACGGCACGCCAATCGGTGGTGTCGTGTGACCGTGCTGGCCGAAAACGCACACCGCGTGTCGTAAATGGCCAAAACATTTGTTTTAGGGTCAAAGACATGCCGAACGAAATCGGAATGACTATAAATCACACGAAAACAACCTAGTTATTATTCTTGAGGTGTATGATGAGACGAAACGTCATTCAGACGCGCGGTTTTCTCGGTACAGCTGAATATGTGTTTTTTAGGTGTTCAGCGCATTTGAAAAGCATCCATGGGGTGGTCGAAACTGGCCGAACTGTCTCAGAATGCCATGACATCGGACGACAACAAAGGGTGGGTGAATTGTAAAATTGTCGTCCAGAAGACACATGAATCACAGGTGTCGTGTGACCACGCTGGCCGAAAACGCACTTCGTGTGTCGTAAATGACCAAAACATGGGTTTTATGGTCAAATGCATGCCGAACGACATCATAATGACTTGAAATCACATGAAACACCCTAGTTATTATTTGTGAGGTGTGCAAGGAGACGAAAAGTCATTCAGATGTGCAGTTTGTGTGGCACGGTTGAATATGTGTTTTTTAGGTGTTCGACGTGCTTGAAAAGCATGCGTGTGGTGGTCGAAACCATCCGAACGACATCAGAATGCCATTAAATCAGATGAAAACAAAGGGTGGGTGAATTGTGAAATTGTCGGCCAGATGGCACATCAATCGGAGGTGTCGTGTGACCACGCTGGCCGAAAACGCACTTCGTGTGTCATAAATGGCCAAAACATGGGTTTTACGGTTAAATGCATGTCGAACGACATGGGAATGACTCGAAATCACACTAAAACACCCTAGTTATTATTCGTGAGGTGTACGAGGATACGACACGTCATTCGGACACACAGTTTGCACAGCATGGCTGAATATGTGTTTTTTAGGTGTTCGGTGCGCTTAAAAAGCGTGCGTGGGGTGGTCGAAACCGGCTGAACGTCCTCAGAATGACATGAAATTAGATGACAACAAAGGGTGGGTGAATTGTGAAATTTGTAGCTAGACGAAACGTCAATCGGAGGTGTCATGTGACCGCGCTGGCCTAAAATGCACTCGGTGTGTCGTAAATGGCCAAAACATGGTTTTTACGGTCAAATGCATGCAAAACGGAATTGTAATGAACTGAAATCACATGAAAAAAAACTAGTTATTATTCGTGAGGTGTATGAGGAGACGACACATTATTCGGACGTGCGGTTTGGGCGGCACGACTGAATATGCGTTTTTTAGGTGTTCGGCGTGCTTGAAAAGTGTGTGTGGGGTGGTCGAAACCGGCCGAATGACCTCGGAATTCCATGAAATCGAACGACAAAAAAGGGTGGGTAAATAGTGAAATTTTAGGCTAGACGGCACGTCAATCGGAGGTGTCTTGTGACCACACTGGCCGAAAACGCACTCCCCGTGTCATCAATGGCCAAACATGGGTTTTACGGTGGAATTTATGCCGAACGACATAGGAATGACATTAAATCACACAAAAACACCCTAGTTATTATTCATGTAGTGTAAGAATAGATTTCACATCATTCGGACGTGCAGTTTTCACGGCACGGCTAAATATGTGTTTCTTAGGTGTTCGACGCACTTGAAAAGCGTGCATTGGGTGGTCGAAACCAGCTGAACGACCTTGGAATTCCATGAAATCTGATGACAACAAACGGTGGGTGAATTTTGAGATTGTCGTTCATATGGCATGTCAATCGGAGGTGTCGTGTGACTGTGCTGGGTGAAAACGTACTTCGCGTGTCGTAAATGGCCAAAACATGGGTTTTACGGTCAAATGCATTCCGAACGACATCGGAATGACTTGAAATCTCACAAAAACACCCTAGATATTATTCATGAGGTGTACGAGGAGACTACATGTCATTCGGACGTGTGGTTTGGCGGGAAAACCAAATATGTGTTATTTAGGTGTTCGGCACGCTTGAAAAGCATGCATGGGGTGGTCGACACTGGCCGAACGACCTCAGAATTCCATGAAATCGGAAGACAATAAAGGGTCGGTGAATTGTGAATTTTTTTTCCCGACGAAACTTCAATAGTAGGTGTTGTGTGACCGCACTGGCCCAAAACGCACACCGCGTGTCGTAAATGGCCAAACCATGGGTTTTACTGTCAAAGGCATGCTGAACGACATCGTAATGACTTAAAATCCCCCGAAAACAC
Source organism: Viscum album (assembly GCA_963277665.1). Lineage (NCBI taxonomy): Eukaryota > Viridiplantae > Streptophyta > Magnoliopsida > Santalales > Viscaceae > Viscum > Viscum album. The sequence continues at coordinate 1,490,458,557 of OY728152.1, forward strand.
CCTAGTTATTATTTTTGAGGTGTAATAGGAGATTAAAAGTCATTCAGACGCGCTGTTTGTACGGCACGACTGAATATGTGTTTTTTAGGTGTTCGGTGTGCTTGAAAAGCGTGCGTGGGGTGGTCGAAACTAGCTGAACAACCTTGGAATGCAATGAAATCGGACGAAAACAAAAGTCAGGTGAATTTTGAAATTTTCAGCTAGACAGCATGTCAATCGGGGGTGTCGTGTGACCGCGCTGGCCGAAAACGCACTCCGCATGTCGTAAATACCCAAAACATGGGTTTTACGGTCAAATGCATGCCGATCGAAATCAGAATGTCATTAAATCACACGAAAACACCCTAATTATTATTTTTGAGGTGTACGAGGAGACTTCAAATCATTCAAACGCACGATTTGCACAGAATGGCGGAATATGTGGTTTTGAGTTGTTCAGCACGCTTGAAAAGCGTGCGTGGGGTGGTCGAAACCGGCTGAATGACCTGAGAATGCCATGAAATCGGATGACATCAAAGGGTGGGTGAATTGTGACATTGTCGGCCAGACAACACATCAATCGGAGGTGTCGTGAGACCGCGCTGGCCAGAAACGCACTCCGCGTGTCGTAAATGGACAAATCATGGGTTTTATGGTCAAATTCATGCCGAACCACATCGTAATGACTTGAAATCACACGAAAACCCCATAGATATTATTCTTGAGGTGTACGAAGAGACGACACATCATTTAGATATGCAGTTTGCATGGCATGGCTGAATATGTGTTTTTAGGTGTTCGGAGCACTTGAAAAGCATGCATGGGGTGGTTGAAACTGACTGAATGACCTCAGAATGCCCTAAAATCGGATGAAAACAATGGTTGATTGAATTTTAAAATTTTCGGCCAGACCGCACGTCAATCGGAGGTTTTGTGTGACTGCGCTGGCCGAAAACGCACTCTCCATGTCGTAAATGGCCAAAACATGGGTTTTACGGTCAAATGCATGCCGAACGATATCAGAATGACTTGAAATCACACGAAAACATGCTAGTTATTATTCGTGAGGTGTACAAGGAGATGGAATGTCATTCAGACACACGGTTTGTGCGGCACAACTGAATATGTGTTTTTTAGGTGTTCAGCGCGCTTGAAAAGCGTGTGTGGGGTGGTCAAAACTAGTCGAACGACCTCGTAATGCCATGAAATAGGACGAAAACAAAGGGTGGGTGAATTGTGAAATTTTCTACCAGACGGTACGTCAATCAGAGGTGTTGTGTGACCTCTCTGGCCAAATACCCACTCTGCGTGTCGTAAATGGCCAAAACATGGGTTTTACAGTCAAATGCATGCCGAACGACATCAGAATGACCTGAAATCACACGAAAACACCCTAGTTATTATTTTTGAGGTGTATGAGGAGATTTCACGTCGTTCAGATGTGCGGTTTTCGCAGCACGGATGAATATGTGTTTTTTAGGTGTTTGACGTGCTTGAAAAGCATGCATGGGGTGGTCGAAACCGACCGAACGACTTCGAAATGCCATGAAACCGGATGACAACAAAGGGTGGGTGAATTGTAAAATTTTTGGCTAGACAAAACGTCAATCAGAGGTATCATGTGACCGCGCTTGCTGAAAACGCACTCTGCATGTCATAGATTGCCAAAACATGGGTTTTACGGTCAAATGCATGCCGAGCGACATCGGAATGACTTGAAATCACACGGAAACACCCTATTTATTATTCGTGAGGTGTAAAAGGAGATGACATGTCATTAAGACACGTTGTTTTCCTATAACGACTGAATATGTGTTTTTTAGGTGTTCAGTGCACTTGAAAAGCGTGTGTGGGGTGGTTAAAAGTGGCCAAATGAACTCAGAATTCCATGAAATCAGATGAAAAGAAAAGGGTGGATGAATTGTGAAATTTTCGGCCAGACATCATGTCAATCGGAGGTGTCGTGTGACCACACTGGCCGGAAACGCACTATGTGTGTCGTTAATGGCCAAAACATGGGTTTTATGATCAAATACATACCGAATGACATCGTAATGAATTTAAATCACACGAAAACACTCTAGTTATTGTTCGTGAGATGTATGTGGAGACGGAGCATCATTCAGTTGCACGGTTTGTGCGGAACGGCTGAATATGTGTTTTTTAGGTGTTCGGGGTGCTTGAAAAGCATGTGTGGGGTGGTCGAAACCAGCCAAACGACCTCGGGATTCCATGAAATCGGACGACAAAAAAGGGCGTGTGAATTGTGAAATTTTTGGCTAGACGACACATCAATCAGAGGGTTTGTGTGACCGTGCTGGCTGAAAACGCACTCTACGTGTCGTAAATGGCCCAGACATGGTTTTTACAGTCAAATGCATGCTTAACAACATCAGAATGACATGAAATCACAAAAAAACACCCTAGTTATTATTCGCGAGGTGTACAAGGAGATGACACATCATTCGGACGCGCTGTTTGCACGGTATGTCTGAATATTTGTTTTTTAGGTATTCGGTGCATTTAAAAAGCATGCGTGGGGTTGTCAAAACCGGCCGAACGACCTCAGAATTCCATGAAATCGGACGAAAACAAAGGGTTGGTGAATTGTGAAATTTTCGGCTAGAAGGCACGTCAATCAGAGTTGTCGTGTGACCGCGCTGGACGAAAATGCACTCGGCATGTCATAAATTGCCAAAACATGGGTTTTATGGTCAAATGCATGATGAACGACATCGAAATGAGTTGAAATCACATGAAAACACACTATTTTATATTCGTGATGTGTACGAGGAGATGGAACATCATTCGGATGCACGGTTTGCACGACACGACTGAATAAGTGTTTTTAGGTGTTCGATGCGCTTGAAATGCATGCGTGGGGTGGTCGAAACCAGCCGAACGACCTCAAAATTCCCTGAAACCAGACAAAAACAAAGGGTGGGTGAATTTTGAAATTGTTTTCCAGACGACACATCAATCGGAGGTTTCGTGTGACCGCGCTGGCCGAAAATGCACTCGGCGTGTCGTAAATGGCCAGAACATGGGTTTTATGGTCAAATGCAGGCCAAAAAACTTCAGAATGACTTGAAATCTCCCCAAAACACCCTAATTGTTATTCTTGAGGTGTACGAGGAGACGATACATCATTCATACGCGCGGTTTGCGCGGCACGGTTGAATATGTGTTTTTAGGTGTTCGACGTGCTTGAAAAGCATGCGTGGGGTTGTTGAAACCGGCCGAACGACCACAGAATTCCATTAAATCGGACAACAACAAAAGGTGGGTGAATTGTGAAATTGGTGGCCAGACAGCATGTCAATCAGAGGTGTCGGATGACCGAACTGGCCGAAAATGCACTCGGTGTGTCGTAAATGGAAAAAAATGGGTTTTACAGTCAAATGCATGCTGAATGACATCATAATCACTTGAAATCACACAAAAAAACCTAATTTTTATTCGTGAGGTGTACGAGGAGATGACATGTCATTAGGACATGCGGTTTGCGCAGAATGGCTGAATATGTGTTTTTTCAGTGTTCGACGTGCTTGAAAAGCCTGCGTGGGGTGGTCGAAACTAGCCAAATGACCATGGAATGTCATGAAATCGGATGACAACAAAGGGTGGGAGAATTGTGAAATTTTCAGCCTAACGACATGCAATCGGAGGTGTCGTGTGACCGCGGTGGCCGAAAACGCACTCAACGTGTCGTAAATCTCAAAAACATGGGTTTTACGGTCAACTACATGTCGAACGACATCATAATGACTTGAAATCACACGAAAACACCCTAATTATTATTCCTGAGGTGTACGAGGAGACTGCACATCATTCGGACACACGGTTTGCGTAGCACGGATGAATATGTGTTTTTTAGGTATTTGGCGCGCTTGAAAAGCATGTGTGGGGTGGTCAAAACTAGTCGAATGATCTCGGAATGCCATTAAATCGGACTACAATAAAGGGTGGGTGAATTGTGAAATTCTCTGTTAGGCGGAATGCCAATCAGAGGTGTTTTGTGATCGCACTGGCTGAAAACACATTCGGCGTGTCATAAATGGCCAAAACATGGGTTTTACGGTCAAATGCATGCCGAACGACATCAGAATGACTTGAAATCACACAAAAACACCCTAATTATTATTCCTGAGGTGTATGAGGAGACGACACATCATTCAGATGTTCGGTTTGCATGGCACGACTGAATATGTGTTTTTTAGGTGTTAGGTGCGCTTGAAAGGTGTACGTGGGGAGGTCGAAACTGGCCTAACGACCTCAGAATTCCATGTATTCGGACGACAACAAAGGGTGGGTGAATTGTAAAATTTTCAGCCATACGGCACATCAATCGGAGGTGTCGTGTGACCGTAGTGGCCGAAAATGCACTCACCGTGTCGTAAATGGCCAAAACATGGGTTTTATGGTCAAATGCATGATGAACGAAATCGAAATGACTTGAAATCACACAAAAACACCCTAATTATTATTCGTGAGATGTACGAGGAGACGACATGCCATTCGGATGCACGGTTTGCATGGCACGAATGAATATGTGTTTTTTAGGTTTTCATCGCGCTAGAAAAGCATGTGTGGGGTGGTTGAAACCATCCAAATGACCTCAGAATGCCATGAAATCGAACGAAAACAAAGGGTTGGTGAATTGTGAAATTTTCAGCTAGACATCATGTCAATCGGAGGTGTTGTGTGACCGCACTGGCCGAAAATGCACTCGGCATGTTGAAAATGGCCAAAACATGGGTTATATGGTCAAATGCATGCTGAACGACATTGGAATGACTTGAAATCACACGAAAACACCCTAATTGTTATTCTTGAGGTGTACAAGGAGACGACACGTCATTCAGACATGCAGTTTGCACGGCACTGCTGAATATATGGTTTTTAGGTGTTCGGTGCGCTTGAAAAGTGTGTGTGTGGTGGTCGAAACTGGCCGAACAAACTCGGAATTCCATGAAAACGGACGACAAGAAAGGGTGGGTGAATTGTGAAATTTTCGGCCTGATGGTACATCAATTGGAGGTGTCGTGTGACCGCGCTAGCTGATAACGCACTCGGCGTGTCGTAAATGGCCAAAACATGTGTTTTACGGTCAAATGCATGCTGAACAACATCGGAATGACTTGAAATCACAGGAAAAAAACCTAATTATTATTAATGAGGTGTAAGAGGAGACGACACATCATTTAGATGTGTGTTTTGCAAGGCACGACTGAATATGTGTTTTTTCGGTGTTCGACGCGCTTGAATAGTGTGCGTGGGGTGGTCGAAACTGGCCGAACAACCTCAGAATGTCAGGAAATCGGACGACAACAAAGGGTGGGGGAATTGTGAAATTGTCAGCTATACGGAACATCAATCGGAGGTTTCGTGTGACCGCGCTAGCCGAAAACACACTCTTCATGTTGTAAATGGCCAAAACATGGTTTATATGGTCAAATGCTTACCAAATGACATCAGAATTACTTGAAATCACACGAAAACACTGTATTTATTATTCATGAGGTGTATGAGGAGACGACATGACATTCAGATGTTCGGTTTGCATGGCACGACTGAATATGTGTTTTTTAGGTTTTCGGTGCTCTTGAAAAGCATGCGTGGGGTTGTCGAAACCGGCCGAATGACTACGGAATGCCATGAAATTGGACGAAAACAAAGGGAGGGTGAATTTTAAAATTTTTGGCTAGACAACACAACAATTGGAGGTGTCATGTGACCGTGCTGGCCGAAAACGCACTCCAGACAGCCCCCCCCCTCCCCGGACTGCCCCCTTCACCCCCGAAGAGCCCCCCCACACCCCCCGGACAGTCCCCCCTACCCAACAATCCATGGTTCATTTGTGATGGGTAAGAGTCATTCCCACCTCAATTCGAGGCTCGGTGTGACTGGTATCACTCAAAGTGTCTCACTTTTGTTTGAAACGGACAACATTTTATGTCAAAACAACAACTGACATACGAAAAATCTTCACAAGGCTACACATAGATTCTTGAAATTAAGGGATAATAAATAAAATATGGTTTATTGGTCATAATTTATTAGAATAAAATAATCAAAAGACATAGATGAAACACAATGGGTTATAGTATATATAGAAAAAAATGAATTATATTAGGAATGAGTCTCGACATCCCATCATGAACATGCACCAACACTCATGTTCTAATTCTCAATCATGGGTCGTTCATTCTATACAATAACATACAACAAATAAATATCATATTGTGATTTCATATGAAACCTACTAACACTCAAGCATACCATATAAAAAATTGGTCAATAAGGCTACACATAGATTCTTGAAAAATAAGTTACAAAGTCTCATAAAAATACCCCAATGGTGAAGAATACATATGGTGACACCATAGCCCCATGGATCACCTCAATCCCATCCTAAAAAATTTGGTCCTAGGACCAAACCAAAGTCCCTTTCGGAACCCCATTCCAATGACTTAATTGAATATTCATAACCACTACCCAAGATTGGGATTCATCTCACATCACACCTAGGTGATAAAATTACAATTAGCCACATACCCCCTTATTATAATTAAAAAATCTATGAAAAACATGTAGGATGTTCTGGTAACCCATCTCATATGTCGAGATTGGCCAATGTTTCTGACTAACACATCAGGAACCATTTATACATGGATACATAATCATTAGAGGAACATAAACATCCCATGTGCTTCCAATAACTCATCCTAGGTCTATGCACATGAGCACTACCATTTTCTATCTTATGGGTATCATGATCCTTGCCTCACTACCCATGTTTTTTTGTTGGTTTTAAGATACTCAACCCCAGACCACGACTAAACATCCCATGTGCTTCCTATAACATGTAGGTTTTTTCTCTTGTGTGTATTGGTGTTGTGGTTTGAGTGAGGAATGAATTCTCAATTTTGAATATTCTTATGTGTGTTGGTGTTGTGGTTTGAGTGAGGAATAAATTCTAAATTTGTAATACTCTTATGGGTGTTATTTCATTTCCTATAACATGTAGGCATTTTCTCTTATGGGTGTTATTGCATTTGAATTTCTAAATTTCTAAATTATGGAATGAATTTTAAATTTGGAATACTTTGTATGGGGATTCTGTATTGGTGTTATTTCAGGTCTAGAGAAGGATTGCTATGTTGTTGCAGGTCTAGAGAGGGGATAGGGGCCTGCTGTTGTGGAGCTATACAATTTTATATCAATGGTTCTACAACCATTGGTATAGATACCATTATATAAGGCTATACCAACGGTTCTGTAACCATTGGTATAGATACCATTATATAATCTATACCAACGGTTTGTTATAACCGTTGGTATAGCCTTATGGCATGGCATATGCCATCTATACCAACATTTATAAGCCATTGTTATAGGTGTCACGTACATATACCAACGGTTTTCAAACTGTTGGTATATGTTATACTTTTACACACATATACCAACGGTTTGTAGAAAACCACTGGTATATTTCCAATTTTGAAACCTATACCAACAGTTTTCACAGAACCATTGGTATAGGCTTATTATCACGCCTTACTTTCCCACAATTGAGGGAACCATTGGTATTCTATATACCAACAGTTTCCAAGCCTTTACCAATGGTTTTGAACCGTTGGTAAAGTGTAATATTCAGTAGTGTGTACTTGTGGGGTTGGTGATTTCCATTTTGAATTTGTAATAGATAAACATTATTACTTATTAAATTATATTGATTACCATTAGATATTTATGTTTAATTACATATTATATTACTTTCATTGTCTCCCACTATTTTAGAAACCCATTATATTCCTCATTATTGGATTCGAAATAATTTGTCGCTTGAGTATTCTAGTGGCAAGGATCCTTGAAACTACTACTTATTGTCTATAATCTTTGGATACGCCACTACCTGGAGAGTTTCTAGGTAGGGTCCAGTCTGGCCAACCGTATTAACTCATGGTTCCTTGTACTATTGAGTAAAGTCCCAGATTCGGGAATCTGAACAGGATTACCTAAACTTATTACCTATAAAGTGATATAAAACTAGCTTTGGATACTTCTTTTTAACCAAATTTAGTCATGTAGACCCATTACTCTTATAATAACTCTCTAGTAGTAGGGATCACATTCAACATTGGATGAAGATCACTCTAAATTTCCATTTTTTCTCAAATTTGAGTAGAGGATGGTGTTAATACTTGACATCTCTTTGAGGGATTTTATTTACAGAAGAATATAATCTATTTATATTGAATACGATAAAACTAGGTTGTCACGCACATAAATGGACAAGAAATAGATAAATATTTTTCACATATTTATACATTTTATCTTCTTTATTATTTTATGTCATCAAGAAATTAGCTTGAACTTGCATAAAATAATAAACCATGCATAAATAAAAAACATGAAATCAGACTGGTCTAGATCATTTTGTTATGATCGATCCATAATGGATCCATCACGACCTAGGGGGTTCCATACCTAAGTTTACTATTGACTCGTGTCACAGCCCACCCCTAGTGAAAATTTCTCGACTCCTGTCTAGATAACCACCATGAGATGATGGGGTCTGCATCTCTTAATGTCATCTTCAATTTTAAAAATATGTTGGAATGCAGGCAAGGGGGTCAATGGGTGTGGTGTACAACATGTGTCATGGATGCACAGGCCCTTATACATATTTTAATTAAAATAGATGATTCACATATCATTTAAATACTTAATTATTACAAAAATCAAACAAAATGAATAAATAATTAAATAATTAAATCCAGACATTCATAGGTCAGTCGCTAGCTCAAGACCAGTCAATATAAAATAATTCACAATAAAAATTATACTCCAATAGATTTAAATAATCTAAGGGTGTTCTAATATAAAAGATGAATTTTAATAAATTCACATAATTTATTTATCAGTTCCAATAGTTTAATTTAATTTTTTTGAGAAAACAATTTAATCAAACCATTATTTTAATTTAAATTAAAATTTCAGATTTTTTTAAATTTTAAACCCCAAAATTATTTTTTAATTAATTTAATTTAATTGCTTTACCTTAGTTTGGGGAATGAGTTTGACTGGGCAATATACTACAACAAGGCTGTTTCACTAGAGTCGGAAAAAACCATAGCGGAACCACAGATAAACCACAAAAAAACCGCAACAATGTGAGACCAGTCCTGCAACAGCCCACAACTACACTTGTGGGAGAGTGAGGTGCATCATCAGAATCAGTCTGCTAGGGTTCTAATGAGTAAGGAAGGTAGTGATACCAGAATGATGTGGTGGAATAGGACCTAGTCTACGGAGCACATCTTGGGCCGAGGGTTCCATTGACCTTCGGGCCGGTGTTGCCTAGGGGTGTGCTCGAGCAGGCGTTGTCCAGCAGATCGAATCACCAGTGCACAGGGCGAGCCCAAGTCCGGGATGATGATGAGCTCAGATGGCGGTGATCCCGAGACGGGGTCGGTACAATGGGTCGAGGGTGGAATGACCTCCGGGATGGCAGTGGCATGCGGGCCGAGGGTGGTGCGACCTCCAGGATGGTGATGGGATGAGTTAAGAACAACATGGTGTGGTTCTTCTTACCAACGTGTGTGTCGACCTCAACAATGGAGAGAGGGAGAGCGAGGAGGAAGCCTACATGGGAAGGGTGGGTAGGTTCCACCATGTCGAAGATGGCCCAAATAGCCTCACATCATCCCGATGGTGTTATTATTAGTGGGTCTGTCCTCTTGATCTCACACACTAGAGATCACCAGGTGAAAATTTTATGAGAAGAAGTCTCAATTCTTATGATCCCCCATCACCTAATAGCCTCATATCATCATTGTCCTATCAAAATGATTTAACTATACTATATTACATTACTTAAAATTATTACCATAGTATCTCTAGGTTCTCACTATAGCCTAGTATCTACTATAACCCTTTGATATGACATGTCATCCAAGGAAATTACTATAAACAAAGTGGATGCAGATGTATATACACTATTGTGGAATGGAAAAAACACATGTATATATAAAAAACTATATACATGTAGTGGTAATCAATGTACAACACAAGTTGGGTCTAGGGAACCCACATTCAACATCCTATAATAAGCTCGACACTCAATTGGGGCATGATAGAACTAATTCCTCTTGTTTCTCCTTCTTCCACACTGATGAACGAACTCTAAGATACCAGTACTCACATCCTGGATGGTACTCATCTCATGGGATGCCTCAAAATAATAATTCCTTCTGAATATGTTGAACCAATGTGTTGAGAGACTACAATGCTCTTCTATATTATCTAAGATTCTCTTAGGTTCCACTATATAATAAAGGAAAGATTTAAAATCTCAATAATAGATTTCAATCTAAAAATTTTGAATTTAGATCAAACGGCATGTTAGTGACCTTCCTCTAATTGTCTCTCCCTTGATAACTCATCAGAAAGGTATGTCGGTGAAAAACACTCAAGCTCTATAAAGTGTGTTAAGTACTCCATGACTATCATTGTACCCTACACTATATGCAAGAACTCACTAGCCAGCTCTTCCCTCAGAGTCTCGGTGTAAATTAGTCATAAAATATGGTTTTTAAATCTTGTCAAACCATATCATGCAGCACATCTACCTGGTTCATCACCCTAGTACTTTGGTTATCCACAGAGCATATATGTTGCGAGATTCACTCTCCTCTCAGGAGGTGTCTCCATATGATCAATGATCTATAGCATAGTATCAATACATAGTGAAATGTTCCTATTGTGTGGTGTGAAAAAAACAAATATTTCCTAAGTTAAAATGTATTTATGTGTTTGACCTAGGATGTCTTCATAAAGAAGAGCACAATAATCAAGATGTCGCCTTAAAATTTGATAAATAAGTGAGAATGTTTTTGAAATTTTTTATTTTTGAAAATAAAAAAGGAAATTAAAATAGTGTTTGAACACTACTAGATTAAGAGAGTTAGGGGTATATATAGGTTCAACTTTTTCAATGTCATCATGGTCATGGAAATCATTCCACCTCTCTTTCTATTGAATGATAAATGAATAGCTCGTCAATCGAGCTTTCAATCACCCTTAGTTGAAGGAAGCAATGAAAAACACTCTTATGTGTATGAAGTTTCATGAACCATTCCAAAAAAAAGTCATGTCCCATTTAGGAATTTTTTATCCTTATAAATCTAGAAAGGATTCACTTTTTCCACACACATTCCAACGATCTCTAGACACTCACCGCCTAACACAATGTACTCGATCGAGACTAATTGCACTAGGCGGAGGGAGTTTAATGTTCTTCAACCAAAGCTACTAAAAATGAATACACCCAAAAACAAAATCCCAATCACATTAAGAAAATTTTTATCCACTAAAAATTTACATCATTAAATAGAAAAAAGATTGTTTTACATTTAATAATAAGACTCCAAAATTACAAAAGTTAAACTCCCCCTCCCTGATCACTCAAAGTTTAAACGCTTCCATCTGAAGGGTAAGAGAGTTAAAAGGGGGAGAAGAGATAATAGTGAAACTATGTAAAAAATAAAGCATAAAATAAATTGAAAATCAGGACTCCCATCCTCCAGCACATCCCCTATTTCACCTTCTTCAACAACCCTTGAATGGAAGTGGACACACATATTTATAGGCTTGATGGTGGATAATTTTCCCTCAAGATTCATTCCTCGGAAATATTGAGTTAAATTAGAATAGTAAATAGAAGAATATAGGGACGTTTTCTCCATAAAATTTGTTATTATATCTCCTTTTCATGATTCCACAAAATCTCAGTGGATTTGGACAAGTTTCCCAAAAGTTATGCTCGAATTGACGATGAATACTTTTTCTACCCAAGGAGACTGCTCAACTACCACGACTTTGGAGCATGAAATAGATGCCTTAATGGTTGAATATATATATATGAAATTTTACAAATGCATGACATATTGAGTCTTAATTTTCTTAAAACTTTAATATATTAATTCAGAGTTATGTAGGTCTACGTATGATTCAATAACTTATGTTTGGTCCATTCTGTTGTCCAGAAAACCTTTTCCACGAGATTTATTTTTTGGGGCCATTGTGCATCGAATTGGGTATAGTTCTAAAAGGAAAACAAGAATTACCTGAAACAAAGGAAGCCTAAAATATGAATTATTTAATTTTGTTCAAAATTATAAAATATATACCTAAAATAAAGAATATCTATAAAACTGTTAAATTTCTAAAAATAAATAATTTTCAAAATTATGCCCAAATTTTACCAAATATATTAAAATGTTTCAAATTAGACCAAATTGATTAATTTAATGGCATTGAATCATTGAAAAACTTATTAAAAATAATTAAAATGATATCTCTATTAATTCCCCTACACTTATTACTTGGGATTTTGTACAAGTCAGCAAAAAAATTGAATCAATACAAATTCAAAACACATGATCGTGAGATTCACCAATTCTATACCAAAAAATATATATCATGACACATCAAAAACACCATTTCAATCCTCCATTTATATCATTCATTATATTTCTCTTTAATTTCTCCTCCCATGAACACAAAAAACCTACCTCACATGAATTTTCTCTCATATCAAAAATTTCAATTTTCAACAATGTTTTTTTCATCCAAACCAATGCCAATGTCACTATAGGATTGATAAATTCCTACTTATCCACGTGATGTGAGTTAAGGACTTGATTTTTTCATGAGTAATTTTTTGATTTTTTTGTGGTTTCTTTTTGTTAGAATTATATGTCAGAAAAATATTAGGATAATGAGGAAGACCTTGATCTTTTTGAAGAAAAATTTTATGATTCTGATTTTGACTCATGTATGGTCTCCTCCTCACTACCCTTAGTAAAAAAGCATTTAAATCATCATGAAAACTCAAATAAAGTTGACACTATTCATCATTTTTGAAAAAAATCAATCATCTAAAAAATAATTTTACTTGAAAGCTCACTTCTCTTATCATGAAATCTCTAAAAAAAAGGGACAAATGTCAACAAAATGATTTATTTCAGCAGAAAACACATATATTTAGCATTTTATTTCCCTCCCAAAGTTTCACCAAATGAGGTAGAATAATAGAAGACATATTCCCCCACATTTAAGTTCAACTAGATCATAAAATTTTACTTCATGAGTAGGTTTGATGGGGAAAATTAGTTTATAATGTGGCTAACCTAACAGGCAGTTCATGGATTCTATAGGAAAAAGGGATTAAATCTAAAAGGTCAGATAAAATGAAAAATATTCTTTTTCCAAGGGGGATTTAAAACCAGATAAATGATTTAGTCATTTAAAACAAAAGTACATCATACCTTCATGTTTTGAAAGAAATAAATCAAATTATGGTTAAATAAAACATGGTTCGGTTCCCTCAATAAGTGAGGTGAATTTAAATAATATGAAAAATATGGTTTATAGGCATCACATTAATGTGATTTAAAAAATTCTGATAGTGAGATGTCGCATGGGATTCAAAAATAAGAGTACCTTTCCTAAAATTACCAAATATTTGAACTTGAAACGATTCATTTAATATCAGTTTCATGGAATAAAATATTTTACTCATTAGAATGGGTTTAAAAAATATAAATGAGAATCATTTCAGATAAAAAGTTTTAATATCACACAAATAAATAAAAAGAAACATAAAAATTTGTGAAAAACATGCACTTTTTTTAAAATAGAAAAAACAAACAACAAATGAAAATTCTAAACAACAAAGGCTCCCTCCCCCACACTTAAATGATGTAGTGACCTCAATGAATTCAAATGTATTTAACATGTAATATGATTTTAAAATTAATCATATCACGAAAGAAAGTGTAAAGTAGTGTTACCACCTAATGGATTTTATTGATAGACAGGTCGGAAGAGTGTGATATCCTCCACTAGATTTGATTGAATGGTCCTATGTAAATTCATCAGCCTAAGTAAATAAATTGTTAATGGTTATTTCTCTCCATCCTTCACAATCTACACAACACCAAAAGCATATACATGAGTAACTATAAATGGACCCTCTCATACGGAATGAAGTTTACCAGACATCATCTTGAGTCTTGAGTTGAATAATATCACTTTTTCTCTAGGATATAAGTATTTTGGTTGTATTATCTTATCATGATCCACACTTTTCCACTCTTTTTAAATCCTATAATTTTCAAAATCTTCCCTTATAATTTCCTCCATCTCATACAACTCTAATATTCTCTCTTTCCCAGCTCTCCCGAGATCTAAATTCATCTTCCTGGTAGCCTAATACACCTTATTCCACAATTCCACTGGTAGGTGATAGATTTTCCCAAAAATCATCATATATAGACTAATTCAAATCATGATATTAAAAGTTGTCATGTAATACCATAATGGGTCCTCCAACATTTTTTTGCAATCATTCCTACTTGGTTTAATTGTCTTCTCCAAAATTCCATTGATTTCCCTATTAGACACCTCATCTTGACTATTTGTCTGTTTTTGATAGGTAATTGATATTTATGATGCACCCCATACTTATTCATAAAATCCCTCATTCTAATACTATAAAAGTGAGTCCCTTTATAATTGATGAGGGATTTAGGCACTTCAAACCCACAAAATATATTGGCCTTGAAAATATCACAAACAAATTTAGCATCATTAGTCCTATTGGATTTTGCTTCCACCCATTTGGAAACATAATCAACCACAAGGTAGATATAATAATTTCCAAATGATATTGAAAAATTTACTATAAAATATATACATCAAACTTAAAATATCTCACAAAAATTAAGTGGTTGTTCGGGAATTTTTTGTCTCTTTGAAATGTTTAAAAAAACTGATATTTTATAATGTTTTTGAATAATTAATGAGAATCTATAAAAAGGGTGGGCCAATAAAGTCCAAATTCTAAAACATACCTCGTTGTCATTTGAGGTCCAAAGTTTCCTCCAGAATCTAAAGTGTGAGAAAACTCAAATATAGAAACAATTTCACTCTTTGGAAAACATATTCTTATCACTTATTCATTGTAAATCTTCTAAAGAATTGGATCATCTGTAACGCCTTGACCCTAGTTAACAAGAGTTGGTGCATTATAACATAATATTGGCATGATCACAAGGAAATCATGTCTCGAAATAATGTTTAGTTTAGTATTATTGGAAACAAGATTCATATATAAGTTCAAATTTACAACTTGAAAAGAAGTACAACACGAATTTATTCCATTAAAAACATTCAAGCCTCCTAGATTATGCCGGCAATTCACTCTTAAATAACTTCTTCATATCCTTGGAAAATGAAACATAAGAAAGGGGTGAGCTCAAACACTCAGTAATGGTAAGCAATATAGTGGAAGATAACATAAATATTAACCATAGTGAATAATTGAAACCACATTCCTTTACCAATAATAAACATGAATACTTTTTTGGAAGGAATATCAGCTGAGTAAATAATGACGTAATCAAACACAATCATGGGTATTCTACTAATCGAATGACCACATGAACCATCAATTTTATTTTCATAATGAGGGAATGTATATTACAATACATTCTAAAACATTTTTTCAAGTCCTCATCCAAGACATCTAAAAATGATTAAGGCCATGGCCAAAACCATATATCAAATTGGGAAAGGACTCAGCCAATTCCACTTCTAGTTGTCTTATGAGACCTACCAAATCATTGAGGAGCTATAGCAGGCTCCACCCATCATTTACTAAGTCCAATACATTCCTCATATGAAAATGTTTAAATATAACATAAACATTTGTATTAAAACTAGCATAAAAATATCAATACTTTAACCCTAAATCGTGAATGGTATAAAAATAGCACATCCACAGTCAAACATATCACAAAACCATCAATACAATATCTATGTTTTGTATCACAACAAATCAACTTAACTAAACTTATAATCCATCAAAGTATTTTGACATAGATGAAATCAAAACCTTTTTTAGAGAAATGTCTCTTTCTATTTTGAAATAATTTATGAGTCAAATAATTATAAAGAAAACAATTATGTGGAAAATATTTTTATAAGCTTGTATGGGAAGCTTTGATGATGTTATAGCGGAAGAAAATATCTGCACCCGCCATATAAGTTAAAAAAACATTCTTACCTTAATTTGGTCGAAAAGGTCATAAAGTACCTTATTTGGAAAACAACAGAAATATTACTTTCAGAACACATAAGGTCAAATAAGGGTATAAATGAAATTAACCCATTGTCTAGTAAATAGTAAAAAAAATATTTTGAAATAAATTTTTATGAAGCATGGATGTGGATGATAAAGAGGTCCCAGAAGATACTTACGTAAAAACAACCTCAGATAATAAAGGGATTGTAGAATTAAACCTTACCTTGTAATTTACATTGGTCGATGGTAGTTTAACCTCCTGTATAATGGTGAAATAATTTTTATTAAATTATACAAGAATCATATACAATAATATGATATCATATATGATCTATTAACATTTCTTTGTTAATAATATCTTTGTATTATCGTCATTTCGGGTGTTAACGGATTCATTTTCCTTTATATTATTTATCATGAGAGTCATATTTTTTATGGATGGGATGTATCTTATTCATATAAAGAATGATATTAAGTCTTTAAAAATTATTTTTAATCATCAAATGAAAATTATTCTTGAATGGATAAGATGGGTAATGAATCTCAACGCATTCATGGAGACGGTAATCCGTACGTACTCATGAGCGAAAATATCATTATGTTGATATTAAAATAAAATATAATTGGATTGTATATCATATATATAGAATCATTATCAGGTTATATTTATTTTCACATCAAATACACATCATTATTATACCCATCCAAATAATATTGTACTGAATAATAAATACACCACGACGTGGAGATGGTAAGCTGTATGTATGTATGTATGGTGACATGTCATTCAAATAATGGATAGAATAATGAATATGGTTGTACCATATTCATAATAAAATCATAGTATATCAAGGATACTAGAGTTATTATTTTATAATGGAAACAACGAAGAAATAGGAAGTGGAAGAAGAAAGGAACATGAAAGAGGTGATGAAATATTTACCTCTTCTTCGATTTCTTCCTTTTTATTTGATCAAAAGGGCTCCATAGGTTGGATTTATGACTAAATTAAGGCCTATAGGATGAAGGGAGGACAGTTTAGAGTGTATTTGGGAAGGTTTTGTCTGATCCAAATTGCTTTTAATGAGTGAATTAGACAGAAGGGGGAGTGACCTTTTATAATAGCGCTGAGGGGCACCTTAAGAAAAGATTGAAATATTATTTTATAATAAAATCCCTTTCGGTTTCTAATGGTTCCAAAATGGATTATTTAATGTATAAGGTGGGTAAGGATCGAAACCCACTCAAAAATAGGTTTTATACAGGTTTGGTTCACTATATTACCCTTAACTTTTAGATTTAACTATTAGTTAAATAGTTTGACATTTACCATGTCGCTTAGTATTTTTATAATATATGGTTAATAAACATACTATATAATTCTAAGAGAACATCAAGTGGTTAATTAATGATAAACCTATTATTATATAAGTTTTTTGGCAGAACTCTAGATTTTTAAAAATAGAATATCAATTAATAATATAATATTGTTTTAAAAAACTCTTTTATGCCAATTTTGAAACTATTTGGTGTTCTGTTTTTCCTAAATTCATTACAGCATTATTAATTCAAAAATAATTCATCTAACCAACCCTAATATGTCATATTAACCTATAAAATTAGTTTAATTCATAAAAAGTCTCAAATTACATTTATTTGGATTTTTATAATATCAATTATTTTAATATTTCATTAATTCGGAAATTACTACATCATTATTGTTTCATAAAAAATAAAATTATTTAATGTCTAAAAAATTTAAATAAAATACCATTTTGTAGGAAATATTTTTATCTTTATAATGAATATTTATAGTCGAATTTATCTTATCTGTAAACCAATATTAAAAAAAATAGTTATTAAACTTTGATTTTAACTCTTCTAACTCTTATTTGAATTAAATAATAATAAATGTCCTAATCTAATCCAAGTGGACCAAAGAGCATCATATTTTATTCCTAAGGTTTTTTTGGTCGAATTATACTTATCCAATAGAATTAGGACATGTTTTAGAGTAATAATAATATCATTTTTACCTTTAATTACCTTATTTATTTTTAACACTGGTAAATAAAAGTAAAAAGTAACTATTCACAAAAAAATTTATTTTCCTCTTATTGAACCAAATTTTACTTACTAAAATCAATCTTGTCTCTCGAATTTTTGAAATTCAACTCACAGAAGTGGTAAAATTAATTTTTATGTAAATTTGCAAATGCTCTTAGGAGGTGGGTAAAAGACGGTAAAAAGTTCAATAAAATTTATATATATATATAATTATTTTAAACTGACTCCAATGAATTAAATTGAACTTATATAGGTATTATGTATCTATTTTGACCTAAAATAAATTTAAATAAAATAAATAATTATTTAAATAAAAATTCGATTTTAAGCTATAACCCAGTGTTTTTCACTATTCATCAAAAATTAAAAGTTTTCCGAAAAATACCAAGAATCCACCCTAAGCTAATTTCGGTATTCCGAATCCAAAAATTAATTCCATTGTGAAAGATAAAATTTTTAAATTTTTAAAAAGTGGCTATTACTATTCATAATAGCTAGTTTGGTTGGTTGTGGTGTTTTAGAACTCGAAGTTGCATATAACACACGTTATTGTAATATTCATAGAGAAGCGTACCATGGAAGCTTGGGGTGTTACATTATCACCTCCTTCAAATAATTTCATCCTCGAAATTTCTAGAATATTACTGCATAAAAAGACTCGGGTGGTTCTTCATCATAAGTTTCTGAGGTCTCACGTTGCCTCTTCCATCTTATGGTTTCTCCACAGAACTTTTACCAGACGAGTCGTCTAGTTCTCAACACTTGTTCTCTTCTATCAAGAACCTTGACATGCTCTACACAATAAGACAGATCGGGTTCCATTTCGAATTCATCATAGGCGAGTACATGCATTGGGTCAGGCATGTATTTTCTCAACAATGATACGTGGAATACATTGTGAAATTTGGAGAGACGTTGTGGAATTTCCAAATGGTAAGCTACATCCCCAATTCATTCTATAATTTCAAAAGGTCCGATGTACCTGGGACTCAATTTACCCTTCTTACCGAAATGTATAACACCCTTCCATGGAGATAACTTTAAGAAAACATGATCTCCTACCTGAAATTCCAAATCCTTCCTTCAGTTATCATCATAGCTCTTCTGCCTAATTTGAGCTGCTTTGATGTGGTTTTGGATTACCTTCACATTTTCCATTGTTTTCTCCACAAGTTCTAGGCCTATGAGATTTCTTTCACCAAAATCATCCCAATAGTTTGGTTTGCGACATCTCTTTTCGTATAACGCTTTATATAGTTCCATTTGAATACTTGAATGGATGATATTGTTATAAGAAAATTCTACCAGAGGTAAATATTGATCCCACATACCTTGAAAGTCAAGTAAGCATGATATCAACATGTATTCTAACATTTTAATAGTCTGTTTTGATTCTCCATCAGTTTGGGGGTGGTAGGCAGTGTTCAAACGAAGTTCAGTATCTAGGGATTTCTGAAGACTTTTCCAAAATCATGATATAAACGGGGGATCACGATCAGAAATAATAGATAGGGGTAATCCATGAAGTCTCACAACTTCATTAATATATAGTCTTTCTAGACATTCAAGTGGTAAAACTTCTCTTATAGCATTAAAATGTGCTGACTTGGTAAGGTGATCAACAATGAACCATATTCCATCATTCCTTCTAGGAGTCTTTGTTAGTCCCATGACAAAGTCCATCATAATATTATCCCATTTCCACTCAGGTATGGGAAGAGGTTGCAAGAATCCTCCAGGCTATTACCTTCCAGATTTCCATTGTTGACACACCGTACATCTTGATACAAAATCGGCAATATCCCTCTTCATGTTGTCCCACCAAAAATGTTCCTTCAAATCTCTATACATTTTGGTTCACATAGGGTGTATAGAGAAATTAGATCTATGAGAATGATTCGAAAATTCTCTTTTTAGATCAGGTATATCGGGAACACAATGTCTCTTCCAAAATTTTAAAATTCCATCTTCATATATGAAGTTACTCAATCTCCTGTTATTCATAGCTTTAATCTTCTTTTGAAACTCCTCATCATTAGACTACAAAATTTTTAACCTTTATAGTAATGATGGTTTGGAAACCATTTGAAAAAACATTGATGTTTCTCCTTCCATGGTTATTCCCATATCCATCTTTACTAGATCCATGTATATAGGATCCTTTTCAACATTCATCTTGTTCAAAACTCAATGATATTTTCTACTCAAAGCCACTTCTACCTTATTTTATTTCCTCGGGTGGTAGTGTATCGTTCGATAATAATCCTTGAGTAGTTTAAGCCATCTCCTATCCTCATGTTGATTTATTTCTATAATAAAATATACTTCAAACTCTTGTGATCGGTATATATCTCAGATTTTCACCATATAGATAGTGTGTTCAAATCATCAAAGCAAAGATTACAATTTCTAACTCAATATCAGTAGTAGAATAGTTTTGCTCATGAATTTTTAGTTGTCGTGATGCATAGGAAGTAAGCCTATAATTCTGTATAAGGACACGACCATGTCTTTTCTTTGAAGCATCATTATAAATTACAAACTCATCATTCCTAGATAGTAGAGTCAAGATAAGATCATTAACTAATCTTCTCTTCAATTATTCAAAACATTCTTCACAATCTTTTCTCTAAACAAATTTAACCCCTTTTTTGTGTGAGCTTTGTTAATGGATTACCCAACAGGGAAAAATTCTAGATGAAACGTCGATAATAACCATCTAAATCAATAAAACTGCATACCTTAGTTATAGTCATCAGTGCTTTCCATTCTTGGATTTCTCTTGTCTTATAAGGATCAACGAAGATTCCATCCTTAGAGACAATATGTCCACGAAAATAAATCTCCTGAAGCTAGAATTCACACTTGCTAATCATTCTATAAAATTCATTCTTCTACGAGTCTTTAGAATAATGCACATGTGATTTTTATGATCTTCATAGCTTTTGGAGTATACCAAGATATCAGTAAGAAATACCACTAAAAATTCATCAAGATATTCCATGAAAACATTATTCATTAGATCCATGAAGATAGAAAGTGCATTAGTCAATCCAAAAGTCATTACTGTAAACTTCTAATGCCCATACCTAGTTCGAAATGATGTTTTTGGAATGTATTCCTCCTTCACACACAACTGATGATATCCAAATCAAAGGTAAATCTTTGAAAAGTATTGAGCTCCATGAAGTTGGTCAAATAAATCATCAATGGGAGGTAGGGGATAATTGTTAGTTATTGTTATAGCATTGATCTCCCTGTAGTCAATACAAAACCTCATAGATCCATATTTCCCCATAATAGAAAGGATAGGGGATCCCCATGGAGAAAATATAGGGAGAATAAATCCCTTATTACTCAATTCCTCTAGTTGTTTCTTTAGTTCCACTAATTCCATAGTGGGAATTCTATAAGGGGTCTTCGATATGAGCCTTGAACCATGAATTAAATCAATGGAAAGCTCAATTTCTTGATCTGTAGGATGTCCCGGTAAATCCTTTAGGAATACATCAACATACTCTTGCACAATAGGTACATCCTCTATTTGAAAATTCTTTTCCTCACCCACAGTTATTTCATTCTCTTCCTCCCCAATAATTGAATTTAGTTGAGCTACTGGGGGTAGATCTAGATAAGAATTTAGTGGTGACGATTCTTCACTAAAGATAAGGTGTTCTTTATCATCGTCATAAAAAATAGTAACCTTATTCTTCTTACAATAAATTTTGGAATCATGGTCTGAAATCCAATCCATACCGAGGATTATATCAAATTCAATCATGGGTATGATGATGAGATCAGTAGATAAATAACATTTATATTCCCTAATGGGAACTGATTCACAAAACATTGTAGCAATGATACTTCCCTAATGCGTTTTTACTGACAACTCCCTTGTTAAATCAAAATGGAAATATATAATTTTCATATAAAATTGGGAAGATATGAAATAATGAGATGATCCAGAATCAAATAAAATATTGTCTAAATTTTAGGAAACCATTAAATTACCTTCCACCACATCTTTCAGGGCTTTAACCTCTACAGTAGTGATCACATAAGCTTGGTCTTGATCCTTTTGACTTTTTTGAGGTATGTTTCCCTCATGCATAGGACATTTATTTGCATAATTTCCAATCTCCCTGCAATTGTTGCATTGAACATTGGTAGAGTCTTTCTTTCTCTTACAATCACCAGCAAGATGGCCTTTCTGTCCACATTTGTAGCATACTCCTTTTCCTTTTAGACATGCACCCGGGTGCTTCCTTCCACAATTATCATAGGGTGGAAATTCAATTCTTCCCTTCTTCCATGTTTCCTTATTTCCTTTCCCAGAGTGTTTAGAATATCTCTTCTTCTCTTGCTTTTCTTTAAAGTCATAAGAAATAGATAATTCATTTTATCTCTTAATAGCGAACGATACAATATATTAGTATGATGAGAAGAATTGTGATATTAATGCTTGACAGAGAAATGGTTTTAACCCATCAAAGAAACAATCAATCTTACTTCTTGGGTTATGTATATAATATGCAGTATAAATCACTAACCTTGTAAAGTTACCCTCATACTTTGCGACATTCTCATCCTCCTTTTGCGTCAGACTCAGAAATTTCCTTTCCATATCTGCTCGATTGTCACAAGGAAATAATTTTTCTAAGAAAATATCATTAAACTCCATCCATTCCATATTTGATACTTTATCATCTTCTTTTGTGTTTTTAATCAATGACCATCATTGATCAACATCTCCAGTGAGGTGGTAAACTTCCATGACAGCTTTTTCCCTTTTGCTACTCCCCAAGGAATGGAATATTTTATCAAAGGAATTTATCCATTGCTCAACAAAAAATGGATTTTTAACCCCATTTAATGATGGTGGTTTTTGCCTCATGAAGCAGTCTAACATTGATCCTCTGCACTATGGATCAGGGTGCTCCATATGGGTAATTTTATTATACATAACCTATGTGAGTTGTCCCAGTATGGTGATAAGATGATCAGAACTAGTTGTATCACTAGCTCCATTATAATTATCCTATGTAGGAGGGAATCCCTATATAGAGTGCGTGCATGGATACAGTTTCCATTCCTTCAACTAGGTGCCACATCTAAACAATGGCATACAATATATTAGTTTATGAATCACCATACATAAATCCAAACTTGTAAAACACTAAACATACATTGAATAGTTTATGGATATAATTCATAATCATAAGAAAAATTCATTGAGTAAGTATATACTCATAAACCTTTCATAATGGTTCTTAATGAAAATGAGAATTATCCTAAGAATATCCCCCAGGAGTGTCGTAACCAAGAGTGAAGCAAGGCCTATTGTCATGCACCAGTTCCCATTCGAGTCTAGATCAAAGTGGTGTTTTCAGGTTTTACCTCTAGGTATATCTGTACTAGAGCATCCTCTATTTTCTCACATCCATACATGGATGTATTCCTCGGAAAACTCACAAAATATCTACAATACCAAAATTCTTGGATTTTCTTCTATACTAATCCTCAAATTTTATCATAGGGCTATGTGCTCTAATCAGAGTTTATCTAAATCTAGTTTCCAGGGTTTGTACTAAACTTCCTCTGATACCAACTGTAACTCCCCAACCCTAGTTACCCAGAGTCGGTGCTTTATTATATAACATTGTAATGATCATAAGTAAATTATGTCTTGAAAGACCGATCAGTTTTGTATTATTGGAAACAATATTAATACACAAGTTGAAATTTATAACTTGAAAAGAAGTACAACACGAATATATTCCATTAGAAACATCCCAGTATTATAGATTATTCCTGCAATTCACTCATAACTAACTTCTTCATATCCTGGTAAAATGAAACATAAGGAAAGGGTGAGCTCAAACACGCAGTAACGGTAAGAAATATAGCGAAAGATAACATTAACATTAAACATCATGAATAAATGAAACCACATGACTTTACCAATAATAAAAATTAATACATTTATGGTCGGAATATTATATGAGTAAATAATTCCATAATAAAACGTAATCATGGTTATTCTACTAATCTAATGACCACATGAACCATCAATACTATTTTCATAATGATGGAATGAATAATGCTGGAAATTCTGAAACATTTTGTCAAGGCCTTGGTGAAGACGTCAAAAAATGATTATGGCCTCAACCAAAACCATATATCAAATTTGGAAAGGCTTCAGCCAATTCCAAATCTATTTGTCTCGTGAGACATATCGATGCATCGAGGAGCTATAACAGGCTTCACCCATCACATACTAAGTCCAATACATTCCTTATATGAAAAGGTTGAAATATAACATAAACATTCATATTGAAACTAGCATACGAAATTTAAATACTTTAACTATAAACCATGAATGGTATAAAAATAGCACATCCATAGTCAAACATATCACAAAACCCTCAATAAAATATGGAAGTTTTCTATCATAATAAATCAACTTCAAATAAACAAAAAATCCATCAAAGGATGTTGACATAGATCAAATCAAATCCTTTTTAAGAGAAATATCTCTTTCTATTTTGAAATCAATTAAGAGTCACATAATTATAAACAAAACATTTATTTTTAAAATATTCTTATAAACTTCTAAGGGATGCTTCGATGATGCTATAGTGGTGGAAAATAGCTTCACACACCGTATAAGTTTAAAAAAATATTCTTACCTTAATTTTGTTGAAAAGGTCAAAAAGTAACATGATTGGAAAACGACGAAAGAATTCCTTTCAGAACATATAAGTTAAAAAAAGGTATAAATTACATTAACTCATTGTATAGTAAATAGTTAAAATGTTTTGAAAAACATTTTTAAGAAGCATGGATATGGATGATAAAGAGGTCCCAATAGATACATATGTAAAAATAACCTCATATAATAAAGAGATTGTAGAATTAACCTTTACCTTGTGATTTTACATGGTAAAGGGTAGTTTAACCTCTTGTATAATGGTGAAAAATTTTATTAGATTATACAAGAATCATTAACATTAATATGATATCATATATGATTTTCTAACATTGCTTTGTTAATAATATCTTAGTATTATCATCTTTTCGGGTGTTAACGGATCCATTTTACTTTATATTCGTTGTTATGTGAGTTATATTTGTAATGGATGGGATGTATCTTATTCAGATAAAGAATTTTATCAAGTATTGAAACATTATTTTTTAATCATCCAATGAAAATTAGATTTGAATGGATACAATGGGAAATGAATCTCATCGCGTTCATGGAGACGGTAATCCGTACGTATCCATGCTTGACAATATCATTTTTTGATATTAAAATAATATATAATTGGATATTATATAATATATACATGATACATATCATGTTATATTTATTATTTACATCAATTACACATCATTATTATACCCATCCAAATAATAATGTATTGAATAACAATTACACCACGACGTGGATACGGTAAGTCGTACGTACGCACGTATGGTGGCATGTCATTCAAAGGATGGATAGAATAATGAATATGGTTGTACCATATTTATAACAACATCACATTATATAGAAGATAATGGATTTATTATTTTATAATGGAAACAACTAAGAAAAAGGAAGTGGAAGATGAAATGAACTTGAAAGAGGTAATGAAATATTTACCTCTTCTTCAGGTTCTTCCTTTTATTTGATAAAAAGGGCTCCTTAGGTTGGATTTCTGACTAAAGGCCTCTAGAATGAAGGGATGATAGTTGAGAGGGTATTTGGGTAGGGTTTTTCCATTCCAAATGGCATTTAAGGTGTGAATTAGAGAGAAGGGGGAGTGCCCTTTTATAAGAGGGGTGAGGGGCACCTTAGAAAAAGCTAGAAATATTATTTTATAATAAAATCATTTTCGGTTTCTAATGGATAAAAAATGGATTATTTAAAAGATAATGTGGCGATGTGTCGAAAACCACTTAGCCAATAGGTTTTAGACTGGTTTGGGTAACTATATTAACATTCTCTTTTAGATTTAACTGTTAGTTAAATAGTTTGACATTTACCATGTCTCTTTGTATTATTTTTATTATATGGTTAATAAACATACTATATACTTCCAATATAACCCCAAGTGGTTCATTAATGATACATATATCATTATATAAGTCTTTTTTATAAACCATATATTTTTAGGAATAGAATATCAATTAATAATATAATATTTGTTTTAAAAACTCTTTTATGTCAATTTTGATAGTATTTGGTATTTTGTTTTTTCTAAACTCATAACAAAATTATTAATTATAAATAATTAATCTAAACATTAATTATATGTCATATTAACCTAAAAAATTACTTTCATTCATAAAAAGTCTCAAATTACATTTATTTGGATATTTATAATATCAATTATTTTAATATTTCAATAATTAGGTAATTACTACATCATCATTATGTCATAATTAAATTATATTATTTAATTTCTAAAAAATATAAATAAATAAAAAATCTGTATGAAATATTTTTATCTTTCTAATGAATATTTATAGTCGAATTTATCTTATGTTGAACTCAACATTAAAAATGTTTTAGTTATCCAACTATGATTTTAACTCTTTTAACTCTTCTATGAATTAAATAATAATAAATGTCCTAATCTAATCCAAGTGGACCAAAGAGGTTCATAGTTTTATTCCTAAGGTTGTTTTTGATCGAATTATACTTATCCAATATAATTAGAATATGTTTTAGGATAATAATAATATCATTTTTACCCTTAATTACCCAATTTACTTTTAATTGTGGTAAATAAAAGTAAAAACTTACTATGCACAAAAAATTATTTTCATCTTATTGAACCAAATTTTACTTACTCATATCAACCGTGTCTCCCAGATATTTGAAATTCAAATCACAGAAGCATTAAAATTATGTTTTATGTAAATTTTCAAATGCTCTTATGAGGTGGGTAAAAGATGGTAAAAAGTTCAATAAAATTTTTATATATCTAAAATTATTTTAAATTGACTCCAATTAATTACATTGTACTTATATAGGTGTTATATATCTATTTTTACCTAAAATAAATTTAAAAAAGCATATAATTATCTAAGTAAAAATTTGTTCTTAAACTATAACTCAGTGTTTTTAACTATTCATCAAAAATTGAAAGTTTTTAGAAAAATGACAAAAATTCACCCTAAGCGTATATCGATATTTTGAATCAAAAAATGAAGTCCATTTTGAAATATAAAATTTATAAAATTTCAAAAAGTGAGTATTAATATTCATTACAGCTAGTTTGATTGGTTGTTGTGTGTTAGAACTTGAAGTTGCCTACAACACATGCTATTGTATTGTTCAAAGAGAAGCGTACCATGGGAGCTTGGGGTGTTACATCATCCCAAATGTAATATCTATATTCAGATTTTTGTTTGTGAATTTTGTGAGAATTAAAATTAGATGGGACCTGATATGTTACCAGATAATTGATCGTGTCATCCTACAAAGGCACTTCCCCTTCTATCAAGTAACACAACTCTCTTAGAAGGTGATCATTCAACGATTCTTTTTCTAGAATTTCAGCTTCAGTAGTGTTGGGCATCCTGCTTAAACGATCTGCCAATTTGTTCTTAGATCCCTTCTTATACAAGATTTCAATGTTTAACTCTTGAAACAGTATCATCAATCTCACTAGCCTTGGTTTAGCTTCGTCCTTATTCATCATGTACCTAAGAGCTGCATGATCAGAAAACACAGTGACTTTAGTTCTAGGAAGATATTGTCCAAATCATTCTAAAGAAAAAACCAACTGCTAAAAACTATTTTTTTGTAGTTTTTTCATTAAATTACAACACATACAAGGTTATTGAGGCATAAGTAATGATATATAGACTTACCTCAATTTTTTTATAATGTACTGCTTCAACTTCTTGGTTGGAAGCATCATAAAGTAGCTTCAATGGTTCTTCCAAATTTTGTGGGTGCATCACAGTTGGTGTAATCAATCTCCTATTCAACTCATCAATAGATTCCCTACATGCTCCATTGAAATCAAAATCAGCATACTCAAAAATCAATCTAGAGATAGGGAGAGTAATCTTACTAATTTATTTGATAAACCTCCTATAGAATCCTTTGTGTCCAAAAAATTTTATAACATGCTTCACACAAGTTGGGTAAGGTAATGAATTTATCACATTAATTTTTAATTTATCGTCTTCAATGATTTTTTACGAAATGACTTTAACAAGGAAAATTCCTCTATCAACCATGAAACTACACTTTTCAAAATTTAAAACAAATTTCTTTCAATGTAGGTTTTCAATACTTTTTCTAGATTTTTCCAAAAATGGTCAATGGAATTTCCAAAAACTATGAAATCATATAATAAAAACTCTATGAAATCTTCAATGTGATCAGAAAAAATACTTACCATGAAAATCTGAAATATACCTTGAGTGTTACAGAATCCAAACAGAATCCTTTTTTATGAAAATGTGTTAACGGGAGGAGTAAAGGTTGCTTTCTCTTAATCCTTAGGAGAAATGGGTACCTTAAAATCCATCCAAAAAACAACAATTATTTCTCCATAAAAATATCTCTAAAATATGGTCAATGAATGTGATGGGGGAAGTTATCTTTCTAAGTAACATGATTCATCTTCTTAAAAACAATGCACACCCTCCAGCTATTATGAATTCACATAGGGATTAATTCATTATTTTCATTCCTCATAGTGGTTAGGTCAGTTTTCATTGTAAATACATGAATTGGGCTAACCCAATGTGAATATAATATGGGATATATGATCCTAGATTCTAAGATAATCTCAATATCATTCTTCATAACCTTCATAAAAGTGGGATTTAGCCTCCTTTAGGGCTGTCTAACATGTTTGGAATCTCCCTCAAAAAAGAATTCTATGTGTGAATATTTTCGCTTTATTACTAGGATGTCCCCTGAGATCCAACCTATTTCTTGGAAATACACTACCAAAATCTCAATAAAATATTTTATTGCGATTGAAAAAATTTATTAGAAATTATCACTAGTAATTTCTCTCCTTCCATATGTTACACATATTTCAAATCAGTGGGGAGTGGTTTTAATTCTAGATCAGGGGGCTTCTCAATGGATGAATCTAAAATGACATTCCCCACTTCAAAAAGCCAGACCTCCTACACATAAGAAACCATTTCATATTCCTAATCAATTAAAAAATCATCAAAGAAATCATATTTTATATCTTCCTCCGACATGAAATCATAATTTCCATCATTTTGGGCATCCATGTGTTCAATGATATTTTTAATGGAAGAAGTCTTTCCTAAGACTAGGAATTCATTGAAAATACCTAATTATTCATTGGGTTCTGTAACAACTTAATGAGAGAGTGAAATAAGTGAGTGATCATATGATTGGTGCCTCATGGATACAATAATATTGAAGAGGACAATGTTATCTCCAAACTCCATGGTGAGTGTCCCTTTATGGACATTGATGATGGTTTTGGATGTCTTCAAGAAAGGACTCCCCAAAATTATGGGTGAGAGTGAGAAGCTCCTATATTCTTCCATATTTAGTACATAGAAGTTAGTTGGGAATAGGAGATCTTTGACATTCACCAGGACATCCTCCTGGACTCCTACTACGAAGACTAGGGATATATTTTCAAGGCAAACTACAACTCTTGTGGGATTCAACTCCCCCATCTATGAAGTAGTGTATATTGAGTGAGGTAATACATTAATTAAATAACCTAGATCACATAAAGTATTATATAAATTTAAAGAACCAGTAGTGTAGGGAATGGAAAACATCCCTAGATCTTGACAATTGGTTGGAAACAATGGTGGGATAAGGGTTGAGAAACATCCTCCCAAGTTGATCCCTTCATTTCCTTGAAGTCTCCCCTTTTTGTGCAAATATCCTTCAAAAATTTACCATACTTTGTAATTTTTGGAGTACTTCAAGATAGGGGATATTAATTTACACTTTTTGGAAGGTGTCCAGAATTTCTTTTTGAAATTCTTCTTTCTACAATCTCTTTGATTCAATCATCCTTGATGGAAATGGTGTGGGTAATTATTTATTATCCCTTTATTTCTATTATAATTTCATTACTGGCCTCTTCCTATTCATCCTATAACTCTCCTCCTCTTATTTCTTCTCTTCTTCATGGTGATTTTTTATAAAATTTTCAGAATTTTCAATTTCATTCTCCCTCAACCCAGTTGATCTTGTTTTAGGTTCATGTGATACTAGTAGTGAGAGTTCTTTTCCACTTCTTGTTGTTATCATGATGAATTTTTTTTGGGTTTGTGAAGGAGGTTTTCCTAGGTTTTGGACATGATTTCAACAGGACTCCCCACTATCACTATAGGAAATTGGACTATTTATAATGGGACCCCATCGCAAATAGCTTGTTGTAGAAAAGGGCATCACAAAAAGACATTTTGTGATAGTTCGTCACAGAAACAAACTATTTGCAACAGGATGTAGCCCTATTGCAAATTGTTTTCCCAATATTATTTAAAAACCCATTTACAACAAGTATCCCCATCGCAACAGGTCCGGCTGTAAATATTTTCCCAAGTTCTTTTAAATATATATATATATTGGCGATGGGTCGTTCTAAACGGCCTTTCATGAATATCATTAAAAAAATAAAATAATATTAATAATATTAATAGAAATAAAATAATATTAGAATATAATAATAAAATAATATTAGAAAATAATAATAATATTATTATTATTATTATAAATAATATTAATGTACTACTAATAATATAATATTATTAATATTATTAATAATAAAGAAATTATAATATTAATATTTGAAAAATAATAAAATAATATTATTAATATTACTATTAATATAATAATAATAGTGTTATTAATATTAATGAAATAATAATATTAATTTTAGTAAAATAATAAAAAAATTAAAATAATAAAATCTTCAATATTTGTAAAAAAATAAAAAAACATAAAAATAAAATAATAAAAATAATAAATAATAAAAAGATAAAAAATTAAAAAAAATTAAATAAAGAAATAAAAAAATAAAAAAAATAAATTAAAAATTAAAAATTAAATAAAAAAATAAAATATTTGAAACAATATAAAAAATGCACTATAGAGAAATATAAATAGTTAATATTGCAAAAAAAAATTGCATTCAAATATTTTATCATAAGAAACAAATATATCACTAAGGGTCCTCTGGAGGAGCTGGAGGAGATGGTGGTGGAAAATACATCCCTAAACCACGAATCAGATATCGCATGTACTCCATCTGCTCCTACAACTGTTACCATCGATGCATCTCCTACTACAGTTGCTACTACTATCGTCATAACTCTCCCTGTTAATGCTACCTTTGACACATCTTCTGCTGCTATCATTGAGACATCTCCTCATTCTCCTTACACATACTCTATATGACCTCACACTGAGCTCGCAACTACTCTTGATAATGTGCAGTAGATGAGGGTAACACTCCATGAGTTTTTCTCAAGCTAGACACTAACAACGCAGCGGTACCATAATAACTCCTAAGCATCAGTTGAGTGATGATATCAACAACTCGACTATTCTCAAAGGCATATTTGGCCTCCTTTATCCATGTTTTCTTATCAAATTAGTGGGCATTGGTCTGACTGTTGGTCTTGGCCTGACTCACAGTCGGTGAATGAGATGCTGCAGACTTATATGACTCCTTCAATTACAATTTAAAATTAAAATGGTTAAAATATTATTTTCAGTTAATTTAAAAACTCAAAAATAAATTATACGAACCACAATCTGATGTTGTAAA
Organism: Viscum album; assembly: GCA_963277665.1. NCBI lineage: Eukaryota > Viridiplantae > Streptophyta > Magnoliopsida > Santalales > Viscaceae > Viscum > Viscum album. The sequence goes on from OY728152.1 coordinate 1,490,490,549, forward strand.
TCACCTATAATCTCTCTAGTAACTGGATCGTTATACATCCTCCTATAAATGTTTAACTCTGTGACATGAGGATATTATATTTCCTTATAAAATAATATGTATCATTTAAATTATATAAATTATTTAAAAAAATTACTTATCATATTTTCTCTATGCGTACTAAATGTACAACTATTAGCTCGATGTGTCACCTCATATCTCCCCGGGTTTTTTCAACCGACCAATGATCTCCTATGAAAACGTCCACCCAACCAATGTGAACATAATCCATCCAAAACCTGAGATGAACTGTAATGGGGTTGGTGCGTGTGAAAAGACTCATCAAACTTTGTCACTTCTTCTTTCATCATTATTTTCCATTTCAAATTGCACAGAAACTATCGCTAATGCTCACACATAAACCCCTTCTATGCCTTCTAGATAACACCATGCATCCTCTCATGGATGAGATACCATCAAACCTAAAAATAAATTATAATATTAAGCTATTAAATAAATAAATTTCAAAATAAATATTATTTATTTATATACCATCCAATAATCAAAGATGAAGTGAAAAATATTAATGGGAATCTAATCCCATATGACCCATGCTTCAGAAAAATAATTTCACAATATAGCGCTCCCCTATCCAATAACAATATGTAAAAAAAATAAAAAATAATCAAACAATTAGTATGTAAGTAAATTAATGAAGACTAATTAAAATTCACATGTAAACATACCTTTTCATGCATAGATCAAAGTCAAGATATTGACGTCACTCTGGGAGAGGGTCCGGAATAATCAATCGGGCAAGACTACACCCCATCTGAGTCCTACCTGAACATCAAGCAGTCTAAGGGTAAGACGATCCAACATCCTGCTCATCCAAAGGTAGATCATCCTCTTGAAACTGATGAAATAGATCTATGTCCATCTGAAACATGGAATGATTGTTGTTAGAAAACAATTAAAAAAACTATTATAAGTAAATATATATTGTATATAGATTTATAATTTATATTATAGTAACTAGTATTAAATCATGTCAATATTTATCTGTATCCTCATCTTCATATATGATGATGTCAATGTCTTCATAATCCTCCTCAAAATCATTAATTTCCATATGAGTATCAGTTTCATCACATCTTGCCATTTCAAATTCATTTTAAGTATGATTAACATCAAATACCGCATCAACACTTAACTGTAGGATGTCATCATCGATATTTGTCTCTCTTTTTGAAAAATATGGATTTAGAGCATCCCTTTGGAAAAATTCCCATTCCCATCACTTTGGAAGAACTACATTCACTTTGAGTAAACTGATTTTCCTTAGATTTAGTTTTTATTACGCTCCACAAACCACCCTACTCTTTTTAAGTATCATTTTAATTTGCATAATAAATTTTATATTCCTGATGAGAAAATAAAAATGGTTCACATACAGCAAGAAGACATTTATATTTAATATCAACAGTTCAATGGGTCGGATGAACATGCAATCCTCTCTCTGTATCCAAACACTAACATTTAAATATCGTTATGTAATTCTGTCCCAGATAATACAATTCAATAATTTATTTTAGCATGTCATAAAAGTCAAATTTAGTTTTTTGATTCCCTTTATGCACATGTATGAAACCAAAAACAATTTACAACATATGCATTATATGATTTAACCTATTTTGGATGGTGGGTTACTCAAGACACACAATTTATTATCAATTATATCAAAATATTGAGATATATAATTTTTTTAAAAACAAATATCAATTTAAAAAGTAATAAATTGATTTTATATGTTAAAACATAAATAATTCATGTTACAATTTTTTGAAACCAGTGGGAAAAATTATTTTTCCGATGTTCTTCAAGAGAAACTACTGTAATTTGTGAAAAAATTTATTGAAATGATTATCATATAAATTATAAATAATATAAGATTAATTTACTATAACAAAGATTATAGAATAAGTGACAGAATCACACACGGTACAAATGGTTTCATTTATTCATATTTGAGCGGGAAATATGTATGTTATCTGAGACGTTCATCATCTAAAATTCATCGTTCATGAACTACACTGAATCCACATCCAGGATTATTAATAAATAATAATTGATTTCAAATTTTTTCATCAAAACTTCTCTCGTTACGACCCATGTAGTATTGTTTTTAGGTATATTCATATTCAAAATAATAAGGGAAGAAAAAATAAATTTCCACATGCAAATAAGCCTCTACAATTGATCCTCCAACTGATGCTTTGTTACGTACTTTTTTTCAATTTTTGTATTCATCTACTGAATGGCTACATCCATATGATCTATACCAGGCCTCCAAATTTTTATTCATTCATAAAATGTCATATCTAATGTTTTTTTGAGTCAAATAAATCCAATAGGATGGTTTTTTCTAGTTTACATAAAATTAAGACAATATCTTCTTAATATATGCTTAGTGTATTGTAGTCTGTTTTCACCACAAAAATGTCTCTTAAAAAGTATGAAATGTCTGTTATCGCATACCAAATCATAGAATTCAGTAAAACTCCTAATCCAATCAGCATAAGTTTTTCTATTATCATATGGAAATCGTGAATTTTTAATCCAATAATATGATCATTTCAGACACATCTCCCCATATTTGAAGCATAACCATCTCGAAGTCTCAAATATGCAATCCACTGAAAACTAATAATCAATTTTTTTAGATAATGTATAAGATTATTTTAGGTTAATTAACTTCTATAATATGATATTTTCAAATAGTTAAAGGGATGGTTGCCTAAAAATTTGGGAAAGATCTCATCATTTTTTTAAATTATCTTTTGTATTACTTGGTGTGTCCAAAGTTGTTTGGAAAAAAAATATAAAAACAGTTCTTCTAAATATGCATGAAATCCAACATGTGATGGACCAAAAAATCAACCCAATATGAAATATCCAAAAAAATATCTTTTTTATCCAATTGTGTTCTTTCCCAACGCCATCAATTTTCTATAGGTTTATTATTGGTAAAAATATGATGGGAGGTAATAAAGAGACAATTGATTTTACCTATGTACCTGGGATCATTTTGGGAGGTTCATATCATTCAATTATACCTCTTCTAAAATGATATTTTTTTCATCTGAAAAGTATGATCAGTTGGAAGGAATCTATAATTACATTTGAAAAAACATGGTTTTTTTCCATTGAGGAGCATAAACACTTTTTTATCTCTCATATACAACGGATATGATTGTGGACCATGTATACTCCAGAAAGATAACATGTCATATACTAGGAAGTTTCTAATTTTCCACATCAACACTGGTTTCAGTAGAAAAATCTATTTCGTAGTGACATCATATATACTAATTTCATTACTTCATAATGAATTTAATTCATCAATCAATGGTTTCAAATAAACATCAATATTCTTTTTCAGATGTCCTAAAATTAATAACATCAAAAATATGTATAATGCCTTCATCAACATAAAAGGAGGTAAATTATATAGTGTTATAAATACAAGACAATATGAATACTGACCACCGTAAGAACCATATGGATAGAAACCGTCAGTATAAAGTCTCAATCATGCGTTTCCTAATTCTAAAGCAAAATAAATATGCAATTTGTCAAAATGATTCCATGAGTCACCAACATAGGGATTATTTAATCTTTTACCATTTGAAATATTGGTTTTGTTCCATGACATCAATGTCATTGTGTTTTGAGACAAAAATAAACACTATAATATGGGAGTAAGTCGGAAATATCTCAATTTTTTTACAGGAATCAATCCAGACATTCCATGTTGAGCCTCTTTATACCTCAATTTTCCACATGTTGGATAACATTCCAACGAGATATTTTCACCATAATATAAGATGCAATCATTTGAACCAGCATGAATCTTATGATATCCAAGACCAAGATTATGAACCAACCTCTTGCTCTCATAGAAATTTTTAGGCAACACATTTCCGTTAGGTAGTAGTATTTTAATTAAATATAAAATATGATCAAAATAGTTATTTGACATTCAATTATCTGATTTAATAACCATAAATTTTTCAAACGCTTAAATTTTTCTTATGTTTTGTCTAGGATATATGGATTCCTTAGCGGACCTCAATAACTCTTAAAATTGAGATGGTTTCAACTCAAGAGTTAAATCAATATCATCCTGACTCTCTGTTTAATGAAAAGATGGACCTACCACATCATGTACTAAATTTTGAAACTTTGATGGCTCCAGATCAAAATTATTAGTATCTTATATGGAAATACATTCACCATTTTGATACAAAAAAACATAATCTTGTTGAAAACCAAAATGTAATATATGGTCTCCAATGTTTTTAAATGTGTGTGAAACTTCCTCAGAGAAAATTTTTTACAAGGAAAATTAATTTTCCCTTCTGAAACAAATTATGGGATTGTTGATGAAAATGATATGAAAGCTATAACACCCTCAATATATACAAGATTTAAACCTAGTCTTTTTGGATTCCTGCACTAATTTATCCAATTGCGATCGTATAATAATGAGTTTTGTTTCCTTCTTTATTCCATATTTATCTAAAAAATATAAAATATTACGTTTTTAAAAATAATATTATATTAGACAAAAACTCTCTAAAAAATAAAAGAAATTTAAATTCAATTTTCTAGAAATTTAATATAATTTCTATTATTTAATAGTTATTTATAGTGTTTTTTTAAATTTATACTAATCAACATTAATTTTTAATAATTTATACTAATTTCTTCTAATCCTTAGTAATTAAAGATAAATTATACTAATTACCTCTAATTAAGAGAGGCACAATTTCCAATGGATTGGTGAAAGTGCTTTTACCCGATGGCTCATCTCCTTGCAACTTTATCTAACTAAAAGAACAATGAAAAATCTGCTCCTACATATGAATTTCAATTTTTGTATGCACAAGAATGAAGAGGTGGGGCCTCACTACACTTCTCTCCATTCTCGTGCATACAAAAATGGATATTCGAATGTCGGAGCATATTTTTCATAGGGAATTTAGTCTGTAAATGTACAAAGTTGATGAGTTTTCAGGAAAAGAGCCACTTTTTCCTGACTGATCATATCCTTGCAACTTTTCCTTACTCAAATCAGTATGCAAAAACTGCTCTCACATATTCATACCAATTCTCATGATTATGAAAATGGATATCCATACATTAGAGAAGGTTTTTCATACTGATTTTAGTGAGGGAAAGTTACAAGGAGACAAACCATCGAGTAAAAGGAATGCCTCCAATCCATTGGATATTGTGAAAATTAGTTGTGAATTATTTCTAATTATTTCTAATGATTCTAAATTATTTCTATTTATTACTAATTAATCCTAATTATTAATATCTATTACTATTTATTGCGAATTGTTACTAATAATACCCACTTTAGTATTTATTACTATTTATTCCAAATTATTACTAATTATTCCTAATTGTTAATAATTAATTCTAATTATTACTATTTACTCCTTAATTATTCATATTTACTCCAAATTATTAATATATACTCATAATTATTACTAATTAGTTGTAATTATTACTAATTGTTACTAATTACTACTAATTACTACTAATTTTTAACAATTATTCTTAATTATTAATAACTATTTCTAATTATTAATAATTAATCCTAATTATTAAAAATTATTTCTAATTATTACTAATTATTAATAATTATTTGTACTCATCTTTAATTGTTAATAATTAATCATAATTATTACTAATTAATCCTATTTATTAATAACTAATATTAATTTTTACTAATTTATCCTAATTATTTTTTATTAGTCCTAATTGTAACTAATTATTACTAATTTTTAATTATTTTTTCTAATTTTTACTATTTTTTAAATTATTCCAAATTGGGCCAAATATTTCTTAATTGTTACTAACAATTACTATTTATTCCTTATTCATCATAATTGTTACTAATTATTACTATTTATTCCTAATTATTCTGATTTATTAAAAATTATTACTATATATTTCTATTTATTCTATGTTACTTTTAATTTAGTCTTAATTATTACTAATTATTCCTAATTATTCTTAATTATTACTAATTATTCCAAATTATTAATAATTACTTATAATTATTCCAAATTATTACTAATTATTACAAATTTTTATAAATTAAAACTAATTATTCCTAATTATTCCTAATCATTTCTAATCATTACTAATTATTACGAATTATTCATAATTTTTACAAAATCTTCATAATTATTACTATTTATTCCTAATTATTACTAAATATTCCTATTTATTACTAATTAAAAAAAATTATTTCTAATGAATACTAATTATTCCTAATTAATAATAATTAATACTAATTACTTATAATTATTCTTAATTATTCCTAATTATTCCTAATTGTTACTAATCATTCCCAATTGTTACAAATTATTCCAAATTGTTACTAATTATTCATAATAATTACTATTTATTCCTAATTATTACTATTTATTAATAATTATTACTAATTAATATTAATTATTCCTAATTATTTCTAATTATTCCAAATTATTCACATTTTTACTATTTATTCCTATTTATTTTTATTTATTCCTATTTATTCCTATTTATTCTTATTTGTTACTAATTATTACTATTTATTACAAATTATTACTAATTATTACAAATTATTACTATTTTTACAATTTTTTAGGACTTAATCATATTTATTTCTAATTATTACAAGTTATTAAAAATTATTACTATTTATTGATAATTATTACTAATTGTTTATAATTTTTTTATAATTATTACTAATTATTTCTAATTGATACTAATTAATCCCAATTATTACTAATTGATCCCAATTATTATTAATTAATCCTAATTATTACTAATTAATCCTAATTATTGCTAATTAATCCTAAATATTGCTAATTAATCCAAATTATTGCTAATTAATCCAAATTATTACTAGTTAATCCTAATTGTTACTAATTATTCCTAAGTATTATTAATTATCCCTAGTTGTTATTAATTAATGCTAATTACTACTAATTAATCCTAATTATTACTATTTATTACTATTTATTACTATTTATTACTATTTATTCCTAATTGATACTAATTAATCAAAATTATTACAAATTAATACAAATTAATCCTAATTATTACTAATTATTACTAATTATAACTATTTATTACAAATTATTATTATTTATTACAAATTATTACAAATTATTACAAATTATTATTATTTAATCCTAATTATTACAAATTATTACTTATTATTACTTATTATTGCTAATTATTACTAATTAATCCTAATTATTAATAATTATTCTAATTATTACTAATTATCACTAATTATTACTATTTATTACTATTTATTCCTAATTATTACTATTTATTACTAATTATTAATATTTATTACTAATTATTACTAATTACTACTAATTATTTCTAATTATAACTAATTATTAATATTTATTACTATTTATTACTATTTATTCCAAATTATTCCTATTTATTCCAAATTATTACTATTTATTCATAATTATTACTAACTGTACCTATTTATTCATAATTCTTCCTATTTATTCCTAATTATGACTATGTATTCTTAACTTTTACTATTTATTCGAGATTATTACTATTTATTCCAAATTATTACTATTTATTCCTAATTGTTAATATTTATTCTTGTTATTATTATTTATTCTTAATTATTACTCTTCATTCCTAATTATTCCTAATTATTCCTAATTTTTACTAATTATTCCTAATTATTCTTAATTATTCCTAATTAATCCTAGTTAATCCTCATTAATCCTAATTATTCTTAATTAATCCTAATTATTAGTAATTATTACTAATTATTCCTATTTACAACTAATTGTTTCTATTTACTTCTAATTATTACAATTCACTTCAAATTATTACTATTTATTATTATTTATAAGTATTTATTTCAATTTACTACTTATTAATGGTAATTTTTTGTAATTATCGCTAATTGTTACTCATAATGAATAATTATTAATAATTATTAACAATCTTTCTAATTTATACTAATAACTACTAATTAATAACAATTAATATTACTATAAATTATTACTAATTAATACTAATCACAAGTATTTGTAAAAAAATGAAAAATAAAACTATCTAATTCTAATTTAATTTAATTGTGGCTAATTAAAAATTATTATAACTAATATCAAATAAAATAAATTATCTAAAAAATAAAAGAAATAAATAAATACCTTAAAACTGAATCTTTCGGAGGATTTACACAGCGAATATTGCTCTGATATAAAAAATTTGACATAGAAAATTTTTGAGAGAGAAAATTTAAGTAGACAGTGAGAGAGAAGAAGAGAAAGGAGTGGAATGAGAGGAAAACGAATGGGGGGTATATATAGGTTAGATTAATTGTGACGGGACTCGTCGCAAATACTTACCCTCCTATTAATTAGCGGTGGTGCTTAACAAGGTATTTGCGACGAGTCCCTCGCAAATACATACCTGGCGACTTACTATTTTTCAATGGGGAATAAATCCCATCACAAATAATAAAAAACAAAGTCGGGTATTTGTGACAGGCATAAAAGCCAGACACAAATACCCTTCCCGTGGTTTGGCACACAACTCGCATCAAACCTTTTGCAATGGGTATTGTCTACCCGTCACAAACAACCCATCACAAATATTCATCTTTCCCATAATGCATGTTTGTCAGCAAGTGAGCCTTATTTGCTAGGCCCTCATACTTTGATTGTAGTTGTTCCACAGAAGGTTGTGTACCGGTGGATGGACTCTGTTAGGGTCTTGGGAAAGTGGGTGGTTGGTGGTGTGAAGGATGGTTATAAGATTTATTTTGTTGAAATGGTGGTGGGTTTTGGAACTGATTTTTCTATGGGGGTCTAGCTTGATTCAGATGATTTCAAAACCCATATTCAACTTGGTTAGGCTCTCTACATGTAAAGACCCAAACTTGACGTACATGGACATTACAATACTTTTACAGAATACTTAATACATAACAAAAACAGACATCTAAGGACCAAAATAGTTTAGTGTCTTTGGAAACTTGGAACACAATCATCTAATCATGGTGAATGATCTTCAACATCTCCCATAAAGATCTTTCCCTTTTATTTTCTTACCTAATACCTTACTTTATATCTTGGGGAAAATAAAACATAACAAGGGTGATCTCAAATGCTCAGTAAGGGTAAGCATGGAGAAAATAAAATGAACCATATACGTTTGAACTTAAAAACATGAACATAATGATTAAATATTAAATTTTTTAGTTGTGAAATAAATCTTGGCAGTACGTAAGGCATAGATCATAAAGGAACATTAATCATGATAAAATAGCATGGGAATAAAACATGTAATTTTGGAAAACCATTAAGCACATGATATGATTTCTATATTAGCCAAGGCATTACTGCAAAGACCATCATAGTGGACATAATCCATTACTGAACCAGGTTAACTTGCCGCTCCAGCCCTGTATTACTGAACTGGATTTTACGTGCCATTCCAGCCATGTCTATCTCATGAGATATAAATCTTTACTCAATGCATTTGGGGAGATATAGGTCCCACCCATCTCATAATGAAATCATTTTTTTGGTGTGCCACAAAATAAACATAAATCATTCATCATAACCAAAAGAATAATATGGGTTTCATAAATATCATCCCATCATAACATAATCCATACAAAATAAATGGATATCATTTCATCATAAGAAAAATGAAACCATGTAAATAATAGAGAAATTATAATTTAAATATAAATATATTAAATAATGTCATCTTATATGGAAAATGGTTTTGATAAAACACCTGAAATGAATTCATGAGGAAATATCCTTTCTTCCTCAAAATCATTTTCTTTTCACAAAATGTCATGAAATTTTATAAGAAAATGATTTTATTTAAAATAATCATGAATTTTTGTAGAGTAAACTTCATGAAAATATGGCGGTATGAAGCCGTAAAAATCCATTCATGTTGTAAAAGTTAAAAAAATATTCTCCACGAACTTTTAACAGAAAAGTCAAAAAGTACCATGTATGGAAAACAAATGAAAGATTCCTTCCATAAAACAAAGTAAAAGTCAAAGAGGGGTAAACATGACTTTAAACATACATGGAAGAATATTAAACACTATATGAAAAACATTTTATGGACATGGATGAAAAATATAACCCCAGTAAATACTTACATATAAGCAATCTCAGATAAAAATGAGATTGCAATATTATCCCCTACCGTAGGGACAATTTCTTCAGTACATGTCCAAAACTCCTATATAGTGGGTTTAAACATATTATTAACTTGTAATAGAACCATAATAATATTTATGATATCATATATGAATCACTTATGACTTTATGTTACCCGTTCTTTTGTCAATTCCATGTTAAAGCAGCATTTTGGGTAAAATCGTTTCATTTATTGCACCATGTTTGGACTTATTGTTCTTGATATTGTTACTTATATCCTTATTTACTTAATTCTATAATGTAAAACATGATTTATATATACTATAAATTCATCATAGAAATATATATGATAGATCGAAAAATGGAATGAAATACACAGTTCATGGAGACAGTGGGTCGTACGTACGCATGAACGCTATTTTCATTTCCTTATTGAATTGAAAGGAATTAAGTAAATGAAACAAATATTTACATAAATCCAGTATCATTATTATGTAATATATTTCATCGTTATTTTTTATATATACTTTATAATCATTCTTGAATGGTTAATCATGGAGAATGAATCTTATCGCGTCGTGGGGACGGTAATCCATACGTACGCACGAGAGATGATATCATTCCCATAATTATTGAATGGAATTGGAGTGGATGATAAAATTTATCATAATCATTATTATATTATAATAATCATATATAGTTATTATTTCCACCATTATACCCATCCTTGTAAGGTGGTGGTGGAAAACATATTACACCACGACGTTGAGACGGTATTCCGTACGTACGCACGCGTAGTGATTTCGTTTTCCGTAGGATAGATAGAAGGTGAAATAGGGTTGTTTCATATTTATAATAACAGATCATTATATGTGTGATACTGATTTTTTTTTACTTTATAATGAAACAAATAAATAATAGGAATTAAAATAAGAATTTTTTTTGAAAGAATCGGTAAAGGATATTACCTCTTCTTCGGCACGCCTCTTATAAACCTCATCTTATGGAACTAAAGTAGGTCTTTGAAGAAGAATAGGACCTCTAGTAAATTTATTGGGATGTTTATAAGAGAAATATTCTGGGGTTGGCCGAGCATGAAGGTTCAAAGTGGTGTGAGGAGGAGAGGGAGGAGGTTCCCTTTTATAAGAGAAGAGACATGCACTTTTGGAAACCTCTAATATATTAATTTATAATAAACCCAAACCATACATAAAATCATACAAAGTGACTCAAATTCGAATATTAGATAAGATAGGGTTGTAACATCATCAACCAATAAAATTTAGACATGTTTTGTATTTATTTTAAACCTTATAATTTTGATTTATCCTTATTTAGTCTATTTAATTTTATTTTTGGTAATAATGTTATAAATTTTTTATGGTTATAAATACTTACATATGTGTTGTTAATTATACATAATTTGATACTTTATGACATGTTAGATCATATAAATTTTAATTTGTAATTTTTAAATATATTTTTTTGATTTTTAAACAATTTAATAATATAAAATATCAATAGTGTCAATTTTGACACAATTCATTTTTTTGAATATAAATAAAATCGAAAGAGAATTTATTTTCGAAAAAAAAACTATTTAATAGATTACTAAAAAGTCATATTCATCTAGAAAACTCATGGACACATTAATTAGTTCATATAATATATTTTTTAAATCATTTATTTGATATTTCGCTTAATACAACATTTTTGTATAATTATTTAATATACTTATTTGTTGTATAAAAATTTAAAATTAAATACTATGATGAAGATAAATATAATAGATTTTATAAGAATACTTTTGGCCGAATTGATCTTAAAAAACAACTTTTAAAATTTTATCTTTATTAATGTATAGAGGGGACAACTTTGACATCATTTAAAATAAAATAATATAAATGTCCTAATCTGTTTTATAAGGCTCCAAATGGTCCACAATTAGACCCTTGGATGATTAGGGTATAGATATACTCGACCAACAAGTTTTGGTCAAGTTTATGGTTTTTTATGGGTATTATTATTGAAATAAAAACTATATTATTAATTTTTCAATAAATAAATAATTTCTACATCATTAATGTATAAGATGTTAAGGTAATTATATATTTCATAAAAATCAAAACTAAATTACCATGATGAAGAAAAACATTTTATATTTCAAATGAGTATTTATAATCAAATTTTTATTATGTATAACCTTATATTAAATATACTTTAATTATTAAAGTTTGAGTGACACATATTTCACTTTCTTTAAATAAAATAAATTAAAGGTCCTAATCACATCCAAGTGGGTTCCAACAGATTCCATTTCGACCTAATTATGATTTAGGGAAAACTATAATCATCTAATTATATTAATACAAGTGTTAGGGTAATTTTATAATATTATATTTACCCTTAATTACCTGATTTACCTTAAACTATGGTAAATAAAATTTACCGTAGTTACTATTCATAATGACTAAAAATAAAAAGTAGCCTATTAACATAATTTGAACCCAATGATTCCAAATATGGAATACATTTTTAAAAATTCAATACATAGAAGTGGCAGTATTTAATTTAAAATTAATCCCGTTGTTGAGAAAACGGGTTATAAAAGTTAAAACTTTGGAAAATATTGAAATGTTTTTACATATGAATTCAATATAAAATTAATGATTGTTACCTAAATTATATTAAATGGTAAAAATTTATTCTATTTATAATTTAAAACCATCCAATATAATAATTTAACCATATAAATTATCTTGATGAAAAATGTTGTTTTTAATTAAAATTTAGCGTATTTTTACTATTCATCAAAATATGAAACTTATCAGAAAAATATCAAAAATTTATCGAATGTAAATTTTTATATCCTGATTCCAATAAAAAATTCTATTCCTTCAAATTAAACTTATAATAATGTCAAAAACTATATTTAAAGTTGGTGCTCCATCAAAAGGTGGCAAAACTGCATTTTTTTTTAAAATACATATTTTACCCAAAAAAATTATTTTGTTCTCATAACATGCTCTAGATAATGTGTAAGATGAATGATAATTTTATAAAATTAAAAATTTGATTAATACTATTCATAATGGCTAGTTCATAATAATATTATAAAAATATATCGTTGTTTAGTGAAACTCGATATTGTGTACAACACGTGATATTGAGGAAGGTCGCTCTTGCGTGCAACACAAGCCAAGAATAGTGTTTGCGTATACTACAATATAATATGTGGTTGCATATAGTGCAATCTAATATTGGTGTAGCATACAACACAAGACATCAAATAAATTAAAAAGAATCTTTCTTATAAATTTTTTTGGGTGTTACATTCTACCCCACTTAAAATGAATTTCGCCCTCGAAATTTGTCGGGGTTATAACTGGTTTACTAGTTGAACGTTTCTTTCATAGAAACCCAAATCGTAAAAATGAATACCAAAACATAATTTCAAAAACTAAAGTATGAAAAGTAACGATTACCAAAATTAACTTATCACTGGGTTTCCACATAAGATAACATAGGTGAAAATATGGATATGGAAGATAAATATAACCATCAATTTCTAATGGAGAGTGGTAGAGAACATGGATAAGAAAAATACATTAATCAAAAAGCCATAAATTTTTTATGATCTAACTTACCATTTGATTCATCAGATATAGGGGTAAGAGGACAACAATTTTGGTTTTCAAGATCATTTCCCTAAAGTTGATGAATTTTTGCATAAGGAGAAATACTTACTTTATTTTTTGTGTAATATCATCGTTGTTCATTAAATGAACAATTTACACTTCATATCATAATGGAATGAAGTTGAATTTGTCTTCCATGAAGTGTTAGTAGATCATGCGATAGAATGATAGGTCATTCCGTCTGTCTCAAACATAAGGTTAGAAAAAGTTATATACATAAGTCCATCTTATGGTGCGATTAATTGTATATGGTTCCATAAATGGACTTATACTTCATCTATTATACCGGTTAATAAAATAAAACTACTTTCTACTAAATAGGGACTTCCTGTAGTCCATTGGTATACGATAAAGTCATGTCACACTTCGGTTGTGGGTTCGATTATAGTAACCTTGTCCGATGTGATGGGTTGTTGTCCATCCTGTAGGTTGTCCTTTTTATAAAACTATACTATTATAACATTATAGAAATAATATCAAAAATGTTCTATCCTTAAAAAATACTATCTTATTTCCAACATAATCCATTCCAATCTTCAGGCTTATCCAAAATACTTCTTTCCAAGATCATAGTATAAAGAAAATGATTACTAGAAAGGTCATCTACCAAGAATGTGAATACAAGATTTTATCCCACATATATCATAAGATATAACATGTTAGTTACATTCCAATCATGTGAATTCCTTAATCATGTATTCACCTGAAACATGAATTACCATAGAACCTTAGTGAAACAATGAATGCTGTCAAAAGTAAACTCTTTCCATAGAACAAAATCCCAAAATTTCTATATACTCAAACCATGATATCACTTTTTCCCTATATTAGTCATGAGCTCATGAATACTATCAAACATATTATTTTCTCCTTATACCTTCATTATGCGCATATCATCTGCTTTCCAAAAATATTTCAACCACTTTTCATGGTTACCGGTGCCATAAAATTATTGAAAACCACAATAAACCAATACATAGATATTCCAATTTACCATAAAAGTACCTCAACAACATTGTTCTTGAATACAAATACATAACCACTTCAATCCACCCTCTTTAATGACTGACATGGAATAAGTCCTTCCTTGATTTAGACGTATCCTCTTAGATCAAGGCATTGAGTTGTGTAATGCACATGTTCTCCAATGATAAGACATTGAACTATATAACAATCTATCACTCTATGACCCTTCTCCCCACGCAGATAACATCTTCCCCTCCATTTTATGTATTCATCAAGGTTCATCTTCCCTTATTTAGAAATCTCAATATTCCTTTCTCAATTCTCCTCACCATGAAAACATGCATAAAAGTCCATCTTCCCCTTATTTGATGAATTAGGAAAACCACTAAAGTTAGCCTTGTTAATCATATATCACGATGACTGATTTGGCATAATAACAATATCTTTCTTTCTAGGCATTACTCAATTTCATTTCTCATAGTCTCCAATTTTTCCATTGGATTCAATGATGACCCAATTCCTTCTAGTTCCCTCCATTGACTAAAACAAAAAACCATGGTGTAAGAAATAGTTAAAATAACGAGGAACCACATAATCATAAAAAGTAACTTATGGGATGTCTAAATTATCACACATTCTTTAATACATGAAACTTTAGGTTCACCCTATATTATTCATGATCGTAAATATAATTCTAGGACTGTAACCTATAGTTATACTAAACCTTTAGGACATCCCTAGAGATACCTTAGAAATATCTCTAGGTATTTCACTAATGTTTTCGCATCCTAGTTTCCAAAGGTTGACTAAACCTTTCCTCTGAAACCAAATGTAATGACCCAAACTTGACGTACATAGACATTAAATTACTTTTGCAGAATACTTAATACATAACAAAAATAGACATCCAATGACTGTAATAGTTTAGTGTCTTTGGAAACTTGGAACATAATCCTCTAATCATGGTGAAAGATCTTCAACGTCTCCCATAAATAACGTTCCCTTTTGTTTTCTTACCTAAATCCTTTGTTTATATCTTAGGGAGAAGAAAACAGAAAAAGGGTGACCTCAAATGCTCAGTAAGGTTAAGCATGGTGAAAATAAAACAAACCATATATGTTTGAACTTAAAAACATGAAAATAATGTTTAAACATTAAAATCTTGTGTTGTGAAATAAATCTTGGCAGTACGTAAGACATAGATCATAAAGAAACATTAATCATGATAAAATACCATGGGAATAAAACATGTCATTGTGGAAAACCATTAATCACATGATATGATTTCTATATTAGCCAAGGAATTGTTGTCAAGACCATCATAGTGGACATAGTCCATTACTAAACCTGGTTTACTTGTCATTCCTTCCATGTCTATCTCGTGAGATATAAATCTTTACCAAATGAATTGGAGGGAGATATAAGTCTCGCCCATTTTATAATGAAATCATTCTTCCGTGTTCCATAAAATAAACATAACTCATTCATCACAACCTAAAGAATAATATGGGTTTCATAAACACAATCCCATAATAACATAATCCATATAAAATAAATGGATATTATTTATTCATAAGAAAAATGAAACCATATAAATAATAGATAAATTATACGTTAAATATAAATATATTAAATAATGTCATCTTATATGGAAAATGGTTTTGATAAAACACTTGAAATGAATTCTTGAGGAAAATATCTTTTCTTCTTCAAAATCATTTTCTTTTCACAAAATGTCATGAAATTTTAAAAGAAAGGGATTTTATTGAAAATAATCATGAAATATTGTAGAGTAAGATTCATGAAAATAAGGCGTTATGAAACCGTGAAAATCCATTCTTGCCGTATATATTAAAAAAACATTCTCCTCGTACTTTTAATGGAAAAGTTAAAAAGTACCATGTTTGAAAAAAAAAGAAATGTTTCTTCTATAACACAAAGTAAAAGTAAAAGAGGGGTAAATATGACATTAAACATAAATGGAATAATATTAATTACATTATGAAATACATTTTATAGACATGGATGAAAAATATAAACCTAGTAAATACTTACGTATATGCAATCTCGGATAAAAATGAGATTGCAAAATTATCTCTTACCTTAGGTCTAATTTCTTCAGTACATGTCCAAAACTCCTATATAATGGGTTTAAACATATTATTAACTTGTAACAGAACCATAATAATATTTATGATATCATATATTATTCAATTATGACTTTATATTACCCGTTATTTTGTCAATTTCATGTTAAGGTAGCATTTTGAGTAAAATCATTTCATTTATCGTACGTGTTTGGACCTGGTGTTCTTGATATTATTACTTATATCTAGATTTAAGTTATTCCAGAATGTAAAAGATGATTTATATATAATATAAATTCAGAATAAAAATATATATGATGGATCGATAAATGAAATGAAATACACTGTTCATGGAGACGGTAGGCCGTATGTATGCATGAACATTGTTTTCATTTCCTTATTGAATTGAATGGAACTAAGTAAAAGAACCCTATATTTACATAAATAAAATATCATTATTATGTAATATATTTCATTATTATTTATTATATATACTTTATAATCATGTTTTAATGGTTAATCATGGAGAATGAATCTCATCGCATCGTGGAGACAGTAATCCGTATGTACGCACGAACGATGATATCATTCCCATAATTATTGAATGGAATTGGTGTGGATGATAGAATTTATCAGAATAATTATTATGTTACAATAATAATATATAGTTATTATTTCCACCATTATACGCATCCAAGTAAGGTGGTGGTAGAAAACAGATTACACCACTGCATGGAGACGGTATTTTGTACGTACGCACGCACGGTGATTTCATTTTCCATAGGATGCATAGAATGTGAAATAGGGTTGTTTCATATTTATAATAACATATAATTATTTGTGTGATACTAATGCTATTACTTTTTAAAGAAACAAATAAAGAAGAGTAATTATAAGAAGAAATAAATTTGAAAGAATCAGTAAAGGATATTACCTCTTCTTCGACGTGACTCTTCTAAACCTCCTCTTAGGGCACTAAAAGTGTGTCTTTTAAGAAAACTAGGACCTCTAGTATGTTTTTCGGGAATTGGAGAAGATAAATTTCCAGGTGTTTTCTGATCTTGAAGGCTCAATGTGGTGTGAGGAGGAGAGGGGGGATGTGACCTTTTATAAGAGAGGAGAGGGGCACTTTTGGAAACCTCTAAAATATTAATTTATAATAAACCAAAACCCCACATAAAAACATCCAAAGTCACTCAAATTCAGATATTAGATAATATATGGTTGTAATATAATCAACCAATTAAATTTAGACATGTTTTGATTTTATTTTAAAACTTATCATTTTGATTTATCCTTATTTAATATATTTAATTTTATTTGTGGTAATAATGTTATAAATTTTATATGGTTATAAATACTTAATTATGTGTTGTCAATTATACATAATTTGATACTTTATGAAATTTTAGATCATATAAATTTAAATTTAAAATTTTATATATTTTTTGTGATTTTTAAACAATTTAATAATATAAAATATCAATAGTGTCAGTTTTGGCACAATACATTTATTTGAACTTTAATAAAATACTAGGATAATATATTTTCAAAAAAACTATTTAATAGATTACTAACAAATCATATTCATCTAGAAAATTCGTTGAGCACATTAATTAGTTCATATAATATATTTTTTAAATCATTTATTTGATATTTCTCTTAATACAACAATTTTTTTATAATTATTTAATATACTTATTTTTTGTATACAAATTAAAAATAAAATACTATGATGAAGATAAATATAATATATTTTATAATAAAACATTTTTTTGAATTTATCTTCTAAAACAACCAAATTTTATAATTTTATCTTTATTAAAGTATGAAGGTGACAACTTTGACATCATTTAAAATAAAATAATATAAATGCCCTAATCTATTTTATAAGACTCCAAATGGTCCACAATTATATCCTTGGATTCTTAGGGTATATATATACTCGACCAATATGGTTTTGTCATGTTTCAGATCCTTTTGATGGGTGTTATTATTGTAATAAAAACTATATTATTGATTTTTCACTAAATAAATAATTTTGGCATCATTAATGTATAAGGTATTATGGTAATTATATATTTCTTAAAAATCAAAAATAAATTTCCATGATAAATAAAAAAAATTTATATTTCAAATGAGTATTTATAATCTAATTTATATTATGTATAACCCTATATTAAAAATAATTTAATTATTAATGTTTGAGTGAGACATATTTCACTTTCTTTAAATAAAATAAATTAAAGGTCTTAATCACATCCAAGTGGGTTCAAATAAGTTCAATTTAGACCCATGTATGATTTAGGGAAGAATATAATCATCCAATTATATTAAGGCAATTGATTGGGTGATTTTATAATATTATATTTACCCTTAATTATGCGATTTACCTTTAACTATGGTAAATAAAATTTATGTAGTTACTCTTCATAATGCCTAAAAATAAAAAGTTGCATATTAACAGAATATGGACCCACTGATTCAAAATATGGAATCCATTTTAAAAAATTCAATACACAGAAGTGGAAGTATTTAATTTAAAATTAATCCGGCTGTTGAGATGCGTGTTTTAAATGTTAGAACATTGAAAAAGATTGAAATGTTTTTACCTATTAATTCATTGTAAAATTAATGATAATTACCTAAATTATCTTAAATGGTAAAAATATATTATACTTATACTTTAAAACCATTCTATACAATAATTTAACCGTATAAATTATCTTGATAAAAAAAGTTGTTTTTAATTAAAATTTTGCGTATTTTTACTATTCATCAAAATATGAAACTTATCAGAAAAATGACAAAAAATTCATCCAAAGTAAATTTTTATATCTTGATTCCAATGAAGAAGTTTAATTTGTCAAATTAAACATATAAAAATTTAAAAAATTATATTTAATGTGGGTACGCCATCAAAAGGCGGCAAAACTGCATTTTTTGAAAAATACTTATTTTACCTGAAAAAAATTATTTTGTTCTCATACCATGTTCTAGATAATGTGTAAGATGAACGATAATGTTATAAAATTAAAAATTTGGTTAATACCATTAATAAAGGCTAGTTCATAATAATATTATAAAAATATATCATTGTTTAGTGAAACTCGGTATTGTGTACAACACAAGCTATTGAGGAAGGTTGCTCTTGCGTGCAACACAAGCCAAGAATAGTGTTTGCGTATACTACAAGCTAATACAATGTTGTGTATAGTGGAAGCAAATCTTGGTTAGTGTACAACACAAGACATCAAAAAAATTAAAAATAATCTTTCTCATAAAATTTCATGGTTTTACACTACATCCTTGATTTTTTTGGAATTTCCTCAGCTGAAATGATACCGCACATGCTTCCATTACCTATATTTCAGAACACTGGTCAGTGAAATGATAAGGTGATGAGAATAAACAACATTCTTTAATCAATGCTTGTTGATCACTCAGTTGCTTCAGGTCAATCTATCTCACCGTACTAGTTAGCTCATCAATCTTAGTTTCCCATAAAATTGATGAATAAGAAGTTCATACCTCATGAATACTTCTTTTCCCAGTACCTCTTATACCACTCTATTATGAGTTATGAGAAATCATCCCAATCAGGCCCTTTTCTTCTTCTGGTGACATGTTAATCAATGTGCCTCCACATGATGCATCAAGAAGGTTTTTGTCATTATCTTGTAATCCATGATAGAAAAAGATGAGAAAGCGATGCTCTTAAATGGATTGATGTGTGTAGCTAGCACATATATTTTTTAATCTTTCCCAATACTTGTATATTTTTTCTCCAAATGACTACATGGTAGCATAGATCTCCTTTCTAATGATTTTTCATTTGAAGGTGGGGAAGAATCGTGGCATGAAGCATATTACCATGTCCTTCCAATAATTCACATCCCTAGTTTGTAGAACATATAACCATTCATAGGAAGATCCTTCCAATGAAAATTGGAATGCTTTCCACTTTACCTATTCTTCAGCTACTCCATAGGGTCAAAAAGTATATAAGACATGTGTGAACTCTTTAATATGATTATTTAGTTCTTGAACTGCCACACCATGAAACTTTTGAAGTAATTAAATCATGTTAGGATTCATCCCAAACTCATTTTGTAACACTAGAATAGAAATTTTATGGTTTTGATTTAGTAATTGTGGTTCACAAAGGACTCTAAGGGTTATTTTTTGATTTCCAGCCCTGATGATAGGCTTGGAGTGAACACTTGAAGTTTCACTTGAGTCTGCAAGAGAAATATCCTCAAATTCAGATTTAAAATTATGTTTTCTAATTCAATTCAATAAGGTTATTTAAATGTCTAGATCTAGGGGTAATGATCAGTTTTTTAGTTTCTAGTAACAAAATTTTGAAGAGAATAGAAGAAAAGAGAAGAAGGAGAGAGAGGCAGAAATTTTGGCATTACCTCCCAGGAAATGGATCCATATTTTGACTCGTGTCTTTCATGGTGTGTGACAAAATCCAATATTTCCTAAGTTAAAATGTAGTAATATGGTTGATCTTGGATGTTTCCAAATATTAGTTCACAACAATCAAATAGTCACCTTAAACTTTGAGAAAGAAGTGATAATGTTTTTGAAATTGTTTGTTTTTGAAAAGAAAAAAAGCAATTAAAATAATGTTTGAACACTAATGGATGAAGGGAGTGATTAGGTTAGGATAGTTTAAACATTTTTAATGTCATCATGGTCATGTAAATCCTTCCCCATATCTCATAATTTAATGATAAATGAACAACTCCTCGATCGAGTTTTTAATCACCCTTGGTTGAAGGAAGCAATAAAAACCACTCCTATGTGTATGAAAGTTAATGAACCATTCCCAAACAAGTAATTCATGTCACAATTAGTAATTTTTTATCCTTATAAATCAAGAAATTATTCACTAGTTCCACACACGTTCCATCGATCACTAGACACTCACCACCTAACACAATTTTCTTTATCAAGACAAATTGCACTAAACAAAGAGATTTTAAAGTTGTTCTATAAAACCTATTAACAATGAATACACCCAAAACCCAAAACATGATCACATTAATACAAATGGTATCAAAAAAAATAGACATCATTCAATAGAAAAATGTAGTTTTACATTTAATCATAAGACTCCGGTATTACAAAATTGAAACTCCCCCTTCCCTGATCACTCACAGGTTTTAGCCCTTCATGTGAAGGCTAAGAGAGTCGAAAGGGGAAGAATAGAGAATAATGAAACTAAGAAAAAATAAAAAATAAAATAAATATAAATTCAAGAAATCAATCCTCTAGCACAACCTATATTTCATTTTCTTCAACAACCCTTGAATGTAAGTGGACACAAATATTTATAGGCTTGAGGGTGAAAATTTCCCCTCCATATTCATTCCTCTGAAAGTTTGAGTTCAATTTGAATAGTAAATGGCTAAATCGTGGGATGATGCCTTCAAAAAAGTTTTTTCCCTCTCTTTTTTTCATGTACCAAAAAAATATCAGTGGATTTGGACTAGTTTCCAAAATGTTATGCTCGAATTAAAGGTGAATACTTTTTCTGATCAAGAAGACTACTCAACTACCTCCACTTTGGTACATACTATGGATGCCTTAATGACTGAATTTCTACATTAAATTTTACATCCGAATGTGTAATTAATTTATCTATCTCCTATAACTATAATAACATCATTGAGAGTTATGTTGTCCAAGATATTCTTCAAAAACTAATGTGGGGTCCATTCTATCAGCTAGCAAAAAATTTACACTTGATTTAATTTTTTGGCCATTGTGTTACAAACTAGGTTCAGATCCAGAAAAAAAACTATAATCCCACAAAAAAATGAGGCCTAAAAGTTGACACACTCAATTTGGATACAAATTGTAAAATATATGCCCAAAATACAGAAGATCCATAAAATTGTTAAATTTACAGAATTAAAAAAAATATTACAATAAAACCCATAATTCCCCAAAAATATTAAAATGATTCAAATCAGATCAAATTGATTAATTGGAAGGGATAAAATCATTAAATACACATGAAAATAATGAAAATATTATCTCCATCACATATCTCAACAGCCTATATATTTCCATCCCCAAAAAATGTCGAAGGATTCTATTGTGGTAAAACACACATCAAATAATCCAAAGAGAATGAAGGATACAGTGCTACCTAAAATTTCGTTATGAAGTGATAAAACCCTTCACATAACAGTGCATCATCACCTTTTTCTAGCAGAACAGATGGTATCGAAGATGGAACTAAAGGAGGGACCATTGATATCTTATGGCCCACCACCTTCAAAGTGGGTCGTCACCACCCTCTTACAATACAAATAGAGGTCATTATGGTTCAATGCCTTTACAATGCCAAGAACAAACATTATAAATATTAGAGATCAAATTTTATAGCTCAATAGTGTAAGAAAATGTAAAACCCTTCTTCTAAATAGGTTATAACACATATCCTCTCCTAAATCCAGGACTATAAAAATAAACAGCCACAAAAGTCACAAGAGACACAACCTATTTCCCAATCCAATGCCAGATCAAGGTCGAGTCTATGTTTATCATTTCAATTTTCCATTTTAATTTCATAATCATTTAACATTCCATCCTAATGGTTGAACTAAATGCTATGTCACATTCCAATCCATATGTTCTCATACTCCTCATGAACCAAAATATAATTTACACATAATCCACACCATAACATGTTTCATTCCATGCGATTCATAATCTATGAAACAATGATCCACAACTGGCTTTATAGGGTGTCTAATGTAGCACAATCAGGAAAAAACTACTCAGGTTACGGAAGGCACTCTGTGTAACAACCATATTTTCCAATTCATTGCACATGATTTTATCACAATATTAGGTATATATATCATAACACCTATCACAACATCATGATAACAAGAAAGGAACCCAATATGGAATGTCATAATTCATGGCATGTGAATCTTGTAAAGTACCTAAAATGATGAATGATATGTAATACCCTCAACTCATCATGTTTCAATGAAATATAACAAAAAATAATATTAATAATAACATCACAATTATAGTGCATCACTGATCGTACCACGATTCACTGTTTCATTTTCACCCTTACACTGCTGTGCTAAACATATTTTGTATTAAAAAATTATAAAAATATTATCAAATTGTACATCATGTTTGATTCAATAATTTAGTGTTTATAACTATTAAATAGGGCAATGATACTTGTTTTGAAAATTACAATGTAGGTGGAGGTGATTTGGAGGGCTCTTGATGAAGTGAAAGAAAACTGGGCCAAAAATTGAATGGATCCATGGACATCTGTCCACTGTTTTGAATTGTACACAAAATCCGTGCATCCAAATGGGCTGAAATTTTGTGGTCCTGTCCAAAATTCAATATTCTACATTTCCTATTAAGGAACCCAATCCTGATTCGGATTGCATGGGGACCATCCGAACTGATCTGTCCGAGACACCGAATTTGGACCAAGTCAAATTCTGTGTTCTGTATTTTATCAATATCTCGAGCATTAGTTGTCCAAACGGTGGAAAACTTTCGGTGGAGACAGTAAAGAGGTAGGGCTACAACTTTTCTATTTTCTCCAAAGCGAGATAAGACTGTCTGAATGCCGAAACGCGTCCTGAAAGTGGATTGATGAAATCTGTGTTCCCAAAACCACCTCCCACATTTCCTATAAAAGGGCACCTTGGGCTCCTCATTTGCAAGTTCGGCCAAGGAGTGAAGTGCTGCCAATTTGGAGTCCTAGAAGAGTCTCTTAATCACCTTGGAGGTTCTGGAGGCCCCTATCCTCATAGGGAGATCAACAATGAAGAAGGAGTTCCACCCGAGCTTCCTCCTCCTCCCGATGTCGAGCTAAAAGTTGGGTGTTCGTTGTGAGGGAGCTACACACATGCCAAGGGAGTTCCGATGCATAAATTAGCTACTGGTTTGGAGTAATTTGGGTGTTTAAACATTTCATTCCATGTATCTTATTTTATTTCAGATTTGAATTCTTGATTTGATGCATGTGAGTGTTATGCTCTTAATTTCTAACCGATCGGTGTGAGGTTTTGAGTGCGTGACTTGTGTTGTTCCGATTGGACATCACAAGAATCCTTTTCATACCCACCTTATTGAGATTTCAATATGCTTTGGAAGCTCTTATTCCATGCATAAGTACTGGACCTTGACAATACGATTGTTACGTCAAGGTTTGGTCCGTAAAGTATTGAAATAAAAGCTTAGGAATTAATCGGGATTCCAATTAACTCCAACCAAAGAATTACTCTAAACCCAAGATGAATCTCTATGAACAATGAACTTGATATGTGTGTAGTGAAATCACATCGACCCTTTTATCTCATATTTCTCAAAATCCACTTGGTCACTCATCTTTTAATCTATCTCAACTAAGTCATTGTTTTAAGCTGTTTTCAAAACCACCCCTCTCTTTGACATTTTTATCAAAAATACACACTCTAAACCTACCAACGCTCCTTGAGAGACGACCTAGGGTTTACCCTAGACTATAAATCAACCTTAAAAATATAATCAATTTGACGTGTCATGACATCACGGCCAAATTTTGGCGCCGTTGCCGGGGAGCGCTTTGGTTTTTTGTGCGTGTTTTTGATAAATTCTTTTTTTTTTATAATTTTTGTGAATATTTGTTTGTTTTATCTTCTACCTTTGAATTTGTTTTTGTGTTCTAATTTATTTATTGTGTAGGTTCTTTGTATGACGCGTTCTACTCCGGGAGACCTACAAACTTTTGAACCCGAACCGGAGAGGATCCTACATCAACGAAACCGAGACATACAAGACCACACTTTGAAGGAGGAGACATCAAATCTTAAAATTCTTCTTGATCCTTCTTCTTCTTCTGAAATCAAAGTTAAAATTGAACATAACTTGTATAACATGGCTGAAAATAATAGAACACTAAAAGAACTAACCTCACCTGATGTTGATATCCAACCCACTTACATTCAATTACAAGGTGAGGCACCCAATTTTGAACTAAAATCTGGTTTGATTCATTTATTACCAAGATTTCATGGACTGCCTGGAGAAGATCCACATAAGCATTTAAAAGAATTTCATACTGTGTGTTCAACCTTAAAACCTGCTAATGTGGATGAAGAACAAGTGAAGCTTAGGGCATTCCCATTTTCATTAGAAGACACTGCAAAAGATTGGTTATACTATGTCAATTCACCAATTAGGGGCTGGGCAGACATGAAACGCCTTTTTCTTGAAAAATACTTCCCAGCCTCTCGAACTGCAACTATAAGGAAAGAAATATGTGGTATAAGACAATCTCAGGGGGAAACATTACATGAATATTGGGAACGCTTTAAAAGGTTATGTTCAAGTTGCCCACACCACCAAATAAGTGATCAACTTTTAATTCAATATTTTTATGAAGGTTTGATTCCTATTCATCGAAATATGATTGATGCTGCTGCAGGTGGTGCATTGGTAGATAAGACCCCAATCGCTGCAAGAACCCTCATTGAGAACATGGCATAGAACACTCAACAATTCGGTACACGGTCCAGTGTTCCCATTCGAGGTGTCCATGAGGTGAAAAGTACTGAGTTTGAGAAGAAGGTGGACACGAAGTTCGAAGAGGTAAGTACCCTTCTGCGACAACTAGCTCTCTCCCAAGGGAAATATCAATCTCCTCCTCCCATCCATTATGGAATCTGCTCTTCTGACACCCACTATTCTGACCAATTCCCCCAATTGAGAGAAACTTCTGAAAGTTGTGAGGCAATATTTCCAGGACGCCCCTTTAACCAACCCTTTAGGCAAGAACCATACTATCCATCCAACCAAGGTTGGAAGGACAACCAAGCCTATAGGCAAGGGGGGTATTCAAACCAACCTCAACAGCAATGGAACCAACAAGGTCAGAGTAGTCATCCACCACCACCCAGAAATCCTCAACCACCTCAAAGGCCATTCCAACCACCCCCTCCAAAAACCGATCCTAGCCTAGAAGATATGATGAAACAAATGGCTGCCAATAATCTCCAATTCCAACAAACCACCCAAGCAGCCATACAAGACCTAAAGACCCAACTAGGACAACTTGCCAACTCGGTGGGGGAAATCCAAAGTCATGGGTCGGGTAAACTACCATCTCAACCAGTAGTAAACCCTAGGGATAAAGGAAATGTTAGTGCAATCACCCTTAGGAGTGGGATACAACTCAAAAGCCAAATGACCCCTCCATTAGAGTCCTCCCATCCAAAGGAAACCACCATCCCAACTGCTGAAAATGGTCCAAGAGAAGAAAACCCTTTTCCTAAGAGAAGCCCTTCCAAAGGAAAGACTGTGGTTGTTGATGAGCCACCTATCCCAACCATTCCTCTTCCATTTCCTCAAAGGGCTGCCCAACCTAGGAAACAAAAAGAAACCGAACTTGAGAAAGAAATCTTGGAAACTTTCAAGAAATTACAGGTTAACATTCCTTTGATTGATGCTGTGAAGAAAATTCCAAGATATGCCAAGTTTCTGAAGGAGATGTGTACACACCGAAGGAGGCTTCGTGGTGATGAGAAGGTGAGCCTGGGGAGGAATGTTTCAGCATTGATAGAGTCATCGCTTCCTACCAAGTGCAATGATCCTGGGACATTCTCGATTCCATGCACCATAGGGGAGTATTCGTGTTCCAATGCTATGCTTGATTTGGGTGCTTCTATTAATGTGATGCCTCACTCTATTTACTCTTCATTGCAGGTCGGTGAACTGAAGCCCACTGGTATTGTCGTTCAACTAGAAAATTGGAGTACGGCACACCCCTCTGGAGTGCTAGAGGATGTTCTTGTGAGGGTGAAAAATTTAATTTTTCCTGCTGATTTTTACGTGCTTAAAATGGAAGATGATAGGATGAATGGACATGCCCCAATTATATTGGGGAGACCTTTCTTGAAAACCGCCAAAACCATAATTAATGTCCATAATGGTACATTATCTATGGAGTTTGGTGGTAATATTGTCCACTTCAATATCCTTGATGCCATGAAGCACCTCTCAGAAGAACACTCCTCTCTCTTTGTCAATTCAATTGATGTTCTCCCTTCCCCTGAAACAACTTATTTTCATTCACCTGATCCCGTTTCTGAGTTTTCTTCATTGATTGAAATGTTAGGTAATGAATCATGCATTGATTGTTGTAGCGGTTTAGAGAAATGTCATGCATGTTTGTTAATTGATGATTTCTTGAACACAGAGGATCACATGACCATCGATAATACTGCTAAGCTTGTAAAAGCTCATTCCTCATCTGAGGATGTTACCATTGAGCAGTTAGATGAGATCAGTGACTTCTCACTTTCACACACACTTCTGTCAATCCAAAATCCCCCAGAATTGGAACTAAAACAACTGCCTCAAGATTTAAAATACTCATATCTTGAGAATGGAAACAAGTTGCCCGTCATCATTGCTAGTTCACTCCCTCCTGAGCATGAATTGCGACTGCTTGATCTTTTGAGGAAGTATAAACAAGCTTTGGGATGGACACTTGCTGACATCCCTGGCATTAGCCCATCAATTTGTACACATCATATTTTATTAAATGATGATGCTAAACCAGTGAGGCAGTCACAACGACGACTGAACCCAAACCTACTTGATGTTGTTAAAAAAGAAGTAACAAAATTGTTGGCTGCTGGAATCATTTACCCTATCTCTGACAGCCAATGGGTCAGTCCTGTTCAAGTAGTTCCTAAAAAAACTGGCCTTACTGTAGTTAAAAATGAAAATAATGAATTGGTTCCAACTCGTGTGCAGAATAGTTGGCGTGTCTGTATAGACTATCTCCGACTAAACCAACACACTAGGAAGGACCATTTCCCATTTCCATTCATTGACCAGATGCTAGAGAGGCTAGCAGGGAAGTCCCATTACTGTTTCCTTGATGGGTATTCTGGATACTTTCAGATCCATATTGCCCCTGAGGATCAGGAAAAGACAACCTTTACTTTCCCCTTTGGTACATTTGCTTATAGAAGGATGCCATTTGGTCTGTGCAATGCTCCAGGTACTTTCCAACGATGTATGTTTAGTATTTTTTCGGATTACCTGGAGAATTGCATGGAGGTTTTTATGGATGATTTTACTATTTATGGATCCTCTTTTGATGAATGTTTAAGTAGTCTTGGTTCTGTCCTACGTCGCTGTATTGAAAATAATCTTGTATTAAATTATGAGAAATGCCATTTCATGGTGCTACAAGGCATAGTTTTGGGACATGTCATTTCTGGGGAAGGAATCCAAGTGGACAAATCAAAAGTAGATATCATTTCCTCCCTACCATTCCCTAAAAATGTTCGGGATGTGCGGTCTTTCCTGGGTCATGCTGGATTTTATCGTCGTTTCATTCGTGACTTTAGTAAAATTGCACTCCCCCTCTCCCGATTACTCCAAAAAGAAAAAGAATTTGATTTTGATAAAAAATGTGAGGAAGCTTTCAATAAGTTAAAATGGAGTCTCACGTCACCCCCGGTAATCCAACCACCCCGGTGGGATTTACCATTTGAGCTCATGTGTGACGCCTCTAACTATGCAGTTGGGGCAGTCTTGTCATAAAGGGTCGATCGAGCTCCACATGTCATTGCCTATGCCTCACGTACTTTGGACCCTGCCCAAGCAAACAACACCACCACTGAAAAAGAATTTCTTTCCATTGTGTTTGCCTTGGGTAAATTCAGGCCATACCTTATAGGGTCCAAAGTCATTGTGTTCTCAGACCATGCAGCCCTCCGATATCTCCTAAAGAAACCAGAAGCCAAACCACGTCTCATCCGCTGGATGCTCCTCCTTCAAGAATTTGATCTAGAAATTAGGGATAAAAAAGGAGCAGAGAATGTGGTTTCTGACCATATCAGTAGGATTATCCCACCCTCGGACATTGACTCATCCCCCTGTATTCCCATAAATGAATTGTTTCCTGATGAGAAATTGTACCGAGTGCAAGATGTTATTCCTTGGTATGCTGAAATTGTAAATTATTTGGTAGCGTCTTGCATTCCTGCTAATTTCACCAAAAACCAGGCCGACCGTCTAAAACATGAGTCTCGTTGGTACATTTGGGATGACCCCTACCTCTGTCGCACATGTAGTGATCAAGTTATTAGGCGTTGTGTTCCCGATAGTGAGTTTCAATCTGTCCTTAGGTTCTGCCACACACTTGCTTGTGGGGGCCACTTTGGTCCCCAACGGACTTCTCGCAAGGTCTTAGATTCTGGTCTCTTTTGGCCCACATTGTTTAGGGATGCCCATGAATTCTGTAAATCTTGTCCTCGCTGTCAAATAATGGGGAATGTCTCTAAAAGAAATGAGATTCCCCAACAACCCTTACTTTTCCATGACATTTTTGATGTTTGGGGCATTGACTTTATGGGACCATTCCCCAATTCATTTGGGAACCTTTACATTCTTCTGGCAGTGGATTATGTTTCAAAGTGGGTAGAGGCACGAGCCACGAGGACAGATGATTCCAAGACAGTTGTGGAATTTTTGAGAACCCAAATATTCTGTAGGTTTGGATTACCTAGGTTTATCATCAGTGATCAGGGTTCTCATTTCTGCAACCGCACAATGCAATCTCTTTTGCGCAGGTACGGGGTTGGGCATCGAGTGTCTACTGCTTATCTCCCACAAACAAATGGTCAAGCTGAAGTATCAAATAGAGAGGTAAAACAGATTCTTGAGAAAACAGTTCAGCCAAACAGAAAAGACTGGAGTCTTAGACTCGATGCTTCGTTATGGGCTTACCGTACTGCATTCAAAACTCCAATTGGCATGTCACCATATCGGCTAGTTTTTTGGAAGAGTTGTCACCTCCCTATTGAGGTAGAGCACCGGGCCTACTGGGCCATTAAACAATGCAATTCTAATCTTTCTGGTGCAGGTATTCAAAGGAAGTTGCAGATTCAGGAGTTGGAGGAAATGAGAAGAGATTCATATGAGAACTCCCGAATTTATAAAGAGCGAACCAAGGCTGCCCACGACCGTCTCATCCTTCATCGTCAATTCCAAATTGGACAGAAGGTCCTCCACTACAATGCAAGGCTGAAGTTGCACCCAGGTAAGCTTCGTTCCCGTTGGTTTGGACCTTACATTGTTACTAATGTCTCTCCATTTGGTGTTGTCCAGGTTCAAAATGAAGACACCAAGCAAACCTTCACTGTCAATGGGCAGCGGCTGAAGCACTTCCATGAAGCCATTCCGGAGTCCCCAATGGAGGACCTCCATTTTCAAGAAGCGGTCTATGAATAACACTCACCAGGTTTTATCCTTCCTTCACACAGTTTCTTTTATTGCAGTGAGGACACTGCATTCTCTAGGTGTGGGGGGTGGATACATTCCTGGGTTAGTTAGGATTTTTCACCATTTTCTCCTTTTGTTTTCTCTTTTTGGCCTTCTTTATGGTATTTTTATTTTTCCCCATCAACAATTTCGAAATTCCATGATGTGGCAACCATAAAATGGGGAAAGTAAAAATACCATAACGAAGGCTAAAAAGAATATTTGTATGAATTTAACATCAGGGAGTGATTTTTAGTGAATTGGTTTTCTGTCAATGATATAAATGGTCGTATCTATGTGAAACCTTTGAGATGATTGATGCCCATTGTGTGAGTAGTTTTTGAGAAAACTATGTCGCTAATATCTCCAAAAAAAATAACAAATTTTGCACCAAACCACAAAGTGTGATTATTTCTTACTTAATATAAGGTAAATATATGTTGGGTTAATATTTTTCAGCTTTAAATGATATTTCCATACGTTCGTTCCTTATCCGATCTGTTTCATTACTGTACCAGATTGACCTATGAGTGTGTACCTAATGTCCGACTGTTGTACGCCCTCAAAAAAAATTGTTGTGTCTTGGGCAGGTCAAAAACCACTCCTCCTCAACCTTTGATCTTGTTATAACTATTGCAATTAGTGTCGTGAGGAGATCAAACAAGGGTTGAGAGATGAGTGTGAGATTTGTTCCAATTGCAACTTCAAAAAAAATGAGGGGAGTGATGAAATGTGCAACATATGGGGATATCTAGGTCGGGAGCTTATGGTTTGACTTCTGGGAATGCTTAAATGAGTGGGTCTTGAAATATGATTGCAAAGGATGTAGGACAGGTTCGGTGAGAAAAATCATTTAAGCTGAAAAATGTTAAAATAACATATATTTATTAGATATCAAGTGGAAAGAATAGCATGGAATAGTTTTCACACACACACATGGATATTTAGTGTCATGGTTTACTTCTGAATTCCTTTCTCAATTGGGTATCATGAATCTTTTTGAATTTCACTATGATATGATTTATGAGACATCTTTTTCTATTTTCACTAGGAAGAACTCCTTGGTGTGGTTCGTGCATTGATCACTTTACTTTAAATAAAATTTACTCAAATGATAAATCTTTATGATGTTGGATATATATATATATATGAATCATTGTATTTGAATATGTGACTTTTCCCAGGAGTGCAAATGTTTAGGTGTGGGGGTGTGATCGTACCACGATTCACTGTTTCATTTTCACCCTTACACTGTTGTGCTAAACATATTTTGTATTAAAAAATTATAAAAATATTATCAAATTGTACTTCATGTTTGATTCAATAATTTAGTGTTTATCACTATTAAATAGGGAAATGATACTTGTTTTGAAAATTACAATGTAGGTGGAGGTGATTTGGAGGGCTCTTGATGAAGTGAAAGAAAACTGGGCCAAAAATTGAATGGATCCATGGACATCTGTCCACTGTTTTGAATAGTACACAAAATACGTGCATCCAAATGGGCTGAAATTTTGTGGGCCTGTCCAAATTTCAATATTCTACATTTCCTATTAAGGAACCCAATCCTGATTCGGATTTCATGGGGCCCATCCGAACTGATCTGTCCGAGCCACCGAATTTGGACCAAGTCAAATTCGGTGTTCTGTATTTTATCAATATCTCGAGCATTAGTTGTCCAAACGGTGCCAAACGTTCGGTGGAGACAGTCAAGAGGTAGGGATACAACTTTTCTATTTTCTCCAAATCGAGATAAGACTGTCTGAATGCCGAAACGCATCCTGCAAGTGGATTGATGAAATCTGTGTTCCCAAAACCACCTCCCACATTTCCTATAAAAGGGCACCTTGGGCTCCTCATTTGCAAGTTCGGCCAAGGAGTGAAGTGCTGCCAATTTGGAGTCCTAGAAGAGTATCCTAATCACCTTGGAGGTTCTGGAGGCCCCTATCCTCATAGGGAGATCAACAATGAAGAAGGAGTTCCACCCGAGCTTCCTCCTCCTCCCGATGTCGAGCTAAAAGTTGGGTGTTCGTTGTGAGGGAGCTACACACATGCCAAGGGAGTTATGATTCATAAATTAGCTACTGGTTTGGAGTAATTTGGGTGTTTAAACATTTCATTCCATGTATCTTATTTTATTTCAGATTTGAATTCTTGATTTGATGCATGTGAGTGTTATGCTCTTAATTTCTAACCGATCGGTGTGAGGTTTTGAGTGCGTGACTTGTGTTGTTCCGATTGGACATCACAAGAATCCTTTTCATACCCACCTTATTGAGATTTCAATATGCTTTGGAAGCTCTTATTCCATGCATAAGTACTGGACCTTGACAATACGATTGTTACGTCAAGGTTTGGTCCGTAAAGTATTGAAATAAAAGCTTAGGAATTAATCGGGATTCCAATTAACTCCAACCAAAGAATTACTCTAAACCCAAGATGAATCTCTATGAACAATGAACTTGATATGTGTGTAGTGAAATCACATCAACCCTTTTATCTCATATTTCTCAAAATCCACTTGGTCACTCATCTTTTAATCTATTTCAACTAAGTCATTGTTTTAAGTTGTTTTCAAAACCACCCCTATCTTTGACATTTTTATCAAAAATACACACTCTAAACCTACCAACGCTCCTTGAGAGACGACCTAGGGTTTACCCTAGACTATAAATCAACCTTAAAAATATAATCAATTTGACGTGTCACGACATCACGGCCAATCACTCAATGGTGGAATCAAATCAACAGTAATAGTTAAAATATAGAAAACATCGATTCACATTTGAGGCAATTTAGGTTTTACTATACGTGGGTTAGCTATCCCCAGAAATAACTCATGACAAAATTCCAATTACATTTTATTCATGTTTATAGTCACCAAATAATAAAACATAAAAGAAAATTATATAATACCACTTTTTAATGTGCCAAACCCAGATGCCACTCAATATTTCCCTGAGCCCGATTAGACACATGGAATCAATACCTTCTCCCTAAATTCTAGAGGTTATCAAATATAACTAAGGTCCTTGGATGTGTCTGTGGGAAGACTATTCCATCATTACTAGAGTGTAACACATCGGAATAAAAATAAGAATCAATATAGGAAGTGGTGTAACAATCAGAAAACTAATAAATGAATAAGACAATAATATATAAATAATGCGAGAAGGGATTTCATATAAACAAATATGATGATACATGTCTCTACAAAGCATCCAAATTACATACATAGGAAAACAATAAAATACATGTATCCAAAATACCATAAATAAAAAAAGTTCAGTCTCTAAATAGCATCACAAGACACATCTCAATATCATTCTCCCCTTCCCCTAAGCATGGAACAAAAATCAAGCATCAAATTACTGGTGCTTTCCCATGTCCCTATTGTCATCTAAATTGTATGTTATTGTACCTGACGTCAGCTCAAACATGGTGTGAGATATAATCCTTATAGGTAACTAAGAAATGTTCTATAATAAGTCCTGATTGTTGAATATAAGATGCTAAAGAAATATGAAAAATTATATAACAATTAAGAAGTAAAAAATGTAAAATTCCAATGGTATATATAATAAAAATCAAGTTATTATGTATTTACCAAAATTGACCCATACTAAACATGGGCCAGATCCTATAACAAGGAAGCTATAATAAATAGAAATAACTAACACGGACTTACTATACATCCACCCATATCATGTCAACCATGGACTTTTCGTATAACTAGAAGTGGCATATCAACCATGGCCATTTTGTACAATAAAGTGTATCAAATTACCATGGTCTTGGTGTATAAACAAAGTGTCAGAACACAAAGGTTTGGATCCAAGGTATAGAATACTAATTCATTCTTTTCATGTCCTAGAAGTATCTTAATGGAAACTCGATAATGAAAATGGTGGAGTCCAAGGATTTTCTTAGCAGATCATGTCTAATGGGAGTTTGGAAAGCTAGATCCAAGGGGTAGAAATTCCCATAGTATCCTAGAGAATCACGATCCAGGGAGCGTATAGGTCCAAGGAATATTCTACCGTATATCGAGAATAATGGGTGAAGTGACCACAAAATCTAAATTGAATTAAGACCCTTCTAGTACCAACCATGTAATCCACTACCATTTCTCATACATCACATTACATCCATTAATTCACATTAAGTTCAAACATCCAATGAGTATAATTACTCATTTATCAATTTCCATAAAATTCATTAAATAAAAATAATCAACATGTAAGGGAATAAATACATCTTCAAGTAAAAAAAAATCAATCCTTTTCACTTCATTTCTTTCTTCATCTAATTGGTAATGCTCAAAATCACACCCCCTGGGTGTTTTAACAAGGAATTAGGAAAATAAAATTACATGGAACACACCATGGGTGGACTAGCTTAGGAAAAAACCACCAACACAACTAAAATAAGGTAAAGGGAATAACTAACAAGTTTTTTTCACTTTAATTAAGTCAATCAAATAAATTTTAGGGTGGTGTAAATAAATATAGAAGGTGGAATAACAAAAACTAGATTAATAAATCACCAAACAAAATGGGAAAAGTATAGAACACCTATTGTTGTTCTTTAGTATAGTTATAATCATGTATCTGCTTCAGATTCAACATAGATCAAAAGAAAAATGAAGAATGGATGAAGAACATGAAACTAGAGCATATTATCTTACACGTAAATAGTGCAGCTGATACAAAGAAAAACAAGGAATGGAACAAAAAGAATTGTTAACTCACTAATGTGGATCCAATGAGACCAAAAATTATTGATCTGGATATCAGATGAAGAACTATTGGAAATCCTAGATTAGTATTCCAAGAGGATATTATCACATTCAATATGCCTATAGATGACGAAATGAAAATTAGGTTTGAATTAAATTATTAATTTTTTTTAACTTGGTAATTTACAAAGAATTCATGGGTCACACAATTTGGCCACACGGTTGTCAAAATTGTGTGCCAACCATGTGCCCTTTGTTATAGTAAAGGGGCACCCCACACTATTTCCATGCACAATTTGACTAAACATGCCTAAACTATGTGTCCATCCACTTTAAAAAACTATTGACATGCCCACATGGTCATGTACCCCAAATCATATGGTTTTTTTAACTGTGTGGCATGTTGAATCCATTGAATAACCTCACTGAATTAAAATTTACCATGTGGCATGCCCTGCACGGTTCCTATTAACCATTCTCCAGGCCGATTTTACAAAAAAGTTGGGTTATAGGATTATAAGAATCCCTTGATACCTCTGATACACCCATGACCTCAAAAGATATTCACATTAGTCCATAATTAATCATTTACACAAAAAACAAAAGGATTTTTACCTCATATGAAAAATCATGTTCTTACATGAGTTATCCCTTAACAAGCCTTCCAATATTTTAATAGTCCACTTAAACTACCAATAATCTTAATGGTGATAGGTTCTGCTTAGTTCTATGTCCATATTCATTTCCTTTTGAATGAACCTCTATAACATAGAAGTAATTATTGGATTTCATTTAGAAACTCTTGACTCTAGGGATCCATAAATTCTCAACAATTCATTAATATATGGATGAGAATGTCTGTCAAGGGGGAAATCCTCTCATATAGAGATAAAATTGGTTGACTTGTTAAATCTATAAATGATCACCCATAGGGAATTATTTACCTTGGATGTATTAGGAGGGACATTAACAAAGTTCATAGTGATGTTTTCCCACTTCCATATAGGTATGGGCTGTGGTTGTAGTACCCCTTTGGGAAGTTTTCACTCTTTCTTCACTAGATGAAATAAAAAAATATTACAATATAATAAATAATATCCATATTCATATTATCCTACCAAAAATGATCCTACATATCTCTATACATTTTGGTGCTTCTGGGATTTATAGAGATTTCATAATTGTGATATTCATCCATCAACTCGTTCATTAACTCTATAATAGATAGGATACATGGACTTGTACCAAACATAAATAATCTCTCTTTATCAATAAAGAACTCATGGAAGTTCACATTTTTCAAGGATTCTATCTTATTTTGGAACATATGATAAAATATTTGTGCTTTATACATTTTCTCTAGTAATGATGGTTGAGAAATCATTTATGATGGGATTGATGATGTACCTTCTATTTTAACTTCCATGTCCATATTTACCTAGTCCTCGATCAATAGATCTCCTTCAATCCTTTTCATTGGAAAAATACTAATGTCATTCCTACTTAATACATCATCGACTTTCTTTTCTTATACATGGTGATAATGAATATACAAAGTTTAGTCTTAAATAATCTACAATTATCTTCTTTATATCATGTTCAGTTCCGTTTGGGTGAATTTGTAATTTAAAATTTTATCATAAGGGCCCAAATCCACATGGATTGACCCTTCGCGTATTTTCGAAGACCAATCCTCTTTGAGAAGGCTCCAAGGAAGTCTGGAGGAGTTCAATTGCAAGAAGCTAAAACTAGGGGGGATAGACGATGTGACCAAGGGGTACATGTCGTGTACCATTCAGGTTTCTGAAAAATTATACAAAGCACCAAGGTGATACATTTTTTAGCATAAGTCACCTCGAGTCCATGGATGACATGAAAAGTAGGCACACGTCATGCACTACCCCGCCATTGGGTGTTTTAAATACACTCAGCCTATCGGGTTTTTCAAATCCTACAGCTTGAGCGCACCCTCTCTCGACCCCAGACGACATGGACGCCTCCCTCTCCAACGTTTGGGGATTCCTTCCTCCAAGATCGGTTTCTGGATTCATTTATTGATATGTCTTCAATCCATAGTAAGATCTACCTCCATTATTTGGTTTTCTTAAATCCTTTTTCTCTTGTTTCTCTTTTCCACGCTATGGAATTTGATCTCCATTATTCTATGGGAGTTTATTTTTGTTTTTGTTGATGTTGTTATTCCATAACATCCTCTGGTGGATGCAGTTGTTATGGAGAAGGAAATCATGATCTGTTTCATTGATCCACTCTCTAGTGAAAAATGTCATAAACCTTTTTGTGGTAGGTTATTAATTGCTTTTCAATTATTCTACATGAAACTATAGAGTTAACATGTTTTATCCCCTTAGATCATAATGGAATTAACCTAATTTAATACTTGAACCATATTAAAATTATTGGTTTGATTGCAAGTTGATTCTTTGCACTGTGATAATGGATTACCTCATGATTTTCTAGATAGTGTGATATATGTGCTTTTCTTATTAGCATGGTGTTATTGATAATATTGTTAAAGAATGTAAATCCTGAATTAATTCATAAATAAATATATAAAGATAAAGATGCATTTAAATTAATCTGGTTGTTGTTGTAATTTTTTGTTAATGTAATTGATGTATATGTGCATGCCTATTCCAGTAGGTTGTTAAACCTGAATCATGTTGGTGCTTGTTGTTCAAAGGCATGCCAAATTAATTTTTGGTAGCTATGATAGCATGCAGAATAGGTGCCCCATAGTTGCAACCTACTAATAATGAATCAGTTAATTCAAGATGGATTAAAGAACTTTTTTTTGATAAAATTTAATTCCTGGTATGGTTCTAAGTTATCCTATTTCTTGTAAAGGCCAAAGAGCCTTATGCTTGGAGTTCTGAGACCTCATTACTTAAGAAGGTAGAATGCCTTGTTTAGGGCCAAGAGCCCCATTGCCTTGTTGTTTCCTCCTTCTTGTGATGTGATGTGATCTTGTATGGTTATTGTGATACATGGGGGTACGGAGGCCCATTGGTTATGGCAGTAGTTGATGCCTAGAATGGCTAGATGCATCGATGTATGCCTGTGGGTGTTGGGGAGGACACTGAAGATGATGAAACAGGTTTGATCTGAATGATTATATGTCTGATGAATATTGTTAGTTGTTTATTAGCTTTAATTTACCCAATACATAAGGCTGATGGTCTTTCTTACCCTCCATCCAAAAGGGGAAAAGATGCAGATGGCATTCCATGTTCTTTCTAGGTTTATCTTCTCTAGGGAGGATGTGTCTACACTTCTAATATAGTATGAAAAGACTCAACATGTTTCCCATCTACTCACTGTGTTGAGACCACTATATTTGGAAGCTTAGTTTTATTTTTCTAGAATTCTTGGAATTATATAAAGTCAAAAAAAATTTAACAAATGGTTTAATAAATGAATTTAACTGATGGGGTTGGAGCTTGTTGGGATGAAATCTTGAGGTAATATTTCTGAGATGATGTGGACTTAGTTTGGTTATACCTAGTTGGCATGAAAATTTTGTGTGATGATAATGAAATATAAGGTGTGATTGATAATGGTTAATTATGGTTTAAATAATTAATTAACATAAATTGAGACTAAAAAATGGATAAAGTAATCTAATGTAGCTCTTTAAATAGTTTTCTGCTTATAGGATACCTAGTCTTAGCTGTACCAGCCAGGAGTATGAGAGTCGTTTGCTGTATTTCAGTCTAGGACTAGGTTATGCCCATAGTTTTGTTGTGAGAAATAGTATATTCTGACCATTTTGTGTTTGTATACGCTACCCCATCCCATTAGTTAAGAAAACTGGCACCCCGAGGATTCTGAGCCCTAGGGGTGTTTTCCCAAATATTTCATTTGGAGGATGGATGGATAAAAACCCCTTTGGCCCTGAACTATTCTCTTGATAGTTACTAGTGATGGTAGGAACAACGTTTTGTTTTCCCCATATATGTCTGTAGAGGGATATAATGGCTTGGGGTAATTAACACACATATATTCTGGATATAGTTTCCTATGGACTACTTTAGTTGTAACATGTATTGGCTGTGATGGAATGAGAAAACATACTTGGTGTATGGGCTATAATGGATTGAGGTATAATGCTCGATGTATGATCAAGTTATACAAGCTGTGGTGGATCTCAGAAACTATCTGGTTACTTTGGATACATAGATGTGGTGGCTATGCTTAATGAGGTCCATGTTGTGGTGCTTTGCCCAGGTGTCTCCAGGAAATAATTTTCAGAGAGAGATTCTTAGGACATGCAACGTTGGGGAAAAGCATAAAACTAGTGTGGAAGTAGTAGAATGATACCTTTAAGGTTATTTATTATATTATATATTCTTGTATGAAATACATGGTGAGAGTATCCACGGTGAGGCTGGGAACTTAGTATACCTGTTTAGTTGAAAAGTTAGTTTCACTTGTTGTTCATTGTTCTTTATCATGCTTTCTTTACTTATGCACAAGAGGCTCTAAGGATGATCTTACAGAGTATATCGTTATACTCACCCTATGTATATATAAATTATTTTTTGGTCACTTGGACCAGGTTTTAGATCTGGCTAGTTACTACTTTCCTGGGGTTGTAAGAGTTTTTCGGGCTTTGTGGTTGATTCCATTTTTTA
This sequence comes from Viscum album, assembly GCA_963277665.1. NCBI lineage: Eukaryota > Viridiplantae > Streptophyta > Magnoliopsida > Santalales > Viscaceae > Viscum > Viscum album. The sequence continues at coordinate 1,490,531,235 of OY728152.1, forward strand.
TTTCTTTTGGTAATTGTTGTTTTCCCGTCTAGTTATAGTTGTTTTGGGTGATGTTACATATGTGTACTTGGTATAACATTTTTATTTTAGTCAGAGTTGGAGTTGGTTGGTATTTTTTTACCTCTCTTTTTCATTTGTTCTCCTAGAGGGGAATGCCTCCCATTTGTATGTTTACTATACCATCAATTTTTGTTTCCAACCTAGGGCCTACTAGAGGTAGGATGTAGGGTGTCACTATCTCTCTTATCCCATTGTCGACCTAGGAGGGGTACACCTTGTGGGGAGGGGGTCATAACAAAGTGGCATCAGAGGTCAGGTTTAGGGACATGATGGATTTTGGTGTTAGGCACAGGTGAGGTTGCATGGGTTGGTAGGGAAATTGTGTTAGTTAAGTTTAACTAGTGATGAAAAAACTAGAGACTGGCTGAGGCATAGGCGTATAGGGCCCCCTGTGATCTGATTCATGAACCTTTAAGATTACGGTGGCTACTAAATGAGGTGATACAGGTTACATGGTGGATCCCTTGGAAAGGATCATGCATCATTATACTTTGTACCTATGTTTCAATGGGTATACCTTTGGATTTTTTTATCCTAAAATGAATAAAAGAAAATAATTAAGTAATGTAGAGTCTTCTATATTCCAGGTTTAGGAGATCTAACTATTTTTTATTTTGAAGGTATGGATCCTGGTTGATTTCATCATTAGGTTTTCATAGAATATGTATTGCAGGCAGCACCAGTAGATCACTGCAGGGTAGAGGTTGTTGATGATGACACATAGTGGAAGAAACTCTGAGCGTTTCAGTTCAAGAGTATATAGAATTACGAGGGATCCATTTTGGATGTAGTCATAGAAGTCTGGTTGGAGGAGGTTGAGATAGACTTCAGCTCAATCCATGCTCAGAAGGATCAATGGGTGTCTTTGGTTGTGATTATTCTGCGTTGTTCAGAGAGGCAGTGGTGGTTCTTGTTCCTCAGGTATCATGAGGGGTCGACGATCTTGTGGGAGGAGTTCCGAGACAAGTTCAGAGTTGAGTTTCTTTATTCAACCATGAATGTGTCCAATCATTAGGAGCTTCTTACGTTTCGACAAGGGATCTACAGTGTGTGAGATTTTGGAATCCATTTCAGAAACCTTTTATGATATTTTTTGGACCTGTTTGTAGATGAGGAGGCCTGAGCGAGGCATTTAGAGGAGGCTTTGATCCATAGATCTAGTGCCTTGTCACCCCGTTTATGCTGAACACATATCTTGAGGTATTGGTGAGGGAAGAGGTCATCGAGAAGATATTATCTAGACCTATATCGTCATGAGAGGGGAGTCGTCAGGATTCCTCATGAAGAAGAGATATGTTCAGAAGCTCCCTGTTTTTAGGGAAGAAGAGTTTCTGTTTTGTGGGGGATAGGTCAAACCCTAGCATCTCGATTCTTCAGTGGTGGTGGCTCTCATGCTTATTATAAGGGATTATGAACTTTTTTTTCTTGTGGAGTTCGAGGTCATTAGTATTGAGAGTTCCCGACCTTTCAGATCAGTCATCGTGTACCAGGTGTTCCACTATAGGTCCCCCTAATGAGGCATTTCCAGTCGAGGCAGCAGCAGCATGTTGCACCAGCTTTGGATTAGCAGAGAGCAGATGGGGGTAGGAAGAGGACATCCCTAGGATTCTCCCCATCCTCAGAGATAAGATCACAGTCGTGGTGGTGGTTTTCATTAGGGTTAGAGAGTCTATGGAGCAGGTTATGGTCAGCTTCATGCTTTTTCCTTGCCAGTTCTAGGCGAGCCAGACATCGTTTTGGGTACCCTTTTCTTGTTTTATACTTGGATGTATGCCTTGTTTGATTCAGGGGAAATGAACTCCTTAATATCACCCACATTTTTAAATGCTTTGGGACTTTTAGTAGAGAGGATTCTAGTTCCTTTGGATTTGACTACCCAGTTGGAGGTAAAGCTGACATATTTGAAGTATGTAGAGACTATGATCTAGTGATGGGGCAGCACCACTCTTGGGGATATTTCTTTGTTTACAGATACAACCATATGATACCATCCTCTATATGGATTGGTTGTATTCATGTAGGTTATCATGGATTAATTTAGGAGGCAGGTGGTGTTCTTTGATGCTGAAGGAGAGCCAGTAGTGTTTTTTGGTGAGCGATAGCCTTGAATGGGTTAGAGGAGTGTTCCTTCATTGTCATCTTTTATGGATGATCTGATGATATGTCCTTCATAGGTTCAATAATTAGTGTTCCTAGGGTCATAGAATAGTACCCTAATGTCTTTGTAGTAGAGGTTGTAACATTACCCCTTGATGAGAGATCAAGTTTGGGATCGAGCTACACCCAGGAACATCTCTTACCCCTATGTCTCTATATTGGATGACCCCTTATAGGTTATGAGAGCTACATATACCACTCGATAGTATATCATAGTGCAGTTTTTTTCAGATGAGTGTGTCATCATTAGGTGAACCAGTTTTATTAGTCGAGAAGGTTGATGGCATTTTGTGGTTGTGTATCGATTATCATCGCTTAAACAAATTAACAATGAAAAATCCTGATCATATTCCATGGATTGATGATTTATTCAATCGACTGAAGGGTGAAAAATGTTTCTCAAAGATCAACTTTCAGTCCGGATATAATCAGATGCATGTGAAAGATGAAGATATCTTGAAGACTGGTTCATGATGCCATCATGGGTAATACGAGTTCATTGTAATGTCATTTGGTGTGATGAATGCTCCAGCTGTGTTCCTGGGATTGTTGAATGTTTTGTTCCATGAGTTCTTGGATTTGTTTTTTGTGGCTTTAAACGATGAAATCCGTGTGTACTCTATATCCTAGGTGGAGCATATAGGGCATCTTCTCACTATTTTGGGAGTCCTTCATCAACGAAATCTATTTGGGAAGTTGTAAAAGTGTGTGTTTTGGGATCAATAAGTTCATTTCATGGGGCATGTGGTGTCCTAGTAGGGAGTACCTAGGTATATGTCGAAGGTATAAGTAGTTGTGTCTTGGGCAGCACCCAAGATACTAGCATATGTACAAAGATCCCTTGGTATCGTAGGCTATTATAGGAGGTTCATAGATGATTTTTTCGGGTTTTGAATCCTTTGAGGGCATTGATTGGGAAGATCATGAATTCGTGTGGACTGATTAGTGTTATAAATATTTAGATAATCTTGAGGAGAAGATGGTAAGTGACCTTCCAGTATAGGGAGTTCAGTTTGATGTTTTCTGCAATGATTCACATCTTGGGTCAGGCTGCATTCTAATATAGTAAAGATCAGTTGTTTCTTATGGGTCTCGGCAGTTACGTCCTCATTAACATAAATATTCCACCCATGATCTTGAGTTTGTGGTCGTGGTGTTTTCTCTGAATTTTTGGAGACATCACCTCAGTGGAAAGTGCTTTGTGGTTTTCACTGATCCTTAGAGCCCGAGGTATGTTTTCTCCCAGCATGACATGAACTTGTGGTAGTGTCGGTGGATGGAGTTATTATAGAAATACTATTTCCAAATATCGTATACACCTAGAAAGGGTAATGTTGTAGCTGATGCACTGAGCATGAAGTCACGTAGTGATGTAGTGCGTGAATCTGGTGATTCCTAGATAGTGATGGAAGAATATTCAGCATTACATCTTGATATAGGAGAATTTGGGGCTAGATATCGTCTTTTTCATATTATGGTCCCTGGTGTAGTATGTGGAAGAGTCCTATTTGGAGGATCAAGAAGTGGATTTCTAGAGAGATCAAGTTGTTTTTGGTGAGGCTCTTGATGTTTGGTCTGAGGATGAGAAAAAATGAGTATTGTATTGGGGATGGCTTTTTGTTCCATTGGAAATGAGTGAGGCGTTTATCAAATGGGTCCATATTTCTCCTTTAGTGGTACATCCTGACATGAAAAATATGTACCAAGCATTGAGGAGAAAATTTTGGTTGTCGAGGATGAAGCATCCAGTTGCAGAGTTTGTGTCTCAATGTTTGGTCTTCCAAAAGCTGGAGGCCAACCACTATGTCCCTAGTGGTTTTATCTAGCCATTAGATGTTCTTTAGTTTAAGTCGGATGACATCTCAACATAATTTTTTAATATTTTACCTTGAGATCAGGGAGGACATGACACTATATGGATGGTAGTTCATCGTTTAACAAAATCATCCCACTTTATAGAGATCAAGGAGTCGATCATAGTGGTGGTTTTGTTAAGGTAGTATCTGGAGGAGGAGGTGAGAGTCCACGAAGTCCCAAGAATGATAATTTCCGATCGAGATCCTCGTTTTACCTCTATGGTGTAGAGAGATCTCCATCAAGCTTTTGGTTCTCAATTATTCCTTAGCACTTCTTTTCATCCGCAGACAGACGGTCAGAAAGAGCAGACCATCCAGACTCTTAAAGACAGGTTTCACTCTTGTGTCCTAGATTTTGGAGGTTTGTTGATGAGGCACTTACACTTATTGGAGTTCTCTTACAACAATAGTTTTCACTCCACCATCAGTATGTAGCCATTTGAATCGTTGTATGTCTGACCTTTATATTCTCTGTTGTGTTGAACTAGGTTTGGAAAGTCAACAATTCTTGGCCCAAAACCAATACAGAACATGAAATATATGGTTCAGATGATTCATGAGAGGATTAAGACAGTGCAGGATCATCCAAAATAATATGTTGATCAAAGGGGGAGACCTTTAGATGTTTATGTTGGGGATCACATGTTTTGTAAGGTGACTCCCCATCATGAGCAGTGAAGGTTTGGTTGTGGGAGTAAGCTTTCCCTTCAGTTTTTGGGACTTTTGAGGTGTTGTCTCATGTTGGAGATGTGGTGTATTGAGTAGAACTTCCCCCAAAAAAGGGCCACAAACATGATGTTTTTCAGGTCTCGTAGCTCCATTTTTATCTTCATAATGACTCTTACTTTATTGATTGGGGAGATATTGATGTGGATGATGATGTGACCTTCAAGGAGTGGCCTATAGAGATCCAGGACCACAAGAAGTTGGTGTTTCACGGGTATTTGATTCCCTTGGTTCCTATCTTGTGGAAAGACAGTGGCATGGAGGAGATTACCTGGGAATGTGGGTCCTAGATATGTTATTTGTACCTCTATTTCATTTATGTTTATCTCTTTTCTTGTAACGATGTTCATTTTTTGGTTGTATACCATTCTTATCTATTATATGGATTTGTTTTTTTGGTTTTTGTGTCTTTCTATCTTTTGAGAGGTATCTCCCCCGGGAAAGAGTTTTTGTCCTAGTTGTAGCTTTAATGAGGTCTTCCATAGTTGTTTTCATGTGGTTGAGCTCCTATAGTGGAGAGAGCCTTGAGAGGTATCTCATGGGGTGGTTGTTTGAACAACCCCTAATCTGTTTCCTATCTATGTTGTTTTTGGATTCTCAAGGATGAGAATGTTTTGAGAGGTATCTAATGTAAGGGCTCGGATACACGTGGATCAACCCTTTCCATGTTTTTAAAGACCAAGGTTCTTGGAAAAGTCTTAGAGGAAGTCCATAAGAGTTCGGTCATGAGAAGATGGAAACCAGTGGTTACACGACGAGACTAAGGGGTGCACGTCGTGTACCATTAGAGTTTCTTAAAAATAAAACAATGTGTCGAGGCGACGTGTTTTTTGGCGTAAGTTTCCTCAAGGTGGTACATGACATGAAAAGGAAGTACACATCATGTACTGCCCCACCACTGGGTGTTTTATAGACACCCAGCTGCTCAGGTTTTTCAAAAACTATTGCTTGAGAACACCACCTCTTGACCCTAGACAACCCCGAAACCCCACTCTTCAAATTTTGGGGATTCCTTCATCCTGTATCAGTTCCCCACTTCCTACTTCAATACATATTCAATCCGAGGTAATATCTACCTCTATTATTTGGTTTTATTCAATACATTTTATATTGTTTCACTTTTCAATTCTATGGTGGTGGATCTCTATGGTTATAAGGGAGTTTATTTTGGTTTTTGTTGATGCGGTTGTGCTGAAACATCATCACGTGGATGCAATTGTTGTAGGTAAGGGGATCTGATTTGTTCTTGAGCGATGAACGTCAGAAACCTTTTTGAGTTAGGGGATACATTTATTCTCTATTATTCTACATGAAACTATAGAGTTATCATGTTTTAGCTCATTGGATCGCAACTGAATTGACCAAATTAAATTATTGAACCAGATTAAAATAATTGGTTGGATCTCATGTTGTTTCCTTAAACCATGATAATGGTTTGCCACTTTAATTTCTAGATATTGTCATATATATTCATTTATTGTTAGCATTTTTTTCTGGATGAAATTGGTGAAGAAATTAAATATGTAATTAATTGATAATTAGATGAAAAATGATAAAGATGCATGTAAATGAATCTGGTTGTTGTTGTTGTAATATTATGTTAATTAAATTGATGCATATGTCAAGGCATATTCTAGTGGGTTGTTAAACCTATAGAATGTTGTTGGTTATTATTTAAAGGAATGTCAAATTAATTTATGGTACCTATGATATCTTGGAGTTTATTTTTCTTATATTTGTAACTAACTAATAATGAATCGATTAATTTAATATGGATTGAATAATTCGTTATTTGATAAAATATAATACCTAGTAGGGTTTTGAGTTACCCTCTTGCTTGTAAAGACCAATGATTTATGCTTTGAGTTGTGATATCTCATTTATTATGATGTAATAATGCCTTATTTAGGGAAAATAACCCTGATTCCTTGTTTTTTCCCACTGCTTTTGATGTGGTGTGATCCTAGATGGTTGTTGTGATATGTGGGGTCAGGGAGGCCCATTGGTTGTGGCATCAGTTTATGCCTAGAGTGGTGAGATGCATCAGTTTATGCATGTAGGTTTTGTGGAGGACATCAAAGATGATGAAACTAGTTGGATGTGAAAGATTGTATTTTTACTAAATCTTGTTGGTTGTTTGTCCTCATTACTTTCCCCACTACTCAAGGTAGCTAGTATTGCTTACCTTTTTTTCCAAAAGGGGTGAAGACGCATGGGTTATTCCTCAATCTTTCTATGTTTACTTATCTAAGGAATATGGGTCTACACTCCTGCTATATGTGGAAAATACTCAACTGGTAGCCTATCTACTCACTAGGTTGATCGCCTTGTGTTTGGAAGCATAGTATTGATTTTCTATAATTCTTGGAATTATGGAAAGTAATAATGCTGTTAATAAATGGAAGAATAAATGATGTTAACCCATGGGGTCAGAACTTGTTGGGATGCAATGCTGAGATAATATTTCTAAGATGCTATGGACTTGGCTTGGTTATGCCTAGAGGGAATGAAACTTTGGTGTGATGATAATGAAATATAATATTTAATTGATAATAGTTAATTAATGTTTAAATACTAAATTAATTTTAATTGAAAATGATAAAAAAGAGGGAAAGTAATATAATGTAGCTCTTTAAATAGTTGTGTGCTTATAGGATACCTAGTCTTAGTAGTGGAAACTGGGAGTTCGAGTGACGTTAGCTGCCTTTGAGTCTAAGACTAGGTTAGGACCCTAGTGTGGTTTTGAGCAATAGTATATTCTATAGTTTTTGTGTTTCTATATGCTAATCCACCCCATCAGTTAGGGAAACTAACACCCAGAGGATTGTGAGTACTAGGTGGTGTTTTCTACAACATTCTGGTGGGAGGATGGATGACAGACTACACCCTTTGGCCCCACTCTCTTCTCTTGGAACTTACTAGTGATGGTATCCACAACGGTTAGTTTTCCCCATATATTTGTTAGTGGGCTATAATGGATTTTGGTTATTCACAGACATATATTTTGGATATAGTTTCCTATGGACAACTATAGGTGTAACGTGTATAGGTTGTGATGGCTCGAGGATCCTTACTCAGTGTATGGGCTATAATGTCTTGATGTTTAATGTCTGACGTATGATACACATAATACGAGATATGATGGTTACCATAAATTACCTTGTTACTTTGATTACGTGGATGTAGTGGTTGTGTTGTAGGAGGTTCATGTTGTTGTGATTTTTCAAGGTGAATGCGGGAAAGACTTTTTGGAGAGAGTTTCTTAGGACGTGCGACGTTGGGGAAAAGAGGAAAACCGGTGGGGAAGTAGAAGCAGGGTACCCTTGATGTTATTTATTATATTATATACTCTTTTATGTGATAATTAGTGAGAATAATCATGGTGAGTCTGGGAAATTAGTATACCAGTTTAGTAGATGAGTTAGTTTCACTTGTTGTTCACTATGATTTAGCATTATTTATTTACATTTTTCAGAAGGTATACAGGGAGGATCTTACTAAGTATATTGTAACACTCACACACTATATATATATATATAAACTGTTTTAGGTCACATAGATATGGTCAGAGATCATGATGATTACTGCTAGCCTGGGGTTGCATGAGTTGTTTGGGCTTCGTGGTTGCTACTATTTTTACTTTCTTTTGATACTTGAATTTTTCCCTTCTAGTTGTAGTAGTTTTTCATGACATTACATATCTGTACTTGGGATTTATTTTATATTTCCATCTATGTTGGAGTTGGTCGGTGTCTATCTTATCTCTCTCTTCCACATCTGTTCTCTTAGAGGGTAATGCCTCCCATTTGTGTGTTTACTATACCCCCGATTCTAGTCTCAAACCTGAGGCCTACTTGAGGTGGGACTCGGTGGGTCCCTATCCCCCTTCTCACATTTTTGGCCAGGAGGGGTACACCTTGTGGGGAGGGGGTCATGATATTTATTTTCTATTTATATATAATACTTCTCCCTATAAATATAATGACTCTATATCTTTAATGGAAAAAATACTAAAGCTAACACCAAATATTGGGTAGTGTAATTCTACTCGACATACTTCAACTATCATGGTGCATAGGCAATAAACATATAATTTTTCATGAGTACACATCAAATTCCTTTCATGGATTCTTCACTATATATGAAAAAAATCCATTAGATGGTAATTATTTCATAGGTTCACTAACCAAACTATTATTCAGTTCATGGAAACTTTTTTCACTCTTTTTTCATAGATGAACTTAACTCCCTTTCATGTTAAGTTGGTTAGTATATTATAAATCCATGAATTTTTTTCACAAACCATATATTCTCTAACTATAATAAGAAAAATATGAATCTTTTTCACTATTTTAGGATGAGGCAACTCTTCTGAGACCTTCATTTTAATTGTATCAACTGATATTCCTTAATTGTTTGCAATGATTTCTAACAATTTAACTTTTTAATAACCATAAATAACATTTATAAAATTTAGAAAAAAATATCTCCTTCCTCAAATATTTTAATATTAACCATTATAATGACCTACTCTATTCAAACATAGATATTACATCTAAATAGATTAATATTAATTACATAAAAAACAAAACCATTCCATAAACATATGGGTTTGGTATATTTGGAAACATGGATACAAAAATAATTGGTTCATAAAAATATACATCCTCTCCTACTTATTCACTCATAACTAGAACCCTTTTTAACATATCATACTTAATACCATTCTTCATATACTAGGGAAAATAAGCAAAAGAAAAGGGTGATCTCAGATGCTCAGTGAGGGTAAATAAGGGAGATATCAATCATAACATAAGCATAAGGGCATGAGAACATGAACATAACAATTTAAAATTATACCCTCCATATCAAAGATCATAATCAAGATTCATGGAATAAATATTTTAAGTTAATAATACATGAAACATAAGAGAATAAAATTTTCACAAGACATGTAATTTTAGCGTACACATAAGAATAAAAATTCATTTCCTTAGTAGTCAGGTCTCTTTTCCAAGACTATTATAGAGGAATGGGTACACTCCCCATACCATCATGGTAGTCACGGTTCACTCACATGACTATAATGGTGGAAAAAGTACCTTACTAAAATGGTTTCAGTTCCCAATCTACTCTTGGCTCACTGTACTGGTTTCACTCTCCATTACAATCCTGTTTTACTGATCTAAGTTCAATCCTAATTCAAGTCATGTCTTATAGAACCTAGTTCACTTTCTGGTTCATTATTGTCTATATCTTGAGATATGAATCATTACCCAATGAATTTGAGGGATATATAGGTCCAACCCATTAAATAACAAAAACCATACCTATGTGTTTCACAAGAACATGAATCATTTCACCATATCTTAACCCTTGAAAAGAATTGGGTTTCATAAACATTTCATCATAGCATAACCCATAAGAAAGAAAGAGGTTTTATAAATATCATTTAATCATAAACATAAAGAAACAAAATAAAGAATATGAAAATAATATATTAACAATAACACTATAAAATCACATGTAACATCGAATAATGTTATTTGAGATGGAAAATGCATTATTTTTTAATGATCACTTGAAACAGTTCTTGAGTAAAATATCATTTTTATTTTAAAAAACATTTTTTTTAATTACATGAAATTATAAAAGAAAAAATTTTATTTGAAAATAAACTTATAATATTATAAAGTAATCCTTAAGTAATTATGGTATCATAATTGTGGGAAAATTCACTCAATCTATATAAGTTGAAAAAATATTCCTTCTATATTTTTTCAGAAAATTCATAAATAGCGTCACTTACAAATGACCAAAATAATCCTTTCAAACTATTTTATAAAACTTCAAACATGAGTAAAAATGAATTTTAAAAACATAATATTATAGTAATTACATTTTTGAAAAAAATAGAAGACAAGTATAGGAAAGATAAATGGATTTTTATGGGAAACATGAAAAAGATAAAATTTAAAATAAAGTTCCTTATAAATATCATATCATAGAAGTGATCATTAATAAAATTAATAGATAGTGGTAATTTAGTGTAAATACATATAAAAAGTTTAAATAGAATAATAATATAATATAAAGTCTTTCTACACATAATTTAATCATGAAATAAACAATACATTATAATTTTAACCCAAAAAATGTAAATCGGGTTAAGAATCCCCATGCCAATTTGTAATTAGTCCTATAATATTCCCCATAAAAGAAATAATTATGAAATTAAACATTTAAAAACATTAATATAATCAGATTTATGATATAATATATCAAATAATACTATATACACCACACATAAGAAATAAGTGATGAATAAGGCATGTATCTTACTGAAGTAAAGGTGGGATGGGAAATACTTAATGCATGGTTCCCTTTAGTCTTGCATACTTTATCCTCCTGTATAAATGTTTAAAGACTATTATTAATTCATTCCAAAACTATTACCATATTTATAATACCTTATTTGAAACTTTTATTATGTATTATAATATATTCTTAATAATATTTCATTATTTTCATTGTTTTGGGAGAGTTCGTTTCATGGTTTCTTGATCGGTTCATTTGTGTATAATAATGGATTTTCTTGTCAAATGGAAATAAAACATAAAAGTGAAATGAAATGGTATTAATGCACTTAAATAATTTTAAATGGTTCCATATATCGTTTTTATTTCTGACATGAGGACAATTCATTTGATAAAATATTAATGAAAAATCTTAAGTTTACTTTGGTGGCTTTTCTGACCATCATGAACTAGTTTCATTTTATTTGATATTATTTCAATATTTTAGTTAAAGAACATAAAACATGTTAAAATAGAAATTTTAAAATATTATTTAACAAAAATAATACTTTTATTTCAATACTTTAAGGCAGTAATGGAAAACGAATAAAATCATTATTCTTGGAGAGGGTTTATCACCATAATTTGGACAAGGGTTTTGTTTCTTAGAATAAGAGGAAGTAATAAAAGGTATGGATATAATATATTAAATTATAAAACTAAAATTATAGTATATATATTATACATGATTTATGATTATTTTTAATATTGAGGAGGTTAATATATGTTAGAAAAAGAGAAGAAATTAAGTGAGGTTTTTCGAGACACTACTGGAATCTGATGTTTTCCCAATGGATATATACCAATAGTTTCTTCAAACCATTGATATACTATATAAAAGGACACATTTTACAATGGTCTATTCAAACTGTTGGCATTGTGTAAATATACTTAATATTTCCCAACAATTTGACAAAACCATTGATAAATATTTAGCTTCTCTAAGATATACCAATGGTTTTAATAAACCATTGTTAAAGAGAGGCTTTCCCAATGGTTTTTTAAAACCATTGAAAATGTTTTTCCCCAAATAAAATAAACCCCAACTACCACTCACCCGATTGAATAACCTAATCAAGAGCCCCTCTAGAAGTTTTCTTGGATGTGAAACCATCTTTAATTAAATAATTTTATTTCTACACTTTAAATTAGTAAGTTTTACATTAGTTTTAATGTTCTACCTCTATTTTTTCTGTTGGGTATTTTGATGTCGGCTAAATTAGAGTTAATGTTCTATATGATGTACAAAACCCTTTATTTCTTTTCTGTTTTTTGTTCTACACTTCAAACATGGTAAATGGTTTTTTTCATGGGGTGATATGTTAGTTTATGTAGACATTTTTTTAGTTCAAACAAGGTTATTGAAGTTGGATTTATTATCTTGATATTCTCCCACCCCTTGGATAGCTCCCTCCCCCCACCCCCTAGACACCCCCACCCCCACCCTCCCTAGACACCCCTCACCTCCCATGGACAGCCCACCACCACTGGACACCCTCACCCCCTTGAACACCCCACCCTTTGGACATCCCCCTCCCCCACCCCCTTGGACACCCCCACGCCCGTGGACACCCCCACCCTTTGGACAACCCCCTCCCCCTGGACACCCCCACCCCCATGGACACCCCACCCCCACCCTCCCTAGACACCCATCACCCCCATGGATAGCCCCCTTGGACACCCCCCACCACCCCTAGACACCCCACCCGCTGGACACCCTCCACCCCTTGGACAACCTCCCCCCCACCCCACCCCCTTAGACAGCCCCCCCTGGACACCCTCCACCCCTTGGACACCCCCACCCCACCCCCTTAGACACCCCTAGGACACCACCACACCAATGAGACACCACCGCACCTCCTAAGTTCTTGGCCCAATTTTTCAATTCTAAATTAACAATGTAGTTGATTTCCCTTCTCACCAATGACATTTTCTAAGTAACCCATAGATCCTTATAAATTGAATTTTTCATGTTTTATTAAATTGAATTTGTCTTGTTTTGATAAATTGAATTTTTCATGTTTTGATAAATTGAATGGGATGTTTGGAATAAAATGGATAATTCATGATGGTTTTCCTTTCTTAATGAAAAAAAATTATTTTAAATAAAAATACCCTAAGGGGGGATGCGGGAGGGGTGGGGGAGGTGTTGTCCAGGTGTAGGGGCTATTTAGGTGGGGGTGGATTTTCCCAGAGGGTAGGGGGTGCAGGGTGGTAGGGGGGCTATACGGGTGTGGGGGTGGGCTGTATGGGCTGCCAAATGAGGGGTGTGGGATGTCCAAGGTGAATAGTGGGGTGTCTAGGTGGGGGAGGGTGTGTGCGATATCCAGGGAGGGGGTGGGCTTTCCAGGGGGCTATCTAGTGGGGGGTGGGGTGTGGGTTGTCCAGGTGGGGGTGGGGGTGTCCAGGGGGGGCTGCAGCAGAGGGGGTGTGGGCTATCCAGGGAGGGGGTGGGCTGTCTAGGGGTGGTGGTGGGTGGGTTATCCAGGTGGGGGAGGGGTGTGGGCTATCAAGGGGTGCGTTGTCCAAGGGGGTGGGGGTGGGCTGTCTGGGTTGGGGAGTGGGTGTTGTCTATCCAGGGAGGAGGGGGTGGGCTATCCAGGTGTGGTGGGGGTGTCCAGGTGGGGTGGGGGGCTATCCATGGGGGGTGAAGGGGGTAGGTGGCTACAGGGGGTGTGGGGGGTGTGGGAAGTCTAGGGAGGGGGGTGGGTTCTCCACTCCGATACTCTATAACAAAATAGGAATCAAATATAACAAATGTATAGTTTATTTCAAATGTTAAGACTTATCTCGAAGTTACATACCAACACTCACTCTTTCCCCTCCAAGAAGAAGTGATCTCTAAAATGAAATCTCAATCAGGTTCTTATCCACTATCCATATTGATCTCTTAAAAATTTAATATTAGTACAACTCCATATCACCTAATGATATAACAAGTCTTATAATCCTATGAGTAGTGTCCCATCGAAACATGGCTCATAAAACCAGATCCATTTATGATATTTGGTAGTGTGTTTATAATTGGGTGTGTTGTGATATATATGTATGATATTAATGGTTTACACTAACAGTATTCTTGGTCATTTATAATAGGCTTGAAATCATGCTACAATTGGATAAAGATTGAATTTTACCACCATAGTTTGGGATTGGACACCCCCACCCCCTTGGACACCCCCAAACCCTGGGACAACCCCCCCCCCCCCAAATGGACACCCCCACCCCCTGGACAGACCTGCCACCCCAGGGACAGCCCTGCCACCAACATGGACAACCCACCCACCCCCTATGGACAGCCCACCCACCCCCCCGAACACTCCGCCATAGATTGCCCCACCATCCCTATGGATATCCCTCCCACCCAACCTGTACCCCCTGGGTAGTGCCACCACCCCCTGGATAGCCTGCCCACCCCTGGACACTCCGACCCCCGGGACAACCTCGACACCCCCGTGGATAGCCCGCCCACCCCCTAGACCCCCAACCCCTCTGAACAGCTCCACCACACCTGTGGATAGCCCTCCCACCCCCTAGAAACCTGGACCCCCCTTGATAGCCCCCCCCCCCCGCCCCCCCGTGGACAGCCCCTCCACCCCCTAGACAGTTCGCCCACCCCCTGGACAGCCCCAACCCCTGGAAAGACCCCCCCCCCCCCACCCCCTGGACAACCTGACCCCCTAGGACAGCCCTGCCACCCCCATGGACTGCCCACCCACCCTCCTGGACACCATGTACCCCCTGGAAACCCCCCCCCCCCACCCTTGTAGACAGTCCGCCCACCCCCTGGACACCCCAAACGCCCTAGACAGCCCCACTACCCCTGTGCACAGCCCGCCCACCCACCATGTACCCCCCAGGATAGCCCCTCCACCCCCTGGACAGTCGGCCACCCCCTGGACACCCCAAACCCCCTAGACAGCCCCACTACCCCTGTGCACTACCCGCCCACCCACCCTGTACCCCCCAGGATAGCCCCTCCACCCCCTGGATAGTCACCCACCCCCTGGACACCTCGTACCCCTTGGATATACCCCACCCCTGGAAAGCCCCCCCACCCCACCCCTTGGACACCCCCGACCCCCTGGAAATCCCCGCCACACCCGTTGACAGCTCGTCCACCCCCCTGGACACCACGTACCCTCCTGGACACCCCCCCCCCCCCCATGGACATCCGGGCCACCCCTGGACACCCACCCACCACCCCCCACACACCCCCCAGACACCCCCCCCCCCCCGTGGACAGCCCGCCCAGCCCCTTGGACACCTTTACCCCTGGATAATTCTCCTCCACAATTGTACATGATCTAGTACACTCATGTGTAGTTATTCAAAGATATTTTGTTATAAATATAGTATTTTGGTTTCTTTTATATTATGATTATCATATAGAGTAGTGTGTCAGTTATGGTTTTATATAATGTGAACAAATCTCCATAACTTAAATATATTTTCGATGAAACTTCAATATTATTATGTTTATTTTGACGAAATGAATTATAAATTTTTTTATAGAATGGATATAAGTTGGATGTATGAAACTAATCAGATCTCAAGCGATTTTCAAAAAAATTTGGAAAGATTTTTAGATTTTTCATTTCACAATGCTTCAAATAGTGGTCACATGCACTTCCCCTGTTAAAATTGTGTTGGAATACCTTGGTTGAGCCATGAAAAAGTCATCTACCACATAATCAAATATGGTTTTCAATCAAACTTCTCTGGGTGGTATCACAATGGGGAGAAAATGACATATCAAATTGATGTTGATCCAAATGAGAGGATTGGACTGGAGAATTTATTATATGGACAGTTTCTATTTCTTCATCATCATGAAAAAAAGGATTCCGACCCAAGAAGATTTTGATATGAGCACACACGATGCGTATAATGAAAATGATGTTGATGTGAGTGTGAAAAAATGTTAATAACGCTTCCATGACTCCAGTATATTGACAATGTGGTAAAATGAAAAGGCTGTAATTTTTAATCATATTGATTCATGTGAAACCTATGTATGTGATTTATAATACTGCCATCGATTACATTCTTACCTTCTTTAAGGACTTACTTACAAATGATTCAAATATTCCCACAAACCACTATATGGCATGGATGATAGTTTAGGAAATTGGATTTTCAAGAAACAAAATTCATGCTTTCACAAAATATTGTAGTTTATTCTTGGAGGAAAATGTTGAACAAAATGATTTTATAAAATGTGGCACCTCTGGCTGGAAGCCAAAAGCTGATGGAACACCATATTATGTGCCATAGAAAGTAATGTGGCACTTTCCATTGATCCCAATACTCCATAATCATTTTATTTTTGATTAAATATAAATAAAAATGGAATGGAATGATACCGAGAGAAAGAAGACTAATGATGAGTTGGTTCACCTTGAAGATGGATTTTTGTGGAAGATATTTGATACTCGATATCCTTATTTTCTAGCTGACGTGCGTAATGTGAGGTTAGGTCTTTCATGTGATGTTTTTAATTTATTTGGGCAGGTGCTTATGACGAACATCACATGGATGGTTTTTATACACATTTATAATTTTCCCCCAATATTGTGTATGAAAAAACCTATCACTTTCATGAATATACTAATATCTAGCCCTTATGATCCTAAAAAAGATATAGACGTATACATCCAACCATTAATAAAAGAGTTGAATCTTCTTTTTGATGTGGGTGTGTGCACATAAGATGCATGTTTGAAAGACATATTTCAGATGTGTGATGCGCTTTTGTGGACAATCAATGATTTTTCTGCTTATTCAATGGTGCATGGATGTATAATGAAGGGAAAACAATCATGTCCTATTTGTATGAAGAATACACAATCCATAAGACTGAAACATCATTATAGTTTCAGTTGTATGGGACATCAACGATTATTTCCAATAGACCATCCCTATATAAATAATCGTCAAATATTTGACAATACCATGGAGATCGATGATCCACATCAGTGTATATATGTAACTGATATGCTTAATGAATTGAAAGAATTTAGTTTTTCATCTGGGAAGGGTCAAATGAAATCTCGAAAGAGAAATAATGTTTCCACTAGTACCTGTTACAATTGGAAGAGGAGAAGTTTCTTCTTCGACTTTCCTTATTGGTCAACCAATTTGTTAATTCATTGCTTCGATGTAATGAACATTGAAAAAAATACATGTGAAATGTTTCTTTAGATTCTTCTAAATGTTAAGTGAAAGAAAAAAGTTGATTTCTAGTCATGGTGTGACTTGGTGTATTAGGGCATCAGACTACAATTGCATCATTTGAATATCAATGAAAATAAATGGCAAGTTCCATATGCTTCTTATGTGATGACACATAAAAAAATGCAATTTTTCGAAGTACTAGTGACTATTAAAGTTCCTGATGGCTATTCAAGCAACAAATCCAAATGGGTCAACAACAGAAAGTTGAAGCTAAAATCATTGAAGAGTCATGATTGTCACATCCTTCTACATGAGTTTGTTCCAATAGAAATTTGTCATCTTTTTTCCAATAATGTAAGGGTGGTTTTTATTTGGTTGTGTCATTTGTTTATATATTTTTGTGTTAAAAATTTTTCCAAGTCTTTCTTGAAAAAAATATTGGCAGATGCCCCATTAATTTTGTGCGAGTTAGAGAAAATATTTCCTCCATCATTTTTCACATGCATTCTGTATCTTACTATCCATATTCCAACTGAAATACTTCTCAGATGACCTATTTCTTTTTTTAGATGTATCCTACTGAAAGAAATATGTACACATTAAATTATTATGTCTGTAACAGGAATCATCCCAAAGGTTCTATCATAAACGGTTAGTTGGATCAAGAATGTATGAATGTATGCTCTATGTATTTGTCATATCTTACTACAAGAATGAACAAACCAATAAGAAATTATGAAGAAAAATATGAGAAAATTGAAACTGGTATTTACATTACTTCTTCAAACAAGAGGAATTCTTGTATCATATACATTGAAGACATTAAGCCTTGAAGAGCGGGAGATGGCACATCACACAGTTTTTTTCAACTATGATTTGTTCGATGACTACATATAGTAAGTAAATTCAATATGCATATCTTATATATATATACATATATATATGTTAATCTATTCCTTTTTTTATTTAGAGGGAACATAATGCGATGGTAAATAGAAAGCATCATTTTTAATCTTTGAGTAGGAGGGAGACAATTATTAGCAAAGATTTTACATCTTGGTTATAATTTTAGTTGATAATATTATGATTTAAAATAATTAAATCAATATTTAATTAAGTTTAATGTTGATTTATATTTCAGGCATTGAGTTGTCCTGCTGACTCTATCTATGAAGAAATAAGAGCTTTGGATTTTGGTCCTAATACCATGGTTTGTGACTGTAAATCAATTGTTATCAATGGATACAGATTTATTATCACCGAATGATCAAATAAAATTAGAACACAACATGATGGTGTTATGGTCACGACCACAACAGACTGTTATTCTTGTGCATCAAATAGTAGACCGCGATTTGAAAATGGAGGTTATTATGGAGTCGTTGAAAGAATAATAATATAGGAGTATTATTCTCATAGAAGAGTCATGATGATGAAATACCAGTGGTTTGATTCGATGAATAGGTAAGGCACAGTTATTAATGATTTTGTATTTTGAGTAATTTATTTGAATCACACTATTACTACTGATGAACCATGTGTATTGGCATCAATGAAAAAACATGTTTTTTATGTGAAAGACAATCTTCTACCTGAATTTGGTGTCATTATTGAAGTAATTACAAGATATATTTTTGATGATGGTGATGATGGAATTGACACCATCCCCACTACCATTGGAAATGATACATTTATTACTTTTGATGACTCTGATAACCCAATTTTCAAAGTTTACTATGAACCTGAAGTTGTGGTGGGAAATATATAAAATCATTTATTCATGTTCTCAATTATTTTGGTTTACCTCATCTTGGGCTGTTAAGGTTGGTACTATTCAAATTTATTTAATATTGATTACAAATATTTTGTATCCAAATAGACCGTTTTGTGAATTTTCAATGTTTTTTGGTTTCAATTTTATTTTAATTGGATTTTATAATTTGGAATTGAACATTATTCAAACCTACGAAACCAACATTTCAAACTTGGTAAACATTTCAATGCTTCAACTGTGATTTGTTTAAAATTTGTAAAACTCTAAGAACTCTCGTTATCATTTTACCAATTAATGAACATGATGGTTTTTATTCTTCTAAAAAACATGTATTGAAACCTGCATCATCTATGTGGGTGAAAGAAATTAAATTTTTTCTTTATTTTGAAAATTTCCTTACACCTTATGAATCTATTAGAATCAATGTTCCATGATTTTAATAGACTGATTACTCATAGTAATTATCCATCCTACTAAAAATTAAAGTTCTTTATTACATCTTTTATGATTTATTAACTTCATTATATATTTTTTAAAGCTCACCTAAAAAAATGTATTGTTAAATTATACCTGAATTCCCCTATTCCCTCACTTTTTTTTTGTTTTTTGGGTTACAAATTAGTTATCCTTTTCTATTTAATTCCATATTTGTTTTCAAATGTATAAAATGAATCCAATTGAACAGAGGTGATGAAAAAATATTATGGACAACAATCGTTACATGACTGATCTAGGCATTCCACCACTAGTGCCTATAGTGAGTATTTTATATCAAATATATTTATTTAAATAATATATAATGTCATGTGATTAATTTTTTTTAACATTTTTCCAGGATCCATCTACTAGGTGACAGTTATTTGATGAATATCCTATTAGTAGTCCCAGTACTTGGGTTTTTCGTATGAGGGGGGGGGGTGGTACAGGAGCTGGATGATCTGGTCGGTGTACATGATTAGACCCTGCCCCTCCCACTAACATGCTATCCATCCCACATTCTGATCCCGGTGTGTCATTAGGGACACACATGATATTTATGCCTCCCATTTTTTCACCAACCTTTACATCTAAGCCTCCTCACCCATTTGTACCATATCTGATGATGATTCCAACTCTCCATCATGCATTTGTCCAGCCATCCCAGCCATCTTCTTTTACTTCTGATTCCTTCTCTCCGGGATTTTATATCCCATTTTCTTCGACTCCCGATCTTCCAAAGTCTGTCCCTACAGAGCATACATTAGGACCCACTCCATCTGTATAGGGTGTTCCTTCAATTTATGTAGATCTAGCAGTGCCCATTGATCAGACAACTGTATGTATACTTATACAACATGAAAAAAATTTACACCATTAGTTATTTTCTCTAAAATATATATTGATAAAATATTTGTTTTTCTTTCATAATAGATAAATCTACTGATAGGAGGCAGGGGAAGGGGCATACACTCATACGTGCAGTGTGGAACCACCACACACAGTTAATGGTGGACTAAAATGAAGATAGTAAAATTATTGAAAAATCAGGATAGCAATGTCACAGTTTTTTGGAAATGGTTGCCAAACACTCCAACATCATTACTGCTAGCCAGCTCTTATTGAGACACCTTCCAAATGAAGTCAAAGATAAATCGTGGGCAGAGATATGGGTAAAAAATATGTTGTATTTAATGTAATATATTATTTTTTGTATTTATATGAAGTAATATCTTGGTGTCAGCTATAGTTTAATTTCATCGATGTTGAGGGTGCACAGACAGCACGTCTAAATGATTTAGGTGAACTTTGGAGAGCTTATAAGCACGAGCTATACATTGGATGGTGTGCTAGAGTGGGCATAGAGTTATAGGTGGTCCATGTCGTGGATTATTGTCCGTTAGAACATTACTGAAATATGATTACGGATTGGTTGACTATCCAATTTAAGGTATTAATCACATTAGAGGTATTTAAATTAAGATTTTCATGCTTTTAGTTAATACAAATTACTGAATTTAATTTAGGATTCATCTAGAAAAAATAAAAGAAATATTGATGATAAAAAATATTCCCACACATTGGGACTTACTACTACTCTTTGTCATTACATTTTTGTCCTTTTTGAGTGCATATGGATTTTGGATAACTTTATCTTCTCGCAGTTGAAAAGGACGACTGAGGTTTTGAGGTCACCGTAAATTAGAAACATTTTTCTCACTGCCATTGCAAAGCTTCTGCATATCCTCTGGTAAGGTAGAAATGATTTCATTTTCAACAATATCTCTTTTAAACTATATGCAGGTAAAATGAGGATACATCATGCTATCAAAGAGACTTCCCTGATCCAAAAATACCATTGGGACAATTATGTCATTGATCTTGAAACCCTCTACCAGATTGGAGTAAGTGGAATATATCCAAAACCGAACTACACCATTGAAGTTTTCTAGGGGGATCCTCCTCCTGGATGGATTAAAGTCAACATTGACAGAGACTCGAAAGGAAACCCTGGACCTTTGGGATGCAGAGGTGTTTTTAGAGACCATCTTGATCTGATTCTTGGATGTTTCTATGAAATCCGTGACATTGCTTCTGATCTGGAGGTCAAAATGTTGGGTATCATTCATGCCATCAATTTTTCAAAACTTTTCAACTAGTGAAACATCCTGACTAAGAGCGACTCTTCTACCATTGTGCAACCCATCTGTAAGGGTGTGACTCACCTTGCATGGACTCTTAGCCCCCGATGGATTAACTTCCTCAACTCGCTCAACAGTCTCAACTTCATTGATACACACACCTTCTGTTAAGAAAACAAGATCACCGACAGTCTCGACAACATGAGAGTCTCTCATGAGATCACTTGGAGGAATGTTCTCCGTCTCAGTTTGATTCATTTTTGTTAGATATTCTAGAAACTTTCCCTCATTTTGACTCTTGTAACTTATATGCTCCTTTTGTTTGAATAAATTGCAGGGTTATGGGATTTTTCCAAAACTCATCCCCTCCCCAAATAAAATAGTTACAATTTTTAGTGCCACTACATTCTAGTAGGTTAAGTCATAGGCAGAACAAGATGAAAAATGGGCCATAGAGATGGCAGAACAATCTACGTGGGAAAACACTTCATTTATCAAACTGATGGAAGTTTTATTTCCAACACTCCCACTAGAGGCCAACAAATCTTGTAATGAATATATGTCATCAATCCATTATATATATGGTGCACTGGGTGGTAGTTTTAGTGGAGGTTGAGATGATAGCGAGGAGGAGGCCGAGGTGGAGGAGGAGGAGGGTGAGGAGGATACGAAGGCAGAGGAGGAGGGTGAGGAGGAGGGAAAGGTGGAGGAGGAGGGTGATGAGGAGGCAGAGGCTGAGTATTATGGAGAGGAAGAGGGTGTTGAGGAGGGAAGAGATGATGATGAGGATGACGATGAGGAAAAGGGAGAGGTTGATGATGATGGTGATGATAGGGACGGTGATGAGGGATAGATTGATCTGTTAAATTTTTGACTGATATTACTGACATTTAATGCTTATTGATTTGTTACTCCAGAATATATGTGTGATTAGGTAGGTCACATTATCTTTATTATTTTATCTATAAATAATAAAACTGGACTTGATGATTTGCTGTGACTGATTCACCCCTCCCCTATACAACCCCCCCCCCCCCCCCCCCGTGGATAGCCCACCCACCCCCGGGACACCTCATACCCCCCCTAAATAGCCCCGCCACCCCTGTGGACATCCCTCCCACCCCCTAGACATCCCCTCCCCCGTGGACAGTCCCCACTCCGGTGGACAGCGCACCCACCCCCTGGACAGCCCCTCCCCCAGTGGACTGCCCCCCCACCCTCGTGGACAGCCCCCCACCCCATGGATAGCTCTCCCACCCACGTGAACAACTCTAACCCCCCCTGGACAGCCACACCCACCCCCTAGACACCTTGTACCCCCATGTACAGCCCCTCCCCCCCCCCTAAATAGCCTCACTCACCCCCTGGACAGCCCCACCCATCCCCTGGACAGCCCGCCCACCCCCTGGACAACCCCTCACCCCTAAACACCCTATAACCCCCTAGACAACCCCACCCATCCTCTGTACAGCCCTGCCACCCCTGGATATCCCCCACCCCCGTGGACAGCCCGCCCACCCCCCTTGAACAACCCCTACACCGTAGACAGCCCTTCCACCCCTGTGGACAACCCACCCACCCACCTGGACACCCCGTACTCCCTGGAAAACCCCACCCACCCCCTATACCAATACCCCTGTATAGTCCCCCACCCCTGTGGAAATACCCACCCACCCCCCTAGACAGCGCTTCCAACCCTGTGGAAAGCCCCCCACCCCTATGGATTATATGATTTCTAACAACTCAAGGATCCCTTTAATCATAGATACCCACTTCATATCCTCATGGGATCCTTGATCACAGATAAAAAATAGTGGATGGTATTTTAAAAACTCTCATACATAATAAATGATCCGAGAAGAACATGGTTATTCCACTTCCACAAGATTTTGAGTATAGACCAAGACTTATAAGACAATAGCTGGATCACAAAAATGACTACCTGAGATATCACCTTATGGACTTTTTGATTCATTTATAGTGGTAACATTTTAAATAATTATCAAAAACAAAACCTTTAGTACAATAATAAAATGTTCTAAAACAAGGGACAAAAAATCACAAATACCATAAAGATACATCATAAATAATTCTTCATAAAACCATTTTAAAATCACATAATAGAGACTTATTTCTATTTTAAAATCCACAATGGTTTATAAAAATCACATTTAAGGTTCATTTCAAAAATCATATATTATTTTTTTCCCACAATAATAATTTAATCCATTTCCAAATAACAAAATCCCCCTTCCTACCATACACACAAAAAGCATTCATTTTTTCCTAAAGAAAGGCATACTATTGAAATAAAAACTATTCCAAAACCCTTTTAAAAATACAAATGATCTTAAAATCCATGAAATTCATTCCATTAAAACCATTAAGGCCCCTACCCCCTGGACACCACCCCCACCCCCATAGACACCCCCATGGACAGCCCCCCTGGACACCCCAAACCCCCTGGATGGCGCCCCACCCCTCCTAGACACCACCCCACCACCTGGACATCCTCACCCACCCCCTAGACACCCCACCCCCATGGACAACCACCCCCACCCCTAAGACATCACCCCACACACCTTGGACAGCCCCCAACCCCCCGGATTAGCCCCAACCCCCTGGTCACCACCCCCACCACCCATGAACACCACCCCACCCCAATGACACCCCATCCCCCTGAACACCCCACCTCCATGAACACCCCACCCCTAGAAAGCCCCCCAACCCCTGGACCTTACCCCTCCCCCCTGGACACCCCCATGGACAACACCCCCCACCCCCCAGACACCCCCAACCCCCTAGGCACCCCCACCCCCTGGACACCACCCCACCCCTCTGGACATCACCCCACCTCCTGGACACCCCACCCCATGGACTGCCACCCCCACCCCTAGACATCACCCCACCCCATTGGACAACCCACACAATCCCGAGACTGCCACCACCCCTGTACACCACCCCACCCCTGGACACCTCCACCCCCTAGACACCACCCCACCCCCTGGACACCCCCATGGACAGCCGCCCTAGAGACCCCCAACCCCCTGGACCGCCCCCACCCCTCTTAGACACCACCCACCACCTGGACACCCCCTCCCCCCACCCCCTGGACACCGCCACCCCCATGGACAGCCACCCCACCCCCTGGACATTACCCCACCCCCTTGGATAGCCCCCCAACCACCTGGACCGCCCCACCCCCTGGACACCCCCACCCCCTGGACACCACCCCACCCCCTGGACACCCCATGGATAACACCCCCCTCCCCCACCACCACCCTGGATAGCCCCCCCCCCACCTACCCTGGACACCCCCAACCCCCTAGACGCCACCACCCACTAGACACCACCCCACCCCCTGGACACAACCCCACCACTGGGACACCCCCACCCCCTAGACACCCCACCCCCATGTTCATCCACTCCCACCCTTGGAAATCACCCCCCGGTCATACCCCCAACCCCCTAGAACACCCCCACCCCCCAGACACCACCCCACCCACTGGACACCCCCCCACCCCCTGGACACCCCACGTCCTAGAAATCCCCCCAACCCCCTGGACACCACCCCACCCCACTGGACACCTCCATGGAAAGCCCCCCCTAACCCTAGACAGCCCCACCTCCCGTGGACACCCCCAACCCCATGGAAAACCGCCACCCCCTGGACACCACCCCACCCCATGGACACCACCCCACTACCTTGAACCCCCCACCCCCTAGAAACCCGCATCTCCATGGACATCGACACCCACCCCATCTCCCTTGGACACCCACCCCCACCAAACCCCTAGCTTTCCCCCGACCCCCTAGACACCACCACCCAACCAACCCACCAAGGACACCCCCACCCCCTAGAAAGCCCCCCCAACCCCCTGGACACCACCCCGCCACCCCTGGACACCCCCATGGACAACCCACCACCCCTCCACACTACCATGGATTTCCCCCCACCCCCCATGGACACCCCCAACCCCCGGATGACCCCCCACCCCCAGGACACCACCCCAACCCCCTGGACACCACCCACCATGTAAAGACCCATAAATTTAAAGGAATTTTTTTTCTTAAATTCTTTGTGATTTTATGAGTACGATGTTTCTGAAGACACTTGATTCTGAGGCCCAGTGTGCCCGGAAACAATTTCCAAAGTTTATGTCGGGTACGTTCAGTGAACGAATGTGCGGGTTTTTCCCTCTTTTGAACCGATGCTCGAAATTGAAATCGGAGGGCACTGATGGAACTACAGCACTGGTAATTTCTTAATATGACCTTTACCGAAGATGTGTCTGCTTGGGAGGAGTTGTTAAAAAATGAGGATTAAATGAAAAGTAAAATAAAATTGTGTTACAATTTTATTTCATTTTCTAAAGTGGTTTAAATCTACATGGGAAAGTCGGGGTAGGACCCACAAGTTTCTAACTACTCATGTTAGGATATTTGTGAGGTGGGGACCAAACAAGCCCCAACCATTCACATTCCCTAACCCCTTACCTCTCCCCCTTTAAACTTGTTAAATCCCTTGTATTTAATTGTGTTACTCCCCACTCTCCAACTTTAATTCATGAAAACACACACTAAATTAATTGATTAAACCTCTTCAATTAATTTAGCTAAGTGTTTGAATTTTAATGTTTGAAATGCATGAAAAAATAATAAAATAAGGGGAGGCCTTATTTTATTTGGTTAGTTTTGTTTTGTGAGGGAATTTGGGAGAGAGCTCTATTCTCTTTTGAAGAACGCAAACCCTCCAATGAAGAACACCAACCCTCCGACGAATAACGTTGACTCGGAGGCCCCGGTTTCTTCATCCTATTCTTCCTCCATGACAAGGGAGGAGACACCGATGGTGACGAAAACAACACCATCTACCACAACGCCCGGAAAACGACAACGATTAATGAGGCAGGGGTGTGTTTTGGATTGAGAAATATTGTTTTTACTTCCATGTTGTCGTTCCTCTTAAACAACTTGTTATCAGACTAATGTGGATGGGACCAGACCAAACTAACATGGTCTGATTCCTCTGCCGTTCTTGTGAATAGGTGGAGTCCTTCAACTGTTCTTTAGCGGTGAATAAAGTTATGTTTTCAGAGCCGATCGGAGGCTCGAAAACATCGTAAACAGCCTCAGAGCATTGGGGCGACCTATAAGGGGAAGTTTTGTAGAAATCAGATCATTGGAATGAAGAACGGACACCTCAGGACGCATGTTGGCCAGAGGCATCATTTCTAGAAAATTCTAGAATACCCGGCGTGTCCTCCAGAAGCACAAGCCATGTAGTACAAGCGTACAATGGCTTCCATTTCAGATGATAGAAAAGTAAAACACGAAGTGTGACTCTAGACACATGGTGTGTACTCTCCACCCTGTTTGTTAGAGGAGGCTTAGATTGACATGTCATGTATTCAGGGAAAATACACGGACACGAACAGCAATACAAGACCAAGTAACACGACATGTATTCACTTCATAGAAAGGAATAAGCGGCTTCTCTAGGATCGTCGTGTAATCTGGGAGATACACGGACACGGGGATAACCACACGGCCAAGTAACACGGCGTGTACTTCCTTCACCATGGCAGAAGTGGCTTCGTGATGACTCGGCATGTATTCCAAGAATACATAGACATGGGGTGGAGTACACGGGCATGTACTCCACCACATGGCCAGGCATGGCCAGTGCACATGGAACTGACTCAAGAGGTTTGGACATGGTGTGTAATCATAACACACTCCATGCACTTACATATCTACATGACCATCCCTACGACATGGGCCATTTCACACGGGCAGTACCTGGTGTCTGATGACACGGCATATATCGATTATCTACACGCCATGTACTTTAGGAAAATGGCTTGGTTTTCTTGTTCTCCATTACTTGGGCACATTTTGCTTGGTTTTCCCCTAAGACGTGGGATGAAACTACGAGAAACATCAACTCTATTCTTCGTGACGGTTGATGTATCCACCCCTTTGACTTAGGGAGCGGACCCTCCCGAAATTGAGTATGCTGTGTGTGGGAATCCTAGAGTTGGCTGTGATTGCAACGACTACCGTGATGGGATCTTCCGTGGGTTCGACCACGATGATGACTGTACGTGGATCCTACAAGGGTTCGGTAGTGAGGACGACTGTACTTGGATCCTTCGTGGGTTTGGCCGCAATGGTTACTGTACTAGGATCCTATGTGGGTTCGGCAGCGACGACTTCTGTACTTGGATACTATGTGGGTTCGATAGGGAAATGATTCAGAGGCCACATCTATCATCTCCACCCCTCTTCGTGAGTAGTATACATGTGTGAGATGAGTCTTGACTTTCAGTCATTATCATCGATTTGATTGACTTGATTTCCTGTGTGGACTGGGTTGTGCTTTTCTGTGTGGACTGGGTTGTACATGGGCTCGTGAGTTGGAGGTGTACTGGATTTGATGACTTAGGTATATGTATGGGAATATACCTAAGTAGATTTAGTTGATAATTCAATTTTTATTTTTCCTTTGTGGTTTATACTTTGTGGATTTGTGAGATGTTTGGGGGTCTTGGGGTCCCTACTGATTATCGTATACTCACCCTTGCATGGGCTATGCCTGCCCTACATTGTGTTGGATGCAGACGATGTACAACACTGATCGTGGTTGAGACTTGTGGAGCGGGACAGTACCTAGAGGTGGACCACTTGGCGGAACGTACACAGAGCGGACGGCTGGACCCGAGTAGCTGAGGAGACCATCTGTTCCCACCCTTCAGGTGGGATAACTGGAGGATGACTCAGTGGTTGTTGATTACTTTACTACTGCTATACTTCCTTTTCAGTTGTAATGTACTTTTAGTTGGGTTTGTATTTTGGCCCATTTACTTTCCAGCACTTACTTTTGTACTCAATTTACTTAGTGTTTACTTCAGCTTGCGTACTCTGTTGTGTTTGCTTACTTATATAAAGGAAATTCCTTCCCTTTTATTGGGATTGACGCCTTTGGTGCTAGTCACTATCCCCTAGCCTATGGAAGGTGGGCTTGGGGTAGTCACAACACGGGCCCCGAGGATGGGTCATGAAAAATTGGTATCAGAGTAGTCGGTTCTACCGCAGAACATAGGACTCTGATAATTTCTTCTATGTGAAGCAATAATGTTGAGAATATTGATTGGGGTTATCAGTCCAGGGAGTCCAGTGTTGGTGCGGTGGCCGACGTATCCATACACCAGGACCCTAACATCTGATTTACGACTCAGTGCATGAAAACATTGATTGCATGTGTGTTTCAAAAGTTTTCTTTGTGATTACTTTGTGTCAGCTCACCAGGTATACTGTATTAACCGTGGCACACCTGTTTCATTTCAGGATAGTTGTTGCTCTGATGCTTTCGTCGGGGCGCGTGCATCCGTCTGTGGGGAGGATGCACTGCTTGTTACCCCGCATTCCCGCTTTCCAAAGGTGGGCGGAATCCGTTCCTTGTTCAGGGACATCTGCTCCTTGATTGAAACCGGGATGATGGGATGTCGGTTCTTCTTTCTGTGGATTCCTCCTCGGAGTTCATCACCTAGTCCGGGTCTCCCTTATAGATTTAAGACGGGTTTGTGAAGTTCATTCCCGGTGCCATATCTACATGGATGCCAGTTAATTACGCTGCTTCGGTCGAGACGCTCTAAGGGGTCTTGTCGGGGAAGCAACCTTCGGGGAGGAGAATGGTAATGTTGGGGTGTCGTTGGCATGACTGTCTTTGGTCCCTCATCAAAGGGCTTCTCGAGGGAGCGGAATCCCGAGGCATCCCACATCAAACGCGGGGAATGTGTACCATCTGAGGTTTTCCTCAGCTTCCCATGTTTAACACGGGGTATGTCGCGAGTTAAACGTCTTACAGAAACGGAGCGGGTTGAAGGACCCCTAGGGGGAACACCGATGTTGGGGCCAACACGTGGGCGGCTTCCCAGAAGTCATGGAGTGGGATGGGGTGGCATGATCTCAACGGGGTGTGGCGGCCCAGGTAAGGATCAAGATGGATGGTGGAGTGAGACATGGGTGTTACATCCTAAGACGACCCAGGAGGGGGAATACAATTCAACGTCATGCGGGATGAGATATAGTTTAACGTCATGCGGGACGAGATACTATTTAACGTCATGCGGGACAAGACACAGTTTAACGTCATGCGGGTCGACGGGTTTGGGGATTACGCTCTGAGGCGGCCCATGGTGGTCAGGGAACCGATGTGGAGAGGTCGGGACGACCAGGTGGTGGGCATAAACCTCGTGGAGGCTTCCTACGTACCGTGCGTTATCACATATCAAAGTCCATGTAGTTCGCTAGAATGGGGCTTACGCTCTGAGGCGGCCCAAGAGGGTGCCATGGTCGATGCACACTCTAATCCCATGTGAGTCATGCTCAGTGTGAGAAAAAAGAGGCAGCAGGGACCAGACGATCACGTCGCAAAAGGTGCGTCCATGAGAAGCAGAATGGGGCTTACGCATTGAGCGGCCAAAAGAGGAAATAGGGGCTTATGCGTGGTTAGCGGCCCTTGGTGCTGGGGCTTACTCTAGGGTGGAGGCCCGTGGTGTGACAAATCACAGTGGGAAAAGTACTCCACTGGCCTTGGTAGGGGGAAGCACGGAGATGCACGGGTGCAACCATCCGTTTGGAAGGCTAAGGGATTACGCTCTGATGTGGCCCTTCCCCCGCGGACAAGCGCCACTGCGACAAGGAGGATCTAATTCCATGTGAGTAAGAGTCCATTCCCATGGAGACGAGAGGCGTAAAAAATGTCCGAGTTGGGGGGACCCTGCGTGCGAAGCACGGGGTCGGACCACAGTTCAACATCATGTGTTGAGGATGAGGTG
This sequence comes from Viscum album, assembly GCA_963277665.1. Taxonomy (NCBI): domain Eukaryota; kingdom Viridiplantae; phylum Streptophyta; class Magnoliopsida; order Santalales; family Viscaceae; genus Viscum; species Viscum album. Next base: position 1,490,561,802 of record OY728152.1, read on the forward strand.
CTTAGCAGTTTAACGTCCTGCAGCTTGGACGAGGTGGGTTCACTCCACACCCCTAGGGCTTACATGCCCAACACCCTCTACCCCTTGTGGGAGGGAAGGCATCAGCAAGGCCAAAGTGAAGGGGGGCTGTAGAGCAAACAACCGCGGGGTCCATGTTAGCGTGGCTATGTGAAGAAGCAATAGCCGTTAGCGTGGTTATGCGGAGAAGCATAAGGAAAAGCAACTCAATGGGAAACACAGATCAAGGGACCTTGAGGTTACTTTTCCCAATCCTGGAAGTCCGTACGGGAAAACAACGCATGGCGCACATGCCCGGCAGGGGAGACATCAGGTGCCGGTGCAGGGGCAGCCAATGGGTGTCAAGGTGAGGGGTCTTGGGATTTGCGCGCAAAAAAGAAGATTTGAACGCAAAACACTGGGACGGCACACAATTGGAGCAAGGGAATTGCGCGTGGAGAGGAAATTACCCGCAGGGTATTGCGTGCATGGAAGGGTATTGCGCGCACGAGACACGGATTGCGCGCAAGGATGGAACCCAGGGAAGGGGTCAAGTTCACATAAGCCGGTGGAGTTGCGCACAAAGGAGAACTCCGGGGCAAGGTTGCGTGAAATGTGGGATTTCCTGGAAGTCATCTTGCGTGCGTGGGGAGCCGAATTGCGTGCACGAGAGTCGCTTCGAATTCCGAAACCCCCAACCCTTTTGGGGTCACCTTCTATTTACAGGCGACATCCGGCACAGAATCCAGGCGGCGCGTGAAATTGTCTGCGTCGAGAGCAGCCAGGGCGCAAAAACTCACCGCGCAGAACCGGGGCGTGCAAAGATTGCGCGCCTCATCGGCTCAATTCCGCAAAACCCGGGGATACTACGCGCGCATAACAATTTTTTGCGCGGATCCTCCTTTATTTCTCACCCCACATCCCGGGCCTCCGGATCGGGCCTCTGATTCCGAATACGACTTCGCTTCATCATTTCGAAACTTCCTCTAAGAGTTACGGACTTTTTTCGGCATCAAAAAATTCCCCCCCTTGGAATTTGATCGGCGATAGGTCGCAACGATCAGATTCCATGGGAAACGCCAAAACACCGAAATGATGTGTCTCCTGCTCAAGTTGCGTGCAAAATTCCGATGGGGTGCGCAAAACTATGGACGCGCGCGGAATCCTCTTTCCGCGCAGTGTGGAACCCTGGACTCGCCTATAAAAAGGGGTGCTGGGTCCCGAATCCGTACTTCCTCTTTTTCTGCGCGATAATCTCATCGCTCTCGTACGCGAAATCGCTTCCGTGGCTGCGTGTAAAAACGCTCTGGCAGGGCGGAATTCCATCCGAAATTCGGCCGTGATTTCGCGCCTGTTCATGATCTTCCGCGCTTCGCGTGCCGATTGCATGCTCATCTCTAGGATTTCGTGAAACTCCTTCAGATTTTGTGCAAAACTCTCCGATTCCGCGCACTGCATCCTGATTTCTCCCAACTCCCGAAAAATTAGAGATGGCTACAAACTGAATTGATGAGGGGGAAGCCACAGCCCATAGGAAAGAAATGGCTGCGAACGATGAGGTTTATAGAGCCAAGGTGATTGTATCCAACAATCTGACCATGATCAATCTACTGACTCCAGCCTAGAAGACATATCCCTTGTCTGAAAACCTCCCACTCTGGAATTTTGGCATCCTGGAGGAGGAGCCACTGCCGGGCTTCGAGGTGGACACGCCGCAGTCTTGGGTGGCTCGGGAGGACGAACTTCCTCACTAAAACATCACCAAATAGGACCATCCTACCAGGGAAACCATACATATAGACGTATATGTCCTGAACCCAAGGGCTGGGACCATTACCAGGGACGAGCCAGTGGCAGAGGATTCTCCAGACCTCTATGCAAGCACGTTTCGTCAGAGCGTCACAGATGATACGAAGGGCTGGCTGAAGGATTGGGACCTGCGGTCCAGGGGAAACTTCACCAGTGAATGGGCCTGGGAGTTCTGGGTCTGCCATACATATGACCAGTTCGGGGACGAACTATGGTGTATCGGCCTGTTCAATGCGGTATGGACATCGCAGTTCCACTTCCACCGTCAGGCTGAACTCGGACCAGAGCTATTCACCCGGTGGTCCCCTGACACCAACACATTCCACCTTCATCATGGGGAAGTCGACATCAGTCTCTGGGACGTTCACTGCATCAGAGGTATCCTACTGGAGGGTTACCAATACGACGAGTTCGTTCCTCCAAAGAACACCTGGGGAGATAGGTAGCAGACGCCTATGCTGACATGGAACCTGTTGGAGCTGGCCAAAGAGAGGCTGGGGGTCAAGGACCTCCTGAAGGACGTTGCCTTCAAGGGCTGGTTCTGCCTGTTCCTTGAAAAGGATCCGGTCGTCAAGATGCCGGGATGGGGAAAACGGTGCCCAACCGCGACTCAGAGGAGCAGGGATGGGTCATACAGGAGGACCCTGGAGGCGGGAAAATACTAATCTTGGGGATACCGCGTCATTGAGGCCCGGGACCCGAACGTCAGGTATGACGGGTTCCTTGCTGCTTTCTGGAGCTGGTGGCTCCTGCCGGTGCGGGACGCGAGGATGGGAATCCGCCCAGCAACATTGGTGATGGCGGGCTCCTTGGCCGCCAACAAACGGTTCAACTTGGGCGTCCCTGTACTGGACAAGCTGTATGCCATCCAAGGGAGCATCTCACGAGGGGGGTCGCCTCAGAGAGTATGTGGTCCCTTCTAGATCTTCCATGGCTGGGTGATGGCTCATCTCGGCGGGTACACATTCCCAAACACCGTCCGTCCTCCGGTAAACGGTCTGCAACCGTCCTTGCTAAACATCGCAAGGGTGGCGCCAATGACACTCAATGAGGAGGGCGTGAGGATCTGCATCAGCTACCATGCCAACTTCAACTTCAGCCCGTTCCCCACCCCTGCCAGCCAGCTGGTGGAAAACGGTCAAGGATCTCTGGAATAGCAGGAATACTTCCAGAGCATTCGGGGTGGGGTGCTCATGGCTCAGATCGATGGAAAGGTGATCTGCGAGCCTTACGTACCATCCTGATTCGCCAGGAAGTTCCGGTGCCTCCAACGAATGCCGAAGAAGGTATTCACGGCTGTCTGGCTGGAGAATAATCCATGTGTCCTGTGCCAGATGTGGTTGATGTTTACCACCTTCGGCACTGGCAATGTCGTCAGTCTTCCTCCCACTGGGGTCGATGCCGGCCTAGCAACCGAATACGCCAAACACTGGACCATTGCATACCCTAAGGGGATATTACGCAAGCGCGTCCAGCAACTCGAGGTTACTCGCGCGGAAACCGAGCGACGATAAAGATGGCACGGTGCCATCGAAAGGGGGGAACCAAGGGCGCGTCAGGCAGCGAGGCCTGCGCAGGCCAGGACTTCGGCAGTGGGAACATCACATGCGGCCGCCACGTCCTCGTTACCCACTAGGGGGTCGCATGAGGCGTCCAGGGAACTACTCGGGAAGCAAATAGGATATCTTCTCGAACCTTCCCAAGACACAATTCCCCCGACACTATGGTCGGCCTGGATGACCCTGAGGCAATCGATGAGTGTCAAATCCATCTGGCAGAAGATAATGAAAAACGTGATCCAACTGCCAGAGGTCGGGCTCATTCGAATTACCGACAAAGTAAAATTCCATCGTCGTCATGATTATCTGACGGCCATGGACGCATACGCATGCCAAAGGGGGCGGCGTGCAGAGCCACCTTTCCTAGTGAAAGTGATGCTCGACCAAGAGCATGATCCGGAAGCGATGCCTCTAGGAGAAGGCAACAGTGACGAGGTGTCAGAGGGGGAGGAGGAAACCGGAGAGGACGAAGGTGAGGGAGAAGACGAAGAAGAAGATCCCGAAGGTGAGGGGTCGCAAGGGGCGACCTACCAAGGGTGTCTCTGAGAGAGTGGTGAGATTGCTGGCTCTGATCTTGACATAACCGAGATTCTTGAGGTTTGTATCTGTCTTCATCCATTTCCCTTATTCATCCATTCTCCTTTCCAGCTTCTAACCCACTTCCCCATCCTACTGAGGAGAATTTGAGAATTGGAAGGGCGTCCCCACCAAAGGAGGGAGGAGAGGAACCGATGGGACATGATGGGGATCCGACACCCATCATTGAATTAACAAGCGCTGAGGGGTCTCCCCTTACGGCGGATCCTGCAGCGGCCGAAACACTGGGGACCGACGCTCTGGATTCCTGTAAGTCTCACACTTCACTACTGGCACTTGGTGTCAAAAGAACCCGTCTGACCAGCATATTCCTTGCGCAGTGATCTCAACACTGGAGGCACGTCAGGTTGCGGAGCCCGAGCCGTCCGCGAGTGGACCAGCGGCAGAAATACCACCTCGTTCATAACATACTCCTTGTACGGAGTTTGCCCCGACAATTGATGAACAGTGGGTGGCGGACATCAGTGGAATTGTTCCTGAGACGAGGTTAGAAGCTGGTAGAGGCATCATTCCTACTGGGTGAGAGAACAAGGTCGCCCGAACGTCGAGGATTCTATTCCTCATGAAGGCGTCCCTGTGGCGGATCCTGCTACCGATCTTCTGGATTCCTTCCCCATATACCGACCCACTGACCCTGAGGAGATAGATGACTCAGACTCAGAGCCAGCCGAGGAGAGCTGGATGACACGACACAAGGGGTTGAAGTGTATCCAGCGCTTCTTCAGACATCCCAAGTCAGATTGGCTGAAGCGTATGGGATCACTTCAGACCTGGCTGCACTTCCTGTGCACCGAAGGGGCTAACGCTCAGCGCCTTCATCTGACGGTCTGTGATTACATGGCCGAGAAGATACACGAGAGCACCCAGCGTGACGAAATTTCCCAGTGCTGGGAAGGATTGGTGAGCACTCAAGAGCTGCTCAAGGCAGAGTAGGAAGTCTGACACCTCGAAGGGCAGGCGGCAGTGAAGGAGGCCTTAAACTCAACATGCTCTGAGCTTGTGGAGAAACTGACGGCCCAGCTAGCTGACGTGCAGGAACAACTGGTGGAGGTGAGTCACCAGAAGACCGTACTTCGAACTGAGCGGGCGCAGGCACAAGCTAGGGCTGGTGAGCTACGCTCTATGGTGGCCGATGAGGAGAGAGTCTTCAAAGAGAAAGAAGCGGTCCTGGAGTCTACCAGCCAAAGGGTAGTAGCGCTGGAAAGATCGCTTCAGCATGCTGACCCCTAAGGCCTTTTTTATTGCCATCTCATGAACTTTTTTTCTTGTACTGCTCATCGTCTCAATCCAATATATGGCCAAATCCATTCATTTGTACCCTTGGTTTAATGCGCTCAACCATAGTTTAGAAATGAATAACAACTCATCCCTAGGCTCCTGTGGGTCGCGCCCAACGCAAGAAGCAGAGGATTCTCGTGCCATCATTTCGTCCAACTATGGGGCATTGACCAAGTTTCAGGTGTCCGAAATTGGGCCTGGACTTCTGAGGAGACCCCAGGCCAATTGATGTGTCGACTTCTCAATGTGCTCTAACACACGGGTGGGGTGATGTCGGGGGCATTGAAATCCATCCGAGCATAGGGGGGTGGAGAGGAAGGGTGAATCACACTGCCCAAATTCGGAACACAATGGGGCACAACGATGGAGGATAACTGTCAACCGTGGAGTAAACACATCATCCATATCATGTTGGCCTGGAATGGGGACAATAAATGAGCGCTGACCGCTGACCATGTTCGCAACACGGGGCCTAACTCAAATATCGTCGGTCAGTTTTCCGGAACGTCGGCCCAGGGCAGTAGGCGGACCATAGGTCTATCATCCATACTGTTAGGGGGTCCCGTCAAACTTGACCAGTCCTCCGGAACATTGGCCCAGGACAGTAGGCGGACCATAGGTCAAGCATCCATACTGTTAGGGGGTCCCGTCAAACATGAAAGGAAATGAGGATTCGAATAAGGGGGGACGCAAAGCATGGAAGGTGGAGTGGTGGTTTGTTTGAAAAGACTACAACACTCCCAAAATTGAGCCACTATGGTGAAGGCGCATTAGGCAGACATACCGACCTGATCACGGGTCATCCCAATTTCCAGGAAGGACCTCTTTGGCGAGAGAACTGCAGCTTCCCATTATTACCATGGGGCATCCCGAACCTACTTGGGGTAGATGTCCCGATTACACCACTTCCCATGAAGTCGGGCCGAGGGGCCGAAAATAAGGAAGGATGAGGTTCAGTAATCCCTGGGGCTGGACCCAAAACGAAATGTCCGGGTGGTCCTACGTATCTCATTAGGATGAGAATCAAGCCACACATAGTTCTTGAAACACAGTTTAACGTCATGTTGGACGAAATACAGTTTAACGTCATGCGGGACGAGGATCACATCTCATCTGGGGATAAGCACGACATGACGTGTATCCCGACGTAAATGAGGACATAATCCCGCACCACATCGTGCAATCCCACAAGAGAGAGCGAGTCGTAAAAAGTAAAAGAAATGATCTTAGTTTTAGGTCTTAGAACTCGGACCAAAGGTCGGAAGGAAACATAAGAGGCACATGGTGGAGTAACTCAAACACCTGGCGTGAATGGGAATAGGGGGTGTGTACGGTGCGGTGAACAACCCAACGTGAATGAGGGAATAATCCCATATCACACCGCAGAACCCCCTTAGGAGAGGTTTTAGGTCAAGGGACCGAAAAAAGAAAGTAGGTTGGGCCCGCGAGGAAGTGCCCGGGCACTCCTACGTATCTCATAAGGATGAGAATCATGACATACATAGTTCTTGTAAGCTTCTTAGTTTAAGGTCCTAGAGCTTGGACCATGAATGGGTAAGGGGAGAAATGGACACATGGCAAGGCGGTTACAAAACCCAACATGAATGAGGACCTAAGCCCTACATACCATGTGCCCTCTGGGGAAATGATCGAGTCGAGGGACCGAACACGAAGGTAGGCTGGGCCCGCGGGGAAGTGCCATGGGCGCTCCTACGTATCTCATAAGGATGATAATCAAGCCATACATAGTTCTAGAGCGGTAGCGTCCTAACGGCGTGTAGCCGGGACGATATCATCACGGTTTATGGTCATGTGGTTAGACCATGCAACACAGTTTAAGGTCGTAAGGTTTGGACCATCACACAGTTTAAGTTCATAAGGTTTGGACCGTCACACAGTTTAAGGTCGTATGGTTTGGACCAACAACACAGTTTAAGGTCATATGCTTTGGACCATCACACAGTTTAAGGTCGTAAGGTTTGGTCCGTCACACAGTTTAAGGTCATGAGGTTTGGACCGTCTCACAGTTTAAGGTCCTTAGGTTTGGACCGTCACACAGTTTAAGGTCATAATGTTTGGACCGTCACACAGTTTAAGGTCATGAGGTTTGGACTGTCACACAGTTTAAGGTCATTAGGTTTGGACCGTCACACAGTTTAAGGTCATAAGGTTTGGACCAACAACACAGTTTAAGGTCGTATGGTTTGGACCGACAACACAGTTTATGGTTGTATGGTTTGGACCGACAACACAGTTTAAGGTCGTATGGTTTGGACCAACAACACAGTTTAAGGTCGTATTGTTTGAACCGACAACACAGTTTAAGGTCCTAAGGTTTGGACCGTCACACAGTTTAAGGTCATAAGGTTTGTACTGTCACACACTTTATGGTCATAAGGTTTAGACCGTCAACACAGTTTAAGGTCGTATGGTTTGGACCGTCACACAGTTTAAGGTCACATGGTTTGGACCAACAACACAGTTTAAGGTCGCATGGTTTGGACCAACAAAACAATTTAAGGTCGTATGGTTTGGACCAACAACACAGTTTAAGGACGTATGGTTTGGACCGGCAGGAACATGCACGATGCAATAAAGCATACCTGATGCAGGTGAGGACGTAATCCCATACCATCACCATGCACGGTTCTGAGAGAGGAGCCTCGGGCCAAAGGGGCCTACGAGGGTTCAACAATCAGGGGGGTAGGAGATGCTAGCTCCCATCTATGCTGGGCCTGAAACACAATGTCTGGGTGACTCCTCATTCCCCATGAGGATGAGGTTCAAGCTGAACGCAACATGTCGAGAAGAGGCCTAAGCACATACTCTAGCGCTCAGATCGCGGGAGCCCCGAGAGACATCGTTACGCAGCTCGGTCTGTCTGATGTGCAGGGGTGTACTGAGGGTTAGTACAAGGAGTGTCGAGATTCCACCTTGACACAGTGGGGCGGAACATGACATGAACCATGCCACCAACATTCAGGGCCCGGGGAAACCGGCGTGACGACTGAGGATTACTCCTGACCATGTTCGCAACACAGCATCCTGTCGTGTTATCCATGGGGACAAATAAATGAGCATCAACCGCTGACCATGTTCGCAATGTGGGATTCATATCAAGTTTTTGTCTGAAACCCTCAGGGGCGTTGGCCCATGACAGTATGAGAGCCCTTGGGCATTGTATTCAGGCCGTTCTTGGGGGTCCCTTCGGGTGTGAAGGATGACAGGGGCCCGAATGAAGGGGAACACGAAGCTTGGAAAGTGGATGGAACATGCATAAGTCGAATCTGTCACTCCAAGTCCTAGACCATAGTACTCTGAGCACATCAGCAGACCACTAGAAAGGGTCAGTGGGCTCAGTCCGAGAGCGGCCAAAAAAATGGAGGATCCCCGGGAAAAAGAGGGGGCATAATACCAAACACCCCAGGAACCAGAAGATTGTGGGATCTCCTAATTGATGGGGCTGGACCTGACATCTAGGTGTTCAGGTGGACCTACGTATCCCATAAGGATGGGAATCAAGCCATATGTAGTTCCTGAATCACAGTTTAACGTCATGTAGGAAGAAATATGGATCTAAGTATTAGGTCAGAGAGATCAGACCAAGAGGATCTTAGTTTTTGGTCTTAGAACACGGACCAAGGTGCAGTTTAGGGTCGTGCGGGACCATACAGTTTAAGGTCATGCAGGACCACATAGTTTAAGGTCGTGCAGGACCACACAGTTTAAGGTCATGCAGGACCACCAAGTTTAAGGTCATGGAGGACCACACAGTTTAAGGTCTTGCAGGACCACACAGTTTAAGGTCATGCAGCACCACACAGTTTATGGTCATGCAGGACCACACAGTTTAAGGTCATGCAGGACCACACAGTTGAAGGTCATGTAGTACCACACATATCAGGCAAAGTACTTCTTGAGGAACCTATCGTTGGTGGGAGGAGTGATACGCTCACCATCCATAGTTACCAAGGAATACGCGCCATTGGGATAGACCTTGTAGACAATAAAAGGCCACTCCCACTTGGGCTCCAACTTGGGTGGTTTCCTACCAGAAATCATTGGCGCTCTGAGAGCCATCACCAAGTCACCTTGCAGGAAGAAGCGGAGGCGAACCTTCTTATCGAAAGCTCGATCCATCCTGCTATGATTCCTTCCCATGTTATGTAAAGCGCGAAGCCTACCGTCCAGTGCTTCCAATTCGGCTAGACAGATCTCGGAAACTCTATCCAGCACTTCTTGGTCATAGACCTCTGTGCGCAATGAGGGAATCTGGACCTCGATGGTTAAGACGACATCATCTCCGTATACCGGGGAATACGGATTCACCTGGGTGGAGTTACAAGATGTCGTCCTATAAGCACAGAGGGCGTTGGGGAGCTTGTCCGACCAACTTTCCTTGTTCTGACCAACCATTTTTTGCAGAATGTTAGAGAGGGTTTCGTTAAACGCCTCAATCTGTCCATTCGCGTACGCATGATAGCGGGAGGTGTTGTTAGAGCGAATGTTTATTTAGCGTACAATTTTTTCATCTCGACTGCTCGGAAGTTGGTTCCATTATCCGTCAGGATAGCATGAGGTATTCCAAACTGGTAGATGATATTGGAGCTCATGAAGTTGGTGATAGAACAAGCCTTGACTTCCTTGAGTGGGGCTGCCTCATCCCACATTGACAAGAAATCCGTAGCAGTTAAGATGAACCGGCACTGGAGGGTTGTCGCCGACGGGTAATGCCCTATGAAATCCAACCCCCAGACTGAAAAGGTACAAGAATACATAGTATTATAGAGAGGCTCCGGTGGCCGATGCACAAAGTTAGCATGAACTTGGAACGCATGACACCTCTTGGCGTGCTCGATGCAGTCGTGGATCATGGAGGGCCAAAAGTATCCCACCCTCCGAATCTGGTGGGACAACTTCGACTCGGCCTGGTGGGCGTCACGGGAACCAGCGTGCACTTCTTGCATGACCTGTGGGATCTCGACTCTTTGAAGACAATGGAGGAGAACACCATCAAACCCACACCTTTAAAGGAGCTACTCACGGCTGGGACCACTTTGAAGGGTGAAATGCGGCGTGCAACGCCAGATTCATTCCCGCTCTTCTCGGTCCATCGGAAGATTTCCGTACCGGAGATATTCAACCAAGGGTGTCCTCCAGTCAGGAATTGTCTCGATCACCATGCCTGAATCCCCGAGGGGTCCTAACGTAGGGGCACAATCGGTGAGATGGTTCACTCTCGGGCCACGATCGCCCTCTGGGATAACATGAGCAATGACTCTCCAGTGTGCCACGTGGATGATTAGGTCATCCTGTTCGGGCTCCGCGAGTGATGTGGCCAGGTTGGCCAAAGCATCTGCTCGACTGTTCTGCGACGGAGGAACGTGAACGACATCTGGTCGGGAGGGGAACATAGCCATTATATGGAGGGTGCATTCCAGCAACGACATGAGTTCTGGCTTACTGACAGCATAGTCACCATTAACCTTCTTGATGACTAGCATAGAGTCCCCTTTTACGTACAGGTGGGGTACGTTAAACTCCAGAGCCAACTCGAGGCCAGTGATGAGGGCATGATATTCTGCCTCATTGTTGGTGCAGCCTTCCGACAACAAGAATGAATATGGCAGAACAACTTGATCTGGGGTGATGAAGATGATACCCAGGCCCACTCTGTTAAACCTAGGATCGTTGAGCCTTCTATCAGTAGGGCTTCGGGAGGCGCTGTCAAAGTTCATCTTCCAGCATGGGATGGCGTGATCGACTGAGAGGATTGCCTCATCAAAAACGCCCAAATCTAGTGGCTGGTCCGCATAGGTTGGGTGGGTAGCTAAGATGTCTTCCAACGCCTGTCCTTTGATGGCCTTCTCAGGTAAGAACCTGATGTCGAACTACTAGAGGATCACTGCCCAACGTGCCAATCAGCCGGTCAACAGAGGCCGGCTCAGGATGTATTTCAACGGGTCTACCCGAGAGACCATTTGTACCTCGTGGTGCTGCAAGTAGTGCCGCAATTTCTGTACGGCGAATACGTGCGCCAGACAGCTCTTATCGATGGGAGAATATATAATTTCCACGTCGAGGAGCATGTGGCTGAGGTAGTAGAGGCTATTCTTTGTTTCGTCGTTGTTCTTATGGGCGAGAAGGGCGCCAAGGGATCACTCCAGGGCGGTCACATAATGGACCAACGACTTTCCGGGAACGGGTGGCATCAGGACCAGAGGTTGAAGAAGATACTGCTTGATTTCCTCAAAAGCGGTGTGACACTCTTTTTCCCACCCATAGGCGGCGCCTTTCTTCATGAGTCGAGAAAAGGGCTTACACTTGCCGGCCAGATTCACAATGAATCGGCATATATAGGCTAAGTGGCCTTGGAGGCCTCGAAACTCCCGAATATTATTCACGGGAGGAATCTGACTAATGGCCTTGATATTCTCGGGGTCGATCTCGATACCTCGATACCAGACAATGAAGCCAAGAAACATTCCGGAGGTGACCCCGAAGGCACACTTCAACGGGTTCATCTTCAAGTGGAGAGAACGGAGGAAACCAAACAATTTCTCAAGGTATTTGAGATGGTCTTGGTGCTGATGAGACTTAACCACCAGTTCATCTACGAAGCACTCCACCAGTGTCCCGAGGATCGGCTTGAATATGCAGTGCATAGCACGTTGATAGGTGGAACCCGCATTCTTTAGGACGAAGGGCATAACCCGGTAGCAGAAAGTACCCTGGGGGGCCCTGAAGGTAGTGAACTCTTCATCCTCGGGGGCCATCTGGATATGGTTGTACCTGGAGTACCCATCCATGAAGGAGAGGGCTTGGAACCCGGCCGTTGCATCGATCAACAGCTCTGTCACGGGAATGGAAAATTCATCCTTCGGACAGTGGAGATTAAGATCGCGGAAGTCGATGCAGACCCTGATCTACCCGTTCTTCTTCCTGATGGGCACAATGTTGGCTAGACACCTGGGGTACTGGACTTCCTTGACGAAGTTGGCCTTAATGAGTTTATCAACTTCGGCCTCAACCATGGCACCATGAAATGGGTGCATTTTTCTGGGAGGCTGCTTAAACCCACGATGGTTTGCTGGGAGGCCAAGGCGGTGGATGGCTACCTGGGGATCTAGTCCCGACATCTCTTCATAACTCCAGGAAAACACATCACAGTGATATCTGAGGAAGTCTATGTACTATTGTCGTTCCTCGGGAGGCATAGCAGTGCTGACCAATGTGGGTCTCGGGTCTGCCTCGCTACCGAGGTTCACCTGTACTAACTTGTCGACCATGGTGGAGACGCCCTCCTAAAATGTAGGAGGAGCATCTTCTATGTCTTCTTCTCCGCTTGTGGAAGGATCGTCCACAGGGGGAGCCGTTTCAGGGCCGCTCGACCCTGATGGGGAGCTGGAACCGGATTGGGCAGCAGAGGTCATCAGGACGGGAGACTCATGCATCACGGAGACCATGGCGACGAAGGAGGTTGATCCAATCCCATCCGGCCTTCGGCCCAAGGGGCCACGCTTTACAACATCAAAGCAGTGGTGACATGTTGGATTGAGCCGATAGATTCCGACCCGGTGAAACAGACACGTATGACGTATTACCATTTCCATGAGCCCAACATCCCAATATCGTACAGGGGTAGGAGGCTTGGGGATCACCTGAGCCTAGTTGGTGTAAGAGTACGAGGTGATTTCCCGCCGTTGCTTAGACCCGGAAATATCCCTTCCTCTGGTACCCGAGACAAAAAAGAACTCTCCCATATCAGGAGTCATGTCCTCCAACCGTTGGATTGGGAAGACATATTTGTCATCCAAACATGCCCAGGGATCACTCGTGACAGCGGCGGGCTGGTTGCGACACGGGCAAGGCAGTTTCACCCGATCCAGCAACATAAATGGTGGTGGAAGCGAACCTGTTATCACCGAGTGAGGGAGCCGAAAGTACTGCTCTCTGTACCGGGCTTGCTGCCTGGTCTCGGTAGTGTGCACGGCCTGACTGGAGGTGACGACTGCCGTGCCCCGGTGATTCATGTAGCCATGGCTCCATCGACGTTGGCGACGACTGCAGACATTGGGGAGGTCCACCTGGCGCTCCTTGTCATCGGGATTCATAAAGGGATTTACCAACTCTATGGTGTTAACTGAAGCATACCTCGACCTTTCAATCGAGGAGTCATCCACTACCGGACAGGATCTTGGACGGATCCCCATTTCTGGGGGCATGAAATCGCCAAGCGTGCGGGAAGATGACGGCAATGGCAGGGCACGTTCTTTCTTCTTGCACCACCGCCTGCTCTTCTGGGAAGAAGTAGGCTGGGACGACGATACCAATGCGGCGCTCGCAGACTCTGAGGGATCTGGCTGACTCAGGCGGGCAGGGATGATTCCATGGGCACGGGCGACCGTCCTGTGGGCCATCCAGTCATTATACTTCTGGGACCCATGGTCGGAAACATGTTCCCACCCATCCCCATTGTCACTACTGCCATCTGATCCCACGAAGACACCTTCCACCTGTGTCGGGGCTGGGCCCAACCTGACTATGTTGTTCTCAATCTGGTCTTGGAGCTAGTCCTTGAAAACATATCATTGCTGGATGGTGTGTCCCAGGATCTGGTGATAAGGTCAGTAGTTCGGGTGATCAGTGAGAAATGCCTCTTCTGGCTTCTGACACTCAGGCAGCCGCACGATCCTCTACTCCAAGGTGCTACGGAAATAACTGGGGACCTGGGCCTCGCCAAACGAGTAAGTCCAATTCCTTCTGTCTGGAAAGGGGGCTCGTGGGGGCTGACTATGACCAGGGGCCGGAGTAGCAGGCTGAGGAGGTGGAGCAAAATTACCTCACCTAGGTGGTGGCGGTGCGTTACGCGGAGGCGCCTGCCGATTTTGAGGCAGTCTCTACTGGACCGGAGGCTGTGCCCGTGGGGGTGGACCCCTATGAGCATGCTGAGCTGGCCTCACTGGGAGAAACTCTAGCTGTCTGGGGGCCTCTATCTGGGCCACAACAGCGAGCTCAGCTCTGGCGTCTCTCCTTGCAGAGATTACAGGAGGCAGCGGGCGTGCCTGACCGACCTGTTGCAGGGCTTCTTCGAGGCGCTGAGCCTTGTCCGAGAAGTCCCGGAACCCTCCAGGGTAACTCTGCATGATTAGAGAAGGAACCAACTCCTCCTTGACATTCCCTACACACATGGTCAATAATTTATCCTAATTTAGTGGCATGTCAAGGGAGTACGTGAGCCCCTTCCACCAGGCGATGAAGTCTGCGACTCGCTCGTCGGGCCTTTGCTTGCACCTGAAGAGGTCTGCAATGTTCGTCTTCCGGGTTGTGGAACTGAACTGGTAGAGGAATTTCTGGTGAAGGTCCTCCCAGCTAGCCACAGATCCAACAGGGAGCTGGTTGTACTAGAAGAATGTTGGTCCTTCCAGTGTCTGAAGGAAGCACCAGAGCTTGGCAGACTCTTGCTACGCCGGAGTCCCTAACATAGGCCCACACCTCGAGTTGAAGTGGGCCAAGTGTTGTGGCGGGTCTCTGGTCCCATTAAAGGGGGAAAAAGTAGGGTTCCCAAATCCCGGCGGAGCCGACATGTCATCCACCCATACGGGGTATGGCTTGCCGTCCGGTGCGATTTCCACCTGCCGAGTTTCCAGGGCCTCCAAGCGGGCGATGAGTACTTCCATTAGATCATCTATATTCGGATTCATGTCCTGAAGGGGATCTCTAACCACAAGCTTGTTTCCAGGCTCGTCGATATGGTAGTCACGCTCAGTGGCTCGCGGGGCAGCTGGAGGAGCGACTCTCGGGGCGGTGGGAGGAAACCGAGTAGGGTCCCCCAGGTGGTCTTACTGCTCCGGAGGGTTCGGCGAAACATATAGCTCCCTCTTGCCATGGGTCTCAGTGTCTCCCCTGTCGGCGAACACGACACGGTCATGGTTTCCGCGGGATCTCAGCAAGGGGTAGATGATCCTGCCCCTGCTGTCCTGGTCTAGGGTCACCGTAGTCAGGCCGCCGCTCTGCAATGCGTTCAGCCAAGAGCTCATCAACTAGCCTCTTTTGCTCAGCTAGCTATTGGCGCAGCGTGGCCTTCTCGGGATCTTCCTCTTCCTTCTACACCGAGGCAGATGGGTCGGCGAATTTGACAGACCCGACGGGCTATTTACCCTTGCCGATGTTTCGGCCCAGTTTCAGTGCCTCCGTGGGTACATGAAGACCTAGGAGGCTCCTCTGTTGGCGAGTAATCCTCCCAGATGGGTACAGTAGCGGCCTGTCCTCAGGGGGTGATTCCCCGTCGAGGGGTTCCACAACGTTTCCCTCATCTCAAAGGTCATCCATGTTGACTACCACTGCCCTTGGCAACGTTCCCTCAGGGCCGCCCAGTGGATCGGGCTGTCGGCGGATCGTACAGAAGAGGAGAGCAGCGTACTTCCCCCATCCGCGAACGTGCGCGTGGGGGGTGGTTTCCTAAATAACTCTACGGAGTACTTGAAAACTCTGGACGCATTGTTGCTGGAGGGCCTCGTGGTGGTCCAACGACTCGGGGTGCCGAACCGCGGGGAGTGCTGCTAGGTCAACCCGACGACACTGCTCATCAATCTCCTCGAGATGTGCTTGGCTCCCGGGATAAGGCGCTAGCTGATGGCGAAGGCGGGAGTGTGTCACCCGAAGAATTTGGCAGAAGCATTCAAACTCTCCCGAGGTGAGTGACTCTGGCACATCAAAATCCGATTCTGCGATCGACCAAAACTTCTCAGGGAAGTGGCCCACTGCAAGAACGGTCCAGAAGATCCACGGCTCCGGTTCGGGGTCCGGACCTTGCCGCCCCTTCTCGTCCACCGAGGATAGTTGGGGAACTAGAAATGGCATCGAGTCAGGCCGCCGGGCCGGTGGTATGGCCGGCGGGGAATACAGCGAACATGCCGATTGGCTGCCGATCCATGGGTCATCCTCTAGGGGTTACAGTGCTTTGGCTTCCATGGCGCAATAGGATGTGCCGGTGAGTGGGCCCCCTGTCACAACATCGGTTCTCGCCGAGGGTGTGTCGCCTCGTGACTCTTCCGTTGGCCCCCAGAAAAGTTCCCCACCCTCCCTAACAGGGGCGGGAGGTGCTTCCGAGGAGGCCAGTGGCAACTGCGGGCTTGATCCCTAGGGGTACGCCAAGTCCTCGTCCTCCTGGATATACATTCAAAGGGAGTAGGGAATCATACGGATCTCGCATTCGGGAAGTACGAGACTGAGGTGACACATCCCCATCCCTGCCCTCAACTCGAAGGGTTGGGGGGAAGGTTCCATCGTCGAGTCGTACTCCGCCTTAGAATCCGAGAAAGAGACTGGTCTAATTCTTGTCCGGACTCCCCTGACATTCCTCCTACGGCGATGAAGCCCGACCTTCCTTCCCCTGGGTATCTCTTCAGGGTAAGGATGATTTCCGTCATGGTGCCCCCCGACCACAATTGAGCTGGGGCAGATGGGACTGAAGGCCGGGGTGCGAGAAGCACTGGGACAGATGTCGAAAGGGACATGGGGAGGACCTCCATGTGAGTGAGTGACTGGATACACAATGGCTCCATACTCATGGCCGGAAGTAGGGGGAGTGACCTCATACCCCATGCAGTGGGCGCTGAAAAGAGTCATACCCGGAGCATAGCCGTCGCGAAGAAGCTTTCGGCTTTCTAGATCGATGGCATGAAATGAGCCTTCATAGTGAGCGGCACTACCGCGGATTGGTCCACAGTGGCTATTTCCAGTGCCCGCGACCGGGAGATTCGACCCAACTTGCCTGCAGGGCGGTCGGGGTTTCGATCCCAGTCGGGCACGTGGCTGCCCCTGATCAACGTGTGAGGGGATCTGGTAACATGAGTCAGCAGTGGCTCGGGCCACTGTGGTTGCTAATGTTGATTCCCCAGGATGGGAATTCTCTTCCGCTCGCGCCTGACGCTGGCTTCGAGTCAGATGGGTCGGAACCAGAGGTGCGGGCATGAAGATTGCCTGCTCCTCGGCTCGGGGAGTCGGGCGGCAGCATCGACGTAGCCTGGCGAGGGTTCTTTCCATTAACCTCTGGGACAGCTAGCCGATTGGGTGGACTCGGACATCCCCCACCTCATTGGCGTAGGGGAGGGATGTGTCAAGGCGCTCCGGGGATAGGCGCCCGAAGCGGTTGAACATCGGAGTGGGGAGCGGCGGCTCCCTGCGGGGCCCTTGAGGGCGGCGATGGTGGTGAGGCGCAACCGCCTCTAGATTCAAATGGGCCATGCCCCCGGCGGGGATGATCCCTTCCTCGTCATACCTATGAACCAGGTCATTGATCACCCTCCACTGGATGATTTCTGACGGGGAGAGGGGGCGCGAGCGCCCGACTGCTATGGTGGTCGAAGTCGGAGCGACCGTGGAATAGGCGGGACCATGTGTGGTAGCTGCGTCGGTACTGCCCCTGCCTCTACACCAGTGGGCAAGTGGCGATCGAGCTCCAAATGTAGTGATCTGATTCTTGGAAGTAGGGATATGAACCCATTAGCATAAAAATGAAAGGATATCAACAACCAAGGCCTAGCATCATTCCGTCTTCCTTGGATGGCGAGAGCGATCCATGCTGACGAAATCGTAGAACAGAGTGGTCAACGTCCTGATGGCCTCGACCCCGGGCGGGTTCACGTCCCGGTGAGGGTAAACCGGACCTGATGACATGCTAATCTTCCGACACCCCAACCGTTACAATTCCCCGTATTGAGGAGAAGAGTTTCACGTTGGGTTCACCATTTTTTCTACTCTGATGCTTTCACCGGGGCACGCGCATCCGTCTGTAGGGAGGGCGCACTGCTTGTTACCCCGCATTCCCACTTTCCAAAGGTGGGCGACATTCGTTCCTTGTTCAGGGACGTCTACTCCTTGATCGAAACCGGGGTGATGGGATGTCAGTTCTTCCTTCCGTGGATTCCTCCTCGGAGCTCATCACCTAGTCCGGGTCTCCCTCATAGATTTAAGACGGGTTCGTGAAGCTCATTACCAGTGCCATATCTACATGGACGCCAGTTAATTACGCTTCTTCCATCGAGATGCTCCATGGGGTCTTGTCGGGGCAGCAACCTTTGGTGAGGAGAATGGTCACGTTGGGGTGTCATTGGCATGTCTGTCTTTGTTCCCTCATCACAGGGCTTCTCAAGGGCACGGAAGCCCGAGGCATCCTACATCAAACAGGGGGAATGTGTACCATATGAGGTTTTCCTCATCTTCCCATGTTTAACACCGGGTATGTCGCGTGTTTAACGTCTTGCAGAGATGGATCGGGTTGAAGGACCCCTAGGGGGAACACCGATGTTGGGGCCAGCACGTGGGCGGCTTCCCAGATGTCATGGAGTGGGATGGTTTGGCATGATCTCACCAGTATGTGGCGGCCCAGGTAAGGATCAGGATGGATGGTGGAGTGAGACATGGGGGTTACATCCTAAGATGGTCCAAGATGGGGAATATAGTTTAACGTCATGCGGGACGAGATACAGTTTAACGTCATGTGGGATAAGGGGTTTTGGGGCTTACACTCTGAGGTGGCCCATGGTGGTCAGGGAACCGACGTTGAGAGGTTGGGACAACTGGGTGGTGAGCTTGAACCTCGTGGAGGATTCATACGTACTGTGCGTTAGCACGTATCAAAGTCCACGCAGTTCGCTGGGATGGGGCTTACGCTCTGTGGCCACCCAAGAGAGTTCCATGGTCGATGTGCACTCTAAGCCCATGTGAGTAATGCTCAGTGTGAGAAACAAGAGGCATCAGGGACCATATGATCACGTCGCAAAAGGTGCGTCTGTGAGAAGCAGAATGGGGCTTACGCGTTGAGTAGCCGAAAGAGGAAATAGGGTCTTACGCGTGGTTAGCGGCCTTTGGTGCCGGGGCTTACTCCATGGTGGAGGCCCGTGGTGCGACAAAGCACAGTGGTAACAGGACTCCACTGGCCTTGGCAGGGGGAATCACGGAGATGCACGGGTGAAACCATCCATTAGAAAGGATAGGGGCTTACGCTCTAAGGTGGACCTTCCCCCGCGGACAAACGCCACTCCGATAAGGAAGATCTCATTCCATGTGAGGAAGAGTCCATTCCCGTGGAGAAGAAAGGCATAAAAAATGTCCGAGCTGGGGGGACCCTGCGTGCGAAGCACGGGGTCAGACCGTAGTTTAACGTCATGTGTTGAGGACGAGGTGCTTAGCAGTTTAACGTCCTACAGCTTGGACGTGGTGGGTTCGCTCCACACCCCTAGGGATTACATGCCCAACACCCTCTACCCCTTGTGGGAGGGAAGGCATCGTAAAGGCCATAGTGAAGGGGGGCCGTAGGGAAAACCACCAGGGGGTCCACGTTAGCGTTTCTATGCGAAGAAGAAATAGTCGTTAGCGTGCCTATGCGGAAAAGCATAAGGTAAAGCAACACAAGGGGAAACACTGTCCAAGGGACCTTGAGGTTACTTCCCACAAGCCTGGAAGGACGTACAGGAAAACAACGCATGGCGCGCATGCCCGGTATGGGAGACATCAGGTGCCGGTGCAGGGGGCATCCAAGGGGCGTCAAGGTGAGGGGTCCTGGGCTTTGCGTGCAAAAAAGAAGGTTTGCGCGCAAAACACCGGGACGACGCGCAATTGGAGCAAGGTAATTATGCTCGAAGAGGAAATTACGCGCAGGGTATTACGCGCACGGCATGGTATTGCGCGCACGAGACACGGATTGTGCGCAATGATGGAACCCGGGGAAGGGGAAAATTCACTTAAGCCGGTGGAGTGGCGCGCAAAGGCGAACTCTGGGGCAAGGTTGCGTGAAATGAGGGATTACCTGGAAGTCATCTTGCACGTGGGCGGAGCCGAATTGCGCGCATGAGAGTCACTTCGAATTCCACAACCCCCAAACCATTCGAGGTCACCTTCTATTTATAGGCGATGTCCGGCACGGAATCTAGGTGGCGCGCGAAATCTTCCGCGCCGAGAGCAGCCGGTGCGCAAAAACTCACCGCGCATAACCGGGGCGCGCAAAGATTGCGCGCCTCATTGGCTCAATTCCGTGAAACCCGAGGATACTATGCACGAAGAACAATTTTTCACGCGGATCCTCCTTTATTTCGCGCACCACATCCCAGGCCTCCGGATCGGGCCTCTAATTCCGAATATGACTTCGCTTCGTCATTTCGAAACTTCCTCTGAGAGTTACGGACTTTTTTCGATGTCAACAATAGCCCCACGACGGCAGCCAGCTAGGTTTCCGAGCTTTGTGAGAGATGGAAGCCCACCGAGCGACGAGGCCTCGGTGTAGGAACTCATTACACCAGAGGCACCAGCAGTACCTCTACCCACTGAGCCACCGATGCCACCAGCCCCAACAGCTGAGTGTGCACATCGACTGAGTGAACTGCATGAGTTTCAGTGTCAGAAGCCAACCAGGTTCCGTAGAGAGATGGACCCTCAGGCAGCTGAGAATTGGCTGGAGGCTGTTGTCCGAGTCTTCAAATTGGTAGGGACACCAGCAGACCTCATGGTGATCCTTGCGGCGAGTCTCCTGCATGCAACATCAGGTAGACGGTGGAGCATGATGCTCCAGGTGCACGATGAGGCATCACTGCTTTGGACGGACTTTGAGAGCCTTTTCCGCTTGGAGTTCATTCCATCCAACCTCCATGCGGTGCGCATTCCGGAGTTACTACAGCTGCGGCAGGGCAACATGACAGTAGCCCAGTACTCGGTGAGATTTTCTGATCTCTCGCGCTACTCCACGGACATGGTACTGGACCCATTCTTCTAGGCGTAGACCTTCAAGCAGGGACTGAGGAATGATATCAGGGCATCGATGATCTCCCTCAGTTTTCTGACGCATGCAGAAGTACTGGAGCGATCCCTCCTTGTGGAGAGCTTTCTTGCTGAGCCTACACCAACATTGAGGCCTACTACAGGGCGACCCCTGGCGGAGTCTTCTGCAGTTGGCAGTAGACAGAAGTCACAGAGGACCAAGCAGACCAGGCCATCAGGAGGGCGACATCAGGATACTGGTTCAGATGTGCAGGGCACACGTAGCATAGACAGTCATACGAGAGGCAGACAGTACTATACATGTAGCGGGTAGGGCCACATGGCTCGTGACCGCCTAACCCGCCATGTAGAGGAGTAGCAGATGGTTGAGGGACCACCCAGGTAGAGGCAGAGGTCTGACTGTGGCAGTCCGTTGGGAGTAGGCGGACGAGGCAGAGGATCTAGCCGAGCAGCAGGTGGTGGACGACGCTTTGAGGCTCTACCACCACCACCACTAGGAGGACCACCCCGACCTCAGGGAGCTGGAAGATAGGGGCAGTCTCAGCTTCAGGTAGTGGAGTCTTATGACCATGGCGCACCTGAAATGATTCGAGGTACTATCTGTGTCTACTCCACCCTTGCTGCAGTTCTTATAGACATAGGAGTGAGTCATACTTTTATTTTCGCTACCCTTGTTCAGAGCTCGGAGATTCCGATGGAGCTGTTGGCTCGATACTTATGGCTAGAGTCTCCTACGGGAGAAGACTCGACGATTACACACTGGTGCCGGTAGTGTAAGCTTACTCTAGGAGGCGATAGCTTCCGCTGGGATCTTCTTGTAGTGGCGTCGAAGCCTTACGACGTCATCTTGGGATAGTATTGGTTATCTACGGTCCATGCTCAGATCGACTGTATTAGGTGCAAGGTGCGGTGTGTCCGCACCAATGGGAGTAGGTTAACCTTCTCCGGTGAAAAGGGAGCCTTTGCAGCATAGGATGGACTCACCCAAAGGAGAGGATAGCTGATCAACCATCAGTTGGCTAGTCTCATCCTAGGAGTAGTTGATGTGTGGAGTCCGAGTTTTCCTGTTGTGGTTGATCAGTATGCAGACGTTTTTCCTGACGACGTTCCAGGACTACCTCCTCGTAGAGAGGTAGAATTCTATATTGACCTGTACCCCGAGATAGCCCCGATATCTACTCCAGTATATCGGATGGATCCCACTGAGCTTTGTGAGTTACGAGTACAACTGGAGGACTTTCAGGGCAAGGGATTCATTCGACCCAGTGCTTCACCCTCAGCTTCCCCGATTTTGTTCACCAAGAAGGCGGACGAGAGCTTGCGACTGTGTGTCAACTACCGTCACTTGAACCAGGTGACTGTGAAGAACAAGTATCCACTTTCAAGGATTGACGACCTCTTTGACCAGCTCAAGGGAGAATGCTGGATCTCGAAGATATACCTCGGGTCAGGTTATCATCAGCTCAGTGTTCGAGATGAGGATGTGCATAAGATGGCCTTCAGGTGTCAGTATGGCCACTATGAGTTCTTAGTTATGCCTTTCGGCGTAACCAACGCTCCAGTAGTGTTCATGAGTCTCATGAACAGGATCTTCCAGCCTTACCTCGATCGATTTGTCATAGTCTTCATCGATGACATATTGATTTACTCGACCACAGAGGAAGACCATGCCTATCACTTTCGGGTTGTACTGGACACACACCGAGAGCACCAACTTTATGGTAAGATCTCGAAGTGTCAGTTCTGGATTCGATGGGTCCACTTCTTGGGGCACGTCATCTCTATGGTGGGAGTTGCAGTGGATCCTGCGAAGATCGAGGCAGTACTTGCTTGGGAGCCACCTAGGAGCATGAAATAGGTGCGGAGATTCCTAGGTCTAGGTGGGTACTATCAGATATTTGTGCCAAACTTCTCCAGAGTTGCAGCACCACTTATAGCTTTGACGAAGATGGTAAAACCCTTCGTGTGGTTAGATAGATGTCAGCAGAGATTTCGAGAGCTGAGACATATATTGACCAGTGCACACATCTTGAGGCTACCAGAGGAGGGCATAGGGTACGTAGTTTACTACGATGCATTAGGGACCGAACTCGAGTGTTTCCTGATCCAGGAGCGGGTAGTGATCGCTTATGGTTCATGATAGTTGAGGGAGCATGAGCAGAACTACGCTACCCATGACCTGGATTTAGCAGCAGTGGTCTTCACCTTGAAGATGTGGTGGCACTATTTGATGGGCGAGCGCTTTACAGTCTACTCTGACCACCGGAGTCTCAGGTACATCTTCTCGCAGAAGGACCTGAACCTGAGATAGCGGTGATGGCTCGAGTTCCTCCAGGACTATGAATTTGAGATAGTCTATACTCCTGGGAAGGGGAACGTAGTAGCTGATGCTCTCAGTAGGAGGACAAGCATTCAACTACTTGGAGAGGCAAAAAGGAAACTTGCCGCGTTGCAGATATCCTTTGTGGGTAGAGATGGAGTAGCCTTTCTACATTCACTCATAGTCACTCCTCCACTACTTTAGTGGGTCAGAGAGGCACAACGTGGGGACGTTGACTATGAGACATGACGTGCAGATATATCCACATGATAGGCACCTGATGGACTTTCTGTAGGAGGAGAGCACGTCATCCTTTTCAGGGGACGTACCATGGTACCAGATGCTTTAAAGTAGGAGGTGATGAGGGAGTTTCACACTTCCCCTTTGGCGGCACATCCAGGAATAGCGAAGCTGTACCAGTATCTCAGACGACAGCACTGGTGGCCGGGTATGAAGAAGGTTGTGGCTGAGTTTGTTTCACGATATCTCACCTGCCAGTAGGTGAAGGCAGAGCACCAGGTACCAGCAGGCTTGGTACAACCCTTAGAGGTCCCTTAGTGCATGTTTGATAGGATATCTATGGATTTAGTGATGTGACATCCACGTACTTCCAGATGACATGACTCTATCTGGCTGATTATTGACCGACTCACCAAGTCATCCCATTTCTTACCTATCAGAGAGCAGGGCTCAGTGGAGATCTCGGGATTCCTCTACGTTCAGGAGATCGTATGGATTCATGGTATTCCATCATCTATCGTCTCCGATCGAGACGCTCTCTTTACTTCCTGGCTTTGGAAGGGGTTGTAGGAGGCTTTTGGAATGCAGATACGCCTGAGCACTGCCTTTCACCCTCAGACAGATGGCCAGACGGAGAGGACCATTCAAACTCTCGAGGACATGCTCTATGCATGTGTCCTCAACTTTGGTCACAGCTGGGAGGATCACCTACCCTTGGTGGAGTTTTTATATGACAATAGCTACCACTCCACCATCGGGATGGCACCATACAAGCCATTGTACGACCAACCTTGCAGATCACCTCTGTGTTGGACTGACCCTGGGGAGTCATCACTTGTAGGACCAGAGATAGTCCAGGACATTACGGAGAAGGTACAGATCATCCAGGAGTGGATGAGGACTGCTCATAGCTGACAAAAGTCCTATGCTGACAGGAGGCGAAGACCACTAGAGTTCGAGGACGACGACCACATTTTCTTACGGGTCTCACCTCGACATAGACTATGAAGATTTGGTTGGGGAGGCAAGTTATCTACGCGCTTCATCTGACTGTTCCAGGTTATCATCAGGATAGGCGAGGTGGCTTATCGCCTAGCCCTTCCACCTCAGTTGCACTAGCTGCACGACGTCTTCAACGTATCTCAACTGAGGAGATACGTGCATGACCCGATGCATACCATTGATCACAGGGAGATGGACATCGATGAAAGGGCTCCTTCTGCGGAGGTTCCAGTGGAGATCGAGAATCAATAGGAGTGGGTCCTACATGGATGGTCGATTCCTCTGGTACGCATTCGTTGGTAGCACGTGAACCTCCAGGAGAGCATGTGAGAGCGGGAGGCTTAGATGCATGCACATTACCCCCATTTGTTTCCCTAGTTTATGAAGTAGCTTTATGGGGACATAAAGACCTAAGGTGGGAGTAATGTAAAGAACTTTAAATTTCAAGGAATTTTTTTTCTTAAATTCTTGGGGATTTTACATGTACGCAGTTTCTGACAGCACTTGATTCCAAGGCCCGGTGTGCCTGGAAACAATTTTAGAATTTTAGCTCAGGTATGTTCAGTGAATGAATGGGTGGGTTTTTGTTATCCTTTAAACTAGTGCTCAGAATTGAAATCCGAGGGCACCGATGGAACCGCAGCGCCGGTAATTTCTTAAGAGGACCTTTACCAAAGATGCTTCTACTCGGGAGGAGTTGTTAAAAAATGTGGATTAAATGAAAAGTAAAATAAACTTGTGTTACAGTTTTATTTTATATTCTAAAGTGGTTTAAATCTACATGGGGAATTTGGGGTGGGAACCACATGTTTCTAACTACTCATGTTAGGATATTTGTGATGTGGGGACCACACGACCCCAACCATTCACATTCCCTAAGCCCTTAACTCTCCACCTTTAAACTTGTAAAACCCCTTGTATTTAATTGGGTAACTCTCCACTCTCCAACATTAATTCATGACAACACACACTAAATTAATTGATTAATCCTCTCTAATTAATTTAGCTAAGTGTTTGAATTTTAGAGTTTGAAATGCATGGAAAAATAATAAAATAAGGAGAGGCATTATTTTATTTGGTTAGTTTTTTTGTGTGAGGGAATTTAGGAGAGAGCTCTATTCTCTTTTGAAGAACGCCAACCCTCCAATGAAGCACACCAACCCTATGATGAAGAACGTCGACTCGACAACCCCAGATTCATCATCCTATTCTTCCTCTGTGACAAGGGAGGAGACACCGACGACAATAGAAAAAATGCCATCTATCGCAATGCCCAGCGAACGACAATGATTAACGAGGTAGGGGTGTGGTTTGGATTGAAAAATATTGGTTTTCCTTCAATTTTGTCGTTCCTATTAAACCACTTGTTATAGGACTAATGTGCAAGGGACCAGACCAAACCAACATGATCCGATTCGTCCACCGTTCTTGTGAATATGTGGAGTCCTTTAATTGTTCTTGATCGGTGAATCAAGTTATGTTTTCGGAGCCGATCGGAGGCCTGAAACCATCATAAATGGGCTCAGAGTGTCGGGGCGACCTAGAAGCGGATGTTTTGTAGAAATCGGATCATCCAAAAGAAGAACAGACACCTCGAGAGGTGTGATGGCCAGAGGCGTCATTTCTGGAAAATTCCAGAATACATGGTGTGTCCTCCAGAAGCACATGTCATGTAGTACAAGCATACAGTGGCTTCCGTTTGGGACGTTAGAAAAGTAACACACAAAGTGTGACTCTAGACACACGGAATGTACTCTCCACAATGTTGTTCAGATGAGGCTTTGATGGATATGGTGTGTATTCAGGGAAAATACATAGACACAAACAACAATACACGACCAAGTAACATGGCATGTATTCACTTCATAGAAAGGCAGAAGCGGCTTCTCGAGGCTTGGTGTGTAATCTGGGAGATACACGGAGATGGGCAGCACCACACGGCCATGTAACATGGTGTGTACTACCTTCACCATGGAAGAAGCTGCTTCGTGATGACTCAGCATGTATTCTGATAATAAACAGACACGGGCTGGAGTATACATGCATGTACTCCACCACACGGCCAGACATGGCCAGCGCATATGGAACTGAGTCTAGAAGTTTGGACACTGCGTGTAACCATACCACACACCGTGTACTTACTTATCTACATGACCAACCCTGGGACACTGGCCATTTCACACGGGCAGTACCAGGTGTCTGATGACACAGCGTGTATCAATTATCTAAACGCCGTGTACTTTAGAAAAATGGCTTGGTTTTCTTGTTCTCCGTGACTTGGGCACATTTTTCTCTCTTTTCCCCTCAGAATTGGGACGAAAACACGGGATACATCAACTATGGTCTTCGTGATGGTTGACGTATCCACCCCTTTGACTCAGGGAGTGAACCCTCCTGGAATTTAGTATGCTGTGTGTGGGAACCCTAGATATGGCTGCAACTACAACGACTACCGTGCTGGGATCCTTCGTGGGTTTAACGACGATGATGACTTTAATTGGATCCTACGTCGGTTCGGAAGCGGGGACCACTATATTTGGATCCTTCATGGGTTCAGCAGCGATGGTTACTATACTAGGATCCAACGTGGGTTCAACAGTGATGACTTCTATACTTGGATCCTACATGGGTTCGGCAAGAGAGATGATTCAGAGGCTACATCAATCATCTCCACCCCTCTTCATGAGTAGTATACCTGTGTGAGATGAGTCTTGACTTTCAATCCTTATCATCTATGTGATTGACTTTCATTCCTGTGTGGATTGGGTTGTGCTTTCCTTTGTGGACTGGGTTGTACATGGGCTCGTGAGTTGGAGCTGAACTGGAATTGATGACTTAGGTATATGTATGGTCATATACCTAAGTAGAGTTGGTTGATACTTGTTATTTGTATTTTTCTTTTGTTGTTTATCATTTTTGTATTTGTGAGACCTTAGGGGGTCTCGGGGTCCCTACTGAGAATCGTATACTCACCCCTACATAGGCTATGCCCACACTACGTTGTGTTGGATGTAGAAGACGGACATCACTGATTGTGGTTGAGACTCGTGGAGTGGGACAGTACCTAGAGGTGGACCACTTAGCGGGACGTACATGGAGAGGACATCCGGACCCGAGGAGGTGAGGAGACCATCTATACCCTCCCTTCATGTGGGATAGCCGGAGGACGACTCGGTGGTTGCTGATTACTTTACTTTTGCTGTAATTTCTTTTCAGTTGTACTGTACTTTCAGTTGGGTTTGTATTCTGGCCCATTTACTTTCCATCACTTGCTTTTGTACTCAGTTTACTTAGTGTTTACTTCAGCTTGTGTACTTTGTTGTGTTTGTTTACTTATATAAAGGCAATGCCTTCCATTTTATCATGATTTATGCCTTTGGTGCTAGTCGCCAGCCCCTGGCCTATGGAAGGCGGGCTTGGGGTAGTCATGGCACGGGCCCCAAGGAAAGGTCGTGACACACCATCCTTGGATATCCCCCAACCCCCTGGACCACCCCCACTCCCCCGGACACCCCCACCCCCTAGAATTCCCCCCAACCCCCTAGACACCACCCCACTACCCTTAGACACCCCCATGGACAGCCCCCCCACCACCCTGAACTGCACCCCCCACCCCCCATGGACACCCCCAACCCCCTAGACAACCCCCCTGGACACCACCCCACCCCTAGAAACCACCCAACCACCTGGACACCCCACCCCCTAGACACCTCACCCCTAGAAATCCCCCTACCCCATGGACACCAACTCACCCACTTCGACACCACCCCACCCCCTCGACACCACCCCACGCCCTAGCCACCACCCCACCCCCTAAACACCCGCACCCCCCAGACACCCCAACCCCTTGGACACCCCCTACCCCCTGGACAACCACCCCAAACCCCTGAACAGTCCCCAACCCCCTGAATACAAAATTTAATTCTTCATTATTTAATTAACTTATGAATTTTGTGTCAATGGTGTATGGGTATACTTGTTGTATGTGTACACTTGTTGAATTTTCCTTTTGAATTATGTGTTAATTCAGTATGTGTGTAGAGGGTAATTAAATACAGAATGGGAGGTATTCAAATTTATGTATGAATTATGTGTTTGATGAATTCTATATGAATTCATACAGAATTCTACATGTATTATGGAGGCATAATTTTTAATTGTTTATTGTGTTACTTGTTGTGTGTGTATGTATTATGCAGGTTTTTTGTGTAGGAATTTTTGGGGAATTTCTCCAGCTGCACAGTGGGAATTATTGCACCTGCATAGGGGTTGCTGCACCTTCATAGCGGGACATCATAAATTCGCCTTGTTGTAGGTACAAAGGATATTCCAACGGTTTACAACCATTGGCATATGTGTAAAAGTAGATCTTATACTAACAGTTTTATGTAAATCATTGGTATAAGTATATTCCAATGGTTTGTAAACCATTAGAATAAATAATTTTACTTCATATTTACCAATAGTTTTTGGGAAACCATTAGTAAACTTCTATTCCAATGGTTTTCAAAACTATTGGTATAGAGAGAATTATTTCTATTACATATGGTTGAAAACCATTGGGAAACATGTATACCAATGGTTTACTGAGACCGTTGGTATATACGTAATTTTTTAGACATATCCCAATGGTTCTATGAGAACCATTGGGATATGTCTATCCCTATGGCTCAAGACCCATCATTTGGACAACCTTTGATATAATTTATATCAACAGTTTTCCAACCTTTGAAGGACCCCTTAAGGAACATGGAATTGGTTTTTAGGTGATAAAATTAGCAGTTGTACATTGGGAGAGTGGATTGGCGAGGGTTTTGAAGAGATTTTATAATCTTCAAGGATTTTAAGGAATAATTGTGAGGTTATGATTGGAATTTATACTTGAGGATGGGTGGTTTTAATTGATTAAATAATGATTATTTTCTATTTAAATCCAACCACATTTGGGTGGAAACAATTCCATAGTATTTGGGTGATAATTATTGTTAAAAAGGGTTTTTAATATTTATAAACACATAAAACACCAATTTGTTGATGTAGTTTTTAGTTATTTTTCACTTTTACCTTTTTTATTTAACCCTCAACATTATTTTACATATTCTACAATAAATATTTTTTTACCACTAGAAATTTTATATTCCAAAAAATTAAATTTATCTTATAACATAATTCAAACATATTGATTCCAAATATAGAATATATTTTTAAAAAAATTCAAATCACAAAATTTTCTAAATTATATTTAAAATTATATCTTTAAAACGCAACGAAATACTATTTTTATGGAAAAATGTTTTTTAATCAAAAAAGGAACTTATACCAACATAATGTATAAATATTGTTTAAATGAAATTAATTATATAAAATCCAAATAAAATTTACTGAATTTAATTTTACATTAATTTAAATTCATAAAATTTCTTTTAAATATAAAAAATAGTGTTTTCTAAAAATCATCATTTTTTTATTTATAGAAAATATAAAATTTTCAAGAATTTATTAAGAATTTATTCTAAGATAATTTTGAAATAATGATTCTTGAAATTAGGTTCATTTTATTAAATTAATTTTATAAATGTTTCAAAAATAAAAAATATTTATTTTTTCACAGAAAAAAATAAAAATATATTTTTAAAGAAATCATATCTTTGAAGAACAAAAAGAAATTATGTGTTTATTTACAAAGAATAAATTAATATATTAATAATGAGTTGTAAAATTATATATTTCATAATGTGGTCAAAAAAATTCATTTATTTCTATTTAACAGTTAGTTGATAATGATCATGTTAAAATAATAATGTTTTAGAGTTTTCTTAAGCTCAGTGCTCTGTGTAATGTAAACTCTCAAAGAAATTAAATTTATTCCAAATGATAAATATCATAAAATCTTAGGGTGTTACATTCTAACCCACATAAAATTAATTTCCCCATAAAAATAAATCACATAGAAACAAAATTATGAATATACCTCTACCACATCACATCCAAAGATTCCCATTAAGCTTCCTCAAGCTAGAGGTTTCACGACAAAACATTTAACAGGTGAGTGGCATTATTTCATAGAACATTCTATATTCAATCTAGAATCTCTATCAATTATCACTTATATGAAATATCTTGCTCCATTGGTATGACCTCTATGTTTAGTACATGTGAAAGATCTGGTATTTACTTCCTTAGGATGATACATGGAGCACATCTTGGACATGAGGGGGGTTCAGTAGAAGCACAAACTGATAATCCACTATCCTGAAATGATAAAACAATTATAGAAATATCATCTCCACAATTTAAAATTGACATTTTAAAATTAAAGGTGGATATCTGAAAATTAATTTTTGGGAAAACCACATCATAAAAAATATATATAAATTCCTCTTAAAAGTGGGAAAGTAAAAGGTTAATATCACCACATATCTAGTATTTTGATAAGGAGAATATTAATTGAAAGTGAAAAAATGAACATGAAATAGAATTATAACTATCATGTTTTTATAGTTATTGAATGATAACATGGTTATTAGGTGGTCAATTATTAAAAACCATGTACCAAATAGGTATAAAGAAGGTCATTTATGTCACCAAAAATGATGATAATAGGATAACATTTTATTTCAATATAATTTGAGAAGATATAATTGCATAATTTCATATCATTAGTACAATATCACACTTCAGTTATGGATTGATCAATTTTTGATTCATTTATTAATCTAATTAATGAATTTGAAATTGTAATTCTTGAAGAACTTTTAGATCATAAGACCCATAATGGGATGAAAAGTCATTCCTTCTATCTCTAGTTATCATCATAAATTAATGGTTAGCACATGTTATCCAATAAGAATATGTATTCATATGTTCATGTAATATGTTAATATCTAAAACCTCATCCAAAGTTCTATATAAAATATTTCATAAATCATTACCCTTATACACCTTCTAAATGATTAAAATCCAAAATATTCCAAATAATGTTGCTAAAATTTTAAAATAAACTTATCATTAATCCCCAATGATACGTAATGTATCTTTTAAAAGTCACACACAAAACATGTGAATATCATTATCATATATTCTCTTGAAACATGGTAATATCCAAAATTACCTAAAAAATTTTGTGAGAACATGAATGATTTCAAAAAGAAACACTTTCCTATTACCATAAATCCGAAAATTATATAAACTCAACCCATAAACCACCTTCTCATCATATTACTAATCAGATATAAGGTCATGAATATTATCCCATTTATTTTGACACAATAAAAAATATCTTTATCTCATTATTATCTCAAAGGCTTGAACATGTTAATGTTTATCTTTCTATTAATTATGTGTTCTCCAAAAATACAACCTCAATCACTCTTCATCGTTACCAGTATCATTCAATAAATTCATTCAAATACTTAAGGAAAAACTACAGTGGAACAATCCTTAGATTTTTCATTTTTCTAGACTTCATGTAGAGGGAGTTAATGACATGAAATTTCACTAAATGATGAATAATAATATTTTCAAAGGTCTCACCCATACAAAATTACACATGAAATTCCCAACTAAAGAGGGGAGGATAAATGTTCCCTAATTAACCTGGTTTACTTTATCCATTGTTATTGCAAAAATATTTCAAATTTTACTTTTCCTTCAGATGTTTTTATGGATTATCATCCATATTAGTCCTTGGATTTGGGTATTGAATCCCACAATTCCCAAACTCTATTCATTTAAAATATTTTAGTGTGGGTGATTCATTCTATTCAGCTCTCTCTATATTTTCATCGTTATCTAAATTATTCACATCACCTCAGCAATCAGTTTCCTAATGACCTTCCATTTAATGCATATAACATTTAACAATTACCTTAATATAATTTCATCTACATTTCATGCCACTTATTGGTCATAAAAGAAAGATCACCTGCTTCTATCTGTGGTTTTTAGAATTTATTTTGGATTCCATTTTTCTATTATTATCATAAAAACGATATTGATGGGTAATTATAATTTCTATCTCCACCTTGAGATAATATAAAACAATTTATTCATAGGTACTGAAGTCATTTATAGCTAATATCCTTAAATTAATTTCTTTAAATACACTAAATTATTGATCAATTTTACTTTCAGGACTAATAACTAGAGTCATACTTTGTAAGCCCTGAAAAATTTTCCTCATATGTACTGATGGATTCAATATCATTTTTATTCATCACAATAAATTATTTCTCCATATATTTTTGTAGAATACTCGGGGAGTAATTTCTAAGTAATATCCCCTTAAACGCATCCCATTCCATTGATTCAATTTCATTTTCTTGCCTCATATTCTAGATAATATTATTCCATTGATATTATTTTTCTCCAAAATGATAAATAACTAGGAAAAGTTTTTCAAATTCAAGCATTGGAGAACAAAATATATTTTCTCAATGGTGTTTATCCATTGATTAAATACTAGTGAGTCATAAGTTCCACTAAAATAATGTGGGTGTTTACTCATGAAGAACTAAAAAAATGTTGTTACCTCTTTTTCTCATTTGTAGGTCCATTATGATTCATATATTGTGTGAGTATGGAAAAAAGATTTTGCATCCCATGTCCCATAACATTCAGTTGCTCAGGAGGATAATCATTTAATTTCCCATCGCATTCAGTATTAACACAATTCCTTCAAGTTCCATCAATTGACTAAAACAAAAACGTATTGTGTGAGAAACACTAATAATACTGGAAAAAACACATTATCAATGGAAATTATATATAATATTTCAATTTATGACACCATATGTTTAACATATGTTATACGTGATAATTAACAAAACCCTAGTATTATAACATAGAATAACAGTTTAGGTACTTACAAAAATGTTCTCATACTATTTTATAAAAATAAAATAATCCTTTCTCTGATACAAACTATAACTAATCACTCTATACATACATAGATATTATATTAAAATAGAATAATATTCATTAAATAAAAAACTACCCCAGAATCATATGGGTTTAGTGTCTTTGGAAACATCGATACAAAAACAACAACTTAAAAAAACATATAAATATTCTCAAACTTATTCCTTCCTAAATAGAACCCTTTTTTAACATATCATACTAAATACATTTATTCATGTCTTAGGGAAAATAAACAAAAGAAAAGGATGAGTTAAGATGCTCAGTATGGGTAAATAATAAAGATATCAATCAAAACATAAGAATAAGTGCAAGAGAACATAAAAATAACATTTGAAAATTATACCCTATATATAAAAACCATAATCTCGAGTCATGGAATAAATCATGGAATTTTATAAGATAAGAATTATAAGATAATAATATTAGAATAATACATAGAATTTTGGAAAACAAATAAGCATAAAAAATAATTTCCTTAGCAGTCAAGTCTCTTTTTCAAGACTATCATAGTGGAAGGGGTTTAATCGACATGACATCATAATATTCAAGATTCACTCTCAATACTATCATGGTTAAAAATGTACATTACTTATTTTTTCTCACTTACCATTCATTTTATATCTTATTGAACCAGGTTCACTCTTAGTTTTAATACCCATTCCAATGACATCTTACTAAAAT
Organism: Viscum album; assembly: GCA_963277665.1. Taxonomy (NCBI): domain Eukaryota; kingdom Viridiplantae; phylum Streptophyta; class Magnoliopsida; order Santalales; family Viscaceae; genus Viscum; species Viscum album. The sequence goes on from OY728152.1 coordinate 1,490,595,981, forward strand.
GAGTTTACTTTATATTTCAATCTTCTCTATCTCATGAGATATAAATAACTACCCAAAGAATTAGAGGGAGGTATTGGCCCCACCTATCACATAAAGAAACCCATATGTGTGTGTTCTATATGAACATATATCATTTCATCGTTTGAAGAAAATTAAAATAAATGGGTATCATAAACATTTCATCATAGTATAACCCATGGAAAAGAAAAAGGTTGGATAAATATAATTTCATCAGAAACGAAAACCTACCATAGAAATAATAAAAATATTATCCACAAATAATAACCCCAATAAATCATAATTAACATAAAATAATGTTATCTATGTTGGAAAAATTATTTTTTTGAAGGATCACTTGAATCAATTATTGAGGAAAAAATCCTTTCTGTTTTGATTTTTTTGGAAAATGCTACACAAATATAAAATAAAAAATTTGAATGAAAATAACCTTTAATATTTTAAATTAATATAAAACACATTACGGTTTTTTGATGCTGGAAGAATTTTCTAATTCCATTTGTGTTAAAAAACAGTTCTTGCATATTTTTTTTGGAAATGTCATAAAAACCCTCTCTTATAAAATGACAAAAATATTCCTTTCAGACCATTAGGTAAAAAGTAAAACATGATTAAAAAATTAATATAATCCATTATAATATAATATTAAGAGCATATTTGTAAAAAGATTTATAAAACATGGGCATGGAATAAAAATTGAGTTTTAAGGGGAACTTTTAAAAGGTAATTTTTAAAATAAAGTCCATTATAAATATTATGTAATTGTAGTATGAATTAATAAAATTAATATATTATGTGTATTAAATATAAATAAATAAAAATAAATTTTAACTAAATCATAATATAATAAAAATTCTTTACACACATAGTCTTATCATGTCGAAATCAATGAGGAAGAAGTTTAACCCAAATAATGAAAATTGGGTTAAGAATTCCCTAGCCACTTTTTAATCAATCAAATTGTATAACCCATAAAATCAATAATTATCAAATGAAACATTGATTAAAATTAATATAATTATATTAATTATATTAATTATATCATATATCAAGGGGTATTATATACAACACATATAAAAAATAAATGGTGAATAAGGATTGTATCTCATAGAAGTAAAAGTGAGATGAGAAACCCTTACCTCATGATTCCCGATAGTTTTTGTGCACTACAATCCTATATAAAGTCTTAAATATTGTTATTAATTCATTAAACAACTATAGTAATATTTATAATACATTATAAAAAACATATAACATATTATCACCCATTCATTAATAATATTTCATTATTTTTGTTATTTCGGGTGTGTTTATTTCAGGGTTTCATGATCGGTTCATTTGGGTAAAATTATTGATTTTCTTTTAAAAAAGAAATAAAAAGATAGAATTGAAATGAAATTGTATTCCTGAAATTATATAATTTTAAATGGTCCCATATATCATTTTTATTTCTGACATAAGGGTGATTCACATGATAACATTTTAATGATAAATGTTTAGTTTATTTTGGCGGGTTTTCAGACCATCGCAAACCAATTTTGTTTTATTTAATATATTTTCTATATGATAGTTATATAATATTAAATAGGTTATAATATACCTTTAACAATATTATTTGACCATAATAATACATTTATGACCATCCTTGAGGGAGGTAATGGAAAACGAACAAAATCATTTTTCTTAGAGACACTCAACCACCATAATTTGGACAATGGTTTTTTTCTATGAATAATATGAGCCAATAAAAGTTATGGATATAATATATTTTATTAAAAACATAAAATTAATTTATATATGTGATTACATAGATATTTTACTCTTATGGAAGACGGGTTTTAATAAAAGATAGAAAAATAAATGAAATTAAGAGAGGTTGTTTGAGAAAGTTACCTCTTGAATATAACCTCCTTGAAGGACCCCTTTAAGACCTTGGAATCGGTCTTTGGGTGATTCCATTATTACATAAATGTGATGAGAGTTGTGAGGATTTTTTTGGTAGATATTTGAGTATCTTAATGGCTTTTGAGGAGAAATGGGTTGTTGAAGTCTAGAATTTGTACTTGAGTAGGGGTGGTTTTAATTGATTAAATAAAAATAATTTTATATTTAAAGACTACCACATTTGGGTGGATTATATTAAAATGAATTTATATGAAAATTATAGTTAAGAAAGATAATTAATTTTGATCAACACATAAACCACAATTTTAATTTTTTAGTTTTTAGGTGTTTTATGCTTTTAACTTTTAACTTTAACCCTCTATATTATTTTACCAATAATACAATAAATATTTTTTTATCATGATAAATATTGTATTCCTAAAGATAAAAATTAACTTATAACCTAATTTTAAGCTCATTATTCTAAATATGTAATAAAATTTTAAAAATTAAGAATATATATTTTAAAAATTTACATTTAAAATTAAATCATTATAACACAGTGAAATACAATTTTTTTTGGGAAAAATGTGTTTTTAGTCCCAAAAATGTACATATAAAAAATTATAAATATTGTTTAAAGGTAATTAATTAGAATATATATAACTAAAAATTAATTAAGTTAATGTGAGATTAATTTAAATTCCTAAAATGGATTAAATTTAAATAAGATTTGAGTTTTATGAAATCAGTATTTTTTATTATTCCCCAAAAAACTAAATTTTTTAGAAAATTATAAAAATTATTCATATGATAATTTTTACATGATGAATCCAAATATGATTTTTATTTTATCAAATAAATTATATAAAAGTTTTAAAAATCAATTATCATTATTTTCTCATAAAAATCAATAAAAAAATCTTTTTTTAGAAAAAATATATTTGGAGAATAAAATGAATTTAATAAAAATTATGTGTTTACATCCTAGGAATAAACTAATATATTTAAAATGGGTTGGAAAATTATATACATCAAATTGTTGTTAATATTATTCATTCCTACTAATTTAATAGTTTGGTTAAAATGATCATGTTTAGATAACAATATTTTTGAATTCTCTTAAGGTCGGTGTTCCATAAAATGTAATCTATCAAAGAAAATAAATTTATTCAAAAAGATAGATTATATATAATATTTTGGTGTTACACACATAGATGATATTATTGTTCCACACAGATTGTGTAATAAATCATTATATCATCAATAATGACTATGAAAAATTTATCCAGATAGTCCATAAAAAATATTTTTATAAGAATGTTGTAATATTTAAGGAGAATTAGTCAAACCAAAGAGAAAAACAATAAAATAAAAATGTATATATCTTTATTGAAAATAATTTTTTTAATAGCCTCTTCCATCACCCTCAACTAATAATAACTAGATCAAAGGTTAGTCATTGAGAAGAATTGATCACAACAAATCTGGCCAAATAAGTTACTAATCCTTGGAAGAGGGTATTTAATTTTCATTATGATCTCATTAATTTCTGTATGATCAATGTATATCCACATTGGTCCCTAATTTTTCTTTAAAAAGAAAATTGTTTCTCATCATGGATACACACTTGGTCAAATATCACATTTCTCTAAAGTATTTTCTAGTTGTTTCTTCAATTATTCTAACTCTATAGATTTCATTTTACAAAGGGTCTTTGATATTGGTTTGGTTCCATGTGTGAGTTCAATTGAGAATTTCACCTCTCTTTCTAGGGGAGGCCTAGAAATTTATTCAAAAAAATAACAATTCATTCATAAATAATAGGTCCATTTCATATCTTTTTTACTTTCAGTTTCATACCCTTATTTACTAATCATTCCCATAAAGAGGGCTATAGGAAGAAATTCTTGACAAAACATGGGTTGAGATACTTATCCATTGAAAATAATTTCATCTATTTCATTTAAGAAAACTAAAATATCCTTTCATATAATTTCTTTCATGTAATTATACTTTATGATCTAATACATCCATGGGTTTATGTAAAATTCCACCATTGGAATGACCACTGAGTTTGAAATGATATTTTACTCACCAAAGTTAATAAAGTATTCTCTATATACCAATGACACATGATGAGACCCTACTAATGTTTTAACTCATAAATACCTTTCTTGAAGTTCAGGAACCAATTTGATGTTTCCCAAAAACATGAATGAAATGAAATAATAATAATATTAGGAATCATACAATATAATTTCTATAATCGAGTCTGAAATGATTTTCCTTCTAATGAATTATTTGGAGCCTCAAATACATCAGTCATGATTGTAAAATCATGAACTTTCTATCATAGCCTCTCTGATGGTTGATAATAGTTTCCCTTGATTATATTATGATTTGGTTATTGGTTATGAAAAGTTTACATGCTCTCCAAAATTCATGCATTATTCTACATCTATTCTTATACCATAATTACATTATTATTTTTATATTAATTATTTGAATTTAAGTCACTAAAATCATCTCGATCTATATTTATAGACTTTTTGAACTTGTAACACTTCCCAAATCATTTTATACAATTCCATGAATGTTTCTTCCCACAATTTTTTCACATTTGTAGATGTATCTTCTTTCCTTCTCTATCATGGTCAAATCTCTTCCTACTATTTTGATCAATCCTTTTATTTTTATCATTTAGTCCATGATACCACTGTGTATCTAAAAACTCCATTTCCAAATTGATATCATCACACCACACTATCTATAAATAACTCTAAAATTATTATATTTCCAAAGTTATCCATAGATCAGGTCTTATTATAACAAAGAATCAATTGGTATTTCCATTAAAATCAATGACAAAGCTTAAAGAATATCATTAAATACATGTAAATTTCATTTCAAAAATTAAAATTAGTTAATTATTATTTTTACTTTTCTCAAATAATACCCATTCTATTTTTTAGAGGTTGTGAGGAATATAATTTTTGAATAATACCTTTTAGAACTCTTACAACTCAAAAACATCAATTTCATCCATTGGATTCAGGTTTTTTAGTGTTTTACACTATACTAACAAATTAAATTTATATTACTAAGAATAATAGAGTATATAAATTATATTTTATATATTATTGATCCATTTTTTGGTATTCAATTGATCATATGGTACTCTAACCTCAGGTGATCATTGATTTGTAAAGGATTCAACCACTAGTAATTCTTTCTTTAGTGAATCCAGTTGCTACACATTGTTTAGGTTGTTATTTATAACCAAGTATTACTGATTTAAAATCATCATGATGTTTTCAACTCTATTTTCCATTATAATGAGATGGTAATTGTTGTATTTTACATCAAAATATTTTTTAATATGGGTCCTTTTATTCCTCGTAATTTTTCTAAAAGAAGAAAACTAGATGAAAACTTTTTTACTATTAGACATATTATGATATTAATTATAAGGTGGATTTCAATCCTAAAAATTTATAATGTCATGATTTAGGATCATATTATAAAAAATTTTCTAAAATAATTACTTTATGTATATATCCATAATAATGGTTCAAAAATTTCATGTGATTAACCAAATAATATCCATTGAAAATGTCAAATAAGGTGTCTAGTTAGGCCCACATATTGTACACTAAGTGAAGATAAATTTAATACAAAACCAACCTTATTTAGTGTTATTACCCCTAGGTGAATCCACACCAAAGAAAAAATCAACATGTTAGTTTGAAGATAAGGATTTCATTACTAGGAAACCACACACTCTAAACTTCACCAAAATTTTAGGATGATACCTATTTTAAGACTTTTACCTTAGGATTTTACTATCGTTCTCTACTATTAATTTATATAAATAAATAAACCTTTATTTGATACCAAAAATGTGTATTAATTTTTATAAATAAATAAACCTTTATATGATACCAAATGTGCAGACACACATTTTTCATATATGATTTGTAACATAATTCCATAACAAAATATTTAAATTTTAAATTCCACCAGAATGTTTGATATATGTAATCTTACAAATTGGGTACATAATACCTGAAGTACAGAGATCATATAAATGACATAAAATTTATTTTATATTATTTATAGGCCCATTTATTATTATATCCTATTTATCCTCACTGTATATGAATTCCAAGGGACATACATCAAAAGGAAAGAGTGAGTATAAAGATTAGTAAGGGGATAAATGAAGGAAATTGAAAGTAAGTGATAAAAATAGATAAATAATGAGGCTTAACATAAATAAGTGTTCATAAGTGTATGAGGAATAACGTGGAAATGTGGATATGACATAAAACAATGGAAACTCATAATAATATCACCAAGGTTCATCAATAAGGTATCATAAGACATATTACCATGGTTATTCACTAAGGTATAATGAAGATTACCAAAGCATGTTTTCAAGGTATCATAAACAAAGTATCTAGAGATTAATTATTTCCCCAATGAATTAAAATGATATTAGGATTCACAATTTATATTCCTAAATTTAAGTGTCCTATATAAATTTAATATCATAATAAATCATTTCATCCATAACCTGGAAAAAATAAAGAATCGGTTTCATATAAAATCATTGAATTCATAAGAGTTTAAAGAAGTGATCTCTTCTTCATTTTTCCCTATGTTTAGGGAATATGGTTTACATACATTGAAATTCCCAATTAAAGAAGTATAATTATATCTATATGAATACACTTGAATAAAAAAGGGACTTTCATTCAAAACACAAAAGTATGTCAAAGATCAAAGAATTATTTTGGATGCATAACATCTTTACAAAATGGATTATGGAATTCAATTATTGAGAGTGAATGGTATTCTGTCAGTAATATAATATTATTTATATAGTAATGAAATGATTATAAATACATTAAAATATCATAAGTTGTAAATAAAAATACATGCTACAAAGAATGTACCTTACTAAAATGAATGAAATTTTTTGATAAACCCTTACTTTCTGAACCACTTCTATCCAATGGGAGATTCCTTGAGAGCATGGGGGTTATATATAGGAATTAATGATAGAATAAGATAGTGTGGTGTTTTATATTGATATTAAGAGTGAATGAAATGTTGTGTAATAGTTTTTATTTATATACAAAATAAAGATAATTGTTTTTTATTTTACAAATATATCCTTTGTAATTTATGGTTTTAGAAAATACATTTTCAATGGGTCATCCATGGTTTTACCATATGTTTTTTGACATTAAAAACATATATTTTGAAATATTATAATTTTAAAACAAAATTTGTACTATATAAATAATTTTATTACAATAATTTAATAAATTCTTAAAAAGTATTTTTAAAAGTCAAAGAGTTATTTTTTGACTTTTTAATTTATTTATAGATTTTTTTTAAAATGTATTTTGATACCTAAAAAAAATTAAACATATTTAAGGTCATATAAAAATAATATATCTTATCATATATTTATTACATATATGTGAATTAAAAAAATATACTAAAAACCCAAAACATTATTTTTATTACTCACTAAATAATAAAATATTTTAAAAAATTCTTTTTAATTCTCCCCATCCTAATTCCTATGTTATTATTTAAAATAAAATTTTTATTTTATAAAATTTCTAATTATGAGAAAAAATTATTTTAAATAATAACTTAAATAATTTCAATAAAAAACTATTTTTAAAAAGGAAACACATTATTTTTCACTTTAAAGTATTATAAATTTTGTAATATCATACATATAGATTATTAAAGATTATATGGACACATAATAACATATTTAAAATATAAATATTATTTATAATACTATTGAATTTTCTTTTAAATTGGTATTTTACTATTTTGTTGAGTATTTTACTACTCCAACGGTCATACAATGACCACATTGCAACGGTCAGGTAACAATCATGTAATGTTCATATCTTAATTCCCACATTTTCTTTTATAGTCTATATATACTACCTCATTCTCGTACTTCATCATTCACTGATTTAGTCAAAATGGTTTAATATTTCACTTTATAATTTATAATATATTCTTAACACTTCACTTTATTTTAACAACCTTTATGGAAGGAGTAATCATCATGGGACAATTGGAGCCTATAGATTTTAACTTTGTGTGTTCACTATTTTTTAGTGTTTATCTACCCGTACCCTTCTAGGATACTATGGTTAATATTTTTTCCTGATGTGTAATGTTCCTGTGAAATATAACAGTATTTATATGTTCTTATATAGTAAAACATAAAAAACATTACTATGAAACTTTAGTTCTTTTATAAAAATAGAAATAAATTTTCAACCACCACATTCTCCTTCAACCCCCTAAAAAATTTCCCCCTAGATTTTTTTTCACATCACAAAATAAATGTGGATATTTTTTGTTTATCACTTATTCGGGATCCCAAGTTCCATCTTTGATGTTTTTATTTCTACATAATAATTTTACGATTATTTTATTATTTTTCCTCAATAATTAATCCCTTTCATCTAGAATATAAATGGTTTTTCTTCATAATGCTTGTTAGGTTCCAATTCCCCACCATTGTTTTCAAGTATATGTGGTGTATATGACATATACTTTCTTATTAGGAATAAATCAAAGAATTTATGGTAATTAGAAATATTTGGAGGATGTTTCAACTAATAGGAAACTAATCTATCATGATCTAGAATCCCAAATTGTACAATATAACTTATACTCTATTTCCCCTTATTTTTGAATCCACTAAATCCTATCTATGGTTATATTTTAGGGAACACATAATCTCAAACTTGAAATTATAATTTAGTCCTTTGATTGTTAGCATACTTTATTTATCAACTCTGAGAATCCTTGATATGTTTCCAGATCACTTATATCTTCATCATAGTTTATTTCTAGATTTTAGGCCCTGATAGTTTTCTTTCTCCAACTTTAACCCAACAGATAGTAGATATATAACTTTTCCCATTAAGTTCCCCATAATTAGCCAATTTAATACTCAAATTGAAACCATTATTATAGGATAATTCAGAAGTGGAATACGTTGCTCCTAACTCCCTTGAAAATAAATTGAGCTATCTATTACTATGTATTTCACAATTTTAATAGTACTCTCAGACATCCCATTAGTTTTAAGATGATAGGTTTTAGTTAGGTTTACTTCTATAATCATGGACTTATGAAGGATCCTCTGTAACATTTAAATAGATCTTATATCACGATAAAAACAAATTGATAGTGTTAATATACAAAGTCTCACCACTTCTTAAATATACAAAAAATAAAGGTTCTTAATGAAGAAATCAACTCATATAGTGATAAATTGGGAAATATTTTTTAATTTATCAGTGATCACCCATATGGAATTATTTCGCTTGGATGTCATAGGAGGGCTAGTAACAAAGTCCATAGTGATGTTATCCCACTTCCATATAGGTAAGGGTAGTGGTTACAGTACTCCTTTGAGAAGTTATTTCCCTACCTTCTATTATTGAAATACCAAACATATTGTAGTATAAAAGATAATCTACTACTTTATATTATCCCACCAATAATGATTGCATAAATTTATGTACATATTGGTGCTTTTTGTATATATAGAGAACACATATCTGTGAGATGCCACCATCAGCTCTTTCTTCAACTTTGTAATAGATAAGATATATATCCTTGTTCCAAAATTTAGTACTCCCTATTGATCAACATCGAACACAAGAAACATCCAATTTTTCATATCTTTTATCTTATTCTGTATTATTGGATCATCTCTTTATGAATTCTTCATTATTTACAATAATGATGGCTGAGAAATCATTTGGGAAACAATTATGGTGTTCCTTAATTCATTACTTCCATGTCTATCTTCAAAAAGTTCTTGATAAATGGATATCCTTCGATCATCATTGATGTAATAATGTTGAGGTCTTTCCTACATAATTTATATGTGAGTTTGTTAATTTTTATAGGGTGATCCTGAAAATAATAGTAATAGTCTTTAAATTGATCTAAGATTCTCTTTTTTTCATTTTTAGTTAATTTTGTATGAACATGTACTTATGAATTCGGTGGTATGTATATATATCACACTTCTCACCATAAATATAAATTATACATATCTTTAATGAAAAAATAACTATAAATTACTCTAAATAATGGGTAGGATTATTCTTATCAGGAGGATTCATTTTTTGATAGGCATAGGAAATCCCCGTTTAATTTTTCATGAGTAAACATCCACACCATTTAAGGATGAATCAGAATATATGAAAAATCTATCTCAGTCATAGGGTAATATTAGCATAAGTTCACTAACTATTTTCTTCTTCAGTTATTGGGATCTTTATTCACACTCATTTTTTTCAGATGAAATTTACTCTCATTTGAGTTAACTTGCTTAGTGGATTTGAAATACATGAAAAAAAATTATAAACCTTCCATATAATCCTACTAGACCAAGGATACTATTAATATCAGTTGTGGTTGTAGGATGAGGAAACTCCTCTTCTTCATTTTTCTTAACTACATCAACCAAGGTTCCACCACTAGTTATAATTTATCAGATAACATATGATTATTATTACCAGATCACATACTTACTAAATTTATAAAAAATCCTCTCATTCTTTAGAGTTTTTAATATAACCCTAATACAATCCTCATGTTCCTTAAGGCTTTAGAATATATCATAATATAATCAATAAATACCCATACAATTTTATTAATGTAGACCCTAAATATTCTATTCATAAAATCCATAAATATAATAGTATAATTACTAAAATTAAACATACATATAAAAAAAATCATAATGGTCAAATATTATTTGGAAAAAAGGCTTTATAATATACACTTTCATCTCCCTCAACTCATGATACCCATATCAAAGGTCAGTCATACAGAAGAATTGATCCCAAAAAGCTAGTTGAATAAATCATCAATCCTTGGAAGAGGGAATTTTTTTCTTTACTATGATCCTATTAAGTTATCTATAATCAATTCAAAGACACATTGATCCACCCTTATTTTTCATAAAGAGAATAAGTGCTCCCATATAAGGCACACATGTTAAAATAAAAACATTCTCTAAAATATATTTTAGTTGTTTCTCTGATTTATATAGCTCCACATATGCCATTCTACATGGTGTCTATGATATTTCATTAGATCTAGGAGTTATTTAAATTGAGAATTATGAATCTATGTTTTGGGAGGTCTAGGTAATTCAATATAAAATAAATCAATGTATTACTAAAAAATGAGTACGTTCCCTATCATTTTTCTTTTATTTTCATCCCCTTATTCATTAATAATTTCCATAAATAAGGATATTATATGTTGTTATTTAAAATAATCAAGATGGGATATTTATCCATTGAAAATAATTTCTATATTTCCCATCAACAGAACTGAAATTTCCTTGCTTCATCAGTTTATTTTTTTTCATTATACTTTGAGAAGAAATATATCCCTAGTATTAGGTCAAATTCCACCATTGGAATGACCACTAGGTTACTGATGAGATTTTACTCACCAAAGATAATAAGGGAATATATATATTCCCTTAACACTTCAATAGATCCTCAAATAGTTTTAACTCTTAATTCCACACTTATGGTAGTTTTGAAATTAATTTTATGTTCATTGCAAACTTAAATGAAATAAAGGAATATAAAGAACCATAATCTGATAATATACTCTCTATATTTGAGTTTATAATGACTATACCCACTACTACATCATTTGGAGCCTCAATATAAGCTGTTATGATTTTGAAAACACAATATTTTTCTTGGTGTCTTTTTTTGGGGTTGATGGGGGTTTCCCATCTATTATCTTTTGATTTATACTTTAGTTAGAAAAGTGTCAGTACTCTATAAACATGAAGAATTGTACTCTAGGTGGTGCTAGTACCATCATTACTTTAACATTTTCATTTGTATGTTCAAGATTTATATCTCTACGATAGTCTTGATATATATTTCTGATGTTTATAAACATTTAACACTTTACACTTCCTTATAGAAAATTCGTAGAATGTTTATTCCCATAAATTATCCACATTTGAGGTCATAGTTTCTTCACTTATATTACATGGTCAAAATTTTCCCAATAATTGGTTCCATAATTTTATTCCAATCATTCGGTCAATGAGACCACTATTTATCTTTAAACTCCTCTTCCACTTAGAGATCACGCCACAATATCTCCCTATAAATATCAAAGTCTTGTATTTCTTGAGCATTTTGTTGATGAGGTATTACTCTACTAAATAATAAATAAATATTTATAATATAATCGATGAAAAATCCTGAAATTAATTGTGAACTCCTTGTAAATTTTATTTCATAACCTCCCAATGATTTTTTCTCCTTTTCATATAACTCCAAGAATTATCTTTCCATTTTTAATCAGCGTTTGCGAGGAAAATATGTTTTGGAAAAGAATATTTTGAATAGGTCCCACACTTTAAATTAAACATCATTATTTGGAATAATTTTTTAGATCAGTTTACACCACTCATTGTCATATCCATCTAAGCAGTATACGACCAAAATAACTTTCCCTCTCTGATAACAATGGAGAATAGTAAATATTTTTTTGTTCTGTTGATATGTTATTCTATGACCAATGGATTAGAGGTTCAACAAAAATAATTTTATAATTGATTCATGGAGGTGTAAACTACACGTTATTCTTCCTTTGGTGAAGTTGGATGCTCCAAGTGGTTTAGGTTATTATTCATAACCTAAGACAACTAATTTAGAATCATTATAAACTTTTCAACTTTAGCTTCCATCATATTAGGATGTTCATCATTGTATTTTTTTTACAATAGTTATTCATATAGGTCCTTCTATTTTCAACAATTTTTATAAAAAATAAAACATAAATGAGAAAAATTATACTTCTATAAATTTTTTATAATAATTCTATAGTGGATTTTAATCCTAAAATTTTCTAATATCATGCTTCTTGGATCATATAATTTAATATTTTCAAATATAATTTCCTTATAAATATATCCTTTACAATGGTTCATAAATATAATGTGATAAACCAAAGAATATCCCCTAGAAGTATCAAACTAGGTGTGAAATTAGGCCCATTTGTTGTTCACCAAGTAAAGATCAAATTATTATCCAACCAACCATTTTTAGGGTTAATATCCCTAGGTGAATCTGAGACAGAGCATGCATACACATGTTCATATCCATACAGGAATGTCAATGCCAGGAAACCACACAATTTATAATTTACCAAAATTTTAGGACATTTTCCTATATTAATACTTATCCCTAGGTTCTTCACTAATATTTTCTTATCCGAATTTATATAAACAACTAAAAATTTATTTGACACCAACTCTGAAAACCCGCATTTCTCATACATGTTTTTTTTAAAAGAAAACTTAAAAAATTTTACATTAATAAATTCAATTGGGTATTTTGAGGTTTATTGCCTTGTAGTCTAGACACATAATTCATGAAGTATAATGATCAAATAGAAAACATAACATTTATTTAATACTTTTATAATTCAATCCTAGGTATCTTCAATGCATATTATTTTTTAGGGACATACATAAAAAATAAAGGGTGGACATATTGCCGAGCGAAGGGACAAATTAAGGAAATTGAAAGTATGTGATCATCATGGATAAATAATGAGGTATAACACAATAGAATGATTATAAGTATATGATGAATAATATTGAAACGTGAATATAACAAAAAAATGATACATTCATAATAATATGACTAATTTTCATCGTTAGGACTTCATAAGAAATATTACCAACGTTATTCACCAAGGTAACCTGAAATATTATCAAGGCATGCTGGAAGGTGTCATAAACATGTTATCTCCAATGATTAATTTATTACCTAATACATTGGAGTGCTATTAGGGTGAATCCTTTATATTCCATTATTAATGAGTTATAGATATATTGTATGTAATAATAAATTATTTCATAGATATACCCAAGGATAATAAATAATAGGTTTTATTTAAAATCACGGAGTTAATTACATTATAGAGACACTAAAATTTCATTATTTTTAACAAATAAATATGGAATTTGGGTTTAATTCATGTAAATTATCAATAAAAAATTATAATTATATCTATTTGAATACCCTTGAATAAAAATAAGGTTGGTTGTTCACAATATGAAGTTATGTCACGAAAAATCAAAATATGATTCTAACAGCATAAATGGTATACAAAATAGATTATGAAATAAGATTACTGTTAGATAATGGTAGTCTCTCATTAATACAGTATAATTTTTATATTAATGGAATTATTATGAATACAAGAAAACATCATATGATGAATATCAAAATACTTACTATAACGAATCTACGTGAATGAAAGTAAGACAAAAAGAAATGGAACACCTTAAATTAAGTAAACCTTTAAAATCTTAGATTGGTGATTCCTTGAGATCTTGAGGGCTTCTCTAAAGAACTTAATGAGAGAATAAGAGAGGTATATATGTTCTAATTATTTTTGGAGTGAATAAAATTTGGTTTAGAGGTGTATATTTATAGAAAAATGAAGAGACTTTTTATTTCAAATATAGCCTTTAGAATTCAAGGTTTTGGAAAATACATATTTCATTGGACACCCATATTTTTCGATCACTATTTATTATGTTAAGAACATGTTTTTTGAAATTTTAAAATCTCAAAACGGAATTCCTATTATATTTATTAATTTGGCTATAAATGGATTCATTGTTTATTGAAAATCCTTTTTAAAATTCAAAATATTCTTTTTAGACATTGTAATATCTTTATAGAATATTAAAAAATTTATTTTAAAAACTATAAAATAATTAAAAAAATTGATTTATAGAAATAAATAATATATCATACCACATAATTATTTCATAATTATGAATTCTTAAATTTTTTGAAAAAACCCAAAATTGTATTTTAACTATTGATTAAAAAACATTGTACTTTTGAAAATTGTGAAAAATTAACCATAACCTAATTTGATCATATTGATTTCAATTATATGTTTCTTTTATGAAAATAAATTCTTAGGTATGATAAATAATTATTTTAAATATAAATGAAATATTTTATATAAAATAAAAAATTTAAAGGGAAAAACATTATTTATTCTGTTTAAAGAATAATAAATTTTATAATATCATACATATTGATTCTTAAAGAGTATATAAAAATATTATCACATATTTAAAATATAATTATTATGTATAATACCTTTTAATTCCCCTTTAAACTAATATTTTACTATTCTATTATGTATTTTTACTATTTCAATAGTCTAATAATGGTCACGTTGCAATGATATAATAAAATTCATGTAATAGTTACATCTTAACTATCATATTTTCCTTTACATTCAATATATACTCCAACATTATAATATTTCATCATTTACTAATTCACGTGAAAATGTTATGAACTTTACTTGATAATGTGTATTGTACTAAAAATGCTTCTTTTTCTTTTAATATTCTTTATGGAATGAGTGATCTTCCTTCGAGAATTCAATATTATATAGTTTAATTTTTTGAATGCATTATTATTTGTTTTTTATCTCTTTATACTATTCCTGGCTATTATGGTCAATATTCTTTCATGATGTTTAATGTTTGTATGAAAATTAATAATATTACTATGTCGTTCTATTGTAAAACATAATAAAATATCCATTCTGAAATATGAGTTCTTTTAATAATAATAGAAATAAATTATATATTGTTACATTTTCCCCCCTTAAAAAAATTCTCTTAATTTTTTTTATCTAAAAGTAGTTCCTTTGAAAATAATAAAAAATGATTATAAGGGCTCTCAAATTTTTTGTCTTTACTAATAATAAATGGTAATATTTATCCTCCATCTATTCATCATGATCTGTAGTTCCTTCCTCAAACATGTTCTTTCCACAAAATACTTTTATGTGTCTTATTCTCTAGTTCCTAGACATTTTTTTTCATTTCATCTAGAATCTAGATTGGTCCTTATTCATATGAAATTCGTGGTTCCAATTCTATACAACTTATTTGAGTATATGTTTTGGGTGTGGCATATACTCTATTAATAGGGACATGTATAAGATTTCGTAGATATTTGAACAATTTAGAGGTAGTGTTAATAGATAGGAAATAACATAAACACACTCTATAATCTAACATTATCCAATAAACCTTGGAATAATTTTTCATATCTCTGATAATCTCCCGACTTATTTCCATGGTGATATTTTTAGGAATGAATAATACCGAAATTGAAATTATAAGTCCTTAATTTTATTTTTAACATAATTTTTTATCAACTCTATGCATCCATGGTATGTGTTTGGATCACTTATATCTTCCCCATTATCCCATTAAGAATTATTATTCTGAAATATTTTCCTTCTCTAAGTATATCCCAATTGTTTTTGGAGTTCTACACCATTTTCCCTAGAGTGCCACATAAGGATCCATTTCAATACTCTAGTGGAAACTATTTTTATAATAGAATTAAATACGTTGGAGATTTTAGACTCAAATACCTTGAAAATTAAGTGATTTATCCAATAACATGTATTTCAATATTTGAATAGTTATCTTAGAATCCCCATCCATTATAGGATGATATTTTGTTCTTATGTTTAATTATATATTCAAATCCTATTCAAGGATCCTTTAGAAATTATAAGTAATTCTTGGATCATGGTCATAAATAATGAACAATGGTTCTCTATAACGTCTCACCACATATTGAATATACAAGTGAGCTAGGTACCTATGGGAAAAATCCAATGTTATAGATATAAAATGATCATACTTTGTTAATATATCAATGATCACCCATGTGGAATTATTTTCCTTGGAAGTCATAGGAGGGCCCGTGACAAAGTCCATAGTGATGTTGTCTCACATCCATATAGGTATGAGTTGTGGTTACAATACTCCTTTAGAAAACATTCACTCGACCATTACATGATGACATATAAAATATATTATAGTATAATTTACCATCTCCCTATTAATATTATCCCACTACTAATTTTCTTAGAGATCTATATAAATTTTTGTGCTTTTAGGATGTATATAGAATGTTGAGCTATGAAATTCAACCATAAACTCTATCATTAAATCTAGAATATATGGGATACACATCTTTTTACTGAGCCTCAAAAATCTATCTTGATCAACATAAAACATAGGAAATTGTCCATTATTCATAGATTTTATCTTCTTTTGTAACATAGGATCATACCTTTATGTTTTCTTAGTTTTATCAAATAATGATGGTAGAGAAGTAATTTGGTATAGTATTAATGATGTCCCTTCCCTTATGAATTCCATGTCCATCTTTATAAATTTCATGATTAATATATTTTCTTAACTTCTTATCATTACAAGAACACTAGATTATTTCTCATTTAATACATCAATGGAATTTTTTTTCCTTTTCTAGGGTGATAATAATTGAAAATTTGAAGTCTTTAAGAAGCTCCAACCACATATTTTTTTATCATATTACGTTTATTTTGCGTGAATGTGTACTTCATAATTTTTTTCTCATATATATATCACACTTATCTCCATCAATATAATATATTCATATAAATAATGTAAAAATAACAATAGCTAACTCCAAATCAAGGGTAAGATAATAATCCCCATGAGTCATCAACTATCGAGAATCATGGGCAATCGCCTTTTCATTTTTCTTTACACATCTTATTCCATCCATTTATACATCAATATAGATAAAAAATACTTTCCCATCATAGGGTAATGAAGGATGAGGTGCACAACCCAACCTCTTCCTTAGTTATTGTTAAATTTATTCACAATCTTTGGTCAAAATAAACTTAACTCACTTTCAATTTAACCTGGTTGTCAGATTAGAACATCATAAAAAAATTAAAAAATATTCTAATGTATCCTATGAGACCAAGGAAACTATGAATCTCATTAAATGATGTAGGATAAAGCTTCTATTAAATGGAATTTCTCTTTTCTAGATCAACCGAGATTCCTTCACTGGTTACAATGTGTCCAAATAATGATTCTTTTTCTAACCATAAATCACATTTACTAAATTTATAAAAAATCATATCCATCCTTAGAGTTTGTAATATGACCCTTATATGATCCCAATATACCTCTTTAATATTAGAATATATCAAAATATCATCAATAAAGAACAACAAAAATTTACCACATAATAACCTAAATATTATATTCATCAAATACATAAATATATCAGGGGTATTAGTCAATAAAAAGGTATATCAACAAAATCATAATGGAAAAGTATTTTTTAGAAAAAAATATTTTAAATAACATTTTTATTAACTATAAACTAATTATAACTAGTTCATAGGTCAATCTTTGAGATGTTTTGATCCCTATAAATCTGGTTAAAGAAATTTTAAATCCATTTAAGAGGGTACTTGCTCAAAAATTTGGTCCTATTATATTCTGTATAATCTATTAATAATTGAATTGATCCATGAATCTTCTTCAAAAAGAGAACATGTTCTCCCCAAGGAAACATTCTTCTTTTAATAAAACCTCTATCTAAAATATATTTTAATTATTTCATCAATTATTATAATAGTTTTTATTTTATATGGGGTCTTGATATTGGCTTGAATATTGGTATGAGGTCAGTTGAGGATTTTATCTCTATTTCTCGGGTATGTTTAGATACATATTCATAAAATAGATTTAATTTATTCCTAAATAACTAATTAATTTTTTATATTTTTTTACTTTCATGTTATACCCTTTATTCTCTAATAATTCCTATAAAGAAGGTTATAGGAGTTAGTTATTAATCAAACTCTGGTTAGGATATTTCTATTTTAGAAATAATTTTAGGTTTTACCTTAAAGAGTAGAGAAATTTTATTGATTATATATTTGATATTAGATCCATAATGTGTGAGTTAATCCATACCTAGAATTGTGTCAAGTTCCACCCTTGGAATAAATACCTTATTTGCGATGCGATTATACTCACCCAATTTAATAAGGAGATCTCTATATACCATTAAGGCTTGAATCGACCCTCTAAGAGTTTAAATTGATAACTTCAATTTTACTAGTTTAGAGATCAATTTGATATAATTTTAAAACACGAATGAAATAATGTATTGTGAATAACTATAAATAAAAATTTTACTTACTATATTTGAGTGTGAAATGAGTATACCTACCACTACATTATTCTGAGTCTCAATTTTATCCATCTTGATTTCAAAATCATGATCATTCTCCCATAGCCTCTAATGTGGTGGATGGTGATTTCTCACTGAAGTGCCCAGATCAGTGTGAATCACTGAGAGGGGGAGGGGGTGAATCAGTGATCCCTTAAAACTTTTTACTAATTGATTCTTTATCAATTAAACCTCTATGGCTGGTTAAAGCCTCGATCCACTCTTCTTGTATCTCTCACCTTTCCACGAATGATGCAGTAAATGTAAAGGCACTGGACACAAGGATTTACAAGGTTCGGCACCAAAGGCCTACATCCTTGCCATGCTCTCCCAGCATGGATTATCCCATTATAATCGGTTAGTATTACAATGGTCGATAAAGAGTCCCACTGTATCTCTCCTGAGTCCCACAGGAGGGTCTTTATACTGCGTCACACAGTGTTACCAGAGTCCCACTGGCCTGCTCCAGAATCCCACTGAAGACTTCTTCTCCCTGAGTCCCACAGGGTCTTCTCCTGGCTCCTCGAGTCACACGAGTAGCTCTTCTTCTTGTTCAGCTCTTCAAGTATCTTCAGCAGTCTGGGATAAAGACTGTTGGCCTTGCTCTGTACCTCTGATCACTTGTGATGATCAGGTCTTCTCGTCTTGCTCAGGATTTATCTCCTTCTTCTAAGGATGACCTGGCTTCTCTCTCCAACTACTGAATACTCAGACAACTAATATCTTTAACTTCAGTCTGGTCCAGTCTCACTTCAAATCAACTTCATGCACTGAGTGCATGGTATCTCTAATTCTTCAAGAACTCTTTGTCTTGGACTCCTCAAATGCACACATCCTGATTTAGCTTTGTTCACGTGTTCACGTGCATGCATGCATGCATGCACTCCCCTTCTTCTCTTCTTGGTGCAGTAAACCCACAAAGGGTGTAACACTTTAAGCACACACCAACTCACTGAACTTCACACACTTTATTTCTTTTGATTACACACTTAAAAGTGTGTTATACTTTAGTGTGGATGTCCTCTTCCTTCAACTTCTAAATGTGTACACTTTGTACACACCTAGATTCGGCCTTCTTTGTTACTTGTTCAAGTACACATAAATTGTTCTTTGTTTTTCACACACTTGACTTGGGCTTCACACTTGTTAAACACACACAAATTATATAAATCTTGTCCACATGGGTGCTAGCCTTGGCCTTGTTCTTTCTTTGCACATACTACTTGGTGTAGTCTTCCTCCTTATGCACACACTAGGGCCACGGCCTTCCACTCCTCCTCGCACACCCACTGCCCGTAAATGTTCTCCTTCACTTTGCACATACACGAGGCAAAGCCTCGGCCTTCCTTTTGTTTAGCACACACACCGTAGGGTATTCTATTTACTATGCACACAAGGTGCAAGCCTCGGGTTCTCCTTGCACACACACACAAGATGTGTTCTTACTCCACCCGAACTCCTACTCAAGGGAGGGCGCGCAAGGTGCAGCAAACTCCACACTTCAACCGCGCAAGGGTGCTTGGTGCAAGGCAGCGCGCAGGGTGCCTGAGTAACCTATGTCGCGGGCACAAGGGCCGCGCAAGACCTCGGGTGCAAGGCACCTCGGGCTTCAACCGTGGGCGCGCAAGATGTTGCGGCCACGGGTCTTCCTGCTGCGCAAGGGGAAGGCGCGCAGGGGACTCCTCCTCCTCCTTCTTCTTGTCGCGCAAAGAGGTAGCGCGCAAGGGACTCCTTCGGGCCTCGGGTGGCACCGAGAAAAATAGCCGCGCAAAGTTTTGCGCAGTGGCTTCTTTCTTCGCGAGGCAGAGCACTCACGGGACACAAATCTTCAACAAGGTTTCAGCAAGCATAATGAGAGCCTCAGCCTCTGTTTTTATAGGTAGAGAAATGCCTCAAATCTTCCGCGTGGGATAACTTCAATCCCGAAGATTTCGGATCTTTGAAATCTTTACGAATCTTGATTTTACTCTCTGTTTCACGCGGCTTCCTTCTTCTTTATTTTCCTCCTCCATATGCATGCTTCGAACGTGTGCATGGCCTTCATTAAAAACCGGTCCATGCATAGCACGAACACCACATGGCCTCGGCAACTCCGTTTTCCTCGGCTGAATTCCGAATTCTTTCTCGATGCATGCATGCAACATTTTAATGCATGCATGAGTTCGTTATGGCCAAACGAGCATGAGGGTGTCTTCGGCTTCGAGAGAGATGGCCGAAATCTCAAAAACCATGCTCGGGGAGCCACTGGTTCAGCGGGGGACGTCAGGTGGCACGGGGTGTCCTCGGCTTGAGCTCAAGGAAGGAGATGAGCTCTCGGCCATCGGATGCGATGTTAAACGGCCAGGATCAGATCATCGCCGCGGAGATGAATCGTGCGGCGTGGAAAAAGCGCGCGATGACTCGGACGGCCAGGATTCGCTCCGGGTGAATTTTGCGCGTCCCACATCGAATCGGCGAGAGGAATTGCCGCGCCTTATCAACCTCGCGCTGCCTCAACCCGACAATTGAATCTTCTCCCCTCTCGGTGCCGCCCCGCACCGAGTTCTCCCTGCGGGCGCGCTCTGCGCCCACTCATGCCTCCTGCGGGCGCGCTCCTAGCGCCCACTATGCACCTCACGGGCGCGCTCCTCGCGCTCACGCTGCGCGGGCTTCATCACCGCGTGGCCTCGAGGCTTATACACGGCCCCCTGCGGCTCGAGCTGGCCACATGGGATCCCCCCTTGGGCGTGGCGCCTTAGGCCCACATGTGCCTTGTGGGTTGAACCCTTAAGGCTGGCCCTTGGTGGCTAATTTTTTGCAAGTATAGAACAAGTCCTTTGTTTAAAAACAAAGTGACCAAGTTCAAATGCCAAGTGCCAAATGCCTCCTCCTCTATTTTTCTTATCTTCTCTTCTTCATCTTAAGAATTCCTCAAATCTCCTCAACATATATTCATCACCCGGAGTGAATTCCAAAGGTTTCTTCTTCATCAACCGAACTCCTGAAT
The DNA here is from genome assembly GCA_963277665.1 of Viscum album. Lineage (NCBI taxonomy): Eukaryota > Viridiplantae > Streptophyta > Magnoliopsida > Santalales > Viscaceae > Viscum > Viscum album. The sequence continues at coordinate 1,490,618,079 of OY728152.1, forward strand.
CACATAATTCTTCAATGATCTTCATTGATCTAATCAGAGATCAATTGGATCTTCTTCTAATTCTCATGCACTAAGTGATAGTGCATGGACTTCTTCAGCTCACTTCATCCACTTAGGAGGTGTGGATGGATCATCTTCATCTCCTCATGCATTGTCTTAACAATGCATGGTCTTCTATCATTGTTGTGACTTTGTATCATCAGGATACAAGTTCTTTGAACTTAAAGAGCAGCTCAACAATCGTCAGATATAACTAGAAAATGTTTCAACCATCATCTCCTATGCCACTTAGTGAATCTCCTAAGTGACATGAATCTTAGTACTATGGCCATTCTCTCTTCATCACCATCACCATCACATCCTTTGACATTCACATCTTGACTCCTTGACATCCATTCATTCCAAGACAACTTCATGCCTCATTGACAACAAATGCAACACAATGCACTTCAATCTCCCCCTTTGTATTTGTTGTCAATACACTTCTTCAGCACATATGAATGGGTCAATATGTGTGCCAATATTTTCTCCCCCTTATTGGCAATCAAATGCAAAGGTGTGGTGTGGTTCTCTTTCAAAAATCTCTTCCTCCCTTTGAATAGCATCTTCTTGAAAAGCACTAAGAGAGGGATGATGTCACATGTTCTCTTTAGCAAAGAACCTTTAGTAAATCAACTCTAAGTCTACTTGGGATAACCCGGTGTAGAAAACAAGAGTGATATAACCAAGATTTTTCAATTCTGTCCACATTTCACTATACATGTGAGATCATGCTTCAGGGGTTTGAAATTTTTCAGATATAACAATGAATTTCTAAATCCTGCACAACTTCACAAAACTCATTAGAAAGTTCAGGTGCAAAGATAAAGCTCCCCCTTTCATCCATTTGTCTTCAATCCATACTCCCCCTTAATTGACAAGATAAACTCAATTAAGAAACAAGGGATGAAAGTATGATTGGAATACCTTCACTTTTCTCAAGATGGTATTAATCTAAGAATCCCATCTTCTTCAGATTGGCTCCCCCTCAAGGGGTGCACTCCATTCTTTCCAAACCATCCTCCAATTGAGAATGATCATCATTTTCAATTCCCTGCAATGTTAGCACATGTATATACCAAGAGTATAAGGGAATAAGATGGAACCTCCTTGGTTCATCAATGTGAACAACAAGGTTGAGAAGATTCTCTCAACCGAGATGTCCCATTTTCACCAGTCTTCACACTTGCACATTTGATCTTCATTGATGATTGTGCTGGTGTGGTTCTCAAAACATCTTCATGTGAAATCTTCTTCTTCCCTTTTGCCTTAGCAATTGCCAGAACTTCATCTTCAGCTCTTTGTAGATATTTGGCAAGTTGCAACTGATTTGGCCATATGACTAGTAAATCTCTTGGAAGAGTGGCCTCAGTTTTGGAAATTCCACATGGTTCTTTTGATGCTGTTAAGCTACCTTTCTTAGGCAACTTATTTTCAATCAATCCCTTCTTCTTCTGGATTGATTGTCTTTTGGAGTTCAGTCTGCTTCTATTTAGTTTCATGGCTTCTTTACAAAGGTCCATGATGTGTCCTTTCTTTCCACAGTAGAAGCATTTCTTGGTGGTCCTTCTGGATGCATCACCCTTCTTGGACTCAGACTCCAAGGACTTCTCTTCATTTCTCAAACACTACTTGGGATCATTTTCTACTTTCTTCTTGCTTCCCAAGGAATCTTTTTGAGCCAGGTTCTGTGATCTTTTCTTCTTTTGAGCTCTGGATATAGTTGGAGACTGACATGTATCTTTTTGACCACTTTTGCAATCATCCCAGATGTTGTCAAGTAATCCAAATCTATTTGTAGTAAACAGATGTCTCTGGACCTGTGGATGTTGCTTCTTTCCTTCTGGCTTGCTCCCCCTGGGCATGGGCTTCCTCTGTGCTTTGGCATTCAGTGGATTGTACCAACAATCCTTTGCACAATGCCCATACTTGTTACAACACCAGCATTGTCCCACGAATCTTGACCTCTTCAGTCCTTCTGATTGTAGGGTACTTTTCTTGACCTGTTGTGCTGTTTCAGGAGAGCTCTGCTTCTTTACTGTCTTCATCCATATTTGTTTGGAATTATTCTTCCATCCTGCACTTTTTGTGGAAACACAATTAGAAGCATCAGTACAAGATGGTATGGATGTTACCTTCTTTCTAGAAGATGTTGCACTTTTATTAGAGGATGTCTTTCTTTTAGAATCATCCTTCTCAAAGCATACTTGAGTAGCAACATTTCTCCTTTCAGCTGACTGGGAGGCTTTGGCTTTGGGTGATTGCTGATTTTTCAATATCACCTCATGTTCTAAGCATTTCATATTGAGGGAGTTCTTCTCATCCTCAATAGTTCTTAGCCTTCCTTCCCATTTCTCTTCCAGCTGCTTTATCTGGTCTTCATGCACCTTTTTCATTTCAAGAAATGGGTTGTCAAGCTCCTTCACCCTTTTTACTTTGTCTTCAAGTTGAGCATCTTTAACAACCATTGATACTCTATGCCTCTTCTCCAGTGCATGGTAAACATCTTTGATTATTACTTTAAAGATTTCTTTCTCAGAAAGGCTTCATTGCAATTCTTCAGCAGTGTCTTCATATCTTTCATTGCAAAGAGATACTGTTTCATCTTTGGCATTTACCAGCTTTCTGAGAGTGTTGGTTATGCCAACCCTTTTAGTCAGCTGATCTTCCATTGCATTGGCTTCTTCTTCTAACTGTGATTTTTCTTCATGAAGATCATGGATGCCTGTAGCTATACACTTTGCCACTTCCATGGGAACTGTCTTCTGAAGATATTTGAGTGCACTCTGAAGATCATTCATTGTTTCAACTTCATCACAGCTAGGACAAGCTTTCTTCATCTTCTTGGCCTGTTTCTTCTTTCTATTTTTCTGAGTCTTGGCAGATATCTCCATTTGAGGCTGGTCGCTCGTTTCCTCAAATCTGCACTTCATAAAGACTCCCTTGGATATTTTAGAGGTAACCTCCCTCTGATACCAATTGAAGTTCCCAGATCAGTGTGAATCACTGAGAGGGGGAGGGGGTGAATCAGTGATCCCTTAAAACTTTTTACTAATTGATTCTTTATCAATTAAACCTCTATGGCTGGTTAAAGCCTCGATCCACTCTTCTTGTATCTCTCACCTTTCCACGAATGATGCAGTAAATGTAAAGGCACTGGACACAAGGATTTACAAGGTTCGGCACCAAAGGCCTACATCCTTGCCATGCTCTCCCAGCATGGATTCTCCCATTATAATCGGTCAGTATTACAATGGTCGATACAGAGTCCCACTGTATCTCTCCTGAGTCCCACAGGAGGGTCTTTATACTGCGTCACACAGTGTTACCAGAGTCCCACTGGCCTGCTCCAGAATCCCACTGAAGACTTCTTCTCCCTGAGTCCCACAGGGTCTTCTCCTGGCTCCTCGAGTCACACGAGTAGCTCTTCTTCTTGTTCAGCTCTTCAAGTATCTTCAGCAGTCTGGGATAAAAACTGCTGGCCTTGCTCTGTACCTCTGATCACTTGTGATGATCAGGTCTTCTCGTCTTGCTCAGGATTTATCTCCTTCTTCTAAGGATGACCTGGCTTCTCTCTCCAACTACTGAATACTCAGACAACTGATATCTTTAACTTCATTCTGGTCCAGTCTCACTTCAAATCAACTTCATGCACTGAGTGCATGGTATCTCTAATTCTTCAAGAACTCTTTGTCTTGGACTCCTCAAATGCACACAGCCTGATTTAGCTTTGTTCACGTGTGCACGTGCATGCATGCATGCATGCACTCCCCTTCTTCTCTTCTTGGTGCAGTAAACCCACAAAGGGTGTAACACTTTAAGCACACACCAACTCACTGAACTTCACACACTTTATTTCTTTTGATTACACACTTAAAAGTGTGTTATACTTTAGTGTGGATGTCATCTTCCTTCAACTTCTAAATGTGTACACTTTGTATACACCTAGGTTCGGCCTTCTTTGTTACTTGTTCAAGTACACATAAATTGTTCTTTGTTTTGCACACACTTGACTTGGGCTTCACACTTGTTAAACACACACAAATTATATAAATCTTGTCCACATGGGTGCTAGCCTTGGCCTTGTTCTTTCTTTTCACATACTACTTGGTGTAGTCTTCCTCCTTATGCACACACTAGGGCCACGGCCTTCCACTCCTCCTCGCACACCCACTGCCCGTAAATGTTCTCCTTCACTTTGCACATACACGAGGCAAAGCCTCGGCCTTCCTTTTGTTTAGCACACACACCGTAGGGTATTCTCTTTACTATGCACACAAGGTGCAAGCCTCGGGTTCTCCTTGCACACACACACAAGATGTGTTCTTACTCCACCCGAACTCCTACTCAAGGGAGGGCGCGCAAGGTGCAGCAAACTCCACACTTCAACCGCGCAAGGGTGCTTGGTGCAAGGCAGCGCGCAGGGTGCCTGAGTAACCTATGTCGCGGGCACAAGGGCCGCGCAAGACCTCGGGTGCAAGGCACCTCGGGCTTCAACCGTGGGCGCGCAAGATGTTGCGGCCATGGGTCTTCCTGCTGCGCAAGGGGAAGGCGCGCAGGGGACTCCTCCTCCTCCTTCTTCTTGTCGCGCAAAGCGGTAGCGCGCAAGGGACTCCTTCGGGCCTCGGGTGGCACCGAGAAAAATAGCCGCGCAAAGTTTTGCGCAGTGGCTTCTTTCTTCGCGAGGCAGAGCACTCACGGGACACAAATCTTCAACAAGGTTTCAGCAAGCATAATGAGAGCCTCGGCCTCTCTTTTTATAGGAAGAGAAACGCCTCAAATCTTCCGCGTGGGATAACTTCAATCCCGAAGATTTCGGATCTTTGAAATCTTTACGAATCTTGATTTTACTCTCTGTTTCACGCGGCTTCCTTCTTCTTTATTTTCCTCCTCCATATGCATGCTTCGAACGTGTGCATGGCCTTCATTAAAAACCGGTCCATGCATAGCACGAACACCACATGGCCTCGGCAACTCCGTTTTCCTCGGCTGAATTCCGAATTCTTTCTCGATGCATGCATGCAACATTTTAATGCATGCATGAGTTCGTTATGGCCAAACGAGCATGAGGGTGTCTTATGCTTCGAGAGAGATGGCCGAAATCTCAAAAACCATGCTCGGGGAGCCACTGGTTCAGCGGGGGACGTCAGGTGGCACGGGGTGTCCTCGGCTTGAGCTCAAGGAAGGAGACGAGCTCTCGGCCGTCAGATGCGATGTTAAACGGCCAGGATCAGATCATCACCGCGGAGATGAATCGTGCGGCGTGGATAAAGCGCGCGATGGCTCGGACGGCCAGGATTCGCTCCGGGTGAATTTTGCGCGTCCCACATCGAATCGGCGAGAGGAATTGCCGCGCCTTATCAACCTCGCGCTGCCTCAACCCGGCAATTGAATCTTCTCCCCTCTCGGTGCCTCCCTGCACCGAGTTCTCCCTGCGGGCGCGCTCTGCGCCCACTCATACCTCCTGCGGGCGCGCTCCTAGCGCCCACTATGCACCTCACGGGCACGCTCCTCGCGCTCACGCTGCGCGGGCTTCATCACCTCGTGGCCTCAGGGCTTATACACAGCCCCCTGCCGCTCGAGCTGGCCACATGGGATCCCCCCTTGGGCGTGGCGCCTTAGGCCCACATGTGCCTTGGGGGTTGAACCCTTAAGGCTGGCCCTTGGTGGCTAATTTTTTGCAAGTATAGAACAAGTCCTTTGTTTAAAAACAAAGTGACCAAGTTCAAATGCCAAGTGCCAAATGCCTCCTCCTCTATTCTTCTTATCTTCTCTTCTTCATCTTAAGAATTCCTCAAATCTCCTCAACATATATTCATCACCCGGAGTGAATTCCAAAGGTTTCTTCTTCATCAACCGAACTCCTGAATCACATAATTCTTCAATGATCTTCATTGATCTAATCAGAGATCAATTGGATCTTCTTCTAATTCTCATGCACTAAGTGATAGTGCATGGACTTCTTCAGCTCACTTCATCCACTTAGGAGGTGTGGATGGATCATCTTCATCTCCTCATGCATTGTCTTAACAATGCATGGTCTTCTATCATTGTTGTGACTTTGTATCATCAGGATACAAGTTCTTTGAACTTAAAGAGCAGCTCAACAATCGTCAGATATAACTAGAGAATGTTTCAACCATCATCTCCTATGCCACTTAGTGAATCTCCTAAGTGACATGAATCTTAGTACTATGGCCATTCTCTCTTCATCACCATCACCATCACATCCTTTGACATTCACATCTTGACTCCTTGACATCCATTCATTCCAAGACAACTTCATGCCTCATTGACAACAAATGCAACACAATGCACTTCAATCTCCCCCTTTGTATTTGTTGTCAATACACTTCTTCAGCACATATGAATGGGTCAATATGTGTGCCAATATTTTCTCCCCCTTATTGGCAATCAAATGCAAAGGTGTGGTGTGGTTCTCTTTCAAAAATCTCTTCCTCCCTTTGAATAGCATCTTCTTGAAAAGCACTAAGAGAGGGATGATGTCACATGTTCTCTTTAGCAAAGAACCTTTAGTAAATCAACTCTAAGTCTACTTGGGATAACCCGGTGTAGAAAACAAGAGTGATATAACCAAGATTTTTCAATTCTGTCCACATTTCACTATACATGTGAGATCATGCTTCAGGGGTTTGAAATTTTTCAGATATAACAATGAATTTCTAAATCCTGCACAACTTCACAAAACTCATTAGAAAGTTCAGGTGCAAAGATAAAGCTCCCCCTTTCATCCATTTGTCTTCAATCCATACTCCCCCTTAATTGACAAGATAAACTCAATTAAGAAACAAGGGATGAAAGTATGATTGGAATACCTTCACTTTTCTCAAGATGGTATTAATCTAAGAATCCCATCTTCTTCAGATTGGCTCCCCCTCAAGGGGTGCACTCCATTCTTTCCAAACCATCCTCCAGTTGAGAATGATCATCATTTTCAATTCCCTGCAATGTTAGCACATGTATATACCAAGAGTATAAGGGAATAAGATGGAACCTCCTTGGTTCATCAATGTGAACAACAAGGTTGAGAAGATTCTCTCAACCGAGATGTCCCATTTTCACCAGTCTTCACACTTGCACATTTGATCTTCATTGCTGATTGTGCTGGTGTGGTTCTCAAAACATCTTCATGTGAAATCTTCTTCTTCCCTTTTGCCTTAGCAATTGACAGAACTTCATCTTCAGCTCTTTGTAGATATTTGGCAAGTTGCAACTGATTTGGCCATATGACTAGTAAATCTCTTGGAAGAGTGGCCTCAGTTTTGGAAATTCCACATGGTTCTTTTGATGCTGTTAAGCTACCTTTCTTAGGCAACTTATTTTCAATCAATCCCTTCTTCTTCTGGATTGATTGTCTTTTGGAGTTCAGTCTGCTTCTATTTAGTTTCATGGCTTCTTTACAAAGGTCCATGATGTGTCCTTTCTTTCCACAGTAGAAGCATTTCTTGGTGGTCCTTCTGGATGCATCACCCTTCTTGGACTCAGACTCCAAGGACTTCTCTTCATTTCTCAAACACTACTTGGGATCATTTTCTACTTTCTTCTTGCTTCCCAAGGAATCTTTTTGAGCCAGGTTCTGTGATCTTTTCTTCTTTTGAGCTCTGGATACAGTTGGAGACTGACATGTATCTTTTTGACCACTTTTGCAATCATCCCAGATGTTGTCAAGTAATCCAAATCTATTTGTAGTAAACAGATGTCTCTGGACCTGTGGATGTTGCTTCTTTCCTTCTGGCTTGCTCCCCCTGGGCATGGGCTTCCTCTGTGCTTTGGCATTCAGTGGATTGTACCAACAATCCTTTGCACAATGCCCATACTTGTTACAACACCAGCATTGTCCCACGAATCTTGACCTCTTCAGTCCTTCTGATTGTAGGGTACTTTTCTTGACCTGTTGTGCTGTTTCAGGAGAGCTCTGCTTCTTTACTGTCTTCATCCATATTTGTTTGGAATTATTCTTCCATCCTGCACTTTTTGTGGAAACACAATTAGAAGCATCAGTACAAGATGGTATGGATGTTACCTTCTTTCTAGAAGATGTTGCACTTTTATTAGAGGATGTCTTTCTTTTAGAATCATCCTTCTCAAAGCATACTTGAGTAGCAACATTTCTCCTTTCAGCTGACTGGGAGGCTTTGGCTTTGGGTGATTGCTGATTTTTCAATATCACCTCATGTTCTAAGCATTTCATATTGAGGGAGTTCTTCTCATCCTCAATAGTTCTTAGCCTTCCTTCCCATTTCTCTTCCAACTGCTTTATCTGGTCTTCATGCACCTTTTTCATTTCAAGCAATGAGTTGTCAAGCTCCTTCACCCTTTTTACTTTGTCTTCAAGTTGAGCATCTTTAACAACCATTGATACTCTATGCCTCTTCTCCAGTGCATGGTAAACATCTTTGATTATTACTTTAAAGATTTCTTTCTCAGAAAGGCTTCATTGCAATTCTTCAGCAGTGTCTTCATATCTTTCATTGCAAAGAGATACTGTTTCATCTTTGGCATTTACCAGCTTTCTGAGAGTGTTGGTTATGCCAACCCTTTTAGTCAGCTGATCTTCCATTGCATTGGCTTCTTCTTCTAACTGTTATTTTTCTTCATGAAGATCATGGATGCCTGTAGCTATACACTTTGCCACTTCCATGGGAACTGTCTTCTGAAGATATTTGAGTGCACTCTGAAGATCATTCATTGTTTCAACTTCATCACAGCTAGGACAAGCTTTCTTCATCTTCTTGGCCTGTTTCTTCTTTCTATTTTTCTGAGTCTTGGCAGATATCTCCATTTGAGGCTGGTCGCTCGTTTCCTCAAATCTGCACTTCATAAAGACTCCCTTGGATATTTTAGAGGTAACCTCCCTCTGATACCAATTGAAGTTCCCAGATCAGTGTGAATCACTGAGAGGGGGAGGGGGTGAATCAGTGATCCCTTAAAACTTTTTACTAATTGATTCTTTATCAATTAAACCTCTATGGATGGTTAAAGCCTCGATCCACTCTTCTTGTATCTCTCACCTTTCCACGAATGATGCAGTAAATGTAAAGGCACTGGACACAAGGATTTACAAGGTTCGGCACCAAAGGCCTACATCCTTGCCATGCTCTCCCAGCATGGATTCTCCCATTATAATCGGTTAGTATTACAATGGTCGATACAGAGTCCCACTGTATCTCTCCTGAGTCCCACAGGAGGGTCTTTATACTGCGTCACACAGTGTTACCAGAGTCCCACTGGCCTGCTCCAGAATCCCACTGAAGACTTCTTCTCCCTGAGTCCCACAGGGTCTTCTCCTGGCTCCTCGAGTCACACGAGTAGCTCTTCTTCTTGTTCAGCTCTTCAAGTATCTTCAGCAGTCTGGGATAAAGACTGCTGGCCTTGCTCTGTACCTCTGATCACTTGTGATGATCAGGTCTTCTCGTCTTGCTCAGGATTTATCTCCTTCTTCTAAGGATGACCTGGCTTCTCTCTCCAACTACTGAATACTCAGACAACTGATATCTTTAACTTCAGTCTGGTCCAGTCTCACTTCAAATCAACTTCATGCACTGAGTGCATGGTATCTCTAATTCTTCAAGAACTCTTTGTCTTGGACTCCTCAAATGCACACAGCCTGATTTATCTTTGTTCACGTGTGCACGTGCATGCATGCATGCATGCACTCCCCTTCTTCTCTTCTTGGTGCAGTAAACCCACAAAGGGTGTAACACTTTAAGCACACACCAACTCACTGAACTTCACACACTTTATTTCTTTTGATTACACACTTAAAAGTGTGTTATACTTTAGTGTGGATGTCATCTTCCTTCAACTTCTAAATGTGTACACTTTGTACACACCTAGGTTCGGCCTTCTTTGTTACTTGTTCAAGTACACATAAATTGTTCTTTGTTTTGCACACACTTGACTTGGGCTTCACACTTGTTAAACACACACAAATTATATAAATCTTGTCCACATGGGTGCTAGCCTTGGCCTTGTTCTTTCTTTTCACATACTACTTGGTGTAGTCTTCCTCCTTATGCACACACTAGGGCCACGGCCTTCCACTCCTCCTCGCACACCCACTGCCCGTAAATGTTCTCCTTCACTTTGCACATACACGAGGCAAAGCCTCGGCCTTCCTTTTGTTTAGCACACACACCGTAGGGTATTCTCTTTACTATGCACACAAGGTGCAAGCCTCGGGTTCTCCTTGCACACACACACAAGATGTGTTCTTACTCCACCCGAACTCCTACTCAAGGGAGGGCGCGCAAGGTGCAGCAAACTCCACACTTCAACCGCGCAAGGGTGCTTGGTGCAAGGCAGCGCGCAGGGTGCCTGAGTAACCTATGTCGCGGGCACAAGGGCCGCGCAAGACCTCGGGTGCAAGGCACCTCGGGCTTCAACCGTGGGCGCGCAAGATGTTGCGGCCACGGGTCTTCCTGCTGCGCAAGGGGAAGGCGCGCAGGGGACTCCTCCTCCTTCTTCTTCTTGTCGCGCAAAGGGGTAGCGCGCAAGGGACTCCTTCGGGCCTCGGGTGGCACCGAGAACAATAGCCGCGCAAAGTTTTGCGCAGTGGCTTCTTTCTTCGCGAGGCAGAGCACTCACGGGACACAAATCTTCAACAAGGTTTCAGCAAGCATAATGAGAGCCTCGACCTCTCTTTTTATAGGCAGAGAAACGCCTCAAATCTTCCGCGTGGGATAACTTCAATCCCGAAGATTTCGGATCTTTGAAATCTTTACGAATCTTGATTTTACTCTCTGTTTCACTCGTCTTCCTTCTTCTTTATTTTCCTCCTCCATATGCATGCTTCGAACGTGTGCATGGCCTTCATTAAAAACCGGTCCATGCATAGCACGAACACCACATGGCCTCGGAAACTCCGTTTGCCTCGGCTGAAGTCCGAATTCTTTCTCGATGCATGCATGCATCATTTTAATGCATGCATGAGTTCGTTATGGCCAGACGAGCATGAGGGTGTCTTCGGCTTCGAGAGAGATGGTTGGAATCTCAAAAACCATGCTCGGGGAGCCACTGGTTCAGCGGGGGACATCGGGTGGCACGGGGTGTCCTCGGCTTGAGCTCGAGGAAGGAGACGAGCTCTCGGCCGTCAGATGCGATGTTAAACGGCCAGGATCAGATCATCACCGCGGAGATGAATCGTGCGGCGTGGATAAAGCGCGCGATGGCTCGGACGGCCAGGATTCGCTCCGGGTGAATTTTGCGCGTCCCACATCGAATCGGCGAGAGGAATTGCCGCGCCTTATCAACCTCGCGCTGCCTCAACCCGGCAATTGAATCTTCTCCCCTCTCGGTGCCTCCCTGCACCGAGTTCTCCCTGCGGGCGCGCTCTGCGCCCACTCATACCTCCTGCGGGCGCGCTCCTAGCGCCCACTATGCACCTCACGGGCACGCTCCTCGCGCTCACGCTGCGCGGGCTTCATCACCTCGTGGCCTCGGGGCTTATACACGGCCCCCTGCCGCTCGAGCTGGCCACATGGGATCCCCCCTTGGGCGTGGCGCCTTAGGCCCACATGTGCCTTGGGGGTTGAACCCTTAAGGCTGGCCCTTGGTGGCTAATTTTTTGCAAGTATAGAACAAGTCCTTTGTTTAAAAACAAAGTGACCAAGTTCAAATGCCAAGTGCCAAATGCCTCCTCCTCTATTCTTCTTATCTTCTCTTCTTCATCTTAAGAATTCCTCAAATCTCCTCAACATATATTCATCACCCGGAGTGAATTCCAAAGGTTTCTTCTTCATCAACCGAACTCCTGAATCACATAATTCTTCAATGATCTTCATTGATCTAATCAGAGATCAATTGGATCTTCTTCTAATTATCATGCACTAAGTGATAGTGCATGGACTTCTTCAGCTCACTTCATCCACTTAGGAGGTGTGGATGGATCATCTTCATCTCCTCATGCATTGTCTTAACAATGCATGGTCTTCTATCATTGTTGTGACTTTGTATCATCAGGATACAAGTTCTTTGAACTTAAAGAGCAGCTCAACAATCGTCAGATATAACTAGAGAATGTTTCAACCATCATCTCCTATGCCACTTAGTGAATCTCCTAAGTGACATGCATCTTAGTACTATGGCCATTCTCTCTTCATCACCATCACCATCACATCCTTTGACATTCACATCTTGACTCCTTGACATCTATTCATTCCAAGACAACTTCATGCCTCATTGACAACAAATGCAACACAATGCACTTCACTCACAATTATCAAATAATTTATAATTTTTTTAGAAAATTTCCATGCTCTCTAAACATTAAACATTATACTGTAGGATGTTCTTGTAACATCTGTCCTTTTTCATTTTATTTCAGATATTAAGAATTTATGTCTCCCTGAACGTGTTGATCTATATGATCTGATTTTCTACACTTTTAACACTTTCCACTTCCATAAATACAATTACATATATATTTCATTCCATTATTTTTTTCATGGTTAATTATAGTTTCATCCATTCTATTTCATAGTCAAAATTCTTCCAAAAATATAGTTACATACATGACTTCTTCTCATTCAATCCATGAGACCATGACATATCTTTAAAATTAATTACCATGTTGACAGAACAATATAATATCACCTCATATATCTCAAAGTCTCTTATTTTTATATTATTTTTTTAGATTGGGTATTAGTCCATAAATAAATCGATAGATATTTCCAACAGAATCAATGGAAAATAATGAAGGGTATCACGTAATATTTGTAAAGTTCATTTCATAACTTGTAGAAGATTCCTTCCATTTTTTTGATCAAATAATTATCTTTAAATTTTTATTCATAGGGTATTAGGAAAATACTTGATGAAAACTACTTTTTTAAACTCTTACCACTCCATTGTTTTAATTTCATCCTTTGTATTCATGTTTTGTATCAATTTCCACCACTGATCAGCTTCTCCCTCTAAGTGGTATTTTTCCAAATTAACATTCCCATTCTTAAAAAAATAGTTTATTGAAAATATATTTGATATATTTTTAATCCATTTTTTGATGATCAATGGATTATAGGGTCAATTAAAATAAGGTTAACATTGATGAATAAAAAATTAAACTACTAGATGTTCCTTACTTAACGAAATAGGGTGCTTCATATGGTTTAAGTTATTATTCATAAAATGATATAATTTATTAATAATCATTATAACGTTTTAAACATCAATGTATATCATATTTATAAGTTTTTTATTTCATTTTCCATTAATCCCACTATTTAAATGGGTCCTTATATTTTCCATCATTTTTATAAAATAAAAGAAACTTAAATTTGAAAATTTATACTATTAGAAATCTTATGATAATAGTTATAAAGGGGTTTTATATATTAGAATTTTATAATATCAGAATTCAAGAATCATATACTTTAATATTTTCTAAAATAATCAATTTATCTATATATCCATTATAATGGTTCATAAATATCATGTGATCAACTGAAAAATATCTTGTAGGAGTGTCAAACCTGGTGTGCATTAAGGCATATTTTTTGTGCACTATATGAAAATAAAGTTAAAAACAAACCAACCATTTTCAAGGTTATAACCCTAAGGTTCATTTGACTCAGATCCTCCATAAACTTGTTAGAATCCAGATAGTGATTTCATTACTATGAAACCACACACTCTATACATTAAGAAAATTGTAGGATGTTTTTCTATATTTATAAAATTCACTTAGGTTTTCACTAATGTCTTATAGTCTTAATTCATATAAATAACTAAACCTTTCTCTAATACCAACTATTATGACTATAATTTTCCAACATGGTTTTTAACATAATTACTTAATAAATATTGTATTGATAAATCCCACATTATCTTTTGTGGATCAATGTCTGGGAAACTAGGTATAAAATATCCGAGGTGTATAGATCCTTAAAATATACATAAACTATATTTAATTCTTCTAAAATAATAATTTCTAATTCCCTTCACGGTATCCATCATGCATAGGATTTCTAGGGGACATACATCAAAACAAAAGGCTGAGAATAAATCCTAGTGAGGGGATAAATGAAGGGAATGGAAAGTAAGTGATCATCTTTGATATATCATGTGGTATAAAGTATGAGAATGATCATAAATATATGAGGCATATCATGGAAATTTATATGTAATATAAAAATGATACTTTCATAATAATATCACCAAGGAATATCACCAAGGTTTCATAAGACATATTAACATGTTTATTTATTAAGGTATCATGATACATTATTGAGGTGTGATTCTACAGTATCATAAAGATGTTTTATCTTCTGATTAATTATTTACCCAATTCATTAGAGTGGTATTATAGTGAAACCTTCACATGAATAAATTTATTTTCACCATATAAATAATAAATCATAATAAATAATTTCATTTATAACCCATGTATAATAAATAATGGGTTTCATATAAAATCAATGAGTTCATAAGAGTTTAAAGACAGGAACATTTCATAAATTTTAACCCATGTGTGGGGAATGTGGTTTTCATACATGGAAATACCCAATCAAGAAAGTATAATTATATCTATATCAATATCCTTGAATGAAATATGTTTTTTATTTATAATATAAAAGCTTTTCATAGAAAATCAAAAATGGTTTTGGTAGCATAATGAGTATAAATAATAGATTATGGAATAGGATTATTGAAATATAATGGTATTATCAAATTAATAGAACATCATTCACATAGTAATGTAATGAATATAAATACATTAAAACGTCATAAGTTGAAAATAAAAATACTTACGATAAATGATTTACTTGAATGAAAAATGGAAAAAGGACGAGAACCCCTTACTTTATATAGTCCCTCCTAATCATAGAGGGTTGATTCCATGAGATCTTTGTGGATTCTGAAAGGACTTAATGGGATACAAAGATATGGTGGTATATTATAATGATATTTTTAGTGAATTAAATGGACTAGATAGTTGGGTACTTATAGAAATATGAGCACAATTATTTATTATATTTCAAATATAATCTTTGGAATTCAATGTTTTATGAAATTAATTTTATATGGGACACCCAAGGTTTTGGATCATTTTTTATGAAATTAAAAAAAATTCTTTAGATATATTATAATTTCAATGTCAAATATAAATTTGGTATATTAATTTTTCTGAAAAATATATCCTTGATTCATTTTAAATTATTTTTAACAGTCAAAAAAGTTGTTTTAGAATTTGAAATTTATTTGTAACATTAGTGAAAATCAATTTTAATACCTATAGAAAAATTAAAATGTTTAAGGTTGTGGAAAATTTAATATATCATATCATGTCATTATTATATATTTATGAATTCATAAATTATATAAAAAACAAAAACTTTATTTTTACTATTCATTAAAAGATAATGTATTTTATAAAATTCATAATAATTAAACCTAGAATAATTTCAATGTGTTGATTTCAAATATGATGTTTATTTTATGAAAAGAAATTATTATGTATTAGAACTAGTTATTTTAAATAAAAAACACATATTTTCTATAAATATTTTTAAAAGATAAAAAAATTATTTATTCACAATAAAGAATTCAAAATTTTATAATATCATACATATTGATTTTTAAAGAGTATATAGACATATAATAACATATTTAAAATATAATAATTATATATAATACTTTGATATTTCCTTTTAGACTAGTATTTTAATATTTTATTGGGTATTTTTAATATTCTAACAATCATAAAACGTTTATTTGCAATGGTCAGGTAGTAGTCATGTAACAATAAGAACCAAATAATGACATTTACCTTTTCAACCAATATATAATCCACCATTATCACTATTTATTACTCAATATTTCACTTATGAAGTTTCTACACTTCCCTTGATAATGCCTAACATATTCCTAGTGATTCACTTTCTTTTGATCATCTTGGTGGGAAGCGTGATCTTCATGGGAGAATTAGAGCCTATGGATTTTAACATTAAGTGTGCATTATTGTTTTTTGTTTGTCACAATATTTTATTCCTAGTATTTATGTTAAATATTATTTCAATGTGTTTAATGTTCCTATAAAAATTAATATTGTTTCTATAATCTTAAATTGTAAAACATAATAAAAAACCATTGTAAAACATGAGTTATTTTACTAATAATAGAAATATATTTTGGATTGTTACACCCACACCCCCACATTTCCAATATGTTTTATCAAATAATAGGGTTACATGATGAAAAACTTATTTATTTTGAGCTTTGACTCTGGAATCCCACACTACACCACTACATTGGAAACCAACTGACTATCCAATATTATTGATCTTTTGACCCTAGTAAAAATGGTTCAGCACCTCCATATAGTGATGTGGGTACATGGACACCATTGTACCACACTAATATAATAGTTGTGTGGGGAATATGTTTGGTTGTATAATATTATGTCTCAGGCTGCTAAATAATTCTATGTGTCAACCTCTCATAAATATTTTCAAAAATCAAAAGGTACATGCCCCTTTACCATAGTCATTCCATTCCAATACCAATCTTCTATATCAATTATCTCCTACAGTGATTTTTTGAGTAATAAATTTTTTATTTGTCAGAAAATTTTCACCATGGATTCTTCTCAAAATTAGGATCATATTAATGTAAATTTTATAACTTGAATAAAATAAATAATCCTATAAATCTTAAATATAAGGTGATATATTTCAATAAATTCATTATATCATTTACTTTTTTCTCATTTGATTAATTTTCAGCATTACCAACTAATAACATATTATTTTCAAAATGATTCTTCCTAGATTGATTTAATTATCAAAATTATTGAAATAAAAATAAAAATTTTCCTCTAATATATAACTAAAAAAATAAATTAATGTTGACAAAAAAATCATATAATTACATTCACACTAAAATAATAAATACAAATGTATATTCCATTAATCATGATTTAGAGTATTTAACATCTCTATGTGATTGAAAAAATATTAACAGTATTTAACTTCTCTCAATGATTAGCGATAAAGTTTAAATCTAATAAATATAACCAATTATATTATCCTTAGTTGATCTTAAATTATATAATATATTAATTTCATACAACAAATTTAATATTTAAGAATATGAAAAAATGTAAGGATTTTAGGGCTTATAATTCAATTCATATGAGGGTTTAGATGAAATATCAATATCTCATTTCCTATAAAATATATAATAACTAATAAAGTCTTTAATAATATTGGTATAATTCATCCAAAGAAATTTTTAAGTTTAGGTTTTCACATCATAAACTCTCTCTAAATATTCTTATGTAGACTGTTTTAGGTTAAAATAATATAATTCATATATTTTAATATTTATAATATTAATACAAAAATGTCAACACCAAAAATAAAATTAAAACAAATAAAAAATACTCAAAATATTATCCCAATCTAATATCAATTTTATAGATTCAATTATAATGTATGTTTCTTAATTTAACTCTTTATTAAATAAAAATTCAAAATTTTCCTTTAAAAAAATGAATATCCTCTTTTTAATACATTTAAAAGTGATTATTCTTAATTTAAAATCCATCAAATAAATAAGGTCATAATTGAATTAAAAAAAGGTAATGTATAACGTCAATCTCTATGTTCCAAAAAATCCATTCTCTAAAAAACCATTTTCTTACAAGGTAAAATTTTTCATAATTGTTAAAATGAATTCATGTTATCTATGGAAATTGTGAAGAAGATCATATTATTAACACAAAGACATACAAGGGGAATATTTGAACTTATTTTATTGTTATTAAGATTATTATAAATATATTAAATATTGATTCATATGAATTGGTGTGATGTAGTTGAACTTGGGTTGAGAATGTTGGCTTCCCCGGAACAATTATTATTACCATTATCAAATATGTAAATTATCTCTGATTTTTATTATACTAATCTTATAAAGGATATATTAAACAAAATTTATGTTAAACCTTTTGAATCATGTGTTTTACATGTATTCATATTAAATTAATTTTGTATGGGTTGTGTCGTTAAAAAAATGAGCAAATCATTTTACTAAAATTGAAAAATAGAGTTTAATTGAATAAGTTATAAAAAATATATCAACAAATGTTCACCCCCCAACACACAATAAAACATCCATTACTATCTTGGGAACTAAATATGGTATTAAAGAAATATATGTTCACTCTATTGAAACATTTTATGAATTATTTGATATATATTCTAGAAAATAATAATTATTGATCAATCCACTAAGTAAATATAGGTAAAGTAAAATCAATTAGTTACAAGGGGATTAATGTATTTAATGGGAATAATTTCAAGTCATGTATGGAAATAATGATTCCCTATTTGATATATCTTTTATTTTATGTACAAGATTCTAAAATAGTTGTTTTTTATTCCCTTAAAAATGGTTATTCTTTGAATAATTTTGATAATAAAACCATAGTGTATTATTTCATTTCTAGGAATGAAATATTTAGATAAATTTTTGAAATAATTACAAGGGTAATTATATGTAAGACTAATAAATAAGTGTAAGAGTAATTTAAAAATATATAAGAAGATAATAAGTAGTTTAAGTAATAAAAGTCAAAATTATGGAAGGAAAAAAATTTATAAGACGATAGGATAAAAAAATATGATAATCATGTTGCGTTATTTATTATAAAAAATTGATTTATAATGGTCAAAGAATTTAAGAATTCACAATTTTGAATAAATTACTAAATAATTTTTTTGATATGTTTGCTGTAATAGTATTAATTATTAAATATAATGGTGTGTATTAGTATCCCAAGGATTATTTAAATCATATTATCATTTCCTCTAAAATGAACATTGTTTAATTATTAAAAAATGAGAACAAGGAAGAAAAGATATTTTATTCAGGGTAAAATAATTTTAAATTGATTAAAATTTAGAATATATTTCTTCTAAATCTAAAGAGTAGAGAACTGGAGATAAAAGCTTTAAACAAATTCTATCTATTATTAAATAATATTCCAAAAGAGGTTAAGTAATATACAAAGATAAAATAATTTTCTAATGGTCTAATTATAGTGTAATTGATAAATTTCTTGGATAATTTCCTAAAAATGATATGATGAATAATATCATAAAGGATCTATGTCAAAGAAAAACAAATTATGAGAATTTAAGATTCAAAAAGTTAAAAATGGTTTAAGAGAACAACTTTTTTATCAAAAAAAAATTAATGAATTATATTTATATGGGGATAATGATATTTAAAGATAGAATAAAAAATTTATGAAATTTATTGAAAATGAAGAAGATATTTCAATGAGATGAAAAATCATCATGTCTTATAAGATGAATGCACCTCACGCCCAATCTAACTTCAAAATTATTTCGACCATTGATCTGGGTCTGGATGAATCTTCTCAAGCGGTGCCACATATTGAATTGGAGTCTCAAGCTCCTACCCCTTATTACATTTTTCATGATGTCAGTGTGTCAGATCCTCTAACAAGTTGTGATATTGATTCAGACAAGGTCAAACTCTGTAAGTCCCCCCTTAAATATATCCTTCTTCACCTATCACTCTCTCAATAAACCATCCTCTTATTGGGTATAAAAGTTAATAAATATGAGAGAAATAAATGGCACGCAATAATACAAATGATCTTTCAAGATTTTATTGAACATATTTCATGGACTATAATTTCATCAATTTATAGACCCAAAACAACGCGTAGTATTTATGATGGTACAAATAAAAAACTAAAACATTAAATTCTTTCAAAATAAATGGAAGTATGGGGAGAAAGATAAAAAAATGTTCATAAAAATTAAGCATATAGGAAGATTTTCTACATGGGAAAAACACAGATGCCTTTTTCTGTTTTCATTTACAACACACCCCATCAAACCAAAATTGGATTTATTCAGAGCATCATTCTGACTTTTTTTAGGACATCTTCCTGTAACAGATTTGTGAAAATATCTTCCAATTTTTACAACGTATGTCAATATTTCAACTTTATCTTTTTTTGTTACACATAATCTCTCATAAAATATAATCGGTTATCAATGTGTTTTCTTTTTCCATGCTGCAGTAGATTTTTGGGAAGTTTAATTTCCAACTTGTTATCCACATATATCATTATGGATACATTTTGAAGATGCTTCATCTCCTTCAATATATTTCTCAACTAGATTCCTTAAAAAATAATGGATGATTCCACCACATACTCTTCTGCACATTTGGATAAGTGGACCGCAATCTCCTTCCTTTAATTCCATGTGAAATCAGTAGATCTAAGAAAACATACATACCCAATGGTGCTTTTTCTTTCATTGTTTTCACCTACCCAATCAGTATCTGAGTAACCATATGGATTTTATTCTTCATTTTATGGATAAAACAGACCAAAATCCACCATTCCTTGTACATAATTGAGAATTTTTTTTTCATCTAGATATTGTGACTCCTTTAGTGCTTCCATGTATCTTCTTAGAAGCCCAAAATTTTAGACAACATATGTACCTGTGATTGTGAGATACCTCATGGTTCCAATAAAACTATTGAACAAATTTAAGTCAATGCCTCTTCCTTCTCCTCCTTTTTTCTATTTAATCCCATTTCTATAGGAGTTTTGGTAGTGTTACAGTTGGCCATCATAAACATTTCAAGAAACTCATTGGTACACCTCTTCTAAGATATAAAGATACCACTATGTTGTGCTTTACTTATATGCCTAGGAAAAAATACATGAGACCTCTATATTTCATCTCAAACTCTATAAACAAATCCCCCTTGAATTAATCAAAAATACGTTGACTATTCCCTCTAAATAAATAATCATCATCCTACAAGCATGCAATAAGTATATCTCCATGATCATTTTTATTGATGTCAACTGCATGCTCATATGGAAATTGGGTGAAGTCGTTCTCTAAAAGATTGTTTTTGATACGTGAATTCCAAGAATATGGATCTTACTTAAACCCATAGAGATATTTCTTCATATGATACACCTTGTATTCCTCCCCTTTCATAACAAATATTTTAGGTTAGTCAACATAGACCTATTACTCTAGAATTCCATTCATAAATTTAGACTTCACATCCAGTTGGTAGATCATCCAACTATGATGAACAGAAAGGTAGATAATAATCCACATAGTTTCGAGGCATGAAACGTGAGAAAATAATTCTTTTTATTCAAACCCATACTTCTATTTATACCCCTTTTCTATGATCCTTGCCTTTATTGGTCAATCTCACCATCATCATTTCACTTGATCATTTACACCCATTTGACGATGATGCTCTTCTGACCTTTTGGAAGTGTATTCAGCTTCCAAGTATCATTCTTATCTATCAAATGAATTTATTCTTATATAGTGATTCTCCAACATTCGTCTCTTTTGACTTCCTGAAACATTAGAGGCTCATGATCTGCATACAGTGAAAAATGATTTACCTCTTCGGTCTACTCATTGATTTCACTTAAGATTTTCATTTCTATGGGCACCATGGGGTGAGTATAAGCTCAAAATTTTTTGACTTGATGGATTCCTCTCAAGAGCGATAAAACATACTATTGAATTTCAGTTTTCTCATGATTTCCTAGGGAAGTTTTAGTGGGCGTTTTCTCTTAATGATTATGCCTTTCTTTATAATATTCAGTTTCAACTTGAATTTCAATGTTTGATTCTTCATCATTCCATTTCCACGTTTCTTCCTCACAAAATAACACATCTCTACTCACTACTACTTTTTTTGTTTAGTGGATTATAGAGCTTGCATAATTTGGATACTCCACAGTAGCTTATGAATATACACTTTTCTCCATGAAAATCTAGCTTCCTTCTTGTTTCTTTTGGAACTTGAGAAAATGCGACACACCCAAATATTCTTAGGCATGTCATTCTTGGTTTGTATCCAGTACATGCCTCTTATGGTGTCATGTTTTTGATACTCTTGTTTGGATTCCAACATAGATGTTCAGAATTACATTCTACTACCTCTGCCCAGAAGCTCTTTGGGATCGCATTCTCTTTCAGCATGGTCCTCATCATGTCAAGGAGGGTGTGGTTCTTTCTTTCTAAAATCTCATTCTGTTGTGGAATCTAGGTTGCAATGTATTTCTATATAATTCCATGTTTAATGGAAAATCGTGAAATGAATTTTTAGTATATTCTTTTCCTATGTCATATCTAAGTACTTGGATTTTGTATCAACATTCAACTTCTACACGAGCATTGAAAGTTTTAAAGACAGTAAAATCTGAAAAAAAAATTATTTGATTAAATACACCCAAATTTTCCTGCTAAAATCATCAATGAGAGTAACTAAATAAATGTTACCTCTAAGTGAGGGTGTTTGAAGTGATCCACAAATATCGGTGTGAACCAACTAAAGTGGTTCCTTTGCTCTTCTAGACACTCCACTTGGGAAGGAGTTACTTTGTTGTTTTCTGATGGTAAATGCCTCACAAACATTATATGGAACCTCAATCACCACAAATTCATGCACTGTGCTTGATGAGGATAGAATTTTAAGGCCACTAAAATGAAGATGCCAAAAGCACAGATTCCATCTACATGATCCATTCTTAATGAGCCCAAAGATATACTCATTAGCCTTTGTGTTGATATGTTGTGAAAAACATTCAATTCTACAACATTTTTGCTTGAGAAACAAGTCTCCTGTGAGCATCCCTTATAGACAAGTAAGAGTTTTCCAAATGTATGAAATACCCCATCTCAATGATTTTTCCGAGACTGGTGATATTATTTTTTATTCTTGGTATGTAATACGCATTAGAAATGAAATTTGACTCACTAGTATTCAGATAGATTTTGATTTTACCTCTTCCAATCATGGGTACCTTTGATGAGTCTCCAAATCTCACGTCACTACAAACTTCTTCTATGAGTTCTTCAAATAATTATTTTTTACCACTCATGTGGTCGCTTGAACCCATGTCGAGATACCACACATCAGGCTATTCAAATGCCTTTTTTGGTGAGAGGTGGAGTGTGGTACCTTCTTCTTCACAATGATATGCTTCTGCATAGTTGGATCGTTCATCTGGATCCATTTTTCTTCAACACTCCAAATCATAAAGGCTGATTTTTTATACATTGTGGAATTAGAATTTCTTTATGTTTCCATGACCATGTGTGAATTGGCCTCCACCATTTCCTCTTCTATAGAAACAGGTAAGATTTTGTTTCTTTTTTTGATAGCTTGGATGTTATTAATACACTCTACCTCTTTTACAACGACTTCCTTATTATGGTTGGACATTGTTTTATTCTTGTAGAGTCAACTTGGACTCCAAGACATGCTCCAGAGTTGAACCCACATTCATTTTAATTCGTTTCTCATGAACTTGCAATGACCCCATCAATTATTCAATGGGAAGTTTCTCCAAATCCTTTAATTACTCGATTTCCACAACCACATGCTCAATCTAGGTTGTGAGAGATCAATTTTATTTTTCAATAACTCAAATTTCCTCCATATTTTCAACATTACTTTTCAAATTTTTTATAATAAAAATTAAGCGTGAGAAGTAGCCATATATACTATCACCTTATTTCATGTGTCCCACTTTGAAATAAACTCTTAATGATTGAAGACGTAGCTGCTTCACTTGATTAACACACTTTAAGATGGTGAAAATGGTATACCAAGATTTCTTTCTTTAAGTTTCATTAGTAATATTTTCAAACAATGATTCATACAACCCTAGATAGAGGAGGAACAATGCCTTGTTTTCTTTCTTCCTTTGATTTTTGAGAGAAGTATTTTCTTCAACTGTGAAGGTGGCTTCTTCCTCTATAGTGGGTAAATCATACCAATTGGTGATGATCTCCCATAATTTTTTTCATCCATTAAATTCCATCACTTGGATGCACAACTCTCATAGTTTTCCTTATATAGCTTTGGAACTTACGGCTGGATTGCAACCATCTTCACAAAAATTGGAGGATCCTAGTAACCAGACTTTGATACTAGTTTTTTAGCTATATAAGCCATGAAATTTGTGGTAATTAAATGGCACACAATAACATAAAGGATCTGTCAAGCTTTTATTGCACATATTTCACAGACTATAATCGCATCAATTTAAAGACCCAAAACAATGCATAGAATTTATGATGGTACAAATAAAACCAAAACATTAAATTCATTAAAAATAAATGGATGCATGGGGAGAAAGAAAAAATGAAAATGGTAATTACATTTATAGGAAGACACACTTCATGGAAAAACATGAATATCTTTTAGGGATTTCATTTCCAACACCACCCACCCCTTCTTGAAGTCACTTTAAAGTCATCTATTATTGGATCTGTTTTTTCTTTATTTCTGTACCTCCACCTTAGGCCCCTATTCTTCTGTTTAGGTGATATCCTCTCACTCTGACTTCATATAAATGCCAGGGGCACGTTTTTTGACTTGGTTATATTTAGGTCAAGGCTGGCTCAGTCACCTCCGACTAGCAAGAATTTTTTCTTATATAGAAGAGAAGATGTTCTCATCATGTAGGTAAGGATGCCTGGTTCATTAGATAATTCTCTCCCTTTCCTTATTACAGAGATCATGTCCCCTTTGGTTTATCTCCCATATCCACATAAAATAGATAAACTTTATTATCACAATTCCATCAAGAATAGGATCATCTTCCACTTTCTTCTACCTATATTTCTAGTGGTTTTTGTATTAGGTCTCACTCAAAATGTACACTGATGTGTTCATCTTCTTAGGTAAGGTACTCTTCGACATCAGGGGGAACCTGGTGTCACCTATTTAGATGATCCATACTATTATTTGGAATTATTGTGTCTTGGGATCCAAAGTTAAAACTAACTTCCTCACTAATGTATTCCCCTGCAATAAAGTCTTTTTAGTGGTAGTGCTTAAGCCGAATAAGGTCTTCTCTAAAATCTAAGTGTTTGGACAAAGGATTGGACTTAAAAAAAAAATTCATGGGGATAATACAAATCAGTATTTTTGTATTTTTTGGTTTAATTAAATTTTAGTGGAGAATATTTATTTCTCATATCAACACATTTAAACTAATTTTAGTTCTTTAGAAGTATATTTTTTTATTTCCTTTATCTATGACATGCGTGATGCATGGGAATAAAATAAATTATGGTATGATAAGGATTACTTAAATGTGAGGGAATTGTGAATTAATAATTCACTTTATTATTGTTAATTAAATCCATTTTTCATATACCTTTTTATGTTGTGATAGTTTGTTACCTAACGGGCTCGGATATTCCTAGCTATCAACATGCCCCCTTTTTTTCTTTTCACATCTTTATTTATTCTATTAGGGATGTAGTGCAATTGGAATTTTTTGGAAGACCTTGATTTTAATCAAAAGCGAGATTAGTACCATTAGATATTTCAGAGTTTTTTCATTTTCACCAATGGTGGAAAACTCGGTTTTGATTGAGAAAGGGATAGATTTCATCTTCACAGAGAGGGAGATATGTGACACAATCTCCTTGATTCTTATTCTTGTCTGAGAACTATTGTGTGCCACGAAACTATTCTGGGCATGAGAGATATTGTTTGATAGCTCCCAGTTGGCAAGAAATGGTTGTGACCTTGGATGTGTGTTTCCAGTTTGCTGATAGAGGCAATGTCATTTTTCCTTGGGAGTTCTAAGGGGGAGCAGTGATTCCATGTCCCTGATATGGCATTCCTACTTCATGAAGAAAGATAATTTAAGTGTCATCTCTCACATCCCAGTTACTTTATTGTTTCAGTATAAGATGAATGATGTCTTCTACGAGATAGCTTGCGATATGTGGGTCTAGGTGGTGTCTTGTAGACTATAGTTTGTGATTCTATTCAGTCCTAGTTAAAGGCCTTTTCTGACTTCCTTAGCTGTTGGTTCGTGATTCTGTGTGAGGATGGCCTATGTTTGAGAGTTGGTTAGCAGTATGTACATGGAAGGATCTTGTGTCTCTTGTGTCATCATTTTTTCTTGGATATTATCGTATGTTAGATCCACTATGTTCCTCTACATCCTTCAGGGTTGTTTTCTCCCGGTCCTGTAGTGAGTTTGGTGTTGGGTTTGGGTATCTTGTGAGTACAACGCACTATTTTGTCTCTTGGATGATCACTAAGCTTCTTTTTTTTGATGTTTCACCCAGTTTAGTGGCTTTTTTTGGTTTCCTAAGATCCATGTTCCATTAGTATGTGTAGACTAGGTCATGTGACCTTTTAGTGGCTTGTTTTCCACAAGTTTCTATCTAGATCATAGACTTTTTTTCTTGTATCCTAGAGCTATCACAGTATTATGGAACACCTTGTATGTGTCTATGCAGTTTTCCATTTGTTCTCTTCTTCCAAGTTGCGCACATATTTTTCATGTTTTTCTTAATTTTTTTCTCATAAATTTCAAATATTAATTTTTTTCCAAAAGTAAAATAATCTTTTAACAAGACTTATTCTTCATGAGGGTTAAATTCTTTATTGTGAAGTTGTGTTTCCTCATGTGGGTAGTTTATAGAATCCAATATGTTGAAATTGACAGTATTTTCATATAATTCAATAGTGATATTCCCCTAATGTACATTTTTTATGGTCTTAGTTATTGTTAAGAAGGGTTTTCCCAATATGGTTGGTAATTATGATGAGTTCATTTCATCCTCCATGTTTATAATATAAATGTTAGGTAGAAATATTAGATTTTATACATGAACTATTATATCTTCAAACACTTCTATAGGGAATGCATTGGATGTATTTTTAAGTTGAAAAACCACTCTTATGGTTTTTAATTCTCCCATATAGAAAGAAGTAAATATAGAATGTGGAATTAAATTTATATATGATCTAAGATAACATACTACATGTTTAATAAACATAGAAATAATTATGTAAGGGGTAGAAAATATCCATGGATCTTGGAATTTAGTTGAAAATTATAGAATTATCAAAGTGGAAACACATCTTCCTAAATTATCTTTATCATTCCCTTGATGTGTCCTTTTTTAGTGCGATGTTCCTTAAGGAATTTAGTATGGTTTTGGATTTTTATAATAGTTTCAGTTAAGGATGTGTTAATTTTAACTTTCTATAATGTTTCTAGAATATATTTTTTATATTCTATATATATTTTTTATGTTACATGATTGGAGCATTTTGGATGCAAAATGCAATGGTATATCTTTCTTTTCCCTTTATTATCTTTCACTACGATAAATTCAGGCTATAACCATGGTTTATAAATGTGGATATATGTAATATCCATAGTTTTGTGGATTGTGGCACCTATTGGTTTGGAAATAGGGACACGATGATAGCCACCAGAAACCATGGCTATAGGTGTAGTGTCACGGTCAAAATTGTTGTTATAACCCTATATCCATAGTGGTAACTTTGGTAGTAGAGCTATAACCATGGTTTAAATATGTGGATATAACTTCTTCGATGTTAGATTATATCCAAAGATCAAAACTATGGCCATAGTTATACTACCGTGGTTCAAAACCCTGGCTATAGGTCTACTTGCACGATTTATAACCATGTCTATAGCTTATAAATACTGAAAAAATAGTTATTCCATAATTCTAATACAAGGTTAATACTAAAAATAGTCATCCCACTCCTCTAAAACAAGATCTATAATTCTAATACAAGGTTAATACTAAAAATATTTATTTCTCAATGATTGTACATTATCAATAACATATTAAAACCCTACTATAAAACTGAACTTATACTGCCAAGAAACTTAGTACTCCATCCAAAAAGTTTTGATAAAATTGCTGAACTTAAGGCTAAATGAAACTCCAAATGATCAATACTCCATGAAAGTAGAGTGGATGTTCTACTTGAGAGTGAACTCATTTTATTTATGCTGGTTGATAATCTTTCCAATAATGTGTTCTATGCCTTTATCCGAGGTGTTCTTTTTTAGAATTATGATATATCTTACCATATCTATAAGTAGAGACCTCTATATTTAATTATTCCTCTTAAATCCAACCCAACATAGGAATCATCTAATCACTAACACTTGAAAACTCTTTTTCCAAGTTCTCAAGGATCTCCACAGTTTTAGCCTTTTAACTGAGTTATCCCTTTCCATCTCGGCCCAAGCCGTACTTATAGGAACCTACATGCCAGACCACGGAACAACATATCCACTAGAGCACACCTTTATATTTTGATCATATAATACTCATTAGTAAACCACCATTATTTTAACATATATCAAATTCACATGGATGTATGATTTTTATCAACTTACTCATTTACATGACTAAATATGAAAAAAAAATTACATCTAGTTATAAATCAAATCATATAAAAAGTAGATAATGAAGTACCATGAAGATAAATATCAACTATAAATTAAAACTTCTTATATTGAAAGGATCCATACCTAAGTTAACAACATAGATCCTAACACTCTAAAAATAATATGAATAAGATAAGGCGATAAGGATTCCCACCCAAATGAGCTAACATTATCATATTTCAGTTAGTGGTTAAGTCATGGGTAAAAACCCATCTCATAGAAATGTAAATGTTTATATGATATCTATGTCTATAAATAATCAATGGAAATTTGAATGGGTTATACACAAACATGGTTCAATACAAAATACCATGTGACAGGCATATATATAATTTATATGATATCAAAATACCCCAACCAGGATACTTGATTAGTAACTAAAAGTGCATAATATTCATTTTTAAGATCTTAATATTAATTTGTTTAAAAGTTAATAAACATCAATTTTAGTCCAATTCAGAAATTGAACTTCATTTCCCATCATTGTGCAATTCATGCTTAAAGTGTCAATTTGGGCCCACTCAATAATTTGCTTGTGGAAATTACAATATTCATCATTGTAATTTGATATTTTGGTATATTATTCATTACTTTATTTGGACCATATTTTATCTAAGGTCTTATGGATGAATCACAAGTGAAGATGGATATTTTGGCACCTGAAGGCAGAAACTTGTTGGAAAACGCAAAATGGGCCTAAGGCCAATCAAACAAATGTGGGGCCCCAAAAACAAGCCCAATGAAGCTCAAATTTATACAGTAGAAAGATAAATATATGAGGATCATTTTATTCAACTGTGGGCGGAGCTAAGTCTAATGTTTTCATGATGATAAAGGGATCTTAAGTTGAGATTTAAATGGTGGACCTCACATTAATGCACAGAAATCCGTCCCAACATTTCAACCATAACATCCAAACGGCTCAGCCAAATTTCCTGAAATATTTACAGCTTATAGAGGACATATGGAAGAAGATATTGTTCTTCTACAACCCCTCCTTATTCGGCCTTCTTCAATTACAAAGTTACATGTCAATATGGTGGACGAATCTGGACAGCTTTCCAGGTCAGCTTCGAAACATCAATTTCCTTTTGATTATTCACCCTCCATTTAAATCTATTAATTTGGGGGGGGGGGTGAATTGATTGTGGGGTTGGATATAAGGCTCCTAATATTACTATATAAATATCTAGTGGTGAAGGGAATAGAGTGGATGTTTTTATTATCATCTTTTGTTTCTTGTTTCATTGTAATGTTATGCTTCCAAATTTCCTTTGTAATGTTTTCCATTTCCATGTATGTTTCTTTTTTGTATCTTTAAGTTATTAATCAACGTATTTCTCTTATAAATTTTCCATTTCATTTTTTAAAACTTTATTATCACAAAGCACAGTGATATCTCTGTGTTGTTGTGAATTAGTTCACACATAGGTGTGAATTTCACTCACACACACGGAGGAGTTCTCGTTATTTCCGCGGTTTTAATTTCTTCAATCCAATTCTTGTTAGTCATCTTCCGCCCACCATTGAGTGTATACCATCAATGGAGGGATAACACTTTAATGGGTTTATCTTAGGAGGACTCAAAGGCGGGATTTATTGTTATTTTATGAACAAATTGTTGTTAATTGGATAATTAATTTAAGACATCCATTCATCAGTAATTTCTACTCTTCATCTTTACTGTGTTTTAGAAAACTAAATTCAATTACTAAATGACCATATACCTCGGAGAGATAATGAATTTTGTTCTCTATGTGTATAGGGGATTAATAATTGTGTTTAGTAAGTACCAAACCAGAAAATGATGAAGGTAGTGTTATTTTTGAAGAATGGATTCATAAAGAATTAATAAAACCAAAATTGTCTAAAGAAGTAAAATTCATTCAATACACCCCAAGCATAATCCTAAGATCAACCCATTTTCTTTGAATTGAATTCAATTAGGTTTCTTAGTGTTCTTTAAACCATCCAGAATCAAACCCAAAGTTGGCTACTTCGTAGCCCATCCTTCACCAAATCATAGTGTCTCAAGGTTACTTTTTCGGTCCTTGTGGATTCGACCCCTACATGTACTACATCGACCACTTTTACCAGTAGGATAAATTTGGTCGCAACCAATACCCATTTTCAATAAAAGTGAAATTCATGAACATAGAAACCATACACTATACACAAATCATTTTGAATAGTAAAATAGAGCCTGGCATGTTGGACATATCAATGTTATAGTCATGTTTGGGAAATGATTTTTCATAACAATTAATAAATATAATAAAATAAAAAGTTATAAATACCATACTATTAAATATAATTAATCATACAAAAAAAATAATTGACATTTTACACAATTATAACATAAGAATATGTAATACATGTACAAATCTATCATTATTTTTAATTCCACTCCAAGATTTTTTTAATGTTAATGTAATGTGCATGGGTTATTAATCAAATAAAACTTATATTTTATTAAAAAAAATGAAAACATTAACATTAACCTTTATGAAATGCGTTATCATTTCCTCATGGCCTTCCATTGATCAATGATCAATGAAACAACCTCATTTAGAGAAGCCAACCTACTTTATGTATGATTACAAATAAAAACAAATCATCCACTTACAATGTATTAATTTATTTCAAACAAATATATAGTAATAGATTTGTATGATTCATCACCCAATTCATCTCTTATACCACTAAGAATTTCATCATTCTCATTTATCACTTATTGAATTAAAATGTTTCAAAGAATATGAAACAAAATTTTCAACCAAAGAAACAAGCAAGAATATCTTTAAGTCAAAATAATACATTGGGATTATCTTTCCAATTATCATCAATAATTTTTAATGGGTTCCATTCAGAATCATTAAGGTTCTCTTACTATAGTGGGGAAACCACTAGAGTGTGTTCTTAAACATCATCCCTGGGATACTTCCTTTAGATTTCCTCGTGTATTCTTGTTAAATTCATCCATGCACTTCAAACCAATTTTGGTACTTCATGATATATCCTTTAACCCATAAAAATAAAAGAAGAATAATACAAAATCTCGACGGACCCAAGTATCCATGTTGTTTCAAGTAAAGGATCTAATGAAATCACATATTCACCCCTTGAGATGAAAAAAATAATACAAAGTCAAACATTGACATTAAAAATAGAAAACTCGCTACTTATGATAAGAAAAAACACTTACAGTTAAATTCTTGATTAAACCCACTTAAATAAATTGCATAAAACCAATTTGTTAAATGATATAGTCATTATGAATCAAACAGAATGTCTTTAAAAATTGAGATCACCAATAGTTAGTTATTTTGGTATTTTGGTTTTAGTTTGGAATCCAATGTTTTCTATTGGTTTAGGTTTGATATTATTTGTCTAGTTTTGTTTTAGAAAATACATTTAAGGAAAATTAGTATTATTAGAGAGGAGATATAACCAACTTAGAGGACCATGAAATGGAATGATACAGTTTTTTACTAAAAGAGCTCGAGGAACCTTGAGATTTGGGATGAATGATGGATGGAGGAATTTTGTATGGGTTATTATGTCTATAAAGTTAATTAGTTAGCTTGTTTTTCATTATCAATTATTAGATAGTAGTTTCTCTTGTAATACTATGTGTTAGTTGGAATATCTCCAAAGGGTAGTTCCCTCATGAAACTACCTTGAGAGAAGACATGTTTTAAAACTTCAGAACTCTCAACCACGGGGTCATGAAAAGAGAAGGTGGAGTTTTATTTTGGTTCCCATGTAAATACTAACTAGTTCTTAGTGTATAGTGGGAGGTATGTGATGGATAGAAAATAAATCCATGTCAGGGAATATTATTTTGTGAGGGACACAGTGGTTGTGACAGTAGTTTGTAGATGGGATAGACGGATTTTAGGAATGGAATGTCACTTACTTGGTTTGTGAATACACCTAATTGGACCTCCTAGTTTGAATAGCTTTCCAAACTGTCATCCTAAGATATATAGTTTTATCATAGGTTTTCTTGAGAAATTGTTTAATAATATATAGGAACTGCTGAGATGAGTTCAATTTGGCCTCATAAGTAATGCTGGAAAACCCTTAAGGATTAATGTGTGACACGAGTTGAACGTATAAAACAATAGTTGAATATGTTAGGAATGTAAATTTCAAGTCCATTTCATGTCAATATACCTAGTGACTGTGATTATTGGTTTATATTGATATATTTTGAATAGAAGCACTCGTGTGTCAAGGTTTATTTAGAATATCAATCTCTTATAAAAGTTTTGTTGATATGATAATAATATAGAAAATCATATAGTGTAGATAATTATAATAATATTTTAAAAGTGGCCCTTCTATAAAGTGTGTGGTGATCAATATTTGAATATATAGAGGTGCTAATCATGCCCGATTGCTGAGAAAGTTTTTTTTCTAGTTCTAGTCCCACACCATATTTTATGAAATGCCTAGGATGGTGGGTTCTATAAGTAAATACGATAACTAATAGGTAGTATGTTTTGGTGAATGTTTTGGTGGATATCATGTGGTTCATGAATTTTTCAATGAATAGGCATTATGTTATTGATTCAAAGTTTTTATCATGGTGGTTTATAGTTCCTTTTGAGGAATTTAGTAAATATGAGAGCTGACTAGTAATTATTACTTGTAATTTGGTATATGAAAGATTTTATCATATTAAATATGTTGTTAGATTAGTGTTTAACATGTTTCATGTATTGGATCAATATTCTTCATGGAAAATATTTTTTGGTTGGACCAGACATCTGAATAGAGGATTCATCAATATAATGAAAATATTAATCAAATTTATTATCATTAGTCATGTGATTTCAATGATTTAATGAATTATAAAAAATATAAATAAATGAAGTGATCAATTATTTGGATACTTATATCCTTTAAGGTAATACACAACCCAAGTTCATCAGAAAGTGAAAGTTAATCTAAATCAAAGAGGACATCGAATCCTTTTATGGTATAGAACCATATCTTATTTAAGATCATAAGGATTCAATAATCTAATGAAATGAAAAGAGAATTATAAATATACAATTTTCATGTCCCCCATAATTTATAAACATGCTGGAATATGAGATTTAAAAAGAATATTTTTCGTGTGGTAATTTGGAAATTTATGTCACCTAGTGATCATTGCTTGATTTTTTGTTTCCTTTAAAAATTAATGCAACCTAATTGGTTAA
Source organism: Viscum album (assembly GCA_963277665.1). Lineage (NCBI taxonomy): Eukaryota > Viridiplantae > Streptophyta > Magnoliopsida > Santalales > Viscaceae > Viscum > Viscum album. The sequence goes on from OY728152.1 coordinate 1,490,651,649, forward strand.
GTAATAATTTTAATACATGTTGGAAAAAATAAGAAAACAATAATACAATTCGTTTTGGAATTATATGTCAAATAAGAATTCATGTAACCTAATTTCTAATCAATTAATATATAGAATTAGGGAAATCAGTTTACCATTAAAATCATGGAAATTCAATGGGTTTAGATATCTAAAAAAATTTAAATTAATGATTTTATGAAGTTTTCAAACACATAGTATAATAATGGAAAATATAAACTAGAAGAATTTAAATTGGAAGAATGTAAATATAAAACAAAATCTCAATAAAATCATGCAAGAAACATACTGCAGAAGAAGGGTTTCATGTGTTTTTGGGAAGGCCTTAGTTCAGGTGGAATTCACATGGATGGGGTGGGGGAATGGATGATAGGTAGGGGAACCATTAGAAGTTTTTAGATGACACAGAAAACAAAAACAAAACCCATGAGGTAAACATAAAATCACTAAATGGAAATCAAAACTTTTAAAAACGAGAATGAATGAAATTAACATCAAGACTAATAAAAAGTGAGAATAAATGATGTAATTCATATGATTAATAATATATTTGGTGACATAGAAAGAATAAGTGGATAATAACTATCGAGTTAACCTGAAATTCACTTTTATGAATGAGCAATAATAATACCATGGATTAGAATATCATTAAGCCGTTATATTTCAAAAAAAATTCTAGACTATCAATAATCCAAAGCTAGAAAATAACGAGTTACAAGAATTCCACCTAACACTAAAAAAATACAATGGTATTCTCAAAGAATCAGAAAACCAATTCATAAATTCCTTGTAAAAAGGAATTTTAGATCAAAATAAATTGATTATAAATTGTAATTTTATCAATGGATTTAGACTCTAGAATTTTCAAAGGATCAATACTAAAATTAAATAATTTAAAAAATAAAAACATTCATACAAATTTCAACATTTTCAATTGAATGAATTTGAAAACCTTAAGATTATAGTTTTTAAGGTATACCATACCATAGAAATGTCACCTAAAAATAATGGAAAGTGTCGGAAAGGATTTAATGGTGGTGGTGATGTTTTTTTCTGAATGAAACCTCGGAATCATATAGTGTTTTCTTTCACACTTTAAGAAAAAGATATATTCTGCATTGTCATATACTTTCATTAATTGATAAGTATGAACTATATAATTGAAAATATTAATTAAAAGAAATAGTACAATAGATAAGTCATATGGTCCCCACGAGAGTTTATTTCACCCGCAAAAATGGTTAAGTTAAAGCTTATAATTCAAAAAATAATATAAAAAAATTGTGAGTACTTAGACAAAAATGAGACTAAAGAAAACTAAGTACATAAAAGGAAACATGTGTCATTAAAGGAAGTAAATTGATCTTAAACATTTTCATATTATCTAATTAAAATAAAAAAACGGCAACATAAAAACGATTTTATGTTTTCTATAAAAAAAATTAAAATAAAATGATGTGATTTATTTGATGACATACACCATATGAATAAAAACAAAAAAAAGTGTATCTGATAGGAAAAACAATTTAGGGTACAAAAGTCCCAATTCACCCAAAACCAAACATTCGACTTCACCCACAATCAAACAAGGTATAGTATTACAAAATACAAACACAAAAGATAAAATAATGTAAAAAGACATTGTAATTTATAATATCATAAAAATAATCTTTATATCATACATCAACTAAAATAATAGTATAAAATTAAAAATGAAGTTAAGGGAAACTCTCTTTTCATGCCTGAAACCAAGCATAAGAAGTTTCATTTCTTCTAAATGATTAATGGCCTAAAAATTTCTACCTTTTTGAACTATCTGATGTTGAAATAATTAGTTTAGAAAAACTCATACAAAAATAAATTAATATTAAAATTAGGAAGACTACTATATTATTCTGTTATTTTGTTACCATTTTCCCAAGTTCTACTAAATTTATGAACAATAAATTTTTCATATCAAATGAGTATGTAAGAATAAGTAGAAAATTCAACCCAAAAAGTAATTTCCAGAACCGAAAGAACATCTCAATATGGTTATATATCACCCAAATTACTATCTAATTTTACTGCAAAAGAATCTGAAAAAGAATGGATATTTTGCATACATGGAATTATAGAATAATAATTACATAAGTTTAAAATGAAGATAAAAATAGAATTAGAATAAACAATGATAATTAGAAACACAATTATTAAGGGAAGCACAATTTTCATACCTAAAACTAGATAAAAGTAGTATCACTTCTTGTGAATGAAAAATGGCATAAGAAATTTTCTTCTATCTGAATTGCCTAAATGCAGAATATTTAGTTGGGAAAAACTCCTACAAAAAAGAAAATAATATTAATGGAAATGTTAGCTCATATAGAATACGAAATTTTTCTTTATAGGCAAGGAAATGTCAAATTCAATAACTTATAATAAGTTTGACTCTAAATTAGAGAACATAAAAAATTAATTCATCTCTAATAGTCGCTATAAAGGATTAATCCACAGTGTATATTCTTATATATTTTATTTTTTGTACCGAGGTCAGGGCCTTGAAGTGATGAAAGGGAAGAAAATAGTCAAAAATAAAATATAATGAGTCATATAATAACAATTATATTGGTATTTCAGATTTATTTTGTTGCATGTTTAATAAAAGTCGCATAAAAAATCCTTTTTTCTATCCATTAATTTTATCTAAATATAATAAATATATTGTAAAATAATTTTTTATAAGATTTAAAATAATCACCTACTCTCAAACTCAAATCATCTCACAACAGTCTATATAAATATTTATGTACTTAATCTGGAATCAATGATAACATGAAACTATAAACATTTTGGGGCTAAGAAGGAATTGAGGGAAACTTGAGAAGTTAATGATATATTTTGTAATGAGAAAATAGAATTCCAAATTATTTAATGAAGCTTAATAATTGAGTTAAATGATGAATATTGAAAATTTATAATTAAAAAACAGTAATAAGAAATGAAAAACTATTTTCAAGTATGAAAAAATGGATAAAAATAACTATTTTTCAACTCATACAAAATAATTAAGTATAGGGAAAATATAATTGTTTCATAAAAAGAGTTATTTTTTATAAAATACCATTGGGAATGAAAATACATAATTTTCATTTAATAATGTAATATAGTGTACTTTATTATATTTAAATGTGATATATGAATGAATCCATTTATAAAAAATCAAATTAAATAAGAAATTACATTTTTTATTCCTAATTTGTGTATCTAAATAAATGTTTCAACCATCCATTTTATAAATAATTGGTTAAAAATTGTTTTATTACACTCTAGTTGCTAATACCTATAAGTTAAAAAAGCAACCCTACCTGCATATTTAATAACTTGTATACTAAAAAATTACTTTTAAAAAAATAAACTTATATAAAAAATAATTAGAATATGAATCTATATATTTGTATTAACATATATGAACAGATAAAAATAAATAATTAGAATATGAATCTAATTTTAAAAAAATATGAAAAAACATGTTCCAACTTATATAAGAAGAAAATATTGGTTCACTATGTTCATAACATAAAAAATAATGAAAGATAAATTAATATCAATGAACCAATGGCAATTGTATAACCGCAAGGTTGGTAACTCTGAAGAAACACGAACATTCCAAATTAGGTTATTCTTGAAATTCCTGAGATACAAAAATAAAAAAAAAGTGAAAATGATAACAAAGATGGAGAAGGGATATGGGATGAAGAGTTTTGTGAGGTTATATGATAGAAAAATATTAATTGTAACCTCACCCGAGTATCCCGATTGGTGAGTTTCAGAGCTAGTGAGGAAGACCAATATTCTATAATGCAACAAATATTTGGACATGATGAGGCATCAAATCAGGTATTTTAGAGTACTAATAGATTACGGAATATGGAACAATGGATTTTGAGGATGTCATTATCTATGAGTAGGATAGATGTGTCTTTAAAAATATAGTACAAAACCCTAAAAATCATACAAAAATTCCATATGCAGGTCAGCATATTCAAAAGGTAAGTGGTGAAGTGATCTATGATGGATATAGTAGGTGGGAAGTAGGGAGCCAGATAATGGGGACTGGGGGAGCATAGGGATGCCAAGAAGATGTCAAGATGATTATATAGAGTACGAGAGGCGTAGATGGGAAATGTGGGAGATGAGGGGAAGACAATTAGAAGAGTGGGTGGGGAGGGGAGAAAGGTGAGGGAAATAGAGTATGGAGGGATTGACACGTTTACTTGGAGCCACAAACATTATAATGAATAATAGATAAATATATATTCAAAAAATATCAAAATATATATATATTTTCAGAATATATATACCCACATTTTATATATATAAACCGGTAATACACCTAATCATACACTTTCATAAGCTCAAGAACATGTACAACTCCCTTAAGAACTCTATATGTTTATTCACCACTTTATACTCTTAAAATACAATTCCAATTTTTTTATAATCCACTGAAGACAGCATAAAAATTCCCATAAATCGTTCAATCTTGAGGTTAATACACCAATGTGGGCTTGACATGATTATCCCTTTTTAACACTAATTTCCACCTGTGAAAATGACCATTTCAGTAATAACTATACCCCTTAAAACCACCATGTTATGATTGACTTATCACGAGGACATAATGGACCTTATAATTCCACCATATGAAATTAAAAATTACTTATTGACACCTAATATACCATTGTTCTCATTATTTCTTAAAATTTTAGCCTTATTTACATGTCTAAAATCATCTCAATATTTTTCATTTAAAAATTTGAGGCCAAAACCAAAATTTATTTGGGGAAAGGGGATACATTACATAGAATTATTTTTTATTTCTCTTCTACATTTCATATTCACCTTTCCCTGAACAATTTATTGGTTTAAACATGTCCAAAATTAATATGAACCCCATGTCGCCATTTTGGAGTCAAGATCATCATTCTAAAAATAAAAAATACTATTTTTTACCACTTAGACAAATTATCAATCAATGAAACACAAAGAATAAATTTAAATAAATAAGTGGTCTATAATTCACATATGAACACAAACCAATCCCATGAGAAGGTGATAGGTCATCTAACTCAAAGAGGGAAAAGAATACTCTTATGGTATAGACCCATAGATTCTATAATAGAATAATGATTCAATAATCTAAATAAATTAAAATATAATAATAAATATACAATGTTAAAGGCCCCCATAATTTAAAAACCTATTGGAACAATATTGTTAAAAGAAAATTACTCAAGTGATAATTCTGAAATTTTTGTCACTTAGTGATTGATGCTTTAATGTGTGTTTCCTACAAAAGTTCATGAAACCTAATTACTCATGTAGAAATTCTAAAATGTGTTGAAACAATTTTAGAAAAAATAATACAATTCATTTTGTAATTATATGTCAAATAAAATTTCATGTAACCTAATTTATTATCAATTAATCTATTGACTTATGTAAATCAGTTTACCATTCAAAACAGGGAAATTCAAATGATGAATATATAAAATGAATTTAAAATGAATGATTTCAGTAAGTTTTTAAACACATAATATAATAATAGAACCCATAAACTAGTAGAATTTAAATTTAAATTAGAACATGAATATACTGTAGAGGAAGGTTGTGCGGGGTTTTCAGGAAAGCATTGGTTTGTGCGGACTGCACATGGGTAGGGGAGGAGGAACCACTAGCAGGTTATAGGAACTGCTAGGCAATGGATGCTAAAGTCTTGGAGGAGTCAGGCTAAGAGGTGGGGAATAGATTTAGGTGGTGGAGGAGGAAGATGTGTTAGAGTCACAGATGGTCTCGAATGTCATGGGTGGCATGAGGGAGGGCGGAGCTACGTATGGAATTGTCATCAGCATCAGGTGTGATGAAGGTGTTGGGTAGGAAATCATTGGGGAGGGAAGATAAAATCATCGATGGAGGAGGTTCAGGGAGAAGAGAGTGTCAGCGTTGAGGGAGGAGGGTCTCTCGAGGGTAATGAGAGGAGCGTCGTGGGGAGGAGGAGAGTCTTCCGAGGGTATTGTGAAAAAAAGAAAGCCTATTTCAATGGTGTTTGTAAAATTGTGTCTTTAAGAATACATATTTCCACAATTATAATTTAACTATGGCTATAAATAAACCTATAGCCACATATCCATAAAACTGTGGTTATAGATCTATAAAAATTGATCATTTTTCTAGTAGTGCTTAATGGATGATTCAGATTTATTATTGTCTTTCCCAAGCTTATTATCCTCTTCCCCAATAGGATTTTTCTTAGATTCCTTTTAACTAGTTTTTTTTGTCTTCCGTAATACTATACTAGTTTTTATTACAATTAGGGTCAGTAATGGTGTCGATTTATTTAACACTTCTAATTGTGGCCATGATCACATTAACCTTTGAGTATACAACTGGTTGTACTGGTAATTTTAAAGAATTCTCAGTTATTATCTATGTAAGACTTCCTATTTGATTCTTTATTCACATCCTAAAATTTCTTAACTCCTCAATCAATAAACCATTTGGGTTCTATATACGATAATTTTAACTGGTTGAGGGATAACCAAAATGTAACTTTTAATGAAATGGAGTTTAGTAAGATGGTTGGTTGATTGGATACTTGTATGGTTGATATAATGGCATAGTTTTCTGATATTATTATTTAAAGGGTGATTTAAATTTAATTTTTTAGTTTCAAAATGCATACTAAACTTGGGGGGTGTCTCTTAATCCTCGATTTTGTTCATGAAATTTCCTTTGTTGATTGGAAATTATAAAACTCTTAGGTTTCTACACTTTGGAACATTAATCAGTATAATGAATTATAGAATAACATAGAACACATACCTATTTTAATGTTTCCTATCCACTTAACTATTTTAGAACAATTTTCCTAACTAGAGTGGTTAGTTCCTCTATTTTTTACTCTAAAAGGGGTGATTTTGAAGACCTTTCCACATGTACTCTTTTGGTATCAATAACTCTTATTGAAAATTTCTTGTAATTCTATGTTATCTTCTCTATCATTCCTTTAGCCTCTATTTTTGATTTCTCTATGAGAGAACCAAAAAATTAGGAATTCATTGGCTTCCTATTAGTATTAATAAATACATGGTATAAAAAGGCTAGGAAGTGGTTTTCCTCAATGGCTTAGTGGAAACAACTAGCTCAAAAGTTTTTAAGACAATTCCAATAATCATTCAAGGTTTCTCATTATGCTTGTATTATGGAAAATATCTATTTTTTGATACCAAAACTCCATGAAGTGGGGGAAAATATTTCGATGATTCTCTTAGCTAGGTCATCTCAGTTATTAACCACTCCTGAATGTTGACTAACAACTATTTCTTTTATGATCCATCCAAAGAGAATAAAAAAATCTCCACTTCACTTACTATTTTTTTACTCATATACTATTGTGTTTTGAGTAGACTAAGATTAATTCAATGTTGTTATTATTATTGTGATCCACTAAAAGACCCTGAAATCTTAGATGTAATTAAATTAGGATAGTTTTTTACTCAAATTCGGTTTGGAGTTCATGGTTGGAAATATTTTTCTTTTAGTAAATAAAAGCGAGTTTCAAATAGGTACCTTAACTTTTGGTTAGGGTTTTTCATCATTTTGATGTGATTTTAATAAATATTCTCAGTTTCAATTCAGTTGGTTTATCAAATATCCTAAAAATATTTTTATAAATAATTTTTTTGTGTTTTTTATCACGGTTCTCTCAATATTATGATCAGTATATAAGATACTTTTAACTTTGAATCTGATCATAAAATTTTAATGGTGGTACTTTTTGGCACCATCTGTAGGGGAAATGGTACCACGTTTTTGGCACACTATCCTTTTTGTGAAAAATTATAGACAAAAACACAGGTTATTATATATATATTATAGTAGAAACAATGTGTTGTATCCAAAAAGGGGTGTAAAAATTTTGTTTCCAAGATTAGTTTAAGGGGATGGTTTTCTGGTGATTTCAAACATAGAGAATTTATAAGAAATTTAAAGTAATATATGTTAATAGAAGAATGAATGGTGGTGGTTTTATTGTCAGATTAGCAATTTTAATGTAATCATTGAATCTAAATTAGTTCATTATTCTTCTTATTAATTCGTAAATGAATGAATTCAAATTTACTTAATCATTCACCCAAGGTTAAACGAAGTAGTTCGGGTTTTGGAAATAATAATTTTCTGAACACCTCTCATTTTTATGTGATTTAAATGATATTGAATGGTACCTAAAACAAAGTCCCAAACCTAGGATACTCATGAAAAAATCAATGGGGAAAATTTACACAAAAGGGATTTAAGGAAATTCCATTACCTTCAAACATATATCATAAATTTCTAGGTACTCACCACTTAGCCTATAATATTACAACATATATAAAATAAACTGAGTGGAGGGAGGAAAATTTTCATCAATCCAAGCCATAAAAAAATTACATGAATAATATATTTCAACAAAATAATTGTCAAATTTGTATCCATCTATTGAATTCCTAAAAAAATTAACAAAAAATGATCATCAATTCATTAAAGTACCAAACTCAATCCTTGAAGATGGTTCTTCATCTCCTACCCAAATCAATAAGAGGTGTTTACCCCTCCATTCATGGGAGAACTATGGTGGTAATATAAGAAAAGAAAATTACATTGTGTGACATAAATAAAACTAAAATGTGTAAAAGTTTGATCCCCCCTCATGGCCTCATCCTCCTATTTTTTATATATATTATCTTCACTTCTTATTTTTTTTGGTTAATTCCTTGTGGGATCCTATCCTCTTCAAATTTTAATTTCATACATGATTTTAAGATCCCTTATAATCCCCAAATTCAACTTCCTTCAATTCCACCCTTTAATATTTGGTATTATTTCTTTAAAACCATCTTTGAATTTTAATGCATGCGATCAAGATAATATTATGAAGTATCTGAATGGCCATAATTTTTTGGACTCCAGACATACAACAACAAATTTATTTAGTAATTCACTTCATATACAAAATAGGTTGTGTGTTAGTCTTCATCTTCCATTACTTTTCCTCATCTTGCTGTGATTTAGAGGAACATATAGTGACAATTATTCTCATTAATTTTTTAGTTCATCTTGTCCATATTACCTTTGGATAAAACTACATTACTCAAAATATATTTCTATTTAAATAATGTTCTCTATGTTTGGTCTGAGAATCAATTGTATCATGACTAAACTTCATGGGTACAGCCCCATTTGATTTGGAAGTGGCACTGAATCTAACTTAGCCTCTCCATGGTGTAGTAACTTCCCTTCATTGAACAAGGTATTAGATATTAATACCTTGAATATTAAAAAACCTTTAAATTTTTTTATTTATCCAAATATCCTATCAAGTGTAGATTCTTAAAATCTATGGGTTTCTCTAGAAACGGTTTTTAGATTCCCCACACATTGTGAAATCTAGGGTGAAGTTAGAATGACTGTTATGCATGTTATAATCACTCTTATTTGACTCAAAATTACTCTTATGTTTTGTCATAATCAATCTTAATGTTCAGTAGGATAACCCTTACGAAATGAAGGATTCACCATTACAAAATTATATTAACCCTTACAAATTATAAGAATGCTTTGGATTCTATTTCAATTGTAACAGGAAAGGATGATACACATCTTAGTGCCCAATCCAAATAACCCTTATGAAAAACAAACTTACTCATATGTTTTATAAGTTACGATTAAATAATATTTATATTTATTTTAAAGATAATATAAAGTCTATCCGCATCACTTTCTCTTATACTACTCCTCTAGGCTTGAGTATTGAGTATAATCAAGTATATATAAACCCTAAATGCTTTTGTAGATTATTCAGCTAAATGAATTTTATTTAATGATTAAGGGAATAATAAAAGTCCATTCAAGAAATTTCCTATATGTGATTCATGATAATGTCATATCCTATGATTAAGGGGTAATCTTAAGAAATGAAATTAGATTTCATGACACTCATTACTTCCATAATAATATACAATTGGGCCATATAGTAATTAGTCACTGCCTATAACCCCATGTAATTGTATTATATAATTTACTCGTATATCATATGATAGTTATGGTGGAAAAATGTTAAGAGTTAAATTTTTACTAATATTCCATGGTTGGATATCATTAAAAAAAGTGTGATATGATATGTATCGTGAGGATGTATAAGGATTCATTCATTCATGACCTCATGCATTCATACATTAATAAATGAGTTAAGTCATGTTGTTTGGGAGAACCCTTGAGGATCTATAAAATACCACCTCTATATGATGGTAGGATGATATATAATTCATTCATGAAAGGATGAAACTTCTTTAACCATGATGCTCTCTTGACCAACCACCTTTTCATGATGAGGCACTAGTATGTCATTATGGGTGGATGGTCTTAAACGTACAACATGTGACCCAGTTGGTACCTAGATACCTCTATAGGTGAAAATACTTAGTTATCATCTCATTTGATCATTGTAAAACTAATTTAAGATGTTCAAAAATGATTAAGTGGCTACTCAGTGCAAGGTATGTAGAGTTTAATTGTTTATTATTTTCCTAAATAAGCATGTTTTCATTTTTTTAACATGGAGATCTTGTTTTGGGACTCATTTAATTGCTTTTATTTCATCCAATAAGTTTTATTAGACCCCATGAATCCTATTAGTGATATTTTAGCATCCAATTAGTTTACTATGAAAGTTCATGTGCCATGAATGCTTGATACTAAAATTTATTAAATAAAATAAAATTTCATCATCACAAAAAATGTGGAACTACTTACCACCTAATATAAAAGTGCAAAAAACAACCAATAAATAATAATGGCAGTAGATTTATCCAAAAAAACCCCTTCGCCCTTATTTAACAGTCCATGGCCAACCAAAATAAAATCACCCAAAAGACCAAATTTTTTGGACCCAAGACCCATCCCAAAGACCAATAACTATTCTATTATCTGAATAAACATCAGTTCTCTTCACCCAAGAAATCCAACTTACAATTATATCCCAAAAAAAGATTTGTCATTTGTTAATTTTGAGCGCATCGGTCCGTATAGCCCGAAGTCATCGTAGTCCCTGAGGTAACTGTCATTTTCTTCTTTAGGTGGGCCCCCATTGATCCACCTGATACTGATCAGTTTCCCACATCATTTCCATACAATTTAAAAGGATCCACCAGGACCCCAAATCAATCCCTCACCATTATCATTTAACATCTGATCATCATCCCCTCCACTGGTGGAGGCCAATATCATTGCCAGCCAGCACCTGAAAGAGTCTAACTATCCTCCTCCATATATGTTGTTGATCGGTATCCACACCAAACCCTATAAATAAGATGAATAAAGCATCCAAAACTATACCACAAGAGTTCTCTACTCTAAACCTTGAGGGTTCACTACACCCCAAGATCATGTCCATCACACACCATCAGCTAGATCTCAAGTGGTGTCACTAAAAAGTCATCGGCTTCCTCGCATCAGCATTCGATCTACGTCCCTACCTTTTTCATCCACCATGGGAATGCCCCCCGCTCCCCCCATCTTCGGTATACTACACCCATCAACCCATGATAATGATTCAAATCCCGCCTTACTAACCATACAATTCATAGTTACTCTAAGACCTTCCCCAAATCATAGGGGATTTCGTCACCACCCTACCAAATTTGACCACTAAAAATGGTTTGAGCACTAGATTTTCCACATGAAGAAGACATCTACTAATGACTAAAAATCTCATCATTTCTACTTCATGAGATTTTTCGTAGATTCTTTCCATGCACTTGAAGAGTGATAGTCTCTCCATCCTTGGTATAGAATCTCTCCATCCAAAGAGCATCGAATAAGTTTAGATTTATGAAATCATGCAAAACAAATAAAGAATAATTTTATTGTATTTCATATCATTTGAGAATTTTAAAATGAAATCGGTAATTTTTGAATGTTTTGTAACACAAGATGTGATATAGGATATAATAATCTACAACATAGTTTAAACTCATGGATTTGAATTGGTTATAGTGCATGATACCCTCCTATCATATCTTATGATATCATGGGCTATGTTTTAGAAAAAAACATTGTATTATAAAAATGATATGATGCATATTGTTAATCGGACATACTTGAATCAACGGATTATATCATGAACATTTATTAACAATCGTAAAATATAAAATATAATATGATATACCATGTATTATGATATAACCTCAAAATTATAATATAATTGGTAATAAATTTTTTATTTTTCTTAACATTCAGTTATGAATTGAATTTATTGTTTATAAAAATGAGAAAAGTTATTTTATGTATATTTATTAACATATAAAGTTTTTATATATAATTTAATAATAAAAAAATTATAATTATTTAATAAATGATGATGACACATTTTTTGTTAAATAATACCTAATATTAAAAGTTAATATTAAAAATAAATTTGACAAACTTATATAACATGCCTTATGGATTGGAAATAAAGTTTTTATTTAGTTATTATAGGGGTAATTTACAAATAGTTTATAAATTTCAAAAATAAGGAAAAATATAATGTTTTTATATTTAAATTATGAATTGTATATAATTAATTAATTTAAATTTTTCAAATTAAATCCTCATTTTAGGAAATTTTTTAAACATCACTAAATGTGTTTTGATGAATGATTTAGTATAGATTTAAATAATTCTAATTATATGATATTTAAATAATTTAAATATTTTAGAAAATATCAATTGTATTATAAAATATTTATAATTCATAAAATATCATATATTTATGGTGTAATTAAATATAATGATTAATATGAAGGAGTTAATATTATGAAAAATATATAAAGTTTTTATATTCATGGTTATATAATTTTCATATTGATTAGATAAAATTCTAAAATGTTTATATTTTTATTTTTTTTTATTAATTTTATCATAATATTAATCTTGTATCTAAATATTTCAAATGTTTACTTATTATAAGGATAATCAATTATTTATTCATAGTTAAAAAAATTATTTTATGAATAAGTGTTTGATTTATTTTAAGTTGTTAAATTTATTCTTATTAATTATCAGTCCTTGCAGTATATGCTAGTCATGATTACATAAGATTTCGTTTTCATCTACCTCTAACTAGGATTTTAGATAAAGTTTTGAGCTTGAATTTTGTTGTTGAATATATTTTATACATATTATGTTTTATAGTCATGTTGAATTGAATTCTATATTGGGTCAATTCTACTTGGAGAGAAGGACTTGGTGTCAAACTACTTGCTATCTTGTAATCTTAATTCTTATTCAGGAAAGGAGTAGGTTGGATATTGATTACTCATGTATTTCTCATGTTGATTTTTTTACTATCATAAAACTCTAAACCATTAGATGAAGATTCCATGAATCATATATAAGAGATGCATTTGGATATATTTAAATATATTTTTTCTTTTTTTTTGATATGTAACACAAATTGTGGGGTTTTATTGGAGAAACACATCAATATGGATTGAACAGGTTAATTATATGAATTAAATATGATTCCAAAACTAAATAATTAGAAGAGAGAATACATAAAGTGAATGTCCTGAGAAAATATATTGATATTAAATCCCCTTATAATACCAAGAGTGAAATTAATTTCAAATAATCACTTTTCAAGACCACGTTCATCCAATTTAGTTGTATCATTTTATAGTCTGGTTCCACTAGATTATTGAGTTTTTCCATTTTATGAATTCGACATATAATTTTCCACACTACTATCCAAGACTCATTTCGTAGTGTACTATGGTTCTTGTCCAACTAAAACATATGATGGATTTAAAAGGTTTGTTCATTTTAATGGGATCTCATTTATCAAAAGTTCTTATTAAATGGTTATAAAACATGATACACATAAAATATAATCTTACATTATATATAATAGAATCATCATAAAAACATAGCTTTGAGATCAATCCTATAGGAAGGATAAGCTTAATATAATAAACTCCACTGACTGTTAACTTAATTAGAGTTATTAATTTAGAATAAATTTAAATTTTTTAGATAAACACTATCCTTAATAGAGAATTGTTGAAACAGGTCAATGTGTAAATATAGATGATTATGAGAATCCTAGATTGATTCACTTGTGGTTTTAGTGAAATTCGAAATAAAATGATTTGAGGAATTTTAGTCTCATAAGCACAATATTATTGATGTTTTTAATGATACTTAATATGATTGAGTATATGAATTAAATTATTATAGTATAGGTTTATTTATGGCTTCGTATAGTTAATGAATTCATTTTTTTCCTATTAATGGAAATTTTTCAACGGGATAAATTTGATCAAGAAAATTTTACCTGATATTATCAGGTGTAGAGAATAGATGAAATAGGAATTTTACATCTAGGTTATGATATAATATTCACAAGTATTGATAATATATGAAATAGGCTTGTGATTTCAATGTTTTGTTACTGTATAGATTATACAGGTGGTTAAATGTTCAAACCATAAGAATAAAATTTTGTTAGAGATTTCAATAATTTTTCTTTGAGTGGATAATTAAAATCATTTAAACCTAATGGTTTTATCATAAAGTCGGGTAAATGATTCCATATGGTGGGATTATTTAGGATACCTAAAGGTGTTTTGGAAACTCCATGTATTTTTCTGTAAAGGTATCAGTATTATAGAAATTAATTCTTTTATTTTAAATGTTATATGATACTGAATGTATACATTTAAAGTACTATAAATATAGATGAGTTAAAAATAAATTGAATAATTGACAGATATTTTATTCTTCATTCAAGTGATGAAGCAATGTGTTACTGCAAAAAAGATTCAAATTTAAAGGAACATATCAAGAACATAAGGATCTAAATAAGGGATTTGTATCTTCTTAGCATTACCCATATATGGTAAGATATTTTTTTGTTTACAAATATTTTTTGTGATCAAAATGAGATGATTAATTTTATACATGTAGTCTATGATAAATCAGATTCTATAATATTTTTAGGAAATGTGATAGAAATAATCGTGTTTTATCTAGAATAAGATATTTATTCATGTTTTTCTTAAAATATGATGGAAGGTTTTCTCACAACCCATCAATGGTATATTTTAATAAAGGAGTGTCTTTAGAGGAAAATTTCAACAATCATAAAATAAAATATATGATTTAAAAACTACATTTCATTTGTTAAGTATTTCTAATAAAATGAAATTAGAGTTTTTTTCATCAATGCAAAATAGTGTTTTTAATCATAGAATGATATTTGTAAAAGTATATAGTGTAAAAGATACTAGTGGGGGTATTTTTGGACCTAGAGACGTTCAAATTTTATAAATAAAAGATTATAATAATATAAAGTTAATGTTATTCCAACATAACACCCTAAATATTTTAGGATGCGTGATAGTTAAAAATGTAAAGAGTTTCATTTAGTTATCAGCATAAAGTGAATATAATTTTTTTCTAAAGGCTTATTATAATTAAAGTACTAACTAAATTACACTTGATATTCGAAAATAATTTTAGGATATAATGATATGGATAAATATAATGAGTTAAATTTAGTTCTTGTAAATAATTTTTATTTCAATTAATATTATAAAATTGTTTTAGTCTATGATGGTAAATATAAGTGTAAAGGGTTATAGTTAGATAATGTAATAGAGTGAATGTCACATTATCCTAACGTATTTTAGGATGTTTTGGTAAATGAAAATGTAAATAGTTATATTATTTTTAAATGAAAAATTTTTATGGAAGGGGTTTCAATAATGATGAAGTTAAACCAAGAAAGAGTTACAAGTAGAAAAACAATTTGACAACATAAGATTTGATGTTGTCGAGTTAAGGAGTCTGAATTTGTTCGAGGATATTTAATATTAGTAATATGATTCCTAAATCTCACCATTATTTAAAATTTATTTATGCATATATGCTTCTCAATAAAGTTTTTAGTGGGAGGGTTTGATCATGTGGTCACATGTAGATGTTACTGGAATTGCCTAGAGATGTAATAAGTGTACAAAACCGTAGAAAATTCAATTAACATAAGGATGATCTGGTAGTCCTTCATATATTATATGATAGATAAAAGCTCATGTAATTTTTTTAATAATTCTAAAATTGTTTTAATAATATAAAATCTATCATATAAAATGTAGTCTCCATTTTATCATTATTTCACATTGGATTCATATATATATATATATATATATATATATATATATATATATAAATTTCATTAAGTGAAAGGATAATTTAAAGATCATAGTATAATAATGTGTGATCCTTGGTTAATGTTCATCATGAAGTATTATTAGTTCTGATGAGATGATAAGGTTATCATGAGTATGATTCTTGAATTAGATATGGAAAATGATCATGAGATGACAAAAATTGTTTTTATGTGTTGGATGACCCACTATATATATCACAAGGAATTACAAACACTATATATCTGATATGATTGGGATGGATTGATAGTATATGATTACCAACTACCTAAATTTGGTGAGATGTCTATCATGAGAACCTTCATACTTAGATACGTTCTTTACACAAGCCTTTAGGTTTATCTAATGAGGGTGTGTTTGGGTATAATTTTGACTATTTTACTAATTGAATCTTAACCAAGATGGTATTTTTCAAATAGTATACTGGGTAAGACATTTTATCCATTGATTTAGATTGATTGGAGACTGTGTGGTTCTAACTATATAGTACATGTCATGTACTTATCTATTTAGATGAGGTTCTTGTGATGTTCTCTTAAATACAGAAGACTAACATGTGATGTATTCATCAACTAGTTGAGTCTCTGCTAATATATTCAAGAATATATGAGTTGGTTATATGGGATTGACATACTCCATGTCCCATGGCCATACAATGTATTGGAAAACAAAATTGTATAAGAATTAAATCCAGTATGTTATGTGACTAGTGGATATAGTTATAAAGGTGCATGTGTTTAATGGATATCATACTCAGTACCTTTATAACATGATAAAAAATGATGATTTTATAGAGGTTGTTCTTTACTTACATTTATGCATCTAGTTATTAATATATTTTTTCAATGCTACAAATTCTTGTTGGGGTACACATTATAGTTGAGTGGATGGGTAATGGATTTTACTTAGAGAGCACTCTAAAATTGTTCTACAATTAATCTAGAAAACTTGGATGGGTATTTAAAAGGTATTATGTATGATGTGATATAGGGTAAAATTACAAATAGATTTCCAAAATGTTTTGGAAGATATCCAATAGTGTTTTGGATGTGTTTTCTTAAGTTATCATTTATGATATAATGTGAGGTGAAATGGAACAAAGTATATTAGGCTTTAGTTCATGTGGGATATTTAAGGCTATATATTCTATGTAGCCTTTTTTATAAATGATATAAATTATAGAATCCTATTTAAATAGTAAGGGAATTGTAAAATGTTATTTAATATAATGTTTTTATGTCATGTATAAAAATTTTATAGCCTTTGATTAAGGGGAAATTCAAATGTTTGAAAGTATATTTCATGTCACTCCCACTTATATCTCACAATTCGATTGGGACATATCCTTACATGACACTACGCATGCACTCATGAAATCTTATAATGTGAATTACTCATATATCCTATGACTACTATGGTGTCAAAAAATTAAGAGTTACAATTTAACTGATCTTCCATGATTGGATTTAATTGAATAACAATGTTTGTAACATGAGGCAATATAAGTATTCATGTATTCTTTCATGAGTTAGATAATATATTAACTTATTTATTATAATGAATGAGTTAATTTATGATGTCAATGAGCATCCTTGAGGGTCAATGAAATCTATATTCCCTGTGAAAGAAGTATACTATAAGATTCATTCATGCTAGTTCAAGTGTTCTTTAGGCATTATTCCTTCTTTATCTACCACCTTTTCATGATGAGGAAATAACATGAAGTGGTGGGTGGACGATCTCGCACATATGACATGTGATCTTTTTATCCTAGATATACCTCTAATGATGGGAATCCATTGATTGAAAATCCCATGATCTTCCTCAAAATCATTCAAATATGTTCAAATATTAGGCAGTGGATTCTTCAGTGTAAGATAAGCATGGTTTCATTGTTTCTTTATTTCCTGTATACATATGTATTCATTTATATAAGAATGGACATATTTGTTTGGGATTAATTTAATTGATTCTATTACATCTTGTAAGTGTTATTATACCCCATGAATTCCAAAACGTACTGAGGTGCATTCATTGATGTTCTTGTTATTCAATTCACCTGTAAGTCCATGAAATCTTGGTAGCAATTGGATTGGGCCGCTTTTAAACTCAACATGAATTTGGAGTGCTACAATAATAATATTTTTATTTTGTTTAATGAAGTGACTTGTACATAGGTTCCCCAAAATTTGGGTAAGGTTATTAATCATTATGACTAGCTCAAAAGAAGAACTCTCAGTTTCACTATAGTTTTTAAAATAAATATCATCCAAATAATTTTATAAATTTAATTTTCTATGTTTTTTAGAAATTTTCTTACAATATTATGATCAAGAGAAAATAGTTTGTTAATTTCTAATCTGATCATACAATTTAAATATTGCTAATTTTCTGAACCACCTCCCTAGAAATGTAATCAGCTTTTTCACATTATCATGGGTGTGAAAAAAAATATTTCAAAGCCTATGTTATTATCTGTTATGTATAGTGGAAACCGTGTCTTGTCTCTAAAGGGGGTGAAAAATTTTAGTCATCAATATTAATTTAATAGTGTGTTTTACTAGTGATTTTAAACATATATAAATTTTAAGTATTTTTGAATTGTGGATTTTATCAAAAATATGAAAGGTGATGGGTTCATAGATGGATTACCAATTTCAATGTTATCCCTATCACTAAATTAATTCACTCTTAATATCATTAATTAATAAATGAATGAATTCAAAATCACTTCATCATTCATCATAGGTTGAAATAAATAGTGAAAGATAATCTATTGGTAATCATTTCTTAACAATGCATACTTTATATGTGAGTAAGAAAATATCAAATGATACCTAGAAAAACGTACCAACACTAAGTTACATAGGAAAAACCAAATTTGATAAAGTTTCTCAGGAGAAATTTAAGAAAATTTCACAGCCTTCACACATGTATAAAAAATAACTAGATATGCACCACTCACCCTAGCCTATTCCATTGTAAATAAGCTAAACTAAATTGATGGGGGGAAATGGCCATCAACCAAGGTATTAATAAATAACCCAAATAAAGATATGTATAAAATCACAATCAAATTTTTATCCAACTATTGAATGAAAAAAATTATTAACATAAAAATAACTTTAATTCAATAAAGTATCAAACTCATTAATTAAAAATGGTTCTACATCCCTTTACTAAATCATTAAGAGGGTTTGAACTCAGCATTCAATGGATAACTTTAGTGGGAAGATAATAAAATAAAATTAATGTGTGAGATAGAAATTGTACTGTAATGGGTAAATGTTGGATACCCCCTCCCAATATCCTCCCCCACCTTTAATATATATTATTTTCCCTTCTATATTTTTTTTAAACTCCCTAAGGTATTTTATACTATTTAAATTTTAATTTCCTCTGATATTTTAGGCTTTATACTAACTAACAACTTTGAATTCCTTCAAATATCTCATTTTATCGTCAAACTTGATTACCTAAAACAATCCTTCAATTTTAATACATAAGGTTCAGATAATGTTTCCAAATATTTGATTTGTGGATTTTTTTTGATCATCCATGTTGCAACATATTTATTTAGTGGGTTGTAGCATAGAAGAAACTTGTTTCTACATGATTATTCATATTTTTATCTTATCTTTCTCTTATTTAATTATAAATAGGTAGGTCACGATCATGATTTTTAGGAGTTTTTATATTCCATATTCATCAAATTCCCTCCTTGAGAAACCATGTT
Source organism: Viscum album (assembly GCA_963277665.1). Lineage (NCBI taxonomy): Eukaryota > Viridiplantae > Streptophyta > Magnoliopsida > Santalales > Viscaceae > Viscum > Viscum album. The sequence goes on from OY728152.1 coordinate 1,490,671,695, forward strand.
CATCATAGTGTGGTTCCCTATAACTATTTTAATCTATTTTTATTCTAAGAATAAATTAAATCATGAATATAATTTTTTTACATGGTTCCCATATATTTGGAAATGTCATTGAACCTGAACTGGCCTCTTTATGGTGAAATAATATCCATTCATAACATAGGTTATTGGGTCTCAAGATAATAAAAACTAAATGGCCATTAAATTTTCACACTTAGGTGAATGTTATCAAATTTTTTACTTCTATATTTTACATGTTTCTATGAAATTAATCCAATATTTCCCAAAAATATAAAAATCATGGGTAAAGTCAAAATTACTCTTACGTGAGTAAGAATCACTCTTACATGAGTCAGAATAAATCTTTAATTTATCCATGAAAACTCTTACACTTTTTTATAATGGCCCTTACAAAATATGGGATTCACCATTTTTGGAATTTGGTGACACTTATGAAATTGATGGAGGATTGGGGTCATTATCCAATGGAAAATAGAAATATCATATGCATCTTAGGGCCCTAGTCAAATGGACCTTATGAAAAGTGAAATTGTTATTACATTCTACAGAGGCCAAGGAAATGAATCTTTTGAACTTCATCATATCATAATTTCTCTAGTATAGAGCCACAATGACTCTTACGAACTCTATGGAGTTGTTTGATTACTCTAATTCATGGTAGAATGACTCTTATAAATTCTTATACATGGTAAAATCTTCAGTGTAAAGTCAAAAATGACTCCTAGGAACCTCATGAAATGAGATAAAATCTCCCCTGATGACTAATTCAATTAATCTTATATTGAGTTTAATGACCCATAACTGCCATAACATATCTGAATTTACATATTTCTATATCCATATACTTTGGAAAAGATATACCCATCTCCTCCTTTACAAAAAATGAAATATATTCCCTTCGAAGTGGAATCCAACTTCTTTACCTGTGAGGTTACATAATAGAGAAGTATGAAGAGTTATCCATATACTTTATTATAAAATTTAAATAAATCAATTAGACACAAAATTTTGGGTATTTAAAGAAATATTCACCAAAATAAATGTGTGGAAATTTTAATCTCAAAACATCCTATAAATCAAAGGATTAGAAAATATAAGGGCGTAAAATAAATAGAATAAAAAAATATAATGAATTTATTGAATCATTAAATTTCCCTAAACCTAAAACATAGCCTCTATGATGAATTAACTTTAAATATATTAGTTAAAAACTATAATACTAACCATGTGGGTTCTATTTTAATAGCCATGTCACTCAAAATCATCATGCCTTATAAATGTTCCCAATTCTAGTTCCATAATGAAGTACATTCAATTTATTTCTATTATTTACTTTCTCCTTTACTCATTTATACCTAAATTCTTGTAAATATTTTACAAATCACTCAAGTGTGAATTTAAAAGAAAAATATTACTCATCCCATGCTCATTTAGGGGTTTCCTTAGTATTGCTAAATTTCTAAATCTTTACCCAGTGAGTCAAGTACATGTGCCAATTAGGATTAATTTTTATGTTTGTTCTATATAAAAGGAAAATTATGATCTAATATGAGAATATTTTGAGGTCTAACAGATGTTTTAGCTCTATTTTGAATCATAATGCACAATTTATAGGTTTCACCGAAGAGTCACTACTAGAAAAATGATCTATAGCCACATATCTATAGCCAATGTTTTATAGATCTATAGTTATAGGATTATTTATAACCACGATTAAATTAGAATTGTGGCCAAATGTATTCTTAAAGAAATTTTTTTGCAAATTCCATGCCAATAGGGGTTTTTTCACAATACCCACAGGCGGCTCTCCTCCTCCCCACGACCATCCTCCCATCACCCTCATGATACCCTCCTCCCCTGATGATTCCACTCTCTTCTTCATGAACCTCTTCCACCGATGCATCAATATCCCCTCCCCAACACTACAGGATCACTTCCCCGACACCCTCCACGAGGATTCTCCTTGATGACTCTCCACCCACTACCTTCAAAACCCCAGACGCTGACAATGATGCCTCGCTCACCGCCACCCTCCCCTACGCCCCCACCACCCGAAACCCTCCACGACCCCAACCTATCTTCCTCATACTCTACCTAAAGTCATTCTACACATCCTCACCTAACTCCTCCCAACCTATGACATCCATTTTCTTGCAGTACCCCTACCTACCAACGGTTCCCCCTCCCCCACCTGTGCAATGTCCACCCCAAAAAAACACCTTCCCTAAAACCCACCATGCCCTTCCTGTGGAGTATTTTTAGGATTTAATTTTTGTTTAAATTATTCTAGTTTAAAGGTTTTATTCTTATATTATGTGTTTAAAAACGTTCTGAAATCATTAACTGTTATTTTCTTGGAAATTTTCACCATTTGAATTTCTAGGTTTTGAATGGTAAACTAATTTCCTTAAATCAATAAATTAGTCAACAAAAAATTAGGCTAAATGAAATTTTATTTGAAACATAATTCCAAAATTAATTTTATTATTTTTTTCTTATGTTTTTACAACATGTTTTAAAATTATTACTTGAGTAATTAGGATGCATGAATTTTTTCAGGAAAAAAAATTCATGCAACCATCACTAGGTGACACAAATTTCAAAAATATCACTTGCGTAATTTTCTTGTAACTATTTTGGTCCAACATAGTTTTAAATTATGGGGGATTTTACCATTTTATATTTATAGTCATATTTTAATTTCATCAGATTACTAAATCCTTATGCTCTTAGGGAATCTATGGGCCAATACCATAAGAGGATTTTTTTCCCTCTTTGAGTTAGATGACCTATCACTTTATCATGGGCTTGGTATGCCTTTATATGTAAATTATGGACCACTTATTGATTTAAATTTATTATATGTGTTTCTTTGATTGGTAATTAGTCTAATTGGTAATAAATAGATTTTTTTATTTTTATAATGATGACCGTGACCATAAATTGTTGATATAGGGTTCGAATTAATTTTTCACATGTTTAAACTTACTAACGGGAAGGGGAAAGGTGAATATAAAATGCATAAGATAAATTAACAATAATTCTATGTAATCATATCCCCTCCCTTACCTATTAAATATGTTGGCCCACATATTCCATTTTTTGAGGTTTTTAGGGTTTTTCACTGTCTTCTTGAAGTCAATTATCTCCTACTCACAGACGATAACTTCTTTATAACCCCCAGTCCATATTCTATAATACATTAGTACTCTAAAATCCCTCATCGAATGACTCATCTTGTCCAACTATGTATCGCATCATCAAACATTGGTCTTCCTCATCGACTATGAGACTCACTAATGGGGATACTCAGGTGAGGTTACACTAAATATTTTTTAGGCCTTATAACCTCATAAAACTCTTGATCCCATATCCCTTCTCCACATTGGTTAAAATTTTCACATTTTTTATTTTTGTATCTCTTGATTTTTAAGAATCACCTAATTTCAATAGTTCTCATTGCTTCATAGGTACCACCCTGAGGTTATGTAACTGCAACAACAATTAGTTCACCAATATTCATTTTTCTTTATTAATCTATTATGTTATAAACATAATGAACAAATATTTATTTCTTATATAAGTTGGAACATATTTTTTTATATTTTTTCTAAAATTGATTCATATTCTAATTCATTTTTCATATCTATTCATATCTGTTAACATAAATATATAGATTACTATTATAATTCATTTTTCATATCAGTAGATTTTTTTAAATGTAATTTTTTTAATATTAAAGTTTTTAAATATATAGGTTTCATTGTTTTTTAACTTATATGTATTAGAAACTAGAGTGTAATAATAACTATTTCTTAACCCACTCTTTAAGAAATTTATGGTTGAAACTATTATTTATCTACACACATTATGAATAAAAAATTTCATTTCATATTGCATTTGATTTTTATAAATGGATCAATTCATCTATCACATTTAAAAACACTAAATTACACTAAATTAAATTTTGAAATGAATCATATGTATTTTCACTCCAACTGGTTTGTTATACAAAATAACACTTTCAATAAAAAAATTATATTTTCCCTACACTATATTCTTTTTTATGAGTTGAAAATTTGTCATTTTTATACATTTTTCATATCTATAAATAGTTTTTATTTCTTATTACATTCTCTTCATTATAAATTTTCAAAACACATATTTTAACTCATTTATGGAGCTTTATTACATAATTATAAATTCAATTTTTCTCCTTAAAAAATATATAACTAACTTCTCCACATTCCTTTAATTCCTTCGTGGAGCCCAAATGTTTTTAGGTTCATGTTAGTATTATTTCCATGTTCTATACACACAAAATTTTGAAGAGTGTTTTGAGAAGATTAGAGTTTGAGAGTCGGTTATTATTTTAAATATTATAAAAAATTTAAAATATATTTATTATATTTAGATAATAACAATCAATCATAATAAATTATTTATTATTAGAATTCCCTTAAACATGAAAAAATATATATTATAAATTCCAATAAATTTGGTATTATATGGCTCATTATCTTCTAATTATGACTGTTTTATTACCTTACATAATTTTGGGGCCCTTCTATCAATAAAAAAAATATAAGCATAAACACTGTGGATTTATGCTTCATAGTGACTGTTAGAGATTAATTAATATTTTAGGTTATTTTATTTTGAATTGAGTTGATTTCATGTTATTGCAATGGAAATTGAATTACCTGTAAAGCAACATTCCTTATTCTATATGAGTTTAAACGTCTATTAATATTATTTTATTTTTTTATGAGTTTTTCTCAACTAAATATTTCACCTTTAAGAACTTCCGAAAGGTGACAATTTCTTGGGCCATTATGCATTCAAAATAAGTTAAACATATTCGATTTGGTTTCAGGAATGAAAAGTGAGATTCCCTTTTCAATTTTATTTATAATTAACATTTTTTATTATTCCAATTATTATCTTAATTTTTGAGCTTATGTAATTCTTATTCGATAATTTCAGGTATGAAAAATGGATATTCCTTTTTAAGCTTCTTTTATAGTAAAATTAGATGGTATGTTAGGTTATATATAACCATAATTAGAGGTTCTTTTGGTTATGGGAATTACTTTTCTTGTTGAATTTTCTACTTATGCTTACTAACTCATTTGATTTGAAGAATTAATTGTTCAACAGTTTAAAAGGACTTGGGAAAATGGAAACGAAATAACACACTAATATAGTAGTATTCCTACCTTTAGTATTATTTTCTTTTTTGTATGAGATTTTATCAACTAAATATATTACCTTCATATAGTTCATAAAATCAGAAATTTTTTAGAAATTAAACTACTTCTATATGGTTTTAGTTATAAAATGTGAGTTTTCTTTAAATGTATTTTTAATTTTCTATTATGATTTTAGCGAGTGCATAATATGCTATTCATTTTTACAATGTTATAAAATACCAAGTATTTTTACATGATTTTATCTTTTGTGTTAGTATTTTGTAATATTATACTTGGTTTTGTTTAGGGTGAAGTTGGATGTTTGGTTCTGGGTGAAGCTAGGACTGTTATAACCTAATTTTTTTTACTAGTTAAAATTTTGTTTTTTTCTTCATATGGTTTATGTCATCAAATAAATCTCAACATTTGATTTTAATTTTTTTATTGAATACATGAACTTGTTTTAATGATACAATTTATTTATTTAAATTACATAAGGTGAAAATGTTTCTACACAATTTATTTCCATTAAAGCTACATGTTTCCAAATATGTACTTATTTTTATTTAGTCTCAGTTTCATCTATGTACTTCCATTTTTTTATTTCATATTTTGAATTATAATCTTTAGCTTAACTATTTTTTTGGGTGAAATATATTCTCAAGGGGACCATATGACATAGTTGGTGTACCCTTTCCTTATTCATATTTACAATAATATAATTCCTACTTATCAATTCAGGGTAGTATCCGAATATGTGGGATATAAATTGATCTAAAATAGTGAATGGAAAAACTTTCTAATATTGCGGTTTCGGTTATAAAAAACATCATCACCATCATTAAATTTATTTTGAAACCTTCCATTATTTTCCTAAAACTTTTTTATGATAGGTTATACTTTCCCAATTACAATCTTAATATTTTGAAATTCATTCAAGTGAAAATTTTGACATTTTTAAAAAAATTATAATTTTATTATTTATTTAATTTTGATATTGAGGACTGGAAAATTTCAGACTCTAAATTAATTAATAATCAAATTTGTTAATATTAAATTCAATTTTTACATCAAATTTATGAATTTTATGTTTGATGATTTTAAAATATCCATGAATTTTTTTGGGGTTCGGTGGAATTCTTGTTACTGTTTATTTTCTAGCATTGAATTGTTGATTGTCCTGGTTTTTTTGAAATAAAAGGGATAAAAAATATTTTAATCCTTTGTATTATTATTTCTCCTTCAAGAAAGTGGATTTGAAGTTAACTTTATAATTGGTAGCCTCTTATTCCTCTTATGTCACAAAGATATTATTATTTAGCTGAAGCATGTCCTCTATTCTAATTTTTATTATCCTTGATGTAAATTTTATTCATTCTCATTTTCTAAAAGTTTTTAATTCCCATTTAGTGATTTTATGTTTAACTTTTGGGTTTTTTTGTTATCTGTGTTAGCCATTAGCTTGTGACAGTGCCCCTACCTACCATTTGTTCCCCCTCCCCCACCCATGTGCATTTCAACCAAACCAAGGCCTACCCTTAAACCCCTTCCACCCTTCCTCTGCAGTATGTTGCTTAAATTATTGTACTCAAGTTCTAATTTATATTTTAATTATTCTAGTCTATATTCTACTAGTTTACATCTTCCATTAATATATTATGTGTTTGACAACTTCCCAAAATCATTCATTCTAATTTTCTTAGATATCTATACCCTTTGAATTTACATATTTTCAATGGAAAAATAATTTTGGAAAACAAAAAGATTAATTGAATAGATATTAGAGGACATTAATTATACTTTAACATATAATTCCAAAATGAATTTTAATATTTATTTTCTTATATTGTTACTAAAAGTTTTAAAATTATTTCTTGAAAAATTTGGTTTCATGAATTTTTTTAAGAAACTAAAAATCTATCAATGATCACTAGGTGACACATATTTCAAAATTATCACTTAGGTAATTTTATTTTAACTCTTATATTCCAACATGTTTTTTAATTATTTGTTCCATGCCCATTTTCTATTTATAATTCTATTTTCATTTCTTCTTATTATTGAATCTGTATACTATTAGAAAATCTATGGTTCTATACCATATGGGGATTTCTTTTCCTCTTTTAGGTAGATGTCTTATCACTTTCTCAAGGACATGGGTTGTATCTTACATTAAAGTACAAAAGTCTCCAAATATTTTATCACTTACTTTATTTATATTTTAATCAATGTTGTAAATAATTGAAATCATATGACTGGGGATAATAAATTAGATTGATATTTTCATTATATTGATGAATCCTCTATGTAGATGTCTGATCCAACCCATAAGATTTTCCCCAAAAACTATTTGTCCAATACATGAAACATGTTAAACACTATTATAAGAAAATATCTAATATGATAAAAACTTCCCTATACAAAATTATATGTAATAATTACTAGTCAGCTCTCTCGTGCACTAACTTCCTCAAAAGTAACTATAACCCACTACGATACCAACTCTAAATTAATAAAACAATGCCTATTCTTGGAACAATTCCTGAAACACGTGATATCTACCCAAATATTCAGTAAATAATTACCTATCAGTTATCATATTTACTTATATAACCCACCATCATAGGTTTTTCACAATATCTAGTGTGGGCCCTGAACTAGAAAAAACAACTTTCTCACCTATCAGACATGATTGACCCCTCTAAATATTGAAATATTGATCACCAACCACTTCATACAAGGGACACATGTAAATAATCATTGTAATGAAATACAGTATAGGATTTTTAATATTATTATACCACTAACACTACCTTTATAAGAGATTGATACCCCAAAATAACCATGGCACACGAGCTCTACTATTTGAATTCTATGAATCTCAACCCACAAGCCCATTGATTAGGTTAATTGACACAAAATGGACATGAAGTTACCTTTACTAACATATTCAACTACGTTTTTATGGCTTCAAACCATGACACGCATTAACTCTTAAGGGTTTTCTAACATAACCTATGAGTAAAAATCTAACTCGTCTCATCAGTTCCAAGATTTTATTACACAATTTGAAAAGAAAACCTATTATGGAACTATATATATTATGATGATAGTTTGGAAAGATATTAAAACTAAGAGGTCTAATTAGGGACATGAAAAAACCAAGTCAAAGACCCACCATGCATGAAATTATCAGATCCCATTTACAAAAAACTCTCACAACCACTGTCACCCTCAAATAATAATATTCCCTAATATGGATTTATTTTCTATCTATCACATACATCCATCTATCATCTAATAACTACGTATTATTTCCTTGTGAACCTAAATAAAACTCCATCATCTCTTTTCACAGCCCCATGGTTAATAATTTTTATGATCCAAAGCGCACCTTCTCTCAAGGTAGTTTCATAAGAAAACTACCCTTTAGAGATGATCTGACTGACACTTAGCATTTCTAGACAAACAACGAATTGACAATTGATCATCAAAACCAATATAAATAATTAATTTTCTAGACTTAATGATCCATACACATTTCCTTAACCCATCATTCATCCAAAATCTCAAGTTTCATCATGCTTCTACAGTAAAAAACTATATCATTTCATTACATGGTCTTCTAAGAATGTTACACCTTCTTACTACTCATCCCACTTTTCCTTTTAGGTATTTCTCAAAACAAAACCATAAAAATAATATCAAACCTAAACCCAAATAAAACTCTAGATTCTAAACTGAATCCAAAAGCCCAAAATAACATACTATTAGGGCTCTCAATTTTTCAAGACATAATCTTTGATTCCTAATGAGTATATCATTGAAATAATTGCTTTTATGTGAATAATTTAAGTTTTCTTCTAATGGAATTTTACTTTAAGTTTTGTTTCTTATCATAAGTGGTGAGTGTTTTGATTCTAATGTAAATGCTTGACATTAGATAATTTGTATTCCTCTCAATGGGTAAACCAGTTATTTCATTAGATCCTTTACTTTAAATGACATGGATGCTTAGGTCTATCATGATTTTTTTTCTTGTTCATTGATTTGATGGGGTTATAAGACACATCAGGAAATACCCCTAATGGTTTAAAGCACATGGGTGAATTAAAAAAGAATCTATGGGGAAATCCAAAGGAATAATCACATGAAATATATAGAAGAACAGACTCTATTGGTTTTCTCATTATGGGAAGAGAACCATAAATATTCGAGATGGAACACTTTTAGAATTATTGAGGTTGAATGGGAAGATAATACCAAGTTATGTTTTTAACTTAAAAATGTTCTTTTTTCTTTCTTTGGTTGAAAATATTGATTCATATTCATTGAACATTTTAATTTATAAATTGATAAATACGAATGATGAAAGGATTGGAGGATTAAAACATTACTTAGGTGATTAAGCATAAAAAGATATTTCTATAGATTTGTTGGGAATAAATTAATACAATGAAAGTGAAGGAAATTTTTTCTAGAACCAAGGAATCAAATAGAAGGATGGGTGGATACTCTGAAAGAGGGTGTTTATTGATCATTGATTGATGGAATTCCTTGAGAAAATGGCACCACATGTCTTAAATATTAGTGTTAATGATTGATTTTTTATGTTTATGAAAATGTAAGTTTTAATTTATTGATAACCTTTGAACATTACATTAACATGAAAAAAGGGTGGATGGTAATTAAAAATAAATATTGATATGTACATGTATTACATATGATTATATTATAAATTTGGAAAATGTAAATTATTTTTTAAGTATGATTAATTATATAGAATAATATGGTGGGACTAATTTCTAATGTATTATATGTATAACATTTTATGAAAAAACTACTTCCCAAACAGGACTATAGATTTTAGATGCCCAACATTTCATTCTATATTATAAAGATGAAAATTATTTTCAAACAGTGTATGGTTTCTTTGATCATGACTACCACTTTGATAGAAAATGAACATCTTGGTAGTGGTATTTTGATAACTCATAAATTACATATACGCATGTCACGTGGGATGGTTTGTTGAACCATGTTTGTGTATAAAACATTCCACTTTCCATTTAGTAGTTATAAAACTAACTCTTATATACACCTTCCCATTTCTATGAGATGGGGTTTTACCCGTGACTCAACCACTAACTGAAATATGATGGGGTTAGATCATTGGGGAGGGAATCCCCATTGACTTATCTTTTTCATAGTATGTTCAATGTGTTAGGATCGTAGATGGTATTGAGATCCAAGGTACTTCATTATCTTCTTCAAATGTGATTTGATTGATAACTATATGTAAATTTGTTTTCATCTATATTTATGTGAATGAGTAAATTGATCAAAATCATACATCTACATCTATTTAGTATATATTAAATACATGTATGTTTCCTAATGTCTATTATATGATCAAACTCTATTGGTTTACTCCGTTGTATATGTAGTTTTATGGTCTGGCTTGCTGGTGCCTATAAGTGTCGCTTGAGTTGTGGTCAAAAGTGACAACTCACTTCAAAGGATGACATTTTGGATATCCTATAAATGTTGACCAATGAGTTTTCAAGTGATTGTGATGAGAGGAGGGTCATTTTGGGTCATAAGGAAGAAGAAGTAGTGAATATGGAGGGCTCTACTGCTAGATATGGAAAGATCTATCTAACATCTAAAAGTATCACCATGGAAAAAAGCACAGAACACATTCTTGGGAACTTAATCAGCCCAGCTGAAGTGGATGACTTAGATCTCAAGAAGAATATCCTATCTTATTGTCAGGTAATCCTAATCATTTGGAGTTTAATTTAGCCTTATGTTCAGCAATTTTCTAGATTCTTTGTGAGTGGAGTATTGTGTTTCTAGGTAGTATAAGTTCATTTTTATAGTGGTGTTTTAATCTTGTATTGAAAATATATAATCACATCACAATAAAAGTTTATAGTGTTAACATTGTATTTGAATTTCGGTTTGTGTAGTAGAGGTATGGGATAACTGTTTTTAGTATTAACCTTGTATTAGAATTATGGAATAACTATTTTTTACAGTATTTTTAATCTATAAACATGTTCATAAATCATGGTAGTATACCAATATCCATGGTTTTTAACCATGGAAGTATACACATAAACATTGTTTTGAATCTTGGCTATAATCTGATGTGGAAAATTCTATAGCCACATTTTGAAACTGTGCCTATGGTTCTACTACCACAGTGATAACTGTGGCTATAGTCATAACCCTATTGCCATGAAAATACGAGACACGGTCCACTAAACCATTTCTATTACCTATATCCACGGTTATAAACCATGGTTATTTCCGGAATTTCTAGTGGTGTGTGGAATTACCACTCTCCATTGTAGTTAGTAAACTCTAACACCATAGAATTTAAAAAATAAAATGTGCACATTTAGTGTTATAGTTGTACTAAACATTTGTTTAATCTATCACCTTCAACATATTTGTTTCTTTTTCTAGTTCTATTTAGTTTTTACTATTAAAGGTAGATATGAATAATTGATTTTCTTATATTAGTATGAATTTCCTTTCCCCTATATTGGAAGATATTTTCCTTCTGTTTCCACTAATTTGATGAATTTTGTAGAGTATTTATACAAATACTGTTATATTTTTTTTAAATAATCACCTCCTGATCATCATATAACAACATATTTTTGTTCCCACACATATTCAATTCAGATCTTCCAAATCCATCCCCTATAATTTAATTAAGCATTGATAATGAATTAATTTATATATCTATGTTTGTAGGTATTATTGGATTTTAATATGGCTACTTAACAAGGTAATTAATGGATATTAGGGGATAAAATGGGTAAATAATATAGTATTGTAAAATAAAATTTCACTGTAAAACTATATTGATATTTACTTCATAATGTTTGATACAAGTTACTCAATATTCTTGGGCAGTGAATACATTAATCATAAAATTCATGTTATTCAAGAAAGTATTGGTTCAATTAATAAAAGACGTATTTTGAAGAAGATATAAAAATTAGTTTAGAATCCCCTCAAGTTAGTGATTTTAATGTGGGGCAGTATATCATAGAATATGATTCAAAAATTACTAGTCATTTCATGAATTTACAATATTTGAAGTTGAAAACCATTTCATTTAACCATTCATCAATGTTGATTTCAAATTTCAAATTAGTTTCTCATTGATGGAATAGTTTTAAAATTATCAACCGTATTCAAATTGATATTTACAGGTTTCAAAACACACAAAAATATAAAAGAAATACATAAAAATGAAAAAAATGAAAAAATTAAATTTTAAATTCCTAAAGACTTTATGTTTTTCCGTCACCGCACTAGAATGATAGATTTCCCTCAATTCATTAGAATATATATTGAATTTTTAATATATTGTAAATAAGAATAGATATATCTATGTGTTAAGGAAAGGTATAACCGGAAGGTTCTATTGGTAGATAGGTTAGAGGAGTGTGATTTAATCCATTGGTTCTTGTGGTATATTTTCATGGTACTTCTTTAGCTTGTTTCCATTAATAGTGAATGAGTTATTTTATCCTTATTTATTGATCTATGTAAGGAAAAATGAATATATATATATATATATATGTGTGTGTGTGTGTGTGTGTGTGTGTGAAAATAAAGGATCTTCCCATATTGGGTGATGTTTACCTAGAATTAATTTTAGTATTGAGTTATAAATAATCACTTGGCTTTCTGGATGAAAGTATTTTTTTAATAAAATTTTCATGGGCCACGTTTTTAATTATTTTAAAATTATTGAATTTTTTTAGTATTATTTCTAATTTCATATCTCTCATCAATTTATAGTATTTTTCATTTTCATTCCTATCTAAATATAGATTCACTTCTTTGATTTCCCGGTATTATTAGTGATCCAACATCATAATTAAGTGAAAAAATCTTCCCATAAATTAATTGGTATGGAATTATTCCAATTGGAGTTTTATAAAATGTTTTATAATCCTACAAGTAGTCTTCCAACCTTTTGATCCAGTCCTTCCTATTGGGCTTCACAATATTCTCTATGAATATATTTACCTCTCCATTTGAAACCTTCTCCTATCCATTATTTTCAGGGTAGTAAGTATTTATGGTCTAATGATGCAATCCATACTTCTTAAACATATATTTTAGGTTATTATTGTCGAAGTGGATTCTTTGGTCACTGATGATTTCCCTTAGGACTCTAAATCTATAAAAAAATGTTTTAGTTGTGAAAATAATAACATTAGCATAATTAGTTTTTGTATCCCTTCCTTACATCTATTTTGAATAATTTTAAAATTTTAATAGAATGTAGGATTTTCTAAATGACATAGGAAAATGTCCCATGATGTCTATAATTCCTACCTAAAATATCTCAAAAAAATTATCAGTTTTTAGGAATATTTATTGTTTTGGATATGTTACCATTGAACTGACATTGTAATCATATTTTAAAAATTTTATTAGAGTATTTGAACAATGTGGGATAGTCTATAGCTAATTATAAAACTTTACAAATAGTCCTTTGAGGTCTAAAGTGGCCTCCACAAGCTGGAGTATGATAAAATTATATAACAGATTGTGTATCACTCTATATAAATAATATTATAATCACTTGATCATTATATATGTTTAGATGATATGGTTCATCCAAAATATAAAACCATGATTTAAATTTGAGTTTGATAATTTTTTGGGGTAAAATACTGTAGAGGATACCAAAAGTTAGACAATAACAATAGACCATGGAACTTATATATAAAACAAATATACCCAATCTCCTATAATTAAACCATTGAATAGATTTTTATCTGGTACATCCAAATATATTTTTTAGGGTAGCCAACTCAAGTGGAATTACTCTTGATTTTCAAGTCATCTTTTGTCCTTAATCTCGAAATCAAAACTCCTTAATTAGAAAAATACATTTAACTAGTCCTGGTTTAGCTTATTCTTTATTCATTGGGTACTTAAGGGTTATATTATCAATGAAAATAGTGACCTTAGTCCCCATCAAGTATGATATAAATTTATCTAATGATGAAAGCATCCAATAACTCTTTTTTAGTAGTCATATAATTTTTTTGGGTTAGATCCAGTGTTCTTGAGGCATATGAAATGACATGAGGTATTTTTATAATTCATTGAGACATCACTACTCTAATAAAATAATTGTAAGCATAAAAAAGTAGCTCATCAGGATACTCTATGTTGGGTGAATTCATTAATGATTGTGTTTTTATCTTACTCCTTATTTCATCATAATCTTCCATGTAATTATTATAAAAAATAAATTCAACATCATTCAAAATAAATCTAGATAGTGGTATATAGATCTTACTAAAAAAATTATAAATATTCTATAGAAGACTTCATGCCCTTGAAAATATTCAACATGCTTCAAAAAAGTGTGGTAAGTATGTTCATTGATAACATAAAAATTTTATTTATCAGTATTAATTCCATGTTTTAAAATTAAATGTCCAAGAACAATGACTCTTTCTGATATGAAATAGAACTTTTCCAATTTTAAAATAAGATCCTTTCCATTTATAGTTTTCAAAAACGTTTCCAAATTTCATAAGTAATGATCAAAATAGACTCTAAAATAGTAAAATAATCTAGGAACACTTTTGGTCAATATTTAATAAGGTTAGAGAAAATTATTACCCTATATATTTGAAAGTTACATGGTGGATTACATTGCCCAATAGGAATCCTTATATAATAAAAGGTATCATAAGTACATGTTAAAGTTATCCTGTCCTAGTTCTCGTGTGTAATGGGCACATAAAAGTATCATAAAACCCCATAGAGAAAATATTAATGGGTCTAACCTAGTAATATTTTTGACATTTGGAAAATAAAGGGAATGGGAATATAATCTCTCCTAATGAATTAGTTAAGTTTATTATAATCTATACAAACTATCCATCTATTTGGATTCTTATGGGAATTAATTCATTCTACCTATTTCTTACTCTAGTCAGTCTAGTTTCCTTAAGGTCTATGTGAATGGGACTGAACCATTATAAATCCAAAATGGGGAAGATAATGCCTAATTCTAAAATTTTTCCAATGACTTTATTTATTACCACAAATATGGTTTGGTTGAGTCCTCTTTAAGGATTCCAAAAAGGTATTTAATTTCATTTAATTAAGTTTTTTATTATATATATTTTTGTATTTATTACAGCAATATATCCTAAACTCCAACCTATTACTTATACATTTTCTCTCAAAAAATTATCTATTTTTGTTCTTAGTCTGGGAATAGGTTACTAGAAATGACCATTGGAAGATTATTCCATTCCATTAAAATATAATTATTTAAGATTAGTGGGAAAGGGTTTCAACTCCATGTTTAAGGTGTATTTTAAGGATTAAATGGGATTTGAATTTATCAAAAAAAATGAATCTATTTAACTCACACAAGATAGAATATAAACATTATTATCTTTAAAAAATTAGTCAAACCCATCCAAGGAATTAGTGATTAGCTCTTTTTCTATGTTTTGAACATATTTTTCAAGTTTCTCCCAATATTTTTCATAGAATTTTCACATTTTAATTTATTTCCCAATGTCAAAAATTGATGAAAAGTACATAATTCCCCATAAGAATTATATGCTTTATTCTGTAAAAGTGTGAAAAGTTAAAGATCCTCTTGTGGGTACATAAATGAATGAAATATGTTGAAGTGGATTGTATTATAAACTAATTTAAGAGTGATAGTCCCTTTATGTTCATTTATAAGGGTATTAGTTATCTTTAGTTAGGGTCTACCCAAGATAATGGGTGAATGCTTTGAGGACCTATCAACCTCTTTGTTTAAAACATAGAAGTCAACTAAGAATTTTAGATTCTATAATCGAACTAGAACATAGTAAATAACTCCTTTTGAGAAACTAGTTTATTTTTTTATAATTTGAACAACCATTCTTATGTGTTTCAATTATACCATCTGAAAATAAGTAAATACAGAATTTGGAATTACATTTATTGATTCTCCAATATCACATAATTCATCTTCAAAATACATAAATATAATTGTATAAGGTATGGAAAATGTCTTTGGATATTTACATTTAGCTATAAATTATGTTGTGATCAAGGTTGAAAAAATTCCTATATTAAAATTCTCATTCCCTTAAAGTATCCTTTCTAAGGGACTTAGAATAATTTGGAATTTTATTAGAGCATGAGCTAAGGGAATGTTAATTTAAACATTAAATAAATTTTCAAAATTACATTAAAAATTTCCTCCTCTTCTTTCTTCCATTATTAGATCATTCTAGTGATAATCTGTAGTAATATATCATTCATTCTTCTATCATTGTTAGGTTTATTATGATTTTCTCTTTTCTTTCCTAAGACCATATTACTCTTCCTCTATATAATTGTTATTAGATTACGTTTCAATTAATTTTTTAGGTATTCATTGGTACATTAATGATTTTTATTAGATTTGTGCTTAAAAATATATTAGATTTATTTACCACTTATAGTTGTGACCATTCTCACATTTTCCTTGGGGATTATAATTGTATGAGTTGATAATTTTCAATGATTCTTGGACAATATCCTAACAACAATTACTAGATAATTATTTAGTTCATTTACCTCAGTTTTTGTATCTTTAAAATATAAGACTTTTTTATTAAATGCGGAAAATTTTGAAATTATTGAAGGATGCTCAAAAGTCTTTTTTTGGATGAAATAGTTGAGTTTGGTAAACTGGTTGGTTGAAGGCTTTCTTGTATGGTTTTTTTAATGGTGAAGGTCATTTATATTGTTACTGATAGGGTGGTATGGAATGAATATTATAGTTTCTAAATCCATACTGAACATGGGGGTGTCCTTATCCTTTAATTTTTTGTTCCAATTACCGTTATAATAGGAAGGTGTATAAATATCATCTTCCTACACTTTATCACATTGATTAGTATAATTAATAAAATAAGAACATAGACCACATACCTTTACTAAATTTTTCTACTCACTTGTCTATTTGAGATCCATATGACCAATCAAAGTGGTAATTTCTTCATGTTTTCTCTCTATAAGGGGTAATTTTTAATACCTTACCTTATATAGTCCTCTTGTTTGAGTACCTCAGTTATGAAATTGCTAATAATTTCTTTGTCCTTTATATTAGTACTTTTTCGTCTATTAGTTATTTTCTTTTAGGGGGCCTCCTTATCATGGGTCAATTATTTTCATATTAATATCTAGTATGCCTTGTTAGAAAAATACTAGTGATCAGTATTCCTCAATGGATTGTTGGGGACAACTAGTACACACTTTTGTTTTATAATTTCCTAGTAATTATATAATTTTTCTACTGATTCCAATATTATAGAATATATCTCTTTTCAAATTGTTTTACTCTTTATAGTGGGGGAAAACATTTGAAGTAATCTCTTATATAGTAATTTCTTATAATTAACCTCTCTTGGTTGTATACTAAACATTCATTCCTTAAATTAATCTTTCAAAGAGAATAGAAGGGCTCTAACATTTATGTATTCTTATGCAACTCTCTAGTCTTGAGTATTGATCATGCCATGTTAAAATCCCTCATGATATTGTTAGGGTATTGTTGGAACCAAGGTGTTTATAGATAGTGTTTTGGAATTTTTTTCTATTATCAATACATTTCCAGGTTGATTGATGGGTTTGAATACAAAGGGATATGATTTACAGGTCATGAGAGGACAAAAGATGAATTGAAGAATTTTGAAATATAGATATGTTTTCCTATGATTTCCAAATTTTTGGCTATGAAGCATTAAAGGAATAGAAAATTTTATACATGTGGAAAGGTTATATATTCATATAAGTATAAGATATTTCCCACTATTTTGGAGGTTTGGTACTTTTTTGGTAAATCTCCACTCTATGTCAAGCAGTTCTTGTTAGTTTTTAAGTCTCCCATTGAGTTCATAGTTTAACAATCATTGAATTCTAGTGTAGTTTCACATGGATTGTGTAGGTGGAGGTGACATGTTTTGTAGACATGGAAGAGAAACATAGAGGATGGTAATTATCTTATAAATATAGGCTTACCACCTTGTTAAAAACAAAATTATATTTAGATAATTAATATAGGCACTCTCTTATTGTTAGTTTCATTTTCAAAAAATGATCTTGATTAAAATATCTAGGAAAAATAAGTTACATGAACAGAATTTCATGAGAGATAATTTCCATGAACATTCTTAATTGATGAATGTTGTGTGAAGGTAGTTGATCGAAGGAATTATCAAGAACATAGTTATATAAAATTGGAACGGTGAAGGAATTATAAGAGACATGCATGGGTGATATTAATTGAGTGAAGTGAGTTTCATGAACCATACCTAGATGAACTCACCTAAGTGAATGAGTTCTAGGAAGGGACTTGAGAAAAGGCCCTTAAGTGAAATTTTATTAGTGAAATTTAAGGGAAATTACTATGGGAATGAAAATATTTGAATAGAGTTTTTTAGGTGATTATTATTGATATGAATATATTTATTAGAGAATCATACTCAAGTATTCATGATTTAAATAAAATATCACATTCCTAATGATATTTAAGTGAACTACATGTTAATAAACCAAGTATACTTCCATTTGAAGTAGTGTAACTATCCCTAAATAAAATTTTCTATTTATTACACTTGATAAGAAATAGATATGACCTAAAATTAAATCTATAAAACTATAGAATATTATTTTATTATGGTTCCCTAACACAAAATCGTTTTAACCCCCTAAGAATATCCCTTAATAGTGAAAAATGTAATAACTATTGTTCCTTGATTAAATTTTGGAATCTATTTTGTGTTGGATGTGTAACAAACAGCAATGAATTTAATAAGTTTATTGTAACAGCCCAAGATTTTATAAAAAAATATATATTCTTTTTAATTTTATTAATGTCTTGTGTTGTACGCTACACCAAAAGGAGCTTGCACAACACACATCCTTGACTTGCCTTGCATTACACGCAATCGCGACCTTCCTCGATAGCGTGTGTAATACGCAATACTGAGTTTCATTAAACAACGATATGCTATTAAAATATTATTAAAACTAGCCGTTATGAATAGTAATAACCACCTTTTAAAATTCTATAAATCTTATTTTTCAAAATGAACTTCATTTTTTGGATTCGGAATATCGAAATTAGCTTAGGTTGAAATTTTGGTGATTTTCGGATAACTTTCATATTTTGATGAATAGTGAAAATTACTAAATTATAATTAAAAACAACTTTTTTAATCGAAATAATTAATAGTGATAAATCATTAATTTGAGTGGTTTTAAAGTATATTTAGAATATATTTTTACAATTTAATACAATGTTGGTCATTGGATGTAATTTCACATTTAAACTAGACATAAACAAGTGTCAATCTTTTGATAGATATTGTTTCTTAAAAAAACACGCTATTTGTTTTAACAGCGGGATTTAATTATAAAATTAATTAATGCAACTTTTATGTTATGAATTTGGTAAAATAGACTTCATTTTTGAATTCGGAATATGAAATATAGCTTGGGATGAAATTTTGGCATTGTTCTGAAAAACATCAATTTTTGATGAATAGTGAAACTACTAAGTGGTAGTTAAAAAAACTGAATTTTTCATAAAACTTAATTTTGCCGCTTCTGTGAATGGAATTTCGAAAATCTGAGAGACACGGTTAATATCAAGGACTAAAATGTGGTTCAATGAGATGAAAATAATTTTTTGGTGAATAGTAACTTTTTACTTTTTTTACCGCGGTTAATAGTAAATAGGGTAACTAAGGGTAAATATGATATCAATATTACCCTAACACATGTCCTAATTCTATTGGACAAGTGTAATTCGACCAAAAACAAACTTAGGAATAAAATATGACCATTTAGGCCCACTTGGATTAGATTAGGACATTTATTATTAATTTATTTAAAGAAAGGTTAAAATAGTTAAAATCAAAGTTTAATAAGTAAATCATTTTTAATATGGGGTTATACATAAGATAAATTCGATTGTAAATATTCATTAGAAAGATAAAAAGATTTCCTACATGATGGTATTTTATTTGTAATTTTTAGACATAAAATAATTTAATTTATTTATGACACAACGATGATGCAGTAATTATCTTATTAATGAAATATTGACATAATTGATGTTATAAACACCAAAATAAATGTAATTTGAGATTTTTTATGAATTACACTAATTTTCTAGGTTACTATGATATATTAATGATGATTTAATCAACTTGGTTCGAACATTTAATTCTGTTATGACTTTCACAAAAATCATATATCAAATAGTGTCAAAATTGACACAAAATAGTTTTTAAATCAAATATTATATTATTAATTGTTATTTTATTCCTAAAAATCTAAGGTTCGGCCAAATTACTTAGATAAGGATATATATATTAATAATAAACAATTTGGGGTTCGTTTGGCATGTTATAGTAAGTGTATTAACCATATAGTGAAAGAAAACAAAAAGACACGGCAAAAGTTAAATTATTTAACTTAGAGTTAAATCTAATTGATAAGGTTTAAAATAAGATCCAAACATGTCTAAATTTGATTGGTTGATGAGATTACAACCCTATCTCATCTAAGCTTCGAATATGAGTCATTTTTGGAGGTTTTTAAGTGGGGTTAGATTTATTATAAATTAATATTTTTAAGAATTCCTAAGGTGCCCCTCTCCTCCCTTATAAAAGGACACCTCCTCCCCCTCCTCCTCACACCAATTTGAGCACTCAAGCTCGGCCAACCCCTGCCAAAATCTCTTCTCCACTTCCCTAGCAACATCCTAGAGGTTCTGGTCTTACTCAAAGACCAATTTTAGTTCCCTAAGAGGAGGTCTCCAAAAGGCGCTTCAAAGAAGAGGTAATTACCGTTACCAATTCTTTCATCTTTATTTCTTCTTCCACTTCTTCTTCTTAGGTTGTTTCATTATGAAGTAATAACATCAGTATAACTCATATACTGATATGTTATTATAAGTATGAAACAACCCTATTTCACCATCTATCCATCCTACGGAAAAAGAAATCACCGCGCGTGCGTACGTACGGACTACCGTCTCCACGACGCGATGAGATTCATTCTCCATGTTAACCATTTAAGAATGATTATAATGTATACATAAGAAATAATAATGAAATATATGACATTATAAAGCTACTGGATTTATGTATATATATACATATGTATGTCATCTACTTACTTCCATTTCAAGACAATAAGGAAAGGAAAACAGCGTTCATGCGTACGTACGGACTACCGTCTCCATGAACGGTGTTTTTCATTTTATTTATCTACCTATTATATATATATACTGAATATATATGATATATAAATCATATTTTATATTCTGGAAGTAAGTAAATCATGATATAAGTAACAATGATGTCAAGAACAACAAGTCAAAACACCTACGATAAATGAAACGACTTTACCCAAAACGCTTCTTTAACATGGAATTTACAAAAGAACGGGTAATATAATGTAATAAGTGAACCATATATGATATCATAACAATGAATATGATTCTGTAATAAGTCAATAACATGATTTAAATCATTATACAGGAGGTTCGGACAGTTACAAAGCAAGTCGGACCTATGGTAAGGGAAATATCACAATCTCATTTTTATCCGAGATTGTTTATTCGTAAGTATTTACTGGGGTGTATTTTATCATCCACATCCATGTTCCCTCAATATGTAATATTGTTTCCATCCACCTGAAATAATTTAAATCCAATTTTACCCTTAGGTGAGTTTTTAGTAAAGAATATGAAGGGAATCTTTTGTCGTTTTTCCGTACGAGGTACTTTTTGACTTTTCCGACAAAAGTACGAAGAATGTTTTTTTTAACTTATACGGCATGAATGGATTTTTAAAACATTACTTCAAAGAAGCTTCCTTTACAAGTTTTCAAGTTTATTTTTAATCAACTTCTTTTATTTTAAAGTTGTATGACATGTTATGAAAGGAAAAATGTTTTTGAAGAAGAAAGGATATTTTCCTCAAGAATTCAATTCAAGTGTTTTATCAAAATTATTTTCCATCTAAGATAATAAAGGGTTCTGTTTCTATCCATATTTTTACATTGGTTTGACTATGTTGTGATGGAATTATGTTTATGAATTCCTTTATCATATATGAATTGATTTATGATGTCATGATGTTTCAAGAATACCATTTTTGTTATATGTGTTATGCGATGATGTATGTTTTATGATCATGTGGCACACATAAGAAAGGATTCATTATAAGATGGGTGGGACCTATATCTCCCTCCAATGCATTGGGTAATGATTTTATATCTCATGAGATAGACATGGCTGGAACGGAAGGTTATTTTGGTTCAGTGATACAGGACTGAAACGAGGAGTGAACTCGGTTCAGAAAGGGACTTTGTCCACTAAGATAGTCTTGGAAATGAGTCATGACTAACAAGAAATGATTTTCCATGATTATGTGTGCATGCCACAAAGTTTCAAGTTTCATGTTATGATTATGGTGATCTCATTTTCACTTCTATGATTTGTTCCATGTTAAGATATTATGATCTCTTTTGCAGGTTATGATTTTCAAAAAGATATGATATGATTTTTAATTTCTTTTGTATACCCTTACTGAGCATTTGAGCTCACCCTTTTATGTTTTCTTTTCCCCAGGATATAAATAAAGGTTTTAGGTAAAAAAGGGAAGATCTTTATGGGGGATATTGAAGATCTTTCACCAAGATTAGAAGATTACGTTCCGAGTTTCCAAAGACACTAAACTATTACGATCCTTTAGTGTGTGTTTTTGTTACGTACTAAGTATTCCGCAAAAGTAATGTAATGTCCATGTACGTCAAGATACGGGTCTCTACAGTTGGTATCAGAGGAAAGGTTTAGTCAACCTTTGGAAACTAGGATGTGAGAACTTTAGTGAGATCCCTAGAGATATTTCTAAGGTATGTCTAGGGATTCCCCTAAGGATAAGTATACGATATAGTTCTAGAACTATGGTAACGATATTAGATTAAACCAAAGAGGATAGATATTTAAGTTACTCCCCCTTTATTACGATTTTTGCATCTAACACTATTCTTGTTTGGGTTTTAGAAAATGGCTGGAAACAAGATGATTCACAATAATGGAGGATATGATGGGCAATGGAATGATATTCTTCATGAGCAACCAAATGAAATGGGATTTGGATGTCCAAACATCATTATTATGCCGAATCAGCAATCTCACAACATGATCAATAAAGTAAAATTTGGAAAGTTTCCTGACTCGACTAATAAGAGAAAGATGGAGTTCCATGATGATCATAGAGGAAAGAAAGTTCAATTTCCCCTATGTAAATCATGTGGGAAGAGGCATCAAGGAGAATGTTTCAAGGGAATTGGAAGATGCTTTGGGTGTGGAAAAGAAGGACACAAAGCAAGTAAGTGCAAAGGAAAAGGGTCGGTTAACACCATGGATGAGGATAATGGTATTGCTACGACATCAAAAATGGTTAAGTGTTTTAAATGTGGAATGTATGGGCATTATGCAAACAAATGCCCTAAGGGAAAGACTCATGAAGGGAATCAGTATGGTCATATGGGTAGTATTTATGTGGTTGATGATGAAGAGACTACAAATGATCTGTGAGATGAAAGAATTTTTGAAGCTCCGTCAATGGTTTGAGAATGTAGTGGAATGATTACATGTTTATCATGTGTAATTTTGGAATAAAGAGACATCTATGGATTGTTACACTGTTGTCTTTCCTTGTGTTTTGAAAGTGTATGATTAATGTTACCAGTATCCATGAAAGGTTATTCAGATATTTTTGGAATGTAGATGATATGCGCATAATGAAGGGATAAAGAGAAAAATAAATGTTTGATAGTATTCATGAGCTCATGATTGATATAAGGACTAAGTGATATCATGGTTTGAGTATATTGAATTTTGAGGATTTTGGTATGTGGAAAGTGTTAACTTTTAACTGCACTCATGTTTTCACTAAGGTATTCAAGAGGATACACGATTAAGGACTTTGAATGTTTGGAATGTGACCAACAAGACATATCTTATGATATGTGGGGATCAACGACAGTATTAAATCTCTGGTAATCGATGTCACTATATTATGAGAGTGGACTGCAGTATTATGTATAAGCCTAAAGATTAGACTGTATTATGTTGGACATAAGTTAGTTTAAGGATAGAATATGGGATGTTATAGTAACGTAGTTTTAGAAAAAGGGACAACCTGCAGGACGGGCGACAGCCCATCGCTTCGGACAAGGCTGTAGGAATCGAACCCACAACCGAAGTGCGACTGGCCTTTATCGCCTACCACTGGCCTACAGGAAGTCCCTGTTTAGTAGAAACTAGTTTTATTATATTAAGCAGCATGATATATGAAGTATAAGTCCATTTCAGGAACCATATATGATTAATCCCACTATAGATCGACTTATGCATATAATTTTTGCTAATCTTTTGTTTGAGACAGATGGAATGACCCGTCATTCTATCACATGATCTGCTAACACTTCACGAATAACAAATTCAACTTCATTTATTTAAGAGATGAAGTAGAAATTGTTCAAGGCACGAACAAAAGTGAGATTGTACCAAAATAAAGTAAGTATTTATTCTAATTCAAATTCTTTAACTTTAGGGAAATGATCTTGAAAACCAAAAATGTTGTCCTAGTTCTCTTATACCTGATGAATCAGATGGTACCTTAGATCGTCACAAATTTATGGATTTGTGATTACTGGCTTTTCCATAGCCATGTTCTCTACCACTCTCCATCAGAACATGATGGTTAGATTTCTCTTCCATATCCATATTTTCACCTATGTCGAAACCCAGTGATTAGTTTATTTGGGTAATCGTTACATTTCATACTTTAGTTTTTAAAGCCAAGTTTTGGTATTCCCTTTTACGATGTGGGTTTCTATTAAAGAAACTTTCAAATAGTAAACCATTTATAACCCCGACGAATTTCGAGGGCGAAATTCATTTTAAGGGGGGTAGAATGTAACAGCCCAAGATTTTATAAAAAAATATATATTCTTTTTAATTTTATTAATGTCTTGTGTTGTACGCTACACCAAAAGGAGCTTGCACAACACACATCCTTGACTTGCCTTGCATTACACGCAATCGCGACCTTCCTCGAGAGCGTGTGTAATACGCAATACTGAGTTTCATTAAACAACGATATGCTATTAAAATATTATTAAAACTAGCCGTTATGAATAGTAATAACCACTTTTTAAAATTCTATAAATCTTATTTTTCAAAATGAACTTCATTTTTTGGATTCGGAATATCGAAATTAGCTTAGGTTGAAATTTTGGTGATTTTCGGATAACTTTCATATTTTGATGAATAGTGAAAATTACTAAATTATAATTAAAAACAACTTTTTTAATCGAAATAATTAATAGTGATAAATCATTAATTTGAGTGGTTATAAAGTATATTTAGAATATATTTTTACAATTTAATACAATGTTGGTCATTGGATGTAATTTCACATTTAAACTAGACATAAACAAGTGTCAATCTTTTGATAGATATTGTTTCTTAAAAAAACACGCTATTTGTTTTAACAGTGGGATTTAATTATAAAATTAATTAACGCAACTTTTATGTTATGAATTTGGTAAAATAGACTTCATTTTTGAATTCGGAATATGAAATATAGCTTGGGATGAAATTTTGGCATTGTTCTGAAAAACATCAATTTTTGATGAATAGTGAAACTACTAAGTGGTAGTTAAAAAAACTGAATTTTTCATAAAACTTAATTTTGCCGCTTCTGTGAATGGAATTTCGAAAATCCGAGAGACACGGTTAATATCAAGGACTAAAATGTGGTTCAATGAGATGAAAATAATTTTTTGGTGAATAGTAACTTTTTACTTTTTTTACCGCGGTTAATAGTAAATAGGGTAACTAAGGGTAAATATGATATCAATATTACCCTAACACATGTCATAATTCTATTGGACAAGTGTAATTCGACCAAAAACAAACTTAGGAATAAAATATGACCATTTACGCCCACTTGGATTAGATTAGGACATTTATTATTAATTTATTTAAAGAAAGGTTAAAATAGTTAAAATCAAAGTTTAATAAGTAAATCATTTTTAATATGGGGTTATACATAAGATAAATTCGATTGTAAATATTCATTAGAAAGATAAAAATATTTCCTACATGATGGTATTTTATTTGTAATTTTTAGACATAAAATAATTTAATTTATTTATGACACAACGATGATGCAGTAATTATCTTATTAATGAAATATTGACATAATTGATGTTATAAACACCAAAATAAATGTAATTTGAGATTTTTTATAAATTACACTAATTTTCTAGGTTACTATGATATATTAATGATGATTTAATCAACTTGGTTCGAACATTTAATTCTGTTATGACTTTCACAAAAATCATATATCAAATAGTGTCAAAATTGACACAAAATAGTTTTTAAATCAAATATTATATTATTAATTGTTATTTTATTCCTAAAAATCTATGGTTCGGCCAAATGACTTAGATAAGGATATATATATTAATAATAAACAATTTGGGGTTCGTTTGGCATGTTATAGTAAGTGTATTAACCATATAGTGAAAGAAAACAAAAAGACACGGTAAAAGTTAAATTATTTAACTTAGAGTTAAATCTAATTGATAAGGTTTAAAATAAGATCCAAACATGTCTAAATTTGATTGGTTGATGAGATTACAACCCTATCTCATCTAAGCTTCGAATATGAGTCATTTTTGGAGGTTTTTAAGTGGGGTTAGATTTATTATAAATTAATATTTTTAAGAATTCCTAAGGTGCCCCTCTCCTCCCTTATAAAAGGACACCTCCTCCCCCTCCTCCTCACACCAATTTGAGCACTCAAGCTCGGCCAACCCCTGCCAAAATCTCTTCTCCACTTCCCTAGAAACATCCTAGAGGTTCTGGTCTTACTCAAAGACCAATTTTAGTTCCCTAAGAGGAGGTCTCCAAAAGGCGCTTCAAAGAAGAGGTAATTACCGTTACCAATTCTTTCATCTTTATTTCTTCTTCCACTTCTTCTTCTTAGGTTGTTTCATTATGAAGTAATAACATCAGTATCACTAATATACTGATATGTTATTATAAGTATGAAACAACCCTATTTCACCATCTATCCATCCTACGGAAAAAGAAATCACCGCGCGTGCGTACGTACGGACTACCGTCTCCACGACGCGATGAGATTCATTCTCCATGTTAACCATTTAAGAATGATTATAATGTATATATAAGAAATAATAATGAAATATATGACATTATAAAGCTACTGTATTTATGTATATATATACATATGTATGTCATCTACTTACTTCCATTTCAAGACAATAAGGAAAGGAAAACAGCGTTCATGCGTACGTACGGACTACCGTCTCCATGAACGGTGTTTTTCATTTTATTTATCTACCTATTATATATATATATATACTGAATATATATGATATATAAATCATATTTTATATTCTGGAAGTAAGTAAATCATGATATAAGTAACAATGATGTCAAGAACAACAAGTCAAAACACCTACGATAAATGAAACGACATTACCCAAAACGCTTCTTTAACATGGAATTTACAAAAGAACGGGTAATATAATGTAATAAGTGAACCATATATGATATCATAACAATGAATATGATTCTTTAATAAGTCAATAACATTATTTAAATCATTATACAGGAGGTTCGGACAGTTACAAAGCAAGTCGGACCTAAGGTAAGGGAAATATCACAATCTCATTTTTATCCGAGATTGTTTATTCGTAAGTATTTACTGGGGTGTATTTTATCATCCACATCCATGTTCCCTCAATATGTAATATTGTTTCCATCCACTTGAAATAGTTTAAATCCAATTTTACCCTTAGGTGAGTTTTTAGTAAAGAATATGAAGGGAATCTTTTGTCGTTTTTCCGTACGAGGTACTTTTTGACTTTTCCGACAAAAGTACGAAGAATGTTTTTTTTAACTTATACGGCATGAATGGATTTTTAAAACATTACTTCAAAGAAGCTTCCTTTACAAGTTTTCAAGTTTATTTTTAATCAACTTCTTTTATTTTAAAGTTGTATGACATGTTATGAAAGGAAAAATGTTTTTGAAGAAGAAAGGATATTTTCCTCAAGAATTCAATTCAAGTGTTTTATCAAAATTATTTTCCATCTAAGATAATAAAGGGTTCTGTTTCTATCCATATTTTTACATTGGTTTGACTATGTTGTGATGGAATTATGTTTATGAATTCCTTTATCATATATGAATTGATTTATGATGTCATGATGTTTCAAGAATACCATTTTTGTTATATGTGTTATGCGATGATGTATGTTTTATGATCATGTGGCACACATAAGAAAGGATTCATTATAAGATGGGTGGGACCTATATCTCCCTCCAATGCATTGGGTAATGATTTTATATCTCATGAGATAGACATGGCTGGAACGGAAGGTTATTTCGGTTCAGTGATACAGGACTGAAACGAGGAGTGAACTCGGTTCAGAAAGGGACTTTGTCCACTAAGATAGTCTTGGCAATGAGTCATGACTAACAAGAAATGATTTTCCATGATAATGTGTGCATGCCACAAAGTTTCAAGTTTCATGTTATGATTATGGTGATCTCATTTTCACTTCTATGATTTGTTCCATGTTAAGATATTATGATCTCTTTTGCAGGTTATGATTTTCAAAAAGATATGATATGATTTTTAATTTCTTTTGTATACCCTTACTGAGCATTTGAGCTCACCCTTTTATGTTTTCTTTTCCCCAGGATATAAATAAAGGTTTTAGGTAAAAAAGGTAATATCTTTATGGGGGATATTGAAGATCTTTCACCAAGATTAGAAGATTACGTTCCGAGTTTCCAAAGACACTAAACTATTACGATCCTTTAGTGTGTGTTTTTGTTACGTACTAAGTATTCCGCAAAAGTAATGTAATGTCCATGTACGTCAAGATACGGGTCTCTACATTTATAATGATGTGGAAAAAAATATGATGAAGATAAAAGAAAATTTTAACACCCCAATTCACTTTTTCCCTCTAAATGTGTCTTAAGTTGAAACAAGTGGTATTAAAGTTGATGTTACAAGTACTAAATATTTTTTTTGATGCTCGATATGGAAAACATATTGAATGTTAAAGGGGTTATTTTGGTTTGATGGATGCAGATATAAATTCTAGAAGAATAGGATGAGATATAACCTATATTCTATGGGCATATAATTATTCTCTATAACTATACATGAGATACAAGTTTGTGATATATCAGAACTATTTCTGAATGAAGAAGATAAAAAGTTTATTGATGCTAATGGAATAGTTCATAATGCTTTCTTCAGATCTTTAAAGAATAAATTATATAAGAATGTGATGAGTTGAGATAGTGAAAAATAAATGTGGGATATATTGGACATCAATTATGAGATTGATAGTAAAGTAAATCATGTTAATAATCATGTAATGTGTAGTTATTTTAATGATATTAAAACTCATCCTATTGAAAACTCTAATAATTTATTTAACTAAATCACTAAAGTGGAAGGATCTATTCTTGGACTTAGTGAATAAATTAGTGATATTGATATTATAAAAAAAATTATAGTGGATTCCCACACTATATATCTAAAATATATTATCCCTTAAAGAGAGGGATTTGGGAATCTTATCTACTGAGGATATCCTAACTATTTTGGTCTCATATTAAATAAGAGTTAAGCTATAAGAAATGTTAAATCATTCGTACATGTATATTTCTATTAAAGATAAAGAGGAAATTAACATATCTAAAGGTGATGATGGATAATAAGATATATAGGATGAATTTCTCTCTCTTGTGGATTTAAAATTCAAGAGAGGAAAATAGAGATTTGAATTAAAACCACCTCTATCATGTTTTCAATGTTAAAAAGTTGATCACATTACATAGAGGTTACCCATAAGTAATTTATGTCGAATTATGTAAAGAATAAGATATATAGAAGTCGTGGATAATATTTATTCTAAGAAGTGATTCTAAATTTGGGATATCATCTAAAAAGAAGTTCCAAAGGAAGATATTTCTATATAAAGAAACCGATTATGATGAATATTATCTAGGGGAGAAGAAATAAAATTTAATTATGGTATATAATATTCCATTATGGAAACTATTTAATAGCGTGTTTCTGAATAGAAATATAATAAGGAACCAAAAGTTGTTTTTGATCTTAAGGTGGATCTTTAAGGGGATATAGAAGAGATTGATATACAAAAAAAGAATAACCAAAATGTTTGATCATTTCTAAAAGAATTTACTTAATATGTGGAGCAATTTGAAGCTAATATTTACTAGATATAATAAGAGTTATAAATTCATTTTTCTAGTACTGAATGATTAGGAGAAATTTTGGAATGAAAACTAAAAATTAAAGAATGGTCAAAGGATGTTGATAACATTAATTATATCTTAGAGGAGATATATAATAAGGTTAAGTCCCTTGAAGAAGAAGTTATTTTATAAATAAATAAATTTTAATTAGAAGATAAATCAAGCTATACAAAGAAAACTCTATGTTTTGAGTGGTTTACAAATGGATATTTTCTATAAAGGATCATGTAAGGCTCGGAAGGTGTTGAGAAAATTATAAAGGAACAAAGTCCTAGGATTACAAGTAAAAGTGGAATAATACAAGATATCAAGATATTAAATGTTATTATAGTAATATATTATAATATAATAAAGTGAAAGGTTAGTGATTTGGACATCAACAATAAGACAACGGAAGAAAAAATAATGATTTCTCTACCAAAAGGGAAAAAATGGTTAGAAATAAATATTAACCATTGAGGGATAATCTTTAATTGAAAAGTTATAAAAAGGTAGTGTATGTGGGGAGGATTTTTATTTATAATATGTTTCCTTTAATGAAGTTTCGATTATGTTCCTATATGGGTTGCATCATTTCCATTTACAAAGAGTCAAGGAATTAAGTGAATATAGAAACACCTAGTAGTCATCAAAGGTGAATGAGATCATATCATTTGTCACAAAGAAGAAATTATTTATGGGGTTATTTACTTCATTGGTCATTATTTGTGTATAAATTCATTGACTATGGGTAAATGGTAATTGAGACTAGTAACTATAAAAGTTATAAACAAATAAATACAAGGAATTTAAGAAAAATATGACAATAAAATAGATGCTCTCTAACAAAATAGGATGATGGGTATAATTTCACCCCTTCCAATGATGAGAAATAGG
This sequence comes from Viscum album, assembly GCA_963277665.1. Classification (NCBI taxonomy): domain Eukaryota; kingdom Viridiplantae; phylum Streptophyta; class Magnoliopsida; order Santalales; family Viscaceae; genus Viscum; species Viscum album. Next base: position 1,490,703,267 of record OY728152.1, read on the forward strand.
AGAGGCTATCTTATGAATCTTCTCAACCAAGTATCTAATGGAAGAAAAAAATAAGTTTAAGAAGGAAAACCAAGCCAATATCACTCCCAATGCTATAAATAACAATAGAAACTAGATCCAAGATAGTGAGTGATCATAAAATATGATTAGGAATATGAATATTTTAAAAATATTAAGGGTAGAGTTAATGTCACAGTTTAAATTAGAAGTGATACATATTTAAATATCAAATCTAATAGAAATAACCGTCCCAAAGTTAATTATTTAAATAATATGATATTTCTATATGTGGATGGCTTGTGACATAGCCAGTTGAGTGTGAGGCAACTCTATGACTCTAGAATTCATATTATAATTAATCATAATGGTTTCATAATCATAGTAAACTTTAGTAAGAAACTCATAAAAGGATAGAGGTTTAATGTAAAATTATATTGAATTTATTAAAAAAAAGAATACATTTATCATAATATTTGAAGAGGGTAACAACATGTGCAATCGGAGGCTTGGAAACATTCACAAAGATTTCATGGAGAACTTATCCAAGATAATAGAAGAAATAGATATTTAAATTCTAATTTTTAATCAAGAGAAAACAAGTCATGCATCCAGGTGGGTAAATATAGTTTCAAATTTGTAATGGAAAATGAAGAATATGTCTTCCAATATCATAAAATATGATACCTAATGCATAATTAAAATATTGTGATCTGAAAATTAAATAGAATACTCATCCATTAAAATTTAAAACTACCTTAAATTCCTATAATTAAGAATTAGGTATCCTTGAAAGAAATTTACAATATAATTGATTTTTTGAATTGTGAAATCATCGTGAGAATAATATGGAAAAAAACTATTCTTATTGAGAGTGGTGAATCTCTACATAAATGGAAGGAAGATATAAAATATATGTTTTAAACATATAATTGAGAATTTTTGAACACATGTTAATAGATAACACCTTCTAAAATGTGGTATAGAATAAATCCCTCACTAAAACATTTTTTGGTCTTCAAAAGTAGATATGAAATTTAAAACACTGAATACAATACTGGAAAGTATGGTTATGTTTGTTGATGAAGTATTTTTAGGCTAATTAATGATGATTATGTTTTAAAAATGATTCAATGGAAGTATAAATAAAGTTATGAAAATTAATGATAAAGAATTATTTAAAGAAAGAAATAAAAAAAATTACTCAAAATGATAACTATGATGACGTGTCTAAAGAATAGGATGAATTTTATACCACTAATATGGTTGTAAAAATCTACCAAAATGATCTTGATTCTATTGTTGAATAAAAATGAAAGATGATTGCTAAATAATGGTATCTTAATCATTATTAGATAAATAAGATAGTGAAATTTTTCTATCTAAAATAATTAGATATTGAAATATTTTAAAATTAACACAAAGGATAAGAAATTTATATATTATTTCTCTATTATCGATGGTTAACACAACATCATTTAAAGAATTAGTAAAATTTTTATCAGGGGTTAGATCCCTAAAGGTGGAATTAATTCAAATTGAAAAAAAATCAGACATGGGATCTTGTAAAAAATCATGAACATCATAATATGATGAGTTTGAATTATATATTCAAGAATAAGTTTGAAGAAAATGCAAATTTGATCCAAAATAAAGAAAGTATAGTGTACAAAGGTTTTTTTAGGATTGAATTTGTAAATTTTAAAGAAACATTTCCACCAATGACTAAACTTGATCAAGCTTGTCTTTTCATAGTGATTAAAATTCAAAGTGGTTTTAATATATATCATATGGTTGTTAAAATTGTGTCCTTGAATGGTGTACTTTAAAATGAGGGCTATATTAAACAACTAGTCGGTTGTGTGATTAAAAATGATTAAACTAAGGTTTGAAGATGTAATAACTCCGTATACAGTCTAAACCAAGAACCGTGAACATGGAATTCTCAGCTTGACTCATACCTCAAGAAGTTGGAATTTAAAATAGGTGGTTTAAATCATAATATTTATGTAAATACATACAAAAAATAATAATTCATCATTTTCAAGTATGTGGATGACATAATATTTGGTGTCAGTAGGTAGAAATAAATGGATATGTTTTCTAATATCATTATCTTAAAATTTAAATATTCATTACTGGTGAGGTCATTTATTTATAGGGTTTCTAATAATTCTGAAAAGTGGATATACCTGTATCTATAAAGAAATTTATATGAGGTATCAATTGATAAAGTTTAATAAGGGTGATTCGAAACCAATTTCAAGTCCAAATATTGTTGGAACCAAGATTAGAAATACAAAGGATAAGAAATATATTGATCCAAGGGAAGATCATCTTGACATAGTTAAACAAATTATGAGGTATATCTAAGTTTCCATCAATTATGAGGTATATATAAGCTTCCCTCAAAGGAATATCATATTTCAATAGTTAAACAAATTAATGATGTTGGGGAGGGGTTTTTCATTTCATACTTGAAATGGGGATGTTTTTGGACTTGGGAATATGGAATGTGGGGAATGGTTGTTGTTTTAAGTCTTTGATGTCATATTTGGAACCCCCTTAGCCCTTAAAATGGGGGTTATGTTAATAAAAAATTAATTTTCAGTCATTCATTTTCTGATGAATATTGGGATGGTGATTTGGCTAACCAAAATGCCACAAGAAGTGGTGTAGTATTCGTTGGAAGAAAATTTGTATGATAGATGAGTATGAATAAGTAAAGCACCTTTCTGATGAAGACAGGTTATGCGACAGAATTTTTTGTGAACATACTTAGGAAAATGATATTTTGAAAAGGTTGTTGGGTAAATTAAATTGTGAAAACATGGGTCTATTAACTAGGTATAATGAATAATTTTTTTGATACATACTTTGGAAAAATCATCTGAGTGAAGGGAGTTACAAAAATCATACTTTGGTGAACTCTTCTTAGTGAATTAGTTTTATAAAGGGACTTCAGTGAAGGCACTTGAGAGAACATTTATCAGTGAACCCCAAGACAAGGTACCTAGGAAAAATTTAGTATTTGAATAGATTATTTTGGGGGTTTATTGTTGGGATAGAAATATTCATTAGATCATAATACTCAGGTTATAATGTTGAAAATAAAAGTTTTATTTCTTGATGGTATATAAGAAATCTTCATGTTGATAAACTGATTGGATATACATTCAAAGCAGTGTATAGAGGAGGATTTAGTGTAAGTGATCTAATGGAGGTAGTGCACTTATCCCTAAATCAAATTATAAAGGCAGTGTTCCTGGCATGGAGTGAGCATGACAAAAAATTACATCTATTTAAATATTGAATATTCATGGATTCTAGTATAATAACAGAATTTCATGTGTATGATCCTCAAACAATCCCTTAGCGGTGAACCGAGTAAAAACTCATGAGCCTTAATTTAATTTTTGTATTTTTTTTGATATAAAACTAACATAAAAAAATATCTAATGAGTTACAACCATCATGGGAATAATATATGATAAAGTGAAAAGAAAAATTTAACACCTTCATTCACCGCTCTGCTCTTAAGATGTCTTAGGTTACAATAGGTCTACACATATAATAATGGAAAATCTAGATTGAAAATGGATTAGACTATTTTTTTAACTCAAAGTCATTTTTAGTGAAGGAATAGTGATATTTGTTTCTATTTAATAAAGTGAGGTTCCCATTGCTTAGGGTTTCTTTTCATTATGATAGGATCATAATGAAAATTTTCAGTTTCATTGGATTCTGTTAAAGACATTTCCTCTCAATATTTTTATAAATTTAATATTCTATGTTTGTTAGAAATTTTCCCTCAATATATAAATAAATAGATAAGATATTTTCATTTTTATATTTGGTCATAAAATTTAAATGGTTTAAATTTTTTTCACCACCTCCTTGGTAGTGGTTCTAGGTTTTTAGTGTATAAAATTCAGGTTAAATCCAAGAGTTATTATATGAATAGTATAATGGAAACCATGGGATATCTATAAATAGGGGTGAAAAAAATAATTTTTCAGTATTCATTAAAGGGTTATTTTTCTCGTGATTTCATAATTTTAGAAATTTTTAATAGTTCAATGATATGGATTTTATCAAAAAAATAAAAGGTTATGGGTTTAGGATTGTATTACCAATTTCAATGTTATACTTTTCTATAAATTTTATTCATTATTCTTTGTAATATATAAATTAATGTATTCAAAATTTCTTCATCATTCACCCTAGGTTACAGAAATAGTAAGAGATAATATTACAATAATCATTATCTGATCACTCCTCCTTTCTATGTGAGTTAAAAAAATAAAATGATACCCAAAATAATGGATCAACCCTATGATACTCAGTCAAAAACTAATCAGGAAAATTTGATCCCAAAAAAATTAAGGAAAGTTCACTAAATTCACACACATACTATAAATCACTATATAATCACCAATAATCCAAGAATATACCATAATATATAAGATAAAATAAGTAGAGGGGGGAAATGGTCATCAACCAAGGAAGAAATTAATAACATGAATAACTGATTTCAACACAATATCACTCAAATTTCTATATATATATAGAATTTATAAATATATTAATATAAAAATATTTTAAGTTATTACATTTCCAATATGAATCATTCAAAATGGTTCTCATTCCCCCACTATAATCTCAAATAGGTTTGTACCCAATCGTTCAATGGATAACAGTAGTACGAACATATCAAAAAAAATTAGAATGTGAAACAAAAAAACTATAAAGTGTAAAAGTTTAATCCCCCCACTTAGTCACCTCCTCCTCCATTTTTAGATCTCATCTTACCTTCTCTATTTTTTTAGTAAACTCTTTGCATAATCAAATCTACATTATATTTGAACTTCCATTGAGCTTTTAGGCTCTATATTAACCTGATATTTTAACTTCATTCAAATTTGCCATTTGATCATCGATTTAGTTTCTTTAAAATCATACTAAAATTTTAATAAAAATGGTCAATATAATAGTTATTCCTTATTGAAATAGATTTCTTTAGTGGGTCATGATTTTGAAGAAATAGGTTTCAGTGTGAGTCTTCATATTTCATTACTTTTTCTTCACTTTTTATGGAATGAAGATATAGGTCAAAATTTTCATTCTCATTGATTTTTTTTATTTAAACAAGATCATATTACATCATCATACAACTATGTTCTGCATATTTTATTTCTATATAACTCATTTTCTATTTTCGTGGTTTCATAATTAGCTATAGTGTGATTGTACTTTAATAACATAGTACCCTTTAATTTGGAAATGGAACTAAATCTTGAATAATCAATCTTATAGTTTAGTAGGATGAACCGTATGAAATAGAGGATTCACCATTAAGAAATTTTGTCAAGCCTTATGAAATGAAGGGAGACTCAGGAATCTGCTTCAATGGTAAAGGGAAAGACTCATATGTGTCTCAGGGCCCTGATCAAATAACCCTTATGAAAACTATAATTACTATTATAATGAAAATATTCTATGTAAATAACTCTTAAAAACTCCATTAATTTCTAATTTCACTATTATAGAGTAAAAAATAACTCTTATGAACTCCAAGGAGTTTCTTTATGACTCTTACACGCATGTAGAATGTATCTTATGAATTCTTAGACCTAGTGAAATCTTATGTGTAGTGTAAAAAATTAATCTTATGAATCTTAGGGAACTGGATGAAATCTCCCCAAATGGATATGTCCCTGACTCTTGCATAGATCAGAATAAACCATAAATGTCAGGACTTAGTTGGATTTTCTTTATATTATAGTTAGATACATTCTCAAAGACGTATCCAACATATTAATTGGTTGTAGCAAACATATTTACCCTTAAAAGTTACAAGAAATTTCTTCACTTCCAAAATAATAAAATAAATAAGTAGTAAGGGGAATAAATGAATTTTATTTTATAATTTAAATAAATCAATTAGTCCCACAATTTTTTCCATTTAAATAAATATTCACTAAATATAATTTAATGAATTTGTTATCCATAAACATCCTATAACTCAATGGATAAATAAATGTGAGGTAATAAATTTAATGGAGTAACGATAAAATATAATAAATTTATTTCCTTTTTTAATCATGAAAAAATGTTGTTTATGAAAGAGAATCTATAGGAATTAAAGGATAAATAAAAATTAATAGATGATAATTGGGTGTGATAATATATTTTCAATCAACTTATAAAATAATCTAGTGAAATATAATAGATTTAAACTTTTCGATGTCAATTAAAATTTTATTAAAGAAAAAGATGGATCTAGAGTTGTTAGGAATGAATATTTTACAACTTTTGACTAATAATATATTTACTGAGGCAAATTTAAAGGAAATATTTGAAAAATGATGGATAAAAATATGTGTTCAAAGATTTCGTCAATGTTATTATCTTATATTATTAAACCCATTCCCTTAAATTTAAATTGTATTATGTTTTAAAAGGAAGAGAAATATCCTAATTCTCATATATCATGGATCACTAAAACAATTTATTAGATTATTTAAAATTAAATTATTTAAAATTTGGGGAATTTAAAAGGGAATTCATGTTGAGTAAGAAAAATATAAGGGGTTTTAATAATGTTGGGATTAATAGTTTTGAAAAAAAATTCCAAGCGATATAAATTACTTTAAAATGTCATACAATCTAGTGGTGTGGTTCATAGTATTTCTCATTAATATAAGGCTATGGAAGGTGTTGATATTATAAAAGGACATATATTGAAGTTAATAATGGGGTATATTTATTTCATTTAAAAATTCAATTTAATAGATTGAAATAATTATTAAATTGTGTTGTTGTATTTATTTTTAATAGAATACTATTATAAAAATTATCTAAAAAATTATGGGGTTTATATTTTTATTAATCTATATAAAAAAGATGTTTTATTATACATAAAAATACTATCACAAAGAAATTAACTTTATAAATTTACAATGAGATGAAATGAAGATGAAAAATATATTATTAATTGAAATTAAATTATTATTAATATTATTTATGTAACGTAAAAAAGATGTTTTCTAAAAAAATTATCATGTTGAGTATGGGTTGTTAAAATCCAAAAACCCAATTTTTTTCTATTGATAACTAGTTGTTGGATTATATGGTCCAAATTTTTTGTTTTTATAATCTTACTATTAGTTTAATTTATTTTAAAATAAAAATACAAATAAAAATTCTAAAGCACAAAACATTTACACTACTTTAAAAATATTTTTCCTAGTGGAAGAATATGTATGTAGTCCCATAAAAGATAAAATTATTATTAAATGTAACAAATACAAACTCAATGAATATATATATAATTCAAAATAGTATGTTTTGAGTTGAATATTTATTCAATGAAGTTCACAGAACCTTTATCTTGTATGTATCATAATTTTTTTTACAAGGAATTTATTATAGATCACAGAAAAAAATTTATGAAATGTATTACTTGAAAAGTAAAGGAAAAATATAATGTATAAATCAAATTTGAATAATTTTGAATGTGTGAAAATAATATGATAGTCATTAAATATTTATCTTGGAAATAATATTCTAAATGAGATTTAAAAAAATTCTCACAACTCAAAAAATTTACATGGAATATTTTTAGAATATATTTTCAAGTAAAATAAGTGACTATATAGTTTATAATATTATATTTGGAACAAAATAATCAATGAAATTGGATTGGGATCAAAAATTTTATATAGAACAATTGTTTTTTCATAAAACATTTTCCTAATGAAATTTCCCAAAACAATTCATTCATGATGATGAAAATTATTTATTTTGAATTTTTATTGAAGGTTGAATAAAACTGAAAAATTACCTAAATTTAAAAATATTGATCAACTTTGAATAAAAAAATTGTTCTAGAAACTAAAATATGTAGTTTAATGTATCCTATAATGATATTTTCCTCAATTAATTGTTTAGTTCAATTTAATTAAATATGAGATGATTTATTATCTAAAAAAATTAAAAAGAATTGTATAATGATTCAGTAATTACTTAATGTATTTAATGTTTTTTCTCAGAGAATAAAATTTGATACATAGATTATTTGTAAAATATACATGGATTTTCAACTTTTACTAAATAGTTTTCTTAAAAAAAATTTCTACATGATAGACTGTGAATTAAATTATTTTACCAATTTAATTAATATTTTTAATGTATTTATTTATGAAAAGATGAATTATTTTAATATTATGTTTATTTTTGTCTGTTATTCAAATAATAAGGAATTGAAACATATTATCTATGATTTATGGAATATTTAAAAATAAATAAATTCATTATTTTTAAATTTATACAGAAAACCATTTCTAGTTCAAATTTACACGATGAAAATCTTACTGAATTTTAAAAGGGAAATCAATATACTCAAATATTTTTATTTATAAAATAATAAAACTATTGACCAGTTATCTTGATTAAATGTTAAGGGGAATAATAAAACATAGTTATAAAAAATTGATGCATATTAAATATAATAAAGACCTCTATGTAAATATATTAGATTTTTTTAGAGAGTGAATTGTTGGATAAAACTTCTTTGTACTCTTAAAAGGATTTCTTGGATCATTATACATTCAAAATAATAATATCTTGTTAATAAAAATACATTAAAATACAATTATTATTATTATTTATTTATAATTTTTTATTTAAATTGTATTATGGAATTCTTGTGAATTAGTGGGATTCCATTGAATTTTTGTTAATGAAATTACCCTGCCAAAAATTCTTTAAATAAACTTTATGATATAATTAAGTTATATGTAATTTGGATGATTCCAATCATAGAAAGGATGTAGTCATCCAAACTTAGGGGAAACCTTGTAAATATTTTATGCTTTTTGTGTTCTTATTTATTTATTTTTAGATGTGTAATGGCTTAAGTAAAAAAATATTCAATCATTATACACTAACCAATAAAAAATATTAATTGATTAAATTATAAAATATGTCAATTCTAATTCATTCCTAGCGATACACCCATCATTTCCTTAGAAACATCATTTTTAAATCCTTAGGGAAGCATATAATATTGAATTAAAATCCTTAATAATGAACTATTTCTAAAATTACATGTAATTTCTTGAGAAACCCCATATAAACACATAATGGAATTTTATAACATTTTCACTACATTGAAACCTCAGTGGGTCTCAGAGTTCAGTGTAATTTTTTGTATTAATTTTTTTATTATGTATACTTCAAAAGACTAATTTTATTATGTAAATTTTCAAATTCTAGGTTGTGACGACATGAAATATATCTTTATAGGAAAATATTCTATAATCTAATAAATTGAAACAATAAGGAAATAAGATTATAAAATAAGATTTTATCAATGGAGAAAAAATATAAACATTTAGAAATTTGTTATTTCTTATAGAAAATATATACACACCGTTAATTAAGTTCACTAACTAGTAATCCAATATTTCTATTAAGTTTATATTTATATTTTTCATAGTATGAATAATGAAACAAATAGTGGTTAATAGAAAACTTGACTCTATATTTGATAAGGATATTCATCGTTGAAAATATAAAAACCCCTAAAAGTTTGTCTTATGGTTAAATATTCCTATTAGAAGAGTATATAAGGTAAAAATTTGATCATATTAAACAAAATTTAGAAATAATGTTTTAATTCGTAAGTATACTTATTCAATAGATTATACATTTTTAGGGGAAATCATAACCTCATTTTCCTACTCATTATGGTAGATATGTTTTTAGAACCCATTATACTAACCAATTCCCACATCTAATAGAATATTATAATATTTTTATAGTGATTCTTCTAGGTAAAAAATACTAATACAATTTTCACTAGAAACCATATCACTATTTCCATACTATATTTTATGATACATTATTATTTAGGAAAGGTATTAATTTCTTATATCCAGAAAATTCAATGTATTAATAGAGTAAAGGTTGTAATATCACAGTCTACCACTAACTGAATGACCAAAACACCACTTAACTACGATAATTATCACCAAACTCTAAAGAATAAGGATAAATATTAATGGAATACAATTCAATAATAAGAAAGTTATTTAAAATAAATTCATATACCATATAAAACCAATATCATGAAATTAATAAATATTAACTACTCAGTGAAACAAAATTTATGTAATTACATCACTCTAATGTTCTTAATGCCTTGTGATTGTAATTTTTTTCAATTAACATGTAAATATCTGTATAGGTCAATGATAATTTGAATATGTATTAAATGGTGTATTGTGTGATGGATTAATAATACACCCACTAAATAAGATAAAGAATCTTCTCATACATTTATGGGTGATGATATGTGAGAAAAGTGAAGCTATTATCCTCAATACCTAACTATAATGTTTCATCATATAATATATAACAACATATGATTAGTTAATTAATATTCTAGGAAAGGAAATTTTTTTATGTTTTTAAATTAATATCTACAATAATATATATGAATTATAAAGAGACAGTTGTTGGATAGACTTGATAATCTATGATAAATGTGGCTAAATCTAGCTGTAATATTTATGAATCCAAATTTGTGTTAATCTACATGAAGGTTAATGTATTTAGTGATGAATATTTATTTAATAACTGTCGGGTTTATTGAGATTGAATATATAATTTCATAGGTATTGAAGATAAGTAAAATAATCTAATTGAGTATTTTACAGGCTTCAAGAGACGTTAAAATTGATTTGAAGCACCATTGGAATTATTCTTATAATTCCTAAAGGAATTTATAGTAATTTAAATTGTATTTGGAGTGTTTGAGAATTTATAGAAATAATTTGAAGTGTTTCTAAGTTTATTCCACGAAAATATGGAATTGTTGAGTTTCTACACAAAATAGAAAAGTATCAAGTTCCCTCTATAAGTCGAAGAGATAATTTGAAAAAGGGAAGCTTTCCCTATGGACTATAATTGTAATATCCTAAACCAGATAGTAAATATGAGATTTTTTAAGAGTAACCCAGCAAAACATAAAGGTAAAATTTTAAACCATGAGGGTGAAGCATAAAATTGTAAAGGAAACCCTAAAACTATAAGAGTGACTATGGGAACCATAAGGTTAACTCCAAAAATCGTAAGTTCCATCATAAGAATCAAAAGGGTAATGTTTAAAACATAAGGATAACTCTAAAACCATAATGGTGGTTTATCCTTATGTAATGAGTGATGAAATGGAAAATAGTAAAAGTCAAGAAGGTATAGGATACTTCATAAGGGTTTTCTAGATTCCAAAATTACAAAGGATATTTATTTTAAGGAGTATTATTGAAATTTAGTGATATATTTTATGTAAAAAGATTTAAATAATTCAATGATAAAGTTTTCAATAAATGGATTAAACATTACAGTTCAACTTAGGATTAAAAAGTAATATAGGGAGGAAAATCATGAGTAAATATCATGATCACTGAGTCAATATTTATGTTTTAAATTGATTTATTTTTATAAATAATTATAAAATAAATTCACAAATATCTTGTGATGACTGTCACTGATTAAAAATAAAATAATTACAAAGGTTCATGATCCATGTTATGTAAATAATGGGTAAATTATTTTTAGATAATGGTGATGAAGATCAATCCAAGAGTAAAATCATAGAAATTATTTTGGAATGAAATAAAATAAAATTATGAATTAATTATTCTGAATATCAAAAGTAATAATGCATGGACTTTTATTTACTAGATTTGAATATCAAAAATCTATTTTTGATGCTTGCTGATTTTTTTTAAATATTTAGATGAGTATTATTTATAATAAGTGTTAATTAATATGGATATGGAATTCAAAATACTTTCATTCTACGTAATCCTCTATGAAGCCACAAAACATTTTTTCTGAAAAATTTTCATATGGTGATGGAATGTGATTTAAGAGTGTGTTTTTATGAGAAAATATGCTACCCAAATCCTCATGAATTTTCCTACTCAATTTATTGATTATTTATACCATATTTTAGTGTTTTTTTCTTTTAGAAGATTATAACCACCTAAAATAAAAAATTGAATGTACAAAAACTTACTTTAAATTATATATAACGGTGACCCACATATAGATTTTGGTGTGAGGTTCATGTTTGATCATGTGTGGTAAAAAGTTTATATAATTATCCTTACTTATTATATGACATAAAACATTCCAAAAATAATTTCCATTTTAGATATTTTAAAAGACATATAAATATTTGTGATGTGTTTTTAGTAGAATATACAGTAAATAGAAAAATATTGACATGATATGAACTTATTCTATCAACTAGTTAATATCTCAAAGAGATTATGAGAGAATATATTAGTTTCTAAAGAATAAAATATTTCTAATTATTAGAAGAGAATAATATTTCAACATTGATAAAAAAGATCAGATTTTGTCCATTAAATTTGAAGAAGAAGGAGACAAAGATTTCTTTTTATACACAGTATTGTAGATATTTCATAAAAGAAAAAGGAAGATAATTTAAGGGAGTTTGGCATGAATATATTCCAATATATATTTTATTTACAAGAAATATACTTGAAGGATTAGGTGAGTAAATATTATCATCCATAGTCTATACAAGATCTATAAATAAGGCTATTCATATAGACTAAATTGTATAAAGTTAAATGGAATATCAAAAGGAATTATAATGATTAATTTGATAAGAATTATATATAATTTTTTTAGTGTTGTTACATATTAATAATATTTGAGATCTAAATCGATAGAGTAGAGTAATATTATAATACCTTTTATGATACAAAATACCAAGAGTAATATGTCGATACTAAAAGGCATTGTGGGATGTTGTTTCAATGTAAGATTCAATTTAGGTTAAGTATAACCCTTTCCAACAAATTCTTATAATTGATAATAATATTCTAGTGGTAAATTTCCTTATCTTATCATCTTAAAGATAGAAATAAGTATTATTCCCTTGTTATGTCCAAACATTGTAAAAATATCATGAGTCATTATTTATTTTCTTTTCTATATTATATGCAGAATAATTTTATTGCTAAATCACTAATAATGTCCACTTGTCCTAACCAAAAATAGTGGTTCAAATACCATAGGGGATAAAATATTATAAGTGTATTTGGAATTTGGTAAAATGTGGGAAATACCTTATTCATACCTAGTTTCTCTAATTCATTTGTTGAGTGTATCAATTAATATTAGAGAAAATGTTGCCTCTTATAGGAAAAAAAATATTATTTCCCAAGTGTTTTTATCTAAATATTATGAAATAAATATTTTATTTTTTTGAATATAAACCATAATTGGATAAATTTTCTTATATCCTTGTCAATGTAGATATTAAAAATTTATCCAAGACTCTAAAAAATTGGAAAAATAACTTGACTTAGAAGATAAAGAATATTTTGAAGGCTAAATTTGATCATCTACTAGCTAAAGGTAATCAGGGATGGTTTGTTTTATAAATATGTTGATCATGAATCTTGGGATGAATATGAATTATTATATAATAAAACTTACATTGAGGAATCACTAAGCCAATTCTATTCTAAAGTTAAATATTTCAGGAATAAAGATACCATTAAATTTTTTACAAATATATTTTCATATATCAAGTGACTTCATGATGAGAAAATATAATCAGTGTTAGAAGCTAGGGTTACAAAAGATACAATATCAAATATAGTATTCAAATATAACACTCTCACAAAACTATATGAATCTAACGTTAAATATTTATAACTTTGTAGTGAATGAATATATCTAACGAAATAATAATTAAAAATATGTTTTTATGAGAATTTTAATATTATAGAAGTATATCGTGAATTTGAGAAACTTTATAAAACCTTTATGAATGTAAAATATTCTCAAAAATTGGTTGTAGTGAAGAGAATTAAATAGTGGGATAATTATTTATAATAGGGAATTGAAATGAATAATTATCAAATTAAAAAGTTGAAGATTGGATGTGAAGATAGGTTGAAATAACATGAAGACCATAAGAACTCAATATACCTAAAATTTCTTGAGTTGTAGGTAATGTTTGAAGATATAGAAAACACATTAGTGAAATCTTTATAAACTATTTAAAGATGTGCTTCCAAGAAATGGTCCTGATGACATCTTTGTCTAAAAAAGGCTCATATTTCTAGAAATATTATCTTGATATCATTTAAATATATATTTACTAGAATGACATGTAAAAAATGTAACCAACTATTTAAATAAGTAAATTTTAACTAATGATGTTTAAAATATTGGTACATGTATTAATTTAAAATCTAGATAAGTTTGGGAGGAAATAAATAGTGAGAAAGTCACCACATCATTAAGCGTGGATCTAAAAAATTATAGAAGAATCAACTTTCTATTGAAATTAAAAAATAATAATTAATATACACATAATAAAAAAACTGAGTCAAGCAGTCATGTCTGCATCTAATAGTAAAAAAGGAGGTTTTTTGCTACTACTTGTGTTTCTTGTGATTTTCTCACAAATTAATAGATTTTTGGAATAATATATAAACATATGAAACTTATAAAAGGATTTAATTATTGATAATTACAGATAAAGAAAAGTTAAAACCTACAATATAGAAGAAAACTTCCCAGAAATGGAAAATTTATCAATAAGAATAGACCTGGTTGTTTTAAAAACTGTTGTGATTTTTACAACAAGCACAATCACACTTATAATGAGGTCGGATATAAACAAACCAATCATGAATCTAATAGTAATAAAATTATGAGTCTAAAATACCAAAAACAAGAAAAATAAAACTAGAAATGATTATGCCTTGAGGAGTAAATAGAAAAAGAAAAATATTGAATCCATTACTACCAATATTTCAATTAATAATTTTTGAAATAATTTCACACCTAAATAAATATATTATTATTTTTTGGTAGGATAATACACATCATGTACCATTTTAAATTCTAAAATAACATAAAATAAAAAATGTTAATGATATAATATAAAATAGAGTCAATCAAAGATATAAATAACAAGGTTATCTTAGTGGAGAACTTCTATGGTGATGAATTTGAAAATATTCTTAAAAAGGTAAATTCAAGAGTTGATGAAAATGTATGTGTAAGGTGAAAAAATGATTGAAACATTTCAAATAATTTCAGGACATGACTTTCTAAGTAATAATGTTTAGTAAATAAAATGTTAAATTAATAATGACTCCTAGTACTCATAATTGTACTATAAAGGCTCTTACATACCAAAAGAAGGCCAAGAATGATAAAAAGGAATGTTTAAAAAATTCAATCTCAGTTAGAATTTGAAAATATGATAGAAGAACTAGGAAACAAAGAATTCACATTGATATATAAAATAAATAATATGATTTTATTTAATAAGAGTTGTCAAAAATATTATAGTAGTAAAGAGAGTACTTTTTATGTTGATATCCAAGTCTCAAATAGTTTTCCCTTGTTAAGCCAAAAGTCTTCTTTTTAATATTATGTGTTTTATTTTAAAAACCACAAATCTCTTTATAATCAATTATAAAATAAATTATTTACTTTGATTATGGTTTTCTGTTCATTGTACTTACACTATTTATCATACTCACTCAGACCATCATACCCACTTTGTTCATCGTACAAACTCAGTACATCGTACTCACTTAGTTTATTATACTCACATTTTCCATCATACATACTCTATTTATCATACTAAATCTGACCATCGTACCAACTATATTAATCATACTCACTATTTTTATCATATTGACTTTGACTATCAAACTCAAAATGTGTATCGTACCCACTATGCATCTTATCAGTATTTTGTATTATATTCGTACTCAAAAGAAATGTTAATCATACTCATGTTTTACTTTTATCACTTTCATATTTTTAATCTTTTATCAAAACACTTGTTTTATATAAATCTTACTTATGTAATCATTTTTCTTGTATCTATTGTTTTAATCAAAATGATTTCATTGAGATATTTATAAACTACTAAAAACGATGTCATTTTTTCCATTTCAATATGACCGTTACAATGGTAGGTATCCGAGTCCCTTCAAATTTTCCAGAGAAATATGAAAATTGGAGAAAATATGAATGTTTTAACCTGAGGCCTATATATAAGAGTTGATTTAAAGTAGAGATAATAACTTTTTCTTCGTCCAGATTCTAGATAGAGATTGTGTGCTTGCTCTCTTGGTTCGTGCTAAATCCGTGAAAATAAAAAACGCGAATGGATCGTTCATAATTTTTTATTTCAATAAGTTCATTTCCTTTTTTAGTGCACCTGATCTAGTGATAATGATCTATGACTATTAGGGAAAGTAAAATGGTCCAACTGATCATTGTATCGAGGCATTTCAAGTGTTTGAAAGATAGAGGTACCAATTACCTGTAAAATTGAGGGCTTGTAGTGATAGCCAAACAGATGTTCCGATCATCTTATAGAGGGATTACCATGGTTTTGGTAAGATAGACCTGCTATCCTAGGGGCAAAGATACCTTACTATTTAGGATTAAATAATTGTAATACCTTTTACTTTTCTAATGCTTTTTAAAATAGAAAGAGAATCCTTTTATTTATTATATCTATTTTTATTATTTGACATTTTAATTGTTTTAGTTATGATTTATACTTTTTAGTATTGATTCTATATGCTATATGTTAGAATAATTTACACTTTTAATTACTATGATATTTGTATTCAACCTGAATACAATTATTTCATAACATGTGGTATTATATCGTCAGACCAAGATTCATTCCAATCATTTTTTGTCTTTTATAAGAGGTATTGTGAATTGTTTTATTTTATAATGTATTAACCAAGAACCTTTTGTAAATTTTTTTGGATAATTTATTAAATATACAATTCACCCCACCCCCCAATATTTTTTTTTGTGCCATATCATATCCATTTTGATCCAACAATCTGTATTAGAGGAGGTTTTCCACTACTTTGTATATTTTTAATTTCATTGTTTTCAATATTTATAAATACATTAAATTGTATTTGTGGAAGATATATTTTGTTTCTTTATGATGGCAGGCATGATGAATGTCAGTTCAATTGAAAATTTGAATCCAACTGGACCACCTATTTTTTATGTCAATGATTTTGAATATTGGAGAGACCAGATGAATAATTTTATCATAAATACTTTTGTAGATAACTTTGTTATTCTCACTGGAGACTATAATATCCCTAGGAAGAAGTTAAAACTTTTACAGCCCAAGAAAAACTTTAATACCAATTAAATTATAAGGTAAACAATAATTTATTGTGTTCTATGACCAGGAATATTTACAGTTAAAAATATTTATGTGAAGCTATAAATTTCATATGGAAGAAATTATAGATTACACAATTTGGCACTTCCAAATGTTTTGAAACAGGAGGTGTTGTCCTAAGATATGATTATCATGATTTTAAATTTCCTTATGGTGACCTGTAGTTAAGGTTCAAAAAAGATTTATGGAAATTGTGAATAATCATCGAGCTATGGGAGAGAAAAATTTATAAGATGATGTTTTATTTGAGAAGATCATAGACATTGTGCCAAATGAATGGGAATCCAATAGGGAAATAGTTTAAGAGTCTAGAAAGATTACTAATCTTACTCTGGATGATCTCTTTGGAACTTTATTGAAATATAAAGGAAGATTTAAGACATTTATAGATAAAGTGAAAAGGAATAATGGTTGGGTAGCATTCACTACTACAAAAAATCCTTCCAAATCTCAATAACCTTTTAAATCCATGTCAAGAAAGAGAAATGATGAAGTACTATCAGATTCTAGAGATATTGTGTAGTCAGAGAATGATCTTTCTAATCATTCTATAAGAATGAACAAAATTTTATGAAATTAGGATTTCCAATATAGATAAAAAAACACTTAAAAAGGTAACAAGGATAAGAAATATTCTTGAGTCACATTCTATGAATGTAGAAGAGCAGGACACATTTGACATGATTTTCCTACGATGAAATGAAATGATAGAAATAAAAGAGATTCAGATAAGAATAAGAAAAAATACTATAAATCCAATGGAAATTAATTCATGAAATCTAATGTCTCTTGGAGTATCTTTCGAGGTGATTATTCAAAAGACCCTTTTGATAGTGATATCTCATATCACAATAATGTAGGTATCCTTTCCAAAACTCTTTATCATTACATAATGGACAAGTTACATAGTTCTGAATATCTTACTAATATTTCTTTGAGTAACAATTATCCAAATAAATATTATACTTATGATGAAGAAACATCCTCATTAAAGAATTATAATTTTTTTCCTTCTTACGAAAAAGTTTAAAGATTTTCTAAACATTTAGAAAATGGAAATTGTAAATATTATAGAAAACATGAGAAAGAAAATAATATGATTGATATTTTAACAAGGGAAGTGTCATACCTCTCTAAAAATATTGATTCTAAAACTCTGGATATTGAATAATTTTCTAAAAACCATGAGAAAGTGAAGTTTGAAAAGAAAAAACATTATAAATATTTTTATAATAAGATTTTTGAGAAAACTATTTTAGAAAAAATAACATAAGTCTAAAACTAATACAAATGAGGACAAGAATTTGTCCATCAAACTAAAATCTGATATATTTTCTTTGAAGAAAATATTATCTAATTTTACATCTAGAAAAGAAAATTTTGATAATATGTATTCTCAAGTAATACCTCATAATAATAGTCAAGGAATTGGTTACACTTATTCAAAACCTATTTTAAAAATAAATATCTTTCCTAGAAAGGATTCATTCTGCACTAAGTGTCGAAGTGGTGGTCATTTTAGTAAAAACAAAATCTTTAAATAAAAAATAATCTTTGGTTTTCCACAAAGTGCACTTTTCAAAACAAATTTAGAATCCAAAAATCTTTCTTTTTAACATTTCGGAATCCAAAAAGCTTTGGATTCCAAATGTTTAATTATTTTTTCTTTAGGAAAACAAAAAAAAATAAAAAATAACAATACATGTTACATGGATAGTGGATGTTCCAGGCACATGACTAGAAACATAAACTTCCTTCAAAAAATTATCAAGATGAGAGGTGGAAAAGTTTCCTTGAGAGACGATGCTCAAGGAAAGATTTTTGGTATAGGTAATATTGTTTTCCTCAGTAAATTTTTTATTTATAATGTTTTATTTGTGGATGGTCTTAAGAAAAACCTCATTAGCATAAGTCAACTATGTGATGAGGGTTAGGATCCAAAAAACATAGAAGACATTAGGAGCCAAGACATACCATTTCTAAGTGCAATGGAAGACCAATATTGGTTAGGGCATAGGAGACCAGGACACTGTAATCTTAGGAATTTATATAAACATTCTAAGAAAACACTTATTAAAGATATACCTGATCTTAGGATTGATTCTTATAAAGTTTGTGACCTTTGTACGTATGGAAAACAACATCAGTCAAGATTTAAATCAATCAGTGAAGTCATAACAACCAATTAATTATAGTTAGTGCACTTGGATATTTTTGGTCATACACAAACTAAAAGTATTGGAGGAAAGTACTATGTATTTTATTTATTTGAGGATTAAAATATATTTACATGGGTATATTTTCTTTCCAAAAAATGAAAATATTTTTCTTTCATTATAAATTTTGTTTCAAATGTTAAAAATGTGAAAAACCTACCATTGATAACTATCTGAAGTGATCATGGTCGAGAATTTATAAATCCTAATTTTAAAACTTTGTATGGTAATAAAGGTATTACTCTTAACTTTTCTACACCAATAACAACTCAATAAAATGGTGTCGTTGAAAGGAGAAATATAATTCTTCAACAAATAACAAGAACCATGTTAAGTAACTACTCAATAGAAAAAAAAGGTCAAAAGTTTATAGTAATTATTGTTATACTATAAATCAAGATTTAATTCGACATTTTCTTAATAAAACTCTTTATGAGTTGCAAACATGCCGAAAACCAAAAGTTTCATACTTCAAATTATTTGGTTGAAAAGTATTTATTTTAAATACAAAAGATAACTTACATAAGTTTTCACCAAAATTTGATGATGTAATACTTTTAGGTTATTCCAATACTTCTAAGTATTATATATTTTTTAATAAAAATTCTTTTTTGTTGAACAAACAATACATGTTAAGTTTGATGAAATATAATATTTTTTCAAAAACTCGCAAATTTTTTCTTCTAAAGTGTTTTCCAAAACTAATTATCAATATTTGAAAGTATAATCTTCAAATAATGTTAATAATAAGGAAATTTCATCTGAGATATTTACCCTTGAATAATTTCTACATTATGTTGATGATAATTATTTACAAAATACAAATCAATTTTTAATTAGAAATCATCCAAGTGATAACATCATTAGTCATGTAAATCAACTAGTAAGGACTAGAAACTCTTTAAGAAATGAAATAGGACATCATGATTTTCTACCTCAATTTGAACCTAAAACTCCAAGTGAGGCCTTAAGTGATGAGTATTGGATAAAGGAAATGAAATATGATCTAAATAAATTCTAAAAGAATAATTTCTAGACCATGTTTGAAAAACCTAAGGATACATCTATTATTGGAGTAAAATTGGTTTTTAGAAACAAATGCGATGAAAATGGTATCATTGTAATAAATAAATCTATACTTTTTGATAAAGACTATAACCAACAATAAGGCATAGACTATGAAGAAAACTATTCTTTAATATAATGAATTGAATATATTATAATTCTATTCTCCTGTGTAGCATTCGTTATTTTCAAACACTTTCAAATAGATGTCAATTGTGATTTCCTTAATGGATATGTACATGAAGAAGTCTATATAGGCCAAACCCCTAGTTTTGAATATTAAAAACATCCTGAATATATTTATAAACTTACCAAGGCCCTTTATGGACTTAAATAAGCTCCTATAGCTTGGTATGATAGGTTAATAGGATTTTTTTTACAAAACAATTACATTAAGGGAACAACTAATACAAATTTTTTCATAAAGAATGAAAAAAATATATTATGATAGTTAAAATTAATGTTTATGACATCATATTTGGATCAACTCAAATGTATTTAATAGATTCATTTGTGAATTTAATGAAGTCTAAGTACAAAATTAGTATGATGGGTGAATTAACATTATTTCTTGATTTTCAAATTTCTAAAAAACTAGAAGGTACTTATACATCTCAACATAAGTATATTAAATACTTTCTAAAAAATTATGGATATGAAAATACTAAAATATTAGTACTATCATTGGAACCCAAAACACCCTATATCTTGATGATGCTGGGAAACCAGTTGACCAAAAAACTTTTAGAGGTATGATTAGAAGTTTACTATACTTAATATCTAGTCATCCAGAAAAAATTTTTTGTATTTAAAAGCAAGTTTGGATTATAGATTTTATATTCTTCTAAAAATTATTTTGAATTGAAATGTTTTTCAGATTCTGACTTTGGTGTTTGTAGAATATATAGAAAGAGAACTTTCAGAACATTTAATTTTCTAGAATATTCTTTAGTTTCTTGTTCATTAAAAAAACTCAATTTCACTCTCCACTTCTAGAGATGAACATATAGTAGATGGAAGTTATTATGATCATGTGTTGTGGATGCAACACACACTCATAGACTATGGAATGAGTTTTACAAAACTAAAATTTTGTGTGATAACACAAATGTCATTACTTTATGTAAAATCCCTACATATCACTCCTGTGAAAAACACATTGATATTAGGAATCAATTTCTTTATGATCACACACAAAAAGATATCATTTTACAATTCATTGGAATGTAATAACAACTTGCTCAAATTTTTACAAAGTCATTACCTTCAAATAGATTTGAATGCATTAAATAGATTCTAGGAATGATTACAGTAATAAAATCTTTCACAAATACTTCTAGTTTTAAAATCTCTTTACATTAAAACATTCCTCTTTATAGGGGGAGACATTAGTCTCTTGTTCTAGGTTTTATATTAATTTCTGTGTTTCATATTCTTTATTATTTATCTTATGTTTGGTATTTTATCTTAACTCTTTATTTTATAGTTATATTTGTTTTATATGTTTCATTAGTAGTTTTATTTTTATATTTATTTTTCCTTATTCGGATTCACCTTGATCAGTTTGACATTCTGTCTATCGGTTTGACATTCTGTCTATCAGTGTCATATTCCATATATCAGTTAAACATTCTATCTATAAATTTGACATTTTCTATATTGGTTTAACATTCATTCTATTGTCTTGACAACATATGGTATTGACTTTGTTTCCCAACAGTTTGACAACCTATGGTATTGAATTTTTTTCATCAGTTTAAAAACCTATGTTATTGACTTTGTTTTCCATCAGCTTGAAAATCTATTTTATTGACTTTGTTTTCCATTAGTTTGACAACCTATGGTATTGAATTTTTTTTCCATCATCTTGAATACCTAGATTATTGACATTTTTTCCCATCGGTTAGGAAATATATGGTATTGAGTTTGTTTTCCATTAGTTTGAAAACCTATGGTATTGACTTTGTTTTCCATCGGTTTGACAACCCATGGTATTGAAATGTTTTTTCCATCATCCTGAAAACTGAGCGTATTCACTTTCTTTATCATCGGTTTAATATTATATCATATTCAACTTTAGTTACTTCAACTATTTCTTATCTATATTTTATAATGTTTTTTACATTCATAATAGTATGAAACAAAAAATTCACATGGAATATTCGATAGTTACATTCTATTTTCCCTTCATATCACTTTTCTTTTGTGTTATTATTTCCTTTTTTGAATCTTTTAAAATTTATTATAAAAAAATTAATTTCAAATAAAAATAAATTTTTGAATATACTTTTATTCTCTATCGTTGGATTCATCATCTTCTAATATCAACCGTAGAAGACCAAGCCTAAATGGACCAAAGGCCTTCTTTTTATTTTATTATGGATAATTACCCTTTCTCTGATCAGCTTTATGTTTCAATATTCTCCTAATACTCATGATGATATGTCTTCAAAGAAATTCTCAGAAATGAACTTCTTTAGATGAAGGTTAGTCACCTGAGATTTCATTGATAGTTATGATTCTTTGATTAAAAGGATCATCTGGTTCCAAGGATTGGAACACCTATATGTAGAGAAACATATTTCTTAGGATCCAATTATTTTTGAATAGGATAGAAATTTATAAAATATTGTGACTTTTTAGAAGGATATGATGATTAATTTCTATGGGTATGATAGAAAGATTTCTATGTCAGTGAAATAAGATGCACACTTTCTCAATGTATCTACTGAGGGGGGGTCCTTTTTTCCTTCTCATATGTTACCTAGGGAAGTTTATAGAATAAATAAGGAAAAATCTAAAAAGGGACACTTTTTTATCAATGAGGGGAAAAGAGAGGTAGCTCATATTTCAACAGATAATAGGTTTATTGTCCTATGGATGAAAGGGATTCTTATTTCAAGGAAAGGGGAGAGATAAACACTTGATATCTTTGATATCTTCATGCTAGACTATCTTATGAATATGAGAAAAGTAAATCTCATGGGTTACATTTTGAAAACAAATAAGAATGTGAATTCTAGAGCAATTATGTCTCATCTAATCGTGTATCCAACAATTTGTACAAATTTTATTCCTGAATGTTTAATGTTTTGCAGGATTCCAGTGAAAGGATAAATAAAATTATTGAAGGGTTCATGGATGAGAAATAAAACAATAAAAAAATTGAATTTTCGTTTGGATGGTGAGTTAAAATTGTTTTTCAAAGATGTGAAAGAATCAACACCACTTCTAATTGAATCAGCTCCAGTGGTTTTAGTTTCTGAAAATTCAGATCCTCAAACTAGTGAAAAGTCTAAAAAGAAAACCAAATACAGAAAAGAGGTTGTATCTAAGTAAATAAAGAAGAAATAACAAAGAAAGGAAGGTGATTCTCTCTTCAGTCTTGATCTAGTCAAAACTCTAACTGAAAAAATAATGGCTGAAGATACATTAGAGGATGATAATAAAAGAAGAAATTTTTTTAAAAAAAATTATATTTTTTTATGTTATCAAGGTTTTGAAGGGTGTTGAGATGCCTAGTGCTCAAATCAAAGAAGAAATACAACAAGAACCAATTGTACATACTCTTCCAAACAAAGAGAAAGAAAAAGTGCTAGGAGTAATTCAATCGGATTCACAACATGAAAGTAAAGAAGAAGATAAATATGACTTCCTTTTGGAATATATTCATAGTTCAAGGAGAAGTATAGAAGACACTTATCTTCAAAAACAAAGTGAAGGGGTTCAATGACAGGATGCTTATGCTGATCAAGCTCCAGTACAATCTATAGAAACACATTTACAAATAGTTCCATATATGGTCAATAAAATTGCTCAAAGTTCTCATGCTGAGAGAACCATTATCATCAGTGATAAAGTCGAAGAAGAAAATTTTGAAAAAGGAAAATAAAAAGAAAAATGAAAACAACCTGATCAAGGCTCAAGATGATCAAATGAACTTGAATCGTACGATGAAGATAGAGATTCAGAAAACACTATTTCTCTCAAGAAAATTGATTACATTATCCATGTTTTAAGAACGATTGAAAATACTATAACTTACTTTACCAAAATAGAAGGAAAGGTTTATTTTATCACATAGAATAAAAGTAAGAAATTTGGTTCAATAAGAGAGCACAGAAAAAAAAGTGATGTCATTAGAGGCCAATCTAAAGGTTTTGAGTGATAGTTCTATTGATCATAACAAAGATTGAAACAAGATGACCAAATAGTCATACCAAATATAGAGTTCAGTAAATAACATGAGGATTATATTGAAGACTTAATGAGGATTTAAAATGATCATTTTATTGTTTTAATAAGCTTGATAAGGAAATAGTTGAGAGATTGATCGGATTCCAAAAACCATTGTTGTTCTTTCTCATTCAGTGAATGATTTGAAAGAAAGGTTCAATGCTTTTCAGACAGTCGTTTCGAAGTTTTCATCATTAAAATATGAAATTGTTTTAATAAATAAACAAAACTCATTCTTACATGAAGAAGATAATAATATGCCGAACAAAATTTATACTCTTGAAAAAGTGATTAGATCCTAAGAAGACACCATCAAAAACTAGGATCAACATTTTCCAGACCAACAAGAGCTTCTCAAATATTAGTGTGTATCTATTTTAGAAGAAAATAAAGAGATAAAGAATATGTAGGTTTTTCTCCATGAATTTATCAAAAAAAGATATAATAAATTAATATTTTTTTTCTTTTTTCATTTTTTGTCTTTTGAAAATATCTGAACTTTTGAAAAATCAATGGGCTTTATGTTTATATTTCCATTATTTTTTGTTTTGTTTTTCTATAAAATTTCTAGGACATACAATACTACTCCTTTATTTTTGTAAATCATAAAGGTGAGAATATTTTATAAAAGAGGAGAATGTTTTAAAAAGGGGAAGAATCATTAATATTTTACTCAAATGTAATACAATAAAGAAATGAATAATATCAAATAAGGAAAATCAATATGAATACAATCCTTATGAATGTATATACCTATGGGGGAGTTAGTTGTATTCATTTCTTTATTCAGAAGAGTTTTCAAAACTCAGGGGGAGAAAAGTAATTCTTTCTAGTTTTTCATTGTGTTTTGTTATTTCCAAAAAGGGGAAGATAGTTAAGTCAAAATAATTCTTTTTACTTTTATGTATTTAATTTGGAAATCACCATTCAATTTATGC
This sequence comes from Viscum album, assembly GCA_963277665.1. Taxonomy (NCBI): domain Eukaryota; kingdom Viridiplantae; phylum Streptophyta; class Magnoliopsida; order Santalales; family Viscaceae; genus Viscum; species Viscum album. Next base: position 1,490,729,027 of record OY728152.1, read on the forward strand.
TCAATTATAAAATAAAGGATTTACTTTGATTGCATTTTTCTTTTCATCATACTTACTCTGTTTATCATACAAAAAAAAGACAATCGTACCCACTCTGTTCATCATACTCACACTATTTGTCATACTCAAACTATCCATTGTACTTACTTTGTTTATCATAATCACTCTAACCATCATACCAACTATATTAATTGTACTCACACTATTTATCGTATTGAATTTGAACATAATACTCAAAATGTGTATCATACCCACTTTGAATCATATCAGTATTTGTCATTATATTCGTACTGAGAAGAAATATTAATCGTACTCAAGTTTTACTTTTATCACATTCATATTTTCATTCTGTAATCAAAACAATTGTTTTATATCAATCGTACTTATGTTATAATTTTTCAAATATCTTTTTTTTATTCAAAACAATGTCATGGATTTAGTTACAAACTAATCAAAATGATGTCGTTTTTTTGTTTCAATATGACCTTTACAATAAAAAGTGTCCAAGTCCCTTGGAATTTTCTAGAGAAATATAAACATTAAAGAAAATATGAATGTTGGAATCTGGGGCCTATAAATAAGAGGTCATTTGATGTATAGATAATAACTTTTTCTTCTTCCAAGTTATAGAGAGACTATGTGATTTTTTACTTTCTTCATGAAAAATCCATGAAAATAAAAAATTTGAATGGCGCATTTTTAGTTTTAGTATTTCATTAAGTTCTTTATTTTTCTTTGTGCAACCTATCAAGTGATAACGATCAAGGTCTGTTCGGGATAGGCATGCAGTGAAACTGATCATCATATCGAGGACTTCCAAGTGTTTGAAAGATAGAGATTCCAATTACCTATAAAATTGAGTGATTGTGGGGATATCAAGACAGACATATCGATCATCATATTAGGGGCTTACTAGGGTGGTGGTAATACAGTCCTATTATATTTGGTGAAAGGATATCCTACTCTGTGGGATAAAAGAATTATAAAACCTTTTACTTTTATGCTGCTTATTGTAATAAAAAGAGAATCCTTTTATTTCATCTTTTGATTTTTATTCATTTACATTGTAATTATTTTAGTTTCAATTTATACTTTTTAGTATTGATTATATATGTTATATGGTATAATAATTTACACTTTTTATTTCTATAATATTTGTATTCAACCCAAATACAATTATTTCATAAAATGTGGTATTATATCATCGAACTGAGAGTTAATCTAATCATTTGTTTTGTTTTATAAGAGGCATTATGAATTGTTTTAGTTTATATTTAATTAACCAAGAACCTTCCATAAAGGTTTTAATATAATTTTTTAGTTATACAATTCACCCCCTCTTGTATCTTTGCCATCACCTATCCATTTTGTTCCAACATCCCTAACTAAAGAGTTAGAGGAGACTCACTTTAATCTCTTGTATAATTTTTTGTTATTAAATAAACAATACTAAAGGTGATATACCAATGGTAGAATTATTTTGAATGTTTTAATTAATTGACTGTTATCCATCATGGAACACAACAACTACTATCAGATATCTATTAGTATCTATGTTCTTTGAAATTATCACGAAGAACAAAAATAATAATGATGGAATATAAATAGAATCCCATGGGGGTTCTATTAAATAAGTGAAGCTTCTAGATTTTTAACATTTCTGATTAAATTTTTAATTATGTAAAACATTAAATATGCCTAATTATTGATGTTTGTTAATTTCATTCACACTTCTTTTTTAGATTATGTTGAATCTATTTATAATGGGGTGATTTAAAAAAACAAGGGATAGAAACACCTTTCACTTGAATGTTGTTATTTTTTTGAGATTGATTTTAGGTTACTAAACTCTATACAGAATATATTTACACAGCCTATGGGATGAGAAATTTAGATTTCGTATCGCAATATAACTTTTAAATGGAAATATTTGTTTTCTAAATTAATCAATATTGTTTTCTATATCAGGTTATTCAATTCAGACTTATAATTGGTTGATTTATGTCACATTTTAAAAAAATGTGGTTCCACCCTTCTCTCATGATTCCTTAATTGATACTCTCAATAAGGGGGTGAAAAAAATTCACAATGAGAGAGGGTTAATTTTTAATCCCAGGGAGAAAATAAGGTTTTTGAGCTAATAACAAAGACCTTTCCCATGGGGTAATACCTTTTTAGTTATTTTCAATAAGTGGGAAAGAAAATTAAAACAACTTAATAATAATTCGGTCTTATTGAAATTATGTTTTATGCATCAATTCAATGTATTTACAATAAATATAATGGTGGAGATTGAAATTGTCGATGGATTATGATTTTATTTTTTATCAGTGAACATATCAATATATTTTTCTGTTAATGACTATATAAATTTTAATTCCTTGGTATATTGTGATAAAGTAAGAATACACCCCCTAAAGAAGATAAAGATAATGCCCATGCATTGATGGGTAATGTTAAGTGAGAAAAGTGAATATTTTTTCTGGAATACATGGCTGGAATATTTTATGATATTAGATATAAATCAGATAATTGGTGAATTTTTATTAATTTCAAATATTATATTTTAATTTTTTAAGGTATTTTCTATAACATCTTATTTGAAGTGTACAGGTAACATTTCTAGACATACTTGAGAAGTTGTGATAAATGAGGTTTAATCTAGCTCGAATATTTTTGAATCCATCCCTACATTACTTAGCATTAAGAATATTGTGATTGGATTAATAATAGAACTTAATGGGATTGAATATAGAATTTCATAGGTAGTGAAGATAATTGAAATACTTGAACTGAGTATTTAATATACTATAAGAGAATTTGAAATTGAGTTAAATAACTATGAAATAACTATGATAATTTCAAAAGGTATTTAAATTTATGTAAAATGTATTTTTATTAGTTGAGAATGTAAAAACATAGTTTGATTTGTTTTTATGTTTATTACATAAAAATATAAATAAATTGTTTCTACTAAAATTGGAAAACTCCTTGACTTTAATCAGTGATATGAAGCTAGAATTAGACACAGTGAATCTTACCCTTTAAACCATAAAGGTAATATTCTAAATCAAAAGTGTAGTGTAATATTTTATAAGCGTAGACTATACAATTTTATGGGTGAATCTATGAAACATAAGGGTGATGATAAAATCTATAAATATGGACCTGATAATTATAAGGGTTACTTTGTGAACCATAAGTTTAATTACGATAACCATAAGGATAATTTGACTTTTGTAAGGTTCATTGTGAAAACTGTAAGGGTGACTCGGTGAACTATAAGGGTAACTCTGAAACCATAAAGGTCAAGTTGATTACCGTAAGGGTAAAATTTAAACCATAAGGGTAAGGTATAAACTGTAAGGGTAACCCCAAGATTGTAAGGGTCATTTATCCTTTTGGAATAAGTGATGAATTAGAAAATTGGAAAAAGAAGGAAAGTACTAGGCACTTTATAAGGTTCATCCTAAGTCTAGATTTTGAAGGGATGGTGAGTTGAATAATTCTAACAAATTTTCAATGATATATTTTATAGAAAAATAATAAAATTATTCCATGATATAACTATTCTATAGTTAATTAAACAATATAATTTAATTTTTTTAATTAATAATTTTCTTTATAATAAAATCATGATGATATAAAATTATAAGTGATTGAATATTTGAGCTAGAGATTAATTTCTTTTTCAAAAATAATTCTAAAATAAATTCAGTAAATAATTTTACCAGTCCTCATAGATTCAAAAATAGCATAAATTTAAATAAGTTCAAACAGTGATAAGATCAAAAATCACATACATTTAAATAAGTTCAAAAATCACATAAATTCAAGTTATATGACTAAGGAGTAACTTATTTTCTAACAATGGTAAATAAGTTCAAATCTAGAGGAAATTCATAGAATTTATTTTTGTATGAAATTAAGTAAAATTTAGAATAAATTATATAAAATATAAAATGGTATGATGCATGATCTTTTATTCATAGGTATTAAAAATAAAAACTCTATTTTTGATTCTTGAAAAAAAAGAAAAAGATATGATTCATTCAGAAGAAGTTTGAATGAAGCTTGATTCAGAATTAAATGTCACTCCATGCCATGAAAACCTCTATCATACTATAACCCATTTTTTCTAAAAAAATCATATAGTTATGTAATGTTATTTTAGTTGGATTTCATGTTATTAAATAAGTTACTTAAATGTATATAAATTATCCCACTCATTTTATTGAGTATTTTTACCTTTTGTTTGATATTTTTGAGATATAAAATGTTTTTAAATGACTAAATCTAAAAAAGATAATTTCATTAAACATAAATTAAATGGTGTGGAATTATAATACAAATAGCGTTTTTTACAAGATTATACTAGATCTGATATTGTAAAAATGGTCATTTCATTATTATTCCTTCTAATATGACACAACATTTCTCAACAATACTTTACATTTAAGGTATTTCGAAATGACCTAAAAATATATGTGGGGTTTTTTGACAAGAATATACAGTAAGATATAAAACATTATTGTGAGAAGAAAATATTTTTAGAACTATTTATTCTCTTTAATATAATGGAATTGAAACTGATATTCTCCTAAAGAATAAAATATTTCTGAGTATTGAAAGAGAAGAAGAGACCAACACCGATCATATATCAAATTTATTGTGCCAAAGTTAAAGGATAAGGATGAGTAGAAGACCTATAATACATAATAATTAATAGGATTTAGAAAGTAATAAGAAAGATAAGTTTATGGATACTTATGTGCATGAATTCCTATAAATCTATTATTAGTAGTTGAGATCCTTAAAGGATGATGTGAGTAAAGTTGATCATCCAAACTCCGTGTAATACTTGGAAACAAGTATTTTCAAAAAAAATTATTTATATAAGTTTTTAAATAATATCAAAAGGTATTCAAAGACTATATTTGAGAAGTAGAATATCTGATTTTGTTGATGTTGTGAAATCCTGATAAGATTCAACGTCCACTTCAACAGATTGGATGTAACTTGTAACACATTTTAGGAGAAAAAATACCTACTTAATATTGTGAAGTTTAAATTTATAGTGGGATGTTGTGGAAGTTTGGGATTCATTATGGGTTAAGGATAATCCTTTTGTATACCCACTTATAATTGAAAATATTATTTTAGTTGAAAATATATGTGTTGGATCACCTTGAACACAATAAGAAGTGGGATTCCCTCATTGGGGTTTCAACTAGTAAAAACACCATGTTTCATTCTTTAATTGCTTTTGAAACTTTTCATGTGGTATATGTGTATTTGGTAAATTAGTAAATATATCCCTTATCTTAACTAGAAATAGAGGTTCAAATACCATATGAGGTAAAATATTATAATAGTATTTGGAATTTGATAAAAAGTAAGAAACACTTGATTCACCCCCCCTCCCCTCAATTGTCTTCACCCAATACACTAGGACTATCACGTAGGTCTAAATACACAAATATAACATGCAATTGAGTACCCATCATTTCATTCTAGACCATTTCAAACAATCATATACCTTGGTTTTCCCAGTGGCTAAAACATATATAATAATATTTACAAAAAGATAGTATAAATAGTGGAGATATTATAGTTTAAAAGTACTTGGTCCATCTCTTATACCAAGCCGTTTCCTGCTCTTGTCAAATCCCTAAAATCACAACCACATATCATTGATTCCTTTAATTTAACTGCATCATGTAACATGAAGTCTTCGCATGAACCAAGTTTCACATGAATGGTGTGTGTATAAAACTCAATAGGATATTACCAATGATACTTTAACATTATTTTATAATATATATGAGTACATGTTTGATCATGAAAAAATGAAATAATAGTCATTTATCCTAAAAATATATTACTAGTTAGATAATCATGTCCTTACCAAGTAAAAATGAACACAAACCTATATACTATAGCTACTTTAAATTTGTTATATTTATCAAGGTACTCTAAAATCAAATCAAGACTTATCAGGAGACACAATGTTATATAGCTAATCCACATTACATCACATCAAGAATCATGATGTTATATAGTGTGACCACATCACTTCATATCACATATCAATTTATATTTTAACATATGTATTCCATATCACAACATCTTAATATTCATGTTGTAATATATTTTTATTATGGAATAAAAACCTTTCATCGAGTCATGGTCTAGGGAGTTGCATAGTCATCCCTTTATATAGTCATGATGTTGATGACATAAAATGTCTTAACCATAATATTAAACATCAATATATAATATATATCTTTCATCAATATATGAAAAATAATATAACTCATTTAATATGGATAGATCAATCCTAATTCCTTAATATATCCTTTTTCTAACCCATTTTTCCAAAAAACACATTATTGTATAACAACCAAGTTTAGATCACAATTAAACTATAACCTAATTATATGTGAAGTAATAAATCAATCAAAAAAGAAATAAATTTCTAATTCATCAACATTATATTTCCAAGATTACTCAGACTTACCATCCTCTAGGCCAACTTCTTTGGATATAATTAAATAATATCCACTACTAGGAAAGCTCAAAAAAATATTTACTATTAATTAAACATGTATGAGTTCCATAGACCTTATATTTACTAGTTTAACCAATTATTAAATTTATGAAATCATATCATTAAAAAATTTTAAGTCTCCTTCAACTTGTAGAATCATCAATCATGGTAACACAGAACCACATGAGTTTATTATTTCATTTCTCAAATTAAAGAACCCTTTTTGAGTCTTTTATTCAATAATTAATGTGAATAAAAGTTTTTCATTATCATATAGAATTTTTTTCAACCACAATATACCAAGACACCTTTAGAGGGTGTGAATTAGGGTGTGGGTTTCTTCTTCATCATCAACTGGATCTTCTTATTTAATTTACAATAACACAAGGAATCCGTTGACTTCAAAATCACATATAAACAAATTTAATACAATTAAATATAAATGAAAGGACATAAAAACTTTAATTGGATCACCATTAATGGAAACTCCATGGATGATACACTACCATTATCATGATTTACTAGAGGATTTATACTTTCACTATTGTGATTAAAATGTTTTAGAAAGTCTCATTTTCAATCCACGGGTCACTTCCTAAACTTTTCACTTCATAAAATACTTTAATAAAAGGGATAATTGATTATGGCACAAAGATCACTTAAAATGGGATAAAAATGAACAATTAAAACCAAAATAATGATAGTGTTGTTGTTGATCTTTAGATTCCTCTGTCAAAGTCAATATCTTTAATAAAATTCTATAATATTTCCTCTTTCTTTATGTTATTCCGGAAGTAATTGTTTTTCCCTATAAAATTGCATTGTTATTCCCCAAAAAATATGTTATTTAAACATTTAAATTATTATAACATTGAATTTAATTTTTTTCTGTATAACTTTAAATGCATCCATATTAAAAAAATTAAATTCCTACTTAAATCTACTTGATTTCCTTTATGAAAATCAACTCGAATCTAAAATTTTCTGGAAAGAAACATTCATAAATACATGTATGGGACCCAAAACACATGGGGTAATGTCCATTTTATATTTCAATTTCCAAATACCATTTCATGGTCATCTATTTATGCCATTAAATTTGATCATTTTGAATTCCATATTTCACTAAATGAAGAAAAGCCAAGACATAGAACACTCTAGAATATGACATAGTCAAGTCTTATAGAAAACATATTTCACCCTAACTCCCACTACATCTTGTTTATTATTTCCCTAATAATCCAAAAAAATAAAAATCTAAAACACAATTTAAAATAACCTCCACTATGGTTACCTACCCATTTTCTAATTCAACCCAATAATGTCAAAATGTAAATTGGCTTGTAAAATGACGTAAGAAAATTTTGTACCCTATTTTGATTATTTATATGTAAAACCCATAATGTCTTCCCCTAAACCCATTTAAATGAATCTCATTTCTTATAGGGATTCTATAATCCTATAAAAATGTACACTATGCATGATTCATCCATCAATTCCTCATTTATTTTCATCCTTAAAGACAAAGATCTCTACTCTAGTGAGCACAATAGCTCCCATATCAATATTTTAAAGAAAAAACCATGGAATAATTTATATGAAATTTTAATTTAAAGCATAAAACGAACACCATGAGATCAAAAAGTACACAAAATCATTGAATTTTCATTTTTCATTTTCACTATGGCATTAACCATTCCAAGACGTTTTTTTTTCTCAAAATCCTTTATTCAGATCACTTTAAAGTACCACTAATGCGCTCCTAAGCTTATTTAATACTTGTTAGACTATAAATATCACTAAAAGTAATTGATCTTTGAACTTGATTGAGAAAAAATACATCCATTAACAACCATAACTTCAATATCCTCCCTTTAATCAAACAAACTTAACCATTAACAAGAATTATTTCAAAACTCTCTCCCTTGGGGTTTGTTAGAAATCCAATGTGTCATTAAAGAAATTTAACTCTAAAAACTCCAAAATATAAATATTAGAGTTTATAAATCACTATAAATTTACATGATTAGTGATCAATATAGAATATAAGATATTAATTGAGATTTATTTTCTTGCCTCTGATTAATGCTCATGAAACCACTTAGAATGCTTCAGATTAATCCCTATGTCATCATCCATAACCTATCCTTTATTTCATCCATATCAATAAATCCCCCAAGGTAATAAATTATTCACTTCATTTACTTTATTAAACCTAAAATATGATTATACACCTTTGATATTAATTCTAGATTTCACTGACTTTATTTCTCTTCCATTGATAATAAACCCAAAGTGTAATCTCATGTTAAAACATGAGAAACTAAGTCAAACATGCAAACATATGGGGAGTGGGGATCTTCCACATTTGAAAGTAGAGATAAGTGTTTGAACGCCCAAGTTCAACCAATGTTTTTCAAATGATGTTGTATCTAACGGTTTTGTGATATTATCTTCCATTTACATATTCATTCCAACATGATCCTTCTTCATCACCCTTTTCTCCACATTCTCATTGATAAACTTATAGAAATTTATAATTTTCACTATATATGTATGTTGTAAAAGATTATTCATCAATTAAATTTATCTTTTTATCACAACGAATCACCATAAGAATCAACATATATTCATTGAGGTACTATAGTATCTATTTTATCCATAGTAGTAGGGTACATGACTTTATATATAAAAAGTAATCTACATCCATCATGTTGAGAGATGTACTCTCCTAATTATTAAAAATCTATCCGATGAATTTTATTCTGATAAATCAATATCTTATAATTTCTTGTTTTCCATCCCTAATATCTCCATCTCAAATTTAAATACATATATAAATATATTTATTGATCATTACCTAAAAAATAAATCAAACCATAATCCAATGTTCCTTGAATTTACCTCATACTTATTTTAATAGAAGAGAGAATCTCTTCCTTTTGATGAATCTAAAATAGAGCTTCCAAACATATAAATGATATTCAACCACATTTTTTAAAATATAAAAAATATCAAATCATTCTCTTGTCTAATGTGTGATAAAAAAATATTCCTTATTTATTATTTATATGTTTGGTTCTAACCATAATCAGGGTTGAAACTGGTTTTCTTTCATGTATCTCAAATTTATTCAATATCAGTCTCACGTATTTATCACAATAAAAAATGGTATATCCCTCCCTTTGATTAACTGGAAACTAAAGAACGAAAAGAAATATATATTATCATATTCATATCAATATTTGAGGTCATTAATATTATAAAATCCTCTACTAATTTCAGATTTCTATAACCAAATATAATGTCATAAGTATAAACTAGCACCCTCAGGTGATATTAATTTCCTTATTTCACATATAGATTAGGATCAACACCACCTCTACTAAATTCCTTCTTCCTCAAGTAGGTTTTTATACAATCATACCAACTTCAAGGTTTTTTTAATCCATGCAACACCTTATTTAACATGAACATCTAATTCATCATCACCAATTACAAATTCCACTAGTTTTTCAATATAAACTTATTCTTTGTGCACTATATTCAAAAATTAAAAATTTACATACATTTAATTAACATAAAAACTCTTTGAATTTTTATTCACATTAATATTTATATTGATTCAAGCCATACCACCAGTGAAAAATTTTCTTCCACGTCTATGAATTCGACTTGAATGTAGACTTTTCATTCAAAAAATACATTATTTTTCATCACATTTCCATAATTTTAATTATTTTTTAAAACATCCATTTGGTTCAAATAATTTTTTTATCCATCAAACTATGTATAATCTCCCAATCGTGGTTAATATTTATTTGGTATATCTTGTCATCCATGTTCATAGACCATGATTAATCCTAAATTTCTTCTTCAAATTATGGTGACACCACTTTAAATTTCTCTAACACTTTATGTTTTTTTTGGGAATAATATTCTATGTTTTTTATGTATAATACTATTATGTTGATTCTTATATTAATGGGTTCCCACTTAACCCTTTAAAATGGATTTTATAAAATGTTAAAAAAATATTAGATTAAATAATAGATCCACTTGAGATAACAGAGTGTTGTTTTGTAAATATATCATCCTATAGATTTTTATTACAGTAAATTTATCACCAAATATATTTTATTCATTGGTATCAAATAATTTATTCCTTTTTGATTCATCGGTAAGCTCTCTTCAGTAGTTTATTCATCCTATAATTTAACAACAAAATCATCTTCACATGTCAGACTTTGAAAACCTATAGATTTCCAACCTTTATCATCCTATTTATCACAAGTTTCACTCAAATAATAATTTATTGAATTTTTTATATCCTTATATTTTATAACCTTGAAAATGTTTCTTTCCATGATCATGTTAAAATAAGTATAACAGAATACAGTTATTTGATATATTTTAATATATTTAATTATATTTTGGTGAATATTTTTTTGTGAAAACATATTATCCTAGTCCTTAATAAGGCTAATGGAATTATCTATTTTCAATTATAGAATGTTAGGAATTTATTGATAATTATAATCCATAGATACCACCACATTTTGATGGTATTAACTATAGTTATTGAAAAGATATAACGGAGATATTTTTATTAAAATATGGGTACTGAGTACTAGACCATTATATTGAGACCTTATGTGCTTCTGAAATGTGATTTTTGTACATTGGTTAGTAATTATGCTGCTAAATATATTTTTAATTACAAAGTTATGAATTTTCCTTATTATATTATTATATGTTTTTATATCCATATATATTCCTATCAGGTTACTTTTGAAATTTGGAGGAAATTACAAGTCACTCGTCAAGAACTAATAAATTACGTAAATCTAAACTTATAATGTTCATGGATGAGTTTCTTGTTTTCAATAGGATAGAAAATGAATTTTATAAAGAGATATATCATAGGTTTACTAAGATTTTTAGAACTATGATATATCTTGGAGAGACCTTAAAGAATAAAGTTATGTTTGAAATGATTCTTTGTGTACTACCAAATAAATGGAATTATAATAAAGTAATATTAAAAAAATAAGGAATATATTGAATATTCCATGGATAATTTTTATGGAACACTTTTATAATATTATCTAGAATTTAAAAATATTGAAAATGTGGTTAATAACAGGAAGAAGGTTTCTTATTTGAGAACTTCTAAAGTTAATTATTCTACTACTTTTGATAATAGAGTAGGTTATTCTAGTGTTGATAACGATGACTTAACTCATATTTTCAAGACTATGAGTAAGAATATAATATAAAGAAACTGAGAAAAAAGGAATAAAATTAAGGATGATAGAAATATATAAAAAAATTTCATCCTAATTTTGATGTTCTATGTTATGAATATAGGAATCCAATTCATATAAATCGTGAATGTGAAAAATCGAACAATAAAAAGAAAATATAATAAGATTAAAAAAATGAGAAAATGGATATGAATATATCATGTAGTTTTACTAAAGATTTATACTATAGTAAATTATCTAAATCAATACGGAAGGATAGAAACCATTTTATAATTGGAATTTTTTATAAGTTTAGTGATTTCTATTTTGATTCTAATCATGATTCTAATGTTGATTAAAATTATAAAATCTTGGTATGAATGATTTTTATGATATAATTGAGAATATTGGAGTAAATATTATAAGTATTTCAAACATATATATAAGATATTGAAGACTTCCCACAAAATAGTTAGTGAGGATAATAAGAATATTATTCTAGAAGTTGTTATGTAAAATAGTACTTGTTCAGATGAAGTATCCAAACTCAAGGAAGAAAATAAAAAGTTAAGGGGCATTTATAGAACTAATGGGATTATCTATGATGATGTAGAAATTGTAAATATAGAAAATGTAAATATAAAGGATAAGATATATTTTTTGAAATAAACTCTTTCAAAATTCAATAATGGATGAGGGGATTATAACTATATGATGTCATTAAAAAGAATAAAGAAGAAAAAGAATTATATTAGATATACCGGGAATTAATAAAAACTATACATAAATTATTTTAGGAATGTTTAAAAGTCATATATTTCTATCATTAATTGTTTTAAGAGTATTTTATTTAGATATTTTGCATATGAATACTCATTATGGTTTGTCCAGTATCTTGGTCATAATAATGAATATATTTCAATGTTTTTTAAAATGTTAGATTGAATAATACTTATATAACATGGGATCCAAAAGTATCTTATAAAAATTTGATTAGACCTAAGATGGTTTATATTCCTATTTAATTATTTTTTGACGACCGGTATGAATACTCATAATTATTTAATATAATGGTATGATGGAATGTACTTTACAACTTATATTTTCTCTTGGATATGAAATTATTACTATTATTTATTTATATTTTGTTTAACATATACTAATGTGTTTATTTTTAACTTATTAAAATTATGTTGTTAATTATTTTAATATATTTAACAACTTATGGGGCTCATTGTAGTAAATGTTTTTAGACTGGGGGAGTTCAAAAGATGAAGAATTCACCATCCTATCATTTTTAAAAAATATACCCATCTTTATGAGAATTATACATCTCTATTTTAGAAATTTTATGTTCATATAAAAATTGGTATTCATGTGGGGTAATTAATGTTTTTAGGGGGATTTATAATATATTTTATTCAATTCCTCCTATTTGTAATTTTCTTATTTACTGATAGTTTATTTTATCGCATGTTTGGCCCATTATTGACCCATCTTTTTAATATTTACAAAAATTGGGAAGATATTTGTAGGTTTTTTAATTATCAAAAATGGGGTAATATTAAATACCTTCTGTCCACTTTTCTTTTATTATGTTTTGATATTTATTAATCCCTAAATTAGTTTATTTATTTAGTTGTGTTTAATTTTTTTTATATATTGGATTTTTAATACTGTAATTAAATATGTTTTACGGATATTAATTATTTAATTATTATATTTTAATATACATGATTTAATATTTTTTAATATTTTCATTAATTAAATTTTTTTAGTTTATATTTGTTATGATTAATGGTATTATTATGTGAATTTATAATTCAATAATTCAAAATACTTTTTTGAATTATTTATTTTCAAATATTTCAAGAGTTGTGTGAAATATGTCTCAATTTTTTGGATCAGCAAAGTAAAATATCATTGTGTATATAGAATCATAAGAAAATCATGTGTGAAATGACTACTTCATAAGGAATTTTCATGTGGTTTCGTAAAAAATTATTTTGTAAGTGATTTCTATATAATTTATTTACATATGAGGCATGAATCAAAAGGTTGTGACTGAATCACTCAATATTAAGTTTTGTATAAGAAGACTTTAAGTTGATTCCATAACTCGATACTGTGATATAACGATAAAATAGGTAAATACTTGAGATTTATACCAAAAAAATGAAACCTATGACATATCTTGACAATATGATAACACCATAAAGAACCCTAAATATTATTCTCTATATGTTTTTATTCTTCTAATGTATCAAAGAGCAGAAATACGTGATACAAAATTTAGCTAACATAATATCAAAGGTCAATACATCATATGAACTCCATGAAACACAATTGGTGTTTTGATGCCCTATTTTTCACTCAATTTAAAATCCTTATCAACTAAAGGCTAAGAAAATGTTTATGTGTTGATGTAATATTTGGAGTCAATGTGATATTATATTTGTAACACCCGGACCCTAGTTACCCAGAGTCGGTGAATTATTTTAATACATTGGCATGATTACAAGGAATCAAGTCCCGAAGGACCAATCGGTTTAGCAGTCTTGGAAAATAGATTACATACATGAATGTTTCATTACACTTTATAACATACAATACAACATAAATAATCATTTATGAATGCCATTATTCCATTGGTGTTACCCTGAATATCAATCACAATACACTTATTGGAATCCTGGGAAAAATAAAACATAGAAAGGGGTGAGCTCTGATGCACAATAAGGATAACAATACAGTGGAAACATTCATAAATAAGCATAAACATTTAAGGCAATGTATAATTAAAACAAATTCCTATTAAACTTGAACTTCATCATAATATAGAAAAAATTAAATGAAGTAATTCCATTTAATTATTCACGTGGATATTCTACTAGTCAAATAATCACATGCAATATCACGAACCCCTTTCATATTGATGGAATGCATAATGCTAGACTATCATAACCACATAGTCAAGGCCTTGTGCTAAGACTACAAATAAGATTTTGTCAAGGCCTTGTTCCAATATAGGAGTTTTTCTCATGAGACCAACTGATGCATAGAGGAGCTATAGTAGGCTCCACCCGTCACTTATTAAGTCCAATGTATTCCTCATATGAAGAGGTTTAAACATAACATAAACATTCATATTAAAACTAGCATACGAAATGTTAATACATTCTCCATAAACCATGAATGGTATAAAAATAACACATCCACAATAAAAAATATCACAAAACCTTCAATACAATATAGAAGTTTTGTATCATAATAAATCAACTTCAAATAAGACAACAATCAATCAAAGGATGTTGACATAGATGAAATCAAAACTATTTTAGAGAAGTATATTTTTTTTGGAATCATATAAAAGTAACATAATTATAAAAAAACAAATATTTTGAAAATATTATTATAATATTTTAAGGGAAGCTTCATCGATTTTATAACGGCATAAAATAGCCACACCCATAGTATAAGTTAAAAAATACATTATTACCTTAATTCTGTCAAAAAGGTTAAAAAGGACCTTATTTGGAAAACGAAGGAAAGAATCCTTTCAAAAAAATTTATAAATAGTTAAACAAGGGTATAAATGACTTTAACCCATAGTCTAAAAAATAGTAAGAATGTTTTGAAATAAATTTTGAAGAAACATGGATGTGGATGATAAAGAGGTCCCTGTAGATAATTATGTATAAACAACCTTGGATAATGAAGAGATTGAGAAAATAAACCCTTACCAATTTGGTAACTTACGAAACATACACCCCATGAAAGAGGTATCATACAATGAATATGTAAATATACATAAATTAAAGTTTATTACACAAACAATACAATTATGGGTAGTTTATACACCACACAAAAGGTAATAGTGGCAATATGGCACAAATCTCACGGGAATAAGGTGTTAGATGAAAACCCTTTATCTTGCACTTTCCTTTAGTCGTGGGTATGTTTAACCTCTTGTAGGAAGACTGTATTATGTTATTAAATTATACCACAACCATATTAATATTTATTATATCATACATTATTCATTTATGACTTTATACTACTCATTTAATAATAATTTCCATGTTAAATTAACATTTTGGGTAATGATCGCTTTCTTTATCATACTTGTTTTAACTTGTTACTCTTGATTGTATCCCTCAGATCATGATTTAAATACTCCTAGAATATAAAACCTGATTTATATATCATATATATTTAGAATATAAATATTTATAATAGACATATATATGAAATGGAAAACATCGTTTATGTAGACAGTAGTCCGTATGTACGTATAAATGTTGTTTCCGTTTTCATAACGTATTGAATGGAAATAAGTGAATAAAATATATGTAAGTACATATATATATATATATATATCTCTCTCTCTCTCCAGTATCATTAGTATGTCACATATTACAAACATATAAGTAATATATATTTTTATAATCATCAATGAATGGTGAATGTGAAAATGAATCTCATCGCGTCATGGAGATGGTAATCCGTACGTACGCACGAGCGACGATATAATTTTCTTACAGGTGTGTAATTGGATGGTATACTAATTTTACAGAGAAATTATCATGTTATTTTCATTATTTATATACATATTACTCATCATTATATCCAACCAAATAACATGGTGCTGAATAACAAATTACACCACGACATGGAGACAGTATGTCATATGTACGCATGCATGGTGACATTATCATTCATAAGATGGATAGAATGACGAATATAGTTATGAAATATTTATAATAACATCAATATATATAGAAGATACTGGAGTTATTATTTTATAATGGAAATAACAATGAAAAAAGAAGTGGAAGAAGAAAGGAACTTGAAAGAGGGTGGTGAAATCATTACCTCTTCTTTGGGTTCTTCCTTTTGATTTGATCAAAAGGGCTCATTAGGTTGGATTTATGATCAAAAAAATGCCTCTAGGTTGATGTGAGGGAAGTTGGGAGGATATTTGGGCAGGGTTTGGCCAATCCAAAAGGCTTTGAAGGTGTGAATTTGAGTGAAGGGGGAGTGCCCTTTTATAAGAGGGGTGAGGGGCACCTTTTGAAAAGCTAGAAATATTATTTTATAATAAATTCATATTAGGTTTATAATGGATCCAAAGTGGATTATTTCGAGGATAAGGTGGTTAGGGGTCTAAATCCTCTCATCCAATAGATTTTAGACAGTTTTCGGTCACTATATTAACTTTATCTTTTAGTTTTAACTCTTAGTTAATTAGTTTGACATTAACATGTCTCCTTGTATTTTTATATTATATAGTTAATAAAATTACTATATACTTCCAAGAGAAACCCAATGGTTATGTAATGATACAACTATAATTATATAAGTCCTTTGGCCGAACATTAGATTTTTAGGGATATTATATCAATTTATAATATTATATTTGTGTCAAATACTCTTTTTTATCAATTTTGACACTTTAATAATTGATTTTTTTAATCTTAACAACTTTATTTATTCGAACCAAATTCATTTAAGAAATCATAACTTTTCATAGTGACCTATAAAATTAGTTTAATTCATAAAAAGACTCAAATTACATTTATTTTGATATTTATAATATCAATTATTTTAATATTTCATTAGTTAGGTAATTACTGCATCACCATTGTGTCATAAATAAATTAAATTATTTAATGTCTAAAAAAAATAAATAAAATGTAATTATTAAGGAAATATTTTTATATTTCTAATGAATATTTATAATTGAATTTATCTTATTTTTAACATTATATTAAAAAAGTTTTAGTTATTTAACTTTGATTTTATCTCTTTTAACTCTTCTTTGAATTAAATAATAATAAATGTCATAATCTAATACAAGTGGACCTAAAGGGTCATATATTATTCCTAAGGTTTTTTTGGTCTAATTACACTTAATCAATAGAATTAGGACGTGTGTTAAAATAATAATAATATCATTTTTACCCTTAATTGCCCTATTTACTTTTAACCGTGGTAATAAAAGTAAAAAATTACTATTCACCAAAAATTATTTTTATATTTTTGAACCACATTTTACTCCTTGATATTAATCGTTTCTCTCGGATTTGCAAAATTCAACTCATAGAGGCGGTAAAATTATGTTTTATGTGAATTTACCAAATCTCCTAGGCGGTGGGTAAAGATGGTGAAAAGTTCAATAAAATTTTGATATATTTAAAATTATTATAAACTGACTCTAATGAATTAAATTGAACTTATATAGGTATTATGTATCTATTTTGACCTAAAATAAATTTAAATAAAATAAATAATTATTTAAATAAAAATTCGATTTTAAACTATAACTGAGTTTTTTTCATTATTCATCAAAAATGAAAAGTTTTCAGAAAAATACCAAAACTTTTCCCTAAACTAATTTTGATATTAAGAATTCAATAATGAATTTTATTTTACCAAATTATAAACATAGATGTTTAATTTATTAATTTAAAATTAATTCCTGCTGTCAAAACCAAAAGGCGTATTTTTAATTAATAATAACTATCAAAAAATTGACACTTGTTTATGTCCAATTTCAATGTAAAATTACATAAAATGACCATCATTGGATTAAATGGTAAAAATATAATCTATTTATACTTCCAAACCATTAAAATATATAAATTAACACTATAAATTATTTTGATTAAAAAAGTTGTTTTCAGTTAAAATATTGTATTTTCCACTATTCATTCAAATATAAAAGTTGTCAGAAAAACACCAAAACATTATTGAAAGTAAATTCTTATGTCTATATTCTAAATAAGAAGTTTATTTTGTAAAATTGAATATATAAAAGTTTCAAATATTGGATTTAAAAAGGCTTCTCCATTAAAAGGCGGTAAAATTTCAATTTTTGAAAAATACTTCTTTTATTTGAAAAAATGTATTTGTTCTTACATTATGTCTAAGAAACTCATAATATGAAATCTAAAATTAAAAGGATTATATAAATTTCAAAATTCAGTTAATACTATTCATAACCAATTTTGAACGGCTAGTTTGGTAAGTCATGGTGCGCTAAAACTCGGTATTGTGTGTAGTGAAAGTTTTTGAATTACATTGAAGAAATAACGTACTATGAAATCTTGGGGTGTTACATTCTACCCTACTTCAATAAATTGCGTCCTCACAATTTGAAATTATTTTTCGAAAATAAAAGGTTGAGAATAGAAAATACCTTTGAGAAAACCCACATAGGAAATTAGGTTAATAAAATTTAGTCTTAATAAGAGTTAAAGGGAAATGAAAAGGTCACCACCAAATTATGATCTCGATTAGGATAACATTGGTGGAAATAAGAGACATATAATTGGAGGAAAATGTAAATATTTATAGGTATTGATTGAGGTCATCAATCACAAACAAGTGTAAAATTGAGGGCCTTAATTCATCATTCTATGATGATTTAAAATACCATCAGTTCAACAAAACATATGGTATTAGGATAACACATTTTTGGTTTTAAGATCCCTTCACTAAAGTATAATAATTAATATCTTCATAGAATAAGAGAAGAAGAAAAATATATAATTTACATATAGAGTCCCATCCTTTAACTAATTTTTACCACAAACTCATATTTCTCTATAAAAGATAATAGAACATAAAAATAATATTCTATTCATCCAATTTGTATAGGGTTAAAAAAATGAATTTATAATTCATCTACAAAAATTTTTAAAAAAAGAATATATTATTCAATCCAGGACATCACGTGGGCCAGTGGTAGGTGATACACCCTTGTCACCCTTCGGTTGCGGGTTCAAGTCTCGCGGCCTTTCCGGACGTGATAGGTTGTCGCTTGACCTCCGGGTTGTCCTTTTATTGAAATACAAAAATAATATCAAACTATAATTATCCAAAATACTTCTATCCAAACTCACAGTCCAAAATTTATAAGGAAGTTAAACATAATGAAGATCCTTTTTTCCATGTAATAACATGTGAACACCTTCATCATGTATTCTTTTAAACCACTACAACATCTTGAATTACCATAAAACCTTATATATCACATTCATGATCCATTATTCCTTATAGAATACTGGATATACTCTTTCTATCCAAAAATGTTGTAAACTCAACAATGATGGAATATACAAATCATTAATCAGTTTCAATCTAGTCATGAATATCCAATATAATTTATCCAAATCAATCATGTATTATTCCAGAATCACTACCTCGGTATCAGAACCATATTATGGTTTATATTTCTCTTAACCATATATTTTCCAAAATATTTAACCTGATATTGAGCCACTTTTCTTGGTTCCACACAATCTCAAGCTCTTAATGAAATAGTACTGCAGTACAATCCTTATATACTCCATAATTATTATATCTAGTACATTATTGATACAACACTCAAATGACATAATTATCTAATAACAACATAAGATCTCTAATCATTCCTCCTCGTCTGTGGTAGTATCATAAAATGATTATTATCTAATAGCATCATTTGGTTCATACTCTGATGATTTGGACATTGGTTCGCATAGTGTCCCAACTCCTTGCAGATGAAGCATTGTACATTTGAAACCTTTTTCCTACCCATGCAGTAACGTACATGGTGTCTTTTTCTCCACACTGATAACAAACTCACATTCCCTTCAGGCAAGTTCCAAGGTGATTCTTCACAAAATTATCACATATGGGAAAATTATTCAATTCCCTCTTCCCTTTATCCATATGTCTCTCTTCCATACTTTTTTTCTCTTGCTTCCCTTCAAATCCATAGGACTCAAAGAATTATTTAATTATCTTATTAACACATGATACTATTTTTTCATATGTTGAGAATACATGGGAGACTATTTCTCTTCTAAATTTTGGCTTAATATCATGAAATATATGATCCTTCTTACTTTTTGGATTATACGTATTTCTGGAGTTCACATTCCTTCTACTGGGTGCCATTTCTATACAATAGCATAAACTAAGTCAGTTTATGAATTTCAATAATTCAAAACATTAAAAATACCTAATGTAAATTGAACGATTTATGGATATAATCCATAATCATAAATATTTTTTCATTGAGGTAGTATATACTCATAAATCCTTCATAATGATTTGTAAAGAAAATGATAATTATCCTAAGCATATCCCTCGGGAGTGTCATAACCAAGAGTGCAGCAAGGCCCGTTGTCATGCACCATTTCCCATTTGATTCTAGCTCAAAGCAGTGGTTTCGGGTTTTACCCCTACGTACATCTGTGCAAGAGCCGCCTCCACCTGCTCATATCCAGACAGTGATGTATTTGCTTGGAAAACTCACAAAATCTTTACATTGCCGAAATTCTAAGAATTTCTTCTATACTAATCCTCAAAGTCTATCCTAGGTCTAGGTTCTCTAATCAGATTTTATCTAAATCTAGCTTCCAATGTTATTTCTAAACTTCCACTAATACCAACTGTAATGCCCCAACCCCAGTTACCCAGAGTCGGAGCATCATTTTAATACATTGGGATGATTACAAGGAATCATGTCCCGAAGGACCGATCAGTTTAGTAGTCTTGGAAAATAGATTACATACATGAATGTTACATTACACATTATAACATACAAAACAACATAAATAATCCTTTATGAACGCCATTATTCCTTGCCTTAGCCCTGCATATCAATCACAATTCTCTTCTTGGAATCCTGGGAAAAATAAAACATAGAAAGGGGTGAGCTCAGATGCTCAGTAACGATAACAATACAGCGGAAACTTTCATAAATAAGCATAAACATTTAAGGCAATGTATAACTAAAACAAAATCCTTTTAAACTTGAAATTACGCATAATATGGAAAAAATAAAATGAATTAATTCCATTTACTTATTCACATGGATATTCTACTAGTCGAATAATCACATGCAATATCACTGACCACTTTCATATTGATGGAATGCATAATGTCAGACTATCATAACCGTATAGTCAAGGCCTTATGCCAAGACTACAAATAAGATTTTGTCAAGGCCTGGTGCCAAGACACTAGTTTGTCTCATGAGACATACTGGTGCATCGAGGAGCTATAGCGGGCTCTACCAGTCACTTATTAAGTCCAATGCATTCATCATATGAACAGGTTTAAACATAACATAAACATTCGTATTAAAACTAGCATACGAAATGTCAATAATTTATCCATAAACCATGAATGGTATAAAAATAACACATCCACAGTAAAACATATCACAAAACCTTCAATATAATATGGAAGTTTTGTATCATAATAAATCAACTTCAAATAAGCATAAAATCCATCAAAGGATGTTGACATAGATGAAATCAAAACTATTTTAGAGAAATATCTTTTTTTAAATTAATTTAAAAGCCAAATAATTATAAAATAAAACATGTACATTGAAAATATATTTATGAGATTTTAAGGGAACCATTGTATATTTTTTAATGGCGTAAAATAGACGCACCCTCCATATAAGTTAAAAAATACATTCTTACCTTAATTCTGTCGAAAAGGTTAAAATGACCTTCTTTGGAAAATGACGGAAAGATTCCTCTCAAGAAATTTTATAAAAAGTCAAACAAGGGTATAAATGACTTTATCCCATAGTTTATAACATAGTAAGAATGTTTTGAAATACATTTTTAAGAAACATGGATGTGGATGATAATGAGTTCTGAGTAGATAATTACATATAAACAACCTCGGATAATGAAGAGATTGAGAAATAAACCCTTACCAATTTGGTAAATTAAGAAACATACACCCAATGAAATACGTATCATACAATGAATAAGTAAATACACATAAACTAAAGTTTATTAAACAAATAATACAGTTATAGGCAGTAAATACACCACACAAAAGGTAATAGTGGCAATATGGCATGTATCTCACGGGAATAAGGAGTGAGATGAGAACCCCTTACCTTGCACTTTCCTTTAGATGAGGGTACGTTTAACCTCACGTATGAAGACCATAGTATGATATTAAATTATACCAGAACCATATTAATATTTATGATATCATACATTATTCATTTATGACTTTATACTACCCATTTAATGAAATTTCTATGTTAAATTATCATTTCGGATAATAATCGCTTTCTTTATCGTACGTGTTTTAACTTGTTAATCTTGATTGTATCACATAGATCATGATTTAAATACTACTAGAATATAAAACATGTTTTATATATCATATATATTTAGAATATAAATGTGTATAATAGATATATATATGAATTGGAAAACACCGTTTATAGAGACGGTACTCCGTACGTACGCATAAACGCGGTTTCTGTTATCATAACGTATTAAACAAAACTAAGTGAATAAAATATATGTAAGTACATATATATATATATATCTCCAGTATAATTATTATGTCATATATTACAAACATATTAGTAATATATATTTTTATAATTGTCGATGAATGGTGAATGTGGAAATGAATATCATCGCATCGTGGAGACGGTAATCTGTAAGTACGCACGAGCGAAAATATCATTTTCTTAAAGGTGTGGAATTGGATGGTGTATTAATTTTAAAGAGGCATTATCATGTTATTTTCAATATTTAAATACATATTACTCATCATTATATCCACCCAAATAACAGTGTTGAATAAAAAATTACACCACAGCGTGGAGACGGTAAGCCGTACGTACGCACGCATTGTGAAATTATCATTCATAAGATGGATAGAATAATGAATATAGTTGTGAAATACTTATAATAACATAATAGTATATATAATATACTGGATTTATTATTTTAGAGTGGAAATAAAAAAGAAAAAAGAAGTTGAAGAAGAAACGAACTTGAAAGAGGGTGGTGAAATCATTACCTCTTCTTCAGGTTCTTCCTTTTGATTTGATCAAAAGGGGTCCTTAGGATGCCGTTATGATAAAACTAATTCCTATAGGCTGAAGTGAGGGAAGTTGGGAGGATATTTGGGCAAGTTTTTTCTGAGAAAAATGGCTTTGAAGTTGTGAATTTGAGATAAGGGGGAGTGCCCTTTTATAAGAGGGGTGAGGGGAACCTTTTGAAAAGCTAGAAATATTATTTAATAATAAATTAATATTCGGTTTCTAATGGATACAAAGTGGATTATTTCTAGGATAAGGTAGATATGGGTTGAAATAATTTTATCCAATAGATTTTAGACAGGTTTGGGTCACTATATAAACCTTATATTTTAGTTTTAACTCTTAGTTAATTAGTTTGACATTAACATGTCTCTTTGTATTTTTATATTATATAGTTAATAAACATAAGATATAATTCCAATAGAACCCCAAGTGGTTCATTAATGATACACATAACATTATATAAGTCTTTTGGCCGAACCTTATATTTTTAAGGATATTACATTAATTTATAATATAATATTTGTTTTAAATAATCCTTATGTCAATTTTGACTCTATTTAATAATTTATTTTTTTTAAAGTCTTAAAAACATTATTAATTCAAAAAAAATTCATTTAAAAAATCCTAATATGCCATAGTAACCTATAAAATTAGTTTAATTCATAAAAAGTCTCAAATTAAATTTACTTTGATATTTATAATATCAATTATTTTAATATTTCAATAATTAGGTAATTACTGCATCACCATTGTGTAATAAATAAATTAAATTATTTAATGTCTAAAAATTATAAATAAAATATAATTATGTAGTAAATATTTTTTTTTCTAATGAATATTTATAATCTAATTTATCTTATGTATAACCCTATGTTAATAATGTTTTAGTTATTTAACTTTGATTTTATCTCTTTTAACTCTTCTTTTATTTAAATAATAATAAATGTCCTAATATAATCCAATTGGACCAAAAGGGTCATATTTTATTCCTAAGGTTTTTTTGTTGAATTACACTTATTCAATAGAATTAGGAGATGTGTTAGGATAATAATAATTTCATTTTTACCTTTAATTACCCTATTTACTTATAATCGTGGTAAATAAAAGTAAAAAGTTACTATTCACCAAAAATTATTTTTATCTTATTAAACCACATTTTACTCCTTGAGATTAACAGTGTCTCTCAGATTTTCAAAATTCAACTCAAATAAGCGGTGAAATTATGTTTTATATGAATTTACAAATTCTACTAGGAGGTGGGTAAAAGACGATGAAACGTTCAATAAAATTTTTATATATCTAAAATTATTATAAACTGACTCTAATGAATTACATTGAACTTATATAGGTATTATGTATCTATTTTGACCTAAACTAAATTTAAATAAAATAAATATTTATTTAAATAAAAAATCGGTTTTAAACTATAACTCGGTGTTTTTCACTATTCATCAGAAATTAATAGTTTTCAGAAAAATACCAAAAAATTTACCCTAAGATAATTTTGATATTATGAATTCAATAATTAAGTATATTTTAGCAAATTAAAAACATAGAAGTTTCATTTACTAATTTAAAATTAATTCCCACTGTCAAAACCAAAAGGTGTATTTTTAAGAAATAATATCTAACAAAAGTTTGACACTTATTTATGTCCAATTTCAATGTGAAATTACTTATAATGACCATAATTGGATTAAATGGTAAGAATATAATATATTTATACTTCAAAACCATTAAAATGTATAAATTAACACTTTAAATTATTTTGATTAAAAAAGTTTTTTTCAGTTAAAATATAGTATTTTTCACTATTCATGCATATATGAAAGTTATCAGAAAAACACCAAAACATTTTTGAAACTAAATTCTTACGTCCCAATTCTAAATAATAATTTTATTTTTTCAAATTAAAAATACAAAAGTTTCAAATATTAGATTTAAAAAGGCTTCTCCTTTAAAAGGCGGTAAAATTGCAATTTTTGAAAAATACTTCTTTTATCTGAAAAAATGTATTTGTTCTTACATTATGTATAAGAAACTCATAATATGGATTCTATAATTATAAGGATTATATAAAGTTCAAAATTCAGTTAATACTATTCATAACTACTTTTGAACGGCTAGTTTGGTAAGTCATGGTGCGTTAAAACTTGGTGTTGCGTGTAGTGCAAGTTATTGAATTATTTTGAAGAAATAAAGTACTATGAAATCTTGGGGTGTTACAATGTTGATAATAATGAAGAGATGATTTTATGATCTAAGATACATTAGACACTAGGTTCATTTTTCAAATAAGTTTCTAGAATAAATTAAATGTCAATGTATCATGAAGAACTGATGTGAGAATATGTTAAGATGATAATATTCTATAAATGAGAAGTGTGGAATACATCTATTAGAAGAAACATGATGTTTTTAAATTCTAGTATTGATCACTTTTACAATATTTTTTTTATATCCATTAATTAAATTATTTTTAAACCATTTTCATTTTTAATTAACACCTATATGAAATTAACATAAATCTGTTAAAGAGTTATATATCCTGGAATATTTTTTTGTAAAGAACTATTATTGAATCTTCTATTTAAAGGGTTAAATAAAACTAGAAGATACCAAATTCCAATATGAGATACTAAAGTATTAAATCATTTTTATGGCTTGTTAGTCTACCTTTCTTAAATTCATATTTGATAAATAATTGTTTTTTCCCAAATTTGAATCGTTCCACTACTACAAAAGGGGTTAAAACTAATTTTTCTACACCAACCCATCATTTAATACTTGCACTAGTTTACTTTTTTTATTATTTTTTGATCTATAAATTTTTTATTATAAAGTGTTTTTTCAACTTTTACCATATCCCACACAAGGTTTTACCACCATAAAAGGTAGTTTATAGTTATGATTAACTAACCAAAAAAATATGATCACCTAGGTTGTTCCTCTTCTTGGTAAAAGTTAGTAGGTTTAATACCGAGATTGGAAAAAGTATGTGTTGGATCTGAACCCGTATAAAATATTGTGTTATGTTAGTGCTCATATAAAAGGTATTGTTGTGTTGTGTTATCAATCCCTAGAAAATTTAGGTTTATAGTGGATATCCATATTCTTAGGTTTGATTGTGTCAAGAGTATACATAGGATCTTTGTGGTATGAACATCTATAAAATTATTATGCTTTCTCTTTTTTCACATTAATGTATACTATTCATATTTCCATTGAATATTCACTTAAGTTGGCATGGCCAGATTGAGGTATATTCTTTTTTATCTCTGGGATGGCTCTTTTAGGTTTTAGGATGTGTTAGATGGTGCCCGGTTTTTTAAGAAGGGTTTTTGGAATTTCTTGGTGTAACAATGGCTAGAACACATTTTGGTACAAGCTATGTTGATCCCAAGTATCACATGTGTACCACAAGTAGCATAAAACACCTAATGTTGGTTGTGGTCTTGTACGTTGGGCATGGGAAGTACCACTATGCACCATGACCAGTTTGGCTTACACCACAGCATGGTGCAGGGAATGGTGGGTCCAAAATATCAATATTTTATTGACCACACCATAGTTAGTCAGTGTTTCAGGCTTGAGATTGTGGCATGATTGAGGCCACTCTGATCATGGTGAACACATATTATATCTGGGTGTCACCAGTTTTAGAATTTTCAAAATTTGGTTGTATGGCCTTCTATAGAGGGTTTTCCCATTAATGGGGTGTTTTGGATCTATTATGGTTGGGTTTTAATTCCTTTTTGACTCATTTTTTATAGCATCCCCCCTTTTTCATTACATAAACCTTCATTACATTATACAAAATCGAGGATCTTTAAGGTTTAGTGACTTGGAAATCAGGAAACATAATACATGAAATCATAAAACACACTTGTTAAACACCTGAGAGTATTATCCGTATGTTCATCCATGGTTCATTACTGCCTCTCATAACCTAGGGACATACATCAAAAGAAAGGGTGAGCAGAAGGCCCAGTAAGGGAAACAAGGGGAAACATTTAACATGTGAACTTGAGATACATCAATAAAGTCATGAAAAAAGAACATTAAGGTATGAGAACGAAATCATGAGGCATATCATAATAAAAATAACGTATTTCATAACTTGAAGATGTGGATACAACATTTAACATAGAAAATCATGAACATATCACTAAGGTCCATCCCCAAGGTGTCATTTGAAATTACCAAGGTTATTCCCAAGATTTCGTTAAAATTTTAATCTCTAGTGGTTACATCATTACCCAATGCATTGGAGCCCTATCAGGGAACAACCTTATATTTTCCTTTATTATCATGTGAGCCACATATATCGTCATAAATAATTTCATAAACAACCCATATAGCATAAAATAAATGGGTTTCATTTCATAGTCATCCCATTTTAAAAACTGCTATAAAGACGTGATCTTTATGTCACTTTAAACCCATGAAAAAGGAAAGAGGGTTTCGTGTATGTAAATCCCAGACTTTAAAATAGAAAATTTTGATATATATGTGAATAAACCTGTAGAAAAAATATCTTTTAGTATTAACTTAATAAAATAAAAGAATTTTAGAAAAAGAGAGATACATTTTGAGATGAAAATTCTGCAGCATAACAGCTATGTTACAGGGTTTTAGAAAACATTGAAAAGAGAGGGGACAAAGGTCACCAACTCATAAATGATACATAACACAGTATATTGACAGAAAATAAAGGATATAATAAGATGGTAATGAAATTTTAAAGAAATGCCATATGAAATGAAAAACAAGGAAGGAAGACAAAAATAAGATTTCTCTTATGAAAATTCAGTAGCCTAACATCATTTCTTAAAACAACAAAATACTGAATTGAAGGGATAAAATTAGGTCTCTAATCATATGAAAATAAAATATTAGTATTATAGATATAGATATCATACCCCAACATAATAAAAAAGAACATTAAAGACTTGACATGAAAATAGATCATGAAAACGAGAAAGGTTAAAGAATCCCTTAAAAATTCCCCAGCCTAACAACACAACTTAAAACTTAAAAAATACTGAATTGAAGAGATCAAAAAGGTATCCCTAATCATATGAAGATAAATTATCAGTATTATACCTCAACATAATAAAAATGAACATGAAATACTTGACATGAAAGTAGAACTTTGAAAAATGAGATGGATGAAAGAATCCCTTAAAAATTTGGCATCCTAACAGCGCCACTTAAACATTCATAAAATGATATGATTAGATATAGAGGGGGTCTCTCATATTATGAACATGAAAACTACAGTATGATGAATATAAAAGAACATCCCCAACATAATAACATGGAGCATAAAAGAAATGACATTAAAGAGAGTACATTGGAAAGAAAGAGAGAGGTAGGATCCCTTACCTTGAAACGTAACTCTTAAAACTAAACGGTTGGGACCTTGAGGGCTTGGGGGAACCTTTGGAGGACTCTTTGGGAGGTAAGTAGACCATAACTTCGTTGACGATGATTTTGGAATGGAAAGGATGAGAGAATGTCTTGGTATTTATAGGGGAAGTGAGGGGACATGGCATTAATGGCCAAGGGACGCCGCATTGGTGGTATTGGAAAAACCATGGGCTTTCCCATGGTATTTTCCCATGGTATTGGCCACTTGGGACACCTCATACCTTATATTACTATTCATAAGTCGACCATATTGATTATATTCTTAATACATCATTTAATGATGTAATTAAACACTCGTAACTTGAAAACTATATTTTCACTATTCACAGAAAATTCAACATTCTCAGAAAAATCTCAAAAATTCACCTTAACCATATATCAATGCTCTAATTTAGAAAATAAACTCCATTTTATAAAAATAATTTTCTAAATATTTTTAATTTAATTTTTAAATAAATACACTATTCAACAAAAATTCATTTTTTCAGAAAAATCCCCAAAAATTGCCTTAACATAATATCGATGCTCTGAGTTCAAAAATTAACTCCATTTTATAAAAAAAAATTTCTAAATATTTTTAATTTAATTTTTAATTCAAAAACAATATTCACCCGAAAAAACTGATACTTGACTAATAATTTCTGAAACAGCTATTTACCTATTTTATTGCATCACATTACTTAATCAAGGTGCCTAGATTATATTAATACTTTCATTAACTAAGATTACTAATCCATTTGGTCACATTACTTATCCTAAGCATCAAATCACTATTCATAATTTATTATTCATCAAAAATCATGTTGTTCTTATTATACTCTGAATTTCTTACTGAACATAATTGTAGAAGACCTTTTTTTTGAAAATCATTACACATAATTAATTATTTAAGGTTTACAAAAATATTTTCAAATATCCTCTTTCTAGAATTCATAAAAAAATATGCATACAATGTTTATCCAAACATTTGAAAATTCACAACTTCATTATAAGAATAAATCACAATTTTTATTTAAATCAAAGGATTACACAAGGCAGTTACGGTCTCCTTACATAGCCCCTTATAACCCCAGCATAGGACCTAAGTGTATGGTGTGCTAAGGTGAGAGAATCCGAGGGTGGCTCGGCCAACATCGCACAAGTAGTAATTTCTATAAGTTTGAACTTCTCATGAAGGCAATTTTGTTCTAGCTTCGAACGATGAATTTTGGCTTGGGTTTGGTCCAGAGGAAAGCCCAGTAGTGCTACCTCAATCCCAAGTTCTATTAGATGGGTTTCTATTGGCCCGAGACTACTGGATGAGGCCATATAATCTTCTTCCTATATTAATTAACAATGATCCCTTGTATTTAGAGACAATAGTCGCAACATTTAGTTTCCAACGGTCATACTGACTAACAGTCATATAATAGTGAAAACCCAATAGTCTCATTTTAATTATACTCATTTTATTAATTGAAAAAGTTTTGTTGAGTATGAAATAAAATAACACACAAAATTAAAAAACAAGATTTATTCAAAATTTCGGGTTTTTATAATCTTCCCCCTTAAGAAATTGCGTCCTCACAATTTTTTAAAAATTGGGCTTGGAAATTTCATTGAATGTCCCACATCAGAAAAAGAGTCAGTAACACTATTACTTTAAAGGAAAGAAAAGGAAGTACAAAGCTTACCCGAGTTAACTCATACTAGGATTCCATATAGGAAAATATGGATATGGAGAAGAAAACAAAGGGTCATGTTCTAAGGGAGAGTGATAGAAATGATGTCCAAGAGGAAGTTAACCACCAGAAAATCACAAACTTGTGATGGGTTAATCGGTCTTTGATTACACAGTAGGAAACTTAACCCAACAACATTTTTTTTACGTTCCTTTTAATAATTTTGAGGAATTCATTTACTACATAGAATAAGAACACAGGGAAATATATTTAGCTTCAAGTATAGTTCCATCCCTTAATAAGTTTCACCAAGACTAATACCTTCTCCAAACAATGATCATTCAAAAATACTTGGTCTCATCAAAGTACAAGAATCATCTTCTAGAAAATCACGTAATCCAGAAAAGAATAACTATCTATATTTAAAAATTTATCCCAAAAATAGAAAGGGTAATGTAAAACAACTCTTCAAAAAGAAAATACCCTCATAGGAAGGGAAACTACTTTAAATCGTCAAGGTTCCACAGTACTACCCAAAGTTCAACATAGACCATTCCATAAATATCTGTCCTTAAAATCCCTCAAAATAAACCAAACTAATACTAAAACCCAAATATAAGAAAGATGTGATAATATAGTCTTCCATGATAAACATTATCGTTCATATCAAAATAACATCAACCACTCCTAACATCTTATAAAAAAGTAACTAACTTAAACATATTTTCCCCAAGATAGGTTAATTATTTGTATAATTAACCTAAATTACTATAAGTTCACCTTAAATTCATCAGTTCTTCAAAATATAAGTCAACCTTTACTCCTCAAAGAAAATACCATAGTAATATATTTACCTCGATCATATAGGGTTCTCAAAATAGTGAACGTCTTCCAAAATAATATTCATCTTTTAATCCCCTAATAATTTCGTTTTCAAGAAGAACTGCTTCACAACATCATCATGTGATTCATAACAATAGATGTTTTCCTGTATTTAATATTTTCATTAGTAAACCTTGTAATGTTTTCAAATCCTAATTTCCACAAATAACTAAAACATCCTTTGATACGAACTATATCATCCCTCCTTTTTCATTACATAAACCTTCATTACATTATACAAAACCGAGGATCTTTAAGGTTTATTGTCTTGGAAATCCGGAAACTTAATACATGAAAACATAAAACAATCTTCTTAAACACTTCAAAGGATTCTCCTTATGTTCATCCTAGTTTCATTACTACATCTCATAACCTGGGGACATACATCAAAAGAAAGGATGAGTAGAAGGCCCAGTAAGGGAAACAAGGGGAAACATTTAACATATGAACTTGAGGTATATCAATAATGTCTTGAAAAAAGAACATTAAGGCATTTAAAAGAAATCAGGAGGCATATAATAATAAAAATAACGTATTTCATAAATTGAAGATGTGGCTAAAAAATTTAACATAGACAATCATGAACATATCACCAAGGTCCATCCACAAGGTGTAATTTGAATTTACCAAGGTTATTCACCAAGATATCGTTAAAATTGTAATCTCTAGTGGTTACATCATTACTCAATGCATTGGAGTGCTATCAAGGTGCACCATTAAATTTTCCTTTATTATAATGTGATAAAAATATTTCATCATCAATAATTTCATAAACAACACATATAGTATAAAAGAAATGGGTTTCATTTCATAGTCATCACATTTTAAAAACTGCTTTAAAGATGTGATCTTTATCTCACTTTAAACCCATGAAAAAAGAAATTGGGATTGGTGTATGTAAATCCCAGAATTTAAAATAGGAAATTTTGATATATATGTAAATAAACCTGTAGAATAATGAGATTTGAGTATTAAATTAATAAAATAAAATAATTTGAGAAAAAGATAGAGACATTTAGAGACGAAAATTCTGCAGCATAACGGCTATGTTACAGGGTTTTAGAAAACATTGAAAAGAGAGGGGACATGGGTCACCCACTCATAAATGATCCATAAAATAGAAGAGGGAGAGAACATAAAGGATATAAGAACATGGTAATGAAATTTTAAATACATATCATATGAAATGAAAAACATGGATGGAAGAAAAAAATAAGATTTCTCTTATGAAAATTCGGCAGCCTAACGGTGTTACTTAACACATAAAAATACTGAATTGATGATATAAAATAGGTTCTCTCATCATATGAACATAAAATATCATTATTATAGATATATAGATCGTACCCCAACAAAATAAAAAGGAACATGAAAGACTTGACATGAAAATAGATCTTGAAAATGAGAAGGGTGAAAGAATCCCTTAAAAATTCAGCAGCCTAACAGCGCCACTTAAAACTTCAAAATACTGAATCGAAGAGATCAAATAGGGTCTATCATCATATGAACATAAAATATAAGTATGATATATATTTCTATCATACCCAAACATAATAAAAAGTAACATGAAATACTTGACATGAAAGTAGAACTTTGAAAAATGAGAAGGGTGAAAGAATCCCATAAAAATTTGGCAGCCTAACGACGCCACATAAACATTCATAAAATTAAATGATTAGAGAAAGAGGGGATCTATCATAATATTAAAATGAAAAATACAGTAGGTTGAATATAAAATAACATCCCAAAAATAAGAACATAGAGCATAAAATAAATGACATTAAAGAGAGTACATTGGAAGGAAAGAGAGAGGTAGGATCCCTTACCTTAAAACGTAACTCTTAAAACTCAATGGTTGGGACCTTGAGGGATTGGGGGAACCTTGGGAGGATTCATTGTGAGGTAAAAAGACCATAAAATCATTGAGGATGATTTTGGAATGGAAAAGATGAGAGAATGGCATGTTATTTATAGGGGAAGTAAAGGGACAAAGCATTAATGGCCAAGGGACACCTCATTGGTGGTATTGGAAAAATCATGGGCTTTCCCATGCTATTTGCCCATGGTATTGGCCAATTGCGACACCTCATACCTTATCTTACTATTCATAAGTCGACCATATTGATTACATACTTAATACATCATTTAATGATGTCATTAAACACCCGTAACTTAAAAACAGTATTTTCACTATTCACCGAAAATTCAACTTTCCCAGAAAAATCCCAAAATTTCACCTTAACCAAATATCAATGCTCTGATTTCAAAAATGAACTCCAATTTATAAAAATAATTTTCTAAATATTTTTAATTTAATTTTTAAATAAATACACAATTCACCGAAAATTCATTTTTTCAGAAAAATCCCCAAAAATTACCTTAACATAATATCGATGCTCTGAGTTCAAAAATGATCTCCATTTTATAAAAATAATTTTATTAATATTTTTAATTTAATTTTTAATTAAAAAACACTATTCACCTGAAAAAACTGATACTTGACTAATAATTTCTGAAACAGTTATTTACCTATTTTATTGAATCACATTACTTAATCAAGGTGCCTAGATTATATGAGTACTTACTTTAAGTGAGATTACTAATCCATTTGGTCACATTACTAATCATAAGCATAAAATCACTATTCATACATTACTATTCATCAAAAATCAAGTTGATCTTATTATACTCTAAATTTCTTACTGAACATAATTGTAAAAGACCATTTTTTTGAAAATCATTACACATAATTAATTATTTAAGGTTTACATAAATATTTTCAAATATCCTTTTTCTAGAATTAATCAAAAATATGCTTACTATATTTATTCGGACATTTGAAAATTCACAACTTCATTAAAAGAAAAATCACAATTTATATTTAAATCAAAAGATTACACAAGGCAGTTACGGTCTCCTTACATAGCCCCATATAATCCCAGCATAGGACCTAAGTTTAAGGTGTGCTAAGGTGAGAGAATCTGAGGGTGGTTTGGCCAACATCGCACGAGTAGTAATTTCTATCGGTTTGAACTTCTCGCGAAGGCGATTCCGTTATAGCTTCACATGATGATGTTCGGCTTGGGTTTGGTCCCGAGTAAAGCCTAGTGGTGCTACCTCCTTCCCAAGTTCTGTTAGATGGGCTTTGATTGGCCCGAGACTACTGGATGAGGCCATCAAATCTTCTTTCTATATTAATTAACCAAGATCACTTGTATTTAGAGACAATAGTCGCAACATTTAGTTTCCAACGGTCATACTGACTAATGGTCATATAATAGTCAAAACCCAACAGTCTCATTTTTATTATACTATTTTATTAAATGAAAAAGTTTTGTTGAGTATGAAATAAAATAACACACAAAATTATGAAACAAGATTTATTCAAAATTCTGGGTCGTTACAGTTTTTCCATATTAACCTCCTCACATTTTTTCCCTTTCTAGTGTTTTTTATTTTCATGATTTCTAGGACATGTTAATGAAATATTCTACTTTATTTAGATTTTTTCTCAAATGATATCATCCGTTTTTTTATTATTTTAGAGTTATTGTTGTGTGATCACTCTATGGTATGTGGTTATTCTTTCCATTTTATTATCTTTATAACATTTAATTGGAGATTCATGGATTGAGTATTTTGTTTATGTTTATTTATTGTATCATATAACCCTATTTCTCGGTGGTCATTGATCTCTTGTAATTATTGGATATTACCAAGTGTTTCAAGTAATGTGGTTTTATATAAATCCTTTATCATAAGAACTATGATTTTTTTCTTATCATTTTAAATTGGTTTTTAAACTATTAATGGTATGATTTATTATTTTCTTAAAATGTGTATATTTATTCTACTTGTATGAAATGTATTCTAAGTTATTTAAAAGAATAATTTTATTTTTATTAATGGATATTTCAAATAATGATTATATTTTTTTGGAAAAAGATTTCCATCCATGTGTTTTTATGAATAATGATTTCAATTCATTTCGTGTTTTGATTAATAGTGATTTCCAACATGTTGTATATTCATGAAAAATGGGTTCAAACTATGGTATATGAAATTGAATCACCTCCACGGGTAGTTGATGAATGTTGATTACTTTTAATTGATTGACCTCAAAAAAAGAATATCACATGAGAACATGGGGTACTTATGAGTGGGATTTAATTTGGAAAATCACACTAGGAATGACATGTTTTTCTTTATAATGATATTCGATTACAACACTAACTAAACTATGGATTTAATGGCATGGTTGGGGGGTTCACTTAACAGGGTATTATTTTATCACTGTGTGTTTTGTTCTAAGAACTTGTGCCGTGAACTAGACATGACCATTCACTAAGATATTGTGAGTAACCTAGCTAACCCTGACCTATTGTTTCCTATGACTCATTTTTCACACCACCTCTCTTTATGAAATTGTTGTTTGTAAATGCTTGGTTATATAAAATATTTTAGTTTTTTAATTATTTAAACACTTTTAATGTTTTTAATGGAAAATTGTTTCTTTAAATTTGATTTCACATATGGCCACGTTGGGAAGGTTTTTTGAAACTATTTCAAAAGATTAATTTCAATATTTTTATATAAACTAGGAGAGTGTATTCCATGCCTTTTTTTGTTAAATGAGTTTAATTATTTTATATTATAAATATTTCCTATGAAACACTTTGGGGATCTTATTGGTCTTGTTTTCTCACACCCTTCATATAAATTTAGGTGTGTGTGGATATTTTTTAATATGTAATATGTAAAGGAAAGGAACATCACATAGGAATCATGTATCCATTATAGTGGGGTGTGGTAGTTCATTGGTGATATGGTTCAAATAGAGATAGGATATTTTTATTTTTTAGTAGTCGAGTTTACATATTTTGGTTTAGCACATTTTTTTACTTGTACTAACTATATTATTCTATTTTTTGACTCTTTATTATCATGTTCAAAATCTATTATATATGAATTTTTTCCTTAGTTCTATCTTTGTGGGTGAAATGATTCCTGATGTTATTTCTCGATTCCTAGGTTCTTTTAACCACCCCATAGGGGTCAGGAATGCCCTTCCAGAATTCCCATAGGCTAGCTCAGGTGTCTGATTCATGGATAACACTATTTAGGATGTTAAAATTCAGTATCAAAGTGGGTTTTGTTTTGTGTTCATTGTATTATAATCTCAGGATGTCTTGGTAGAATGAATATAGTATTATTATGACAACATGGGTAGTTTACAAGAAAGTTATTATATGAATCTCATTATAAAGAGCCTTAAGTTATCAAGGGATATTGGGAAGTGTCTCTAATGTTGATTTTTGACCTTATCTTAGCTCCATGATTTTGTTCTCTTGACTCAAAATAATATCTATCATTTTTATGATGGTAACTTTTCATTCTTTGATGTAGTATCATGCTCCCAGAAGAAAACATAGAGTTCCTCAGGTGGTTTATATAGATGTCATTCCATTAGGAAACCATACAGTTGATTAGAATATTATTGAATCCATTATGTAAGAAGTCTGTACCATGGACCATAAAGTTGTACCAACACTGACCTAGGTTAGATGGGTACAAGAAGGAATTAGAGGAGAAGAATATCAAGATTAAGATTTTCAATTCCAAAAACCACCATACTTTCAATCTAAAAAAATATTCATGAAATATAATATAGGTTAATAAAGATCAAATGTATTTTTAACTTCTTAGAAACTATATATTCTTCTATGATAAAGTGTGTTAACTTTAATCTTGAGCATCATAGTAGGAGATGGTGAGATAGAATAGTTCAGGAAGAGAATCATGATGTATTATAGTAAAAATACTTCAATAACATATTCTTATAATATTTAGGCTTGAATTAATGATGATTGAAAAATACATTGAGTAACTCAACATCTAGTTGGGTGATCAAACTGTGACTGAGTATGCCAATAGTTTTTATGGGTTGGTCTATTTTTCTCCTCAGGTGGTATAAAATGATAAGTTTATGTCTTGGAGGTTTCAAATGGGATTGGGAAAATAGATTCATTATCAGGTCTTCATGTTGAAATCGGACACTTAGGCTAATGGGGTAGATATAGCACTGATGGAAGAGATTAATTGGGCAGAATAGTCAGGATTGGTTGGAATTCATATTCTACATAGTGGTAGTTTCAGTAGCTCCCATGTAAATAAGATAAAGTGGAATGAAACTCATAAGGGGTGTAATAGTTACTCTCAAAAGTAGACTTAATCCACACCTTTGTTAGAAGATAGTAATGTTCCTTTGTCTTGCTACCAGTGTGGGAAGATAGGGAACATGAAACATTTTTCCCTGGACCTATGAATGTTTACAACTCTTGTAGAAATCTTGGTTATCTGTATAAATTATGATATTATTTTTTTAGTACTTTTTATAGATTTATTTTTTCATCCCCTAAAGGTTCTGTAGAGTATTTAGATACGTCAAAGTCAATAAGGTTCCAACCATAGGCCTCTAGAACAAAACATTTATATATAGTGGAAGATAATTTGGTGGATGGTGATTTGGGTCCAGGGACATTGAAAGGTACTATATTTATTGATTCATCATTAGGGGATACATTATTTGATACATTTTCATCTTATTATTTAATATAATCCTTCTTTTTAAATCTTTTAACCCAATATAACCCATGCCATATGTGATGGACCTGGAAACACCTCTTGGGTAGAAGAGGGAGAAGGGTTTTTGATGCCCCTCATGTTCATTGTTATTATTTGCAGTTGAGCTAGTTTTGGATTTCCTATTTCCAAAATTAGAAAACTTTGATGTTATTATTGTCATAGATTAGTTAATAACTTATAAATTGAAGGTTGACTGTTATCATTAGTGGGTGCCATTTATTCACACATGATATCCCATAGGTTTTTTTCATGGAAATTGTGATTTGATGTCTTTTTGAGTGGGACCTCATCTACCAAAACATTGAAAATTTACATCCCTTTTCTTGATTAAACATATAAAATATCTCTTATTTTTTTATCTTTCTTTGGAAATTAGGTAATTTATTGATGTGTTACCAGATAACATTTATGGTCTTCCACCAGAAACAGATGTGCAATTCTTGATCGATTCGGTTCCTAGGTGTAAACCAATATTTATTCTTTATTTTCACATTGAATTGGATTAATTGAAAGAGTTTAATATAAATTTAGAATATTTTAAGGGAAATGTTTCTTTTTTTAGTATATCACCTTGGAAAACCTCAATACTTTTTACCAATAATGTTGATGGAACTCTTCATCATTGAGACGATTATTGGAATCATTACTGCTTGAAGATTATGAATATGTAACATTTTCCCTATATTGATGACTTATTTGATCAATTAAAGAGAGTAAAGTGGTTCTATAAAATCTACCTTTGGTCTGGATATCACTAGCTCAAAGTTAGGGAGTCTGATATTCCAAATACCAGTTTCAAGAGCAAGTATGGCCACTTTGACTATCTTTTTATGACATTTTTCTGGGAAAACACTCCAATGGTTTTTATGGATTTTTTGAACTATATATTCCACCAGTACCTCGATTCCTTTTTCATAATATTTTTGGATGATATTTTTGTTCATTAGAGATATGTGGAAGAGGTTGAGGTTCAACAAAATTTAGTTTTTATAATCTTAAGAGATAACTATACTTTTGTGAAATTATCTAAATACCATTTTTTGATTCATGATGTTAGGTTCTTAGTACATGTGGTTTTTGAACAAGAAATCTATGTTGATCCTAAAATGGTAAAGGTATTATAATATTTGTAGGATCCCTAGAACACCTTTTAGATTTGATGTTTTTAGGCTTAATAGGATATTGTTGGTGGTTTATAAATGATTTATAAAAATCATACATCACTATTGAGTGCCCTTATGAGTAAAGGAGTGAAATTAAAATGGGATTCCAAGTTTCAAAATTCTTTTGAATAATTGAAACAAAAATTGACCTTGTCTCCAATTTTTATCTTTCTAGAATCTAAATAGTTATATATGGTTTATTAGGATTCTTCGGGTCCAGGCTTGGCATGTGTTTTAATATATGGACGTCATGTGGTGGAATATGGTTCTCATTTGCATCAGGCTCATGAGAAGAATTAACCCACTCAGGAACTTGAACTTGTAGTGGTTATGTGTTCTCTTAAGTGTTGGAAAGATAACCTTTTTTGGAAAAGGTTCGCAGTCTATTAGGATTATAAGATTTTAAGTTATATCTTTTTTCAGAATGAATTCATCCTTGGGAAGAGGTGATGGGTGGATTACCCTTAGACCTTTAACTATAATATAACCAATACCTATGGAAAGGGGAATGTTGTGGTTGAAGCTATCTATAGAAAATGTTATTTTCATTCTATAATGGAGTCAAATAATGAATTGGAATTCATGGGAATCTTTTCATAGATGCACCTAAAATATGATGGAAGAATATGTTGATATTGTTCCGGATAGAATACAACTGAGATCATTTCTTATTTAATAGATTATTTTGGAGAAGAAATGAGATTATGAGTTCAAGAGTATCAGAAATTCTTTATGAGGTGGGGATACCATTAGAAAATGGTCTCTCGCTTCATAATGCATTATTTTATTCAAAATATAGTTTTTCCCCGTATATATGAGAAAGATTGTGAAATAGGATTTTCATTATCTTCAGTGGGTTGTTCACTGAAGAACTAATAAGATTTTTTATGAAATGAAATTTCAGTTCAGCTGTCCAGGTATGATGTGTTACATAGATGAATTTATGTCTCATTATTGAACTTTCCAACAAATCAATGATGAGAACCAAAAGACTTTTGGTTTTCTTCAGCCTCTTAATGTGTGAGTGTAGAAGTTAGAGGAGGTTTCTAGGGATTAGAAGTCAGGATTTCATGGACTCATAGACGATATAACTCTTTTTGGGTGGCGATTGATCAATTGACTAAGTCGTCTAATTTTATTCTGATTTGGTACACTACTATGTTTGAAGATCTCAGAAAGTTGTATGTTCAAGAAATTATGATGATACATGAAGTTATATATAATATTATCACAAATATGTACATCTAGTTTACCTTTGAGTTTTATAATGTCCTCCAGTATGTGATGGGTTCTAAATTCAAGTTGTGTATAACTTTCCATCATTAGTTAGACGAATAGAGGGAGTTTGTTATTCATATTTTGGAAGATATGCTTTGTTCATGCATCATGGACTTTGGAGGTTCTTGGGATATCCACATAAGACTATTTGAGTTTTCTTATAAAACTAGTTATCATTCATCCATTAAAATGGGTCCCTTTTAGGCACTTTATGATCAACCTTTCAAATCAGCTATTATTTGGACGTGTTTTGGTGAAGATTCTCTTGTTGGACCAAGATTTATTCATATGACGTTAGTGAAGGTTCATATTATAGGTCTATGGTTTGTGAAAAATCAGATTTGGTATAAATCATATGAATATCATTGACATAATCCTTTTTTAATTCCATATTGGTGATCGTGTTTTCTTGAAGGTCTCACCTAAGTTGGGTCACTATTAACTTGGAAAATAGAGAAATTTGGTCCTGAGATATGTGGGACCATTTGATATATCAGTTTGGATTTGAAATTTGTCTTATAGGTTATCACATCCATCTAAGTTGATATATATCCATGATTTTTTTCATATATCATATCTTAAAAATTATCATCCAAATCCCTCTTGTGTTTTTAATTGGTAATACCTTGATCTGGAACCAGATATGGAAATGACTAAGCTACTATTTTGGATTGTTGATTCTCATAAGAAGATATTGAATGTAAATTTTATTTTGTCCTTCTATGTGTTATATAGGAATAGAATGGATTATCACAAGATATTGGAAAAATAATCAACGATGAGAGAGAAATGAACTAATCTCTTCCTAGAACATCATTTTTTTACTTGATGTTCTTGGGATATAATGTTCTATAGTTATGATATTTCAACATCCCAACTTAAGGTGTGTTATTTTTTAAAAACTTTGGGATGGGTATTTTTGGGTTAAGGATGTTTTGGTTGGTTCTTGATGGATTGAGAAGGATTTGGGGTATTTTTTTTTGTAACATGGGCAAGACCAAATGTTTTTCAAGTTGTGTTGAGCCTAGAGATCTCCTATGTATTATGGGTAGGACCAACACACCCAACGCCCTGCATGGTCTTAGGTGTAGGGTGAGGGAAGTCCCATTATGTTCCATATCTAGTTTCTTCAAAACTACGTTGTGGTGTATGAGATAGTTGGTCCAAAACATTCATCATTTCTGTACCACACTCTAGTTTGTTAGTGTGTCTGGATTTGGGGTGTGGCATTATCAATTCCACCATGATCATGGTGAACACCCACCACAATATGGTGCCATTAGTTTCGGAATTTTTAAATGGTTGATTCAGCTAGATGAATATATAGAAGGGGTAATTGTCATTAATTGGGAAACATTAAATATTTTGGGAATGGGATTTAATTATTTTCTTATTCATTTTTCCTCTCAAAAACCCCTCTCATTCAATACTTTTATAGGGTTTGTCATTTAGATGAATTCAAAGGTATGTTAAGGATGTCCTCTACTTTATTTATCCATTGACTCAGAGGATCTGACCCTTCCTTTTTTCTTATGTTAGAGTTTTTTATATGTTATTGATCTAAGGTGTGTAGTTATTATTTACATCTATTAGTATTGAGATCATTTAATTTGAGATTCATGGGTTGGTTTTGTTGGTTTATGGTACTTCCTTATCACTTAGAAATCTCTTTATCAGTGGTCTTGGATATAATGTAGTAATAGCTTAATTCCATGTGTTTCATAGTCGGTGATTTTGTTTAAAATCATTATCTACTGAACTATGAATGATTTATTTTTTAAAATTGTTTTTTAACTATTAAAGTCTTGATTTATGATTTTTTGACATGTAAATATTTTATCTACATATATGAAATTCATTCTACATTACTTTTGTTAATGAAAAGGTATTTTAAATATTGATTATATTTTGATGGAATGTGAATTCAAAGCATGATTATATTTTTATGTATAGTGATTTCAAAGAATGTGTTTTGATGAAAATTTATATCAAGGCTTGTGGTTTTTTGGTGAAACATGATTTTTAAGAATGTTATATTTTGATGAAAAAAATTTCCAATCAATGTACAAAAAATTGAATAGCCACCAAGGGTAGGAAATTAATGTTGATTACTTTGAATTGATTATCCTAGGTATTGGCAGAGGACATGGGAACCTGTGGTACATAAGAGGGGGTGTAATTAGGTCAAACATGCTAGGAATGGTATGTTTGTCTTAGAACTAACATATGAATACAAATATAACTAAACTATAGATTTCATGTAAACATCATGGGGTAACTTATCGATGAGTTCTTCCATCCATTTTCATTTTTTCCCTTGGAACTTGTGGTGTACACTAG
Organism: Viscum album; assembly: GCA_963277665.1. Lineage (NCBI taxonomy): Eukaryota > Viridiplantae > Streptophyta > Magnoliopsida > Santalales > Viscaceae > Viscum > Viscum album. The sequence continues at coordinate 1,490,772,094 of OY728152.1, forward strand.
TCTTGACTGTTCAGTGAGATGGATTGAAGATCCTAGCTAACTAAGACCTATTGTTTCCTAGGACTCAACTTTTATGTGTTTTCTCTTTGTGAAATGTTTTTTTCACATTATTGGTTATATGAACTATTTTAGACTCTTTATAATGCTTTAAATGTTTTTAACTCTTTGAAAAGAAAATGTTTTCTGTAAATTTTCATTGAAAATTTTCTACTTTAGAAAGGTTCAGTGAAACTATTTAAAAGGATGAATTTCCATGTTTTGATATAAACTACGAAAATGTGTTTCATGCCACTGTTTTTTGTTAAATGGTCATAATTGGTTAATCATATAAATAAGGATTATGGAAAATTTGTTGGGATCCTACTGGGCTTGTTTTCTCACACCGTGCACATACCATTAGGTGTGTGTGGAACTTATTTTATCTAATGGAGGTAAAGGCATAGCACCTCAGGGAGGCAGCAAGTATCTATTATTACAAGGTTTGGTAGTTTGGTGGCAACACAGTTCATATGAAGATGGGTTTTCTTTTATTTTGAGTACTTGGTTTTATCTTGTAACACCCAAAAATTTTGGAATATATTTCTCTAAATAATACTTTATTTAATAGCTTGCTCCACATGAAAAAACAAACAAAAACAAGCTAAAAAATATTTCTAATTAAGAAAATTTAAGAATAATAAATTCAATGGTAAATAAAAAAATCTATAATCAATTATAAATTCTTTAGAAATAGAATTAAGAGCACATAATGTTTTAAAAATGATTTTTCTAATAAAAATAGTTTTTATTTACCTATTGTATTTTCATATAAAAGGATAATTTTAGAATTTTAGAATTTTATATTTTTAAAATGAATTTAATTTATGATTTTAAAATCCCAAAATTTTCCAAATATGAATTTTTGGAATTTTTGTAATAAAATTTATTTTTATGTGAATACTGAATATTATAATTTCTACCAAAATAGTCCATTTTATGAGATTATAAATATACGAGAATGGTCTATAAGTTTATAAATAATTTTAATTGACTAACTATTTATTAAGTATTAAAACTACTTAATTTGAAATATAATTTTCAACTTTGAAAAATTATGTTCAATACATAAGAAACATTTTATTTTAATTTAAAAATTGTTTTCATTATTTTTAAAAAATTAATCATTTTAATGGTAATATTTAGTTTTAACATGATTTTGAGGTCACAAAATTGTTATTTGTTTTTAAATAAACCAATTAATGTCAATAATTTCAATTAAATTGATAAATCTATACTTCATGTAGTTTATAAATTTAAAAAATTCTAAAAATGGGTTTTATAGGTTATGTGTGGGGAATATTAAAATTAAAATTTTTAACATTTGAAATTTTATTTAAAAAAATTCTATATTTGATATCAATAATTTTTATATTATTTAATAGTTTCAAATTAATTTTTGGGCATAAAAATAATTTATCAAGTTAAATATTTGTTATCGTAGTGAAAGAGTTTTTTTTCAAAGAATGATATTTTTCTAAATATTATTTACTTTTAAAAAAATTATATTCATGTATTTAATAGTAAAAATATAATATTAATTTTATACATAAGTTAAAATAAATTAACACTCAGTTAATTTATAATTAATAATAATTAATACTAAGAATACATCACAATTAAAAGGTCATTTTTCTTTAAAAACAATTTTTATACACATTATACATCTTAATTGAAAAGATTTTTTCTCATAATTATATATTAAAATAGGTTAAATATATCAAAAATTTAGATTCATTGGGTTTATGATTGGTATAAATGGTGATATTATATTTTTAGTAATGAAATAATTGTTCTGGTAAATTTTAATCAAGATTAATAAGGCTAAAAATGGGTATATAAGGTTTCTCAATTTTTTAATTATTAAAAGGTCAATTACACCTTCTAGAAATAATATTTAGGTATTAAAGTCATACCCACACGTATCACCTACCATTTATTCACCAAATTCACCCAACTCACCTAACCCACATAATACTAGTGTGATTACATTCTTAACCCTTAATTGACTTTAGTTCTTAAGAAAAAAGCCCCTCTTTTTCACCAATAAAAGGATCTCACTCCCACCCATTCCCTAATAACTCTCCACCCCAAATGAATTGATCATAAATTTCACTTACCAATTAATATATAAATTCCTCCCAAGAAGTTTCTAAGGTTCTGTGGAGTCCTCCCATGATTTAAGAAGAAAATTTGCAAGGAAAGTGTTCTTATCCTCTTTCTTTTGATTCAAGTACTTCATTTATGATAGGCCATTATGATTTCCATATTATTATGATTTATTGTTTTAATAATAAATCCTTTAATATATATATTATTTCCTAAATATGATATATTACCCTTCTCTCTAATAAAACCCATTTTATTATCCCTTTTGTATAACTATTATATTACTAAAATCACTCCAAGATTCTCTCCCTCCTCTTTTATATTCAAGAACTTCCTTTGTAATAATAATTTTTATTTCCATGTGATTATTCTTTCACATATTAATAATCAACCCTTTACTATAAAAAATTACTATTATTGATATAATACCTTTATCACTCATTAAATCCATTCAATAACCCTTATGTATACACATCATACTGCTAAAATCATTCATTGATTTTCTATCTTCATCTTGTGAAAATCTAACTATAATATCATTAAATGGTATCCATATAAATAAAATTTATTAAAGGTTATGTATATTAAAAAGGTTGTTAAATAGGGGACTATTAAAGTTGTGTTTTTTATATAGGATTTTAGAGTGTGATCAACTAAGTAAGAATTCATGGTAAGGGGTTTTCGATAGTTAATTATTTTCCCTATGTCCTAATCACTCCTCTTTGAATATTATATTTACAGATTAATATATTATAACATATAATGATGTTATTTTCTTATGACACCTTATATTTTGGGAAAATCTTATTTCACACCAAAATTGTCTCCCTTAATGGGCCAATTTTTTTTGTCAAAATAAATTTTTGTCACGAATAATTCCCATTTTTTAATGGAATTTTCCTCCATGTACTAGTTTTTACTTCCATCAAATTTTATCTTCACTTTTTGGTAAAGCTAATATATATTATTTTATATAGTTATCATAATCATATTTATCACTTTTGAAAATTAAAATTCAATAATCTTTTTATGATGAAGTTTTTTTAAATAAAGGTATTTCAAAAGGGAAAAAAGGGATTTTCCATCCTTTAAAAAATCAAATGTTTTATCTTCCAATCCATATTTTTCAAAAAACAATTATGTATTCTGAAAGAAATTTTATTTAAGACTACTTAAATTACGTTTTCTAGAAATTATTTTCTTTCCCTTCTCAAAAATTTTATTTTTTAAAGTAATTTATAATTCATATTTTAAAACAATGTTTAAAAGGTTCTGTGAAAAAATTGAATTTTTACTTCTATTTTTCCTCTAAGGGTTATATCTAATTGAGTTGTGTTTTATTATCCAAGATGTGTTATTATTTTATGATTAATTTTAGAAAATGATATTATGATATCCTATTGTTTTTATTAATTTCATGTTATTTGAATACCCTTTCTTTTCTCATGGTTCATTAAGATATGTTTATGATTTATTATAAGTCGCACAAATATGTATGGATAATGAAGTGTGGGATACTATATCCCCCTATAATTAATTGGTTTAATTTTATGTATCATGAGCTCAAGAGGGTATATTGGAGAATTTATCCCAATATAAAGGGTGTGTGGGAGAATTAATCCCAAGCCCAAGGGGTGCATGGAAGGATTTATCTCGAGCTCAAGTGGTACATGGGAGGACTTATCCCATGACCAAGGGGTAAACATGAGGTTTTATCCCAATCCAATGGTTATAAGAGAGTATTATCCCAAGTGCAAGAAGATATGTAGATGTTTATCCTAAAACTTATATGTAATGAATTTCTTGGTGGGTACCCCTTAGATAAGGATTTTATTCTTATGTTTATTCCGTACATGTATGTCATAATATTTTCTCTATGATTATCCTCTTTAAATCATGTTTAATATATCATGATTCCACACACATTTTTTGTATTATTTGTTTTTTAATTTGAGCTTACATGTCTTTCTATCATGACTTAATGAAAATACTTATTGTTCCATTTTTTCAATAAATTTCTCCCCTTACTATTTTTTCTTATATGATTATCATATAACCCTTGAGGAAATGTTGAAATTTTTTCCCTTACTGATTATTTGAGGTCATCTCTTTCTTATATATTTCCTTTCCTCTGGTTATAAAAATAAATATAACTTCTGTAAAGTCTATAATGGAGTCTTTAGTAGTTTTATTATAGATAAATTATTGTAGATTAATATGATTATGTAGCTAATATCTAGGACACTAAAACTTTACATCCTTGAGTTGTGTTTCTATTTGGGAGATGTATTAGTTAAACCATGGTATCAATGTGTAATTAATTTATGTTTAGTTTGGGTCTCTATAGTTGGTATCAGGGAAGGTTTTAGTTATTTTGGTTTATTATTTTAGTTATTTTTTGAATTATATTAGATAAATTTAGTGAAAACCCAAGGGATAATTCTAAGGGATATGTGTAGGTATATGATAACATCTTGATGTTTTGGTAAAGTAGAGATTATGTGGTTCTCCTTGAAATTCATTCCATGTATAGATACTATAAGTGGATGTAGGATCTAGAATAGATATACATTGGGGTAATGAGCTTAAAAAAGGTGTGTTGGGTATTAATTTAATCTTCACCTCGTGCATGACCAAGATTACTAACTATAATCCAAGTTTGAAACTTCTGGGGTGGATATGCTCTGTTCAATCCACATTATCATTACGAACAATTATGGATGATTCAAATAAATAAATAGTTTAATTTGATAACTATGTAGGGTGATGACAATGGATAACTTGGACTAAAAAATATATATTCATAAGTTTGGGTACATATTTAGTTTATTTTTAATTTCATTGAGGATGATATTTTTCATTCTAAGCATTAATAATTTCTCATTTCCAAAATTCCCAAGTTATTCCTAGAACCTAGAAGAACCGATTCAATAATTGGTATAATAGAAAATATAGGGATTATCCTAATAAAAAACATAATGTGATATAAAATTAATTGAAAAGATTTATGATAATTTTATCCCAGTTTATTAATAATAAAACAAACCATATAGATCTCCCAAATACACCATGTATGGAGAAACTTTATATAAATTTATTCATGCACCAATAACCAATGAAGATCAGTGGGTCTCCTAATCTTCTAATTATTTAGAAATTTATCAATACAATAAAAAATACATTTTAAATTATATAGATAAAAATAAATAAAAACATTGTTTTAATTATAAATCACATTTAAGGTAAAGTTAATCAATGGTTGACCCTAATAGAAATTGATTCGCCAAAATGGGTAGAGTTTAAAGAAACCTTATTTAGTAAATATTATATATGAACTCTTCATTAAAAAATGGATAGATAATTCATTGGGTTGAAGAAAATTGAAGATTAATCCATTATTACCTAGGAATAAAACTTCAAAATACATTCAAGGTATACCTCTGGTTTTATAATTAATTATGAAATTATGGTTAGTCATTTCTTTAAAGGTTTAAAGTTGATTCTCTAAAAATCATTGGTTATGAGGGATTCTAGAATTCATGAAGATTCTGTTTGATATTAAATTAAGGTAGATATGGAAACAAATTTCTCAAATTATTCTCACTGTTTGTTGGACAAGAAGAGAAAAATGTATTTCTATTGAAATACAAGTGATAAAAACAATGTAGGAAAGAAAATTCATATTTTGACATATAGATAATGTGGGAATAAAAATAGGGGAGACTATATCCAAATAACAAGTAACTGCCTCACATTTGGAAGATAATGTCACACCCCAAGATTTTATAGTACGTTATCTCATTAAAGTAATTTAATAGCTTGCGTTACACACAACACAGAGTTCGAGCGCACCAAAACTCACCCAAATAGCCATTCAAAATTCAGAAAGGAATAATATTAACTTCATTTTGAATCTTATATACTCTATATAATTTTAACATCCACATTATGTGTTTCTTAGACATAAAATAAGAACAAATTCATTTTTTTAGATAAAATAAGAATTTTTCAAAAAAAAATACAATTTTACATCCTTTTAATGGAGAACCTTTTTTAAAACCAGTATTTGACACTTTTATATATTAAATTTAGTTAAATTATATTCTTCTTTTTAATTGGGACTTAAAAATTTAGTTTGGATAGATTTTTGGTACTTTTCTGATAACATTCATATTTTAACAAATAGTGGAAAATACTATGTTTTAATTGGAAATTACATTTTTAATCGAAATGATTTATAGTGTTAAATTATGAATTTGAATGGTTTTTAAGTATAACTAGATTTTATTTTTATCATTTAATACAATTTATGGCATTATAACTAATTTCACATTTAAATTTGACATAAACACATGTCAAACTTTTGATGGATTTTACTTTTTAAAAACCATTTTTTTGTTTTTGAAAATGGGAATTAATTTCAAATTTATAAAGGAAACTTCTATGTTTTAAATTTGGTAAAATAGACTTCATTTTTGGAATTCAGAATATCAAAATTAGATTGGGGTGAATTTTTGGTATTTTTCTGAAAATTTTAAATTTTTGATGAATAGTGAAAATCACTAAATTATTATCTAAATCCAACTTTTTATTTAAATAATTATTTATTTTATTTAAATTTATTTTATGTAAAAATAGAAATATAATACCTATATAACTTCAATGAAATTAATTGGAGTCATTTTATAATAAAATTGGATGTATAAAATTTTATTGAACTTTCCAACCTCTTTTACCCAACTTCTAGGCATGTTAGCAAATTTGCATAAACCTTATTTTTACCGCTTCTGTGAGTTGAATTTAAAAAACCTGAGATATAAGGTTGAAATCAGTAAGTAAAATTTTATTCAATAAGATGAAAATAATTTTTGGTAAATAGTAACTTTTGACTTTTATTTACCACTGTTAAAAGTAAATAGGGTAATTAAAGGTAAAAATGATATTATATTTAATCTAACACATGTGATAATTATGTTGAATAAGTGTAATTAGAAGAAAAGAAACCTAAGGAATAAAATATGATTCTCTTTGGTTCACTTGGATTAGATTAGAACATTTATTATTATTTTATTTAAAGAAGAGTTAAAAGTGTTAAATTCCAAGTTTTAGAACAAAAACATTTTTAATATAGGATTATACATAAGATAAATTAGACTATAAATATTAATTATAAAGATTAAAAGATTTGATGCATAATTTTATTTTATTTATAATTTTTATACATTAAATTATTAACTTTATTTATGAAACAATGATGATGCAGTAATTAGCTTATTAATTAAAGAATCAAATAAATGGTATTATAAATATTAAAATAAATATGATTTCAATACTTTTATGAAATCCAAGAATTTTATCTGGGAATATGACATGTTAGTGTTAATTCAATTTATTTTTTTCTAAGTAATCAAGTTGTGATGACTTTCACAAAAACCGAATAATAAATAGTGTCAAAATTGACATAAATGTGTTTTTAAACAAATATTATATTATTAAATTATATAATATTAATGAAAATATAAGGTTCTAAAAAAGAACTTATATAATGATAGGTATATCATTAATGAACCACTTTAGGTTCTCTTGGATTTTTATAGTAATTTTATTAACCATTTATTATAATAATAATAGAATACATGGTAAAAGTTAAACTATTTAAGTAAGGGTTAAATCTAAATGATAAGGTTAATAAGGTGACCTAAACCTGTATAAAACCTATTTTTTGAGTGTTTTTAGACCCATACCCAACTTATCCTAGAAATAAATCACTTTTAAGCCCTTAAAAACCTAAAATTATTTTATTATAAAATAATATTTCAAGATTTTCCTAAAGTGACCCTCACCTCTCTTATAAAAGGGCACTTCCCCTTCTCTCAAAATCACACCAGTAAAGCCATTTGGCTCGACCAACCCTGGACCAAATATGCTCCCAACATCCCTCACATCAACCTATAATCTTTTATTTGATCTTAAATCCAACTTATGGATCCCTTTTGATCAACTCAAAATGAATCACATGAAGAAGAGATAGTAATTTCACCACCCTCTTTCAAGTTCTTTTCTTCTTACACTTCCTATTTCTTTGTGGTTTCCATACTAAAATAATAAATAAACTACCTAATACATACTGTGATGTTATTAAAAATATGTTACAACCATAATCTTTATTCTATCCATCCTATAAATGACAAAGTCACCATACGTGTGTACGTACGACTTACCATCTCCTTGTCGTGGTGTCGTTTGTTATTCAAACACTTCATTATTTGGATGGGTATAATAAAGAGTATAAATGATATAAATAATAAATATAAAATGTTAATGATTTTTTATATATGATATACCATTCAATTAATTACGATTTAACATCAATATATTGATATTGTCGCTCGTGCGTACTTACGGATTACCGTCTCCACAACGCGATGAGATTCATTCCCACATTCACCACTCAACGATGATTATAAAAATATATATTATTAATAAGTATGTAATATATTACATAATAATTCTACTGGATATATATATATATATATATATGAACTTACATATATTTTATTCACTTACTTCCATTCGATATGATATGAAAACGAAAATAGTGTTTATGCGTACATACGACCTACCGTCTCCATATATAGTGCCTTCATTTTCATATATCTATATATTATAAATATTTATATTCTAAATATATATTTTATATAAATCACAGATTATATTCTAGTATTATATAAATCATGATCTAAATGATATGATGAAGAATAACAAGTTAAAACACGTACGAAAAAGAAAGCAATTATTACCCAAAATGTTAATTTAACATAGAAATAATTATTAAATGGTTAGTATAATGTCATAAATGAATCATGTATGATATAATAAGTATGAATATGGTTCTAGTATAATTTAATATCAAACTATGGTCATTATATAGGAGGTTAAACATACCCTCGACCAAAGGAATGTGCAAGGTAAGAGTTAATTTCACAATCTATTTATTATCCATGGTTGTTTTTACGTAATTATCTATTGGAAAACATTTATTATCCATGTCCATGTTTCAAAAAAGAGTTTTCAAAGGGATTATTTTTAAGGGACTTTTTACTAAAAAAATCATTTTAAATGTTTTAAATATTTATTCTTCTAAACCTTTCTCATTAATGTCCATGTTTTCAAACTGATTTTGAAGATTTATTTATATGGACATGAATGTTTTAAAATTTTAATTCCTTTGAAAAGTTTCAATGTGGTATGGGACACATTTATTCAAACCTATCTTTTAAATGACTTCTTTTATATTACTTTTAAATTATTTCATGAAAAGGGATATTTCTATCAAAGATTTTTGCTGATCATTTTCAACTATATCAACATCCTTTATAGGATATTATTATTGATTGAGGTTGATTTATTGTGATACAAATATTCCATGTTGTATTGAACGTTTTTTTGATATGTTTGATTATGGATGTGTTATTTTCATACCATTCTTGGTTTATGGATAATGTATTGACATTTCGTATGGTAGTTTTAATATTAATGTTAATGTTATGTTTAAAACTTTTCATATGAGAAATGAATTGGACTTAGTAAGTGATCGGTAGTGCCCGCTATAGCTCTTTAATGCATAGGTATCTCTCATTAGACAAACTATTGTCTTGGAACAAGGCCTTGAAAAATCTTATTTTTAGTCTTGGCACGAGTCCTTGAGTATGTGGTTATGAAGACTGAAATTATGCATTCCATCATTATGAAATTGGATATTAAAATTACATGTGATTATTCAACTAGTAGAATATCTATGTGAATAATTAAATTTCTTTATTTGATTAACCTTTTCTATATTATGCTGAAATTTATGTTTAAAAGAATTTTTTAGTCATATACATTTCCTTAAATGATTATACTAATTTATAAAAGTTTCCGCTATATTTTTATCATTACTGAGCATCTGACATCACCCCTTTCTATGTTCTATTTTTACCAGGATGAGAAGAAGTATATTATGAATGACCTGCAGGGATAGTATAAGGGATATGAATGTCATAAATGGAGGCAATGTTGTTTTTGTTTTTCATTTTATAATTTATTGTAACATTCATGTATGTAATCTATTTTCCAAGACTGCTAAATTGATTTTTCCTTCGGGACTTGATTCCTTGTAATCATGCCAATGTATTAAAATAATGCACCGAATCTGGGTAAATGGGGTCACGGTGTTATAGTTGGTATCAAGGGAAGTTTAGCAACAACATTGGAAATAGATTTAGATAAACTATGATTAGAGAACATTAACCTAAGATATTCTTTGAGGATTAGTATAGAATAACTTACTGGAATTTTGGTAATGTAGAGAATTTGTTTATTTTCCAAGCAGTACATCCTTGTCTGGATATGAGAAGGTAGAGGTGGCTCTGGTACAGATATACCTAGGAGTGAAAACTCCGACAAGGAGTTTTGGGCTTGACCCGGGGTATCCTAGTACATGAAAACGGGCATTTCTCCACTCTTGGTTACGACACTCCCGGGGGATATACTTACGATAATTCACATTTTCATTATAATCCATTATGAAGGATTTAAAAGTAATTACTTCCTCAAAGAAAAAATTTTATTATTATAGATTATATGCTTAATATTTTCAATTTAGGTTAGATATTTTACATTTTTGGAGTTATGAATTGGGATTCATAAACTAACCTAGTGTATTCCATTGTTTAGAAATGGTGCCTAGTAGAAGGAATCAGAATTCCAGAAATATGCATGATCATATCATTCATGGTATTAAGACAACATTTAAAATTGAAATAGTCTCCCACATATTCTCATCATACGAAGAAATAGTATCATGTGTTAATAAGATAAGTAAATAATTCTCTGAGTCCTATGGCTTTGAGGGGAAGCAAGAGAAGAAAAGGATATAAGAGAGAAAGATGGATAAAGGGAAGAGGGTAAAGAAAGATTTTCCCATATGTGATAACTGTGGAAAGAATCACCTTGGTAAATAATTTAAGGGAATGGGAGTATGTTATAAGTTTGGATAAAAAGGGCACCAAGTAAGTGATTGGAAGGGTAAGTAAAAAGTTTCAAATGAACAATGCTTCATCTTCTAGGAGTTGGGACACTACTCAAATCAATGTCCAAATCATCATAGTAAACCTCAAATGCTATTATTGGATAATAATCAAGTGATGATACTTCTAAAGATGAAGAAGAATGATTAGATTTCTTTTGTTTTAATTAAAGTATTGTGTCATTTGAGTATTGTATTAATGATGTACATGTTATAAGAATTATAGAGTATAAGAGGATTATACTGTAGTACTATTTCATTAAGGACTTGAGATTATGTAGATCCAATAAACGTGACTCAATAGCAGGTTAAATTTTACGGAAAATATATTGTTGAGAGAAAGATAAACCATAATATGGTGATGATACTGAGGTAGTGATTTTGGAATAATATTTTATTGATTTGGATAAATTATATTGGATATTATTGACTACCTTGAAACTTATTAATGATTTGTATATTCCATCATTATTGGAGTTCACAACATTTTTGTATAGAAGGAGTATATCTAGTATTATATAAGGAATAAGGGAGTATAAATGTATTCAATAAGGTTTTATTGTAATTTAGGGTGTTATAGTGTTTTAAAATAATACATGATAAAGGTATTAACATGTCATTACATGCCAAAAAGGATCTTCATTGTGTTTACCTTCCTTATAAATTTTTGGACTGTGAGTTTGGACAGAAGTATTTTTTATAATTCTAAAGTTCGGAATCGATTAAGTTGATATTGCATAATATTCTAAAGGTTAAATAATTTCTTGAGATTATTTTTGGATTGTCATAAAAATGACAACCCAGAGGTCGGGAGACAATATTTCATGTCTGGTAAGGCCGCGAGACATGAACCAGCAACCGAAAGGTGACAAAGGTGGATCAACTTCCACTGGCATATTTGATGTCCTGGTTTGTATAATGTAGTTTTTTTTATATCTTCTGACAAATGAATTATAAATTCATTGTTTTTGGAACCCTATACGATTAGGATAAATAGAATATTTTTTTATTATATTATCTTTTGGAGTGAAAGATGAGTTTGTGATAGGAATTAGTTGAAGGATGAAACTATACTTGTCAAGTATATTTTTTCCAACATATTCTATGAATAAATTAATTCTTAAACTTTAGGTAAGGTATATTAAAACCAAAAATGTGTTATCCTAATACCCTATGTTTTTTTGAACTAACAATATTTTAAATCATCATAGATTAATGGCTTTGAGGCCCACAATTTTACACATGTTTGTGATTAATCATCTCAATAACTCCCTATAAAGTTTTATGTTTGTCCTCCAATTATGTGTCTCTAATTTCTACCAATTTTCTCCTAATCGAGATCATAATTTGGTGGTGACCTTTTCATTCCATTTCCCTCTTATTATGACTAAATTTTATTAACCTAATTTCCGATGTGGGTTTTCCTCATAGGTATTTTTCTTTTTTTAACCTTTTATTTTAGAAGAACAATTTCAAATTGCGAGGACACAATTTATTGAATTAGGGGAGAATGTAACACCCCAATATTTCATAGTACGTTATCTCATTAAAGTAATTTAATAGCTTGCGCAACACGCAACACCGAGTTCGAGCGCACCACAACTTACAAAACTAGCCATTCAAAAAGTGGTTATGAATACTGTTAACAACATTTTGAATCGTTTATACTCTATGTAATTTTCACATCCATATTATGTGTTTATTATAAATAGAATAAGAACAAATTCATTTTTTTTCAGAGAAATGATGTATTTTTTAAAAAAGGCAATTTTACCACCTTTTAATGGAGAACCCTTTTTAAAACAAATATTTGACACTTTTATATATTAAATTTAATGAAATTAAATTCTTCTTTATAATTGAGAAATAAAAAATTTAGTTTGGATAAATGTTTGGTACATTTCTGATAACTTTCATGTTTTTGACAAATAGGGAAAAATACTATGTTTTAATTTAAAACAACTTTTTTAATCAAAATAATTTATAGTGTTTAATTATGAATTTTAATGTTTTGGAAGTATAAGTAGATTTATTTTTATAATTTAATACAATTTATGTCATTATAAGTAACTTCACATTTAAATTTGACATAAACACATGTCAAACTTTTGATAGTTTTTACTTTTTAAAAACCTACTTTTTGGTTTTGAAAATGGGAATTAATTTTAAATTAATAAATGGAACTTCTTTGTTTTTAATTTTGTAAAATATAATTCATTTTTGAATTTGAAATATCATGATTATCTTAAGGTTAATTTTTGTTATTTTTCTGAAAACATTCAATTTTTTGATGAATAGTGAAAAACAATGTTATTATTTAAAACCGACTGTTTATTTAAATAATTATTTATTTTATTTAAATTTATTTTTAAGTCCAAATATATATATATATATAATACCTATAGAAGTTCACTGTAATTCATTGGAGTCATTTTATTATAAAATTAGATGTATAAAATTTTATTGATCTTTTTAACCACTTTTACCCACCTTATATGAACGTTAGAAAATTTGCATAAAATATAATTTTACTGCTTCTGTGAGTTTAATTTCAAAAATCTGAGACACAAGGTTGACATCAGTAAGTAAAATTTGATTCTATAAGATAAAAATAATTTTTAGTGATTAGTAACTTTTGTCTTTTATTTACCATGGTTAATAGTAAATAGGGTAATCAATGGTAAAAATGATATTATAATTATCCTAACACATGTACTAATTCTATTAAATAAGTGAAATTCGAAAGAAAACAACCTAAGGAATAAAATATGATCATTTTTGTTCCACTTGGATTGTATTGGGACATTTATTATTATTTTATTTAAACAAGAGTTAAAAGTGTTAAATTCCATGTTTTATAACTAAAACATTTTTAATATAGGGTTATACATAAGAAAACTTAGACTATTAATATTCATTAGAAATATAAAAAGATTTTATACATCATGGTATTTTATTTATAATTTTTAGAACTTAAATAATTATATTTATTTATGACACAATGATCATGCAAAAATTACCTTATTAATGAAAGAATCAAATAAATGGTATTATAAATATTAAAATAAATATAATTTCAAAGTTTTTATGACATCCAAGATTTTTCAAGGTGAATATGAAATTATAGGGTTGATTAAATGTATTTTGTTTGATGTAATCAATCTTTTATGACTTTCAAAAAAATAAAATACTAAATAGTGTCAAAATTGACCAAAATGAGTTTTTAAAACAAATATAATATTATTAAATTATATAGTAGTATTAAAAATAGTTGCTTCTATAAAAGAACCTATATAATGATAGGTATGTCATTAATGAATCAATTAAGGTTCTTTGGGATTTTTATAGTATTTTTATTAACCATTAATTATAATAATAATAAAATAGATGGTAAAGGATAAACTATTTAACTAATGGTTAAATCTAAAAGATAAGGTTAATATGGTGACCTAAACCTATCTAAAACCTATTGGTTGAGTGGTTTTCGACCCATCCCAAACTTATAATATAAATAAATCATTTTTAAGCCATTATAAACCGAAAATTAGTTTATTATAAAATAATATTTCAAACTTTTCCAAAAGTGACCCTCACCTCTCTTATAAAAGGGAACTTCCCCTTCTCTCAAAATCACACTTCCAAAGCTATTTGGCTCAGTGAACCCATGCCAAAATATCCCCCAAAATTCCCTCTAATCAGCCTAGAGTCTTTAATTTGATCATAATTCCAACTTAAGGAGCCCTTTTGATCAACTCAAAAGGAAACACTCGAAGAAGTGGTTATAATTTCACCACCCTCTTTCAAGTTCTTTTCTTCTTCCACTTCCTCTTTCTTTGTTTTTTTCATACCAAAATAATAACTCAAGTACCTCCTACATACTATGATTTTATTACAAATATGGTAAAACCATATTCGTTATTTTATCCATCTTATAAGTGACAAAGTCACCATACATGCATACATACGGCTTACCGTCTTCACATCGTGGTGTCATTTGTTATTCAAACACTTCATTATTTGTATGGGTATAATAATAATTAAAACTAATTTAAATAATAAATATATCATTTTAATGATTATTTATATATGATTTACTATCCAATTTCATTCTATTTCACCATCAATATAATGATATTGTCGCTCGTGCGTACGTACGGATTACTGTCTCCACGATGCGATGAGATTCATTCCCACGTTCACCACTCAATGATGATTATAAAAATATATATTATTAATAAGTATTAAATATATGAAATAATAATTCTACTGTAAATATATATATATATATATCTTTGTATGTGTGTGTGTACTTACATATATCATATTCACTTACTTCCATTCAATACGATATGAAAACGGAAACAACGATTATGCATACGTATGGCCTACCGTCTCCCTAAACGGTGCCTCTCATTTCATATATCTATCTATTATAAATATTTATATTCTAAATATATATGATATATTAATCGTTTTTTATATTCTAGAAGTATTTTAATCATGATCTAAATGATACGATCAAGAATAACAAGTCAAAACACATACGAAAAAGAATGTGATTATTACCCAAAATGTTAATTTAACATGGAAATCATTATTAAATGGGTTGTATAAAGTCATAAATGAATCATTAATGATATAATAAGTATGAATATGGTACTTGTGTAATTTAATAACGTACTTTGGTCATTATACAGGAGGTTAAACATACCGTCGACCAATGGAAAGTGCAAGGTAAGGGTTAATTTCACAATCTCTTTATTATCTGAGGTTGTTTTTACGTAAGTATCTACTAAAACATATTTATTATCCATGTCCATTTTTCATAAAAGAGTATTCAAAGGTACAATTTTTAAGAAACTTTTTACGAAATCATATTTTAAATGTTTTAAAGATTTATTATTTTAAACCTTTCTCATTAATATCCATGTTTTCAAAATAGTTTTAAGGATTTATTTATATAGACATGAATGTTTTAAAATGATATTTACTTTAAACATTTTCATAGTGGTATAGGACAAATTGATTCAATACAATCTTTTAAATAACTTCCTTTATATTAATTTTAAATTATTTCATGAAAATAGATATTTCTCTCAAATACTTTGACTGATCATTTTCAACTATGTCAACATCCTTTACGGGATGTTATTCTTGATCGAGGTTGATTTATTGTGATACAAATCATCCATATTGTATTGAAGGACTTGTGATATGTTTGACCGTGGATGTGTTATTTTTATACCATTCAAGGTTTATGGATGATTTATTGACATTTCATATACTAGTTTTAATACGAAAGTTTGTTTTATGTTTAAACATTTTCATATGAAGAATGCATTGGACTTAGTATGTAATGGGTAGAGATCGATATAGCTCCTTGATGCATTGGTAAGTCTCACGAGACAAACTACATTATTTTCAAAAGGCCTTGACAAAATCTTATTTTCAGTCTTCGAATGAGGCCTTGACTATGTGGTTATGATGTATGGAATTATCCATTCCATCATTATGCAATTGGATATTGATATTACATGTGATTATTGGACTAGTAGAATATCCATGTGAATAAGTAAATGGAATTATTTGATTTATATTTTCCATTTTATGCTGAAGTTTAACTTTAAAAGTCTTTTGTTTTAGTCTAATACATTTCATTAAATGTTTATACATGTTTTTGAATGTTCCTTCTATATTGTTTTCATTACTGAGCATTTGATCTCACCCCTTTCTATGTTTTATTTTTTACAGGATGGGAAGAAGTATATTATGACTGACCTACAAGGATATTCTAAGGGATATGAATGAGGTCAATGGAGAAAATTTTGTTGTTTTTTTCATTTTATAATGTAATTTATCGTTCATATATGTAATCTATTTTCCTAAACAACTAAACTAATCGGCCTATCGGGACTTCATTCCTTGTAATCATGCCAATGTATTAAAATAATGCACCGACTTTGCGTAACTAGTGTCGGGGAATTACAGATAAGGTCATCAAGTAAATTAATATTTCATATATATGAAGAGACTAAATAATAAAATGTATTGAAGTAATTCTAAGTTAAGGAAAAAAATTCAATCCAATATTTCAAATGTAAGGAATATGAGCATTATGAAAATAAGTGCATTGAACCTAGGGTTGATGGAAATTAAAAATGTAAATATCCACATAAGCCAATGGAATGAGTAAAATCCTATTAAATCACCATGACTAATACTTATTGGTAAATTAAAGTGGATAAAAATAGTTAATGAATGTATATCCTCCACTTTATATTGGTGGATATCTTATTGAATTCTAATTCTAGTAAATCTATTATATCCAGGAAGTTTTCTAAAATTAAAAAATCTACACCTCAATGATTTGATATTATCAAAGAAAATAAACTCTTATTATTGTCTCCCAATTTGAGGTTAATGTATTATGCTTCATTAAATTCTTAGTATCCCCCTTTTATATGAATTTGATGTGATTTTAGAATTGTATTGGCTATCTCTATTTATAATCGATAATAATCAACAAAATATGAAAATCACATTTCATATTTTAAAATAACATGTGATCATATATTATCTAAAGGATGACTATGAGATCTCTTTGAAAACTAATTATATCACTGGAGTTATGATACCTAATCACGAGGGATTTTTAGATCAAATGATTTGAGAAAAAATCAATATTACGATTGAACTATTATAAAAGGAAATTAAATATTTTCTATATATTTTAATAAACCTATAGAAATTACATTTTTTGTTGTGAATATATCTTAGATACCCTTCGTTATTTTCACTAGTAATTGATAATTAAAATTGTGATGATGCAATTTTTTAGGGGGGAGAATGTATCACACCAAGATTTTAGAATATATTTCTTTAAATAAATACATTGTTCAATAGTAGGCCCCACAGACAACACTGAACTAAAATGAGTCATGAAATATTTATTATTAATAAAATTTAAGAATATAAAACCTCTTGTAAATAAAAATATTGTAATCGATTATAAATTCATAAAAAATGATTAATAACAATGAAATTTTTAAAATTGAATTTTCTAATAAAAGAATGATTATTAATATATTTTATTTTCATCTCAAATATAAATTTATAAATTTTGGAATATGAAACTTTTAAAATGAATTTCATTTTTGAATTTTTCATTACAAAATTTTCTTAATATTAAATTTTGGAATTAATCTATTTTATTTTATTTTTATGTAAACAGTAAAAATGACAGTTTCTACCAAAATTATCAATATTAAGACACTATCAATATATTATAAAGTCCTACAAGTTTATAAAATAATTAAAAAGATTAAATATATATATATAACGAGGTAAAATATGTTTTTTAAAATATCTTTTTATAAATAGAAAAAAAATATATTCAACATTTTAGAATATAAGTATAATTTTATTTTAATTTTTAAAAAAATTAGTCCTTTTTAATTAAACATTTCAATGGTAATATATAGTTTTTGATAGATTTTTATGCCACATAACACTTATTGTTTTCATAATAAACCAATTTATATAATTATTTTCAATTTATTTGATAAATATATGCTACACACAATTTTTATCCTTAAAAACAAGAATTTTCTGAAAATGTTTTTTTATGTGTTATGTGAAACAATAGTAAAATTAACCTTTATAATCTTCAAAAAATTTATTAAAAATATTGGTTTTATATTTTAGATCAAAATTTTCATATTATTTAGTAATTTTAATTTTATTTTGGGAATACAATTAAGTTATCAAGGTAAATATTAGTTACAGTATTAAAATAGTTATTTTTCAAAAAATGATATTTTCTAAATATTATATATTTTTTTCAAATTAAAAGAATATATTTTAAATTAAGAATATACTATGAGGATTAGAAATAAATAAAAATAAATAACCACTCATTTAATTTATAATTAATGATAAATAATATTCATAACACTTAAAAAGTAAAATGTCATCTTTCCACAAAAATAGTTTTCTACACATTATATGTTTTAATTTTAAATTTAATTATCTCATTATTTTAAATTTAATATGGATAAATTTTTACTAAACTAAAATTCATAATAACTAAATTTGGTAGGATCGTACATATTATATTTTTAGTAATAAAATAATTACCATAGTAAATTTTAATTAGGATTAATAAGGGTAAAATTTGGTAATTAATTTATCATGAATTTTTAATAATTAAAAATCCCATTAAACATTATAGAAATACCTTTTTTATTGTGTCATACTCACATGTATCACCTACCATTTATTAACTTAATTAACCTTACTGACCTGACCCACCTAACACCCATGTGATTCCATTCTCACCCCTTTCCTTACTTTAGTTTCCATGAAAACTACACTCCTTTCACTTATAAAAGGAGTTCACTCTCACCCATTTTCTCATCCCTATCCTCAAAAAGGAACTGCTCAAAAATTTCCCTTCCTTATTAATCTTTAAATCCCTCCCATGTATTTACCAAGTTTTTAATAATTTCTATCAGGCTTCAAAAAGCTACTTAATAAGGTGAGGGTTCTTTTTCTCCTCTTTTTTATTCATGTATTTATTTTGTGATAGACCATTTTTATTTCCAAATGATTATTATTATATATGTTTATAATAAATCATTTACTGAACAAATTATTCTCTAATGATGAGATATTACCCTACCATCTCATTAAACCCATCTTATAATCCCTTTTTTTATAGTTGTCATGATGTTGAAATCTCCCCATTATTCTCTCCCTCCCCTTTTCAAGTCAAGAACTCACTTTTTTATAATTTTTTTTAATTTTCATTTTAGTATGATTTGACCTGCTAATAGTCAATAATTTACTGTATGAATGTTTTCATATTAATTAAATACTACATTTATCACTCACTAAACCCATTCTATGACCCTTTTTCATACTCATCACCCTATTAAAAATAATTCATCAATTTTGCATCTTCATTTTGTGATTACCCAACTATAAAATCATTATAGGGTATCCGTATAATTTAATTTTAAAATTTTTTATATATACTAAATTTTTTTATAAATATGTTACTAAGATAGTTTTATTTGTCATACAAGATATTAGAGTGTGAACAACTAAGTGATAATTCTAGGTAAGGGGTTTTCATGACTCATATATTTTCCTTGGGTCATAATCACTCTTATTTGAATATTATATTTCAATATTTATCTGCTATAAAATATAATTTTTTAATGTTATATTTAGACCTTATTTTATTGGAATATTTTTTTACACCAAATTCTTGTTCCTTTATAGATCTCTAATTTTGTGGAAATTAATTTTTTTTCAAAATAATTCATATTTATTTTCCCCCTATATCCATGTTTTCATTCCCAAAAATGTTCTACTTTATTTTTAGGAGATCTAATATGAATTATTTTTTATGATTCTGATAATCCTTATTACCCATTTTTAAAATGAAATTTTAAAAATCATTTTACAATATGGGTTTTTTAAATAATGATATTTCAAAAGAAAAAAAGGTTTTACATCATTTCAAAAATAAAAGATTTCAAATTCCACTTCACATTTTTTATAAACATTTTTTCATTTAAATGATATTTAATTTGGAACTCTTAAAAATAAGTTTTTCAAAAATTATTCTCTTTCCCTTCTCAAAAATGTTTTTTAAGTAATTTACACTTTATCTTTTATAAAAATATTTAAAATGTTTTTTGAAATCATTTGTATTTTCACATCTATTTTTATTATAAGGTTTATATCATATGAGGTGATAATTTTATCATTCTCTATATATTATTATGTTATAATTCCTTTTATAAAATAATATTTTTATATTATACGGTTTCATAAGTTCAAGTTATGTGAAAACCCATTATTTTTTAATAGATTTATTAACATATGTTTATGATTTATTTTAATTTGTACACATATTTATTTATTATGAAGGGTGGGACTCCATATCTACCTATAATTAATTGGTTTAATTTTATGTATCATGAGCTCAAAAAGGTACATGGGAAGATTTATATCAATCTAGACGGTATGTGGGAGGATTTATCCAAAGCCTAGGGGTACACGAGAAGGATTTATCTCAAGACCAAGAGGTGTATGGGATGTTTTATCCCAAGAACAAGGGTGTGTGGTAGGATTATCCCAACCCAAATAAGGTACATAGGTGGTTATTCCAATCCTATTATGTGATGAATGTCATATTGGGTAGCCTTGACAAGTGGTTTCTATGCTTATTTTTACACCATAATCTTATTTCATAATATTGTGCCAATTATTATGATCTTTAAATCGTGTTTAATTTCTCTCATGATTACCCACACATTCTTCATTGTATATGTTTGTTCATTTGAGATTTCATATCTTTATATCATTAATTATGGATAGTGTTTATTGTTCCATTTTTTTTAAAATAAATTTATTTCTTACCCATGTTGTGACATATGCTTATGATACAACCCTTGATGACGTGTTGTTATTTTTCCTTTACTAAGTGATTCAGCTCACACCTTTCATATGATTTTTCTTTAAAATGATTATAAGTATATGTGTAACAAGTGAAACTTCTAGGATGGAGTCTAGAGGAGTTTAAACAGAGAATAATTATTGAAGATTAAGATGTTTATGTAGATAATCTATGAGACACTAAGACTTTCTCTCCATCATTAATGAAAATTTCTATGAGATTTATTAATTAAATCAAGGTATTAATGGGTTATTTATGTATGTTTATTTTGTGTATCTAAATATATGTTTTGGATTGGAACATTTTTTCTCTTTCACTCATTGTATTCTTATGTTCTTGACTATTTAATGGAATGTTAATCTATTTTATATATTCATTTGGTATTTAAATTGGTGTTATATTTGTGATAGAAATCATTCCCAATGGTAGTTATTAGTGATCAGTCACTTGCCTCCAACCTATGGGGATTGGGAATGCCCTTCGGGCCTTTCTAATGGTCAACATGGGTGTATTGTTCAAGGATGACCAAGATCGAGCTCTGACATTTTTATATTTTAATTATTTAATCTATTTTAAAAAAAATATGAAATTTTTTGACACTAATTATAGAGAATGAAAACTCATCCCCCATTTTATATACCATATTATTTTCTAGACTTATCAATTCAATAACTTGATGAATAAGTTATAGGCATTTCTCTTAGATTAGTATCCTAATAAGATTCTTTAATATGTTAATTATATGTATTTACCTTGATATCATAATTTATTCTAGATATAAAATTTTCTTACAAAAAATATAAAGTGTTTTACTGTCAGTATCCATCCATTAAACATATGGAGTTCTCTTCTCATTAGGACACAACAAAGCCTAGTTTTTATATAAACAACCACTTTCACCACTTTGATGTAATAATTCTTTCAGATATCACTCGTAATGAGTTATGTATTTTCCATATTTCTCACCATTTGATTCTACCTTTCCATATCACTATTTTATATTTGAGTCCTTATGGATGAAAATCCATGTTTTATTTCATTCCTCTCTAAGTATTTTTTTCAATTTGATAAAGGTGTGAAATGTGCAATTGTCTAATATTGAAGTCATGATTGATCTTTTGGTTTCATTTTTATCTTATATTAGGAAACAATTGATGAACTCTATCATTTATTTCTTTGCCTACCTAAATACTATGTAACTCATTGTACTATAATAATCAATAAACAATATAAATTATATTAAAACTTTTATTCCATAGTGTTTCATTAGGCCACAAACATTACTGTGAACAAGAACCATCATGTTTGATGCACTTTTATTCTTCAGACAGTAGAGATTTCTCACTATCTTATCTCTTGTAAAAGTATCACAAGTCTTCTCATTATCTTTATTTATGGTTGAAATATCAAAAACATCTTCCAGATTCGATAAATTATTAAATATTTGTTTATTCGTTCACAAAAGACTTTGATACCCTAAATATATCACCTCTTCTACTGTAAAGAGATGTGTATCCTAGCTATTTTCTTCTTGATACAAATTTCCATTTGTTATCAATCCTATCATCAGTGAATTTATAGCCATGCCTTTTTTATGAATTCCATCCAATTAAATGTGACATTAATTCCCTAATCATAATGTTGGGTTATTATTAAAATATTATATCATATTTTCCCACACAAAGAACCTAAATATTTTTAATCGTGTCCCTAGAAAGCCCTATTTTTTCACTTCCTTTGATCATTAAGGAACCATAATTTCTAAATAGAACTATAACATTATCTTATCATTTCATATTCTTCAAAAGATACCTAGTAACATGCGATGAACACTAATGGTTACAGATTCATGTGTTATTTTTCATTATTTATTTAAATGAAATGTCACAACCTGACCCACTAAGGCCTTCCTGGCTGGTGATAACCAAAGTGTGACTACCTCAAACCTACCTATAATAGCTCAATAGATGGAGACTAGTGCCAAGAAAGAATAACCCATACATGGGAGGAATTATCCTAATGTACATGTATGCATGAACATGTCTCTAAGCCAATACAATGTTGAGAAAGTAAAAGAAACTAATACCATAAATGCAGGCACATAATTTATCTCACATTAGAGTATGAAAAAAATTATTGAAAATGATAAAGGATGTAAATAAAATCCCAAAAAAATTGTAGAGAGTCCAACCTTCTCGTAAAGAGGGGACCACTATCAAATGAAACCAACATGGAAACACCTCATTTCGTCTAGTCCAACTATGTTCAGACTTCTCCATGTCCTCCTAGGACACCGTCAAAAGGTTCATCATATTAATAAGACATGAAATTTGTAGGGAGATCCCTTCAATGGGTGAGTATAACAATACCCCTTAGGACACCCTAAAATCACTAACAATAATGCATCAAGTTTATTCAACTCATAACAGTAATACATCAATAAACCCAAATATACTCATAACTGAAAATTAGTATCAAATGGTCTTAACCAAAACCCGCCATCCATAGGATATTTCTTATGGCCTCAATATAATGCTCATTATGGGAGTACTCACTCCATGATACATGCTATCATTGGTCATTCTCATCCAAGAGGTATTGATCATTGGGCCCTGCACAAGAATTACTCATTGGGTCTCAGAAGAACCCATCATCCAAGTAATGGATCACACCCAAGGATACTAGGGGTTACCACAAACCCAACTAGATCAGCCTGCTAGATAGTTGATTGATTCCATATTCATGGTGTTCATGCTGATACCACAAACCCACCTAGGATTTATAGAGGATCCCAACCAGGTCCCGTAGGGGGATGCATAAAACTCTATCTAATAATCCACCTGTATAAGGTATAACAGTCCTATTCTAATTATGTAATGTTTCATTGTACCATCGTGGTAAAGGACCAAGGTATCACAGCCAACTGAACCTTGTTTATACAAAATATACGAAGGGATTTAAACCATCTCTATGGTAGTAAATGATCTTTACATAGGGTACCTGACATGTACCTCTAAATCATGACCTACCCATATATGTGAAAGAGTTCATAGGCATGTGTTCATGTACGTCGTTTCATATTCAGGTACACCTGGCCACGTTTAAGTACGTGGCTCAGCCGATTTACACTATTCGTGTCTAAGTACACATCTTATCTCGTGTACTCTACCTTTGATCATGTATCCTCCGAGATACACAGCATTCCCCCAGTTGGAGGTCTTATAATGTGTGTTAGGTACCCGACAGTGTGTAAACCTTAGCATCGTGGCGAGGGGGTCCCACACGATTGTGTATCCTCATATTATACACTGTGTACCAAGAAATTTCCATAAATTGTTGGTTCCTTCTCTATATATTCCCTCTCCAATGTCACCGATATATCTTCTATTATTATCATAGGAAATGGTGTATCTATCTTGGACACCCCTCTTTGTCAATGATCAACAGAAACGGGGCTTCTATCCACTCAAAAATCGATTTGTCGAGTCGAATGTTCCCCAGAAAAAGTTATTTGCGCATATCCACAAGGAAAAAAGAAATCGGCCGGTCTGATCCTGGTCAGCCTTATGCCTTCCTCTATCATTGTGCATCAATCAAACCCTCAATGGATAATTGCACCTAGGTTATTGATTTTTTGGGCTTAATAATGGTTATGAAACAATCGAATACCCATTATTCATCAACCCGTGAGTCAAATAAATTGCCTATGATGAACAAGAAAAGAAACAAGGGATAAAACCATTAACAATGAACATTAGTGAAAAAACTCATCTTTTTTTGTTTTTTTCATGATAAGTTGTTGTGTAATAGATGAATGAAGAGGAATAATCAACAATAAAAAATAAATCAACTAATAAATAAATCAACTTTTGATGCACAAATCAATTCTTATTCATAGAATCCATCCATGTTCGACACATGATAATTAAATGAGATGAAATCAAATAAATCAAACATCTTATGTAACACCCTGAGCTTCCACGATACGCTTCTCTTTCTATAATTCAATAGCTTGCATTGTACGCAAGTTTGAGATTCTAACACACCGCGACCAATAAAAATAGCCATTATGAATAGTAATACCCAGTTTTTGAAATTATATATATTTTATATTTCAAAATGGACTTCATTTTTCGATTCGGAATATCGAAATTAGCATATGTTGAATTTTTGGTATTTTTCTGAGAACTTCTAATTTTTTAGGAATAGTGAAAAATACTTAAAAACAACTTTTTTAATCAAAATAATTTATAGTGATAAATTATAATATTTAGTGGTTTTAAAGTGTAATTAGAATATATTTTTACCATTTTATACAATAGTGGTCATTATAATTAATTTCACTTTGAAATTGGACATAAACAATTGTCAATCTTATGATATATATTGTTTCTTAAAAACACGCTATTTGTTGTGACAGAGGGAATTAATTATAAAATTGATTAATTAAACTTATATGTTTGGAATTTTGTAAAATAAAAATCATTTTTGAATTTAGAATATCAATTATAGCTTAGGGTGAAATTTTGGTATTGTTCTGAAAAACTTCAATTTTTGATGAATAGTGAAACCACTAAGTGGTAGTTAAAAACTGATTTTTCGTTTAAATGAAACATTACCACTCCTGTGATTTTATTTTCAAAACTACGACATACATGGTTTTCATTAAGAAGTAAAATGTGGTTCAATGGGATTAAAATAATTTTTTGGTGAATAGTAACTTTTAAGTTTAATTAATCGCGATTAAAGATAATTAGTGAAATTTAAGGTAAAAATGGTATTATAAAAATATGAAAATCCCATTACACTTGTCCTAAACCTATTGGATGAGACATGGAAGACCAATAAAATCCATGGGTCAACTTGGGGGCCCCATGGAGCCACTTTGGTTGGAAAATGACATTAAAAACATTTTATTTAATGTTAAAATAAAAATGTCACCAACATGAGTTGTTTTACTAAAACAATTTTTAAATGGGTTATACAAGTAATATTTTTTACTATAAATATTCATTAGAATACTAAAAAGATTTCCTAAATCATGAAATTTTTTCTATAATTTTTAGACATTAAATAAACTAAATTATATATGACACCATGATGATGCAGCAATTACCTCATTAATTAACGATTTAAATAGAATGAAAAGATAATGTAAAATCTAAGACATATACTTGTCAAAATCCTATTGTATGAGTATATTTCGAATCCTTATCACCTTATCCTAGAAATATATAAGTGTGGGACCTTAAAATACGAAACACATTATATAATAAAGTAACATTTCATGACTTTCCAAGAGTGCCCGTCCTCTCCTCTTATAAAAGGCCCCCACCACTACCACCTTATTCACACCTTCAAAGCCTTTTGTCTCTGCCAAACTCTACCCAAATACTCTCTAAACATCCCTCTCTTACTCCTAGAAGTCTCACTTTGTGCATAATTCTTCCCAAGGAAGCCTTTGGCTCAAATCAAAAAAGAGTTACCCAATTTTAAGGTAATGTATTCTCTTATGCTATTTTGTTTTATTTTGTTCTCCAACCCATTAAACTCTTTTTATTCCTTTATTTTGTAACAAAATCAGTATCTTCAATATAATAGGATTTTTTTATGAGAAGTATTTGATTTAAACTTACACACACCTTCGTTTAATGGTTGAAGAACATACTGTTTCTATGGTTGGCAAATTTCTGCCTCACAAAAGGATGATTGTTCAATCTTCTTTTAATACCTCTCATGGTGGACATTATGATGACACTATTTTTGTATATGATATATATTATGCTTTTGTTTTCATTATGATTCTGTTTTTTTCATTTATGGCATACCTTTACGATTTCCATTATGGGTAAACCCGATAATTTCATTTTAGGAAGTGCGAACTATCGCCCCCTCAAAGTGATTTGAATCGTTAATGTCATATGTGGGATGTATAAATGATGGATTAAGTGGTATAATATATTATATTATACTGTAATTATGTTATACCTTTATATAATTATAACTTCATTACATTAAATATGAAATAGTAATGAAAGTAGCGTTCATGCATACGTACGGCTTACCATCTCCATGAACGGTGCATTTCATTTCTTACCTCTAAATGTTAAGTAATATTATGAATGAATGTATATATTGGATATATATATGATATATATGATATCTACATCATGAATATAATTCTGGAGATAATTGATATTCTACTACATGAACAACGTGTAATTATAAGAAGTTTATTTTTGACTCAAGTACCAAAGATCGACAAAATGACCGTTATTAACTTAAATAATTACATAATGTTCATAACATGGTAATAAGTGATATAAAAGGAATAATGAAAATGAAAAAGGTTCTTAAAAAAAATATAAATTAAGACTATTTTATTATTCAGGATATTAAAGAACGATCGAGTCAAGTCGGACACGAGGTAAAGGAACTTCTTAACCCAATTTCCATTCTTTGGGTTAATCTCCTACTTTCAAATTATGTCATGATATTATTATGTCCTATCTTGTATTTATACTTTCTTTATGTGTAAATATAGTGAATACACATAATAGATCTATTTTATTTAAAAAATTATCTTTGTAAGGGACTTCGTCTCAATCTCCTTTCATTGAGGCATATTTTGTTTTATACACAAATTTCTTTTATACGGTGTATAAACCCCTTTGACTTTTACTTTTATTCAAAAGGAATACATTTTATAAAAATTGTTTTACTAAACAGCAAAAGGTAATGTCTTTTTTTGTCGTACGTATGCGGTGACAATGACTTCTCTGCTGCCGTGACCATTATTTGAGTTTCGGCTTCCTCTACAAGCCATAACTTTTTTTGAAAAATAAATACCACGTTTTAATTTTATTTTATTTTGGTATTGAAAATGGTTTTGAAATTGTTTTTATTATATCAATGTGATGTATTGATACCTTGTGATTTAAATGTGGAAATGTTATGTTTCCTTTATGCATGTTTTATGTGATATGATTATGTTATGGTTTATAAAATGTTTAAACCTATTCATATGAGGAATGCATTGGACTTAATAAGTGACGGGTGGAGCCCGCTATATATCCTCGATGCATTGGTAGGTCTCATGAGACAAACTAGTGTCTTGGCATGAGGCCTTGACAAAATCTTATTTGTGGTCTTGGCACGAGGCCTTGTCTACGTGGTTATGATAGTTTGGAATTATGCATTCCATCATTATGAAAGTGGTTATTGATATTTCATGTGATTATTCGACCAATAGAATATCCATGTGAGTAAGTAAATGGAATTATCTCATTTTACTTTTTCCATATTATGTTGAAGTTCAAGATTAAAAGGCATTTGTTTTAGTCATACATTGCCTTAAATTTTTATGTTTATGAATGCTTCCGCTATATTGTTATCCTTACTGAGCATATGAGCTCACCCCTTCCAATGTTTTAATTTTTACAGGATGTGAAGAAGTATATTATGAATGACCTGCAGGGATAGTATGGGGGGATATGAACACAAGATTTTGTTGTAGTTTTGTTTTATGTTTTGATTTAATATAACACTTATAAATGTATCTAGTGTTTCCAAGGCTACTAAACTAATCGGTCTTTTGAGACTTGATATTTTGTGATCATGCCAATGTTACGCAATAATGCACCGACTCTGGGTAACTAGGGTCGGGGTGTTACATCTTACCTATAGTTTGGGTCAATAAATTATGAATAATGATTATATATTATCATTATCGATATGATCCACAAAATCCATTAGCATAGATGGTATGTGTATTAATGATCTTATATAATTCCATCCACCAATGTCTCTCCAATAGTTCCTCTCCATGTCCCTCTGGTTTATGGATAAACCTAAAATTTTCCCATAATGATGTATTCATATATGAGAGATTAATGTCATTATTCCAATGAAATAAAATAAGTAAAATAATTATTGGGTTTATTTGTAGCATTCACATCATCTTTTTCGCAAACACCCGACACTGAAAAAGGTTATGTCACACATAGGATAAAACCAACATTTTGAAATCAATGATGGCCTTATATTTACAATCATATACTCCATTATAATTTTATTCCACTTTTTCAATAAAACTATGTAAAAATGATATTAATATATTTAATAGTTTTAAAATATCAATTTTAGGCTCACCGAGCCTCTGAATCTCACGCCATCTTAGCGCCAAGCTTTAAAAAAATTTATTACATATATTTCAAATATTTACATGTAAAAAAAGACATTAAATTATCCCAAACTTAAGGATTTTCATCCTGAAAAGAAAAAAACTACTCAAAAAGGTGCATGTACTGAGCTCGCATCTGAGTCACCTTCTCCCAAGGTCTCTCCTAAATATTCTCATAATTCCACTATACGTTCACCAAAGGAATCACTAACCCATGGATGATCCTCTCCCACTAATAATCAATAACATGCAGTGGTTCATGCACATACCTCCTCTACTTTGACCCATGGAAGAAATCATACACCTGCTCAAAATATGGTGGTTGGGCCAAGCAGTAATCCACATCACCAACCTTACATATTATCTAGAAAAGTTAAATGAATCTCAGAGATAACTTTCCACCCTAGCTGAATCTCATGAACACATTGTCTATGTTTACAGTACTTTTTTGTACTCTGGTTATGGGATATAGATGGATGCACGCATTTGGTATCAATTTTATTTTACCTTTTACTATCGTATTGTTATTTGGAGATGTGTTCATGTGTATAGGTATATTAGGATAATGTCTCCCATGTTTGTGATATACCTACTCTGCACTGGTTAATATCCTCGGGCCTACTAGATATGGGATTGGAGTTATCATACTTAACTTACTTCCAGATAGGTAGACCCTGATGGATCGGGTCATGACACCCCAGTTTGTCTAGACCAACTATGCCCCACCTTCCAACTACTCTCTTAGGACACTGTCAAAAGGGTTGTCATCTTCATAAGATAGGAAACATGTAGGATAATACAATGCATGGGTGATTATAACAATAACCAAAGGAAAATGTTAAATCACTAAGCATGAATCTTCAAGAGTAGTCTTATCATAACAGTAATACAATAATGAACCTAGATATACTAATAACAGAAAACAAGTCTCAAATGGTCTCAACCAAAACCCACCAGCCACAAGATACTTCTCAAGGCTTCAAGTTAATTATTTTTCTATGAATACTCACTATGTGCACCACGTTATCACTAGTCATGCTCATCCAAGAGGTCATGATCATTTGGCACCGCTCAAGCAGTACTCACTAGATCATAGAATATCCCATCATCTAAGTAGGGAATCACACCTAGGGCTACTAGGGGGCATCAAAAACCTTACTAGATCTTCCTTCTAGATAAGGGATTGATTCCCTTTGAATGGATGTTAGGTTGACACCATGAACCCCGCCTTGTAATGATATAGGATCCCACCCAGGTCCCACAAAGGGACACACCGAACTCTATCCAATATTACACCCATATAGGGGATCAAAATCCAATGTCGAGGATGTAATGTTTCATTGTACCCTCATAAGAAAGGACTAATGTATCAAACTCAACTGAATGTTTTCTATATTGAAGAGATTAAGGGATCCAAACCGTATCAAAAAATGTACATGGAATTTAAATAGGTCAAATGGTATGTACCTCAAAATATGGACATGATTGTGTATGTTCCAATGTTACTATTATCATTCCCATGTACCTTTGTTCATGCCCATGTATACCTAGTCATGCCTGAGTACACATCTTATCCCATGTACTTTGGTCTTGTTGGAGTACATAGCTTAGCCCGATTACTTAACATGTTCCCATGCATCTTTCCAGATATGTCGCATGCTTCTATTTAGAGGTTACATGGTGTGTGGTACGGACCATATGGCATGTGATCCTTATCATTTCATGAAAACCCTATAGGCATAACCAATGGGTCTCAAAAAGTGTGTATATTCTGAATACATGTCATATACTTCAGGATTTAAAGAAACATGTGGTTAATTCTCCATGTATTCATGTTCCTCCATTACCTCTAGATCCACCTTGAATCTCTCCATAAATGGTGGGTTAGTGTTAACATACCCTCATCATGTCCACTCATCAGAAACTAGGCTTCAATTTAATTGGAAATCGGTTTGTCAAGCCAAACCACTGCCACACCAATTCACCACCGCATATCCACCAGGAAAACAAAAATTTTCAGTCCAATTATGACCAGCCTTCAGTCAACCTCAAATATCTCATATCGATTTCACTCTCAATCATGAACCACACTCAGGTATTTACTTATTGCAATAGATAATGATTTTTAAATGTTCAAATGCCAAATATTCATCAAACCATGGTCCATATAAATTACCCATGATGAATGTGTGAAAAAGTGGGGATAAATCTATAAACCATACAAATGAAGAATAAAACATATCCGGTATACATTTTGGCCTCAATCCATTTTCCTAGAGTAGATGAATGAAGATGAATAATAAAAAATAAACAAATAAATCAACCATATAATAAATCAACCATTGATTCATGAATCAATTATTATTTGTAGAATTGATCTGTGTTAAAAATGGGATGAATAAATGGGAAAACCCACACAAATAAAACACACAAACTAGAGATTAGATCAATAAATAATGAAGAAATATTTTCCATCGTCATCATTGATGAGATATGTGAACTCTTTTGGTGTATATGATCTATGTGGTACCAATCTGATCATCCTATTAGATATCATTTTCCAACTTCTCTCCAAAGGCACCTCTCTAGGTCTTCAGGGTTATATGGCTAAACATGAGATTTACCTATAACAAGTTATTTATAGATGATGGTCCTTTGTCTCCATGTAAATGAAATAAAATTAATAAAATAATTTATTTATTTATTTTTAGAACCTAAAAAATATTTCAAAAATGCCTGACACTAAAAAAGGTTATGTCATGCCTAGGAACAAACCCACATTATAAACTCAACGGTGGACTCAAATTTCCAGTCTAAATCTCTGTTCATGTGATATTACACTTTTTCAAAACTATGTGCTCATGATATTGATATTTTTAAATATAAATTATGGGATCAACAGACCTTATAATCTCACGCTATCTCAATACCTGACTCCAAAAATATTACTAGATATAATTTAAATCTTTACATAGAAAACTAAGATATTGCAATAAATTGTAGCTAGAATATCCTTATACTTATTTTTTCTTTCTATGAGGTTCGCAATTTAGTTAATACATAAGACGGTCTATCCTCATTATCTCTATCATTGACAGTGATTTAATATTCATCTTATTATTATTCCAAAGATGATAAGTTATTTTCTAATTAAATCATGTTTGGTTTACTTTTATCCATCCTTCCTTGACTCCTATAAGAGTAATTCTGAGCCCTATTTTTCTTTTAATTCATAGAATTGTGACTAACTATAGAAAAATAAAAACAATATCCATTAAAATATTTATTTTATTTGAGATAAAAGATATGTTATCATTCTTTTTTATTAAATCCAATGATCTTATCTTGTCAAGTATCCTTTTTCTTCCATGGATCATGTCATTGTGTGGCCTAAGAAACCATATAATTGACACTTCATTATTGAAAATAATTTATCACCTCTATCTCACCATATATTTCTAACCTTTAAATAGCTACTTGGTTTTAGATAACCCCATTATTATTGAGGACTATCATCAAAATCCTTCTTCCCTTTGTTCTTTTCAATTGGTGTCTTATATTTAGTAATTTATATTTGAAGATAAGTTCTATTTAACCTGTATAAATATATATATTATTACTCAATGACATACATATATTTCTTGTGCCTCAATTTACCCTTTCCTTAACTTTATCTCCAAAAAATTTCATAAAATGAAACTTAATCTATGAACTGGAATGAACCATCCCACTGGGGGGGCCCTTCTTGGGTTGATGGTAAGCAGAGAGTGCCACACTAAACCCAGCACAAATAGGAAAGGGACTGGTGACTAGTATCGATTAGGAATATCTCACAATATGGGATGCCTTATCCTATATCAACCTATAACATATACATATATATAATGCAGAAATAGATAGAAACACCATAAAGATGAATATATAAAATCACTAAATTGTATACAAAACAAGCTTAGGAAAACAACTAGAAACACATCATATAAGGTTAATACAAGGGAAATAGTATATCTGACAATACTATAAAATATAATGCACTTAGAATATCTATTATACTACATGTTCTCTTGGATAACACAGCATCTATAATAGTCACTTCCACCATTATGAATCACTGTGATCTATAATGTATCACCTAGAATCACTAGATTTCAACTCTGAACAATCCATACCAACACCATGTCTACCCAACCCATTTCTAAACCTTTGTTTCATCTTCATGGACATAACATGTGTGGAAACATGGGCCATTTAGTGGAGAGTATCAACATACTTGGTAGAAATACCTAAAAACTGAAAGGTAAATATAAAGATAAAAGTTAACTAAACTCTTGGTATATGAGATATAGAAGAGGAAGACAGAAAATGAAATAAAAAATACCATGTCATCTCAATGATCCAATTACTAAAAAGTAGTTTATGGGATTTCGGGAATTAATAATCTAGATATTCTCAATATCTATAAGTCTTTGGTAAATAAAAAGAAGTCCCAACCATCCCAACTCTAATCCATAAGGGTCACAATCACATGAAAAATTAATGATAATCAGATTAGAAAATGGTACATGAAGTCCAAATTAGATAACTAGACTTATACATATCTCAAATTATGCTTGGGGATACCATAGGATTCAAAAGTATCAAATAATCCCAAACTTCCTAGTCTTTCCAGATAATACACTACTATTGTAATCAATAAAGATAATTCTAATCATCACTAAGTCATGTTCTTCAGTTAAGGTAACAATGCATCCTTAGACCCATAAATACCATATCATTGATAAAACATCTGAACTACCAATATAAAGTTTCCCACTTAACCACTCTAGAACTGTAATAGATGATACAACACCTTAGGAATAGAGTGGGATATCTTTTCTAGTGGAGGATCCTACATTATGAATGATATCTTAGATGGTGGGAATACAAACTCTACAAATATAGTATCTCATGCCCTGTGTAAGTGGGGGGAATCCTATCTGACCTAAAAGTAGAGGATCTTATTCCACAACTAAATGGGGGAATTTCTAACCCTGTCTTAGTATTGTTGGAGACCCACACTATGACACCACAGCATTGACGGGGGACTATCATCCATGATAAAACTACGATCATCATGTCTTATTACAGTCATTGACTACCTAAATATGTATAAAAAATAACTTTCTTTCACTTCTTTATGTCTTATCTCAGATTTTGAGGAAAAGGACACCATTTTGTTCTACATAAAAAAACACTCAAAATGGGGTATTTACTTGCCCAAAACTGAGTCTCAAGTGAGGAAATATGAAAAATGGAAAGATTAAAAAAAATTCTCTGGGATACATGATATTAATACCCTTATAAGTATCTAGGAAATGTACTATAAAACTACATGGTACGAAAATTCCATGTATACAACTTGTGGGATAGACTACATGGTGTGGTAAGTTATGCAGGGTACTTGGTGTATAGCATCGCAACATGATTCATATAGAAACAAGGTGCATGACCTATGTTATTTATTAACATATTTTGAAAGGAAAATGGCTACCTTTACATGTACTTCATGTACACATCATGAAAGTCAGTTAGGAGTGTATGAGATGTATTTTATGTTGTACAGCATGTGATATTTAACTCAATCCAAAACCCTATCTACCACAACCATAAGATATATGGCATGTTTTATTCTAAACTAAACACCATTTAGTCATGTATTTAAAACTAAATTCATCTTATCACCCTCAAAATTAATTCATATTTTCCATTTGGTCTCCAATCAAACCGAGAACTCTATCGAAGCCCCGGATCATGGATGTAATGTCATCAGATGTCAATCTCTAGCCTAAAATCACATGAAACTAAATTAAATTATATTTTCATGAGACTCATATCATCATTATTCACCATAGAGAAATATATCACATCTACCTTCCCTCACATTCATCCCTCGCAAAAGTAATAGCCTTCTCCCTATACCCTTTGATGTTGAAATCCAACAATTTCACATGATCTAGGGATTTGACCACGTTTCAAATATGACTAAGAATATTTAATGGTTATCATACCCACCAGATGATAAAAAATAAATTAATAATAGTGGGAGAAAACCAAATAAATAAAAAAGGGAATATGATCAATGAACATTATGAACCTAACCACCGATCATAGCTATAAAAATAAGAACAGATTAAAAACAAGACACCAAATTAATCCAATCAAAAATAAAAAATTCATGAATTTGTAGGAGTGTTTAATATTGAATATGGAACCAAATGAATAATAAGTATTACATTCTTTAAGAGTCTCACGTAATGGATAATATCCAACAATAACAAATCCCTACCTTATTAATGCTATGATCATTGGAGATGAAAATTTCCTTGTTAGTATCATTGGAGATTCTTTCCAAGTTTGTTGTTGATCCCATGAATCTTCCTTGATCTCATGCCAAGATTCCCCCAAGATGGATCCTCTCAAATATGTCATGCTTGTGCACCTAAACATAGGTATTGTGATAGATAGATTTAAATAGAGTAATACTGGTTGAAATAATTAATTAAGTGATTTCATTAATTTGTTTATTTAATACTATAACTCTGCCCATCACTAATGATTATCCCTTGACTCGATGAGAATATAACATTCATCATTAATAGGGTAAAACCCATTTTCATAACTCAATTAAGGTATCAATTTTCCAATCAAAAACTCCATTCGATAGATATATTTGTTTCATAACATAAATGTGTTGTTGGGGTAAAAATAATTTTTTTTATAATTAAAATATATTTATTGAAGCCCTACTGCACCTTCAATTTTTCACTAACTCGTCCTGAGCATAAACACAACACCTCATAATCAAAGGAAAAATTAGATAATCTTTTTGAGTCTTTCTGCTATGGTAAATTTAAAATTTTACCCTAGATGAGGGTTTGGGACTCTGAAACTCATAATTGAGTTACGTCATGATTGAAAAAACCCAGGGCTTTATACCCTCCCCGCCTTAATCCCTTTACATACCTAAAATGTAAATAGTAGGAACTACAAATCAATAAACCCCATGAAAACAGAAGTGGAAAATAGCACTCCCTGCATGCCCTGCCTTCACCATTATGGGGTTTTCCATAACAGAGATCAATACCCCACCGACCAAAAAGGAACCACCCTTTCCCATCACTAATTTCACTGGATCTATCTCATCTCAGGTACAGCCTGGGGAAAAACATACATCTAGTATTTTAGATTCCTTTCATAACTCAACACCCAAAACCTTTTAGCATCCAAAGGTCATCCCACTACATGGACCAAAATGAAACCATAAACCTTTACACTTATCCCAAAATGATCCATTAAAAGTTTATCTCTAGAATTAGTACGTCACTTACCAACTTCAAATAACATTATTTATTGTTTTCATATGGTAACATCCCATCCATGCAACACACATCACTAAGAACTTAAATAAATTCCACACTAACACTAAAAGGATTACTGAGCATTAAGATCCCCCAATTCGATATTAGTTCCTTCATCTTCGTCCTATAGGGAACAAGTACCCATTTCTTTAGCTTGAAATTTAAAGGTGTAATATGCCTTCTTTCCAAACCTCATCATTGGTGGAAATCCTACACCCACTTTCTAATATCCAAAAGCTTTCACAACCACTGTCAAAGATATCTAGGTTCTGATGTCATCTCTCTTCCATGAAAATAGTTAATGAGCACATAAATTACAATAAAAAACTCATTATACTTCCCTCTAATACCCAACTACCCTTTGGGTGTCCTAATACACCAAACCCTAAAGTAAAGTGTCATGAATATTTATATGAAACTACTCTCTCAGCTTTATAACCTAGGATAACACCTTACTGAGTGGACAAAAACCATATCCTCTCAAGAATAATTCTTCATCCATCACATTGA
This sequence comes from Viscum album, assembly GCA_963277665.1. Classification (NCBI taxonomy): domain Eukaryota; kingdom Viridiplantae; phylum Streptophyta; class Magnoliopsida; order Santalales; family Viscaceae; genus Viscum; species Viscum album. The sequence goes on from OY728152.1 coordinate 1,490,809,866, forward strand.
AAGGATTCCCATGAGGTGGGTACACCCAAAAGGATTGACTAGGTATGTCATTATGAGAAATGTTCTCATAAAAATGGTCTCCTATCAGGTTTCCCATCACCAATTCAAACACAAAGACCAATAAATAAACACTATCTTCTAGTGAAATAAGGGATATGATCCCCACCTTCAAGAAATCTATACTTTTCTGACTCTAGAGGAAATTCAGTAACAAAAAATCAAAGAATTAACACCATCACTATAATGACCTCCCTAAATTGATGGTGGATTGTGGTTCCACCACCATTAATAAAAGGTATCTCTTTGTTCCAAAAATAACATCTCCTAATATCATCTCAAGATCCTCCTCTATCCTCTAAAAACATAGTCTTCCATAAATACATCATCTATCACACCATTACTACACCACTATGTTCTTACCGACCATCTCATTTTTAGTTTAATGACATCCAATCACTATTCCATAAATCTAGACCTTGCCCGATGAGATCTTACTACATAGTTTGAATTCTTGAAATTAAGGTTATATAGTCTAGTATATTTCCTGATAGGTGACTCTATAATTGATCAAGTTAGAGTACTACACTACACTAGTAGAGTATGGATGAACCTGGGGGAAGTAGGTTGAATGTTCAAGGGGATTTATTAAAACCTTATATATTACAAATAGGGATAGAAAGTGAGAAAGTGAAATAAAGTGGTGAAGTGAAATGAATAATGAAAAACGAGAAAAGGAATGCTAGTCTGAGAAGTAAAAGTTGTTATAAAATTATTTGTTGATAGTATACATGTAAGAATGATAATTGGGAGGGAATTTTAATTTAAATAGTTATTTTAATGAATGAAACTCTTAAAATTTGCTTCAATAAAACTTCTAAAATTGGTGGTTGATTGAAAGAATTAACTGTCATTAATTTCTAAATGTTTATACTTTCAAATTACAAAACTCAATATTTCAATTAAAATAATTGGGTAAAATAGATTCAAATTAATATAAATATTTATCTTCATATGTTTATAGATAAAAAAAGAAAAAATGGATCGAAATAGTGTTTACAAAGAAGAACTAATTGGAATTTTAGAAATAATAAAACAAGAAAATGAATGAATGAACAAACTAAAACATTCATCTTCCCCTCAATAATTTAGTTAAAATTTTTGGATAAAAATTAAAAGGAAGAATGAGAAATTTAAAATATAAATACCATAGAAAATGAGATAAGGAAGAATTAATTATTGCCTTTTGAGTTGATATCTTCACTCCCCCATCCATTCTCTTCTTTTTTTTATTCTGGAAGCATAGCTTATGCCTCACAGATCTAGCCCGAATTCTCTGTGGTTATTTATAAACTCTGTCCAAATAATTTTCCAGTCCCCAAATGAATAAAAATATTCAATTATATAATTTATAACCCCCCCTCCCATTAAATAATTTATACACCAACTTAATATTCTATTTTAGTTCTGTGAAATCTAAATGGAAGAGTTTATTATTTTTTTTCTTTTTTCACTAATGGATAGTTGTAGCATATCACCTTAACAGACTTTACCAATTTCACATGTTTCAAGAAAATATATCTTATATTTAAGTTAGAATGAAATCACATTACTCAAATTAGATCAAAACAAGCTGATATTAATAAAAGTTGAATCCCCTTATGTCATTTAATCTCTAAACCACTTCAACCGACCAACTTGGTATCTTTGACAATTTGAGTGTACAAAAATTAGTTGAAATTCCTTCATTATTCATTGAGAATGACTTGTCTTCTAAAATATGTTACATTTGAATAGTTCCAACAAGCTCAACACCAATTCATTTATCATAGGGTAGTTTTCCTTATTCACATATCCTTCTCCAACCTCAAAATTTCTACCAGACTAAATATTCAACCAATCAAGCATCTAGGACACACAAACTAGTGAGTTGTGAACTCACATTGTGTGATAAACAAGATTATCCTGACTTTAAGCCTTCATAAGAAAATGATAGAGAACCAGGCATGCTCCAATGTCATCTTTACAATCATGGTACATGGAATAATTGATCCGCCTTCTATATTCAAAAATTTGTAACAAAAAAAGAGAAAAGAAATTGATCGAATTTCATGGTATTTAAAAATATCTACATTTAATTCCTTCTATTAAACTACCAATATCCATCTTCTTCCTTTATATTTTCTCAGAACCCTTTATAGTTTCATTATCCTCATCAAATGAAACTCAAACATTCATCGTCTATTCAATTGTTGGGTTCTCCCTTCACAGATACAATTGTTCCTCAATATTTTATCATTTTGACATCAACTCACCACTTTTCATGACATCAAAACCATGTAATCACTTTAATCGATATAATAAAAATATTTTTCATCAGCCATTGATAGTCCGATCTTCAACCAATGTCATCATCTTAGTGAAACATTACCAAGAACCCAAATTATATTATATTGGATTGACCGCATTAATACTTCAACAGAACTCATGTAAAGTCCCTAGTCTCCACACTTATTAATTTAGTAAAATTTATAAAATTTATATTCTCTACCCATTCATGCTTAAGAAGCTTCATCTTTTCTTGACACTCTTTGTACAGAACCAAATATAACTCCATTTTAGAGGGTTCTAATTGAATCTTCATATTCTAGAAAATCTTTAATCATATGTATGATCAATATTGGGGAGATCCATGTTACATATGAACATTTTACTGGTAGTGGAATCTTACATATCACTTTACTACGGGATCCTTATTATGCATGAGTTGGGTGATAGGGTTACTTAAATTTTGAAAAAGGTCATCTCATCACTTGACTCATCCAAAATCATCATCTTATATATCAATTCTTCAGAAATTGAAAAACTCCTTCACATTATGAATAAAACTACAAGGAATAATTCAAAACATTTTGAAATTTATCCAAATAAAATAGATTAAATTCAATGCATAAAATTTTCATAGCTGAATCGTGTTGAACCCACATTATCAAAATTCAATAATTGAAGTTAGAATATATTCCGACAAAATATATTCAAAATAACACAGGGAATGTTAAAATTATAAAATCTAAATCTTAAACCCTAAAAATACTTCAAGAACATTATTTCAATTAAATTTTATTCAAAATCACTCAAAAAAATTTCCTAAAATATATGGAAATTAAAATCCAAAAAATTATGAAATTAATCACAAAAAATACAGAATTTCATTCCCCAATAGAAATAATAACATTTTTCCATCAAAATAATTCAAATTAATTTATTTATCAATTAAAGCACATTTTAGATTCCAATTCGTCCAAATTTTATAAAAAATATGTGGAAAACATGCATCAAAATAATGACATGAGGAAATATCCCACCCATAAAGCAGTTATTACCCTCAATAAATCATTTAATCATATTTAGTGAATAAAAATTTATCTTAAAAATAAAGAATTATTGTTCCACCAAAGAGGTTATTTTTGGAAAAAAAAATTACCCTATAGACTCTCCCAAGAAAGTATTTATGATTACTCACTCAAAAGAAAATTGTTTCGGTAAAATAATGGTTTCTTTTTTAATAAATATGATCAAATTTAAATATTTTTATTGTAATTTAAAGAACATAATTTTCATTCAATTATTCTTAAAAATTTATCATATTACCTTTAGTGAAAAAACATTTAATTTAGTACAGAGCATAATAAAAAACCATTAATAGATGATTGATTTAATAATTAACAAGAAAAAATAATCAAATCATCCCAAAGGTTTACCATAGAAATAAAAATCACAAAAAGTATTAAAGAGTTCATTTTCATCCCATTTGAATGTAAATATTATTAGTTTAAATCCAATTGAGAAGTGAAAATTCAGTTAATATTATAAACATTACTTCTAAAATTTAACCTGAGACAAATGTTTTTAAGAGAGTAAAAAATATATGTTAAAATTTTTAATTTATAAGAAAATATAAAATATCAACATCCTCAAAGTGAAAAAAACTCTAAATTACAAAAAAAAACACTATGTATGAAAATCAATGCTCATACATAGTAAATTTGAAAAAAATAAGGTTATTTTATAGTCTAAATTGTGAAATATATTTTATCTCATTTGAAGGACCCTCCCCCACACATAAAACCAAAAATTCTTACCAATTATTAACTATAATATGGAAGAAATAAGTAAGAAGATTTAGTTCAAAAGGATTTTTCAAATCAGTAGTGAGAATCATGTACAAGGGTTGCAATCATGTTCAAAACCACATGTTTCCACACATAAAAAACCGAACAAAAACTCAGTAATTCAAAATAAATCTTTCCTAGTGGATATATAAAAAAATGTGTAAGGAAATTCTTTCAATGTATGTGCTTTTTTTAAATTTATGGTTCAAAATGTTTTTCAATGGTTCAAAAAATAATGAAATTGAAATAATTTTTACACAAAAAGTCTCTAAAATATTTGAAATAACATAAAGGAGTTTATCCAATAAATTCACCATGAAACAGAACTTACAATAAAACTATCAACTATTTAATTCATAAAAATCAGCTTGGAGTCAATTATATCCTCAATTAGAGATACAAAAAGGAAAAATTTAGACATAAACTCTTGTGGAAGTGAAATATTTACACTTTTGGAACCCAACTTGTGTCATATTTTAAAAACATTAGTTATATTATGAGTGTTTTTAAATTTTAATCTCCAAATGGTTGCGCAATAGGTGGATGGCTCAACACGTAATTTCAAAAACAAAAAAAAAGAGTGCACATTCATTTTCTTTACGGACTGGATGGATGAATTTTTAAATAATATCAGAAAAATAGCATGTTAAAAAATATTTCTACCATGTTGAAAACTTTCAAACATCATAAAAAACTCTCAAAAAATATAAATAAATTTAAGTGTGTTAATTCAATATTTTAAAATTATTTCAAAAATATTTTATAAATCAAAGATTTAAATAAGAATAATACCCATAAATGAAAACATATATTTATCTTGTAATTGTATTTAAACAATTTTAAAATTCTATTTTAGTAAGAAATAAATAACATATTTTTAACCCCCCACCCTCCCAAATCTATGTGTTGGTCAGAGTGGACAAATAAAAAGAGGGTCAACTGAGTTTCCAATTAAAATTTATATTAAAAATGATTTAAAACTAAATCATCCAATTTATAAAATAAACAAACTAGTTAACTAAAATATTAAAATAATATAATTTTATCTTTCTAAAAAATTATTATAAATATGATCACAACTTAGTTAAAATAATATTAAATCACTTTAACCTTTTGAATCATATTTACTTTTATCAAACATAGTATATAAAAAATTGTTAAAGTTAATTATAAAAGTAGTGTTTTGATATTGAGTTTTGAAATCTAAAACATTGTAGTTTTATAAACATAGTATAACAAAATAATAAAACCGATCATGTAATAAAAAAAGGGATCGTTTTCACATTGAGACTTCGTACACTATACATGGGAATCACCCTCTACCAATAAACTTACTAATAAAATAAAATGATCCACAACCTAGATCAGGTTTTTCATATAGTTGTATGAAAATAGTCCAAGTTACACACCTTCATTCATAGTTCTACATGGGATAATAAAAGATTAACAATTACACACACACAGTCCAATCTACATAGCCTCTTATAAAGTTATTCTTTGGAGTATAGATAATATAAAATAATGTTATAGATAATCTCATGATCATTAGTATAGTGAATAAGATACCTCTAAAAATATATACATTATAAAACAAACACATCGCAAAATGTAAAAAGAATAGAGGAAGAGAGAAAAAAATCACTACATAGGATGATTTCTATTCTTTCATTGATGATTCTTATATTTTCAAAGATCATCTTTTTATTCTATAATGATATGTGAGATTAAGGATATTCTCATATCTTGAAATAGAGTTTGGGCAAGAAATAATGTATTTTGGGTTTGTTAAAATCACATTATCATGCATATGGTTCTACTATTTATTTTGTGTCCCATACTTTTTTAACATATATGATTGAAATTAAAAGTAATCATTTCTATAAAAATAGTCATTAAAAACTCATCAATAAAGATTCTCCTACTTGGCGTGAAAACCAAGATCATTAAATGATTCTAAATAGAATTTAATTATGAAAAAATAGGTTGGAATATTTTATTTGATAATATAATAATCATTTTAGATATTGTCACTTTAAAGTGAGACACATCATCATCCATGGTAACTGCAATACATTGCATGAATTTTTATCAGATCTCCCAAAAAATTATACGGTTGATCACTTGAAATTATAGACAATCATATAGTTTTTAAACTTCTAACATCATCCCATGGTCACTTTAATAAGTCACATGGTCTCATCGTTACTTTCCTAAAATTAAAAATTTCTCATACAACTACTTTCCTTTAATTTTTGATCAATTGGAATATTATGGAAGCTCTTATTTTTTCATGTGGTCAATGAAATACTTTATGATATTCAATATACACAAGGATGGTTTCATTTGGATTTGCAGTTACAAGGTTTCTCATGTGGTCAATCAAACTTTCCTTGTGGTTGATCAATGAGTTTTTGATAATTCTACTACATTTGATCTATCAGGATTATAGTCGATAATATTTCCTTATAGGTGATCCAATAATTTGTGAAGAACTTTATCATCGTCGTCTCTTGATATACTTGCAAATACTTGGTTTATATTATGGTATCTTGAGTCCTTTGTCTTTTATACCACATTTGATGTGTCTATCATTGAATAAATCTGATTCGTTTCAAAATTTTCCACTTTGGGCTCACAGTTAGTAGTCTCTCTGATTAAGATTTACTATCAATTAAAGACTTTAAAAAACTTTATTATTTTCTAGAAAAATATTTAACTTTCATAAGATAGATAATTAATTAGAAAAAACATAATAAATATTTTTGATTATTAAAATAAGGAATTACTAAACTAATCCAATAATATCCCTCTTTACTAAATCACCCTTTGGGTATTATTATTTATAATCCCAAAAGGGGGAGTATAATATGGAATATAAACAACTAGCATGATTATATATTATATCTAATTTCATGTTTTAGTAAATTTTAATTTTTTATTATGATTTATGCATTTATTTATGCCTTGATTTGTGGCCATCAAAAATAGAAAGATTGTTGGCTTAGTCCAGTAATGTTTGAAATAGTGGGGAGCTCCTGTATTTGATTCCTCACCTTCCAAATATGACTCTCCTCGAGAAAAACTTTTTTGTGATATGGATTTATCACCTTCTTCCAATGATGGGGATAATCATAATTAGGATGATGGTAGTGATGATGGATGTCCACCTAGGATAAAAGCTGATTCCTTTCTATATGCTTCAAGAGATATATATTTTGTTGTACGAAGGATTTCAACTCCAATTATAGAGGATATTTATCCCTCTCATTATTTGTTAAGACTCTTTGCAACACCTTACAATCCTAGACCTATTTTTGAAAAAAATATTTCAAGGATGATCCATCTATGATTCATCACCAGGGACAGAAGTAGTGGATATAGAATATTCAAATGTGGAATCAATTAACTCTCTTAGAGAAGTTGAAAGAACCCCATGTGTTTTTTACCTAAATAAAAACATTAGAGAAAAACCCCTAGGGTTAGTGACTCTAGTTATTCCTCCTCTTATTAGGATTCTTTTGCACCTCCAGAATCTTCTCACATTCATTCTTCTCTATCTCATATATTTTTATGATCCTCTACACCTTCATTGGTCACTTCTTTGAACTTTATTCAGTTTAATAATGACATTCTAGAAGTCCAAAAAGGTATATGTTCTATAATTAATTTGGAAAATGGCTATGATATAGAAGAATATATTTTATTCACTATTGAGAGTATATTTTTACATATCTAACTGAAGATTTTCCTCAATATTGATCATATGCATCATGATATCTCAAGATTCATAAATGAAATGGATAAATATAGAGATCATATTGGATCCCTATAAGATGATTTGGTATACATGTAATCTATAATGGATATAAGGTACCTATAAGTTATTATCAATCCTTTTAGACCCTCTAGCTTATCCTAAACTCCTCTGACTTCAGTATCTATTGATGAATATCTGATTAAAATATTAATACCTGAGAATATTCATAATATCCTTGATAATGTTAATGGCATCCATAATCAATTTGAAATGGATTTTGATGCATAAGATAAATTGTCCTGTGATATGGTCAAATATGAGTTAATCAAGACTGATAATGAAAAGGGTGTAACCAAGGGTTCTATCAAGTAATATCTTAGATGTATTTACATCAAGGAATATCTCAAGACTTCGTTTTTTTCTCTGGAAAGATACCTAAACATTCCACCTCTCAATATAGCTTTTAAATCTATTGTGGAGAAACTATTGGTTATGAATCCTACGATCAACCAGTTTATGTTAGAAATGGATAAGTCCCTTTAAATTAAATAGCATAGATATAGGTATGTAATCAATATTACTTGTCTTTTAGAGCCTTAATTGTTTATTTCCAATGCCCTCATTCTAAAACCTCCAACCTTACTTGTGCCTAGAATTTCTCCTACCTAAGATTCTATATTCGATTAAACCATATTTTCTACAGTTTCCTCAACTATAACCTCTAACTAACTTACTTAACCTTCTATAGGACCACTTGTTCTCATCTATTTTAAGGACTTGCATCAGATCAAACTAATTTCCAAGACTACCACAATTCTAGGAGCTACTATTAATCCTAGCCTGCACCTTCTCCTCCTATTGTCGAAAAAGGGAAGGACTCCTTAGTTTTTTATACCCTTTCTAAAACTAAGGATTTAGATTCTAATATGGATCATTGTAATATTTTTTAAAAAATTAATGAAATATTTTTTTATTATATATTTTTTCTTTTGATATTCATTTCCTTGTGTTATTTAATTTTTACTCTATCCCCCTGTGTGAATTCTTTTTGATAATCCAAAAAATAAGTCATAAAGGGTGATATAGTAAAAAATATGGAAACTAAGGAAACGTAAAAATGAAAAAAAAAGATATGAGAAAAATATCACTATAGAAGATGAGTTTTGTTGATTCACAGATGATTCTTCTCTTCTTGAGGTTTTTCTTTTGATTCAACAATAATATGTGAGAAATCGTTTTCTCAAATCTTGCAATAGAGTTCGAATGAGAAACAAAGTATCATGTGTTTGTAAAAATCATGGTTTATTTCATAAGGGTTTACATTGTATTTATTGTCCCAAACATTTTTATTTATATTTAATCCTATTTAAAAGGAATATTTTCACCAAAAATATATATTAAAAACTCACCATTAAATATCCTCATACTTGGAATGAAAAATTGGCCCATTTAAACTTCTAACCAACATTGAATTCTATACAGAAAAGTGGCTGATATATTATATTTAATATCATAATACTCACTTTAGATATGGTATCATTAAAGTGTTTCACATCATCATCCATGGTAGCTTTAACACTTTTCATGAATTTTGATCAGGTCTTTTATAAAAGTCATACGATTAATCACTTGAACTTATGGGTGAACGTATAATTAGTTAAAATATGATTTCATCCCATGGTCACTTCCACCAGTCAAATGGTCACTTCATTACTTTTTCAGAATTCCAACTTTCTCTTATGGTCACTTTCCTTTAACTTTTGTTAAATTGGAATCTTATTGAAGCTCTTTTTTTGTAGTCAATAAAATACTTTTTGATATTTGAAAAATGTGTGGTCACTTGAATTTGGATTTACAGTCATAAGGTTTCTCATACAGTTGATCATACTTTCCTTTTGATCGATCCAATATTATTTTATAAATTAGTTATGGTTGATCTATCAAGAGTTCAGTCAATCCTCTTTCCATGAAGTCAATCAAATCCTTTACAAAGAACTTGATTATTATGGTCACTTGAGATATAACATGTGGTCACTCATTTTGTCTTATAGTCTTTCGAGTCCTTTTTGATTCCTAACATATTTGATGCATCTATCATGTGGTCGATCTAAAAATTTGTTAATGTTTTTCACTTTGGACTCATGGTGTATAGCCTTTTGGGTTAATCCATACATTAGATTCAATACTTAGTAAAATTTCAACATTTTCAAAAAAACGTTGACAATCATAAAACATATAATGTATTAGAAACAACATAACAGGATTTTTGAATATTTAAATAATGAATTATTGGACTAATCTGACACTAAGATTTCATTGTGAAATAGATTTTAAATGAAGTAAAGTATACATCTCAAATTATCAATCAATAAATCTAGGAAAAGATACATCTCTTTCAGTATTTAAAATTTCAACACAGATGTAAACTAAATAAATTATAATACTGTCCAGAAAATCACAACTTCATCCCAAGAGAAGTTTGCAATATAATGACATTACTCACCATAAAAACCATCCTTACATCATAAATGAACCACATAAATTTTGAAATTGAAATATTCATTATAATAAAATAATGAAAATTTATTTAAAATTCAACTAAGATCAAATAAAAAGGAGAAGTAATAAAATGAAACTCTAAGTAGGTGGGTAGAATATGTGTTCCTTCCTACACTTTTGGTTTAAAAATTGTCAAATAGTGGAAATTTGCCTAAAAAATAATAACAAAACCCTATAATAATAAATAGAAAAAAAAAATTAAGTAAGAAAATCATGGGTATTTTCCCATGTAGTGCAACATTTTTAGTCTTCAGCAAGACTTTCCTCAAAATTTATCTAAAGTATAATGATGGGTGTGGTGTTGTAATTAAGAACCACAATATGTGTGTCTCTAATTTAATTTTTGGTAAAAAATTAGTAATATGGGAACCATACCTTCTCTGCATATGAAAAAATTCTCTTACAACAACAACACACCCTTGGACGACACCTTTGAAAAAAAAGAACAAAAAGTTCTATTTTTTCTAATTAACATCTTCTTAATGTCTACCTACAGTTTTAAGAAAAATATGACCAATTTAGAGTTATTTTAAAGATTTATCAAGTACTGAGGAACTTATAAGGTTCTCCTAAAACACTCAAAGTTTCACGCACCAAAATCTATCTCGTAGTCTATAGAAACAGATGTGAAAGATTCTGATTTTTTTAAATCAATTTCAGGAGAAGTAACTTTTTTTAATATGTTTTGAAACGATATAAAAATACTAGAATTAAACTCTAGGTGATATCTCCATATCTTTTTAGCTTCACAATGAATCTCAATGACTCTTTTTCATTTCGGTGTGCATTGGAAAGTTTATTAAAGAGTGATTAAATATTACTATTTTAGTTTCCAACATATCTATTTCCACAAGAAATTTATAACCCACTTCAATTTCAAACATAGAAAATGGGGGTTTATATTCCATAACTAGGGAACCAGAATAATTTCATGTTCTTTTTAGTGAACTAATTGAACATTTTATTTTTTTTTAAATCTTTGAATTCAGTTTCATATTCTTGAATAATTTTTTCATTTAAGTCCCAAAAATATTTGGTTAATTGAACACTTTTTTCAAAAATCAAATTTATGTTCAAGGTTCCTTCATTAAATTTAGAAATTTCAACTTAAACTAAATCAGTAAATGTTTTTCATTTATGATCACAATTTTATTAGTTTTTCATTTATAGACTCCATATATTAAAATTTATCATTCAATATTTGGAATCTTTTCTATCCTTTCTAACTAAATCAACAAACACTTCCCATAATTATTCATATTTTTGAAACATAAGATATATATTTGTGAGTTTTTTAAAATAATGGATCTCGTCTCCATTTATTCCATCATAATAAAATGTAACAACACTCTTAAATAGAATATATTATTAGGAAATTTCAATAGAAGTTCAATAAAATGATCCCATGCATTACTAAAAATTTCTCCATTGTCCATAACAAAATTGATGATCAAATCCCTAAAATATTTACATATCCATCCCATGAACCTATGAAATTTTTCAAATTTGTGGATTGTTATTTAAGTTTAAAAATATTCAAAAAAGTTATAATTACACTCATTAATTAAATTTTTATATAAAGAAAATAATTATGGAAAATAATTTTTGTGAATTTTAAACCCAAACAAGAGAGAAATGGTTTTTTGGGGTATTTTATTTTTTTAAGCCCTTTGGCACTAAATTTCAATACTTTCATATAAATTACATAAAATTATTACAAGTGATTGTACTATCAAATTATTAATTTATATACCTACACTGAAATTATATAGTGATAAAGATAGGTTGATCCCAAGGGAATAAGGTTAAATATTCAGTGGGATTTATTAAAACCTGTTCTATTAAAAACCTAGAAAATAAGTGGTGGAGTGGAAGGAATTTATAATGTTAAAGGAAGAAAAAAAGTGAGAAATGGAGTGTGATTGTGAGAAGTCAAAGATGTTAGGAAATGGTTTATGGATAGGATATATACAGGAAGGATGATTTAGAGGGAAATAAAATTGAAACAAATTATTAAATAAATAAAACTCTTTAAAATGGTTTTAACTAAATCAGAAGACATGGGGAGTCATACATAGAATTTATTATCATTATTTAATAAATCTTCATTACCTAAAATTATAAAACTAAATATCTAATTTCAAAGTAGTGGGTAAAATGGATTCAAAAAAATTTCAATATTGATTTTTATCTATTGACACATCAAACAAAATAAAAAATGATATCGAAAGAGGGAATCCCAGTAATAATAAATTATAGTTTTAAAAGGAATAAAATAATAAAGTGAATGATTTAATATATTAATATAATTATATTGTCCTCATTAATTTAATTATAGTGAAATACAATAAAAATTTAAAAGGATAGAACATGTAATTGATAATAAAAATACAATAGAAAATGAGATAAGGGAGAAAGAATTATTATCTATCAAGTTGAGATATTTATCCCTCATCAATTCAATGATTTATTTTTTCTTGATGCCCAGATTGTGCCTCCCATGATTGGACCTACAATTCTATGATTAGTCCCAACCTCCGTCTAAATAATTATTTGATCCCCCAATGATTGAAAATGATTAATCCTGAAAAATTTCAAACCCCCCTTTTAAAGAACATATCCATATACTTAGTTCAGAACCATATTTCAATGACAACCAAACAAGATAGTTTATTATTTTTCCTTTTATTTCTGATGTTTTAGTTATAGAATATCCCATAAACAAACTCTATAACTTGTACATGCATCCCTTTTCTATATATTATATTTACATCACCATGAAATTAAATTCCTCACCATATTCAAAACATATTAACTTTAATCATATGTGAGCGTATACCATCGTTTAATATCTTAACTATTTTAACTATGCAACTAGAGAACTTTAAAATTTTGAGTGAATAGAAATTTTTATAACATCTATAATTCATTATTCATCCTGATTTATCTTTTAAAATTAATTAGAGTGGAATGGTTACAACAAGATCAATGCCACTTAATTTATCAGGGGGTTTCATTCCTCTTCATAGATCATTCTCTATCATCAATGTTTTATAAATACTCAATATTTTATCTTGTAAACAACTAATCTAGAATCTAGGACACACAACCCATCTAGTGGTGAACTCATAACCTGTGATCATTATGGTTCTCATGGCTTAAACTCTTCACAAGAAAATGATCAAACATATTATATGCATTGACTTTTTTCCTCATAGATATAGAATTTGGAATCATCAGGGATCCCACTATCTTATGAAATTCAAACCATCAATAGAAAAAAAAATTCGATTGAAGGTATTGATATTCAATAATATCTGCCATGAATTCCTTATATTAATCTTTAAAGATACATCTTATTCCTTCATATAATATTAGCACCAGTTTATATTTCATAATCCTCCTCAAATGTAACTTAAATAGTCAGCATCCCAAAAATACTTGAGTTCTCTCTTCACAAATCTCAGTGCAACTCAATACACAATATGTTTGACTTTGACTAACTAATTTTCCATTCTTTGAATCCTATTTTCCTAATAAATTGATATAATAGAAAGAAATAACTTCTATCATTAATGGGTTCATCTTTATGTTGCACCACCATATCATTGAAATATTATTGAGCACCAGTTTTATTTGGATTATATCATCTCAACCTCATTAATTATTTAATGGATCTTAGGAAAAAATCTTGGTCTTGTTTATTCTTCATTTATAAAAAATCTTCAGTTTCAATCCTCTGTTCATTCAAACACATTTAGTTTCACATCATCTTTAATTTCTCTGTACATTCCCAAAAAATCCATCTCAACAGGATCTAGTTGATTCCTCAAATTCAAAAAATTCCCACACCATGAATATGATCAACACAAGGGAAAAAATTATTAGGTGTAAACATTATACAAATGGGGGATTATTATGTATTAATTTATAGGGGGATCCTTCATAAAATGATCTAGTTGATCGGGCTCCTTCAATTTTGGAAAAGTCCATCGTATCACTTGACTCCTCCAAAATAATCATCTTATGTATCGGTTCTTCAAAAGGAAGTAAACATCATCATCTTATGAATCAAATTACATGGAAGAATTCGAAACTTCTTGAAATTTATCGAAAAAAATAGTATAAATATAGTGAATAAAACAATCATAACTAAATCATACTAAATATTCGTTATCAAACATCAGTAATTGATTTTTGAAATATATTCTAATAAAATATAATTAAAATAAAACATAAAATATTCAATATTTCAAATTTTAAACGGAAAAAATAAAAAAAAATCATTGATTGTATTTCAATTAAATTTTCTTCAAATCATTCAAAAAAATTGTTCCCAATATATATGGAAATTAAAATATATATTATTTAATAAATTAAGAATCAAAAATACACATTTTCATTAAAAAATATAAGGAACTAAAAGGATCACTAAAATTGAACAAAAATCATTTATTTATTAAATAAAGAACATTTTTTATAAAAATTACTCAAATTTTCTTCAAAAGTATATATAAAAAAATAAAAAATATGGCCATATAAATATGATCCACCGAGAACCATCTCAAGGAATGGTTTGGCTCATAATCCCGATAAGATCTGTAGGGTTTCTCATAGTCCCATTCTACAACATTCAAAAGTCATCCCTATAATGAATGTTGGTGTATACACCTTACTTTCATTAGGTATCAATGAAATATCTCTCTTTGAAAGAAATTTTTCATTCCTAATTCTTCATAGGAAGTGAATAAATGTATAAATAATTAGTGAAAAAGCAATGATTACCAGCTGACGGTTAGATATTTTAGTATTTATAGGTTTAGATCTAATCACTACCCAAAAAGGGTCCCTCTCACTACGGTAGATAAAGATAGACTCGTCTATTTAATCAACATCACCTCACTACACTAGTAATGTATTACTAATTACATCGATAGGGGTACCACCACACCTCTTCTTTTCTATGAGGAATGTCTGGAAAGAACAATTTCTCTAAAAGGCGTTATTCACCTCCATAATGATGATGAGTGAATAACATTCACTAATAATGGAAGAAACCTAGATGAATAGTGTTTATCTAGGGGTTCCACAGGAATCTTAAACCCCAAAACATACCGTTAAATACAAATAACTCATACCCACTTCAACTAGTATGTGATTTTTTGATGAAAGGACATGGGTCAAACTCCAATTTACATCAGTTTATTTCTGACCAGAGGCATCTACTGAAAGCATTTACCCACATATCCAAATTTCATCAATTCACACTAAATTTTAACTAATATAATATGGAAATTGCAGGAGATGATCAACAAGTTTTCTAACTCCAACTGCTCTTATACCACCAGATCATCACTAGAAAACTCTATGGTAGTATATAGGGTTTTCAATAATAAAGAATCCATTATAATCAATAACCACAATATGATGGTAAAATCATGGAACCACTCTAGATAAATTCATGTGGGAATATTACCTGATACCCTAGTTAGGGTGTGACTTCACCAAAGATTATAAATCATCCAATTCTCAATCTGGTGACACTAGCATAGGTGGTCTTGATGAAAGCAATACCACATCGTAAAATATCATCTTATAGATTCCTCTCATGATTCCATGAGCTCAATAATTTCACCCCAAAACATTCCTATTAAAAACTTATCGAATCTATGGGCCTTGAGTCATACTCAATCATAGTTTCACTACCTAGAGGAAAGGTAAACATTATTCAATAGAACACTATCTTAGACATAAAGGATCAAACTACAACCTTGGTAGAGTAGACTAATCATGAGTTTAATAAAATAAATGCCACTCCATGATGGATAATTGTGTCATTTAAGGATTTAAAATAATGAATTAGTATCTTGTTTGTATATTTTTGATCCATATGGATACTTTAGTACCATATATTAATTGATTTCCTATCACCCAAAAATTAGGCATTCCTAAAAAAACATGTGACTCCCTTATCATCTGAATGCATTTAGTACTCTCAAAAAATCGTTAGTCTCATCAAAAATAGAAGGAACTATCATCATATCTATAATTTTTACACTAATTTAAAGAGATAGAAATTGCCTCAGATTGTTGGGAAAGAATATCTCTAAAATCAATTTCGGAATAATGCCTCACCAAAGACTTATACGATAGTGTAAAGGACCAAATACTAGCATAGGATCTTCTTGACCCTACCACTTCACACCATTTGTATATTAGTTGATTACACCATTCATTTAATATAAATAACCCACAAGTATTAGAGTATATCTGGATTAGATGACATAGAAATTACATGAATAATCATAAATGACTATTATATAATGCATATACTAAATTTCTTGTGATGGGATGTGAATCCTAGTTTATGTTTTCTGAAAGTTCATTCACTGGAAATTCTTTTAATAGGAGTTGTTCAATATAAAGTGGTTTGGAAAGGTGTTTTGGAAGCAGTAGTTCAATATCTCAAAGAAAAATAAGTTTCATTATAAGTTCGTTTCTTCCATTGAAGTCACAAATGTCCTGCATGTTTAGAAAATACTTTAGAATGATGTTTCGAGATATGGTTTCTAAAGAAAATATTTAAGGTCAATGAAATTACTAAATATTAGTAGTGACATTCTATATGGAGGATATATTAAGATAGAGATTCCGATGATAGATGATCTAGAGGGTGTGATATACCCTATTAAAATTTAAAAGAGTTGATTTAAATTATCAAATTTATTTATCAAATTTATTTTTCAGAGTTAATTATCATGTGTAGAGAGTGATAATATTCTATAGAAAAAATAATAATGAATGTAGATATTTTTTATTGTATTAATCTCCAATATAGACCTATTATAATTTTACAGCTCTCTAGTTTTTATAATATGAATTATGTACTACCTAGTTTTTCGGGCGAATCATAACCTAGTTAAAACCAATTTTTTATAGTGGAAGTAAAACCAACAAAACTGAATTTTTAATGGGGGTTCTGTTTCAAGTGAAACATGTTGCCCAATGCTCTATTTTGTGTGGTTTAATATGTTTGAAAAATAGTTCGTTTCATTTTCTCCATTTTTGTTTCAAATGGTTTCCAATGGGGTTTATTCCTGAAATTGGAAACACAAAATGGATCCTTCATCTGTAATGAGCCATGAGCCTACTTTCCAAAGGAAGTGGTCATTAGAGTTTCTTTCCAATGAAACTTAGGGACTCTGTTATAAATATAATATGTGTTCATGAATCTTTCTCAGATCCTAATATGGGACTTGTTACCCAAAAATTAATTTTATGTTACTAAATTTCACCGATGTTAATACCTATACATAAAAGGGGAATCCTTTAAAAACACCATACGAATGTATCAGAGGTTATCCATCTTACTACCCAATATTACATAGTTATGTTGGTTTAGGTGATTACTTATTTTTAAGGACATACATTTAGGTACTCCAGAGTTTATTATCATTATGGGATGTGGCTGGTGTTATGGAATTTGGATTAAACTTCAAAGAGACATCCTATGTTTCCAATGTGAACATGAGTAAAATCCCATATAGTTTGTATAACATATTTTAAGGTCTTATGATAGTAATAAACCATGTAGTGTAACTTCATGTGGTGAGGAAACCCATGAGAACATTTGAATGTTAGATATAGGGATCATGCCTCAGATCTGAATCCTAAATATCTTGTTAAGATAAGAATTAGAGTCCATGTAGTTATGATGTTATCATATTCTTTGTCGTAAAAGGTGTGACAAGAGTGGATTGAGAAAAACATGTGCATATAAGACTTCCCTGAGCTTCTTAATAGGGAATATGAATCTTTGTATACATGGAAGATGTGTTCAAGACTTATACCTAAGAAGGATACCCTTAATGGGGGATTTTTATTATGCTAACAGAAAAATCATTGCAAGTATCAAAGTCTATATGAGTCATTACCTATGTGAGAAATAAGAGATGGTTCGAGATCAGACATGTTGCATATGGATGGAGAGATTATGCACTGATTCCACCCAAAGGGGATGGTATTATAAATATTATGGTGGATATAGCTCCATGAGGAAATACATAATCTTTCATGATAAATATTTCAAATTTGGAAGCTGTATGGGGTAATCATGGTCTTTATAGGGATTATGGCCTCTTAAAACGAATAATTATAAATAAATTCATTGAATCTGGGGGTTCGTACCTTAATAATGATTCCTACATATCTTGTTCAAAATAAGAATCAAAGTCTTCACAATTCATATAGTTCTTCCCTACTTATGGGAAAAGAGTCATTATTGAATCCATATGGATATTTCACATGATTTATTAATATTGTAATATTTATGGATTTACACCAAGGTGGATACACAAATGCCATTCATGGATTAAACTTAAGGAGGATTTCCATGTTTGGAGGCATTTGTATCATGTTATTTTCACGATCACTGTAGATCTCTAATTCCATGTGAGTCAAACATGGTGTAAGAAACAAGAGATAATTGAAGATCAAACATGTCGTAATGGATAAAATAATGAATTCGTATGGAGATTACACACTAAGGCTTCTCTAAAATAAATTTGATTATAAGTCTTGTCAAGAATATGGCTCTATGAGAGTAGAATTATGGGCTTCCATAAGGAATATTATAATGTGAGTACTATATGGGGAATGTTGTGATCTTCATAAAGAATATGGAAATGTGTAAATATATTATTTATTTTGGTGACACCCCTATATCATTATAGTTTTTATTTTATACTATTTTAATTTAATTTGGGATTGTTAAAATTTTTAGAGGTCTTGGGCATAATATTTTAATAAAATTAATCATTTTTCACTGCACATGAGTTATACATGGTTAGGAGTAACCATGCGACAACCGTGCATAAGGGTCTGTAAATGGTAAAGTTCCGTTTTTCATGATTAGAGCATGGTTTTTCTAATATTATGGTACTAAATAGAAACTATGGGAGTTTTGGTGTGGATAGGTAGTGTCTTTTACACAATTGATGCATAGCTTGGTAAACTGTGTGGCATGACCATGCGGTCTACTCAGGTTTTTAAAATTTTGGATTTTAAATTTTTTTAATTTTTTATCCTTTTATCCCTCCATTTTTTCCCTTGTCTCTATTTAATAATTCTACCTCTACTCATGACACCACATGACCACCCTCCTCACAAGTTGCCTCTACCTCATGTGACACCACCCATCTGCCCTCTTCCTCGCACGAGGCCACCACCTCTAGTCAGCCTCCTCCTCCTCATGTGACACCCCTCCCACATTGGAATTCATGAACTCCCACTTATTCCCTCTTTTTCCTCAAACCGAACCCCCTTATATTTGTATATCCTTCCTCCTTAGATTCTGGGTATCGTTATTTCTGATCTCAAGAAGTAAATTTTTCCCTCCCTCTCTCACCCATTTTTCTTCCTCCCGCGAACCATAATCACTACCATAGATTGAAATAGGGTTTGGTATGGGTATAAAAATCTTGTTTCAGGTGTTTAGGGTTCATAGGATCTCTCTCTTTCATGTAGGAACCTGCACCTATGACGATGACGTGTCTTGGCTAACCTTAGCTTACTTCCAGCTAGATTTCCATTATTCTGAGCTAGCTATTTCTATGAAATCCTTTCATTTCCGAATTAAAAGTATAATTGTGATTTATAAATTTATTTTTTATGAAATTATGAATATATATTATTTTTTTGATG
Source organism: Viscum album (assembly GCA_963277665.1). NCBI lineage: Eukaryota > Viridiplantae > Streptophyta > Magnoliopsida > Santalales > Viscaceae > Viscum > Viscum album. The sequence continues at coordinate 1,490,830,053 of OY728152.1, forward strand.
ATTTAATGTTGTTTCATTGCGTTTTGATCTTGAAATAAATGGTTTCTATTATAAATTCTATATTTTTATGCCTGAAATTGAATTTCATTAGGTGATACGATTTTATAAAATTCCTAAGATTCCTTATGAAATAGTTTTAAAGTTTTGAATTTGATTTTAATTGCATTTTGGTATTCATTGGGTGAGAAATATATTTTAAAGTGGTTTTTATTTTAAAAATAGGTGTTGACTAGAAAATGATTTATAAAAAGAATGTTCTTTATTATATTTCAAATGTTTATTTACAATGAATGTGAGATTTACCCTTTATGAGAAATTACTTGATGGATCATTGAAAATTAATTTAGTGGAAATGGTTGGCATTTGGCCTTTTATTAGATTTCAAAGAATAATACCCTTTTTGAATAGTGGCATTCAAATTTTTGTAAGGGTGTGTGTGATTTCCAATATTTTATAGAAATATTTATATCTATTTTTGGTGAAATATGAAAGAGGCTTGGATTTTAGAGCCACATTTTAGTGTTAAAGGCCATTTTAGTACCTTGTATTTAAATGGTGGATGTGGAAGACACCCCTTAATTTCCCCATTTGATTTGTTTACACCTTGTGTGGGTTGTTAATCACTATGTGATTATTATTGAGCCCCTTGTGTGGTAGTTTGTTTTTTATGTCATGGTACATGAGATATTTTTGTTTCTATTACTTTTATTTGTGCTAGGATGAGGGTTATACATTTTTTGGAATTTTTTGTTAATATTCTCTTTCATATTATTTTGCATCACTTCTTTATTGGCCATGGAAACCCAAGTAGATCAGTGGGAGTCCAGGATTATGCTATACTAGGAAGTCACACACTACTAGTGCCCCATTTATCATGAAATAGTTCTTGATGGGGTGTTCCACTTTAAAGAGGTTGGGTAGAGTCTAGTCAGGTAGTGGTGATAAGACACAACATATGCTGATAGGTTTGTCCATTGATTGAATTTTAAGATGGTCTCACATTAGGAACTAGGGTATATCCCGTAAAAAATTATATTTATTGATTGATTATTGATGTGGTGAATTATGATCTAGTGATTGTTTCTATAATTTTCTCTATTTCCATTTATATGGAACCATTTTTGTATTACGTTTATTTTATGAATTGTGATATATGGTGCCTAAATTGTTGTTCTAAAACCATGTGTGTAGGGTCTATTCCTTTGAAAAAATATATTTTTAAAATATGTTTGGAAAATACTATTTGAATTTAAAGACTCTTGTATAGGTTTTTAAAGTTGATTTAAAAGTGATTGCTCTAGATTAAATATGGATTTGGCTAGTTAAATTTTTATAAGTGATTTTTATCACTTAAAAAAGATGGATGTGTTATTTTGAAAAATAGTAATGGGTGGGTGGTTTTGAAATGGATTGGGCCAGTATGAGTGTTTTCTAGGAATTTTTTTTTGGTTTGTGAAAACAAAGTGAATGTTTTGAAAAGTGATTATGGAATTGTTTTATTTTTTCATAATCCATATTGGTAAAATCATAATTTCTAGTTTACATTGAAGATTGAATTTATGAATTTCCTTAGGAGATGATTTTTGTAGATTTGTTGGGTTGTGGTGGCCTACTGAGAACTTATTTTCTCATACCTATATTATTATCTAAATTGTAGGTTTTTATTTACTCTTCTTCAATCCACTATAAAGAGAAGTTATTTATCAACTTAAGTATTTATTTCTTTACATTCATCATCTTCTTCCCATTCAATGATTTTTTAGGACCTGCATTTAATTTTTGTAAAATGTTCGGTAGGTGGACCATTTCTTTATTTCTCTTAGTAAAATTAGGACTTTTATATCTTTTTATAGAAAGAGGGTAGAAATATTTTTTGGTGGGAGAGTAAAATCAATTTTGAGAGTGTGTACTTTCCTTATAGGAGAGGGTTTTTGGGGGGTGAGATATTTTTTTGGTTCTTGATACTGTTTATTTCATTTTAAAGTTTTGATAATAGGTTGTTATTTTATTTCTTTGATGTGTGTGCATCTGATGTATGATTAGGTCATGCCATGTTTTTATTGTATTCATACTTATATTTTTCTTTACTTGTATTATTAGGTGAAACCCTTCCCATGTTTGATCCTATGATGCCTAGACACTTTTTCCTAGCCCGTGGGGATTAGGAATTCCCTTTGGGCTAGTGGCGGGTTATTTCATGTATCCATTGGAGAGACGGCCTAGATAGGTTCACTATAAATGGTATCTTAGGTTTGGGTTCTCTGTTTGCATTAGATCATAATCATTTAGAAATACCTATTTTATTTGGTTTTTTTGTAGCTTTGAAATAAGGTCTGCAATAATTGGTACATAGTTATAGGGAGAGTGTTGCGAGCTATTTCTCTACCTAATCCTTAAGCTTCCATAGGAATTTTGGGTTTTACTGTTGATAATGGTCTATTTTTTAAGGCTTTTTGGTATTCTATTTTGATTTATATGGTGGTGGAGTTTTGATCTTCATCATTATGGCTCATGTTTCCTTGGGTATCGTATGTGATATTTTGGGATGGTGATAAAAAACGAATTCAAGACATGTGGTTGGTTCATAGGTCCTAAAACACTATGTGATCACCAAAAAATTGGTTTTAAAAATTATTTAATAAAAAATTCTTCATTTTCATATAACCATTAACCGTATGGCCAATTTTGGTTGGGTTCCATATCCTGTTTCATTATTTATTTAGAATGCTTGACCATTAGATTGTCTATTTGTTGGGGTGATGGGACAGGGGTCACGGTTGGTCTTGGGATATGTTGGAACCTTTAGTTGAGGCTCGTGTTATGTTTACATATATGTTTTTGTGTGTGTTAATTGAAATTCCTTTTTTTTGTATGAAAAATGGATTTCACAAGAAACTTTTTTTGGTTTTTAAAACAATTCCTTAGGGATTATTAGTAAAATGAACTTGGTTTTTATAAAATCATATGAAACCTTTGATTTCATTTTGAAACTGGAATAATTTTTTACATGTGGATGGATTTTTATAATCTAGTGAATGGTGTTTAAAAAGGTGGGTTTCTTATTTTAATGGAAACCAATGATTTAAAAAATGGATTTTACCCTTGGTCAACATGTTTTAAAAAGGTGAGTGTTGTGAAAACTATTTTAATAGGAAATTATGTGATTTATTTTGAAACCCGAAATGGTATTTTGATATTAAAAAAAGTGGTGTTTTTTAAATTATTTTTAGATACGTTTTAAATTAAACAAGTTGGGATATGAATTAGGTCTGAAATTATAAAATGGTTTTGTTTGGTTTTGAATGAAAGAATGACATATTTTTAATGGTGAAATTATTTTAAAAATGGTATTTTGGTACAACCTTTCTTGTTCTCTTAAATAATGTTCTTTGTTTTGTTCCTCATTTTTTGGGACAAATTAGTGTGATGTTACGGACCTGACCATGTGATGGTCAGTGTATCATGTCGGTTATTGTGAGCCTCTTGGAATGGTCTAGTGTAAATTTGGTTGTTCATCTTAGGGGTTATTCCTCTTTATTTAAACACTACATAGGATTCAAATGGAGTGTCTTGTTTGGTGTCTCTCTAGTGGCTCATTTTAATATTATTGGGTCCAGTGGTATAGACCCCAAAATTTTGTTTGATGGATAGATCGATGAGGATTAGTTTTCTTTCAGAATCTCTCATATGAGATCTAGTTTGGGACATTTTTTCATTTGGGATTCGGAATTTTTAAGGTTTTATTTATGAGTGTTAATCATTTATAGTAATCTTTGGGTGTTTTCTTGAATCTTGGGATTTATTCTCATAGATTTTAGAGTGGTTTTTTCATTAGGAATCCCTATCCTAGACTTTCATGGATTCTTCTTTGGTTTCCTATTGCAGATTGTGTTCCCTTTGGGAGTTTTTTCATGACTTTTCTCATGATATTATTATTTTCCTTGTGTGGTATAGATAATGGGTCGACTTTTTCTTGTTTCATTGGATGTGGGTATAACATAGGGTACATGATTAGATACATTGTGTGTGGTTTTAATTCCAGTTGTTCTATGAATTCCACTGAGTTGTGTTTTCTATTAGGATTACCATGAGACGGTATTTCGAGGAGTTGGATTTAAATACCCTTATATACTAATTATTACCCTTACGGTAAGGACATTTCATTTCATATAATTAAATGTTTCCATTAGTTTATATCCTCATTTGGATGTTTTGGTTTAGAGATGTGGTTTTTCCCTTTGGTATGTTTCTTGGAGTAGTTATATCCTTGTGGTTTTGAACTATTTGTTTGTGATTTCCATTAATTCTTGTGATTTTTCTAGTGGTCCTTCAGGATGTTGGAGGTTTATGCCTTGGGTGGTTTTTGGAATCGGTTTCTTGTGGTTAACTTTGGCCTGCATAGTTTTTTGAATTCCCTTTATATATTTCAAGAAGTTGTTTTCTCAGTGACTTTATGTTTCTTTATGGATTGAGGGTGACGATTGATATAAAATTCTAGCTTATTTCAAAATGGTGGGGATATTGATGCCTTATCTCCCTTTATTATATCCTTTTTATAATCAGATGTTTATCATGTTTTTTTCAATTTTTTCTTGGTTTTTTTAGGATTTTTCATTCTTTTTGAGAGTTTCCTTATAAATTACTTCCCTATTTGGACATCTACTGTGAATTGAGACTTTATGGGAGAATAAAGTGGTATAATCAGGAATTTTTTACCCCTCTAATGTCATTGTGGTTATTTTTATATTATTTTAAATTAATTTGGGCTATTTAAAATTTACATAAGTCCTGGTCTTAATATTTAAAAGAAATAAGCATTTTTCACTGTGCATGGGTTGTGCATAGTTTTGAGTAACTGTGTGATAATCGTACGTGAGGGGATATTAGTAGGAAAGTTCTATGTGGCATGGTTGAAGTATAGTTTTTCTAAATATGTGGACACTAGGAGAAACTATGGGACGTGTAGTTTGTCTAGACAGTGTCTTGCATATGATTGGGGAATGGTTAAGTAAAATGTACGGTCTACCTGAGTTTTTAAAATTAATGGCATTAATTTTAATTTTTAATTTATTTTTCTTTTATTTTTATTTTTACTCCTCCCCTTTTATTTTATCATCTATCTCCCTCGTGGATCTCCCTCCTCTCACAACACCACCCAACCGACCTCCTCCTAGGTTACCTCTCCCTCACGCAACACCACATGAATGTAATCCTTCTAATTTTACACTACATCCTCTGGTTTTCCTTCTCCACCTCATGATATTTCCCTCACTACCTAGTGAACATAGCCTCCCCCATGTGGTATATTTTTCTCTCATTTATCACCCCCTCCTAGTCATCTCACCTTCCTCATTCAACTCCAGGTGCAGTTCTTTATGATCACAAGTGGTAAGGTTCTCCCCCCCCCCCCTCACCCATTTTGCTTCCTCCCATAAACCCTAATCACTTACATGGTTAGGAATAAAGTTTTGTATGGGTATAAAAATTTATTTTTGGGTATTTATGGATATGAGGGACTCTCTCTTGTGTGTGGGGCCCTTCACCTTCAAAGGTGATGTGTCTCAGCTCATCGTAGCTTGCTTCTAGCTTGATTTTAATTGGTCTAATGTAGGTGTTTCTATGTAATTGTTTGATTTTGAAATAAAATTTTTATTATGGTTTATAAATTCATATTTCATGAAATTATGAATATATGTAATATTCTAGTGATGATTTAAAACAATTTCATTGGGTCTTGAGCTTCGCATAAAAGGTTTATTTTATAAATTCCATGTTTCATGTCAAAAATGGAATTTCGTCAGGTGCTGGGATTTTATAAAATGCCTAGGGGACTTTTTAAATGGTTTTAAAGTTGTGTATTTTATTTAAATATGGTTTTGGTTTTTAATGGGTAAAAACTACATTTTAAAACATTTCATGTTTTAAAGAGAGGTTTTGAACTCAAAATGATTGATAAAAAGGTCTCTTTATTGTATTTTAAATGTTCACTTGAAATGAGGGTGGGATTTACCCCTTATAATAATGTTATTAATGGATATTTGAAATTTTATTTGATGGAAATGGTTGGCCTTTGGACTTATTTTTTATTTCAAATAGGAAGACCCTTTTTGCAGGTGGCTTTGAAATGTTTTAAAGTGTGTGTGTGGTTTCAATAATTTTATAGAAATTTTTAAAATGATTTTTGGTAAAATTGGAAAGGTGATTGGATTTACAAGACATGTTTTAGTGTTAATTGCATGTTTGGAACCTTGTATATAAGTCATGGATGTGGAAGACACCCCTTCATTTCCCCTTTTATTTGCTTACAATATTTTTGGGTTGTATATCACTATGTTATGCTTGTTTCTTCCCATGTGTAGGAATTTATTTTTTATAACATGGTGCATGAGATATTTGTGGGGATATTCATTATTAGGGTGTTCAGGTGAGGGTTATAAATTTCTTGGGAATTTTTTGTTAATCATGGCTTGCATGTTCATTCACCTCACTTATTTATTGGTCATGAGAACTTGGGTAGAAAAGTGGGAGTCTAGTCTTATGACACACTAAGGATTCACACACTAATATTACCCCCTATAGTGTGTAATAGTCCCAGATGGGGTGTTCCACTTTAATGAGGCTAAGTGCAGGCTAGTTGGGTGGTAGTGATAGGATGCAATGTAGGTTGGTAGGTTAGTGTATTGAGTGAATTTTGGTATGGTCTCACATTAAGACCTATGGTAGAGTTCATGAAAATTTGATTAATTGATCGGTTATTGATATGGGGTTTTTATCTAGTGATTATTTGTATCATTTTCCCTATTTTCATTATTGTATCACCATTTATTACTTATGTTTGTTTTATGTCTTGTGATATATGGTGTCTGCTTTTTTATGCTAGACCCAAGTGTGTTGGGTCAATTCCTTTGGATATAAAATATTTTTCAATGATTTTTTGAAAAACTATTTGAATTTAAAGACTCTTGTGTGGGGTTTTAAAGTGGATGTCAAAATGAGTGTTTTGTTTTAAAGATGGATTTGGGTGGTTAAATGTTTATAAATTTGTCACTTTCATTTAAATATGATAAAGGAGTTGTTTTGAGAAATGTGAATGGGTTTATGGTTTTGAAATGGAGTGGGTTAGTGGGAATGTTTTCCATGAATTTTTTTTAGGTTTGGAAAACCAAAGTGAAATGTTTTGAAAAGTGATTATGGTGTTGTTTGGGTCACTCATAATACATATTTGTAAAAATATGAATTTCTAGTTTACTTCCAAAATATATTTTATGAATTCCATTATGAAACTAATTGAATCAATTTGACGGGTTATGGTGGACTACTAAGTGATTATGTGATTATGATTATACAATTATCTTAGGTGAAAGTTCTTATTTATTTGTTATCAGGACACACTTTATAGAATTTATTTATTAATGTTATTATTTATTTTACTATATTATACATGTGGTTATTATTCCATGATCTTGTATAAAATGTATTTACCTTTCAAAGAATGTGTGATGTGTATCCATTTACGTGATTTACCTTAGGCCACTTAGTCTTTTATTAATTTCTATAGATATATGATAGAAATATCCATTGGTGGGTGAAGAAAATCCCTTTGAGGAGGGTTTTTTTGCCTTGTATTAGAGGTTTTTTGGAGGGTGTGGGAGGTTTTGGGTGCTCCCATCTATATACTACGTTTTATAAATTTGGTATTAGGTTGTTTTGTTTCTGTGTGGAAGCCTGATGTATGGATGGGTCATTTTGTATTTTTATTATATTCCTACTACTATTATTTTTTACTCTGATTATTGGGTGAAACCATTCCCAAGTGTGTTCTTGGTATACCCAAACACTATTTTCCAACCCATGGGGATCAACAAAACCCTACGGACCAGTAGAGTACTAGTTCGAGGATCCATTAGAGGGATGGACCAGAATGGTTTGTTAAAATATTATGGAATTAGGGGGATAAAATATTGAAAAAGGTTTCCTACATATCACGACTATAATAGGAATCAATGTCATTTTATTTCATAAAGACCATTGACTATTGATGGTAAATGGATATGGGATGAGCTTATAGGGATTATTTCCCAATTATTTAGGGATTATTAGAGTTCATTGAAGGTGTATATCCTTTATGGGAGAGGAAGGATTTGGGAAAGCAAGAGTGACACCAATAGTGACCCAAGATTTTTAAATTATATTTTTTCCCTGAGAATTTTTTTTTATATTATATAATATTATATACATAAAAATATATAAGAACATAAAAAACCTTATCTCATTAACAAAAATAATTACATTAGTCATCTAAAAAACCAAATAAAATGATAAACATTAAAATTGGATTAAAAATATGAAATAAAAAATCTAAAATAGGAGAATATGGATCACCCCAATCTGTTAGAATCATATCCCCCATAGTCAACACTATATAAATGAAACAAAATATTATTAAACCAATCAACATCATAAAAATGAAAATATAACCTTATGAGGAATTGTGGTGAATATTGAATGAAATAATGAAGTGGTATTTATAGGGAATAATGTGACTGTTGTAATAGTAATATGATCATTAGTCAAATATTAAAATTTTTCTACTTGATCATTGGAATCTATATCCATTGGTAATAATTTTATCATATAATTAGTGTTTATATGTAGTAATGGAAAGGGATAATTTATGTACAAAGGAGAAATTATGGCATCAACCAGTAGAGTCATGCTATTTTGAATCCCAATTATATAAACTTGGGAGGGAGGTAGCTGAAACGCCTGGCCAATTGTCGCCTATTGACCGGTCAAAGTTCTGGTGCTCTGCTAATATGTATAGTAGCACTCGGGTCAAATCCTTGGCGATGATACTTTGTAATAGTCTTTTGGTTTTAGTTGATTGTATTTTGATTAGGGTGGTTTGTTTGCAGAGATTAATTGAAATGATTGATTGTATATAATTGATTAAACAAATTGATAAATATTGGGGTGAGTTCATCATTAGGTATTTAAGCTTGTGATATCCTTGAGCTTTGCCTTATATTGCATTTAAATTAACACCCACTTCACAAGTTGACGTCGATTAGAATTCCTAAGTGTTAAAGATTTAATCCAAGCCTTAACTTAATTGGGTTTCTAATCTAAGTCAGTACATGTTTATGGTAGTGTATTCATGGTTCCAATAATCCATGGAAGCCACATGCTAAACAAAATATGTCATTAATCCATGACATATTAAGTCCAACATACACAATGTTAAATTAACGAATACTCATCGAGTAAATACTCTCAATCACTTAACATACCTAAATTATAACTCACCCCAATGAGATATTTACTCATCCATTTGGGTTTTTAATATTCTGGTTATAATAATTATGATGATAAATTAAGAATAGAAGAAAAATAAAGGGATTAGAAAAGAGTGGTACGTCGAACACACACACATGAACAATGATGATAATTAAAAACAGATTTTCGATTGACTGAGGAAGCAAAATAAGGGAAGGGGATTCAACTGAATTTAAACAATGTTACAAAAATTAATATTAAACTACAAAATGTGGAGAAGAATAAGATATATTGAAGAAAAAACTTTCATTAAAACAGAATTACAAAGAAAGAGACTTACAAAATTACAAAAATGAAGAACACAAAATTAAGTGAAAACAAATAGAGGAGGAAAGGTCCCTCAAGTGAAAACTTGAGTATGGTAGGTCCTCCCAAGACTTTTGAAAGGCTATGATCGTGACAATATAATCTCCTCTCTTCTGAAATGCCAACCCTTTTGAAAGGAGAGGAGGGGATGTATTTATAGCCCAAGGTGGTGGACTGTTTACATTCCAGAAATACCCCTCCAATTGGCTCGCAGATATGGACATTAAGACAGCCGAATCTCGAGCCATATCCTTCTTACAAGTTGTATATAATAACATTGGACGACTACTCTCAAATTTTGGAGTCATTTGGACTTAAGTAGAAAACGTTATGGCCAGTTTATTAAACAAAGTAAAACTGTCCATTTCGAGCAAGCCTTTTTCAAGTCCAGAATGTGAAAGGGTGTTTCAATATGAATATGACTTCAAATCCGAATGGATTCTTCAACAAAGTCGGTCGCCTATATCTCCTCTTTCACACTGACAAATCGCATCTCTATTTGACGCTTACATAATGATATATGTAATGCATACTATACTGATTTTAATTCTATACCAGAATGGTGGGCTGGATTTTAAAGCTTTATTTGGGCCCCTTGTTCTTAGATTTGGGCCCTCAAATTTTTATACAATACTCCTTGCATTTTCCCCCGAACTATGTTGGAGAATATTAGAATTTGGACTTCTGCATGTAGCCCATTAAATCAGTATTCATGAATAGTCCAGTTTTTTTACAGATTCCTTGGTCTTCTTGTGAGGACCATATGACCCATCAAATGGCAGAATTAGATCATGGTACCTTCTAATGAAATGTTGTATATTAAAATTAGAATCATAAAAAACCATAACCACACAATTTTTATTAGTATAGTGATATTTATTATTAAAACAGTAAACCGACTCAATTGGACTACTTCTAAAAATGCTCAAAAATTATACTTAACATTAAAACATTAATATTTCACCCAAATTATGCACATTTCATATAAAATAAGTAAAGGGAGTATATAATAATTCATGAAAATATTAACAATATCAACTCCCCCACACGTTGTTTTGTGCATGTCCTCATGTGCAACAAATATAAAAATATGAAAAAATCATTTTTACTCACCAACAAATGTTAAAATTTTGTTTTCTCCAATCAGGGGAGGTTTAGACTATTTCACTCATCCATTTTGAATTCCACCACAAGTTGTTACAGAAACAATGTTCCAAAACTAATTCATTTTTTTCATGCTCAAATTTATAAATTGAAAATGTGGACACTCAAAACTCACACCTCTCAAGATGATAAAATTCATTTGTGGAGGTTCACTCTTTCACCAACCAAAAGTGAAAATCTTAGAGTTTGAAAAGAGCTCTCAGCTTCCAATCCCTATCCAAAGTGCAAAAGAATGAAGAAGTCTTTTTAAGGGGTTTTTCTGTGGCTATGGGATGGTAGGAATATAATGTCCAAGAGAGAGAAGAAGAGGGTTAAAATACCAATATAGAAAAAGCAATGCACATTTTTTTTGAAATAAAACATGGAAGGAAATGAAAACACATAATTACAAGGGAATGATTGTGTGAAAAAATACACAATAGAGGAAGAAAATATGAAGGTAATGAGAAGATGGAATATTTAAAAAACACAAAACTTCTCCCAATAATATTTTAATGCAATTGTTCTTTTTTTTCTTTTCCTTTTTTTCTTTTTTTTCGTAAGTTGACCTTGAAACAGATCTCACACTCATATCCCAACCCATGTTGGATCTCCTCACGACACTAATTGTAATAGTTATAACAAGATCAAAGTTCGAGTAAGAGTGATTTTTGACCTACCCAAGACACAACCCATCCTTATTTTCATTTTTTTTGAATTTTTTTGATTTTTTTTTGATTTTTTTTTTGAACACTGTGCAAAAATATTTGTACAAGATATCATAAACATACATAAATTCCAAAAACTCACTGATTGACAACCTATCTCCCACACTAAAATGTATGCTTTCCCTCAAGTAGATGATAACTCATTGAAAATTAATAATAGGGTACCCAAACAATGAAATCCATTCCCCCCACACTCAAATTTTAAAAAATTATGCAATGAAAATCCATGTTAATATTGGGTGGGAAAATGTATTGGGCTTGTAATGTGGCTATCAAAGAAAAGGTTCTCATAGGCTCGAAGGGGCTTTCAAAAGGAGGATTAATGTAAGGGAAATGGGAGGCTATTTGGCTATTGTGATTCTCATGTGGTTCAGAAAATGCCTCTATCATATTAATACACACTATGGTAGGAAATTCAGCTCGAAGGTCCACAAAATCAAGACTCACAAATGGGGGTGAAAACATGCATTTTGAAAAGATGGTCATAGGTGGACTTGGCATGAAATCAAATGTTATTCCTCACGGTTTGGGAAAAGCATTTTCCAAATAAAAAATTGAGCATTCAAAATTTGTTAATTTTGACACAAAATTATTTATCCCAAGTCATGATAAAAATACAAAATTTTTGAGATGAAAACATTCCTGTTGACTCCCCAAAATGGTTGGACAAAATTTCAAAACTCGATGGTGAGTAAGTATGACTCTTGATTTTTTTATTATTATATTTTTTTGTTATGATTATTTTTTTGGTTTTTTTTAGTTTTTTATAAAGACACACTCACACAAAAGAGAAAGAGAAAAATAAAGGTTTTGAAAAAGAAAGTGGTAAAAAAATGAATGATAGAGGAGGAAGAATAAAGAGGTAGAGGGAGAAAGATAGATAGATAGAGAGTTAAAGGGAATGATGTGCCCCCTGGTTTGGATTTGGTAGGTCTCCATCTCCATCTAGTGGTAGGTCGACATGAGAAGTTGGAGATCCAGTGGAAGTCGACGATGATCCAGGATTGTGCATTGTTACCTGAAAAAGAAAAATCATTATTCATATAATGAGAAAATAAAAACAAATTGAAATTTCACAAAAGTAAAAGAAAATATGGGTTTCCTCCCAAGAAGCACTGCATTTATTTATCTACATCTAGACAGTTGCAGTGGACTACCCATAGTCTGACGGTGGCCATCTTATTTTCTCAACTCTAGTGTGCTTCCAGAAAAACTTCTCCTCTGGGAGGCCTGATGATTCATTGGATAATTTCTTCCCATCCTTGTTGGTGTGCTTGCAATTAAATAGGGGTGGAAAGAGAATATGAATATCTTCTCGTTGGTCTTTAATGTGAGGAATGATTTTATCCACAAAGTGATGATTTTCTATTCTTGGAAATTCAGGAAGATGTCTCAATTATGATGGTTCATTTATGTAAGGTTCAGATAACACGAAAGTAGAGTATGAGATCCCAATTGTTTTTGACTCATTTATTTCCTCACTTACCGATGTAGAGTAATGGGGATCAATGGAGTTGTAAGACTGAATACAATTTTTAATATCCTTTATTTAGATGTTGTTCGCCAAAGAATGGTCAATTTCAACCTCACCAGTGATCAATTTATTAATTAGGGTACAAATATCACAAACATCACTACCATCGGGACAATATAAACACATTGGTTCAGGGTTCACTTCACATATAACAGAATTTTCAGAGTCATGGATAGGAAAGGATGAATGTCGGATAATCATATTTGAATCAACAAATGAGCGTTCAAGTTCATTTTCTTTTTTACCATTCATGTTGTATCATTGGAGGTCAGGGGTGGGATGAGATTCCAAAGATTTTTCAAGATCCTTTAGGTCAATGGAGTCTACATTTGTAATGTCAACATCAACTTCTCCATTTATGACTTGGTTAATGAGGATACAATATTCACAAACTCCTCTATTAGTAGAACATGAAGAACATGATGGATTGGGAATAAATACCCTCTCAGAGGGAGTATCATAAGAATTGATAGAGAATACAGATTCATTCTCTGATGGGTATCACATGGATTGAAAAATATTGAACTTGACCAGTTGGTCACCAAATTCCGTGGATAAGATGCCAGCATGGACATCAATTTTGGTTTTAGATGTCATGAGGAAAGGTCTTACTATAATTAAGGGAGATCGAGAAGAGTTTGTCTCACCGTAAATATCAAGGATATAGAAATCCGCAGGGAAGATAAGATCATTCACACGAACAAGGACATCTTCAATTATTCCCTCAGGACTGGCTGTGCTTCGATTGGCTAACTGAATGACAATACCTGTTGGATATAAGGGACCTAGAACAAGGTTGGAGTATATGGATTTGGGTATGACATTAATTTAGGCTCCTAGGTCTATGAGTGCATCCTCAAAGTTGGAACTTCCAATTTGGCATGGAACCGTAAAGGTCCCTGGATCTTTGCACTTTATGGGAATAGACTACTGGGTGGAATACTTTTCAAAGGTCCTAAGTTGCCTCTTGTGGGTACACAACTCCTTAAGAAACTTGGAATACTTAGGAATTTTTTGTTGGCATCTAAGAGGGGAATATTGACTTCAACACGTCTAAACATGTCGAGCATTTCAGGATCAAGTTCAAAGGACTTCCTTGGTTTAGAAACAGCTTGAGGAAATGGAATTGGGTTCCTATGTGGAATAAAAGGAGGTGAGGTAATGGATTCCGGTTCCTTTTCAAGTTTCATTTTATTTTCGTTTTCTAGGTCAACATTCAAAGAGGTTTTAAGGATTTATCTTGAGTCATAGCAAGTTTCTTTCCTGATCTAAGTGAAATTGCACTTACATTACCCTTGGGTTTGGGTAATGGTTGAGCTGGGAGTTGGGAATAATTTGATTGTTGTTGCTGGCTCAGGTGGGATGCAAGTTGACCTATTTGAGTTTCAATGTTTTTAAGGCTAGAACAGGTGAAGGAGTCAAGATCTTCCACTGCACTTTCCCATGGTCTCTTGGAAGAAGAGTCTTGTCCCGGATTGGGATTGCCTTGATTTTGGTTCTTGGGAAATCGATTGTATTGGTTTTGGAATTGGGAAGGCTCACTAGGATAATGGAATCCCGGAGGAGGATTGTTCCTTTGAGGTTGAGGAAAAAAAGGATAAGTTTGATGGAAGTTAACACCACCTTGACCATATTAGAATTGGTTTGGGTTTTGAGGAGGTAGTTGAGGGGGGTGAGACATGGGGTTACCATACCTCAGGCCTTGGTTATAGGAAAAAGAGAAGGGCTTAGAGTGAGGTTGGATGAAGTTTCTAACAAACTGACCTGATAGTTGAGGATTGGTGTTCTGCTGAGCATATGCTGCATTGAGATCCATTGGTCCAGATGAATCTTAGGTATCCTCTTGAAGTTGTGGACATGTGTCAGTTGGATGAGATGGAGAGTTGTAGATTCCACAGTTTTTGATAGGTCCAGGAAACATTGATTGTGGAGAAGACGAGGTTGGGGATTTGGTGGCCACAGCTAGTTTTCGCACAAGACCTGTAAGTTCACTCATCCACTCGGTCATCTTGTTTGGATCAATTGATTGATTATCTTGGGCTTGTTTGACATGAGCATGTGCTCGAGTATGTAATTGTTGTGTGTTTGCATCCATGTTACTTATGAGATCTCTTACAGCTGCGGGAGTTTTATCAACAAGAGCACCGCCACTTGCGGCATCAATGAGAGTTCTATCCATATCCAATAAACCCTCATATAAGTATTAGATCAAGAGTTGGTCAGGGATTTGATGGTTTGGGCAGGCTTCAACAAGATTTTTGAACCTCTCCCAGTACTCATGGAGTGATTCACTTGGGAACAGACGGATACCACTTATTTCCTTTCGGATAGAAGCAGTATGAGAAGAAGGAAAGAATTTCTCTAAGAATAGTTGCTTCAAGTCATTCCATGTGGTTATGGAACCAGGAGGTAGGTAGTAAATCCAATTCTTATAAGTGTCAGCTAGGGAGAAATGGAATGCTCGAAGCTTGATTTGTTCTTCAGAAAACCCTTGAGGCTTCATGGTAGGTCACACCACTTGGAAATCTTTAAGGAGGAGATGTTAATCCTCACCGGCTAGCCCGTGAAAATGAGGGAGGAGATGAATCAAACCCAATTTTAGTTTAAAGTCAGCTTCTATGTTTGGATATTGAATACCAAGAGTTTGGTAATTCATATCAGGGGTAGCGAGTTCTTTTAGGGTTTGTTCCCTAGGATTGTCCATTTCAATTTCAACTAGTTGGATGAGGACTGATTCTTGAATTATTTGAGTATATCTTATGTTCCTCCTAAGTTGGCGAAGTGTTCGCTCAATTTTAGGGTCAAACAAATTTGAGGGATTGTTTGGAAGGCTATGAGGAATTCAGAGAGATGTTGGAAGAAAGAGGAAGATAGGTTTTTTTGTAAATTTTTTTTTCAATTTTTTTTTAACTTTTGTTTTTTTTTTGGTTTTTTTGAGAATAACCAGAAACTAAGGACTACTTAGAGCACCATCCCCGGCAACGAATCCATTTGAAATGCACAGCAGATTGTTGCCTATCAACCGGTCAATGTTCTGGTGCTCTGCTAATGTGTATAGCAGCACTCGGGTCTAATCCTCGGCGATGATACTTTGAAATAGTCATTTGTTTTAGTTGATTTAATTTTTATTAGGGGGGTTTGTTTGCAGAGCTTAATTGAAATGATTGATTGTATATAATTGATTTGACAAATTGATAAATATTGGGGTGAGTTCACCCTTAGGTAGTTAATCTTGTGATATCCTTGAGCTTTTCTTTATATTGCATTTAAATTAACACCCACTTCACAAGTTGACGTCGATTAGAATTCCTAAGTGTTAAAGCTTTAATCCAAACCTTAACTTAATTAGGATTATAATCTTAATCCATACATGTTTATGGTAGTGTATTTGTGGTTCCAATAATCCATGTAAACCACATTCTAAACAAAATATGTCATTAATCCATGTCATATTAAGTCTAACATACACAATGTTAAATTAACGAATACTCATCGAGAAAATACTCTCAATCACTTAACATACCTAAATTATAACTCACCCCAATGAGATATTTACTCTTACATTTGGGTTTTTAATATTCTTTTTAAAATAATTATGATGATAAATTAATAATAGAAGAAAAATAAATGGATTAGAAAAGAGTGGTACGTCGAACACAGACACACGAACAATGATGATAATTGAAAACATATTTTCGATTGACTGAGGAAGCAAGATAAGGGAAGGGGATTCAAATGAATTTAAACTATGTTAAGAACATTAATATTAAACTACAAAAGGTGGAGAAGAATAAGATATATTTAAGAAGAAACTTCCATTAAAACAAAATTACAAAGAAAGATACTTACAAAATTACAAAAATGAAGAACACGAAATTAAGTGAAAAAAAGAGAGGACGAATGGTCTCTCAAGTAAAAACATGAGTATGGAAGGTCCTCCCATGATATTGGAAAGGCTTTGGTAGGGCCAATATAATCTCCTCTCTTCTGAAATTCCATCCCTTTTGAAAGGAGAAGAGGGGATGTATTTATAGCCCAAGGTGGTGGACTGTTTACATTCCAGAAATACCCATCCACTTGGCTCGCAGGTATGGAAATCAATACAGCTGAATCTCGAGAAATATCATTCTTCAAAGATGTATATAATACTGTTGGAAGACTACAATCAAAATTTGGAGTCAATTGGACTTATGTATCAAAAGTTATGGCCGGTTTATTTGACAAAGTAAAACTGTCCATTTCAATCCTGTATTTTTAAAGCACAGAATGTGAAAGGGTTTTTTAATATGAATATTCCCTCAAATCTGAATGGATTATTCATCATAGTCGGCCGCCTATATCTCTGCTTTCTCACTGAAAAATCTCAGCTCGATTTGATGCTTACATCGTGAGATATGTCATGCATACTATACGGATTTTAATTCTCGATCATAATGGTGGGCGGGATTTTAAAGCTTATTTGGGCCCCTTGTTCTTAGATTTGGGCCCTGAAATTTTTATAAAAGACTCCTTGCATTGTCCCCCGAACTATGGTGTAGAATAATAGAATTTGGACTTCTTCATGTAGCCCAGTAAATCAATCTTCATGAATAGTCCAGTTTTATTACAGATTCTTTGGTCTTGTTTGTGAGGACCATATGACCCTTCAAATGGCAGAATTGGATCATGGTACCTTCTAATGAAATGTTTTATATTGAAATTAGAATCCTAAAAAACATTAACCACACAATTTTTATCAGTATAGTGATAGGTATTATTAAAACAGTAAACTAACTCAATTGGACTACTTCTAAAAATGCTCAAAAATTATACTTAATATTAAAACATTAATATTTCACACAAATTATGAACATTTCATATAAAATCAGTAAAGGGAGTATTTAATAATTCATGAAAATATTAACAAAATCAGTATAATCACTGGGATTCTCCATTGATCAATCCTAAGATGATCTTTAATAAGTGAGGCTTGAATGAAATATACTATGGGATATGTTCAAGTTAGTAGAGATTACCACTCAGTTAATGTTTCTCGAGTCACACCAAGAAACTGTCACCATCGCAAACCTTACCCTTAGGGTGTACATGGGTTTAATAAGGGGTTATGTCTCTAGACCTTATTTACTTAAAGTGTAATTTAATTTTTATAAATAAAATGGTTGTTTCATCAATCCCATTTTGGTAATAATTTTTTTAGTAAAATATATGATTAATTAATACAAATTTTATAAACTTATTATTAGATATAAATAAAACATAAGATGACTTTTAGAAAATATATACACTTCTATAATAAACTCAGTTATTCAGAATAATATTTCTTTGTAGAAAATATAATCTTCTATGTCGAAAGAATTATTAAAAAATGTTATCAGATTTTAATGGATTAAAATATCAAAAAATTTGATCCAAATGCCCAAAACCATGATAAAAATCATATGGTAAGCTAATGGTTTTTCATTTTCCACAACCTGGATTTCCAAGTCCAAAATCTATAAATTATTAAACAATTCCTCCACTTTTTCTATAAAAACCAACCCCTTTTTCCCTTCCACTTAACTCCCAATATATAATCCATAAATTTCTAGTAATTATTTCAACCAAGGAGTCTTCCAAGGTTTCTTCAATCCCCTAAGGTTCTAATCCTCAAGATTTAATATCAACTCCTTATTTTAATGGAATTCTCTACATCTTCTTTCCCATTCAATTAATTATTTTTGTGTACAACTTATAATGGGTATGTTACATTCTTTTATTTTTCTTTTTATCATTCACTTACTTATAAAATTATGTTTTATCAATGGAAAAACTTATTTCTCTCTTATTTCACACTTTTCAAAATCCATGTTTTAACCCTCCATGCTACTGAATTTACTTCTCAAATTATCTCTTTTATATACAAAAATTATTATATTGTGAATACCAAAACTTTTTAATTATCCATGTGTATTAAACTAGGTTATAATATAATTTATTTATTTGGGTATATATATGTACAAAACCCAAATTCCCTTTTTGTGGGTTAAAAATGATGTAATGGTCAAGCCTTTAAGCACTTATGTACTCAATTCCTTTATATGAAACCCATACTTTATTCTCCTTGAGTTATTGAAAAAATGATTTATTATGACCAATTTAACTTGCGTAAAATTAATACATATGAAGGGAACACCTTGATAGTTCCCCAATTCATCGGTCAAATAATTTATTCTCTAGATATGATATGTTTTATGATACCTTAGTGTACAACCTTGGTAATTTTTATTTACGTCACCTTCATGATAAACCTTGGTGATATGATTATGAATGTCTCGTTTAAATGTTGTAAACACATTTCCATGTTATAAATCATGTTATTTTTATTATTATATTCCTCATTTTATCATTTTCATGTCATATTTTCATGTCTCATGTTCTTATTGATATGCATCATGATCACATGCTAAATGTCTCCCTTGCGTATTCCCTTACTGGCATCCCTGATCACCCCTTTCCATTGATGTATGTACCAAGGAAATGATATGTATCACAATTACATTAGTTTAAACCCATTAATAATCCTTTCACATGCATCAGAAGAATATTTTATATTTTCATGTATTATGTTCCTAATTTCCAAGAAACAAAACTTTAAAAGATCATGTATTTTCTTCCAAGTAATGAAAATTTGATGTAATAAAAAGAAGGGATTCCATAGTTGATATCATAGGATGGTTTATTTATTTCTATAAATATAGACATAAAAACTTTATTAATAACCTGAATCATAATCCAAAATATGGTAAAACATCATTTAATTTTGGTGAAGTATTAATTGAGTGGTTTCAAAGTAATGAAATATCTGTCTGGATACTACAAGTGGATGTTGATTTGTCATAGATGTTCCAAGGGGTAACAAATCTAAAAAAAATGTATTAAGATATACTCTATAAATAACTTGTGAATGATAATGGAACTTTTTGAACTCTAGGTTTGATACTCCCAGGGGATATGACTGGTTAATCGTAATATTTTTATGAAAAAATATGAAGGATATATATAAAATATAATTGTTATTAGATGAGATTATTCAATTACATATTTAAGAATATTTTTTAAGACATAAAATCCCTTTAAAATTTTAATTTTCCTAAAGGTAACACATTTTTAATTGATGTTTTATTATTTTATCTAAATAATGGGAAATAGGAGGAACCACATAAATGATGGGGGTAATGGATGACGCACTGACAACCTTTCAATGAAAGATGGAATGGAGAAATTCATGAGGATGATGAATCAACTATATCAAGTTATTAGTAATAAATTTGTCACATCCATGAATTATTTAAAAGGAATTTTTTATTTAATTTCCATTATTTCTTTGTCGTGGGGGGTTTCCCATACATTTTTTGAGGAAAGGGTGAGTTTTCATGATTTGGGCCAAACTGTGAGCTTATTTCCAGATTTAAAAACCAATTTTCTTTCTTTTATAACTATTTAATTTTTCAAAAAAAATAACCCATTAGAATTCTAACATGGCCTCACATAACCTATCAACACCAAAAAATCAATTTTGATCCTCTAGAAATCCATAATCATGGTGGATTTGGGTTTTTATTTAAGAAATTGGGCCAGCCCGTAAGCCCATTTCTAGTTTTTTTAATTCTCAGTAATTCCACCTCCCACTAGAATAAAACATACCAATTAACGCCTCAATATTATTTTCTCCCTCTTTGGAGCTCATTTACATCGCTTATTTGGTAGAAACCTCTCCAGCTTTCTCAAATCGTCCAGGTTTTAAGAGGTAAATTGTTTCCTTCATAACTCTTTAATTTTTCACTTTTTCCCCAACTATAGTTCATACATGACCTACTCAGCCTTATTCAAACATCAATTTTATTTTTTGGATGTTTTTTAATTCATCTACAGGTTTATTTGGGGAGTTTTATTACAGATATCTCACGTAAGTGGGTTTCCACTCATGTTCCTCCCATTTTCTTAGGGTTTCTTCCACATCTCTTGAGGTTATAAAATTTCCAGAAGGTATGGTTAATATATAGGGTTTTATTTTAAGTCATTTTGGTGAAATATTGTGGATTGGGTCTTGATTTCACTTCCTTGTGGTGTGGCGGTGGTGTAATTGAAGTTTCGCACAACAGTTTGGATTTTTTGGCACAAATGGTAGCTGATTCCATGCGTAAGAATTTTTGGATGAGTTTTATTTTCTATATTTATATTTTTTACATGATTATATTCCTTTTTTTTGTGAGAATATAATATTGGGTAGAATTTTTAAATATTTTGGTTTTTAAGAGGCTTTTTTGTGAAAAAATGAATATTTTTTGTGTGTATTCCATGTTGTGTTCATTGGGGTTGTTTTATGATTCATGGAATAGTTTTATTAAATGATGTTAGGGAATAAAATTATGGTTTTATGTGATATTGGTATACTTTTGGTCTTCAAATATGGTTTTTATAATGATTTTATGTGCAAAACATGGTTACACTCCTTGGAATTGTTTTGTGGAGGGTTTAAATGGTTTCTGGATTTATGTAAGAAGTGAAACTATGTTTCCAAACTTTTTGGTATCAGTGTATTTTTTAAATGGTATATTTTAATTTTAAAGGGATTTTATGTGATTTTTACTATCTTGGAATGGGTTTTCTTAAAAAATTAAAGGATTTTTTTAAGTGTGAAAGAGAGGTGAAACCTGTTGTGGGCTGTTTTGGTGTGAGTATGATTTCTAAAATGAATTTGAATTAAAAAAGGGGATCATGTGACATGTGTGTGGTATGCTTTGTGTCTGTAACTTTGAAGTGTTATTTTCATGTGAAAATTATATTTCATGGCTTGTGGAACTTGTTTGATCACAAGAGGGAACACCTGGGTATCTGGGTGGGTGGACGTGTACAAGTATGCTAGTGATCCTGTGGGGTTTAACCCCTGTTTCACGTAGCATGTTTAGAAATTAAAACACTAAATAAACTATGATAATGATGATGATGATGTTGGGGAACCACTTGGTTATAGGTATTATCCCAACTAGTGGCTCATGTACAAGAAAATGGATATTTATATCGTTACTTTAACTGAGATTGAGGCACCTAGGACACACAGTGAGCTAGTGCCTATGGCTGTTTCCAATTTTTAGTGATCATTAGATATTTTATTCTTACCTTAGGAATACAGTATGTTTGGATGGAGAAATTAAGTAGCTTTTTTCATTATATTTAAATGTTTTGATTTCTTTTAAATTATCCCACTTGAAAGATTTTTTTAGTTAAAGTTTCATCTTTTTGAAATTGTAACTATAATTTCTTGTTTACAAAACATGCATGATTTGTTCCTTATAATGATTATCACATGGAATATATTTGTGGTTAAATCCTACTAGGCTTTTTATAACACCCTACTTACACCCTTGGGTGTAAGTAGACATGGTTATTTTTTTGCAGGTTTTGGTACAACTTTTAGTGCTAATGGTGCGGGTTTCTTGTCGTCCTTCTTAGTGCGGTTTCATGGAGATGTCTTGAGGGAATTACCTCTTGTTATTAAGAGGTTATTAGGCTATCCTTTTTGGTTTTGTTCCATTGTAATAGTCTTTAAATATTTTCTTAAATTTTTTAATTAAATTCTGAAATTTAGTAAAAGAGTTTTTGGTTGGAAAAATCCAGATTTGTCTTATGGGATTAATTTGTTGTTTTATGTTTATAAAATCAGATAAATAACTCCCAAATTTTATTTTATGATACCCGAGAACTTTTACCAGCCCTTGGGGATTGGTAAAGGCCTTCGGGACTTTCCACAGTCTGGTTCGGGTTTCATTCTGATGGAGACTAGATCGGGTTTGTGGAAAAATATTATCAGAGGGGTTAGGTTCACTCTTTGGGTCATGTTATTTGGGGAAGAGTCGAGATATTCCAGAGTTAGGATTGTAAGGGAATGAAATTCCAATTATGAGTAGGGTTCCTAGCCGGCACACCTCATGAGGTGATTCATGTCTCCATGGGAAGTTGGGTTTCTTCTGAGTTCTTTTGTTTTTGTGGGTCATTGATATTTGGGGAAATGAAAAGAGAGTTGGGTCAATGGTCTCAATGAGCTAGCAGGGCCTAGAAATCCATGTGGAGCCATGTATATTTTCCTAGAACACTCTCATTAATGGTGAAGTGATTGGTGTATGGCCTCTAACCATATGTCCAAGTCACCCACCAAAACTAGTTTACTCTCACATTTTCTTGTGTCCTTTTGTTTTGGAATCATGGAAACATGGTTTTAAAATTATAAATAATGCTTGTTTTAAGAAATGTGAACTTTTATGAAATAACTTTTAAGTAAAGTGGATGTTTCTTGATTTCTAAAATGGAAAAAAATGAATTTTATAACTATTTTGAAATGGGAAATGGTGTGTTTACACCTATTTTAAATGTATGAATTATGATAGAGTTGGTTTTGAAACTATACTCCAAATAGACATTGTTGAATTATTGACAAGTGATTCGAGTTGAATGAAGTGTTTTGTGAATTTATGTGTGAAGTTTTATGATAAATTTTGATTTGGTAACTAGTAAGAATTTTAAAAGTTTTACGAATCATCAAAATCTTGTTTAAACAAGATGTTATGGGGTTTTAAATGGAAGGGTGTTGATGAAAGGGAGTTTTTTTTTCATAAAACTAGGAGTGTTTTGAAATGGGCTGAAATGTTTTAAAATTAATTTATGGGTTGAAAGTGAGTTTTTATTTAAATTATTGGTGCTTTCAGAAATTTTTTGTAAGATTTAAATTAGGGTTTTATTCTGTGGTTAGTGGTTTGATGAAAAGGGAAGTATCGGTTTAATGTTTTGGTTTTGAAAAGTGGAAGGAATTTTTTTAACCATTAGTATTTTTGTGAGTGACCACATGAATGGGGTTCTATGGGGTGATGGATGGTTAATGTAACGAATGGATTAGTGTCGGGATTGATATGAGGAGGGTGCTCGGTGTGGCACAGAAATATGCATGTGTGAGGCCCATAGGATACCATTGTTGGGTAAGCTAACCACCAACCCGTTTATTTTTAATGAAGTGACTTCTTTTAAAGGAAAACATGATATCTTTATGACCAGTTATGGTGGTGTGTCTTATGTGTTTTTGGAAGTGTTGTTTTTTTTTTGATGTTTTTAGTTCAAGAACCCATCTTATTTGAATGATGTTTTGGGTTTGTGTTTGTTTGGTATGTTGGGTTGAAGGTCTGGTTAGTGGTCTCTTCTGAGAAACATTCTAGAGGCCCTTGTGGTGTCTCCCCTCATGTGTTTGATTTTGACTAGTGATATTTTTTTGACCAGTGGACCATCTTTGTTGGGTTCTTGGGTTCTCTCATTGGATAGGGTATGACACCATAAAGATTTAATGCAATATTGAGGGGCATACTAGATTTATTCTCCATTGGAATGTCCTCTAGTTGATCAATGCAAGGATTCTTTTTCTCGAGCATTGGAGGTTGAGTCTACACTTTTTTCTTTCTTGGTTTTGCAGATCCTCTTATAGTGGGAAAGTACTCGTGGAAGGTTGAAAGAGACCTTAGTTTCTTAAGTTACCTTGTTCATTAAAGGTGAATGTATTTTGGGGTTGTTAGTGTGGATGGTGTCTAAGAGGGACCATGTGTCTTTCGTAGTCTCTTCAAAGAAGGGGTTCATGTTTAACCACCATCGTATAAATTTTGGTCATGAGAGGTTGTTATGTCCACTTGCTGGAATTGTGTGTTGTTTATGGACTTGGAATAGGGTCCCTTTCCATTTATTGTTTCAATCTATCTCAAGGGTCATGTTGGATGACACCTTGTAATTTCATGTGCTCGTTTGACTACAAAAGTGAAGGTTGTGAAATCTCTTGAGAGTCTCTGTTTTGTCGGAACTGTGCCTCCCTCCGGAAAATCATTACATCCTCTGTTTAGTGGAAGTTGTTTGCATATGTTCTTTTCTCTTTCCATTATTTATTTGAAGAAATAAGGGGTGATGTGTTTGAATCTTCTAATCTCTTGTTTTGGAAAAATGTCAAGTTTTGGTAAGTGTTCTTGGAGTGTTGTTTGTCTTGTTGAACCCATTTGGGGTCATAGTGTAGTTGTTTGTGGCATCTAATGAAGAAGTTTTGTTCAGGGGTTTCCCAAGGCCTGACTATGGGGTCAAAGATACTTCGATCATCTGAGCTCTTTCTATAGGTCCTGGAGTGAAGATGGTGCGTATTTAGTGAAATCCTAGGGTCATTAAAAGTTGATGGTCTAATTCTTGTCCATGGTATGAAAGATGGGAATAGTTTAAACCTATAGTACTGTCATCTTTCTCCAGTTTTTATTGTTCAGTGGAAATAGGTGGGTGAATCTATTTCCCACATTTTCTCTTATGTTCATGATTTCCCCCCTTTGGTTTCCTTTGAGTTTTTAGAGAAAAGTATGAACATTGGGTTAGGCATATGGTAGTGCATGGTTTGCACATAGTTACTAGTAATCGTCCGCCAACCAAGGAAACAGTGCAACAAGAGATAGTAGATATAGAATGGTCTCTGCATGTCCATGATCCATGGCCCACGTAATCATGGAGAGTTTCCAAATTGGATAGAATTCTCCACATGATTAACCCATGGTTTCCCAAATTGTGTGGACTAACTATGCAGTTGTGCCAACTCTTTACATTTTGGGGTCTTTTCATGCCAACCTGGGCTAGTCGGTTAATATGGTTGGTTCTTATAGGGGAGACACACTATAGGTCTCAGGTATGTTCTTTTGGAAAGGTCAAATTAAAATCTACCCATTATTCAGGGGAGTCTATTAGAGCCTCCCCTATTTGTGTGCTGATTCTATCTTAGGAAAAAAAATTGAGTTTCTCCTTATTGTGGGGAGTTTGTTTATGTCTCCCCATATCAGTAACTTGGTTTTTTCCCTAGTATTTTTCTAACAATAGCTAGTGTTTTTCGGAGTTATTTAATTTCCAAATTCCTCCTTATGTAAATGTTAGCATTGGAGTTTTCCCAATAGTTTTGTTGAAGTAAGAGTGTGGTGACCTCGTTCGTTTTTTTGTTCGTTCTAGGTAAGTTTATTGAGTCTTGTTTAGATAGTGTTTGAGGTTTTTTGTTTTGGGATGTAGTTTAAATATGATTGATCATTTCAGGAATTTGGGTATGTTTTGGTTAGTGAGGTTATTCCTTCCTTTATTGATCAATTTGAGGTGTTTTGGGCATTTTGGGGGTGGGAGAAACTTCACAAATAGTCCATTTTGGCCTATCGGTTGAGTTTGTTTTTTTGCTTTTGGCCTTATTGTGGCTTTCCGAGGGCGGAAAGTTTTATGGTGGTGAGAATTTTCACATAAATGACTTATTTTAAAGTTATTTTTCATTTAATTTTCGTTATTTCTTTTTTTTTTTGGGTTTTAAAATAATTTCTTGGAGGAAAGGGTGAGTTTTCATGATTTGGGCCCAATAGTGAGCCCATTTCCAGATTTAAAAACCAATTTTGTTTCTTTTTTAACTCATTAATTTTTAAACTTTTTGAACCCATCCCACTTCAAACATGTCCTCCTCTAACCTATCAATACCACCATATCAATTTAGACCCTCTAAGAATCCATAATCATTGTAGATTGGGGTTATTATTTAAGGAATTGGGCCAGCCCGCAATCCCATTTCCAGTTTTTTTTAAAAATTGTCTATTTAATATCTTATTCATTTTTTACTCTTTTTTTGTGACTCTATCTCGCAATGGAATCCAATATCACTAGGAGATTCCCCATTTTCTTGTATCCCTCTTTGGAGCTCATTTCCATCGTGGATTTAGGTAAAACTCCTCAAACATTCTCAAATCATCCAGATTTGAAGAGGCAAATTGTTTCTTTCATAACTCTTTCATTTTTTAGTATTGTTCCCAATTATAGTTCCAATATGACCTCCTCAGATTTATTCTAAACTCACATTAATTTTTGGCTATTTTTAAATTCATATGATGGTGTATTTGGGACATTTCAATCAAGATATCTCAAGTAACTGGGTTTTCTCTCATGTTCCTCCCATTTTATTAGGGTTTATTCCGCTTTTATTGAGGTTATAAAATGTATAGAATATAGTTTTCATACCTAGGGTTTTATTTTGTGTCATATTTGTGAAATATTGTGGATTAGGTCTTCATTTCACTTACTTTTGGTGCAGCGGTGGTGCGATTGAAGTTCCGCACAACGGTTTGGTGTTTTTGGAACATATGGTAGGTGATTACATGTGTAATCATTATTTTATGAGTTATTTTTAATTGATTTATAATTTTATAATGATTATATTTCATTTTTTTTGTGTGAAAATTATATTTTGTAGCATTTGTTAAGCAGTTGGTTTTTAAGTGGTTTTTTTTGTGTAAAAATGAAGATTTTTTGTGTGTATTCTATGATGTGTTCATTTGGGCTATTTTATGATTCATGGAATAGTTTTATTAAATGATTTTATGGATTTCAATTATATTTTTATGTGATATTTTTATGATTTTGGTCTTAAAATGGGGGTTTTATAAGGATTTTATGCGTAAAACATGGTAACACTCCATGAAATTGTTTTGTGAAGGTTTTAAATGGTTTCTTGATTTATGTACGAGGTACCACTATGTTGGCAAACTATTTTGGTAGGATTGTATTTTTTAAATGATTTATTTTAATGTGAAAGGGATTTTATGTTATTTTTACAACTTTGTAAAGTTTTTTGTAAAAAAAATTAAAATATTTGTTGAGGTCTGAAAGAGAGGTGAAACATGTTGTGGGTGGTTTTGGTGTGAGTATGATTTCCAAAATGAATTTAAATTAAAAGGGTATTCATGTGACATGTGTGTGGGATTTTTGGTGTTTTTGAATTAGAAGTGGTATTTTAATGTGAAAATTTTATTTCATGTATTGTGGAACTTTTTTGAGCATAAGATGGAACACCCGGGTATCTTGGTGGGTGGACGTGTACTACCATGCTAGTGATCCCGTGGGGTTTGGACCCTATTTCACGTAGAAATTTTGACGATGAAAACACTAAATAAACGTTGATAATTATGATGATTATGATTATGATGTAGAACCAATATGTTATGGGTATGATCCCTACTAGTGGCTCATGTTCATGAGAATAGATATTTATATGGTTACTTTCACAGAGTACGAGGTACCTAGGACCCACAATGAGCTAGTGCCTATGGTTGTTTCTTGTTTCTAGTTATAATTATATATTTTATTATTAATGTCTAAATATGGTATGTTTGGTTGGATAAATTCATAATATTTTTCATTCTATTTAAAATTGGTGATTTTTTTAAGGTAGCCCACTTGAAAGTTTTTTTTATTTAAAGTTGTATCTTATAGAAATTGTAACTAGAATTTCTTGGTTACAAAACATGAAAGTTTTTTGTCTTATAATGATTATCACATGGAATATTTCTTTGGTGTAATACTACAAATCTTTGGCTAACACCCTACTTACACCCTTGGGTGTAAATAGACTTGTTTATTTTTTCATAGGTTAGGCTAATGATTTTAGTGCAAATGGTACAGGTTTCTAGAGGTCCTTCTTGGTGCGGTGTCATGGAGATGGATTATGGACAGTGCCTCTTTCCATGAGGAGGTTATTGGGTGGTCTTTTATGGTTTTGTTCCTTTTTAATAGTCTTTAAACATTGTCTTAAATTGTGTAATTAAATTCTAAAATTTAGTAAAATATTTTTTGGTTTTAAAAATCCATATTTGTTTTATGGGATTCAGTTGTTGTTTTATGTTGATAAACATGGGTAAACCCTTCCCAAAATTTCATTTTATGATACCCGGTCACTTCTGCTAGCCCTAGGGGATTGGTAAATCCCTTATATCCTTGCCACAAGCTGGGTTGGGTGTTGTTCTGATGGTTACCAGATCTGTTTTGTGACAAACATGAATCAATTTGGCCAACTAGATTCACCTTTAAGGGAAAAACATGTCATTGAGTTCTTCAAGCATCAATGACCAACTTATTTTAGGGGATTTACCAACCAATTTATTTCATAATAATGGATTGCCTTTATAGAATAGATCTTTTTTTTAGTCTGATATTCATATCTAGAAAAAATTACCCCTGCAGTATTCCACTTAGAAGGAGAAGATGGTTAATGGTGAACAATTATTAAAAACATGAATCCAAGAAGGTATATTGATGTTTTGGAGTGGTAATAGTTCAAGGGAATATTTTTCAAACAATATTTTCCCCCTTCAAGGCAAAGAAAATGGACAAGGAATTCCGAGATCTGATGTATAAGGAAAATAAATCAGTGGGAAGAAATTAAATGAACTTTACAAGTCTTTATCGATACACGTCTTGCTTTGTTATGAATCATAAGTTAAAGGATAATAGATTATTCCGTGGAATGAGACCCCATATATATATTAATTTAGAAAATTGAGACAACTAATTCTATTAAGAGGTAGCATGAAGTGAAATGAAGGTTGAATTTGAGTTTGAAGAGATGTAGTGGACACATAGGTCCAATGAAAAGAAAAGTGTAATGGATCAAAAATCAAGGAATAATTTTGGTCACAAAAAAAGTGGAAATAATGTGAAACTTCTCATGTAAAAAAATGTGGAAAAAAGAATTTAGGGAACTAATTTATTGAGAGTCTAAAGTTCTAAAAGTGAGAAATAGATATGAGTGTAGCTCAAAACTATCATTTTGGGATGAATCCTCAACTTGTCAACATGAACTAAAAATGGAAGATGGTTCAGGCCCAACCTAAAGTTCAATGCTTAAAGTGTAGACAACTTTGGTACTTTTCTAATAATTTTCCAAATAAAAATATAATGAAGGGAAACCACCATCAACCTCATCATAGTCTAAGTGAGAAAATTTGGGGATTTTTTATCACAACAGCTAAATTAGAGACTCTAAATGATGTGGTGGCATGTACACCCATTGTTATCACAAAGCTATAAATTAATTTGTTTTATTTTGGTTCTATGAATTCCTCTATTTCATCCAAGTTTTCAAAGAATATAGATTCAATCCCCAATCATATATAATTATAATTATCATTCAAGAGTCTTATAGGGATTATCCTAGCATCAATAGTGTATAGAAACTCAAGTATTAAATTTTGGGAGTATAATATCATCAAAAATCTATTAGTCATTACCATGGTGGGATTATACACTATATTTATGATGGATTGTCTCTCGAATTATATTTCTAAGATCAAATATAGGAGAAAGAAATTTCTATTAATCTTGAATAGATATCCTATAGTAATTTTCAATGGAAAGATATCTCAGCCTGGGATTTTTTTTGAAGAACCTCTCATAGCCTTCTTTATTAAGATGATTGGTGAAGATAGAGATTTAAATAAAAGTATAAGTATATAAAATGTTCATAAACATTCAAAAATACGTTGGAATATTTACTAAAGAGTTACCTAGACCTCCCCTATAATGATAGGTGGAGTTCTACATTGAACTCATAGATGGATCCAAGCCGGTATCGAAGACACCTTATAAAATGGGAAATGTTGAGTAATATGAATTAAATAAACAACTTCAAGATCTTTTGGAGAAGGGATTTATCTAAAAAAGTGTGTCTCCTTGGGGAGCACCTATTCTCTTTTTAAAGATGAAGGATGGATCAATGATGTTATGTGTTTATTATAGAGAACTTAATGAGATCACAATGAAGAAAAAGTACCCTCTCCTAAGAATTGATGGTTAATATGACCAACTTCATGGGGCTCAGTGCTTCTCCAAGATTTACCATCGATCTGGGTATTATCAATTAAGGGTAAATATAGAATATATTCTAAATACTACCTTCCAGACAACATATGTGCATTATGAGTTTGTTTTTATGCCCCATGGCTCGACTAATGATCATGTTATATTTATGGATTTGGTGAAATGATTCTTTAAGGACTACCTTGATATATTCATGGTCATTTTAATTGATGATGTTCTAATATATTCAAAAATTTGTGAGGGTCATGAGTATTATCTAAGGGTTATATTGAAAACTCTGAAGAAGGATAATCTAATTGAAAAATTCATCAAATGTGAATTCTTGTTACAATAAGTTTCATCATTGGGGCCCCTTTTATCCAATAAAGTAATATTAGTTGACCCTACCAAGATAAAGGTTATAGAGGAGTGTCCTCATCCTACAATAGTAAATGAGATTCGTAGTTTAATTGGTTTAGCATGATGTTATAAGTTATTTTTGAAAAAAATCACGAATTTATAATATTATAACCAATTTTACTTGAAAATAATAAAAATTCATCTGGATAAAGGAGTGTGAATAAAGTTTCCAAGAACTGAAGATGATATTGGTTAATATACTTGTATTAACTCATCCCTCTGTCAGAGAAATGTTTTTTTATAATGATGAATATATGAAAGGTATTTGGTGTGTCCACATGAAAAATGAATGCATGATTGCATATGCATATCAATAGTTAAAGCCTCATGAGTAAAATTTTCCTACACATGACCTAGAGTTAGCTAAAGTCATTTTTTGATCTAACGAGAGAGAGAGATTATTTTTTGGGGGATAAATGTGATATATACACAGACCCCCATAGTTTTAAGTATATATTCAGGAAAAAGGGAATGAACATGATATAAATAACACACATGTAGATTCTTAAAGACAATCACTATTTAATTCATTATCACCTCGAAATAGAAAACAAAGTCGCTAATGCATTAACTAGGAAAGACATTTTTGTGATTAAAATGATAAGGATTCAAGGAGATCAATTTATAAACGACCTAGTACCGTTGGACATGGGAATCATAAGGGAAGGGAAATCATAACTCCGATCCCAAATGATTTTTTTATCATCTTAACTAGATAATATCAGGAGAACTAAAATAGAATATTATTTGATATAAAATAAGATGGAGTATGTGAATAATGGGAAGATTCTTGAGTTCAACATTGGTCAATAAGGTATACTGAAATTTCATACGAGGCTATATGTCCCATTTATAACAAATATAAATAATGATCTAATGGATTAAACTCATAGATATACATTCTATATATATAAATGAATCACTAAAATTTTAGGAACATTCATGATCATTATTTGTGGTATAATATGAAAAGGTAGATTATGAAAAACGGTAAAGACCTGTAAATTTCAAGGAAAATTTTTTTTCTTAAATTTTTTGGGATTTTACGAGTACACAGTTTCTGACGGCACATGATTCCGAGGCCCGGTGTGCCCAGAATCAATTTCTGAAATTTAGCTCAGGTACGTTCAGTGAACGAACGAGCGGGTTTTTCTAACTTTTGAACCGGTGCTCAGAATCGAAATCCGAGGGCACCGATGAAACCGCGGTTCTAGTAATTACTTAAAAAGACTGTTATAGGAGTTGCGTTTTCTCAGGAATAGTTGTTTAAAAATGTGGTATAAGTGTAAGTGAAATAAAATTTTGTTATAAATTTTATTTCTCCTTTCTATGTGATTTATTCCTAGGTTTGGGAGTTGGGGTGGGACCCAATAAAATCATAACCCCTCTTGATTAGGATATTTGTATTGTGGTGCCCACACGAGCCCCACCCCTTCAAATTC
Source organism: Viscum album (assembly GCA_963277665.1). NCBI lineage: Eukaryota > Viridiplantae > Streptophyta > Magnoliopsida > Santalales > Viscaceae > Viscum > Viscum album. Next base: position 1,490,862,653 of record OY728152.1, read on the forward strand.
TTCTAACTCCTCAAACCCATCAATAAATTTTCCCAACTTGTCATCCAATTAAATAGTCCATTCAAGATTAATTAATTAAGTGAATTTAACTTTTGATGTTTCAAATATTGGCATGTGTAAATAAAATAAGGCAAAGCCTTATATTATTTTGGGGGTTTGTTGTGTTGTGTGGAGAATTGAGAGAGGGATAATTATTTACTTTAAAGAACGTCATCTTCCTCGTTCAAGAATGCCATGAACGCCGCCAGGCCATCCATCTTCCCTCCGCGTCAAAGAAAGGGAGATGCCGCTTCTTCTACAGACGTTCTCCATCGACCTATACGGAGCCTCACTCGCGATGTCGTATTCCGCAACGCTGGCTTCCTCAAACTTCTTTTAGGTAGGGGTTGTTTCATCGTTCAAGGAGTATTATTTTGATGTTCTTCATTATTTCATGGATGCTTGTCATCGATATAACGAGAGGTGGTCGGACCGTACGAACATGGCCGACCCTCCTCCCCCTTTGTTGTTGGTCTTCGTTGGGGTTTGGAATGGGGGAGACTTGGTGTCGTCACACCGTGTGGGAATAAGAGAACCGCCGCTGGAGCGGGCCATGGCGAAGGAGCACGGCGTCGTCGTGCCGCGCTGGTAAAGGTGAGGTGGCTGGGGTCAAGTGCGGGCCACGGCGGAGGGGCGCGGCACCGTCGCGCCGTGCCGGAGCACCAGGAGGCTGTGGTCGGTGCAGGCCGCGGCAGAGGGGTGCGACGCCATCGCGCCGCTCTGGTTGGACAGGGGTCGCAACGGTGCAGAGGAGGTGTCCGGACTCAGCCGGCCGGCGGCGCATCAGAAGGCGGGACCCGCGGGGGGGTCCCACGGCAGTTCACCAGCCGGCCAACAGGGCTGGCAGTTTTCTAGAAGTTCGGGGGTCGTAACCCCCAGCAGGTGGCAATGACGGGCCCCCCCAAGAGGGGCCGCCATTTCTCAATCAAGGGGGAAACGCCCCCCCCCCCCCCCCCCCCCCGCATCCCGCTCGGCCGAAGGCCGAGCGTCTGGCCACGCGGGCCGGGCCGCACCATCCGGGCCGAGCCCCGCCCAAATGGGCCACACCCGGACCCGAGTTGGGTTGACCCAGTTCAGGCTGACCCAGGGGGTATCGGACCGGGCCCGAACCCCCTATTTACGGATAGATCCGTTCAAACACTCATAACTTGGACTACGGAACTCCGATCGATGCACTGTTAGTTGTGTTGGGATCCTTGGATCGAGGTGGTCGTTTTGTTATATTATACTCAAGGTTTAGAAAAACTTTGGGTATGACCGTCTTGGTTCGAACACGAAACCAACTGGGCCCTCGGAGCGGAAACACTTATAACATGAGCTCCGGACATCCGAATGACGTGCCGTCAACTTTGATAGATTACTCTTACTGAGAAAGTTTTTTTTTCTTACTCCGCTCAAGGTTTGGACGCAGCTGGAGTACAGTTGGGTTGGTTTTACCTTAAAAACCAACTGGACCCCTGGGACGAAAAAGTAGATAACTCACAGACCGAGCATCCGATTGATGTGATGTCTGTTACGTTGAGTTCATATTGACGAGACGAAACTTTGTGATACATCAACTCTGGAATTCATGACAATTGATCTATCTACCCTTGGCTCATGGAGCGGACCCTCCCGGAATCGAGCGTGCTGTGTGCGAGAACCCTAGAGCTGGCTGCGACGAAGATGACGACTTCCGTACAAGGATCCTCAGTGGGTTCGACGAGGATTACTACCGTACTAGGATCCTAAGTGGGTTCGACGTGGAGGACTACCATACTGGGATCCTACATGGGTTCGACGAGGATGACTACCGTACTGGGATCCTCCATGGGTTCGACGACGATGACAACAACCGTACTGGGATCCTCCATGGGTTCGATGACGATGTCTACCGTGCTGGGATCCTCCGTGGGTTCAACAATGATGACTTCTGTGTTGGGATCCTCTATGGGTTCGATGAAGATGACTTCTATACTTCGATCCTCCATGGGTTCTGATGCAACGACATCTGTACTTGGAACCTGTGTGGGTCTGGCAGAGGAGATGATTCAGAGGCTACATAAATCATCTCCACCTCTCTTGTGAATAGTATACCTGTGTGAGCTGAGTCTTGACTTTCAATATTTATCTTCGATAAGATTGACTTGCTTTCCTTTGTGGATTGGGTTGTGTTTTCCTATGTGGATTGGATTGTGTTTTCTTGTGGGGACTGGTATGAACTTGGGATCGAGAGTTGGAGAAGAACTGGAATTGATGACTTAGGTATATGTATGGGAATATAACTAAGTAGAGTTGGTTGATACTTTGTGATTGTATCTTTACTTTATTGTTTATCCTTTGTGGATTCTGGGAGACCTTCGGGAGTTTCGAGGTCCCTAATAAGTATTGAATACTCACCCCTGCATGGGCTATGCCTGCACTATGTTGTGTTGGTTGCAGAAGATGGACATCGCTGATCGTGGTTGAGGCTTGTGGAGCGGGACGGTACCCAGTGGTCGTCTATCAGGCGGGACGTACAGAGATAGGACAGCTGGACTCGAGGAGCCAACAAGACTATTTGTACTCACCCTTCATGTGGGAGTTTCGGAGGATGACTTCGTGGTTACTGATTTACTTTTCAGTTGTTCTACTTTTCTTCCAATTGTACTGCACTTTCAGTTGGGTTTGTATACTGGTCCGTTTACTTTCCAGCACTTACTTTTGTACTCGGTTTACTTAGTGTTTACTTCAGCTTGAGTACTCTGTGGTGATTGTTTTCTTATTTAAAGTCGATTCCTTTCCTTTCATTGGGATTTATGCCTTTGGTGCTAGTCACCAGCCCCTGGCCTATGGAAGGCGGGAAAGGGGTAGTCACGGCACGGGCCCCAAGGACGGGTCGTGACAAATTGGTATCAGAGGAGTTCGGTTTTACCGCAGAACTCTGGACTCTGATCTTTCTTCTATGTGAAGCAATAGTGTTAAAGGATATTGAGTGTGGTTATCAGTTCAGGGAGTCCAGTGATGGTGCGGCGGCCGACGTATCCATACACTAGGACACTGACTTCTGATTTCTGACTCAGTGCATGAAAACATTGATTGCATGTGTGTTTCAAAAGTTTTCTTTGTAATTACTTATGTCAGCTCACCAGGTATACTGTATTGACTATGGCGCACCTGTTTCTTTTTTAGGATGGCCCCACAATAGCATCCATCTAGGGTTCTGAGAGATATACGAGATGGCAGCCCACCAAGCGATGAGGTCTCGGTGTAGGGCCCCATTACAGCAGAGGCACCGGTGGTACCTCTACCCGCTGAGCCACCAATGCCACCATCCCTAGCCACTGAGAGTGAACGTCGCCTTGCTGCACTGCATGAGTTTCAGCATCACAGACTGCCCAGGATCCATGGAGAGACGGACCCTCAGGCAGACGATGATTGGCTGGAGGCTGTTGTTCGAGTTTTCAGAATAGTAGGGACACCAGCTGACCTCATGGTGATCCTTGCAACGAGTCTCTTACACGCAGCAGCAGGTAGATGGTGGGCCCTGATGATCCAGGTGCATGAAGAGGCATCACTTCTTTGGACGGACTTCGAGCGCCTCTTCCGCTCGGAGTTCGTTCCAGCCACCCTCCATGCGGTGCGCATCCAGGAGCTACTACAGGTGTGGAAGGGCAGCATGACTGTAGCCCAGTACTCGGCGAGGTTTACTGATCTCTCACGCTACTCCAAAGATATGGTACGAGACCCGTTCTTCAGGGTCCGGACCTTCGAGAAGGTACTGAGTCATGTGATCAGGGATTCGATGATCTCCCTCAACATCCCGATGTAGGCAGGGGTGTAGGATAGATCCCTTCTAGTGGGGAGTTTTCTCATTGAGAAGTCACCAGCGGCGAGACCCTCCGCAGGACGACCCGCAGCGGAGTCTTCTACAGCTGGCAGTAAACAGATGAGATAGAGGACCAAGCGGGCCAGACCATCAGATGATCAATCTCAGGATACGGGTTCGGTTGTGTGGGCCACGACAAACAGAGCCAGCCACACGAGGAGCAGACAGTGCTATGTATGTGGCGGGTAGGGTCACATGGCTCGAGACAGCCCGACCCACCCTACAGATGAGCAGTAGGTGGTAGAGGGACCTCCCAGGAAGAGGTTCAACTGTGGGGGTCCTCAGGGAGTAGGCGGGTGAGGCAGAGGAGCTGGCCAAGCAGTGGGTGGTGGGTGACGCTTTGAGGCCATTCCACCACCACCACCAGGCAGAACACCCCGACCGTAGGGAACGGCTGGACAGGGGAGAGCTCAACTTCAGGAAGCTGAGGCATATGACCATGGAGCTCTGGGACCATATGGACAGGAGTGGTACTAGCTCCAAACATGGATACTTTTTTTTATGTTTCTTCTAGCTTTGTTTATGTTTTGTTTGTGGATGCTTTGTGTCTTTGTACCTTGAGCTACAGAAATAAAAGACACTTGTTCTTCTGACGTTTTCTTCCCTGTCCTTTTTATTTAATTTATACTGAGAGCTTCCGGTTAAAACCGTTGACTTGACCCTCACTTTTGAGATTCCTACAGGAGGAGACCTAGTGACCACACACTGCTTCCAATAGTGTGACTCGACCCTTGGAGGTGAGAGTAACGGTTGGCTCTTTGGGTAGTAGTGTCGAGGACTTACGACGTCGTCCATGGCATGAAATAGTACCATTAATGTCAGGATTGACTGTATTAGGAAAAGGATGTGGTTCATCCAGGGGATGAGACCAGATTTTTCTTTTCAGCAGAGGAGGAATATCAGCAGCTCTTATATATCATAGACGAAGAAGGGTGGAGATGAGTTCTTACAAATGTCTTGTCTCACCCACTGTTCATCGAGCGAACGGTTTACGGTTCTCACCAACTCAACAGTCTCATGTGTATCATTTCTTAGATGGACATGAACCTGAGATAGCGGTGATGGCTTGAGTTCCTCCAAGACTATGACATCAAGATATTTTATACTCCTGAGAAGGGGAACTTTGCAGCGGATGCTCATAGTAGGAGGTCGGGCATTCAGCTGTTAGGTGTGGCGAGACAACAGCAGGACACATTTTCAGATATCCTTTGTGGATAGTGTTGCAGTGAGTATGTGTAGAACCAGAGATAGTTTAGGCTATGACAGAGAAGGTGCAGATCATCTAGGAGCGGATGAGGACAACTCAGAGCCGACAGAAGTCTTATGCTGATAGGAGGCAGAGACCACTAGAGTTCGATGATGGAGACCACGTTTTCTTACGGGTCTCACCTCGACATGGATTATGGAGATCTGTACTGGGTGGAAAGTTATCTCTGCGCTTCATCGGACCATTCCAGGTTCTCAGCAGGATAGCCAAGGTGGCTTATCACCTGGCTCTACCACCTTAGTTGCACCGGGTGTATGACGTCTTCCACATATCTCAGCTGAGGAGATACATGCACGACTCGATGGATATCATCGACCATGGGGAGCTGGACATCAAAGACAGAGCGACTTTTACGGAGGTTCCAGTGGAGATTGAGGATCGACTTGAGCGGGTCCTATGTGGATGGTCGATTCCTCTAGTGTGCATCAGGTGGTAGCACGGGAACCTCCAGAAGAGCACTTGGGAGCGGGAGGCTCAGATGCATGCATAGTACCCTCATTTGTTGCCCAAGTTTGTGATGTATCTTTTTGGGGATGTAAAGCCCTGAGGGGGGATTAATATAAAGACCCGTAAATTTCAAGAACTTTTTTTTCTTAAATTCTTTGGGATTTTACGAGTACACAGTTTCTGATGGCACCTAATTCCGAGGCCCGGTGTGCCCGAAATCAAGTTCTGAAGTTTAGCTCGGGTACGTTCAGTGAATGAACAAGCTGGTTTTTCTAACTTTTGAACCGGTGCTCGGAATCAAAATCTGAGGGAACCGATGAAACCGCGGCACTGGTAATTACTTAAGAATACTTTTACTGGAGTTGTGTTTGCACAGGAAGAGTTGTTTAAAAATGTGGTTTAAGTATAAGTGAAATAAAATTGTGTTATAAATTTTACTTCTCCTTTCTAGGTGGTTTATTCCTAGGTTTGGGAGTTGGGGTGGGACCCACTAAAATCCTAACCCCTCTTGATTAGGATATTTGTGAGGTGGGACCCACATGAGCCCCACCCCTTCAAATTCTTCTAACCCCTAAAACCCTCAATAAATTTTTCCAACTTGTCATCCAATTAATTAGTCTATTCAAGATTAATTAATTAAGTGAATTGAACTTTTGATGTTTGAAATGTTGGCATGTGTAAATAAAATAAGGCAAAGCCTTATTTTATTTTGGGGGTTTGTTGTGTTGTGTGGAGAATTGAGAGAGGGAGAATTCTTTAATTTGAAGAACTTCATCTTCCTCATTGAAGAACACGAAGAAAACTATCACGCTTTCCATCTTCCCTCCGCATCAAAGAAAGGGAGACACCACTTATTCCACGGATGTTCTCCATCGACGTATACGGAGCCTCACCCGGGAAGCCATATTCCGTGATGTTAGCTTCCTCGAACTTCTTTGATTTAGGGGTTGTTTCATCATTCAAGGATATTTATTTTTATGTTCTTCGTTATTTCTTAGAAGCTTGTTATCAATATAACCGGAGGAGGTCGTACCGCACGAACAGGGGCGACCCTCCTCCCCCTTTGTTGTTGGTCTTCATTGTGGTTTGGAATAGGGGCGATGCAGTGCCGTCGCACTGCGCGGGAACGAGAGAACCACGGCCGAAGCGGGCCACGACGAAGGAGGGAGGTGTCGTCGCACCGCACCAGTGAAGCCGAAGGGGGTTGCGGCCAAGTGTCGGCCACGGCGGAGGGGCGTGGTGTCGTCGGGCCATGCCAGTCGGACAGGAGCTGCGGTGCAACAGAAGAGGCTACCAGACTCAGCTGGCCGCTGGCGCGTCGGAAGGCGGGAACTATGGGGGGTCCCATGGTAGCTCAATGGCTGGCTAATTGCGCCGACCATTTTCTGGAAGTTCGGGGGTCGTAACCCCCGGTGGTTGGCAAGCGCAGGCCCCCCACCCAAGAGGGCCCACCATTTCTCAATCAAGTGGGGAAGTGCCCCCCCCCTGCATCCTGCTCGGCCGAATGCCGAGCTGCCGGCCACGCGGGTCGGGTCGCCCGCGTCGGGTCGGGTCGCGCAGCGTCGGGCCGGGCCGGGCCGCGCCGGTCTGGGCCGTTCCCAAATGGCCCGGACCTAGACCCGGGTTGGGTCGACCCTGTTCGGGCCAACCCAGGGGGTATAGGGCCGGGTCGGACCGGGCCCGAACCCCCTATTTACGGACAGATCCGTTCAAACACTCATAACTTGGGCTACGGACCTCTGATCGATGCACCTTCAGTTGTGTTGGGATCCTTGGATCGATACAGTCATTTAGATATATTATACTCAAGGTTTCAGAGAACTTTGTGTATGGCCGACTTGGTTCGAACATGAAACCAACCGGGCCCTCGGAGTGGAAACGCTTACAACTTGAGCTCCAGACGTCCGAATGACGTGCGGTCGTCTTTTTTGGATTCCTATTAGTGAGACGGTTCTTTTGGAATACTCCGCTCGAGGTTTTTACATAGATGGAGTACGGTCAGGTTGGTTTTAGCTTAAAATCAAACTGGACCCCTGGGACTAAAATGCCAATAACTCACAGATCGGGTGTCCGATTGACGTGTCATCTGCTGCGTTGAGTTCCTATTGATGAGACGGAACTTTATGATACATAAACTCTCAAATTCGTGATAGTTGATGTATCTACCCTTGGCTCGTGGAGAGGACCCTCCCGGAATCGAGCGTGCTGTGTGCGAGAACCCTAGAGCTGGCTGCGACGAAGATGATGACTTCCGTACAAGGATCCTCAGTGGGTTCGACGAGGATGACTACAGTACTAGGATCCTTAGTGGGTTCGACATGGATGAATACCGTACTAGGATCCTTAATGGGTTCGACAAGGATGACTACCATACTGGGATCCTTCGTTGATTTGACAACGATGACTACCGTACTGGGATCCTCTGTGGGTTCGACCACGACGTCTACCGTGTTGGGATATTTCGTGGGTTCGACAACAATGACTTCTGTGCTGGGATCCTCTGAGGGTTGAACGACGATGACTTATATACATGGATCCTATGTGGTTTCTGCAGTGATGACATCTGTACTTGGAACCTACATGGTTCTGAAAAAGGAGATGATTCAAAGGCTACATCAATCATCTCCACCTCTCTTGTGAATAGTTTACCTGTGTGAGCTGAGTCTTGACTTTCAATCTTTATCTTCGATAAGATTGACTTTCTTTCATGTGTAGATTGGGTTGTATTTTCCTGTGTGGATTGGATTGTGTTTTCCTATGTGGACTGGGATAAACTTGGGCTCGAGAGTTGGAGCAGAACTGGAATTAACGACTTAGGTATATGTAAGGGCATATACGTAAGTAGAGTTGGTTGATACTTTGTGATTGTATCTTTCCTTTTTGTTTTATCCTTTCTGGATTCTGGGAGACCTTCGAGAGTCTCGGGGTCCCTACTGAGTATCGAATACTCACACCTGCAAGGCCTACGCCCGCACTACGTTGTGTTGGTTGCACATGATGGACAATGCTGATCGTGGTTGAGGCATGAGGAGTGGGACGGTACCCGATGGTGGTATATTAGGCGGGATGTACATAGAGAGGACGGCTGGACTCGAGGAGCCGACAAGACTGTCTGTACTCACCCTTCAGGTGGGAGTTCCGGAGGACGACTTCGTGGTTGCTGCTTTACTTTTTAGTTGTTGTACTTTCCTTCCAGTTGTAATGCACTTTCAGTTTGGTTTTTATACTGGCCCATTTACTTTCCAACACTTACTTTTGTACTCAGTTTACATAGTGTTTACTTCAGCTTGTGTACTCTGTGGTGTTTGTTTTCTTATTTAAAGGCAATGTCTTCCCTTTCATTGGGATTTACGCCTTTGGTGCTAGTCACCAGCCCCTGGGCTATGGAAGGCAGGCTTGGGGTAGTCACGGCACAGGCCCCGAGGATGAGTCATGACAAAAACATTTCAAGGTGCTTAGTGTGTAAACAAGTAAAGGAAGAGTAAAAAACTTTCCAAAGGCATATTGAAACCAATACCCATACCAATATAGAAGTGGGACAATATTACTGTGGACTTCATCATTGGTCTCCCAAGAGAATCCAAAGGAAAAAATGATATATGGGTTATAGTGTTTCGACTCACCAAGACTTCCCATTTAATCACTATTCGGGAAGATTTATCACTTGAAAAACTTTCCAAGATTTACATAAAAAAGTAGTGAGGTTGTATGGGGTGAAACTTTCAATAGTTTCTAATCATTATATAATTTTCACATATAAATTCTATATAATCCTTCAACACGCATTGAATACTGAATTGAATTTTAGTAAGGCTTATCACCCTCAAACTAGGGTCCAAACTGAAAAAACTATTTAGACACTTTAGGATATTCTGAGGACATGATCAATGGAATTTAAAGGTGGAAAGGATCAATACCACCCATTATTTCTGTTCTCATACAATAATATCTTCCACTCAAGTATTCAAATGGAACCCTATATAGTTCTATATGGGAATAAATTTATAACATATAATTGTTGGGATAAAGTTAGTGAGAGAAATCTAATTGCATCTAATCTTGTGCAAGATATGATATGAAATGTTCATTCCATCTAAAAACATATAAAATTTTCTCAGATTCTTAAAAATGGTTATGATTACTACCATTGAAGGGACATAGAGTTTGATTTTGGAGACAATGTTTTCATTCTAATTTCACCATAGAAGCGAGTCATGTGGGTTTTTATGAAAGGGAATTTTATACCTTGGTACATTTTCCCCTTTAAAATCCTTGATCACAAATAATAATTGGCCTATCAGCTATCACTTCCACCAAATCTGGGTCATGTTCATGATGTGTTCCATGCTTCTCTCTTTATGAAGTATAAACCCGGTCCTTCACATGTACTAAGTCCATAGGTGGTACAACTTCAACATGACCTCTCTTATGACGAGAATCTGTTGGATGACATAACACCCTTGGGGTTCATGTGGTCACCTAAATTTAATGAGGTTGTGAACTCTATGTGAAGACATAATGGTCATGTGTTCTATGAGAAGACTATGGATTCATGTGATAATGTAAGGTCCTGAGGGCCCTGAAATCATGTAACTGATAAAAGGTTAGGAAATCACATTGACTGATCACATGAACAAGAGCCTATCTTGAGATCATATGACCTTAAAATTACCAAGAGTTTATCATGTGATTTCATGACTGGGGTTATCACGTGAATATCTCTTACAAAAATCATTCTTATTTTTATTTTCCTAAGTTATTAACTATGTTTTATTAAGTGGAAATTATTGAGATTTCATGATTATTCTAATATGGAAAATCATTATCATTCTTCTCTCTATGTGTCATATTTTCTTCTTCTAACATTGAGGGGTTGTAGACATCTCTATGTTTCATGTTTTCCATAAACAATTCACACATCATCAGTGATGTATTTCCATTCATCACATGATAAATAGTGATTGTGAGAAGGTTCTATCATAGAAAACCTCATCCTAGATTTTTTTTGTAATCTGATTTTCCATGGATTCATCACATGACTCTAAGGGGTTTCAGGTGAAAAACAACAACCGAGTGATTCATTCATCTTAAACAACCATTCTTAGCTGAGTTGAATAGTTGGTTCATCATAAACTCAATAAAATGTCTCCATAGGAGTCACATAAAGAATAAGGATCATGTAAAGACCCATTTATAGACAGTCATGATCGCCAAAAACTGGTCACATGATCTAATTATCATGGATCCATCACATGAATCTAGGGAGAATCGTATTAATAACTTTGACTGCATGAAGGCCCAGTCATGTACAACGTTTCTTAGTAGATTCACATAGTTGTTTCATTATTGTGTTTATTTCAATAATCCATGGGAAAAAATGAAGAACAACAACCGCATGATGGCCCCATCATGGATAGCCTTGATCATTGGAGGCCTTTGGCGTTGAGCCACCATGTGTCTCTAGGACAGTACATGATCAGTTGAGGGATATGTGACAACATGAAAAACTCATAATAGATAAACAATATTATATTCCTTGATTCATCTTGTGAATCTATGGAGACAGGTAATACAATCATCTATCCCTTTAAGGGTTACAAGATCATGTGACATAATCGCATGAACCCCAAGTAGTCATGCAATTTTTTTTCTTTTTTAACAAAATGGAACTTGTTTTTTAAGAATTTTTCAATGATTTAATTTTCCAATATTAGTTTTATGGGTGCCAAAAAATTCCCCCCCCCAGAGGCAAAGTCAGAAAGAAAGAGAAAGGATGAGATTTTGGTGAAGTAAATAACTGCATGAGTCCCTTGGTCTTCCACCCATTGATCGTCTAGGTGACTCTTGGTATTCCATGAAAACATCTTATAAATAGGAGGGGAATGTGTTTTCCATTTCACTCTTAGTCTATGATTCCAAATATCTCATATTTTTATATCCTACATGTTCACTTTTCAAGATCCCTCCATGAGACTACTTCGTAATAATTGAAGCACATGATCTCACCACATGACCGTATTTCCCATAAAAGTCACAAAATCGAGACACTAACTGGTCAATAGTAACTCTTTCAAACTGTGTATCACATCCTTGTTTGAAAGCTCACTTTATGTTATTATCATTTCCATGTTATGGCCACGTGATCACATGACTCTATATAGGTCATGCACTCTGCATAATGTTTTCTATGTCATGTGATTCTTTTATTCAGTCTCCCCTTTCAAAATCACAACTCTTCTTCCATGAATACTAAAATTGAATTTATATTTTCTCTTAACTCTAATGTATTAAATAAATTATATTTTTGTAGTTGTGGATCATATTAATTCCATGGTTTCTAGCATGGGTGATGACTAGTGCTTCATCATTCAGTATTCTAAGAAGCATCTAACGAGTTCGATGGGAACACATTTATTAGATTATCCATTATCATATTGGTTTCACTTGTACATTTTTAGCCTCTAAAACTATATCCTAATTATATAACCTCAAGTAAGGATCATCTCCCCCTCTATGATTTTGAAGACCCCTAATACGTTCGGGGTGAATATCTCATACAAAGGTCATTTCATCTCTGAAGATGAAAATTCTAATGGATACATGTTAAACCCTATACTAATGGATTTTAAAGGGGTTTAGTGTGGTTAAATTAATGACATCCATATCAATATCTTGATAATGTGAAATAATATTTCATGTTAGAGGTTTGGGTGGTTACTCATATGGGATATCTGATTAGGAGGGACCATTGGAATAAACGGGGGTGGACCTTCTAGGTGCAGTGAAATGTTATATAATTCACCACTAAACTAAATCATATCAGTTTGTATAAAACTATCTGGGTTACTAAAACCCTTATATATAGAAACTAAAGGAATGATGGTAGACCTATTTAGGTGATGGATCCCAGACATTAAAAAATTCTCATTTATTTATAGTGATGTTATCCTCAGTCACTCGAATATTGAGAAAATATTAAATACCTAAAATCTAGAGAAATATGTACAACAATTTTCTCCTTCTCCAATTTACTTGGGATGAAACAAATCAGAATCCTCTAATTTCAAAGGAGATGATGAACCTAGCCAATAATTCCCTTGGGAAGGACCCATATCTAGGGGGATATACCATATAAAAAAGTGGGATGACATTTTTATCAAGAAGATCCATCATGGGATTGAATCCAATAATCCCAAGCCCTTCCCTTAATGACAATCTCATGGGTTAGAAGTTGTTTGTTAGATAATGGTTGAAAAATAAAATTTCAATAGCTAGGGTTGGACAGTTACTTCCTGGGTTGATCAACATGTACATCTATATGGATTTTTGGTAATGTACGAGAGTATGTACTTTCTCCCATTATGATAGAAGGGTGCAGTTAGGGTCTCCAAATTTATGATTATGATAATAATGTCAGGGGGATGACATATTATTTGGACATCCCTTTTTTAGTCAAAATATTCCTCTAATTGTGCAATATTCACATATGAAGGGGCCCATACAAGATCTTTGGCACATTTTAAGTGTTATGGGGTTGTATGAGAGACCAGATAGGAAAATATGTGTTGTCTAGTACTCAAAAAAACCTAAGTGATCAATTCATGATGTTTTTTCAAAGTATCTATAAGGTCAGACCCTCCACACTAAAGAACTGTGAAATAAAGAGCAGGCTAAACCGGCATGATAATTTATTCTTCATGGATTATGGGTTTACTATTTTCACAATCATGGATAATAAAAAGGTTGATCCTAGGTCCTGATTCTATCTTATGTATATTCGTGAGCATTATGTTTCCACATGGATTGACGGTGGGATCTTCTGCGAGTGGTACACACCTTGTCGATTTAGGTAGTAATTTTGGTGTGTTCAAATGAGAGGCTATTCTCCTCCCTAAATTTTTTCACAAATTCATTAGATGGTGGATAATTATTTTTTTCTAATTTTTACCATGTAAGAGACTCAAGCCTATGTAACTTTCCCTTTAGATGACATGAACATTGGTTACTCCAAATCCTAACCTCACACTTGGATCTAATCATTCCTAAATGGATAAATGTATAAACTAGTGAGGAAGTCCATAAAGATTATAAAAATAACTAAGGGTAGAGTTATTGAATATCTAGGAACATAAAAAATATAAAGGTCTAGTAAGAAACTTGCATCCAATAGATCAGTGGCTTCATAGATATCCTAAAAGAAAACTAGGAATTTTTATTCAACTCCTTTGACAAGATGAGTGTCAATAGATGCAGTGGTGGAGGAGGTAGTTCTTATGTTTGACATTAAATTCTTGTAATGGGATAACTAGAGGAAGTATATCCCATACACTAAGGCCTACCAGGTGATGTTCCAAGTGGATGTGGAGTTGGAGGGTTTTGGAAATATTACTGCTACTGAAGGTTTTTCCATCGAAAAATAGCCTATTGAGGTCTTGGAATTCATTAAATTCGTCTATATAGTGATTTATTATGTTATGGTACAAGTATATTATTTTTTTGAGTGTCGATAATGATGATTACTAGCGTCGTGGTAAATATTGAGGACAAGGGAAACTCATGCGACTCCATTGAGGAGGTATAATTGAATTTATCACCATCCATGTATGATCATATTGCTATCAACATTTTATTAATCCTTCCCTTTACATTTTAATATTAGAGGTATCTAGAGAGATCTGATCATCCCTCATATCCCTAGAATATTATTACAAGGTTACAATGGTAGAGGCTTAATTGGATCATGATTAGGAGGCCATGGAGGAGGGATCCCCTAGTCAGATATAACTGAAGGAGGCGGTGTTTTCTAGTTCTGAAGAAAAACTGTCCATTCTTCTACCAGTTCCATCTTCATCACCTTTAGTGTTATCTCTATATGATCTATCTCATCCATTATTGGACATTTTTAAACTTCCTTCCTTAGGGAAGAGAAGTTATATTAAGTAGGAAAATTAATTGAAGCACTCTTAGCTAGAATTAACAAGTTAGTGTTGTACTTTGAAAACTCTTTCCTTTTCAATTCCAGGTCACTTTAGTATCCTATCCTGAACTTCTTTATTGTGTACGACCTCGAAAATTATTCTTGAAGATATCAAAATATGTGGTCTGGGAGGAATATTCACCTTCCATCCCTCTAATGGGACCTCTGACATTAGATGTGATTCATGTAGAGGTCTAGATGTTAGGGGTCCATGAAAGGTCAAACCCAGTGTCTACTACGGATACATTAACACTTTTTCCCTTCAACCCAATATGGACGAGTTCACTCCTAGAAGATGATAATGTTAGGACTTTCTCTTCTACTAACCTTTCCATGATGTAAGCATCATTAGGAGAGGGTAAACACTTATTGAGAAAGTGAATACATCTTTGATTTTGAATCATGGAATTTAATGTCTTTTATTCTTACATCCCTTCAAGGTGGTGAGGGGAATACATCGATAGAAGGAATATAAATGGTGGATCAGTGTAATATACCATAGGAAGGCATTTCCATAACCCATAAAGTCAGTTTTAAGACAATATACGTAGCTAGTGACATGTATGAGAAAGGTATATTCTCAACCCTTATCACAATTGTTGATTTTTTAGAATCATTTCATTATTTTTATAATGACTAATAATTTTTTTCTATACGCTTTATCACACTAGATCTACCTTTTTACATGCAGGCCCTATACACTTCTACATTGGGATCCCTCCCAATCGAGATGATTGGAATAGAATTCATCTTTTAATAGAGCCTTCCAAGGGGTGTGGGTACAAGTTTTTTCTCTTATAGACTTAGTTTCAGAATATATCTCCATTCATAAACTAGGCCTAAGTTAAGACTTAGAACATGTATTATTTCATTTGTAGTGGTAGAGACATATATGCTAGGATATTTTGAGTCTAATAATATAGGGGACCTTCAATGATATGATGTACCGATTAATCCAACTAAATTTCATGATCACTACCCTTGGTTATAAATATTTTGATTATAGATCTCTTCATTTCAAGGTTAATAAGGTGGTTTCCGTGACGGAGAAAAAGAGGGGCCATAAGATGAGAGAATCGGTGTAAGAGACCTCATCCTTTGATGGTCAAGATCAAAATGAGGACCTGAATGAGGATTCCCCATGCACAATAGAAATAATGTCTCACTACGATATGGTCAATTCAAGGAAGTATAGTATTTAAGGGATTCAATGGGAGATAGCCTGTCTAAAATACATGTTGAAAGCTTTGTAGAAAATGGTTTCAGAGAAATAGAGGATCATTTATGTGACAAAGAAAGCCAATATTGATGTTTTTTCTAGGGAAAAGCATTACAATATTCTAAAGAGGTAGAGACCAAGTCAGCAAATCAACTTATACAATCAATAGCTTCCTTGGATCATAGATTGATAGAGGTCAATGGATCTTCTGAGTAGATGTTATAATAGGTCTACACATTTATGAGCCCCTTATATTTTAGGTATTGTGCGATATACTCTAAGATATACAGATTCCTCTCTACTTTTTTACTTATAAATTAATGGAATCTCTTCATATCTTTGTACAGTTGTCAAGTATTTTTCTTTTTCTTATAATAATAAGTGAACCCAAATATAAACTAAAATTATCAAGACATAATTGAGTCTTCTTAATACTATCTTGAAAACATACATCAATATAAACACCATCAATTGATATACTAGGGTTAGTCCCATAAATGTAATCTGGTACAAAGGGATTACTTGAGTGAATACATTATGGAGATATAGTTCTCTAATAATTGTTTCCCTAGTACAGGGGCCTAGAGGTTGTATCTTGCCTAATTTTGGGGCCATATTAAGTTCCCTATGAGATTTTATGTCGCTTCCATTTTTATTTCCCTTATATTTACATAAGATTCATATAATGAAAATTTAGTGGGTAGGGAAATGACTTTTTCTTATGACACTTATTATGGGTTTTCTTTCTAACAAGTTTTATATATTATTTATTTTTGTTAAGTGCTCAATTTTTCATCTATCAAAAAAAGTGAATTTATAGAGAGTAGAGACTTGGATTTTTTTCCATATATCCCTTTTTGGTTTCTTAATTTGATGATTAATGTGTTTCCTTTAATTTAATGTTTAAGGTATTCTCTTCCAGACCAATGAGTTTCTATTTTTTAGGTCAAATAGTTTGGACTATATGATGTTGTTGTTTAAGGTCCTATAGTTAAGACCTTATGTGATTTTAGAAAATTAATACATAAATTATTTTCAAGAACCCTAAATCCATGCTTAATTCATGAAGGATGAATATTCAGGAAGGGTTATGGAACCACACATCCTTGCTAGGATTATGAAGGATGAATATTTATAAAGGGTTCAATAACCCTACATCCTTATTAAGGTTATAAAGGATAAATATTCATGAAGGGTTATGAAAACATCCATCAATTGTAAGGTTATAAAGGATAAATATTCATGAATGGATCCATCACTGTGCATCCTTGCTATCATATTGAACCATGAATATTCATGAAGGGTTCTATAACCATTCATCCTTATTAGGGTTATGACAGAGGAATATTCAATTAGGGTAATGGAACCCTAAATCCTTGATTAGGGTTGTGAAGGGTGATTATTAATGAAGGGATTTGGTACCCAATATCCTTGTTAAGGTAATGAAGGATTAATATTCATGAAAGGTTATGGAACTATGTATCCTTACTTAGGGTTATAAAGGATGGACATTCGTGAAGGGTTCTAACACCCTACATCCTTTCTTAAAAATGGGAATGGTATTGGTGATGTAATTTCAAGGCTATAAAATCCACTTTGATAGTTGGATTATAGACTATGTAAATTATGCCTCAAAAGGTTTTAATTGAGGATGATTAAATGAGGTAGACATTTCGATGATGAATATGAATCATGTTGGGTTGACAAGTTCCACTATAATATTTTCAGGTCTCACTTGGATCAAATTTTCTTTTTCCAAGGTAAAGACACCTCTGGTTCACGGTTTAATATCCCTTATACATATATAACTCATGAATAGTCAATAAGATGGGTCCCAACTACATTGCAAGGTTTTTTTTATGTTTTCCAAAATTCAAACACATGGGAAATGAATTAGGGTATACAGAAAAAGATATCCAAGGAGGGTTCTATCACCCTGGTGATAGTTTGTGTGAAAAGGACCAAGTGAAACATGAAATGAATGAAGGGCCACATACCGATGTATACTAACTCAAGAGATTGGTAATTTAGTTTATGGTTATGAAGGATATACCTATTTATTATTATTTTTTGGGTAACATGATGAGGACCACCAAAAGTTTCAAGAATGATTTATCATATCCTTTATTTGTGAATGATTATGTATATGGTGATATAACATTGAGAATGATGAATCCACTTGAATAGTTGGATCATGAGACTTGGAAGTCATGATATGGGAATATCTAAGTCAATAAGGAATGGGGACTAGTGGGTACAGGTAAACCATTAGTAATGCTGGAAACTAGTATCTCATGTAGTCATGGAAATATCTCAAATGTTAAAGGGGGTCTGCTCCCCCAGGACCAAAACATCCCCTCGGTACAAGATCTAAGGAATTATATTATTCACTTGATAATACTAGTAGATTCCCTCCAAATTAATCAGTTCCCATCATTAATATTCTATAAGGGATAACCAAGAGGAATAACTCAAGTTTATGGAGTTCTAAGAGAATTGTATCAAATCAAGGAATCAGTGGGTGTCAATTCATACTTCAAAGACATGAAGTTGGTTTATGTAAAATTTAATATTCAAGAAGGGTTTTATCTCCCAAAAATTTGTGTTTTCATGTATGAAACATATCATCAAGGTGAGGGGATGTGATAAATCATTACTCTAAATTTTTCCTAGACTAGAAAGGTCCAACGAGCGTGGATCAGATTTTACTAGGTTCATAATATATGCCCTATGATATTTGTGTTTTTTTCATTTATGTTCTCACTTTTAACTAAACTCTAAAGATAAAGAACTTAGTAAGGTGATACTTGACTTTTTCCCAGACCACCCTTTGTGGGTTTTTATTCTGATTAGTTTTGTGACTCTTTCAATATCACTTTAGGGTATTACGTTTTGGATTAGGGGGCTAGAGTTTATGATTGTATATCTTTGACCAAGGTTCATATAGTTTAAAGTAATTATAAAGGGACCGTGTATAAGAGATATGTGACATAACAACCCAATTAGTATTCCCAAGTTTGATATTATTCCAACACCATTTTGAACATGGGATGATGATGTTGTAAATTCTAGATCAAGGATCTCAAAAAGAAGCATATAGTTGATAATCCATGCTCTCATATATAGGATCCAACCACATAGATGCACATTCAAACAACATTTCCCTTGAAGTAATGTGTTCTTTTACATGGGAAATGGAATATTTGTGATAATATGATATACATAATACATGGGTTTTGTTTTATGGATCCATGTGATCATAAATATAACAAATGCACCCCAAAAACTAGTTGACCATGGTCAGACTCTTGTTTTCGTTTTATAAAGTGTGATGATGTATGATGGTCTGTGTAGTTTAGAATCATTTAGAAAGGATTATAATTTCATGAATTTTAACATCATTTGATGAGGAAATTAGTGTTATGAAATTCTTAGGTCATGCGACGAGCACCTTATGCTACATAGTTTAACATTGTAGAACTAAGATAAAGGTAATATGGTTTAACATCCTATGACTGGTATATTTTGAATTTATGTGAACATTATGAAATATATATTTAGATACACCTATAATTGTTTGAGGAAAAATTAAAATATGGGTGTCATTTTCATCCTCCCGTTATCTTGTGGATAAATAACCATATTTTGAGGGACCTTTACACAGATCTTTCTCAAAATCCTACAAATCATATGTAGATCTGGATCATACACAAGAAAATAAAGTATGCATGACTCTACTATCCTTAATCTATTTAAGGTCTTATATGATGGAACATCCCCCCTTTTATACTTATCCATGATGTTCTTGGCCATTCCATATGGGTCGTCCTAGTCCTCTCTGCTCACATGATTCATTCTCAATGTGATAAATAAGAGGTGGTCAAAGAATGACCCATTCTACGCTAGTGATGTAGAGACCCAAGCTTGAAGTATATGCACATTACATTACTTTTTCAGAATACTTAATACATAACAAAAAAAGACACCCAAGGACCGTAATAGTTTAGTATCTTTGGAAACTAGAAACATAATCTTCTAATCAGGGTGAAAGATCTTCAACATTTCCCATAAAGATCATGCCCTTTTGTTTCCATAACTAAAAACATTCTTCATATCCTGGGGAAAATAAAACATAAAAAGGGTGAGCTCAAATGCTCAGTATGGGTAAACATGGAGAACATAAAACAATCCATAAACATTTGAATGTAAAAACATGAACATAAAATCTAAACATCAAAATCATGGGCAATTACATAAAACATGGCCGTACACAAGGCATAGATCATAAAGGAACATTTATCATGATAAAGTAGCATGGGGATAAAACATGTAATTGTGGAAAACCATTAAGCACATGTTATGATTTCCATAGTATCCAAGGCATTGTTGTTAAGACCATCATAGTGGACAAAGTCCATTAGTGAACCGGGTTTACTTGTCGTTCTAGCCCTGTATTACTGAAACAGATTCCCTTTTCATTCCATCCATGTCTATTTCATGAGATATAAATATTTATCCAATTCATTGGAGGGAGATATAGGTCCCACCCATCTCATAATGAAATCATTCTTTCATGTGTCACAAAATAAATATAAATCATTCATCATAACCCAAAGAATAAAATGGGTTTCATAAACATCATCCCATCATAACATAATCCATATAAAACAAATGGATATCATTTCATCATAAAAAAAATAAAAACATTTAAATAATAGAAACATTATACTTGAAACATAAACAAACTAAATAATTTCATCTTAGATAGAAAATAGTTTTGATAAAACACATGAAATGAATTCTTGAGGAAAATATCCTCTCTTCTTCAAAATCATTTTCTATTCTCAAAAGGCCATAAAATTTTAAATGAAATTAATTTCATTGAAAATAATCATGAAATCATGTAGAGGAAGCATAATGGAAATAAGGTGTTATGAAACTGTAAAAATCCATTCATGCTGTATAAGTTAAAAAAACATTATCCTCGTACTTTTACCGAAAAAGTCAAAAAGTACCTCGTATGGTAAAAAAATAAAGATTCCTTCCATAACTTGTGGTAAAAGTCATAAAAAGGTAAAAATTAATTTAAACATACATGGAAGAATAGTAAACATTTTATGAAAACATTTTGAGAAAACATGGACATGGATGTTAAAGATAACCCTAATAAATACTTACGAATAAACAATCTCGGATAAGAACGAGAATGGAATAATTATCCCTTACCTTAGGTTTGATATGATTAGTGTGTATCTGAACCTCCTATATAATAATTTAAATAATGTTACAGACCTATTAAATAATCATAATTATTTTTATGATAACATTTATGATCATATTTTCATTTGTTTGTTAGTAACATTTCATTGTTACTCGTTGTTTGGGTATTAACTACTTTATTTTCATACGTATGTTTTATCAGATAAGTTCAGATTCCTATTTTTAGGTTATAGTTATATAATTTAAAGAATTGTATTAGTATAATATATATCATATTTATTAATTCAATTCGTTTATATAATCATGGTTTAATGAAGATCATGTAGAACGAATCTCATCGCATCGTGGAGACGGTAAGTCATACGTACGCACAAGCGACGATATCGTTCCCATAATTATTGAATGGTATTGGAGTGGATGATTGAATATCTAAGAATTAGTATCATGTAATTATAACCATATATAGTTATTCTTTTCACCATTATACACATCCAAGTAATGTGGTGGTGGAAAAACATATTACACCACGACGTCGAGACGGTATTCTGTACGTACGCACGCACGGTGATTTCGTTTTCCATAGGATGGATAGAAGGTGAACTGGGGTTGTTTCATATTTATAATAACATAGAAGTATATGAGTGATACTGATGTTATTACTTTATAATGAAAAAAAATAAACAAGAGGAAGTAGAAGAAGAAATAAATTTGAAAGAATTAGTAAAGGATATTACCTCTTCTTTGACGCGCCTCTTTTAAACCTCCTCTTAGGGCACTAAAGTTGGTCTTTGATGAAGAACATGACTCTAGTATGTTTCTAGGGAATTGGAGAAGATAAATGGACAGGTTTTGGCCGATCTTGAAGTCTCAAATGTTGTGAAGAGGAGAGGGAGGTGGTGCCCTTTTATAAGAGAGGAGAGAGCCACTTTTGGAAACCTCTAAAATATTAATTTATAATAAAATCAAACCCCACTCAAAAACTTCCAAAGTGACTCAAATTAGGATATGAGGTTATATAGGGTTGTAATATTATCAAAAAAATCAAATTTAGATATGTATTTATTTTTTTTGAACCTTATCATTTTGATTTATCCTTATTTAATCTATTTAATTTTATTTGAGGTAATAATATTCTATTTTTTAAATTGTTTTAAATACTTACTTATGTGTTCTGAATTTTCCATAATTAGATACATTATTATATTGTTGACCATATAATTTTAAATTTGTAATTTTTAAATATTTTAGTGATTTTTAAACAATTTAATAATATGTTATTTTTATAAAATATCAATAGTGTGTATTTTGATGCTATTCAATTATTTGAATTTAAATAAAAAACACACAAAAGATATATTCAAAAAAAAATACTTAATAAATTCCTAACATGTCATATTCATCTAAAAATTCATGGAAAACATTAATTTGTTAAAATAATATTTATTTTAATATTTTTAAAACCATTTATTTGATATTTCTTTTAATGAAATAATTACTACAACATTTTTTGAATAATTATTTAATATACTTATTTGTTTCATAAAAAATTAAAAAAAATACAATTCTGTATATAAATATAATATATTTCATAATAATACATTTACTAGAATTTATCATCTTAAAATCACAACATTTAAATTGTTATATTTATTAAAGTATGAAGGTGACAACTTTGACATCATTAAAAATAAAATAATATAAGTGTCGTAATCACGTTTATAAGGCTTAAAATGGTCAAAAAGTAGACCCTTGTATGATTAGGGTTTATATTTACTCAACCAATAAGTTTTTGTTATGTTTCGGGTCCTTTTGATGGGTACTATTATTTTAATAAAAACTATACTATTGATTTTTCACTAATTAAATAATTTCTGCATCATTAATGTATAAGCTATTAAAGTAATTATATATTTCATAAAAATCACAAATAAATTACCATTATGAATAAAAACATTTTATCTTTCGAATTAGTATTTATAATTGAATGTATATTATGTATAAAATTATATTAAAAATATTTTAATTATTAAACTTTGAGTGAGACATGTTTCACTTTCTTTAAATAAAATAAATTAAAGGTCTTAATCACATCCAAGTTAGTTCTAAAAAAATACAATTTAGACCAAAGTATAGTTTAGGAAGAAATATAATCATCCAATTAAATTAATACAAGTGTTAGGTTAATTTTATTTTATTATTTTTACCCTTAATTACCTGATTTACCTTTAACTATAGTAAATAAAATTTACCGTAGTTGTTATTCATAATGACTAAAAACAAAAATTATCTTATTAACATATTTTGGAACTAATGTTTCCAAATATGGAATCCATTTTTCTAAATTTAAAACACAAAAGTTGGATAATTTAATTTAAAATTAATCCCGCTGTTGAGAAAACGGGTTTTAAAAGTTAAAACATTTCAAAAGATTGAAATGTTTTTACCTATGAATTCAATGTAAAATTAATGATAATGAAATACATTATATTAAATGGTAAAAATATATTCTATTTATACTTTAAAACCAACCAATATTATAATTTAACCATACTAATTATATCAATGATAAAATTTGTTTTTAATTAAAACTTAGCATATTTGTACTATTCATCAAAATGTGAAGGTTATAAAAAAAATGTCAAAAAATTATCCAATATAAATTTTTATATCCTGATTCAAAATAAGAAGATTAATTTGTCAAATTTAACTTATAAACATGTCAAAAATTATATTTAAAATGGGTGTGCCATCAAAATGCGACAAAACTGCATTTTTTAAATACTTCTTTTATCCGAAAAATTAATTTTGTTCTCATACCATGTTCTAAAAAATGTGTAAGATGAATTATACTGTAATAAAATTAAAATTGTGGTTAGTACTTTTCATAACAGCTAGTTCATAATAATATTATAATATATCATTGTTTAGTGAAACTCGGTATTGCGTACCACACAAGCTATCAAGGAAGGTCGCTCTTGCGTATAACACAAGCCAAGTATATTGATGCGTATACTACAAGCTAATACAGTGTTGCATATAGAAAAATCTAATCTTGGTGTAGCATACAACAAAATACATCAAAGAAAATATTATTTCTCATAAAATCTCGGAGTGTTACATTCTACTGCCCTTAAAATGAATTTCTCCCTCAAAATCCCCCGGGGTTATAAATAATTTACTAATTGAAAGTTTCATTCATAGAAAACCACATCATAAATAGGAATACTAAAACTTAATTTTAAAAAGGAATGTTAGAAACATAACGTTCACCCAAAGTAACTCAACACTAGGTTACCACATTAGATAATATAGGTCAAACTATGGATATGGAAGAGAAATCTAATCATCATTTTATAAGGAAGAGTGGTAGAGAACATGGCTATAAAAAAAGCCAAAAATCACAAAGCTATAAATTTGTGATGATCTAAGGTACCATCTGATTCATCAGATATGAGGGTACTAGGATAACATTTTTGGTTTTCAATATCATTTCCCTAATGATGTAGAATTTTTTTTGAATTAATAGAAATACTTACTAGATTTTGGTACAATCTCATCGTTGTTTGTGCATTGAACAATTTCCACTTAATCTCTTAAAGAAATGAAGTTAAATTTTTCATTATTGAAGTGTTAGAGGATCATGCGATAGAACGATAGGTCATTCCATCTGTCTCAAACATAAGGATAACAAAAGTTAGTAAATACACATAAGTCCATCTATGGTGAGATTAATCATATATGGTTTCAAAAATGGACTTATACTTCATCTATCATACCTCTTAAAAAAATAAAACTAATTTCTATAAACCAAGGACTTCCTGTATTTCAGTGGTAGGCGATAAAGGCATGTCGCACTTCGGTTGTGGGTTCGATTCCCACAACCTTGTCTGACGCAATGGGTTGTCGCCTGTCCTGCAGGTTGTCCTTTCTTCTAAAACTATACTATTATAACATTCTAGAAAAAGGTTTTAGGCTTAAACAATACTATCTTATATAAAAATTAATCCATTACAACCTTTAGTCTTATCAAAAATACTTCTGTACAATCTCATTGTAAAAGGAAAAAGACTACTAGAAAGGTCATCTACCAAGAATGTGAATACCATCATTTATCCCCTGTATATCATAAGATATATCTTGTTGGTTACATTCCAAACATGTGAATTCCTTAATCTTGTATTCTCTTAATAAATTTATTACCATATAATCATTGTGAAAACATGAATTCTGTCAAAAATTTACTATTTCCACATACCAAAATCCCAAAATTTCTATATAACCAAACCATGATATCACTTTGTCCTTATATCAGTCATTAGTTCATTAATACTATCAAACATTTCATTATCTCCTTATCCCTTGATTATGATCATATTAAGTGCTTTACAAAAACATTTCAATCACTTTTTATGGTTACTGGTACCATATAATTATTGAAAATCACAACAAAGCAATACATAGATATTCAAATAATCCACGATACTATAAATGAGATTCCATAACACTATTTTGGAGTCTCGTTACATAAACACTTAATCATTCCACCACTTTGTTGTCATATTCAACATCACCAATAGTGATTGCATGTGACTTTTCTTTGTCCTTTTCCTTAGGTGGTTGTTGATTTCGATCATCATTAACCCTTGGATTAGGGCATTAGTTAGTATAATGCCCCATTTCCCTGCACTTGTAACATTGAAGTGTTGGTGGTGCGTTCTCTATAGTCTTTTCTCTATTCATATCATTATCTACCTTTTTTCTATTACTTACACACTCAACTACTCGATTACCTTATTTTCCACACTTAAAACATTTTCTAGTCCCTTTATGACAATCTACACCATGCTTCTTTCCACACTTTGAGAATAACGAAACATTTGTCTTCTTTTCACCATAGTTTTGAGACTTTTCCTTGAACTCCATATTTCATTTCTCGTCAAAACCATGAGATGGATATGTAACACCAACTTCCAGTTCTACCTTGATAGAACAACGCACAATATCTTCATATCTACTGAATTCTCTTATACCTAATGCATTTCTAAGACTTGGTTTTAAACCACTAAAGAATTGATCTACTTTAAATTCGGGTTGAATGATAAATCACAATGCATACCTTGCGAGCCTTGTAAAATTTTCTTCATATATACCAACAGATTCATCATCCTTTTTCTTAAGATCAACCAACTCGTTTTCCATCTTTATTCGAAGAATACGAGGAAAGTACTTATTGAAAAATAAGTTCTTGAACTTATCCCATTCCATGGATTCAATTTCATCTTGGGGCCTCATATTCTTAATTGAAGTCCACCACTGGTCTACTTCACATTCTAAATGGTAACTAGCTAGAATGAATTTTTGATGTTCCGAATAGTGAAGTATGGAAAATATCTTCTCAATGGTATGAATCCATTGTTCAGCAACAAGTGGATCACAAGACCCAGTAAAAGAAGGTGGGCATTGCCTCATGAAGGACTCAATAGAATATTTTTCCCTACTCTGGTCATTTAGAAGTCCAGAATGATTCATAGCTTGTGTAAGTATAGCAAGAAGATTTTTCACTCCATCTCCCATAACATTGGTTTGTTCAGGAGTAAAATCATTGCATTTTCCATTACATTGATCAACATGGTTCCGTCGGGTTCCATCCATCTTCTAAAACCCAAAAAGAATAGTGTGAGAGGAAAAAATCATGCTAGGAAAACAACATAATAAAGGGGGAGTACCTTTAATATCTAACATCTAAGGTTTAATTCTAATATCGTTACCATAATTATATGACTATAACCAATACTTATACTTAACTTTTGGGACATCCCTAGACATACCTTAGAAATATCTCTATGGATCTCACTAATGTTTTCGCATCCTAGTTTCCAAAGGTTAACTAAACCATTCCTATGATACCAACTGTAGAGACCCAATATTGATGTACATGGACATTAAATTACTTTTTCGGAATACTTAATACATAAAAAAATCAGATACCCAAGGGTCGTAATAGTTTAGTGTCTTTGGAAACTCGAAACATAATCTTCTAATCATGGTGAAAGATCTTCAACATTTCCCATAAAGATCTTCCCCTTTTGTTTCCTTACCTAAAACCATTCTTTATATCCTGAGGAAAATAAAACATAATAAGGGTGATCTCAAATGCTCAGTAAGGTTAAACAAAGAAAACATAAAATAATCCATAAACATTTGAACGTAAAAACATGAACATAAAATCTAAACATCAAAATCTTGGGCAATGACATAAAATATGGCAGTACACAAGGCATAGATCATAAAGGAACATTTATCATGATAAAGTAGCATGGGGATAAAACATGTAATTGTGGAAAACCATTAATCACATGTCATTACTTCCATAGTATCCAAGGCATTGCTTCCGAGACCATCATAGTGGAAAAATTCCATTACTAAACTAGGTTTACTTGTCATTCTAGCCCTGTATTAATGAACCAGATTCCCTAGTTGTTCCAGCCATGTCTATCTCATGAGATATAAATCTTTACCCAATGCATTAGATGGAGATGTAGGTCACACCAATCTCATAATGAGATCATTCTTTTGTGCACCACAAAACAAACATAAATCATTCATCATAACCCAAATAATAAAATGGGTTACATAAACATCATACCATCATAACATAATCCATATAAAACAAATGGATATCATTTCATCATAATAAAAGTAAAACCATTTAAATAATAGATACATTATAATTGAAAAATGAACATACTAAATAATTTCATCTTAGATGGAAAATATTTTTGATAAAACAAGTGAAATGAATTTTTGAGGAAAATATCCTCTCTTCTTCAAAATATTTTTCTATTCTCAAAAGGCCATGCAATTTTAAATTATTTTAATTTTGTTGAAAATAATCATGAAATCATGTAGAGGGAGCTTCATGGAAATAAGGTTTTATGAAACTATAAAAATCTGTTCATGACGTAAAAGGTAAAAAAACATTCTCCTTGTACTTTTGTCGGAAAAGTCAAAAAGTACCTCGTTTGGTAAACAAAATAAAGATTCCTTCCATACCTTGTGGTAAAAGTCATAAAAGTGGAAAAATGAATTTACAAATACATGGAAGAATATTAAACATTTTATAAAAACATTTTGAGAAAACATGGACATGGATGTTAAACATAACCCCAGCAAATACTTATGAATAAACAATCTCGGATATGAACAAGATTGGAATAATTATCCCTTACCTTAGGTCCGATATGCTTTGTGTTTATTTGAACCTCCTGTATAATTATTTAAATAATGTTACAGATCTATTAAAGAAATATAATTATTTTTATTATAACATTTATGATCATATTTTCATCTGTTTGTTAGTAACATTACATTGTTACTCGTTGTTTGGGTATTAACTGCATTATTTTCATACGTATGTTTTATCGGATAAGTTCATATACCTCTTTTTAGGTTATAGTTATATCATTTACAGAATGGTATTATTATAATATATATCATATTTATTCATTAAATTCGTTTATATAATCATGGTTTAATGAAGATCATGTCGAACGAATCTCATCGCATCATGGAGACGGTAAGTCGAACGTACGCACGAGCGACGATATCATTGCCAAAATTATTGAATGGTATTGAAGTGGATGACAGAATATATCAGAATTATTATCAAGTTATAATAACCATATATAGTTATTCTTTACACCATTATACCCATCCAATAAAGGTTGGGGTGGAAAAACAGATTACACCACGGTGTGGAGACGGTATTCTGTACGTACGCATGCGCGGTGATTTCATTTTCCGTAGAATGGATAGTAGGTGAAATGGGGTAGTTTCATATTTATAATAACATATAAGTATATGAGTGATACTGATGTTATTAATTTATAATGAATCAAATAAATAAGATTAAGTAGAAGAAGAAATAAATTTGAAAGAATCGGTAAAGGATATTACCTTTTCTTTGACGCACCTCTTCTAAACCTCCTCTTAGGGCACTAAAGATGGTCTTTAAAGAAGAACAGGACATCTAGTATGTTACTAGAGAAGTGGAGAAGATAAATGGATAAGGTTTTTCTGAGCTTGAAGGATCAAAATGTTGTGAAGAGTAGAGGGAGGAGGTGCCCTTTTATAAGAGAGGAGATTATCACTTTTAGAAACCTCTAAAATATTAATTTATAATAAACTCAACCCCCACATAAAAACTTCCAAAGTGACTCAAATTAGGATATGAGGTAAGATAGGGTTGTAATATCATCAAACAATAAAATTTATACATGTTTTGATTTTATTTTAAACCTTCTCGTTTTATTTTATCCTTATTTAATCAATTGAATTTTTTTTGGAGTAATAATATTTTTATTTTAAATTGTTATAAAAACTTAATTATGTGTTGTAATTTCACATAATTAGATAAATTATTATATTTTCGACCATATAATTTTTAATTTTTAATTTTTAAATAATTTAGTGATTTTTAATCAATTTAATAATATGTTATTTTTATAAAATAATAATACTGTCTATTTTGACACTATTCAATTATTTGAATTTAAATAAAATCTAAATATAAGATATATTCGACAAAAAGTATTTAATATAGTACTAACATCTCATATTAATCTAAAAAATTAATTAATCACATTAATTTGTTCATATAATATTTATTTAAATATTTTTAAATCCATTTATTTGATATTTCTCTTAACAAAATAATTACAGCAACATTTATGTATAATTATTTTATATACTTATTTGTTTCATAAAAATTTAAAATAAAATACTATGATGCGTATAAATTTAATATATTCCATAATAATACTTTTACTTGAATTTATTGTCTTAAAATCACAAAATTTATGTTGTTCTATTTATTAATGTATGAGGGTGACAACTTTAACATCATTTAAAATAAAATAATATAAGTGTCATAGTCAGTTTTATAAGGCTCCATGTGGTTCACAAGTAGACCCCTAGATGATTAGGGTATATATTTAATCAACCAATAAGGTTTGGTCATGTTTTTAGTCTTTTTTATGGGTATTGTTATTTTAATAAAACTATATTATTGATTTTTCACTAAATAAATAATTTCTGCATCATTAATGTATAAGCTATTAAAGTAATTATATATTTCGTAAAAATTAAAAATAAATTTCCATGTTGAAGAAAAACATTTTATATTTAAAATTATTATTTTTAATTTAATTTATATTATGTATAACCTTATATTAAAAATATTTTAATTATTAAACTTTGAGTGAGAAAATTTCACTTTCTTTAAATAAAATAAAGTAAAGGTCTTAATCACATCCAAGTTGGTTCCAAAAGATATGATTTAGAACCAACTATATTTTAAGACTAAATATAATCATCCAATTATTTTAATACAAGTGTTAGAGTAATTTTATAATATTATTTTTACCCTTAATTACATAATTTACCTTTCACTGTAGTAAATAAAATTTACCGTAGTTACTATTCATAAGGCCTAAAAATAAAAAGTAGCATATTAACATAATTTAGGACCTCATGAATCCAAATATATAATCCATTTTTCAAATTCAAAACACAGAAGTTGTAGTATTTAATTTAAAATTAATCCCGCTGTTGAGAAAATGGGTTTTAAAAGTTAAAACATTGCAAAAGATTAAAACGTTTTTACCTATGAATTCAATGTAAAATTAATGAAAATGAAAAAAATTATATTTATTTGTAAAAATATATTTTATTTATACTTTAAAACCATCCAATATTACAATTTATCTATATAAAGTATCTTGATGAAAAAAGTTGTTTGTAATTAAAATTTAGCATATTTTTACTATTCATCAAAATGTGAAGGTTTTTAGAATAATGTCAAAATTTTATCCAATTTAAATATTTATATCTTGATTAAAAAAAGAATTTTAATTTTTCAAATTGCAAACTTTTCAAAAATTAGATTTAAAATGGGTAAGCCATCAAAAGGGGACAAAACAACATTTTTTTGAAAAATACTTCTTTTATCTGAAAAATTTATTTTGTTCTCATACCATGTTCTAGAAAATTTGTAAGATAAATTATAATGTTATAAAATAAAAAATGTGGCTAATACTATTCATAATGACTAGTTTATAATAATATTATAATATTTCATTGTTTAGTGAAACTTGGTATTGCGTACCACGCAAGCTATCGAGGAAGGTCGCTCTTGCGTGTAACACAAGCCAAGTATATTGTTGCATGTGATGCAAGCTATTATGGTGTTGCATATAGCGCAAGATATTATTGGTGTAGCGTAAAACACAATACATCAAAGAAAATATTATTTCTCATAAAATTTTGGGGTGTTACAAGTGAGGCGTGGATGGAAAAGAAAGACCAAAAATATAAGGGCATCTTACCATAGCATGAGTCTATGATTGAGAGAACTAATGATGAGGAATCCTACGTAGTTCTAACTAATATACCAAAGGAGGTCCCTTTTCATATATTTTTTTTATCTTGTACAGTTATAATGTATGCATAGTGTAAAAGAAACATGCCTTAGTGCTGGGAATGGATGAGGTCCATTATGAATAATGGGTGACCTAAATGGTAACTAAGGTGGGCTAGGACTATATGAAATTTATGTGGATGGTCTTTACCTTGGTTTTTATATACATATTGTGAGGAAAGTAATCTATCCACAAATATATCATTCAAAGAAATCACTTTTTTAGATTTAGAATGTATACAGAGGGGGACATTTTTTTAGAAATTATGTTGGGGCCAATAATGTAGAATCTTGGAATCACTATGTATCCTATATGAATAAGAATAAATCCACGTATAGTTTTTTAATGGCTCCCTACATATATTTAACTCGTGTGTAGGTATAAGGGAATTTTTATCAATTTTTTCATAATATTAGTGGCATCTACTATACACATCTCTATATCATGTTTAAGGGAGAAAAGAATTTGGTAATACCTTAGAGAAGTACCATCAGTGAAGTGGGGTATCACCATAAAGGTTCGAACACAAAGGTATGAGGGGAATTGTTTGGTAGTTTTTGGTTGGGACTAGGATCTAGGATCCAAGCATTACTATGTATACTATATGGATAGGAATCAATCCATTCATAGTTATTATAGATAAATTTCCCTTGTATATATTGGGATCATTTGAAGGGTATATTAAAAGGGGTTTCAACTTAGTGCATAGATATTTATGAGGAGAAGGTGGAAAATCAAGGTGAAGGGGGAAGCCTCATACATTATTATTTTGATGATGACATGCACTACTACAAGTCATGCTCCCTCATCTTTTATATAAGGAAAATAAGGGGGTTATTATTTTTAGGAATTTCATCTAGGGACAAGATGGTTAATTTTGGAATCACTATGTATCATGTGCTGACAAGAATCAATTTTCATATAACACTTGAAGAGAGTGTCCACCATATAGATCTGGATCATGTGTCGGGGAATGGGGAATTTTACTCCTTGAAAGAGAAGTCACCCACCATCGTCTGGGTGCATGATATCTATCTATTAGAAATATTGTGAAGGAAAAGTTATATTATATTGTGATAAGCTTTCACTAGAAGGGGAATCTTCATAGTATTGTGGACAAATAAGGGTGACTGCTTTTGATTTGGACCATGCATCAGGGAAGTATGTGATAGTGGAAAACCTATGGCTTAACCTGGGATTAGGGAATATGATCATCACTATGTATCATGAAAATCCATGAATAAACCCACATGTGGTTCTTATAAACAATGTTACCTTCATAGATTTAGATCTTGCACATGGATG
Source organism: Viscum album (assembly GCA_963277665.1). Classification (NCBI taxonomy): domain Eukaryota; kingdom Viridiplantae; phylum Streptophyta; class Magnoliopsida; order Santalales; family Viscaceae; genus Viscum; species Viscum album. The sequence goes on from OY728152.1 coordinate 1,490,895,452, forward strand.
GGGGATTTTACATCATCATGATATTATGCTTGGTTTTAGGCCTAGGGGATTCAATTGTCACTAAGTATCATGTAATAGTAGGAATAAATCCACATGTAGTTCTTGAATTTATGACCCCCTTTACATATCTGACACTTATTTAGGGGTGTGTATTTTATTATGAGCACAGGTCCATAAATTGGAGAATATATGTCAAAATCCTCTACATGAATCTAGATCATATGATAGGAATAGGGGAAATTAATGTTCTAATTCATAGGTTGTCCATATGAAAAATACCTCTACATGGATTGAGATCTCATTGAAGGGAGAGAAGTTCTCAAAATGAGTGATCCATTCGGATCAGTTTAGAGTCATGTGGGATGTAACTTCACCTCACTGTTTAATGTCATGTGGTGGGGATGATGACTATATAGTTTAATATCATAGGGTAAGGACGTTTGGTTTCTCATGGGTCTGATCCACATGTGAAGGATAATGATCTTTTCTTTGTTGAGTGAAAATTCAAGAATTGAGTTAAGATTGGGGAATTTTGAATTTTGGTGTGAATATGGAACCATTCATTATGTATTATTTTCTGAATCGGTGGTTGGGACTAGAGTAAAATATCTATATGTCACTACATATCTCAATGGAATGAGAATCAAATAGTGTATATTTCATTGAAATGAAATTATCCATATTATTATAGTTAATATACAGGGAAAGGGAATTTATATTTCATGGATCTAGCTCTAATGTGGTTCATAGTCCTCACAAGATGGCTCACTATAAGTAGTTTAATTTCTTATATGATGGACCACATATCAAGAAGTTTAATTTCATGTTACTGGTATGTTTTAATATTGTTTAACTACGTATGGCTATAATTTTTTCATGTAGTATAACACCAAGTGATTAAGACATAGAAGTTATGTAGTTTGAAGTCTTTCTACTAGGACTTAGGTTCTCATGAAGGTATTAAGAAATGTATTTTTTAAGAGACCTTACATTGCTGGGGGGGCATGATTCATTCCCCATCCCTCATGGATAATGAGCAAGCTCGGTTGGAATGGACCTTGTGTATTATATAAGGCCCTTCCCACTTGGGTTCAGGTTTTTGAGGTTTCGTACCAAGTATAAGCATGTCTCTGAGAACTAGTACCAATTCTCCTTAAAAGAATGAGTTGAGGTTGACCTTCTAATTGATGGGTCACACAATCAAGTTATGATTGAATTAGAGGTTTTGAATTGTATGTAACCTTTTATCATCAAGTCATTTTGGGTCATCAAGTCAATTTTGTGATTATTCATCTTATGATATTTGGTTGCAGATAGAAGTTTTGCGTGATGGAAACTAGACTTTGATGGGTATTACTACCTATGTTCCATAGACAAGTGAGTTTGGGGTCACCTATATGGTGTTATGGGTTTTAGTACAATAGGACCATAAAGCATGAAAGAGATTATCTTGGAAAAGTTTCGTATCGTTATCCACCATTTTCTAAACTATATTTGACAGAGGATTATTAAATGCATATATCTACCCATTTTTTAATGTATGAAAGTGATACAAATGGTTGTACTTGATGTTATACTCCTTATAAAAACTCTTCAACTCCTAAGAACTAAATTTGGTGTCATTGTCCATAAATATTATGTGAGGTACACTAAATCTGGTGATGATATTGGACTTCCTAAAGTTGATGATGTTCTTTGTCTCATCTTCCTTGAGGGGTATAACCTCACCCCATTTGGAAAATAAGTTTTTAGTAGTAAGGATATACTAAAACAACTTAGCTATAGCTAGGGAATATGACCCCATAGCTTCCATTCCCCATATAGAAATTGACCATGAATATTTAATAGTATGTAATAACTTTGGGGGATCATGAATGAAGATTAAATGTATTTGAAATATGAGTAATTTCTTGGAAAACTACACAAAATCTTATATCATCATTAGAAAAAAGTAAACAAGTCTCTTAATTTGGTGGGAGAACCTAGTTTCAGACTTGTGAGCACCGCATGAGCCTATGTGGACTTATTGAATTACAACAGAGGAATCTCATTCTATGATACATATGAGGAGACTCCATTAGATCCTCATTTATAGATGGTTTTATCTTCATTTGGATCATCTTAAAGTGTGAAGTTCACTGCCAAATATTGAATCAGGTCATTTTTATTTGATCTGATTGAAGGGTCCCATTTTGGAGTTAATATATTATGGGGTTCAACCATCCAGAATTGGGTATCGACTCATTACATATTGGGGTTGCACTGATCTAATTGATCGATTTCATATAAAAAATGAATACTAGAAATGGTTCCCTTTAACATACAATGTGAAAGACTGTCACATATTGGTCTAGATCAGTGAGGGTCATGGATACATTATCCAATGCATCATTGTGGGCATTCTATGAGTAAGGGAAATGATGTAGTGTCTGTTCAAAATGGAACTCTACCATCAAGCCCCTCACATAGGAAAAGAGAGGGGTTAATTCTTCTTTATTGATGGAATATTCACAGTTGATCAACTTAATTACTATCTCTAAGTCACCTTTTATATTAAACTAGGTTATCATAGATGCAAGGATAGTTTTAAACCTATAATGAGAGCATGGTATTCTTCCCCATTGTTGATGAAACCTTCAAATAGTAGAGAGTAGGGAAAATTTTCCATGACCACGGAACAAATACAATCCCAAGAACAACCTTGTTGAGCTTTGGGTTTTCCAATATCTTCCCAGTCATACTTTGGGAGGCCCCATCAAAATATATATCTCGTGTTTGTGGGGTGTCATGAGCATACAAAAAATCTTAATCCAAGAGTTAAATGTTTAATGGAATTCTTTCTCAGGGGGATGTGTTGAGAAGATATCATCATGAACCTGCCCTTTGATTGCCTTATATCACAAGAATTGAATGTTATACTATTGTAAAATAACTTCAAATTGGGACATACACCCAGTTAGTACAGGGTAGCTAAGAATATACTTGAGAAAAATAATATGAGAGACTAAGTGGACTTCATGATGTTTCAGGTAATACCATATCTTTTCACTGTGAATATATTTGTAAGGAAGTTCTTATTGATATCATAATTTCAAGCCTTAGCATCAAGAATCATTCGTATGAGATAACAAGGGTTATTTTTATTTTCTATAGAATTATTATGCATGATAAGGCCACACTGTGATCGCTCCATGAGGAACACATATATAATGAGTTTCTTCCCTTATATTGGTGGTATTAAGACTGGTATATGAAGTAGGAATTACTTGAGGTCCCCAAAAATGTCCTGGTAGTATCTGTCACGCTGGTATGTAACTCCCTTCTTTATTAACTTATTAAAGGGGGAATCTTTGATCCAGGTTAGATATGAAACACCTGATATAATTGAGGCATCCCTAGATCCCTTTTAACTCTATAAGATTTCAAGGAGGTGTAATTGTGATAATTACGCTAGTATTCTCTATATAAAGCACAATTCCATGGTGGCATACCATGAATCCAAGGAATCTCCCTGATGTTATCCCAAAATTGAACTATAGTGGACTCATCTTCAAACTAGTTCCTAATTTTAAATTGAATTTGGATAAATAGTTCCTAAACTGAAATTCATAACAACTAAATTTGGTAGGATGGTACATATTATATTTTTAGTAATAAAATAATTACAATATTAAATTTTAATCAGGATTAATAAGGGTAAAAATTGGTAAATAAAGTATCATGAATTTTTAATAATTAAAAATCCCCTTTCACTTTATAGAAATACCTTTTGTATTACGTCATACTCACATGTATCACCTCCCATTTATTCACTTAATTAACCTTAATCACCTAACCCACCTAACACCCATGTGATTCCATTTTCACCCCTTACCTTACTTTAGTTTCCATGAAAAATACACTCTTTTCACTTATAAAAGGAGTTCACTCTCACCCATTTTCTCATCCCTATCCTCAAAAGGGCAATAAAAACAAATTTTCATTCCCTTTTAATCATTAAATCTCTCCCAAGTATTTACTAAGGTTTTAATATTTTTTATCAGGCTTCAAAAAGCTACATAGTATGGTAAGGGTTATTTTTCTCCTCTTTTTTATTCAAGTACTTATTTTGTGATAATCCATTTTTATTTCCAAATGATTATTATTACATGTGTTCATAATCAATAATTTAATATAAAAATTATTCCCTAATGACTATATATTACTCTACTATATCATTAAACCCATTTTATAATCCCTTTTCTATAGTTGTCATGTCACACCCTGACTTTTTTGTTTATTTTTATTTTATTAATTTTTTTTGGCTTTGGGTTCTCACGCCAAGGTCCGAGCTGGGTCCCGGATTAAATTTTTTTCATTTAATATTTTTAGCGGGTTTCGGACCCATGCGCGGTCACCGCACAGTGGGCAGTAGTCGCGTGATCCCCCCAGGTGTCGTGCAATTTCTCTTTATTATTTTATTATTGTATTATTAATATTATTATTTTTCATTAATTTTTTGATATTATTATTATTATTGTTATATTAATGGTATTGTTATTATTGTCATAAATTATTATTGTTGATTTTTATAATTATTATTCATGTTATTAAAAATTAATATTATTATTGAGAAAGTCATTGTTAGAAATTTTATTTTTATTATCTTTAAGTTTATTATGTTAAATGTAATTATAACTATCATTATCTTATTATTATTATAGTTTTATTATTATTATTATTATTATCATTATTATTTTTATGATAATAAAATGAAAAAAAAGAAAAAAATCCCTAACCCTACCTGCACAGCCCCCCACCCCTTCCCCTTTCTGTGTCCCACGCGCGCACAGCCCCTCCCCACCCTGGTTCTCCCTTCGCCCATGCCCTGTCCACAACCCCACCATCGCCTCCCTTTCCTCTGGCCTCCTTCGATCTCTCGCGCGTCGTCCAGGCTGCTCCGGCCCCCGCCGTCCAGGCCAATTCAGCGCACCTTTGTCGCTTCGCCGACCCACACCCCCGTCGCCTCACACCCCACATCCCCGTCGCCTTGCCGCTCCGGCCACCGACCGCCTCCTCCGGTCGGCCGCAACCTCCTCCAGTGGGTCTCCTCCCCCCCCCCCCCCACCTTTTGGTGTGTTCTCACTTTGGTTTGTGCCTTTTTTCAGATTTAATAAACCCTAGTGTTCGGGTTGAGCGTCATGCGTTTCTTGCGTTGCTTTAGGTGTGTGGTTGATTCGCGGGCGTTGTCCTTGCTTCCACTGAAGTGGCATCGCATCCGAACTTTGTTTGAGGTAGGTGAATTCGATTAATTCTTTTCCTAATAACTCTATTAATACTTGTGTTCTTTCATTTAATTTTTAATCCTGATTCGCATCTTCGTTACACTCTTAATTAGTCTTGTATAGTGTTCTTAAAATTTTTTGAGTTTCTGAAAAATATGTCTTAAGTCAATTCCTGGTTTAGGTCTACATGTGTCTATGATAATGTTTGTGATTATGTGCCAGATCTTGTTTTGTTAATTTTTAAAATATAATTCACACCTTTAAAACACACTTGGTTAACTTATTTTGATGTTCCAACATTGGTAAAATTGGCTAAAATGGGTCCTTGGTGTGGTTCTTCAATTATATCTATGTATTTATGCACTTGGGTTGTTGATAAAAATGTGATGTGAGATTTTAAGGAAAAATGAAGTGATTTTTGTGGTTTTTATCATAGTTTCATTTTATTAAAATGGTGAAAATGTGATTTGGGTTTTTCATGTGAACATGATGATTTTATAGTGTGGTTTGAAATATTTTTTTTGGAAGGTTCTCTTGTTTCATAAATGTTGGTTGGCAATTTGGTAATTAGGTGGAGTGTTGGGTATGGTTTGAAAATGGAAAGTGGTGTTTCTAAAATAGTTTTCTAAATGTTTCTTGGATGTTATGTGTTCCATTATATGTTGGCACATCCATGGGTGCACTAGGTGCACACATGGATGCGTTCTCAAATGAAGATGAGACTTTAAATATAGTTTTCTTAAAACCTTGTTTTCTTAAATGTATCCTTGGTCCCCAAATGATTTTTTATCCCTTGTGTGACTTCTACAAATGGGTTAAAATTAAATCCCAATGGGTATGCTCGTTTGGATCTTGGTGTGTGATTTGTTGAGTGTTTGGATTAAGGGGTCATTTGGAACTATTTTCAAGTTGCATGTTTTTCCTAAAATGTGAAAAGTATTGTTTAGTGAGTTCTTGGGAAAGTGGTGTTCCACATGGTTATCAGAATTAATTAGAAATGATTTTGGTAAAATGTATTTGGGGTGTGTAAAACTTCGAGGCATGTTTGACATTGTTAATTTAAAAGAGATGTTTTGTGATGAATGTGGAAAGGAATGTGGTTTGAAAAATGTGTACATCTGGTTGGAAACTTAAGGTGTTTTGTGAAATGTTTTAAGAAATGTTTTATGGTATTATCTGTTTGACGGCTCGGTTGGCAATTTGTTAATGTAAAATGTTTGAGGTGTACTTGAGGGCATTCTTGTCTAGGGTAACCCTTTATGGGTGAACACATAGGAAGCGTCTGTGTTTGGGGTAGGCAAGTGCGGTGAGAGGAGTCATGTGTGCGAGGGCCTTCCTACTTACACAATATTATTATAACCACCATGGTTTCATGGGTGTCTTTTAGATGACCGAGTGATGGTTGCTAATCAACCCCGATTAGATAGGTTGGTACCCCCTGGATTCATTATTAGGCCAGGAGGGCTTTGCCACTGGATTGGTTAGTCGGGTGGCCAGTTGGTTATAGACTTAGGAGCTTCACCATACGCCGACAGGTGGTTCCGAAACCGAGTACATCAAGGGGTTGTCTAAGGGTGTTTAGGATCACCCATGGTTACTGGATTATTCACATTGCTTGATTAATTTTGGCCATACTTGTTTCCAACTTACACTGTTGTCTATTTCTTTTTAGCACATCCTTGGTGTACCTTGTTTGAGTTCTATTTATAAAATGGAAAATGTTTCAGAAATTTTATGTAGTGTGCACTGGATTTTCAAATAGAAAAAAAAGTATGTTTCTTGTTTTTAAAATGTGAAAAACCTACTTTTATATTTATATTTTTCAAACCTATGTTAATGGTTTGTGTTGGGAAAGGAGAGTTGGATTCTGTGGTTTACCTTGGCGACCCTACTGATCATTTTTAATGCTCACGCCTATTTTATCATATCAGTTGAAGGTTCCCTTTGCACAAGTTTTCTTGGCTGATTTGCTCATTATTGGAGCAAGGACGGCCTTTGGTCGGGAGGTGACCTGAGAGGTCACATGGAGGTATGTTTAGCTATTTAGTTTTCTTTTCCACTGCTAGTATTTTTTTTATTGTCATTCTTTGGTTAGTTTCTTGTGTTTATTTTATCTTTAGGGGCCAAATCGTTCCCAACAATTAAGTTTTGATGCCCGACACTAGATTTCATCTCGGGGGGATCAGGAACGCCCCTTGGGACTTTTCGCAGACCGGCTCGGGTGACTGGTTTAGGGTTGACCCCGAGCTCGTTCGTGACAAAATGGTATCAGAGGAGGCCCTTGTTATTTGGGGTGTCTGGTAGATGGATATTAGGACCGTCTTGACTTGGGTGGTAGGTAAGGGAAGGACTTCATGAACCCTCCCTCATTCCGAACCTCGAGTCTCCAGGGGTAGTCCGGGAATTGAGTCTTGTGTTTTTGATTTGGATTGAGGGATGACAACGGAGGAAAGCCGGTGTCATGTCGTGACCTCACATGGAGTAGTGACCCATGTGGAGTCCGAGTGCACGGTTTAAGTTCATCCTAGTTACTGATGCTTACTTGGGGTGTGGCTCACTACCATGTCGTCGGGTTAACCGTAACTGCTAGATCCTTATTCCATCGAATCATTGTAAGTTTCACTCTATTTGATTCTGGTTGGTAAAATCATGCTTTCGGAAGTGAAAGTTTGTTTTTAAATGAAATTGTTTCCTATAAAATAATTTTAAATTGGTAAAGCGGGTTTTAAAATTGAATCATTTTGGTTTGGAAATTTTGTAAGTGCTTGGGTTTCGATGAGGAAAGGACGTGACCATGGGTACTCTTTATGGAAGATCACATCTGTGTGGGTGTGTACAAGAAGTGTGTGGGGAAACGTGTTTATGGATGACGTGGATGGAAGTGGTTGGACACATTTGATGATTCATTGGATGCCTTGGGTAAGTTTTGAAATATAAAGGTTTTGAAAAATTGGTTTTTTCTTGAGGAGTGGATTTTTGTCTTGGATTTTTTGCTTATGAAAAGTGGTTTTGGTATTCAGAAAGTGGCCTTGAAAGAAAGCATTTTTTTTAATCTAAAATGAAAAAGGGATTTTTATGTTGTGTTTGTATCTTCTTGTTTCTTTTGAGCTGGTTGTTTTGGATGAAGGCACTTTCTTTGATGTCGCTTTGACTTGACATTGGTTTTGGATCTGTGTTTTATATGTTGTTTAGAAAATTCCACCCAGAAATATTCCCAAGGTTTCTGATAAGTCATGCCCAGCTTTTGGTCCTTCTCGGACGTTGCATGTCCTTCATGGAAATCGAGGTCTGTTAGAGGCTGTAGAGTGGCATGAAGAGGTCGACCGTGTCTTCAGGGTATTGGGAACTCCCGAAGGTGTCAAGTTGCGTGCTATTTTGGGTCTGTTTGAAGGTCCAGCTTTGGATGAATGGGAGTTATTCGCCCCGCCATCAATGCAATTTGGGATGACATGGGATGTCTTTAATACCATCTTTGTTCGATGGTTTATAACCTAAGAGGTGAAGATGAAGAAAAGAGAAGAGCTTATGCGCATTCAACAAGGCTAACAGATGGTGAAGACATATGTTGACCATTTCAAGGAACTTGTGTCCTTTTCTCCGGAGGCAACTTCGCAGGATTTGATGAATAATTATCTCTTCATCGGGGGTGTTCGCCCAGAAATCAAGGAGCGGGTCCTCTCTTCCAAGACCATCATTTCAATAAGCTGATGGATGAGGCGTTCCTAGCTGAGTTGGTGTCCAGAGTACTGACGGTCGGAAATCCAGCGTATCCAGTTACTCGTAAAGGTTCCCCATATGGAGAGCAGGGTGTGCTAGAGGGATCTATTATTAAATAGTTCCCCGTAGTGGTTCTGGGTTCCAGTCCGTCATATCGTTCAGTGGTTTGCCACCAATGTGATCATTCCAGGCACGTGAAGCCGTCATGTCGCACCCCTCTGAAGACGTTTCATCGTAGCGGTTTCTTGGGTCACTTGGAGAAGTTTTGCAGGAAGCGTTTCCTGAAGAAGATGCGGTAACTAGAGGATTCTAGTGCCTAACTCTGAGGCAGGAGATGCATTATCCATAAGAGCCCCAACCATAGGTCTCGGGGTGAAGCTCGCGCGCAGTCAGGAGTTGCCAGGGGTGTGAAGCCTCAGTTCGGGTTTTGTGTTCTGTGTTGGCGGTGGGACATTTAAAGTATTTTCGTTCTTGTTTTTATACTGGTTAAAGTTTTGGTGTTTTTGTAAGTTCATTCTTTCATCATGGTGTTATGATGGACTTGTCCTATTATAATCCAAGCAGTTCTGTTTGTGTGGACGTGTTTTTCTGAATCGTGTGCTTTTCTTAAAAGTGTGTTTGGACCTTATGTGGGTTAATCTCGGTTTAGCGGTTTTCGTTTGGAGATTCAAGTGAGGTGTAAGAGTTGATGTTTGTAGTTATGCTCGGGATCATTGTTTCAGATAGGTTCTTCTTAGAGGTTTTTCTCTAGTGTTAGGAGTTCCCACGTCGCCCCCCCCCCCTTCCCGGAGTGCTATTTTTGGATGTTAAATTTCTGCTCTAGTTGAGTTCTTGTGGTGGGTAGAACCATATCATGTTCTTCCATTCTCTTTTTTTGGGGTTTCTTTCGGTTTTAGTCAGGCATGGTTTCTTATTTTGGTTATTGTTCGGGTGGGTGAATTTCTGGGGGCAGAAAGTGTCTGTGGTGGGGAGAATTGTCACACCCTGACTTTTTAGTTTATTTTTATTTTATTAATTTTTTTGGCTTCATGTTTTCACACCAAGGTCCAGGCTGGGTCCCAGATTAAAATTTTTGTCGTTGAATATTTTTAGCGGGTTTCGGACCTGTGCGCGGTCACCGCACGGTGGGTAGTAGTCGCGCGATCCCCCAGGTATCGTGCAATTGCTCTTTATTCTTTTATTATTGTATTATTAATATTATTTTTTTGTTGTCATTAATTTTTTGATACTATTATTATTATTATTATATTAATGGTATTGTTATTATTGTCATAAATTATTATTGTTAATTTTTATAATTATTATTCTTGTTATTAAAAACTAATATTATTATTGAGATAATCATTGTTAGAAATTTTATTTTTATTATCTATAAGTTTATTATGTTTATTATAATTATAACTATTATTATCTTATTATTATTATTTTATTATTATTATTATTATTATGATAATAAAATGAAAAAAAAACAAAAAAATCCCTAACCCTACCCACACAGCCCCCCCACCCCTTCCCCTTTCCCTGTCCCGCGTGCGCACAACCCCTCCCCACCCTGGTTCTCCCTTCGCCCGCACCCCGTCCGCACCCCCCCCCCCCCCCCGTCGCCTCCCTCACCTTCGGCCTCCTCCGAGCTCCTGTGCACCGTCCAGGCCGCTTTGTCCCCCGCCGTCCAGGCCGCACCAGCGCACCTCCGTTGCCTTTCCGACCCACACCCCCGCCGCCTCGCGCCCCGCATCCCTGTCACCTTGCCACTCCGACCACTGGCTGCCTCCTCTGGCCGGCTGCGGCCTCCTTCAGCGGGTCTCATCTAGCCTGACCCCCCCCCCTTCGGTGTGTTCTCACTTTGGTTTGTCCTTTTCTTCATATTCATTAAACCCTAGTGTCCGGGTTGAGCCTTATGCGTTTTTCGCAATGCTTTAGGTGTGAGGTTGATTCACGGGTGTTGTCCTTCCTTCCGCTGAAGAGGCATTACATCCGCTCTTTGTTTGAGGTAGGTGAATTCAATTAATTCATTTCCTAATCACTCTATTAAAACTTGTGTTCCTTCATTTAATTTTTAATCTTGATTCGCAGCTTCGTTACACTCTTAATTAGTCATGTATAGTGTTCTTAAAATTTTTTGAGTTTCTGAAAAATATGTCTTGAGTCAATTTCTGGTTTGGATATACAAGTGGCTATGATAATGTTTGTGATTATATTCCAGATCTTTTTTTTTAAAATTTTTAAAATATAATTCGCACCATTAAAACACACTTGGTTAACTTATTTTGATGTTCCAACATTGGTAAAATTGGCTAAAACGGGTCCTTGGTGTGGTTCTTCAATTATATCTATGTGTTTATGCACTTGGGTTGTTGATAAAAATGTTATGTGAGATTTTAAAGAAAAATGATGTGATTTTGGGGGTGTTTATCATAGTTTCATTTTATTAAAATGGTGAAAATGTGATTTGGGTTTTGCATGTGACCATGATGATTTTATAGTGTGGTTTGAAATCTTTTTTTTGGATGGTTCTCTTGTGTCATAAATGTTGGTTTGCAATTTGGTAATTAGGTGGAGTGTTGGGTATGGTTTGAAATTGGAAATTGGTGTTTCTAAAATATTTTTCTAAATGTTTCATGGATGTTCTGTGTTCTATTAGATGTTGGCACATCCATGGGTGCACTAGATGCACACATGGATGCGTTCTCAAATGAAGATGACACATTAAATATAGTTTTCTTAAAACCTTGTTTTTTTAAATGGATCTTTGTTCCCCAAATGATTTTCGATCCCTTGTGTGACTTCTATAAAGGGGTTTAAAATAAATCCCAATGGTTATGCCCATTTTGCTCTTGGTGTGTGATTTGGTAAGTGTTTGGATTAAGGGGTCGTTTGGAACTATATTCAAGTTGCATGTTTTTCCTAAAATGTGAAAAGGATTGTTTAGTGAGTTCTTGGGAAAGTGGTGTTCCACATGGTTATCAAAATTATTTAGAAGTTATTTTGGTAAAATGTATTTGGGGTGTGTAAAGATTAAAGGCATGTTTGACATTGTTCATTTAAAAGAGATGTTTTGCGATGAATGTGGAAAGGAATGTGGTTTGAAAAATGTGTACGTATGGTTGGAAACTTAATGTGTTTTTTGAAATGTTTTAAGAAATGTTTTATGGTATTATCTGTGTGATGGCCTAGTTGGCACATTGTTAATGTAAAATGTTTGAGGTGTACTTGAGGGCGCTCCTGTCTAAGGTAACCCTTTATGGGTGAACGCATAGTAAGCGTCCATGTTTGGGGTAGGAAAGTACGGTGAGATGAGTCATGCGTGCGAGGGCCTTCCTACTTACACAGTATTATTACAACCACCATGGGTTCCAGGGAGTCTTTTAGATGATCAAGTGATGGTTGCTGATCAACCCCGATTAGACGAGTTGGTACCCACCGGATTCGTTGTTAGGCCAGGCGGGCTTCGCCACTGGATTGGTCGGTAGGGTGGCCAGTTGGTTATAGACTTAGGAGCTTCACCATACACTAATAGGTGGTTTCGAATCCGAGTACATACAGGGGTTGTCTAGGGATGTTTAGGATCACCCATGGTTACTGGATTATTCACGTTTCTTGATTACTTTCGGCAATACTTGTTTCCAAGTTACACTATTGTTTGTTTCTTTTTAGCACGTCATGGGTGTACCTTGTTTGAGTTATGTTTATAAAATGGAAAATGTTTCGGAAATGTTATGTAGTGTGCACTGGATTTTCAAATAGAAAAAAAAGTATCTTGCTTGTTTTTAAAATGTGAGAAAACCTAATTTTGTATTTGTATTTTTCAAACCTGTGTTAATGGTTTGTGTTGGGAAAAGAGAGTTGTATTTTGTGGTTTACCTTGTCAACCCTACTGAGTATTTTTAATTATCACGTCTACTTTATCATTTCAGTTGCAGGTTCCCTTTGCACAGTTTTTCTTGGCTGAGTTTCTCATTATTGGAGCAAGGTTGGCCTTTGGTCGGGAGGTGACCTGAGAGGTCACATGGAGGTGTGTTTAGCTATTTAGTTTTCTTTTCCGCTGCTAGTCTTTTTTTTATTGTTAATCTTTGGTTAGTTTCTTGTGTTTATTTTATCATTATGGGCCAAATCGTTCCCAACAATTAAGTTTTGATGCTCGGCACTAGTTCCCATCCTGGGGGGATCGGGAACGCCCCTCAGGACTTGCCGCAGACCAGCTTGGGTGACCGGTTCAGGGTTGACCTCGGGCTGGTTCGTGACATGTCATGCTGCCGAAATCTCCCCTTTATTATCTCCCTCCCCTTTTCAAGTCAAGAACTCACCTTGTTAGAATCTTTTTTTATTTCCATTTTATTATGATTTTACTTGTTAATATTCAATAATTTATTGTCTAAATGTTTTCTTATTAATTATATACTACATTTATCACTCATTAAACCCATTCCATGACCCTTTTTATACTCATCACCCTATTAAAAATCATTCATAGTTTTTCATCATCATGCTGTGAATACCCAACTATAATATAATTATAGGGTATCCATATAATTTAATTTTATAAAATTTTATGTATATTAAAAAGGTTTAGAAATATGTGACTAAGATAGTTTTTTTTGTTATACAAGAGATCATAGTGTGATCAACTAAGAGATAATTCAAGGTGAAGGGTTTTCATGAATCATATATTTTCCTTGGGTCATAATCCCTCCAATTTGAATATTATATTTCAATATTTATCTATTTTAACCTATGATTTTTTATGTTATATTTACATATTATTTTCTTGAAGATTATTTTTTACACCAAATACTTATTCCTTTATGGATCTCTAATTTTTTCAAAATTAATTTTTTTTTCAAAATACTTAATATTTATTTTCACTCTATATCCATGTTTTCATTCCCAAAAATGTTCTAAATTATTTTTATTTGAGCTAATATGGATTATTTTTTATGAATCTCAAAATCCTAATTACCCATTTTTAAAAGGAAATTTTAAAACTCTTTTTACAATGTGGGTTTTTTTAAATAATGATATTTCAAAAGAAAAAATGGTTTTCCATCCTTTCAAAAATAAAATATTTCAAATTCCACTTCACATTTTTTATAAACTTTTTTTCATTTAAAGGATATTTTATTTGGAACTCTTGAAAATATGTTTTTCAAAAATTATTCTCTTTCCCTTCTCAAAAATGTTTTTTAAGTAATTTACACTTTATCTTTTATATAAATGTTTAAAAGATGTTTTGAAATCTTTTGTATATTCACATCTAATTTTATTATAATGTTTATATCATATGAAGTGATACTTTTATCATCCTCTATATATTATTATGTTATAATTCCTTTTATAAAATAATATTTTTATATCCTATGGTTTCTTAAGTTCAAGTTATGTGAACCCCCATTATTTTTTAATAGATTTGTTAACATATGTTTATGATTGATTTTAAGTGGTACACATATGTATGGATGATGAAGGGTGGGATTCAATATCTCACTATAATGAATTGGTTTAACTTTAAGTATCATGCACTCAAAAGGGTACATGGGAAGATTTATATCAATCTAAAGGGTATATGGGATGATTTATCCAAAGCCTAGGGGTACATGAGAAGGATTTATCTCAATACCAAGAGGTACATGGGAGGTTTTATCCCAAGAAAAATGGTGTGTGGTAGGATTATACCAACCCCAATAAGGTACATAGGTGGTTATTACTATCCTATTATGTGATGAATTTCATATTGGGTAGCCTTGAAAAGTGTTTTCTATGATTATTTTAACGCCATAATATTATTTCATAATATTGTGCCAATTATTATGATTCTAAACTCATATTTAATGTCTATCATGATTACCCACACATTCTTCATTGTATATGTTTGTTCATTTGAGATTTCATGTCTTTATTTCATGAATTATGGATAGTGTTTATTGTTCCATGTTTTTTAAAATAAATTTATCCTTTACCCATGTTGTGTCATATGATTATGATATAACCCTTGATGACATGTTGTTATTTTTAATTTACTAAGTGATTGAGATCACACCTTTCATATGATTTTTATTTAAAATAATTATAAGTATATTTATAACTTGTGAAAATTTGATGATGGAATCTAGGTGAGTTCAAATAAATATAAATTATTTAATATTACGATGTTTATATAGATAATCTCCAATACACTAAGCCTTTTCCTCCATAGTTTGTGAAACTTTTTATGAGATGTATTAATTAAATCATGGTACTAATGTGTTATTTATGTATGTTTAGTTTGGGTCTCTATATATCTGTTTTGAATTGGAAAATTTTTTCCCTTGCACTCATTGTATTCTAATGTTCTTGACTATTTATTAGAATTTTGATCTATTTTATATATTCCTTTGGTATTTAAATTGGTTTTATCTTTGTGGGAGAAATCATTCCCAATGGTAATTCTTGATGATAGGTCACTTTCCTCCAACCTCTAGGGATCAGGAACGCACTTCAGGCCTTTCAAAATGTCAACTTGGGTGTATTGTTCAAGGATGACCTAGATCGAGCTCTGACATTATTCTAATTTAATTATTAAATCTATTTTTAAAAAATATGAATTAATTATTTTATTGCACTTATTAAGGAGAATGAAAATCCATCCCCCATTTTATATACCATATTATTTTCAGGTCTTATCAATTCAATAACTTGTTGAATAATTTATAGGTCTTTCTCTTAGTTTAGTATCCTAATAAGATTCCTTCATCTTCTAATTCTATATATTTCACTTGATTACATAATTTATTCTAGATATAACATTTTCTTCCAAACAATATAAAGTGTTTTAGTTTCAGTATCAATCCATTCCACATATGGAATTCTATTCTCCCTAGGACACCACAAATACTAGTTTTTATATAAAAAATAACTTTCACCACTTCGATCTAATAATTCATTCATATATCATTCGAAATTAGTAGTGTATTTTCCATATTTCTCACCATCTGATTCTACCTTTCCACATCACTATTTTATTTTTGAGTCCTTATTGATGAAACTCCATGTTTTATTTCATTCCTCTCTAAGTAGTTTTTCAATTTGATAAAGGTGTGAAATGTGCAATTATCTAATATTGGAGTCGTGATTGATCTTTTGGTTTCATTTTTATCTTATATTGGGAAACAATTGATGACCTCTATCATTTATTTCGTTGTCTACCTAAATATTATGTAACTCATTCTAATATAATAATCAATAAAAAATATAAATTCTCTTAAAATTCTATTTTATAATATTTTATTAGGCCATAATCATTAGTGTGAACAAGATCCATCATATTTAATGCACTTTTATTCTTCAAGCATTATAGATTTCTCACTATCTTATCTCTCATAAAAGTATCACAAGTGTTCTCATTATCTCTCTTTTTGGTAGGAATATCTATAAAATATTTTAGATTCGGTAAATTATTCAATATTTGTTTATGTTTTCAACAAAGACATTGATACCCTAAATATATATCCTCTTCCACTATAAAGAGATATGTGTCCTTGTTATTTTCTACTTGATATAAATTTCCATTTGTTATCAATACTATCATCAGTGAATTTATAGCCTTACATTTTTGTAGGAATTCCTTCTAATTAAATGTGACATTAATTCCCTGGTCATAATGTTGGGTTTCTCTTGAAATATTATATCATAGTTTCCCACACAAAGAACCTAAATATTTTTAAACTCGTCCCTAGAAATCCCTATTTTTTCACTTCCTTTTATCTTTAAGGAACCATCGTTTATAAATAGAACAATAACATTATATTATCAGTTTATATTCTTCAAAAGATACCTAGTAACATGGGATGAACACTAAGGGTCAGCGATTTAGGTGTTATTTGTCTTTATTTATATAAATAAAATATCACATCCTGACCCACTGAGGCCTTCCTGGCCGACGATAAGCTGAGTGGAACTACCTCAAACCTACCTCTAATAGCCCAAGAGATGGTGACTAGTGCCAAGAATGAATAACCCATACATTGGAGGAATTATCCTAATGTACATTTATTCATGATCATGTCTCCAAGCCGATACAATGTTGAGAAAGTAAAAGCAATTAATACCATAAATGCATGCACATAATTTAACCCACGTTGGAGTATGAAAATATTATTGAAAATGATAAAGTTTCTAAATAAAATCCCAAAAAAATTGTAGAGAGTCCAACCTTCTCATAAGGAGGGGACCACTGTCAAATGAAACCAACATGAAAACACCTTAGTTTTTCTATTCTAACTATGTTCCGACTTCTCCTTGTCCTCCTAGGACACCATCAAAAGGTTCATCATATTCATCAGACATGACATGTGTGGGGAGATCCCTTCAATGGTTGAGTATAACAATACCCCTTAGGACACCCTAAAATCACTAACCATAATGCATCAAGTGTATTCGACACATAACAGTAATACAAGAATAAACCCAAATATACGCATAACTGAAAATTAGTATCAAATGGTCTAAACCAAAACCCGCCAGCCATAGGATATTTCTTATAGCCTCAAGGTAATGCTCATTATGGGAGTACTCACTCTATGATACATGATATCATTGGTGATGCTCATCCAAGAGGTAATTATCATTGGGCCCTACCTAATAATTACTCGTTGGGTCCCAGAAGAACCCATCATCCAGTTAAGGTATCACACCCAATGATACTAGGAGTTACCATAAACCTAACTAGATCAGCCTGCTAGATAAGTTATCGATGCCCTATTCATGGTGTTAATGCTAATACCACAAACCCACCTAGGATTTATAGAGTATCCCAACCAAGTCTCGCAGGGGGATGCACAAAACTCTATCAAATACTCCACATATATAAGGTATCACAATCCTATTCCAAGTATGTAATGTTTCATTGTACCATCTTTCTAATGGACCAAGGTATCACAGTCAACTAAACCTTGTTTATAAAAAAGATACAAAGGGATCCAAGCCATCTCTATGGAAGTAAATGATGTGTACATAGGGTACCCGACATGAAACTCTAAATCTTGACCTACCCATGTCTTTGAAAGAGTTCATAGGCATGTGTGCATGTACCTCAGGTCATACTCATGTACACCTGGCCACGTTTAAGTACTTGGCTCAACTGATGTACTCTAGTCCTGTCTAAGTACACATATTATCCTGTTTACTCAACCTATGATCATGTATCCTCCGAGATACATAGCATGCCCCCAGTCAGAGGTCACATAGTGTGTTTTAGAGACCACATAGTGTGTAAACATTATCATTGTGCAGAGGGGGTCCCACATGATTGTGTATCTTCATATTACACACTGTGTACCAAGGAATTTTCATAAATCGTTGGTTCCTTCTCCATATACTCCCAATCCATTGTCACCTATAGATCTTTTATGATTATCATAGGAAATGGTGTATCTATCTTGGACACCCCTCTTTGTCACTTCTCCCCAGAAATGGGGCTTCTATCCACTCAAAAATCGATTTTTCGAGTCGAACTGTCACTACACTA
Organism: Viscum album; assembly: GCA_963277665.1. Taxonomy (NCBI): domain Eukaryota; kingdom Viridiplantae; phylum Streptophyta; class Magnoliopsida; order Santalales; family Viscaceae; genus Viscum; species Viscum album. Next base: position 1,490,913,932 of record OY728152.1, read on the forward strand.
AGTTGTTTCCACATATCCACAAGGAAGAACGAAATTGGCCAGTCTGATCTTGATCTTCCTTATGCCATCCTCTATCATTGTACATCGATCAAGCCCTCAATTGCTAACAACACCTATGTTACTGATTTCTTAGTATTAATAATGGTTATGAAACAATCAAATACCCAATATTCATCAAACCGTGGGTCAAATAAATTTCCTACGATGAACGAGAAATGAAACAATGGAGAAAACCATAAACAATGAACATTAGGGAAAAAACTATTCTTTTTTTTGTTTTGTCCACAATAAGTTGTTGTGTAATAGATGAATGAAGAGGAATAATAAGCAATGAAAAATAAATCAACTAATAAATAAATCAATTTCGATGCCCAAATCAATTATTATTCATGGAATTCATCCATGCTTGACACAAGATAAATAAATCGGATGAAAATAATAATAAGTCAATCATCTTACCAAGATTTTGGATCAATAAATTATGAAGAATGATTATGTATTATCATCATCGGTAAGATCCACAAACTCTATTGGCATAGATGGTCTGTGTATTACTAATCTTATCTAATTCCATCCACCAATGTCTCTCCAACAGTTCCTCTCCAGGTCCCCAGGGTTATATGGGTAAACCTGAGATTTTCCGATAATGAGGTATTTATATATGAGATATTAAGGTCATTATTCCAATGAAATAAAATAAATAAAATAATTATTGTTTTTATTTTTATCATTCACAAAAAAATTTTCACAAACACTCGACATTGAAAAAGGTTATGTCACACCTAGGATAAAACCCGCATTATGAAATCAACGATGACCTTGGATTTAAAGTCATAGATTCCATTGTAATTTTATTCCACTTTTTCAAGAAAACTATGCACAAATGATATTAATATATTTATTATTTTTTGAATATCAATATTAGGTTCACTAGGCCTCTGAATCTCACGTCATCTTAGTGAATAGCTTTAAAAAAATTATTATATATATTTAAAATATTTACTTGTAAAAAAAGACATTAAATTATCCCCAACTTAGGGATTTTCCTCCTGAAAAGAAAAAAAACTACTCAAAAAGGTGTGTGTACTAAGCTCGCATCTGGGTCACATTCTCCCAAGGTCCCTCCAAAATATTCGCATACTGCCACTATACATGCACCAAAGGAATCACTCACCCATGGATGATCCTATCCCACTCATACTCAATCATCACTAGGTACTCTACAAAGGTAGATTTATCTTCGATGTTTAACTCACATCATTCAATAACATGCAGTGGTTCATGCACATACCTCCTCTACATTGACCCATGCAAGACATCATACACTTGGTCAAAATGTGGTGGTTGGGTCAATCAGTAATCCACATAACCAACCCTACAGATTATCTATAAAAGTTAAATGAATCTCAGAGATAACTTTCCACCCTGGCTGAATCTCATGAACACATGGTCTATGTTTCCGGTACTTTTTTTGTACTCGGATTATGCGATATAGATGGATGCATGCATTTGGTATCAATTTTATTTTACCTTTTAGTATTATATGGGTATTTGGATATGTGTGCATGTGTATAGGTACATTAGGATAATGTCTCCCATGTTTGTGATATACCTACTCTGCACTGGTCAATATCCCCTGGCCTATAGGAGACGGGATTGGGGTTGTCATACTCAACTTATTGCCAGATAGGCAGAACCTGACAGGTCGGTTCATGACACCCCAGTTTGTCTAGACTAACTATGCTCCACCTTCCACCTATCCTCTTAGGACACTGTCAAAAGGGTTTTCATCTTCATAAGATAGGAAACATGTAGGAACATACAATTCTTGGGTGATTATAAAAATACCTAGAAGGAAACAATTAAATCACTAAGCATGAAGCTTCAAGAGTAGTCATATCATAACTTTAATACAGTAATTAACCTAGATATACTAATAACAGACAACAAGTCTCAAATGGTCTCAACCAAAACCCACCAGCCAGAAGATAATTATCAAGGCTTCAAGTTAATTATTTTTCTATGAATACTCACTCTTTGTTCCATGTTATCACTAGTCATGCTCATCCAAGAGGTCATGATCATTGGGCACTACTCATGTAGTACTCACTATATCATATAATATCACATCATCTAGGTAGGGAATCACACCTAAGACTACTGGGGGACATCACAAACCCTACAGGATCTTCCTTCAAGATAAGGGATTGATTCTTTATGAATGGAAGTTAGGTTCATACCATGAACCCCACCTAGTAATGATAAAGGTTCCCACCCTGGTCCCTTAGAGGGACACACCGAACTCTATCCAATATTACACCCATATAGTGGATCAAAATCCCATGTTGAGGATGTAATGTTTCATTGTACCCTCATAAGAAAAGACTAAGGAATCACACTCAACAAAAACTTCTCTATACTGAAGATATTAAGGGATCCAAGCTGCATCAAAAAATGTACATGGAATTTTAATAGGTCACATGGCATGTACCTCCAAATATGGACATGATTGTGTATGTTCCAATGTTACTATTATCATTCCTATGTACCTTAGGTCATTCCCATGTATACCTAGTCATGTATGTGTACACATATTTGGCCATGTACTTTGGTCATGTCGGAGTACACAGCTTAGCCTGATTACTCGACATGTGCCCATGCATCCTTTGAGATATGTCGCATGTTTCCAGTTTGAGGTTACATGGTGTGTGGTATGGACTTAATGGCATGTGATCTTTATCATTTCATGAAAACACTATAGGCATAACCAAGGAGTCCAAAATACTGTGTATCTTTGGAATACATGTCGTGTACTTCAGAATTTTAATAAACCTGTGGTTCGTTCTCCTTGTACGCATGTTCCTCCATTACCTCTAGATCCACCATGAAGATCTCCATAAATGGTGGGTCTTGTTAACCTACCCTCATAATGGACACTCATTAGAAACTAGGCTTCAATCTAATGGTAAATCGGACTGTCAAGCCAAACCACCACCACACCAATTCGCCACTGCGTATCCACTAGGTAAAAAAAAATTTAGTCCAATTATGACCATCCTTCGGCCATCCTCAACTATCTCATATCGATTGCACTCTCAATCATGAACCACACTTAAGTATTTAGTTTTTTCAACAAATAATGGTTGTTAAATGATAAAATACCAAATATTCATCGAACCATGGTCCATATAAATTACCCATGGTGAACATGTGAAAAAATGGGGATAAATCTATAAACCATAAAAATGAAGAATAAAACATATCATGTATACATTTTGGCCTCAATCCATTTTCCTAGAGTACATGAATGAAGATGAATAATAAACAATAAACAAATAAATCAACCATAGAATAAATCAACCATCGATGTATGATTCAATTCTTATTTGTAGAATTGATATGTGTTATACATAGGATTAATAAATGGGAAAAACCACATAAATCAAACACCCAACCTATAGTCTGGATCAATAACTGATGAAGAAAGGTTTTTCATCATCATCATTGATGAGATATGTGAACTCTATTACTATAGATGATCTGTGTGGCACTAATCCGATCATCCTATCAGATATCATTTTCCAATGTGTCTCCAAAGGCTCCTCTCTAGGTCTCCAGAGTTATATGGATAAACATGAGATTTAACAATAACAAGTTATTTATAGATGATGGTCCTAGGTCACTATGTAAATGAAATAAAATAAATAAAATACGTTTTTTTATCACCTTCAAAAAAATTCACAAATGTATGACACTAAAAAAGGTTATGTCATGCCTAAGAAAAAACCCACATTCTATACTCAATAGGGGACTCAAATTTCCAGTCTAAAACTCTGTTCAAATGATATTACACTTTTTCAAGAAAATTATGTGCTCATGATATTAATATTTTTAAATATAAATTATGGGCTCAACAAATTTTATAATCTCATGCTATCTCAATGCCTAACTTCAAAAATATTACTAGATATAATTAAAATCTTTATATGGAAAAAACTAAGATATTTAAAGAAATTTGAGCTAGAATAACCTTATACTTATTTTTTATTTATATGAGGTTCCCAATTGAGTTAATACATAATATGACCTCTCCTAATTATCTTTATCATTGATATTGATTTCATATGCTTATTATTATTATTCCAAAGAGGATAAGTTATTTTCTAATTAAATCATGTTTGGTTTACTTTTATCCATCCTTCCTTGACTCTTATAAGATTAATTTTGATCCCTATTTTTCTTTTAATTAATAGAATTGTGACTAAAGATAGAAAAATAAAAACAATATCCATTAAAATATTTGTTTATTTGAGATAAAGGATATGTTATCATTCTTTTTTCTTAAATCCAAACAACTTATCCTATCAAGTAGCCTTTTTCATCCATGGATCATCTCATTGTGTGGCATAAGAATCCATATAATTGACACTTAATTAATGAAAATACATTATCACCTCTATCTCACCATATATTTCTAACCTTTAAATAACTACATGGATTTAGATAAACCAATGATGATTAAGGAGAATCATCAAAATTCTTCTTCCCTTTTTTCTTTTCAATTGGTGTCCCAGATATAGCAATTCATATTTTAAGATAAGTTCTATTTAACCCGTATAAATATATATTTTATCACTAAATGATTTACATATATTTATTGTGCCTAAATTTACACTTTCCTTAATTTCATCACCTAAACATTTCCTAAAATGAAACTTAATCTCTGAACTGAAATGAACCATTCCACTGTGGGGCCCTTCTTGGGTCGACGGTAAGTAGAGAGGACCACCCCAAATCTAGCACAAATAGGAAAGGGACTGGTGACTAGTACCAATGAGTAATATCTCACAATATGGGAGGCCTTATCCTATATCAACCTATAACATATACATATCTCTAATGCAGAAATAGATAGAAACACCATAAATATGAATATATATAATCACTGAATTGAATACAAAACATGCTTAGGAAGAAAGCTAAAAACACATTTTATAAGGTGAATATGAGGTAAATAGTGTATCTAACAATCATATAAAATATAAGGCACTTAGAATATCTACTACACTACATGTACTCCAGGATAACACACCATCAATAGTAGTCACTTTCACCATTATGAATCACTATGATCTATAATGTATCACTAAGAATCACTAGATATCAACTCTGAACAATCCATTCCAATACCATGTCTACCCAACCCATTTCTAAACCTATGTTTCATCTTTATGGACATAACCCATGTGGGAACATGGCCCGTGTAGGGAGGAGTATCAACATACTCGGTATAAGGAATTGAAAACTAAAAGGTAAATATAAAGAAAAAAAGTTAACTAAACTCATGGTATAAGATATATCCAAGAGGAAGACAGAAATGGAAATAAAAAATACCAAGTCGTCTCAATGATCCCAGTATTAAAAGGTAGTTTAAGGGATTTTGGGAAATAATAATCTAGATGTGGTCAATATCTATAAGCCTTTGGGAAATACAAAGAAGCCCCAACCATCCTAACTCTAAACCATAAGGGTTACAATCACTTGAAAAATTAATGAAACTCAGAGTAGAAAATGGTACATGAAGTCCAAAGTAGATAACTAGCCTTATAAATGTCTCGAATTATTCTTGGGGATACCATAGGATTCATAAGTATCAAATAATCCCATACTTCCTAGCCTTTCCAAATAATACACTACTACTTTAATCCATAAATAGAATTCCAATCATCACTAAATCATGTTCTTTAGTAAAGGTAACAATGAATCCTTAGACCCATAAATACCATATCACTGATCAATTATCTGAACTACCTATATAAATTTTACAACTTTACCACTCTATAACTGTAATGGATGATACAACACCCTAGGAAGACAAGGGGATATCTATTCCAGTGGAGGATCCTACATTCTGAATGATATCTTAGATGATGGGAATACTAACTCTATAGATATAGTATCTCATGCCATGTTTAAGTGGGGGGATCCTATCTGATCTACAAGTAGAGGATCTTATGCCACAACTAAATGGGGGAATTTCTAACCCTACCTTGGGATTGTTGGAGACTCACACTATGACACAACAACATTGTCGGGGGACTATCATCCATGATAAAACTAGGATTATCAGGTCTTATTATAGTCATTGACTACCAAAATATGAAGAAAAAAATAACTTTCTTTCACTTCCTTGTGTCTTATCTCTGATTCTGAGGAAAAGGACACCATTTTGTTTTACATAGAAAAACACTCAAAATGGGGTATTTACTTGCCCAAAACTGAGTCTTGAGTGAGGAAATACGAAAAATGGAAAGATTACAAATTGTTTTCTTTGGGATACATGATATTTATACCCTTATAAGTATCTAGTAAATGTACTATAAAACTACATGGGCTGAAAATTCCATGTATACAACTTGTGGGATAGACTACATGGTGTGTTAAGATAAGCAGGGTACTTGGTGCATATCATCACAACATGATTCATATAGAAACAATGTACACGACTTCTGGTCTTTATCAACATTGTGTGTAAATAAAAATGGCTAACTTTACATGTACTTCATGTACATATCATGAATGTTAGTTAGGGGTGCATTACATGTAGTTTAAGTTGCGTAGCATGTGATATTTTACTCAATCCAAATCCCTATCTACCACACCCACAAGATACATGACATTTTTAATTCTAAACTACACACCATGTAGTCATGTATTTAAAACAAAATTCATATTATCGGCTTAAAAATTGTTTCATCTTATCCATTTTGTCTCCAATCACACCTAGAACTCTGTCGAAGCCCTAGATCATGGATGTAATGTCATCAGAAGTCAATCTCCAGCCTGAAATCACATGAAACTATATTATATTCCTTTTTCATGAGACTCATATCATCATTATTAACCATATAGAAAGATATCACACGTACCTTCCTTCACATTCATCCCTCACCAAAGGAATGGTCTTCTCCTTGTATCCTTTGATGTCGAAATCCAACAATTTCACATGATCTAGGGATTTGACCACGTTTCAAATCTGACACAAAATATTGAATTTTCATCATACCCACAAGATGATGAAAAAAAAATTTAATAAAAGTGGGATAAAACCAAATAAATAAAAAAGGCAATATCATAAATGACCATTATGAACCTAACCATCGATCATAGGTACAAAAAAATAAAAGAACGAATTAAAAAAAAGACACCAAATTAATCAAATCCAAATAAAAAATTCATAAATTTATAGGAGTTTTTAATATTGAATATAGAATTTAATGAATAATAAGTATTCCATTCATTAAGAGTCTCACTTAATGGAGAAAATACAACAATAAAAAATCCCTACCTTATTAATGGTATGATCATTGGAGACTGAAATTTCCATGTTAGTATCATGGGGGATTCTTTTCACATTTGTTGTTGATCCCATGAATCTTCCTTGATCTCATGCCAAGATTCCCCCAAGATGTATCCTCTCAAATATCTCATTTTTTTGCACCTAAACCTAGGTATTTGTGATAGATGTATTTAAATATTGTAATACTCAGTGAAATAATAAATTAAGTGATTTAATTAATTTTTTAATTTAATATTATAACTCTTCACATCACTACTAATTATCCCCTGACTCAATGAGAATATAAAATTCATCATTAATAGGGTAAAACACATATTCTGAATTCAATTAAGGTGTCAATTTTCCAATAAAAACTCCATTCAATAGATATATTTGTTTCATAACAAAAAAGTGTTGTTGGGGTAAACAGATTTTTTTATATTTTAATATATTTTTATTGAAGCCCTACTGCACCTTCAATTTTTCACTAACTCATCCTAAGCCTAAAAACCACACCTCATAATCAAAGGAAAAATTAGATAATTTTTTTGAGTCTTTCTACTATGGTAAGTTTAAAATTTTACCTTGGAGGAGGGTTCGAGTCACTAAAAATCAAAATTGAGTTACGTCTCAGTTGGGAAAACCTACGCCTCTATACCCTCCCCACCTTTATCCATTTACATCCCCAAAAAGTAAATAGTATGAGCTACAAACCAATAAACCCCATGAAAACACAAGTGGAAAATAGCACACTTTGCATGCACTACCTTCACCTTTAGGTGTTTTTTCATAAGAGATATCAATACCCCACTAACCAAAAAGGAACCACCCTTTCCCATCATTGATTTCACTTGATCTATCTCATCTCAAGTAAGGCCTTAACAGAAACATACATCTAGTATTTTAGATTCTTTTCATAACTCAACACCCAAAACCTTTTCTCATCCAAAGATTATCCCAGTACATGGACCAAAATTAAACCATAAACCATTACACCCATCCCAAAATGATCGATTAAAAAGTTTATCTCAAGTGGTAGTACCTCACATACCACCTTCTAAGAAAATTATTTATTGTTTTCATACGATATCATCCCATCCATGCAACACACATCACTAAGAACTTAAATAAATTCCACACTAACATTAAAAGGGTTACTGAGCAGTAAGCTCCCCCAGTTCGATATTAGTTCCTTCTTCATCTCCGGCATGTAGGGAACTTATACCCATGTCTTTAGTTTTCAATATAAATGTGGAATAGGCCTTATTTCCCAACCCCATCATTGGCGGAAATCCTCCACCCACTTTCCAATATCCAAAAGTTATCACAACCACTGTCAAAGATATATAGGTTATGATGTCATCTCTCTTTCATGAAATTAGTTAATGAGCGCATAAATAACAATAAAAACTCATTATAATTCCATCTAATACACCACTACCCTTTGGGTGTCCTAATACACAAAAACCTAAAGTAAAGAGTCATGAATGTTTAGATAAAACTACTCTCTCAGCTTTATAACCTAGGATAACACCTTACGGAGTGGCCAAAAACCCCAACCTCTCAAGAATAATTCTGCATCCATCACATTGAAAGGATTCACATGAGGTGGGTACACCCACAAAGATTCACTAGGTAAGTCCTTATGAGGAATGTTCTCATAAAAATTGTCTTCTATCAGGTTTTCCATCACCAATTCATACATAACAACCTATAGATAAACACTATCTTCTAGTAAAATGAGTGACGTGATCCCCTCCCTCAAGGAATATATACTGATCTAACTCTAGAGTAAATTCAGTAATAACAAATCACTGAATTGACACCATCACTATCATGAACTCCCGAACCTGGTGGTGGATTTTGGTTCCACCGCCATCAATAAAAGGTACCTCTTTGTTCCAAAAGCAACATCTCTTAATATCTTCTCAAGATCCTCCACTATCCTCTAGAAAAATAACCCTCCATAGATACATAAACTATCACACCATTACTACACCACTATGTTCTCACCGACCATCTCATTTTTAGTTTAATGACATCCAATCACTATTCCATAAATATAGGCCTCTCCCTATGAGATCTTACTACATAGTTTGAACTCTTGAAATTAAGGTTATATAGTCTAGTATATTTCCTTATAGGTGACTCCATAATTGATCAAGTTAGAGTACTAAACTACACTAGTAGAGTAGGGTTGAACCTAAGGTAAGTAGGTTGAATATTCAAGGGGATTTATTAAAACCATTTAAATTAAAAATTGGGATAGAAAGTGATAAACTGAAATGAAGTGGTGAAGTGAAAGAAAGAAAGAAAAGTGAAAAAAGGAATTCTAGTGTGACAAGTAAAAGATGTTATAAAATTATTTATAGATAGGACACGTGTAATAATAATAATTGGGAGGGAATTGTAATTTAAATAGATATTTGAATGAATGAAACCCTTAAAATGTTGTTCAAAAAAACGTCCAAACTTGGTGATTGATTGAAAGAATTAACTATCATTAATTTCTAAATGTTCATACTTTCAAATTAAAAAAATCAATATTCAATTAAAATAATTGGGTAAAATGAATTCAAATTAATATCAATATTGATTTTCATATGTTTATAGATAAAAAAAAGAAAAAATGGATCGAAATAGTTTTTCTAAAGAAGGAATAATTACAATTTTAGAAAGAATAAAACAAGAAAATGAATGAATGAACAAACTAAAACAATTATATTACCCTCAATAATTTAGTTACAATGCCTTGTTAAAAAAGAAAAGTAAAGAATCATAAGTTGAAAATAGAAATACCATAAAAAATGAGATAAGGGAGAATTAATTATTGCCTTTTGTGGTGAGATCTTAACTCCCCCATCCATTCTCTTCTTTTTTTATTTTGGCAGCCTAGATTATGCCTCAAAGATATAACCCTACTTCTCTATGGTTATTTATAAACTCTGTACAAAGAATTATTTGTCCCCAAATGAATAAAAATAGTCAATTATATATTTTATCAACCCCCTCCCCCTCCATTAAATAATTTTTACACCAACTTAGTATACTATTTTAGTTCTGTGAAAGCTGAATGGAAGAGTTTATTATTTTTTATTTTTTCATGATTGGATAGTTTTAGCATATCCCATTAACAAAAATTACTAATTTCACATGTTTCGAGAAAATATATCTTATATCTGTGTTATAATAAAATCACATTCCTAAAATTATATCAAAACATGTTGATATTAATCAAAGTTGAATCCCCTTATGTCATTTAATCTATAAACCACGTCAACCAGCAAACTAGGTATCTTTGAAAATTTGAGTGTACAAAAATTAGTATAAATTCCTTCATTATTCATTGATCATGACTTCTCTTCTAAAATATGTTATATTTTAATAGTTACAACAGGCTCAACACCAATTGATTTATGAGAGGTTGGTTGTCCTTATTCACATGTCCTTCCCGAACCTTAAAATTTCTACCACACTAAATCTTCAACCAATAAAGAATATAAGACACACAAAATAGTAAGTTATGGACTCACATTGTGCCTTCAGCAAGGTGGTCATGACTTTAATCCTTCAGAAGAAAATGATAGAGAACTAGGCATGCTCCAACGTCATCCTTACAGTCATGGTACATGGAATAATTGATCCCCCTGCTATATTCTAAATTTTGAAACAAAAATAGAGAAAAAAAATTGATCTAAATTCATGGTATTTAAAAATATCTACATTGAATTCCTTCTCTTCATCTACCAAAATATATCTTCTTTCTTTATCTATTCTCAGCACCATTTATAGTTTCATTATCCTCCTCAAATGAAAATCAATCATTCGTCGTCTATTCAATTGTTGGATTCTCTCCTCACAGACACAATTGTGTCTCAATATTTTATCATTTTGACATAAACTCACCACTTTTCCCAACATCAACACCATGGAACCACTTTAATATGTATAATAAAAATCTTTTTCATCGGCCTTTGATAGTCTAATCTTTAACCAATGTCATCATCTCAGTGAAACATTACCAAGAACCAAAATTAAATTATATTGGAGTGGCCTCATTAATTATTCAATGTAAATTAGGTAAAGGCCCTAGTCTCCACTCTTATTCATTTAGTAAAACTTATAAAATTTCGATCCTCTACTCATTCATGCTTAAGAAGTTTCATCTTTTCATGAAACTCTTTGTATATAACCAAATAAAACTCCATTTTAGAGGGTTCCAATTGAATCATAATATTATTGAAAATATTTAATCATATGTATGATCAATATTGGGGAGATCCATCTTACATATAAACATTGTACTGGAAGTGGGATAGTACATATCACTTTATAATGGGATCCTTATTATGCATGAGTTGGGTGATAGGGTTGCTTAAATTTTGAAAAAGGTCATCGCATCACATGACTCCTCCAAAATAATCATCTTATATATCAATTATTCAGAAATTGGAAAACCCTTTCACATTATGAATCAATATACAAGGAATAATTCAAAACTTTTTGAAATTTATCCAAATAAAATAGACTAAATTCAATGCATAAAATTATCATAGCTGAATCGTGTTTTACCCACTTTATCAAAATTCCATAATTGAAGTTAGAATATGTTCCGACAAAATATATCCAAAATAAAACAAGGAATGTTAATATTATAAACTCTAAAACATAAACCCTAAAAAATTCTTCAAGAACATTATTTCAAATAAATTTTATTCAAAATCACTCAAAACATTTTTTCATAAAATAAATGGAAATTAAAATCAAAAAAATAAAAAAATTAAAAAAAATACTCAATTTCATTCCCCAATAAAAATAATAATATTTTCCACTCAAAATGGTTCAAATTTTTTTATTTATCAATTAAATCACATTTTAGATTCAAATTCTTCCAAATTTCATCAAAAAATTTGTGGAAAACAAGCCTCGAAATAAAGACACGTGAAATTATCCCACACATAAAGAATTTATTACCCTCAAGAAATCATTTATTCATATTTAGTGAATAATAATTTATCTCAAAAATGAAGAATTGTTGTTCTAACAAAGAGGTTAGTTGGGAAAACAATTACCCTATAAACTTTCTCAAGAAAGTATTTATGATTTCTCACTTAAGAGAAAAATGTTTTGGTAAAATAATGGTTTCTTTATTTAATAAATAGGATCAAATTTATGTATTTTGAAAGTAATTTAACCAACATAATTTTCATTCAATTATTCTTAAAAATTTATCATTTTCTCTTTACTGAAAAAAACATTAAATTTAGCACATAGCACAATAACAAATCATTAATGGATGAGTGATTTTAATAATAAACAAGAAAAAATAATCAAATCATCAAAAAGGTTTAACATAGAAATAAAAATCAAAAAATGTATTAAGAGTTCATTTTCATCCCATTTGAATGTAAAACTTATTAGTTTAAACCTAATTGAGAAGTGAAAATTCAATTAATGTTGTAAATATTACTTCTAAAATTTCACCAGAAACAAATGTTTTTAAGAGAGTAAAAAATATATGTTCAAAATTTAAATTTATAATAAAATATAAAATATCAACATCCTCAAAGTGAAGAAACACTAAATTACAAAAAAAACACTGTGTATGAAAATCAATGCTCATACATAGTCAATTTGAAAGAAAATTAAGGTTATTTTATAGTCTAAATTATGAAATATATTTTATCTCATTTGAAGGACCCTCCCCCAAACTTAAAACCAAAAATTATTACCAATTCTTAAATCTAATATGGTAGAAACATGTAAGACGATTTAGTTAAAAAGTATTTTTCAAATCAGCAATGAGGATCATGTATATGGGTTACAATCAAATTCAAAACCACATGTTTCCACACATACACAGCCAAAAGAAAACTAAAGAATTAAAAATAAATATTTCCTAGTGGATATATAAAAAATATAGTGTAATGAACTTTTTTTCAACGTATGTGCATGTTTTAAATTAAAAGTTCAAAATAATTTTCAATGGTGCAAAAAAACCATGCAATGGAAATAATGTTTTTCACAAAAAGGAGCCAAAATATTAGAAATAACATAAAGGAGTTTATGAAAAAAAATCAATATGAAATAGAACTTATAATTAAACTATCAACTATTTAATTCATAAAAACAAGTTTGCAGTCAGTTATTTCTGAAATTAAAGAAAAAGAGAAAAACATTAAATATAAACACCCATGGAAGTGAAATCTTTACTCTTTTGGAACCCATACCTTGTTATCTTTAAAAACAAATGAGTTTTACAATGAGTTTTTCTAAATTTTAATCTCCAAATGGTTGTGAAATGTGTGGATATCTCAACACGTAATTTCAAAACCAAAAAATAGAGTGCACATTAATTTTATTTATGGATTGGATGGATGACTTTTCAAATAATCTCAGCAAAATAGCATTTTAATAAATTTTTCTAACATGGGAAAAACTCTCAAACATCATCAAAAACTCTTAGAAAATATAAATAATTTAGAATGGTGTTAGTTGAATATTTTAAAAAAAATTCAATTTTTTTTATAAATAATAGATTTAAATAATCATAATACCCTTAAATGGAAACATATATTTAGCATGTAATTGTGTTTAGACACTTTTAAAATTCTATTTTAGTAAGCAATAAATAACATATTTTGACAACCCCCCCTCCCAAATCTATGTGTTAGTCAGAGTGGAAAAATAAAAAGGGGGTGAACTGAGTTTCCAATCAAAATTTCCATTAAAAATGATTTAAAACTAAATCACCCAATTTATAAAATAAACAAACTAGTTAACTAAAATAGTAAAATAATATAATTATATGTTTCTAAAAAATTCTCATAAATTTGATCACAACTTAGCAAAAATAATCTTAAATCACTTTAACCTTTTGAAATATATTTACATTTATCAATCATAGTATATAAAACAATTGTTAAAGTTAATTATAAAAGTAGTTTTTTGATTATGAGATTTTAATTCTAAAACATAGTAGTTTTAAATATGTAGTATAACAAAATAGTAAAACACATCATGTAATAAAATAAGAGATCATTTTCAGGGAGAGACTTAGTACACTATACATGGGAATCACCCCTACCAATAAATTTACTAATAAAATAACATCATCCACAACCTGGATCAGGTTTTATATATAGTTTTATGAAAATAGTCCAGGTTACATAGATTCTTTCATAGTTCTACATGGGATAATAAAAATAGTAACAATTACACATAGATAGTCCAATCTACACAGCCTCTTCTAAAATTATTCTTGGGGGTATAGATAATATAAAAAAAATGTTATATATTATCTCATCCACTTTAGTATAGTGTAGAATATAGCACTTAAAAGAAATAAATTATAAAACAAACACATCTCAAAATGTAAAAAGAAGAGAGTAAGAGAAAAAAATATTTCACTATATAGGATAATTTCTATTCTTTCATAGATGATTCTTATATTCTCAAAGATCATATTTTTATTATATAATGATATGTGAGATGATGGATATTCTAGTATCTTGAAATGGAGTTTGGGTAAGAAATCGAGTATTATGTGTTTGTTAAAATCAAATTATCATGCATATGGTTATACTATTTATTTCTTATCCCGTACTTTTTTTATGTATTTGGTTGAAATTAAATGGAATCAATTATATAAAAACAATCATTAAAAACTCATCGATAGAGATCCCCTTACTTGACAGGAAAACCAAGATCACTAAATTATTCTAAATAGAATTTAACTATGAAAAAATAGTTTGGAATATTTTATTTGATCATATAATACTCATTTTAGATATGGTCACTTTAAAGTATAACACATCATAATACATCATAACTTCAATAATTTACATGAATTTTAACCAGATCTCCCAAAAAAATTATACGGTTGATCACTTTAAATTATAGTCAATAATATAGTTTTTCAAATTCTGACATAGTCCCATGTTCACTTCAATAAGTCACATGGTCTCTTCATTACTTTCCCAAAATAACAAATTTCTCATACAACCACTTTCCTTTAATTTTTGATCGATTGGAAGATTATGGAAGCTCTCATTTTTTCATGTGCTCTGTAAAATACTTTTTGATATTCAATATACACATGGATGGCTTCCTTTGTCTTTACAGTCACAAGGTTTCTCATGTGGTCAATCAAATTTTCCTTTTGGTTGATCAAAGATTTTGTGATAAAGCATCTATGGTTGATCTTTCAGGTGTATTGTCGATACTCTTTCCTTATAGATGATCCATTAATTTGTAAAGAACATGATCATTTTGGTCTCTTTATATACTTGAAAACTTTTGGTTCATATTATGGTATCTTGAGTCCATAGTCTTTTATACCACAGTCAATGCATCTATCATGTAGTCAATCAGATTCTTTTCAAAATTTTCCACTTTGGGCTCACAGTCAGTAGTCTCTCTAATTAATATTTACTATCAATTAAAGACTTAACAAAACATTATTATTTTCTATAAAAAGAGTTAACTTTAATAAGATAGATAATTAATTATAAACAACATAAAAAATATTAGTGATTATAAAAATAAGGAATGACTAAACTAAGCCAATAATCTCCCTCTTTTACTAAATCAACCTTTGGGCATTATTTTTTATAATCCCAAAATGGGGAGTATAATATGGCATATAAACAAACTATCATGATTATCTATTATATACAATTTCATATTATAGTAAATTTTAAATTTTCTTTATGATTTATGCATTTATTTATGTCTTGATTTGTGGCCTTCAAAAATAGAAATATTGCAAGCTTATTCTGGAAATGTTTGATATAGGGGGAGCTCCAATATTTGATTCCTCACCTTCCAAAGATGACTCTCCTCCAGAAAAACTTTTTTCTGTTATGGATTTATCGCCTTCTTCCCATGATGGTGATAATCATAATGAAGATGATGGTAGTGATGATGGATGTCCACCTAGGATAAAAGGTGATTACTTTCTATATTCTTCAAGAGATATATATTTTGTTGTAATAAGGATTTATTCTTCAATTAGAGAGGATATTTAGCCCTCTCATGATTTGTTAAGACTCTTAGCCCCACCTAACTATCCTAGGCCTATTTTTGAAAAAATATTTCAAGGAGGATCTTTTTATGATTCATCACCAGGGTCAGAAGTAGTGGATATGGAATATTAAAATGTGGAATCAATTAAATCTCTTAGAGAAGTTGATAGACCCCCTTGTGTTTTCTTTCCTAAATAAGAACCTTAGAGAAAACCCCCTAAGGTCAGTGACTCTAGTTATTCCTCCTCTTATTTGGATTCTTGTGCACCTCCAGAATTTTCTCATGTTCAATATTCTCCATCTCATCTATTTTTATGATCCTCTAGATCTTCATTGGTCACTTCTCTGAAATTAATTCAGTTTAATAATGACATTTTAGAAGTCCTAAAAGTTATATTTTTTAGAATTAATTGGTAAAATGGCTATGATATAGAAGAATATATTGTATGCAATATTGAGAGTATAGTTTTACATATCTAACTAAATAATTTCCTCAATATTGATCATATACATCATGATATATCAAGCTTCATAAATGAAATGTATAACTCTATAGGTCATATTGGATCCCTATAAGATGATTTTATAGACATGTCATCTAAAATTGACATAAGGTAACTATCAGTTATTACCAATCCTTTTAGACCCTCTATATTAGCCTCAACTCCTCTGAATTAAGTATCTATTTATGAATATATTATTAAAAGATTAATACATGAGGAAATTCATAATATCCTCAATAATGTTAATGGAATCTAGTATCAAGTTCAAATGGATTTTGTTGGGAAATATAAATCGTCCTATGATATGATCAAATATGAGTTAATTAAGACTAATAATGAAAATGTTGTAATCAAGGGTCCAATCAAGTAATATCATAGATATATTTAAATCAAGGAATATCTCAAGACTTGGTTTCTATCTCTCGAATGATACCTAAACATTCCGCCTCTCACTATAGATTTTAAAACTATTTTGGAGAAACTATTGGTCATAAATCCTATGATCAATTAGTTTATCTTAGAAATGGATGTGTCCTTTTATATTATATAATATAGATATAGGTATGTAATCAATATTACTTGTCCTTTAGAGCCTTATTTGTGTGATTCAAATTCCCTTGTTCTAAAACCTCCAACCTTACTTGTGCCTAGAATTTCTCCTACCTAAGATTCTTTACTCAATTAAACCATATTTGATACAGTTTCCTCAACTCTAACCTCTAACTAACTTAGTTCACCTTCTATAGGACCACTTTTTCCCATCTTTTATAAGTAATTTCATCATATAAAACTAATTTCCAAGACTATCACAATTTTAGGAGCTTCTGTAAATTCTTAGCCTGTACCTTATCCTCCTATTGTCGAAAAAGGGAAGGACTCCTTATTTTTTTATACCATTTCTAAACCTAAGGATTTAGATTCTAATATGGATCATTGTAATATTTTTTTGACAATTAATGAAATATTATTTATTCTATATTTTTTTCGTCTGATTTTCACTTCCTTGTTTTATTTCAGTTTTACACAATCCCCCTTTGTGAATTCTTTTTGACAATCCCAAAAATAAATCATAAAGGGTGATATAGTAAAAAAATATAGAAAATAAGGAAATGTAAAAATGGAAATAAAAGAGAAGATAAAAAATTCACTAAAGAGAATGAGTTCTATTGATTTACAGATGATTCCTCTCTTCTTGATGTTTTTCTTTTGATTCAACAATAATATGTGAGAAATTTTTTATCTCAAATATTGCAATAGAGTTCAGATGATAAATAGAGTATCATGTGTTTGTAAAGATCATGGTGTCCTGCATATGGTTTTACTATGTATTTATTGTCCAACACTTTTTTTCTCTATATTTAATCCTATTTAAAAGGAATATTTTTATCAAAAATTGAAATTAACAACCCACCATTAAATATCTGTATACGAGGAATGAAAACCAGGCCCATTTAATGCTTCTAACCAACATTGAATTTTATAAAGAAAATTGGCCGATATATTATATTTAATAACATAATACTCACTTTAGATATGGCATCTTTAAAGAGATTCACATCATCATCCATGGTAGCTTCAACACTTTTCATGAATTTTGATCGGGTATCTTATAAAAGTTATACTATTAATCACTTGAACTTATGGTTGATCATATACATTGTTAAATTATGATTCCATCACATGGTTT
This sequence comes from Viscum album, assembly GCA_963277665.1. Lineage (NCBI taxonomy): Eukaryota > Viridiplantae > Streptophyta > Magnoliopsida > Santalales > Viscaceae > Viscum > Viscum album. The sequence continues at coordinate 1,490,932,487 of OY728152.1, forward strand.
CTTCAACCAGTCACATGGTCACTTCATTACTTTGTCAGAATTCCAACTTTCTTATATGGTCACTTTCCTTTAACTTTTGATCAATTAGAATCCTATGGAAGCTCTTTTTTTGTAGTTGATAAAATACTTTTCGATATTCGACAAATGTGTGGTCTCTTTCATTTGGATTTACAATCATAAGGGTTCTCGTGCAGTTGATCATACTTTCCTTTTTATTGATCCAATTTTTTTTTATAAATTAGCTATGGTTGATCTATCAAGAGTTCAATCAATCCTCTTTCCATGAAGTCAATAAATTCCTTTACAAATAACATGATCACTGTGGCCACTTGAGATACAAAATGCGGTCACTCATTTTATCTTACGGTCTTTTGAGTCCTTTGTGATTCCAGACACAGTTGATGCATCTATCATGTGGTTGATATAATAATTTATCTATGTTTTTTACTTTGGACGCATGGTGTATTTTATTTAGGGTTAAGCCTTATGTTAAATTCCATACTTAGGAATATTTCATCATTTTCCAAAAAAATAGTCAACAACCATAAAACATATAATGGATTAGAAACAATATAACAGAATTTTTGAATATTTAAATAAGGAATTACTAGTCTAATCCAAAACTAAGACTTCATTATGAAATAGATTTTAAACTAAGTAAAGTATACATCTCAAAGTATCAATCAATAAATATAGGAAAACATACATCAGTTTCAATATTTAAAATTTCAACATAGATGTAAACTAAATAAAATTTAATACTCTCCAAACAATCACAACTTCATCCCAAGAGAAATTTGTAATATCATCACATTACTCAATATAAAAACCATCCTTACTTCATCCATGATGCAAATAAAATTTGAAATTGAATTATTCATTAGAATAAAATAATGAAATTTTATTTAAAATTCATCTAAGATCAAATGAAAAAGGATATGTAATAAAATAAATCTATAATTAGGTTGGTAGAATATGAGTTCCTTCCTACACCTTTAGTTTAAAAAGTGTCAATGAGGGGAATTTTTCCTAAAAAATAATAACAAAAAACATAATAAAAAATAGAAAAAAAAATTTAACTAAGAAAATCATGCGTTTTTTCCCATGTACTACAAAATTTATAGTCTTTAGCAAGACTTTCCTCAACATTTAAATGAATTCTAATAAAGGTTGTGGTTTCATAATTAGGAACCACAATATGTGTGTCTCTAATTTATTTTTTGGTGAAAAATTAATAATATGAAAACCATACCTTCTATGGATATGAAAAATTTCCCCTACAGCTACCACAGACCCTTGGAAGACCCCTTTGACGAAAAAGAATAGCAAGTTGTATTTTTTCCAATGAAAATATATTTATTGTCAACCTATGGTTTTAAGAAAAATATGACCAATTTAGAGTTATTAAAAAGTTTTATCAAGTAGTGAGGTACTTCTATGTTTTTCCTAAAACACTCGAAGTTTCACTCAACAAAATATCTCTCATAGTCTATAGAAGCAGATGTGAAAGCTTCTAATTTTTGAAAAGAAAATTTAGGAGAAGGAACTTTTTTTAATATGGTATGAAATGATATATAAATACTAGAATTAAACTCTATGTGATATCTCCCTATTTTTTTAGCTTCACAATGAATCTCAACGACTCTTTCTCATTTTGGTGTGCATTGTAATGTTTAATAAAGTGTTATTAAATATTACCATTTTAATTTCAAACATATCTAATTTCACAAGAAATTTATAACCCACTTCATTTATAAACATAGAAAATGGGGGTTTATATTCCATAACTAGGGCACCTGAAGCATCTCATGTTATTTTTAGTGAACATATTGAACTTTTTATTTTTTTAAATCTTCGAGTTTAGTTTCATATTCTTTAATAATTTTTTCTTTTAAGTCCCAAAAATATTAGGTTAATTGATCACTTTTTTCACAAATCTAATTTATGTTCAAGGTTCTTTCATTAAATTTAGAAATTTCAACTTAAACAAAATTAGAAAATGTTTTTCATTTTATGATCATAATTTTTAATAGTTTTTCATTTAATGAATTTATATATTTAAATTTATCATTCAATATTTGTAATCTTTTCTATCCATTCTAACTAAATCAATATATATTTTCCATAATTATTCATAATTTATAGACATAAAAAATATATCTGTGAGATTTTAAAAATAATGGATCTCATAATAATTTATTCTATCATAAAAAAATGTAACAACACTCTTAAATAGAACATATTATTAGGAAATTTCAGAAGAAGTTCATTAAACTGATCCCATGCATTACTAAAAATTTCTCCATTGTCCTTAAAAAAAGTGATGGTCAAATGCCTAAAATATTTACATCTCTATCCCATGAACCTATGAAATTTTTTAAATTTCGGGGTTGTGATTTAAGTTGAAAAATATTCAAAAAAGTTATAATTACACTCAGTAATTATATTTTTTTATAAATAAAAAAATTATAGTAAATTTTTTTTTGTGAATTTTAAACCCAAACAAGAGAGTAATGGTTTTTTTGTGTATTTTATTTTTTTTAAAACCTATGGCACTAAATTTCAATAATTTCATTTAAATTACACAAAATTATTACAAGTGATTATACTATCAAATTATTAATTTATATACCTACACCGAAATTATATAGTGATAAAGATAGGTTTATCCCAAGGGAAGGAGGTTAAATGTTAAATGGGATTTATTAAAACATATTCTATTGAAAACATGGAAAAGAAGTGCTGGAGTGGAAGGAATTTATAATGTGAATGGAAGAAACAAAAGTGATAAATGGTGTGTGATTGTGAGAAGTCAAAGATTTTGGGAAATGGTTTGTGGATAAGTGATATACAAGAAGGATGATTTAGAGGGAATTACAATTCAAACAACTTATTGAATACATAAAACTCTTGAAAATGGGTTTTGCTGAACCAGAAGACATGGGAAGACATTCATAGAATTTATTATCATTATTAAATAAATGTTCATTATTTCAAATCATAAAACTAAATCTTTAATTTCAAAGTAGTGGGTAAAATGGATTCAGAAAAATTTCAATGTTGATTTTTTTCCATTGACACATCAAACAAAATTAAAAATGAGATCGAAATAGAGAATAACAGTAATAATAAATTATATTTTTAAAAGAAATAAAACAATAAAGTGAATGATTTAATATATTAAAATAATAATATTATCCTCATTAACTTAATTATAGTGAAATACAAAAAAAACTAAAAGGATAGCACAAGTAATTGAAAATAAAAATACAATAAAAAATGAGATAAGGGAGAAGTAATTATTATCTATCATGTTGAGATCTTAATCCCTCGTCAATTCAATGATTACTTTTTTCCTTCATGCCCACCTTGTTCCTCCCAGCTCTGGACATACTATTCTATGATTAGTCCTAACCTTCGTCTAAATAATTATTTTGTCCCCCAATGGATAAAAATTATTAATACCAAAAAATTTCATTCCAGCTTTTAAAGAACCTATCCATATACCTAGTTCAGAACCATAGTTCAATGAAAACCAAACAAGAGAGTTTATTATTTTTCCTTCCATCACTAATGATTCAGTTATAGAATATCCCATAAACAAACTCTATAACTTGTACATGCATCCCTATTCTCTATATTATATTTACATAACCAGGAAATTACATTCATCAACATCTTAAAAACATCTTGACTTCAATCATATGTGAGCATATACCATCGTTTAATATCTTAACTACTTTAACTATCCGACTCGAGAACTTTGAAAATTTGAGTGAATAGAAATTTTTATATCATCTATCATTCATTATTCATCCTGATTTATCTTTTAAAATTAATTAGAGAGGAATGGTTCCAAAAAGCTAGATTCCACTTTATTTATTAGGGGGAGTTCTCTCCTCTTCATAGATCCTTATCTAGCATCAATGTATTAGCAATACTCAATATTTTATCTTATAAACAACCAATCAAGAATCTGGGACACACAAACCATCTAGTGGTGAATGCATATCCCATGATCGTTATGGGTCTCATGCCTTCAACTCTTCACAAGAAAATGATCAAACATATTATGTGAATTAAACATTGGCCTCATAGCAATATCATTTGGAATCATCAAGGCTCCCACTATCTTCTGAAATTTAAACCATCAATAGAGAAAAAATTTCTATTAAAGGTATCGATATTAAATAATATCTACCTTGAAATCCTTATCTTTATCTTTAAAGATACATATTATTCTTTCATATAATATTAACACCATTTTCTATTTCATAATCCTCTTCAAATGTAACTCAAATAGTCAGATTCCCTAAAATACTTGATTTCCCCTTCATAAATCTTTGTGTAACTCAATACATAATCTATTTAACTTTGACTAACTGATTTTCCATTCTTTTAATCCTATTTTCAAAATTAATTGATATAATAGAAAGTATTTACTTCTATCATTAATGAGTTAATCTTTAACGAGCACCACCCTATCAGTGAAATATTATTGACCACCAGTTTCATTTGGATTCTATCATCTCAACCACATTAATTCTTCAATGGAGTTTAGGAAAACATCCTAGTCTCAATTATTATTCATTTATAAAAAATTTATAGTTTCAAGCCTCTCCTCATTCAAACACAATTAGTTTCAGATCATCTTGAATTTCTTTGTACATTCCTAAAAAATATATCTCAATGAGATCTAGTTGATTCCTCAAATTCAAAAAACTCCCACAACATGCATATGATCAACACAAGGGAAAAAATTATTAGGTATAAACATTAAACATACGGTGGACTGTTATGTGTTACTTTATAGGGGGATCATTCTTACACATGAGCAAGCTGATCGAGTTCCCTCAATTTTGGAAAATTCCATCATATCACTTGACTCCTCCAAAATAATCATCTTATGTATCGGTTCTTAAAAATAAAGTAAACATCGTCATCTTATGAATAAAATTATATGGAATAATTTGACACTTTGTGAAATTTATCAAAAAAATTGAATAAATCCAATGAATAAAATAATGATAACTGAATCATATTGAATATTCTTTACCAAGAATTAGTAATTGATTTTAAAATATATTCTAATAAAATATAATTAAAATAAAACATAAAATATTCAAAATATGAAATTTTAAACTGCGAAAATAAAAAAAAGATCACTGATTGTATTTCAATTAAATTTTCTTCTAAATCATTCAAAAAAATTATTCCTAAAATATATAGAGATTAAAATAAATGTTATTTACGAAATTTAGAAACTAAAACACCCATTTTCATTTAAAAATATAAGGAATGAAAATGATCACTAAAATTGAACCAAATTCATTTATTTATTAATTAAAGAACATTTTTTATATAAATTTCTCAAGTTTTTATCAGAAATAAATACAAACATGTAAAAAATAAGGCCATATCAATCGGATCCACCTAGAACCATCTCCAGGAAAAGTTTGGCTCATAATCTCGATAACATCTACAGGGTTTCTCACAGTCCCATTCTTCAACATTAAAAATTCATCCCTATAATGAATGTTGGTGTATATAACTTACTCTAATTAGGTATCAAAAAATATCTCTCTTTAAAATAACCTTTTCATTCCTAAATCTTCATAGGAAGTGAATAAATGTCAAAACAATTAGTGAAAAAGAATCAATTACCAGTAGAGGGTTAGATATTTTAGTATTTTTTGGTTTAACTCTAATCACTACCCAAAAAGGGTCCCTCTCACTATGGTAGATAAAGATCGAATCATATATTTAATCAAAATCACCCCACTACACTCGTAATGGATTACTAGTTACATCGATAGGGGTACCACCACACCTCTTTTTCTCTATGAGGAATGCCTGAAAAGACAAATTTCTCTAAAAAGGTGTTATTAACCTCCAAAATAGTGATGAGTGAATAACATTCACCACTAGTTGAAGAAAAATAGATGAATATAGTTCATCTAGGGATTCCACTAGAATATTCAACCCCAAAACATACTTCTCAATACATATAACTCATGCCCACATCAACTAGTATGTGAATTTGTGATGAAAGTACATGGGTCAAACTCCAATTTACATCAGCTTATTCTTGACCATAGGAATATTTAGAAAACATTTACCCACATATCCAAATTTCATCAATTCGCACTATATTGTAACAAACCTAATATATAAATTGTGGGAGAGGATCAACAAGTTGTCTAACTCCAAATACTCTTATAACAGTAGATATTCACTAGAAAACTCTATGATAGTAAATAGGGTTTACAATAAGGAAGAATCCATTATCATTAATAACCACAATATGATGGTAAAATCATGTCACCACTCTGGATAAATTCATGTGAGAATATTACTTGATTCCATATTTATGGTGCGACTTCAATGAAGATTATAAATCATACAATTCTCACTTAGGTGACACTAGCATAGTTGGTTTTGATGATAGAAAGACTACATCTTATAATATCATCTTCTATATTCTTCTCATGATTCCATGAGCTCAATAATTTCACGAAAAAACATTCCTAGAAAAAAACTTATCGAATCTGTGGGCCTTGAGGCATACTCAAACACAGTTTCACCACCTAGAGTAAAGGTTAAAATTCTTTAATAGAACTCTTCCTTAGACAAAAACGATCGAACTACAACCTCCGTAGAGTATACTAATCATGATTTTAAGAAAATAAATTCCACTCAATGATGGATCATTGTGTCGTGTAATGATTTCAAAGAATGAATCAATAGCTTGTTAGTATATTTCTGATCCATCTGGAAACTTTAGTTCTATACATTAATTGATTTCCTATCACCAAATAATTAGGCATTCCTAAAAAACATGTGACTCCCTTGTCATATGAATGCATTTGGTAAACTCAAAAAAAATTTAGTATCATCCAACTTAGAAGGAACTATCATTATATCAATAATTTTTACACTAATTGAAAGAGATATAAATTGCCTCAGATTGTGGGGAAAGAATATCTCTAAACTTAATTTTGGAACAATGCCTCGCCACGGACTAATACGATAGTTTAAAAGACCAAATACTAGCATTGGATCTTCATGACCCTACCACTTCACAGCAGTTGTATATTAGTGGATTGCACCCTTCATTTAATATGATTAACCTACAAGTATTAGAGTATATCTAGATTAGATGACATAGAAATGACATGAATAATCATAAATGACTATTATATGATGCATATACAAAATTCCTTGTGTTTGGATTTGAATCATTGTTTAAGTTTTCTAGAAGTTCATTCACTGGAAATACTTTTATCAGGAGTAGTTCAATAGAAAGTGGTCTGACTCAGTGTTTCGGAAGCAGTAGTTCAATATGTCCATGTAAAAGAAGGTTCATCATAAGTTCATTTCTTCTATTGAAGTCAGAAATGTCCCACATATTTAGAAAATACTATATAATTATGTTTCTAGAGATGGTTTATAAAGAAACTAGTTGAGGTCAATGAAATTACAAAATATTAGTAGTGACATTCTATATGGAAGATCTATTAAGACTGATATTCTGATGATATATGGTCTAGTGGGGTTGATATACCCTATAAAAATTTAAAATAGTTGATTTATATTATCAAAATTACTTATCAAATTTATTTTTCAAAGTTAATTTCCATGTGTAGAGAGTGATAATATTCTATAGAAAAATAAATAATGAACGAGGATATTTTTTATTGTATTATGGTCCAATGTAGACCTAATTTAATTTTACACCTATCTAGTTTTTATGATATGAATTATGTACTACCTAGTTTTTAGGGTTAATCATAACCTAGTTAAAACCATTTTTTTATAGTGGAAGTAAAACCAACAAAACTGAATTTTGTATGGGGGTCTGTTTCGTGTGATACATATTGCCCAATGCTTGGTTTTATGAGGTTGAATATGTTTGAAAAATATTTCATGTCATTTTTTTCATTTTTGTTTCAAATGGTTTCCAATGGGGTTTATTCATGAAATTGGAAACACCAGATGGATCCTTCATCTATAAGGATCCATGACCCTACTTTCCAAAGGCAGTTGGTTATTAGAGTTTCTTTCCAATGGAACTTAGGAACTCAAATTAGTCAAGAGGATAGGAGATAAGTCTCATCACATCATGTTAGGGGGGATTATTCCCTACACTGGGACTCTCTTATAAATATTATATGTGTTCATGAATCTTTCTCAGATCCCAATATGGGAATTTTTACCCTAAAATTAATGTTATGTTACAGAATTTCACTGATGTTAATACCTATACATAAAATGGGAATCCTATAAAACACCATATGTATATATCTGATATTATCCATATTACTACCCAATATTAATTAGTTATATTGGTTTAGGTGATTACTTATTTTTTAAGGACGTACTTTTAGGTACTCTAGAGTTTATTATCATTCTGGGATGTGGTTAGTGTTATGGAATTTGGATTGAACCTCAAAGAGGCATCCTATATTTCCTATGAGAACATGAGTCAAATCCCATATAGTTTGTATAACATAGTTTAAGGTCTTATGATAGTAATAAACCATGTAGTGTAACTTCATGTGGTGAGGACACCCATGAGAACATTTGAATGTTGGATATAGGGATCATGCCTCAGAGCAGAATCCTAAATATCTTGTGAAGACAAGAATTAGAGTCCATGTAGTTATGATGTTATCAGATTCCTTGTCGTAAAAGGTGTGACAATAGTGGTTTGAGAAGGACTTATGCTTATAAGACTTCCCTAATCTTCTTAATTGGGAATATCGACCTTTGTATACAAGGAAGATGTGTTCAAGACTTATACCTAAGAAGGAGACCCTTAATGGGGGATTTTGATTATACTAACAACAAAATAATTGCAAGTATCAAAGTCCATATGAGTCATTACCTATGTGAGAAATAAGAGATGATTGGAGATCAAACATGTTTCATATGGATGGAGAGATTATGCACTGAGTCCACCCAAAGGGAATGATATTACAAATATTATGGTGGATATAGCTCTACGAGGAAATACATAATCTTTCATGATAAATATTTCAAATTTTGAAGTCATATGGGGGAATCATGGTCTTTATAGAGATTATGGACTCTTAAAAAGACTAATTATAAATATATTCATTGAATATGGGGGTCTGTACCTTAATAATGAGTCCTACATATCTTATTCAAAATCAGAATAAAATTCTTCACAATATATGTCTTCCCTACTGATGGAAAAAGAGTCATTATTGAATCCATATGGATATTTCACATGATTTATAATTATTGGAATATTTATGGATTTAAACCAGGTTGGATACAGAAACACCAGTCAAGGATTAAACTTAAGGAGGATTCCCATGTTTGGAGGCATTTGTATCATGTTATTTTCATGATCACTTTAGATATCTAATTCTCTGAGAATCATGCATGGTGTAAGAAACAAGAGATAATAGAAGATCAAACATGTCATAAAAGATACAATATTGAATTTTTATGGAGACTACACACTAAGGCTTCCCTAAAATAAATGTGATTACAAGTACTTTCAAGAATATGTCTCTATGAGAATAGACTTTTGGGCTTCCATAAAGAATATTATAATGTGAGTACTATATGGGGAATTTCATGATCTTCATAAAGAATATGGAAATGTGTAAATATATGATTTATTTGTGTGACACACCCATATCATTATAGTTTTTATTTTATACTATTTTAATTTAATCTGGGATAGTCAAAAAATTTAGAGGCCTTGAGCATAATATTTTAATAAAATTAACCATTTTTTCACTGCACATGAGTTGTGCATGGTTAAGAGTAACCATGAGACAACCATGCATAAGGGTTTGTAAATGGGATAGAGCCATTTTTCATGATTAGAGAATAATTTTTCCAATATTTTGGTACTAAATAGAAACTATGGGAGTTTTGGTCTGGATAGGTTGTTCTTTCACACAATTGATGCGTAGTTTGGTAAACAGTGTGGCATGATCATGCGGTCAACCCGAGTTTTTAAAAAATTGGATTGTAACTATTTTTAATTTTTTTTCCTTTTATATACTCCATTTTTCTTTTCCCTTGTCCCTATCTAATGATTTTACCTCTAAACATGACCCCAAATGACCACCCTCCTCATAAGTCGCCTCTACCTCATGTGACACCACCCATCTGCCCTCCTCCTTGCACGGTGACCCCACCTCCAGTCAGCCTCCTCCTCCTCATGTGACACCCCTCCCAAATTGGCATGCATGAACTCCCAATTATTCCCTCTTTTCCCACAAATATAATCCTAGTATATTTGTATATCCTTCCCCCCTTATATTTTGGGTATCATTATTTCTGATCTCAAGAAGTAAATTTTTCCCTCCCCTCTCACCCATTTTTCTTCCTCCTACGAACCCTAATCACTGCCATAGATTGAAATAGTGTTTGGTATGGGTATAAAATTCTAGTTTCATGTGTTTAGGGTTTATAGGGACTCTCTCTTTCATTTAGGAACCTGCACCTATGATGGTGACGTGTCTCGGCTCAACATACCATACTTCCAGCTTGATTTCCATTATTCTGAGCTAGCTATTTCTATGAAATCATTTCATTTTAGAATTAAAAGTGTAATTTTGATTTATAAATTTCTTTTTTTATTAAATTATGAATATAAATGATTTTTTTATGATTAAATGTTGTTTCATTGTGTTTTGAGCATGGAGTAAAGGATTTATTTTATAAATTATATATTTTGATGCTTAAAATGGAATGTCATTAGGTGATAGGATTTTATAAAATTCTTAAGATTTCTTATGAAATAGTTTTAAAGTTCTGCATTTGATTTTAATCACATTTTGGTATTCAATGGGTGATAACTATATTTTAATGTGTTTTTTGTTTTAAAAAGAGGTGTTGACCAGAAAATAATTTATATAAAGAGGGTTATTTATTATATTAAAAATGTTTATTTAAAATGAATGTGAGATTTACCCCTTATGAGAAATTACTTGATGAATCATTAAAAATTAATTTTGTGGAAATGGTTGGCATTTGTCCTTGTTTTGGATTTCAAAGAATAAGACCCCTATTGAATAGTGTCATTCAAATTTTTTTTAAGGGAGTGTGTGATTTCCAATATTTTATAGAAATATTTAAATCTATTTTTGGTGAAATGAAAATGATTCTTGAATTTTAGAGCCATATTTTAGTGTTAAAGGCTAGTTTAGTACCTTGTATTTAAATGATGGATGTGGAAGACGCCCCTTAATTTCCCCATTTTATTTGTTTACACCTTGTGTGGGTTTTTAATCAATATTTGATTCTTATTTCTCCCCTTGTGTGGTATTTTTTTATGTCATTGTACATGATATATTTTTGTTTCTATTATTTTTTTTTGTGCTAGGATGAGGGTTAGAAATTTTTTTGGCATTGTCTGTTAATATTGTCTTTCATGTTCTTTTGTGTCACTTATTTATTGTCCATGGTAACCCAGTTATCTAAGTGGGAGTCTAGGCTTATGCTATACTAGGAAGTCACGCACTACTAGTTCCCCCTTTATCGTGAAATCGGTCTCGATGGGGTGTTCCACTTTAAAGAGGATGGGTGCAGTCTAGTCAGGTAGTGGTGATAAGACACAACATACGTCGACAGGTTTGTCCATTGATTGAATTTTTGGATGGTCTCACATTAGGAACTAGGGTATATCCCATAACAGATTCTATTTATTTGTTGATTATTGATATGTGGAATTATGATCTAGTGATTTTTTGTATCATTTTCTCTATTTTAATTTATATAGAACCATTTTTGTATTATGTTTATTTTATGAATTTTGATATATGGTACCTAAATTGTTGTGCTAGAACCATGTGTATATGGTCTATTCCATTGAAAAAAATATAGTTTTAAAATATGTTTGGAAAATCCTATTTGAATTTAAAGACTCTTGTATAGGTTTTTAAAGTTGATTTCAAAATGATTTTTTTAAATTAAATATGGATTTGGCTAGTTAAATGTTTATAAGTGATTTTTTCACTGAAAAATATGGATGAGTTATTTTGATAAATGGTGATGGGTGGGTGGTTTTGAAATGGATTGGGCTAGTAGGAGTGTTTTCTAGGAATGATTTTTTTGTTTGGGAAAACAAAGTGAAATGTTTTGAAAAGTGATTATGGAATTGTTTTGGTTTTTCATAAGACATATTGGTAAAATTTTATTTTCTAGTTTACATTGAAGCTTGAATTTATGAATTTCCTTAGGAGATTAATTTTGTAGGTTTGGTGGGTTGTGGTGGCCTACTGAGAGCTTATTTTCTAATTCCTATATTATTATCTAAATTATAGGTTTTTATTTATTCTTCATCCATCCACTCTAAAGAGAATTGATTTATCAATGTAAGTATTTAATTTTTTACATTAAACATGTTCTTCCCATTCCATGATTTAGTAGGACCTACATTTACTTTTTTCATAATGTTCGGTAGGTGGACCTTTACTTGATTTCTCTTAGTAAACTTAGGCCTTTTATATCTTTCTACAGAAAGAGGGTATAAATATTTGTTGTTGGGAGAGTAAAATCCATTTTAGGAGTGTGTACTTTCCTTATAAGAAAGGGTGGTTTGAGGGTGAGATAGTTTTTTAGTGCTTGATACTATTTATTTAATTTTCATGTTTTGATATTAGGTTGTTGTTTTATTTTTTTTACTATGTGGGAATATGATGTATGAAGGGGTCATGACATATTTTTATGTTATTCATACTTCTATTTTTATTTACTTTTATTATTAGGTGAAAACATCCCCAAGTGTGATCCTATGATGCCTAGACACTTTTTCTCAGCCCGTCGGGATTGGGAATTCCCATTGGGATAGTGGTGGGTTGTTTCATGTATCCATTGAAGGGAAAACCAAGATAGGTTAACTATAAATGGTATCTTAGGTTTGGGTTCTCTTTTTTCATTAGATCATAATCCTTTGGAAATACCTCTTTTATTTGGTTTTTTATAGCTTTTAAATAAGGTTTTCAATAATTGGTACATAAGTATAGGGAGAGTGTTACGAGATCTTTAATATGACCATAAATCATTGGTTTTGGAAATTATTTAGGATCCAATTCTTGATTTTCATATGACCATCAACAATATGGTCAATTTTGGTTGGGTTCCATATCCTGTTTGATTGTTTATTTAGAATGCTTGACCATTGGATTTTCTATTTGTTGGGGTGATGGGACAGGGGTCACGGTTGGTCTTGTGATATGTTGTAACCTTTAGTTGAGGCATGTGTTATGCTTAAATTTATCCTTTTGTGTGTGTGAAGTGAAATTCCTTTTTGTGTGTATAAAAAATGTATTTCACAAGAAATTGTTTTCGGTTTTTAAAACAATTCCATAAGGATTATTAGTAAAATGAAAATGGTTTTTATAAAATATTTTGAAACATTTGATTTCATTTTGAAATTTGGAAAATGTTTTACATGTGGATAGATCTTTATAATCAAGTGAATGGTGTTTTAAAAGTTGGGTTTCTTATTTTAATGGAAAACAATGATTTAAAGCATGTATTTTACCCTTGTTCAACATGTTTTAAAAAGGTGAGTGTTGTGAAAACTATTTTAATATGAATGTATTTGATTTATTTTGAAACCCGAAATAGTATTTGTATATTAATAAAAGTGGTGTTTTTTAAAATTAGTTTTAGATATGTTTTAAATTGACCAATTTGGGATATGAATTGAGGTTGAAATTATAAAATGGTTTTGTTTGGTTTTGAATGAAATAATGACCAATTTTTAATGGTGCCTTTATTTTAAAAATTGGATTTTGGTTCAACCTTTATTTGTTTAGTAAATAATGTTCTCTGTTCTGTTCCTCGTTTTTTGGGAAAAATTAGTGTGATGTTACGGACCAGACCATGTGATGGACAATGTATTATGTTGGTTATTATGAGCCTCCAGGGCAGGTCTAGTGTAAAGTAGGGTGTTCATATTAGGGGTTATTCCTCTTTATATTAACAACACATAGGCTTTAAATGGATTGTCTTGTTGGGTTTCTTTCTAGTGTCTCGTTTTAATATTATTGGGTCTAGTGGTATAGACCCCAAAATTTTGTTTGATGGTTAGATCGACGGGGATTAGTTTTCTTTTAGAATCGCTCATATGAGATCTAGTTTGGGACATTTTTTCATTTGGTATTGGGAATGTTTGAGGTTTTATTTATGAGTGTTAATCATTTATAGTAAACTTTGGGTGTTTTCTTGAATCATGGGATTTATGCTCGTTGATTTTAGAGTGGTTTTTTCTTAAGGAATCTCTATCCTAGTGTTTCTTGGATTCTTTTTGGTTTCCTATTGTGGATGGTGTTCCCTTTGGGATTTTTTTCATGCCTCTTCTCATGATATTATTATTTCCCTTGTGTGGTATAGAAAATGGGTCGACGTTTTCTTGTTTCTTTGGATGTGGGTATAACATAGGGTACATGATTAGATACATTGTGTGTGGTTTTACTTTCAGTTGTTCTATGAATTCTACTGAGTTGTGTTTTCTCTTAGGATTACCATGAGATGGTATTCTGAGGATTTGGATTTAAATAACCTTGTATACCAATTATGACCCTTATGGTAAGAACATTTCATTTCATAGAAATTCATGTTTCCTGTAGTTTAAGTCCATGTTTGGATGTTGTGGTTTGGGGATGTGTTTTTTCCCATTGGGATTTTTCTTGGAGTAGTGAAATACTTGTGGTTTTGAACTATTTGTTTCTGATTTCCATTAATTCTTGAGATTTTTTCAATGTTCCTTCAGGATGTTGGAGGTTTATGCCTTAGGTGGTTTCTGGAATCAGTTTCTTGTGGTTAACTTTGGCCTGTGCAGTTTTTCGAATTCCCTTTATATATTTAGAAAATGTGTTTTCTCAGTGATGTTATGTTTCATTATAGATAGAGGGTGTCGATTAATATACCATTATAGTTTATATTAAAATGGTGGGGATATTGATTCTTTATCTGCCTCTTTTAGATCCTTTTTATAATTAGATGTTTATCTGGTTTTTTCAATGTTTTCATGGTTTTTTGAGGATTTTTAATTCTCTTTGAGAGTTTCCTTATATATTACTTCCCAATTTGGACATCTACTGTGACTTCAGACATTATGGGGGAATAAAGTGGTATAAAGGGAAATTTTTTACACCCCCAATGTCATTATGGTGTTTATTTTATATTATTTTAAATTAATTTGGTCTATTTAAAATTTACATAGGTACTGGTCTTAATATTAAAAAAAATAAGCATTTCTCACTATGCATGGGTTGTGCATAGTTAAGAGTAACTGTGTTGTAATCGTACGTGAGGAGCTATCAATAGGAAAGTTTTATGTGGCATGGTTTGAGTATAGTTTTTTTATATATGTGGACACTAGGAAAAACTATACGAGGTGTAGTTTATCTAGACAGTCCTTTCATATGATTGGGGAATGGTTATGTAAATTGTACGGTCTACCTGATTTTTTAAAATTAATGGCATTAATTTCAATTTTTATTTTATTTTTATTTTTACTCCTCCCCTTTTATTTTATCATCTCTATCCCTCGTGGATCTCCCTCGTCTCACAAAACGACCCAACAGAGCTCCTCCTAGGTCACCTCTCCCTCACACAACACCACATGAATGAAATCCTTCTAATGTGACACTGCAACCTCTAGTTTTCCTTCTCCTCCTCATGATATTTCCCTCACTACCTAGTGAACATGTCCACCCCCATGTGGTATATTTTCTCTCATTTATCACCCCCTCCTAGTCAGCTCACCTTCCTCATTTGACTGCTGGTACAGCTCTTTCTAATCACAAGTGGTAAGGTCCCCCACTCTCACCCATTTTGCTTCCTCCCATGTACCCTAATCACTTACATGGTTAGGTTTAGGATTTTGGATTGGTATAAAATTTTATTTTTTGGTATTTATGGATATGAGGGACTCTCTCCTGTGTGTGGGACACTTCACCTTCAAAGGTGATGTATCTCAGCTCACCGCAGCTTGCTTCCAGCTTCATTTTAATTGGTCTGATGTTGGTGTTTATATGCAATTTTTTGACATTGAAATTCAAATTTTGATTATGGTCTATAAATTCCTATTTTATAAAATTATGAATATATGTGATATTCTAGTGATGATTTAAAACTATTTCATTGGATCTTGAGCTTCACATAAAAGGTTTATTTTATAAATTCCATGTTTCATGTTTAAAATGGAATGTCTTCAGGTGCTGTGATTTTATAAAATTCCTAGAGGCATTTTTAAATAGTTTTAAAGTTGTGTATTTTATTTCACAATGGATTTGGTTTGTAATGGGTGAAAACTATATTTTAATAGGTTTTTGGTTTTAAATAGAGGTTTTGAAATCAAAATGATTGATAAAAATGCCTCTTTATTATATTTTAAACGTTCACTTGAAATGAGAGTGGGATTTACCCCTTATAATAATGTTCTTAATGGATATTTGAAAATGTATTTGATGGAAATGGTTGTCCTTTGTAATTATTTTTTATTTCAAATAAGAAGACCATTGTTGCAGGGTGGCTTTGAAATGTTTTAAAGGGTGTGGGTGGTTTCCATAATTTTATAAAAATATTTAAAGTTGTGTTTGGTGAAATTTAAAAGGTGATTGGATTTAAAATCCATGTTTTAATGTTAATGGCCTATTTGGAACCTTGTATATAAATCATGGATGTGGAAGACGCCCCTTTATTTCCCCTTTTATTTGCTTACAACTTTTTTGGGTTGTATATCACTATGTGATGCTTATTTCTCCCCATGTATAGGAATTTATTTTTTATGACAGGGTGCATGAGATATTTGTGGGGATATTCATTATTAGGGTGTTTGGGTGAGGGTTAGAAAATTATTGGGAATTTTTTCTTATTCATGGATTGCAATTTAATTCACCTCACTTCTTTATTGGTCATGATAACTTGGGCAGATAAATCTGAGTCTAGTATTATGACACACTATGGATTCACACACTAATAGTGCCCCCTATAGTGTGGAATAGGCCAATATGGGATGTTCCACTTTGATGAGGCAAAGTACAGGCTAGTTGGGTGGTAGTGATAGGATGCAATGTAGGTCGGTAGGTTAGTGTATTGAGTGAATTTTAGGATGATCTTACATTAAGACCTATGGTAGAGCTCATGAAAATTTGATTAATCAATTGGTTATTAATATGGTGGTTTTTTATCTAGTGATTATTTTTATCATTTCCCCTATTTTCATTATTATGGCACCATTTCTTATGTTTGTTTTGTGTCTTGTGATATTTGGTTTCTGCTTTTCTGTGATATACCCAAGTGTTTTGGGTCAATTAATTCGGAAATAAAATACTTTTCAAAGAATTTTGGGAAAAAATATTTGAATTTAAAGACTCTTGTGTGGGTTTTTAAAGTGGATTTTAAAATGTGTGTTTTGGTTTAAAGATGGATTTGGATGGTTAAATGTTTATAGATTTGTTACTTTCATTTAAATATGATAAAGGAGTTGTTTTGAGAAATGTAAAGGGGTTCATGGTTTTGAAATGGATTGGGTCAGTGGGAATGTTTTCCAAGCATGTTTTTTAGGTTTGGGAAAACAAAGAGAAATGTTTTGAAAAGTGATTATGGGGTTGTTTTGGTCAATCATAATACATATTGGTAAAAATATGACTTTATAGTTTACTTTCAATATAGAAATTATGAATTCCATTATGAAACTAATTGAATCAATTTGACGGTTTATGGTGTACTACTAACTGATTATGTGATTATGCTTATATAATTATATCAGGTGCAAGTTCTTATTTCTTTTTTATCAGGACACTCTTTGAGGAATTTATTTATTAATTTCATTATTTATTTTACTAAATTCGACATGTGGTTATCATTCCATGATCTAGTATAAAATTTATTTACTTTTCAGAGAATGTATGATGTGTATCCATTTACGTGATTTACCTTAGGCCACTTAGTCTTTTATTTATTTCTATGGATATAGGACTAAAACATCCATTGGTAGGTGAAGAAAATCATTTTGAGTAGGGGTTTCTTCCCTTGTATTATAGGGTTTTTGGAGGGTGAGGGTGGTTTTGGGTGATCACTTATATATACAACATTTTCTAGATTTGGTCTTATGTTGTTTTTTTCAGTTTGGAAGCCTGATGTATGGATGCTTCATTTTGTATTTTTATTATATTCCTACAATTATTATTTTTTACCCTGATTATTTGGTGAAACCATTCCAAAGTGTGTTCTTATGACACCCAAACACTAGTTTCCAACCCATGGGGATCAACAACACCCTTCGGACTAGTATAGTGCCAGTTCGAGCATCCATTAGAGGGATGGACCAGAATGGTTTGTTAAAATATTATGGCATTAAGGGGATAAAATATTGAAAAATGTGTCATGTATATCCTAACTATAATAGGAATAAAAGTCCTTGTATTTCATATAGACCAATGACTATTGATGGTAAATGGATATGGGATGAGCTTATAGGGATTATTTCCCAATAATTTAGGGATTATTAGCGTTCATTGAAGGGGTATAGCCTTTATGGGAGAGCAAGGATTTGGGAAAGCAAGAGTAACACCTATAATGACCCAATATTTTTAAATTATATTTTTTCCCTGAGAAAATTTGTATCATATTTTATAATATTATATACATAAAAATATATAATAACATAAAAAACCAAATCTCATTAACAAAAATAATTACATTAGTTATCTATGAAACCAATGAAAATGATAAACATTAAAATTGGATTAAAAATATAAAATAGAAAAGCTAAAATGGGAAAATATGGATCACCCCAATTTGTTAGAACCATATCCCCCTTAGTCAACACTATATAAAGGAAACAAAATATTATTAAACCAATCAACATCATAAAAATTAAAATATAACCTTAAGAGGAATTATAGTGAATATTGAGTGAAAGAATGAAGTGGTATTTATAGGGAATAATGTGACAGTTGTCATATTAATATGATCATTGGTCAAATATGAAAATTGGTCTATTTGATCATTTTGATCTATACCCATTGGTAATAATTTTATCATATAATTAGTGTCTATAATTAGTAATTAAAAGGGATAATTGATGTACAAAGGAGAAATGATGGCATCAACCAGTAGAGTCATGACATTTGAATCCCAATTATATAAACATGGGAGGTAGGTAGAATCATTGGGGTTCTCCATTGATCAATCCTAAGATGAGCTTCAATAAATGAGGCTTGAATGAAATCTACTGTGGGATAAGTTCAAGTTAGTACAGATTACAACTCAGTAAATGCTTCTCGAGTCACGCCAAGAAACTGGCACCATCACAAACCTTAACCTTAGGGTGTACATGGGTGTAGTAAGGGGTTATGTGTCTAGACCTTATTTACATAAATTGTAATTTAATTTTTATAAATAAATGGTTGTTTCATCAATCGCATTTTGATAATAATTTTTTTAGTAAAATATATGATTATATAATACAAATTTGATAAATTTATTATTAGATACAAATAAAAGATAATATGATTTTTAGAAAATATATACACTATTATAATAAACTCAATTATTCATAATAATATTGTTTTTAATGAAATATTATTTTAAAACACTCTTATTTAAATTTAAATAATTAAATAATTTTATAATGTCCTGTGGAATTTTTATAAGTTTCAGAAAATTGATTGTCTTAAAAATTGTTATTTTTCATTAAAAAAAGATTTTTATATTTTAAAGTTAAATTTATTATATTTATAAAATTATTTTGTAAAAATAAATATAATATTTAAAATAATCGTTTTGAAATTATGTTAGGGTGAATTTTGGATAATTTTCTAAAATAAATTATTTTTTAGTGAATAGTAAAAATACAGTTTTTGGGTTTTTAATATGTTTTATGACATAATATTTATATCATAATAATTTAATAATTAATTAACCAAAATCCATAGAATAAATATTTTATTTTATTAATATTAAGTATTTTAATATCTTTTAATCAATTTCCAAACCTATAAGTGACTTTCAAAAGTCTAAAAAGGAAATTTTGATTTTTAAACCATTAATTTGTGGAAAATATACTCTTTTATGTCTAAAGAATTAATAAAAAATGGTTTTAGATTTTAATGGATTAAAATATCATAAAATTTTAACCTAATGTCCAAAACCATAATAAAAATCATATGGTAAGCTAATGGTTTTTCATTTTCCACAACCTGGATTTCCAAGTCCAATATCTAGAAATTATTAAACAATTCCTCCACTTTTTCTACAAAAACCAACCCTTTTTTCCCTTCTACTTAACTCCTAATATATACTCCATAAAGTTATAGTAATTTCAACCAAGGAGTGTTCCACGGTTTCTTCAATCCCCTAAGGTTCTAAACCTCATTATTTAAGATCAACTCTTTATGTTAAGGGAATTCTCATCGTCTTCTTTCCCATTAAAGTAATTCTTATTGTGTATGACTTATAAAGGGTATGTTACGTTCTTTTATTTATATTTTTATCATTAAATTATTTATAAAATTATGTTTCATCAATGGAAAAACTTATTTCTCTATTATTTCACACTTTTTTAAATCCATGTTTTAACCTACCATGCTACTGAATTTACTTCTCAAATTCTCTCTTTTACATACAAAATTTATTATATTGTGAATACCCAAACTATTTAATTATCCATGTGTATTAACCAAGATTATAATATAATTTATTTATTTGGGTATATATATGTACAAAACCCAAATTCCCTTTTCATGGGTTTAAAACGAAGTTATGGTCAAGCCTTTAAGCACTTACGTACTCAATTCCTTTATATGAAACCAATACTTTATTCTCCCTGAGTTATTGACAAAATGATTTATTTTGACCAATTTAACTTGAGTAAAATTAATAAATATGAAGGGAACACATTGATATTTTCCCAATTCATTGGTTAAAGAATTTAATCTCTATAGATGACATGTTTTATGATACCTTAGTGAATAACCTTGGTAATTTTGATTTATGTCACCTTCATGATAAACCTTGGTTATATGATTATGAATGTCTCATTTAAATTTTGTAAACACATTTCCACGTTATAAATCATGCTCTTATTATTATTATAATCCTCATTTTCTCATTTTCATGTCATATTTTTATGTCTCATGTTCTTATTGATATGCATCATGATCACATGCTAAATGTCTCCCTTGTGTATTCCCTTACTGGCCTCCCTGATCACCCATTTCCATTGATGTATGTACCCAAGAAATGATATATAGCACAATTAAATTATTTTACACCCATTAATAATCCTTTCACATGAATTAGAAGAATATTTTATGTTTTCATTTATTATGTTCCTAATGTCCAAGAAACAAAACTTTAAAAAGATCATGTATTTTCTTCCATGTAATGAAAATTTTATGTAATAAAAAGGAGGGATTCCATAGTTGGTATCATAGGATGGTTTATTTATTTGTGGAAATACAGACTTAAAAACTTTAGGAATAACCCTAATCATAATCCTAAATATAGGAAAACATCATGGAATTTTGGTGAAATATTAAGTGAGTGGTTTCAATGTAATGAAATATATGTCTGGATCCTGCATGTGGATGCAGATTTGTCATAGATGTACCAAGGGGTAAAAAATCTAAAAAAAGTGTATTAAGATATACTCTATCAATAAATCATGAATGATAATGGAACTTTTGGAACTCTAGGTTTGACAATCTTTGGGGATATGATTGGTTAATTGTAAGCTTTTTATGAACCAATATAAAGGATGTATATAAAATATAATTGTTATTAGATGAGATTATTCAATTGCATATTTAAGATATTTTTTAAGACATAAACTCCCTTTAGATTTTTTATTTTCCTAAAAGTATCACATCTTACATTGAGGTTTTATTCTTTTAGAAAAATAATGTGAAATATGAGGAACCACGTAAATGATGGCGGCAATGGACAATGCACTAACAACCTTCCAATGAAAGATGGACTGGAAAACATCATAGGGATGATGAATCAACTATATCAAGTTATTAATAAACAATTTGCCACATCCATTACTTATTTTAAAGGTATTTTTCATTTAATTTCCCTTATTTCTTGGTTTTGGGGGGTTTTCCATACATTTTTGGAGGAAAGGGTGAGTTTTCAGGATTTGGGCCAAACTGTGAGCTCATTTCCATATTTAAAAACCAATTTTGTTTCTTTTATAACTATTTCATTTTTCAAGAAATTTCACCTATTAAATTTCTAACATGGACTCACCTAACCTATCAACACTAAAAAATAAATTTTGATCCTCTATAAATCCATAATCATGGTGTATTTGGGTTTTTATTTAAGGAATTGGGCCATCCCATAAACCCATTTCATGTTTTTTTTTAAAAAAATATTTAATATCTTATTCATTTTTTACTATTTTTCATTTATTCCACCTCCCAATAGAATACAACAGACCTTTTCATGCCTCCATATTCATTTCTCCCTCTTCGGAGATCAACTACATCGCTTATTTGGGAGAAACCTCTCCAGCTTTCTCAAATCATCCAAATTTTAAGAGGTAAATTTTTTCCTTCATAACTATTTCATTTTTCACTTTTTCCTCAATTATAGTTCATATATGACGTACTCAGCCTTATTCAAATATCAATTTCATTTTTTGGAGGTTTTTAAATTCATCTATAGGTTTATTTGGGGCGTTTTATTCAAGATATCTCACTTAAGTGGGTTTCCACTCATGTTCCTCCCATTTGAATAGGGTTTCTTCCACTTTTCTTGAGGTTATAAAATTTCCAAAATCTAGGGTTCATACCTAGGGTTTTCTTTTATGTAATTTTGGTTAAATATTGTTGATTATGCCTTGATGTAACTTCCTTGTGGTGTGGCGGTGGTGCAATTGAATTTTCATACAATAGTTTGGATTTTCTGGCACAAATGGTAGTTAATTCCATGTGTAAGCATTATTGGATGAGATATTTTTTCTTCATTTATATTTTTTTCATTATTTTATTCCTTTTTTTGTGATAAACTTATATTTAGTAGAATGTGTTAAGCGTTTTGTTTTTAAGAGTTTTTTCTGTGAAAAAATGAATATTTTTTGTGTGTATTCCATGTTGTGTTCATTGGGGTTGTTTAATGATTCATGGAATAGTTTTATTAAATGATATTATGGAAACCAATTCTGTTTTTATGTGATATTGGTATAATTTTGGTCTTTAATGAGTTTTTTTAGAGGGATTTTATGTGCAAAACATGGTTACACTCCTTGGAATTTTTTTTGTGAAGGGTTTAAATGGTTTCTTGATTTATGTAACAAGTGCAACTATATTTCAAAACTGTTTGGTAGGAGTGCATTTTTGAAGTGGTGTATTTAAATGTTAAATGTATTTTATGTGATGTGTATTATCTTGGAATGGTTTTTCTAAAAAAATTAAAGGATTTGTTGAATTGTGAAAGAGAGGTGAAACCTGTTGTGGGTTGTTTTGGTGTGAGTATGATTTCTAAAACGGATTTAAATTAAAAGGGGGATCATGTGACATGTGTGTGGGATGTTTTCTGTTTGTGACTTGGATGTTTTATTTTCATGTGAAAATTTTATTTCATGGCTTGTGGAACTTGTTTGAGCACAAGAGGGAACACCTGGGTATCTGTGTGGGTGGACATGTACTAGTATGCTAGTGATCCTGTGGGTTTTGACCCCTGTTTCACGTAGCAAGTTTAGCGATGAAAACACTAACTAAACTATTATGATGATGATTATGATGATGATGGGGAACCACTAGGTTATAGGTATGATCCCTAATAGTGTCTCGTGTGCACGCAAATGGATATTTGTATGGTTACTTTCAATGAGATCGAGGTACCTAGGACCCATAGTGAGATAGTGCATATGGTTGTTTCCCATTGCTAGTGATCATTAGATATTTTATGCTTACCTTCAGCATACAGTATTTTTGGCTGGATAAATTCCGTATCTTTTTTTTTCTGTTTAACTGTGTTGATTTCTTTTAAATTATCCCACTTAAAATTTGTTTTTATTTAAAGTTTCATCTCTTAGAAATTGTAACTATCATTTCTTGTTTACAAAACATGCAAGATTTTTTCCTTATAATGATTATCACATGGAATATATTTGTGTTGGATTCCTACTAGGCTTTGCCTCACACCCTACTTACACAATTGGGTGTAAGTAAACTTGGTTTTTTTGTTGCAGGTTTGGGTACTGCTTTTAATGCTAATGGTATGGGTTTCTAGCAGTCCTTCTTGGTTCGGTGTCATGGAGATGGCTTGAGGGCAGTGCATCATTCCATGTAGAGGTTCGTAGGATATCCTTTTTGGTTTTTTCCCTTTGTAATAGTCTTTAAACATTTCTTAAATTGTTTAATTAAATTATGAAATTTAGTAAAAAAAAATTGGTTGGAAAAATCCTGATTTGTTTTATGGGATTCATTTGTTGTTTTATGTTTATAAACACAGGTAAATCATTCCCAAATTTCATTTTATGATACCCGAGAACTTGTACCAACCCTTGGGGATTGGGAATGCCCTTCAGTCCCTGCCACAGTCTGGTTTGGGTTTCATTCTTATGGTAACCAGATCTTGTTCGTGACAAAATGGTATCAGATGGGTTAGGTTCACTCTTTGGGTCATGTTATTTGGGGAAGAGTCGAGATAGTCCGGAGTTAGGATTTTCAGGGCTTGAAATTCCAATTACGAGTAGGGTACCTAGCCAGCACACCTTGTGATGTGATTCAAGTCTCCATGGGAAGTCGGGTTTTATCTGAGTCATTTTGTTTTCATGAGTCATTGATATTTGGGGAAATGAAAAAGAGAGTTGGTTAAATGGTCGCAGTGAGATCACAAGGCCTGGAAAGCCATGTGGATCCATGTATATTGTCCTAGAACACTCTTAGTGATAGTGGAGGGATTGGTGTATGGTTGCCAAACATATGTCCAAGTCACCCACCAAAACTAGTTTTCTCTCACGTTGTCTTGTGTCCTTTTGTTTTGGAATCTTGGAAGCATGGTTTTAAAATTATAAATAAGGATTGATTTAATAAATTTGAACTTTTATGAAATCATTTTTTAGTAAAGATGAAGTTTCTTGATTTCTAAAATGGAAAAGGTGAATTTTCAGAACTATTTTGAAATGGTAAATGGTGTATTTAAACCAATTTTAAGAGTATGAATTATGTTAGAGTGAGTTTTGAAAATATATTCCAAATAGACTTTGTTGAATTATTTACAAGTATTTTGAGTTGAATGAAGTGTTTTGGAAATTTATGTGTGCGGTTTTAAGATAAATTTTGATTTGGTAACTAGTAAGAATTTTAAAATTTTTATGAATCATTAGAATCTTTTTCAAATAAGAAGAGATGGGGTTTTAAATAGAATGGTGTTGATGAAAGGGAGTTTTTTTCAAAAAACTGAGAGTGTTTTGAAATGGGATAAAATGTTTTGAAATTAATGTATGTCTTGAAAGTGAGTTTTTATTTTAATGATTGGTGCTTAATGAATTTTTTTTTAAGATGTAAATTAGGGTTTTATTTTGTGGTTGGTAGTTTTGATGAAAAGGGAAGTATCGGTTTAATGTTTTGTTTTTGAAAAGTGGAAGGAATTTTTTTTAACCATTAGTATTTCCATGAGTGACCACATGAATGGGGTTATATAGGATGATGGATGGTTAATGGAACAAACGGATGAGTACTAGGATTGATATGAGGTGGGTGCCTGGTGTGGGACAAAAACATGCTTGTGTGAGGCCCATAGGATACCATTTCTGGGTATGCTAACCTCCAACCCTTTTATTTTAAATGAAGTGACTTCTTTTAAAGGAAAACATGATGTCTTGATGACCGGTTTTGGTGGTGTGTCTTATGTGTTTTTTGGAAATGTTGTTGTTGTGGGATGTTTTGAGTTCAATAACCCCTATTATTTGATTGATGTTTTGGGTTTGTGTTTGGTTGGTATGTTGGGTTGAAGGTCTGGTTAGTGGTCTCTTCTAAGAAATGTTCGAGAGGCCCTTGTGGTGGCTCCCCTAATGCGTTTGATTCGGACTAGTTATGTTTTTATGACCAAAGTACTAGCTTGGTGGGGTGCTTGTGTTCTATCGTTGGATAGGGTATGACACCAGAAATATTTAATTCACGACTGAAGGGCATCCTAGATTTCTTCTCCATTGGAGATTCCTCCTGTTGATCAATGCGAGGAGTATTTTTCTCAAGCTTTGGTGGTTGAGTCTACCCCTTTTCCTTTTCTGGTTTGGTGAATCCTCTTGTAGTGGTAGAGTGCTCGTGGAAGGTTGAAAGAGACCTTAGTTTCTTAAGTTACCTAGTTAATCAAAGGTGAATGTATTTTGTGGTAGTTAGTGTGGATGGTGTCTAAGAGGGCTTATGGTTCCTTCGTATTCTCTTCAAATAAGGGGTTTATGTTTAACCACCAGCACAGAAAATTTGGTCATGAGAGGTTATTATGTCCACTTGATGGAATTGAGTGTTGTTTGGGGACATGGAATAAGGTCCCTTTTCATGTATTGTTTCTATCAATCGCATGGGTCATTTTTTATGACACCTTGTAATGCCATGTGCTAGTTTGACTGAAAAAGTGAAGGTTGTGCAATCTTCTAAGAGTCTCTGTTTTTTCAAAGTTGTGCCTCCCTTCAGAAAATCTTTACACCCTCTGTTTAGAGGTAGGTGTTTTCATATGTCCTTTTCTCTTTCCATTTTTCATCCGAAGAAATAAGGGGAGATGTGTGTGAATCTTCTAATCTCTTGTTTTGGAAAAATGTCAAGTTTTTGTAAAGTGGGTTTGGAGTGTGTTGTGTCATTTTGAACCCATTTGGGATGATAGTGTAGTTGTTTGTGGCATCTAAAGAAGAAGTTTTGTTCAGGGGTTTCCCAAGGCTTAACTATGGGGATGAATATTCTTCGATCATCTGAGATCTAGCCATAGGTCCCGGAGTGAAGCTGGTGCATAGTCAGGGAAATCCCAGGGTCGTTAAAAGTTGTTGGTCTAATTCTCATCCTTGGTGTGAAATATGGGAATACTTTAAACCTCTGGTATTTTCATCTTTCTCCAGTTTTTCTTGTTCAGTGGAAAGAGGTGGGGGAATCTCTTTCCCACACTATCTCCTAAGTTCATGATTTTGCCACGTTGTTTTCCTTTGAGTTTTTAGGGAAAATTATGAACATTGGGTTATCCATATGGTAGCACACATTTTGTGCATAGTTACTAGTAATCGTGCACCAACCTAGGAAACAGTGTAATAAGAGACAGTATATATAGCTTGGTCTCTGCATGGCCATGTTCCATGGCCCATGTAACCATGAAAATTTTCTACTTTGGATATAATTATCCACATTATTAACCCACAATAACCCAAATTGTGTAGACTAATTGTACAATTGTGCCATCTCTTTACATTTTGGGGTCTTTTCTTGTCGACAGGTGCTCATCGGTTAAGATGGTTTATTTTTATGGGGGGGGAGACCCACTATGGGTCTCATGTAGGTTGTTTTGGAGAGGTATAATTAAATTCTACCCATTATTCTGGGGATTCCATTCGGGCCTCCCCTGTTAGTGTCTTGATTCTGTCTAAGGAAAAAAATTGAGTTTCTCCTTGTGGTGGGGAGTTTCTTTATGTCTCCACATATCAATAACTTGGTTTTGTCCCTAGTGTTTATCTAACAATAGCTAGTTTTTTTCAGAGTTATTTAATTTCCAACTTCCTCCTTGAGTAAATTTTGGCATTGGAGCATGCCCAACAGTTTTGTTGAAGTAAGACTATGGTGACCTCATTCGTTTTTTCTGTTCTTTCTTGGTAAGTTGCTTGAGTCTTGTTCGGATAGTGTTTGAGGTGTTTTGTTTTGGGATGTACTTTAAATATTCTTAATCATTTCATTAAGTGGTGTATGTCTTGGTTCGTGACTATATTATTTCCTTTATAAATCAATTGGAGGTGTTTGGGCATTTTGGGGGTGGGAGAAACTTCGCAAAGAGTCCATTTTGGCCTTTCGATTGGGTTTATTTTTTTGCTTTTGGACTTGTTGTGGCCTTCCAAGGGAGAAAAGTTTTTTGGTGGGGATAATTTTCACATACATGACTTATTTTACAGTTATTTTTCATTTAATTTTCATTATTTCTTTTTTTGTGGGGTTTAAAATACATTTTTGGAGGAAAGGGTGAGTTTTCATGATTTGGGCCGAACATTGAACCCATTTCCATATTTAAAAACCAATTTTTTTTCTTTTTAACTCATTAATTTATCAACATTTTGAACCCATTCCACTTACAACATGGCATCCCCTAACCTATAAACACCACCATATAAATTTGTACCCTCTAGAAATCCATAATCATTGTAGATTTGGGTTATTATTTAAGGAATTGGGCCATCCCGTATGCCCATTTCCAGTTTTTTAAAAAATTGTCTATTTAACTTATAATTCATTTTTTACTCCTTTTATTATTCCACCTCCAAATATAATCCAACAAACCTATGAGATTCCCCATATTCGTTTCTCCCTATTTGGAGCTCATTTCCATCATGGATTAGGGTAAAACTCCTCAAGCTTTCTCAAATAATCCGGACTTGAGGAGGCAAATTGTTTCCTTCATAACTCTTTCATTTTTCACTATTATTCCCCATTATAGTTGATAACTGACCTCCTCAGATTTATTCTAAACTCACTTTAATTTTTGGGTATTTTTAAATTCATATGTTGTTGTGTTTGGGACATTTTATTCAATATATCTCAAGTAGGTGGGTTTTCTCTCATGTTCCTCCCATTGTATTAGGTTTTCTTACACTTTTCTTGAGGTTCTAAAATGTCCAGAATCTAGGTTTTATACCTAGGGTTTTATTTTGTGTCATTTAGGTGAAATATTGTGGATTAGGTCTTGATTTCACTTCCTTGTGGTTCAGCGGTGGTGCGATTAAAGTTCCGTACAACGGTTTGGTGTTTTTGGCACATATGGTAGGTGATTCCATGTGTAAGCATTATTGTATGAGTTAGTTTTGCTTTATTTATAATTTTATCAAGATTATATTTCATTTTTTTGGTGTGAATTTTATATTTGGTAGCATTTGTTAAGCGGTTGGCTTTTAAGTGGCTTTTTTTGTGTAAAAATGAATATTTTGTGTGTGTATTCCATGTTGTGTTCATTTGGGTTGTTTTATGATTCATGTAATAGTTTTATTAAATGTTGTTATGGATTTAAATTATAGTTTTATGTGATATTTTTATGCTTTTGGTCTTAAAATATGGGCTTCATAAGGATTTTATGCCCAAAACATGGTAACACTCCATGGAATTGTTTTGTGAAGGTTGTAAATGGGTTCTTGATTTATGTATGAGGTGCCACTATGTTACCAAAGTGTTTTGGTAGGATTGTATTTTTGAAATGTTTTATTTTAATGTGAAAGGGATGTTATGGGATTTTTACTTTCTTTTAATGGTTTTTCTAAAAAAATTAAAAGATTTGTTGAGGTGTGAAAGAGAGGTGAAACGTGTTGTGGGCTAGTTTGGTGTGAGTATGATTTCCAAAATGAATTTAAATGAAAAGTGGAATCATGTGACATGTGTGTGTTATGATTGGTGTTTGTGAATTTAAATTGGTATTTTAATGTGAAAATTTTATTTCATGTCTTGTGGAACTTGTTTGAGCATAAGAGGGAACACTCGGGTATCTTGGTGGGTGGACGTGTACTAGTATGCTAGTGATCCCATGGGGTTTGGCCCCTGTTTCACGTATCAAGTTTCACGATGACAACACTAAACAAACTATTATGATGCTAATGATGATTATGGTGATGTTGATGATTATGATTATGATGGATAACCACTATGTCATGGGTATGATCCCTACTAGTGTCTCATGTGCATGAGAACATATATTTATATGGTTACTTTCACCGAGTATGAGGTACCAGGGAACCACAGCAAGCTAGTGCCTATGGTTGTTTCTAGTTGCGAGTTCTAATTAGATATTTTATTCTTAATGTTAGTATAAAGAATGTTTGGTTAGAGAAATTCAGAATATTTTTCATCCTATTTAAATTTTTTTATTTCTTTTAAAGTATCCCACTTGAAAGTTGTTTTTATTTAAAGTTGTATCTTTTAGAAATTGTAACTAGCATTTCTTATTTACAAAACTTGTATGATTTTTGTCTTATAATGATTATCACATGGAATATTTTTTGGTAGAATACTACTAGTCTTTGGCTAACACCCTACTTACACCTTTGGGTGTTAGTATAATTTCTTATTTTGTCACAGGTTTGGGTAAATATTTTAGTGCTAATGTACGGGTTTCTAACGGTCCTTCTTGGGGTGGTGTCGTGGAGATGGATTAAGCGTGGTGCCTCTTTCCATGAGGAGGTTATTGGGAGGTCTTTTTCGGTTTTTTTTTTCCTTTTTAATATTCTTTAAACATTGTCTTAAATTGTATGATTAATTTTTAAATTTGGTAAAATATTTTTTGGTTTGAAAAATCCATATTGTTATTATGGTATTCACATGTTGTTTTATGTTTATAAACTCGGTTAAACCATTCCCAAAATTTCATTTTATGATACCCGGTCACTTTTTCTATCCCGTGGGAATTGGGAAATCCCTTAGACCCTTTCCATAGGCTGGGTTGGGTGTTGTTCTGATGTCAACCCAATCTTTTTTGTGACAAACTTGAAACAATTTGACCAACTAGATTCACCTTTAAGGGAAGAACATGTTGTTGAGTTCTTCATGCATCAACGACCAACTTATTTAAGGGGATCTACCAACCCATTGATTTATTAACAATAGATTGCCTTTATAGAATAGATCTTTTTTGTACTCCACTATTCATATCTAGAGAAAATTACCCTTGTAGTATTCCACTTAGAATAAGAAGCTGGTTAATGGTGGACACTTATTAAAAACATAAATCCAAGTAGAAATGTTGATGTTATAGAGTGGGAAGAGTTCAAGGGAATATTTTTCAATAAATATTTTCCCCCTTCAATGCAAATAAAATGGAGAATAAATTACTAGATCTTATTTATAAGGAAAGTAAATCAGTGGGAATAAATTAAATGAACTTTACAAGTCATTATCGATACATGTCTGGTTTTTTATGAATCATAAGGTAAAGGTTAGTAGATTATTCCATGTAATGAGACCCCATATATGTAGTAATTTAGAAAATCAGGACAATGAAAGCTATGAAGAGGTAGCATGAAGTGATATGATGGTTGAATTGGAGTTTGAAGAGATGTAGTGGTCACATAGGTCCAATGAAAAGAAATGTGTAATGGATCCAAAATTAGGGAATAACTTTGATCACAAAAGAGGAGGAAATAATGTGAAACTTCCCATGTTCAAAAAATGTGGAAAAAATTTTAGGGAACTACTTTCTTGAGAGTGTAAAGTTTTACAATTGAGAAATAGATATGAATGTATCTCAAAACTATTGTTATGGGATGAAGCCTCAACTTCTCAACACTAACTAAAAAGGGAATATGGTTCAGGCCTAGCCTAAAGTTCAATGCTTCATGTGTTGAAAACTTTGGTACTTTTCCAATCATTTTCGAAATCAAAATATAATGAAGTGAAACCACCATCAACCTCAGCAAATGATAAGGGAGAAAATTTGTTGATTTTCTATCTCAACAGCTAAATTAGAGACTCTAAATGATGTGGTGGCAGGTACACTGATTGTTATCAAAAATATATCAATTACTTTGTTTGATTGTGGTTCTAGTAATTCCTTTATTTTATCTAAGTTTTCAAAGAATATAGATTCAATATCCAAAATTATATAATTATAATTATCATTCAAGAATCCTAGATGGATTATCCTAGTATCAACAGTGTGTATAAACTCTAGTATTAACTTTGAGGAGTATATTATCATCAAAAATCTAGTATTCATTACTATGGTGGTATTATACACTATACTCAGGATAGATTGTCTCTAAAATTATAATTCTAATATCAATTAAAGGAGAAATAAAATTACAGTAGTCTTGAATAGATAACCAGTAGTAATTTTCAAAGGAGAAATATCCCAGCCTGAGATTATTTTAGAAGCACCACCCAGATCATTATTTATGGAGATGATTGGTCAAGAGGGAGAATGAAATGAAAGTAAAAGTATAGAGAATGTCCTTATAGTTCAGGAATACATTGGTATATTTATTAAAGAGTTACCTATACCTCCCCTAGAAAGAAAGGTAGAGTTTTACATTGAACTCATAGCTGGATCCAAGCCGGTATCGAAAACACCTTATAAAATAGAAAATTTTGACTTATAGGAATTAAATAAACAACTTTAAGATATTTTGGAGAAGGTATTTTTCTAACAAAGTGTGTCTTCTTGGGGATAACCTATTATATTTTTAAATAAGAATGATGGATCAATGCGGCTATGCATTTATTATAGAGAACTTAATGATATCACAAGGAAGAAAAAGTACCCTCTTCTAAGGATTGATGGTTTATATGACCAGCTTCATGGGGATTTGTGCTTCTCCAAGATTGATCGTCGATCAGTGTATCATCAATTAAGGGTAATGATAGAATATATTCCAAATACTACCTTCTAAACAAAATATGTGCATTATGAGTTTTTTTATGCCCCTTGGCTCGACTATTGATCGTGATATATTTATGGATTTGGTGAATTTATTCATTAAGGACTACCTTGATATATTCATGGTCATTTTTATTGATAATGTTATAATATATTCAAAAAAAATTGAGGATCATGAGTATTATCTAAGGGTTATATTGAAAACTCTGAGGAAGGATAATCTAATTGGAAATTTCATCAAATATGAATTATTGCTACAATAAGTCTCATCCATGGGGAACCTTTTATCCAATAAAGTAATATCAGTTGACCCTAATAAGATAGAGGTTATAGAGGAGTGGCCTCATCCAACAATAGTAACTGAGATTCATAGTTTAATTGGTTTAGCATGATGTTATATGTGATTTGTGAAAAACAATTCATGAATTTATAATATTCTAACCAATTTTACTTGAAAATGAGCTAAGTTCATCTTGATAAAGGAGTGTGAATAAAGTTTCCAAGAACTGAAGAAGATATTGGTTACTATACTTTTATTAACTCAACCCTCTGTTAGAGAAAGATTTTTTATTTATAATGATGAATATATGAAAGGTATTTGGTGTGTCCACATGAAAAATGAAAGGGTTATTTCATATGAATATAAATATTTAAAGCCTCATGAGTAAAATTATCATATGCATGACCTAGAGTTAGATCAAGTCATTTTTTAATCTAAAGATAGAGATATATTATTTTTTGTGGGATAAATGTGATATATACACAGACCCCAAAAGTTTTAAGTATATATTTATGAAAAAGGAATTGAACATGATATAAATAAGATGGATGGAGCTTCTTAAAGACTATCACTATTCAATTCATTATTACCTCTAAAGAGAAAACAAAGTCGCTGGAGTATTAACTAGGAAAGACATTGTTGTTCTTAAAATGATAAGGATTCAAGGAGATCATTTTATAAAGGACCTAGAACATTTGGACATAGGAATCATAAGGAAAGGGAAATCATAAATCCTATCCCAATTTTTTTTTTTTATCATCTTAACTAGATAATATCAAGAGAACTAAAATAGAAGATTATTTGATATAAAATAACTTGTAGTATGTGAAGAGTCAAAAGTTTCTTGAGTTCAACATTGATCAAGATGGTGTCCTGAAATTTCATACGAGGTTATATGTCCCATCTATCCCAAATATAAAGAATGATCTAATGGATGAAACTCATAGATATAAATTCTCTAAATATACTTGAATCACTAAAATTTTAGGGACATTCAGGATCACTATTGGTAGTATAATATGAAAAGGGAGATTATGGAAAACATTATAAGGTGCTTAGTGTGTAAACAAGTAATGGCGGAGTAAAAACTTGCTCAAGGCATATTGAAACCAATACTTATACCAATATGTAAGTGGTGCAATATTATTGTGGACTTCATCATTGGTCTCCCAAGATAATCCAAAGGAAACAATGATATATGGGTTATAGTGGTTTGTCTCACATAGAATTCCAATTTAATCACTATTCGGGAAGATTACTCACTTGAAAAACATTCCAAGATATACATAAAGGAAGTAGTGAGGATGTATGGGGTGACACTTTCAGTAGTTTCTAATCAATATATAAGTTTCACATATAAATTCTAGAGAAGCATTCAACATGCATTGAATACAGAATTGAATGTTAGTGAGGCCTATCACCCTCAAACTAATGTCCAATCTAAAAGAACTATTTAGACACTTTAGGATATTCTGAGGACATGATCAATGGAATTTAAAGGTTGAATGGATCAATACCTCCCATTATTTGTGTTCTCATACAATAAAATCTTCCGCTCAGGTATTCAAATGGAACCCTATATAGATCTATATGGGAAGAAATTTATAACTTCTATTTATTGGGATAAAATTAGTGAGATAAATCTGATTGCATCTAATCTTGTGCAAGATATGATTGGCATGGTTCATACCATCTAACAACATATAAAATTTTCTCAGAGTTGTAAAAATGGTTTTGATGACAACCATTGAAGGGACTTAGAGTTTGATTTTGGAGACAAAGTTTCAATTCTAATATTTCCATAGAAGAGAGAGCCTTGTGGGTTTTTATGAAAGGAAAGTTTATACCTTGGTACATTTTCCCCTTTAAAATACTTGATCACATATCAGTATTGGGCTATTGGCTATCACTTCCACAAAATATGGCTCAAGTTCATGATGTGTTCCTTGTATCTCTCTTAATGAAGTACTAACCCGATTCTTCACATGTACTAAGTCCATAGGTGGTACAACTGTATCATAACCTCTCTTATAATGAGAATCTTCTGAAGATCTTGTACCGTAGAGAAAAATTTCTATACAATAAGACAACTCAAATTTACCTTACTGGGATTCCTGATCACCCCTTTCCTTTGATGACACCATTATATGAGATGTAGTAAAATTAACTTAGGGTGAACCCCTAAAGAATTATTTCAAGTACAATAGAATAATTTTTTTATGTTTTCAGGTATAATTTTCCAAATTTCCAAGAAAATAAAATTTAAAAGATCTTCTGTTTTGTTCCATGTAATGAAAATTTTATGTAATAAAAATTATTGATGACATAACACCCTTGGGGTTTATGCGGTCACAATAATTTCATGAGGTCATACACTCTATGTGAATACGGAATGGTCATGTGTTCTGTGTGAAGACTATGGATTCATGTGATCATGAAAGGTCATGAGGGCCAGGAAATCATGTAACTGTTACATGGTTAGGCAATCACATGGACTGATCGCATGAACAAGAGTCTATCTTGATATCATATGACCATAAAATTACCAAGCGTTTATCATGAGATTTCATGAATGGGGGTTATCACTTTACTATCTCTTACAAAAATAATTCTTCTTCCAATTTTTTGAAGTTATTCACTATGTTTTATTAAGTGGAAAATATTGAGACTGCATGATTATTCTATAATAGAAAATCATTCCCATTCTTCTCTCTACGTGTCATGTTTTCTTCTTCTAACGTTGAGGGGTTGTAGACATCTCTATGTGTCATGTTTTCCATGACCAATTCACACATCATCAGTGATGTATTTCCATTCATCACATGATAAATAGTGATTGTGAGAAGGTTCTATCATAGAAAACCTCATCCTATATTTTTTGTGAGATCTGATTGCCATGGATTCATCGCATGACTCCAAGAGGTTTCAGGTGAAACATAGTGACCAAGTGATTCATTCATCTTGGACAACCATTCTTAGCTGATTCAAATAGTTGGTTCATCATCAACTCAATACGATGACTCCAAGGGAGTCACATAAAGAATAGAGACCATGTAAATTCCCCTTTATAGATAGTCACGATTGGCAAAAATTGGTCACATGATCTAATTATCATGGATCCATCACTTGACTCCAGGGGGCATCGTATTTAGAACATTGACTGCATGAAGTTCTAGTCATGTACAACATTGATTAGTAGATTCATGTAGTTGGTTCATTATTGTGTTGATTTCATGAATCCATGGGCATCACATGAATAACAACAATCACATTATGGCCCCATCATGGATAGCCTTGATCATTGGAGGCCTTTGGTGTTTATCCACCATGTGTCTCTAGGACATTACATGATCAGTCGATGGATATGGGACTACATGAAAACCTCATCATGGATAACCAATATTATTTTCTTTGATTCATCTTTTGAATCGATGGAGAGGGGTGGTACAATTGTCTATCCCTTTAAGGGTTAAAAGATCATGTGACCTAATCGCATGAACCCCAAGTGGTCATGCAATTTTTTTCTCTTTTAACAAAATGGAACATGTTTTTTAGGGATTTTTCCAGGATTTAATTTTCAAATATTCATTTTATGGGTTCCAAAAATCTACCCCTAGAAGCGAAGTCTGAAAGAAGGAGAAAGGACATGATTTTGGTGAAGTAAAAAACTGCATGAGTCCCTTGGTCTTCCACCCATTGATCATCCGGGTGACTCTTGGTATTCCACGAAAATATCTTATAAATAGGAGGGAAATGGGTTTTCCATTTCACTCTCAATCTATGTTCCCAAAGATCTCATATTATTCAATCCTACATGTTCACTTCGCAAGACCCCACCATGAGACTATTTCATAATAATTGAAGCACATAATCTCACCACATGACCATATTTCTAAGAGAAGTCACAAAATCAAGACACTAACCGATCAATAGTAACTCATTCAAACTGTGTATCACATCCTTGGTTGAAATATCACATTATGTGATTAGCATGTCCATGTTATGTCCATGTGATCGCATGACTCTATGTAGGTCATGCACTCTACATAATATTTTCTATGTCATGTGATTCTTTTATTCAGTCTCCCCTTTCAAAATCACAACTCTTCTTCCATTAATACTAAAATTGAATTTATCTTTTCTCTTAACTCTAATGTATTAAAAAAATTATATTTTTTTAGTAGTGGATCTTATGAATTCCATTGTTTCTATCATGGGTGTTGACTAGTTCTTCATCATTCAATATTCCAAGAAGCATCTAAGGAGTTCGATGGGAACAAATTTATTAGATTATCCATTATCATATTGATTTCCCTTTTACATTTTTAGCCTCTAAAATTATATATTCATTCTAGAACCTCAAGTAAGGATCATCTCTCCTCCTTGATTTTTAAGACCCCTAATATGTTCAGGGTGTACATCTCAGAAAAAGGTCCTTTCTTCTCTGAAGATGAAAATTCTAATGGATACAAGTTAAACCCTATACTAATGGATTTTAAAGGGGTTTAATGTGGTTCTATTCCTGACATCCATATCTATATCTAGATAATGTGAAGGTATATTTCTAGTTAGAGGTTTGGGTGGTGACTCTTCTTGGATATCTGATTAGGACAGACCATCATAGTGGACTGGGGGTGGACCTTCTAGGTGCAGTGAAATGTTACAGAATTCACCACTGAACTAAATCATATCAGTTTGTATAAAACTATTTGGGTTTCTAAAACCCTTGTATACAAAAACAAAATGTATGATGGTAGACCTACTCAAGTGATAGATCCCAGACATGAAAAAATTCTCATTGATTCATGGTAATGTTTTAAACAGTCACTGGGATATTGAGAAAATATTCAATGCATAAAATCTTGAGAAATATGTACAATGATTTTTTTCCTTCTCCAATTTACATGGGATGAACCAAAGTGGACTCCTATGATTTCAAAGGATATGATAAACCTAGCCAACAACTTACATGGAAAGGACCCATATCTTGGGGGATATACCATATAAAAAAGTGGGATGACATCTTTACCAGAGTAGGTGATTTCTCCCATTATGATAGAAGGGTGGAGTTAGGGTCTCCACCTTTATGATTATGATAATAATATCAGGGGGATGAAATATTATTTTGAAATCCCTTTTTTAGTCAAAATATACCACCAATTGTGCAATATTCACATAGGAAGGGGGCCATACGAGATATTTGGTTCATTTTAAGTGTTATGGGGTTATATGAGAGACCATATAGGAAAATAAGTGTTCTCTAGTACCTAAAAAACCTAAGTGATCAGTTCATGATGTTTTTTCAAATTATGTATATGGTCAGACCCTCCATGCTAAAGAACTGGGAAATGAAGAGTGGACTAAACCGACATGATGATTTAGTCTTTATGGATTATGGGTTCACTATTTTCACAATCACTGATAATAGAGAGGCTGATCCTAGGTATTTATCCTAACTTATGGATATTTGTGAGCGTGATCTTTCCACTTGGATTGACGGTGGAATATTCTGTGAGTGGTTCACACCTTGTCGATTTAGGTAGTAATTTTGGTGTGTTCAAATGAGATTCTATTTTCCTCTATAAATTTTTTTATAAATTAATTAGATGGTGGATCATTATTTTTGGCTAATGTTTACCGTTTAAGATACTCATGCCTATGTAACTTTACTTTTAGATGACATGAACATTGGTTACTCTAAATCCAAACCTGACGCTTGGATCTAATCATACCTAAATGAAAAAATGTATAAACTATTGAGGAAGTTCATAAAGTTTATAAAAATAACTGAGGGTAGAGTTATAGAATATCTAGGAACATCAAAAATATAAACGTCTAGTAAGAAACTTTCATCCAATAGATCAGTGGCTTCACAGATATCCTAAAAGAAAACTAGGAATTTTTATTCAAGTCCTTTGACAAGATGAGTGTCAATGGATGCAGTGGTAGAGGAGGTATTTCTTATGTTTAATATTACATTCTAGTAATCGGATGACTAGAGGAAGTATATCTCATCCACTAAGGCCTACCATCTGATGTTCCATGTTGATGTGGAGTTGGAGGGTTTTAGAAATATTACCACTACTAAAGGTGTTTCCATTGAAAAATAGTCTATTGAGGTCTTGGAATTCATTAAATTCTTCTATATAGTGATTTATTTTGTGATGGGACAAGTATATTATTTTCTCTGAGTGCGGATAATGATGATCCCTAGAACAGTGGTAAATATTGAGGACAAGGGAAACTCGTACAACTCCATTGAAGAGGTATAATTGAATTTATCACCATCCATGTATGCTCATATTGCTATCAACATTTTATTAATCCTTCTCTTTAA
The DNA here is from genome assembly GCA_963277665.1 of Viscum album. Lineage (NCBI taxonomy): Eukaryota > Viridiplantae > Streptophyta > Magnoliopsida > Santalales > Viscaceae > Viscum > Viscum album. The sequence continues at coordinate 1,490,971,669 of OY728152.1, forward strand.
ATTTTAATATTAGAGGTAGCTATAGAGATCTGATCAACCCTCATATACCTAGTATATTATCCCAGGGTTATAATGGTTGAGGCTGAATCAGATGATTATTAGAAGGATAAGGAGGAGGGATCCCCTGGTCAGATATAACTGAAGGAGGTGGTGTTTTCTAGTTTTGAAGAAACACTATCCATTCCTCTACCAGTTCCATCTTCATCACCATTAGTGTTATCCCTATATGATCTATGACATCCATTATTGGACCTTTTTAAACTTCATTCCTTAGGGAATACAAGTTATATAAATAAGGACAATTCATTGAAGCATTCTCAGCCAGAATTAACAAGTTAGTGTTTTACTTTGAAAAATCTTTTCCTTTTCAATTCCAGAACACTTTAGTATCCTATATTGAACTTCTTGATTGTGTACCCCACAACAATTCTTCTTTAAGATATAGAAATACGTGGTTAGAGAGTAATATTCACCTTCCATCCGTCTAATGGGACCTCTGACATTAGATGTGATTCATGTAGAGGTACAGATGGTAGGGGTCCAAGAAAGGTGAAACCCAGTGTCTACTACGGATACATTAACACTTTTTCCCTTCAACCCAATGTGGGTGAGTTCACTCCTAGAAGATGATAATGTTAGAAGTTTCTCTTCTACTAACCTAGCCATGATGTAATCATCACTGGGTGAGGGTAAACACTTATTCATAAAGTAAATACATCATTGATTCTAAATCATGGAATTTAATGTCTTTTATGCTTACATCCCTTCAAGGTGGTGAGGGAACTACATCGGTAGAAGTAATGTAAATGGTGGATCAGTGTAATCTACCATAGGAAGGAATTTTCATCAACCCTAAAGTTAGTTTTAAGACAATAGAGGTAGATAGTGACATGGATGAGAAAGGTATATTCTCAACCCTTATCACAATTGTTGATTTTTTAGAATCATTTAATTATTTTTATAATGACTAATAATATTTTTCTATACTCTTTATCACACTAGATCTACCTTAGTACTTGGAGTCCCTATACACTTTTACATTATGATCCCTCCCAATAGAGATGACTGGAATAGAATTCATCTTTTCATAGAGCCTTCCAAGGGGTGTGGGTACAAGTTCTTCTCTTATAGACTTAGTTCCAGAATATATATCCATTCATGGACTAGGAAAAAGTTAAGACTTAGAACATTTAGTATTTAATTAGTAGTGGTAGAGACATATATGCTTGGATATTTGAAGTCTAATCATATAGGGGGCCTTAAATGATTTAAAGTTCCAATTAATCCACCTAAATTACAAGATCACTACCCTTGGTTAGAAAGGGTTTGATTATAGATCTCTTCATTTCAAGGTGAATAAGGTGGTTTCTATGAGGGAGAAAAAGAGGGGCATAAGATTATAGAATCAGTGTAAGAGACCTCATACTTTTCTGGTCAAGATCAAAATGAGGCCCTGAATGAGGATTCCCCATGCACAATAGAAATAATGTCTCGCTAAGATTTGATCAATTCTTGGAAGGATGGTATTTAAGGGATTAAATGGGAGATAACCTATCTAAAATACATGTTGAAATCTATTTAGAATATGTTTATAGAGAAATAGAGGATCATTTATGTGACAAATAATGCCAATATTGATGTTTTTTCTAGGTAAAAGCATTAAAATAGTCTGAAGAGGCAGAGACCGAGTCAGTAAATCAACTAACACAATATATAGCTTCTTTGGATCATAGATTGATAGAGGTCAAGGGATCTTATGAGTAAATGTTATAATAGGTCTTCACCATTATGAGCCCCTTATATTTTAGGGATTATGGGAGATACTCCAAGCTATATATATTCCTCCCTACTTTTTTACTTATAGATTAGTGGAATATCTTCATATATTTGTATTGTTGTCATGTTTTTGTTCTTTTTCTTATAATAATAAGTGAACCCAAATATAAACTAAAATTCTCTGGATATAACAGATTCTTCTTGATACTATCTTGAAAACATACATCGATATAAACACCATTAATTATATAGTAGGTTTAGTCCCATCAATTTCATCTAGTACAAAGGGATTACTTGAGTTAATACATTATGGAGATAGAGTTCTCTAATAATTTTTTCCCTACTGCAGGGGCCTAGAGGGTGTATCTTGACTAATTTTGGGGCCATATTAATTACCCTATGAGAATTTATGACTCTTTCTATTTTTATTTCCATTATATTTACATAAGTTTCATATAATAAAAATTTAGTGGGTAGGGACATGAATTTTTCTTAGGATACCCTTTACAGGTTTTCTTCCTAACAAGTTTTATATCACATTATTTTTGTTAAGTGCTCAATTTTTCATCTATCAAAACAATTTAATTTCTAGAGAGTAGAGACTTGGATTTTTTCCATACATCCCTTTTGGTTTCTCAATTTGATGAGTATTGTGACTCTTTTAATTTGAAGTTTAAGGTATTCTCAGCTAGACCAATGATTTTCTATTTTTTAGGTCAAGTAGTTTGGACTCTATGATGTCATTGTTTAAGGCCTTGTAGTTAAGACCTTATGTGATTTTAGATACTTAATACATAAAATATTTTATATAAGATTAATATTCAATATGGTTTCTAGAACCCTGAATCCATGCTTAATTCATGAAGGATGAATATTCAGGAAGGGTTATGTGTAACAACCCAATGTATTTCAATGGAAACTTCCCTTCTTATATTTAGGCCATAAAATAACATGAAATCACAAAATAATGAACTTCTAAGTGATAAGTGACCTTTAAACATAAGTTTGTCACTTCTATGTTTTGAATTTTGAAAATTCAACATACACGGTTGTGTTCATGATGATTTTTGGAGTCTAATGAAATCAAAATAATTTTTGGTAAATAGTAACATACCCTTATGAATAGTAATATGACCCTTATGAATAGTAAATCATCTAACATAAGAGTAACATGACCTATGAATAATAAAATAAAATTTAGACACCTTAGAAAGTGACAATTTGACCTAAGTAAATGTTTTCGCATTTTGTAAGTCATAAATAATTAATTATAATTAATTAATTAATATTTATTTCCCTAAAATGTATTCATAAATTATTTAATCAATGTATTATAGTTTTTAGGTAATTTTAAAAGACCCTACATAATTTTTGAAAGCATTATAAATTAGTTTTAATCTTAAAAACGGTTTTTTAAGTAAATTATGATTTTAATTAAATATTAAATTAATAATATTTAGAAAATTATTTTTGAAAAATGGAATTCCTTTTTGGATTCTACACATTGAAAAATTGCTGGGGTAAATTTTTGGGATTTTTCTGAGATACTTGAATTTTTTATGAATAGTGAAATACCGTAATTTACAAAATAAGCTAAATAAGGTAATTATTGGGTCATGTGTGATGTTCTGATGATGTAAGGCCACTTGTATTGGGATTAAATTATAAAATTACTATTCTTGGTCTTTCAAGACTTACTATTCCTTGTCTTTAGGGGAAATAATAAACTAATCAATTTTATATTAAAGAAACCCCTCTCCCCTCCACTATAAAAGTCACCCTTCACTCCCTCATTTCCTCACACCTCTCAGTCTCCAAACCTTCTCTAAAATATGCCCAAAAACCTTCCCTATCTACTACCCCACGTCCAAAATCTTATGGTCTCATCAAAAGACCAAGACTAGCTTCCTTAAGGAGGATCTCAAGAGGAAGATTTAAGAGGTAATTTCCTTCCCTCTTCTCCTTTAATTTCCTTTCAAGTTCAATTTCCTTTCTTGATCTCTGCCCACCTATATTCATCCAAATAGTTTTTTAAATCCAGTATTATAAATATAATTTAATTTTATGATTCTAATTGGATATTATATCACCCCACACCCTTTCCCTCTTCTTTATATTTTATTAAAGAGAACGTTGTTCATGAGGTGTTAATTTATCACCTTCAAAAATGACATACTCTTTTCTTCCATTTCTACCTTCATATCTGGTCATGAAACCATTTTTATGGTTGAACCATAATATTTTATATGTATTATGTTCAATTTTAAGTTCTTCAAATAACCTATGGACATATTACTAAGTGAAAAGTTAAAACAAGTTCGTTGTGATCCAAAAACCGCTCAAATTAACCCAAATAACCATCATTAAATTCTTATCTAATGATTCGTCCACATGGATATAATTTAATTAATTATAAAATCATTAATTCTCCTATAATATCATTAATAACATTTAATATCAGTTCTGGGTGTTTACCCATGATCTACCCAAACTTCAATTTAAGAATACAAGTGAACCACTCAAGAAAACCATAAAAACGAACATCCCCGAACAATGTTTTTAAACTCTATAAGTAATCCAAAGGAACATAATATGACACAATGAAACCATAATTAACCCTATTAATTTAAAAATTGTCCTAGATTTCTAATTAATTAATATAGTGTCATTATACAGGACATTAAAGAGAAGGAAGCATTCGGGTACAAGGTAAGGGGAAATTTCCGAACCCAACTTTCATCCTCTGGGTTCTGCCTCTTTCACTACATTTATGATATGGTCACTCCTTAAAGATCATGTTTTTATCATTTTATTTCCTTTTCTGAGATAAACATGTTTTCTTATGAAGTTTATTTCAAACCAAATGTTTTCTGAAAGAACTCTTCTCTTAAGAACTCAACTTTTACCTCTCATTTAAGGTTGATGGTTCTTGTATCAAGTATGATGTTCCCTTTTTCTTTTGGGAACCCAATGTTTATGAATGTGTTCTTATGAGATGAAACCCATTCCTTTTCATGGTTTATTTATGTTAATTTATGTCATATGTTCATTTTCACATGCATGATAAATGATAATGTTATGATGTGGCAGGTGTGCCTTGAATTATATAGCATAATTATGAATGTTTCAAAGTGACGGGTGCGCCCGGAATTATATAGCGCTCCAATGCATTGGGTAAAGTGATGAATCTCATGAGTAAATTTGAAATAATGTGTGAACAAGATTCTATCTTGGTTCACAATTATGTGTGGTAGTTAACCACTAAGACATGATGTTTCATTTTTATGCATTGCCACATTTCAAGTATTTTATTTATACTCCTCTCATGTTCATGATCTTTTACCTATGTCATGATTATGCTCACCCCATGCTATATTGTTCGTATCTATCCTCTTAATGGGCTTCTAGCTCACCCCTTTTGATGTATATCCTCAGGTGGCTACATGTACTAAGGAGAGGACAAGTGACACTAAGAAGCTAGAGAAAAAAGAAATTAAATAAATGTTTATGCTAGATGTTGTATTTGTTATGTATGGTCCTAGTTTTCCCAAGACACTAAACCTTTGGATCCTCTATGTGCAATACTATTATGTTGTCTATCTTTGAAATGATTTAATAGTAATGTAAGAAAATTCAGGGTCGCTATAGTTGGTATCAGAGGAATGTTTTAGTTAATTTGGGAATCAGGATTAGTGAACCCTAAAGAAAACCTCTAGCATGAGACTAAGTACAAAAATGCACACAAGAGTATTTACCTAGGGATACCATATGTTATGTTATTAGTATAATTGTTTAAATTAATAATTTATTCATGAATTGTTTACTTATTTTTTGTTCTAACCCTTTCTATTTTAGAAAATGGTGGGAACCAGGAGAAATCAGTCCAACAACTCATGCGAGGGCCAATGCAATGATTGCCCAAACGACATCCCCAATGATTTGGGAGGTGGAGTTCAAAACTTCATTGCGAAGCTTACCCAATTATCTCAGGTTATGAACAATAACCATAATAATGGGGAACATCCTCCTTCACCAAATAGGGAGAAACTGGCAATCGAATATTTTATGCGGCAACGACCACTGACATTTTGTGGATCTTTCGATCCACTAGTTGCGGAACAGTGGGTCAACTCCATGGAGAAGATATTTTCTGTTCTTCACTGTTTTGAGCCGGAGAAAGTGACTCTATCCGTTTATCGTCTAGATGGATAAGCCGATCAATCGTGGGCTTTGATTAAGAACACCAAGCCAAGGGAGGAAATTGAAGAGATGGGATGGGAAGACTTTAAGATAATATTTCTTAATAAGTACTTCCCACGAACTCTTCGCATGAAGATGGAGAGAGAATTCATAGATCTCAAGCAAAAAGAAAGAGAATATGTCACAACCTATGAAGAAAAATTCACAAGGCTCTCAAGGTATTCTTTGGGTTTTTTTATCAACAATGATTGAAAAATTGATAGATTCTTTAGTGTATTAAAACCACATCTTTGAAAGGCTCTTGCAATTTGAGACTTTGGGAGTTATGAAGAAGTTGTTCAGTGTTCTCTCAAAGTGGATATGGAGTTTGTAGAATGGTCCCATGGCTATGGTGATTTTAAAATAAAGATGGAGTTTCAAGCCGGTGGATCTAGTGACAAAGGTGGGAAGAAAAATCAACAACCCACATGCCAAAAATTTGGGAAGTTGCATCATGGGAACTGCCTCAAAGGGACGGGGAAATGCTTAAAGTGTGGGAAAGAAGGAAACCATGCTCAAGACTGTCAAAAAGACACAAAAAGGAAGGATAATGTAGCCGATGAAAGGGTAGAACAACTCATGGTTCAATGCTACAACTATAGAGAGCTAGGGCACTATGCAAACCAGTGCACTAAACCTCGGGCTCTTGAGGGTAATCAGCGTCAGCAGCTACCAAAGACAAAGGAACAAGGGAAGGCTTATGCCGTCACTACTGCGGAGGTGTAGCATAATAATGAAGTCATACAAGGTACACTTCCTATTCACTCAAGAATGGAAAAAGTCTTATTTGATTCTGGTTCTACGCATTCCTTTATATCTTGCAAGTTTTCTAGAACTATAGAATCAAAGCCCAAAAACCTTGAAGTAGAGATATCTGTAAAAACACAAAGTGGTGCAATCATTGCAACCCAAGTGTTTGACTCTTCTCCTATTGGCATATGTGGGAAGATTCTTCCGGTGAATCTTTTAATACTTCCCTTGGTGGAATTCGACGCTATAATGGGAATGGACTGGATCTCATTATATAGAGCACATATCAACTGTCGGGAAAAGGAAATATCTTTTCATATCCAAACCATCCCATGCCCCTCTAAAAATTCAAGGAAGATCCTGAATCTCCTTTGAAAAATCCTTCAATGGTGTGGGTGTTGATTCCTTATGAAGAAGCATACGTCTCCCAAATGGTTGAGTCGAAGGAAATTTCCAACCTTGAGGAAATGCCCATCATGAGGGAATATGATGATATATTTCCCGAAGAGTTACCCGGAATTCCCCCTGGATCGTGAGGTAGATTTATCAATTGAACTCATACCCAGAGCTAATCCTATCTTGAAATGTCCCTATAGGATGGCTCCTATCAAATTAGAGGAGTTGAAGAAGCAGCTGCAAGAGCATCTGGACAAAGGGTTCATACGCCCTAGTGCATCACCTTGGGGTGTGCCAGTGCTCTTTGTGAAGAATAAGGATGGAACCATGAGGTTTTGTATCGATTATTAGGAACTCAAAAAGATCACCATAAAGAATAAGTATCATCTTCCGAGGATTGATGACTTATTTGATCAGTTAAGAGGAGATCAATACCTCTCAAAGGTTGATCTTTGTTCTGGATATCATCAGGTAAAGGGGAAGAAGGAAGATATTCAGAAGACTACCTTCCATACAAGGTATGGGCACTATGAGTTTTTGGTGATTCCCTTCGGACTTTCTAATGCCCCTAAAATCTTCATGGATTTTATGAATAGAGTCTTTAGACATTACCTCGACAAATTTGTGGTAGTGTTTATCGATGATATTCTCATCTACTCCAAGAGCAAGGAGGAACATGAAGAACATCTAAGACTTTTGTTGGCGACATTGAGAAAGGATAAGTTGAATACCAAGTTCAGAAAGTGTGACTTTTGGATGAATCAAGTCACATTCTTGGGACATGTGATCACAAGAAAGGGAATTTCTGTGGATCCTTCAAAGACAAAGGTGATTGAGGAATGTCCCAGGTACTCTAGTGTCATAGAAATCCGTAGTTTTCTTGGATTAGCTGGGTACTACTGACGTTTTGTGAGAAACTTCTCACGATTGTCAAGCCCGATAACTAAGTTAACAAGGAAAGGGGTAAAGTATGTCTGGATGGAAGAATGTGAGGGAAGCTTCAAGGAGCTAAAGAGAAGGCTGATCACTGCACCTGTACTCACACTATCGAAAAGTGGAGAAAGTTTTGTGATATAAAGTGATGCTACAAAGAAAGTCTTGGGTTGTGTACTCATGAAAAATGATAATGTGATAGCCTACGCCTCACAATAGTTGAAGATCCATGAGCAGAACTACCCGACGCATGATCTAGAGCTGCCAGCCATGATTTTTGCCTTGAAAATCTGGCGGCACTAACTTTATGGTGAGAAGTGTGACATATACACCGACCACAAGAGCCTGAATTATATATTCACACAAAAGGAGATCAACATGCATCAAAGGATATGGTCAGAGATAATCAAGGATTACAATTTCTCTATTCACTATCATCATGGAAAGGTGAATAAGGTAGCTGTTGCTCTAAATAGAAAAGAACCTGCTACTCATTCCATGCTGCGGATTGAGAAAGACCCCATCTTCTTGGATATGCAAATGATGGATTTGGAAATCATAATGGCAGGGGATACATCCTACCTTGCCCAAATGATTGCTCAACCATCCATACCAGAGAAGATTAAGGAAGCATAAAGGGATGATGTGGAGATACAAAAGGGGGTTAATGCAGTAAAGGAAGGGAAGCTGCAAGAGTTCCATATCGATGATGATGGTGTGATTCGATTTGGAACACGGATTTGTGTGCCTTCATCACCCGGGATAAAGAAGGAGCTATTGGATAATGCACATAGCTCAACTTTCTCTATCCATCCTGGGAGTACCAAGATGTACTGTGATCTCCGAGAACACTTCTGGTGGGATAACATGAAGAAGGAGATTGCGGAATACATATCAAGGTGATTGGTATGTCAGCAAGTTAAAGTTGTGTGACAAAATTCCAAAGGTATGATGCATCCATTGTCTATACCCATGTGGAAATGGGAAAATGTTACTATGGACTTTGTCACAGGCCTCCCAAAGACGTTAAAGGGAAATAATGCGATATGGGTTGTGGTTGATCGACTCACCAAGACTGCCCATTTTATTTCTATTCAGGAAGATCTCTCACTTGATCAACTTCTAAGGATATATGTGAAGGAAGTGGTGAGACTGCACGGTGTTCCACTATCAGTTGTCTCTGACCATGATCCAAGGTTCACATCTAAATTCTGGAGGATCCTTCAACATGCTTTGAGTACTGAATTAAATTTCAGCACGACCTATCACCCCCAAACCGATGGCCAATCTGAAAGGACTATTCAGACTCTTGAAGATATGCTAAGAGCCTTCTCTCTTGAATTCAAAGGTGGTTGGGATCAGCATCTCCCATTGGTTGAGTCTCATATAATAATATCTGCCACTCGAGTATTCAAATGGATCTGTATGAAGCTCTATATGGAAATTGATGTAGAACTCCAACCCGTTGGGATGAAGTTGGAGAAAGAAAGCTACTTGGACCTGATATTGTTCAAGAGATGATAGAGAAGGTTCAAGTCATCCAGAAACACATCGAAGCTGCTCAAAGTCGGAAAAATAGTTATGTTGACAACCGCCGAAGGGACATGGAGTTCGAAGTTGGAGATAAAGTCTTCCTTCGAATATCTCCATGGAAGAGAGTCATGCGATTTGGGAAGAAAGGGAAGCTAATACCTAGGTATATTGGCCCCATTGAGATCCTTGACCGCATAGGAGTCGTGGCCTATCATCTTGCACTTCCACAAAACATGGTTCAAGTCCATGATTTGTTTCATGTATCACTACTGAGGAAGTACATACCAGACCCCTCACATGTACTAAACTCAGAGGTGGTGCAGCTGGAAGATGATCTCTCCTATGAGGAGCAGCCAGTAAAGATTATGGATCAAAGAGATAAGGTTCTACGCAACAAGACAACCCATATTGTCAAAGTGTTGTGGAGGAACCATAAGTTTGATTAAGCAACATGGGAACTGGAAGAGGCAATGAAGGAGAAGTACCCTCACTTGTTTTTGTAAAGTGAAATTTCGGGGGTGAAATTTCTTAAGGGGTGAAGAATGTAACGACCCAATGTTTTTCAATGGAAAATTACCTTCTTATATTTAGGTCATAAAATAACATGAAATTACAAAATAACGAACTTCTAAGTGATAAGTGACCTTTAAACATAAGTTTGTCACTTCTATGTTTTGAATTTTGAAAATCTGACATAAACGGTTGTGTTCAGGATGATTCGGGATTACATTATACAATTACTATTATTGGTCATTCAAGACTTACTATTCCTTGTATTGTGGGGAAATAATAAACTAATCAATTTTATATTAAGGAAACCCCTCTCCCCTCCACTATAAAAGTCACCCTTCACTCCCTCATTTACTCACACCTATCAAGCTCCAAGACTTCTCTAAAATCTACCCAAAAACCTTCCCTAGCCCCTCCCTGACGTTCAAAATCTTCTGGTCTCATCAAAATACCAAGACTACCTTTTTTAAGGAGGATCTCAAGAGGAATATTTAAGAGGTAATTTCCTTCCCTCTTCTCCTTTGATTTCCTTTCATGTTCAAGTTTCTTTCTTGATCTCTCCCAACCTATATTCATCCAAATTGTTTTGTAACTCCATTATTATACATATAATGTAATTTTATGATTCTAATGGGATATTATATCACCCCACACCCTTTCCCTCTTCTTTTTATTTTATTAAAGAGAACGTTGTTCATGAGGTGTTAATTTATCACCTTCAAAAACGACATGATATCTTCTTCAATTTCTACCTTCGGATCTTCTCATGAAACCATTTTTATGGTTGAAACAGAATATTTTATATGTATTATGTTCAATTTTAAGTTCTGGAAATAACCTATGGCCATATTACTAATTGAAAAGTTAAAACAAGTTCGTTATGATCCAAAAACCGCTCAAATTAACCTAAATAACCATCATTAAATTATTATCTAATGATTCGTCCACATGGATATAATTTAATTCATTATAAAATCATTAAATATCTTGTAATATCATTAATAACATGTAATATATGTTCTGGATGTTTACCCATGATCTACCCAAACATCAATTTAATAATACAAGTGAACCACTCAAGAAAACCATAAAAACGAACACCCCCAAACAATGTTTTTAAACTCTATAAATAATAAAAAGGAACATAATATGACATAATGAAACCATAATGAACCCTATTAATGTACACATGGTTCTGTATTACTAATTAATGAATATAATGTCATTATATAGGACACTAAATAGAATTAAGCATTTGGGTACAAGGTAAGGGGAAATTCTCAAACCCAACTTTCATCCTTCGGGTTCTACCTCTTTCACTCCATTTTTGATATGGTCACTCATTGAATATCATTTTTTTATCATTTTATTTCCTTTTATATTATATACATGTTTTCTTATGATGTTTATTTCAAAGAAAATGTTTTTCTAAAGAACTCTTCTTTTAAGAACTCAACTTTTACCTCTCATTCAAGGTTGATGGTTCTTGTATCAAGTATGTTATTCCCTATTTCTTTTGGGAACCCAATGTTTATGAATGTGTTCTTATGAGATGAAACTCATTCCTTTTCATGGGTTAGTTATGTTCATTTAAGTTATATTTTCATTGTGTAATTAATGATAATGTTATGATGTGACGGGTGCGCCCGAAATTATATAGCGCAATTATAAATGTTTCAATGTGACGGGTGAGCCGGGAATTATATAGCACTCCAATGCATTGGGTAAAGTGATGAATCTCATGAGTAAATTTTAAATGATGTGTGAACAATATTCTAACCTGGTTCACAATTATTTGTGGAAGTTAACCACTAAGACATGATGTTTCATTTTTATGCATTGCCACATTTCAAGTCTTTTATTTATGCTCCTCTCAGGTTCATGATCTTTTGCCTATGTCATGATTATGCTCACCCCACTCTATATTGTTCTTATATGTCCTCTTACTGGGCCTCTAGATCACCCCTTTTGATGTATATCCTCAGGTGGCTACATGTACTAAGGAGAGGACAAGTGACGCTAAGAAGCTAGAGAAGAAGAAATTAAATAAATGTTTATGGTAGATATTGTATTTGTTATGTATGGTCATAGTTTTCCCAAGACACTAAACCTTTGGATCCTCTATGTGTAATAATATTATGTTGTTTATCTTTGAAATGATGTAATAGTAATGTAAGAAAAGGCAGGGTCGCTATACTATGGCACCCCACATCCTTGCTAAGATTATGAAGGATGAATATTAATAAAGGGTTCTATAACCCTACATCCTTATTAAGGTTATGAAGGATGAATATTCATGAAGGGTTATGACACCCTCCATCATTTTTAATGTTATAAAGGATAAATATTCATGAATGGTTCCATCATCATGCATCCTTTCTATCATTATGGATCATGAATATTCATGAAGGGTTCTGGAACCATTTATCCTTACTAAGGTTATGAAGGATGAATATTCTATTAGGGTTATGGAACCCTAAATCCTTTCTTAGGGTTGTGAAGGGTGAATATTAATGAAGGTATTTGGAACCAAATATCCTTGTTAAGGTAATTAAGGATTAATATTCATGAAAGGTTATGGAACTGTGTGGCCTTTCTTAGGGTTATGAAGGATGGACATTCATGAAGGGTTCTAACACCCTGCATCTTCTCTTAAGAATGGTTATGTAATTGGTGATGTAATTTAAAGGCTATCAAATCCACATTGATAGTTGTATTATGTTCTATGTAAATTATGCCTCAAAATGTTTTAATTGAGGTTGATTGAAAGAGGGAGACATATAGATGATGATTATGAATTATGTTGGGGTGACAAGTTTCCCTATAATATTTTCATGTCTCACTGGGGTCAAATTTTCCTTTTCCAAGGTAAAGACACCTCTGGTTCATGTTTTAATATCCCTTATACATATATAACTCATGAATAGTCAATAAGAGGGGTCCCAACTACTTTACAAGGTTTTTAGTATGCTTTCTAAGATTCGAAAACATGGGAAATGAATTAGGGTATGGAGAAAAATCTATCCAAGGAGGGTTCTATTACCCTAGTGATAGTTTTTGTGAAAAGGACCAAGTGAAATATGAAATGAACGAATGGTCACATACTAATGTAGAAAAACTCAAGATATTGGTAATTTAGTTTATGGTTATGAATGATATACCTATTTATACTTTATTTTGGGGTTACATGATGAGGACCACCAAAAGTTTCAGGAATGATTTATCATATCCTTTATTTGAGAATGATTATGTATATGGTGATATAACATTGATAATGTTGAATATACTTGAATAGTTGGATCATGAGACTTGGAAGTCATGATATGGAAGTATCTAAGTCAATAAGGAATGGAGACTAGTGGGTATAGGTAAACCATTAGTAATGCTGGAAACTAGTATCACATGTAGTTAGGAAAATATCTGAAAGGTTTAATGGTGTATGCTCTCCCGGGACCAAAACATCCCCTAGGCACAAGATCTAAGGCATTATATTATTCACTATAGAATCCTAGAAGCATCCCTCCAAATTAGTCAGTTCCTATCATTAATTTTCTATAAGGGATAACCAAGAGGAATAACTCAATGATATGGAGTTCTAAGAGAAGTGTATCAAATCAAGGAACTAGTGGGTGTCCATTCATACTTCAAGGACATGAAGTTGGTTTATGTAAAATTTAATATTCAAGAAGGGTTTTATCACCCTAAAATTTGTGTTTTTGTGTACTAAACATATCATCATGCTGAGGGGATGTGATAAATCATTGCTCTAAATTTTTCCTAGACTAGAAAGGTCCAACGAGCATGGATTAGATTTTACTAGGTGCATAAGATATGCCCTATGATATTTTTTTCTTTTTCATTTATGTTCTAACTTTTAAATAAAATCTAAATATAAAGAACTTAGTAAGTGGAGAGTTGAAATTTTCCCAGACCACCCTTTTTGGGTTTTTAGTCTGATAAGTTTTGTGTCTCTTTTAATGTCACTTTAGGGTCTTATGTTTTGGATTAGGGTGGATAGAGTTTAAGATTGTATAGCATTGACCATGGTTCATTTAGTTTAAAGTAATGATGCATGGACCGTGTATAAGAGATATGTGACATAACATCCCAATTAGGATTCCCAAGGTTGATATTATTCTATCACCCTTTTGAACATGGGATGATGATGTTGTAAATTGTGGATCAAGGTTCTCAAAAAGAAGCATAAAGTTAATAATCCATGGTCTCATATATCAGAGCCAACCGCATACATGCACTTTAAAACAACGTTTCCCTTTAAGTAATGTGTTATTTTACATGTTCCATGGAAGATTTGTGATAATATGTTATAATTAATACACTGATTGTGATTTATGGATCCAGGTGATCATAAATATAACAAAATCACCCCAAAAACCAGTTGAACTTGGTCAGACTCTTGTTTTCTTTTGATAAAGAGTGATGATTTATGATGGTCTATGAAGTTTATAATCATTTATAAAGGATGTGAATTTTTTTAATTTTAACATCATTTGATGAGGAAATTTGTGTTATGAAATTCTTGGGCCATGCGACGAGGACCTTATGCTACATAGTTTAACTTTGTAGAACTAAGATAAAGGTAATATGGTTTAAAGTCATGTGACCGAGATATTTTGAACTGATGTGAACATTATGAAATATATATTTAGATACACCTATAATTGGTTGTGGGGAAATTAAAATATGGGTGTCATTTTCATCCTCCCATTATCTTGTGGATAAATAACCATATTTTGAGGGCCCTTTACATATATCTTTCTCATAATCCTACAAACCGTACGTAGATCAGGATTATACATAAGAAAATCAAATATTCATGACTCAACTATTATTATTCTATTTAAGGTATTTTAAGATGGAACATCCCCCCTTTTATCCTTCTCCATTAAGCTCTTGGCCATGCCAGATGGGTCTTCCTAGTCCTCTCTTCTCACATGATCCAAGCTCAATGTGATAAATAAGAGGTGGTCAAGGAATGACCCATACTACACCAGTGAGGGGTGCATGGAAAAGAAGAAACAAAAATATAGGGGAATATTACCATATCATGGGTCTATGATTGAGAGAACTAATGATGAGTAATCCTACATAGTTCTAACTAATATACAGAAGGAGGTCCCTTTTTTAATATTTTTTTGATCTTGTACAGTTCTAATTTATTAATAGTGTAAAAGAAACATGTCTTAGTGCTGGGAATGGATGAGGTCCATTATGAATAATGGGTGACCTAAATGGTAACTAAGGTGGGTTGGGACTATATTCAATTTATTTGGATGGTCTTTCCCTTGGTTTTCATATATAGATTCTGAGGAAAGGAATTAATTCAAAAATAGATCATTCAAAGTAATCATTTTTTTAGATTTAGAATGTATATAGAGGGGGGAATTTTTTTAGAAATTGTGGTGCGGCCAATAATGTAGAATCTTGGAATCACTATCTATCATATAGGAATAGGAATAAATCCATGTATTATTTTTTAATGGCTCCCTACATAGATTGAACTGATGTGTAGGGATAAGATAATTTTTATCAATTTTTTCATAATATTAGTGGGTTCTACTATACACAACCCCAACTCATGCTTAAGGGAGAAAAGAATTAGGTGATACCTTAGAGAAGTACCATCAGTGAAGTGGGGTATCACCATAAAGGTTCGACCACTAAGGTATGAGGGAAATTTTTTGGTATTTTGTGGCTGGGAATAGGATCTAGGATCCAAGCATTACTATGTATCCTATATGGATAGGAATAAATCCACTCATAGTTATTGTAGATAAATTTCCGTTGTACATATTGGGTTCATGTGAAGGGCAGATTAAAAGTGGTTTCACCTTAGTGCATGACTATTTAGTGTGGTGATGGGGGTAAATCAAGCTAAAGGGGGAATCATCATACATTATTATTTTGATGATGACATGCACTACTTCAAGTCATGCCCCCCATCTTGTATATAAGGAAAATAAAGTGTTTATTATTTTTAGTAATTTCACATAGGGACAGGATGGATAATTTGGGCATCACTATGTATCATGTAATGACAAAAATAAATTTTCATGTAACACTTGAAGAGAGTGTCCACCATAAAGATCGGGATCATCTGTCAGGGAAAGGGGAATTTTACTCCTTGAAAGAGAAGTCACCCACCATCGCTTGGGTGCATGATCTCTAACTATTGGAAATATTATGAAGGCAAAGGGATCTTGTATTGTGATAGGATTTTACCAGTATGGGAATATTCACAGTATTGTGGCCAAATAAGGGTCACTTCTTTTGATATGGACCATGCATCGGGGAAGTTTGTGATGGTGGAAAACCTATGGCTCATCCCAAGATTGGGGAATACAGGCATCACTATGTATCTTGAAAATCCATGAATCAACCCCCACATGGTTCTTATAAACAAAGTTACCTTCATAGATTTAGATCTTGCTCATGGATGGGGTATTTTACATTACAATGATATTATGGTTGGTTCTAGGAATAGGGGATTCAAGTGTCACTAAGTATCATGTAATAGTAGAAATAAATCCAAAAGTAGTTCTTTAATAGATTATCCCCTTTACATATCTGACATGTATGTAGGGGAGGGTATTTTATTATGAGCACAAGCCCATAAATGGGAGAATATATGTCAAACTCCTCTACATGAATCTAGCTCATATGAAAGGAATGGGGGGAATTAATCTTCTAATTCATAGGCTATTCATATGAAAAATACCTCTACATGGATTGAGCTCTCATTTAGGGGAGAGAAGTGATCAAAAGGAGTGATCCACTCTGATCAGTTTAGAGTCATGTGGGATGTAATTTCACCTCACTATTTAATTTCTTGTGGTGGAGATGATGACTATACAATTTAATATCATAGGGTAATGACGTTTGGTTTCTCATGGGCCTGATCCACATGTGAAGGATAATGATATTTCCCTTATTGAGTGAACATTCAATAATTGAGTTAAAATTTGGGAATTTTTTATTTTGGTGTGAATATGGAACCATTCATTATGTATTCTTTTCTGAATCAGTGGTTGGGAATAGAGTAAAATATCTATATGTCACTACATATCTCAATGGAATGAGAATAAAACCATGTATATTTCATTGAAATGAAATTATCCATACTATTCTGGTTAATATACAGGGAAAGGGAATTTATATTTCATGGATATAGCTCTAATGTGAGTCATGGTCCTCACAAGATGGATCACTATAAGTAGTTTAATTTCTTATATGATGGACCATATATAAAGAAGTTTAATTTCATGTGACTAGGATCTTTTATTATAGTTTAACTTCATATGGCTAGAATGTTGTCATGTAGTATAACATCAAGCAATTAAGACATAGATGTTATGTAGTTTAAAGTCTTTACACTAGGACTTAGGTTCTCATGAAGGCATTAAGAAAAGTATTTTTTAAGACACCTTACATTTGGGGGGGCATGATGCATTCCCCATCCCTCATGGACAATGAGAAAGCTCTGTTGGAATGGACCTGGTGTATTATATAAGGCCCTTCCCACTTGGGTTCTGGTTTTTGAGGTTTCATACCTAGTATAAACAAGTCTCTGAGAACTAGTACCAATTATACTTAAAGGAATGAGTGGAGGTTGACCTTCTAATTGATGGGTCACACCATCAAGTGCTGATTGAATTAGAGGTTTTGATGTGTATGCAACCTTTTCTCATCAAGTCATTTTGGGTCATCAAGTCACATTTGTGATTATTCATCTTATGATATTTGGTTGTGGATAGAAGTTCTGAGTGATGGTAACTAGACTTTGATGGGTAGTACTACCTATGTTCCATAGACAAAGGATTATGGGTCACCTACATGGTGTTATGGGTTTTAGTATGATAGGACCATAAAGCATGAAAGAGATTATCTTGGAAAATTTTCTTATCCTTATCCACCATTTTCTAGACTATATTTGATAGAGTCTTATTAAATGCATATATCTACCCATTTTCCAATGTATGATAGTGATACAAATGGTTGGACTTGATGATACATTCCTTATACAAACTCTTCAACTATTAAGAACAAAATTTGGTGTCATTGTCCATTATTATTATGTGAGGGACACTAAATCTGGTGATGATATTGGACTTCATGAATTTGATGATGTTATTTGTCTCATATTCATAGAGGGGTATACCCTCATCATATTTGTAAAATAAGTTTGTAGTAGTAAGGATATACTAAAGCTACTTATATATAGCTAAGGAATATAACCCCATAGCATCCATTCCCCATACAAAAATTTACCATGAATATTTAATAGTATGTAATAACTTTGGGGCTCATTAATGAAGATTTAATATATTTTAAATATGATGAATTTCTTGGAAAACTCCACAAAATATTATATCATCGTCGGAAAAAAGTAACCAAGTATCTTAATTTGGTGGGAGAAACTAGTTTCAGACTGGTGATCACCGCATGATCATATGTGGACTTATTGAATTATAGCAGAGGTCTCTCCTTCAATGATTCATTTTAGGAGACTACATTAAATCCACATTTATAGAGGGTTTTATCTTCATTTGGATCATCCTAAAGGGTGAAGTTCACTTCCAAATATTGGATCAGGTCATTTTTTATTTGATCCGATTAAAGGGTCCCATTTTGGAGTTAATCTATTATAGGGTTCAACCATCCAGAAATGGGTATCGACTCATTACATATTGGGGTTGCTCTGATCTAATTGATCGATTCCATATCACAAATGAATACTAGACAGACATCCCTTCAACATAAAATGTGAAAGACTATCACATATTGGTCTAGATCAGTGAGGGTCATGGATAAATTATCCAATGTATCATAATAGGCATTCTATGAGTAAAGGAAATGATGTAGTGTCAGTTAAAAAGGGAACTCTACCATCAGGCCCCACACGTAGGAAAAGAGGGGGGTTAATTCTTCCTTCCTGATGGAATATTCACTGTTGATCTACATAATTACTTTCTCAGAGTCACGTTTTATATTAAAATAAGTTTTTTATAGCTGTAAGGATAGTTTTAAACCTATAATGAGTGCTACGTATTCTTCCCCATTGTTGATGAAACCTTTAAGTAGTAAGGAGTAGGAAAAATTTTCCATGACCAGTGAACAAATACAATCCCTAGAACAACCTTGTTGAGCTTTGGGTTTTCCAATATCTTCTCGATCATACTTTGGGAGGCCCAAAAAAATATATCTCCCATGTTTGTGGGGTTTCATGAGAATACAGAAATTATTAATCCAAGAGTTCAATTTTTATTGGCATTCTTTCTCAGGGGGATGTGTTGTGATGAAATCATCCTGAACCTGCCCTTTTATTTCCTTCTATCACAAGAATTGAATTTTATACTATTGTAAAATGACAGCAAATTGGGCCTTACACCCAATTAGTATAGGGTAGCTAAGAATATACTTGAGAACATTAATATGAGAGACTAAGTGGACTTCATGATGTTTCAAGTAATACCATATCTTTTCACTGTGAATATGAGTATAAATAAGTTCTTATTGATATCATAATATCAAGTCTTAGTATCTAGAATCATTCGGATGAGATAATAGAGGTTGTTTTTATTTCCTATAGAATTACTATGCATGAGAAGGACACCCAATGGTCGATCCATGGTGAACACATATATAATGAGTTTCTTCCCTTATATTTGTGGTATT
The DNA here is from genome assembly GCA_963277665.1 of Viscum album. Classification (NCBI taxonomy): domain Eukaryota; kingdom Viridiplantae; phylum Streptophyta; class Magnoliopsida; order Santalales; family Viscaceae; genus Viscum; species Viscum album. The sequence continues at coordinate 1,490,991,502 of OY728152.1, forward strand.
AAGAATGGTACATGAAGTAGGTATTACTTGAGGTCCATAAAAACTTACTGGTTGTATCTGTCTCATTGGTAGGTGACTCCTTTATTAACTTATTAAATGGGGGAATATTTGATCTAGGATAGATATGAAACACCTGATATAAGTGAGGCATCCCTATATCCCTCTTAACTCTTTAAGATTTCAAGGAGGTGTAATTGTGATAATTACTCTATTCTTCTCTATATAAACCACAATTCCATGGTGCCATACCACGAATCTAAGGAATTTCCCTGATGTTATCCCCAAATTGAACTTTTGTGGACTCATTTTTAAAATAGTTGAAAATTTTAAATTTAATTTGGATAAATAGTTCCTAAACTAAAATTCATAACAACTAAATTTGGTAGTATGGTGCATATTATATTTTTGTAATAAAATAATTATTGTAGTAAATTTTAATCAGGATTAATAAGGGTAAAAATTGGTAAATAAAGTATCATGAATTTTTAATAATTAAAAATCCCCTTACACTTTATAGAAATACCTTTTTGTATTACGTCATACTTACATGTATCACCTACCATTTATTCACTTAATTAACCTTACTCACCTGAACCACCTAACACCCATGTGATTCCATTCTCACCCCTTACCTTACTTTAGTTTCAATGAAAAATACACTCTTTTCACTTATAAAAGGAGTTCACTCTCACCCATTTTCTCATCCCTATCCTCAAAAAGGCACTAATCAAAAATTTCCCTTCTATATTAATCTTTAAATCCCTCCCAATTATTTACTAAGGTTTTAGGAATTCTTATCAGGCTTCAAAAATCTACTTAGTAAGGTGAGGGTTATTTTTCTTCTCTTTTTTATTCAAGTACTTATTTTGTGATAAGCCATTCTGATTTCCAAATTATTATGATTACATGTGTTCATAATCAATAATTTAATGTACAAATTATTCCCTAATGATGAGATATTACCCTACCATCTCATTAAACCCATTTTATAATCCCTTTTTTATAGTTTTCATGCTATCGATATCTCCACTTTATTCTGTCCCTCCCCTTTTCAAGTCAAGAACTCACTTTGTTATAATCCTTTTTTATTTCGATTTTATTATGATTTTATTTATTAATAGTCAATAATTTACAATATAAATGTTTCATATTAATTATATACTACATTTATCACTCATTAAACCCATTCCATGACCCTTTTTTATACTCATCACCCTATTGAAAATCATTCATTGATTTTTCATCTCCATGTTGTGAATACCCAACTATAATGTCATTATAGGGTATCCATATAATTTGATTTTATAAAATTTTATTTATATTTAAAAGTTTTATAAATATGTGATGAAGATAGTTTTACATGTTATACAAGATATTAGAGTGTGATCAACTAAGAGATAATTCAAGGTGAGGGGTTTTCATGACTCACATATTTTACTTGGGTCATAATCACTCCTATTTGAATATTATATTTCAATATTTATCTATTCTATCCTATGATTTTGTTATGTTATATTAAAAAATTATTTTCTTGGAAAATTATTTTTTACACCAAAGTCTTATTCCTTTAGGGTTCTCTAATTTTATGAAAATTATTTTTTTTTCAAAATAATTCATATTTATTTTCCTTCTATATCAATGTTTTATTTCCAAAAAATGTTCTACATTATTTTTAGGAGAGCTAATATTGATTATTTTTTATGAATCTCAAAATCCTAAGTACCCATTTTGAAAAGGAAATTTTAAAACTATTTTTACAATGTGGGTTTTTTAAAATAACGACATTTCAAAAGAAAAAAGGTTTTCCATCCTATCAAAAATAAAATATTTCTAATTCCACTCCAAATTTTTTATAACATTTTTTTAATTTAAAGGATATTTTATTTTGAACTCTCCACAATATGTTTTTCAAAAACTATTCTCTTTCCATTCTCAAAAATGTTTTTTAAGTAATTTATACTTTATCTTTTATAAAAATGTTTAAAATGTTTTTTGAAATCTTTTTTATTTTCACATATATTTTTATTATAAGGTTTATATAATATGAAGTGATACTCTTATCATCCTCTATATATTATTATGTTATAATTCCTTTTATAAAATAATATTTTAATATACTATGGTTTCTTAAGTTCAAGTTATGTGAAAACCCATTATTTTTTAGTAGATTTGTTAAGATTTGTTTATGATTGATTTTAAGTGGTACACATATGTATGGATGATGAAGGGTGGGATTACATATCTCCCAATAATTAATTGGTTTAATTTTAAGTATCATGAGCTCAAAAGGGTGCATGCGAAGATTTATATCAATCTAAAGGGTATAAGGGAGGATTTATCCAAACCCTAGGTGTACACGAGAAGGATTTATCTCCAGACCAAGAGGTACATGGGATGTTTTATCCCAAGAACAAGGGTGTGTGGGAGGATTATCCCAACCCCAATAAGGTACATAAGTGGTTATTCCAATCCTATTATGTGATTAATGTCATAGTGGGTAGCCTTGACAAGTGGTTTCTATACTTATTTTAATGACATAATCTTATTTAATAACATTGTGCCAATTATTATGATCCTTAACTCATTTTTAATGTCTATCATAATTACCCACACATTATTCATTGTATATGTTTGTTATTTTGAGATTTTATGTCTTTATATCATAAATTATGGATAGTTTTTTTGTTCCATGTTTTTTAAAATAAATTTATCCCTTACCCATGTTGTAGCATATGCTTATGATACAACCCTTGATGACATGTTGTTATTTTTCCTTTACTAAGTGATTGAGCTCACACCTTTCGTATGATTTTTCTTTAAAATTATTATATGTATATGTATAACTTGTAAAAATTCTAGGATGGAGTCTAGAGGAGTTCAAATAGAAATAAATTATTAAAGATTAATATGTTTATGTAGATAATATCTAAGACACTAAGCCTTTCCCTCCATAGTTTGTAAAAAATTTATGTGATGTATTAATTAAATCATGGTGTTAATGTGTTATTTATATATGTTTAGTTTGGGTCTCTATATATCTGTTTTGTATTGGAATATTTTTTTCCCTTGCACCCAATGTATTATTATGTTCTTGAATATTTATGGGAATGTTGATATAATTTGTATATTACTTTGGTAATTAAATTGGTGTTATCTTTGTGGGATAAATAATTCCCAATGGTATTTGTTGATGACCGGTCAATTACCTCCAACCTCTGGGGATTACGAATGCACTTCGGGGCTTTCAAAAGGTCAACTTGGGTGTATTGTTCAAGGATTACCTAGATCAAGATCTGACATTATTATACTTTAATTATTTAATCTATTTTAAAAAATTATGAATTACTTATTTTATTACACTGATTATGGAGAATAAAAATACATCCCCTATTTTATATACCATATTATTTTCGGGACTTATCAATTCAATAACTTGTTGAATAATTTATAGGTCATTCTCTTAGTTTAGTATCCTAATAAGATTCCTTCATCTGCTAATTCTGTATATTTCACGTGATTTCATAATTTATTCTAGATATAACATTTTATTCCAAAAAAATATAAAGTGTTTTAGTGTCAGTATCAATCCATTCCTCATATGGAATTCTCTTATCCTTAGGACACAACAAAGAATAGTTTTTTATATAAACAACCACTTTCACCACATTGATCTAATAATTCTTTCAGATATCACTCGAAATGAGTAGTGTATTTTCCATATTTCTCACCATTTTATTCTATGTTTCCACATAACTATTTTATTTTTGAGTCTTTATGGATGAAAATCCATGTTTTATTTAATTCCTCTATAAGTATTTTTTCAATTTTATGGAGGTGTGAAATGTTAAATTATATGATATTGGAGTCCTGATTGATCTTTTGGTTTCATTTTTATGTTATATTGGGAAACAATTGATAAACTCTATCATTTATTTCTTTGTCTACCAAAATATTATGCAACTCATTCTACTATAATAATCAATAAAAAATATAAATTATATTAAAACGTTTGTTCCATACTGTTTTATTAGGCCACAACCATTAGTGTAAACAAGATCCATCATGTTTAATGCACTTTTATTCTTCAAGGAGTAGAGATTTCTCACTATCTTATCTCTAATAAAAGTATCACAAGTCTTCTCATTGTCTCTCTTTAGGGTAGGAATATCAATAACATCTTTTAGATTCGATAAATTATTCAATATTCTTTTATGTTTTCATGAAAGACATTGAAACCCCAAATATATCTCCTCTTCAACTATAAAGAGATATGTGTCCTTGCTATTTTCTTCTTGATATAAATTTCCATTTGTTATCAATCCTATCATCAGTGAATTTATAGCGTTACCTTTTTTTAGGAATTACTTCCAATTAAATGTGAAATTAATTCCCTAGTCATAATTTTGGGTTATTCTTAAAATATTATATCATAGTTTCCCACACAAAGAACCAAAATATTTTTAAACTCATCCCTAGAAAGCCCTATTATTTCACTTCCTTTGATCTTTAAGGAACCATCATCTATAAATAAAACTATAACATTATCTTATCCTTTAATATTCTTCAGAAGATGCCTAGTAACATGGAATGAACACTAATGGTCAGGGATTCATGTGTTATTTTTATTTATTTATTTAAAGGAAATGTCACAACCTGACCCATTGAGGCCTTCCTAGCCAGCGATAAGCTGAGTGTGACTATCTCAAACCTACCTCTAATAGCCCAAGATATAGTGACTAGTTCCAAGAAACAATAACCCATACATTGGAGGAATTATCCTAATGTATATGTATGCATGCACATGTATCTAAGATGATAAAATGTAGAGAAAGTAAAAGAAACTAATACCATAAATGCGTGCACATAATTTATCCCCCATTAGAGTATGAAAAAATTATTGAAAATGAAAAAGGTTCTAAATAAATCCCTAACAAAAATTGTAGAGAGTCCAACCTTCTTATAAGGAGGGGACCACTGTCAAATAAAACCAACATAGAAACATCTCATTTTGTATAGTCCAACTATGTTTCGACTTCTCCATGTCCTCCTAGGACACCATCAAAAGGTTCATCATATTCATAAGACATAACACGTGTGGAGAGATCCCTTCAATGGGTGAGTACAATAATACCCCTTATGACACCCTTAAATCACTAACCATAATGCATTAAGTGTATTCAACTCATAACAGTAATACAACAATAAATCGAAATATACTCATAACTGAAAATTAGTATCAAATGGTCTCAACCAAAACCCTCCAGCCATAGGATATTTCTTATGGCCTCAAGGTAATGATCATTATTGGAGTACTCACTCCACGATACATGATATCATTGGTGATGCTCATCCAAGTGGTAATGATCACTAGGCCTTTCCCATGAATTACTCATTGGGTCTCAGAAGAACCCATCATCCAGGTAAGGGATCACACCCAAGGATACTAGGTGTTACCATAAACCCAACTAGATCAGCCTGCTAGATAGGTGATTTATTCCCTATTCATGGTGTTCATGCTGATACCACAAACCCACCTAGGATTTATAGAGGATCCCAAGAAGGTCCCGCATGGGGATGCAGAAAACTCTAAAAAATACTCCACCTATATAAGGTATCACAATCCTATTCCAAGTATGTAATGTTTCATTGTACCATCGTGGTAATGGACCAAGGTATCATAGTCAACTGAACCTAGTTTATACATAAGATACGAAGGGCTCCAAGGTATCTCTAATTAAGTAAATGATGTGTACATAGGGTACCCGACATCTACCTCTAAATCTTGACCTACCCATGTCTGTGAATGAGTTCATAAGAATGTGTGCATGTACCTCGGGTCATACTCATGTACACCTTGCCACGTTTAAGTAAATGGCTCAGCTGATGTACTATAGTCCTGTCTAAGTACACATCTTATCCCGTGTACTCTACCTATGATCATGTATCCTCTAATATACACATTATCCCCTATTCAGAGGTCAAATAATGTGTGTTAGAGACCACACAGTGTTTAAACCTTAGCATCATGGCTAGGGGGTCCCACACGATTGTGTATTGTCATATTACACATTGTATACCAAGGAATTTCTATAAACCATTGGTTCCTTCTCTATATATTCCCACTCCACTATCACCTATAGATCTTCTATGATTATCATCGGAAATGGTGTATCTATCTTGGACACCCCTCTTTGTCACTTCTCTCCAGAAATGGGGCTTCTATCCACTCAAAAATCGATGTGTCGAGTTGAACTGTCACCACACCAAGTTGTCGCCGCATATCCACAAGGAAAAAATAAATCGGCCAGTATGATCTTGATCTTCCTTATGCCTTCCTCTATCATTGTACATCGATCAAACCCTCAATCGCTAACTACACCTAGGTTATTTATTTTTTGGGCTTAATAATGGTTATGAAACAATAAAATACCCATTATTCATCAAACTATGAGTCAAATAAATTTCCTACGATGAACGAGAAAAGAAACAAGGGATAAAACCATAAACATTGAACATTAGGGGAAAATCATCTTTTTTTTTGTTTTTTCCTTGTGTAATAGATGAATGAATAGGAATAATCAACAATAGAAAATAAATCAAGTTTTGATGCACAAATCAATTCTTATTCATGGAATTCATCCATGTTCGGCATAGGATAAATAAATGGGATGAAACCAAATAAGTCAAATATCTTACCAAGAGTTTGGATCAATAAATTATGATGAACGATTATGTATTATCATCATCGTTAATATCCAAAAACATTATTGGCATAGATGGTCTGTGTATTACTGATCTTATCTAATTCCATCCAGTAATGTCTCTCCAACAGTTCCTCTCCAGGTCCTTAGGTTTCTATGGATAAACCTAAGATATTCCCATAATGAGGTATTTATATATGAGATATTAAGGTCATTATTTCAATGAAATAAAATAAATAAAATAGTTATTGTATTTATTTTTATCATTCACAGAATCTTTTTCACAAACACCTGACACTGAAAAAGGTTATTTCACACCTAGGATAAAACCCACATTTTGAAATCAATGATGGCCTTGGATTTACAATCATAGACGCCATTATAATTTTATTCCACTTCTTAAAGAAAACTATGCACAAATGATATTGATATATTTAATATTTTTCAAATATCAATTTCAGATTCAGCTGGCCTCTGAATATCACGTCATCTTAGAACCTAGCTTTAAAAAAATATTATATATATTTCAAATATTTAAATGTAAAAAAACAAGACATTAAATTATCCCCAACTTAGGTATTTTCCTCCTGAAAAGAAAAAAAACTACTCAAAAAGGTGTGTGTACTGAGCTCCCATCTAGGTCACCTTCTCCCAAGGTCTCTCCTAAATATTCGCATACTACCACTATACATGCACCAAAGAAATCACTAACCCATGGATGATCCTCTCCCATTGATATTCAATCATCACTAGATAATCTACAAAGGTAGATCTATCCTCGATGTTTAACTAAATGCATTCAATAACATGCAGTGGTTCATGCACATACCTCCTCTACTTTGACCCATGCAAGACATCATACACCTGGTCAAACTGTGGTGGTTGGGACAAGCAGTAATCCACATCACCAACCCTACATATTATCTAGGAAAGTAAAATGAATCTCAGATATAACTTTCCACCATGGATGAATCTCATGAACACTTGGTCTATGTTTCCGATAATTTTTTTCTACTCTGATTATGCGATATAGATGGATGCATGCATTTGGTATCAATTTTATTTTACCTTTTTAGTATTGTATCGTTATTTGGAGATGTGTGCATGTGTATAGGTCCATTAGGCTAATGTCTCCCATGTTTGTGATATACCTACCCCGCACTAGTCAATATCCCCTGGCCTATTGGAGATGGGATTGGGGTTGTCATACTCAACTTACTGTGAGATAGGTAGACCCTGATGGGTCGGGTCATGACACCCCAGTTTTTCTAGACCAACTGTGCTCCACCTTCCACCTATCCTCTTAGGAAACTATCAAAAGGGTTCCTATCTTCATAAGATAGGAAACATGTAGGAAGATACAATGCATGGGTGATTATAAAAATATCTAGAAGGAAATAATTAAATCACTAAGCATGAAGCTTCAAGAGTAGTCATATCATAACAGTAATACAGTAATGAACCTAGATATTCTAATAATAGAAAAAAAGTCTCAAATGGTCTCAACCAAAACCCACCAGCGACAAGATACATCTCAAGGATTCAAGTTAATTATTTTTCTGTGAATACTCACTCCTTGCGTCGTGTTATTACTATTCATGGTCATCCAAGAGGTCATGCTAATTGGGCACCGCTCAAGCATTACTCACTAGATCATAAAATATCACATCATCTCGGTAGGGAATCACACCTAAGGCTACTGGGGGACATCAAAAACCCTAATGGATCTTCCTTCTAGATAAGGTATTGATTCCGTATGAATGGAAGTTAGGTTGATACCATGAACCCCACCTATTAATGATATAGGATCACACCCTAGTCCCACAGAGGGACGAATAGAACTCTATCCAATATTACACCCATATAGGGGCTAAAAATCTTATGTCGAGGATGTAATGTTTCATTGTACCCTCATACGAATGGACTAATTTATCACACTCAACTGAAACTTGTCTATACTGAAGATATTAAGGGATCCAAGCCACACCAAAAAATGTACATGGAATTTAAATAGGGCACATGGCATGTACCTCTAAATATGGACATGATTGTGTTTGTTCCAATGTCACTATTATCATTCCCATTTACCTTAGGTCATGCCCACATATACCTAGTCATGTCTGACTACACATCTTAGCCCATGTACTTTGGTCATGTCGGAGTACACAGCTTAGCCCGATTGCTCAACATGTTCCCATGCATCCTTTGAGATACGTCGCATGCTACCAGTTTGAGGTTACATGGTGTGTGGTATGGACTTAATGTCATGTGGTCCTTATCATTTCAGTAAAACCCTATAGGAATAACCATGGGGTCCCAAATAGTGTGTATCTTTGGAATACGTGTCGTGTACTTCAGGATTTGAAGAATCTTATGGTTCATTCTCCATGTATGCATGTTTTTCCATTACCTATAGATCCACCATGAATCTCTCCAAAAACGGTGGGTATGTGTTAACCTACCCTCATCATGGACACTCATTAGACACTAGGATTCAATCTAAATGGAAATCAGTCCATTAAGTCAAACCACTACCACACCAATTCGCCACCGCGTATCACCCAAGAAAACAAAATTTTTCAGTCCAATTATGACTAGCCTTCGGTTATCCTCAACTATCTCATATCGATTGCACTCTCAATCATGAACCACACTCAAGTATTTATTTATTTCAAAAAATATTGGTTGTTAAATGTTAAAATACCAACTATTCATTGAACAATCATCCATATAAATTACCCTTGATGAATGTGTGAAAAAATGGGGATAAATCTATAAACCATAAAAATGAAGAATAAAACATATCATGTATACATTTTGGCCTCAATACAGTTTCCTAGAGTAGATGAATGAAGATGAATAATAAACAATAAACAAATAAATTGACCATAGAATAAATCAACCATCGATGCATGATTCAATTATTATTTGTAGAATTGATATGTGTTATACATAGGATGAATAAATCGGAAAAACCACATAAATCAAACACCCAACCTAGAGTTTGGATCAATAACTGATGAAGAAAGATTTTGCATCATCATCGTTGATGAGATCTGTGAACTCTATTGGTGTAGATGATCTATGTGGTACCAATCTGATCATCCTATCAGATATCGTCTGCCAATGTCTCTCAAAAGGCTCCTCTCAAGGTCTCCAGGGTTATATGGATTAACATTAGATTTAACAATAACAAGTTATTTATAGATGAGGGTCCTAGGTCACTATGTAAATGAAATAAACTAAATAAAATAATTTATTTATTTATTTCTAGCACCTAAAAAAATCACAAATATCAGACACTGAAAAAGGTTATGTCATGCCTAGGAAAAAACCCACATTCTATACTCAACGGTGGACTCAAATTTCCAGTCTAAAACTCTGTTCAGGTGATATTACACTTTTTCAAGAAAACTGTGTGCTCATGATATTAATATTTTTAAATATAAATTATGGGCTCAACAGACCTTAGAATCTCATGATGTCTCAATTACTGACTCCAAAAATATTACTAAATATAATTTAAATCTTTACATGGAAAAAACTAAGATATTACAAGAAATTTTAGCGAGAATATCCTTATACTTATTTTTTCTTTCTATGAGGTTCCCAATTGAGGTAATACATAAGACGTTCTATCATCATTATCTGTATTATTTATATTGATTTCATATTTTTCTTATTATTATTCCAATGAGGATAAGTTATTTTCTAATTAAATCATGTTTGGTTTACTTTTATCTATCCTTCCTTGACTCCTATAAGAGTAATTTTGAGCCCTATTTTTCTTTTAATTAATAGACTTGTGACTAAAGATAGAAAAATAAAATCAATAGCCATTAAAATATTTGTTTATCTGAGATAAAGGATATGTTATCATTATTTTTTATTAAATCCAAAAAACTTATCTTGTCAAGTAGCCATTTTCATCCATGGTTCATGTCAATGTGTGGCCTAAGAAGCCATATAATTTAAACTTCATTAATGAAAATACTTTATCACCTTTATCTCACCATATATTTCTAAACATTAAATAACTAATTGGTTTTAGATAAACCCATGATGATTGAGGACTATCATCAAAAATCTTCTTCCCTTTTTTCTATTCAATTGGTGTACCAGATTTAGCAATTCATATTTTAAGATAAGTTCTATTTAACCCATAAAAATATATATTTTATCACTCAATGATTTACATATATTTCTTGTGCCTCAATTTACCCTATAATTTGTTTTATCACCTAAACATTTCCAAAAATGAAACTTAATATATGAACTAGAATGAATTATCTCACCATGGGGATTTTCTTGGGTCAACGGTAAGCAAAGAGTGCCACCCCAAACCCAGCACAAATAGGAAAGGGACTAGTGACTAGTACCGATTAGGAATATATCACAAAATGGGAGGCCTTATCTTATATCAACCTATAACATGTACATATCTCTAATGCAGAAATAGATAGAAACACTATAAAGATGAATATATATAATCACTGAATTGTATATAAAACATGCTTAGGAAAACAACTGAAAACACATCATATAAGGTGAATACAAGGGAAATAGTATATCTGACAATCTTATAAAATATAAGGCACTTAGAATACCTACTAAACTACATGTACTACTAGATAACACACCATCTATAGCAGTCACTTCAACCGTTATGAATCACTATGATCTATAATGTCTCACCAAGAATCACTAGATGTCAACTCTGAACAATCCATACCAACACCATGTCTACCCAACCCATTTCTAAACATATGTTTCATCTTTATGGATATAACCCGTGTGGGAACATGGCCTATTTATGGGGGAGTATCAACATACTTGGTAGAAATACCTGAAAACTGAAAGGTAAATATATAGAAAAATGTTAACTAAACTCTTAGTATAAGATATATCCAAGAGGAAGACATAAAAGGAAATAAAAAATACCAAGTCATCTCAATGATCCTAGTACTAAAAAGTAGTTTAAGGGATGTCGGGAAATAATAATCTAGTTGTGATCAATATCTATAGGTATTTGGGAAACACAAAGAAGTACCAACAATCCCAACTCTAAAACATAAGGGTCTCAATCACGTGAAACATTAATGAAACTCAGAGTAGAAAATGGTGCATGAAGTCCAAAGTAGATAACTATCCTTATACATATCTCGAATTCTTCTTGGGGATACCTTAGGATTCATAAGTATCAAATAATACCACACTTTCTAGCCTTTCCAAATAATACACTACTACTGCAATCCATAAATAGAATTCTAATCATCACTAAATCAGGTTCTTTGGTTAAGGGAAAAATGCATACATAGACCCATAAATATCACATCATTGATCAAACATCTGAACTACTAATATAATGTGTCCCACTTAACCACTCTAGAACTGTAATGGATGATACAACACCCTAGGAAGATAGGGGGATATCTATTCCAATGGAGGATCCTACATTATAAATGATATCTTAGATGATGTGAATACTAGCTCTAAAGATATAGTATCTCATGCCATGTGTAAGTGGGGGGAATCCTATCTGATCTACAAGTAGAGGATATTATGCCACAACTAAATGGGATAATTTCTAACCCTGCCTTAAGATTGTTGGAGACCCACACTATGACATAACAACATTATCAGTGGACTATCATCCAATATAAAATTATGATCATTAGGTCTTATTATAGTCATTGAATACCAAAATATGAAGAAAAAATAACTTTCTTTCACTTGTGTCTTATCTCTGATTCTGAGGAAAATGACGCCATTTTGTTCTACATAGAAAAACACTCAAAATGGGGGATTTACTTGCCCAAAACTAAGTCTCGAGTGAGGAAATATGAAAAATGGAAAGATTACTAATTTTTTTCTTTTGGATACATGATATTTATACCCTTATAAGTATCTAGGAAATGTACTATAACTACATGGCATGAAAATTCCATGTATACAACTTATGTGATAGACTACATGGTGTGTTAAGCTAAGCAGGGCACTTGGTTTATACCATTGCCACATGATTCATATAGAATCAAGGTACACTACTTGTGGCATGTATCCACATTGTGTGTAAGGAAAAATGGATACCTTTACATGTACTTCATGTACACATCATGAAAGTCAATTAGTGGTGTATGACATGTAGTTTAAGTTCCACAGCATGTGATATTTAACTAAATCCAAAACCCTATCTACCACACCTACAAGATACATGACATGTGTTCTTCTAAACTACACAACATGTAGTCATGTATTTAAAACTAAATTCATCTTATCGCACTCAAAATTGTTTCATCTTCACCATTTTCTCTCCAATCATACAAAGAACTCTATCGAAGCCCCAGATCATGGATGTAATGTCATCATATGCCAATCTCCAGCCTGAAATCAACTGAAACTAAATTAAATTCCATTTTCATGAGACTCGTATCATCATTATTCACCATAGAGAAATATATCACACCTACCTTCCTTCACATTCATACCTCACCAAAGTAATAGTCTTCTCCCTGAAGCCTTTGATGTCGAAATCCAACAATTTCACATGATCCAGGGATCTGACCACGTTTCAAATATAACTAAGAATATTGAATTTTCATCATACCCACAAGATGATAAAACATAAATTAATAATAGTGGTAGAAAACCAAATAAATAAAAAATAGAATATCATCAATGACCATTATGAACTTAACCATCCATCATAGGTACAAAAAAATAAAAGAGCATATTAAAAACAAGACACCAAATTAATCCAATCCAAATAAAAAATTCATAAATTTATAGGATTGTTTAATATTGAATATGGAACCAAATGAATAATAAGTTTTCCATTCATTAAGAGTCTCACATAATAGAGAAAATCCAATAATAACAAATCCCTACCTTATAAATGGTATGATCATTAGAGATGGAAATTTCCATGTTAGTATCACTGGAGATTCTTTTCAAGTTTGTTGTTGATCCCATGAATCTTCCTTGATCTCATTCCAAGATTCCCCCAAGATGGATCCTCTCAAATATCTCATGCTTGTGCACCTAAACCTATGTCTTTTTGATAGATGGATTTAAATAGTGTAATATTTGGTGAAATAATTAATTAAGTGATTAAATTAATTTTTTAATTTAATACTATAACTCTGCCCATCACAACTGATTATCCGTTGACTCAATGAGAATATAACATTCATCATTAATAGGGTAAACCCTATATTCATAACTCAATTAAGGTGTAAATTTTCAATCAAAATCTCCATTAAATATATATATTTGTTTCATAACCAAAATGTGTTGTTGGGGTAAAAAGAATTTTTTTATAATTAATATATTTTTATTAAAGCCCTACCACACCTTCAATTTTTAACTAACTCATCCTAAGCATAAACACCACACCATAGAATCAAAGGAAAAATTGGATAATTTTTTTGATTCCGTCTGCTATGGTAAATTTAAAATTTTACCTGGGAGGAGGGTTCAGGACTTTGAAACTCAAAATTGAGTTACGTCTCAGTTGGGAATAACCAAGCCTTTATACCCTCCCCACCTTTATCCCTTTACATTCCCAAAAAGTAAATAGTAGGAGCTTCAAACCAATAAACCCCATGAAAACACAAGTGGAAAATAGCACTCCCTGCATGCACTACCTTCACCTTTAGGGGGTTTTCCATAAGAGGGATCAATACCCCACCGACCAAAAAGGAACCACCCTTTCCCATAATTGATTTCACTAGATCTATCTCATCCCAAGTAAGGCCTTAGCAGAAACATACATCTTGTATTTTAGATTCATTTCATAACTGAACACCCAAAACCTTTTCTCATCCAAAGGTCATCCCATTACATGGACCAAAATGAAACCATAAACCATTACACTCATCCCAAAATGATCCATTAAAATGTATATCTCTAGTGGTAGTACCTCACTTTCCACATTCAAAGAACATTATTGATTGTTTTCATATGATAACATCCCATCCATGCTGCACACATCACTAAGAACTTAAATAAATTCCACACTAACACTGAAAGGGTTACTGAGCAGTAAGCTCCCCCAGTTCGATATCAGTTTCTTCTTCATATCCAGCTTATAGGGAACAAGTACCCATGTCTTTAGCTTTCAATATAAATGGGTAATAGGCCTTCTTTACTAACCTCATAATTGGTAGAAATCCTCCACCCAAATTCTATTATCCAAAAGGTTTTATAACCACTTTCAAAGATATCTAGGTTCTGATGTCATCTCTCTTTCATGAAATCAGTTAATGAGCACATAAATAATAATAAAGAACTCATTATAATTCCCTCTAATACACCACTACCCTTTGGGTATCCTAATACAACAAAACCTAAAGTAATGATTCATGAATGTTTATATGAAACTACACTCTTAGCTTTATAACAAAGGACAACACCTTGCTGAGTGGCCAAAAACAACAACTACTCAAGAATAATTCTTCATCCATCACATAGAAAGGATTTCCATGAGGTGGGTGCACCCACAAGGATTCACAAGTTAAGTCATTATGAGGAATTTTCTCATAAAAATGGTCTCCTATCAAGTTTCCCATCAACAATTCTAACACAATAACCTATAGATAAACACTATCCTCTAGTGAAATGAGTTACATGATCCCCACCTTCAAGGAATCCATACTGATCTGACTCTAGAGGAAATCCAGTAATAAAAAATTACCAAATTGAAACCATCACTGTCATGACCTCCCTAACATGATGGTGTATTGTGGTTCCACCACTATCAATAAAAGGTACATCTTTGTTCCAAAAGAAACATCTCCTAATATCTTCTAAAGATCCTCCTCTATCCTCTAGAAACAGAGCCCTACATAGATACATCAACTATCACACCATTACTACACCACTAAGTTCTCACCGACCATCTCATTTTTAGTTTAATGAAATCTAATCACTATTCCATAAATCTAGACCACTCCCTATGTTATCCCACTCTATAGTTTGAATTATTGAAATTAAGGTTATATAGTCCAGTAGATTTCATGATAGGTGACTCGATAATTGATCAAGTTAGAGTATTAGACTACACTAGTAGAGTAGGTTTGAACCTAAGGTAAGTAGGCTGAATGTTCAAGGAGATTTATTAAAACATTTTATATTAAAAATAGGAATAGAAATTGATAAAGTGAAATAAAGTGGTGAAGTGAAAGGAAGAGAGAAAAGTGAGAAATGGAATGTTAGTGTGAGAAGTAAAAGATGTTATAAAATTATTTATGGATAGGATACATGGAAGAATGATAATTGGTAGGAAATTGAAATTTAAATAGATATTTGAATGAATGAAACTCTTAAAATTTCGTTCAACAAAACTTCCAAACTTGGTTATTTATTAACAGAATTAACTATCATTAATTTATAAATGTTCATACTTACAAATTAAAAAACTCAATATTTCAATTCAAATAATTGGAAAAAATGGATTCAAATTAATATCAATATTTATTTTCATATAATGATAGATAAAAAAATAAAAATTTATATAAAGAGTGTTTCCAAAGATAAAATAATTATAATTTTAGAAAGAAGAAATCAAGAAAATGAATGAATGAACAAACTAAAACAGTCATATTCTCCTCAATAATTTAGTTACAATGCTTGGTTAAAAAATAAAAAGACAGGATGAGAAATTGAAAATAGATATACCATAGAAAATGAGATAAGGGAGAAGTAATTATTGCATTTTGAGGTGAGATATTCACTCCCTCATCCATTATCTTCTTTTTTTTATTCTGGAAGCCTAGCTTATGCCTCACAGATCTAGCCCTACTTCTCTATGGTTATTTATAAACTCTGTCCAAATAATTATTCGGTCCCCAAATGAATAAAAATATTAAATTATATATTCTATCAACCCCCCCCCCATTAAATAATTCTTACACCAACTTAGTGTGTTATTTTAGTTCTATGAAAGTTGAATGGAAGAGTTTGTTATTTTTTATTTTTTCACTATTGGATACTTATAGCATATCACCTTAACAAACATTACAAATTTCACGTGTTTCTAGAAAATATATCTTATATTTATGTTAGAATGAAATAAAATTCCTCTAATTAGATCAAAACAAGTTTATATTAATAAAATTCGAATCCCCTTATGTCATTTAATCACTAAACCACTTCAACCGGCCAACTAGGTATCTTTGAAAACTTGAGTGTACAAAAATTAGTATAAATGTTTTCATTTTTCTTTAAACATGACTTGTCTTATAAAATATGTTACATTTGAATAGTTCAACAAGATCAGCACCAATTCATTTATCAAAGGGTGGTTGTCCTTATTCACATATCCTTCTCTACCCTCAAAATTTCTACCACACTAAATCTCCAACCAATAAAGCATCTAGGACACACAAACTAGTTATTTATGAACTCACATTGTGCGATCAGCAAGGTTCTCATGACTTTAAGCCCTCATAGGAAAATTATAGAGAACCAGGCATGCTCCAATGTCATCCTTAGAGTCATGGTACGTGGAATAATTTATCCCCCTTCAATATTATAAAATTTGAAACAAAAATAGAGAAAATAAATTGATCGAAGGTCATGGTATTTAAAAATATCTACATTGAATTCCCTCTCTTCATCTACCAAAATCCATATTGTTCCTTTATCGATTTTTACCACCATTTATAGTTTCATTATCCTCCTCAAATGAAACTCAAACATTCATCGTCTATTCAATTGTTGGGTTCTCTCTTCACAAACACAATTATGCCTCAATATTTTATCATTTTGACATCAAATCACCACTTTTCCCAACATCAACACCATGTAACCACATTAATCGATATAATAAAAATCATTTTCATCAGCCTTCGATAGTCCAATCTTTAACCAATGTCATCATCTCAGTGAAACATTACCAAGAACCAAAATTTTATTATACTGAATTGACCTCATTAATTCTTCAATGGAACTCTGGTAAATTCCCTGGTCTCCACTCTTATTCATTTAGTAAAACTTATACAATTTCGATCCTCTACTCATTCATGATTAAGAAGCTTCATCTTTTCTTGACACTCTTTGTACAGATTCAAATAAAACTCCATTTTAGAGGGTTCCAATTTAATCCTCATATTCTTGAAAATCTTTAATAATATGTATGATCAATATTGAAAAGATCCATCTTACATATGAACATTGTACTGGTAGAGAAATCTTACATATCACTTTACTACATGATCCTTATTATGAATGAGTTGGGTGATAGGGTTACTTAAATTTTGAAAAAGGTCAATACATCACTTGACTCCTCCAAAATCATCATCTTATATATCAATTCTTCAGAAATTGGAAAACTCCTTCACATTATGAATCAAAATACAAAGAATAATTCAAAAATTTGTGAAATTTATCCAAATATCATAGATTAAATTCAATACATAAAATTATCATAGTTGAATATTGTTGAACCCACTTTATCAAAATTAAATAATTGAAGTTAGAATATGTTCTGAAAATATATTCAAAATAAAACAAGGAATGTTGAAATTATAAACTCTAAAATTTAAACCCTATAAAATAACTCAAGAATATTATTTCAATTAAATTTTATTCAAAATCACTCAACAAAAATTTTCATAAAATATATGGAAATTAAAATCAAAAAAATTAATAAATTAATCACAAAAAATGCTCAATTTCATCCCCAAATAGAAATAATAACATTTTCCACTCGAAATGGTTCAAATTAATTTATTTATCAATTAAAGAACATTTTAGATTCAAATTATTCCAAATTTCAACAAAAATATGTGGAAAACATGCATCAAAATAAAGACACATGAAATTATCCCACACATAAAGCATTTATTACCCTCAAGAAATAATTTAATCATATTTAGTGAATAATAATTTGTCTCAAAAATGAATAATCACTGTTCCAACAAAGAGGTTATTTTGGAAAAAAAATTACCCTATAGACTTTCTCAAGAAAGTATTTATGATTTATCACTCAAAAGAAAAAATTCTTGGTAAAATAATGGTATCATTTTTTAATAAATATGATCAAATTTAAATATTTTGAAAGTAATTTAACCAACATAATTTTCATTCAATTATTCTTAAAAATTTATCATTTTCTCTTTAGTGAAAAAACATAGAATTTAGAACTTAGAATAATAAAAAACCATTAATGGATGATTGATTTTAATAATTAACAAGAAAAAATAATCAAATCATCCAAAAGGTTTAATGTAGAAATAAAAATCACAAAAATTATTAAGATTTCATTTTCATCCCATTTGAATGTAAATCTTATTAGTTTAAATCCAATTAAGAAGTGAAAATTCAATTAATATTGTAAAGATTACTTCTAAAATTTCACCAGAAACAAATGTTTTTAAGAGAGTAAAAAATACATGTTAAAAATTTTAATTTATAAGAAAATATAAAATATCAATATCCTCAAAGTGAAAAAGACTCTAAATTACAAAAAAAACCCTTTGTATGAAAATCAATGCTCATACATAGAAAATTTGAAAGAAAAAAAATTAAGGGTATTTTTTATTCTAAATTATGAAATATATTTTATCTCATTTGAAGGACCCTCCCCACAATTAAAACCAAAAATTATTACCAATTCATAACTCTAATATGGGAGAAAAAAGTAAGATGATTTAGTCCAAAAGGATTTTTCAAATCAACAGTGAGAATCATACACAAGGGTTGTAATCAAATTCCAAACCACATGTTTCCACACATACACAACCAAAAGAAAACTCAGGAATTAAAAATAAATCTTTCCTAGTAGATATATAAAAAATATAGTGTAATGAAATTTTTTAAATGTATGTGCATGCTTTAAATTTAAGGTTCAAAATTATTTTCAATGGTGAAAAAAAACCACGCAAGAGAAATAATTTTTACAAAAAAGTATCTAAAATATTTTAAATAACATAAAGGAGTTTATCGAATAAATTTAGCATGAAACAGAACTTATAATTAAAATATCAACTATTTAATTCATAAAAATCAGCTTGCAGTCAATTATATCCTGAATTAGAGAAAAAAGGAAATATTTAAACATAAACTCTCATGGAAGTGAATTATTTACTCTTTTGGAATTTGTATCCTATTATAATTAAAAACAAATGAGTTACACTATGAGTGTTTTTTAATTTTAATCTCTAAATGGTTGTGTAATAGGTGGATAGCTCAACATGTAATTTCAAAAACAAAAAATAGAGTGCACATTCATTTTCTTTATGGACTGGATGGATGAATTTTCAAATAATCTCTGCAAAATACCATGTTAATAAATTTTTCTAGCATGGGGAAAACTTTCAAACATCATCAAAAACTCTTAGAAAATATAAATAATTTTTAAGGGTGTTAATTAAATATTTTAAAGAAATTCCAAAATTATTTTATAAATCATAGACTTAAATAAGTATAATACCCCTAAATGAAAATATATATTTATCTTGTAATTATATTTAAACACTTTTAAAATTCTATTTTAGTAAGCAATAAATAAAAAAATTTGACACCCCCTCCAAAATCTAAGTGTTGGTCAGATTAGACAAATAAAAAGAGGGTGAATTGAGTTTCCAATTAAAATTTCCATTAAAAATTATTTAAAACTAAATCACCCAATTTATAAAATAAACAAACTAGTTAACTAAAATAGTAAAATAATATAATTTTATCTTTCTAAAAAATTCTCATAAATTTAATCACAACTTACTTAAAATAATATTAAATCACTTTAACCTTTTGAAACATATTTACTTTTATTAAACATAGTATATAAAACAATTGATAAATTTAATTATAAAAGTTTTGTTTTGATATTGAGTTTTAAAATCTAAAACATAGTAGTTTTAAAAACATAGTATGAAAAAATAGGAAAACCCATCATGTAATAAAATAAAATATCATTTTCACGGTGAGACTTAATAAACTATACATGGGAATCACCCTATACCAATCAATTTACTAATAAAATAAACTGATCCACAACCTGGATCAGGTTTTACATATAGTTGTATGAAAATATTCAAGTTTACACAGCTTCTTTCATCGTTCTACATGGGATAATAAAAGAGTAAAAATTACACATAGACAATCCAATCTACACAGCCTCTTCTAAAGTTATTCTTGGGAGTATATATAATATAAAAAAGTGTTATAGATTATCTCATTCTCTTTTGTATAGTGTAGAATATAGCTCTTAAAAGAAATACATTGTAAAACAAACACATCTCAAAATGTAAAAAGAAGAGAGTAAGAGAAAATAAAATATTTCACTACATAGGATGATTTTTATTCTTTTATAGATGATTCTTATATTCTCAATGATCATATTTTTATTCAATAATGATATGTGAGATGAAGGATATTCTTGTATCTTGAAATGGAGTTTGGGTAAGAAATAGAGTATTATGTGTTTTTTAAAATCACATTATCAGGCATATGGGTCTACAATTTATTTCTTGTCCAATACTTTTTTTATGTATTTGGTTGAAATTAAAAGGAATCCCTTCTATAAAAACAGTCATTAAAAACTCATCGATGAAGATCCTCCAGCTTGGCATGAAAACCAATCTCATTAAATGCTTCTAAATATAATTTAATTATGAAAAAAATAGGTTGGAATATTTTATTTTATAATATAATACTCATTTTAGATATGGTCACTTTAAAGTTTGACACATCATCATCCATGGTAACTTTAATACTTTGCAAGATTTTTTATCAGATCTCCCAAAAAAAATTTATACGGTTGATCACTTGAAATTATAGTCAATCATATAGTTTTTCAAATTCTGACATCATCCCATGGTCACTTCAATAAGTCCCATGGTCCTCTTCGTTACTTTCCTAAAATTACAAATTTATTATACAACCAGTTTTCTTTAATTTTTTATTGTTTGGAATATTATGGAAGCTCTCATTATTTCATGTGGTTAATAAAATACTTTTTGATATTCAATATACACATGGATGGATTCATTTGGCTTTTCAGTCACAACGTTTTTCATGTGGTCAATCAAACTTGCCTTGTGGTTGATCCAGGAGTTCGTGATAAAGAATTTATGGTTGATCTATCAGGTGTATAGTCGATACTCTTACCTTATAAGTGATCCATTAATTTTTAAAGAACCTGATCATTGTGATCTCTTTATATACTTGTAAAATCTTGGTTTATATTATAGTATATTGATTCATTTGTCTTTTATACCACAGTCGATGCATCTATCATGCAGTTGATCTGATTCTTTTCAAATTTTTCTACTTTGGGCTCACAGTTAGTAGTCTATCTGATTAAGATTTAATATCAATTAAAGAATTCATGAAACTTTATTATTTTCTATAAAAAGAGTTAACTTTCATAAGATAGAGAATTAATTAGAAACAACATAAAAAATATTTGTGATTATTAAAATATGTAATTACTAAACTAAGCCAATAATCTCCCTGTTTTACTAAATCACCCTTTGGGAATTATTTTTTATAATCCCAAAATGGGGATTATAATATGTAATATAAAAAAACAATCATGATTATCTATTATATCCAATTTCATGTTAAGTAAATTTTAATTTTTTTATGATTTATGCATTTATTTTTTTCTTGATTTGTGGCCTTTAAAAATAGATAGATTTTTGGCTTAGTCCGAAAATTTTTGATATAGGGGGAGCTCCATTATTTGATTCCTCACCATCCAAAGATGACTCTCCTTCAGAAAAACTTTTTTGTTATATGGATTTATCACCTTCTTCCTGTGATGGTGATAATCATAATGAGGATGATGGTAGTGATGATGGATGTCCACCTAGGATAATAGGTGATTCATTTCTAGATGCTTCAAGAGATATATATTTTGTTGTACCAAGGATTTCTTCTCCAATTAGAGAGGATATTTATCCCTCTCGTGATTTGTTGAGACTCTTACCCACACCTTACTATCCTAAACCTATTTTTGAAAAAAAAATATTTCAAGGAGGATCAATCTATGATTCATCACCAAGGATAGAAATAGTGGATATGGAATATTCAAATGTGGAATCAATTTATAATCTTATAGAAGTTTAGAGACCCCCTTGTGTTTTCTTTACTAAATAAGAACCTTAGAGAAAAACTGCTAAGGTCAGTGACTCTAGTTTTTCATCCTCTTATCAGGATGCTTTTGCACCTCCAGAATCTTCTCATGTTCAATCTTCTCCATCAAATCTATTTTTATGATCCTCTACACCTTCATTTGTCACTTCTTTGAACTTCATTTAGTTTAATAATGACATTGTAGAAGTCCTAAAAGAGATTTTTTTTGAATTAATTGGGAAAATGGATATGAAATAGAAGAAAATATTGTATACACTATTGAGAGTATAGTTTTACATATCTAACTAAAGATTTTCCTCAATATTGATCATATGCATGATGATATCTCAAGCTTCATAAATGAAATGGATAACTCTAGAGGTCATATTGGATCCCTATAAGATGATTTGATAGACATGTCATCTAAAATGGACATAAGGTACCTATCAGTTATTACCAATCCTTTTAGACCCTCTATATCAGCCTCAAATCCTCTTAATTCAGTATCTATTGATGAATATCTTATTAAAATATTAATACATAAGTAAATTCATAATATCCTTGATAATGTTAATGGCTTCCAGAATAAAGTTCAAATGTATTTTGTTGCACAAGATAAATTTTCCTATGATATGGTCAAATATGAGTTAATCAAGACTGATAATGAAAAGGGTGTAATCAAGGGTTCTATCAAGTAATATCTTAGATGTATTTACATCAAGGAATATCTCAAGACTTGGTTTCTTTCTCTGAAAAAATAACTAAACATTTCACCTCTCACTATAGCTTTAAAGCTATTATGGAGAAACTATTTGTCATGAATCCTATGATAAACTAGTTTATGATAGAAATGGATGAGTCCCTTTATATTATATAACATATATATAGGTGTCTAATAAATATTAATTGTCTTTTAGAGCCTTATTTGTGTGTTTCCAATGCCCCTATTCTAAAACCTCCAACCTTACTTATGCTTAGAATTTCTCCTACCTAAGATTCTATGGTCGATTAAACCATAGTTTATACAGTTTCTTCCACTATAACCTCTAACTAACTTAATTTACCTTCTATAGGACCACTTTTCTTATCTTTTATAAGGACTTGCAGCAGATCAGACTAATCTCCAAGACTATCGCAATTCAAGGAGCTACTGTAAATTCTTTCCCTGCACCTTCTCCTCCTATTGTCGAAAAAGGGAAGGAATCCTCAGTTTTTTATACCATTTCTAAACCTAAGGATTTAAATTCTAATATATATCATTGTAATATTTTTTTAAAAATTAAAGAAATATTTTTTTATTCTATATTTTCTCTTTTTATATTCATTTCCTTCTATTATTTAATTTTTACTCTATCACCCTTTGTTAATTATTTTTTATAGTCCAAAAAATAAATCATAAAGGGTGATATAGTAAAAAATATATAAAATAAGGAAATGTAAAATATAAAATAAAAGAGAAGAGAAAAAAATTACTATTGAGGATGAGTTTTGTTGATTCACATATGATTCTTCTCTTAATGATGTTTTTCTTTTGATTCAACAATAATATGTGAGAAATTTTTTTCTCAAATCTTACAATAGAGTTTGGATGAGAAACTGAATATCATGTTTTTGTAAATATCATGGTGTCTTGCATATGGATTTACTATGTTTTTATTGTCCCACACTTGTTTCTCTATATTTAATCATCTTTAAAAAGAATATTTTCACCAAAAAGAGCCATTAAAAACACACCATTAAATATTTTCATACTTGGAATGAAAACCAGGCTCATTTAATGCTTCTAACCAATATTGAATTCTATACAGAAAAGTGGCTGATATATTATACTTAATAAAATAATACTCACTTTAGATATGGTATCTTTAAATTATTTCACATCATCATCCATGGTAGCTTCAACACTTTTCATGAATTTTGATCGGGTCTCTTATAAAATTCATATGATTAATCACTTGAACTTATTGTTGATCATATACTTTGTAAAATTAAGATTTTATCCCATGGTCTCTTCAACCAGTCACATGTTCACTTCATTACTTTTTCATATTTCCAACTTTCTCATATGGTCACTTTACTTTAACTTTTGTTCAATTAGAATCTTATGGAAGCTCTTTCTTTGCAGTCGATAAAATACTTTTTGATATTCAACAAATGTGTGGTCACTTGAATTTGGATTTACAGTCGTAAGGTTTCTCATGCAGTTGATCATAAATTATTTTTGATCGATCCAACAGTTTTTTAAAAATTAGCTATGGTCAATCTATCAAGAGTTCAGTCAATCCTCTTTCCCTGAAGTCAATCAATGCCTTTACAAAGAACTTAATCATTGTGGTCACTTTAGATACAACATGTGGTCACTCATTTTGTCTTATGGTCTTTTGAGTTCTTTGTGATTCCTAACACAATTGATGCATCTATCATGTGGTCGATCTGATAATTTTTCAACGTTTTTCACTTCGGAATCAGGGTGTATAGTCTTTTAGGTTAAGCCATACGTTAGATTCAAGACATAAGAAAATTTCGTCATTTTCTAAAAAAATAGTTAAGAATCATAAAACATATAATGGATTAGAAACAACATAAAATGATTTGTGAATATTTAAATAAGGAATTACTGGACTAATCCAACACTATGATTTCATTATGAAATAGATTTTAAACTAAGTAAAGTATACATCTCAAAGTATCAATCAATAAATATAGGACAAGACACATCAGTTTCAATATTTAAAATTTCAACAGAGATGTAAAATAAATAAAATTGAATACTCTCCAAATATTAACAACTTCATCCCAAGAGAAGTTTTAATATCATCACATTACTCACCATAAAAACCATCCTTACTTCATCCATGAAGCACATAAAATTTGAAATTGAAGTATTCATTATAATAAAATAATGAAATTTTATTTAAAATTCAACTAAGATAAAATGAAAAAGGAGAAGTAATAAAATGAAACTCCAAGTAGGTGGGTAAAAGATGAGTTCATTCCTACACCTTTAGTTTAAAAAGTGTTAAAGAGAGGAAATTTTCCTAAAAACTAATAACAAAAAAACATAATAATAAATAGAAAAACATTTTTTAAGTAAGAAAATCATGGGTATTTTCCCATGTAGCGCAAAATTTTTAGTATTCAGCAAGACTTTCCTCAACATTTAACTTAAGTCTAATGAAGGGTGTGGTTTTGTAATTAGTAACCACAATATGCGTGTCTCTAATTTATTTTTAGGTGAAAAATCAGTAATATAGGAACCATACCTTCTATGGATATGAAAATTTTCCCCTACAACGGCCACACACCCTTGGAAGACCCCTTTGAAAAAAAAGAACACCAAGTTGTATTTATTCCAATGAACATATTCTTATTGTATACCTGTGGTTTTAAGAAAAATCTGACCAATTTAGAGTTATTTTAAAGTTTTATCAAGTATTGAGGTACTTATAAGGTTTCCCAAAAACACTTGAAGTTTCACTCACCAAAATCACTCTCATAGTCCATGGAAACGTATATGAAAGATTCTAATTTTGGAAAAGCAATTTCTGGAGAACAAACTTTTTTTAATATGGTTTGAAACGATATAAAAATACTAGAATTAAACTCTATGTGATATCTCCCTATTTCCTCATCTTCACAAGGAATCTCAATGACTCTTTTTCATTTAAGTGTGCATTGGAATTTTTATTAAAGAGTGATTAAATATTACCATTTTAATTTCAACATATCCATTTCCATAAGTAATTGATAACCCACATCATTTTAAAACATAGAAAATGGGGGTTTATATTCCATAATTAGGGAACCTGAAGCATCTCAGGTTCTTTTTAGTGAACTAATTGAAATTTTTATTTTGTTTAAATCTTCGAGTTCAGTTTCATATTCTTGAAGAATTTTTTCATTTATGTCCCAAAAACATTTGGTTAATTGATCACTTTTTCACAAATCAAATTTATGTTCAAGTTTTATTCATTAAATTTAGAAATTTCAACTTAAACGAAATCAGAAAATGGTTTTCATTTTCTGATCACAATTTTTAATAGTTTTTTATTTAATGACCCTGTATATTAAAAAATTTCATTCAATATTTGGATTTTTTTCTATACTTTCTAACTAAATCAATAAATATTTCCAATAATTATTCATATTTTTTAAACATAAGAAACATATTTGTGAGTTTTTCAAAATAATCGCTCTCATCATCATTTATTCCATCATAAAAAAATGTAAAAACACTCTTAAAAAGAACATATTATTAGGAAATTTCCCAAGAAGTTCATTAAATGGATCCCATACATTACTAAAAATTTCTCCATTGTCCATAACAAAAGTGATGATCATATGTATAAATTATTTACATCTCCATCACATGAACCTATGAATTTTTTTAAATTTATGGGTTGTGATTTAAGATGAAAAATATTCAAAAAATTTATAATTACAATTAGTAATTATATTTTTCTATAAAGAAAATAATTATAGTAAATAATTTTTGTGAATTTTAAACCCAAACAAGAGAGCAATGGTTTTTTTTTTGTTTTTTTTATTATTTCAAATCCCTTCGTCACTAAATGGAAATACATCCATATAAATTACACAAAATTATTACAATTTATTATACTACCAAATTATTAATTTATATACCTACACCAAAATTATATATTGATAAAGATAGGTTGATCCCAAGGGAAGGAGGTTAAATGTTCAGTGGGATTTATTAAAACCTATTCTATTGAAAACAAGGAAAAGATGTGGTGGAGTGGAAGGAATTTATAATGTGAAAGGAAGAAAAAAAAGTGAGAAATGGAGACTGATTGTGAGAAGTCAAAGATGTTGGGAAATGGTTTATGGATAGGAAATATAGAAGAAGGATGATTTAGAGGGAATTACAATTGAAACAACTTATTGAATAAATAAAACTCTTGAAAATGGGTTTAACTGAACCATAAGACATAGGGAGTCATTCATATAAGTTATTATCATTATTAAATAAATGTTCATTATTTCAAATTATAAGACTCAATCTTTCATTTCAAAGTAGTGGGTAAAATGGATTCAAAAAAAATCCCAATATTGATTTTTGTCTATTGACACATCAAACAAAATAAAAAACGAGATCGAAAGAGAGAATACCAGTAACAATAAATTATAATTTTAAATGAAATAAAATAATAAAGTTAATGATTTAATATATTGAAATAATCATATTATTCTCATTAATTTAATTATAGTGAAATACAAAAAAAAATTAAAAGGATAGCACATTTAATTGAAAATAAAAATACAATAGAAAATGTGATAAGGGAGAAAGAATTATTATCTATCAAGTTGATATCTTGATCCCTCGTCAATTCAATGATTTCTTTTTTCTTAATTCCTATCTTGTACCTCCCAACTCTGGACATACTATTCTATTATTAGTCCCAACCTCCGTCTAAATAATTATTTGATCCCTCAATGAATGAAAATGATTAATCCCAAAAAATTCCAATCCCCCATTTTAAAGAACCTATCAATATACTTAGTTCAGAATCATAGTTCAATTACAACCAAACAAGAGAGTTTATTATTTTTCCTTCTATCACTGATGTTGCAGTTATAGAATATCCCATAATCAAACTCTTTAACTTGTACATGAATCCCTATTCTCTATATTATATTTCCATCACCACGAAATTACATTCCTCACCTTCTTAAAAACATCTTGACTTAAATTATATGTGATCCTATACCATCATTTAATATCTTAACAACTTTAAATATCCATCTCGAGAACTTTGAAATTTTGAGTGAATAGAATTTTTTATAAAATCTATCATTCTTTATTCATCCTGATATATCTTTTAAAATTAATTAGAGTGGAATGGTTCCAACAAGCCTGATGCCACTTTTTTATGAGGGGGAGTTCTTTACTCTTCATAGATCCTTATCTAGCATCAAATATTTAGCAACACTTAATATTTTATCTTGTAAACAACCAATCAAAAATCTAGGACACACAAACCATCTAGTGGTGAACTCATATCCTGTGATCATTATCATTCTCATGGATTCAACTCTTCACAAGAAAATGATCTAGCATATTATGTGCATTGACCTTTATCCTCATAGCTATAGCATTTGGAATCATCAAGGCTCCCACTATATTCTGAAATTCAAACCATCAATAGAGAAAAAAATTTGATTGAAGGTATTGATATACAATAATATCTACCTTGATTTCCTTATCTTCATATTCCAATATACATATTATTCCTTAATATAAGATTAGCCCCAATTTCTATTTCATAAGCCTCCCCAAATGAAACTCAAATAGTTATCATCCCTAAAATACTTAAGTTCTCCCTTCACAAATCTCAGTGCATCTCAATACACAATCTATTTGACTTTGACTAATAGATTTTCCATGCTTTGAATCCTATTTTCCTAATTAATTGATATAATAGAGAGCATTAACTTATATCATTAATGGGTTGATCTTTAACCCGAACCACCATATTAGTGAAATATTATTGAGCACCAGTTTCATTTAGATTCTGTCATCTCAACCTCATTAATTCTTAAATAGAGCTTAGGAAAACATCCTGGTCTCGGTTATTCTTCATTTATAAAAAAATATCTTGTTTCAATCCTCTCCTCATTCAAATACAATTAGTTTCAGATCATCTTTAATTTCTTTTTACATTCACAAAAAATCCATCTTAACCGGATCTATTTGATTCCTCAAATTCAAAAAATTCCCACGACATTCATATGATCAACACAAGGGAAAAAATTATTAGGTATAAACATTATAATTATGGTGGATTGTTATGTATTACTTTATAGGGGGTCCTTTTTACACATGAGCTAGTTGAACGAGTTCCTTCTATTTTGGAAAGTCTATCGTATCACTTGACTCCTCCAAAATAATCTTCTTATGTATTGGTTCTTCAAAAGGAAGTAAACATCATCATCTTATGAATCAAATTACATGGAAGAATTCGAAACTTCGTGAAATTTATCAAAAAAGATAGAATAAATCCAATGAATAAAATAATCATAACTGAATCATATTGAATATTCTTTATCAAACATCATTAATTGATTTTAAAATATATTCTAATAATATATAATTAAAATAAAACATAAAATATTCAAAATTTTAAATTTTAAACTACAAAAATAAAAAAAATCACTGATTTTATTTCAATTAAATTTTCTTCAAATTCAATCAAAAAAATTGTTCTGAAAATATATGGAAATTAAAATAAATATTATTTAAGAAATTAAGAAACAAAAATACTCCTTTTCATTCAAAAATATAAGGAACAAAAATGATCACTAAAATTGAACCATATTTATTTATTTATTTATTAAAGAACATTTTTTATACAAATTACTCAAATTTTCATCAAACATATATATAAACATGTAAAAAATAAGGACATATCAATCGGATCCACCTAGAGCCATCTCAAGGAAAAGTTGGTCTCATAATCTCGATAAGATCTAATGGGTTTCTCATAGTCCCCTTCTTCAATATTCAAAAGTCTTCCCTAGAATGAATGTAAGTGTATACACCTAACTCTAATTAGGTATCAACTAAATATCTCTCTTTAAAAGAACTTTTTCATTCCAAAATCTTCATAGGAAGTGAATAAATGTCTAAAAAATTTGTGAAAAGGCATTGATTACCAGCTAATGGTTAGATATTTTAGTATTTGTAGGATTAGCTCAAATCACTACCCAAAAAGAGTCCCTCTCACTATAGTAGACAAAGATCGACTCATCTATTTAATCAATATCACCACACTACACTAGTAATGGATTACTATTTACATCGATAGGGGTACCACCACACCACTTCTTCTCTATGAGGAATGTCTAAAAAGACGAATTTCTCTAAAAAGGTGTTATTCACCTCCATAAATGGTGATGAGTGAATAACATTCACCAATAGTGGAAGAAACCTATATGAATAGAGTTCATCTAGGTGTTCCACTAGAATCTTAAACCCCAAATTATACCACTCAATACAAATAACTCATACCCACTTCAACTAGTATGTAATTTTGTGAAGAAAGTGCATGGGTCAAACTCCAATTTACATAAGTTTATTCCTGAGCATAGGCATCTTCTGCAAACATTTACCCACATATACAAAATTAATCAATTCAAACTAAATTTTATCTAACCTAAGATGGAAACTGTGGGAGAGGATCAACAAGTTGTCTAACTCCAACTTTTCTTATACCACCAGATCTTCACCAGAAAAAATCTATGGTAGTAAATAGGGTTTAAAATAAGAAATAATATATTATCATGATTAACCACAATATGATGGTAAAATCATGGCCCTACTCTGGATAAATTTAGGTGAGAATATTACCTTATACCATCGTTAGGGTGTGACTTCACTGAAGATTATAAATCATCCAATTTTCACTCGAGTGACACTATCATAGGTGGTCTTGATGAAGGAAATACCGCATCTTATAATATCATCTTCTATATTCCTCTCATGATTCCATGAGCTCAATATTATCACCACAAAACATTCCTAGACAAAACATATCGAATTTGTGGGCCTTGAGGCATACTTAAACATAGTTGCACCACCTAGAGGAAAGGTTAGCATTCATCAATAGAATTATATCTTAGACAAAAAATGATCAAACTAAAACCTTGGTAGAGTAAACTCATCATGAGTTTAAGAAAATATACAACACTCCATGATGGATCATTATGTCATGTATGGATATCAAAAAATGAATCAATATCTTGTTAGTATATTTCTAATCCATATGGAAACTTTAGTACCATACATTAATTGATTCCCTATCACCCAAAAATTAGTCATTCCTAAAAAACATATGACTCCCTTGTCATCTGAATGCATTTAGTACACTCAAAAAATAGTTAGTCTCATCCAACTTGGAAGGAACTATCATCATATCTATAATTTTTACACTAATTGAAAGAGATAGAAATTTCCTCAGATTATGGGGAAAGAATATCTCTAAACTGAATTTTGGAACAATTCCTAACCATAAACTAATACAATAGTGTAAAGGACCAAATACTTTCATAGGATCTTCATGACCCTACCACTTCACACCAGTTTTATATTATTGGATTAAACACTTCATTTAATATAATTAACATAAATGTATTAGAGTATATTTGGATGAGATGACATAGAAATGACATGAATAATCATAAATGACTTTTATATGATGCATATACTAAATTTACTATGTTGGGATGTGAATCCTAGTTTATGTTTTCTGGAAGTTCCTTCACTGGAAATACTTTTATCAGGAGTTGTTCAATAGAAAGTGGTTTGACTCAGTGTTTCAGAAGAATTAGTTCAATATCTCCAAGTAAAATAAGGTTCATCATTAGTTCATTTCTTTCGTTGAAGTCACAAATGTCTCGTATGTTTAGAGAATACTACAGAATGATGTTTCTAGAGATGGTTTCTAAAGAAACCAGTTGAGGTCAATGTAATTACTAAATATTAGTAGTGAAAAACTATATAGAGGATCTATTAAGACCGAGATTCAGATGATTGATGTTCTAGAGGGGTTGATATACCCTATTAACATTTAAAAGAGTTGATTTAAATTATCAAAATAATTAATCAAATTTATTTTTCTGAGTTAATTATCATTTGTAGAGAGTGATAATATTCTATAGAAAAATAAATAATGAACGCATATATTTTTTATTGTATTATGGTCCAATATAGACCTAATATAATTTTACACCTCTCTAGTTTTTATGATATGAATTATGTACTACATAGTTTTTAGGGGGAATCATAACCTAGTTAAAACCAATTTTTTATAGTGGAAGTAAAACCAACAAAACTGAATTCTGTGTGGGGGTCTGTTTTCAAGTGAAACATATTTCCCAATGATCGATTTTGTGTGGTTGAATATGTTTGAAAAATATTTCATGTCATTTTCCCCATTTTTTTCAAATGGTTTCCAATGGTGTTTATTCATGAAATTGGAAACACCAAATGGATCTTTCATCTGTAATGAGCCATGAGCCTACTTTCCAAAGGTAATTAGTTATTAGATTTTCTTTTCAATGACACTTAGGAACTCACATTAGTCAAGAGTATAGGAGTTAGGGCACATCACATCATGTTAGGGGAAATTAATCCTTACAGTGGGACTCTCTCATAAATATAATATGTGTTCATGAATCTTTCTCAGATCCCTATATGGGACTTGTTACCCTAAAATTAATGTTAAGTTAGTGAATATCACCAATGTTAATCCCTATACATAAAAGTGAAATCCTATAAAAACAACATATGTATGTATCAGAGGTTATCCATATTACTACCCAATATTACTTAGTTATGTTGGTTTAGGTGATTACTAATTTTTAAGGACATACATTCAGGTGCTCTAGAGTTTATTATCATTTTGGGATGTGGTTGGAGTTATAGAATTTGGATTGAACCTCAAAGAGGCATCCTATGTTTCCTATGAGAACATGAGTCAAATCCCATATAGTTTGTATAACATAGTTTAAGGTCTTATGATAGTCCTAAACCATGTAGTGTAACTTCATGTGGTGAGGATACCCATGAGAACATTTGAATTTTGGATATAGGGATCAGGCCTCAGAGTGGAATCTTAAATATCTTGTGAAGACAAGAATTAGAGTCCATGTATTTATGATGTTATCAGATTCTTTGTCATAAAAGGTGTGACAATAGTTGTTTGGGAAGGACTTAGGCATATAAGACATCCTTAGGATTCTTAATTGTGAATATGGACCTTTGTATACAAGAAAGATGTGTTCAAGACTTATACCTAAGAAGGAGACCCTTAATGGGGGATTTTGATTATGCTAACAGAAAAATCATTGAAAGTATCGATGTAAATATGATTCATTACCTATGTCAGAAATAATAGATGGTTAGAGATCAGACATGTTGCATATGGATATAGAGATTATGCACTAAGTCCACACAAAGGTAATGGTATTAAAAATATTATGGTGGATATAGCTCCATGAGGAAATACATAATCTTTCATGATAAATATTTCAAATTTTGAAGTTGTATGGGGGAATCATGGTCTTCATAGGGATTATGGACTCTTAAAAAGACTAATTATAGATATATTCATTGAATATGGGGGTTCATACCTTAAGAATGAGTCCTACATATCTTTTTCAAAATAGGAATCAAAGTCTTCACAGTTCATATATTTCTTCTCTACTGATGGGAAAAGAGTTATTATTTAATCCATATGGATATTTCACATGATTTATAAATATTTAAATATTTATGGTTTTACACAAAGGTGGATACACAAACACCATTCAAGGATAAAACTTAAGGAGTATTCCCATGTTTGGAGGCATTTGTATCATGTTATTTTCATTATCACTGAAGATCTCTAATTCTATGTGAGTCACACATGGTGTAAGAAACAAGATATAATAGAAGATAAAACATGTCGTAATGGATACAATATTGAATTTGTGTGGAGATTACACACTAAGGCTTCCCTTAAATAAATGTGATTACAAGTCTTGTCAAGAATATGGCTCTATGAGAATAGAATTATGGGCTTCCATAAATAATATTATAATGTGAGCACTATGTGAGGAATGTCATGATCTTCATAAAGAATATGGAAATGTCTAAATATATGATTTATTTGTGTGACACCCCCATATCATTATAGTTTTTATTTTATACTATTTTAATTTAATTTGGGATATTTAAAATTTTTAGAGGTCTCAAGCATAATATTTTAATAAAATTAATCATTTTTTACTACACATGAATTGTTCATGGTTAGGAGTAACCATGTGACAACTATGCCTAGTGGTCTGTAAATGGGAAAGTTCCATTTTTAATGATTAGAGCATGTTTTTCCAATATTTTGGTACTAAATAGAAACTATGGGAGTTTTGGTGTAGATAGGTAGTGTATTTCACCCAATTGACGCATAGTTAGGTAAATTGTGTGGCATGACCATGCGGTCTACCAGGGTTTTTAAAATTTTGGATTTTGATTTTTTTTAATATTTTTTCCCTTCTATCTCCTAAATTTTTCTTTTCCATTGTCCTTATCTAATGATTCTACCTCTGCACATGACACCACATGACCACCCTCCTCACAAGTCTCCTCTACCTCATGTGACACCACCCATCTTCCCTCCTCCTCGCATGACACAACCACCTCTGGTTAGCCTCCCCCTCCTCTTGTGACACCCCTCCCACCTTGGCATGCATGAACTCCCACTTATTCCCTATTTTTCCTCAAATAGAACCCCCTTATCTTTGTATATCCTTCCTCCTTAGATTTTGGATATCGTTATTTCGGATCTCAAGAAGTAAATTTTTTCCTCCCTCTCTCACCCATTTTTCTTCCTCCTGCGAACCCTAATAACTGCCATAGATTGAAATAGGGTTTGGTATGGGTATAAAATTCTAGTTTCAGGTGTTTAGGGATCATAGGGACTCTCTCTTTCATATAGGAACCTTCACATATTATGGTGACGTGTCTTAGCTCACCATAGCTTACTTTCATCTTGATTTCAATTATTCTGAGCTAGCTGTTTCTATAAAATCATTTCATTTCATAATTAAAAGTGTGATTGTGATTTATAAATTTCTTTTTTATGAAATTATGAATATATATGATATTCTTTTGATGATTTAATGTTTTTCTTTT
This sequence comes from Viscum album, assembly GCA_963277665.1. Classification (NCBI taxonomy): domain Eukaryota; kingdom Viridiplantae; phylum Streptophyta; class Magnoliopsida; order Santalales; family Viscaceae; genus Viscum; species Viscum album. Next base: position 1,491,026,977 of record OY728152.1, read on the forward strand.
CATTGTGTTTTGAGCATGGAATAAAGGGTTTCTTTTATAAATTATATATTTTCATGCTTGAAATGGAATTTCATTAGGTGATAGAATTTTATAAAATTCCTAATATTCCTTATGAAATAGTTTTAAATCTGTGCATTTTATTTTAATCACATTTTGGTATTAAATGGGTGAGAAAAATATTTTAAAGTGGTTTTTGTTTTAAAAAGAGTTGTTGACCAGAAAATGATTTATAAAAAGTGGGCTCTTTATTATATTTAAAGTGTTGATTTAAAATGAATGTGATATTTACCCCATATGAGAAATTACTTGATGGATCATTGAAAATTAATTTAGTGGAAATGGTTGGAATTTGGCCTTGTTTTGGATTTCAAAGAATAAGACCCTTGTTGAATAGTGGAATTCAAATTTTTTTAAGGGTGTGTCTGATTTCCAATATTTTATATAAATATTTAAATCTACTTTATGGGAAATTTGAAAGAGGAATGGATTTTAGAGCCATATTTTAGTGTTAATGGCCATTTTAGTACCTTGGATTTAAATGTTGGATGTGGAAGACACCCCTTAATTTCCCTATTTGATTTATTTACACCTTGTGTGGGTTTTTAATCACTGTGTGATTATTATTTCTCCCCTTGTGTGGTAATTTATTGTTTATGTCATGGTACATGAGATATTCTTATTTTTAATAATTTTTTTTGTGTTAGGATGAGGGTTAGACATTTTTTTGGCATTATGTGTTAATATTCTCTTTCATGTTCTTTTACATCACTTATTTATTGGCCATGGTAACCCAAGTAGCAAAGTGGGAGTCTAGGCTTAAGATATACTAGGAAGTCACGCACTACTAGTTCCCCCTCTATCCTGAAATTGGTCTTGATGGGGTGTTCCACTTTAAAGAGGCTCGGTACAATCTAGTCATGTAGTGATGAGAAGACACAACATATGCCGACAGGTTTTTCCATTGATTGAATTTTAGATGGTATCACATTAGTAACTAGGGTATATTACATAACATATTCTACTTATTGATTGATTATTGATATGGGGGATTATGATCTAGTGATTGTTTGTATCATTTTCTCTATTTTCATTTATATGGAACCATGTTTGTATTATTTTGTTTTATGAATTGTGATATATAGTGCCTAAATTTTTATGCTAGAATAATGTGTGTATGGTCTATTCCTTTGAAACAAATGTAGTTTTAAAATATGTTTGGAAAAACATATTTTAATTTAAAGACTCTTGTATATGTTTTTAAATCAAGCATTTTTCACTATATGGTCTACCTGAGTTTTTAAAATTAATGGAATTAATTTTATTTTTTAATTTATTTTTCTTTTATTTTTATTTTTACTCCTCTCCTTTTATTTTATCATCTCTCTCCCTTGTGGATCTCCCTCCTCTCACAACACCACCCACCCAACCTCCTCCTAGGTCACCTCTCCCTTATGTAACACCACATGAACACAATCCTTCTAATGTGACACTGTAACCTCTAGTTTTCCTTCTCCTCCTCATGATATTTCCCTCACTAACTAGTGAGTATGGTCTCCCCCATGTGGTATATCTTTTCTCATTTATCACCCCGACCTAGTCAGCTCACCTTCCTCATTCGACTCCGAGTACAGTTCTTTCTGATCACAAGTGGTAAGGTTCTCCCCCCCCCCCTCACCCATTTTGCTTCCTCCCATGAACCCTAATCACTAACATGGTTAGGAATAGGGTTTTGGATGGGTATAAATTTTTTTTGGGTATTTATGGATATGAGGTACTCTCTCTTGTGTGTGGGACCCTTCACCTTCGAAGGTGATGTGTCTCAGCTCGCCGCAGCTTGTTTCCAAGTTGATTTTAATTCGTCTAATGTGGGTGTTTCTATGCAATTGTATGATTTCAAAATTAAAATTTTGATTATTTTTTATAAATTCCTATTTTATGAAATTATGAATATATGTGATATTCTAGTGATGATTTAAAACTATTTCATTGGGTATTGAGCTTCACATAAAATATTTATTTTATAAATTCCATTTCTCATGTTTAAAATGGAATGTATTTAGGTTTTGGGGTTTTATAAAATACTTAGAGGCCTTTTTAAATGGTTTTAAAGTTTTTTATTTTATTTCAATATGGTTTTGGTTTTTAATTCGTGAAAACTATATTTTAAAACTTTTTTTAAGAGAGGATTTGAACTCAAAATGGTTGATAAAAAAGTTCTCTTTATTGTATTTTAAATGTTCACTTGAATTAAGAGTGGGACTTACCCCTTATAATAATGTTCTTAATGGATTTTTGAAAATGTATCTGATGGAAATGGTTGGCCTTTGGACATATTTTTTATTTCAAATAACAAGACCCTTGTTGCAGGGTGGATTTGAAATGTTTTATAGGGTGTGTGTGGTTTCCATAATTTTATAAAACTTTTTAAAATGATTTTTGTTGAAATTTTAAAGGTGATTGAATTTAAAAGCCATGTTTTAGTGCTAATGACCTGTTTGGAACCTTGTATATAAATCATGGATGTGGAAGACACCCCTTTATTTCTCCTTATATTTGCTTACAAATTTTTTGGGTTGTATATCACGATGTGATGATTTTTTTCTCCCCATTTTTAGGAATTTATTTTTTATGAAATGGTGCATGATATATTTGTGGGGATATTCATTATTAGGGTGTTCGTGTGAGGGTTAGAAATTTCTTGGGAATTTTTTTGTTAATCATGGCTTGCATGTTATTTCACCTCACTTCTTTATTGGTTATGAGAACTTGGGTAGATAAGTGGGAGTCTAGTCTTATGACACACTACGGATTCACACACTAATAGTTCCCCTATAGTGTGGAATAGGCCAGGATGGGGTGTTCCACTTTGATGAGGCTAAGTGCAGGATAGTTGGGTGGTAGTGATAAGATGAAATGTTGGTTGTTAGTTTATTGTATTCAGTGAATTTTAGGATGGTATCACATTAAGACCTATGTTATAGCTCATGAAAATTTGATTAATAGATAGTTATTGATATGGGGGTTTTATCTAGTGATTATTTGTATCATTACCCTTATTTTCATTATTGTGGCACCATTTCTTACTTATATTTGTTTTATGTTTTGGGATATATGGTGTATTCCTTTCGGTGCTAGACCCAAGTGTGTTGGGTCAATTCCTTTGTAAATAACAGAGTTTTAAGTGATTTTTGGAAAAAAAACTAATTGAATTTAAAGACTCTTGTGTGGGGTTTTAAAGTGGATTTCAAAATGAGTGTTTTGGTTTAAAGATGGATTTGGATGGTTAAATTTTTATAAATTTTACACTTTCATTTAAATATGATAAAGTAGTTGTTTTGAGAAATGTAAAGGGGTTTGTGGTTTTGAAATGGATTGGGTTGGTGGGAATTTTTTCCAAGCATGTTTTACAGGTTTGGGAAAACAAAGTGAATTGTTTTGAAAACTGATTATAGTGTTGTTTTGGTCATTCATAATACATATTGGTAAAAATATTACTTTCTAGTTTACTTCCAAAATAGAATTTATGAATTCCATTGTAAAACTAATTGAATCAATTTGACAGATTATGGTGAACTACTGAGTGATTATGTGATTATTCTTATATAATTATCTCAGGTGCAAGTTCTTATTTCTTTTTTATCAGGACACTCTTTACAGAATTTATTTATTAATGTCATTATTTATTTTACTACTTTCAACATGCTGTTATCATTCCATGATCTTGTATAAAATGTTTTTAATTTTCAGAGAATGTATGATGTGTATCTATTTATGTGATTTACCTTTGGCCACTTATCCTTTTATTACTTTTTATGGATATAGGACAGACATATCCATTGGTGGGAGAATCAAATCGCTTTGAGGAGGGTTTTTTGCCTTGTGTTAGAGGGTTTTTGGAGGGTTAGGGAGGTTTGGGGTGCTCACTTCTATATACTAAATTTTCTAGATTTGGTATTACGTTGTTTTTTTCAGTGTGAAAGCATGATGTATGGATGGGTCATTTTGTATTTTTATTATATTCCTACTATTATAATTTTTTTACTCTGATTATTGGGTGAAACCATTCCTAAGTGTGTTCTTGAGATACCCAAACACTAGTTTCCAACTCATGGGAATCAACAACACCCTTTGGACCAGTAGGGTACCAGTTTGAGCTTCCATTAGAGGGACGGCCCAGAATGGTTTGTTAAAATATTATTGCATTAGGGAGATAAAATATTGAAAAAGGTTCCCTACATATCCTGACTATAATAGGAATCAAAGTCCTTGTATTTCATATAGACCATTGACTATTGATGGTAAATGGAGATGGGATGAGATTATAGGGATTATTTTTCAATAATTTATGGATTATTGGAGGTCATTGATTGGGTATATCCTTTATGGGAGAGGGAGGATTTGGGAAAGCAAGAGTGACACCTATAATGACCCAAGATTTTTAAATTTAATTATTTCCCTGAGAAACTTTGTGCCATATTATATAATATTATATACATAAAAATATATAAGAACATAAAAAAACCTTATCTCATTAAAAAAATAATTACATTAGTCATCTACGAAACCAATTAAAATGATAAACATTAAAATTGGATTAAAAATATATAATAGAAAAGCTAAAATGGGAAAATATGGATCACCCCAATCTGTTAGAATCATATCCCCCATAGTCAACACTATATAAATGAAACAAAATATTATTAAACCAATCAACAACATAAAAAATGAAAATATAACTTTATGAGGAATTGTAGTGAATATTGAGTGAAAGAATGAAATGGTATTTATAGGGAAAAATATGATTGTAGTAATAGTAATATGATCATTGGTCAAATATGAAAATTGGTCTATTTGATCATTCAGATCTATACCCATTGGTAATAATTTTATTATATAAATAGTTTTTATAATTAGTAATGAAAAGGGATAATTGATATACAAATGAGAAATGATGGCATCAACTGGTAGAGTCATTATATTTGAATCCCAAGTATATAAACTTGGGAGGAAGGTAGCATCACTGGGGTTCTCTATTGATCAATACTAAGATGAGATTCAATTAGTGAGGCTTGAATAAAATCTACTATGGGATAAGTTCAAGTTAGTAGATATTACCACTCAGTCAATGCTTCTCAAGTCACCCCAAGAAACTGACACCATCATAAACCTTACCCTTAGGGTGTACATGGGTGTAATAAGGGGTTATGTGTCTAGATATTATTTAATTAAAGTGTAATATTATTTTTATAACTAAAATGGTTTTTTCATCAATCCCATTTTGATAATAATTTTTTTAGAAAAATATATTATTAAGTAATACAAATTTGATAAATTTATTATTAAATACAAATAAAACATAATTGATTTGTAGAAAATATATACACTTTTATAATAAACTCAGTTATTTAGAATAATATTTTTTTTAATGAAATATTATTTCAAAACACTCTTATTTAAATTGAAATAATGAAATAATTTTATAATGCCCTAGGGAATTTTTATAAGTTTCAAAAAATTGATTATGTCTTAAAAAAATTTATTTTTCAAGAAATACGGATGTTTATATTATAAGTTAAAATTATTATATTTAAAAAATTATTTTGGAAAATAAATATTATAATTAAAATAAGAGTTTTTAAATTAGGTTACTGTTAATTTGGGATAAGTTTCTAAAATAAATTATTTTTTAGTGAATAGTAAAAATACATTTTTGGGTTTTTAATTTGTTTTGTGACATCATATTTATATAAAAATAATTTAATAATTAATTAACTTGAATCCATGAAATAAATATTTTATTTTATTAATATTAAGTATTTTCATATTTTTTAATCAATTTCCAGACCTATAGGTGACTTTCCAAAATCTAAAAAGGAAATTTTGATTTTTAAACCATTAATTTGTAGAAAATATACTCTTCTATGTCCAAAGAATTATTAAAAATGGTTTTATATTTTAATTGATTAAAATATCATAAAATTTGAACCAAATGTCCAAAACCATGATCAAAATCCATATGGTAAGCTAATGGTTTTTCATTTTCCACAACCTTGATTTCCAAGTCCAATATCTAGAAATTATTAAACAATTCCTCCACTTTTTCTATAAAAACCAACCCATTTTTCCCTTCCAATTAACTACAAATCTATACACCATAAATTTATAGAAATTGTTTTAACCAAAAATTCTTATAAGGTGTCTTCAATCCCCTAAGGTTTTAATCCTCATGATTTAAGATTAACTCTTTATGTTAAGGGAATTCTCATCGTCTTCTTTCCCATTCAAGTAATTCTTTTTGTATATGACTTATAAAGGGAATGTTACATTATTTTATTTTTTATAATTCACTTACTTCTAAAATTATGTTTTATCAATGGAAAAACTTATTTCTCTCTTATTTCACACTTTTCTAAATCCATGTTTTATCCTTCCATGCTGCTGAATTTACTTCTCAAAATTTCTCTTTTATATACAAAAATTATTATATTATGAATACCCAAACTATTTAATTATCCATGTTTATTAACCTAGATTATAATATAATTTATTTATTTGTGTATATATATGTAAAAAACCCAAAATCCCTTTTCATTGGTTAAAAATGATGTTATGTTCAAGCCTTTAAGCACTTACGTACTGAATGCCTTTATATGAAACTCATACTTTATTCTCCTTGAGTTATTGACAAAATGATTTATTATGACCAACTTAACTTGTGTGAAATTAATACATATAAATTGAACACATTGATAGTTCCCCAATTCATTGGGTAACGAATTAATATCTATATATGGCATGTTTTATGATACCTTAGTGAATAACCTTGGTAATTTTGATTTACATCACCTTCATGATAAACCTTGGTGATATGATTATGAATGTCTCATTTAAATATTGTAAACACATTTCCATGTTATAAATCATGTTCTTTTTAATATTATATTCCTAATTTTCTCTTTTTCATGTCATATTTTTTATGTCTCATATTCCTATTGATATGCCTCATGATCACATACTAAATGTCTCCCTTGCGTATTCCCTTACTGGCCTCCATGATCACCCATTTCCATTAATGTATGTACCCAGGAAATGATATGTAGCATAATAAAATTATTTTAACCCCATTAATAATCCTTTAACATGAATTAGAAGAATAATTTATTTTTTCATGTATTATGTTCCTAATTTACAAGAAACAAAACATTAAAAGATCATGTATTTTCTTCCATGTAATGAAAATTTTATGTTATAAAAAGGAGGGATTCCATATTTGGTGTTAGATTATGGTTTATTAATTTTTGTAAATATAGACTTAAAAAATTTAGTAATAACCCTAAGCATAATAATAAATTTAGTAAAACATCGTGTAATTTTGGTGAAGTATTATGTGAGTGGTTTCAAAGTAATGAAATATTTGTCTGGATACTAAAAGTGGATGTGGATTTGCCATAGATGTACCAAGGGGTAAAAAATCTAAATAAAATGTATTAATATATACTCTGTCTATAACTCATGAATGATAATTTAAATTTTGGAACTCTAGGTTTGACACTCCCATGGGATATGATTGGTTAATCGTAAGATTTTTATGAACCAATATGAAGGATATATATAAAATATAATTGTTATTATATGAGATTATTCAATTACATATTTAAGAATATTTTTTAAGACATAAACTCCCTTTAGAATTTTAATTTTCCTAAAATTATCACATTTTACATTGAGTTTTTATTCTTTTAGAAAAATAATTTGAAATAGGAGGAACCACGTAAATGATGGGGGAAATGGACGATACACTAACAGCCTTCCGATGAAAGATGGAATAGAAAGATTCATGAGGATGATGTATCAACTATATAAAGTTATTAATAATAAAATTTTCACATACATTACTTATTTTAAAGGTATTTTTCATTTAATTTCCATTATTTCTTTGTTTTGGGGGATTTTCCGTACATTTTTGGAGGTAAGGATGAGATTTCATGATTTGGGCCAAACTGTGAGCTCTTTTCCAGATTTAAAAACCAATTTTGTTTATTTTATAAATATTTCATTTTTCAACATTTTCCACCCATTAAAATTCTAACATGGCATCACCTAACCTATAAACACCAAATAATCAATTTGGATCCTCTAGAAATACATAATCATGGTGGATTTCAGTTTTTATTTAAGGAATTGGGCCAGTCCGTAAAGTGATTTCCGGTTTTTTAAAAAACATATTTATTTAATATCTTATTCATTTTTTTTACTATTTTTCGGTGAATCAGCCTACCACTATAAAAAAAGACCTATTCACGCCTCCATATTCATTTCTCCCTCTTTGTAGCACATTTACATCACTTATTTTGGAGAAATCTCTCCAGTTTTCTCAAATTTTCCATATTTTAAGAGGTAAATTGTTTCCTTCATAACTCTTTCATTTTTCACTTTTTCCCCAAATATAGTTCATAAATGACCTACTAAGACTTATTCAAACATTAATTTAATTTTTTGGATGTTTTTAAATTCATCTACAGTTTTATTTGGGGCGGTTTATTCAAGATATCTCACATAACTGAGTTTCCACTCATGTTCCTCCTATTTGCTTAGGGTTTCTTCCACTTTTCTTGAGGTTATAAAATTTCATAAAGCAAGGGTTCATACCTAGGGTTTTATTTTATGCCATGTTGTTGAAATATTGTATATTAGGTCTTGGTTTCTCTTCCTTGTGGTGTCACGGTGGTACAATTGATGTTTCACACATCAGTTTGGATTTTTGGCACAAATTGTAGCTGATTCCATGTGTAAGCATTATTGGATTAGTTAGTTTTTTTTTCATTTATATTTTTTTCATGATTATATTACTTTTTTTGTGATAAAATTTTATTTTGTATATTTTGTTTAGCGGTTGGTTTTTAAGAGTATTTTTTTATGAAAAAATGAATATTTTTTGTGTGTATTCCATGTTGTGTTCATTGGGGTTGTTTTATGATTCATGGAATAGTTTTATTAAATGATGTTATGGAATCCAATTCTGGTTTGATGTGATATTGGTATCCAATTCTGGTTTGATGAGGGTTTATAGAATGATTTTATGTGTAAAACAAGGTTAAACTCTGTGGAATTGTTTTGTGAAGGGTTTAAATGGTTTCTTGATTTACGTAAGAAGTGAAACTATGTTTCCAAACTATTTCATAGGAGTGAATTTTTGAAATGGTATATTTTATTGTCAAAGGTATTTTATGTGATGTGTACTATCTTGGAATGTTTTTTCTAAAAAAATAAATGATTTGTTGAAGTGTGAAAGAGAGGTGAAATCTATTGTGGGCTGTTTTGGTGTGAGTATGATTTCCAAAATGAATTTGAATTAAAAAGGGGACCATGTGATATGTGTGTGGGATGTTTGATGTGTGTGACTTGAAAGTGTTATTTTCATGTGAAAATTTTATTTCATGGCTTGTGGAACTTTTTTGAGCAAAAGAGGGAACACCTAGGTATCTGGGTGGGTGGGCATGTACTAGTATGCTAGTGATCCTATGGGGTCTGACCCCTATTTCACGTAGCAAGTTTAGTGATGAAAACACTAACGAAACTATGATTATGATGATGATGATGTTTTTGGGGATCCATTAGGTTATAGGTATGATTCCAACTAGTATCTCGTGGGTATGTAAATGGATATTCATATGGTTACTTTCACTAAGTTCGAGGTACCCGGGACCCAGAATGAGCTAGTTCCTATGGTTGTTTCCCCTTTCTAGTGATCATTAGATATTTTATGCTTACCTTCGGCATACAGTATGTTTTTCTGGAGAAATTCAGTACCTTTTTCATTCTATTTAAAATTTTTGGTTTCTTTTAATTTATCCCACTTGAAAGTTGTTTTTATTTAAAGTTTCATCTTTTAGAAATTGTAACTATCATTTATTGTTTACAAAAATTGAAAGTTTTTTTCCTTATAATGATTATCACATGGAATATATTTGTGGTGTAATCCTACTAGGATTTTTCTCACACCCTACTTACACCCTTGGGTGTAATTATACTTGGTTATTTTGTTGCAGGTTTGGGTAAATCTTTTAGTGCTAATGGTACGGGTTTCTAGTGGTCCTTCTTGGTGCGGTGTCATGGAGATGGATTGAGGGCGGTGCCTCTATCCATTAAGAGGTTATCAGGATATCATTTTTTTGTTTTGTTCCTTTGTAAAAGTCTTTAAACATTTTCTTAAATTGTTTAATTAAATTCTGAAATTTAGTAAAATATTTTTTGGGTGGAAAAATCCAGATTAGTTTTATGGGATTCTTTTGTTGTTTTATGTTTATAAACTCAAGTAAATCCTTACCAAATTTTATTTTATGATACCCAGGAACATTTACTAGCCCTTGGATGTATCGAACACCCTTCGGGCCTTGAAAAATTCTATTTTGGGTTTCATTCTGATGGTAATTAGATCTGGTTCGTGACAAAATGGTATCAGAGGGGTTAGGTTAACTCTTTGGGTCATGTTATTTGGGGAAGAGTCGAGATTGTATGGAGTTAGGATTTTCATGGTTTGAAATTCCAATTACGAGTAGGGTTCCTAGCCATCACACCTTGTGATGTGATTCAAGTCTCCTTGGGATGTCAGGTTTTGTCTGAGTCCTTTTGTTTTCATGGGTCATTGATATTTGGGGAAATGAAAAGAGAGTTGGGTCAATGGTCTCAGTGAGCTCGTAGGGCCTGGAAATCCATGTGGAGCCATGTATATTTTCCTAGAACACTCTCAGTGATGGTTATGTTATTGGTGTATGGACGCCAACCATATGTCTAAGTCACCCACCAAAACTAGTTTCCTCTCACATTATCTTGTGTCCTTTTGTTTGGAATCTTGAAAACATGGTTTTAAAATTATAAATAAGTCTTGATTTAATAAATGTGAACTTTTATGAAATGATTTTTTAGTAAAGTGGAAGTTTCTTGATTTCTAAAATGGAAAAAATAAATTCGTAGAACTATTTTGAAATGGTAAATGGTATGTTTACAACTATTTTAAAATTATGAATTATGTTAGAGTGTGTTTTGAAAATATATTCCAAATAGACTTTATTGAATTATTGACAAGTTTTTTGAGTTGAATGAAGTGTTTTGGGAATTTATGTGTGCAGTTTTAAGATAAATTTTGATTTGGGAACTAGTAATCATTTGAAAATTTTTATGAATCATTGGAATATTGTTTAAATAAGATGATATAGGGTTTTAAATGGAAGGGTGTTGATAAAAGGGAGTTTTTTTCATAAAACTATGAGTGTTTTGAAATTGGATGAAATGATTTGAAATTAATATATGGGTTTAAAGTGATTTTTTATTTTAATGAATGGTGATTTCTGAAAATTTTTTAAGATGTAAATTAAGTTTTTATTCTGTGGTTAGTGGTTTTGATGAAAAGGTAACTATCGGTTTAATGTTTTGGTTTTGAAAAGTGGAAGGAATTGTTTTTAACCATTAGTATCTCCATGAGTGACAACATGAATGGGGTTATATGGGATGACAGATGGTTAATGGAATGAATGGATGAGTGTTGGGATTGATATGAGGAGGGTTACCAGTGTGGCACAGAAACATGCATGTGTGAGGCCCATAGGATACCATTGCTGGGTGCACTAACCACCAACCCATTTATTTTAAATTAAGTGACTTATTTTAAAGGAAAACCTAATGTCTTGATGACCAGTTTTGGTGGTGTGTCTTATATGTTTTTGGAAATTTTGTTGTTATGGGATGTTTTGAGTTCAAGAACCCCACTTATTTGAATGATGTTTTAGGTTTGTGTTTGGTTGGTATGTTGGGTTGAAGGTCTGGTTAGTGGTCTCTTCTGAGAAATGTTCGAGAGGCCCTTGTGGTGGATCCCCTCTTGTGTTCGATTATGAATAGTGATCTTTTTTTGACCAATGGACCAGCTTGGTTGGGTGCTTGGGTTCTCTCGTTGGATAGGGTACGACACCATAAATATTTAATGCACGAGTGAAGGGAATCCCATATTTCTCCTCCATTGGAAACTCCTCCAGTTGATCAATGCAAGGAGTCTTTTTCTCGAGCTTCAGAGGTTGAGTATACACCATTTACTTTCCTGGTTTTGTGGATCATCTTGTAGTGGGAGAGTTCTCATGGAAGGTTGAAATAGACCTTAGTTTCTAAAGTTACCAAGTTCGTCATTGTTGAATGTATTTTGGGGTTGTTAGTGTGGATGGTGTCTAAGAGGGCATACGGGTCATTTGTAGTCTCTTCAAAGCAGGGGTTCATGTTAAACCACCAGCGTAGAAAATTTGGTCATGAGAGGTTGTTATGTCCACTTTCTGGAATTGTGTGTTGTTTGGGGACTTGGCATATGGTCCCTTTCAGTGTATTGTTTCTATCAGTTGAAAGGGTCATGTTCTATGACACCTTTTAATGTCATGTGCTCATTTGACAGCAAAAGTGAAGGTTTTGCAATCTTCTGAGAGACTCTGTTTTGTCAGAAGTGTTCCTCCCTTCAGAAAATCTTTACATCCTCTGTTTAGAGGAAGGTGTTTTCATATGTCCTTTTACCTTTCCATTTTTCATCCAAAGAAATAAGGGGTGATGTGTGTGAATCTTCTAATCTGTTGTTTTAGAAAAATTTCAGGTTTTGGAAAAGTGAGTTTGGAGTGTGTTGTGTCTTGTAGAACCCATTTGAGATCACAGTGTAGTTTTTTGTGGCATCTAAAGAATAAGATTTGTTCAGAAGTTTCCCAAGGCTTGACTATGGGGAAGAATATGCTTCGATCATCTGATCTCTAGCCGTAGGTCCTAGAGTGAAGTTGGTGAGTAGTCTGGTAAATCCCAGGGTCTTTAAAAGTTATTGGTCTAATTCCCGTCCTTGGTATGAAAGATGGGAATAGTTTAAACCTCTGGTATTGTCATCTTTCTCCAGTTTTTCTTGTTCAGTGGATAAAGGTGGGGGAATCTCTTTCCCACATTATCTATTAAGTTCATGATTCTCCCCCTTTTGTTTCCTTTTATTTTTTAGAGAAAATTATGAACATTGGGTTAGGCATATGGTAGCTCACAGTTTGCGCATAGTTACTAGTAATCGTCTGCCAACCTAGGAAATAGTGTGATAAGAGATAGTAGATATAGCATGGTCTCTGCATGGCCATGTTCGATGGACCATGTAACCATGAAAATTTTCCACTTTGGATAGAATTATCCACATGATTAACCCACGGTTTCCCAAATTGTATGGACTAACTGTGCAGTTATGCCAACTCTTTACGTTTTGGGGTCTTTTCGTGCCGACCTATGCTAGTCGGTTAAAATGGTTGGTCTTTATGAGGGGGAGACCTACTATGGGTCTCATGTAAGTTATTTTGGAATGTTCTAATTAAATTCTACCCATTATTCTGGGGAGTCCATTCGGGCCTCCCCTGTTAGTGTTCAAATTCTATCTGAGGAAAAAAATAGAGTTGTTATTTATGGTGGGGAGTTTTTTATGTCTCCCTGTATCAGTAACTTGTTTTTGTCCATAGTGTTGGTCTGAAAATAGCTAGTTCTGTTTGGATTTATTTAATTTCAAACTTCCTCTTTGAGTAAATTTCGGGATTGGAGTGTTCCCAATAGTTTTGTTGAAGTAATATTGTGGTGACCTCATTCTTTTTTGTTTTTTGTTCTAGGTAAGTTTCTTTGAATCTTGTTTGGATAGTGTTTGTCAGGTTTTGTTTTGGGATTTAGTTTAAATATGCTTGATCGCTTTAGGAAGTGGTGTATGTTTTGTTTGTTGAGAGTTTTCCTTCTTTTATTGATCAATTGGAGATGTTTTTCACATTTTGGGGGTGGGATAAACTTCGCAAAGAGTCCATTTTGGCCTTTCGGTTGGGTTTGTGTTTTTTTCTTTTGGCCATGTTGTGGCTTTCCAAGGGTGGAAAGTTTTATGGTGGGGAGAATTGTCACATACATGACTTATTTTAAAGTTTTTTTTCATTGAAGTTTCATTAATTCTTTTTTTATTGGGGTTTACAATAAATTTTTGGAGGAAAGAGTGAGTTTTCATGATTTGGGACAAACCGTGAAACCATTTCCAGATTTAACAACAAATTTTGTTTCTTTTTTAACTCATTCATTTTCTAACTTTTTGAACCAATTCCACTTCCAAAATGGACTCCTATAACCTATAAACACCACCATACTAATTTGGACCCTCTAGGAATCCATAATCATTATAGATTTGGGTTTTTATTTAAGTAATCGGGCCAGCCCGTAAGCCCATTTCCAGTTTTTTTAAAAATTGTCTATTTAATATCTTATTCATTTTTTACTCTTTTTTTGTGATTCCACCTCTCAATCGAATCCAACATCCCTGTGAGAGTTCCCATTTTCATTTATCCCTATTTAGAGCTGATTTCCATCACGGATTAGAGTAAAAATTCTTAAGCTTTTTCAAATCATCCAGATTTGAAGAGGCAAATTTTTTCCTTAATAACTATTTCATTTTTCACTATTGTTCCCCATTCTAGTTCATACATGATTTCATCAGCTTTATTTGAACATCACATTAATTTTTTGATCTTTGTAAATTCATATACTAGGTTATTTGGGACATTTTATTCAAGATATCTCAAGTAAGTGGGTTTTCTCTCATGTTCCTCCCATTTTTTTGGTGTGAAAATTATATTTGGTAGAATTTTTTAGCGGTTGGTTTTTAAGTTGAGTTTTTTGTTTAAAAATGAATATTTTTTGTGTGTATTCCATGTTTTGTTCATTTTTTTTGTTTTATGATTCATGGAATGGTTTTATTAAACGATGTTATGGCTTTAAATTCTAGTTTTATGTGATATTGGTATGCTTTTGGTCTTAAAATAGGTGTTTTATAAGGATTTTATGCGCAAAACATGGTTACACACCATGGAATTGTTTTTTGAAGGTTTTAAATGGTTTATTGATTTATGTATGAGGTGCCACTATGTTGCCAAATTGTTTTGGTAGGATTGTATTTTTGAAATATTTTATTTTAATGTGAATGGGATTTTATGTGATGTATACTATCTTGTAAAGGATTTTGTAAAAAAAATTAAAAGATTTGTTGAGGTGTGAAAGAGAGGTGAAATGTGTTGTGGGATATTTTGGTGTGAGTATGTTATACAAAATGAATTTAAATGAAAAGGGGAATCATGTGACATATGTGTGGGATGTTTGGTGTTTGTGAATTTTAAGTGGTATTTTAATGTGAAAATTTTATTTCATGTCTTGTGGAACTTGTTTAAGCATAAGAGGGAATAGCCTGGTATCTTGGTGGGTGGACGTGTACTAGTATGCTAGTGATCCTGTGGGGTTTGTCCCCTATTTCACGTAGTAATTTTGACAATGACAATACTAAATAAACTATGGTGATGATGATGATGATGATGATGATGATGATGATGGAGAACCACTATTTTATGGGTATGTTCCCTACTAGTGGATCATGTGCATGAGAACATATATTTATATGGTAAATTTCACCGAGTATGAGGTACCTGGGACCCACAGCGAACTAGTGCCTATGGTTGTTTCTCGTTTCTAGTGCTCATTAGATATTTTATGCTTAGTTTTTTCATACGGTATGTTTCATTGGAGAAATTCAGAAGCTTTTTCATTCTATTTAAAATTATTGATTTCTTCTAAATTACCCACTTGGCCAGAAAACTTTTTATGGTATTTTATAAAAGCCACTTTTTGGAATGTGGTAACCATACAATGATCCAAATCAGCACACATTCAAAATCAACCACATCTCAATTTCAAAATTCAAGCCTTAAAAAACAAATCAACTGCATGCCTTCAGTCATGAACACAGACTCAAAGCACGGGTCCTCTCAATTTCTGTGCTTCCTTGAGCCACGACTACCTCAAAACAAACACCATGGGGTTTCTGACTTATCCTCCTCAACCGGATCACTGACGAGCTTCATCTTCACCGTCGTCATTGAAAGACCGACGTTCACAACACTGTCTCCTGACCCGCAATCCACACAGCACCACACCAACATCAACGAATCCAAAAACCATCACCAAATCAACAGAAATGCAAAAATCATCAACAAGAAACCATCAAGATTTCACCCTGACCGGTCACAAGAACTGGAACCATACCTCTACCGCGATGCCACCATACACCACCAAGAACATCGCAAAACCATTTCTGGAAAATGAAATAAAACCAAAAGTTGAAAACAAAACCAGATCTATGGGCCACCCGAACAAACCACCACACCACAAGCCAGAGAAGGAGATCTTGTCGCCGCCTTCATCACCAAACCCAAAAGCCAAATCCTCCCAGTACCTGCAGACGACACGACCCACAACGGCATCCCCAAGTCTCAGCATCTGAACCCGCCTATTGGACGAACACCGTGATGCCGAGAGAAACCATAACCAGACTATATGTTATGGAGAGGAGACGGCTAGGTCACAAAGAGGTTCACTGAAGAGGATGAGCCCGCACGATGCTGCCAGAGGATGAATCCACACCACAAACACATCAAGCAAGGAGCTAAGAAGAGATCCAGATGACCCGGGACGGAGAGGAGGAAGGCAGTGGTGGGAGAAGACCTAGAGATGTGAAGCCCCTTACGGGCTCATCCACCTCTTCTAAATTACCCACTTGAAAGTTGTTTTTATTTAAATTTTTTCCTTTTAGAAATTGTAACTAGCATTTCTTGCTTACAAAACTTGAAATATTTTTGTCTTGTAATGATTATATCATGTAATATTTTTTTGGTGGAATACTAATAGTCTTTGGCTAACACCCTACTTACACCCTTGGGTCAAAGTAGACTTGGTTATTTTGTCACAGTTTTGGGTAAGATTTTAGTGGTAATTGTATGGTTTTCTAGCCGTCCTTCTTGGTGTGGTGTTATCGAGATGGATTAAGGGTGGTGCCTCTTTCCATGTGGAGGTTATTGGGAGGTCATTTTTGGTTTTTTTCTTTTTTAATAGTCTTTCAACATTGTCTTAAATTGTTTGATTAATTTCTTAAATTTCATAAAATATTTTTTGGTTTTGAAAAATCCAGATTGGTTTTATGGGATTTACTTGTTGTTTTATGTTTATAAACTTAGGTAAACTATTCCCAAAATTTTATTTTATGATACCCGGTCACTTTTGATAGCACGTGGGGATTGGGAAATCCCTTAGGGCCTTTCCACATGATGGGTTAGGTGTCATTCTGATGGTGACAAAATCTGTTTTGTGACAAAGTTGAATCAATTTGACAAACTAGATTCACCTTTAAGGGAAAAACATGTCATTGAGTTCTTCATGCATCAATGACCAACATATTTTAGGGGATCTACCAACCCATTTATTTCTTAACAATGGATTGCCTTTATAGAATAGATCTTTTTTGTACTTCACTATTCATATCTAGTTAAAATTACCCTTGCAGTATTCCATTTAGAAGGAGAAGCTGGTTAATGGTGGACACTTATTAAAAACATGAAACCAAGAAGTATTATTGATGTTATGGAGTGGGAATAGTTAAAGGGAATATTTTTCAATAAATATTTTCCCCCTTCAATGCAAATAAAATGGAGAATAAATTCCTAGATCTGATTTATAAGGAAAATAAATCAGTGGGAAAAAATTAAATGAACTTTACAAGTCTTTATCGATACATGCCTACCTTTTTTATGAATCATAAGGTAAAGGTTAATAGATTATTCTATGGAATGAGACCCCATATATGTAGTAATTTAGAAAATAGAGACAATGAGAGCTATGAAGAGGTATCATGAAGTGATATGAAGGTTGAATTGTATTTTGAATAGATGTAGTGGTCACATAGGTTTAATGGAAAGAAAAGTGTAATGGATCCAAAAACAAGGAATAATTTTTATCCAAAAGAGGAGGAAATAATTTGAAACTTCCCATGTGAAAAAAATGTGGAAACAAATTAGGGAACTACTTTATTGAGAGCGTAAAGTTTTATGAGTGAGAAAGAGATATGAATGTAGCTCAAAACTATCGTTTTGGGATGAAGCCTCAACTTTTCAACACTCACTAAAAAGGGAAGATGGTTCTGGCCCAAACTAAAGTTCAATACTTCAAGTGCTGACAACTTTGGTAATTTTCCAATAAATTTCAAAATCAGAATATAATAAAGGGAAACCACCATAAACCTCAGTATAGGCTAAGGGATAAAAGTTGTGGATTTTTTATCACAAGAAATAAATTAGAGACTCTAAATGATGTGGTGGCAGGTACAGTCATTGTTATCACAAAGATATCAATTATGTTGATTGATTTTGGTTCTATGAATTCATTTATTTCATCTATGTTTTCCAAGAATATAGATTCAATATCCAAGATTATAGAATTATAATTATCATTCAAGAGTCCTAGAGGGATTATCCTGGCATCAATAGTGTGTAGAAACTCTATTATTAACTTTGGGGAGTATAATATCATCAAAAATCTAGTAGTCATTCCAATGGTGGTAATGTACACAATACTCGGGATGGATTATCACTCAAATTATAATTCTAATATCAACTGTAGGAGAAATAAAATTCCAGTAGTCTTAAATAGATATCCTATAGTAATTTTCAAAGGAGAGATATCCCAGCCTGAGATTTTTTTAGAAGCACCTCCCATAGCCTTCTTTATGAAGATGATTGGTGAAGAGGGAGAATGAAATGAAAGTAAAAATATAGAAAATGTCCTTATAGTTCAGGAATACATTTTCATATTTACTAAAGAGTTACCTAGACCTCTCCTATAAAGATATGTAGAGTTCTAAATTGAACTCATATTTGAATCCAAGTCGGTATCGAAGACACCTTATAAAATGGAAAATGTTGAGTTATAGGAATTAAATAAACAACATTAAGATCTTTTGGAGAAGGTATTTATCTAAAAAAGTGTGTCTCCTTGGGGAGAACCTATTCTATTTTTAAAGAAGAAGGATGGATCAATGTGTCTATGCATTTATTATAGAGAACATAAGGAGATCACAATGAAGACAAAGTACCCTCTCCCAAGGACTGATGGTTTATATGACCAGCTTCATGGGGCTCAGTGCTTCTCTAAGATTGACCATCAATCTGGGTATCATCAATTAAGGGTAAATATATAATATATTCCAAATACTACCTTCCAAACAAAATATGTGCATTATGTGTTTGTTTTTATGCCCCTTGGATTGAGTAATGATCATGCTATATTTATGGATTTTGTGAATTCATTCTTTAAGGACTACCTTGATATATTCATGGTCATTTTTATTGATGATGTTCTAATATATTCAGAAATTTGTGAGGATAATTTGTATTATCTAAGGGTTATATTGAAAACTCTGAGTAAGGATAATCTAATTAGAAAATTTATCAAATGTGAATTCTTGTTACAATAAGTTTCATCCTTAGGGAACCTTTTATCCAATAAAGTAATATTAATTGACCCTACCAAGATAAAGGTTATAGAGGAGTGGCCTCATCCAAAAATAGTAACTAAGATTCGTAGTTTAATTGGTTTACCATGATGTTATAAGTGATTTGTGAAAAAGAATTCATCAATTTATAATATTCTAACTAATTTTACTTGAAAAGTAACTTTGTTTATCTGGATAAAGGAGTGTGAATAATGTTTCCAAGAACTAAAGAAGATAATGGTTACTGTACTTGTATTAACTCAACCCTCTATTAGAGAAAGTTTTTTTATTTATAATGATAAACCTATGAAAGGTATTTGTTGTATCCACATGAAAAATTAAAGGGTGATTTCATATGAATATCAATAGTTAAAGTCTCGTGAGTAAAATTATCCTACGCATGACCTAGAGTTAGATGAAGTCAATTTTTGATCTAAAGACAGAGAGACATTATTTTTTTGGGGATAAATGTGATATATACATAGACCCCGAAAGTTTTAAGTATATATTCAGGAAAAAGTAATTGAACATGATATAAATAAGATGGATGGAGCTTCTTAAAGACTATCACTATTCAATTCATTATAAACTCAAAAGAGAAAAACAATTCGTCGATGTATTAACTAAGAAATACATTGTTGTGCTTAAAATGATAAGTAGTCAAGGAGATAAATTTATAAAGGACCTATTACAGTTGGAAATGGGAATCATATGGGAAGGTAAATCATAAATCCTATCCCAAATGAATTTTTTATCATCTTAACTAGATAATATCAAGAGAACTAAAATAGAAGATTCTTTGAGATAAAATAATATGGAGTATGTGAAGAATGGGAAGTTTCTTTAGTTCAACATTGATCCAGAAGGTGTACTGAAATTTCATTCGAGGCTATATGTCCCATCGATCAAAAATATAAAGAATTGTCTAATGGATAAATCTCATAGATATACATTCTCTATATATACTTGAATCATTAAAATGTTACGGACATTCATGATTATTATTGGTGGTGTAATATGAAAAGGGTGATTATGAAAAACATTATAAGGTGCTTAGTGTGTAAACAAGTAAAGGAAGAGTAACAACTTGCTAAAGGCATATTGAAACCAATACCCAAACCAATATGGAAGTTGGAAAATATTATTGTGGACTTCATCATTGGTCTCCCATGAGAATCTAAAGGAAACTATGATATATGGGTTATAGTGGTTCGACTCACTAAGACTTTCCATTTAATCACTATTCGGGAAGATTTATCACTTGAAAAACTTTCCAAGTTATACATAAAGGAATTAGTGAGGTTGTATGGGGTGACACTTTCAATAGTTTCTAATCATTATATAAGTTTCACATATAAATTCTAGAGAATCCATTAACATTCATTGAATACTGAATTGAATTTTAGTAAGGACAATCACCCTCAAACTAATGTCCAATCTGAAAGGACTATTTAGAAAATTTGGATATTTTGAGGACATGATAAATGGAATTTAAAGGTGTAATGGATCAATACCACCCATTATTTGTGTTCTCATACAATAACATCTTCCACTCAAGTATTAAAATGGAACCCTATGTAGATCTATATAGGAATAAATGTATAACTTCAAATTTTTGGGATAAAGTTAGTGAGAGAAGTATAATTGTTTCTAATCTTGGGGAAGATATGATAGGAAAGGTTCATTCCATCTAAAAATATATAATCTTTTCTCAGAGTCATAAAAATGGTTTTGATAAAAACCATTAAAGGGACTTAGAGTTTGATTTTGGAGACAATTTTTTCATTCTAATTATGCCATAGAAGAGATTCATGTCAGTTTTTATGAAAGGGAAGTTTATACCTTGGTAAATTTTCCCCTTTAAAATCCTTGATCACATATAAGCATTGGCCTATCAGCTATCACTTCCACCAAATCTGGCTCAAGTTCATGATGTGTTCCATGTATCTCTCTTGATGAAGTACAAAACTGATCCTTCACAAGTACTAAGTCCATAGGTGGTACAGCTGCAACATGACCTCTCTTATGACGAGAATCTGCTGGAGATCTTGGACCGTAGAGAAAAAATTCAATAAAATAAGACAACTCGCCTTTCCTTTACTAGGATTTATGATCACCCCTTTCCTTTGATGTCCCCATTATATGAGATGTAGTAAAATTAACTTACGATGAACCCATGAAGAATACTTTCATGTGGAATAGAATTATTTTTTATGTTTTCATGTATTATTTTCCTAATTTACAATAAAATAAAATTTAAAAGAACTTGTGTTTTGTTCCATGTAATGAAAAGTTTAATTAATAAAAATTATGGATGACATAACACCCTTGGGGTTTATGCGGTCACATGTATTTCATGAGGTAATGTGCTCTATGTGAAGACGGAATGGTCATGTGTTCTATATGAAGACTGTAGAGTCATGTGATCATGCAAGGTCATGAGGTCCATGAAATCATGTAACTGATACAATGTTAGACAATCACATGGACTGATTGCATGAACAAGAGTCTATCTTGAGATCATATGACCATAAAATTACCAAGCTTTTATAATGTGATTTCATGAATGGGGGTTATCACATGACTAGCTCTTATAAAAATTATTCTTCATCCAATTTTCCTAAGTTATTCACTATGTTTTATTAAGTGTAACATATTGAGATTGCATGATTATTCTAATATGGAAACTCATTCCCATTGTTCTCTATGTTTCATGTTTTCTTTTTCTAACGTTTAGGGGTTGTAGACATCTCTATGTGTCATGTTTACCATGACCAATTCACACATCATTAGTGATGTATTTCCATTCATCACATTATACATAGTGATTGTGAGAAGGTTCTATCATAGAAAACCTCATCCTATATTTGTTTGTGTGATCTGATTACCATGGATTCATCGCATGACTCCAAGGTTTTTCAGGTGAAAAACAGTGACCGAATGATTCATTCATCTTAGACAATCGTTCTTAGCTGAGTCTAATAGTTGGTTCATTATCAACTCAATCAGATGACTCTATGGGAGCCACATAAAGAATAGAGACCATGTAAAGGCCCCTTTATAGATAGTCATGATCGCCAAAAATTGTTCACATGATCTAATTATCATGGATCCATCACATGACTCCATGGGGCATCGTATTAAGAACTTTGACTGCATGAAGTCCCAATCATGTACAATATATCTTAGTAGATTCATGTATTTGGTTCATTATTGTGTTGATTTCATGAATCCATAGGCATCACGTAAATAACAACAATCACATGATGGCCCCATCATGGATATCCTTGATCATTGGAGGCCTTTGGCATTTAGCCACCATGTGTCTCTAGGAAATTACATGATAAGTCGAGGGATATGTGACTACATGAAAACTTAATCATGGATAACCAATATTATTTTCCTTGATTCATCTTGTGAATAATTGGAGAGGGGATATACAATCATATATCCCTTTAAGGGTTACAAGATCATGTGACCTAATCGGATGAACCCCAAGTGGTCATGCAATTTTTTCCTTTTTAAAAAAATGGAACTTGTTTTTTAGGAATTTTTCCACGATTTAATTTTCCAATATGTGTTTTATGGGTGCCAAAAATCCCCCCCCCCCTAAAGATAAGTATGAAAGAAAGAGAAAGGATGTGATTTTGGTGAAGTAAATAACTGCATGAGTCCCTTGGTCTTCCACCCATTGATCGTCCGGGTGACTCTTGGTGTTCCATGAAAACATCTTATAAATAGAATGGAAATGGGTTTTCCATTTCACTCTCAATATATAATCCCAAATATCTCATATTATTATATCCTATAGGTTCACTTCACAATACCCTTCTATGAGACTACTTCATAATAATTGAAGTACATGATCTCACCACATGACCATATTTCCCAGAGAAGTCACAAAATCAAGACACTAACTAATCAATAGTAACTCATTCAAACTATTTATCATGTCCTTGGATTAAAGATCACATTATGTGATTAGAATGTCTATGTTATGTTCACGTGATCACATGACTCTATATAGGTCAAGCACTCTGCATAATGTTTTCTATGTCATGTGATTATTTTATTCAGTCTCCCCTTTCAAAATCACAACTCTTCTTTTATTAATACTAAAAATGAATTTATATTTTCTCTTAACTCTAATGTATTCAATAAATTATATTGTTGTAGTAGTGGATCATAGGAATTACATGGTTTCTATCATGGTTTTTGACTAGTGCTTCATCATTTAGTATTCCAAGAAGCATCTAATGAGCTCGATGGGAATAAATTTATTAGATTATCCATTATCATATTGGTTTCCCTTGTACATTTTTAGCCTCTAAAACTATATCCTGATTCTATACCCTCAAGTAAGGATCATCTCCCCTCCTTTATTTTGATGGCCCCTAATACATTCTGGGTAACCATCTCATACAAAGTTCATTTCTTCTCTGAAGATGAAAATTCTAATGGATACATGTTAAACCCTATACTAATAGATTTTAAAGAGGTTTAGTGGGTTTCTATGTCTAAAATCCATATCTATATCTCGATAATGTGAATGTATATTTCTAGTTAGAGGTTTGGTTGGTTACTCATCTAGGATATCTGATTAGGAGGGACCATAGGAATGGACTGGGGGTGGACCTTCTAGGTGCAGTGAAATGTTACAGAATTCACCACTGAACTAAATCATATCAGTTTGTATAAAACTATCTGGGTTTCTAAAACCATTGTATATAGAAACAGAAGGTATGATGGTAGACCTATTCAGGTGGTGGATCCCATACATTAAAAAATCCTCATTGATTCATGGTTATGTTTGCATCAGTCACTGGGATATTTAGAAAATATTCAATGCATAAAATCTAGAGAAATATGTACAACAATTTTTTTCTTCTCCAGTTTACTTGGGACAAAACAAAGAAGACTCCTCTGATTTCAATGGAGATGATTAAAATAGCTAATAAGTCCCATGGGAAGGACCCATATCTAGGGGTATATACCATATAAAAAAGTGGGATGACATGTTTATCAAGAAGATCCATCATGGGAATGAATCCAATAATCCCAAGTCCTTACCTTCATGAAAATCTTGTGGGTTAGAGGGTGCCTACTAGATAATGGTTGAAAAAGAAAAATTCAATAGCTTGGGTTGGACAGTTACTTCCTAGGGTTGATCAACTTGTACATCTAGATGGATTTTTGGTAATATACCAGAGTAGGTACTTTCCCCCATTATGATATAAGGGTGGAGTTAGGGTCTCTACCTTTATGATTATGATAATAATGTCATGGGAATGACATATTATTTGGACATCCCTTTTTTAGTCAAAATATACCGCCAATTGGGAAATATTCACATAAGAAGGGGCCCATACAAGATCATTGGAACATTTTAAGTGTTATGGGGTTGTATAAGAGACCAGATAGAAAAATATGTGTTCTCTATTACCTAAAAAATCTTAAGTGATTAGTTCATTATGTTTTTTCAAAGTATCTACAGGGTCAGACCCTCCACGCTAAATAACAGGGAAATAAAGAGGAGACTACTATGGCATAATTATTTAGTCTTTATGGATTATGGGTTTACTATTTTCACAATCATGGATAATAGAAAGGTTGATCTTAGGTCCTGGTCCTATCTTATGGATATTCGTGAGCATGATCTTTCCATTTGGATTGATGGTGAGAACTTCTATGAGTGGTATACACCTTGTCGATTTAGGTAGTAATTTTGGTGTGTTCAAATGATATGCTCTTATCCTCTATAATTTTTTTTAGAAATTCATTAGATGGTGAATTGTTATTTTTTTCTAATGTTTACTATGTAAGAGACTCTAGCCTATGTAACTTTCCTTTTATATGACATGAACATTGGTTACTCCAATTCCAAACCTGACACTTGGATCTAATCATACCTAAAAGGAAAAATGTTTAAACTAGTGAGGAAGTCCATAAAGATTATAAAAATAACTGAGGGTAGAGTTATAGAATATCTAGGAACATCGAAAATATAAACGTCTAGTAAGAAACTTTCATCCAATATATTAGTGGCTTCATAGATATCCTAAAAGAAAACTACGAATTTTTATTCAACTCCTTTCAGAAGATGGGTGTCAATGGATGTAGTGGTGGAGGAGGTAGTTATTATGTTTAACATTATAATCTAGTAATGGGATGACTAGAGGAAGTATATCTCATCCACTAAGGCCTACCAGGTGATGTTATAAGTGGATGTGGAGTTGGAGGGTTTTTGAAATATTACCGCTACTGAAGGTGTTTCCATCGAAAAATAGCCTATTGAGGTCTTGGAATTCATTAAATTCATCTATATAGTGATTTATTATGTGATGGGATGAGCCAATTATTTATTCTGAGTGCAGATAATGATGATTCCTATCACAGTGTTAAATATTGAGGACAAGGGAAACTCGTACGACTCCATTGAAGCGGTATAGTTGAATTTATCACCACCCATGTATGCTCATATTGCTATCAACATTTTATTAATCCTTCTATTTACATTTTAATATTAGAGGTGTCCATAGAGATCCGATCAACCTTAATATCCCTAGTATATTATCCTAGTGTTAATGGTTGAGGAAGAATCAGATGATGATTAGGAGGCCGAGGACGAGGGATCCTCTGGTCAGATATAACTAAAGGAGGCGGTGTTTTCTAGTTCTGAAGAAACACTCTCCATTCCCCTACCAGTTCCATATTCATCACCTTTAGTGTTATCCCTATATGATCTATCACATTCATTATTGGACCTTTTTAAACTTCCTTCCTCATGGAAGACAAGGTATATGAAGCAGGATAATTCATTGAATCATTCTCAGCCAGAATTAACAAGTTAGTGTTGTACATTGAATACTCTTTTCTTTTTCAATTCCATGTCACTTTAGTATCCTATCTTGAACTGTTTGATTGTGTAGGCCCTAAACAATTCTTCTTGAAGATATATACATATGTGGTCAGGGGGGAATATTCACCTTCCATCCCTATAATAGGAGCTTTTACATTAGATGTGATTCATATAGAGGTATAGATGGTAGGGGTCCATGAAAGGTCAAACCCAGTGTCCACTATGGATACATTAACACTTTTTCCCTTTAACCCAATATGGGAAATTTCACTCCTAGAAGATGATAATGTTAGGATTTTCTCTTCTAATAACCTATCCATGATGTAAGCATCATAGGGTTAGGGTAAACACTTATTTAGAAAGTGAATACATCATTGATTTTGAATCATGGAATTTAACGTCTTTTATGCTTACATCCCTTCTTGGTGGTGAGGGGACTACATCGGTATAAGGAATGTAAATAGTGGATCAGTGTAATATACCATAGGAAGGCATTTCCATCACCCCTAAAGTTAGTTTAAAGATAATAGAGGTAGCTAGTTACATAGCTGAGAAAGGTATATTCTCAACCCTTATCACAATTGTTGATTTTTTAGAATCATTTCATTATTTTTATAATTACTAATAATTTTTTTCTATATGCTTTATCACACTAGATCTACCTTATTAATTACAGGAACTATACACTTATACATTGGGATCCCTCCCAACCGAGGTGACTGGAATAGAATTCATCTTTTCACGGAGCCTTCCAAGGGGTGTGGGTATATGTTCTTCTCTTATAGACTTAGTTCCAGAATATATCTCCATTCATGGACTAGGCCTAAGTAAAGACTTAGAACATGTAGTATTCCATTAGTAGTGGTAGATACAGATATTTTATGATATTTGGAGTCTAATAATATAGGGGACCTTCAATGATCTGAACTACCGATTAATCCACCTAAATTACATGATCACTACCCTTGGTTATAATGGTTTTGATTATAGATCTCTTCATTTCAAGGTGAATAAGGTGGTTTCTGTGAGGGAGAAAGAGAGGGGCCATAAGATGAGACAATCCATGTAAGAGACCACATCCTTTGCTATTCAAGATCAAAATGAGTCCCTAAATGAGGATTCCCCATGCACAATAGAAATAATGTCTCACTAAGATCTGGTAAATTCTTGGAAATATAGTTTTTAATGGATTCAATGGGAGATAACCTGTCTGAAATACATGTTGGAAGCTATGTGGAAAATGGTTTCAGAGAAATAGAGGATCATTTATGTGAAAAAGAAGGCCAATATTGATATTTTTTCTTGGGAAAATCATTACAATAGTCTGAAGAGGCAGAGGCCGAGTCAGTAAATCAACTAATACAATCTTTATCTTCCTTGGATCATAGATTGATAGAGGTCAAGGGATCTTCTAAGTAGATGTTATAATAGGTCTGAACCTTTATGATCCCCTTATATTTTAGGGATTCTGGGAGATACACGAAGCTATATATATTCCTCCCTACTTTTTTACTAATAAATTAATGGAATCTCTTCATATCATTGTATTGTTGTCATGTTTTTTTCTATTTCTTATAATAATAAGTGAACCCAAATAAAAACTAAAATTCTCAAGACATAATGGAGTCTTCTTGATAATATCTTGAAAACATACATCTATATAAACACCATTAATGATATACTAGGGTTAGTCCCATCAATGTCATCTGGGACAAAGGGATTACTTGAGTGAATACATTATGGAGATAGAGTTCTCTAATAATTGTTTCCCTAGTACAGGGGCCTAGAGGGTGTATCTTGACTAATTTTTGGGCCATATTAAGTGCCTTATGATATTTTATGTCTATTTCCATTTTTATTTCCCTTATATTTACATAAGTTTCATATAATGAAAATTTAGTTGGTAGGGACGTGACTTTTTCTTAAGATACCCTTTACGGGTTTTCTTCCTAACAAGTTTTATATGTCCTTTATTTTTGTTATGTTCTCAATTTTTCATCTGTAAAAACAATTGAATTTATAGAGAGTAGAGACTTGGATTTTTTCTATACATCCCTTTTTTGTTTCTCAATTTTATGAGTACTGTGTCTCTTTTAATTTGAAGTTTAAGTTATTCTCATACAGACCAATGAGTTTCTAATTTTTTAGGTCAAATAGTTTGAACTCTATGATGTTGTTATTTAAGGTCCTATAGTTAAGACCTTATGTAATTTTAAATACTTAATATATAAAGTATTTTATATAGGATTGATAATAAATAAGGTTTCTAGAACCCTGAATCCATGCTTAATTCATAAAGTATGAATATTCAGGAATGGTTATGGCACCCCACATCCTTTCTAAGATTATGAAGGATGAATATTAATAAAGGGTTTTATAACCCTACATCCTTATTAAGGTTATTAAGGATGAATATTAATTAAGGGTTATGACACCCTTCATACTTTGTAAAGTTATAAAGGATAAATATTCATGAATGGTTCCATCACCATGCATCCTTACTATCATTATGGATCATGAATATTCATGAAGGGTTCTGGAACCATTCATCCTTACTAAGGTTGTGAAGGATGAATATTCAATTAGGGTTATAGAACCCTAAACCCTTGCATAGGGTTGTGAAGGGGGAATATTAATGAAGGTATTTGGTACCCAATATCCTTGTTAAGGTAATGAAGGATTAATATTCATGAAAGGTTATGGAACTGTGTATCCTTGCTAAGGGTTATGAAGGATAGACATTCATGAAGGGTTCTAACACTCTGCATCCTTTCTTAAGAATGGTTATATTATTGGTGATGTAATGTCAATGATATCAAATCCACTATTATAGTTGGATTATTTTATATGTAAATTATGCCTTAAAAATTTTTAATTGAGTCTTATTAAATGAGGGAGACATGTCGATGATTATTATGAATCATGTTGGGGTGAAAAGTTCCACTATAATAGTTTTTGGACTCACTGGGATCAAATTTTCTTTTTCCATGGTAAAGACACCTCTGGTTCAGAGGTTAATAACCCTTATACATATATAACTCATGAATATTTAATAAGAGGGGTCCCAACTACTTTAGAAGGTTTTTGGTATGTTTTCCAAGATTCAAACACATGGGAAATGAATTAGGGTATGGATAAAAAGCTATCCAAGGAGAGTTCTATCACCCTGGTGATAGTTTGTGTGAAAAGGACCAAGTGAAACATGAAATGAATGAAGGTACACTTACTGATGTAGACTAACTCAATAGATTGGTGATTTAGTTTATGGTTATGGAGGATAGACCTATTTATAATTTATTTTGGGGTTACATGATGAGGACCACCAAAAGTTTCAATAATGATTTATCATATCCTTTATTTGACAATGATTATGTATATGGTGATATACCATTGAGAATGTTGAATCTACTTGAATAGTTGGATCATGAGACTTGAAAGTCATGATAAGGGAATATCTAAGTTAATAAGTAATGGAGACTAGTGGGTACAGGTAATCCATTAGCAATTTTGGAAGCTATTATCACATGTAGTTAGGGAAATATCTCAAAGGTTTAAGGGGATCCACTCTCCCAGGGGCAAAAAATCCCCTAGGCACAAGATCTAAGGCATTATATTATTCACTCGAGAATCCTAGCAGCGTCCCTCCAAATTATCCAATTCATATCATTAATATTCTATAAGGGAGAACCAAAAGGAATAACTCAAGGTTATGGAGTTCTAAGAGAAGTGTATCAAATCAAGGAACCGGTGGGTGTCAATTCATACTTCAAAGACATGAAGTTGGTTTATGTAAAATTTAATATTCAAGAAGGTTATGATCACCCTAAAATTTGTGTTTTCATGTACTAAACATATCATCAAGCTGAGGTAATGTGATAAACCATTACTCTAAATTTTTTCTAGACTAAAAATGTCCAATGAGCATGGATCAGATTTTACTAGGATTATAAGATATGCCCTACGATATTTGTGTCTTTTTCATTTATGTTCTAACTTTTAACTAAACTCTAAATATAAAGAACATAGTATGTGCAGACTTGACTTTTTCCCCTAGACCACCCTTTGTGGGTTTTTAGTCTGATAAGTTTTGTGTCTCTTTCAATATCACTTTAGGGTCCTATTATTTGGATTAGGGGGCTAGAGTTTAAGATTATTTAGCATTGACAAAGGTTCATGTAGTTTAAAGTAATGAATCATGGACCATGTATAAGA
This sequence comes from Viscum album, assembly GCA_963277665.1. NCBI lineage: Eukaryota > Viridiplantae > Streptophyta > Magnoliopsida > Santalales > Viscaceae > Viscum > Viscum album. The sequence goes on from OY728152.1 coordinate 1,491,057,432, forward strand.
GATATGTGACATAACATCCCAATTAGGATTCCCAAGGTTGATATTATTATAGAACCCTTTTGAACATGGGATAATGACGTTGTAAATTCGGGATCAATGTTCTCAAAAAGAAGCATATAGTTGATAATCCATGGTCTCATATATAGGAGCCAACTGCATACATGCACATTCAAAAAATATTTCCCTTGAATTAAAGTGTTCTTTTACATGGGACATGGAATATTTGTGATAATATGATATACTTAATACATGGATTATGATTTATGGATCCAGGTGATCATAAATATTATAAAAGCACCCCAAAAAACATTTCACCATGGTCATAGTCTAGTTTTCTTTTGATAAAGAGTGATTATGTATGATGGTCTATGTAGTTTAGAATCATTTAGAAAGGATGTGAATTTCCTGAATTTTAACATCATTTTATGAGAAAATTGGTGTTATGAAATTCTTGGGTCATGCGACGAGGACCTTATGCTACATAGTTTAACTTTGTAGAACAAAGATAAAGGCCATATGGTTTAACGTCATGTGACCGGGGTATTTTGAACTGATGTGAACATTATGAAATATATATTTGGATACACCAATAATTGGTTGAGGGGAAATTATAATATGGGTTTCATTTTCATCCTCCCATGATCTTGTGGATAAATAACCATATTTCGAGGTCCCTTTACATAGATCTTTCTCATAATTCTACAAACCTTATGTAGATCTAGATCATACATAATAAAATCAAGTCTGCATGACCAACTATATTTATGTTATTTAAGGTCTTCTAAGATGGAACATCCCCCCTGTTATCCTTATCCATGATGCTCTTGCCCATGCCAGATGGGTCGTCCTAGTCCTCTGTGCTCACATGATTCATGCTCAATGTGATAAATAAGAGGTTTTCAAGGAATGACCCATACTGCACCAGTGAGGGGTGCATGGAAAGGAAGGACCAAAAATATAGGGCCATCTTAACATAGCATGGGTCTATAATTGAGAGAACTAATGATGAGGAATCCTACATAGTTCTAACTAATATACATAAGGAGGTCCCTTTTCTAATATTTTTTTGATCTTGTATAGTTCTAATTTATGCATAGAGTAAAATTAACATGTCTTAGTGCTTGGAATAGATGAGGTCCATTATGAATAATGGTTGGCCTAAATGGTAACTAAGGTGGGATGGGACTATATGAAATTTATGTGGATGGTCTTTCCCCTAGTTTTCATATACATCTTGTGAGGAAAGTAATCAATACACAAATAGATCATTCAAAGAAATCACTTTTTTAGATTTAGCATGTATACAGAGGGGGAAATTTTTTTAGAAATTGTGCTGGGCCCAATAATGTAGAATCTTGAAATCACTATGTATAGTTTTTTAATGGATCCCTACATAGATTGAACTCATGAGCAGGGATAAGGGAATTTTTATCAATTTTTTCATAATATTAGGGGAGATTAAAAGGGTTTTCACCTTAGTGCGTAGATATTTAGTGAGGTGATGGGGGAAAATTAGGGTGAAGGGGGAATCATCATACATTATTATTTTGATTATGAAATTCACTACTACACGTCACGCTCCCGCATCTTGTATATAAGGAAAATAAAGGGGGTTATTATTTTTTGTAATTTCATCTAGGGACAGGATGGATAATTTGGGCATCACTATGTATCATGTGCTGACAAGAACCAATTTTCATGTAACACTTGAAGAGAGTGTCCACCATATAGATCTGGATCATGTGTCGGGGAAAGTAGAATTTCACTCCTTGAAAGAGAAGTCACTCACCATCGTCTGGGTGCATGATCTCTAACTATTGGAAATACTGTGAAGGAAAAGGGATCTTATTTTGTGATAGGCTTCCACCATTAGGGGAATCTTCACAGTATTGTGGCCAAACAAGTGTGACTACTTTTGATATGGACCATGCATCGGGGAAGTTTGTGATAGCAGAAAACCTATGGCTCAACCTAGGATTAGGGAATACGAACATCACTATGTATCTTGAAAATACATGAATCAACCTACACGTGGTTCTTATAAACAAAGTTACATTCATAGATTTAGATCTTGCACATTGATGGGGGATTTTACATTATCATGATATTATGGTTGGTTCTAGGCCTAGGGGATTCAAGTTTCACTAAGTATCATGTAATAGTAGGAATAAATCCACATATAGTTCTTGAATAGATCATCCCCATTACATATCTGACATCTATGTAGGGGAGGGTATTTTATTATGATCACAAGTCCATAAATGGGAGAATATATGTCAAAATCCTCTACATGAATCTAGTTCATATGAAAGGAATAGGGGGAATTAATGTTCTAATTCATAGGTTGTCCATATGAAAAATACCTCTACATGGATTGAGCTCTCATTTAGAGGAGAGAAGTGATCAAAAGAAGTGGCCCACTCTGATCAGTTTAGAGTCATGTGGGATGTAATCTCACCTCACTATTTAATTTCATGTGGTTGGGATGATGACTATACAGTTTAATATCATAGGGTAAGGATGTTTGGTTTCTCGTGGGTCAAATCCACATGTGAAGGATAATGATATTTTATTTGTTGAGTGAACATTCATGAATTGAGTTAAGATTGGGGAATTTTAAATTTTGGTGTGAATATGGAACCATTCATTATGTATTATTTTCTGAATTAGTGGTTGGGACTAGAGTAAAATATCTATATGTCACTACATGTCTCAATGGAATGAGAATCAAACCATGTATATTTCATTGAAATGAAATTATCCATACTATTTTGGTTAATATACAGGGAAAGAGAATTTATATTTCATGGATCTAGCTCTAATGTAGTCTATGGTCCTCACAAGATGTCTCACTATAAGTTGTTTAATTAATTAAATGATGGACCATATATCAAGAAGTTTAATTTCATGTGACTAGGATGTTTTATTATAGGTCAGCTTTTTATGGCTAGAATGTTGTCATGTAGTATAACATCAAGTGATTAAGACATAGATGTTATGCGGTTTAAAGTCTTTCTACTAGGACTTAGGTTCTCATTAAGGCATTAAGAAAAGTATTTTTTAAGTGACCATACATTACTGGGGGGGCATGATGCATTCCCCATCCTTCATGGAAAATGAGAAAGCTCTGATGGAATGGAACTTGTGTATTATATAAGGCCCTTCCCACATGGGTTAAGGTTTTTGAGGTTTCGTACCGAGTATAATCATGTCTCTAAGAACTAGTACCAATTATCCTTAAAGGAATGAGTGGAGGTTGACCTTCTAATTTATGGGTCACACAATCAAGTGTTGATTGAATTAGAGGTTGTGAACTGTATGTAACCTTTTCTCATCAAGTAATTTTGGGTCATCAAGTCACTTTTGTGATTATTCATATTATGATATTTGGTTGTAGATGGAAGTTCTGATTGATGGTAACTATACTTTTATGGGTAGTACTTCCTATGTTCCATAGACAAGTGAGTATGGGGTCACCTACATGGTGTTATGGGTTTTAGTACGATTGGACCATAAAGAATGAATGATCTTATCTTGGAAAATTTTCTTATCCTTATCCACCATTTTCTAGACTATATTTGACAGAGTCTTATTAAAATCATATATCTACCCATTTTCCAATGTATAATAGTGATACAAATGGTTGGACTTGATGTTATACTCCTTATACAAACTCTTCAACTCATAAGAACAAAATTTGGTGTCATTGTCCATAAATATTATGTGAGGGACACTAAATCTGGTGATGATATTGGACTTCATGAAGTTGATGATGTTATTCGTCTCATCTTCTTTGAGGGGTATACCCTCATCCCATTTGTAAAATTTGTTTGTAGTAGTAAGGATATACTAAAACTTCTTAGATATAGCTAGGGAATATGACCCCATAGCATCCATTCCACATACAGAAATTGACCATGAATATTTAATAGTATGTAATAACTTTGGAGGATCATGAATAAATATTTAATTTATTTGACATATGAGTAATTTCTTGGAAAACTCCAAAAAATCTTATGTCATCATCGGAAAAAAAGTAACCAAGTCTCCTAATTTGGTGGGAGAACCTAGTTTTAGACTAGGGAGCATCGCATGAGCCTATTTGGACGTATTGAATTACAGTAGAGGTCTCTCCTTCTATGATGAATCTGAGGAGACTCCATTAAATCATCATTTATAGAGGGTTTTATCTTCATTTGGATCATCCCAAAGGGTGAAGTTCACTGCCTAATATTGGATCAGGTCATTTTTTATTTGATCTGATTGAAGGGTCCCATTTTGGAGTTAATCTATTATGGGGTTCAACCATTCAGAAATGGGTATCGACTCATTACATATTGGGGTTGCACAGATATAATTGATTGATTCCATATCCCAAATGTATACTAGATAGACTTCCCTTCAATATACAATTTGAAAGATTGTCACATATTGGTCTAGATCAGTGAGGGTCATGGCTACATTATCCAATTCATCATCACGGGCATTCTATGAGTAAGGGAAATGATGCAGTGTTAGTTCAAAAGGGAACTCTACCATCAGACCCCTCACATAGGAAAATAGATGGGTTAATTCTTATTTCCTGATGGAATATTCACTTTTTATCTACTTAATTACTATCTCTAAGTCAACTTTTATATTAAAATAGGTTATCTATAGCTTCAAAGATAGTTTTAAACCTATAATGAGGGATTGGTATTCTTCTCTATTATTGATGAAACCTTAAAATGGTAAGGAGTAGGGAGAATTTTCCATGACCAGGTAATAAATACAATCCCTAGAACAACCTTGTTGAACTTTGGGTTTTCCAATATCTTCCCAGTCATACTTTGGGAGGCCCCATCAAAATATACCTCCTGTGTTTGTGGGGTGTCATGAGCATACAAAAATTCTTAATCCAAGAGTTCAATGTTTACTAGAATTCTTTCTTAGGGGTATGTGTTGTGAAGAAATCCTCTTTAACCTACCCTTTGATTTCCTTTTATCACAAGAATTAAATGTTATACTATTGTAAAATAACTACAAATTGGGTCATATACCCAGTTAGTATGGGTTAGCTAAGAATATACTCGAGAACATTAATATGAGAGACTAAGTGGAATTAATGATGTTTTAGGTAATACCATATCTTATCACTGTGAATATGAGTGTAATAAAGTTCTTATTGATATCATAATATCAAGTCTTTTCATCTAGAATCATTTGGATGAGATAATAAAGGTTTTTTTATTTCCTATTGAATTATTATGCATGAGAAGTCCACCCAGCAATCTCTCCATGTTGAACACATATATAATGAGTTGCTTCTCTTCTATTAGTGGTATTAATACCTGTAGATCAAGTAGGTATTACTTGAGGTCCCCAAAAACATCCTGGCAGTATCTGTCTCACTAGTAGGTGACACCCTTCTTTATTAACTTATTAAAGGGGGGAATCTTTGATCCAGGTTAGATATGAAACACATAATATAAGTGATTCATCCCTAGATCCCTCTTAACTCTTTAATATTTCAAGGAGGTGTAATTGTGATAATTACTGTATTCTTCTGTATGTAAACCAAAATTCCATAGTGGCATACCACGAATCTAAGGAATTTCCCTAATGTTATCCCAAAATTGAACTTTAGTGGACTCATCTTCAAACTATCTTTCTGAAATTTTTTGAAGATTGTTTTAAGATTATTGAGGTGATCACAACACTATCAAGATTAAACCACCAAGTTATTAATGTATCATTCCATGATTCATACCATGAAGGGTTTGAATATATGATGTATGGTGTATTGATAAGTGGTTCCATCATTCTCTAAACTGAAGGGCATAAACATGAAATAGAATATCCCTTAAGTGGATCTAAAATCAGTTTATTTCTCATCTCCATAGGATATCTTGATATGATTGTAGTATGAATACCCATTCATAATGTAAAGTTCTTGGAATCCTATAGTTTCATCAATCATGAGTTCCCTAATTGGAATTAGGAAATCTTCCTCTGGGAAGTGTCAATAAAGGTCCCCGAAATTGATGTAGAATATGATCTTGATGTTATTTTTTTAATGGAATTTTTTTAGAAAGACATTTAGGGTACTTCACATCTCAAATGAATCTATATTTGATCAATTTTTCAACTTTGGATTCCACCTTCGTATCATGTGAGGGATTCATACTCTTGGATGCCTATTTGAAACTATGATGGTCGTCTACTAGGCCCAAGTTATGGGTAACCATAGGAGGGTCCAACCCTAGAATCTCTATACCATTCCAAACAAAAACATAGTGGTGATTATTCACAAAAATATTTATATATACCTCTCTTAAATAAGAATTAAAGGATTGAAGGGGAACCTTACTAAGCTCATCAATAGCACTGGAGACACCTTATGTTCCTAGATTTACCTGCCTAAGATCATAAATATCAATGGATCAACCTTCCTTAAATTATAAAGGGGCATCCTTGATCTCATCCTCTTCTTGTTCCATCTTCATGTTAGTGTGATCATATTCAAAAATGGTAAATAACATGAGGGTATATCTATCCCAAATGAGGGATAATAATCTATGAGAATAAGCATTAACATCCTACACTACTAAGTATTTCATGGGGGGATTTTCTATTTATGCTAATGGTGTAGGATAATTTTTTAATCTCGATAAAGAATTAGTATGGCTCTCTATTGAAAAACACACTTTATCTAGTGAAATATTTATTATATAGGCATGGAAAACTGAAGTTTTTGGTTTGTAATAGCTTACTTGTACTAGATATACTACCTTTATCAAGTTTATAAGCATCACATAATAACAATTGAGAAAGCTCCAGGGGATTGCAACGGAGGTTCCAAATCTATTGGGAATGGAAACCTATAGGTCACCCTTTTTATTTGATATTTTTCTTCCCTCATATAGAAACACACCTCAGTGTATTAGGATTCACAAGATTCAAAGGGGGTTCTATCACCACATAGCATCTTGACCTCTCTATTGATGGGGTATTTTAGGTATTGATGAAATGTTGATGGAGCCACCATGTAGCAATGAATCCAAGGTCTCTCAAATATGAAATTATATATCATGTCTAACTATATAACTATTAATTCATAATTATACATGATTTCCTTGAATTTTTCCTTGAACTTGATATTTCTAATGGAATTTTTCTCACTCGTTACATAACCTTGAATGGTCAGCTTCATTAGAGACAGACCATCCTTGCTATATCCCAAAAATCTAAGGGTTAATACTAGGGTGATATTGATCTCGGAACTATTTTCAAGTAAATATTGTCAAATTTCATCATTTTTGATCTTGTATGAAACATACAGAGTCAAGATATGTCCCTAAATAGATTGTTTCCAATATTGTTTTGTAAATGAGATGGTGGTATGACATTCTGCTAAAGTAGTTTTTACTCGACAGACCTTGTCTATAGAAACTACTATCTCAAAGTCCTAAGGACCCCATAGGGCCTCAATAAACACCTCCCTAAGATCTTTTGAAATATGGAGATCATCTAAGATTGGGATATCATTTAGAAAAGCCACCAAGTATTTTAAAATGGAATATTTATATACTAGAAGTCAGTGCTTCCCAGCAAAGGGTAGTTCCTTGGAATGTAGCCTATGGGTTAAAGTGCTTATGATAGATGGGACTGCTGCTTAGATAGAGATCAAGGGCACAACTGCTTCTAACAACATGGTTTGTACTATTCAAACCCTTTTTCTAGGATAATCAAATCATTTTATATCCTCTAGTTGGTAATATAAAACAATTAGGTTTGGATGACTCCTAAAAGAGTCTAAGGAATATCTATGTTACTGCTGAGCTCACTGAAGCACTTTACTATGCATTTATACCCCATATATGGATTCAATTAATATTTGAATGAGATATTGGGATTTTCCCTAACCACACCTTACCCTGTCCACTCAACTTTTATGTCATCAACCTCTAGATCTCTGTTTAGGTATGGGGAACACAATTTCATGTGTATATTCATCATCAAAAGAATGTTCTTCTAATTGAATGATGTTACCAAATCCAAAAATAATCTCTTCATCTGATGTGGATTTTATTTTTTGGGATGGTTCCCATACTCTGGATGATGCAGGAAAGAAAACTTTGAGATTCAGAGATAATGTGGAATTTAGATGAAACAATTTATTTTTTTCTATTTTATAATTTTTAAGATTTTATCTGCCTCTGGTAGATGGGTTTAATGGAGTCCCATTAGGTTTTATGATATATAATGGCTAATGAATATGTGATCTAAGGGTGGAATGGTATTAATTGACTTTATTTCATGCCATCCAGTAATTAAACCTCTCTTTATACATGGTAAGAAATTTTTTTAGTGATATTATTCTTCTAATCGAGTGGTGGAAACATGGTACACTTGTTCAGGGGATATTCCTGGTATCACCTACCTAGAATCAACCATAACCTAGAGTAAATCCTTGAACACAAAGTAGTATTGGATTTTGTGACCTAGTCTCCTTTTAACAGGGAAATAGTTAATATGATCACTGAGGCTAACCTCTCTAGGTTTCCTAGGACAAAGAAGATTGAGAAGATTATTTTCCATGTCTGCAAGAAAATAACTAGGAAAATTTTCATTTTGGAAGGAATATAATTTTTTTCATTCCTCAAATTGTGAGCGAACTTATTCTTTATTTTCCTTTAGTAGATTATGTTTTTGATGTTATTATCACCTGGTGGGTGGTTTCAAGAAATGTGAGGCCTGCTCAGGTGTTCCAGTGGGAATAGATGCTAGATTTAGTATAGTGGTGGTGGTTTCTTATTTACTCAACCTCTTCCCTTATGTTTTGGGTGTGGACCGATATTTTTTCCTAGTTCATTGAATGGAATATTCTATGCATTGTGCCATTTCCTCAAAATATTAGAATTTACCTGGGTATTTCATTGGAGTCAATGGTGTATTCAGCTCATCACAAAGTTTCTCAGTATAAAGTTCCAAAAAGTTCTCTTGTAGGAGTGGAATATTGAGTGAGTACATCAGAACTTTCTATCTAGTGATAAAGTCATAGACTCTCTTTTTTCTCATTTTTTCCAACTTGTAAGGTCGATGATCATTTTTATTTTAACATGGATTGGAATTGATAAAGGAATTGATGATAAAGGTCTTCTCAACCTGCGATGGACCCTTCTGGGAGGATGTTATACCAAATAAAAGTTGGTCCAACCAGATTCTACAAAAATAATATCAATTTCATTTCCTCTTTATGGTTTTTAGGGCCCATCATAGGTCCACATCAGTACATGATGAAATTAGGTTCTTCTCTGAGTCCATTTTGTCTTCAATGGTGGAAAATATAGGATTACTAAAATTGGGTGGGGGTAGAGTGTCATCCACCCATTCAGAGTATGGATTCTTCTCGATCTTTATAGGGGCATGTTTTACCTCCAAGGATTACATCCAAGTAGTTATAGATGTAATTATATTTAGGATTTTTTGGGGTATCATTGTTTAGACTACTCCCTGAGCACAGTAAGTGGGTGAAACATGACATGGTTACTCAATCATCATCATATGTTTACTTCTAGTTCATGATGGGATCATAAGATTATCTCGATAAGGGGGATTTTATCTCTGAAATGTAGAAAAATCATAGTCTTCCTCAATACCCATGTTTAGACAATCTCGTTTTCTATACCTAGTGCCAGCTTTATGATCATATTCTATACTTGAAGGAATATTATCTCCCTCCCAATGGAAGGGTGGAGAAGAATTTGCCTCCACTTAAAGGTGGTACCTAATGGGATTTTTCCCAATAGTAATTCATCATTAGTTCATTTGTGGTTTTATATATCACTCTCATACAGTTCCATCCTTTCTTTCAGGGAGGGGATTGTTTCATTTCTATGTTATGAGTGGGTTGTATCCATTAATTTCGATTTATACTTGGTGTAATGTTGTATAGGGGTGTAAACTCATGGTTTAGAAGTGTTAATTTCTTGATCCTCCTATGGTTCCTAGTGTGCACAACCTCATTCTGTGCATCATGTCCGTCACCTCTTGAGGTACCATTTTCACATTAGGTCCCTCAACATTCATGTCTCAATCTATATCATCTACTTAGTGGATGATGATAATGCTCATTGAGGCATATCAGGTGTCAGGAATCATCTTATCATTTTATTAGTAATGGGATAGTTCTCCACTACTCGATTCCCCTTCAAAAGTTATATCATGATACTCCCTCCACCCCTTTTGTCTCGTTTAAACATTTTGGATTTTGAACATTTCAAGGTTTGGTTTTATTTTTTTAATGATCCCTTAGTTTTGGTCTATGAATAGTAATCTTAAGGGAGCCTCTAACCATGCTTGATGAGAAATCCATAGAAGGAAAGGGTGTGTCATACAATGGGAGGAACAACTGGGATATTTTTTGGTGGTGGATATATCCCATTTTGTATAATACTAATCTCCTTTGAGGATATAGTAATTATGACCCTAACCCTGAGTGTTGGGGTTCATGTAGGGTTTTCATTGGTACTTTATAAAACTATTGGGAATTTTATGACTCCTGAGATGGAGATCATTATAAAAATGAACTCATCCCTACATGATGGGGTTGATTTGGAGTTATCGCTAATTTACTTTGTAAAATATTAGGATTGGTAACCCTATGAGAAGAGGTGGTAGTAAAAATGAACCCAACACCATTGTTTGGGGTTGCTGTTAGATGGATACCATGGAATCATCCATCATGGTCTTCCTTATTCAATGCAGTTACATTTGTGATTTATTCGGGTATAATTCATGCTTAGAGAGGGATCCCCTACCACAGGGTTCTATCAAGTATCCTAATAAAATGTCTTCCTTACTTGATATGTGTTACCCTTTTTTTAAGAGGCCTATCCCAGGAGCTTGTTGCCATCCCTCTCCCTCTTCTCGAAACACTTTTTTGTTTTCATAATGTTGGATATTTGTTGGATTTAAAAACGGGCTCATGAATTGTTCAGTACCTTGTTCTCTCATGTGGATATGAAATTATAGGATTTCATTTCTAGGAGATTCCATTTTCAGGGTATATGGTGAAGTGTAATTCTCAGTACACACACAATCCTTAGATACAGATATCTGATAGGGCTTCAATGATTATCTATCAAAGAGTCATTAATCTGTGTAGGAAATCACATCATAGTGTCTTACAATAATTTTTTATGATAAGGTCTCATATCATGGAGATAGTATAAATTTATATCTGATAGTAGATCATGTTTACAGTCTCGAGATGACCCTCATATTCCTAATAAGGGAGGGGTTTATCCTTTTTTTGTTAAATGGTGTTTTAGATTAAGGAAGGATTACACTCCTACTTCATTTTATATGATACCTTTTAATTTTAACTATTGATGGGATATAACATAGTTAGAAGGTTGTTTTTGACTAACTCCTTCTATATGTCCATTCCATCTTCGTCTTTATCAAAGGCATATTCCTCCACCTAGTTAGACCATAGAGGTTACTTCTCTTGGTTTCCTACTAATCATGGTGAGGTATTATATTTAGTTGATTAGGAACTATATATGGTTAAATTGGATGTTTCAATACCATCTTTATATGAATGTGTCTTGAAAAAAGGATTGTTTCCCATTCTGTGTGAGATATCACTATGGAGAGGTTTTCTACAGTGGATGTTATGGGTATAATCCATGTAATCCATATTCATGCAACCACAAGGATAAAAATCATGGGATTTTTATCTTTTCAATTCAAATGAAAAGTTTTAGGACCCTAGTAGATCTATATATAATCATTGTATGGACTTCTGGATATTGTTCTTTAGTAGGGTAGTAATATGAGCCTCTTCCTCTATCATGGCCGGAATATGCCAACTTTACATTTTAGGTTGAGCAAGAATATAGGCATTCTGCATGGAAATTTCCAAAGTATTCCAACCACATTATGTTCTTATAGGAATATGATATATTCACTAAGAATTTTTCAGAGTATGTTAGTGATATTTTGTATTTTTGGTAGGAATATGATTCTGTATTTAGAAAGTTGCTAAAAAATATCAATCAACCCTGGTTGAAATGAGAATATAATACCAATTCAGAGATTAATTCCCCAAAAAAATATGTTAACTTACCTCTAAAATAGGATACAAAACATGTTCCTCCTATTTAATGGTCTCTAGAGAATTCAGTTAAACTATTTTTTCAGTAGGATCAAGAATGTGTGTCTTGCTCTTATAAGCTGCTAGAAAATGTTGAGTATCTTCTCTCATAGGGATACGAGCCTACCCTAATGTGACTAGTAGAATATACCAACAAATATTTTTATAATATAGAATATAGACCCAATTATTATTGGCCTTTGGAATATTTCGTAGACCTTTTTTGGAAATAATTGGTTCCTTTCATGGGGTGATTATCAAACTGGGTTGATGAACCCCATTCAGAATGATAATATGATCCCAGATGTGGGCCTATTACATTACCAAAATATACTAATAATCCTCCAATATAGGATCAAAAATATATTCTTGATCCAAAGTAACTATATTTTCATACTGATCATGTTGATATGCTTCTATGGATATTGGGATAGGAATATGTGTGGGCCCCTGTATCATCACCAGAATATGTTGGTGAAGCACCTCTGCTACTACTAGAATATACTGGAAATTCATAAGGGTATGGGTAGGGATATAGGATTGTATGTTCTCTATTTTTAGGATATACTAGTAGACTTATTCAATTAAATTTTTTATATATACCCACACTTATCCTTCTTGTTCCATTGGAATATGCTGATGGGATTCATTTTTGGGGGTGGGAATATTTGCATGCACCATGCGTACTATTAGGATATGATGACTGACATGGATAGGTAGATCAAGGATATGTGCCTTCTCACTAGATTCCACTAGATTATGTTATGGGATTCATCTATGGAGGTGGTAAAATGGGCCCCCTCTCTATGATCCACAAAATGTTTCTCTTGAAGATATCTCCTTAATGTTGGGATTGGAGTGTTCAAGGGGGTGGTCTACATGGTAGCACCCCCAGAATGCAACTGAGGGGTGTTTTTTGGATTATTTTGGTAGTGAAAGTTGATAGGAGACCTTACCATGATGGATTTTTGGTTGACTCCTTGATCTTCCTTCTTAAGGTATGGAAGCTGTTGATTTTTACATTTTGGTGATATACTTCTAACGTTGTTAGCAGTGGAGACAAGAATTGCTAATTTCATCATGGATTTCCTTGAATGAGGTGGGATTATGAGATTAATCACCTAAAGAACCATATATTTAGCCTCTGGTCTCAAAATAATATAGTTTTGGTGGCACTCATTGGACCTCACATCTACTACCAGATCATGAACTTGTCGAGTATGTGACATTGTTTCATGGTCCGCAGAGGCAGTTGTTGTAGATGAGGTTCCAGAATGCTTTCATGATGATTCCATGTACTTGTGTTAAATTGAGATATATGATAATAGTATATGTAGTCGCATGGATAACAAAAAAAGTCACGGGTTAGTGCGACATCATAAGTAAGAAACGTGCTTAATTCTCCATGCATGATTAACACAATTGTTTATTCTTGTTGACAGTTTTTCTTTTTTTGTTTCTGTGGAATGTGAAAAATGAACTTGTTTGATAATTTGGGGCCTTGATTATGTTTAATTATTTAAAGATTCATATTGGGTTCAACATTTTTATTTATGAGTAAAAAGTGTGGCCCGGCACACAATTTTGGGTGTTTGAATATGGTTGAACAATCCTTCACGTCAGGTTATTCATTTTTATTTTGAACTATTTCCAATAGGGCTTATTTGTGGAACCAAAAACACCAAACAGATCTATCATTCATAATGGGCTACGAGCATTATTTTAGAAGGAATAAGATCATTGTGGTTTCTTTCCAACAATGCTAATGAAATCACATTGGTTGGGAGGATGGGAGGTCAGGATCATAACATCCTACTTGGTTGGAGGTATTATTCCCACTTCATGACTCTCTTATATATTTAATATATGTTCATGAATATTTCCCAGATCCTAAATTGGGACCAGTTACTCTGACGTTAATTATCAGTTTCTAACTTTCACCAATGTGAATCTCTATACAAGAAAGTAGAATCCTATCAATGAAACCATATGTATGTATCATTGGTTCTCTATATTTATACCCATTATTACTTAGTGATGCTAATTTGATGTATTGATACATTTTTAGGCCACATAGTTGAGCACTATTTATTTTATTTCCATCCAAGGAGCTGGTTTGTCTTTCGAAATTGGGATTGAGCCACAAAGAGGCATCTTATGAATACTGCGAGAATGGGAATCAATGTCCACATAGTTCATATGACATATTTTAAGGTTGAATGATTGGAATATGTCATATAATTTAATATCATGAAACAATAATTTCCATGGGGACAGTTGAATGTTAGATAATGGGCTTGAGCCTCAAAGAGCCATCCTACATACCAAGTGAATGCAAGAATTGGGGTCCACATAGTTCTGATGTTATGGTTGTTTTTATCACAAATTTTTTAACAATATAGGTTTGAGAGGGAATTATGTATATAAGGTTTCCCCAAGATTATTCATAGATAATATGGCCCTCTTAAGGTAAATAATATATAGTCAAGACTTATACCTAAAAAGGAGGCCATTAATGGAGGATTTTTTATCATTCTAAAGCCATGAACATTATAAGTCTCTAAAACCACATCAGTCATAATTGGAATTAAAAACAAGAGATGGAATGAGATTAGAAAAGTTCTATATGGATGGAGAGTTGACGCATTGCGGCTTCCCTAAGGGAATTTGATTATAAATATCATACACTCTGTGTGAAGGTTGTGGACTCACGCGATCATACATGGGAATGAGGTCCATGTAATCACATAAATAATATGGGGTTATGTGATAACATGTCCAAGTCACGTGACGAAGATGACACCTTGTGATTTTATATCCCTCAGAATACCAAGAAGTTATTATTTGATCACATGACCAGGGGTTATCACGTGACTGTATCTTTCACAACATAATATTCTACCACTTTTCCTAAGTTACTCACTGAGTTTTATTAAGGATAAAATGTTGATATCACGTGATTATTCCACCCTATAAACCCCATTATAACTCTTATATATCTATGTCATGTTTTCATCCTCTAATATTGTGGGGGTTTATAGACATCTCCCCCTATATCAATGTCGATTCAGATGGTGGAAAAGAAATGTAACTAGTATTAAGTCTATAGAAGGACCACCCACATAAGATGGAAATGCCTTTTTTAATTTGTGTGAAAAAGATTCATGTCATCAGTGGAATCTCTGAATTCATCACAAGATAAAAAATGATCATAAGAAGGTCCTTTCATGGATATCCTTTACATGGAATTGGTTGTGTGATCTAATTTTCATAGAGTCATGTCAAGACTCTAGGGGGCATCATGTGAAAAATAGAGACCATGTAATCCTCCCATCTTGGGTATCCTTTCTTAGATGAGTCACGTATTCATTTCTTCATTGAGTCGGTCACATGACTCCAGGGGGTGTCACATGAAGAACAATTACTGTGTAAAGTCACTATCATGGGTAGTCTTGATTTCCTAAAATTAGTTATGGGAACTGATTATCATGGATGTGTAACATGACTCCAGAGGATTTACGTGAAGAAAAATGACTGTGTGAACTCCCCATCATGGATAACCTTTCCCAGTGGAGTCGCATAGTTGGTTTTTCATCGCATCAATCACATGATTCCATGAGAATCACATGTAGAATAGTGTTCATGTGAAGGCCTTTCCATGGACAACCTCAATCATCGGAGGACTTTGGAATTTATCCACTATGTGTCTATGGGACATCTCACGATCAGACCTTGGTTACACAACTGTGTGCAAACATCATCATGGATAGCCTCTTCTCTTTTACTTAATATATAAAATAAATTAGTGGAAAGAGGTTATATGATCATGATTACCTTTAAGGGTTACGCGATCATGTAACTTAATGACATGACCACTAAGTGTTCATGCTCTTTCTTATTTTCCTTTATACCAAAATGATACTTGTGTTTTGGGTACTTTTCCCAACTCCATTTTTTCCAGTGTTCGTTTTTTGGGAATCAAAAGAGTAAAAACCCATTAAAATTTTTTTAAGATACTATAATTTAGAACCCAAATGACCATAAATATATAATTCAGAAGTCACAAACTAAATAGAAATAATTTTTTTGGATGGTAAAATCATAAATCGACGGTTTAATCACATGTTATAAGATATAAAGAATTAATATAGACTCTATAAAAACTAGGTAGAAGAAGTTTATGAAGATTTATTGAAGCAAAATTTCATGTTCTAAAGTAATGGATTAGTTCATCTCATTAATTCAGTATTAGTAGTTGAAGAATATTAGGTTCTCCTTGATAGATCATCCAAAAGACGAGACTTTGTTCACATAGGATCACTTGGAAATTTTAAAGATCGCAACATGAAACATGATAGTTTTAAGGTTCACATTTCATTATTTACATCAATTAGTGATCATCCCCCTAAATAATACTTAACATTAACTATACAATCTGTAAGATAATTTAAATAAAAATTTGAAATTATCTAAGAGAGAGAGAAAAACATTCCACAAATATTATAAAAATTATCATTTGAATTCAAAAATAAAGACTAAATCACACCAATTTTAATTCCTTGTATAAATAGGTATAAAATGTCTCCATAATAATTGGTTAAATATATCACAAAAATCCCACTCATCTTCGAACTATAATTTTTTAAAAATGAAAAACTTACTATATTTATGCATGAAAATACATTAAAAAATATATCATGTATTAAGAAACATAAAACTACTTTGAATATATATTAATAGTTTAATTAAATATAAATAGTAATTCAGAAACATTTAAAATAAATAAATCCACTTATAATAAAATAGTTTTAATTTTCAAACTCTTATGTTATAGCTTTACACACAAAAATGAATAACAGATTAAATCTTCATTTAAATTTTCTTAAATATTTCTTAAAAAAATTATTATAGTTTCTATATAATTTATATGTAATTATGAAACAAATAAATTAATAAAAACACTTGCTAAAAATTTCAGCGAATGAAAATATCAAGAAAATCAAAAAAAATATGTATTCTGAAAAAATACCCATATTTTAGTCAAATGGTCGATAAACCCACCTTGAGAGTGGAATTCATGAGAGATAACTGGTGTATAAAATTGAATTACCATGATTTCCACCATGAAGGTAACTTTCCATAAGAAGGATCCTCAACTTACCATGTGATAGATAGACCATAAGTATAATCAACTAACTATGTGTATTGGTTGTAAGAACAAAGTGACTGACCACATGAACAAATGACATGATGAAAGTGAATATATTTCAAGAAAAAATATGAAGTGTGTGGTAGGTAAAGTTTCCATGAGGTATAGTTAACCATAAGAAAAAATAAGTGTTAAGTTAAAACAATTTCATAAGCTACATAAACTTAAACTGAGAGTTTCAAGACTTATGTAAGGGTAACATGTAAATTCCATATGTTGTATAAGGGTATTATGAGATTTCGGTATCATATGTAAAGGTTATAAAAAAAATACTCTCACAAGGTTAAAATAATTTTTTTATGTTTTTTCAAAACTAAAAAGAATATTCCAAATATTATGTAAAGGTAAATAGATATGAGATGTGTAAAGGCAAAAAAGAGATCCTCGCTCGCTACGTAAGGGTATAAAAACAACACACATAATGGTGGTTCATGTTGAATCTGGTAAGGGTGGAATTATATTACCTCACGTAAGGGTAAAATTAATTTCCTTATTCCCATGTATATGTAAGTAACGGAGAAAGAGAAACTCATATATAGGTAAGCCTAAAATACTTAAGCTTCCATAAGGGTAAAAAACACATAAAATATTAAAAATTAATTCAAACTAAAATAAATCCTTGAAAATGTGAATAAGTTATTAACAATTAAATAATAATTAATAATATTATAATAATTTATTAATCAATAAATAATCAGGATGTTAGAAAATTAAACAGTGACTATAGAATCCATTAATAAAAATATTAAAGTACACATAGATGTGAGAAATTATAATTATCCCATATAAACAAAATAATTAGTAAAATATAATTATATTTAATTACCAATAAAATTGTGAGATATTTTTAACATTCAAAATAAATAAACACTATAAATCATAACAAACTCTTAGCACTAACAAAATCCCCCTTTTTGAAAATTAAAAAACAAAATTATGATTTTACAAAAATATCCCCGCTTTTGAAATTTTGAAAACAGTGGTTCAGGAAAATACAATAAAATTTTAAAAATAATTTTAAACAATATAACCCAAAATCCTCCACCCATCCTAATAAATTCATATTTATTTAATTAAATTAGCATGAGAAACAAATAAGATTAAATCCCCATCATAGCCAGCACATATTTTAATTTCTCAAATATTTCAAAATATAATGGTTTAGGAAAAATATCGACAAGTTGATTTTCAGTTACAACATATAAAAGATTAATATCCCCATTATTAACATAATAACTAATAAAATGAAATATCAAGTCTATGTGATTAGTTCTATAATATTTTAATTATTTTTTTGAAATTTAAATAGTAGAAGAACTATCACAACAAAAAAGAATCTTTTCAAAAAAAACATAGTTAGAAAAAAAAATTAATCCATAATTATTTATAACAACATGATGAAATAAAAATATATTAACTCTCAGTAGTGGATAAAAAAACATTTTTTTTTTCAAATAAAAGATATTGAACTTTTACTTATAAAATAACACATATCTGAAGTAAATTTTCTATCAAGTCAGAATCCTCTAAAATTATAATCAGAATAAATAATGAAATCAAAAAAATCTATCTAGAATAGAATAATCCACAATTAACATCTTATTTAACATATATAATAATTATCATAATATATTTTAAAGTATACTATTTAGGATTATATTTAAATATTTTATGTAAACAAACACTAAACATAATATTGGGTCTATAAGTAGTCAAATATAACAAACTAACAATCATACCTCTAAACATTTTAGAATCTATAGATTTTCCAAATTTATCTAAATCTAATTTATAATTAGTTTACATAGGTGTTATAAAATTTTTACAAGAATCCAAATCAATAATATTAACAAAATATTTTGTATATTTACTTTGATTTAAAAATATTTCATCATTTATCTTATTAATTTGAAGACCGAAAAAGAATTTAATTTCACCCATTAAACTCATATGAAATTTATTTTCCATCAAATTAGAAAATGTTTTACAAAGAAATTCACTTAAATATCAAAAAACAATATCATCAATATAAATTTGAACAATCAAAATATCATTTTTAAATCCTTTTAAGAAACAAAAGAGGATCAAATTTACCTTTAATAAAATCATTTCTTAACCAAAAAAAGTGATTCCATCATACTAATCACGAGGATCCTACTTAAGATCATACCAATCTTTTGATATTTTAAAAACATGATTAGTAAATTTATTATTTTCTTATCTAGGATGTTTAGAAACATAAACTTATTTATAAATAAAACTATTAAAAATGTAATTTAATGTTCATTTGAAATAATTTAAATCCTTGAAATAAAGTAAAATCCAAAAAATCCAATAAATTTAATTGTAGAAACAAACACAAAATATTGATTAAAATTTATACATTATTCTTGACAATAACATTAATATGGAATGCTATATTTGTTCTTAGAAATTTTAGATTTATCCATTTTATGTCTAAAAATACACTTAGTTATAATATCATGTTTATCATTAAAAGGTTTAACTAAAAACCAAATATTATTCCTAGAATTTAGATTATATATATTTATAGAAATATTCAAATTTTTTTCATTCAAATAATCAAAAACATCATTCGACACACAATTGGAAACAAATGAAGAATTCATATAAAAATTTAAAATGAAATTTCTAGTTTTAATACCGGAATAAACATTAGCAGTTATACTATAAAAAGGGTCGTATTTATGATCATTACAAGTCTTAGAAACATAATGACAAGGAGTAAGCTCCCCCTTGAAATTACATTATCATATTTAGGTTTTTTCACCAAAATTAAAATAATTAAATTCTTCTTGAAAATTATCTAAAATCAAATCATGTTTCAAAATATCTTCAACAAACATAACATTATAGATTGTTTTGAAACACATTATATTTTATCATAAAAATTAAAAGATTTAATTTTATTATAATTCCAAATAAAAAATCCTTAATCCATTTTAGAATAAAATTTATCTAATTTATCCTCTATATTTAAAGTAAAAAAATTACACCAAAAATATTTAAAATAACAACATTAGGTTTCTTTCCATTAAATAATTCATAATGGGTTTTCATTAAAAATGACCTAATTAAGACTCTATTTAGAATATAACAAGGTGTATTAACAAATTCAGCCCAACAATATTTAGGTAAATTATATTCATTTATCATAGTTCTATCCATTTCAATAATAGACTTATTTTTTCATTCTGAAATATCATTTCTTTTTGTGTTATAGGGGCTGAAAATTTGTGATTATAACCATTTTCTTCAAAAAAAAATTAATTAAGAATTAAAAAAATCCACTTCCATTATCAATTTTAGTTGAAATAAATAACAATTATTTTTAGTTTCTCACCAACATACAAAAACAAATAAATTTAGAAAAATATTCACTTTTTTGGGATATAAAATAAGTCTAAGTAAATAAACAAAAATCAACTAATATCTAAATGACATACATATTTCCTCTTAAACTAGAATCATTTATATGAATAAATAGATCTAAAGGAATAATTATTAATGGTTTAGCAATTATAGCATCATTAATATATTTAAAACTAATTCCATGTTATTTACCTTTTAAACCAGAATAACAAATAGTATTCTTACTAATTTTCAAATCGATTAACTAATATACATGTACTTTGTTTTACAGTTTGTGTAACATCAAAAATTTCAACTGTCCAAGCCACTAATTCCATAAGATATCATATGTTTCTATAGAATTAATTTTAACATCTCATTTTTTGAGCCATAAAAAATCTAATGGATTTTAAAACATTTGGCATCTTCTGGATGAGCCATTTTTTAAACTGAGTTTCAGAACGCTTTTTCGAGAGTTTGAATAGTATGATGTGTGTTTTTTATAATAAATTAAATTAAATAAATTAAATTTAAGAAGAGAATATTTTAAATTAAAAATAAATAGGGAATAAAAATAAAGGAATGTTTTAATAATAATAATGAGGATGTTTTTATTATTATGTTTATGTTCATGATTATTATTATTATTTTAATTTTTATTAATTTAGGTTTTAAGAAAAACCTAAAGAGTGATCTCCCCTCTCCCCCTTCCTCCAACATTCTCCCCCTAGTTGAACCCCCAAGTGCATGACTTATCCTCACGGCCTCCTTTGGTGTGTCATTTTTTCACCCGATTTCCACTGATCTCCCTCTTATTCCTTGAGGTAAGATCCTCTACTTGCATCTCCTCCCTCTCTTGGGTAGTTTTTCTCCCTTTTAGCACCTGGTGAGGTGCGTTTGAAACCCTATGGTCAGGGGTTGACCGATTTTCTATTTTTTTCATTGATAGGTTGTGTGAAAGACTTCTCGGGACTCCTAGGTTTTCATTTTGGAAACCTCCACCGAAGGCAAAGCAGTTTGGGCCAATTCAGTTCGTTGTTTCCAACCAAGGTGAGGTTCTTTTCCCGCTGATTTGTTTCACAGATTTTAATTTATGGTTATAAGGTGTTTATGGGTCCCTGGAAATTTTATTGACATGTGTTGAACCCACCGCTAGGTTTTTATTGTTCTAGTATTTGTTTTAATGAGTTTCAACTGCCGTGAAGGTGCATACACACATACATATGTATGTGTGTGTGTGTTGATATATATATATATATATATATATATATATATATATATATATATATTCTGCATACATATTCCCTTATGTAGAGGGGAATATTTATTTTGTATTAAAGGATATGTGTGTGTGTGTGTAATAATATATGTGTATGTGAGTGTGGGGAGGTTTCGAGTGGTCTCTGCCATATCTTACAAGTGATGAGTGTGGTATAGGACTAATATTTGAGGTATGGTCCCTTTCCATTTCTCATTTATTTAAAGAACACATTAATGAATTACTTACTACAGCTTTCCATGATTTTATTTAATGTAGTAAGGCCTTTAGATTAAATGCCTCTTAATTTTGAATTGAGTATGATTATTGATTGAAGCTTTTAATGTGATAATTGATTTTTTGATAATAAATTTCATGATTTTATAATAAAACCCCTCTATAGTGGTGCCCTGTATTCAAGATAAAAGGTAGTGATTATAATTTTATTACTTTCTTGCCTTATTGCCTTTGTTATCCTTTTATACCTTGATGTTATGGTTCGGTATATAGAATGTTGAGACCTAGACTTCATTGGAGTTATAAAATGAGTTTACCCTTTCCCATGATACCTTTTATGCACATGGTATTCCTTAAAAACTAAATATCTTGATTTATGAATAGGAATTATTAGTACAGGGTGTCTATCCTTTTTTTCCATCATTTTGTTGCATTTTTTGCATCATTTCATTGTTCCATTACACATATCCATACGTTGAAACCTTATTATTTCATATTAAATTAATTCTTGTGCCTTGATGTGTCCATAGTTACCTTCTCTCAAGGAGAAAAATGTTCAGGGTGTTCACCTTGGCCTTGGACTTCCCTATTGGGAGTTCCATTCCAAATTGGCTCTTTCCCTCCTTTGTCATAATGTGGAATTTACCTTTGTTGTGTGTGAAACCTTGGTTAAATGCTCTAAATTGATATAATGAGTTAAGAAGGGTGTTGAACCATGTTTTGGTAAATTT
The DNA here is from genome assembly GCA_963277665.1 of Viscum album. NCBI lineage: Eukaryota > Viridiplantae > Streptophyta > Magnoliopsida > Santalales > Viscaceae > Viscum > Viscum album. The sequence goes on from OY728152.1 coordinate 1,491,080,381, forward strand.
AATGACTTGTTTCAAAAGAAATTTCTAATGCATGATAAGTTTTTCTTTCATAAAATGAATCAAATGGTATAAAATGGATTGACCCCAAGGGATGGTAAGGACATTCCCTTTTACTTATGCATAAGTAAATTATTATAATGAAATGTAATTCCTTAATGGATTTGGACTTGGATAATGATATGAATGAGAGGCCTTTACCTCATGTATTAAATTATGAATATGAAAAAGTGTCTTATACCCTATACCTCACTTTATTCTTACCTCTTGGTGCTATAAGTGGTTGGTATAAACTAAATCCCTTTTTGTCTAATTTAATTATTTAAAGTATATTCAATAGATTTGATCACAATGGAATTCCACACATGACAAAATAAATATAACAATTCCAATTAAATTATAATTTTTCATTTTAAATTGTCCCATAGATCCTTATGGGTCTATAGGTGTGGAGAATCAGACTTACGGCCACCTAATTAGTGTGCTAGCCTTGGACGTTATTAATTCATGGTCAGTTTGACTTTAAAGTCCTATAACAAATTTGAAAAAATATTTATTGTTACCTTATACTTTTAAATTTTTTTTATAATAAATTGTGTGATTTATTATGGTAGAATCACCTTGGATAAATTGGTTAATTAATTAATATATTAATGACTTTAGGGTATAATGATTAATTAAAAAAGTTTGATATAATTATGATGATAATTAGGAACCTGTATTAATGAAATGAATTGGTTTGACAGATAATAATTTTTTATAAATTGATCATTATGTCTTATGATGATAAACATATAATATTTGATACTAGATTTTGGTTTTACTTTCTTAGCTTTTAGGCTTATTTGATATTGATGTGATTGATACCTGAGGGTCTGATACAAATTGGTGTTGATGTATGAGGTATTTGTGCATGTTTTCATACTGCCTGAGGGTTAGGCGCACCTGTATTAAATGACTGACAGTAGAGTATATGATTATGTCGGATGCTTGAGGGATAAGCGTTATGGTACTAAATTCCCGAGGGAAGAGTATATGTTTGTGTCGAATGCCTGGGGGATAGATGAACATTCACACATTCCTTGAGAGATAAGTGCATTTTTTTGTACCACCTGAGGGCTAGGTGCACTAGTAATGAATTTCTGGGGGTAGAGTATATATTTATTTTAGATGTCTAGGGGATAGATTCATAGTCACATAATGCCTAAGGGAGGGGTTCTAGTTATTCCTCAGAGTGAGATTTTTGTTAGCTTGAGGCCATGTAACCCACCGGTCCGACCACCATCTTAGTGGTGAGTTGGGTTGGGACATTAAAAATTTGTATCATAGCCCTTACTTTTCCTTTTTCTTACTATATTATGCTAGTAGATAAGATACTGGGAATGTTTTATCACTTGTTAAATAGTTTTCGTTGGGATTGATCACCCCAAGTACAGGGAAATGACCAAGTGGCCAGGGATGGGACTATTTTTCATGTTGTTCAATATTATAGTTGAATCTTATTTCACCAAGAGTGATTGTTTTATTTTTCTATTGCTTACATATTTATGATATTTATGGTATTATACCCTTGGACTGGTATGGAAAGTATGAATCATTTCATGCATCATATTTGGCACATAGATAATTTGCATTCCATGCATATTCCATTCTATATAGTTACATATATAGGTTGTTCGTTGATTCTGATTATGTTCTTTGAGTGTTATCACATGTCTCAATGTTTATATCATGTTTATATGTGTTATATTCTTGTGAGAACATTCTTGTTTTGATATATAATCGGTTTCTTTGGCTGAATTAAATGGTTTCAATTATGACGGGATCTAGTTTTCAATTGTGAGGGGGGTGGGAACCTTATAACTAGGAAAAGGTAACCCATACAATTGAACCAACCTCGATCTTTACATACATATTTATAAGTGGTTATATGTAATGCCCTGGTTCCAGAAGCCACCCAGAGGCACCCCGTACCCGGTTGGTCACATGGCCTCAAGCGCGTTTCCCCAAACGACAGAGGCTACTGACTAGAAGTGAGGGCCTTGGGTGTGATAGTGAGGAAACTATTCCCTCATCGGCAGATTACACAGCGGAAGTAATAACACATAAAACACATACAATAGTGGAAGAAATAAATACCCAACAACAATAATAGCGTAATAATGATAAATAAACAACTGGAGCGAAAATATATGTAAATGAATCAAGATAAATATATGTCTAGGAAAACAACCAAACAATTCACAATGTTGTATACAGTACTAAACCAAGTAAAAAAGAAAAAAATATGAGGAACTCCTTAGCATCACAAGCCTCGGCTTGGTCCCATGCTCTCCAGCTCTAGTGCAATCAAGAACCTGAAGTAGAAGGTTGCTTTCCCTTATCTATACCTTCAACAATATAATCTGTTTGGGCCCAAAAGCACGTCCCAAACAGGGTGTGAGACAATGTCCAGGTAGGAAACCACCCAAAGATCTGTGCCTATCAGTCAATGAATATATGGCAGGTAAAGGTACAGTAAATAGTACATAGGGAAGTTATAAATAGTAAAAAATCCACAGTTTCTAGCATATAATCTACAAAAAAGTAAGCATCCACTCGAGAAAGTAGAACAAATAGGTAACCTTTAGGTAGTTCCCACATCCTTACCCCTGTGGTTCAACCTACAAATAATAGCAACCCTCTGGGAGGCACACAGAGTCTCACCCATCTAGTTTAGCTAAAGAATATACTCTTTGGGGAAGCACTCACCGACATTTCCCCCTATAGTCTCGTATCGTACTAAAGGCACTCTGGGGAAGCACCCAACATCTCATTCACCCTATAGCTTGCGTCGAGGAACTACAGACACTCTGAGGAAGCACTCAACGTCAATTCCCCATGTGGTCTCGCATCGTAATATTAAAGACACTTTGGAGAATCCCTTACGTCCATTATCCATATGGTCTACTACACTAAGTTCTCATAGCCCTGTGTAAAGTCTGCAAGTATCGCATCGCGTACCGGCCAAAGTATCCTCAATAACTACTTGGCTAGAATTCTACATCATCTCAACATGGAAGAACAGTCATACCATCCTACAAACTAGGCATGGAACTGGCAATAGGCTAACAGGAAAAACTTGACCAAACGGTCATAAACAGGAAAACATGCATTGGAAAAACATCCAAATCACAGTAAATTACCCTATTCACAAAAAATAACCTCTACTCAAGAATATAAGAAAAATATTCAAACAACAAGGGAAAAATAGGAAATATGCAATACCCCGTTCAATGGTATTGGTGGAATTTGCACAAAATACTCAATGAATTACTACGGAAAGGCACAAACCACCTACCTTGATACTAGGAGATCGATATACTTAAACCATGAGGCTTGAATCTCCTTATAACGTCATAGATCTATGAAAACGCATAAAACATTCAACCCATGATGACATGAAAAGGAGGAGGAATTGGAAAACAATTCTCTAGGAGAAGGAAAATCTTACCGCTGCGGTTCCAACGCAATCGACAGCTATCGATTCGGAGAACGGACGGAGTCTTGGGGGCTCGGAGGAGATTCACAACCGTACGGGATGCCCTCAGTTGAAGAAACTGGAGAACAAGACGTTTCTGGGGTTAAGACGTGGCACTGGTACGTTTAGTGAAAATAAAAGAAAGTGCATGGCGTGTACTATTGGAGTACACAGCATGTACTATGCTTTTCTATACTCCACTTTAGGCATTCTCCAAGTCGCCCATATATGGTCATTTGTGTTGCCACGACACGGCCTCGAGCAGCAACGAAGTACACGGCGTGTACTTCAAAAATTTCCAGAAACTCTTCTTTTCTTAAAAACTCCAGAAAAAGGAAAAACATACCTAAAAAGAAGGTATGAGTTTCCTAAGAACTTCCCCCTTAAAGAAATTCGTCCCTGAATTTCCCTAGGGAGGTGTAGAAGAATAAACCTCGAACAGCTCCGGCCACTGCGATCACACATCGGCCTCCCTCTCCCAAGTCTCATCCTATACTCGCCCATGTTGGCATGGCACCCATACTAGAGGGACAGACCGGCCATAGAGAACCTTCGTACTACGATCAACAATCCGGATAGGATGCTCCTCAAACGATGCATCCGCTTCGAGCTCAACCTCCTCAGGTTAAAAGACATGAGATGGGTCTAAAAAGTAACATCAGAGCTGAGAGACGTGGAATATGTCGTGCATAGCCCAGTACCACTGAGGTAACTACAACTGATAGGCAACAAGCCCAACTCTCTCCAACACATCAAACGGCCCGAAGTACCTGGGTGAAAGCTTACCCTGTATCTGAATCCTCTTGTGTCCCAACCTCGGTGCGACACGCAGAAAAACCTGATCCCCAACATCGAACTCCAGAGGTCATCTCCACTGATAAGTATACGACTTCTGATGAGACTGTACAGTAGCCATACTTTTCTGAATCAACTCTATCTGCTTTGAGGTCTCCAGAACAAGACGAGGCCCCAGCAAAGCTGCCTCTCCTGCCTCCAGCCAGCATAAAGGTGATCGGCATGGCCTACCGTACAAAGACTCGTAGGGTTCCATCTAAATAGTCACCTGAAAACCGTTGTTGTAGTAAAACTCTAAAAGAGGTATATGCTTCTCCCAAGAACCTCTAAAGTCTAGAATGCATGTTCGGAGCATATCCTCAAGCACCTGAATTGTGTGCTTAGACTGGCCATCTATCTGGGGATGGAATGTTGTACTCAAAATTACTTGTGTACCCAAAGCCCTTTTAAGCCCCTACCAGAACCGAGAAGTAAAACGTGAACCCATGTCTGAAACGATGCAGTGCGAAACTCCATGCAGACGTACTATCTCTCAGATGTACAACTGTCCCAACTCATCAACGCTGAAGGTCTCCTTTATCGGCAAGAAGTGAGCAACCTTCATGAGTCTGTCAATGACAACCCATACTGCATAATTCCCTCGAGGTGATCTTGGAAACCCGGCCATGAAGTCCATCGCGACATCATTCCACTTCCACTTAGGAATGGATAACTGCTATAAAATACTTGTTGGTCGCTGATGTTCCACCTTCACCTACTGACAAGTGGAACACCTCATGAAAAAACCAGCAACATCTCTCTTCATACCTGACCACCAATAATGGTGGTGTAGATCACGATACATCTTGGTGACACCGGGATGAACTGCCCAAACTGAGGAATGAAAGTCCTACATCAGCTCCTCGTGTATGTCTACTGGCACCCATACACGTCCCTAGAAATCCAATATCTCATCCTTGCATATTGTCCATCCTGGAATAGGGTCCTCTCCTAACACGATTTCCTATAGGACTAGGCCTTCAGAATCTGATGGCTGCCTCATTCGTACCCGATCAAGAAGTGTATAGGTAACAGATACAAAAGATAGAAAAGTCTGCCCTTGTCTATCATGCACCTTCAAATGCATCTCAGAGAACAAATCCATAAGTTTCCACTCACTACTGGCCTCATGAACTGCCTGTATCTGAGTCCCCCTTCTCAATGCATCAGCCACTACGTTTCCCTTTCCCAGCATATAGGAAATCTCAAAGTCAAAGGACTGAAGATACTCAACCCACCTACGTTGTCTCAGATTCATATCATGCTGGGTGAAGATGTGCTCGAGACTCTTGTGGTCAGTGAAAACCAAAAAGTGTTATCCTAGAAGATAATGTCTCCAACAGCATAGGGAATGAACAACGACCTTCAACTCGAGAACATACATCAGGTAGTTCCTCTCATGTGTCATCAACTGCTGAGACCCGTACGCAACAAACCCATCTCCCTGCATAAGCATACCTCCTAGCCCGATAACTGTGGCATCACAGTAGACAGTGTAGCTCTTTCCTGGATCTGGAAAGACTTGTATTGGTGCTGAATTCAACCTCCCTTTCAGCTCCTGAAAGGCTGACTCACAAAAATCTGACCATAAGAACTTCACACCCTTCTTGGTAAGACCTTTCAATGGTGCTGCTAAGCGTGAAAAGTCTCGTATGAAGAGTTTGTAGTATCTAGCCATCCCTAGAAAACTCTGCACCTCAAAGACATTTTTCGGCTGCTCCCAGGAAACTAATGCTCTCACTTTCTCTGGGTCTACTGATACTCCTATCTCTGAGATAACGCAACACCGAAAGTGAATCTACTCCATCCTAAAGTGTGATTTTGAGAGCTTAGCATATAACTGATGCTCTCTCAGTGTACTCAAAATGATCTCAAGATGGGTATCATGGTCGTGTCTAGTGTGAGAGTACACCAATATATCTTCCAAGAAGACCACAATGAAAGAGTCTAAGTATGGATGGAACACTTGGTTCATCAGTTCCATGAAAACTACTGGTGTGTTCGTGAGACCAAACGGCATAACTGTAAACTTGTATAGACCATACCTGCTCCTAAAGGATGTAAGAGGTAAATCTGATGGTCTAATGCGCAATTGATGATAATAGGACCTCAAATCGATCTTCGAGAACACCCAGGCTCCTCGAAAATGATCAATTAGATCATCAATCCTTTCCAAGGGATATCGGTTCTTGACCATCAACTAGATCAGCTTCTTATAATCCACATAAATATTAAGGGTGTCGTCTACCTTCTTCGCAAATAGGACAGGAGAACCTTAAGGAGAAGTACTAGGTCATATGAAATCCTTTCCATGTAACTCCTCCAACTACTTCTTGAGCTCTTGTATCTTAGGTGTCTCTATCCTATAAGGAGTAATGGAAATCGATGCCGCTCCTAGAAATATCTGAATAGAGAAGTCTACCTCACGTTCTAGAGGAAAACCCGAAAATTCCTTTAAAAAGACATCTCTGAAATGATCCACCACTGGAAGAAATTCTAATTGTGAATTCCCCTCATCATCCAAATATAGACTAGAAATTTGGGCCGTAACTCCTCCTAGCCCATGATGCTTGGGTCCTGCTATACTCGTCTGAACATCCCACTCACCTCGATGAAGAAAATATCCACCCTCTGGTGATAAGAAACTCACACTATGGCGATAATAGTCAATAACTTCCTAGAAGGGAACTAGAAAATCCATTCCGATAATGACATCATATCTTGTCATCTCTAGGACATAGAGATCCAATAAGAAGTGACACCCCACAACCTCAAGAGTCCACTCTCTGCACTGACGTACACTAACTGTTCTAGTCCTCAACGGTGTGTCTAGAGTCAAAGTATCAGTAGAGGAAAATATGTAGAGCCCAAGGCTCTCCACAATAGAAACGGAGATAAAGCTATGCGTAGCACTAGTATCAAAAATAGTTGAAGATAAAACTGAGGCTACTAAGATCGTACCTTGAACTGTGGAAGGTCCGGGATCCTGATCTGGCTGGGTCTGCTCAATTGAAAAAGCCTGACCTGAACCATGGACATGTGGCCCTACCTGAATGCTTTGAACTGATTCGCCCTGCTGTTGCTGAAAGACCGGTGACTGACCACCACGGCCTCGACCTCCACCTCTGCCTGAACGGCCAGAATAACTCCAATTCCCAAACAGATGAGAAACTGGTGGCACTGTTCCGGAACAAGGAGTCATGGATGAACCTCTGTCACCAGCTTCTAGTGAGAAAACCTGACAGAATCGCTAAAGGTTACCCATATTTCCGCAAGATCGGCACTCCACTGGGTCTCTCTGGCACTGCAGCCTCGTATTCCCATCTCTTCCACACTGGTAGCATACCACCTAGCTACATGAATACGGGTCTCACAGTCTCAGATCACTACGCGTAGACTCCCTACGGCACTTCCTACGGTCAGCTGGAGAAGCACTAACTCTGGAAGCGGAACTGCCCTGGTTCTCAGCTCCGGAATCTCTCAGATTGTGCTCTGCAATCAATGCCTGGTTGACTATAGAGGCGATGGAAGTCAACCTAAATATATTCACCTGTGATCGGATCTCCCGTATGAGTCCATCCTCAAACTTCCTTGCCAAGAACAACCCATCTATGCTCTGGAGGGGGTGTGAAATGCTGAATATTGGTGAAACGAGAGGAATACTCCATGAAAGAAAGAGTACCCTGCTCCAGGCTCATGAACTCTCGAGCTCGGTCGGCCCTCAGTGTCTTCAGATAGAAGTAGTCATAAAAGATGCACTGAAACACCTCCCACGCCATAACCTACTGATGACCCGCCTGTGAGATCACATCCCACCACCTCTTGGAGGAGACTCATAGAATTTAGGTAGCGATCTTGACCCACCTCTATGGAGGTGTCTCCAGATGTTCAAATATCGTCATCATGGCTTCTAGCCATGACTCTACAGCCTGAGGTCCTCATTCCCCTAAGAAGGTGGGAGGATGCTGCTGCTGGAAAACCCACGTCAAGTCTGCCATAGTCGAGGCAGGACGCGGAGCTCTCTGGAAGGTCTGCATAATCCTCATAAAGTCTTCCCTGAACTGCGCATCGATTCCAGTAACCAGTATCACTACTGGTGCCAAGGCTGACACAACAGGAGGATCTGCGGGATGTCCCTGATCGGCCATATCTAGTGTATGATCACCGCCTGGAAACTGGCGCACAACTGGAGGATGTCTCGGTTCCATGACTCTGCAAGTTCAAACGTACATCGTAGATCAACATTACCAAGAAATCAAAAAATGAAGGCACAAGAAGGAACAGGGAAAAGAAGAAATTAATGTTATGAAAAACATGACTACACGGTGTGTACTTTCCCTACATGGCATGTTCCCTTAATTCATTCACATGGGCGTGTACTTCTACCTAAACTAGTCATGTAACACCCCAGATACACGGTGTGTTGTCCTAACACACAGCGTGTACTTGAATCATATACTCTGTCTGATTCCTTCTACACGGTTAATCCACACGGCTCTTCTGAGACAAAAATACATGGCGTGTTCAAGGAAAACACGCCGTGTACTAGATATGCCTTACCTGGCCTATGTTGTTAGAGACATGGCCTAACACCTGGATGACACTACATGGTGTATTCCAGATGGACAAGACGTGTATGAAAAAGGGTAACACTAACCCATGTAGTTCATGACATGGCTGGGTACCTAGATTAGACTACACGTCATGTAAAATCTAGACATGGCGTGTATGTGAAAAGATAACACAACCCGTGTTGTTCGTGACATTTTCAGGGTACCCATTTCATACTACACAATGTGCTAAACTGGTACACGACGTGTTCCAACAAGATTTTTCACAACCCTGTGTTTCTGCCCACACAGTTACTGACACAGTTTAAAAACTAAATGACTTGTATTAATAAAGTACACGCCATTTATTCTGGGTTTTTCCAAGCAGTAGCTCAGAAACTGCGTCAAAGCCCAGAAAACACAGAAAAACAAGATTTATGGTGCCAATTTCTGATCCATGAGGTCCCAAACTCCCCGGGAATCAGATCTTGTCATCTTATACAAGTTACAAACAAAGTAAACAGGTTAATGATCTACCAAATTCCTGTCCAATAGGGCCCATAACACCTCAAGAACCAAAATTTGGCGTTCATTTAAGCAAAGCACTATACAAACAAATTCCCTATCAGACAGTACAGATTCTATCAAATAATCTATCACAACAGCATGAATATTCTACACAACATCTATCACAACAACATGCAATTCCTAATGCATCCTAGATGACATGGAAAGGATACATGACATGTGATTTCTAGAAAGTTCCTATATGATGCATGAGATTGAATACCCTCATCTCATCAGGTTGCGATAGAAATAGAACCACAATAACATCAACGGTAACGGCACAAATCATGTGAATCACCCAACGGTGAAATTAAATCAACAGTAAAATTGAAAACCAGTAAAATTGCAATAAATGAGGTTGTATGTCTTTTCCCTGTACATGGGTTAGCTACTCCTGGTCACAGTTCATTACCAAGTACCTATTTTGTCCTATCCCTGACTATAGTCTCCAAATAGTAAGTCAAGAGAAAATATTCCTCTGATACCACTTTGTAATGCCCCGGTTCCAGAAGCCACCTAGAGGAGCCCCATACCCAGTTGGTCACATGGCCTCAAGCGCATTTCCCCGAATGCCAGAGGTTGGTGACTAGCAGTGAGGTCCTTGGGTGTGATAGTGGAGAAATTATTCCCTCATCGGCAGAGTACACAGCCGAAGTAATAACACATACAACACATACAATAGTAGAAGAAATAAATACCCAATAATAACAACAGTGTAATACTGATAAATAAACAACTATAGCAGAAATATATGTAAATGAAGCATGATACATATATGTCTTGGAAAACAGACAAACAAGTCACAATGTTGTATATAGTACTAAACCAAGTGCAAAAGTAAAAAAGATGAGAAACTCCTTAGCATCACAAGTCTCGGTTTGGTCACATGCTCTCCACCTCCAGTGCAATCAAGAACCTGAAGTAGAAGGCTGTTTTCCCTTATCTATACTTGCAAAAATATAATCTGTTTGGTCCCAAAAGCATGGCACAAGCAAGGTGTGATACAAAGTCCTGGTAGGAAACCACCCAAATATCTGTGCCTAACAGTCAGAGAATATATGGCAGGTAAAGGTACCGTAAACAGTAAACATGTAAGTACTAAATAGTAAACAATCCACAGTTTCTAGCATATAATCTACAAACAAGTAAGCATCCACTCAAACAAGTAGAACTACTAGGTAACCTCTGGGTAGTTCCCATAGCCTAACCCCTAAGGTTCAACCTAAAAATACTAGAAACCCTCTAGGAGTCACACACAGTCTCACCCCTCTGGTTCAGCTAAAGAACAGATTCTCTGGGGAAGAACTCACCGTCAATTCCCCTATAGTCTCATATCGTACTAAAGGCGCTCTAGGGAAGCACTCAACGTCTCATTTCCCCAGTGACCTACGTCAAGGAACTATAGACACTTTAAGGAAGCACTCAACATCAATTCCCCCTGTGGTCTCACATCATAATATTAAAGACACTTTGGAGAAGCCCTTACGTCCATTCTCCATATGGTCTACTACAATAGGTTCTCACAACCCTCTGTAAATTCTGCAAGTATCACATCACGTAAAGGACAAAGTATCCTCAAGAACTAATTAGATAGCATTCTACATCATCTCAGCATGGAAGAACAATCATACCATCCTACAAACTAGGCATGAAACTGGAAATAGACTAACAGGCAAAACTAGACCAAACGGTCATAAACAGGAAAACATGCATGGGAAGAACATCCAAAGCACAGTAAATTACCTTATTCATAAACAATAACCTCTACTCAAGAATATAACCAAAATAAGAAAACAACAAAGAAAAACCAGAAACACGCAATATAACGTTCAAGGGTATTGATGGAATTTGCACAAAATACTCAAAGACTTACTATGGAAAGGTACAAACCACCTACCTTGATGATAGGAGATCGATATACTTGAACAATGAGGATTGAATCTCTTTAGAACATCATAGATCTATAAAAACACATAAAATGGTCAACCCACGATAACTTGAAAAAGAAGAGTAATTGGAAAACAAAGCTCTGGGAGAAGGAAGAGTTTACCCTTGCGGTTTCAACACAATCGACGGCAGTCGATTCAGAGAATGGATGGAGGCTCGGGGGATCGGAGGAGATTCATGGTCGTATGGGATTCCCTCTGTCAAAGAAATTGGAGAAGAAGAAATTTATGGGGTTAAGAAGTGACCCTGGTATGTTTAGTGGAAAAAAAAGAAAGTACACGGTGTGTACTATTGGAGTACACAGCGTGTACTAGGCTTTTCTGTACTCCTCTTTAGGTGGCTTCCAAGTCACCCCTACATGGCCGTGTGTGTGTCCATGACACGGCCAGCACACATCCTTGAGCGGAAACGAAGTACACATTGTGTACTTATAAATTACACTATGTGTACTTAAAAAATTTCTAGAAACTCCTTTTTTCTTAAAAACTACAAAAAATTCAAAAACATACCTGAAAAGAAGTTCTGGGTTCTTACATTATAAAATTTGAAATTTTTATAATTTTTGATTTGAAATGGTTTGGTTAATTTCAAAAATGCACTACTGGACCCAATTAGTTTTGTTAGGGAATGTTTCTTATGATATGTATTGTTTAGGTGTTTTAAAAATTTTAATAAATTAGAAAATTCAATAGGGTTTCTTTATGAGGAACCCGGGTCGGTTTATTGGGAACCTCATAGGTCTCCTTATCTATTAAAAGGAATTTATTTTGATAAATTTTCAAATTATGAATGAATTTCAAGAAGTGTAAAATGTTTAAAAAATGAAGTTTTTGAAACTTTCCTACTTTTCCTTAATGTGTTAGGTAAATCTTTTAGATGTTAAAAGATTTAAATGTTAATAAATTTAATGTCCTTAAAATGGAACCTTAGCTGGTTTCATTTGTTTAAACCCTTCTTAAAGGGTAGATTGAATTTTTTTTGAGTTTCCTTGGAATGGAAATGTGATTTCTTTCCATTGGCTTCCTCCTTTTTAAAAATATCTTTTTGTAGTATTTTAAGCCTAATGACCATTCTATTTGGTGTGACCCCATTATGGGTTGATTATTTAGGCTCTTGTAAGGGGTTAACCCATGGTAGGTTTCACCTTTGGGTTTAAATACCTTGCTAGTACTGTGATATTTCTAACGTTTTGGTGTCATTCAGGTGTCATTGTCCCAAGTAGGACTCTTTGTTTCTAAATGAAACCCATGTTCAGATAGGTGTTCATGTTCTCCGTGGACTATTTATGGGCATGAGCATCAAGCAATTATTGGTTTTAGGTGGTTAGACATGCCTCGGTAATGGTAAACCACTTTGTAGGTCTCTTGACCCTTTCTTTTATTTAGTGATGAACGACTTAGTAATTCATCGTCTAGGTTAATTGTTTTATCTGGTCCATCTAGTGCATGAATATATAGGGTGGATAGCCTATGAGTAGTATCTAGTATGTGTATTTTTTTGTAATCTCAAGTTTGTATGCATTGGTATAAAAGGTACTCATTGTGTGTTTAATATTGTAATGAACCGTCAAGTTTGGTGGAATCATTAAGCCTTGTGTTATTGAGTACAGTATTGGGTCATCTCTGGAGTAGAGTGAAATAGGAATATATAAATCAATTTCATCCCAATGATTGGGATGACTTTTAGAGACTCTGATTTTTTGACATTCCAGCCGGTTTGGTTTTGGTTTTCATACCATTTGTTTAAACGTTTACGTTTATGGTTGTTCTGACCTAGAGTGCTTCTGAGAAGCTAGTATATCTCTTCTTTTTGACAATTAGGACGCTCATAATGTTGGGAGTGTTATTCAGTTATGTCAAACATCTATCCTTCTAAGTAGGAGGAACTCAACCAAAGAGGACCATTAGAGAATGGTTGGGTTTTCATAAATTCCCATGAGGCTTGTGAACTTTAAAACATGTTGGTCTTGCTTGGAAACACAACATTGGTGGGTTTTGTGGTGTATGAAACCATTTAGAAATGGTTTTGGTCATGGGTGGACTTCAGTGGTTAATATTGAATGATCATAGAATGCCTCAGGTGGTAAAGACTTGGTAATCTATTAATAATAGTGTGTTCGTAGGTGAATTAGAGTTTCTTCTGAGATATCAACCAGTATTGGTTTGGCCATTATCATTCTAGTAAGATTTAATATCATCTTAGTTTACTCTTACTTTAGAGATGAGCATTTCCCCTATCTTTGTGTCATCCTTGATATACTAAGAGATCATTTTTCTTAAATCACACTATAGTTTAAAAGTTATTTGGATGTTTAAGTGGTCTCCTAGTGTTTCACACTAAACACGTGGTTATTTTCAAGGCTTTTTTAGTCTTGAGTGACTCTTGATTCATGTGTAGAAATTCCTTAAATGAACTCTTGTACACTACATTTTTCTTATGAATTTTCCACAAGGGTGATGTCGCTATGGGCTTAGTTAATGTTCTGATATAGATTCCTTGGATTTCTACTGATGGATCACTTGTAAACATGGAGTATGGACTACCTTGGGTTAATTACTTACACTCTAGTCATTCCAATCTGAGGTTATACCAGGATTTTTGTTGGGATCGGTGATGCTTAAATCAAGGAACATCACTAGAATTCAGGTATGGACTTTGATGGATGTGTTTGTGGTGAATGTGAGATTCATTGGTAGAAGGTATCATAGTTCAGTTTGAAAAATTTATGTAGTCTATGTTGGGTATCTTCTTGAATGGTCGTTTAGAGTGGCTCGACTAGTAATCACCCTTGTTCAAGGGATCAGTTAGTGAAGGATCGTTTCTAGCATGTAATTTGGTTAGATGAGTATGGTTTGTGTCGGCCAGGGATTTTCATGAAAATATAGCTTGAATTGTTCTTTGAGGTTTATGGGGAATCAAATATTTTAAACATTTTAGAAATCACATGAGAAGCATCTCCATAACACTTAAGGGTGTGTCTTGTAGGAAATTCCAATGGTGGAAGGTTTTGTGGATCAAAATTTTCCCATTTCAAATGTTAAATCCTAATGTGGGAAGTAACTATCGAAATATGTTTAATGATATGATTAAGTGATCATGTCTCTAGATAAATGATCTCGAGTAAGTGTCATATTAGTGTTTCGGCTAGAAAATGAGAATTTCTTTGGTATTTGATAGCTTAAGTGTCTTGTTCTTAGGAAGTTCTGAAAGGTGCGTTGGGTATTAGAAAATGAAATGCAATGGTTTGAATGAAAATTCATGACCCATGTCGGTTGGGTGATGTTTTCATTATTCCTAAAGGCTTCTCAGGGATGAGAAGTTCTGAGGTGGGAAGTTTGTAACATCTTGTGTTTTGAACCAGAAAAAAATCCAAAGGATTTTAAAGCATTTGGCGTCTTTTGGATGATCCGTTTTTTGAAACCTAGTTTCAGAATGCTTTTCACGATTTGGAAAACTACGATGTGGGTTTTTTTAATATAAATTAAATGAACTAAATTAAAGTTAAAATGAGAATATTTTAAATGAATAATAAATAGGGAATAAAAATAAAGTAATGTTTTAATAATAATAATAATTGTGATATTATAATTATTATTATGTTTATTATTATTATTATTATGTTTATGATTATGATTATTGTTATGGTTATTAGTTTAGGTTTTAAGAAAACCCTAAAGAGGGATCTCCCCTCTCCCCCTTCTTCCACCATGCACCCCCTGGCCGAACCCCCCCAGTGTTCATGACCCCTCCTCACAGCCTCCACTAATGCGTTGTTTTTTCACCAGATTTACACCGGTCTCCCTCTGATTCCTTGAGGTAAGGTCCCCTGCTTGCATCTCCTCCATGTCTTGGGTGGTTTTTCTCTCTTTTGGTGACTAGTGAGGTGAAACTGAAACCCTAGGGTTAGGGGATGACTTATTTTTGGTTTTATTCTATTTTTAGGATATGCAAAATACTTCTTGGGGCTCTTAGGTTTGCATTCTACCAAATAATGCCAAAGGTGAAGCGGTTTGGGTCAATTCGGTTCATCACTGCCAACTAAGGTGAGGTTTT
The DNA here is from genome assembly GCA_963277665.1 of Viscum album. Lineage (NCBI taxonomy): Eukaryota > Viridiplantae > Streptophyta > Magnoliopsida > Santalales > Viscaceae > Viscum > Viscum album. The sequence continues at coordinate 1,491,095,849 of OY728152.1, forward strand.
ATTCCAACTTCTTGTTTTTTCACCCTTTAATTTAGGGTATTATGGTGTTTATGGATCCTTGGTAATTTTATTGAGGTGTTTTGAACCTTTCTACTATGTTTTTGTTGTTCTTCTATTTATTGTAGTGAGTTTCAATTGTCCATGATGGCACCCACACACATACATAGGTATATATATCTTCCTAAAACATATTCCCTCATGGCGATGGGAATATGTGTTTTGGATTAAAGGATATATATATATATATATAAGAATGTATGTGAATTAGAGTGTGGGGTGGTTTCAAGTGATCGCCGCCAAATCTGATAAGTGATGAGTGTCAGCTTGGTCTAATGTTTGAGGAAGGGTACCTTTCTATTTCCCTTTTATTTAAAGAACACATTAATGAATTAATTAATACACCTTTCCTATATTTTATTTAATGTAGTAATGTCTTTAGATTAAATGCATCTTAATTATGAATTGAGTATGATTTTTAAATGAAGCATTAAATGTTAGAAATTATTTTATGACAAGAAATGTCCTAATTTTATAATAAAACCCCTCTAAAGGAGGTGCACTTTCTTTAAGCTAAAAATTAGCACTTATAATTTTATTACATTCTTGCATTATTTCCTTGGTTCACCTTTTATTCCTTGATGTTATGGTTTGGTATATAGCATATGGAGACCTGGTCTTCATTGAAGTTATGAAACGAGTTTACCCTTTCCAATGATACATTTTAAGCACATGGTTTTCCTTATAAACTGAATAGATTTCCTTATGAATGGAAATTATCATTGTGGGAAATATATCCTTTTTTCATCACTTCTTTTCATTTTTTGTGCCACACCATTGTGCCGCTACTCGGATCCATCCAGTGAAGCCTTGTTTTAGCAAATTAAATTAGTTATTATTCTTTTTCATATATGTTGTGATCGTCTCTCATAGTAAAACCCTTTTGGGGTGTTTGTCTTGTCCTTTTTGTCTGATTTAATTATTTAGAGTATATGTAATACACTTGATACACCGATGTGCTACGCATGACAAAAATAAATTGAATAATACCTATTAAATTATAATTTTTCATTTAAACAATCCATTTCATCCCTCTAGGTATATAGTTGTGGAGACTCGGACCTACGACCACCCAATTGGTGTGCCAGCCTTGGTCATTATTAAGACTTGGTATATTTGACATTAAAGTACTATAATAAATTGGATAAATTTTTTATTGTTGTCTTGGACTTTTAAATTGGCATAATAATAAATTGTTTGATTTATCATGGTATAATCCCCTTGTATAATCCGGTTAATTAATTAATATATTAACTACAATAGGGTCGATTGATTAATTAAATAGGCTATCTATAATTATGATGATAATTAGGAACCTGGGTTGATGAAATTAATTACATTAACAAATGATAATTTTTTATAAATTGATCGTTGTGTCTTATTATGATAAAACTTGAATGTTTGATACTAAAATTATGATTTTTCTTTCTTAGCTTTTGAGATTATGGGATATTGATGTGATTAATACCTAAGGGTTTGATATTGATTAGTGTTGACGTCTGAGGGCTTAGTGTCTATTTTCATACCGCATGAGGGAAAGGCACACAAGTATTGAATGTTTGAGGGTAGACTAAATGATTATGTCAGATTCCTGAGGGCTAGGTTCACTGGTACTGAATTCCTGAGGGAAGATTATATGTTTCTATTCGATACCAAAGGTATATATGCACAATCATGTGATGCATGAGGTCTTGGTGCATGTTTTCGTACCGTATGAGGGCTAGGAGCACTGGTATTAAATGACTGAGGATATAGTATATGTTTATATTTGATTCTTGAGGGATAGATGCATAGTCACATTATTCCTATGGGTAAGTTTCTAGTTATGCATAAGGAGGATATTTTGGTTAACCTGAGGCCATGTGACCCACTTGTCTGGCCACCATCTTAGTGGTGAGACGGGTTGAGACATTATATTAAGACACATAACAATTTTTGTAGTTAATTCACAAAAAAAATATAATAAATATAATTTTTCCTACTATCATAAAATAAAACATATTCATTTTTGAAAACTATACATTTATTATCTTCAAATTTAACACCGATTCCATACTCGCATAATTTTGACATACAAATTAAGTTATGTTTTAAACTATCAACATATAATAATTAAAAAATGTTACATATACCTACATCAACAAATCCCTTCACCATTATTTTTGAGTTTTAATTGAAATTCATAGAGTTTCCATAACATTGATTATATGACAATAATTTTGATATATATCCATTCATATGTCTATATTGGGTGTTTTTCATGTATCATGTATCTTTGAAACTCTTAATGAATACTTTCTAAAAATAGTATTTAACTAGAAAATAGTTTCAGAAAACATGCTATATTGGATCTAATCAAGTTATTATAATAATTATTTTCTACCCATAAACAATTTAAAAATTATTTTAAGGTAGTTTAGAAGATAAATTCTTTGAAATAAAAGTGTGAGTATGAATTAAATTATGAGAAAATCTCAATGAGAATTCATTAGAATAACAATCTCTCATACCACATTTAAATCCTGTAACATTAGATATACTTCATTTAGAACTTTTTAAAAAATAAGTATTAAATATCTTATTTCTTTATTTATTATATCTAAATCCACTTTTATCTTTATTATTTTTCATTATTGATATCATTTTATCATGCTTCTATTTTCCTTGAACAAAAGTATATAAACATTCATTAAAAAAAATTCTTTCATTATAATATTATTCTATTTTTTAAACATTATAAATATTTTAAATCATTTACATTTGAAAAAGAAGTGGTAATTTTAAACATTTTATTTTCTTAAGTTTATTTATTATTTTTTAATGAGATCTTTATTATATCCATTAAATGTTTTATAAAAATCATAAATTCCTAAAACATTTCTTGCAATTTTTCATTTTTCACAATTCATTCTTCCGTATTATGTTGTTCATATTAAAAAAATATAATCTGAATAATTATTGACCTTATTTGTACTTTGAATCATCAATAAAGGTTAGTGTATTCATTTTCACTTATGGTTTCATCAGTTGAATCAGATTCTTCAATGATATTTTATCCTTTTTCTTATATTTCATATCTTTTCTAAAATGATTTAATAGAAGATAGTTAGTCTTTATGTTTTCCTTATTTATTCACTCATAAAATTTTAGTTTGGAAATATCATTATAATTAAGTTTACCTTTATTCTTTTGATCATCCTTGTGATTATCCCTCTCAAATAATTTCTTGAATCCCCCTTTTCCTTTCATTAGTTTGAAAACACATTTAGTAAAATTGGTTACTTATTTCCTACATTATTTTGATTCAGAATCAAAAGAGTTAGATTAACTAAATATATTTGATTTAAATGCAAAACCTTTCTTTTTTGAATTATCTTATTCAGAAATATTCTTCAACTCCAGTTCTCATGGAAGTAATGGACCAATGGGTACATTTTATCTGTTTTCCTTAAACTTATTTCCTTCTATGATTGATAATTTTTTTCATTCCAATTCTTGGTTAGATCTCTTAGGACTACATCCATAAGTACAGGGTTCTCTAAAGTTTCAATGAGGTAATTAATTATATTCACAATGTTGTTAAATCTATGGAATATCTAATTAAAACTTTCTTCTTTATCCATCGTGAAATCTTGGTACTCATCCCAAAGCATTATGAGCTTATTTTTTATCAGGTTATTTAATACAAGGTGAGTAACTAGAAAAATATTCCAAACTTCATGATTCTCTTTAAACTTAGAAACATTACTAAATGTATTTATATTAAAATACTAATAAAAAATATTCATAATTTTTAAATTTATAATATACTTTGCATTATCATTTCATTAAATAAATCAGGGTCAAAAACATGTAACATATATGTTATTACCATTATAATCAGATGATTAATACTGAGTTTTTGAGGTATGTTTCCATTGAGAATTTCTATTAACCATAATCATTTCTACTAAAATGTGGTGGCATCAAAGTAATCCAACCAGCATTTACATTTATTCCTGTCATATTATGAAGATCTTTTTCCGTAGACTATGAGGTCTAGGATAATCATGTGAGAATACTAAAATAAAAGTAAAAAAACTCTATATCCAAGAGAAACAAGATGCAATACCAACTTTTAGGTTCAATATGGTGATGATAGATAGTCTAGTGGGGGTGAATAAATCAGATTAAAATTTTTAGGAGTAGAATTAAACTGTATAAATTAATTATTATATTTATTTATCATAGTTAATTATCATGGAAAAAAAGTTATAATATGTGGGAAAAAAATTAAGAAATAATTCAGGTAATTCTTATAGAATGTTGGTTCAATATGGACCTAATTTACTCGTACGCCTCTCTAATCTTTGAGAGATTCATTAAAAACTAAATGATTTTTGAGGGGGGTTATAACCCAATTACAGCCAAATTTTTATAGTGGAATTATAACAAAGACACTTTAATTTTGTATGGGAAGTTACGACCCATTACAACCTGACATTAGATATCGGTATTCACTACCCAAATGGTTTTTAATTTAGAATTTTAGAGTCATAATTCGAAGAGATATAATACTTTGGGATGGTAAAATTATAAATAGAATGTTTAAGTACATTTGAAAAGATAAAAATAATTATTACAAAACCTATTAAAAACTAGGAATAAGAATTTGATTAATACATATTTAATCACAACCTCTAGTTTTATAATTAAGAATTATTTTGTCTTATCAAGGAATTAGATTTAGTCGAAGAAGATTGGGTTCCCCTTGAGATATCATCCAGAAGATGATACTTTTTTCGCATGGGATCACTTGAAAATTTAAAAGATCATGACATAGAACTTGAGAGTTTAAAATATAATATATTATTATTTCTATTAACCATTTCTTGATCCATTAAATAATACTAAACAATTACTAAGTAATAAGTAAGATAATTCAAATAATAATTCAAAATTATTAATTGGAGAGAGAAACAGTTTCCAAAATTATTATAACAATTATCATTTGAAATAAAAAATAAAGACTAGTTAAAAGAAATTTCAATTAATAATTTGAATAGATATAAAATTTCTTTATAATAATACACCAGGTATATCCTAAAAATCTCACTCGGTTTCAAATTTTAAATTTTGAAATTTGAAAAACTTAATATATTTATGCATGCAGATGTGTAAAAAATATATCATACAATAAAACACTTAAAACTACTTTGAATTATTATTTATAGATTCATTATATATAAAATATAATTTAGAAATATTTAAAAAAAACCATAATAAAATAGTTTTAATTTTGAAACTCTTGTGTTGTAGGTTTACAAAAAAATAAGGAACAAATTAAATATTCATTTAGTTTTTTTGAACATCCAAAAAAATCATAGTTTCCATATAATATATATCTATTTATAGAACAAATAAAAAAATAAACACACTTACTGATAAATTAGTCAAAGAAAATTTTAGGAAAATCATAAAATAGAACATTCTTGAAAAATATCTAGATTTTAGACACTCAGTCGATCAACCCATCGTGCGAGCATAACATGTGAGACTTAACTGATGTGGTTGATTAACGTAATGGATCAACCACATGTATAATTTACTGAAACATAGAGATTGACCACATGAACAAATGACATGCATCAAGTGAATCAGCCACAACAATAAATATGAAGTGTTCGGTGGGTTAAGTGACCAGGAGGCATAATTTACTACAAGAAGAATTATTTTTTAAGGTAAGACAATTTCATAAGATGTGTAAACTTAAATTGATAATTTTAAAACTTTCATAAAGGTAACATGTAAATTTGATATATTTCATAAGGTTATTATGATATTTCATTATCATACGTAAAGGTAACCAAAAATTACTTCCATAAGGGTAAAAAGAAATTTATAAAGGTTGAGTAAATATAAGATGAAAATTATAAATAGTACTAGATATGAGATGTGTAAAGGTAAAAAATATATCCTCACTTAATATATAAGGGTAGATGGCCAACTTTCATAAGGGTTGTTGAAGCTATGTCATGTAAGGGTAGAATCATACTACCTCATGTAAGGGTGAAATGAATTTTATACTTCCCACATAAAGTTAAGTAAGGTAAAAAAATAAAAACTCATGTAAATGTAATATTAAAATCCATAAGCATGTGCGAGGGTAAAATACACATAGAAAAATATTAAAAAAATTCAAACAAAAATAAATCCTGGAAGAATGTGAATAAATAATTAACAATTAAAGAACATTTTAAAATGATGTGAAATTATATTAATCAATAAGTAATAAAGATGTTATAAAATTAAATAGTCACTATATAATCCTTCAATAAAAAATATTAAAGTAAATATAGTTGTGAGAAATTATATGTATCCAATATAAACAAAATAATTAATAAAATATAATTTAATTTAATTTCTAATAAAAGTGTGTGGTATTTGAAATATTCAAAAACAAAAAAAACCAATAACACTAGAGACGAAAAAACTCCCAACACTAAGAGGCTCTTCCATGAATGTGGGATGAAAATAGAACCAAGATAACCTATTGGATTTTCCTATAAAAGGAATTGGGGATAATTCTACATGGTACATTTGTGATATGAACAATACATCCTGTTTATGTATAATATTTATAGAGTTTTAATCCGCTTTGATGAAATATTCCTGAATTTTTATCAGTTTAATGTAGTTACTTTTTATAATTTTGGTGAATGAAAATAAATCCATGGTATTTCTCCCATGCATGTAGTATAAATCATCTAAATCGTGTTAATATTTTTTATACTTTTATTCTTTTATGTACTTTTGGATGTTTCATATTTTTAGATAAATTATTTTTTTAGTTCTACTTGAGTGTGTAAAAGGTTAACTTTGCACATTTTGTAGTGTGAAATGACTTCTTAATTTAGATACACTTATTTTTGGGAGTGGAGTTCTAAAGGTTTGTTTTTTTATAGTGTTAATCTAAATGTGAACTTCTAATAGATCAATAATTATACATCCAATGGATTTATTAGATTTACATATAGTTATAGGTGGGGTTCCATCCCAATAAGTTTTATTAGAGGCTTATGGTTTAGTTATCAACACACCATAGGTAGATCAAGTTTTTCTCTCTCTTTCCTTAATGCAATTTCATTTTTTGTGGGAGTTTACTATAATTGAAGGTTGGTTAACCTGATAAAGGAAATTTCCATATAGATAAATTTGATGGAATATCTTTTTGATTCTATAGAATACATTTGGAGGACCATCTGATTCATAAGGACCTGAATCTTCTGATCATAGGAAAACATCTATATTAAAAAGATAAGGATAAATGGGAATTGTTAGATATAAATGTGTTGGTGATGGTGAGGATTTCATTAGAAATAAATATTTCCTTCAACATCTACAAAAATAAAAATACATAAGAAGTTATAAAGGTTATGGTGTATGGGTATGAGAATATTATAGATATGGAAAAAAATATATCATGTTGTGGTTATTATTCAGCTTAAGGTTTTTAGAATTAAGACTAGAGAAAGATCTTGTTAATTACTAAAACATTCTCTTTGGTTAGCTTGAATCAATGAAGGAAACATTCGTTGATGATGTATAGGCCTTTATTTCATTATCTTCACTTCAATAAATCTATGATGCAATGGTTACTATGGTCAGTAATTCCAGGAGAAAATTACTTATTATTTGAGGATATTTGGACTCTAATCCTGATTGAGGAGCTTTGGTGAAGGAAATTCTGAGTACCATTAGTAAGTGCACTCAATACTGATATAGAAAGATGAACAACTCAGTGGAAGAAAGTATATCAGAATAAATCTTCAAATGATAAATCTCAAGAAATAATTTAGAGAAAGTCAGTTATACTAGGTCCTATATTTTGGAATTACGTGAAGAAAGGTAATATTAACAATAATTTCAAGAGTTTTAAGGAAAACCCCAAAAATTTCATCAAATTTCAAAAGATTAAATTAATTTATTATAATGAATGGATGAAAAAAATTATACTATGTTTCAGTACTATAGTAGAAGGGTGATTAAATATGGAGCATCTTTTCATTCTACTAGAGATCAAATATGTATGGTGAATGAACCTGGGTTGTTTGGGAATGTTCATATAGTATATGATGATTCCCTATAAGTTATTACAAAATTATATGTCAATAACTGAATGTATAATTGTGTATTATTTAAGTTCATGAAAGTTAGGAAAATCCATGCTCTATAGAAAAAAATATTATTTCTATTTGATAGCTTTATAATGAAAGATATAGAGATGCCTTTATCGATGGTGTAGGGAAAGATACTTAGGGACCCATGGTAGTTTCATGAGGAGTTAAATATGGAACTATTTACATGATCAAAAAACTATATGGAATTTATATGTCCAAAAGTATAACCTATTAAGATCCAAAATTTTTTAATTGTAGGGTTGGTAATATTTGTGATAAAAATATAAAGGTTCTAAAAATAAAAGTAATATTGAAGCACGGTCACATGGAAATAGGAAGATGTAATTTTTCTGTGTTGGGGAAGTAGAGATGGGTTACTTTTAATTTATATGGATGGAATCCTCAAGCTCAGAAGTTAGATCTAGTTCACTCAGATGTTTGGAAACCTACCCATTTTTAGTTTTACAATGGTTCTCTCTACTTTGTAAACTTTATTGATGATGGCACTTATAAATTATAGATTTACTTTATAAATCATAATTCTATTGTATTTCAAGTTTCCTCTGAATTGAGAGGTTTGGAAAAAATATAATACAACTGGGAGTTGAGATGTCTTCATACAAATAATAGATTTGAGTACACTAGATATAACTTCTAGAATTTATACAAGAAGAAATGGATAATGTGTGAGAATATGGTTCTTGGAACTCCACAAAATAATGGAGTTTCTGAGATAATTAATCAAATTTTTATAGAGAAATCTAAGAGTATGTGTTAGCATAGTAGAATTTCCATGGGAATTTGGGAGGAATCTCTCAACATAGTGGCATACATGGTCATAAGATGTCTATAAATTTCCGTTGTTTAGGAAATTCTATAGGATATCTGGTCTAAAAAATGATAGGTTTTTATCCACCTAAAATTCTCTAAAATATTGGAATACATTCTCATTTATTCTTAGGATAGGTACAATGTTGAGACTAAGTCCAAAATTTGTTTTTTCATTAGGTATGCTGATGATAAATTCATATATCGTCTATAGAATGAAGGAAAGAGAAAAGTTATACTAAGTAGATATATTCACTTCAATTAAGAAGTTTTTTGTAAGCACTAGAACTTGCTGGTAAAATAATTTGAAAAAGATAAATCAAATATCAAAGTTCAAGTTTATTATAGTAAGAGTATTGAAAGTTCAAAACTTCTGGATAACTCTTATAATAATGCTAAAAGAACCAAAATTCTAGGATTTAGGCCATTAAAATATATTTTATAAAGTTCAAGGTATGATGAATCTCAAGTGGGAGTGCTAAATCTTTTAGTACTAAAAGATAGAGTAGAGATAAGTAATTCAAAATAACTGATTTAGTTGAGAAGATAAAAAAAATTAAAAGACTAATTCAACGGTTTTTGGATGATATGAATTTTATAATCTTAACATTTGTATGGGAAATAGAATATCTATACAAAGTGAAAACACATAATGATTCCAAAAAAATGGATGTTTTGAATGGATGAAGAAATGGGTTCCTTGAAAACAAATGGAATATGGGAGTTGATGTAGTTACCAAAAGGTACAAATACATAGTAGACTAAGTAATTTTTTAAATAAAATTAAAAGTTGATGGAAATAAGTGATAAAAATAATGGATGGTGAAAAGGGGATTTCAATAGAAGGAAGGTGTTTATTTCCTTAAAATTTAACAACCATTGTTTAAAAATTCAACTATTTTGAGGGTTTTGAGCATGGAAACATTAGAAAATATCTATATTGAACAGATGGGTGTTAAGACAACATTTATTCTTGGTAAGTTGTAGAAAGAAATTTACATGAAGTAGATAGTAGGTTTCATGGAATATGGGGACTGGAATTTGGTATGTAATTTGAAGAAAAGTTTTATGGGTTAAATCAAGAACCACAAAAATGAAAGTAGAATTTTCAATACATTTCAAAAGAAGGATTCAAAAGGGGAAATATTGATCATTGTTGTTACCATAAGAAATGGGATGATGGTACTTTCATCATTTTTCTTTTTTATGTTGATGAGATGTTTCTGGTTAGACCAGATGATATAAATTTTCAGAAGTTTAAGAATAAGTTGTCTAGAAGTTTTGAGATGAAATATCTCATGTAAGATAAGAATATATTGGGGAAGAGGGATAAGAGAGATATGAAAGCTAAAACTCTGGTGCTATATCAGAAATAGTACATCTGGATGATCATTTGAAGGTTTCAAATGACTGGATAAAACCATTCTGACTCCTCTTGTCATACACTTTAAAAAATCAATTTTGTAGGAACCTATAATGAAATAAGATCATTGGTACATTGAAAAAGTTCCATATGCATCAGCTGTCTGAAGTTTGATGTATTCAATGATCTGTACTTGGCCAGACTTAGCATTTACAGTGGGGGTTATAAGTATATTTATGTTCAACCTGATAAAGTATAATTGTGAATTTTTTAAATGTATCCTTCAATATTTGAAATGAGTAGATGTTATATATTGGTTATTTGGAGAGGAATATTTGTTACTAGGATCTGTAGAAATGGATTTAAAAAGAGATTTAGATACTCAAAAGAGAATAACTCATTTAATTTTTACATGCAAAGGGAAAAATATTTGTATTTTGAAGCTATAGAAGATTGTTACATTAAATACAAAAAAAAAGCTGAGTGTATAGTAGCAACTAAAGCATGGAAGTAATTGGCTTGGTTGAAGAAATTATTGAAGAAACTTGAAAGAAGTCAAAAGGAGGAATTTTATTCTGTGAAAATTAGAGTGAAATTTTCTTGGATAAAAATATATTTTTTCATGTAATGAAATTAAATATAAACCTTAAGTACCACTTCATTAGAAACCTACTTGAGGATAACATTTTAGATCTTTGAAAGTTATATGGTAGCCAAAATCTGAAATAAATGTTCACTAAAACCTTAGTTCTTGAAATTATGAGGTGGAATCATTCCAAATTGGTGATTGAGTGAATAGGAGGATAATATAGAATCACTAATAAAGGTGTAATAAAAAAGTAAGGTGGTTTATTCATGTGCTTGCAGAGTTCTCCAAGGGTTACTTGAAATAAGTTTTAAAGTGAGATATTGTTGTGATGTGAAGCCTAGTTTTAGTTTACTGAAAGTTTATTCACCAAAAATATGTTTACCAAAAAAAAATTAATGGAATTTTTGTGTTCTCAATGTTTTGGTAGTGTTAGTTTAATCTCTTCAGGTGGAAGCAGTTCCATCATAAGTTTATTTCTTCTGATGAAGTCACAAAGGTCCAAGATGTTTGGGGAAGACTCTAGAATGAAGTTTCTAGATATGGTTACTAAATAAATAGGTTGATTCCAATGAAGTTACTAGATATTAAAACATAAATTTAATATAAAGGATCTTCTATGAATGTGGGATGGTGGTGGGACTGATATCACCAGCTGAAGTTTCCTATAAAAGGAAGTAGGGATTTATCTGCACAATACATTTGTGATAAAAACAATACATCCTATTTATGTATAGTATTTATATATTTTTAATCCTATATGATGAAATTATACTAAATATTTATCAATTTAATTTAATTCCTTATTAAATTATAATTTAAAGAAAAAAATCCATATGGTTTCTCCCATGCATGTACAATAACTCATCCAAAGCATGTTAATATTTTGTACTCTTTCCTTGTTTTATGTACATTTGATGTTAAATTTTTAATTTACTTTATTTTTTTGAGTTATTATTTAGTGTATCTGTGATTTAATTTGTTTTGTGGATAGGTTTTAGTGAATCCCTAATTTTGGTACACTCATTTTAATAAGTATAGTTCTAGAGGTTCGGTTTTTCTGGTGTGTTGGTCTGTGTGCGAACTTTTGGAGAACCGACGAATATACTTCTGATGGATTTATTGGATGCACATATGATCAGAGGTAGGGTACCCTCCCAATATCATGTCCCCTATAATGATTCCTCAAGTATTTGGGTTGACTATTAGGTTATCAGAGTCTTGTAGAAGGGATATGTTATTCGTCACACCTACACTAGTCTCCCTTGTTTGATTACTGAACTTAGGACCCCCTTAAAATTATTTCCATATGTTCCCAAACTATTCCTCACATGAAAATTAACTATAAACTCCATATCTATGAAAAACATGATCTGATACCACTCTAAATCAACCAAACCTTCTAGGGAACCACCCAGGCCAACAGTAAGCTGAGAGTGAAACTCCAAGCCCGCCTCCAATTGTCCAGGGGCTGGTGTCCAGCACCTATTATGAATATCTCATAATATGGGTGTCCTTATACTATATAAACATATAATATATACATATATACAATTAATAAATATATATAAACACCAGTAGGACAAATATATATAGTCAAATGAACTATAAACAACACATATGTGAGAAAACAGATACAAGCGCATACTATAAGGTAAATACAAGGGAAGAAGTAAACCTAATAATCTTCTAAAACACAAGACAATGATAATATACTCTATAATATGTGTACTTTTGGATCACACACTATTAATAGTAGTCACTGCCACTATCACAAATAACCATTCTCTATAATGTTTCACCAAACATCACGAGGCATTAACTTCGAACAAGACATGAAAACTACATATCTACCCAGAACATCTTCAAACTTGTGTCTTATATGCATAGACACAACATGTGTGGTCATAAGGCCCATGTAGGGATGAGTATAAAAATAATTAGAAGGACACCCCAAGAACTATAAGGGGAACACAAAGCAATAACTCATCTCAACTCTCAGTATGAGAGATTATCAATATAAATTAAAAGAGGGAAAGTAGAACACCAATTCATCTCAATGATATAATTATTAAAAAGAAATCAAAAGGATATGAAGGAGTAATAATATTGATATTAATAACCACTAAAATTATGAGGGAAATGCAATGAGGTCCCAACCATCCTAGCTCTAACCCATGAGGGTCATAATCTCATGAGAAGCTAAGGATGCTCAGAGTAGTGAATGGTCCATGTAGTTAAAAGTAGATAACTATTCATACATGCATCTTTAAGAACACTCAAGGGTTCCTAAGTAGTCATAAATATAGAATAAACTCACATTTCATAGCCTTTATAACTACTAAACTATTTCCATAATCTATGAAGGGTATATTTATCATCATTGCATCATGTTCTTCAGGTGAAGGAATGTTACATCCTCTAACCTATCAGTACTATATCATAAATCAAACATCTAAACTCTCAACTTCAATAAACCCATGTAAACTCTCTAAAACTATAATACAGGTCTAGATCCCCCTGAATATGGAGGGATAATAGCTCTAGTAGAGGATATCATTCCCCAAATTAACTCTTTGGAATGGGAAATATAGTCTTTGTAGGTAGAGGATCGTATTCCCCATCTAAGTGTGGTAAATATTAACCCTATATAATACATAGGTAGATTATCTTACACCCATACTGAATGAGGATAATTTCTAACCTTGCCTTAGGATATTGGGAGACTCTTTCCTAGACATAATAACATTTTTGGGTGGGTTTCCATCCCTAAGAACACTCTAATCACCATGCAAGATCTTATTTATTGACTATTTGAAGCTGAAGAAAGACCAACCTACTCTCACTACATTGGGTATCATCTCTAGTATCAATTAAAATTTCACCATCATGTTATATGTGAGGAACACTTAGACTGTTATATTTATTTACCCAAATTTGAGTCTCAGGTGAGGATATATGACAACTAAAAGGAGTAAATGGTGTGAGTTATGGGGTGCTTAGCATGTATACCATTAGTAGTATCTAGTTCATGTACTGTAATTCCACATGGAATTAAAATACCATTTATATGGTGTTTGGGAAAGATAGCATGGAGTGTCAAACCAGGTGAGGAACTTGGCATGTACCACTACAATCTGAGTCATGCAGAAACAATGTACATGATGTGTGCTCCTGATCAACAAGTGTTTCCATCAGAATCCAGGGATGACCACCTTGATGGGAGGTTCAAACATTCCGATCAGTTTCTAACAGTTTGTTCGTAGAACCAGAAACATCCAATGATTCCACATCCATTCGGACCTACTTTCCAAAGGTAGGTTCTCATTAGTTTGTGGACTGATGAGGATTAGGAATTTTCATTGGTCAAGAGGATGGGAGGTCGGACTCATCACACCTTTTTTAGGGGAATTATTTTCTACTCTGGGACTCTCTTTATAGATTTAAGTTATGTTCGTGAATCCTTATTACATTACCAAGTATAAAATGAGACTTCCTTCAGATCTAACAATCAATGATTAAATATGTTGGAAATTTAGAGAATCTTGTGTATGTATTCGAGGTTCTTCATCGATATAGAATCATTTGTATTTGTTAGAGATTCTTGTTCAATGGTACCCTTCAACACATTTATACAGAAGTCTCTTGGTCATTGTGATGACCATGCTAGTTTTAAATCCACTCAGTGGGGAACTTGAAGTTTATTGTCATTCATAAGGATATGGATTATTTTAGAGTTGGGATCGAACCCGTAGACTGGCTACCTACATATCCTTTGTTTAGAAAAGGAATCAGAACCCACGTAGTTCGAGTAAGGGAGTATGATGTTTATGATTGATGGCTCAAAGAAGGATGTCACAATTACTTTTACACTCTAAGCTCATGTGAGTCATGCTCGGTGTGAGAAATAAGAGGTATTGGTAAAAATTAGACAATTGTGCCATGAAAGATGCAATCATAAGAAATAATGTGGGGCTTATGTATGTATGACTGCCCAGATAAGTGAAGGGTAGGATTTACTTTAGGGAAGAAATCCAAGAACATGGTCTATAAAGGTATATGTGCTTCATGGAGATTTTGAATACTCTAACTTGGGTTTTACTCCTAAAAAGGAATCCCATATCAAGGGTAAATTAGAACTGGTTATGAGAATTATGACTGGGGCTTACTCCTGAAAAGGAGACCCAGGATAAAGGATTATGACTGGGGATTATTCATGAAAAGGAGGCTCAGGTTAAGGGAATTAAGGTTTGGGGCTTACTCCTGAGGAGGATGCCCAAATTAGGGGATTGGGGCTTACTCCTTAAGAGGATTCCCATATTTGAGACTCGGGATTACTCCTGAAAAGGAGGCCCAGGTTAAGGGATCTGGGGATTATTCCTAAATAGGATGCCCAAAAATTGAGGGACTTGGGGCTTACTCCTAAAGAGGATGCCCAGATTTGGGAACTTTAAGAATTGGGGCTTACTCCGAAGGAAGATGCCCATATTTGAGACTGGGGATTACTCCTGAAAAGGAAGCCCATTTTATGGGATCTGGGGCTTACTCCAAAGAGGATGCCCAAAAATTAAGGGACTTGGGGCTTACTCCTAAAGAGGATGCCCATATTAGAGGACTTATGACTGGGTATTATTCCTGAAAAGGATACCCAGGTTAAGGATTATCTCATCTTAAAGGATGAGGTTGAATGAATGAAATCTCAATCTTTAGTGACATAAAGATGTGTAAATCACTAGGTTTTGAGAGATATTCCACAAAATTCCTTTCAGATAAGGAGGTCAAATCAAGAAATCATGTCATAAAATTTCTTTTAAGAGTGTCTTGAAGACTGAATCTTGAATAGTAAAGGTGTAATGGCTTAAGAGGAGTGAAATGGGAAAGAAAGGCACCAAAAAAGGCAGGGGCGCACAAGTTCTGGCAGGCGCGCAGGTACTGCGTGGGCGCGCAAGTTTTGGTCGCGCAGGTCCTGGTCGCGCAGGTATGCATGCGCGGCACATGGTGTACTTGCGCGATGGTTAACCAGTAGGGTAATACTTGAGCGACTTTAGGTTGAGGCCTTTAGAATCCTCTTGAGGTTCTTCTAGGAGAGGGGTGTGTAGGTTCTATTGAAGGAGTAAGGCGGCACGCAAGTGTGGCCATTTCCCTTAAGGGCTGGCCACCTAGGTGTGCAAGTGTTGATGAGTTTCAACACTTAGGCCTTCCTCCCCCTCTTTATATCTTCCGTTCTAGGTAAGAAATTACCTTAGAAGTGTTCTGGAATCTTTGAGAAGAGACTAGGGCGCCGGGAGCTCAAATCTGGGTTTCTGGAAAAAAATCCTCTCTAAATGGCGTGCCCACAGGGTCTATTTATAGGCAGGAGAAGACCCCGATCAGTTACCACTTAGGTCACGCAAGTCACTTGCGTGACCATGAGGCGGCGCGCAAGTTTACTTGCACGACCACTAGGCGGCGGGCAAGTGTACTTTCACGACCACTAGGCGGCGCGCAAGTGTACTTGCACAACCATGAGGGAACTTGCGCGACCTATGGGAAATGTTCTCCTTGTTCATCCCTTTGTCGATTTTTTATGTTTCTTCAAAGGATGAATCACTTTGGACTAAGCTATTTCCCTTTTTCAGACGTTAGACTCTGTGACGGAAAGGAGCGTCAACAAAAGTCCCCCCTCAGAGTTGGATCCGGAGAGAAAAGAGGATTTGACTCTGAGGTGAAAAAGAAAAAAACAATAAATCTGGCAGTTTAAATTCATGCATGTCAGACATACAAAGGCTAATGTTTAAGGTCGAAATAGCTTTGACCGAAATGGATTATAATTGACTCAATTCCTTGAAAATTCATCTGAAAACATATTACCATACTCAAGTATGAGGGAAAATATTTAATCTATGACTTAAGAATATTTGAATCTGAGGAATGATATGAAAAAGATCTAAAAGGCATTAGAAGAAGTAGTTTCTAAAAATGAAGTTACCATTATTTAACAAACCCGTTAGGGGGTTGAATTGTGCAGGGCCACCTAAGGGCATTCGATGCATAGTTAAATAAAATAGTATCTTTTGGCTAACAAGTCTGTTATGTAGACTGTTTATGCAAGGCCGCCTATGGGCTTGTGCTGCATAGTCAGGAAAAAGAACTCTCAGAAAATTACCTTTCTAGTGCTAAAAGCTAGTGAAAGTTTATGGAGATTCAAATTTTCCAAAGTATAGAGTTTGCTGTATGGAAATAGGTACTTGAATATGGAGAAGATATTTCCAAACAATATTATCGAAAAACTGGATGAATATCACTCCTATGAAGGTCTGGCCCAAATGTAGGGAAGAAGAATATAAACCATAGACTTTAATACTTTCAGACCAAGAAAAAGGATATGGGGCAAATATGTTAAGGATGGCTATTTTTTGCGGATCCCTACATACTGTCATTTAAGACAAATAAGGAAAAAAGAGGCATTCTTCCCAAGAATGAAGTTACCACCATCCGACAAACCCGTTAGGGGGTTGAATTATGCAGGTCCACCTAATTTCATTGGCTTCATAGTCAAATAATAGTATCTTTTGGCTAACACGTCTGTTATGTAGACTATTTATGCAAGGCCGCCTATGGGCACGTGCTGCATAGTCAGGAAAAAGAACTCTCAGAAGTTTGACATTTTTGTGACTAGAAGTCATGAAAAGGGTTATGTGGATCTGAAAATATTTAAGGTTAGGATTATGAAACATAAAGATGGATATTTTTCAATGTATACAGAGATACATAGATCAATGCTAACCATAATCATGTTGTGGCTGGGTCCTGAATTGAAATGTTTTACTTCACTACGTATCCCATAAGGATGAGAATCAAGCCATACGTAGTTCTTAAACTATAGTTTAACGTCGTGTGGGACAAAAGGATTAGAGATCTTAGTTTAGGGTCATAGATCTTGGACCATTGTAAGAAATACACAATGTGTGTTTTCATGGGGACTTTTCAGCCAAGGGACTGAAAGTGGGATTGGGGGTTAGGCCCAAAGACTTGGGGCTGGATTCGAGGGACACTCGAACATTCCTACATATCCCATAAGGATTGGAATCAAGCCCACGTAGTTCTAGAACTACCCTTTGTACAAATTTGGTTCGTACATGTGAAGTGTGAAAGGGGACTTTTGTGAAATTATGGTTTAACCCAAGATAAAAGGTTCAGGCATTGCCATGTATTCACGTAGTCTTTGAAATGAAACATGATTGAAAAATCAATGAAAATAATGGTTCCCTCTCAGGTGAGGGTATCAAAGAAATTTGTAGTTTACTGTCTTACTAGACAAAAGTGTTGTACAGTTTAACGTCGTATAACAAGGACGAAAGTGAACCAATGTAAAGATATTGATTCTAAGGGCGGTTTCATGAATTATCATCATATGAGATAGAGATGAACCGACATGAAGAGATTGGTTTTGGGATTGAACCTTGGGAGGTTGCCTACATACCCATCCTAGAAGGCAAGGATCAAAGTCCGTGTAGTTTAATTAAAGAATGAATTAATGATCAAGTTGTTCTTGGGGACAATGAACTAAAAAAATGATGATAGGACTTACACATGGTTAGCGGCCTAGAGAGAGTGTTATGGTTGATGTTTGCTCTAAGCTCACGTGAGTCATACTAGGTGTGAGAAACAATAGGTAACAACAACCTTAACGATGCATAGTTTAATGTCATGTAGGACATATAAAGGGACTATGCAGTTTAAAGTCTTGCAGTTAGGACTATTGGTGTTGCACAATTTAGTGTCATGTAGCAGGGACAAAATAAAGTTTAATGTCATGTAGGACGTATCACGGACTTTCTGTACAGTTTAGCATCATGTAGTTAGGACGATGGGGACAATAGAGTTTAACGTCATGTTGGACGAAAGGGGGGGACTGTGCAGTTTAATGTCATGCAGTGAGGACAAAAGATTGAACCATTTTAACGTCATGTTGGACGCATTGGGGATTTTTTTCCACAGTTTAACGTCATGTTGGACGAAAAGGGATGATACAGTTTAGCGTCATGTTGGACGAAAGTGCGAATAGTTTAAGGTCATATGCATGGATCGTGGATAGTGCAGTTTAATGTCATGCTGGACGGTGGTGTAGTTTAAGGTCATACAGGACCTTTGATGATTATGTAGTTTAACGTCTTTCTAGATGTAAGGGACTTTTATACAGTTTAGCGTCATGTAGTTAGGACATCACAGTTTAACGTCTTGCTGGACGTAAGGGACTTGCAAATAGTTTAGGGTCATATGCATGGACCGTTGATGATGCAGTTTAAGGTCATACAGGACCTAGTTGTAGTTTAAGGTCATACTGTACCATTTAGGGAACTTTTTCACAGTTTAATGTCATGTGGGACGAAAGTATAAATAGTTTAAGGTCATATGTATGGACCGTTGTTGTATAGTTTAATGTCATATAGCAAGGACGAACTGGTGCCGCACAGTTTTGTGTAATGTTGTGGGCACAAAGTACAGTTTAATGTCATGTAGGACGAATGTAATGTCTTTTGTACAATTTAGCATCATGTAGCTAGGATGATGAAGGTGACACAGTTTAACGTCATGTTGGACGTATGTGCAAATAGTTTAGGGTCATATGCTTGGACCGTTGTTATATAGTTTAACGTCATATAGCAAGGATGAACTGGTGCTGCACAGTTTAGTGTCATGTTGTGGGGACAAAATACGATCTTTGCAGTTTATAAAAAATACTTCTTCAAAAATCTGGCATTAGTTGGAGTAGTTATGAGTTCCCCATCCATTGAGATTAATGAATAAGCTCCATTGGAGTAGACCCTATGTATTGAATAAGGTCCTTCCCATTTTGTCTCAAGCTTGGGAGGTTTCTTTCCTGGTATCATTGGAGTTCTAAGAACTAATACCAATTCTCCCTAAGTGAATGAACGAAGACGAACTTTTTTGTTAAAAGCTCGTGCTATTCGATTCTGATAGACTTCCAAGTGGTGCAAAGTGAACAATATTTTCTCATATAACCGTTCCAATTCATTCAATTGCTTTTGAGATTGTTCATCTGTAGATGATTGGTCACAAATGGAAACTCTGAGCGAGGGTAGTTGAACTTCAATGGGAAAGACGTCTTCTGTTCCATATACCAATGAATATGGAGTTGACTGAGTTGCAGTGCGGGTGGTAGTCCGATAAGCCCATAATGCATGAAAGAGTTTATCAGTCCATGACCTCTTATCTTTATCCACCATATTTTGCAGTATATTTGAAATAGACTTGTTAAAGTCTTCTATCTGGTCATTGGCCGCTTCACGATACTGAGAGGAATGGTTGGATTTGATGTTGTATTATTGATACAACTTCTTCATCTCAGATGAACAGAAATTTGTTCCATTGTCCGTCAATATGGTATGAGGGACACCAAATCTGGTAATGATGTTAGACTTGATGAAGCTAACAGTGAATTTAGAACTAACTTCCTTGAGAGTTATTGCCTCTGCCCATTTGGAAAAGAAGTCAGTAGAAGTAATAATATACTTAAACTGCTTAGTCGTAGCCGAAGGGTAAGGTCCCACCATATCCATTCCCCATGTGGAAAATGGCCATGAGTATTTAGCTGTATGAAGAAACTCTGGAGGCTGATGAATGAAGTTGGCATGTACTTGGCATGAATGACACTTCTTTGTGAAATCGAAACAATCTTGTATCATTGAAGGCCAAAAGTATCCAAGCCTTCGAACCTGATCAGACAGTCTATGTCCAGACTGGTGGGCACCACAGACTCCTCCACGCACTTCTTTTATGACAGCCATTGTCTCTTCACCATCAATGCATCTTAAGAGAACTCCATCAAAACCATGTTTGTAGAGAATTTTCTCTAGGTGATATGGGCTATCATAAAGAGTAAAATTGACCATACGTCGCCAGATTTGTTCTTTCTCAGCTCTATCAGGTGGAAGTGTTCCATTTTGAAGGTATTCCCTGATAGGTGACATCCATCCTGTAGTATGACCATACGGTTCAGGAATGGGACAAATTTCATTAATTTCCTCTGTCCTGATTCGAACATAAAGTGAAATTTCATGATGGTGGGCAATACTGATGGTTGTCTTGTCCCGATTTGGATCTTCCAGATCTGTGGCTATATTAGCATATGCATCAGCTTGAGCATTTTTTGATCTTGGGACATAAGAAAATGTCGGTTCCAAAGGTAATTCTGCCATTAACTCTCTGATGTAATCATACAAAGGGATTAGTTCTTCTTTTCTGATGGCATAATCCCCATTGACTTGTTTGATTACCAGGTCTGAATCACCTTTCACATTTAAGTGATTCACTTGTGCTTGAAGTGCTAATTCCAAACCTACGATGAGAGCTTGGTATTCTGCTTCATTATTGGTACCACCTTCCCACAATAAGAAGGAATAAGGTAACACTGCCTTTTCTGGAGAAATGAGAACAATTCCTAAACCAACTTTGTTGAATTTAGGATTTTCCATTTTCCTCTCTGTTGGACTTCTGGAAGCACCAACAAAATACATTCTCATGCCTGAGAACTTTCTTGAATAGAGAAGACTTCCTCATCAGGGAGTTCAATATCTAAAGATGTGTCTTCCACTAAAGGGTGTTCAGCTAGGAAATCAGCCAGAGCCTGGCCCTTTATCGCCTTTTGAGACACATACTGAATATCGAATTGCTGCAAAATAACTTCCCACCTAGCCAGATGTCCTATAAGCAATGGACGACTTAGGATAAATTTGAGCAGGTTATTGTGAGATACCAATTGGACCTTGTGATGTTGCAGGTGGTGTCTCAACTTCTGAACTGCAAAGATTAATGCCAGGCAGCACTTCTCAATACTTGAATACCGGGTTTCTGCTTCAAGCATGGTTTGACTGAGATAGTAGAGGCTGTTTTCATTCCTAGAATCATTCTTTTGAGCAAGAAAGGAACACAATGATCTCTCTAGAGATTTCTCGTAGAGGATAAGTGGTCTTCCTTCAATAGGTGGCATGAGTACCAGTGGACTCAAGAGGTATTTCTTGAGAATATCGAATGCTTCTTGACATTATTCAGTCCACTGGTAAGTGACTCCCTTCTTCATCAATTTGGTGAAGGGTAAACTTTTACCAGCTAAATTGGCGATGAAACACCGAATATAGGCTAAGTGTACTTGAAGTCCTCTTAATTCTTTCAAATTTTGAGGAGGTGACATAACAAGGATTGACTTGGTCTTCTCAGGATCGACTTCAATACCAGGATGGCGTACAACAAAGCCGAGAAATTTTCCTGAGGTTACCCCAAAAGGACATTTTAAGGGGTTCATCTTCAAATTATGTTGTCGAAGCTTGCATAATATGACTTCAAAATCAGACAAGTGATTAGAACATTGTTTGTATTTAACTACCAAATTGTCTACATAGAATTCAACAAACTTCCCTAAGAAGGGTTTGAAGATATGATGCATGGCACGCTGATAAGTTGCACCTGCATTCTTTAAGCCAAAGGGCATTACCCGGTAGCAAAACACACCCTGAGGGGATCTGAAGGCTGTAGATTCCTCGTCTTCTGGGGCCATTCGGATCTGATTATATCCAGAATATCCATCCATGAAGGAAATTGCTTCATAGCCAGCTGTTGCATCAATTAGAAGTTCTGTAATCGGAACTGGGAAATCATCCTTAGGACAATGTCGATTAAGATCTCTGAAATCGATGCAAACTCTAATTTTTACGTTATTTTTATTTACAGGGACAATATTAGCCAACCATTTGGGATATTGAACTTCTCTAATGAAGTTAGCTTTGATAAGCTTATCCACTTCAGCTTCAATTTTGGAAGCATAAGTTAGGTGTGTTCTTCTCACGGCTTGCTTAAATCCTCGATGTTCTTCTGGTAAACCCAAATGATGAGTAGCAGCATTAGGATCAAGCCCGGGCATTTCTGTATAGTTCTAGGAAAATATATCATTATTTTTCTTTAGAAAAGAAATATACATCTCTTGCTCTTCAAGATTCATGGCCACACTGATTAAAGTCGGGTGTGGATCTCCTTTTGTACCCAGATTTATTTCTCTGAGTTCATCCACAGTGGTAGAGATACCCTCTTCAAATGCTGGAGGAGCATCTCTGAGATCTTCTTCTTCTTCTTCATCATGTGTTATTTCTTCTGTTTCTACTTTCATAGTAGATGATAAAGTAGAATTCTCATGATCTGAAGAGATGTCAAAATTTGCATATTTTGAAGAAGAAGCTTACATTTCCAACCCGATTGATGATGAAGGGTCTTCTATGGGTAATAAAGAGGATATGATGGATTGAGAATCGACATCATTGTTCACCTCTGATGTTTCTATAACTTCTTATGGCCTAATTGGCGAATCATAGACTTGTTGGATTTCAGCAGATGAAATGAAGATGTCACCATTTGTGCTTTCATCACTGCTTGGTAGATTACCAGTTTCTCCCATGTTGTCTGGCTTGATTGTCGTAATTGAAATTATGGATCTTTCCATAAGATTATTTTTATTTGGGTCTATCTTGTCAATTTGACTGATAGGTAAAACATAATCTATACTCACAAGTGTAAATGGATTTACTGGAATTTTTTCCAAACCATATGGAGCATTAACTTTGGTAATCTCCTTTGTTATGGATTTCTCCCTTTGCTTCATGTGATAGAATTCTTCCTCAATGTATTGAGACTCACATGTCTTGAATGGGGCCTTATCACCATACAACGTCCCAACTTGACCATAGAAACAATATTTAAGACATTTATTGTATGAAGAAGGGATAGCCGCATGTTGATGTAACTAGGGTCTTCTAAGCAAAATGTTAAAGGCTGAGTCTTGATCAACAACCATGAAATCTGAATTGAATACAAGATCTCCAAACTGAGTTCTGAGTGTAACTTCACCCATTGGTTCTTGTTCATTTTTATCATATCCATGTAGCATCATGGTGGAGGTAGATAAATCAGATTCTGTGAGGCCCAATCGACGAAGTGTACGAATGGGCATGAGGATGACTCTTGAACCATTGTCAATGAAAACTCTTCGAACATCCATGCCATTGACTTTTCCAGACAAGTACAATGGTCTAATATGTCCATGCACAACATCATATTCATCTTCATCAGTAAAGGATATTATTTCATGGCATTCTGTAGGATTATTCTCTATGTGATAGACTTCAACTGTAGCAATTTCAGTTTCAAACTCCTGAGGACTTGACAAAGCCTCGATGAGTGCTTCCCGAAGATCTTTTGACAGATTCAAAGCATCCAAAATTGATAACTTAGCTGGTACTTGGGCCATGTGTTTCAATATATCATACTTTTGATCCAGAGGTATGCGTTTCCCAATAGGAATATGTGGTTTAGAAGGTACCTTGGAAGCAGATGTTTTGGAAGTTGATGCATCCTGTATTGGGATAGGAGTTGGCAATATTCCTGGTTTTGGAAGATTAGACCGATTAGATCCATTTACTTGCTGAGAGGAAGAAGATGGAACCTTCAACTGGTCTTCCAAAATAACTGTGCCAGGACTGAATTTTCTATTGGTAGAAGAACTTTCTTGTTCTTGCTAAGCTCACTGAAGGGCTCTACCACGAGTTTCTGCTGCGTACACAGTTCTAGCAGGGGTAGAATTGGAATAGTGGCTTCCAAAAGATCCATGTCTTCCCCTGTATCCTGAGCCCCTAGAACTTCCTTCGATTCCTCTTTTTGATACAGGGAATTCAGGCTCATCAAAATTGAAACTGCGACTGGCATATGGATCTGTTAATTGAATCATATTAACAGAACTGAAGATTAACTCTTCGTCTGATGAAGACTCTGCCTGATTAGCCTGTTTAGGCTATGTTGTTTGGTGGGGCGGTTCTCGTGGCTCTGAAGTAGATGGCCTAAATTCCACCAAAGTCAGAGACAACTTAGGCTTTTACACATACTCATCTTCTTCTAATTCTTTTTCTTTCTTTGAATCATGTCGTTTCTTTGAGGACTTTCCCTCTGACGAAGAGGGTTTTTCCGCAACATTCATGGTAGAAGACACAATTGGTTTCCTTAATTGTGTTCGCAAAATAGAATGAGTTAGATTGATTGTCTTTCTGACCATCCAATCATCATACTTTTGTGCATTTTTTCTTTTCACTTTCGGCCATTCATCTTCCTCCTCTGGAACTGTAGCAGTGACACATGCTACCTGGGCTGAGGAGCCTTTCAATGTGACATGTCCTGACTCGACCATCTTTTGCAGGAGGTCTTTGAAGACAAAACACTCCTGGATGGGATGCCCCAATATTTGATGAAAAGGGCAATAATTAGGAAGGTATTCATCTCCTTTCTTGTTTGGCCTCTTGGGTATTGGAAATTGAACCAAATTGTTTTCCAGAGCCGAAATGAAATAACCAGGAACTTGTTCATTTCGGAAAGAATATGTTTTGCTCTTCAGATCCTCAAATTGTTTTCATCTTTGATCTTTTTGATCATCTAGATGAAAAGGCCTTTGTTGTTGGCGCTCAGAAGGTGGAGACCTTCGAGAAGATGAAGGTTTTGAGGTAGAAATAGGTACAGGTTCTTGTTTAAGCATAACTGTAGCAGTTTCTGCTTTACCCATTCTCTTTCCTGGAGCTGATGGAATTACACTAGATTTAGCCTTAGCCTGTATAAGGGAATCTTCAATCTGCTGAGCGATTGAAGTAAGGTCTCGAAACCCTCCTGTGTATTTCACAGGGATTAATGGCGTGCGTAATTCATTACACAGATTTGCCACATAGATTGGCAACAATTCTTCTTGAGGGAGTGCTAAAATCAATGAATATGTTAATCCCTTCCAGTGAGCAATGAAATCAGAGACACTTTCATTCTCCCTTTACTTACAATTTGTAAGATCGAAAATTGTTGTCTTTGGAAAAGTTGAGCTGAACTGAAGGAGGAATTTTTGGCGAAGATCCTCCCATCCGGTAATTGACCGGGATTTCAAGCTTGTATACCAAAAAAAAAGCTGGTCCTTGCAAGGTTCATATGAAGCATCTGAGTTTCACTGCTTCTTGCTGCTCCGAAGTTCCCATCATAGGATCGCAACAAGACATTTTATGCGTCAAATGCTGTTCAGGATCTCCTGATCCATTGAAAATAGGGAATACAGGTTTCCCAAAACTGGATGGAGGAGAAATTGAATCTACCCATTCAGGGTAAACTTTCTTTTCTGGTTGAACTTGTGCACGTTTCCCTTCTATAGTTTCTAACCGAGCTGTTAATGACTCAATAGTAGTTATTAACTTTTGAGAAACATCCGGTTGAACTTGGACTTGGGTAGGTGTAATGACTGGAGCTTGGACAAATGTGGCGATTGGTGCTGCAACTGATGGTAGCACTGCCAACTGTTGTTGCACTTGACCCATAGGATTAGACCTGTAAGGGTGTACTCATAGAGGATGATATTCCTGATCCATCTCAGTAGATGCAACAAATTCCCTTGGCTGAATGACTCCATCATGCTCACGAAGAAGACTACTCTGAAGTAGTTCTGCATTCAACCTCCTTAATTCCTTCATTTCTTCCACATGTTGTGCAAAACTTTTCTCTAGTGAGAGTGATTTACCTTCTCCAGAGGAAGGATATGTAACCTGGTTATTTCCCTTCCCTTTGTTGGATCCTTTTTGGAGAGGGGTAAGTGGGTTACATGAATGATTGCCTAGGTTCTGAGTAATCCTTTGACTTCATGTACGCACACCTTCTTCATTTGTGTCGGTGCGTACATATTCTTGAGCAGGAACATCTTCATCTGAGTCCCCTGAGTGAGCCTCATCTGGTGGATCAGGAACAACGGCATTGATGACATTGATTGATGCATAACTCATCGCATCCATTCTATCAACATTTCTGTGATATTTTCTTCTTCCATGTCTTTGATGAGACATTGCCTTTTGTTGATTCAATCCCTCAGGAACTTCTTGATGAACCGTAATTTGGAGGGAATCTCCTGATAATTTGGCTCTTTGTTCCTCTTGAGGTTTCTTACCCAATCGATAAAAGACCGACTTTCTCTGATGAGGGGATTGATGATTTGAAAAAGTCCCCAGTCCAGTGGACTGGGGCTGTTCCTGCTGTCCTCGCTCAACTCCCTGAATCCTTTTTGTTGATTCCAAGGGTTGGTTTAAAATATTCCCAAGTCTGGCGAGCTGGTGTGGTTCTTGACATGTTATGTCTGAGACTTTCTTGAAATTCCTCCTGATATTGCAAACCTTAGTCCGGAAATTAGCTGGATGCATTAATCTGTATCCACTTTTATCACCCGGTTCAACAGACCGTTGGATGATTTCCGACACTTCTGTCATTTGGTGACGTGCTTGTTCCAAACGAGAGGCATGTTCAATATTCTCGTTTGCTTGATGTAAGAGTAATTCAATAACTTGTTCTCTATATTCTTTATTTTTAGAGGAACTAGTTGAAGCATGTTCTTGGGAAAGCTTTTGATTACAAACAAAGCCCATTGACTATGGTCAGCCATGGGCAATAACATTGCATGAGACCATTTTCTGCGGGCTTTGCTGGCTGTAGAGTACCATGAAATGCAGTGCTCCATGAACACCCCATCCTATGACACGAATACCAGATGGTGCATTGTCAATTAACTGACGCAATATTCTTAGTGCGCCAAGACATGAACGTTGAAGGGCTCTCTGCTGCTTTTCAGCCTTCGAATATCGAGAGACTGATAGAGATACCAAATCAATCTGACGTTGTAACCCTTCTATTATCTTAAGATGATTTTCATATTCATTATAAGATAATACTTTCTTTTTCAACTGACAAAGATTTTTCCATATGTTGAGACAAATATCATGAATTTCATCTTCCGTCAACATTTCTGGAATATTATACTGAGAGTCATCCAGAGGCCAAAACATGACTGGCACTTCACCTTTCTCCAGTTGTTTTCTCATATTCAGCATTTCCTCTTTATCATTTGATGAAGATTCTTCTACCTTATTTGACCAGAGTTGGTGTTTCCTTGTTGCTTCATTGGATTCAACAGTATTGGTATATAAATAATTGATAAAACTAGAATATGCATGACTTAGGGGTGGTTTAGAGAATGACCTACACCCTGGGATATCTTCTGATTTAGAAAGTATTTCACCTGCTAGCGATGAAGCTTCAGACATGACTGGTTTCTCATTTGCAGGTGCCTCAAGATAAGAGTGCTTTCTCGGCACTACATTGTCCACTAGAGCATTTTCCGGGCAATGTGCATCACTACTGTGGAGAGGAATTTCGCAGTGAAATTCATCATCATGGGGAGGACCACTATAATGGGTTATAGAAAAAGATGAGATCTCTTTCTCCTCGGTCTTCTGACCACATAGAGGGTTCCTATGGCTCTCATCTGAATATGAAACTTTGAGATCAACCGAATTGTCATGAAGCAAGCCTTCATGAGGAAGAGTCTGTTAAAGACCTTAGGAATTAATGTTCCCATTATTGGGAATTGAGGGAGTAGAATCTTGAATTCCAACAGATAATTGTTTGAGAGCTTCAAAAACTCCATCATCGAGCAAGGCCTTATTAAAAATTGGCTCTTGATCTCCTGACTGTGCTGGGTGGGTCTTTTTCTTAGACGCCTTCTTACACACCTTGGAAACCACTTGTTGATGAAAGTGGCTGCTCTGAGCAGGTGTATGTGCCTAATCAGGAAATATGGTCAGGTTAGGCTAATGATCTCCTCTCAAATCAGGTGTATGTGCCTGACTTAGTCATCCGTATGATATGGGGGAGTATGCCCCATAACCCTCTTGGATTGGAATATATGTGTGTGTTTGTTCCGAAGTGAATTGTTGATGTATCACTCTACTGGTAGGGATATATTTATGTGTCTTTCCCTGAGATGCCGCTGAAGTTGTTATAATATCCTGGAAGGCATCCATAATATGAGCAGGGATTTGCTTCTGCTCTTTCACCATTGATAGAATATGCTTGGTGACTTCAGTTGCCGGAACGGGAATATATGTCCATTTCGGGCTTGGAGTAGGTGTATGTGCCTACTCATGTCCTCTTTTTCCTGTCAGTGAATCCTGACAGTACTCAAGTGTGGGGGCAGAGAGTTGAGTCTACCTCCTATTTGTTGTCAGGGCTTTCTGGCTAACTTCTCTGAATGCTACCAAGCGAGACTGTTGGTAGGCTTTATTAATACTAGCAGGTGTATGTTCCTGATGATTGCACTTCACCAAATGTGGTTGACAAGATCCATCATATGTAGTCAGACGAGCCTGGTGACTAGCTGATGATGTATAAACAGGTGTATGTTCCTACCTATAGTACTCTGCCGGAATTGCCATGCGAGATTGGCGTGATGCTGCCAGACGAGTCAGCTGGACAGCGGAATTAAAGCGGTTAGGTGTATGTTCCTGCTCGTTGCTTGCCACCAAGTTAGGTTGGTGGACTTCTTCGGAGATGGAAGAGATGACAACCTACTAACTGTTGACTGGATTCCGCCTCTGGTGGTTCGTCTTGCTTGCTCGGGTTCGAGGAACCTGAGCCGAATGCCTAGAGTCGTTACCCTCATCATGTTGAGGGAGCACTGCCGCACGAGTCTGGCAGCGATTATTGGTGGGATCCCTCAGGAAGGACTCCTGTCTGTTTGAATTAAGGTCCTGAGGGACCTACTCATTCACCTCCCCAGAGTAAGGGAGCGAATGGTGATTGTGTTCCAAGGATAACGACCCGAAACGGTTGGAGACGGTAGTCAACACCGCCTGCTTCTTGATCACTGGTCATCGTTGTCCGGACGACCGATGTGAGTTATTTACTTGGAGGGCTTGTCAGGCAGCCTCCGGAGTTGGGATGGTACTGTGTTGACAGAACTCCTTAACCAGTGCGTTTGATAACCAGCGTTGAAGATGCTGAGTAGGTGATATCGTCCTAAGAGCGGACGACGATCCAGCAGGAGTAGCAGCAGTGGCATTTGCAGCAGCAGTATTCACAGGTGTGAACTTGAGGGCAGCCATTCTTAGAAATGCAGAAGATCTTGGAAAAAGAGTGCATGTTTGATATAACAGACGTAATCAAGATAAATTCAGCCACTACATCTTTTGGATGAGCACATATGTCAATGATTGTTTTTGTTGGCCCTCTCATTGAGTTTTAAATAGGGGCCTAACAAATAGGTAAAACATCATTTTAACTAGGTTAAGGATTCACGTCGGGTTCACCATTTTTGTTTCCCTCGGAATCCAAGGATGACCGCCTTGATGGGAGGTTCAAACGTTCCAATCGGTTTCTAATGGGTTTGTTCGTAGAACCGGAAACATCCAATGATTCCACATCCATTCGGACATACTTTCCAAAGGTAGGTGCTCATTAGTTTGTGGAATGATGAGGCTTAGGAATTTTCATTGGTCGAGAGGATGGGAGGTCGGACTCATCACACCTTTTTGAGGGGAATTATTTTCTACTCTGGGACTCTCTTTATAGATTTAAGTTATGTTCATGAATCCTTATTACATTACCAAGTATAAAATAAGATTTCCTTCAGATCTAACAATCAATGATTAAATATTTAGGAAATTTAGAGAATATTTTGTATGTATTCGAGGTTCTTCATCGATAGAGAATCATCTGTATTTGTTAGAGATTCTTGTTCAATGGTACCCTTCGACACATTTATACAGAATTCTCTTGGTCATTATGATGACCATGCTGGTTTTAAAGCCACTCAGTGGGGCACTTGAAGTTTATTGTCATTAAAAAGGATATGGATTATTTTAGAGTTGGGATCGAACCCGTAGACGGGCTACCTACGTATCCTTTGTTTAGAAAAGGAATCAGAACCCACGTAGTTCGAGTAAGGGAGTATGATGTTTATGATTGATGGCTGAAAGAAGGATTTCACAATTACTTTTACACTCTAAGCTCACGTGAGTCATGCTCGGTGTGAGAAACAAGAGGTATTGGTAAATATTAGACAATTGTGCCATGAAAGATGCAATCATAAGAAATAATGTGGGGCTTATGTATGTATGACTGCCCAGATAAATGAAGGTTAGGATTTACTTTAGGGAAGAAATCTAGGAATAGGGTCCATAAAGGTATATGTGCTTCATGGAGATTTTGAATACTCTAACTTGGGTTTTACTCCTGAAAAGGAATCCAAGATCAAGGGTAAATTAGGACTGGTTAAGAGAATTATGACTGGGGCTTACTCCTGAAAAGGAGACCCAGAATAAAGGATTATTATTGGGGATTATTCCTAAAAAGGAGGCCCAGGTTAAGGGAATTATGGTTTGGGGCTTACTCCTGAGGAGGATTCCCAAATTAGGGGACTGGGGCTTACTCCTGAAGAGGATGCCCATATTTGAGACTAGGGATTACTCTTAAAAAGGAGGCCCAAGTTAAGGGATCTGGGGCTTATTCCTAAATAGGATGCCCAAAAATTGAGGGACTTGGGGCTTACTCCTAAAGAGGATGCCCAGATTTGGGAACTTTAAGAATTGGGGCTTACTCCTAAGGAAGATGCCCATATTTGAGACTGGGGCTTACTCCTGAAAAGGAAGCCCAGGTTAGGGGATCTGGGGCTTACTCCTAAGAGGATGCCCAAAAATTAAGGGACTTGGGGCTTACTCCTAAAGAGGATGCCCATATTAGAGGAATTACGACAGGGGATTATTTCTGAAAAGGAGACCCAGGTTAAGGATTCTCTCATCTTAAAGGATGAGGTTGAATGAATGAAATCTCAATCTTTAGTGACATAAAGATGTGTAAATCACTAGGTTTTAAGAGATATTCCACAAAATTCCTTTCAGATAAGGAAGTCAAATCAATAAATCATGACATAAAATGGCTTTGAAGAGTGTCTTGAATACTGAATCTTGAATAGGAAAGGTGTAATGGCTTAAGAGGGGTGAAATGGGCAAGAAAGGCACCAAAAATGGCAGGGGCGCGCAAGTCCTGGCAGGCGTGCATGTACTTCGTGGGTGCGCAAGTTTTGTTCGCGTAGGTCCTGGTCGCGCAGGTATGCCTACGCGACACATGGTGTACTTGCGCGATGGTTAACCAGTAGGGTAATACTTGATCGAATTTAGGTTAAGGCCTTTAGAATCCTCTTGAGGTTCTTCCATGAGAGGGGTGCACAGGTTCTATTGAAGGAGTAAGGTGGCGCGCAAGTGTGTCCATTTCCCTTAAGGGATGGCCACCTAGGCGTGCAAGTGTTGATGAGTTTCAACACTTAGGCCTTCCTCTCCATCTTTAGATCTTCCGTTATAGGTAAGAAAGTACCTTAGAAGTGTTCTGGAAGCTTTGAGAAGAGACTAGGGCACCGGGAGCTCAAATATGGGTTTCTGGAAAAAAAATCCTCTTGAAATGGGGGGCCCACAGGGTCTATTTATAGGTAGGATATGACCCCAGGCAGTTACCACTTAGGTCGCGCAAGTCACTTGCGCGACCATGAGGCGGCGCGCAAGTGTACTTGCATAACCACTAGGCGGAGCGCAAGTGTACTTGCACAACCACTAGGCGGCGCGCAAGTGTACTTGCCCGACCACTAGGCGGCGCACAAGTGTACTTGCACGACCATGAGGCAACTTGCACGACCTATGGGCAATGTTCTCCTTGTTCATCCCTTTGTCTATTTTTTATGTTTCTTCAAAGGATGAATCACTTTGGACTAAGGTATTTCCCTTTTTCAGACGTTAGACTCTGTGATGGAAAGGAGCGTCAACAACAAGGAATATAAGGCCAAATGGATTCTTAGGCATGTGATACATATACACACCATATAGGTTGTAGAGGTTTACATTAGGTGTTGGTTTAGTCATATGGTGGGGTATATTTTACTCTATCTGAAACCCTAGCTATTGCACCAATGAGATACATGGCTTGTGTTATTCTAAACTATATGTGGTGTAGTTAGGTATTTCAACCCAGATTCATCTCTTTTCCCCAAAATTATGTTTTCTTCACTAATTTTACCTCCAATCACACATTAACCTCCATATAATATATCAATCATGAATATAGTAGTGATGGATATCAATCTCCATCCTTCAATCTCTAGAAATGAAATCTACCACCATTCGTGTAAGAATCTCATAGTCATTCATCACACCATAGAAAGATATCCCCCCTCCTTGCCTTCATATTTCTCCCCAAACTAATGATCAATCCATTTTCTATATCCACTAACATTAAAATCCAAAAAACTCACATGGTTTAAGGATTCGGTCACATTTTGAATTGGACCATGAACATTGAATCATTGTCCCACATATAAGTCACTGATGAATATGTAAAGAATGGTGGGAGAAAACCAAATAAACAAATAAAATATCATTTATGTCCATTTCAATCCAAACCATCATTTTTTGGTGTGAAAATTGAAGAACTGATTAAAAACAAGACAAAAAATTAATCCATGACATATTGGAAATTCCAAAATTGATAGGGGTGTTTAATATCTAATATAAACCCAAATGAAGAATAATCATTTTAAGATTGAATATTCTTAAAGAATGAATCAAATCCAACAATAAAAAAATCTCTACCTCATCAATGGTATGATCATTGGAGATTAATATATTCTTGATGGATTTTTTGGCGATTCTCATCAAGTTCATTTTTTATCCCATGAATCTTCTTTGACAACACACTGAGATTCCCCTTATGATATCTCCTCTCAAATATCTTAGAATTATGTATATATCCAGATATAATTGTGATAGAAAAATTTAAATAGAGGATTATTAGGTTAAATAATTAATTAAGTGATTTTATTAAATTTTTAAGTTATTCTTATAACTTTGTCTGCGACTGCAGATTATTGTGGGTCCCCATGTGAATAGAACTTTAATTATTCCTTGGATAAAACTCACATTCTGAAATCAAACATAGTTTTATTTTTTCGATCTAATTCCCCTTTAAATAGACATAAGTGTTTCATCACAAAATCATGCAGGCAATCTAAAAAAATATTTTTATATATAATATATTTTTATAAATTCGTTGTCGGGATCAAAATTTCGTGATGGATCTGCCCAAGGGTAAACACCAGACTCGTGAATCAAATTAAAAATTAGATAGATTTTCTAAGTTCATCTAATAAAATAAATTCACAATTTTTCCCATGGGTAGTCATCAGGACTCCAAAACTCAAAATTAAGCTAAGTCTCGATCAGGAGAAACCTAGGTCTCTACACGTACGGGCTAAAAAATCAAGCTTAATATATTTTTATTAAGACCCCTCCACACTAGAAATTTTATTCCAACAATGTAAATGGGTAAAAATGACACCCCAAAATTAATAAAACCATCAGATAATTTTTTGAGGTCATATGCTATCATAAATTTATAATTTTACCGTTGGGGAGGCTTCGGGACTCTAAAACTAAAAATTGAGATAAGTCTCGATCGAGAAAACATGAATCTCTACATGAACCATTCAATTTAATTTCTATAATAATTTTATTATTCAATGTTATAAACTCTTTTTACAGGGGTTAATACCACTTATTTTTCTCCTTAATAAAAGCATTAAGGTGACTAATTACCTTAGATTTATCTTCACTTCTCAACATGAAATAAACTACTTCTCCACATGATTCTTGATTTTATACATTTTATAATATAACCTTCTCTAAATTAGTGATTTTATTTTCATGTTGATCAATATATTCCAAATAATCTTTAAAAAATCCTTAATCATACTATTGTTTGTTGTAGTGTATCGAAGTCCTCAGTAGAACCCTCAAATTTCACCTAAAATCAAGTATTCCTTATAACTCATTTTATTTATCATTTTTGGTTTGAGATTTCTCAATTATTACTATCAAGGAATCCTTTTTATCTAAGATTAATTAAGTTTCACCTTTTTCAATTAGATCTCCTCATTATCATCCTCTCCCTTTCTCACTAAGCTCTTCCACTGAAACTTCTTTCCAAATGTACTTTTAGATTTAAAGTTATAATTATGGGAAACATCCTTTGTTATTTTAGTGTATATTAACCTTCAAGTTCTTAATTTACCTTATTTAGACATCTCATAGGAATATGACCAACCATTCTATAATTAAATCATGTAAATGGTATCTTTCCTTCAAACCTTCCCCTACCTCAATTGAACTTGATAGTAACGAGAGATAAAAAACTAGTCAATTGTGTCTTCTTATTAATTTATAACATTAGAAATCTCATTTTTCTCCATATATTTAAATTCTATTTCCTTTGATAAAGTTCCTAAATTACTTTCTAGATTCATTAGCATTTCATAATCCACTAAATTTTTATACAAGTCATTGAGAGATATTTTCATGAGATTTCCCTCTTGAATGGTTAATACATTTGGATTTTACAAAGGTTATAATATTCCAAGAATATTTTTTTACAATTCCAACATACTTCATTTCAACATAGGGCCCATGAATAGCTCCAAAAACCATGATCATATAGTTGAAGAACTCATAAATTTTTTTATTTGGGCTTATCTTTAAATCATCAAAAATATTGTTCAGTACTTGGAATGTCACCTCATTTATTTTCTTATCCTTCATAGATTTGTTGAGTTTATAAAAAAAATCTAGTGGTTTTTAAATTCATAACCATCATATAAATTTTATTCAACAATTCTCTGGATAGTGAATTTTATTCCTTTTCATCAACATTGAGTAATTTTTTATCTGATTCCATCATAGATAAATTTATACATCACTAACATGTATTCCATGAATAGAGTCTAAGTAAACATCATGTATGAGAGACTGTAGATTTTATCTCATTTGGTTCTTCCAAGTTTGATAATTACAATCATTAAAAAAAGTAACCCCTTTCTTGTTAATCACATTCACTATAATTATAAACTTACACTAATAGATTCATCAAGTTTGAACCGTAATGATATAATACTAATTGTTGTAACCACAACATCCCAACACACCCTAAGGGGTGAAATATGGTGTGTAAATATTTTTCATCTTCAATTGTATCTTTTTCTTTCATTTTCAAGAACTTATGTAACATGTTGATTTCATAATTACATATCCTTAAATTCACGATAAATAAATATAAATGAAAGGATATGGATATAATACTTGGTTAACTAGTAAGGGTTACACCAAGGAGAATACACCATCATTTTTATGATATATTAGAGCATATCACTATAAAATATTATGATTACAAAATTTAAGAATTGTGTACTATCAATCCAAGGGTTACTTCCTCAAGTTACCACTTTAAACACTGCACTGAGATAATAAATACAATATTATAATATAAAGGTATCTTATAATGAGATTATAAGGAATAATTAACACAAAACCATTGAGGGTGTTTTCATTATTCTTAATATTCCTATATCAAATTCTAGATCTTCATTAAAATTATTCATGATTATTCTTTTCTATATGTCTTTATTGATGTGGCAGTTTCTTCTTCTAAAAACCATACCTTTCTTCCTACAAAGATATATTCTTTATACTTATAAATTCTTCTTACTTTGAATTACATGTGTCACATGATGATATTACATTACATTAATTCAAAAATAAATTAATTTAATTCCCATTTAAATCCACTTGTGTTCATATATCCATATCATCTCAAATATCAATTTTTTAAAAAAAGAACCATAAATTACAGCATGTAGAGGACCCAATAATTATATGAATATGACCACCTAAACCTTTTATCACCAAGTACCATGACACATTCATCTTCATATCCTATAAAATCCAACCATTTTTAATTTCATATTTGACTAAATCAGGAATGGCCACGATATAGCACACTCTAAACCATGGAATTGTTAAGTTTTATGAGAAAACAATTGTACTACAACCCCCATTATAAAATGTTTCACATTTCCCCAATAATCCATAAAATTCAACAACTAAAACTCCTTATGAAATATCCTCCACTATGATCATCTACCTATTTCTTAATTTAACCTAGAAATGTTCAAATGAAAAATAACTTGTGAAGTGGAATAGTAAACTTGAAAATCCTATTTTGGTTATTCATACATGAAACCCATAAAGTATTACTCTATAACAATTTCTATGAATATTATTTATTACAAGAGATTTTTTAATCCCACAATGGTGTCTGTTATGACAATTTCCACCATTTGTTCCATATTTCAATTCAACCATAAAGACCATGATATACACTCCAGAGAGCATAATGGATTTCATATCATTTTACTTCTACAAAAACATCTTTCACAATAGAATAGTTTCTATTAAATTTTCTTTCAAAACTTCAACCACACATCATGATATAAAAAAATTCCACAAACTCATTGAGTTTTCTGATTAAATCTTCACCATGATATAGACCATGCTAAAATGAGTGTGGTATCAACATTATTTACTCAAATCTCATTCAATTTCAACCATTTTTCTCTAATATTATTTAATACTTGTTCCATTCCAAATATCACTAAAACATTTCTCTCAAACCTTGACTGAAAACAGACACAAACATTAATATATTGACTCTAACATTCTCCTATTGATCCAAAAAACTCAACCATTGAAGACCATTGTTCTAATAAGAATCCTAAAAATTATTCTATTCCAGGTGTAACTTTAAATATGACCTAATTAGGACCCATGATTTTTCTCCCAAATTTTTGGACTCGCTAAACCACCTTTTGGTTCTCCTTAAAGGTCTGGGGTGCAAAAAAAGTCAGGAAAGTGCATGCCCAATGATGTTTCATCACCTTATCCAATGGAAAATCCATAATAATATGACTATGAATCATCATGTCTAATAAATATAACTAAAAAAATTGAAAAAAATCATAGAACTTACGGAGAGGATATTTTCATGTTAAATTTATAATTAATTTATAATAATGAATTACCTCATCATGTAATTATTTCTTTAATGAATATTTTGATAAATTTGTATGTCGTTTGACTCATATCATTTTTCTGATGAAAGGATCCAAACTGCAATCCCTATATTGTTATCCATACATGCTCTACAAATCTCATAACATCACTGATGGAACTTTGGGTGCAAGCATGAAGATGTAGATCATCTTGTTCCATTCATCATTAACTACAACCAGGCTTACTTTGGGATTAAATTATATTTTTCTCCTTTTCTCTTGGTCTTGAGAGGGTGGAGGTGGAGGATCATCTCTCATATTTGAGAGAATTTTTGAGAGAGTTCTCTTCAATATTGAGAAAATTATTTTTAGAGTAAATATTGTGCACAATAAATCACATCACCCAAGGAAATGATACAAAATGGTAATATATAGTTTGGGTAAAAAAATTCATAATTGTACAGTGTCCCTTCATCAAATATTATATATAATATATTCCCTTTTTTAAATAATAATAATATTATTATTTTCCATGGAATGTGCTAACTCATGATTTTTTTTGAATCATTTATTAAATCAATCAATCAATATTTATTCAAATGATATTAAAAAATGTTATATCATTCATGTCATCCCTGAACTCATCCCATTTATCCCCTTAGCATTTACCAACCCTCTAATAATAAATATTTTTCTAAATAAATATTATCCACTCAATAAATATGTATATTACTCACTAACTTTTGAATAAATATATTTATTCCAATAAATATTATATCCACATATTTGTTGATAAATATTTATTTTCTATTCACATAATTAAATAAAATATTTATATGAATCCAATAATTAACTTGTGAATATATAAATATTTATTTATTACCTTGTGACTAATAAACAATAGATAAATAAATATTTTATTCATTGGTCATGTGAATAAATATTTATTTAATATTCAACTCACAAATATATTCTAACTCGAATATAATTGGCGAATTAATACCTATGAAAAAAACCTGAATAATTATTATTAAACTAGATTCTAAACAATATATATTCTAAATATTAAATTAAAACATAATTTAATCTAAGATTCATGGCTACACTTAGTGTTTGACCCTCTAAGCCTATTTCTCAGTGGAATTTTGTTATCTTGTCTAAATTCTTAGATTGGTGTCTAAAATAGTCAAGTTTCCCATAATAAATGAAGTTAATATTTAAATGATATAAAACTTATATGAATTATTATCTTGTAATATAATCTCTTTATATCACTGTCTCATCAGGTATGTTTCATAATTTTATCATTATAATATATACTTGAATTCTATTTCTTTGACTACCAAAAATAAACTCATCGATGAACTAACATGGAAACCAATTTAGTCCAACAAATCCATTTCAATCAAAGGGCCTAACATATCTACTTTCACTAAAATAGAGGTGAAAGATCATTTCTTTACTTATTATTTAATATTATATCACTTATGGAACACCCATTATATCGTACCTTTCATAAAAATATGTATTCATAGTTTTTATCAATACATGAAAGTACATGATTCATGATATACATTAATAATAATCTAAAAACTAAGTAATAACACACACAATTACATATAGGGATATCCAATAACACATAAATATATGTAATTCATTTTAGTGTGTCCATCTTCATATCTCGTACCATGGAGATTACCAAGTTTGAAGTCCATGATAATAAACCTCATCTAATTATGATCATCAAGAACCCAATAGTAAAAAATAATTTGTGGCCCATAAAATAATTTTATCCTAACTATAGTAAATATGTTTAAGAATGTTTTCATGGAACTTAAAGGTTCTCAATATAGTGGGGAAATTTTATGAATTTTCTTTGTGAAAAATACTCTAAGAACCTTATAATATTATTGTTACATCAAATAACAATCATTATATAATAATATACTAATTAATATAGTAATTTAAAGTAAAAGACTTATTTGTTTCTATGGAGGAAAATCTAAGAAACTCCCACTTTCACTAGATCTAACTATTAAAAAAAATTAGTCTACTAGATCTCATGTGATATTCATGCTTTTGTTTAAATAAGGATTTAGTAAATGGGTCGACTATGTTTTACTTCATGGAAGCATTGTTTACTAAAACATAACCACTCTTAGAAAAATCCATTAAAAAGTAATACTTATGAAGTATATGCTTTGTCCCTTGATGTGACATTATCTCCTCAGTATGAACTATCTCTTCAGTATTATCCCAATACGGTGTGATTGCATCTTTACTGTTAAGTATAACATTAAGAACCTAGATGAAGTTTTATTTCCAAACTACTTCTTTAGTTGCATCAAATGTCAAAATATACTCAGACTCTACTGTAGAATCAGCAGTCATGGGATACTTTAAACTCTTCCAGCTCACAACTCCTCTCGTAATATAGAATACATATCCCGAATATGATTTCAGATCATTCTGATATGTATGGAAACATTCATTTTTATATACCCTGATTACCAGTTCCTAATATCCTTTATAAACTAGGATCCTATCATTAGTATGCCTCATGTTCTTTAAGATAGTAGTTAAAGTCATCCATTGGTTTTCTCTGAGGACTTCTTGATATTTACCTGTTATGATAATGGCATATGAAACCTCAAGCCTGGTACATAATATATCATACATGATGGATCCTTCCATAAATGTATGAGGGATTATACTCATCCTCTATCTCTATCTCTATCTTATATTGTGTTTGAATATTTATTTTCTTGGAGAGATGTATGTCATTTTACATTGACAACAATCCCCTCTTGTACTAGTCTATATTTAATTTATTTAATACTTTGTCAATATATATAACCTAACTTAGTCCAAGAATCCTATTAGATCTAACATGGTAGATCTTGATACCCATAATTTAAGCTACTTAACCTAAGTATTTCATAGAGAAACATTTGTTTAACCATGTCTTAACATATATTAGGACTAGTATCTTATTTCCAATTGATAGTATATCATCAACATATACAACTAAGAAAACAAATTCACTCCCATTAAACCTATTATAGACATAGATGTCACATTCATTATTTATAAAATCAAATTCCCTTATGACTTAATCAAAGTAAATGTTCTATGATCATGATGCTTGATTCAACCCATAAATGGATCTCTATAAATTTCATACCTTATTATCATATCATGGATTAAAAACCCATCTAATTATTCCATA
Organism: Viscum album; assembly: GCA_963277665.1. NCBI lineage: Eukaryota > Viridiplantae > Streptophyta > Magnoliopsida > Santalales > Viscaceae > Viscum > Viscum album. Next base: position 1,491,136,877 of record OY728152.1, read on the forward strand.
TTGACATCTTCCATGAGGTTTACATTAAGGTAAGAATTTTTTACATCCATTTATCAAAACTCAAAATAATGGTAAGATATTATAGAAAGTATAATTTTGATAGATTTCATCATGGTGACTAATGAAAAGGTTTCCCCATAGTTTATTTCTGGATGTTTCTCAAACCCTTTAGAAACTTATCATGCCTTATGGATACCAACTTATCCATCCATATCTTGTTTCGGGATAAATACCCATTTTTACCCAATAGGATTTACATAAAATATAAGATCCACTAAAACCCAAACATAGTTTTGATACATGTAATCCATTTCAAATTACATATTTTCTTTCCACCATGAAACTTTTTACCTATTATTTCTTCCTAAATAGTGATAGGTTTGTCATCATAAACTAATAATGCTTCATCTTCCATGGTGACTAAAATACCATATCTTTTTTCTTCTCTAATATAACGAACCATACTTTACATACATTGATATTACTTCTAATGTGAAGAATATTCATTACAAAATATAACAAATCTATGATAGGACCATATATGTATAGTGTATTTAGAAACTGGGAAACATAAAAAACTAGTTCATAAGACATCTTCATTGTCACCAACTTATTTTTCCATAACTAGACCCCCTTTTGAAATATCTTACTTAATATCCTTCTTTATGACCAGGGGAAAAGAAACATATGAAAGGATGGGATCAAATTTTCAGTAAGGTTAAACAATAGAGATATAAATCATATCATAATCATAAGACATAATGACAAAACATTTTAAAATATTATCCTACATATGTAAGATTGTGATATCATGTCATGGGATAAATCATGAAAGTTCATACTCAAAATTCATAACAGAAGACATGAAGTTTTTTGGCATAAAAATAATTATATAAAATAATTTAATATTCGTCAAGTATCATTTACAAGACCATAATAGCAGACAATAGAATGTCCTTCGCTGTAAAAAACAACATGCCTCACGCACTAGCTGGTATCCAAAATTTTCTGACTGTTACTCCTCCTGTCATGTTCCATCAGCTAGAGTTTTTCGCACCGGGTTCCTTCGATACTGGATTGAGACACACTTTGGGGGTCCTTCTCATCCTCCAGAGGCTGTTTTTTTCCTATCAATCTTATAAGGCATGTGGTTTCCTTCAAGGAGGCGATGTTCAGATCATCCTACGTCTCCCAGCAACCTTGTTTCCTAGAGTCTCTCCTGGTGACCCCATTAGTTTCTTGGGATGTTTCTTGCCTATCCATAGAAATATTAGTGGCATCATTATACGAGGCTATGGTTGGAATAAAATAGACTCTATTAGCTTATTTTGGGGCAGAAATCCACCTATTCAGGTCCTTAAATGTTCGGTGGATTCCTGGGGGCTACAGGCTCCGTCACGTATATCAGTGGTCCATCGCCTCTCTTTTTTGCTTTGTCTTATTATCAGAATCGGATTTTATCCATTCTTGGTGTAAATATCCCTACTGAGTGGGTCGGTGATTTTTTAGTCTAGCACGGTGGTCTTTGGAGGCTCACAAAGTTTAAGAAAGTCTGAAGGTTGTGGTTTGGATTAGCTTACTTAGGCTCCCTATTCCTTTTTAGAATGGGGCTCTTCTCAAAGCTATAGGATATTTCCTTGGGGGTTTACTCTGTGTGGATGAGAGTACCCGATGTGGTGCAGACCTATTAGTTGCCTAGATGTGCATGGAGTTAGACCTGTCATATCCAATTCTAGAGAATCTTTCCCTAAAGGTTCAAGGATCAGTGTTGTGGTTTCAAGATATCATGTACCCTGTGTTTACTAGGTTCTGTGACTCCTATCTCCTCCAAGGGCACTCCCTGTATTTGTGTAAGTATCATCGCTAAGTATTTTTCCACCAAAAAAGTTAGGCATGGTCTAGGGATTGATGCTCCGGTCTGAGGGACGGTTGGGCCCTCAACTATCCATCTGTTTCCTCAGATTGAGGCTTATCTTCCAGATCTGGGGTACCCTGAGTGCATCCCTTGCTCCTCCTCTTTGGTCTGCGTCTCCTTGTCTAGTGTGGCTCTGGGATCCCATTCTAATAGTTACCCCCTGCTTGGATGGCAGAATTTTTTGGATGGATCTTTGGCCCCCTCCAGTTTCTTTTGATGGGTGGTCTTCTGAAATACTTTATGTGGACTCCCGCTGGCCTGTTGGAGCCCTTGGTGTTTTCATTTCTGATGCCAATGGATCCTCTTGAAGTTGCAGGGCAGCCTGAGTTTGGAGGTATTCCTAATGCTCCCTCCCTCTTATTGAATTTGGTTGCTTCCAAACATGTGTATGGTAATACTAGGCCAGTTTAGTTTGTAAATCAAACGTCATTGGATAAGGGAAAACATCTAATGATCATGTTTCCTCTGAGTGCATTGAGAGGGAAGACCCTAAGGTTTCATTCTCACTAGTATTCATCTCATCCATTCCTCACAAACCATGGTTTGGGGGTGTGCACTTGATCAAAGGTAATGCTACAAAGGATTCAGAATCAAGATAGATTCTCCTTCTCTCTTGAGACCATGTTTCTGGGGGGGAAAGCTGGGAAGAAGTTGTACCAATGATACCCATCCTTATATGGAAATATCATGGGCTTGGTTCTAGGATAAAAACATACTTCTTGGCTTCAGAGATCAAGAAACACAAGGCTCTCATTTCTATGATTTTGGAACATAAAAAAAACCTAGAAAAATGAAACAGTACACTCAAAGGATCATAATGCAGGATTCGATGCATGCAGCTCCAACCAACTAGCATATTTGGATTTTCTGGAATAGAAACATTGTGGTGGATCTGATCTAGGCAGGGGACCAGTTTATTACAATGAGGGTGAAAAATGGCCACTACACTCTCTTTGATTCCTTTTTTTATGGAAGATGTGAAAATATGAGAAGAGAAAATTTGTCGCAATAGCTCTGTTCTTTCGACCTAGGAGACGATCCTTAGATAGTTGGAGGTGACATTAACATCATCACTAAGCCAGTTGATAAGAAGGTACATGGGGTGTTTCCACGCTAATCCAGTATGTAATTTTTCTAGTTCATGGAAATTAAGGGTCTTATGGTCCTAGTGTACTTTGGGGATCAATTTACATGGTGTAGTGACCAAAGAGGAAATAGACATTGCTGGAGTCGGATTGACTAATGCCTTTCTAACCTTCATGTGGTCACTACATTTGTGAATGCCAAGGTAAACCACTTGGTTCATGGGATATCTGACCATTCACTATTACTATTTTATATGGTCCCCATGCAGTATTACCAAGAGTTGTTTAGGTTCTATGACCAATGGACAGATAATCCTGAGTTTCCTCATCTGGTTAGGACATCATGGGGGATCCGGTGCAAGGCCACTACTGGGTGGCTATTCATAAAAAACATAGGCAGCTAAAAAAAAGTCTATAAGCGTGGGTAGTGGACCTCACATATATTGACCAAGGGATGGATGATCTTAATTGGGATATCGAGCATCTGGAAGGAGAATTGGAGGAATATTGGTATAGTATCCCACTTTTTTATTACCTAACATTTCATTACATTTTACAAACAGAGGATCTTTAAAGCCTAGTGTCTTGGAAATCAGGAACATAAAACATGATAACAACATAAAACATTCTTATAAACCACTTTTAAGGCTTCTTAATTGTTCATCCTAAGTTCATTATAGAATCTCATAACCTGGGAGCATACATCAAAGGAAAGCGTGAGCAGGAGGCCCAATAAGGGAAACAAGAGAAACATTTTACATGTGAACTTGAGATACATCAATAAAGTCATGATAAATAAATTTAAGGCATGAGAAATAGATCATGAGGCATATCATTATAAAAATAACGTGTTTCATAACTTGAATATGTGGCTAAAACATTTAACTTAGACAATCATTTCTGTATCACCAAGTTCCATCCCCAAGGTGTCATTAAATTTTTTTACCAAGGTTATTCACCAAGGTATCGTTAAAATAGTCATCTCTAGAGATTAAGTATTTACCCAATGCATTAAAGAGCTATCAGGGCGCACCCTTAACTTGTATTTATTATCATGTGATCCACATATATCATCACCAAACATTTCATAAATAACCCATATATCATAAAAGAAATGGGTTTCATTTCATAATCATAACGTTTTAAAAACTGCTTTAAAGACATGATCTTTATGTCACTTTAAACCCACGGAAAAGGAAAGTGGGTTTCAAGTATGTAAATCCCAGAATTAAAATAGAAAATTTTGAGATATATGTGAATACCCCTGTAGAAGAAATATCTTTGAGTATTAACTTAATAAAATAAAATAATTTGAGAAAAAGAGAAAGACATTTTGAGACGAAAATTTTGCAGCATAACGGCTATGTTACAGGGTTTTAGAAAACATTGAAAAGAGAGGCGAAATGGGTCACCCACTCATAAATGATCCATAAAACAGTAGGGGGAAATAATATTAAGGATTTAAGAACATGGTAATGAAATTTGAAAGATATACCATATGAAATGAAGAACATGAAGGGAAGACAAAAATAAGATTTCTCTTATGAAAATTCGGCAGCCTAACGATGTTACTTAAAACATCAAAAAATGAATTGATGAGATAAAATAGGGTATCTCATCATATGAACATAAAAAGTACAGTATGATAGATATAGAAGATCATAACCCAACATACGAAAAGTAACTTGAAAGAAATGACATGAAAATATAACTTGAAAAATGAGAAGGCTGGAAGAATCCCTTACAAAAGTTCAGCAGCCTAATGACGCCACTTAAACATTCATAAAATGAAATGATGAGAGTAAGAGGGGATATATCATACTATGATAATGAAAAGTTCAGTAATAGGAATATAAAATAACAGACCCCAACATAAAAACATAGGTCTTAAATGAAATGGCATACAAAAGGGTACATGAAAAGAAAGAAAGAGGTATGATCCCTTACCTTGAAGAGTAACTTCAAAATCATGATGTTTGGGACATTGGGAGGCTTGAAGGCACATTGGGAGGACTCCTTGGGAGGTAAGGAGACCATAACATCGTTGAGGAGGATTTTGGAATGGAAAGGATGAGAGAATGGATTGTTATTTATAGGGGAAGTGAGGGGACAAGGCATTAATGGCCAAGGGACACCACATTGGTGGTATTGGAAAAACCATGGGCTTTCCCATGGTATTTTCCCATGGTATTGGCCACTTAGAACACCTAATACCTTATCTTACTATTCATAAGTCGACCAGAATTATTGAATAATTAATACATCCTTAATGATGTCATTAAACACCCGAAACCCAAAAACTGTATTTTCCCTTTTCACCGAAAATTCAACTTTCTCAGAAAAATCCCAAAATTTCACCTTAACCAAATATTGATTCTATGATTTCAAAAATGAACTCCATTTTATGAAAATAATTTTCTAAATATTTTTAATTTAATTTTTAAATAAAAACACTATTCACTGAAAATTTAACTGTTTCATAAAAATCCCAAAAATTCACCTTAACCAAATATTGATGCTCTAATTTCAAAAATGAACTCCATTTTATGAAAATAATTTTTTAAATATTTTTAATTTAATTTCATAAATAAAAAACACAATTCACCTGAAAAAACTAATACTTAACCAATAATTTCTGAAACAGTTATTTACCTATTTTATTGAATCACATTACTTAACCAATGTGCCTAAATTATATTAATACTTTCTTTAAGTGAGATTACTAATCCATTTGGTCACATTACTAATCCTAAGTGTAAAATCACTATTCATAATTTACTATTCATTGAAAATTAAGTTGATCTTATTAGACTCTAAATTTCATACTGAACATAACTGTAGAAGACCATTTTTTGAAAATCATTAAACATTTTTAATTATTTATGGTTTACATAAATATTTTTAAAAAAGACTTTTTCTAAAATTCATCAATAATATTCATACTATATTTATCTGGACATTTACAAATTCAAAAACATCAGCATAATAAGAAATCATAATTTTTAATTAAATCAAAGGATTACACAAGGAAGTTACGGTCTCGTTACATAACCCGTTATAACACCAGCAAAGGACCTAAGAGTAAGGTGTGCTAGGGTGATAGAATCTTGGGGTGGCTCAGCTAACATTTCACGAGTAGCGATTTCTATCATCTTGAACTTCTTGTGAAGGCGATTCCATTCCAGCTTCACATGATGATGTTCGGCTTGGGTTTGGTCCAGAACAAAGCCCAAAGGTGCTACCTCCTTCCCGAGTTCTGTCAGATGGGCTTTGATTGGCCCAAGACTACTGGATGGGGCCATCGAATCTTCTTTCTATATTAATTAATCAAGATCACTTGTTTTTATAGACAATAATCGCAACATTTAGTTTCCAATGGTCTTATTGACCAATGGTCATATAACAATCGAAACTCAACGGTCTTATTTTAATTATACTCATTTTATTAAATGAAATAGTTTTGTTGAGTATAAAATAAAATAACACACAATGTTAGGAAACAAAAAAATTTCAAAATTTCCAATCGTTACAATATTCCCCCTTAAGAAATTGCATCCTCGCAATTTTAAAATTGGGCTTGTAAATTTCATTGAAATTCCCACATCAGAAAAGAGTCTGTAAAACTATTACTTTAAAAGAAAGAAAGGGAAGTACAAAGGTCACCTGAGTTAACCCATACTAGGATTCCATGTTGGAAAACATGGATATGGAAGAGAAACCAAAGTGTCAAGTTCTGATGGAGAGTGATAGAAAACATGATTAGGATAAAATTAACCACAAGAAGATCACAAACTTATGATGTGTTTAATGTTCTTTGATTACCCAGTAGGAAATTTAAACCAACAACGTTTTTTTTTACGTTCGTTTTCATAGTTTTGAGGAATTAATTTACTACATAGAATAAAAACATTAGGAAATATATTTACCTTCAAGTATAGTTTCATCCCTTAATAAGTTTCCACCAAGACTAATCTTTTATCCAAATAATGAGCATTCAAAAATACTTGGTCTCATCGAAAGCACAAGAATATTCTTCTAGAGAATCACATAATCCACAAAAAGAATAACAATATTTTTCCCTTTTCTTTAGTCATCAACTAAAACTAAAAATGTTAGTATGAGTTCATATAATCCCCAAAAAGGATAATCCTATATAAAAATAAATATGACTATTAATCTCCAAAATTCAACAAAATTACCCAAAGTTCCAGAAAGACCATTCAATACACAACCATCCTAAAAATTCTTTAGAATAATCGAAACTAAGATTGGAACCCAAAACTCGGAAGGATTTAATCACATAGTCTTCCCCAATAAATCTTAACATTTATCTCCAAATAACATCGAACACTATTAAAGTATCCTATTAAACTATAATTAACCTATTCACATATTCTCTATTCTAGGTTCATCATTTTCCAGAAATAATCAAAATCACCATATGTCCACAATAAATACATAAATTCCTACAAAAAAAATTCAATCATTCCTCTTCAAATTAAATCATGTAGTATTTTATTTCCCTTGGGAATATAGTACTCCAAAAGAGAAAACATCGTCCAATATAACCTTTATCATTTAATCACCAAATCATTTTCCTATACAAAGGATATCCATTTGATAAAACATAAGTTTCCAAAATCAACTTATTCTTGATCCATAAAAATAGCAGTTTCATTAGTTAGTCCGAAGGGCATAACAACAAACTCATAATGCCCATATCTCTATTGGAAGATAGTTTTTGGAATATCATCATTCTTCATGCTCAATTGATGATAACTAGAATGAAGATAAATCTTAGAGAAGAATTGAGTCCCATGAGGTTGGTCAAATAAGTCATCAATTCTTGGAAGAGAGTATTTGTTCTTCACTACGATACCTTTCAGTTCTCTATGATCAGTACATAGCTGCATCGATCCATCCTTCTTCTTCACAAAGAGAACTGGTGCTCCCCAAGGAGACACACTTGGTGGGACAAACCCATTCTACAAAAGATCTCGGAGTTGTTTCTTTAGTTCCTCTAGCTCTACATTTTCCATCCTATAGGGGTTCTTTGACATTAGATGAGATACATGTATGAGTTCAATGGACAACACTACCTCTCTTTCTGGGGGAGGTCTGGGTAACTCCTTGGGAAATACGTCAACGTATTCCTATATGATGGGGAAATTTTCTAAAAGAATAAATCCTTCATGAGAAACTTCTTTCGTTTATGAATCTTTTAACTAAAAAGGATTTTATGTCTTAAAACTTCATGCTTCGAAAAATTACAGTTTTCTATAATTCCTTCATAATAATTCATAAAAAGCTTTTGATTAACCAAACATATCCCTTGGGAGTGTCGTTACTAAGAGTGCAACAAGGATCATTGTCGTGTACCAGTTCTCATTCGAGTCTAGCTCAAAGCGGTGTTTTCGGGTTTTACCCCTATGTACATCTGTGCCAGAGCCACCTCTACCTGCTTATATCTAGACAAGGATATATCTTCTTGATAAACCACTTACTCAATACTCACCAAAATACCAGGAATATTTTCTATATTTAAAATTTTCTATAGGGTTATTCCTAAAGTTTTAATATCCTAATTTCCATAAATTACTAAACTATACTTTGATACTAACTATAGAATCCCGCATTTTTATTACATAACATTTCATTACATTTTACAAACAGAGGATCTTTAAAGTCTAGTGTCTTAGAAATCAGGAACATAAAACATGAGAACAACGTAAAACATTCTTCTAAACCACTCGTAAGGATTCTTCATTATTCATCCTAAGTTCATTACAGCATCTTATAACCTGAGAGAATACATCAAAGGAAAGGGTGAGTAGGAGTCCCAGTAAGGGAAACAAGAGATACATTTTACATGTGAACTTGAGATACATCAATAAAGTAATGATAAATAACTTTAAGTCATGAGAAAGAGATCATGAGGCATATCATAATAAAAATAATGTGTTTCATAACTTGAATATGTGGATACAACATTTAACTTAGAAAATCATTTCCATATCATCAATTTCCATACCCAAGGTGTCATTAAAAAAATTACCAAGGTTATTCACCATGGTATCATTAAAATGGTCATCACAAGAGATTAAGTCTTTACCCAATGAACTGGAGCGCTATCAGAGCGCACCCTTAATTTGTCTTTATTATCATGTGATCCATATATATAATCATGATACATTTCATAAATAACCCATATATCATAAAATAAATGGGTTTCATTTCATAATCATAACGTTTTAAAAACTGCTTTAAAGATATGATCTTTATATCACTTTAAACCCACAGAAAAGGAAAGTGGGTTTCATGTATGTAAATCACATAATTAAAATAGAACATTTTGATATATATGTGAATACCCCTGTATAAGAAAGATCTTTGAGTATTAACTTAATAAAATAAAATAATTTGAGATAAATAGAAAGGCATTTTGAGACGAAAATTCTGCAGCATAACAGCTATGTTACAGGGTTTTCGAAAACATTGAAAAGAGAGGGTACATGGGTCACCAACTCATAAATGATCCATAAAAAAGTAGGGGAAAAGAATATTAAGGATTTAAGAACATGGTAATGAAATTTGAAAGATATACCATATGAAATGAAGAACATGAAGGGAAGACAAAAATAAGATTTCTCTTATGAAAATTCAGCAGCCTAACGGCGTTACTTAAAACTTCAAAAAATGAATTCATGAGATAAAATAGGGTCTCTCGTTATATTAACATAAAAAGGACAGTATGATAGATATAGAAGATCATACCACAGCATAATAAAAGGAACTTCAAAGATATTACTTGAAAATAGAACTTGAAAATGAGAATGGTGGAAGAATCCCTTACAAAAATTCAGTAGCCTAATGACGCCACTTAAACATTCATAAAATGAAATGATGAGAGTAAGAGTTGATCTATAATAATTTTATCATGAAAATTGAAGTAATAGGAATATAAAATAACATACCCCAACAAAAAACATGGTGCTTAAATGAAATGACATACAAAAGGGTACTTGAAAAGAAAGAGAGAGGTAGGATCCCTTACCTTGAAGAGTAACTTCGAAATCTTAAGGTTTGGGACCTTGGGAGGCTGGAGGGAACCTTTGGAGGACTCCTTGGGAGGTAAGGAGACCATAACTTAGTTTAGGAGGATATTATAATGGAAATGATGAAAGAATGGCTTGGTATTTATAGGGGAAGTGAGGGGACAAGGCATTAATGGCCAAGGGGCACCTCATTGGTGGTATTTGAAAAAACATGGGCTTTCCCATGGTATTTGCACATAGTATTGGCCACTTGGAAAACCTCATACCTTATCTTACTATTCATAAGTCTACCATAATTATTGAATAATTAATACATCCTTAATGATGTCATTAAACACCCGAAACTCAAAAACTGTATTTTCACTATTCACTGAAAATTCAACTTTCTCAGAAAAATCTCAAAATTTCACCTTAACCAAATATCGAAGCTATGATTTAAAAAATAAACTCCATTTTATGAAAATTATTTTCTAAATATTTTTAATTTATATTTTAAGTAAAAACACTATTCACTGAAAATTCAATTGTTTCAGAAAAATTCCAAAAATTCACCTTAACCAAATATCGATGCTCTGATTTCAAAAATGAAATCCATTTTATGAAAATAATTTTCTAATTATTTTTAATTTAATTTTTAAAATTAAAAAAATTATTCACCTGAAAAAACTAATAGTTAACCAATAATTTCTGAAACAGTTATTTACCTATTTTTTTGAATCACATTACTTAACCAAGGTGCCTAAATTATATTAATAATTTCTTTAAGTGAGATTACTAATCCATTTGGACACATTACTAATCCTAAGCGTAAGATAACTATTCATAATTTACTATTCATCAAAAATTATGATGATCTTATTAGACTTGTAATTTCATACTGAACACAACTATATAAGACCATTTTTTTGAAAATCATTACACGTTTTTAATTATTTAAGTTTTAAATAAATATTTTTAAAATATCCTTTTTCCAAAATTCATCAATAATATGCATACTATATTTATCCAGACATTTGAAAATTCAAAAACTTCATCATAAGGAGAAATTACAATTTTTATTTAAATCAAAGGATTACACAAGGATGTTATGGTCTCGTTACATAACCCCTTATAACACCAGCATAGGACCTAGGAGTAAGGTGTGCTAGGCTGATATAATCATGGGGTGGCTCGGCTAACATTGCCCGAGTAGTGATTTCTATCAGCTTGAAATTCTCACGAAGACGATTCTATTCCAGCTTCACACGATGAAGTTCGGCTTGGGTTTGGTCCAGAGCAAAGCCCAAAGGTTCTACCTCCTTCTCGAGTTTTGTTAGATGGGATTCGATCGGCCCAAGACTACTGGATGGGGCCATCGATTCGTCTTTCTATATTAATTAATCAAGATCACTCGTGTTTATAGACAATAATTGCAAACTTTAGTTTCCAATGGTCTTATTGACCAACAGTCATATAAAAATCGAAACTCAACGGTCTTATTTTAATTATACTCATTTTCTTAAATGAAATAGTTTTGTTGAGTATAAAATAAAATAACACAAAATGTTAGGAAACAAAATTTATTCAAAATTTCGGGTCGTTACAATTGGGATGACTCGGTATTTGAAAATCATTCATCCAAGAATAATTTTATAGCAAAGATTCTCCTTAGATAAGAGCATATGGATTGGTAGAAATCAAGTATAAAGTGGTTGAATGAGGGAAACAAGAACAAAAAAAATCATTCATGCGTTAAGAAGAAATGATGGTCGATCAAACCCAATATCATGCTAGATGATGGCACTTACACAGATGAAAGATATCTTGCAGGAGGTAAGGCTTTCTCTTTCTTCGAATATCTCCTTGGTGGTCCAATCACAAGAATAGATGGTGGGTATCTCAGTGGAGGTGATGAATTGTGGGATGTAATTACCAATAGTGTTTCATACGAGGATAATGCCTACTTGGAAAGGATTCCATATGAGCCTGAGATTCTTGCATCCATGATGAGTCTTAATTCGGATAGTGCACTAGGGCTTGATTTTTTTCCTGGGTCATTTTACAGAGCTTCATGGGAAATTAGTAAGGAGGACATTATCTCTACTGTTCAGGATTTCTTTCATGGAGGATCTCTCTCACATGTTGCTAGTTACACAAATCTAGTTCTTATACTAAAAGTGAAGGATACCTCCTCCCTTCTCTATTATCTCCCCATGAGCATGTGTAAATTTCCATAAAAGGTTATATCAAGAATTATCAACACTAGGCTAGCCATGTTTTTTCCTCAATGGATCTCCATTGGGAAACATAGCTTTGTGAGGGGGTGTTCAATTCAGGGGGCTATCTCTCTAGCACAGAAAATGGTAAGGGACATGAATAAAAGGACTCATGGCTCCAACTGGGTCATTAAGATGGAAATGAACAAGGCATATGATAGATTTGAATGGGGATTTATCTACAAGGTTCTGGATTACATGGGGATCTCTCCCAAGGCCTCAGACATCCTTTTTAGATGCTTTATCTCTCTGTGGATGGAGTTCTCAATCATGGGGAAAATACACATATTCTTTAAGGTCACCCGGGTCTTATGAAAAGGTGATCTGATTTCCCCAACCATATTCATTCTTATACAGGACACTCTAAGTAGGCTCTTGAATAGAGTAATATCTAATGGTAGTATACTCCCCTTTCACAGCAAAAGGAAACTGCCTTATATTTCCCATCTAATGTTCACAAACGACATTATTATATACTCGAATGAAGAAAAGATGTATGTGAAGGATATTAATAGGATTATAAAGTAGTATTTCTACTAGAGTGGTCAGATGATAAACTATTCCAAAATCAACTTAAATATTTCCAGCAACTGTACAGAAAGGCGGGCATCTGCCTTGTGTAGTATAACGGACATGTAGTCGAGCACCTTCCTTTTGGAGTACATGCGTTCTCCAAATTCATCAGGAAGACTGTGCATTCAGGACTTTTATCAATTGGTGATCAGGATCATAGGCCAATTTCTCAACTAGAAAAACCACTTTTTATCCTTTGGGGGGCGTATTGCACTGGTCAATAGTGTTCTAGTGACCATCCTGATGCATGAAATGGCTACTACTTTAGTGCCAAAAGGGGTTATCAAAGCTATAGGCATGTAATTTGTTGGTTTTCTTTGGGATGTGCTATCAAAAGGGAGGATATTCTGGGTCTCTTGGGATAGTATGGCCTGACCTATCAATGAAGGGAGCATTATTGTTAGGAGTATCGAGGCCACTGTGTAGTGTATGCATGGCATGCTGGCATGGGAGATCTTGGAGAACCAGACTCTCTGGGGGAGGATCATTAACCAAAATTCCACCAGTAATACCAAAAATATAAATGTCCAAGGATCCCCTTGTGTAATTAGATATATCCCCTGGTTTAACATCCTCTTTTGGAAATACAACTGGGCGGGTTCTGTGTTGGATTTCTTGGGGTGTCTAGCCCCTATGATTACATTCAAAGAGGAGAGACTATATCCAAATTTCATCAATGTTGTGATGGAAAAGAGTCAGAAAGACATCTTCGATTCTATCCTCATCAATTCGGAGACTGAAAGTTTTTTAATTTCTCATCACACTTTGATAAGTTCAACACGAAGGACTTCTATAGGATCTCTAACCCTTAAGCATATAAGGATACCTAGAACGACTTAGTATTCTGCCATAAAATACCATCAAAATACAACATTATCATTTGTAGAATAAGGAACTTGAAGGTACAATCTTATGAGAGCATCAGGAAAATGGGAATCAATTTAGCCTCCTGGTGCTAGTGTTGCAGTAATAAAAGTAAGAAGAGAACAAACCATATTTTCTTTGAAGGGGAGTGGGATCATGCCATGTGGAAGTGCATTGGCATCTTCATATTGGTATCCTATAATGAGCTATATGAGGATTATTTCTTTGATATGTGGTTTCATGTAAAACCTGAGAAAGGTCTGGGGAGGATGATGCGGTCTGTAGTCCTCAATTTTGGATGATGGTTCCTCTGGTAGGCCCGCAACAAGGCTAGATTTGAGGGACTACTTTTAAAAGGGAGTTCCATCATTGTCAGAACCAAATGCTTTCTTAGTGACATGATCACCCTTCTCCAGAACTAGTGGGAAGATCCCTCCATTCACATGCTACAAGTATGTCTCGACTTGGCTCCTTCTATCTTCGATAGAACGCAGGGGCAGTGGATAAGGTGGATCCCTCCAGCAGATAGTTTAAAGCTAAACATAGATGGATCTTGCATCATAGGTATCATGCGAGGTGTAAGATTGGTTTGTAACTTTGGAGGGAGTGTGTTCCCTACCTTCACGGATCATTTTGGAAATGGAAATGCTCTTCCAGTGGAGGCCAGGCAGTTCTCACAGGACTCCATCTGTGTATTTAGGAAAATATAAAAATATCCCAAGTGGAAATGGAATTGAGGATCATCCATGACTCCCTGATGGGTAGAGGTTCCATCCCATGGTATGTTGCATACATAATAAGGATATGTAAATAGATATTTAGAAGAAACATTAAGTTTACTCACACCTAGATATAGGGGAATAATCATACATATTTTCTCGCTTCCCTAGCTGCCCCTGGCTCCGATGTCACTTGCCTCCATGCCACCTCTCTGAAGCCTGAGGGTGTGAATTTAATTTGTGGTGACTCCATTGGTCTCAATTACTTTATACCCCCCTAGGCATAGTTTCTATTTTTCCCTAGGTTCTTTTTTATCTTGTATTCTCTCCTTTGAATAAATATATAATTTTTTCTGCTATCATAGCAGAAAAAGTCCATTACTCAACTAAGTTCACTCCTTATTTCATCCTTGTATTACTGAATAGAGATCAATACCAATTCCTTCCACGTCTATCTCATGAGATATAAATCATTAACCAATTAATTATAGGTATATTTAGGTCCCACCCATATTATAATGAAATTATTCTTACATTTTCTAAAAAACATAAATCATTCATCATAGAATAACCTAAAGAATAAAATGGCTTTCTTAAACATCATTCCATAATAACATAATCCATATTAAAAAAATGTATTTCATAAATATAAGATCATCATAAAAAAAACCATAGAAATAATAATGATATTATACTTGAAAACAAAACCTATTAAATAATTCTATCTTAGAAGGAAAATAATTTTGATATAATACTTGAACATAATTCTTGAGGAAAATATCATTTCTTGGTAAAAAAATGTTTTCTTTTCTCAAAATGTCATGCAATTTTAAAATAAAATAATTTATTTGAAAGTAAACTTAAAATAATGTTGAGGAAGATTTATGTAAATAAGGAATTATGAATATGTAAAAATCCATTCATTTCATAATAGTTAAAAAACATTCTTCTTGTACTTTTTCTAGAAAATCCAAAAAGTACCTCATATCAAACAACGACAAAAGATTCCTTTCATACCATTTAATAAAAATTCACCAATGGTTAAAATTGACTTTATAAAATTATATAATAATATAAATAATAATAAATATTTAGGAAACATGTATGTGGATGATAAATATACTCCAATAAATACTTTCATGTAAACAATCTTGGATAATAATGAGATTTCAAAATTATCCCTTACCTTAGGTTCAATTTCCTTTGTATGTATCCAACCATCCTGTATAATGATTTAAATAATGTCATTGACTTATTTCAGAATCATATTAATTTTTATGATATCATATATGATTATATTTTCATCCGTTTTTTAACAACATTTCATTATTACTCGTTATTCGTGTATTAACTACTTCATTTGATTATGCATGTTTTGTAGAATAAGTTCTATTTATCCTTCATAGGTCATAGTTATATCATTAAAAATGATATTAAAATAATATATATCATATTTATTCATTATATAAATTTATATAATCATGCTTTAGTTAATATCATGTATAATGAATCACATCGCATCATCTAGATAGTAGGTCGTGCGTACGCATGAGCGATGATATCATTCTCATATTTTTGGAATGGTATTGAATTGGATGGTGTATAATATTTCAGAAATAATATCATTTTATAATAATCACATATAGTTATTATTTCCATATTTATATCCATCCAAGTAAGGTGGTTGTGAAAAACAGATTACACCACAGCGTGGAGACGGTAAGTCGTATGTATGCACACGTAGTGATTTCATTTTTCATAGGATGGGTAGAAGGTGGAATATGGTTGTTTAATAATTATAATAAAATCTCTGTATATAAGTGATAATTTATTTATTATTTTATAATGAAATAACTCTTGTTGAGTATGTAGAATAAGAAATAAGTTTGAAAGAATCGGTAGAGGAGGTTACCTCCTCTTCGATGTGCTCCCTCTAAATCTCCTCTTAGAGCACTAGAGATGGTCTTTGAAGAATAGAAGAACCTCTAGAATGTAACTAGGGAAGTTGATAAGTGAAAATGGAATGGGATGGATGAGGTTGAAGGATCAAATTGAAGTGAATAGGGGAGGGAGGTGGTTCCCTTTTATAATTGAGGTGAGGGGTACTTTTAGGATCTCCAAAAATATTAATTTATAATAAAATTAAAACCCCATTCAAAAATCTCTAAAATTTCCAAATTTAGAATATTATATAAGATAGTTTTGTGATATCATCAGCCAATCAATTTTAGACAAGTTTTTATTTCAATTTAAACACTATCATTTTAATTAACACTTAGTTATTCTATTTAATTTTAATTAAGATAGAAAATATTTCAATATTAAAAGGGTAAAATATTTACTTATTTTATGTCAATTACACCATAAATAAATAATTTATAACATTTTATACCATATTATAATTATTATATATTTTTAAAAAAATTATGAAATTTTTAATAATTTAATAATATATTATTTTGATCAACAATAAATAGTGTTAGTTTTGATACTATTCAATTCGTTGATTTTTTAAAATATTAAGATAACAAGTTAAAATAAAAAAACTATTTTATTATATTAATAATAGGTAAATTTCATCTATAAAATTCATTATATATATTAATTAACCCAAATTATATTTATTTTAATATTTTTAATAACATTTATTTGTTATATCTATTAATAAAATAATTACTACATTAATTTAGTGTAATTATTTAATATACTTGTTTTTTGAATAAAAATTTAAAATTCAAATAATATTATGAAGATAAATCTACTAGATTTCATAAGAATATTTTTAGTCTAATTTGTCTTCTCTAAAATCCAACATTTAAAATGTTATGATTATTAAATTATGAATGTGACAACTTTAATATCACTTTAAATTAAATAATATAAGTGTCACAATCTCTCTAATAAGGATAGAAATGATCATTATCTCTACCATTGGATTTTTTTGGTCAATATATACTATACCAATAATATTTGGTCAAGTTTTTTGGTCTTTTGATGGTAATTAGTATTTTAATAAAAATTGTTTTATTGACTTTTCATTAATTAATTAATTTTTTCACCATCAAAGTATAAGTATTTAAGGTAATTATTTATTTTTTAAATATTATAAATAAATTAACATGATAAATAGAAACATTTTATATTTCAAATGATCATTTATAATTAAATTTATCTTCTTTATAACTTTATATAAAAAATGATATAGTTATTAAAAATATTTTAAGGCATATTTAAATTTTTCTTTAAATAAAATAAATTAAATGTCCTAATCTCATCCAAGTGGCTTCCAAAGGAATAAATTTATACCCATGGATTATTTAGGTCAAGAGTCACTCGTCCTATTATATTAGGACATGTTTTAGGGTAATTTTATAATAGTATTCTTATTCTTAATTCCTTAATTTACCCTTTTACCGTATTAATAAAAATTACCAAAGTCACTATTCATAATTCTCAAAAATGAAATAAATTTATTTACATAAGTTGGACCTAATAATTCCAAATATATAATACATTTTTAAAAATTCAAAACACATAATTTAAAGTAATTAATGTAAAAATATTCTCATTGTTTGAAAAAGAGAATGAGTTTTTAAAAGTTAAAACATTATAAAAGATTGAATTATTTTTATATCTGAATTCAATGTAAAATTAATGATGATTATATAAATTATATTTAATGATAAAAATATTTTCAATTTATAATTTAAAACCATTCAATATTATAATTTAACCATAAAAAATTGATGAAAAAGGTTTTTTTCAATTAAAATTTTGTGTATTTTTACTATCCTTCAAATTTTGAAAGTTATCAAAAAAATATTAAAAAATCATCCAAGGTAAATTTTTATATCCTGATATCAAAGAAAAAAGTTTTTTCATATAAAAATTATTAATGAGTCATAATATTGATTTAAAAAGGGTTCTCCATTAAAAGGTGGTAAAAATTGACATTTTAAAAATATGTTTTTATACATCAAATAGGGTTTATTCATACCCTATGAAGAAAATATATTGGATGAATATAAAAAATATTTTATTAATTACATAACAAATATATTTCATTAATTTTATTTACTAATAGTAATTCACAAAAATAAAAATATCTAATTGATTTATATTTTTCATAAATAATTTCTAGTGAATGACTTCACTATACATTTTCATAAGTTAGTTATATTTACTCTCACTAACCTAAAGGATAGGTTAAAATAGTCATTTTATATTAAGGCCTCTCACAGTTTTTTTAAACTGGTGATTTCATGAAATGCAAGATACTAAAGAATTAAAATTATTTAGAGAAAATATTTCATAAAAACATATGGGTGTCAAATCTAAACTCTCTCATGCTTTTGAATGGTACTTGTAACTCTAAAAAATCTTTTCCATGGATATTTATGGAACTTGTTTCTATCACAACCCCTATGTATCTTGATCCTCGACTTCATTTAAATTATCTTGTTCTTAGTTTCTATTTTAGAGACATTATTCTTCTCAATAAACCTGATTCATTTTTTCACAATAACCTTTTTATTAGAGTGTTCATATAGAAAATATCCCCTAGATTCCTTAGGATATCCTATAAAGATACACTTAGTGCCTCATGATACAATTTTGTTAAAAAAAATTATCCTTAACAAATGCTTCACATCCCCCCCCCCACATGAAAATTCATCAAAAATGTATTTCGTTTCACTCTATAACACTTATGGGATTCCACTTACCACTTTAGTTGGAAATTAGTTTCACATATGTTCTAAAGTCTGTAATGTGTATCTTCAAAATAATAATAAAATACTTTTATGAATCATTATCAATCTCAACATTTTCAACAAGGTGTAGTTTCTCCTTTCACTTTTTTTATTCCTATATGGTGCATAATAAAATTTGATATGAGATAGTATCCCAGACTCTCTCTTATGATCGATGAAATCTTTGAAAAAATACTCTCTACCTTGATCTAAGAAACGTTTCTTTATCTTATTACTGTGCATATTTTCTACTACATTCTAGTATTAGTTAAATTTATCAAATTAATCAGGAATATACCTCATTAATTAGACATATAAATATATACTAAAGTCATTAGTAAAATTTATAAAGTAAGAATACCCGCCCCTAGATTCTACTGGAAAAGTTCCACACCCATCTTTGTGAACTGATTATAAATGATCTATAACTCTTTAACCATTTCCACTAAATGAATATTTAATCGGTTTACATTGTAAAAAAATGTGGAATATATCCAAGGATTTTAGTTTAAAATAACCTAAATATCTTTATTGATATAACTTTTTTAAAATCTTCTCATTCACTCAAGCAAGCCAGTGATGCCATAGTTGGGTTTGATATGAGTTAAGTGAACTTGATTCATGATCAATTTATAACACTTTATTTTTTATATTCTAGAACATAAATACCATTATTTAAATATTCCATATCATAAAATATGATATCATTGTAAAAATTACAGTTCTTATTTCCAAATGTGAAATCTAATCCATTCAGATATAATGTTTTTGGTTACACGTGGCACATAATAATAATTCTTCAAAACTAGAATCAATATTACTGGTAGATTAAGATGGTAGTATAAAATAGATAGTGCATCTAATTTAACTCTATGGATATCTTGTATATTAAACTCACATTGGGAAAGCTTTTTAATTTAAATTAGTCCCTATGTTTATATAAAAATGTGATAATCACAAGATATATCTAACACACAATTTGTAGAAATAAAAATATTACACTTGATACTAAATGCACCTAAATATTTCTATTTATTATTCATTAAGGATCGGTTCTTCTTCAAGTGGTCCTTTTCACCACATGAAAAATAGAAGGAATCCTACTCCCTTTCTTTCCACTTGATTTTCCTCTTCTTCGAAGGGTATTGCAAAGAAGCTTTAAACATGGTGTTATTATTTGGTCTTTCTAATGTTCATTTCCTCTTGTTCACCAAAAGGATATAGGTATTTTCATGATTCATATCCTTATCTACTGAGTGAATCAAATTCATGAGATCTAGGCAATACTCCTCTATATTAATCATATTAAAATTCATAATAAATCTTGATGAGCTCTAAGGAAGTTATGAGAACATGAGGTACATGCACAATTACTTAGATATTTTGAAACCCAAAATATATAGACGCTCAATGTAGAAAATAATTTTGACTACATGTGTCCTATATGATGAACCTTCTCCAAAATGTCTTATAAATAGTTCCATAGATATCTCATACCTCTATTTTCTATCTCTCTCCTCATATAGGTAAGGGAGAAGGTATAACATGTTGTACACATTTATGTCATCATGTATCTTATGTGAATCACTAGAAATGGATGATAACATAAGACATTAGAAATCAAACACATCCTCTACATGTTTTTAGAATACATTATGTTCATCCTCACTTGCCTTTTTAGAAGGATCGACAAAAATTGAGGACTCCAACATATAAATCTTATATTATTTCCATAGTAAATTATGCAAGCTCTTGTACCACTCCTAGATGTTTTGTGTTGGTCAGGATATTGTCTTTTTCCAATATATATTATAGGGAAAATTTCATCATCGATGAAATTTCAATTTTTCTAAAATTAAATAAAGGCATATTTTTTTAGTAATTTATCTTTATTACTATATGTGACATAATAAATTTTATTTTATTATTCTCCCGTTATTTTATCAAATCCCAATTTCCTTCACCATTTAATTTGTAATATACTATTTCATAGATATTCTAGTGGGTAGGGTCCATATTTCCCTCCACACAATCGAGATAAGGGTCTGGTCAATTATTTAAAGATATTTAGTTAGGTTATATTATAAAATGTATTAAAGCATAGCACATTTATTCATTGAGTGGGTTCTCCAATCCTAAAATCCTAACTTATATTTCCACAACAATTACTTCCATGTTACATCAATTTTATAAATGGATACTCCACTTGATGCTAACTTGGTTAATTCAACCCAAAAATTTTATAAAACTACACAATAAATGAAAATATCCTGAAAAGGGTCAGAGCGATACTTTAATTTATGGATGATATATAATTTTAAGTAATGGAAGGTGGACGTAACTTAATAATTCCTTAGTGGATTTTATTTACTTCTTTTCAAATTTTTCTTTTATTTTATCCTTTATATGTCTTGTTAATATTATGTTGATTTTAATTTATTGATTAACCATGTGTTGATAAAATAATTTATTCATAATATTTTTATTTTATTTTATCTTTATAGTATTTTTTTTTATTTACTTTATTTTATTGTATTTAACCATCATATAAACATGCATCACATAAATAAATAAATAACCATGCCTTGGACAAAATAAAATAAATAGAGTGACTTGATCATTAGATTTATACAGGTTGGTGTATTTAGAAAATGATAAACCAACCCATGACCCTAGGCGGAAAATATCTTTGAGTTCACGCCTTGGATCAAGTTGTATCATTCCACCATTTACCAATATGTTTCCTTGGTTGGCTTCACAACGGTTTGGTTCTTGAAACATATACCATCCTTCGAGATCCATCATTTACATGTTTTTACTCACTCATGGGTGTAGGGAACTAGGGGTGTAGAGTTACATAAAATAATCCTTAGACACATAGGTTTGTGCATAATAAAGGTTGGAGGGAAAATTTTCAATTAATCATATTTAATTTAATAAAACTTTATCACATAATAAACCCCATGAAATGAT
Source organism: Viscum album (assembly GCA_963277665.1). Taxonomy (NCBI): domain Eukaryota; kingdom Viridiplantae; phylum Streptophyta; class Magnoliopsida; order Santalales; family Viscaceae; genus Viscum; species Viscum album. Next base: position 1,491,159,067 of record OY728152.1, read on the forward strand.
ATTAAATTAAATTGAATCCCAATACATACATAGGTTATTCAAACTCATTATTAGTCACATATATGAAATTAATATGAATTTATACTAGATAAATTTCATTTTAACTCATTTATTATTAAGATAAATTTCTCTTCAATTAATAATTAATCATATTATTAATTAATTACTATTTTCTTAATTATCAGTCCAAGAAATCCTATAGATGCCTAATATTTCAATTCAATATAATTTTAAATAATTTAAATAAATTTAAATTTATTTAAATGTATTTAATTATATGGAATGTACTTTCCAAGTACATGATGTGTTCTCTCTCTAGTTAGATTAAATTCGATCTTAAATTTAATATAAATACAGGGTATGTTCTGGAGGTGACATGATGTTTAACATTCTACTTTTGGATAAGCCCATTTTTTTATTTTAACTCTTATAACGAATGTAATTTCACTCGGCATGACATGTGATATACATTGTGTATAGTTCTAGTTAATTATTATATAATTGCAAGGAATGTGAGCCCACACGGCATTACACAACATATTGTTCCATGGGTCAATCCGCATAGTTCATACAACATGTATGACCACATGACATGCCATTAATATATGCATCATGTACCACTAGATTTGTCCATGAAGTATATTGTGTGTATAAAAACTATACACAGCAAGTATTTTCATAATAACATGAAAATTAATTATGCATTAACAATTTACTTTCACATGGTCAGATATACTTAACACGTACCTGGGGTGAGTTAATATGTATCACACAACATGTACAACCTGATACATGTTGCATAGATTTTATTTATTACTTAATTAAATTGTGTTAACTCACATAACATGATTGGATCGGTGTGGGTCATGTGTGATCTTGCAGAAGTTTCATGATGTGTATAACCAACAACACAACGTACAATTTCATTTCTATCATCCTTTACTGCATGTTTGGGGACTATATGTGCATTCCATGTGATTAATTAAGGGTTTCACAACATTTACATAAAGATATGCATCATGTAATCCCTTTTAGATCATGTCTCTCTATTGGAATTCAATACATGGTGTGTATTTATTGCATGTAATAAATATATTACACATTATTTGACCACATAAATTATACATTTTATGTGGGGAAAATTTTGTGGGGTTACATGGTGGGTATTCAAGTTACAAACTATGTACACACAGTCAATCCATGTGCCAAATGTAAATCAATAAATGACATGTAATGAAACTGTATATTGTATCCCCCACACGATGTTTCACGATTTATTCGAACTATCCATGTGTGGTTAATCAGTAATATATGATGTGTAATTTTGTTCTCACATTTTGTAATTTGGCCATGTTTCTAGATTCTATGCCACCTCCAAATGGAATCTTCATGTGTCCTTCACCTATTATTGGATAGTTCATAGTCATATTAATGTGAGAAAACTTTTTACCTACACTCCAATATTTATAAAAAATGAAATAATAAAATAATAAAACAAATACATTCTTGGTCAACCAAAGATTAAAAAATTATAAATTTAAATATGACTTATCTCATACCACTTGAAGGTTCTGGGTCAAGTGGAAGTCGGGTGGGACCATGAATAATGTTGATTTTTCATCGTATCCAACAAGAATTATATAAGAACATAATGATGAATCATGACATATAATGAACATAAATGGATAAAATTGATGAAAAGAATTTTAGAACTTCTAGATGAAATCTTTTCCAATTAAAAATATAATTAATTTAAAACTAATAATTACCTCATCGTGTAATTTTTTTTATGAATATTTTAATCGATCTATGTGATATTAGATTCATACCATCATTATTATTAAAGGAACCAAAATATAATCCCTCAAGTTGTATCCATATGTGCACCATGAATCCCACAATGTCTTCAATGGAACTATGGGTGCAAGCTTGGAGGTACCAATCATCCTTCCTCATTCGTTGTAGATTATAATAATAATTCCTTTATGTTTTAATTATTCTCTCTATTTCACTTGGTCTTGAGAGGGTAAAGGGGATTAACTCTCATACTTGAGATCATTCTTGATAGAGTTATCTTTAGTCTTGAGAGAATTATATTAAGAGAAAATATTGTGCACAACAAATCACATCACCCTAGTAAATGATATAACACTAGAATATATAGTTAGGGTAAAAAAATTGATAATTCTATAAAGTTACTTCATCAAATATTTAGTCAAATATATTCCTCATTCCAAATATTATTTTTATTATTATTATATTTCATGACATGTACTAACTCATGAAAATTTTAATATCTTTTATTAAATATATCAATCAATATTTATTTAAATGATATTAAATAAAGTTATATCATTCTTATCAGCCCGAACTCAGCCCATCCATCCTCATCGGCATTTATCAAACCACAAATAATAAATTTTTATTTAAATAAATATTATCAATTCGTTATATATATGTGTGTGTGTGAAAATATTAATTTTATATTCATGTAATTGAATAAATATTTATATGAATCCATTCACTAACTTGTGAATGTATAGATATTTATTTATTACCTTGTGAATAATAAACATGAGATAAATAAATATTTTATTCATCATTTGTGTGAATAAATATTTATTTAATATTCAACTCACATATATATTCCAACTTAAATATAACTTGTGACTGAATACTTGTGAATAAAAAATCCTAATTAATTATTATTATACTAGATTATGAATAAATTTTATTCCTAATATTAAATTAACAATGAATTTGATAATAAATTCATGGATACACTTAGTGTGTGGACCTCTAGAACTCTTTCTTAGTGACATAAATTGAGCTTTCCTAAAGTCTGGGATTAACGTCTAGCAGCACACCAAGGCACTCATAGAGAAATAAGTTAATGTCAGAATGAACAAAAAAATCATACAAACACGTACCATGAATTATAGTCTCTTTTCTTGGATATCTCATCAAGTAGGTTTCATACTTGTGTCATCAACCTATATTCTCTAATTTTCTTTCTTTGATTACCTAAAATGAACTAGTGGATGAACTACCATAGCCATGGGTTTAATTTGATAGATCCACTTAAATCAAAGGGAGTGGGCTATCTACATCCATTAAACCAAAAGTGAAAAATCAAATCTTGACTTATTCATTAATGTTATATCACTTATGATGTACTAAATTTATCCTACCTCGTAATGAATATATATCATCATGGTTTTCATGAATATATCAAAGCACACAATTCTTGATATACATTAATAATGTTATATAAAGTCTAAGTACTAATACACATTTTCATAGATAAGAATATCTAATGACATGTCAACATGTGACATTCCAATTGGCAGGTTTGTCCTTATAACCTTCTACCTTGGATATTAATAAGTGAGAACATCATGAGAAGAGGCATTGTATGCATATGATAATAAATCACCCAATAGTATAATATTATTTATGTCCCATCAGATGACATTATCTTGAATGTAGGACATATGTTTATGAATATTGTCATAGTATGTAAAGTTTCAAATAATAGATTGAAACTTTTATAACCTTTAAATGTGAAAAATACTCCAAATAAATTATCACATTAATGTTATTCATAAGAAAAATAATCATGTGATAAGATATTCAATAATATGGTAATCTAAAGTAAAAGTTTATTTGGTTCTAGGGAAGTAACTCCAACACCCCATATTCCCCTTACCCAATTCAACAATCACCATCAGACACAAACCATGCATATATCCATGAAAATTCATAAGGACCACTTAACTTTTGTTACAATGACCATTATCAAGAATAACCATCATCTAATTTGAATCCAAATAGTTAATCTCACCTAATCATATAAAAATAAAAAAATGGGTTTAGATTAATATTAATTTAATGGTGATGAAAATAAAAAAAGAACACTATACTCCCATTATCCATTATATGTTACTAATTTGGATAAAAGTGGGTGAAAACTAATCCAAAATATTCCTAAATGATTTCCAATCCAACCCATAACCACTCACATGCCCCCAAAAAAATATACAATTCAAACCATGGAATTTTATTCAAAACAAAATAAAAAAACCATGTCAAATCATGGAAATGAATCCCCAAATTCATAACTACATTGAAAAACATGAGTTCCATTATAAACTCTACACCATAGGTATTCTTATTCTCATTAATAATCATTGAACATTCTTAAGAAATATAACTAACCATTGCAACCTCATTCCAATATATTTCTCTAAATTCTCATCCTAGACTTGGTTAAATTGCAACAATACTCAAACTAGAGGAATTACCCCCCCCCCCTCCCTCAAATTCATCTTACTCTGATACATAATATGAATAGGTATATCTTTACACAAGGTATCCACATATAAACCTATATTTTTAAAACTAATAACATGAAAAGGTTTAAGTTCATATCTTTTTAAATATTATACCTGAAAAATATTGTCCATCACACTATAATGAAAAGAGGTGAAATTTTATAATGCGCTACCTTTATTCTCAATAAAATATTTAATGGACCCATTAATATAGGTGTGAAAATTCCCTTACTTTATAAAATAATTGTGTCTCGGACACAATGACTCCTAAAAAATCCAATCCTCAATGCCAAACCCCAATAGTTGTCACATCCAGTTTGTATAAAAATATTGTTAGATCTGAACCTTAATCAGGTGTTTCTTGTAAAAATACATGCAATCCATAGCCACCTAAATAATATTAGTATTGAGTAATGAAAATTATATAAAATTAATTCAACATAAGGACGAACAACATGACCTTACACATAAAGCATCAAAAAATCTCTATGTATCAATTCTAGTTAAATAAAATCTAGCATATCATCCTGTATAGTTAGAAATTCATCCCAAAAACTTTTCTAGGATAGATATCCATTTCATAAAATCTATCATAGTAAATACTATTAAAAATACTCTTATTAATGAGAGAATATGATTTTAATCCAACAAAATATATTATCTGATTGTGATATTCATCCATCCCACAAAAAATATGAAAATAAAAAAATTATATCTAATATGAATTAAATCCACCCCAAATAAATTTTTACTGATTATTAAATATTTTTTATTTTCTATTTGGGATAGATTAAATCCATCCTATAATATTTTTTGAATAAGAAAAACCTATAATGTTTTTATTTTTTGTGATGGATTTAATTATGTCCCCAATAAAGACCTGCTCGACCCACCTTGAACACAGGCCCCAAACCCAGCTCCACCACTACAAACCAACCCCCAACTCCAACTTGACCTACCCTACACCTATCTAACCCCTTGTATCCAAACCACGTCCCCATAAAATCCCATATAATATCCCCTAAATCTCAACCCCCACCAAACCCTACTATACTTGGCCCCCCTACAGTCTACCCCCAGACCCGACCCACACCCTGCAACCCAACCACCACCTGAACCATTTTTCACCTAAGACACATACCTTCCAACCCAAAATTCCACCACACACTCTAACCACTCCTTATAAACTTTCCCCAATAGACCAACCCCAAAAACCACCCCCACCTAGGCCCCCTACACCCAATCTCTCTTATATCCCAACCCCCATCAGCTTACCCCCTACACCCAGTCAAACCCCCATCATACCCACCCCTATACAGACACACTCTATCCTCCAACTTGGACCCCATAAACTAGAACACTCCCCCACTCTTGAACCAAACTAGTTTCTTTACCAGATTAATAAATGTGCATAATGTTAATAAATATTCATATGATATTATTTGAACCTAATATTCTTGGAATTATGAAAGAATATTTAACAATTCACTTACTCTAGAGTTACCACAATCTATGGATATGAGCATCTAGAGCTATATTTATATAGATACTTCTTCACTGAAGCATACCAAATGATAATGAAATTAATTTTTTTGGTTTTAAATATTTTTTTATATATGTATTTTGTAGGTCAATCACTAAATTTGACTGTCATTTATGGTACAAATAATTTTTAAAAACTATCTAGAAGATCATTCCAAATCTGTTCGAGGTCAAAACATTGTAACCCAGCATCTTAGAGGATCTCCTACATTACCAAAGCACTGTTGTAATTTCTAGAAAACTAAGGAACCTACTTTTCTCTATTATAATTGAGGCATTCTGGTATATCTAGTTTTTTAGGAACAAATTTATATATCATGGTCATTCAACTTCAATCATAGATTCTATGAAACACCTCATATGAAGTATAAGGGAGGAATATCATTATAAAGTTGGGTATATGGATAGAAACATCCGATATTTTCACTGTGTAAAATAGACTTTGAGTCAAATCCAATTATGAGAGAAGAAAAGTGAGCTAACAATATTTCTTACCAACCACCTATACAAGGATGGTTTAAGATAAACATTGATGGAGCTTCAAAATGGAATCCAAGGCTAGTTGTGGGGGGTTCAAGAATCACCAAGGGGACATGGTTATTTGAATTTATGACCAATGTCAGAACACTTTATCAATATAAGCATAGATTCTTGGTGTTATTATGGTTGTTAAAATTTTGATACATCATGAATGGAGAAATGTTTAACTTGAGTGTGACTCTACTTATTTTTTGAAAGCTATCAAGAATTAAAAAAAATCAATCTATCATGGGAACTGGTCCCACAATGGATAGAATTAATGATGGATTTATACTCCATTAATTTTTTAATCACACACACCCTCATGGGGAAAAAATTCATATCTAATATTCTTGTCAACAAAGGTTTTATTTTTTATGAAATGGTGTGTTAGGATGTAATTATATAGTATTTTCAAGATATGGTGGAAAGAGAAAAATGTAAAATCCCCATCACTAGACCTTTTTTATCTTTCCATTTTTATGGTGTTGTCTAAGGAGTTTTCTCCTTGGCTACCCCTTTTCATATATTCATAATTATATATTTATAAAAATAAATAAAAACACGCATAAATTTATATAAATTTAATTTTAAATAAACAAATAATATATAAACATGTGATTATATTTTAATTTATATATATATATATAGACACACACACACACAAACACATATATTAAATATAGAAATATAAATATGTATATTTATAAATAATTAATGATAAAAATAAATATGAATATAAAGTTATATACATAATTATATATTTAAAATGCTTGTGTGTGTGTTGTTTCCATTTTTCACACACAAACAATTTATAAAAATATAATTATAATGTAATTAAATAACTATAATTGAAATTAATATAAATATTTATAAATATAAATTTAATAAAATAAATAAATGTATAAATATTATATTATAAATACATTTATTTTTATTTTTATTTTCAGTTTTATAAAATATATATTTGGAAAATAAAAAATATATATATAATTGTGTGGGTGTGTTTATATATATATATATATATATATATATATATATTTATTTATTTATTTATTTATTTATTTATTTATTTATTTATTTACATGTCTATATATATATATATGTATATATGTCTATTAGGTAGATTGGATTACAAACTAAAAATAATACACACACTCAAAAACTTTAGTTGGTCAAGGCTCATCTCTCCCCATAAGAAATCTCAAACACCCACCAAACCTATTTTATTACATATGAGTGACCTGAAGGACTAGTAGATCAAAGGACTATATGAATGTGGAATGAATTATCATTAAGGATATTACTCAAAACCCTAATGGAACAGTCTCCATTATGTCATTTCACCAGTCCTACACTATGTTACCCCCTGCTTTTATTCATCATATTGTGCTTCTGGTTTGAAAGTTGTGTAACCCCTACCAAGAATCATTGCATTATCCTATTCGCTGACACAATTTGGTAGGGAACCCCTCCATCTCACATCATAGATCCATACATGAAGAGGATTGAATGATAGGTTTCATCACACCCATATCTCTTTCGATCTGTCCACCTAACAATGCATGGGTGATGTCCCACTACATCAGCCACCTATCATTCCTCGCTATCTAAATTGTCTTATTGCGTTGATATTCACATGGATGTCCACCCATCCATCAAAAATTGTAAATTTTTGGGGATATATGGGTGGTTTATAGGCTCTGACACTCTCATCCCCCTTTCAATCCCACCCACCCAGTGACACCTATGTGTATCCATGTTTCATCGCCTGCCTGTTGTGTTGAGTCGTACACTTGGTCCTTCCATGTCACCAGTTTCCCATTGATGATGGCCTAAAGGCCTTATTTACAAAAATTCTTTGATGAACTGAAGGACCTGTGGACTGAAGGCCCAAATTTTTGGCTCAAAATGAAAAATATGGTGAATCGTATCATTATTATAGTACTTTCTATAGTACCACTCATGTGCCTGAAAAAAAAACTTCTTCCATATAGATTTAAACCAGGTTCATTCATGCATGATTATGGGGTGATTACAACTCATACAAACCCCAACTGTAATTATAAATAAATATGTATTTAACTATATACATAAGACTAGTGATATGGAAGAATATAGACTAATCACTTCGGGCCTTTGGGCCATGTATCGGGCCATGTATAGTAACAAAATAGGTCCAGTTGGTGCTTTCCATTCCTTGTGGAGAAGGATAAGGCTTGACTCATTGGGGTGTGTGCATGTGCATTGTTGGGTTTCTTATAACCCCCTTTACCTATAATAAATATAAACATATATTTATTTATTTGTTTATATAGATATATATAGTTATATTTAGTTATATAGGATGGATATAATTCTATCCTAGATAAATCAAGTGTGCCCCCAACTTATATGAGATAGATTCAAATACGTCCTAAGTAAGCATGTTTACTATGACGTTTCTGGGATGGATTTTAAATCCATCCCATATACAGTTAGGCGCATATAATTATCTTGGATGGAATCCTGATTTATCCTGGATATATGAAAGCATATATGGTTATTTGGGATGTATTTCAAATATATCCTAGATTTTACGGGGCACACATGTTTACCTAGGATGGATTTCAGAATCATTCCAAATATGTTGAGAAATATATGCTTATATAGGATAAATTTGAATTTTTTCTCAGATAACTATATGTATATAATCATCACACATGGTTATATATATAATGAATTAATTTATTATATATATATTTATGAAATATTTATATATAAATCACTGGATATAAATATAATATAATTAAATAAGTGTGTTTATACATGTATAAATAAATAAATACACACACCAAATTTATTAATTTATTATAGATATAAAATAATAATATATATTTATATATAACATAATGAATATAAATATAATGAATAGTTAAATAAATAATACATGTGTGTGTGTGAATATATGTACATGTGTGTGTAATTTATTAGTTTGTTATTAATATGTAATTATAATTTATATTTATATGTAACTAAATGAATTTAAATATAATAAATTCTTTAATAAATAAGTATATATATACTATTTACCTGTTAATTTAGTATGAATTTAACTTATATGTATATACATAACTATGTTACAAATATAAACATGTGTACATGAATGTATATACACATATTTATAATATATTAAGAAAAAGATTATATGTATACCATATATATATATATATATTGACACACACATGCATATAATTATATAAATATATTATAGATGTGTGTGTGTTTGTGTGTGTGTGTTTACCTTTAACATTGTTATAGAAGTTTGTGTGTGTGTGTGTACTCATTTATTTATATATTAATAACATAATTATATGTTTTTATAAATATAAATATAATTAAAAAAAATTATCAATACATATTTATAAATACATGTTTATTGGAAAAAAAATACAATATATATACTCATTTATTTATAAATTAATAACATAATTATATTTTTATATAAATAAAAATGGAATTAAATTAAAATTATTATTAATATGTATATTTATAAATACACATTTACTGAATATATATATATATATAACTAATAATTTTAACAGTAATACAAACATGATATTTATATAATATAATTTCTATACATATTAGTGAATATTATAATTTATATAAATATATAATAATATACATTTATATATATCTTTATTTAGCAGTATAAATTTTTATAAATCAGAACTTATGAAAATAAAAATATATAATTATAAATTTAAAATATGTGTGTGAATGGATATATGTATATATTATTTATTTTTATTACACACACACAAATATTTTGTAAAAATATAATTATAAGGTAATTTTATAATTATAATTATTATTAATATACATATTTATAAATATTCATTTACTTTTATGTGTGTGTGTGTGTTTGTTATATTATATATACATATATTTATGTCACGACTCACCCTCATTGGAACCCTTCTTAGGCCAGTAGCGAAGACAAGTGTGACCCCCGAAGCCTACCTCCAATAGGTCATGGGTTGACAACTAGCATCAAGAGTATAAAATATACAATTGAGATACATTACCCTAATTAATTCTTGGTACAAAGTTTAACCACCAATAAATTCTATATAATATAAGATAAAAGTAATTCCATAATGCATGCAAATGTCATACATAAATAAGGTCACAAAATTAAAACACCAAAAATAACTACTATGGTATTAACTCTAACAACAAATCCATACCTCGAGCTTGTAATGTTCATCTTGGTCACCAACTATATCCTAGAAACCAATAAAATATATTTATTTATACATAGATGATAATACTAGCATACTCAGTTGGATATTTCTCAATGTCTTTCATGAAAATGTGGAAGAACCAAACTAATTCCTCAATGAACAAACAATAGAATGAACACACATATATACAAGTCCAACTATCACCCAACCTCACCATGGGTCACTCACTCAATTCACATCCAAGTATAGTAACATATAATCAAAAGAATACATGTCAATAAGGAACCCCACATCCACTTACTCACTGATCTGTTCGCTCTCATGCTTAAATGACATACATCATGTGCTTTAACCCCTATAGTATAATCTTATAACCATATATATACATATTCATGTATCCAAATACCACAAACCCTAGACATAACACAATCACACATTACATCCTCATCAGAATAAGGTATCACGGACATGATGGACATCAACCTCGTACCTGCCTCATACCTTTCATGACCCACACCATGTATTCATATCACAACTAAAAACCATATCAATTAGCATATATATACTATAACCATTATACATTACAAACCATATGTTTATTGAGTTCATTGAGCCATCATAACCCATACTACATTTAAAAGTGAAGTGGGGAAGAAGGAGAATTTAACAATTTATTTCCTCTACAACTCGGATGCTGAGGAAGACACTCAAAACCCATGTCCTCATATGGGTATTGGTTAGGTTACCTAACTCAGTTGGCGGTTCATAATAAATAATAAGAATATTTAATAATTCCATATATCCATAAAATCTTAACCTGACGGTTCACATACAACCAACACTAACAACACCTACAACAACCACCACATTATTATTACCACTCACTAGCCACTACTACCATTAACATACCAAAAATTATCCCTAAAAATCACAAAAAGTGGTCATGTCATCATTAATAAATTCTCATTTCATTAAATAAAAAAATATTCATGATTTATTTTAGCTATAAAATCTCAATTATTATCCATATTTAATGTCAAACCATTCATTAAAACACTTCTCACTCCAATCCATTAATTAATCATTAATCACATGTACTATATCCTTTATATTTCATCAGTTATATTTATTCCAACTATAATAATTTATCATTTAACGGATTCCATTTATATATTCCATCTCACCACTCATTACCAATTTAATTTCTTCCAGCCAAATTCAATGTTATCAAGAAACTATAACACAACACCACAACAACCAACCTTCTCACTGCATAAACCATCATACAACCCTTTCCATAAACCACTATAACAGCCACAAAAACACTTAATTTCTACTCAAACATCCATACCACCACTATCATAAACCTATCACTGCATAAAATTCTATATAACCCATGACAACACCCACTGTGAAAATCATAAAACAATTCCCTTTGTACTCAACCAGTCATACCACCACCAGCATAACTACATGACAACCCATCCACTGTAAACATAACCAATACACACTTTATCATTACAAACAGTTTAAAAAACCAACCAAATACCCTCTAATAACATCAATAAAGAAATAATATGTAGGAATATACAAGGGAAGACATATTATTAATTCACATTAAAGAACTTCCCTTTGGCCATTCTTTCATATTAAAGCATAACTTTGAGTTCAAACTTCATTAATTTAATTCCAGATTTCCAAAAAAAAATATTCATTAACAAATTTTCTTTATTAGCTCATTATTTAATGTGATTCCAATAATTTAATAATAGGAAAATTTGTATATCACGACATTAATTGTAAATCTATTAGCAACAACATCAAAAAAAATCCACCAATCAATAATCAGTAGCATGAAATTCTATAAATCACATGTCAATCACCTTCCTCCCTTTAAATTTCATTAGTCTAGTTCATTATCTTATTTAGTTAAATCTTTAACATCCACCAAATTAATGAAAAATAATTATATTTTCATAATTTTTACATAAATGAAGAAGGAGAAGTTTAAAATCCCCAACCTTAATAATAGCTTTAACAATCACTGCACAAGTTGATGATAAAACTACAATAAAATGCCACCCAACATAATAGGATCAACCAAAATAACTAAAAATGATCATTCTCCATCCAATAAAACACATAAACACTAAAACTGAATCAAAATTATTATCAAAACATCCCAAGAATAGATGATAAGTGTATAATCAATAAGAAGAGAATAATAATTCACCTTGGATCACAAATAGTTAATCTATTAAAATTGAGGGATAAAATAAATCAAAATATAGATAAATAAATCCAAATATGCACCACTAGTTTCTTATGATTCAATGTAATTTCATAAAATAATAGAGAATTTGAAATAAGTCCCAAATTTATAATCATTCTATAAAATTAAATAATCATGGTTTAACATGGTCTATCATGTCGCAATGAAACCCTAATCTAAAAACCATGATGTGTTACCTCCCTAAATATTAGATTCAAACCATGTTAAAATTGATATTAATAAAAAATCATGGAAAAAACAAGGCTATCATTATACAATACTTAAACTCACAAGCATCGTGACATAATCCTTGACCTCCTCTCCTCAAATTCGATGCACCCCAAACCAAACCACGGTGTAATTAAAGGAATTATTTTGAAACAAACCTCAGAGAGAAAAAGATGGGAAACCAACCACCTAGGTTTATATGATGTTGTGAGAAGGGTAAAATTGCAATAGAATTCATGGAATAATAAATAAAATTCTCACATAAGATATACTCAAGAGGTCTCATGTGAAAATTGACTCATGTAAGATGAATAAAAAACACCTTGAAGACATCATGTCATGATACTTCCCCTCATGATAGAAAGTAACAGACATAAGATAAACCTAAAAAATTTCAAATTAAATTAACCCAAAAATTTTCTTATGTAAGAATAACTTAAGAAACTTCATGTTGTAACCATACCTATTAACACAACAATCATACTTCCTCCTCAAAATAATGTGACACTGAAACCACATGGATCACACCCCACATCAAAACACAAGATCCATGTCACATCCCATCACCTCATGGAAAAGCACACCAGACTATAGAAAAACCCTCTCACCCAAACAACTATTCACAAAACTGTATATAGGGACACACCACAACTTAAACTTCAATCTTAAATTTAAACTTAAACTCATTTTTTCTTCCTCCCACCTTCCCCTTAATATTCCAGCACTCATAATTCAAAAATAAATGGTCTAAGAAGATCTAGGTAGTTACATTAGGTACCTATCAAAATACTCTCATCATCAAGATTAAAAATTGACCCCAAAAAAGAACACTATATACGAAACCCAATAATACTTGGGAGATACCTCTCAAAAAAGAACAACACCATCACCAAAACACAACATAACACTAATATAGACAATCTCAATTAGTTTAGTACAGAATTCAAACACCTCAATCATTAAGAAAAAATAAGTTTCAATGTAACTTAGGATACTAAGAATGCATTTTTAGCTCACACTCCCACATACACTCATCAAATTCACCATGCCTCCATAATAAATTAAGGGAATAATGCACCCATGAAATACCTTCTTCTTTAGATCTTGAATCTCAATTAGTTTCTCTACTAATTTTTCATCATCCTCCACATCCTACTCACCCCAATAAATGGAATTGAATTCATCATGAAGATATAGATAAAGTTTCATCACAAGGAAAATTTCATGGATCTGATCCATTTAAGAAATAAGGGATAACTAATATGTCACCTCACTAACATGATCAAATTCTTTGAAGGATTGATAAATTGAGGGGAAAGATTGATAACTCATTTGAACCTCTATTTCCCATGAAAATGAGAATCCTTTAACAAAACATGATCTCTATCCTAAAACTCTAGAGGTTTCCTCATTTGATCCTCATAAGAATTATGAGGGTTCTATGTTTCCTTTATCTACACTAAAATCATCTTCACCTTCTCAGTTGTTCTCAACACCACATTTGATCCCAGTACTACAAGATACACAACTTTGTCATGACCCCCTCCCTCCAAAGATACCCCTCTTGAGATAGCGATGAATAAAGGGAGATAATGACCCCTCATTCCCTACTTTATTAGGCCCTAGGTTGGTGACTATTACCAAGGGTGTACAATTCTTACATTATAGAAGGCATTACCCTTTTTAGGGAAACAGGATCGGGAGATAATATGAATCATCAGCAACAACTCCAATGCATATATATATATATGTATGTATGTATGTATGTATCAAGAAACCCAAAAAAAACATCCCACAATGCATGTATAAATAGAACTGATACAAAAAAATAAATTCTCCAAAGTAAATACCCAAAATTTAAACCTAAAGCAGCGACACAACAACTTTCCCAAGGCCTAAGATGGTAAATCCCAGCATGGTCCACATAAACCTCCTAGAAACCTAAAAATAGTTATATATACATAGGGTGATCATACAGGTATACTCAACATGAAAACCCAAATCTCTCATGAATATATGAAAGAATTATACTAATACCCCTGTGAGAAAACAAAAGAAATAAACAACACCTATCAAGGTATACTAACTATCCCAACCTCACCAAGTCACACTCACCAAGTAATGAAAGTAAAGCAATATAATCTAGAACAAATAACATCCATGACAGGGTTTTGCGCACCACTTTCCCACTGGTATGATTCTCTCTCCCAATTTTATATTTCCAGGCGCTCCCATACATTTTATATACCACATCACATCCCACTAATACACACTTGGGCCTCATAACACATCTTGCCCGCACACACTTGGGCCTCACCACAAATCCCACCTGCACACACCTAGGCCTCACAACACATCCCTCCCACAAACACCTAGGTGTCACAACACAACAGATCATATCACATATCATCTCAAAGAGACCTGAGAAGGAACATCACAACTCATCACGAAGACACCTGGGAAACAAACCACCCCTCCTACAAACACATTGGCTATAACATCTCACCTGAAGAAACCTAGGCCATCACCACCACCATATAAATCACTATCAGACCTCCATCCATCATAGCCTATTCCATACCCATCTTTCCTGGAAGAGAGAGGAGAAAATAGGGGGTACCCATCCATCCTTACTCCTCACCGAATGTTGGTGAAAACACCCCCTGTGTGACTATACAGGTGTTCAGAACATATTTCTAGATGCGGGTGGGTGCATATAGAAATAACAAGAATGTAAAGTGTATACATATATATATGGAAAATCACACAATCCCAACCTATGGGTTTACAATAAACTAACCAACTCACATCGTCGTCACTTTTTCTGCTACCTCAAAATGAATTTATTTGTATCTACAATAGTCATTTAAGAAGTTAAGGATCCCTAACAAGTGGTTTCACGTTTTCTCTCCGTTTAACACCCATTAATTTAATTATTTATCATCAACCACCTTTAATCACACAACCCATAATTATATTCCATTAACCACTTTCTTCTCATTAACCAAACCAACCTAAGACATTTAAAACTTTATTAAAAAAATAATTTATTTATTTAATCCATCACTAATCGGGAATCTAACACAACACAACCAAATTACACAAACATCTCAACGCACCATCACCTCACCACTCCAAAAGGCACATCCAAACAACCCACATCATCACCGCCCAACAAACATGGCCAAATAAACCACATCCTCACCACCCCACAAGCATGGCCAAACAAACCACATCCTTGCCTCCCCATAAGCATGGCCAAACAAACCATCATCCCCACAAGCACATACAAACAAACCATCATCCTCATAAGCCACAACCACACACATCAACATTTCAAGATCATTTTATTGATTTACAAAGGGGATTTTATCACATTATACTATTTCTTTGTGGTGTTATCACATAAGTCAAATTCTTGGGGAAACCATTTTATTATCCAAATATATGTGGTTAGAAAATTTCCATTTTAGGGTGATACCAAACAATCACAAAAATCAAAACAATCACAAAATATTTATCCAATGCAAAAAAAACCACCAATAGCAATAATTTTCAGCGGGGAATCAAGCCCGTACAATCCACAATATCAAAATCATATCAGGTCTTTAAAAACATGTGAAGCATACCCCTTTACCCTTCAATTTTAATTAACCAATTCTTTATATTTGATTAATCTGGCACAACCATAATCCATAGATAAACAAAATAAAACACGTCCCATGTGATACACAATATAGGAGAAATGAGGTAATCATACCTCAAGGAATATTTTCAACTTGTTGTGCACTGCATGGTGAGTAAGAATGCCTGAGAACCACATCTGCACCATGAGGAATAGTAGATCAACTGGCGTTGCATCCCAAGACCATAAAATGCAACCCAACTCACACCCAAAACCAAAGAAACACCACCACAATATATCCCTGAGAGGATAACAGAATAAAAAAGGTGATAAGGAGAAGGTAACTTACCACAGATCAACCACAAATCACTAACAAAAATCCACTAGGATCAATGGATCTAAGAGGGATGAAAAAGGTCTTTAAGAACACATCAGGGTACCTAGGGTTCATACAAAATGAGAAGGAGAGGATACAATGACTAAATGAACGAAAGTTAGGTTGAAAATAATTTTAAAACTACACTGGATCAGGGGATTAGATGATGTGTAATCTCCTTTCATATCATGAAATCCCCAGTGTTCGGTTTCCATTGAAAATCACTTTACCTCTTCATTTTTTATTTTATTTTTCTACCTCAATATATTACACATCGTAAAACCATCTTTAATGTGGTGTAAAATGTGTACACATCATGAAACCCTTTGGATAAGACATGAAATAGACTTTCACATCGTGTAATCAACTTACACGGCATGTAATCTCCTTGCTTCCAGCCTTTAGTAACAAAACTTCTTCAAACTCCCTCCAAGACTCCTCGAAACACCTCCAACAATCAAAACTAGAAAAGTAACTGACTGGGAAGGCATGGACCATTACATCATATACCTCTAAAATGATTCTCTCCCTCGATAATCCAAAACCAATCCCAGAATAAAATTGGTCCGAACAACCACCTCGTGAGATACCTCTCAAGGATCTAATCATACCTCAAATGTTACCACCAGCCAAACACACCAACCCAAATGGCCACAAACACACTCCACAACCACAATCCACCTCCTCTCACACAACCGGACTTCCACATAACCATTGAACAACAATCTTAACGTCCACACATCCTAAAAAAACAATTTCTATAACCAATAAACCATACTATCCCAAACAAAAAAAATAATGCAATTCCATCTTCCATGTCAAAATATTATCCACTATGGGTGACACTGACTCTCTCTCACGTGTTTAATCACATTGTAATTAATGCATCTTGATTAGTAATAATATCCTCTCTTTTTCATATATTATGAATTTATAACATATAACAACACCCACAACACAAAAAAAACGTCTCATCTAATAGAACAAAAGAATCCAAGTGTTACATCATAAAGAAAAACATAGAAAAGTAATAATAAAAACAACTTCAAGTATAGGGAACACATATGCATCTCTCACTCCTAAGTACTCTCCTTGAAGACACCATGCCTCCAAAACACATGATCCAAAGTAATGGTCCATCTATGTAGTGCCTTCTCTTGGAAATCCTAGATCTCTAATGCCCCTCCACAAATGGTGTGTCAACCTCAATATAAAAATCTCCCTCACTAATGGCATGGGAGTCATCAGGAAGATACCAATGAATCTAAAAGATGTGGAATATGCCATGAATCCTATCCAACTATAGTGGAATTCCAATAAGTACGTCACCTCTCCAACTCGCCCCAACACCTCAAACGGTACAAAAAAACTGGGAGAAAGCTTAATCTATCTTCCAAAACTCATATTCCCATATTGAGTGGAAACCTCAAGAACACATGGTACCCAACCTCAAAACTCTAAGGGCCTCATTCTGTGATCAACGTAACACTCATGCCAGTCCTGCACTGCTTTCATCCTATCACAAATGAGATGGACTTTCTCTATTGTGATCTGCACCATATTGAGACCAAGAAAAGTTATCACTCCAACCTTCATCCAACACAATGTTGAATGACATGGTATTCTATAAAAATCTCAAATGGGGTCATTCCAATGGAAGAGTGATAGCTATTATTATAATCAAACTCTATAAAATGCAGGTATTGTACCCAAGATCATCCAAAGTCCAAGACTCAAGGTCGCAATATATCATCCAATGTCTGGATATTCCATTATGTATTACCATCTGTCTGAGTTTGGAAAGAATTTTTGAGGCATAATTGAGTTCTAAAATCATGTTTCAATCCCCCCCCCCAGAATCGTGAGGTAAAAAATATTTCTCGATCTGATCCAACAGACCTTGTAACTCCATGAAACAGCACCACCTCATCCACATACCTCTTACCAAGGAATACACTTCGCTCGAATCCTTGATTGGTAAGAAGTGGGTAGATTTCATCAACTGATCCACTATCGCCTAGATATCATCACAACCTTCCTGCAATCTGGGTAACCCTATGATGAATCCATCAATATGGAATCCCATTTCTACTTGGTGGAATCCAAGGGTTACAAAAAACCACTAGGAACATGATTCTTGGCCTTTAGTTACTACAAAACCAAACACTTTTCCAAAAAATCCACCACTCTCCATTTTATCCTAGAACACAAAAACTGCATCTTCAAGTCACGATACATCTTGGAAAATTCTGGTTGTATCGGTAAAGGTGAGCTACGAAACTCTTGAAGGACCGCATCATGCATCACTATAAGAATGAAAAAACTCCCATGAAAAAACACCCATTTCCAACTATCGCTTAAGATAATTACCATAGACAACATGATCATGCATCTCCTCTGCCTCTAAGTCTTCCCACTAAGACTCTTCCACCTTCTACATTAGAGAATAATACACCATCATCTGATACAAACAGCCTCTACCACCATCTAAACTTGCATATAAATTCAAGGCTACAAACTCTTCCATATCTCTCCAATCATCCCTAGAATTATAAAATATGCCCATACATGAATTCCTACTCAAAGAGTCAGCCACAATATTACCCATTCTTGAGGTGTAGGAGATATCAAAATTATAATCCTGAAGAAACTTCATCCACATCCACTGCCAAAATTTTATATCACACTAGGAAAATATATAACTAAATCTCTTGTGACCCATGAATACCACAAATCGCTCCCAAAGAGGAAATGTTGCCACAAATTCAGCACAAACACAAATGCTACTAGCTCCAGATTGTGGGTGGAATAGTTACATTCTTGGGTTCATAACTACCTATACCCATAAGAGATCATTGTATTATACTACATCCTGATTCACCCTAATCCTGGATGGGAAGCATCAAAAAACACCTCAAACATCACCCCTTACTTAGGAAACTGGATCACTGGATCACTAACTAACTTCCCCTTCAGGTAACCGAATGTTGTATTTCACTAATCACTTCACACAAAAGATTGGTATTTCTTGGTCATAGCTTTCAATGGGGATTCAACTCAAGATAATTTGGGTAAAAATCTATGATAATATCCTATGAGACTAAAGAAACTACAAAACTCTACCAGATTCTTGGGTACTTCCAAATAAACAACTGATTCAACCTTTTATGGGTCCATTACCACACCCTTATAAGACACCACATGCCCAATTAAATGAACCTATCTTGTATAGAACTTACAAATGGACAACTTTACATAGATCTTGTGGAATTTAAGAACATGAAAGATAGTTTTGAGGTTTCCAACATGCTTCTCCTATGACTTGGAGTAGATAAGATATCATTGATGAATATGAAAATGAATCGATCTAGGAACTCATGGAACATGGAGTTCATAAGTCCCGTGAATATGGATGGTGTGTTCATAACACCAAATTCCATGACCATAAACTCAAAATTCCCATACCTGCATCTGAAAGAAGTCTTCAGGATATCACCCTCCTTCACCCTCAACTGGTGAAATCCAGACTATAGATCAATCTTAGAAAACCAACTCACCCCTCTTAGCTGGTCAAAAATATCATCTATCCTTGGAATAGAGTAATTATTTTGACCATCACCTGATTCAACATCTAGTAGACTATACAAAACCTCATACCACCATCCAACTTCTTGGAAAAAAACACTGGATCACCCCACGGTGACATTCTAGGCTGGAAAAAAACCCATCTACATCAGATCTTCTATTTGAATCCTCAACTCTCTCAACTCAGAAGGTGTCATCCAATTATGAGCCATTGAAATTGTGGAAGCACCAAATTGAAAGTCTATCCTAAACTCAACATCACATTGAGGGGGTACCGTCACAAAATCATCAGGAAAAACATCCAGGAACTCCCCAAAATCCCAAGTAATCTTTACTATCCTAGTATCCACTGATTCCATTGAAAACTCATCCAACAAGGAAATAAGGGGCCTTGCACATCAAATTCCCACCTGAAGACTCTTCTCGCCAACGAAATCCATATTTTTTCCATCCACATATGAAAACATGACTCTCCTTTTGAATCATTCGATAATAGGACATAAGGAATACAACCAGTTGAATACAAGAATAACATCATATGGATGCAACTAAAACAAGAAAAGATCCCCAAGGGATTTATGTGGCCCCATCATCAGTATACACCCCCAGCACACATCAAACAAGTTTTTCTAGCCTCCAACTAGTGTAGTAAACATCATGAGCATAAGAAGTCTCTCTACATCTATTCCTAGAGAATGGTCTAGAGTTGGTGAAACAATGGAGTATAAATATACTGAATCAAGCAAGTCATACAAAATGGTACTAAACAAACTGATCATACCTCTAAGGATCTTTGGCCCCTCTAAAACTACTACCACAACTTCTTACAAATGATCACACCCATCTCCTCTAACTCTCTACTAATGACCACCTCCATGACCACACTCGTTTCATGATCCCTAAACATGAAGAACATCCTATTTTTGGACACTACCTGCTCCAACTCCCCTTGGTGGAGAAAAAACTTGTTGCCCCTGCAACTAAAATAGCCTCACTGAAAACTACTATTAAATCTGGTGCTGAACATGTCCACCTCCACTAGGATGAGATCGAGTAGACATAGGGAATTAGATCTGGTGACAGCCATGAATCCCACAACCAAAACACACTAGTACAAATCTCCTAGCATATGCATGAAAACCACTAGTGCTAGAAGACTGAAAAGGAAGTTGTTGAGGTTGACTCACTACCGGTCTAAACCACATATGTCCTAGTGCTTGAGACATTCCACTAATAACAATGATCCTTGAGTAAACCTACTAGTTCCCCTCACATGGAAAACCTCCTTGTGAGTGCATCATCTCAATCACTTATTCCTTCTTCTAAACCTCCAGATACGTTGGAAATGTAGAAGGAGTAACAGCATACTATATAGAAGGATGGAGTGCCTCCTCAAGACATCTTGCGTGAGACTCCTAATCTGGAAAGATATCTAGTAAAACCAAAGAAAGTCCTTGAACTTGATTCCCAGCTCCCACACTAACTTGCTCCCCCAATGAAGAGAAATAATCTCATGCCTCTTTACTGCCTTCATGTTCGACAAAAGGAACTCTTCCTAAAACTCCTTCTAGAAGTTGATCCACAAAAAATTTTCCTTATTTTTCTCTCCTAGATATAGGATTTACCACCGACGTGTATCTCCTCACATTTGACTGACTACCAAAGGTACTTAGTACTTCTTCAAGGCCTAAATCAAACTAAAAGAGATATCTAGATCCTCCAGGCAGCTCTTTATCTCCACATTTTAAACTCTATCCTAATACTTCCCCAAATCTTACTGCTATAAATCATGAAACTTCTTCTTCCACTAATCATCCTCCTTAACCAGATCAACCCTATGATGATCAACCAGATTAGCCTGTTGAACCTCAAATACCTGAGCCAGATGTGGATGATGACCAGGAGCAATAGATAAAAGGAAAACAATGATTTCCTAAGCTTGAGTAGAATGGAATTTCTTTTAAGATTCATCTTAACCTATTTAATTTATTTTTTTATCCATTTAAACTTCACCAAAAACAACTCAGTTCAATGAAAAACACAATTCATTATGATACATATACATTTCCTAGGTCTCTACCCATCAAAAAGGTCTGTCTCACTTAGCTATTCAATAAGCTTAGATTTTGTGAACTCGGTCACGGGGGCCCTAAAATCCCATGTACTAGCCAATTTCCTTGGCCTATGTCATGCACTAAGGTCAAGGAGAACTATTTCCATACCAACCCATGAAATATTTATTGTGCCTAACTCCAAACACCATCCTATCTCTCAACCATCAGCTCTGATACCACTCATTCACAACTTCCCCCTTCAAAGACACCCCTCCTAGGATGGTAATGATGAAAATAAGATAATGACTCCCGAG
This sequence comes from Viscum album, assembly GCA_963277665.1. Lineage (NCBI taxonomy): Eukaryota > Viridiplantae > Streptophyta > Magnoliopsida > Santalales > Viscaceae > Viscum > Viscum album. The sequence goes on from OY728152.1 coordinate 1,491,182,145, forward strand.
TCCCACCTCCAGTAGCCCCTAGGTTAGTGACTAGCACCAAGGGTGTAAAATTCTCAAAATATGGAAGGCATTTCCCTTTTTAAGGAAACAAAATTGGAAGATAAGATGAATCATCCACAACAACTCCAAGAAATATATATATATATATATATATATTAAGAAACATAAAAAACCATCCCACATTGCATGTATAAATAGAAATGATAAAAAATAACGTCTCCAAATTAAATACCCAAAATGTAAAGCTAAATTAGTGACATAGAAACTGTGCCAAGGCCCAAGCTAGTAACTCCCAGAACGGTCCACATAATCCTCCTATAAACCTGAAAATGGTTGTATATAAATTGGATAAGCATACAGGTATACTTAGTATAAAAAAAAGTCTCTCATGCATACGTGAAAGAACCATACTAATTACCCGATGAGAAAACAAAATTACCAAACAACACCTATCAAGGTATACATACCATCCCAACCTTTCCAAGGCACGTTCACTAAGTAATGAAATTCAAGTAATATAATATAAATAAAATCACATTGATGATACGGTACCTTGCACAACTTTCCCACTAGTATGAAGCTCTCTCCCATCATCATAAATCTTGGAAATATCGTCCCTTCTGTGTACCACATCATATCCCACCCACACACACATGGTCCTTATAACACATCCCACCCGCACACATCTAGACCTCATAACACATCCCTCCTACACACACCTGCGCCTCACAACACATCCCACCCGCATACACCTGGGCCTCACAACACATCACAACATATCAAATCTCATCACATATCATCCTAAAGACACCTGGGAGAGCAAATCACAACTCATCTCGAAGACACCTGGGAAACAAACCACCTTTCCCGCAAACACCTGGGCTATCACATCTCGCCCAAATACACCTAGGCCATCAAAACCACCATCTAAAGTACTATCAAAACACTGACCATCACAACCTATTCCATACCTACCTCACTTGGAAGAGATAGTGGAAGAGAGTGGGTACCCAACTATCCATACTCGTTAATGAATGTTGGGAAAACACCCCTTGTGTGACTATGAGGGTGTTCAGCACATAGTGCTCAATGTGGGTGGGGTGTGTATAGAAATCACAAGATTGTATAGTGTATACACATATATAGGGTAAACCACACAATCCCAACCAATGGGTTCTCAATCAACTAACCAATTCACATCACCATCACTTTTTTGCTACCTCTAAATGCATTTTTTATTATCTATAACTGTCATTTCAGAAGGTAAAGATATTGAAAAGTGGATTCACATTTTATTTCTATTTAACACCCATTAATTTCATTATTTAACATCAAACACCTTAAATCACACAAACCATCATTATATTCCATTAACCACTTTCATCTCATTTACCAAACCAACCCAAGCATTTAAAACATTGTTAAACAATAATTTTGTTATTTATCCCATCACTAATAAGGAATCTAACACAACACAACCAAATTGCAAAAATATCTCAATGCATTGTCACCTTTCCACCCTAAAAGGCACGGCCAAACAAACCACATCCTTTCCACCCCACAAGCACTTCCAAGAAAACCACATCCTCACTGTCCCACAAGAACGTCCAAACAAACCACATCCTATCCACCCAAAAATCATGGTCAAACAAACCATAATCTCCATAAGCACTTCTAAACAAACCATAATCCCCACAAGCTCCAACCACACACTTCACAACATATCAATATCTTTTTTCATATTTACAAAGGGGATTTGGGATTTTATCACATTCCACTATTTCCTGGGGGCGTTATCACACAAGTGAAAATCCTGGGGCAACTATTTTATTTTCCAAATATACATGGTTATATAATTTACATTTTAGGGTGATACCAAACAATCACAAAAATTACAATAGTCAAAACACATATATCCAACACAAACAAATCCACCAACTTCCAAAAATTTTAGTAGGGTATCAAGCCCATAAAATCCACAATATCACAATCGTATCAAGGATATAAAAACATGTGAAGAACACCTATTTACCCTTAAACTTCAATTAACCAATTCTTAATATTTGATTAATCTAGAACAGCCATAATCAATAGATAAAAAAAGCAAACCCCACCCATATGATACACAATATAGGATAAATGAGGGAAATCCCACCTCAATGAAGCTTTTAAAATTTTTGTGCACCGTAGGGTGAGGAAGAATGCCCAAAAACCATATTTGTACCATGAGGAACCATAGATCAACCTACATTGTATCCCAATACCATAAAACACAACCCAACGCACACCTGAAACCTATAAAACACCACTGCAGCAGATCCCCGAGAGGATAACAGAAGAAAATGGGTGAGAAGTAGAAGTTAAATCACTACAGATCACCAAAAAACACCCACTGGGATCAATGTATTGAAGAGGGATGAAGAAGGATGTGAATAACACCTCAGGGTGCCTTGGGATCACCCAAAACGAGAAGGAGAAGAGAGCACGATTGAATGAATGAAAATTTGGTAGGAAAATAATTTTAAAATTACACTAAATGAGTGGATTACACAACCTATAAACCATTTTCATGTCATGAAATCCTTTATGTTAAATTTTCATTGAAAATTGTTTCACTATTTCATTTTTATTTTATTTTTGTACCCTGATATATTACATGTTGTGAAACCATATTTCATAATGTGAAAAATGGGTACACATCATGAAACCCTCTAGAGAATATGTGAAAGAGACTTTCACATAATTTAAACTACTTACATGACGTGTAATCTCCTTACTTCAAGACTTTAGCAACCAAACTTCTCTAGGATCCCTTAGATCCTCCTTTGAACACCTCAAGAAACCAAAACTAGAAAAGTAACATACTAGGAAGGCACAAACCATTAAAAACTTCAACTCAACATAACATAGACCTACAAGGACACTCATACAAAACCTCAAATGGATCCTTAAAAATAGATGAGTGGTAGATATTATTATAATAAAATCCATCCAAAGGCAATTTTTTCACTCAATAAACTCTAAAATATAGAACACATGTGCACAATATGTCCTCAAGCATCTGAGTAGTCTACTCAATCTCACCATACATCAAAGAATTAAAAGTAATACTGAACTTTATCTCATATGTAAAATTATGATGCAATACTCTCCAAAATATCGATTTATAGTGAAGTTCTCAATCAGAAATGATTATTCTTGAAACCCTGTGAATCTTCACTATGTCATTCACATACCACCTTTCTGAAGAATCCATTGCACTTTACTCCTTCATAATTGCAATACTACCTCTCACAATGCAATGAAACTCATATAATATAAAACTAAAAATATTAATATCAAATTATTATAGATACATTCCTATAAAATAATAACCTAGGAAACTTCATACTATAACCATACCTCTTCACAATGAAACAAAACTCCCTACTTAAAATAGCATGACCCGGAAACCTCATGGATCACACCTTATGACGCAACACAAGAGTCACATAGTATGCCATCACCTCATAGTATAACACACCAAACTATAGAACATCCCTCTCCCCCAACTAAATATTTATGGTAAAATACATAGGGCCTTGTAACAATGCATACTTCTAGCTAAAATTTTAGTTCCAACTCTTTCTTCCTTCCTCCCACCTTCCCTTGACTCATCCAACACTAATAACTCACAAAGTAACAACTTGAGAAGGTAAAAGAAATTATAATTTATATATATATATATATAATGTATTTAAAAATGATTAATTATAAATAAATATATTTATTTATAAAAGTTATATTTAATTATAAATATATATTTAATTATGAAAAATTATATATTTTACTATATATAAAAATAACTATATATTTAATTATAATTAGATAAATGTGTTTATATATATTCATTTTTTTAGTATGTTTTTTTATTTGGGAAGTATTTATGTTTGTTCCAGATAAATCATGAGTGGCCCAATATATCTGAGAAAGATTCCAAATCCATCCCAAATAAGAACTTATATAGGAAGAATTATAAATATTGGATCCATCCTAGATAATCTCTACCATATATATAAGTTATTACTCATATGGAGATAATGTAGAAACTGTCTTAAAAAATTGTTCATTTTATTTGGGATAGATATGATATACATCCCAAATAATATGTCTCAGATGTAAATTATTTTTTAGTGGGATGATAAATATTTGTGTTTACAAAAACAAAGAAGGATGGATGATCTTCACATAAACCTCCAAATTCTAGAATAAAATCACATAGAACATCCTTTATATTCATGATGGTATGCTCTGATTTACTATTTTTTTGTGGTGTAACCTTACCTTAATACCCAAGGTTTGAATAATCCCATATAAAAATCAAATTGTGAGTCATTAATCTCTTTGTAATATAGTGATAATATTAATTCCATGAATTTTAACCATTTATTAGATATATAGTCCACCTAAAATATCCACATATTCATTATCCTAAATTATATAGAAGTATATAATTTTATTCATTCTAACCATATATTATATACCTTCCTTGGGGAAACCCTATAAGTTTAATCATATAATATATCAAGAAATCACCTCATTTCAACATTGAATTAGGAAGTGGTGTCAATAAACCATTGGTTATTTTTTGCTTAACCTTATCTTATCAATAGGTGTGGAACCATAAAATAAAACTCATGATGACTTTATTCATACTCAGCTATAAAAATGTGCAGCATATATCATGATACATTTTCATATTTCCATGGTTAAAAAACAATAAATAGTTGTGTAGATCTCATAAGACCTTATCTCATATGATCATCAATAAATACAACCTTTCAATAACTTACATAGATTTTTCACCCTATTTCAATCCCTTAATGTGTTTCTTTCTATAAAGTATTTCATAATCAATGTATTAATATGAGTAATACTACTTGTTATCATTTAACTTTTCAACTAGTGAGTATATAATTCCCAGACATATCGACACTACCTTACCAAGGTCCTCAGTCTTATTCAGGTGTAACTATGAGCATGCATATGCTTCCACCCCTCCTTTTACATACACAATACCCATGATCGTGTATTCAAATCAAGATTATTGTCTAATGTTATTTTGAGACCAAGAGGTTTGAAGGGGTTTTTTTGTGAAAATATTATTGATCGAAAAGTGGAAATGCTTATGTTACTGTCTTTTCTTATCAATACATAAATCTATTTATATTGCTCAAAGATTTTTCAAATCTATCAATGTAAGGTTAAGTGTTCTTTAAATTTCACATATCATGATAAAAATTATAATGATTCTTGAAAAGTTTTTTTGAATAAATTTTTAAATAAGGAACAGGGCATAATCAAGAGGAAGATGGTGTTTGTGAATTCTGGTGACTATTTGAAGAAGTGGACAATCATGTATTGAATTCTTCATGTATTCAAATGATCTATGTAGTTGAATAATAACATAGACAAATTTATATAGACGAATGTTTTTTAGGCGAATTATGTGGAAAAATGGTTTATGTAGGTGATTTGTGTCATCGAATGGTTCACATAAGTGATTTATGTAGTTGATCCATATAGTAAAAATATTCACATAGTCAAAGGATTCAAATATAAAAATATGAAAACCTAAATGATATACATATGTAAAATGGTCACATATATGATTCATGTATCCTAATGTTTTGCATAGGTGATTTGATTTATCAGAATGCATTATGTGTGAGATTTAATCACATAGCTGAATCTGCTTGCACAAATCTATGTATGTGAATTATTTATTTTAATATATTAATTGATCTCAGATGATGTATGCATTGATTATTTATTATTTATTCACCGAGATTTAATATGGAGTACACATAGGTTTAAAATAGTATAAAGAATTTGTGATTTACCTAAATGTTTCTAATAAGTTTTTATGGAAATTGTGCGGATGACCTGATCTGATATTTCTAGTGTTTTTAATTTGAAATTAATTAAATAGTGTTGTAAATATTTAAATTAAGAATAAATAGAAAATATAACGATCAGCACATGATATTTTTGGATATTTGTTTCAAAAATAGGTGAGTGAATTTCATGAAAGTAAGAATTTTTTGTGAAATCATGGGTGTAGATTTCACAAGAGTGAGAAGTTATAGAGAGAACAATATGAGGAGAAGTTCTTGATTGTTATTATGTAAGAAATTGAATAAGAATAAGATCATAATTTCCACAAGGAAAGTGTGAAGAAATCAAGTTTCATAGTGACAGCATTGAAACATGTGGGTGAATGTTCTTTTATTGTTGAAGAAAAATTATAATATTTTATCTATGTGAGGAGAACATGCCCTATCAAAGTACTATAGTGAATTGTAAGTGATGGATATTACTTGGTTACTATAAACCACCAAAAGGGTCATTTTCTAGTGGTTTTTTAGTCTTGGATTATTTCTGAACCATGATAAGGACTAGCTACTTTTACTAAGTAGTGAACCTTGAAAATACTTTTGTTCTTGGGGTGTGGTTGTTTTAATTTCCAACAGAGTCAATTATCTCTTACCATAGGCAAATATTTTTTCTAAAGTAAGGAAAAATTAATATAAAAGATCATTGATTCACCCCATACCCATCTTAGAGATTACATAGATCGTGATTGGTCATTTTAATTTTTATTAAAGGGTGGTTTTCTTCATTAAATCTTTATAGAGTTTATTTAAAAGTAAATTTTCCATGGATGTTCATAACTGTATTAATAATAAGGGGATTCATGTATTAAATAGAAATAAGTATCATATCTGGAAAGAAAAAATGTTACCTTATCTTCTATTCAATGTTTATAAAGTTCTTAAAGCTTCTACAAATTATTTCCCTCCACCTTTTAAGGTATCTCCCTTAAAATTTGAGGATAAGAATAATTTAAAGAATTACGGGCAAGCTAGAAATGATATAATTTCATCTCTCTTTGAAAGTTAATTTTTTGAGGGTTGAAGGTATTAAAACAACAAAAGGAATTTTGGACAAGTTGAAGTACTTTTATAAAGGAAATGAGAAATTGAAGAAAACAAAGTTATTGATCAAGATATTGAAGTATAAAGATATTAATATGGGTGATGATGAATATTTTAGTGACTTATTTACAAGGTTTAATGACATTGTAAGAACCACAAGATGTTTCAGTGAGATATTGGAAGATTCTTCTATTTTTGAAAATATTATAATAATTCTTCATAATAAATTTGATTTCAAGGTGTCATATTTATAAGATAGAGATATTAAAACTCTATCTATGGATGATCTGCATAATATTTTCATCACTTATGAAATGAAAAGAATAAATATTATCATGAAGAAGAAGAATAATAATGATGATTGATAAATATATTTCAAAGATACTAAGTAAAGAAATCCTGGGAAATTTTTGGTTGAGGAAGAAGATAGTGACTATGACAATGAAGATTAATTTTTAAAAAAATATGATAAATCTGAATATTTATTTTCCATAAAAGTTAAAAGAGGTATATAGAAGTATAAAGGAAAGTTTTCATTCAAGTACTTCAACTACAAATCTATTAGTCATTTTCAAGCATATTTTTCAAGGATAAAGGAAGATGAATATAGTGATGAGGAGTATAGAAATTCAAGAAGATATCAGAGGAATAATATAGAAAAATAAAGCTCATTTTAAAAGTGAAATGATAACAATTTCTATGAATATAAAAAGATAAACATTTTTTCCAAATATGAGGAAGATGATGATAGTGAAGTAGAAGCTAAAAGTTCCAATGATATTGCTACTAATATGTTTTTTATTACAAAGTTGAATGTTGAGAACATAACCTGTGATGAAAGTAGCAGATATGAAGAAGAAGTATAGGAGACTTAAATGGATTTTATGCTTAAAAGTTACTCGAGAGAATGTTTCTCAAATATTATTAAAATTGAAAAGGAGAACCAGATATTGAAGAAAGAAAATTTATCAGAAAACAATATAGAATTAGATATTAAAGAAAAATATAGGTTGTTAAAATATATTGGTGATCTGAAGAAGTTAATTAATGAATAAAAATACCTCAACATCAATCTTACTTAAAATATAGAGTTTACATAGAAGGAATTTAACCTTGTTCAATAGAAACTTGTTGAAGCTGAACAAGGAATATAAAAGTTCCCAAATTGAGTTACCGGATTTGGAGAAATATATAAGGAGACTAATTCTCAAAAACATCAAAGAAAATCATCTTAAAATTTTGATAACAATGTTTAATATGTTCTGAATTATAAACATGGAAAGAAGATCATGTATGTGGCAAAAACAGGTGAGTCCACAGATTTTAGAATTTCTAGAAACATGAACATTAAATAAAAAACTACAATAACTAGAGTTTATATTAAGGTTTAAAATAATCTTATTTTGAAGGATAATATTTTGAGATTCCACCAAAAAATTTGTTCACAAAAAGGATACTGGAAGAAAATTACACGATTTTAGACATCATGCAGGTTACAAATAAAAATATTCTTTTTTATTAATATTTCTGGCAATGGGGATGATTTGGGAATACAGCTATAATTTTTTGGTTCAATAATCAAAACTACAATGATTCCAAGAGGTATAGGAATTATAGATTGAAGGGGAGTCATTTCAATCAAATAATATAACCTGAAAAATCCAATTTGAGAAATAAAAATAGATTTCAACTATTGGAAACTATTTATGAAATATGTGATCATCCCAAACATCATATTAAATAATGAATTGTTATGATACTAGATCAAGAAAGTTTATATGAAAATTTCCAAAATCATTATGTGGGTGAAGAAAGGAGAAAATAGAAGGCTAGTTGTTGAAACTACTCTCAATGTTACAAAAGGATAATGAAATTGGATATATAATATTAGTTTTTCTTCATATATAACTATATATTTGAATTATTTAAGAATTTAAAGGATTATAAAGAAGTAATAGTGACTTTTGGAAATGATAAGTCACTTAGAATAAAAGGTGTTGTATCTTCTATCATTGGAAAAGAAAATTTTAAATTCATGAGTGCTTTTTTTTAATGGGATAAAACATAATTTATTAACTGTTTCATAATTTTTTTATGAAGGTAAAAAATTATTTTTAATAATATATGGATTTTTTGTTAAAAGTCCTAAAATGGGAAAGTTTTAATGAGAGGAAAATGACTCAAGCGAAACTTGTTTCAAGTTTGATATGTATGGGGATCGTGTTATCTAGTCATGATGGAATAAAATAGGTTATGGAATAAGAGTCTTATAAATACTTTCTAGAGTAATATGAGAAAGATAAAAAAGATAGAAAGTATACATGATATTCCTAACATGACAAGAATAAGAGACTGGTGTTTTCAATATATCAGAAAGGAAACATTACAGACTCGGTACATAGTAAAGTTTAGATACATTCAACTTGTCCCTTGAAGATTATACATTCTAAAATATATGGGACCATGATAATGTAATCAAAAAAATAGAAAAGTACTTTATTTCATTTATCTAATATTTTAATTTCATTACGTATATTATTTTTTTGAAACATAAGTTATTGGCTCAAAAAAATTAAGAGTTTCAAGATAAGTGCTGAAAAGGAATGTGGTTATTCTATGATGAATATTTGAATTAATGATGTTGTTGAACATACAAATGGGAAACTTAAAGACTATATTGAAAATCAAGGAATTTATAATGAATTTATTGTATCACACAATAATATAATGGTGTTTCTAAAAAAAGAAATAGAATTTTGGTTGATATGGATTGAATTATATTGATTGAACATGATACATATTAATTATTTTAGAGGCAAGAGTTTAGAGAAACTTTTCATATTCAGAATAACTATTTCTATAGGCTAAACTATAATATGACTTCTTACAATATGTATTAAAAATGAACCCCAAGTTTTAAATACCTATGGATGTTTTGTAGTCCTTGAATTATTAAATTCAAGGGTGAGAATATGGGGAAGTTTGATCAAATAGGTTTTGATTTTATATTTCTTTTCTAACCTCCTAATGGTAGAGGATAAAAGTAATATAATAAAGAAATAGGAAATATTATTGAATCTATATATGTGAATTTTCTAGAACATTCTGATAGAAAATATTCATAATTAGTTTCAAATATGAGAGTATGTGAAGATTAAGTGGTTGCAGTTAAACAGCATGACAAAGTTCTTGAAAAAAAATTATAATATTAAAGTTTTACAAGATAGATATTCTAAATCGGCTATTTCAAGTGATGAAGAACAATCCCATTTATCTTATTCTGGGTTTAGGAAGAAATTTGGGGTCCAAAATATCATTGGTGATCAATGGAAATAGGTTCAAATGAGAAGAACATCAAGGTTAGTTGCACATACTTATTTTTATTCATAGGTTGATCTGATAAATGTTAAATATGCTCGAAGAATCAAGAGTTTATTGATTTAATAGATGGAGAGGTGGATCATATTGAGAAGAATCATACATGGTAACTTTTACCCAAAACAAAAAATAATAATATGATAGGTACCAAATTGGTTTTCTAAAATAAGTTGAATGTGAAAGATGATGTGATAATAAACAAGGAACGACTGGTTTGTAAATGGTACTCACAAGTTGAATTCATTTATTTTGATAAGACCTTTTATCTAGTGGAATAGATTGAAACTATCATAATATTTATTGATATACCTTCACAACAAATATATAAGATTTTAAATATGGATCTCAAGTTAGATTTTATTAATTAAGAACTCGATGAATAAGTTTTTAATGAATAATTGTGTGGATTCAAGCTAGGTCAAGATGAAAGATATGTGTTCAAGTTGAAGAAGGATTTGTATGAGTTGAATCAAGCTTCAAGAGATCTATATTCTAAATTGGATAATTTTTTATAGAAGTTGAATTTCATTAAATTAAGAGTTGACAGTAACCTCTATATAAAATTAAATAAATATATTTCTATCACTGTGATTGGTTATATTGATGAAATCATATTCATAGGGAATAATAAGAAATGTTTGAAAGTTTTATTGAAGATGTGAAGAATTTTTTTAAAAATATCCATGCTGGGATAAATAAAATACTTTCATGGATTTATATCTCTCAAAATAAGAGATATGTTTTATTATCTCAAGATAAGTATGATAAGGAACTCCTAAATAAGTTTAGGATATAATATTCTAATCCTATTTCTATACTCATTACAGTGGGAATGAAGTTGAAAAAATATGTTCAAAGAAATGATGTTGATCTAAAATAATTTAGAAAGTATATTAGAAGAATATTATATCAAGTATCTTTAAGGATAGATCTAGTGTATTCTATTACAATTTTTTTCCAGTATCAATGTGATCCAAAGGAGTGTCATCTTATCGATGGAAAAGTAATTGTAAAATATATTAATGGAACAGTTAACTTTAAGATAAAATTTTATAGTATAGGGAATATTTAATTTTTTTTGTTATACAGATATGGATTGGGAATGTTTTTTCAAAGATATAAGATCCACATCTAGTGGAGTATTCTTCTTGGGATAAATATGTGTTATTTGGAATAAAAATAAGAAAAGTTAAATAACTCCAACTACTATATAATTTTAGTATGTTTCTACCACCCAAGCGGAAGCACAATTAATATAGATCATGACAAATTTGGAAGATGTTTTTTAATGTGAAGATGTCCCTTCTCTTAGATTGTGGTAATCAAAGTTCCATAAATGTCATTAAGAATCCAATAAAATATTCCTGATAAAATCACATTGATATTAAATATCACTTCATCAAATATCATATGGAAAGTAATAAACTAAAGATGGATTTTGTTCTGATAATGGATAAATTTATTTATATATTCACTAAACCATTGTCAAAGGAAACATTTTATGAACTAAGGTTGATCATGGGTTTACAACCTCACTCTCTTAAAAGTTAAGGTATGTGATGATTACCCCCTCTCTCATCTTTTATTTGGATATTCTTTTTAAATGGGGAGAAAATATGAAATATAAATCAATCCATTGGTATGTGTTTTACCTTTTGAGGGAGAAAATATATTTAGCGGGATTATTTGGAAGGGGTAAGCTATGATTTCGCCATGAGTGAACTGTTTTAATAGTTTTTTGAAGTGGATGTAGGAAGTTGTTTGATAATGAAGTTTTCATTTTGAATATGAGTAAAATTAAGAAGTATGAAAAGTTTCTTAATCACAACTTTATGGATAGTATGGTATTTTTGTTCAATTATTCTTGTTTTCTACATTGAACTCACTCACATAGGCTTATAATTGTTGTAAAAGTGATCCATTTCTTGAGTTTCAAAGTTTAAATGATTTATGTTCATTGGTTAATAACAAAATACAAAGGGGGATATTGTTGAGACCAAGAATTTTCATGGTTTTTGTTGGTGAAGAATTTTTTTATTGAGAAGTGTAAATGCTTATGTTTTTATCTTTTATTATCAACACATAAATATGTTTATATTTCTTGAATAATTTTTAGATATTTTTATTCAAGGTGAAGTTTAATTTTAAAGTTAAAATATCATGATAAAATTTATTATGATTCTTATAAAGTGTTCTTGAATGAAGATTGAAATAATTAAGAAGGTGTAATTATGGGGAAGATAAAGCTCGGGAAGTTTGGTGACTATATGAAGATGTGAAGGATCATGTAAATGAATTTTTCATATAGCTAAATGATTTATGTATCCAAATAATCATGCAGCCAAATTTATGGATCAAAATGATTCATATAATAGAATTTACATAATTGAATGTTTTATATAGGATAATTTCATATTTGAATGGTTCACATTGGTGAATTACGTAGTCGAATGGTTCACATAGGCAATTTACATAATTGATCCACATAGATGAATGATTCACATAGATGAAGGATTTATATAGAAAAATATACATACCTGAATGACATACATATAAAAATTAGTCATGTAGCTGATCCACATATCCCAATGCTTTTTGTTAGAGATTCTACATATCCAAATGCACGATGTATTGGATTTGTTCACATAGATGAATCAGATTTCCCAAATCTATGTATGTTAATTGTTGATTTCAAAATATAGATTAATTTTAAAATATGTATTCATTGATGATTAATCGGTTATTCACATGGGTTTAATATGTAGAAAATGATAGTTTAAAATATTTTGAAGAAGTTGTGATTTACTTTCATGCTTTGAAGTAGTTTTTTATGGAAGTTATGGTGATAAAAATACAATATTTATAATGTTTTGAACTCAAAATTATTTATGTAGGGTTTTAAATATTTTAATTGAGAAGAAATAGAAAATTTAATTATCTCTACATGATATTTTTCAGAAAGTTGTTGTGAAACTAGGTGAGCAGGTTTCATGTAATTGAAAAGTTATTGTGAAACCATGGGTGTGGATTTCATGAGAGTGAGAAGTTTTGAAGAGAAAAATATTAGGATAAGTTATTTTATATTGTTGTGCAATAAATTAAAGAAGAAGAAATTCTTACTTGCTGAAGGGAAAGTGTGAATAAATCAAGTAGCACAGTGAAAAGGCTAAATCCAATTGGTGAATATTATTTTTTTGTTTCAAAACTTTTTATATCATTTTATCTATGTGAGGGGAATATGAACATTCAAGGTACTATAGTTAAATAAAAGTGACAGATATTCTCTATTTTTTCCAAACCACCAAAAAGATTTTTTTCTAGTTTTTGTGTTATATTGGATTATTTCCAAACCATTCAAAAGACTAGATACTCTTATTGAGTAATGAACCTTGTAAATAATTGTGTTCCTATGGGTGTGCTTATGTTGTTTTCCAACAGAGTTTATTATCTCTAATTAGAGGCAAAGGTTGTTTCTTAAGTAAGAAAAAAAGATCATTGATTCACCCCTCCCCCTATTAGTGATCAAACATATCCTAATTGATCTTTTCATGTATTACCCTACCATGGTGTATACTCCATGTTTAAATAAAATTACTTGCAGTAATTTACAAGTATCATCTTCCAAATATTCAAATATCCCTTGGAAAATATATATTTTGGTATCTTATGATGATTGTAAATTATGAATCTATCACTAAATTGATATTGTTGCCTCTATTTTAGAGCATGGACCACATCTTCCAATTCTAAATCATGCATCAGTTTATTATTCTCAATATTTTTATACTATCATAAACCATATTATACCACAAAATCCTAATATATCATTACCCATCCAAAGAGAAAACCAAATGAGTCATAATATATAACCTAACTCTAACCAACTTAAGTAATATTTGGATTGGTATAGAAGTAAGACTCCTCTTAAACACTTTAAAATCCACGTCATATCAGTTATATCAATCAAAATTCACTCATTTTTCATGCCTATTATAATTACTACCAATTGGGAGAAATTAGGGACAAAATAAGGATAATATCTAAAAAGTATTAGAAAACTCCAAATATCAAAAACATTATTAGGTTTACCCCACATGATATCATTGCATCAATGTTAAAATGTTCTATAGATATGGATTTCTAAGATTACAGATAACCCAATAATTTTACCTCCTCTATAAAAAAATACACTCTGAGAACATTACATAATGATGTTGATCCCATAGTATTCCCAATAGAAACATCATATTCCCACTGTACACCTCCTCCTGTGTCTTGGAGAAAACCATGATTTATTTTAAAAATTCACCATGATTGAATCAATAAATTTATGAATGATATTTTTATGTGATATTTAAAAATTTAAAAGTCATTCATTAACCCAAACTACATCTATAATAACTCATAAAATATTTATCAAATCCAATCATGGAACATTCGCATCTTGTACTCAAAGATAATGGTGTCCATATAATAAATATATCATAGAAAACCATCATTATCACCTAAAGTAAAAAATTAGATATATTTCAATGTAGTTAGATACCTATTCTTAATTTTAATTTGGTTCAATCCTTTGTAATACACACATAACCTCAAACATTTGTCGCCTTTTTTGTAGAACAAAACTAGAGTACTAGATAGTGTAATGATCTTCATTATAAATCCCATGTTCTCAAGGTCTTAAAACTATATCTTCAATTTATTTAAAATATTTTGTGCCATAAAATAATTTAGTATCGATATAGTATTTTCTTCTATAAAATTTTTAATAGTAAACTCTATCTTCCATACTGGATGTAATCTTAAAAAAACTCTTTGAATACATTAGAAAAGTAATCAACCACTTGAAATAAAACATTCCAGTATAACCGTTAAGATTTAATTAAAACATAAACAACCATCTAAGATAGGATATATCATATATTCTATGTTCCAAGTCCTACTAATATTTCTTATAAATCCCACTCTCTGAATATTTTATGGCAGTCACCCAATGGAGAAGTAAATGACTCTCACCTTCTATAGAATTTTATACACCCCTGGATGTGAGTCATCTAATCCATGATAATGATCATGAGGATATTAGTCATTTAAAAGATATGAAAATACTAAAAAATTTCATAGACATTGACAACTACTACACATCTTAGACACTTTTTTATATACACAAACTTCCATTAAAATTATTGTCATGGGTTCCACATGGAAAAAAATTATTATTAATACATTTCCACTGATAACTACTACACATATTAAAAATGTTCATAGCCACTAACAACAACTACTACAAATCATTTCACTTGGTAATCTACAAGATGAAATATTATGAGAACATACCTGCCATAATTAATTCAACTTGTTTTTATGTCATTGGATATTCCTATCTTCTAGCATGTGTAATGGTCCTTAAAATTTAATATTATTATTAATGAATGTCATGAATCATAAAATTATATGTATTATTATACTCTATGATGATACTAGTTCATGGTGAAGTTTGGTGTATTGGGTGCATCACAAATGACATGTTATTAAAGAATAATTTGAAGAAGGATTTTTCCCTTTCATATTAATGGATGTTTATATCTCAGCCCTTTTATTGAAATAGAACCTTTATATTATATTACATGGTCATGGTATACTAAAAAAAATATTTCATATAGTCAAATAAACACATATCAAGCATATAGGTTGATGACATGGGTGTGTTATCTACTTGATAAAATATTGTAACAAATGGATTATATTACATATTAAGCACTCATGTGTGGTTATCGACATTTCAACATTAACTTCTTTTACTTTTGTGTCTTGACCAATTGCTATATAGTAATCATGGGAATTATGAAACCCCACCTAATGATAATGAGAAAAAACCTATAGGGTCACACACTAAGTGTTTCTATTGATCTCAATTCTATTTGAATTTAATTATTGGAATGAATATTATCCTCAAGACAGAAGAATAATTTTATTCAGTAATTATCAATCATAAATATATATTTTATTTAATATTTAATAAATATTTATTTTCCATACTCTGAAATAAATATTTATTTTAAGAATAAATATTTAATTAAATATTTATTTGAGTATTTAATAAATGATGAAGAGGACGAGTGGACCAATGTAACAACCAAAAGTTTTATCAATGAAATTTTTATTTTTATAATTATTTTATATATTATAAATAACATATATCACATTGAGAACCCAATAAAAACCTTATTTTCATAAATTAAGAATGAAAAAGGAGGCATTTTTAGAAATTAAGGAACCTAAACCGATAGAATAGTAACTTGACCATTGGATTAAACATGTGACCATCTAGAATAGTAATCTGACCAATAGAATAGTAACCACACCTATGAAAGTGTAAATAAAATTTTGGTATCTTATAAATTAAAATATAATATATTTATATCATGGAATAAGTAAATAAATGTTTTAAAAATGATAAATTAATTATTGGTATTTTTGTGAAATGTAATTATTTATTTTAAATTTTATAAATAATAAATTGAATTAAAAGAAAATTTATTTTCATAAAATATATTCATAAATTAATATTTTGTTGTCCTGTGATTATAATATAATTTTATGAGACCTTAATTAATTTTTCTAAGTGCCATAAAATCAGTTATAAGTTTAAAATCTGTATTTTTTGAATAAATGATTATTTTAATTAAAAATTAAATTCCTCATATTTAGAAAATTATTTTCATAAAATTCAGTCCATTTTTGAATTATATACATTTAAAAATGGTTAGGTTTAATTTTTTTGATTTTTCTAAACTAGTTTAATTTTTGTGAATAGTGAGATACGGTAATTTACGGTATTTAACCAATAGATGAATTATTAAGTCATGGTTGATATATGGATGAGGTAATCACTAATTGGTTTGAGTTTTATACATTTTTTAATATATTTAGTTACAATAATTCTCACTATTGATAGTCTTGATCCAAAATTATAAACAAAAGAAGAAAATAATCAAAAATACCCCTCTCCTCCCACTATAAATACCACCCCTCATCACCACTTCTATACACACCTCTGAAGCCTTGAATATTGTCCAAATTCTTCCCAATAATATTCCCAAGTATATCCCCCACATCCATGAGCCTATTTTCTTAACAAAAGACCAAACCCAATTTCCCTAAGGAGGCTCTCAAAGAGAAGAAGTTCAAGTGGTAAGATCCTCTTTCATTTTCTTTTAATTTATTTCTATTCTTATTCTCTCCCAAAATCCCTATCCCAAAGTATAATTATAACTCCAATGTCTATTATATACTATAATGTTATTTTTTTAATGTAATAATCTATCATCACACCTCTTTACTCTTCCTTTTATTCTAAAAATGAAAACATCATTCGTGATGTGTCGATTTACCGCTATCATGTACGATGCATTTTAATTTTGATTTACTACCTTCAAGGATGGTCATAAAAAAATTTGGTTAAAATAGATTATAATATATTTATTATATGTTCTATATCTAGTATATATGCATAATATTAAATAATAAAACAAAACTAGTTTGTGATGATTGAAAATTCACAAAAATAAACCAACGTTCATCCTTAACATTTTATATAATGAATAATTATCATTTTTGTAACAAATATTATATATGGAATCATTAAAAATTATGTAGGAGCATAAATATCATATAATTTATCTTTTTTATGTTTTCTTCCATTTTACAATAACTCCCATAATTAAACTCAGGGGAACCAATCACAAAATCTTGATACGAACACTCCCAACAAGACAAAATTAAACATTTAAAGTCAACAAAATGGTCATAAATGAACCTAATAAAATTATAATAAATTATATACATGAATAATAGGTTCTTAATTAATTAATTAATGTATTTAATTTTATTATCAAATACATTAAGTAAAATTTCGGAATAGTTTCAGACATATGGTAAGGGATTCTATCTGAACCATTATTTTTACGTCGGGTTATGCTTTCTCTCTCTTTACCCCAATATACTTCTTAATTGTTCTTATTTACTCTTCCTATGTTATTTATGTATGTTTCAAACATATTTTCCTATCCTAATTATTCTTTATTTTATAGGTAAATTCATGTTTTATAATATTCTCTTCTCAATTCCTCCCGATAAGAAAGTCTGATTAAAGGGAACTTCCCAGTTACTTAACCATTTTCAATAACTCCATAATCTATTTTAACCCACTATATTTTTTATAAAATTAAATATTTTATCATGAAAAACTATCTTGGTTTAATTTTGTTTTTATATAAACAATTATTCCTTTTCCGTTTTAAAGTATCTTTAATATTTTCCCTTGTACCACACTAAAGTGGATCATTTATAAAGTTTCTTGAACACTCCTTTTACATATTTTCAGTTTATTTAGACATAATTTATCATGATCTATGACTATTTTTATGAATGAGTTTCTATTTATGGTTTAAATCCTTTATTTCTTGGACACCTTTATGATACAACCATTTTTTATACCTTATGACATAATTATGATACCCATTTCTTTTCATGGGTAACTCTTATGTTTATTCTCTATGTTTGATTTTTCATGTGTAAAACATATACATGAAAATGTTATGATTGGTGCACCCAGATAGTGATCCAATGAATTAGGTAGTTTTTATTCTCATGATACATCATGTTAGGACAGAGAGTAAACCCAATTCATTTATTGGACCTGGTCCTCCATGTGCAATGGTCTTGGAAGTTAGCCTTGACTCATGATACTCAATGTGAAATGGTCATGGAATTTAGCCTTGAATCATTCTTATGTCATATTTTATGTTTTTTCCATGTTCCTAAATAGTCATGATTTCATGATCCCAGGTTCTATATGTTATTATTCCTTATTTTTATTCATGTCCCATTCCTTTTTAGGTCATCTTGTTATGCCTTCTAACCCATGTGTTATGATTTATTTCTATGTTTATTCCATTAATGGTATTTTTAGATCATCAATTTTCTTCATTTATTCCCCAGGTTATTCTATGTAGATATAAGAGTTAAAATAAATTTGGGAACTCTTTATAGAGATTAAATAAAAGATTTTTTTATTTTGGTTTCATGCTTTCTAATTATGTGCCGAATATTTAAAAGACACTAAACTTTATGATCTTTGGTTTGTATTTCATGGTTAATTATACTTAAAATCATGTAAAAATATGTGTAAAATGATAGGGTCGTTATAGTGGGTATTAGAATATAATCTCGTTATTTTTTGAGATTAGGATTAGAAAACTTTAGTAATAACCCTAGGGATAATTCTATCACCATGGATAACCTAGATTAAAACTTAGGGAAATCACATGTTATGATATATTTTTCATTAATAATTTTATACTTGTATGTTAAGTGTTTCATTTTTATATGTTTATTAGATAAGTATTAAAGCTCTCCTAATTGTGATTTCTTTTTCATAGTTAATGGATGGAAATATAAGAACATGTTCCAACAATCAATGTGATGGTAAATGTAATGATTTTCCTAATGAAATTCCAAATATGATGGGAAATGGCAATCAAAACTTTATGAAAGTACTTTCTCAACTATCTCAAGTTATGATTAATAACTTGAATCATGTGGAACTCCCTTCTTATCCTAATAAAGATCAAGTTTTGGTTGAATCCTTTATGTGACAAATGTCTCCCATTTGTAGGGGATCTTCTAATCTAATCATTGTGTAACAATGGGTTAACTACTTTGAGAAAATATTTCATATCCTTTAATGATTAGAAGAAGAGAAAGGCATACAGGTGATCTATCATTTTAATGGGGTAGCTAATCAGTGGTGGAAACTGATCAAAAACATAAAGTCTTAGGAGGAAATTGATTCCATGGAATGGGATGATTTCAAGAAAATATTTTTCAATAAATGTTTTATTTAAAATATTCTTCTTAAGATGAAAAGGGAGTTCCTCATACTAATATAGATGTAATAAGAGTCTATTAGGGAATATGAGGAAAAATTTACAAATCTTTCATGATACACCACTGGCTTTGTCATGAACATTGAAAGCGAGGCGGATTTCTTCTTTAGTGGAATAAAGTTGAGTCTACAAAAATAGTTGGTGATTCCAGACTTTGATAAATATGAGAAGATTTTATGTAGTTCCTTTAAGGTTGAAATTGAGATCATATAATTTTATTGGTCTCATGTTCCTGGAGACAAAAATAATAAAATGGAGTTTAATATGGTAGGATCAACCAATAAACCCCATGATGGAAAGAAAACCCAACATCCCACGTGTCACATTTGTGGGAAGAAGAATCCTGGGAATTGTTTAAAGGGAACCAGGAGATGCTTAAAATGTGGAAGAGATAGGAATATGGCTAATAATTACGAAAAAGATATGAAGAGTCCCTCTAATGTTGAAGAATAAAGGAAGATTCATATCAACACTCGGCCTATATAGCAGTGTTTCAACTACAAAAACATAGGAATTTTTCAAGATAATGTTTTATACCCAAGGTTTCTATAGGCAATCAAAAACAACCTCCAAGGAAAAAAAGGAAGCGGATAAGTTATCACTACTATTGAGGTGGATCCTGATAATTATGTGGTTATAGGAACACTATTTATTCATTCAAGAATAGAAAATGAATTATTTGATTCTAGTTCTATGTATTATTTCATATCTTCCATGTAACATCCCAGGTAAATAAAGAATAAATAATTTTCATATTAATTAATATTTACGAATTAAATATTAATTTTAATTAAAAGGGGTTTCTACATTCGATAGCGTACTTGATACGCAACGATGAGTTTCATTGAAATCTTACGTTGCACACTAGTAATATAATAATATTATTTTAAATGGTAGTTAACATGTAGTCGTTGTACTGGCGGGAATGGATATAAATAACTAAAATATGATTATATATGTTTTTAAATGTTTTTATATTTACCCAATAAAAGATAAAGGCTTAAAATACGGAAAGAATTCAATTTTAGGCATTTATACCCTAATTTTCACTAAGGGTTCACTTATCACCTTTTGACGGAGAACCGTCATTAAATATAGTTTTGACCAATCTTATAAATTCTATTGGACCAAATATAACTCTTCTTTAGAATCGGGACATCAAAATTTACTTTGTGTAAATTTTTGGTATCTTTCCGATAAAGTTCATTTTTTTAATGAATATTGTAAATGTTGTATTTTAATTCAAAACCTCTTTTTGATCTAATTTATTTATATGATTAGATTATTATTTGAATTGGTTTTAAAGTGAAATTAGAAAATATTTTTTCCATTAAATCCAATAGTGGTCGTTGGAATTAATTTCACTTTGAAATCGGACTTAAACTAGTGTCAATCTTTCGATACTTATTATTTCACAAAAACACGTTATTTGTCATGACAGCGGGAATTAATTATTAAATTAATTAATTTCACTTATATGTTTTGAATTTTGTAAAATGGACTTCAATTTTGAATTCGGAATTTCAAATATAGCTTAGGGTGAATTTTTGGAATTTTTCTGAAAAACTTCAATTTTTGATGAATAGTGAAATCACTAAGTGGTACTTATAAAAACTGATTTTCCGTTTAAATGAAATTTTGCAATCATTGTGTTTTGATTTTCAAAAATCTGACATACATGGTTGTCATTAAGAAGTAAAATGTGGTTCAATGAGATTAAATAATTTTTTTGTGAATAGTAACTTATTAAGTTTTTAATTGCGATTAGTGGTAATTAGTGTAGTTTAAGGTAAAAATAATGCTTTAATAAAATGAGATGAGCTTGACACATGTTCTAACCCTATTGGTTGTTTCATGGCCGACCAAGACAACCCATGGGTCGATTTAGGGGACCCCATGGAGCCACTTGGGTGAGATAATGACTTTAATGCCTTTTTTTTAATAAAAGTAAAAATGACACAAACATAATATGTTTTACGAAAACAATTTTTACATGGGGTTATAAAGATCAGATTTTTTATTTTAAATATTAATTGGAAAGATAAAAAGATTTCCTACATCATAGTATTTTTTTTATAAATTTTAGATTTTAAATAAAATAAATTATTTATGACATCATTATGATGCAGTGATGACTTCATTACTTAACGATTTAAATAAAATGGAAAGATAATGTAATATCTAAAACCTACACATGTCCAAAACCTATTGGATTGGAATATTTCGAAGCCTTATCACCTTATCCACGAATTATATCAATGTGGGACCTTTTAAAACTGAAACACATTTTCAAATAAAGTAATATTTCTTTACTTTCCAAAAGTGCCCCTCCTCTCCTCTTATAAAA
This sequence comes from Viscum album, assembly GCA_963277665.1. Taxonomy (NCBI): domain Eukaryota; kingdom Viridiplantae; phylum Streptophyta; class Magnoliopsida; order Santalales; family Viscaceae; genus Viscum; species Viscum album. The sequence goes on from OY728152.1 coordinate 1,491,204,800, forward strand.
GGCCCCCACCTCTACCTCATTTCACACACTCCTAAAGCCTTTGGATCGGCCATCCCCTGCCCATTTACTCTCTCCACATCCCTCTCCTCATCCTAGAGGATTCCCTTTGGGCAGAATCCTTTCAAAGGAAGCCTTTAGGCTCAAATCAAAATGAGTTACACTTTTAAAGGTAATTCATTCTCTCTTGTTCATTTGTTTTATTTTGCTTCTCCAACCCCCTAAACTCTTTTTATTTACTTCTTTTGTAACAACACCAGTATCTTCAATATACTAGGGTGTTTTTATAATATTTATTCGAGCTACACTCTCACACAACTACATCAAATGGTTAAAGAACATACGGTTTCCGTGGATGGCGAAATTCTGCCTCCCGAAACGATGATTGTTCAATACTCATTTAACACCTTAAAAGGTGGCCATTATGATGTCACTATTTTTTATATATGATATATAATATTTTTATTCTTCCTTAATCTTATGTATTTTTCATTTTGGGCATACCATTATTGTTTCCATTATGGGTAAACACGATATCTTCATTTTAGGAAGTGCGGACTACCACCCCCTGAAAGTGATTTGATTCGTTAATACCATATGTGGGATGTGTAAAGGGTAAAGTTAATGATATTATATATGTTATTATACTGGAATTATAATATACTCTTATATCATTATGATTCCATTCTATAAAATACGAAATAGAAATGAAAGTAGCGTTCATGCGTACGTACGGCTTACCGTCTCCATGAACGGTGCATTTCATTTCTTACCTCTAAATGAATATGTAATATTATAAATACATGTATATGCTGGATATATATGATATATATGATATCCAAATCAGGAATGTCATTCTGGATATAAAGAACCTTTGACCACACGAACAACATGTAATTGTAAGAAGTCCACTTTCGACTTAAGAACCAAATATCGACAAAATAAACATTATTAACTTAAATGGTTACATAATGTTTATAACATGGCAATAAGTGATATAAAAGGAATAATGAACTTTAAAAACGTTCTTAATCAAGTAGAAATTAACTCAAGTTTATTATTCAGGACGTTAAAGAACGATCGAGTCAAGTCGGACCTGAGGTAAGGGACTTCGTCTCAATCTCCTTTCATTGAGGCATATTTCATTTTATACACAACTTTCTTTTATACGGTGTATAAAACCCTTTGAATTTTACTTTTATACAAACGGAATCTTTTTCTACGAAGCATTTTACTAAATGACAAAAAGGAATGTTTTTTTTACTTACGCGGTGACAACGACCTTTTCCGCCGCCGCGAGTATTATTTGGTCTTTGGCTTCCTCAACAAGCCGTAATGTTTTTAAAATAAAATAAATACCATATACTCTTTTATGTATTTTGGTATTGAAAATGGTTTTGATAAAGGATTCTATTATGTTAATATATTTATGATATATTGTGATTGAAATGTGGAAATGTTTTCTTTCCTTTATATTGGTTTTATGTTTTATGATTTTATATTGGTACTTAGACATTTTAACGCGTGGTTACGTTATAAACCATATGACGGGTGGTGCCGTGAATACCAGGACGGGTGGTTACGTTATAACCTCCAATGCATTGGGTATGGAAGTCGGTCGTATGGCTATTCCATTAAGTATGTATGGAAATTGGCCGTATGGCTATTCCATTAAGTGATATGTGTGGAAGTCGACCGTATGGTTATTCCACTTAAGTATGTTTATGTCCCAAGTTACCTTATATATGTTATGTGTTCTTTATATGGGTTTTATGGTAATCCTTTGGTTACAAAAAGGTAAGTAATGATACTTTATTCAGTGAAGAGTTTTTACTATTTCATGAAGGTGAAGGTATTACTTTGATAGAGTATACATGGTTTACTTGATGTTTGAAAAACTAACAGTTTTCATTCTTTGTGTATCCCTTACTGAGCTTTTTATGCTCACCCCAAGTTTTTTTGAAATGTTTTTCACAGGAATTAATGTGGAATAAGGTCAAGGATGGGATCAAGGGAATGTCATGCTATATAAAACATGGAACTAGACATGTTTCTTTTAAGAGTTTTTTTTATTATGGAAACTTAGTAGAAGTGACTACATTTTAATCTTTTGAGATGTAATAGTTATGTTCTAATTCTCTAAAACTCTAAACCTGAAAAGATCCTCAACGTGAATTATTCATTTAATTCAATATTAAGTAAGGTTTAAGGCCGGGGCCTTATAGTTGGTATCAAAGGTCGTTTTAGACAACTTTAGGAGTTAGAAAATTGTTAAATTATAAGTTAATTTATAATATGATTGAAATGATATACCATTTACGGATTACCATGTTTCTTAACCTAAGATATTTCTGGGTTAAGAATGGTTTTTCATAGAGGAAATAGAACAGCTTTTCTGGGAAGGTATACAGTGGGAAATGACCTTTCAAATCAGTATCCTGAGATGGTCAGAATCAGAACTAAACATTTTGTTGGAGTGATGGCTCAGTTGACACAGGTTAAAAATGTTGGTTGTTTTTATTGATGATATTTTGGTGTTTTCTAAAAGTAAAGAGGAGCATGAAAGTCATTTAAGGGTTATCTTGCAAACCTTAAAAGAAAAGAAACTATATGGAAAATTCATCAAGTGTGAGTTTTGGTTACAAAAAATTTCTTTCCTGGGTCACATTATTTCAAAAGATGGCATAACTGCTGATCCTACTAAAACAAAAGTTGTTGAAGAATGGCCAAGACCCACAAATGTAACCGAGATCCGTAGTTTTCTTGGTTTGGCAGGTTACTACCGAAGGTTTGTTGAAAATTTTTCGCGGTTATCTAGTCCAATGACTAAGCTAACTCGTAAGGGTGTTAAGTTCATCTGGACAAAAGAATGTGATGATTGTTTTTAGGAGTTGAAGAGAAGATTGGTGAATGCTCCAGTTTTGGCACTTCCTTCCAGGAATGGTGAGTTTGTTATATACAGTGATGCTTTGTTGAAGGGACTTGGCTGTGTCCTTATGCAGAATGATCAGGTAATTTCTTATGCTTCACGTCAGTTGAAAACTCATGAGGTAAATTACCCTACACATGATTTGGAATTAGCTGTTGTTGTCTTTGCTTTAAAAATTTGGAGGCATCATTTGTATGGAGTAAAGTGTGAAATATATACCGATCACAAAAGTTTAAAGTATATATTCACTCAGAAAGAGTTAAACATGAGACAGAGGAGATGGTTGGAATTAATCAAGGATTATGATTGTACAATTCATTACCATCCGAGAAAAGCAAATAAAGTGGCTGATGCTTTGAGTCGAAAAAGTAATGCTTCATTAGCAATGCTACATTTGGAACGTGATCCTTTGGTTAAGGATTTGATGAAATTTGGCATAGAATTTTTTGGTACAGGATGTCCTTCTATTTTGTTTCAGGTATCAGTGAAATCTTCTCTATCAGACAGAATCAAGCAAGCCTAGAAGCAAGACAGTGAGTTGCAGAAAAAGGTATAGCTGGTTCAGAAAGGTAAGTTGCCTGAATTAAACATTGATAATGATTGTGTTTTGAGGTTTGGGAAGAGATTGTGTGTGCCTTGTGATTCAAAGTTGAAGAGAGAGTTGTTATGTGAAGCTCATAGTTCTCCGTTTTCAGTTCATCCTTGCAGTACTAAGATGTACAGAGATCTGTGGGAGTATTACTGGTGGGATGGAATGAAAAGAGATATTGCTGATTTTACTGTGAAGTGTTTGACTTGTCAGCAGGTTAAAGCAGAGCGGCAGTTACCTAAAGGGATACTTCAGCCTTTACCAGTGCCAGTGTGGAAATGGGAAAACATATCCATGGACTTTGTTGTGGGATTACCGAGGACATCTCGAGGTAATAATGAAATCTGGGTTATTGTTGATCGCTTGACCAAATCTGCTCATTTCCTTGCTATACGAGAAACTTTCTCTCTAGATCAACTTTCCCGTTTTTATCTTAAAAAGATATTTAGGTTACATGGAGTTCATCTCTCCAATGTATCTGACCATGATCTTAGGTTCACTTATAACTTTTGGAAAGGCCTTCAGAAGTCATTGGGTACTGAATTAAATTTTAGTACAGCTTTTCATCCTCAATCAGATGGGCAGTCAGAATGAACAATTCAGACATTGGAGGATATGATACGAGCTTGTTCGATGGATTATCAGGGAAGTTGGGACCAACATCTTTCTTTGTTTGAATTTTCATATAATAATAGTTTTCATTCCAGTATACAGATGGCACCATTTGAGACATTATATGGGAAGCGGTGTCGAACTCCAGCATTTTGGGATGAAGTGGGTGAAAGGAAGCTGATGGGACCAGAATTGGTAGAAGAGATGGCAGAAAAAGTTCAGTTGATTCAGAAGCACATGAGAATAGGTTAGAGTAGGCAGAAGAGTTATGTGGATAACCGGAGGAAGGATCTATCTTTCGAGGTAGGTGATCATGTTTTTCTCAAGGTTTCTCCATGGAAAAGTGTGATGAGATTTGGTAAGAAAGGAAAGCTGAGTCCAAGGTTCATTGGACCATATGAAATTCTGGAGAAAGTTGGATCAGTTGCTTACCGAGTGGCTTTACCTCCGAGTTTATCTCAGGTACACAATGTTTTTCATGTTTCAATGTTGAGGAAGTATATGCCAGATCCATCTCATGTTTTGAGTCCAGAGGTAGTTCAGCTGGAAGAGAACCTATCTAATGAAGAACAACCAGTCCAGATTCTTGACCACAGGGAGAAGGTGTTACGTAATAAGGTGATTCATCAGGTAAAGGTTTTGTGGAAAAACCATGTGATTGAAGAGGCAACGTGGGAATCTGAAAATGCTATGAGGGATAAATACCCCCACTTATTTTGATAAGTGAATAAAATTGCGAGGACGCAATTCCCAAAAGGGGGGAAGGATGTAACATCCCAGGTAAATAAAGAATAAATAATTTTCATATTAATTAATATTTACGAATTAAATATTAATTTTAATTAAAAGGGTTTTCTACATTCGATAGCATACTTGATACACAACGATGAGTTTCATTGAAATCTTACATTGCACACTAGTAATATAATAATATTATTTTAAATGGTAGTTAACATGTAGCCATTGTACTGGCGGGAATGGATAAAAATAACTAAAATATTATTATATATGTTTTTAAATGTTTTTATATTTACCCAATAAAAGATAAAGTCTTAAAATACGGAAACAATTCAATTTTAGGCATTTATACCCTAATTTTCACTAAGGGTTCACTTATCACCTTTTGACAGAGAACCGTCATTAAATATAGTTTTGATCAATCTTATAAATTCTATTGGACCAAATATAACTCTTCTTTAGAATCGGTACATCAAAATTTACTTTGTGTAAATTTTTGGTATCTTTCCGATAAAGTTCATTTTTTTTAATGAATATTGTAAATGTTGTATTTTAATTCAAAAACTATTTTTGATCTAATTTATTTATATCATTAGATTATTATTTGAATTGGTTTTAAAGTTAAATTAGAAAATATTTTTTCCATTAAATCTAATAGTGTTCGTTGGAATTAATTTCACTTTGAAATCGGACTTAAACTAGTGTCAATCTTTTGATACTTATTGTTTCACAAAAACACGCTATTTGTCATGACAGCAGGAATTAATTATTAAATTAATTAATTTGACTTATATGTTTTGAATTTTGTAAAATGGACTTCATTTTTGAATTCAGAATATCAAATATAGCTTAGGGTGAATTTTTGGAATTTTTCTGAAAAACTTCAATTTTTGATTAATAGTGAAACCACTAAGTGGTACTTATAAAAACTGATTTTCCATTTAAATGAAATTTTGTAATCATTGTGTTTTGATTTTCAAGAATCCGACATACATGGTTGTCATTAAGAAGTAAAATTTGATTCAATGAGATTAAAATAATTTTTTGGTGAATAGTAACTTATTAAGTTTTTAATCGCGATTAGTGGTAATTAGTGTAGTTTAAGGTAAAAATAATGCTTTAATAAAATTAGATGAGCTTGAAACATGTCCTAACCCTATTTTTTGTGTCATGGCCGACCAAGACAACCCATGGGTCGATTTAGGGGACCCCATGGAGCCACTTGGGTGAGATAATGACTTTAATGTCTTTTTTTTAAATAAAAGTAAAAATGACACAAACATAATATGTTTTACGAAAACAATTTTTACATGGGGTTATAAAGATCAGATTTTTTATTTTAAATATTCATTGTAAATCTAAAAATATTTTCTACATCATAGTATTTTTTTTATAATTTTTAGACTTTAAATAAAATAAATTATTTACGGCATCATTATGTTGCAGCGATGACTTCATTATTTAACGATTTAAATAAAATGGAAAGATAATGTAATATCTAAAACCTACACTTGTCCAAAACCTATTGTATGGGAATATTTCGAAGCCTTATCACCTTATACACTAATTATATCAATGTGTGACCTTTTAAAACCGAAACACATTTTCAAATAAAGTAATATTTCTTTACTTTCCAAAAGTGCCCATCCTCTCCTCTTATAAAAGGCCCCCACCTCTACCTCATTTCACACACTTCTCAAGCCTTTGGCTCAGCCATCCCCTGACCATTTACTCTCTCCACATCCCTCTCCTCAACCTAGAGGATTCCCTTTGGGCAGAATCCTTTCAAAGGAAGCCTTTAGGCTCAAATCAAAAGGAGTTACACTTTTAAAGGTAATTCATTCTCTCTTGTTCATTTGTTTTATTTTGCTTCTCCAACCCCCTAAACTCTTTTTATTTACTTCTTTTGTAACAACACCAGTATATTAAATATAATAGGATGTTTTTATAATATTTATTCGAGCTACACTCTCACACAACTACATCAAATGGTTAAAGAACATACGGTTTCCGTGGATGGCGAAATTCTGCCTCCCGAAACGATGATTGTTCAATACTCATTTAACACCTTCAAAGGTGGCCATTATGATGTCACTGTTTTTTATATATGATATATAATATGTTTATTCTTCCTTAAGCTTCTGTATTTTTCATTTTGGGCATACCATTATTGTTTCCATTATGGGTAAACACGATATCTTCATTTTAGGAAGTGCGGACTACCGCCCCCTGAAAGTGATTTGATTCGTTAATACCATATGTGGGATGTGTAAAGGATAAAGTTAATGATATTATATATGTTATTATACTTGAATTATATTATACTCTTATATCATTATGATTCCATTCTATAAAATACGAAATAGAAATGAAAGTAGTGTTCATGCGTACGTACGGCTTACCGTCTCCATGAACGGTGCATTTCATTTCTTACCTCTAAATGATTATGTAATATTATAAATACATGTATATGCTGGATATATATGATATATATGATATCCAAATCAGGAATTTCATTCTGGATATAAATAACCTTTGACCACACGAACAACATGTAATTGTAAGAAGTCCACTTTCGACTTAAGAACCAAATATCGACAAAACAAACATTATTAACTTAAATGGTTACATAATGTTTATAAAATGGAAATAAGTGATATAAAAGGAATAATGCACTTTAAAAAGGTTCTTAATCAAGTAGAAATTAACTCAAGTTTATTATTCAGGATGTTAAAGAACGATCGAGTCAAGTCGGACCCGAGGTAAGGGACTTCGTCTCAATCTCCTTTCATTGAGGCATATTTCGTTTTATACACAACTTTCTTTTATACGGTGTATAAACCCCTTTGACTTTTACTTTTATACAAAAGGAATCTTTTTCTACGAAGCATTTTACTAAACTAAAAAAAGGAATGTTTTTTTACGTACGCGGTGACAACGACCTTTTCCGCCGCCGCGAGTATTATTTGGTCTTTGGCTTCCTCAACAAGCCGTAATGTTTTTAAAATAAAATAAATACCATATAATCTTTTATGTATTTTGGTATTGAAAATGGTTTTGATAAAGGATTCTATTATGTCAATATATTTATGATATATTGTGATTGAAATGTGGAAATGTTGTCTTTCCTTTATATTGGTTTTATGTTTTATGATTTTATATTGGTACTTGGACATTTTAACGGGTGGTTACGTTATAAACCATATGACGGGTGGTGCCGTGAATACCAGGACGGGTGGTTACGTTATAACCTCCAATGCATTGGGTATGGAAGTCGGCCGTATGGCTATTCCATTAAGTATGTATGGAAATTGGCCGTATGGCTATTCCATTAAGTGATATGTGTGGAAGTCGACCGTATGGTTATTCCACTTAAGTATGTTTATGTCCCAAGTTACCTTTATATATGTTATGTGTTCTTTATATGGGTTTTATGGTAATCTTTTGGTTACAAAAAGGTAAGTAATGATACTTTATTCAGTGACGAGTTTTTACTACTTCATGAAGGTGAAGGTATTACTTTGATAGAGTATACATGGTTTACTTGATGTTTGAAAAACTAACAGTTTTCATTCTTTGTGTATCCCTTACTGAGCTTTTTATGCTCACCCCAAGTTTTTTTGAAATGTTTTTCACAGGACTTAATGTGGAATAAGGTCAAGGATGGGATCAAGGGAATTTCATGCTATATAAAACATGGAACTAGACATGTTTCTTTTAAGAGTTTTTTTTATTATGGAAACTTAGTAGAAGTGACTACTTTGTAATCTTTTGAGATGTAATAATTATGTTCTAATTCTCTAAAACTCTAAACCTGAAAAGATCCTCAACGTGAATTATTCATTTAATTCAATATTAAGTAAGGTTTAAGGCCGGGGCCTTATATTCCATGTTTAGTAGAACAATTCAAACACCACCACAAAATATGGAGGTTGAGTTATCTGTGAGAACAGAAAATGGTGAAATTATTGCATCCAAATTATATAACTCATCCTTGTTTAATGTTTTTTGGACTGAACCTCCCATAAAATCGTTACATACTTCCTTTCGAGGAGTTAATTTCTATATTGGGCATGGATTTTCTATCTTTATACAAATCCAACATCGAATATCAGGAAAGGGATATCACTCATCGCATCTCAATGCATCCTCCAATTCTATAAAAGTGTAAGTAGGAGGAAGAATAATCATTAGAATCGGCATCTCAATTGCGGATATTATTGACTAATGAGCAAGAATATCTAGAAAAAAATGTTTGAGATGAAGGATAGAATCATGATTGAGGACATGCCAATTGTGAGGGACTACACTGATGTGTTCCCCAAAGAATTTACCGATCTTTCTCATGACCAATATTTTGTGTTCTCAATTGAACTTATTCTTGGATCTCTTCCTATATCAAATACACCTTATAGAATGGCCATTATTGAGTTAGATGAACTGAAGAAGCAGTTATAAGAGAATCTAGAAAATATTTTTATATTCCTGAGTGCATCACTATGGGGTGTGGTAGTCCTCTTCATCAAGAATAATGATGGATCAATGTGCCTATAATTTTATTATCATGAGCTCAATAAAATAATGATAAATAACAAGTATACCCTACCTCAGATAGATGACTTGTTCAATCAACTACATGGGGAAAATTATTTCCCTAAGGTGGACCTTTGTTCAGGATATCACCAATTAAAGGTGAATAAGAACGATATTTCCAAGACTACCTTTAGAATAATGGATGGACACTATGAGTTCATAGTAATGAATTTTAGACTCACTAATGCTCCAGTAATTTTCATGGACTTAATGAATAGAGTCTTTAGATATTACCTCGATAAATTTGTGGTAGTCTTTATTGATGATATCTGATATACTCCAAGAGAAAGGAAGAAAATGAGGAGCATTTGAATACCATGATAAAGAATTTTTGAGTGGATAAACTATATACAAAGTATAGTAAATGTGATTTTTAGATGGAGGAGGTTTCATTCTTGTGGCATGTTATTATCAGCAAAGGAATATATGGGGACCCTTATAAAACAAAGGCAATCGAAGAGTGGATCAGGACAACATATGTAACAGAGATCCATAGTTTCATTTGTCTATCTGGGTATTGCTGATAATTTTTGAAGAACGTCTCACAATTGTCAAACCCACTAACCAAGATGACTCAAAAGGGATTAAAGTTTTTCTGGACCAGGGAATGTGAAGACTACTTCAAAGACTTGAAAAATAGGCATATCACACCACTAGTACTCACACTTCTGACAAGTGGGGAACCATTTATGGTGTACAGTGATGCTTCAAAGAAGGCCTTAGGTTGTTTACTAATGAAAAATGATTAAGTGATAGCCTAAGACTCAATTCAGTTGAAAATTCATGAGAAAAACTATCCCATTAATGATCTAGAGTTTGGAGATGTGATTTTTGCATTGAAAATATGGCAGAATTATCTCTATAGAGAGAAGTGTGAAAATGTATACTAATCATAAGATCCTCAAATATATATTCCCATAAAAGGGGATTAATATGAACCAGTGAATATGGTTAGATATTATCAAGGATTATTGCTGCTCAATCAACTACCATTCTAGTAAGGTAAATAAAGTGGAAGATGGTCCAAGTAGAAAGGATTTTACAACATTATCAATGATGGGAATAGATAAGGATATAATCTTATTATATTTGAAAAGGATGTATATTGGAATAATTAAGTGAGGAAAATCATCAATTCCTTCTCAAATGATTGATCAACCATCCCTTATGGAGAAAATAAAGGATTCTAAAAGAAATTATGTGGAAATTTAGAAAAAGGTGGATGCTATCATAGAGGAAAAATCCTCATAATTTAAAATTGATGAGGAAGGATTCATAATATTTGGTTCACAACTATTTTTACCAAATAATAAAGAGTTAAAGAGAGATATTTTTATTGAATCTCATAGCTCAACATTATCTATTCACCCAAGGAGCATAAAGATGTATCAAGATATCTGAGAGAACTATTGGAGGGACAATATGAAGAAGAGATCTCTAAATATAAATCAAATTGACTAGTATGTCAACAAGTGAATGATGAAAGGAAAAATTATAAGGGGATGATGCAACAATTACCCATACCAACATTGAATTGGAAAAACATCACCATGGACTATATCACAGGACTTCAAAAGTCATCCTGAGGAAACAATGCTATATGGGTTATTTTGGATCATCTTAAAAAGACAGATCAATTTATCAAAATTTGAGAGGACTTCTCACTAGATTAACTTTCAAGGATATAAATCAGATAAGTGGTAAGGTTTTATGGATTACCACTATCGATTGTATCTGATCGGTATTTTATATTCACATCATATCCAACATGCTCTAAAAACTGAGATAAGCTTTAGTATGGCCTATCATCCTCAAAATTATGGCTAATATGAGTGGACTATTCATATTCTAGAAGGAATGTTTAGAGAATGTTCTATGGACTTCAAGGGAGTATGGGGCCAAAATCTACCTCTGGTCGAGTTATATTACTATAACAGTTTCCACTTAAGCATCCAAATGGATCAATATGAAGTCCTTTATGAGAAAATATGAAGAACACCAGAAAGATGAGATAAAGTTGGTGAACATAAGATGCTAGAACCTGAAATGGTCAAAGAAATGGTAGAAAAGGTGACAACATTCAGAAATACATCAAGGTAGCCCAAATTCGATAGAAGAGTTATGCATACAATCATCTACGGGACCTGAAATTAAGTTGGAGACATGTTATTTCTCCACATATCTCTATATAAGAGGATCGTGAGATTTGGGAAGAAATGAATGTTAGTTCCTAGGTACATTGGCCCCTTAGTTATTCTTGATAGTGTCAGAGATGTTCCTATCAACTAGTACTTCCACCTACCATGTCTTAAGTACACGATGTATTCCATGTATCCATTTTGAAGAATTACATACTAGATCCCTCTCATATACTGAATCTGGAGGTGGTATAGCTGGAGAATGACCTCTTTCATGATGAGCATCTAGTGAAGATATTGGACTGTAAAGATTAATTTATACGCAAGAATACTACTCACCCAGTCAAAGTAATATGGTAGAACCATAAGTATGAATAGGAAACATGGGAATCAGAGGAATTAATGAAGGATAAGTACTCTCACCTATTTTTACCATAGTTTTTTGAAATTAAATTTCGAGGGTTAAATTTCGTAACGGGATAAGAATGTAACAACCCAAACTTTTATCAATTACATTTTCCTTCTTATAATTATTTTATATAGTTTAAAGCACATAAATCACATTAAGATCCCAATAAAAACATTATTTTCATAAATTAATAATTAAATAGTAGGTATTTTTAGAAGATAAGGAACTTATACCGATGGAATAGTAACTTGATCATTGGAATAATAATGTGACCATTGGGAAAAGTAATCTGACCAATAGAATAGTGACCTCAACTATGTAGGTAAAAATAAAATTTGGGTATCCTATAAATTAAAATATAATATATTTATATCATGTAAGAAGTAAATAAATTTTTTAAAAATGATAAAGTAAGTATTGGTATTTTTTTCAAATGTAATTATTTATTTGAAATTTTATAATTAATATAATTATTTAAAAGAAAAATTATTTTCATAAAATATATTGATAAATTAAAGATTTTTTCTCTTTTTATTATAAGATAATTCTAGGATACCTTAATTAATTTTTCAAAGTGTCATAAAATCAGTTATAATTTTAAAATCGGTATTTTTTAAATAAATGATGATTTTAATTGAAAATTAAATTTATCATATTTAGAAAATTATTTTCATAAAATGGAGTCTATTTTTGAATTCTAAACTCCAAAAAATTGTTAGGGTAAATTTTTTTATTTTTCTAAAATAGTTGATTTTTGTGAATAGTGAAATACGGTAATTTAAAGTATTTAAACAATATATGAATTATTGAGTCATGGATGATGTATGGATGATGTAATCATGAATTGTTTCAAAATATCATGCACTAGTTATTGTATTTAGTCATAATAATCCTCACTATTGGTAGTCTTGAGCCAAAATAATAAAAAAATGAATAAAATAATCCAAAACACCCCTCTCCTCCCACTATAAATACCATATCTCACCACCTCTTCTCCTCACACCTTCAAATCCTTTAATCTTGTAAAACTTCTTCCTAATAATCTTAAAAATTCTCTCCACCACATCAAATATCATTTTTTCTCAAAAAAAAAATTTCAAACCCAATTTCCCTAAGGAGGCTCTCAAGGAGAAGAAGTTCAAGAGGTAAAATCCTCTTTCATTTTCTTTTAATTTCATTTAAATTTCTTTATTTTTGTATCCTCTCCTAACCTTCCTATAAAAAGGTTTCAGGATAACTATATTATCTATTATATAATGGAATTTTATTTTGTTAATGGAATAATCCATTATCAAACCTCTTCACTCTTCCTTTTATTCTAAATATAAAAACATCGTCTGTGATGTGTTGATTTACCGCCATTGTGGATGATGCATTTTCATTTTCCTTTACTACCTTCAAGGCTGGTCATAAAACCATTTTTATTGTTAAAAAATATTATAATATATGTATTACATGTTATTTAATGATTTATAACCAGTATACATGTATAATATTAAATAATAAAACAAAAATAGTTTGGATGATCAAAAATTCACCAAAATAAACTAATGTTCATCATTAACATTTTATCTAATGAATAATTATAATTTTTTTAAGAAAAATTATATATGGAACCATTAAAAATTATGTAAGAGCATAAATATCATATGACTACACTTCTATAGTTTTTATTCCATTTGACAAGAACTCCCATAATTAAACTCAAAGGAACTGATCATAAAACCATGATATGAACACTCCCAAAACGACGAAATTAAACGCTATAAGTCAAAAAAATGGCCATAAATGAACATAATAAAATTATAATAAATTAAATGCATTAATAATAGGTTATTAATTAATTAATTATTTTATTTTATTTTATTATCCAGTACATTAAGTATAGGTTCAAAATAGTTTCGAACATAAGGTAAGGGATTCTCTCCAAACCTTCATTTTTTTCTTCTGGTTACTCTTTCTCTCTCTATAACCCAATTTAGTTCTTGATTATTATTATTTAATATTAATATTCTATTTATGTACGTTACAAACATATTTTACTAGCCCAATTATTCTTTAATTTATGGGGAAATACATGTTTTATAAGGTTCCCTTCTCAATTCTTCCTGATAAGCAAGCCTGGTTAAAGGTAACTTCCCGATTTTTTATCAATTTTAAAGTGCACTCCATAATCTATTTTAAGCCACCATATTTTTTATAAAATCAATAATTTTATCATGAATAACTATCTTGGTTCATTTCTAGTTTTATACAAACAATTATTCCTTTTCTGTTTTAAATAATCTTTAATATTTTCCCTTAAACCGCACTAAAGTGGTTTATTTTTAAAGTTTCTTAAACACTCTTTTTACATGTTTTCAATTTAATTGGACATAATTTATCATGATCTATGCCTATTTTTTCTTATTAATGACCATGTATTATTAAAATACATTCTTTCATGGATACCTTTATGATACTCCCATTTGTTATGCATTATGACATGATTACAATACCCATTTCTTTCCATGGGTAACCCTTATGTTTATTCTCTATGTTTGATTCTTCATATGGAACACATATTCATGAAAATGTTATGATTATTTCACCCATATATCAATCCAATGAATTTTTTAATGTTTAGTCTCGTGATACGTCATGTTGGGACATGGAGTAAACCTAATTATTATGTGACTTGGTCCGCCATGTGTAATCATCTTGGAAGTTATCCTTGATTCATTCTCCTACATGTGAAATGGTCTTGGCATTTAGCCTTGAATCTTTCTCATTTCATGTTGTATGTTGTTTCCACATTTATATGATTCCATGATTACATGATCCCATGTTCTATATGTTATTCTTCCTTATGTTTATTAATTTTCTATACCTTTTTATTTCATCATGTTATGCCTTCTAACCCATGTCATATGCTTTATTTCTAGGTTTATTACCTTACTAGGATTTTTATCTCATCCCTTATATTCATGTATTCCCCAAGTTATCCAATGAATATGTAAGATCTAAAAGAAATTTAGGATATCTTTATGGATATTAAATGAAAGATATTTTTATTTTGGTTTCAAGTTGTCTAATTATGTACCTAATATTCCAAATACACTTAACTTTATGATCCTTGGTTTGTATTTCATGGTTAATTATGCATAAAATCATGTAAAAAATATGTGTAAAAGGCTAGGTCCATTACAACCAAGATCTTTTCTGGTGATAAATACTATTTTGTATGTTGGTAAAATAATATTTATCATTTCACCATTTAATCCACATTGTGGAAAAAATAATATTATTATTTTTTATACATGGAATGGATCCAAACATGGGTTTAAAATTTTATTAATGGAAATTTTAATATTAATTAAAATACAAACTCTAATTTTAGGTCTTTAAATATACCTCTTATAATTTACAAGATTGGTTAATTTAGAATCATTTTGCACAACAGATTTCTCTCTAGAATTATCTTATTACCTCTTGCATCCTCTCAAGAATTAGAATATCAAGAGAAAATATCCAATAATTAAGAAAGGTGAATTGATCCAGAAAAACAATTCAAGATGATCAATCAACTGTGCTAGCACTCGATGTTTCATCGGTGTTGTTTGGAGATCAAAAGAGCATGTTTAGATCACCATTAGAGGGATTCGGCACTTGGATCCTATAAGAACAATGAAAAAATATTGAAAAGGGTTTCAAATGATCAAAATCTACTAAGAAGAAATATCTAATTAATGACATAATCATTCTTCACAATTAATTAAATTATTTAGAAATTTAATGTGAGAAAAGAGCTGTTCTTGGTTTTAATGACCTTCTTGTATATATTCAATTGGAAATTTTTTATTGGTCATAACATTCATTTCTTGTATAATATTTTAATGATACATTGAATCTGACATTTATTGAGTTGGGATCGGCCCTGATAAGAAATTATTCTACACCTAGAACCTTAAATTGCATTTAAAATTTAAGATTCATTTCAAGTTTTAATTCTCTCTTGATCTCTCATCAAAATATCTCCTTCCTCTTATTAATTTCTCAAAAATAGTACCATAATTGGTTGATGATTAATGAAGTTTATATCTGATGATCCCATCCAAAGGTTCCAAGGATCTTGGTTGGATAATACCAAACTATGTGGTGTGTACTATTTTATTATACATTGTGTATCCTTATTCATTACACAAGAATTCCCAATTATATTTCAGTTTATTGTGTAATTAGTACACACTATGTGCAATAAATTCACTATGTATAGATTATCCAAGGTGGAATGCAGATTTGTTGGTGGATATTACATGTATTTTGACTATACACCATGCAGTCTATGTGTTTTTAAGACAAAAAACATTGGGTCGAACCTTGTTGTCTAATTAATAAACCACCTGTATTTAATACATGATGCATACAAACTAGAAACTGTGTAACTATTAGTACACACCATTTATTATCTATACACACTTTGTACTTTATAAATTCTTTTGATAAGTACAATTTGGGTCCCTAGGTGTGTACTACAGATATCTAGCAAAGATGAGTACACATCGTGTGGTTGGATTGTACAGACTATATACTTTTTCTATTCACATAGAAATATTAAATTTAATTAATTACTCATTAAAACTTATCAAATCAAGTTTTTTGTGTCATTAAGTTGATATTACAAATTATTAATTAGGTTTTATATTATATTAAATGTTTAGTTATTTCCATGCAATATTTGAGACTATGAATCTTGTGTGGTTATTGAATAATAAAGAGTCAGCACATTAAATTGTACAGTCTACATAGTTTTCATGTGTACCATGTGGAATTAAATTTTCCATACACTCCATGAAATTATGACACATTCCATGTACATAATATGTCGTATGAGTGAATTTTTTACAATTAAAATCATACAAAGTAGTTCGTACAAGTAATCATCGAGTTGCATCCAAGTGAAAAGTTGTATATTATTTTATCAAGTTTTAAATAAAATAAAATATTTTATTTTATTTAAAATGATAGTGGATGGTAATTTCAATACTATTAGATAAAATAAGATAAATTAAATTAATTGATTAATAATATAATTAATTATATCAATTCATATGCATTTTATCTTATTAAAGAATGAATTGAAATGAATGCTATATAGTTATTTTAAATGTGTAATAATTACATGCGTATGATCGATCATGAGCTTGAACAACCCTATGTATGTGTTAGTTTTATTTAATTTCATTATATTTCATGGTTTTTAAATTAATTATTATTAAATTATATATTATGGACTACATGTCATCCCTCCACCATTTATTATGTAGTATTTGTGTGTTCAAGATTGTTTTATGTAACTCCATTTAACCAATAATTTGGTTCCCCTCACCTGGATGTGAGTTACAAAACATTTGTAATAAAAGGAGTATCTGAAGGCATATGGATTCAGTTCAAGTTAGAGTATAGGTGAATATGGTTCAATATGTAACTAAGATGAAACCAGTATAGAAGATACATAGGTGTAAAACTGGGATGCTACAGCATATTCCAAGATCGGCATAAGGAGATTATCTCTAGGGTCTTAGGTTTATTTATTTTCCACTCAATAAATCATCAATTAGATACTATCATGATCATATCATTTATTTATTTATTTATTTATTTATATATTATGCATAATTTATTTTATGGATGCAAGACCACAATCACATAAATAAATGAGCTGATATGCAAAGATGGGATTTAAATAAATGGATTATGCATAAATGTTTTTATTAAAACATAGTTAACCACTTAAGTAAAATACACTTGATATTAAAAAGACTTTTAAATGATAAAAAAAGAAAAATTTATTCATAATAAAACAATATCTCACAAGTAAATATTAATCAATTATGACTTCCATCATCTAAATTGAGATGAACCCACAGTTAGTGTCGGTTTGGCCTCCATTAGAGGAACTTTTAATTATTATAATGTTTTAACAAAGATATTAGGTCGACTTAACCAAATATTTATTGGGTTTAATGTCCTCCTTCTATCCAATAAAAATTTGTATGCAAGTTTTGATGAAATATAAGTCAAGATTTCAATATTGGGGAGTCCGGTCAACGGTTCACGAAGATGCCAATTTGCAGTTGGAAAGACCGCATACCTAAATACTTTTTTACAATTTTCATGGACTCTATATGGATTATAAAAATGGAAATGTGGATCATTTACACTAGAATTTATATAGCGATAGGACATTATGAGTTCAACAGTGAGGGTTATTGAGACTTGATAAAATATTGGGAGACTTAATAAATTTTAAATTATTATAGTCTCATGTATATTATAATCAAGTGAAGTACTAATAATATACTATTTTATAATTTTATAATAATGGAAATTTTTTCAAACACATTATACTAGTGATAAATTTTGTATAAAGACCATATTCTTACTAGAAGTAACTTCTAGAATGGTTTAGATGGCTATGGGTAGTGTTGTGCCATATTACATGCTAGAATAATTAATGCATGATCCACCCACTAAGGAGGCGTGCGATAAGGAATTCATTGTCTATGATAAACACCTGAGTAATTCAGTATACATTTAGTGTTTAATTTTTTCATCCATTTCTAATGAACTCATAAGTGACATAGAGAAATGGATTATTATATCATGATCATGCATCTCAGTGGTCTATACCAAGGGAGAGTTGTACAGGAATAGTTTGATATATCCATGGAACTCTTTCATAGTAAACTTGGAGAATTTTTACCTTCTAATCCTAGTTTAGTCAAACTCATTAGCTACATAGAGTGCCTAGAGGTTCTGGGGTTTAAAATACCTAATGAACTATGTACTAATCTCATTCTTTCATTACTCCCCAATAGCTTCTCTAACTTTATTGTTAATTTCAATATAAACAATGTTGAGAAATCTCTCCCCGATCTTATCACTTTTCTTCTCCAAATTGAGAAGGATATGAAGCGTGAAAATACTTATTTCATTATAGTGAATAAAAGTAAAGTCTAGGAGAAGAGATCTATGTACAAAGCTTCTTCACAACACCCTTCCAAGAAGAGAAATATCAAGGGGAAAGTAAGGGAATAGGATACTTCTATTTACCATGTCGCAAGAAGGGACACAAGAATAAATATTGAACCCAAGAAAAGAAGCAAGGGGGGTCTTCGGGTTCATTTTTTATCGATTGAAATTTATATGTTTCTACAAATTGGATATTAGATACAGTATCTGCATATCACATATGTATTTTGTAACATCTAGTCATTTCTCAATGGTATGAACCATTTTTTCAGTTTTAATTCCTTGGTTTAGACCTTTTAAGGTTACCTAATGGAGTCATGGAGGTCATAAGGGAATATGGGGCTTGTTTAGAGCTTGGATCCCTAGGTTTTTGAGAAACATACTAGGTCACATGATTAGAAGAAACCATGTATCCCAGACTACATAGTTCCCTAACCATGTAGGGGTGTGATAGAAAGGATAAAGGGGTCGTATGGTAATCTGCAACCATGATATCTAGGGTGCACATCCATGTAGGTGGTGATATCATTTTCTAAAGTGGCTTCCATGAACCTATCACATAGTCAAACCCTACACCTAGCCTATGTGGGTTTCTCCCTTATGTGTTGTGGGGCACACAGTTGGCACACGGTTTGAACAACCTTGTGGCCAAACCATGAGACCCAATAATTAAAGAGGAAATGATAGTTTTCCCCCTAAAATGTTTTAATACCCCAAACCTTTTTCCCTCCTCCAAGGGATATCTCCCACACACAAGATCCTCCCTCCTCATCTATTATTTATTTTTATATCTCTCTCATCCTCCATATGATTCCTTCACCATCATGTGCATTGGAAATCTTGTGGTAATCTATTTAATCTTATTCCTTTTTATTCAAGTTTGTATTCTCCTCTATTGTGCTATTTATGTGTGGACAATTTTTTCCCATTTTCATGGAATTTGATGACTTCTTCAATATCTCTTATTCTATCTCAATTCAAGGGTCTAAAATGGATGAGTGTTCTTCTATGGACCTAAGGTAGCTGGTCTAGTTATTTCTAATAATATTCATCACTTTTATATCATACACTATTGCATTGTGCACTAAAACATTCTAGTGACTCCTCTAAATGTCTAAGTAAATCAAATTGAATTCAATTCTAAGCACATTATGACTCTAGTGAGTGGTGAATCAACCTTGGTTGATCTCCTTGAATTATCCACCCTAATGGGTGAGTTTTACCTTTGGAGGACTATTTTTTCATGATTAAAAATTGCATAAACACCCCCTTGATGTTTGGTTTCCTTGTAATATATTATTTTATTTAATTAATTAAGATACATAATAAAATTAAATAGAAAAGACTAGGTCTTTATGCTTTATTCCTTATACCCTATTCCTTGATCCATGCTTATGCTTCATGCTTATTTATTTATGCATGATTCCATGGATGTTTGTCTTGTATTGAATGATTTTCCCAAAAATTTTATCATGCTATAAATTAAATTCCTTGTTGTGAAAGAATGTGATCTTGGTTGTTATAACTTTCCTACTTATGATCCTGGAGTGAACATGGGTCCTAACTTAAGGATGCCATGGATGGGATCGTCATGCTTCTTTTTGGAACTATTGGACATTCCATGAGAGACACTTGTCTTTCCATGTAAGATATCTCTGGTAAGATTATGTATACCCATCAATGACACTAGTTCCCTAGGGAAGTCACTATGGACAGGATCATTGGAAAGATGCTTATATCATGCCTTGAGTGATACTCAATCCCCTATATGAGATACCTATGACAGGCTCAAAGGTTATGCATGCACCATGCCGAGAGTGATATAATGGATGCCTTTTATTGGTTTCCTTATATGGGATCTATGGTATTGGATATTTTAAGATCTCATACAACAATCCTTGGGATTATTTTATGAATTGTCTTGGATGGACTCAAGTTTCCATTACTGGATCTGACACTTGATTTTCTTGGTTTATATGTGATACCTTTTTGTTAAATTATGAGAAAACCTACTTGATGTCCTAGGGACTAGTCCTCCCAAGCCAAATCACATGCTTGGGGTCAGTCCACACTTAACACATTATTTATGATGACCCATGAACACTCATTATCACTTTTATACAGGTTCCCTTGGTTCATACATCTGTCTTAGGCTTAACCAGGTAGTGGAGGTTAGTTATCTAAGTGGAACCTAAACCATAATGTTTTATTTATTTATTTCCTTGAATTTACTATTATAGGCACACTTATCATTTTATATTTCATGAACTATATTGATCTAGACCTAATTGGTGGTGGACTATTGAGTATATCTCACACCCTGTTTGGGACACCTTTGGTACCCAAGTAGACTTCATGATTACTGGTATAGATAAAGGGAATTGGCCAGCTTCCAATGCTTGATTCTTATTTCTAGGATATAGTATGGGAGAAAGGTGCAATTCCTATTCTCATGATACTAGTAGTTATTTCTTTTGGCCTTTTTTATTTTTGTTAGCATTTTGTATATTCTTGTATCCCCTATTCCTCATGTTATCATTTTGTATAGATACATAATCATCATCATTATTTTGTATCTATTTACTTTCCATATTCCACTTGTTTATTTGTATTGAATGGTTTATTATTATTATTCCACTACATCCTTTATGTTATCACTACTTCCTCTATTTCTTATTTTTTATATACTATTGTGCTCTACTCTGATCAATAATGGAATAATCTCCCCATGAACACACCCTAGGCCCTCGCTACTAGTTGGCACCCACTGGAATTCAAGGAGGTGTGCATGAGGTCATGTGGACCACTGACTCAATGAACCATTAAGAGGATTTTAGGGTAGGATACTACAAAGTGGTATCATAGCACTTTATACTTTTTATCTTACTGATTGGTTATTAAACAGGAGACTAGGAGTGATGGATTATGGTAATGATCATGTGTCTAAGAGTATCTAATCTATGTATAGGGGAAACCCAAATTTTATAGGATGGGTTATGCAGTTATTGGTTATTCCTATTATAGTTTTATAGATTTCACCACTGGGTGATGCACTTGTTTTGGGTTGTTACTATTATTGATATTATTATAATGGGTTTTTTTACCTTAAACCAATGATATGAGGTTGTATAAATTCATGTATCATACTAAGCACCATATGAATTAAATGTCATGAATTATGACATGCTATATCTACTTTCTGCATTCATTTCCTGGGTTCCATGTAATTGTTTTGGTGCCTTGTTTATTACATATTGTAGTGTTCTAGTGTTTTTAAAGGGATGACATGATTGGCCTAATTAAATTTCAAACATCAATATAAATGGTTTTTCCCACATATATTAATGATGGAACCTTAATTAACCAATTATTCCATGATTGATCCATAATCCATTGGTTTTATGGTATGATATATTAGATAATTTAATTAATGAATTCCAGATGAAATTCAAGAGCTGAGTGATTCTATAAATTGTAAATGGAAGTTCATTCAATCAAATCACTATACATGACATGTTACATCTCGATACCATATGTAAAGGTTAAATCATAGTTTCTTAACATGCCAATTTTAGTTTATAAAGTGTATGGAGATTTATAAATTTGAGATTGGTGATGAAATTAACTGGATAGAGATATCAATGACTAAATAAATAAGAATGAATTTCAATAAATTTTAGTGTTAAAATAAAAATTTTATCGCTGGATGAGGATTCCAAATGCAAAGTAAAGGGTGTTTTCCTCTATAACTTTCATTTGACACTCCATATACCAGAACATCTGATGTACCATGTGAGACGTTGAACCCAGAACAGTATTATATGGGTAGTAGGTTGTGTCTCCTGTGATCCTTATTTGAATATTTCTTATCACCTAGACCTAGATTTTGGAGCAGGTAAAGAGGTGTGACCTATTTATAGGGAGGCTTGTACCTACCATTTCATGTTTACCCTATTACATATATATTATAAATCTTATCTGAGGAGTATTTTTGGAAATTGTACAGTTATGAGATCATGACTTCCTCACACCATATGCCAATAAAATAGCAAAGAGAATACTCCAGAGGTGGCGGGCCCTAAGCTACCTATAGTACCTCTTGTAGTGCCACCTAAGGCACCTAATCTTGTTCTTCCATTGAGAACTGATTCTCATTTATGTGATAGATTCTTTTGATTTATGTAGTATGTATAGGTTTCTCTTTGACCTAACCCTACCATGGCAAAGCTAACTCAGGAGTTTCAGTAGCATCATCCTCACACCTTCTTAGGAATTGAGGACCGAAACTTATTATTTCATGGCTAGAGGGAATGGTATCAATATTTGACCATCTAAAGATGCCTCTAAAGTAATGGGTCAAACTCACTATCAATATTCTATGTGTCTCTACCAAGCATTGGTGGGATCACTACTACAAATATGGCTTTTATCAGTACTAAAAATGGCCATTAACAGCACTAGAAAAAGCGCTGATAATGCCAGTGAAGATAAAGGGGGGGTCCCCTTTATCAGCGCTCCAAAAAGCGCTAAAAAAGACCCCTTTTATCAGCGCTATAAAAAAGAGATGATAAAAGTGGTCTTTTATCAACTCTAAAATGAAGTGCTGATAAAAGGCGTCTTTTATCAGAACACATCCATCACCTGCCCGCACCGCCTACACCCTTTATCAGTGCTAGCCCTTTAAATCACCCTTGTGCGCGCACCCTTTCCTCTACCTGGATTTGATCTCAAGACCTCCCTCATGCGCACCTAAAGCTTTTGCCACTACCCTATATTGATTTGTTCTCTTATTCATGATATATCTATTTATTTATATATATACTTCATTATATTTATTCGTACAGTAATATATATTTATATTAATATATATAGTTATATTAATATATATATATAGTTATATTAATATACATATAGTTATATTAATATATAGTAGTTATATAAATATTCATATATGGGTATTTTAAATAAAATGGATATTAGTTATTATTTAGATAAATCTAGTATATTTTATATATAAATATGTTTAATTATTTATTTAAATATTTTAATTTTTAGGTGTGAATATATAATGAATATGTACAAATAGTTATATATTTGATTATAAATAACAGTTCATTATAAAAAACGATAAAATTTCAAAGACATAATATCAATATTAATGTAATACCTTGGAATAAATTCATTCCCCACCAGAAAAATCCAATAATACCCCCTTAAACGAGGCTGAAAATCCAGAAAATGTTAAAAAATCTGGGTACCCCGACTAAAAACTCAGTTTTGGAGGCCTTCTGGGCCTCTTTTGGCCTCAAAAAATGCTTTACTGGGGTTTTCCCCGGTCACAATGATGTAGAGATCGTCGCAGGCTTCAATTTGATATGTGGTAGAGCTCAAACGGACACCCGGATCAAAAGTTATGGTCGTTTGATGTTTGAGTTGCGTTTTCAACATATTTTGGATCTTTTTTTATTTTTTTTATTTTTTTATTCTTCAAATTGTTATTAAATGACTATTACTCCATAATAATTATCAAATTATTAATTAAAAATATTTTTTTTAATTTTTTAAGAATCCATTTTCACTAAATATCTTATATATTAAGTATATTAAGTGTAAATGTACATTTATACTTATCTAAAATATATTTAAAAATTACATATTATATTTATATCAATATTACTATATAACTATATTTATATATTAATATATTTTTTAAATTTTTTTTGAAATCGACCCTTTATCAACGCTACTAAACAGGCGCTGATAAAGGGGGTCCCTTTATCAGCGCTGAAAAAAAGCGCTCATAAAGGGGGGGCATTTATCAGCACTTTTTTAGCGCTGATAAAGGCACCCTTTATCAGCTCTTTTTTGAGTGCTGATAAATCCCCCCCCCTTTATAAGTGCTTTTTTGTTAGTGCAGATAAAGGGGTGGCGCTGGCCTTGCCCAGTTTTTTGGTAGTGGATGTCATATCTCAGGATGATTATCATCGAGGTATGGTCTCTAAAGACTTCTATACATCCTTCAATGATCACTTCTTTCTATAGATGTTAAGATTGAACCACTATAGGGAGTTTATACATCTTAAGCAGGGTTCTATATCTATGTCAAAGTATTATTGTCCCGAACCAGATCTGGTCGCCTTCAAAACCAGCACCCAACCCGGTTTGTGGAAAGACCCAAAGGGAGTTCCGAATCCCCATGGGTTGGAACAAGTTCCCAGTTATCATATATTACTGTTTGGGAACGATTTACCCAAGTTTAGAAACATAAGACAACAAAATACAATAAATAAAGTGAATCTGAAATTTTAACACAAATAAACCTTTAATAAAATTCAGAATTGGGAAAGAGGGTTTATACAAATCCCAAAGACTAAAACAAAAGAATAAATCCAAAATGGACAGCCCAAGAACCACCTTAATGAAAGGGGGAATCACCCTCAAGACATCACCACAATACCATACCACGAAGGACCGCTAGAAACCTGGACCACCAGTTCTAAGAGCTTTACCCAAACCTTCAACAAACATTACCAAGTCTACTTACACCAAATGGTATAAGTAGGGTTTGAGAAAAATCCCAATAGTATTCCACCACAAACATATTCCATGTGATAGTCATTATAAGACAAAATTATTTTTTAATTTTTGTAAACAATAAATTCTAGAAAAAATCTTTAGGAAATTCAATTTTAAATAAAATCAGTTTTCAAGTGGGTTATTTTAAATAATCAAAAGTTTTAAAAAAAATGAAAAATCTACTGATTTTTTTCATCCCAACACGCCATATTCCAACGATGAGCGTAAAATGTCATATGATCACTAGAAATGGGAACACCCCTAGGTACTAGCTTATTGTGGGTCCTATGTACCTCGTATCTCTGTGAAAGTAACCATACGAATAGCTGTTCTCGTGCACATGAGCCACTATTAGGGATCATACCCATAACCTAGTGGTCCCCAAACATTATCATCATCATAGTTTAGTTAGTGTTTTCATCTTAAAACTTTCTATGTGAAACAGGGGTCAAACCCCATGGGATCACTAGCATACTAGTACACGTCCACCCACCAAGATACTCAGGTTTTCCCTCTTATTCTCAAACAAGTTCCATAAGCCATGAAATACCATTTTCACATTAAAATACCATTTCCAAAACACACACACATAAACCATCCCACACACATGTCACATAATCTCCTTTTTCATTCAAATTCATTTTGAAACCATACTCACACCAAAACAGCCCACAACGCGTTTCACATCTCTTTCACACTTCAATAAATACTTTAAAAAAATTATAAAACATTTAAAATATAGTAAAAATAAAATAAAATACCTTTCACATTAAAATTTACCATTTAAAAAGTAAACTCCTACCAAAATATTTGTTTTAACATAGTTTCACCTCTTACATAAATCAAGAAACCATTTAAAACCTTCATAAAAAAATTCTAAGGACTGTAACCAATATTTTCACAAAAAATCCTTCTAAAACTCATATTTTTAAACAAAATGAATGGAAATATAACATAAAAACAGAATTTAAATCCCTATAACAATTTAATTAAACCATTTCATGAACCATAAAATATCCCCATGTGGTACAACATGGAATACACAAGACAAACGCACATTTTTATACAAAAATGCTACTTTAAAATTAACCTCTCAACCAAAGCTACCCAAAAAAGTTTTTGAACCACAAAAAACATATTAGTAAAATTTTAAATAAATAAATCAAGCAATAAAACTCATCAATAAATGATTACACATGGAATCACCTACCACAAATGTCAAAACACCAAATCCTTGTGTGAAAGTTCACCTGCACCACTTTCGTGCCACAAGGGAGTTAAATAAAACCTAAAACCACAATATTCACCATTAAACCCAAGATAAAACTCTACGTTAAAATCACTAATTTACGGAAATTATTAACTTCAAGAAAATATGGATGAAACCCTATGCAAAAAAAGAAGAAACCCTAAGCAAATGGGAGAAGGAAGGAAGGAAACCCACTTACTTGAGATATATTGAATAAAAATCCCCAAATACACTAGTATATGGATTTACAAAAATACAAAAATGAAATTGAGGTTCTAATAAGGCTTATTAGGTCAAGTGAGAACTGAAATGGAGGGAAAATAGTAAAAATTGAATGAGTTATGAAAGAAACAAGTTACCTCATCAAATCTGGATGATTTGGGAAATCTAGAGACGTTTTGCCCTAATTCGCGATGAATATGAGATCCAAAGAGGGGGTAAAAGAGCATCGGAAAGATCCTAGGGTAATTGGTCCTGGGTGAGAGTTGGAATAATTTAAAAACTTTAAAAATTGAATGATATATTAAATAATTAAAAAAATTTAGGCAGGAAATGGGCTTACGGGCAAGCCCAATACCCTGATAAAAAACCCAAATCCATCATGATTATGGATTCCTATGAGGTAAAAAGGATATTTTGGTTTTAATATACCATGGGAATACAATTTGGAAGTATAATGGGTGTAAAATGTTAAAAAAGGAGTTATAAAAAAACAATTTTTTTTTAAACATGAAATGGGCTCATGGTTTGGCCCAAATCATGAAAACACACCCTTTCCTAAAAAAATACGTGGGAAACCCCCACAAACAAATAAATAATAGTAATTAAATGAAAAATACCTTTATAAAAGGTCATGGATGTGACAATTCTCCCCCCCATAAAACTTTATGCCCTAAAAAACCACAGTAAGGCCAAAAGAAAAAACCAAACCCAACTAAAAGGCCAAAATGGGATCCTTTGCCAAGTTTCGCCCACCCCCAAAAGGAAAAAACACCTCCAATTGATAAATAAAGTAAGTAATAATATAACCTACCAAAACATACACCACTTATTGAAATGATCAAGAACATTAAAACTACATCCCAAAACAAAACACCTCAAACACTATCCGAACAAGACTCAAGCAACTTACCTGGAATGAACAACAAAAACGAATGGGGTCACCATAGTCTTACTTCAACAAAAATGTTGGGCACACTATAATCACAATATTTAATCAAGGAGAAATTTTGATGTTAAATAACTCCAAATTATACGACCTATTGTCATACCAACACTAGGGACAAAACAAAGTTTCTAATACGGGGAGACACAAACAGACTACCCACCATAAGGGACAACTCAATTTTTTTTCGAGATAAAAGCAGGACACTAACAAGGGGGCCCAAATAGACTCCCGACATAAGGGGTAGACTTTAATTAGACATTTCCAAAATAACTTACATGAGACTCATAGTGGGACTCCCCACCATAAGAACCAACCATCTTAACCAACTAGTATAGGCCGGCACAAAATGTCCCCAAAATTTAAAGAGTTGGAATGACTGCATGGTTAGTCTACATGGTTTGGGAAACTTTGTGCTAACCATACGAATAATTATTTCCATTGGGGAATCTTTTCACAGTTACATGGGCCGAGGCTCATGGTCGTGTGAAGACTGTGTGGTAGCTACTATCTCTTATCGTATAGTTTCCTAGGTTGGCGCACGGTTACCACTAACCATGCACAAATCGTGATCTTCAATATTCCTAGCCCAAATTTCATCCTTTTATATAAAAATTAAAATTAAACCTAAGTTAATAAGGTGAACTCAGTCTATAACATGAACTCAGGATATAAAATGGAAACTAGGTCCGCCCACCTTTACCACCAAACGGGAACAACTGGAACAAGACAACAACACCGAAGCTTTAAACAATTCCCATATTTCATACTGAGGATACGACATTGAACAAAGGTTTGAACAACCCTGATATTTCCCCTAACTACACACCAGCTTCTCTATGGGACCTATGGCTGGATCTTAGATGATTGAATCATCTCCTGCCTCACGGTCAGTCTTTAGAAACCCCCAAATGGAACTTATTCTTCAAGTGCCACAAACAATTACACCATGATCTCAAATGGCCTCAATGAGTCATGACACAATTCAAAATCACTTTACCCTAACCCACCATTTTACCAAAACCAAGGCTTAAAGGATGTACACACGTCACCCCTTGTTTCTTCGGATGGGAAAAAACAGAATGAAATGACACATAGAGACACCTTCTCCTAGAACATAAGATTTTGGAATTCCCTGAAGGGAGCCCGCATCCAAAAAAATATACTCTCATAATATTTTACAACCTTCACCCTTACATTAAAATGAGCACATGACATCGCAAGGCATCACCGAACAAGACCATTGCGACTAATAAAAAAACACAAGGAGAGGGACCATATGTCGAGTCCCAAACAGGACATGATTCCAGCAAGTGGCCATACAGCCACTCTTGGCTGGATTTTCCACACTGGTGGCCTAATATGAACTCTTTATTAGATAATACTAATGAAATACCATGTTCTTGACCAAGTTTACCCTTTTTTAGGGTTAAGCGGTCTCTTGTAGTTTAGCTTGGGTTGTCAAATCCTCAGAGACCTAAGAAGTAACCTACAAACACGTACATTCAATGGGTTGTTTTCAGCTATGAAGTGGAAAACTTGGGTTGATTTTATATGGGTTTAATTGAACACTAAGAGACTTAAGTGAATTCAAATTAATAGAAGGGTTGATCCTAGGTTATTACAATGGGTGTATTTGATGAAATTCTTTTTTAACAATTTCAATTTCTTATAATCAAGATGGGTATATTCAAGAAGATCAAACAACTTCATCACTTACTGGTTCAATACCAATGCACCATAATACTAATCAACTATACACTTGGAGGATAAAATTTATGATAACTCCAAGGTAAAGGTTCGTATTAGCACTTGAAGTATGTGGCCTTAAAATTCAACAAGGACGAAGAAGCTTTAAAATCATCAAATAAAAATATCAATTAAAAAAAGTGATTAGACATTAATGGGGTGATAAATAACAACCAATACAACCCCTTTATACTCTCTTGGATCAACCCATAAGTGGGTTATCCCTCCATTGATGCTATGGTTTCAATGGAAGCGAGAAGTAGACTCATGAGGGAGGAATAGAAGAAGTAAAGAAAATAATAAAAAGAAAATGATCACTCCACCATTGTGTGAATAATTTCACAAGGTTTGGTGTGAATAAATTCACACCTTGAGGAAACGGTATCAAAGTGATATGGGGAAGAACAGAATAATAAGATAAGAATAACTTTTTTTAAGAAACTAGGATAAATTAAAACAACTTATAATTGAGGAAGAACATTATAAAGGAAAAGTGGCATCATAACATTACAATGAAAGAAAACATCCAAGATCCTCAAATCCTTCAACAAAACTGCCTTAAATAGAAATTTTTGAAGCCTTGGGTCGATCCAACAATAGTGTATGTTTCCTAAATTAATGGTGGTGGGCCTAGGTGGGTGTAAAGTTAATAGAGAGTGTACTTTTCCACCCTTGACAATCAATATGATCCAACTAGTATCTGCTAAACTCATACGCCGAAAGGAGCATCTAGATGAATGAATATCGGTGGGAAATAGAAGAAAAAAATGAAGATACAGATTTCCCTTGAGTAGCTGTAAAATTTCATCCAGAATGGATATTTTTTCGCGATATATGTGTAAAATGGTGGGCTGTTTTTCTGGGCCACAGAATCTGGCCCTCGAATTTTATCTTCAAATTGGGCCGCATGAAACTCCCTTTAAAACTAAGATTTATCTCTTTTCACTATCTAATGAAATTTTTCCCTTGATGTATTCTATATTAATTTCATTTTTCATAATTATTGTTCTTGTATTGTGGCCTCTACAGTCTCTTTATTGGGTTGTTTTCCAGTTTACTTTGCCCAGAATATTGTTGGTTCAAGGCCAACTTTGGTGGTCTTCAATATGAATCTTCAAGTGCTCAAAAAACATAAATTGTTCCTCATAGTATGGTAGACCTAAAAAAATATGAAAATAAAATCAAGATCATTAGGTATTTTATATGGTATTCAAAAATATACCATGTAATATTGCATTTTAAGAAGGAATTTCAATTATAATATGAAATAATGTTCAAAGTGTAAAATGCACTAAAAATAATGTTTTTGATTAATAAAGTACATGAATATTATAATATAAATAATTAATATTAGCCTCTTTTGGTGGCTAATCACACCCTCCCAAATTCAGTTTTTCTAGTCCCAAGAAAAATGTATCTCAAACATATGAAATTCAAATTCCCTTTTTCCAAAACATTTTAATACACAATGCTTACCGAAAAACCTCATACCAAAAAATTATGAAACATTTAAAAATAATTTAAAACAAGATAGTTCCAAAAGCATATCCCAATCCTAAGCTCGTTTCATGGTTCAAATTCATCACCACATTTCATCCAATTTCAATAATGTATGGTGATGTGTTGTGTGTAATAAAATACATGGGGGTTCATTTTTATTCAAGGGAAAAATTATAGAAGTTCTAGGTGAAATAACATTTCAATATAAAGATGAGTATTCAAAAAAAATTGTATATATTTTTTTTTAATTTTTTAATTTTTTATTTTTTTATTTTTTGAAATTTTTCCATAGTAATTGAAATTGCACTCAATAGAGACAACCCATGTAGCGGGACTTTGTCGATGACTTCCAGGCTCAAAGACCTTAGGGCACCAAGTGAATTCCACATACTTAGGCATCATCTCGAGTTAACTCAGTTGAAAAAAAAAGTCAAATTACCAAAAATAGTGACAAAATTACTAACTCTGGGCCATACAACTATGGAGTCATGATCCCCAAGTGCTGAAAGCCACGCATTAGGTTATTTAATTTCTCTACGCAAAAATTTATTGTTTTTTTAATTTTATTATTTTTGAATACTCATATTAAAACTAAAATGATCACCAAACCTATACTATTTATTTAGGAGACCCCATGAACTCAAAATAATACCCCACTATCCAAAGGATGTGCGTTGTGATTATTTTTATTTCGATAAAAATATAAATGATGAAATATCGCATTAGACAGAAACACTTTCCTAAATCTAGGCACATGAGCTTAAACTTTCATTAAATTCATAATCAAGGCATGAAAAATTCTTTAGATTTTCAATTTCAATGTATGGAATGTGTATTATCATGTTCAAGGTTATAGGAATTTTTCATTCCATGCATTTTTTATATCCCAAAAGATTTTTTAAATTTAGTTTTTTTTTTCAAAAGCAATTTTTTTATTTCATCTCCCCCCAACATAAAATAACATTTTCCCTAGTTTTTGAAGAAACCAAAATTTTTAAGGGGGTAGAGGTAGATAAGGGGAGTTCAAAAGGAAATTGAAAATGATGATCATGGAATGAGTTCACCTGGTGGTTGAAGTTGAAGTTCTTATTGCACCCATTTAATCCCTTGATATCCATATCACTCACAGACTTCCCTAGTGGAAAAGGAAAAACAAAAAAACAAACAAAACAATATATATATATATATATATTTATTTATTTATTTATTTATTTATTAAAATAATAAAAAAAGTAAAATATAAGTATATGTACAAAAATTAAAGAATAATGGATCACTATAACCTGTAAGTCAGTGGTAGGCGCACTCCCTTATCTCCCTTAGGTCCCGGGTTCAAGTCCCCGCGGCTTCACCATTTGTGACGGGGTTTTCCCCACGACCTTCGATGTGTCCTTATATATATATATATATTATTAGATATATATATATATATATATTATTAGATATATATATATATATATTATTAGATATATATATATATATTATTAGATATATATATATATATATATTTGGTATTTTTATTTTAACCTACAAACCCATAAAAATAAACTGATGATACATTGTCTTTTTTTTTAATTTCTGGGTATGGTATAACTCAAGGATCACACCATGTGACACGGATGATAATAGTGATCCCCTTTCATACCTATACATACTCATAATAGAATAATGGGTCAATATTCCATGGTAGTGTCATATGAAAAGTTAAGTATTTTTTTTAAATATAAAATTGATTTATTAATCCTATTTTAAAATAAAGATTATTCTCAAAGATGAAAACCATGGGTTGCTATAACACCCCAAAATTTTATGAGAAATATTCTTTTTAATTTTTTTGATGTCTTGTGTTGTAAACTACACCAAGATTATCTTGTATTATATGAAACAATATACGTAGATTGTGTTGCACACAAGAGCGACCTTCCTCAATAGCGTGTGTTATACGCAATACCGAGTTTCACTAAACAATTATATATTATTATGAACTATCCATTATGAATAGTATTAACCACATTTTTAATTTTATAACAATATAATTCATCTTAAAAATATTCTAGAACATGGTATGAGAACAAAATAAATTTTTCGGGTAAAATGAGTATTTTTCAAAAAATGCAATTTTGCCGACTTTTGATGGTGCACCCACTTTAAATTTAGTTTTTGACATCTTTATA
This sequence comes from Viscum album, assembly GCA_963277665.1. NCBI lineage: Eukaryota > Viridiplantae > Streptophyta > Magnoliopsida > Santalales > Viscaceae > Viscum > Viscum album. The sequence continues at coordinate 1,491,238,232 of OY728152.1, forward strand.
AGTTCAATTTGACAAATTAAACTTCTTACTTGGAATAAGGATATAAAATTTTTATTTGGATAAATTTCTGATATTTTTCTGATAAGTTTCATATTTTGATGAATAGTAAAAATACGCTAAATTTTAATTAAAAACAACATTTTTCATCAAGATAATCTATATGATTAAATTATTATATTGAATGGTTTTAAAGTATAAATTGAATATATATTTACCATTTAATATAATTTAAGTAATTATCATTAGTTTTACATCAAATTCATAGGTAAAAAGATTTCAATCTTTTGTAATGTTTTAACTTTTAAAACTCGTTTTCTCAATAGCAGGATTAATTTTAAATTAAATACCGCCACTTATGTGTATTTAATTTTTAAAATGTATTCCATATTTGGAATCAGTAGGTACAAATTATGTTAATAGGATAGTTTTTATTTTTAGGCATTATGAATAGTAACTACGGAAAATTTTATTTACCATAGTTAAAGGTAAATCGGGTAATTAAGGGTAAATATAATATTATAAAATTACCCTAAAACTTTTATTAATATAATTGGATGATTATATTTTTCTCTAAATAATACTCATGTTGAAATTTAATCTATTGGAACCCACTTTGATGTGATTAAGACCTTCAATTTATTTTATTTAAAGAAAGTGAAATATGTCTCACTCAAACTTTAATAATTAAATTATTTTTAATATAAGGTTATGCAGAATATAAATTTGATTATAAATACTCATTTGAAATATAAAATGTTTTTATTTTTCATGGTATTTTATTTATAATTTTTAAGAAATATTTAATTACCTAAATAGCTTATACATTAATGATGCAGAAATTATTTATTTAGTGAAAAATCAATAATATAGTTTTTATGAAAATACTAATACCCATAAATATGACTAGAAACTTGACCAATCCTTATTTTTAGAGTATATATATAACATATTCATCTAAGGGTCGACTTGTGGACCATTTTAATCCTTATAAAATCGATTAGGACATTTATATTATTTTATTTTAAATGATGTCAATGTTGTCACCTTCATACTTTAATAAAGATAAAATTTTAAAAGTTGGTTGTTTTAGAATATAAATTCGACTAAAAGTATTATTATGAAATCTATTATATTTATCTTCATCATAGTATTTTATATTTAATTTTTATGCAACAAATAAGTATATTAAATAGTTATACAAAAATGTTGTATTAATTATTTTATTAAGAAAAATATCAAATAAATGATTTTAGAAGCATTGAAATAAATATTATATGAACTAATTAATGTGCACCAAGAATTTTATAGATTAATATTACTTGTTATAAATATATTAAATAGTTTTTTTTTAAATATATTCTCTTTGGATTTTATTTAAACTCAAATAAATGAGTTGTGTCAAAATTGACACTATTGATATTTTATATTATTAAATTTTTTAAAAATCAAAAAAATATTTAAAAATTACAAATTAAGATTTATATGATCTAAAATGTCATAAAGTATCAAATTATTTATAATTAAAACACATATTTAAGTATTTATAACCATATAAAATTTATAACATTATTACCACAAATAAAATTAAATATATTAAATAAGGATAAATCAAGTAGATTAGGTTTAAAATAAATTGAAAACATGTATAAATTTTATTGGATGATGTTATTACAACCCTATCTCATCTAATATTCTAATTGAGTCATTTTATGAGGTTTTTAAGTGGATTTTGAATATATTATAAATTAATATTTCTTATATTTCCAAAGATGCCTCTCTCCTCCCTTATAAAAGGAAACCTCCTCCCTCTACTCCTCACACCTATTTGAGCCTTCAAGCTTGGCCAAAAACTACCAATTTATCTTATCCACTTCCCTAGAAACATATTATAAGTCATTTTCTTCTTCAAATACCAACTTTAGTGCCCTAAGAGGAGGTTTAGAAGAGGCGCGTCGAAGAAGAGGTAATATCGTTTACCGAATCTTTCAAATTTATTTCTTATTCTACTTTATCTTATTCATTTTTTCATTATAAAGTAATAAAATCAGTATAAATCATATAATTATATGTTATTATAAATATTAAACAACCCTATTTCATCTTCTATCCATCCTACAGAAAACAAAATCACCGCACGTGTGTGTGTACGGAATACCGTCTCCACACTGTGGTATAATCTATTTTCCACCACCACCTTACTTGGATGGGTATAATGGTGGAAATAATAACTATATATTATTATTATAACATCATATTGATTCTGATAAATTATATAATTCACTGAAATTCCATTCAATAATTATTAGAACGATATCATCGCTCGTGCGTATGTACGGATTACCGTTTCCACAACGCGATGAGATTCATTATCTATGTTAACAATTTAAGAATGATTATAAAGTATAAATATAATAAATAATGATGAAATTTATGAAATAATAATGATACTGGATTTATTTCTATATATATATATTTCATCTACTTACTTCTATTCAATTCAATAAGGAAATTAAAAACAGCACTCATACGTACGTATGGTCTACCGTCTCCATGAACGGTGTATTTGATTTCATTTATCTATCTATTATATACATCCTGAATATATATGATATATATAAATCATGTTTTAAATTCTGTATGTAATTATATCATGATTTAATTAATAATAAAATCAAGAATAACAATTCCAAACACATACGATAAATGAAACGATTTTACCCAAAACACTGCTTTAACATGGAATTGTCAAATGCACTGGTAATATAAAGTCGTAAGTGAATCATATATGATATAATAAATATTATTATGGTTATTTTTCAAGTTAATAATATTTTTAAACCCACTATACAGGATTCTAGGAAACATACAGAAGAAATTGGACATAAGGTAAGGGATAAGTATTCCAATCTCGTTCTTATCCGAGACTATTTATTCATAAGTATTTACTAGGGTTATGTTTATCATCCATGTCCATGTTTTATGAAAATGTTTTCATAAAGTTTTTACTATTCTTCCATGTATTTTTAAAGTCATGTTTACCCCTTTTTTACTTTTACTATGTATTATGGAAGGAATATTTCTTTTGTTTACCATACGTGGTACTTTTTGGCTTTTCCGGCCAAAGTGCGAGAAGAATGTTTTTTTAACTTATATGGAATGAATGGATTTTTACAGTTTCATAACACCATATTTCCATGAATCTTATTCTACAATATTTCATGATTATTCACAAAAAAATCCTTTTCTTTTAAAATTACATGATATTTTGAGAAAACAAGATGATTTTGAAGAAGAAAGGATATTTTCCTCAAGAATTCATTTCAAGTGTTTTATCAAAACTATTTTCCATCTAAGGTGACATTATTTAGTATGTTTATGTTTCAAGTGTAATTTCTCTATTATTTACATGGTTTTATTTTTCTTATGAAGAAATGATACACATTTTTTATATGGATTATGTTATGATGGGATGATGTTTATGAAACCTATATTATTCTTTTGGTTATAATAAATGATTATGTTTATTTTGTGGAACACGAATGAATGATTTCATTATGAGATTTATGGGACCTATATATCCCTCCAATTCATTGGGTAATGATTTAAATCTCATTAGATAAATATGGCTGGAACGACAAGTAAATCTGGTTCAGTAATACAGGGCTGGAATGGCAAGTAAACCTGGTTCAGTAAGGGACTTTGTCCACTATGATGGTCTTGGCAGCAATTTCATAGCTACTATGGAAATAATATCATGTGCTTAATGGTTTTCCATAATTACATGTTTTATTCCCATGATATTTTATCATTATTGATGTTCCATTATGATTTATGCCTTATGTACTGCCATGTTTTATGTCATTGCTCAAGATTTTGGTGTTTAAACATTATGTTCAGGTTTTTAAATTCAAATGTATATAGTTTGTTTTATTTTCTCTATGCTTACCCTTAATGAGAATTTGAGCTCACCCTTTATATGTTTTCTTTTCCCCAAGATTTAAAGAAAGGTTTTAGTCAAGAAAACAAATAGGGAAGACCTTTATGGGAGATGTTGAAGATCTTTCACCATGACTAAAAGATGTTGTTCCAAGTTTCCAAAGAAAATAAACTATTATGGTCCTTGGGTGTTTGTTTTTGTTATATATTAAGTATTACACAAAAGTAATGTAATGTCTATTTACATCAATCTTGGGTCTCTACAGTTGGTATTATAGGAAAGGTTTAGTTAACCTTTGGAAACTAGGATGCGAAAACTTTAGTCTGATCCCTAGAGAAATTTTTAAGGTATGTCTAGGGATGTCCGTAAGGTTATGCATAAAGTATCGGTTACAATCCTATAATTATGATAACGATCATGAATAACCTAGGAATAAACATAGATTGAAATTACTCCCCTTGATTAGGTTGTTTTCCTAGTAAGATTTTTTCCTCTCACACTATTCTTTTTGGGTTTTAGATAATGGCTAGAACCTGAAGGAACTGTGTTAATGATCAATGCACTGGGTAATGCAATGATTTTCCTCCTAAACAACCAAATTTTTTGGGGAATGGAGTGAAAAGTCTAATTTCTATACTTAAACAAGCTATGAATCATTCTGGACATACAAATGAGCAGAGAAGGGAACAATATTCTATTGAGTCCTTCATGAGGCAGCGTACACCTTCTTTCAATGGGTCTTCTGATCCACTTATTGCTGAAAAATGGATCAGTACCATTGAAAATGTATTTTCCATACTTCACTGTTCAAAACATGAAAAATTTATTTTGGTTGTTTACCATTTAGAAGGTGAAGTTGACCGGTGGTGGACTCTAATTAAGAACACAGGGCCCCAAGATGAAATTGAATCCATGGAATGGGACGAGTTCAAGAACTTGTTTTTAATAAGTAATTCCCTCGTATTCTTCAAACAAAGTTGTAAAATGAGTTCATTGAGCTTAAGAAAAAGGATTATGAATCTGTAGGTATATACGAAGAAAATTTTATAGGGCTTTCAAGTATGAATCTGGATTTATCATCCAACCTGAAAGTAAAGTTGATCAATTCTTCAGTGGCTTAAAACCAAGTCTTCGAACGGAATTATAGATAAGAGACTTCAGTAGCTATGAATAAATTTCACGTTGTTCTATTAAGGTAGAACTAGAATTTGTTGTTACATATCCATCTCATGGTTTTTACAAGAAACGAAAGATGGAGTTCAAGGAATAATCTCAAAACAATGGTGAAAAGAAGATGAATGTTTTGTTGTGCTAAAAGTGTGGAAAGGAGCATGGTGGAGATTCTCTTAAAGGGACTATAAAATGTTTTAAGTGTGGAAAAGAAGGTCATCGAGCAGCTGAGTGTCAAAGTAATGGGAAAAAGGTATCTAATGGTGTGAATAGAGAAAGGACTACAGAGAAAACACCACCAACACTTCAATGCTACAAGTGCAAGGAAATGGGGCATTATGCTAACCAATGTCCTAATCCAAGGGTTAATGATGATTGAAATCAACAACCACTTAAGGAAGAGGAGAAAGGAAAGTCACATGAGATCACTATTGGCGATGTCGAGTATGACAACGATGTAGTGGAATGATTAAGTGTTTATGTAATTGGATTCCAAATGTAATGTTATGGAATCTCATTTATAATATCATGGAATATTGGAATATCTATGTATACGTTTATTGTGGTTTTCAATAATTTTATGATACCAGTAACCATGAGAAGTGATTGAAATGTTTTTGGAAAGTAGATGATATGCACATAATGAAGGCATAAGGAGATAATGAGATGTTTGATAGTATTAATGAGCTCCTGACTGATATAAGGACAAAGTGACATCATGGTTTGAATATATAGAAATTTTGGGATTTTGGTATGTGTAAAGAGTTAACTTTTGACAACATTCGTGTTTTCACTAAGGTTATTTGGTAATAAATGATGGTATTGACATGCTTATTATATGACCTTTCTAGTAATAGTATTCTTTATATTGTGAGTTTGGACAGAAGTATTTTGGATAAGCCTAAAGATTGTAATAGATTAAGTTGGACATCAGATAGTATTGTTTAAGTATAGAAATTTTGATATTACGATAGTATAGAAAACGGACAACCCATAGGACAGGCGACAACCCATCGCGTCGGACAAAGATGCGGGAATCGAACCCACAACCGAAGTGTGACAGGCCTTCATCTCCTACCACTGGCCCACAGGTTGTCCCTGGTTTGTAGAAATTAGTTTTATTTTATTAAGCGATATGATAGATGAAGTATAAGTCCATTTTATAAACCATATACGATTAATCTCAACATAGATGTACTTATGTATATTTAATAACTTTTTCTAACCTTTTTGTTATAGAAACAGATGGGATGACCTATCATTATATCGCATGATCTACTAACACTTCATGGAAGACAAATTCAACTTCATTTATCTAAGAGATGAAGTGGAAATTGTTCAAGGAATGAACAACAGTGAGATTGTACCAAAATCGAGTAAGTATTTCTTTTAATTAAAAAATTCTTCAACATTAGGGAAATGATCATGAAAACCAAAAATGTTGTCCTAGTTCCCTCATATATGATGATTCAGATGGTACCTTAGATCATCACCATTTTATGGCTTTGTGATTTTTGGATTTTTCATAACCATGTTCTCTACCACTCTCCATCAGATATTGATGGTTATATTTCTCTTCCATATCCATATTTTCACTTATGTTCTCCTATGTGGAAACCCAGTGATGAGTTAATTTGGGTAACCGTTACATTTCATAATTTAGTTTTAAATTTAAGTTTTAGTATTCCTTTTTACGATGTGGGTTTCTATGATAGAAAATTTCATGTAGTAAACCATTTATAACCCCGACAAATTTTGAGGGTGAAATTCATTTTAAGGGGGGTAGAATATAACACCCCGAAATTTTATGAGAAATATTATTTTTAATTTCTTTGATGTCTTGTGTTGTACACTACACCAAGATTATCTTGTAGTATATTTAACAATATACTTAGCTTGTGTTGCACGCAAGAGCAAACTTCTTCGATAGCATGTGTTGTACGCAATATTGAGTTTCACTAAACAGTGATATATTATTACGAACTAGCAATTATGAATAGTATTAACCACATTTTGAATTTTATAACAATATAATTCATCTTAAACATATTCTAGAACATGGTATGAGAACAAAAAAAAATTCGGGTAAAATGAGTATTTTTCAAAAAAAATGCTGTTTTGTCGACTTTTGATGGCGCACCTACTTTAAATCTAGTTTTTGACATGTTTATAGTTTCAATTTGAGAAATTAAAATTCTCCCTTGGAATCAGGATATAAAAATTTACATTGGATAAATTTCTGATATTTTTCTGATAAGTTTCATATTTTGTTGAATAGTAAAAATACGCTAAATTTTAATTAAAAAGAACTTTTTTCATCAAGATAATTTATATTGTAAAATTATTATATTGAATGGTTTTAAAGTATAAATATAATATATTTTTACAATTTAATATAATGTAAGTAATTATAATTAATTTCACACTGAATTCATAGGTAAAAACATTTCAATCTTTTGCAATGTTTTAACTTTTAAAACCCGTTTTCTCAACAGCGGGATTAATTTTAAATTAAATACTGCCACTTCTGTGTATTGAATTTTTAAAAATGGATTCCATATTTGGAATCAGTATGTACAAATTATGTTAATAGGATACTTTTTATTTTTAGACATTATGAATAGTAACTACGGTAAATTTTATTTACCATAGTTAAAGGTAAATTAGGTAATTAATGGTAAATATAATATTATAAAATTACCCAAACACTTTTCTTAATATAATTTGATGATTATATTTTTTCCTAAATCATAATTAGGTCGAAATGGAATCTATTGTAACCCACTTGGATGTGATTAAGACCTTTAATTTATTTTATTTAAAGAAAGTGAAATATGTCTCACTCAAACTTTAATAATTAAAGTATTTTAAATATAAGGTTATGCAGAATATAAATTCGATTATAAATACTAATTTGAAAGATAAAATGTTTTTCTTTTCCATGGTAATTTATTTCTAATTTTTGAGAAATATTTAATTACCTAAATATCTTATACATTAATGATGCCGAAATTATTTATTTAGTGAAAAATCAAAAATATAGTTTTTATTAAAATAATAATACCCATAAAAATGACCAGAAACTTGAAAAATCTTTATTGTTCGAGTATATATATACCCTAATCATCTAAGGGTCGACTTTTGGACCATTTGGAGATTTATAAAACCGATTAGGATATTTATATTATTTTATTTTAAATGATTTCAATGTTGTCACCTTCATACTTTAATAAAGATAAAATTTTAAAAGTTTGTTGTTTTAGAAGATAAATTCAACTGAAAGTATTATTATAAAATATATTATATTTATCTTCATCATAGTATTTATTTTTTAATTTTTATGCAACAAATAGTTATATTAAATAATTATACAAAAATGTTGTATTAATTATTTTATTAAGAGAAATATCAAATAAATGATTGTAAAAGTTTTAAATTAAATATTATATGAACTAATTAATGTGGTACATGAATTTTATATATGAATATGAATTTTTAAGAATCTATTAAATAGTTTTTTTAGAAAGTATATTCTCTTTGGATTTTATTCAAATTCAAATAAATGAGCTGTGTCAAAATTGACACTATTGATATTTTATATTATTAAATTGTTTAAAAATCACAAAAATATTTAAAAATTACAAATTAAGATTTATATGATCTAAAGTTTTATAAATTATCAAATTATATATAATTAACAACACATATGTAAGTATTTATTACCATATAAAATTTATAACATTATTACCACAAATAAAATTAAATAGATTAAATAAGAATAAATCAAGTTGATAAGGTTTAAAATAAATTACCAACAGGTCTAAATTTTATCGGTTGATGAGATTACAAACCTATCTCATCTCAGATTCTAATTGAGTTTTTTTTGGATGTTTTTATGTGGTTTTTTAATTTATTATAAATTAATATTTCTTATGTTTCCAAAGGTGCCCCTCTCCTCCCTTATAATAGGGAACCTCCTCCCTCTACTCCTCACACCACTTTGAGCCATAAAACTTGGCCAAAACCTACCAAATTCTCTTCTCCGCTTCCCTAGAAACATACTATAGGTCTTGGTCTTCTTCAAATACCAACTTTAGTGCCCTAAGAGGAGGTTTAGTAGAGGCGCGCCGAAGAAGAGGTAATATACTTTACCGAATCTTTCAAATTTATTTCTTCTTCTACTTCCTCTTCTTTATTTGTTTCATTATAAAGTAATAACATAAGTATCACTCATATAATTATATGTTATTATAAATATGAAACAATACTATTTCACCTTCTATCCATCCTACGGAAAATAAAATCACCGCGTGTGCGTACGTACGGAATACCGTCTCCACGCCGTGGTATAATCTGTTTTCCACCACCACCTTACTTGGATGGGTATAATGGTGGAAATAATAACTATATATGATTATTAAAACATAATATTTATTATGATAAATTATTTCATCCACTCCAATTCCATTCAATAATTATGAGAACGATATCATCACTCGTGCGTACATACGGATTATCGTCTCCACGACGTGATGAGATTCATTCTCTGTGTTAACCATTCAAGAATAATTATTAAGTATATATATAATAAATAATGATGAAATTTATGAAATAATAATGCTACTATATTTATTTCTATATATATATATTTCATCTACTTACTTCTGTTCAATTCAATAAGGAAATGAAAACAGCATTCATGCGTACGTACGGTCTACCACCTCCATGAACGATATATTTAATTTCATTTATAAATCTATTATATACATACTGAATATATATGATATATATATATAAATCTTGTTTTACATTCTGGAAGTATGTATATCATTATATAAGTAATAATAAAATAAATAACAACAAGTCCCAACACATACGATAAAGGAAACAATTTTACCCAAAACACTGCTTTAACGTGGAATTGTCAAATGCACAGGTAATATAAAGTCATAAGTGAATCATATATGATATCATAAATATTATTATGGTTCTTTTACAAGTTAATAATATTTTTAAACCTACTATACAATATTCTTAGAAACATACAGAAGAAATTGGACATAAGGTAAGGGATAATTATTCCAATCTCGTTTTTATCCGAGATTATTTATTCGTAAGTATTTAATGGGGTTATTTTTATCATCCATGTCTGTGATTTATAAAAATGTTTTCATAAAGTTTTTACTATTCTTCCATGTATGTTTAAAGTTATGTTTACCCATTTTTTACTTTTTCTATGTAGTTAGGAAGGAATCTTTCTTTTGTTTACCATGCGTGGTACTTTTTTACTTTTCTGGCCAAAGTATGAGAAGAATGTTTTTTAACTTATACGGCATGAACGGATTTTTATGGTTTCATAACACCATATTTCCATGAATGTTATTCTAAAATATTTCATGATTATTTTCAACAAAATCCTTTTATTTTAAAATTGCACCATATTTTGAGAAAATAAGATGATTTTGAAGAAGAAAGGATATTTTCCTCAAGAATTTATTTCAAGTGTTTTATCAAAACTATTTTCTATCTATGGTGACATTATTTAGTATGTTTATGTTTCAAGTATAATGTATCTATTATTTACATGGTTTTATTTTTCTTATGATGAAATGATACCCATTTTTTATATGGATAATGTTATGATGGGATGATGTTTATGAAACCTATATTATTCTTTGGGTTATAATTAATGATTATGTTTATTTTGTGGAACACCAAAGAATGATTTCATTATGAGATGGGTGGGACCTATATCTCTCTCCAATTAATTGGGTACAGATTTATATCTCATGAGATAAACATGGCTGGAACGGAAAGTAAATCTGGTTCAGTAATACAGGGCTGGAATGGCAAGTAAACCCGGTTTAGTAAGGGACTTTGTCCACTATGATGGTCTTGGAAGCAATGTCTTGGCTACTATGGAAATAATATCATGTGATTAATTTTTTTCCACAATTACATGTTTTATTCCCATACTATTTTATCATGATAGATGTTCCATTATGATTTAGGCCTTACGTACTGCCATGTTTTATGTCATTGCTCAAGATTTTGATGTTTAAACATTATGTTCGTGTTTTTAAATTCAAATTTATATGGTTTGTTTTATTTTCTCCATTCTTACCCTTACTGAGCATTTGAGATCACCCTTTATATGTTTTCTTTTCCCTATGATTTAAATCAAGGTTTTAGGTAAGAAAACAAATAGGGGAGACCTTTATAGGAGATGTTGAAGATCTTTCACCATGACTAGAAGATGTTGTTCTGATTTTCCAAATAAACTAAACAATTATGGTCCTTGGGTGTCTATTTTTGTTATATATTAAGTATTACGCAAAAGTAATGTAATGTCTATGTACATCAAGCTTAGGTCTCTATAGTTGGTATCAAAGGAAAGGTTTGGTTAACCTTTGGAAATTAGGATACGAAAACTTTAGTCTGATACCTATAGATATTTTTAAGTTATGTCTAGGGATGTCCATAAAGTTAAGTATAAAGTATCGGTTATAGTCCTAGAATTATGATAATGATCATGAATAACCTAGGAATAAACAGAGATTGAAAGTACTCCCCTTGATTATGTTGTTTTCCTAGTATTATTTTTTCCTCTAACACTATTCTTTTTAGGTTTTAGATAATGGCTGGAACCCGAAGGAACCATGTTAATGATCAATGCACTGGTCAATGCAATGATTTTCCTCCTAAATAACCAAATGTTATGGGAAATGGAGTGAAAAATCTTATTTCTATACTTATACAAGATATAAATCATTCTGGACTTCCAAATGAGCAGAGAAGGGAACAATATTCTATTGAGTCCTTCAAGAGGCAACGTCCACCTTCTTTCAATGGGTCTTCTGATCCACTTATTGCTGAAAAATGGATCAGTACCATTTAAAAAATATTTTCCATACTTCGTTGTTTAGAACATGAAAACGTCATTTTGGTTGTTTACCGTTTAGAAGGTGAAGCTGACCAGTGGTGGACTCTAATTAAGAACACAAGTCCCCAAGATGAAATTGAATCCATGGAATGGGATGAGTTCAAGAACTTGTTTTTCAATAAGTACTTCCCTCGAATTCTTCGAACAAAGTTGGAAAAGGAGTTCCTTGAGCATAAGAAAAAGGATGATGAATCTGTTGGTATATACGAAGAAAATTTTACTGGGCTTTCAGGTATGCATCTATATTTATCATCTAACCTGAAAGTAAAGTTGATCGATTCATCAGTGGCTTAAAACCAAGTCTTCGAAGTGCACTAGCGATAAGAGACTTTAGTAGCTATGAAGAAATTGTGTGTTGTGCTATCAAGGTAGAACAAGAAGTTGGTGTTACATATCCATCTCATGGTTTTGACAAGAAACTAAAGATGGAGTTCAAGGAAAAATCTCAAAATAATGGTGAAAATAAGACGAATGTTTAGTTGTGCTCAAAGTGTGGAAAGAAGCATGGTGGAGATTGTATTAAAGGGACTATAAAAAATTTTAAGTGTGGAAAAGAATTTCATCAATAAGCTGAGTGTCGAAGTAATAGGAAAAAGGTATCTAATGATGTGAATAGAGAAAGGACTACAGAGAATGTAGCACCAACACTTCAATGCTACAAGTACAAGGAAATGGGGCATTATGCTAACCAATTCCCTAATCAAAGGGTTAATGATGATCCACATCAAAAACCACTTAAAGAAAAGGACAAAGGAAAGTCACATGCGATCACTATTGGCAATGTCAAGTATGACAACGATGTGGGGAAATGATTAAGTGTTTATGTAATTGGATTCCAAAAGTAATTTTGTGGAATCTCATTTATAATATCATGGAATATTAGAATATTTATGTATTGGTTTATTGTGGTTTTCAATAATTTTATGGTACCGGTAACTGTAGAGACCCACACTTTACGTACATGGACATTATATTACTTTTGCGGAATACTTAATACATAACAAAAATAGACACACAAGGACCATAATAGTTTAGTGTCTTTGGAAACTCGGAATATAATCTTCTAATCATGGTGAAAGATCTTCAACATCTCCTATAAAGATCTTCCCCTTTTTTCTTAACTAAAACCTTTATTTATATCTTGGGAAAATAAAACATAAAAAGGGTGAGATCAAATGCTCAGTAAGGTTAAACATATAGAACATAAAACAATCCATAAACATTCGAATGTAAAAACATGAGCATAAAATCTAAACATCAAAATCTTGAGCAATGACATAAAAAATTGCAGTACATAAGGCATAGATCATAAAGGAACATTAATCATGATAAACTAGAATGGGAATAAAACATTTTATTATGGAATCCATTAATCACGTTTTATTATTTCTATAGTAGCCAAGGCATTGCTTCCAAGACCATCTTAGTGGACAAAGTCCCTTACTGAATCGATTTCACTCCTCGTTCCAGCCCTGTATCACTGAACTGGATTAACTTGCCATTCCAGCCATGTCTATCTCATGAGATATAAATCTTTACCCAATGCATTTTAGGGAGATGTAGGTCCCAAATATATCATAATGAAATCATTCTTACTTGTGCCACAACATAAATATAAATCATTCATCATAACCTAAAGAATAAAATGGGTTTCATAAAAATCATCCCATCATAACATAATCCATATAAAACAAATGGATATCATTTCATCAGAAAAAAATGAAACCATGTAAATCATAGAGACATTCTACTTGAAACATAATCATACTAAATAATGTCATCTTAGATGGAAAATAATCTTGACAAAACACTTGAAATGAATTATTGAGGAAAATATCATTTCTTCTTCAAAATAATTTTCTTTTCACAAAATGTCATGAAATTTTAAAAGAAAAGGATTTTGTTGAAAATAATTATGAAATCTTGTAGAGTAATATTCATGAAAATAAGGCATTATGAAACCGTAAAAATCCATTCACGCCGTATAAGTTAAAAAAACATTCTCATTGTACTTTTGCCAGAAAATTCATAAAGTACCACGTATGGTAAACAAAAGAAAGATTCCATCCATAACACAAAGTAAAAATAAAAGAGGAGTAAAAATGAATTTAAAAATACATGGAATAATATTAAACACTTTATTAAAAATATTTTATGTACATGGATGAAAAATATACCCCAATAAATACTTACGAATAAACAATCTCGGATAAAAACGATATTGGAAAAGTTATTCCTTACCTTATGTATGATATGCTTTGTATGTATCTAAACCTCATGTATAATGATTTAAATATGGTCATTGACTCATTAAGGAATCTTATTCAATGTTATTATATCATATATGGTTCACTTATGACTTTATATTGCCCGTTCTTTTGTAAATTCCATGTTGAAGAAGCGTTTTGGGTAAAATTGTTTCATTTATCGTACGTGTTTCGACTTGTTGTTCTTGATATTATTACTTATATCCTGATTTACTTAATTCCAGAATTTAAAAAATGATTTATATATAATATATATTCATCATATAAATATATATTATAGATCGATAAATGGAATGAAATACACCGTTCATGGAGACGGTAGGCCGTACGTATGCATGAATGCGGTTTTCGTTTCCTTATTGAATTGAACAGAATTAAGTAAATGAAACATATATGTACATAAATTCAGTATCATTATTATGTAATATATTTCATGATTATTTATTATATATACTTTATAATCATACTTTAATGGTTAATCATGTAAAATGAATCTCATCACGTTCGTGGAGACGGTAGTTCGTACATACGCACAAGTGATGATATTGTTCCCATAATTATTGAATAGAATTGGATTGGATGATATAATATCTTAGAATCATTATGATGTTATAATAACCATTTATAGTTATTATTTACACCATTATACCCATCCAAGTAAGGTGGTGGCGGAAAAACTGATTACACCACGGCGTGGAGACGGTATTCCGTACGTACGCACGCGTGGTGATTTCATTTTCTGTAGGATGGATAGAAGGTGAAATGGGGTTGTTTAATATTTATAATATCATATAAGTATATTTTTTATACTTATTTTATTACTTTACAATGAAAAAACTAAAGAATATGAAGTTGAAGAAGAAATAAACTTGAAAGAATCGGTAGATGAGATTACCTCTTATTCGACGCACCTCCTTTAAGCTTCCTCTTAAGAGACTAGAGATGGTCTTTTGAGAAGACCAGGACCTCCAGAATGTTTCTAGAGAAGTGGAGAAGATAAATGGTCAGGGTTTGGCCGAGATTGAAGGCTTTAAGTGTTGTGAAGAGGAGAGGGAGGAGGTGCCCTTTTATAAGGGAAGAGAGGGGCACTTTTGGAAACCTCAAAAATATTAATTTATAATAAAATTAAACCCCACCTAAAAACATTCAAAGTGATTAAAATTCGGAAATGAGGTAATATAGGGTTTTAATCTCATCATCCAAACAAATTTAGGCATGTTGGGAAATTATTTTAAACCTTATCAATTGGATTTATCCTTATTTAATTTATTTAATCTTATTTGTGGTAATAATATTCTAAATTTTAAATTGTTATAAATAATTACTTATGTGTTGTTAATTATCCATAATTGGGTAATTTATGACATTATAGACCATAAAATTTTCAATTTATAATTTTTAAATATTTATGTGATTTTTAAACAATTTAATAATATGTTATTTTAATAAAATAACAATAGTGTTAATTTTGACACTATTCATTTATTTGAATTTAAATAAAATCCACATGGAGGATATATTCGAAACAGAATTTTTAATAGATCCATAACATGTCATATTAATCTATAAAATTTTTGTATAACATTAATTAGTTCACGTAATGTTTATTTTAATATTTATAAAACCATTTATTTGATATTTCTCTTAATAAAGCAATTACTACATCATTTTTGTATAATCATTAAATATAATTATTTGCTGCATAAAAATTAAAAATTAAATCCTATGATGAGGATAAATATAATACCTTTCATAATAATATTTTAATCGAATTTATCATCTTAAAATCACAACATTTAAATTTTTATATTTATTAAATTATGAAGGTGACATCTTTGACATCATTAAAATAATATAATATAAATGTCCTAATCCGTTTTATAAGGCTCCAAATGGTCCAAAAATAGACCCTTGGATTCTTAGGGTATATATATACTCGACCAATATGGTTTTATCAAGTTTATGGTCCTTTTGATAGGTATTATTATTTTAATAAAAACTATATTATTGATTTTTTACTAAATAAATAATTTGTACATCATTAATATATAAGCTATTAAGGTAATTCAATATTTCTTAAAAATTACAAATAAATTACCAGGATAAAGAAAAATATTTTAGATTTCAAATGAGTACTTATAATCAAAATTATATTCTATATAACATTATATTAAAAATTATCTAATTATTAAAGTTTGAGTGAGACATATTTCACTTTCTTTAAAATAAAATATATTAAAGGTCTCAATCACATCCAAGTGGGTTACAATGGATTCCATTTTGACCCCAATATGCATTAGGAAAAAATATAATCATCCAATTATATTAAGACAAGTTCTAGGGTAATTTTATAATATTATTGTCACCCTTAATTACCTAATTTACCTTTAACTGTGGTAAAAAACATTTACCGTAGTTACTATTCATAATGCCCAAAAATAAAAAGTATCCTATTAACATAATTTGGACCTATTGATTCCAAATATGGAATATATTTTTCCAAATTCAAAACACAGAAGTTGCAGTAATTAATTTAAAATTAATCTTGTTGTCGAAAAAAACGGATTTTTGTTTAAAACATTACAAAAGATTGAATTGATTTAACCTACGGATTCAATGTAAAATCAATGATAATGACATAAATTATATTAAATGGTACAAATATATTCCATTTATACTTTAAAACAATTTACTATTATAATTTAACCATATAAATTATCTCGATGAAAAAAGTTGTTTTTAAGTACAAATTTAGCGTGTTTTTATTATTCATCAAAATAAGAACGTTGTTAGAAAAATATAAAAATGTTATCCAATGTAAATTTTTATATCCTAATTCAAAATAAAAAATTTATTTTAAGAAATTTAACTTATAAACTTTTCAAAAATTATATTTAAAATGGGTGCGCCATCAAAAGGCGGCAAAACTACTTTTTTTGAAAAATACTTATTTTACTCGAAAAAATTATTTTGTTCTCATACCATGTTCTAGAAAATGTGTAAGATGAATAATAATGTTAAAAAATTCAAAATTTAGTTAATACTATTCATAATGGCTAGTTTATAATAATATTATAACCATATATCATTGTTTAGTAAAACCCGGTATTGCGTATAACACGCGCTATCAAGGTAGGTCATGATTGCGTGTAATGCAAGCCAAGTCAGGGTTGTGTGTTGTGAAAGACTCCTTTTTTATTGTGTATAAAAAAAATCCAACCATATTTAATTTATACATTGAATATATATATATATATACTCAATTTTGCGTATAATAACTACTATCAAACGAACTTGAAATTGTGTATAACACGATCCAAGAATAGTGTTGCGTATACTGCAAGCTAATACGGTGTTACGTATAGCACAAGATAATATTGGTGTAGCGTACAACAAAATATATGAAAGAAACTAAAAATAATATATCTCATAAAATCTCTGGGTGTTACATTCTTCCCCCCTTAAAATGAATTTCGCCCTCAAAATTTGTTGGAGTTATAAATGGTTTATTACATGAGAGTTTCCTTCATAGAAACCCACATTGTAAAAGGAATACTAAAACTTAATTTTTTAAAAATGAATGTTAGAAACAAAACATATACCCAAAGTAACTCATCACTTGGGTTCCCACATAGAAGAACATGAGTGAAAATATGGATATGGAAGAGAAATATAACTGTCAAGTTCTGATGGAGAGTGGTAGAGAAAAGGGCTATGAAAAATCCAAAAATAACAAAGCAATAAATTTGTGATTATATAAGGTACCATTTGATTATTCGGATATGAGGATACTTGGACAACATTTTTTGCTTTCAAGATCATTTCCCTAAAGTTGAAGAATTTGAACTTGAAGAAATACTTACTTTATTTTGGTACAATCTCACCATTGTTCATGCCTTGAACAATTTCCACTTCATCTCTTAAAGAAATGAAGTTGAATTTGTCATTCTTGAAGTGTTAGTAGATCATGTGATAGAATGTGGGGTCATTCCATCTATCTCAAATAAAATGTTAGCAAAAGTTATCAAATATACATAAGTCCATATATGGTGAGGTTAATCATATATGATTCTGAAAATGGACTTATACTTCATATATCATACCGCTTAATAAAATAAAACTAGTTTCTACAAACCAGGGACTTCTTGTAGGCCAGTGGTAGGCAATAAAGGCCTATCTCACTTCGGTTGTGGGTTTGATTCCCACATCCTTGTCTGACGCGACGGGTTGTCACCAGTCCTATGGGTTGTCCTTTTTCTAACACTATACTATTATAAAATTCCAGAAATAATATCCAAAAACAAGTTCTATCCTTAAATAATACTATCTGATGTCTAACATAATCGATTACAATCTTTAGGCTTATCCAAAATACATCTGTCCAATTTCATAGTATAAAGAAAATGATTACTTGAAAGGTCACATAACAAGCACGTGGATACCATCATTTATCCTCATATATCAAAAGATATATATTTTTGATCACATTTCAAACATGTGAATACCTTAATAGTGTATTCTCTTGAAAAATGAATACCCATTGAACCTTAGTGAAAACATGAATGCTATCAAAAGTTAACTCTTTATACATACCAAAATCCCAAAATTTCTATATACTCAAACCATGATATAACTTTGTCCTTATATCAGTCATGATCTCATTTCATTTTCTCTTTATCCCTTCATTACGCGCATATCATCTATTTTCCAAAAATATTTCAATCACTTTTCACGGTTACTGGTACCATATAATTATTGAAAACCAATACATAGATATTCCAAAATTCCATGATACCATAAATGAGATTCCATGATACTATTTTGAAATCCCATTACATAAACACTTAATCATTCCACAACATCATTTTCATTCTCAACATCACAAATAGTGATCGCATGTGACTTCCCTTTATCCTTTTCCTTAAGTGGTTTCTCACGTCGATCATCATTAACCCTTGGATTAGGGAATTGATTAGCATAATGCCCCCATTTCCATGCACTTGAATCATTGAATTGTTGGTGGAGCGTTCTCTGTAGTCTTTTCTATATTCACATCATTAGAAACTTTTTACCCATTACTTCGACACTCAGTTGCTCGATGACCTTCTTTTCCACACTTGAAACATTTTCTAGTACCTTTTAGGCAATCTCTACCATGATTCTTTCCACACTTTGAGCATAAATAAACGTTCATCTTCTTTTCACCATTGTTTTGAGATTTATCCTTGAACTCCATCTTTCATTTTTTGTCAAAACCATGAGATGGATATGTAACACCAACTTCAAGTTCTACCTTGATAGCACAACGCACAATTTCTTCATAGCTACTTAAGTCTCTTATAGATAATTCCCTTCGAAGACTTGGTTTTAAGCCACTGAAGAATCGATCAACTTTACTTTCAGGTTGGATGATAAAGCCAGATGCATACCTTTCAAGCCTTGTAAAATTTGCTTCATATATACCAACAAATTCATCATCCTTTTTCTTAAGCTTAAGGAACTCCTTTTCCATCTTTATTTGAAGAATACGAGGGAAGTACTTATTGAAAAATAAGTTCTTCAACTCATCCCATTCCATGGATTCAATTTCATCTCAGGACCTCGTATTCTTAATTAGAGTCCATCATTGTTCTACTTCATCTTCTAAATGGTAAATATCCAGAATGGATTTTTCATGTTCCAAATAGCAAAGTATGGAAAATATATTTTCAATGGTACTGATCCATTGTTCAGCAATAAGTGGATCAGAAGACCCACTGAAAGAAGGGGGACATTGCCTCATGAAGGACTCAATAGAATATTGTTCCCTTCTCTTCTCATTTGGATGTACAAAATGATTAATAGCTTGTATAAGTATAGCAATAATATTTTTCACTCCATCTACCATAACATTGGTTTGTTCAGAAGTACAATCATTGAATTTTCCATTACATTGATCAACATAGTTCCTTCGGGATCCAGCCATCGTCTAAAACCCAAAAACAATAGTGTGAGAGGAAAAAATCATGATAGGGAAAACAACATAATAAAGGGGGAGTACCTTCAATATCTAACATATTAGGTTTAATTCTAATATCGTTACCGTAATTCTAGGACTATAACCTATACTTATACTTAACCGTAGGGACAACCCTAAACATAGCTTAGAAATATCTCTAGGGATCTCACTAAAGTTTTTCGGATCCTAGTTTCCAAAGGTTAACTAAAACTTTCCTCGGATACCAACTGTACATACCCACACTTGACGTACATGGACATTACATTACTTTTGCAGAATACTTAATACATAACAAAAACAGACACACAAGGACCGTAATAGTTTACTGTCTTTGGAAACTCGGAATATAATCTTCTAATCATGGTGAAAGATATTCAACATCTCCCATAATGATCATCCTCTTTTTTTCTTACCTAAAACCTTTATTTATATCCTGGGGAAAAGAAAACATAAAAAGGGTGAGATCAAATTCTCAGTAAGGGTAAACATATAGAACATAAAATAATCTATGAACATTCGAATGTAAAAACATGAGCATAAAATATGAACATCAAAATCTTGAGCAATGACATAAAACATTGCAGTACATAAGGAATAGATCATAAAGGAACATTAATCATGATAAACTAGAATGGGAATAAAACATGTTATTGTGGCATCCATTAATCACATGTTATCATTTCCATAGTAGCCAAGGCATTGCTGCCAAGACCATCTTAGTGGACAATGTCACTTACTGAATCGAGTTCACTCCTCGTTCTATCCCTGTATCACTGAACCAGATTAACTTGACGTCCCATCCATGTATATCTCATGAGATATAAATCATTACTCAATGCATTGGATCGAGATATAGGTCTCACCAATCTCATAATTAAATCATTCTTACTTGTTCCATAACATAAACATAAATCATTCATCATAACCCAAAGAATAAAATGGGTTTCATAAACATCATCTCATCATAACATAATCCATGTAAAAAAATGGATATAATTTCGTCATAAATAAAAATTAAACCATGTAAATAATAGAGAAATTATACTTGAAACATAATCACATTAAATAATTTCATCTTAGACGGAAAATTGTCTTGACAAAACACTTGAAATGAATTCTTGAGGAAAATATCCTTTCTTCTTCAAAATCATTTTCTTTTCACAAAATGCCATGAAATTTTAAAAGAAAAGTATTTTTTTTAAAATAATCATGAAATCTTGTAGAGGAAGATTCATGAAAATAAGGCGTTATGAAAAATTAAAAATCCATTCACGCAGTATAAGTAAAAAAACAATCTCCTCGTACTTTTTCCAGAAAAGTCAAAAAGTACCATATATGGTAGACAAAAGAAAGATTCCATCCATAACACAAAGTAAAAGTAAAAGAGGGGTAAAAATGACTATAAACATACATGGAAGAATATTAAACACTTTATTAAAAAAAAATTATGGACATGGATGAAAAATATACCCCAATAAATACTTACGAATAAACAATCTTGGATAAAAACGAGATTGGAAAAGTTATCCCTTAACTTATGTCTGATATGCTTCATATGTATCCAAAACTCCTGTATAATGATTTAAATAAGTTCATTGACTCATTAAAGAATCATTTTCATTGTTATTATATCATATATGGTTCACTTATGACTTTATATTACCCAATCTTTTGTAAATTCCATGTTAAAGAAGTGTTTTGGGTAAAATCATTTCATTTATTGTATGTGTTTCGACTTGTTGTTCTTGATATTATTACTTATTTACTGATTTACTTAATTAAAGAATGTAAAACATGATTTATATATAATATATATTCATAATATAAATATATATGATAGATCAATAAATGAAATGAAATACACCGTTCAGGGAGACGGTAGGTCGTACGTATGCATGAACACTGTTTTTGTTTCCATATTGAATTGAACAAAATTAAGTAAATGAGACATATATGTACATAAATCCATTATAATTATTATGCAATATATTTCATGATTATTTATTGTATATAATTTATAATCATACTTTAATGGTTAATCATGGAAAATGAATCACATCGCGTTCGCGGAGACGGTAGTCCGTACGTACGCACAAGCGATGATATCGTTCCCATAATTATTGAATAGAATTGGAGTGGATGATATAATATCTAATAATAATTATTATGTTATAATAACTATATATATTTATCCTTTACACCATTATACCCATCCAAGTAAGGTAGTGGTGGAAAAACTGATTATATCACGGCGTGGAGACGGTATTCTGTACGTACGCACGCGTGGTGATTTCATTTTCCGTAGGATGGATAGAAGGTGAAATGGGGTTGTTTCATATTTATAATATCATATAAGTATATTGGTGATACTTATTGTATTATTTTACATTGAAAAACCTAAATAAGAGTAAGTTGAAGAAGAAAGAAACTTGAAAAAAATCGGTAGAAAAGATTACCTCTTCTTCGACCCACCTCCTTTAAGCTTCCTCTTAAGAGACTAGAGTTGGTCTTTTGAGAACACCAAAACCCTTAGAATGTTTCTAGGGAAGTGGAGAAGAGAAATGGGAAGGGTTTTTCCGAGCTTGAAGGCTCAAAGTTTTGTGAAGAGGAGAGGGAGGAGGTTCCCTTTTATAAGGGAAGAGAGGGGCACTTTTGGAAACCTCAAAAATATTAATTTATAATAAACTCAAACCCCAGCTAAAAACTTCCAAAGTGATTCAAATTCAGATATTAGGTAAGATATGGTTTTAATATCATCATCCAATAAAATTTAGACATGTTGGGAAATTATTTTAAGCCTTATCAATTTGATTTATTCTTATTTAATTTATTTAATCTTATTTATGGTAATAATATTCTAAATTTTAATTTGTTATAAATAATTACTTATATGTTGTGAATTATCCATAATTGCGTAATTTATGACATTCTAGACCATAAAAATTTTAATTTATAATTTTTAAATATTTATGTGATTTTTAAACAATTTAATAATATGTTATTTTAATAAAATAACAATAGTGTTAATTTTGACACTATTCATTTATTTGAATTTAAATAAAATCCACAAAGAGGATATATTCGAAAAAGAAAATGTTTAATAGATCCCTAAAATGTCATTTTCATCTAGAAATTTTTTTATAACATTAATTAGTTCACATAATATTTATTTTAATATTTATAAAACCATTTAGTTGATATTTCTCTTAATAAAACAATTACTACATCATTTTTTTACAATCATTAAATATACTTATTAGTTTCATAAAAATTAAAATAAAATCCTATGATAAAGATAAATATAATACCTTTCATAATAATATTTTTACTCGAATTTACCATCTTAAAATAACAACATTTAAATTGTTATATTTATTAAATCATGAAGGTTACATCTTTAACATCATTTAAAATAAAATAATATAAATGTCCTAATCTGTTTTATAAGGCTCAAAATGGTCCAAAAACATACCATTTTATGATTAGGGTATATATATACTCTAACAATAAGTTTTGGTCAAGTTTCTGGTCCTTTTAATAGGTATTATTATTTTAATAAAAACTATATTATTGATTTTTCACTAAATAAATAATTTCTACATCATTAATGTATAAGCTATTAAGGTAATTAAATATTTCTTAAAAATTACAAATAAATTACCATGATAAAGAAAAACATTGTAGATTTCAAATTAATATTTATAATCGAAATTATATTCTATATAACTTTATATTAAAAATAATCTAATTATTAAAGTTTGAGTGAGACATATTTCACTTTCTTTAAAATAAAATAAATTAAAGGTCTCAATCACATCCAAGTGGGTTCCAATGGATTCCATTTCGACCCCAATATGCCTTATGATGAAATATAATCATCCAATTATATTAATACAAGTATTAGGGTAATTTTATAACATTATTTTTACACTTAATTACTTAATTTACCTTTAACTGTGGTAAATAAAATTTACAGTAGTTACTATTCATAATGACCAAAAATAAAAAGTATCCTATTAAAATAATTTTGACCTACTGATTCCAAATATGGAATATATTTTCACAAATTTAAAATATAGAAGTTTCAGTAATTAATTTAAAGTTAATCCCGTTGTCGAAAAAAACGGGTTTTTGTTTAAAACATTGAAAAATATTGAATTGATTTAACCTATGAATTCAATGTAAAATCAATGATAATAACATACATTAAATTAAAAGGTAAAAATATATTCCATTTATTCTTTAAAAAAGTTTACTATTATAATTTAACCATATAAATTATCTCGATGAAAAAAGTTTTTTTAAGTACAAATTTAGCATGTTTTTACTATTCATCAAAATAAAAACATTGTCAGAAAAATATCAAAACTTTATACAATGTAAATTTTCATATCCTGATTCAAAATAAAAGTTTATTTTTTAAAATTTAACTTATAAGCTTGTTAAAAATTATATTTAAACTGGGTGTTCCATCAAAAGGCGGCAAAACTGCATTTTTTGAAAAATAATTATTTTACCCGAAAAATTTATTTTGTTCTCATACCATGTTCTATAAAATGTGTAAGATGAATAATAATGTTATAAAATTAAAAATTTAGTTAATAATATTCATAAAAACTAGTTTATAATAATATTATAACCATATATAGTTGTTTAGTGAAACCCGGTATTGCGTACAACACACGCTATCAAGGAAGGTCGTGATTGCGTGTAATGCAAGCCAAGTCAGGGTTGTGTGTAGTGCAAGACTCCTTTGTTGTTTCATATAAAAAAATACAACCATATTTCAATTATAAATTTAATATATATATATATATATACACTCAATGTTTCATAGAATAACTACTATCAAACGAATTTGAAATTGTGTGTAACACGATCCAAGAATAGTGTTGCGTATACTGCAAGCTAATATGGTGTTGCGTATAGTGCAAGATAATATTAGCGTAGAGTACAATACAATATATGAAAGAAACTAAAAATAATATATCTCATAAAATCTCTGGGTGTTATAGTAACCATGAGAAGTGATTGAAATATTTTTGGAAAGTAGATGATATGCACAAAATGAAGGGATAAAGAGATAATGAGATGTTTGATAGTATTAATGAGCTCATGAATGATATAAGGATAAAGTGACATCATGGTTTCAATATATAGAAATTTTGGGATTTTGGTATGTGGAAAGAGTTAACTTTTGACAGTATTCGTGTTTTTACTAAGGTTCTATGGTAATAAATGATGGTATTGACATGTTTGTTATATGACCTTTCTGGTAATCATTTTCTTTATTCTGTGAGTTCGTACAGAAGTATTTTGGATAAGCCTAAAGATTGGAATGGATTAATTTGGACATAAGATACTATTATTTAAGGGAAGAACATTTGATATTATGATAGTATAGAAAAAGGACAACCCAGAGGACGGGCGACAACCCATCATGTCGGACAAGGATGCGGGAATCAAACCCACAACCGAAGTGTGACAGGCCTTCATCTCCTACCACTGGCCCACAGGTTATCCCTGGTTTGTAGAAATTAGTTTTATTTTATTAAGAGATATGATATATGAAGTATAAGTCTATTTTAGAAACCATATATGATTAATCTCAACATAGATGTACTTATGTATATTTAATAACTTATACTAAACGTTTTGTGATAGAAACAAATGGGATGACCTGTCATTCTATCGCATGATCTGCTAACACTTCACGAAATACAAATTCAACTTCATTTCTTTAATAGATGAAGTAGAAATTGTTCAAGGAATGAACAATAGTGAGATTGTACCAAAATCGACTAAGTATTTCTTTTAATTCAAAAATTATTCAATATTAGGGTAATGATCTTGAAAACCAAAAATGTTGTCCTAGTGCCCTCATATCGGATGAATCAGATGGTACCTTAGATCATCACCAATTTATGGCTTTTTTATTTTTGTATTTTTCATATTCATGTTCTCTACCACTCTCCATCAGATATTAATGGTTAGATTTCTATTCTATATCCCTATTTTCTCCTATGTTCTCCTATGTAGAAACCCAGTGATGAGTTAATCTAGGTAACCGTTACATTTCATAATTTAGTTTTAAATTTAATTTTTAGTATTCCTTTTTATGAATTGGGTTTCTATGAAATAAACTTTCACGTAGTAAACCATTTATAACCCCCGACGAATTTCAAGGGCAAAATTCATTTTAAGGGGGGTAGAATGTAACACCCCGAAATTTTATGATAAATTTACTTTTTAATTTCTTTGATGTCTTTTGTTATACACTACACTAAGATTATCTTGCAATATATGCAACAATATACTTATCTTTTGTTGCATGCAAGAGCGACCTTCCTCAATAGCGTGTGTTGTACGCAATACCGAGTTTCACTAAACAATGATATATTATTATGAACTAGACATTATGAATATTATTAACCACATTTTTAATTTTATAACAATATAATTCATCTTAAACATATTCTAGATCATGGTATGAGAACAAAATAAATTTTTCGGGTAAAATGAGTATTTTTCAAAAAATGAAGTTTTGCCAACTTTTGATGGCACACCCATGTTAAATCTAGTTATTGGCATGTTTATAAGTTCAATTTGAAAAATTAAACTCCTTCATTGGAATCAGGATATAAAAATTTACTTTGGATATATTTCTGATATTTTTCTGATAAGTTTCATATTTTGATGAATAGTAAAAATACGCTAAATTTTAATTAAAAACAACTTTTTTCATCAAAATTATTTATATGGTTAAATTATGATATTGAATGGTTTTAAAGAATAAATAGAATATATTTTTACCATTTAATATAATTTAAGTAATTATCATTAATTTTACATTGAATTCATAGGTAAAAACATTTCAATCTTTTGCAATGTTTTAACTTTTAAAACCTGTTTTCTCAACAGCGGGATTAATTTTAAATTAAATACTGCCACTTCTGTGTATTGAATTTTTTAAAATGGATTCTAAATTTGGAATCAGTAGGTCCAAGTTATATTAATAGGATACTTTTTATTTTTAGGCATTTTGAATAGTAACTATGGTAAATTTTATTTACCATAATTAAAGGTAGATCAGGTAATTAAGGGTAAATATAATATTATAAAATTACCCTAACACTTGTCTTAATATAATTGGATGATTATATTTTGCCCTAAATCATACTTAGGTATAAATGGAATCTATTGTAACCCACTTGGATGTGATTAAGACCTTTAAGTTATTCTATTTAAAGAAAATGAAATATGTCTCACTCAAAATTTAATAATTAATGTATTTTTAATATAAGTTTATGCAGAATATAAATTCAATTATAAATACTCATTTGAAAGCTAAAATGTTTTTATTTTTCATGGTAATATATTTCTAATTTTTAAGAAATATTTAATTACCAAAATAGCTTATACATAAATGATGTAAAAAATATTTATTTAGTGAAAAATCAATAATATAATTTTTATTAAAATAATAATACCCATAAAATGACCAGAAACTTGACCAAACCTTATTGGTCGAGTATATCTATACCCTAATCATATAAGGGTCGACTTGTGGACCATTTGGAGCCTTCTAAAACCGATTAGGACATTTATATTATTTTATTTTAAATGATGTCAATGTTGTCAACTTCATACTTTAATAAAGATAAAATTTTAATAGTTGGTTGTTTTAGAAGTTAAATTTTACTAAAAGTGTTATTATGAAATATATTATATTTATCTTAACCATAGTATTTTATTTTTAATTTTTATGAAACAAATAAGTATATTAAATAATTATACAAAAATGTTGTATTAATTTTTTTATTAAGAGAAATATCAAATAAATGATTTTACAAGTATTAAAATAAATTTTATATGAACTAATTAATGTGATCCACGAATTTTCTAGTTTAATATGACTTGTTAGAAAAATATTAGATAGATTTTGTGAAAATATATTCTCTTTGGATTTTATTTAAATTCAAATAAATGAGTTGTGTCCAAATTGACACTATTCATATTTTATATTATTAAATTGTTTAAAAATAACAAAAATATTTAAAAATTACAAATTAAGATTTATATGATCTAACATGTAATAAAGTATCAAATTGTGTATAATTAACTACACATATGTAAGTATTTATAACCATATAAAATTATAGAATTATAACCACAAATAAAATTAAATAGATTAAATAAGAATAAATCAAGTTGATAGGGTTTAAAATAAATTCCCAACATGTCTAAATTTTATTGGTTGATGAGATTACAAACCTATATCATATCATATTCTAATTGAGTCATTTTTTGAGGTTTTTAAGTGGGGTTTTAATTTATTATAAATTAATATTTCTTATGTTTCCAAAGGTGCCCCTCTCCTCCCTTATAAAAGGGCACCTCCTCCCTCTACTCCTCACACCACTTTGAGCCTTCAAGATCGGTCAAAAACTGAAAATTTCTCTTCTCCACTTCCCTAGAAACATACTAGAGGTCCTGGTCTTCTTCAAAGACCAACTTTAGTGCCCTAAGAGGAGGTTTAGAAGAGGCGCGTTGAAGAAGAGGTAATATCCTTTACCGAATCTTTCAAATTTATTTCTTCTTATACTTTCTCTTATTTGTTTGTTTCATTATAAAGTAATAACATCAGTATCAATAATATACTGATATGTTATTATAAATATGAAAAAATCCTATTTCACCTTCTATCCATCCTGCGGAAAATGAAATCACCGCGCGTGCGTACGTACGGAATACCGTCTCCATGCCATGGTATAATCTGTTTTCAACCACCACCATACTTGGATGGGTATAATGGTGGAAATAATAACTATATATGATTATTATAACATAATAATTATTTTGATAAATTATATCATCCACTCCAATTCCATTCAATAATTATGAGAACGATATCATCGCTCGTGTGTACATACGGATTACCGTCTCCACGATGCGATGAGATTCATTCTCTATGTTAATCATTCAAGAATGATTATAAAGTATATATATAATAAATAATGATGAAATTTATGAAAAAATAATGATACTGGATTTATTTCTATATATATATATATATGTCATCTACTTACTTCCATTCAATTCAATAAGGAAATGAAAACAGCATTCATGCGTACGTACGTTCTACCGTCTCCATGAATAGTGTATTTCATTTCATTTATCTATCTATTATATACATCCTGATTATATATGATATATATATATATATATATCATGTTTTACATTCTGGAAGTGAGTATATCATGATATAAGTAACAATAAAATCAAAAACAACAAGTCCAAACACATATGATAAATGAAACGATTTTACCCAAAACACTGCTTTAAAGTGGAATTGTCAAATGCACAGGTTATATAAAGTCATAATTGAATCATATATGATATCATAAATATTATTATGGTTCTTTTCCAAGTTAATAATGTGTTTAAACCCACTATACAGGATTCTAGGAAACATATGGAAGAAATTGGACATAATGAAAGGGATAACTATTCCAATCTCGTTCTTATCTGAGATTATTTATTGGTACGTATTTACTGGGGTTATGTTTATCATCCATGTCCGTGTTTTATAAAAAAGTTTTCATAAAGTTTTTACTATTCATCCATGTATTTTTAAAGTCATTTTTACCCCTTTTTTACTTTTACTATGTAGTATTAAAGGAATCTTTCTTTTTTTTACCATACGTGGTACTTTTTGACTTTTCCGGCCAAAGTACGAGAAGAATGTTTTTTTAACTTATACGGCATGAACAAATTTTTATGGTTTCATAACACCATATTACCATGAAGCTTATTCTACAAGATTTCATGATTATTTTCAACAAAATCCTTTTCTTTTAAAATTGCACGATATTTTGAGAAAAGAAGATGATTTTGAAGAAGAAAGGATATTTTCCTCAAGAATTCATTTCAAGTGTTTTATCAAAACTATTTTCCATCTAAGATGAAATTATTTAGTATGTTTATGTTTCAACTATATTGTCTCTATTATTTACATGGTTTGATTTTTCTTATGATAAAATGATACCCATTTGTTTTATATAGATTATGTTATGATGGGATGATGTTTATAAAACCCATATTATTCATTGGGTTATAATGAATGATTGAGTTTATTTTGTGGAACACAAAAGAATTATTTAATTATGAGATGGGTGGGACCTATATCTCCCTCCAATACATTGGGTAAAGATTTATATCTTATGAGATAAATGTGGCTGGAATGGAAAGTAAATATGGTTCAGTAAAACAGGGCTGGAACGACAAGTAAACCCGGTTCAGTAGGGGACTTTGTCCACTATGATGGTCTTGGAAGCAATTCCTTAGCTACTATGGAAATAATATCATGTGATTAATGGTTTTCCAACATTACATGTTTTATTCCCATGCTATTTTATCATTATTGATGTTCCATTATGATTTATTCCTTGCGTACTTCCATGTTTTATGTCATTGCTCAAGATTTTGTTGTTTAAACATTATGTTCATGTTTTTAAATTCAAATGTATATGGTTTGTTTTATTTTCTCCATGCTTACCATTTCTGAGCATTTGAGCTCACCATTTATATGTTTTCTTTTCCCCGGTATTTAAATAAAGGTTTTAGGTAAGAAAACAAATTGGGGGGACTGTTATGGGAGATGTTGAAGATCTTTCACCATGATTAGAAGATATTGTTCTGAGTTTCCAAAGAAACTAAACTATTATGGTCCTTGGTTGTCTGTTTTTTTATATATTAAGTATTCCAAAAAAGTAATGTAATGTCTATGTACATCAATCTTGGGTCTCTACAGTTGTTATCAGAGGAAAGGTTTAGTTAAACTTTGGAAACTAGGATGTGAAAACTTTAGTCTGATCCCTAGAGATATTTTTATGGTATGTCTAGGGATGTCCATAAGGTTAAGTATAAAGTATCGGTTATAGTCCTAGAATTATGATAACGATCATGAATAACCTAGGAATAAACAGAGATTTAAAGTACTCCCCTTGATTATGTTTTTTTCCTAGTTTGATTTTTGCCTCTCACACTATTCTTTTTGGGTTTTAGATAATGGATGGAACCTAAAAGAACCATTTTAGTGATCAATGGAATGGGAAATGCAATGATTATCCTCATAAAAAACCAAATGTTATGGGAAATGGAGTGAAAAATCTTAATTCTATAATTACACAAGCTATGAATCATTCTGGACTTCCAAATGAGCAGAGAAGGGAACAATATTCTATTGAGTCCTTCATGAGGCAACGTCCACCTTCTTTCAATGGGTCTTCTGATCCACTTATTGTAGAAAAATTGATCAGTACCATTGAAAAGATATTCTTCATAATTCACTATTCAGAACATGAAAAAGTCATTTTGGTTGTTTACCATTTAGAAGGTGAAGCTGACTGGTGGTGGACTCTAATTAAGAACACAAGGCCGCAAGATGAAATTGAATCCATGGAATGGGATGAGTTCAAGAACATTTTTTTCAATAAGTACTTCCCTCGTATTCTTTGAACAAATATGGAAAAGGAGTTCCTTGAGCTTAAGAAAAATGATGATGAATTTTTTGGTATATACGAAGCAAATTTTACATGGCTTTCAAGTATGCATCTGGATTTATCATCCAACCTGAAAGTAAAGTTGATAGATTATTCAATGGCTTAAAACCAAGTCTTATAAGGGCATTAGCGATAAGAGACTTCAGAAGCTATGAAGAAATTTTACGTTATGTTATCAAGGTAGAACTAGAAGTTGGTGTTACATATCCATATCATGGTTTTGACAAGAAATGAAAGATGGAGTTCAAGGAAAAATATCAAAACAATGGTGAAAAGAAGACAAATGTTTCGTTGTGCTCAAAGTGTGGAAATAAGCATGGTGGATATTATCTTAAAGGGACTAGAAGATGTTTTAATTGTGAAAAAGATGGTCATCGAGCAGCTGAGTGTCGAAGTAATGGGAAAAAAGTAGCTAATGATGTGAATAGAGAAAGGACTACAGAGAACGCACAACCAACACTATAATGCTACAAGTGCGTGGAAATGGGGAATTATGCTAACCAATGCCCTAATACAAGGTTTAATGATGATCAACATCAAAAACCACTTAAGGAAAAGGAAAAAAGGAAAGTTACATGCGATCACTATTGGTGATGTCGAGTATGACAATGACGTGGTCGAATGATTAAGTGTTTATATAATTGGATTCCAAAATTAATGTTGTGGAATCTCATTTATAATATCATGGAATATTGTAATATCTATGTATTGGTTTATTGTGGTTTTCAATAATTTTATGGTACCGGTAACCATGAGAAGTGATTGAAATATTTTTGGAAACTAAATGATATGAACATAATGAAGGGATAAGGAGATAATGAGATGTTTGATAGTATTAATGAGATAGTGACTTATATAAGGACAAAGTGATATCATGGTTTGAATATATAGAAATTTTGGGATTTTGGTATGTGGAAAGATTTAACTTTTGACAGCATTCATGTTTTCACTAAGGTTCTATGGTAATAAATGATGGTATTGACATTCTTGTTATATGACCTTTCTAGTAATTGTTTTTTTATACTGTGAGTTTGGATAGAAATATTTTGGATAAGCCTAAAGATTGGAATGGATTAAGTTGGACATCAGATAGTATTGTTTAAGGCAATAACTTTTGATATTATGATAGTATAGAAAAAGTGCAACCCATAGGACGGGCGACAACCCATCGCGTCAGACAAGGATGCGGGAATCGAACCCACAATCAAAGTGTGACAGGCCTTCATCGCCTACCACTGGCCCACAGGTTTCCCTGGTTTGTAGAAATTAGTTTTATTTTATTAAGCGATATGATAGATGAAGTATAAGTCCATTTTAGGAACTATATACGATTAATCTCAACATAGATAGACATATGTATATTTAATAACTTATTCTATCCTTTTTGTGATAGAAACAGGTGGGATGACCTGTCATTCTATCACATGATCTGCTAACACTTCATGGAAGACAAATTCAAATTCATTTATTTAAGAGATGAAGTAAAAATTGTTCAAGGAATGAACAACAGTGAGATTGTACCAAAATCAAGTAAGTATTTATTTTAATTCAAAAATTATTCAACATTAAGGAAATGATCTTGAAAACAAAAAATGTTGTCCTAGTTCCCTCATATATGATGAATCAGATGGTACCTTAGATCATCATCAATTTATGGCTTTGTGATTGTTTCCATTTTCATAGCCATGTTCTCTACCACTCTCCATCAGATATTGATGGTTAGATTTCTCTTCCATATCCATATTTTCACCTATGTTCTCCTATGTGGAAACCCAGTGATGATTTAATTTGGGTAATCGTTACATTTTATACTTTTGTTTTAAAATTAAGTTTTAATATTCCTTTTTACGATGTGGGTTTCTATAAAAGAAAAGTTCATGTAGTAAACCATTTATAACCCTGACGAATTTCGAGGGCGAAATTCATTTTAAGGGGGTAAAATGTAACAACCCGAAATTTTATGAGAAATATTATTTTTAATTTCTTTGATGTCTTGTGTTGTACACTACACTAAGATTATCTTGAATTATGTGCAACAATATACTTAGCTTGTGTTGCACGCAAGAGTGACCTTCCTCAATAGCGTGTGTTGTACGCAATACCGAGTTTCACTAAACAATGATATATTATTATGAACTAGCCGTTATGGATAGTATTAACCACATTTTTAATTTTATAATAATATAATTCATCTTAAATATATTCTATAACATGGTATGAGAACAAAATAAATTTTTCAGGTAAAATGAGTATTTTTCAAAAAATGCAGTTTTGCCAACTTTTGATGGCGCAACCACTTTAAATCTAGTTTGTAACATGTTTATAAGTTAAATTTGAAAAATTAAACTTCTTACTTGAAATCAGAATATAAAAATTTACTTTGTATAAATTTCTCATATTTTTCTGATAAGTTTCATATTTTGATGAATAGTAAAAATACGCTAAATTTTAATTAAAAAACAACTTTTTTCATCAAGATAATTTATATGGTTAAATTATAATATTGAATTGTTTTAAAGTATAAATAGAATATATTTTTACCATTTAACATAATTTAAGTAATTATCATTAATTTTACATTGAATTCATAGGTAAAAACATTTCAATCTTTTGCAATGTTTTAACTTTTAAAACCCGTTTTCTCAACAGTGGGATTAATTTTAAATTAAATACTGCCACTTCTGTGTATTGAATTTTTCAAAATGTATTCCATATTTGGAATCAGTAGGTCCAAATTATTTTAATAGGATACTTTTTATTTTTAGGCATTATTAATAGTAACTACGGTAAATTTTATTTACCGTAGTTAAAGGTAAATCAGGTAATTAAGGGTAAATATAATATTATAAAATTACCCTAACACTTGTATTAATATAATTGGATGATTATATTTTGACCTAAATCATACTTAGGTATAAATTTAATCTATTGGAACCCACTTGGATGTGATTATGACCTTTAATTTATTTTATTTAAAAAAAGTGAAATATGTCTCACTCAAACTTTAATAATTAAAGTATTTTTAATATAAGGTTATGCAGAATATAAATTCTATTATAAATACTCATTTTAAAGCTAAAATGTTTTTCTGTGTCATGGTAATTTATTTATAATTGTTAAGAAATATTTAATTACCTAAATAGCTTATACATTAATGATGCAGAAATTATTTATTTAGTGAAAAGTCAATAATATAGTTTTTATTAAAATAATAATACCCATAAAAATGACCATAAACTTTACCAATACTTATTGGTCGAGTATATCTATACCATAGGCATATAAGGTTCAACTTTTGGACCATTTTGAGCCTTATAAAACCGATTAGAACATTTATATTATTTTATTTTAAATGATGTCAATGTTGTCACCTTCATACTTTAATAGAGATAAAATTTTAAAAGTTGGTTGTTTTAAAAGATAAATTCGACTAAAAGTATTATTATGAAATCTATTATATTTATCTTTATCATATTATTTTATTTTTAATTTTTATGCAACAAATAAGTATATTAAATATTTATACAAAAATGTTGTATTAATTATTTTATTAAGAGAAATATCAAATAAATGATATTAAAAGTATTAAAATAAATATTATATGAACTAATTAATGTTCTCCACGAATTTTATATATTAATATGACTTTTTATGAATCTATTAAATAGTTTTTTTTGAAAATATATTCTCCTTGGATTTTATTTAAATTCAAATAAATTAGTTGTTTCAAAATTGACACTGTTGATATTTTATATTATTAAATTGTTTAAAAATCACAAAAATATTTAAAAATTAGAAATTAAGATTTATATTATCTAAAATTTCATAAATTATAAAATTATGTATAATTAACGACACATATGTATGTAATTATAACCATATAAAATTTATAACATTATTACCACAAATAAAATTAAATAGATTAAATAAGGATAAATCAAGTTGATAAGGTTTAAAATAAATTCCCAACATGTATAAATTTTATTTTTTGATGAGATCAAAACCCTATCTCATCTCATATTCGAATTGAGTCATTTTTTGAGGTTTTTAAGTCGGTTTTTAATTTATTATAAATTAATATTTCTTATGTTTCCAAAGGTGCCCCTCTCCTTCCTTATAAGAGGGTACCTCCTCCCTATACTCCTCACACCACTTTGAGCCTTAAATCTAGGCCAAACCCTCCCAATTTCTCTTATACACTTCTTTAGACACATACTAGAGGTCTTGGTCTTCTTCAAAGACCAACTTTAGTACCCTAAGAAGAGGTTTAGAAGAGGCGTGTTGAAGAAGAGCTAATATCCTTTACTGAATCCTTCAAATTTATTTCTTCTTATACTTCCTCTCTATTTGTTTCATTACAAAGTAATAACATAAGTATAACTCATATACTGATATTTTATTATAAATATTAAACAACCCTATTTCACCTTCTATCCATTTTACGGAAAACGAAATCACCGCACGTGCGCCCGTACGGAATACCATCTTCACGCTGTGGTATTATTTGTTTTCCACCACCACCTTATTTGGATGGGTATAATGGTGGAAATAATAACTATATATGATTATTATAACATCATACTGATTCTTATACATTATATAATCCACTCCAATTCCATTCAATAATTATGATAACGATATCATCGTTCGGGCGTACGTACGGATTACCGTCTCTACGACGCGATGAGATTCATTCTCTATGTTAACCATTAAAGAATGATTATAAAGTATATATATAATAAATAATGATGAAATTTATTACATAATAATGCTGATAGATTTATTTCTATATATATATATATATTTCATCTACTTACTTCTATTCAATTCAATAAGGAAATGAAAATAGCGTTCATGCGTACGTACGGTCTACCGTCTCCATGAACGATGTATTTCATTTCATTTATCTATATATTATATACATCCTGAATATATATGATATATATAAATCATATTTTAAATTCTATAATTAAGTATATCATGATATAAGTAATAATAAAATCAAGAACAGCAAGTCCAAACACATACGATAAATGAAACGATTTTACCCAAAACACTGCTTTAACGTGGAATTGTCAAATGCACGGGTAATATAAAGTCATAAGTGAATCATATATGATATCATAAATATTATTTTGGTTCTTTTAAAAGTTAATAATATTTTTAAACCCACTATATAGGAGTCTCACAAACATATGGATGAAATTGGATATAAGGTACGGGATAATTATTCCAATCTCGTTCTTATCCAAGATTATTTATTCATAAGTATTTACTGGGGTTATGTTTATCATCCATGACCGTGTTTTATAAAAATATTTTCATAAAGTTTTTACTAAAATATTTCATTATTATTTTCAACAAAATCCTTTTCTTTTAAAATTGCACCATATTTTGAGAAAAGAAGATGATTTTGAAGAAGAAAGGATATTTTCCTCAAGAATTTACTTCAAGTGTTTTATCAAAACTATTTTCCATATATGGTGACATTATTTAGTATTTTTATGTTTCAAGTATAATGTATCTATTATTTACATGGTTTTATTTTTCTTATGATTAAATGATACCCATTTGTTTTATATGGATTATGTTATGATGGGATGATGTTTATGAAACCCATATTATTCTTTCGGTTATAATTAATGATTATGTTTATTTTGTGGCACACCAAAGAATGATTTCATTATGTGATGGGTGGGACCTATATCTCTCTCCAATTAATTGGGTACAGATTTATATCTCATGAGATAAACATGGCTGGAACGGAAAGTAAATCTGGTTCAGTAATACAGGGCTGGAATGGCAAGTAAACCCAATTCAGTAAGGGACTTTGTCCACTATGATGGTCTTGGAAGCAATGCCTTGGATACTATGAGAATCATATCATGTAATTAATGGTTTTCCACAATTACATGTTTTATTCCCATGCTATTTTATCATGATTGATGTTCCATTATGATTTATGTCTTACGTACTGCCATGTTTTATGTCATTTCTCAAGATTTTGTTGTTTAAACATTATGTTCATGTTTCTAAATTCAAATGTATATGGTTTGTTTTATTTTCTCCATGCTTACCCTTACTGAGTATTTTATCTCACCCATTATATGTTTTATTTTTCCCAGGATTTAAAGAAAGGTTTTAGGTAAGAAAAAAAATAGGGAAGACCTTTATGGGAGATTTTGAAGATCTTTCACCATGACTAGAAGATGTTGTTCTGAGTTTCCAAAGAAACTAAACTATTACGGTCCTTGGGTGTCTCTTTTTGTTATATATTAAGTATTCCGCAAAAGTAATGTAATGTCTATGTACATCAATATTGGGTATCTACAGTTGCATCCCGTGTAGTGCTTTTGTTTAATGACGCTAGCTTGACATGAACACCCCAAATTATCCGACACCAACTTATAAAATTTTAATGATTAAATTTTTCATCACTTCAATTAGATTGTGATTTAGTATCCAATGGGGTTTATCGGAAGGTTTTGAAATTGATTAAAAAAATATATAGGTCCCAATGAATGATCTAATCCCATGAATATTGATAAGGGTCCATCCAATTGTCATCCAAATAGTTCTTAAGACATCAAGTATAATTTTATCTTTATTAGCATCAAGAGAGGATGAAATTATGTTATAATGTTTTTGATTATCCACTATAAAATAATACTTGAGAGAGGATGTGGGGACCTTGAATTTGAGCTCAATTTCACTAACACTTTCAAACACTGGTCGGGACTTTGAATCAAACTCAATTTCATTTTCAAAATTTACCAACAAAATTGGATCCTCTTGAATAGAAGATTCAATCACCAAATTTGAAAGATCAGTATCAGGAATGGGTATGGACTCAAAGATTGTGATTTCTCCCAATGTTTCACTGATTGGTGTTTCTGAAAAATAATCAATGGAGTTATAATAGGGACACTCAATCCACGATGTCAAATTTCCCTCTTGTGAATACATGAAATAAATTTCCTCCAGATTTAAAGACCCTTCAACAATTTCTTGATTCACTTTCGCTACCCCAAATATAAAGGTTGGTTCTTCAATAAATTTATGAGAGGTTTGTGGGAAACTAGACACTCCACATAAGGTTATGGAAGGGACAGTTGGTGTAGGGATGAGTTCTTCACAAGTATTAATGCATTGTAGTTCCAATATCCAAGATGAAACCTCATAATTCATTATATACATTTGATTACACAATTTTCAATAATTTTTTGAGGAATAGAATTTGTATGAGTTTTAACATCATTTACTTCTCCAAGATTAATCTCTTCAACCATCCTTGAGAGGGCTGTAAATTTATCCTTTAAATAGTCATCATTTAAAAGATTGTGCATCTCACTGAGTGTGGAGTAATAATTCAAGGATTGATCAAATAAATTAAATAAGTTAGGGGATTCACAATAATTATTTCCAATTTTATTCCAACATGGGTTTATGATAGGGTAATGTTGAAGAGACTCCATTGGAGTAGACTGAAAATAGGATTTGAAATTCTTTGGACACACACAAACAGAAAGGTGAAAAGATAAGTGGAATGGGGGTAAGAATAGAGAAATTTGGGTGATAAAAGGATGATAGTTTCTAATATAACTTACTTATATTCCCATAAATGGTTCCAAAATTTGGTCTCGCCCAAATTTACCCAAGTTTTTAGGGTTAAGAGGTCACTTGTAGTTTATCTTGGGTTGTCGAATCCTCAGAGACCTAAGAAGTTACCTACAGACACGTACATTATATGGGTTGTTTCTGGCTATGAAGTGGCCAAATTTGGTTGATTTTAGATGAGTTTAATTGAACTCTTATAGACTTAAGTGAATTTTAATTATTATAAGGGTTGATCCTATGTTATTACAAGGGGTGGATTTGAGGAAATTCTTTTTTAATAATTTCAATTTCTTATATTAAAGATGGGTTTATTCAAGAAGAACAAACAACTTCATCACTTACTGGTCTAATGAATACACACCATAAAACTAATCACCTGTACACTTGTAGGATAAAATTTATGATCACTCCAAGGTAAAGGTTTTCATTATCACTTGAAGTATGTGGCCTTAAAATTCAACAAGGATGAAGAAGCATTAAAATCATCAAATAAAAATCTCAATTAAAAGATGTGATTAGAAATTAATGGGTTGATAAATAACATCCAATAAATCTCATTTATACTCCCTTGGATCAACCCATAATTGGTTTATCCCTCCATTTATTCTATGGTTTCAATGAAAGTGGGAAGTAGACTCATGAGGGAGTAATTGAAGAAGTAAATAAAACGATAAAATGAAAATGATCACTCCAACGTTGTGTGAATAATTTCACAAGGTTTGGTGTGAATAAATTCACACTTTGAGGAAACGATATCAAATTTAAATGAAGAAGAAAAAAATAATAGGATAAGAATAAATTTTATTAAGAAACTAGGATGAATTAAAACAAATTACAATTGAGGAATAACATTACAAAGGAAAAGTGGCATCATAAAATTACAATGAAATAAAGCATCCAATATCCTAAAAGCTTTCAAAAAAATATATTAGATAGAATTTTTTGAAGCCTTGGCTCTATACCAAAACATTGGAAGTCACCTAAATTAATATTTGTGGGCCTATGTGGGTGGAAAGTTAAGGGAGAGTGGACTTTTCCACCCTTGACAATCAATCTGAGCCAACTAGCATCCACAAAATAGAGGCGCCAAAAAGAGAATCTAGATGACCAATTTTAGGTGGGACATATAATAAAAAAATTAATATAAATATTTTCCCTTATTCTCTGTAAAATTTCATCCATAATGGATATTTGGTTCGTGAGATATGTGTAAAATGGTGGGATGTTTTTTTGGGTCGCAGAATCTGGCCTAAAATTTTATCTCCAAATTGGGACACATTAAACTCCCTTTAAAACTCAGAATTAGCTCTTTTCACTGTTGTATGAAATGTTTCCCTTGATTTCCACTATCTTTAGTTCAATATTCAGAATTATTGGCCTTTTATTGTGGCTGATACCGTTTTTTTATTGGGTTGTTTTCTAGTTTACTTTGCACCGAATGTTGTTGGTTCAATACCAACTTTGGTGGTCTTCAATGTGAATCTTCAAGCTCTCCAAAAACATTAATTGTTCCTTATAGAATGGGATAACTAAAAATAAAATATGAAAATAAAATCAAGATCATTGGGTATTTTATATAGTGTTCAAAAATATACCATGTAATAGTGCATTTTAAGAAGGAATTAAAAGTATAATATGAAATAATGTTCAAAAAGTAAAATGCACTAAAAATGGTGTTTTTGATTAATAAAGAACATGAATATTATAATATAAATAATGAATATTAGACTCTTTCAGTGGCTAATCACACCCCCCCAACTTGAGTTTTATTAGTCTCGAGCAAAATATATCTCAAAAATATGAAATTTGAATTCCCTTTTCCAAAAACATTTTAATACACAATGCTTACCGACAGACCTCATGCCAAAAAATTATGAAACCTATCAAGATAATTTAAAACAAGATGGTTCCATAAGAATATCCCAAGCCCAATCCCATTAATTGGTTCAAATTCATCACCACATTTCATCCAATTTCAATAATGTATGATGATGTGTTGTGTGTCATAAAAGACACGAGGGTTCATTTTTATTCAAGGGGAAAATGATAAAAGTGCTAGGTGGAATCACATTTCAATATTAAGACGAGTATTCAAAAAAATGTATTTATATATATATATATATTTATTTATTTATTTATTTTTTCAATTTTGATATGGTATTTGAAATTGCACTCAATAGTGTCAACCCATGTAGCGAGACTTTGTCGATGACTCCTAGGCTCAAAGACCTTAGGGAACCAAGTGAAGCCCACATACTCGGGCATCATCTCGAGTTAAATCAGTTGAAAACAAAGTCAAATTACCAAAAAGAGATATAAGTAATAGCTTTGGCCCAGACAACTATGGAGTCACAATCCCTAAGTGCTGAAAGCCAAGCATTATGTTATTTCATTGCTCTACGTGCAAATTTATTGTTTTTTTATTTATTTTTTTAAATAATCATATTAAAAATAAAATGATAACCAAACCTATGATATTTATTTGGGGGACCCCATGAACTAAAAATAATACCCCACTATCCAAAGGACGTGCGTTGTGATTTTTTTTATTTGGATGAAAATATAAACGATGAAATATCACATTAGACAGACACACTTTCCAAAATCCATGCACGTGAACTTAAACTTGCATTAAAATCATAATAAAGAAATGAAAAAATATTATGATATTCAATGTATGTAATGTGTATTATCATGTTCAAGGTTAAAGGAATTTTTTCTTTCCATGAATTTTTTATATTCCAAAACATTTAGTAAATTTATTTTTTTTTTCAAAAACAATTTTTTTATTTCATCTCCCCCCAACTTAAAATAACATTTTCCCCAGTGTTTGAATAAAATAAAATTTATAAGGGGGTAGAGGTAGAGAAGGGGAGTTCAAAAAGGAAATTGAAAATGAGGATCATGGAATGATTTCACCTGACGATTAAATTTTAAGTTCGTGTTGCACCCATTTAATCCCTTGATATCCATTTCACTCACAGAGTTCCTTTGGTGGAAAAAGAAAAACAAAAAAAACAAAAAATATATATTTATATATATACATATATATAAATATATTTATTCATATAATAAAAAAAGTAAAATATAAGTATATATACACAAATTATAGAATAAAGGAGCATTATAACCTGTAGGTTAGTGGTAGGTGCACTCCCCTGTCTCCCTTAGGTCTCGGGTTCAAGTCCTCGCAGCATCACCGGTTGTGACGGGGTTTGCCCTATAACCTTTGATGTGTCCTTATATATATATATTATATATTATTAGTATTTTTATTTTTATTTACAAACCCATAAAAATAAACCGATGATACATTTTCTTCTTTTTAAATTTATGGGTAATGTATTACTCAAAGATCACCCCACGTGACACGGATTAATATGGTTCTCCCCTTTCATATCCATCCATACTCATAATAGAATAACAGGTCAACAGTCTTTGGTACTATCATATTCAGAGTTAAGTATTTTTTTTAAATATAAAATTGATTTATTAATCCTATTTTAAAATAAAGATGATTCTCAAAGATGAAAACCACCAGTTACCTCCCATGCATCAATTTTGTTTAATGTCGCTAGCTCGACATGAACACCCCAAATTATCTGACACTAACTTTTAAAATTTTAATGATTAAATTTTTCACCACTTCAATTAATGGGATCATCCCATTCATTGGGACCTATATAGTTTTTCTTGAATCAATTTCAAAACCTTCTGGTAAACCCCATTTGAGACTCAATCAAAATCTAATTGAAGTGGTGAAAAATTTAATCATTAAAATTGGATGGACCCTAATCAATATTAATGGGATCATCCCATTCATTGGGACCTATATAGTTTTTCTTGAATCAATTTCAAAACCTTTCGGTAAACCCCATTAAAATTGTAAGTTTTGATCATCCCATTCATTGGGACCTTCTGGTTGCCTCCCATTCAAACTTCGGTTGATTTTAGATGGGTTTAATTGAACTCTTAGAGACTTATATGAATTTAAATTATTGTAAGTTTTGATCCTAGGTTATTACAAGGGGTGTATTTGAGGAAATTCTTTTTTAATAATTTCAATTTCTTATATTCGAGATGGGTTTATTCAAGAAGAACAAACAACTTCATCACTTACTATTTAATGAAAACACGCCATAATACTAATAACCTATACACTTGTATGATCAAATTTATGATCACTTCAAGGTAAATCTTTTCATTATCACTTGAAGTATGTGGCCTTAAAATTCAACAAGGATGAAGAAGCTTTAAAACCATCAAATAAAAAATCTCAATTAAAAGAAGTGATTAGAAATTAATGGGTTGATAAATAACATCCAATCCAGCACATTTATACTCCCTTTTATCAACCCATAAGTGGTTTATCCCTCCATTGATTCTATAGTTTCAATGAAAGTGGGAAGTAGACTCATGAGGGAGGAATTGAAGAAGTAAAGAAAACGATAAAAAGAAAATGATCACTCCAAGGTTGTGTGAATAATTTTACAAGGTTTGGTGTGAACAAATTCACACTTTGAGGAAACGATATCAAAGTTAAATTAAAAATAACAAGATAATAAGATAAGAATAAATTTTATTAAGAAACTAGGATGAATTAAAACAACTTACAATTGAGGAATAACATTACAAAAGAAAAGTGGCATCATAACATTACAATGAAAGAAAACATCCAATATCCTCAAATACTTCATCAAAACTACCTTAAATTTGTATTTCTTAAGCCTTGGGTCGAG
Source organism: Viscum album (assembly GCA_963277665.1). NCBI lineage: Eukaryota > Viridiplantae > Streptophyta > Magnoliopsida > Santalales > Viscaceae > Viscum > Viscum album. The sequence continues at coordinate 1,491,282,467 of OY728152.1, forward strand.
AAAAAAATAGTCTAAGTCACCTAAATTAATATTGGTGGGCCTAGGTGAGTGGAAAGTTAAGGGAGAGTGTACTTTTTCACCATTGAAAATCAATCTGAGCCAACTAGCATCCACTAAACAGAGGAACCGAATGGATCATATAGATGACCAAATATTGGTGGTCCATAGAAGAAAAAATTTAATATATAGTTGTCCCTTGATTTTTTGTAAAATTTCAGCCAGGATGGATATTTTCTTCGCGAGATATGTGTAAAATGGTGGGTTGTTTTTCTAGACCGCAGAATCTGGCCCATAATTTTATCTCCAAATTGAGCCGCATGAAACTCCATTTAAACTCAAAATTATCTCTTGTAACTGTTGGATTAAATGTTCCTATTAATTTTCTCTATCTTTAGTTCAATTTTCAAAATTATTGGGCTTGTATTGTGGCCTATACAGTCTCTTTATTGGGATTTTTTCTAGTTTACTTTTCCCATAATATTGTTAGTTCAAGGCCAACTTTGGTTGTATTCAATGTGAATCCTCAAGTGCTCCAAAAACATGAATTGTTCCTTATATCATGGAAGACCTGAAAATAAAATATGAAAATAAAATCAAGATCATTGGGTATTTTATATGGTGTTTAAAAATATACCATGTAATAGTGAATTTTAAGAAAGAATTACAATTATAATATGAAATAATGTTCAAAGTGTAAAATGCACTAAAAATTGTGTTTTTTATTAATAAATCACATGAATATTATAATATAAACTATGAATATTGGCCTCTTTAAGTGGATAATCAGACCCAAAGTCCCTTTAAGACATCATTCTACACTGACAACCCTGAACTGCATTCACCTTCGACGACTCAGGCAAATTAATAAACTAAGGTCTATTTCAACATCCCACAACCACTATCCATCTAAAAGGTGGTCCACATAACCAAAAAAGAATAGGGGTGAACTCAATCTCCAAATCTCAATAATAAAGTCCTTATGTTGATCAACTAGAGGATCATCCAACTGTGAATCGCAATGGGCCACACATCAGGCATGCATTAACTCTTTATGGGGGCGTACCCTAGACAACAAGAAAACCCAAGGACCCAACCAAGCTGGTTATTTGGTCACAACATACCATAAACCAGAACCGATCACATGAGGGGATCCACCACATTGGCCTACTGAGATTTTTCTCAAAATAGACCACCGACCAACACTTAATTCCAACTTATCGACAAAACACAAACCCAAAACATCGTTTAAACAAGAGGGGTTCTTGAACTCAAAAAATCCCAAAATAAAAAACCCAAAAAAACATAAGCCGCACCTCCCAACCACACATTATCAAAAAAAAATACTTTCCTTCAAAATCATTCTTAAAAAAAATATTGTTGGTGGGTTTCGCATTTACCAATGGTATCTCATGAGCCTCACACATGCATGTTTACATGCCACACCAGGCACCCTTGATAACACTAAAGACCAAAACCAAACCTTTCCTTTTTTTCAAAATCAAAACATTTTAACCACACTTTCCCTTCCTCAAACCCACTAACCATAAAATCTAAACTCAATTTATATATTACAAAAAAATTTATAAAATCACCCATAATTCAATAAAAACTCACTTTGATGACTTTCACAACCATTTAAAAACATTTCAACCCATTTCAAAACACATCTAATTTCATGAAAAACTCCATTTCATAAATCTCTATTTAATTAAGAACTTAACTCTTCTAATTTCAAAACAAGGTTCTAAAATTTCACAAAACTTTTTAAATGATCAATAGTTACCAAATAAAAATCCATCTTAAACCACCACACAAAATTTCTAAAACACTTTATTCTATTCGAAGTAATTTTCAATAGTTCAGAAAATTTTACTTGAAAAAGATTTTCAAAACCCACTTTAACATAATTTATATTTTAAAAGGTGGCCTAAACACTCCATTTATCACTTAAAAACAATTCAAAAAATGCATTTACAACGTTTATAAAATGGAACAACTTCTACTTTATTAGAAAATTGTCTCAAAAAAATTTCACGTTTATTAAAACCAAGTCATTTTTATTTTAAAACTAAATTTCCAAGATTCCAAAACAAACAGACATAATAAAATACAAGAGGAAATTGTGGGTGACTTGTACATATGGTTGGCGGCCATACACTAATTACTTCACCATCATGGATAGTGTTCTGTAGCAATATCCTCATCTCCACATAGATTTCTAGGCCCTGCGAGCTCATTGAGACCGTCAAACCAACTCTCTTTTCATTTCCCCCAACCATCAAAGAACCATGAGAAACATAGAACTCAGATAAAACCCAACTTCCCCTAGCGACTTGAATCTCATCATGAGGTGTGTTGTTTAGGAACCCTACTCATAATCATAATGTCAGTCTCGAAAATCCTAGCCCCAAACTATCCCGACACTTCCCAAATAACATTACCCAAGAGAGTGAACCTCCTTTGATACCATTTTGTCATGAACTAGATCTGGTCGCCTTCAAAAATAGCACCTGACCTGGTCAGTGTCAAGACCATAAGGGCGTTCCCTATCCCCATGGTTTGGCACAAGTTCCTATGTATCATATATGAGTGTTTGGGAACTATTTACCCAAGTTTAGAAACATAAGACAACCAAATAAAATAAATAAATTGAATATGATGCCTTTAATAAAATTCAGAATTGGGAAACAGGGTTTATACAAATCCCAAATACTAAAACAAAAGAAGAAATACAAAATGAAAATCCCAAGAACCAACTCAATTCAAGGTGGAATCACCCTCAATCCATCTCCACAATACCACACCACGAAGGACCGTTATACACCTGGACCACCAGCTCTAAGAGCTTTACCCAAACCTACAACAAACATTACCAAGTATACTTACACCCAAAGGTGTAATTAGGGTGTGATACAAATCCCAGTAGGATTTCACCACAAAAAAAATCCATGTGATAATCATTATAAGACAAAAAACTTGCAAGTTTTGTAAACAAGAAATGCTAGTAAAAATCCTTAGGAAATGAAACTTTAAATAAAATCAGTTTTCAAGTGGGATATTTTAAAGAATAAACACTTTTTAATAAAATTCACAATATAGTGGATTTTTCCAGCCAGACACACCATATTCCGATGATGAGTTTAAAATCTCCAATGAGAACTAGCAATGGGAACACCCCTAGCCACTAGCTCATTGTGGGTCCCAGGTACTTCTTATCTTGGTGAAAGTAACTATACAAATATTCATTCTCATGCACACTAGCCACTAGTAGGGACCATACCCATAACCTAGTGGTCCCACAACATCATCATCATCATATTTTAGTCATTGTTTTCATCATCAAACATGCTACATGAAACAGGGGCCAAACCCCATGGGATCACTAGCATACTAGTACACGTCCACCCTCCTAGATACTCAAGTTTTTCCTCTTGTGATCAAACAAGTTCCAAAAGCCATGAAATACCATTTTCACATTCAAATACCATTTACAAATCACACACATTCCAAACATCCCACACACATGTCACATAATTTCCTTTTTATTAAAATTCATTTTGAAACCATACTCACACCAAAACAGCCTACAACGAGTTTCACATCTCTTTCACACTTCAATAAATACTTTAAAAAAATTATAAAACATTTCCAAGATATTACACATCACAAAACAGCCCATTAAAATTAAAATGGACCATTTCAAAAGTACACTCCTACCAAAACATTTTTCCAACATAGTTGCACCTCTTACATAAATCAAGAAACCATTTAAAACCTTTATAAAACAATTCCAAGGAGTATAACCAAGCTTTGCACATAAAATCATTCTAAAACACCTATTTTGAAACCAAATTCATGCCAATATAACATAAAAACAAAATTTGAAGCCCTATAACCATTTAATAAAACTATTTCATGAACTATAAAATAGCCCCATGTGGTACAACATGGGATACAAAAGACAAACACACATTTTTACACAAAAATGCTACTTTAAAATAAACCGCTCAACCAAAGCTACCAAAAATATTTTTCTCACCACACACAACATATTAGGAAAATTCTAAATAAATAAATCAATAAAACAAACTTATCAAGAAATTATTACACATGGAATCACCTACCACAAATGTCAAAACCCCAAATCCTTGTGCGAAAGTTCACCCGCACCACCGCCGCACCACAAGGGAGTTAAATAAAACCTAAAACCATAATATTAGACTAATAAACCCAAGATAAAACCCTAGGTTCCAATCCCTAATTCCTGGAAATTAGGAACGTTAAGAAAATATGGATGAAACCCTAAGCAAAAGGAAGAAACTCTAAGAAAATGGGAGAAGTAAGGAAGGAAACCCATTTACTTGAGATATCTTCAATAAAACGCCGCAAATAAACCAGCAGATGAATTTACAAACATCCAAAAATTAAATTGAGGTTCAAATGAGGATGATTATGTCAATTGATAACTAAAATGGAGGGAAAAGAGTAAAAAATTAAGGAGTTATGAAAGAAACAAGTTACCTCTTCAAATCTAGACGATTTGAGAAATCCATATAAGTTTTGCCCTAATTCACGATGAATATGAGACCCAAAGAGAGGGAAAAAAGAATTGGGGCGCACCTTGGGTAATTGGACTTGGTTGGGAGTTGTAATCTCCAAAAAACCTTAAAAATTGAATGAGATATTAAATAATTAAAAAATTAATTCAGGAAATGGGCTTACAGGTTGTCCCAATACCCTAATAAAAAACCCAAATCCATCATGATTATAGATTCCTATGAGATCCAAAATGATATGATGGTTTTAATATACCAGGGGTGACAATTGGAAAGTGGAATGGGTGTAAAATGTTGAAAAAAATGCATTATAAAAAAACAAAATTTGTTTTTAAAACATGAAATGGGCTCACGGTTTGGCCCAAATCATAAAAAACACCCTTTACTCCAAAACTACATGGGAAACCCTCACAAAAAAATCAAGAATAGTAATTAAAGGAAAAATACCTTTAAAATAATTCATGGATGTGACATGATCACTTAAATTAGATTCATACATTTTCTCTAACTCTAATCGATGACGAGTTGATGACTATAAGATGAAATGAGGATAGGCTTGTGTATGTCGTCTGATCGTGGTTCAACATCATCTGATTGACTACCATTTCGGAAATAGTGAATTGGTCCCTCATTGCAGAATGGAATCTAAGGGAAGTTGGAAATATGATCCAAGGTGGTTCAGTTACGAGTTGTGTAATAGTTCATCTGGCAGTAGGAAGCATCGTTTAGAGGGTGCACGTCAGGGCAGTACCAGCCCGGTGGCACACTTAGATAGTTATGTGGTGTGTCACCGGTGTGGAGGGTTGGGGCATAAAAAGACCCAGTGCATGAGGAACCCAATCAAGTGTAGATCTTGAGGTAGTATGTGTCACATTCAGTGCTTCTTCTAATCTTTTCCTCTAGCACCTAGTGATAGGTGATCTGTACTGACTCTGTTTTCAGGTATAGGGTTTGCAACTCCATATCAGGTTTGGATTTGGTCATATATCATCCAATGAAACACCCCAAGCTTCCATGGTACGTTTCCCTTTGAATAATGCAGTAGCTTGCGTTGTATGCAACTTGGAGTTTTAACACACCACGACCAATCAAACTAACGGTTTTGAATAGTAATACTCACTTTTTAATATTTTATAAATTTTATTTTTTAAAATGGACTTCATTTTTGGATTCAGAATATCAAAATTATCTTAGGGTGAATTTTTGGTATTTTTCTGAAAACTTTCAATTTTTAATGAATAGTGAAAAACACTGTGTTATTGTTTACAACCGACCTTTTATTTAAATAATTAGTTATTTTATTTTAATTTATTTTAGATCAAAATAGATACATAATATCTATATATGTTCAATTTAATTCATTGGATTCATTTTATAATAATTTTAGATATATAAAATTTTATTGAACTTTTTACCGTCCTTTACCCACCTTCTATGAGCATTTGCAAATTTGTATAAAACTTAATTTTACCGCTTATGTGAGTTGAATTTGAAAAATTCGAGAGACATGTTTGACATCATTAAGTAAAATGTGATTTAATAAGATGAAAATAATTTTTGGTGTATAGTAACTTTTGACTTTTATTTACCACGGTTAAAAGTAAATAGGGTAATTAAGGGTAAAAATGATATCATAATTACTCTAACACATGTCCTAATTCTATTGGATAAGTGTAATTTTACAAAAAAAAACTTTATGAATAAAATATGATCCCATTTGGTCCACTTGGATTAGATTATGACATTTATTATTATTTTATTTAAAGAAGAGTTAAAAGTGTTAAATTCAAAGTTTAATAACTAAACCATTTTTAATATAGGGTTACACATAAGATAAATTCGACTATAAATATTCATTAGAAATCTAAAAATAATTCCTACATAATGGTATTTTATTTATAATTTTTAGACCTTAAATAATTTAATTTATTTATGAAACAATGATGATGAAGTAATTACATTATTAATGAAATATTAAAATAATTGATATTATAAATTTCCAAATAAATGTAAATTGAGACTTATGATGAATTACACTAATTTTATATGTTAATATGACATGTTAGGGTTGATTAAATAAATTTTATTCTAAGTGATAAAGTTTTTATGGCTTTCAAAAAAATTAAATACTAAATAGTGTCAAAATTGACATAATTGAGTTTTTAAAACAAATACTATATTATTAATTGATATAATATTTCTAAAAATCTAAGGTTCAGACAGAGGACTTAGATAAGGTTAGATATATCAATAATGAACCACTTGGGATTCTATTGGAAGTTTATAGTAAGTTTATTAACCATATAATATAAAAATACAATGAGACATGGTAAATGTCAAACTATTTAACGAAGAGTTAAATCTAAAAGATAAGGTTAATATTGTGACCTAACCCTGTCTAAAACCTATTGGTTGACAGATTTTCGACCCATATCCACCTTATCCTAGAAATAAATTATTTTTTAGCCATTATAAACAAAAAATTATTTTATTATAAAATAATATTTCAAGCTTTTCCTAAAGTGACCCTCACCTCTCTTATAAAAGGGTACTTCCCCTTATCTTAATTTCACACCTACAAAGCCATTTGGATCAGAAAAACCCTACCCAAATACCTTTCCAACATCCCTCACTTAAAATTATAGTCCTTAATTTGATAAGGAAGCCAACCTAAGGAACTCTTTTGATCAACTCAAAAGGAAACTCTCGAAGAAGAGGTAATAATTTCACCACCCGCTTTCAAGTTCTTTTCTTCTTCCACTTCCTCTTTCTTTGTTGTTTCCATACCAAAATAATAACTCTAGTACCTTATATATAATTTGATTTTATTATAAATATGGTACAACCATAAATGAAAAAGTCACCATACATGCGTACGTACGGCTTACCGTCTCCGCGTCGTGATGTAGTTTGTTATTCAAACACTGCATTATTTGAATGGGTATAATAATGAGTATAACTGATGTAAATAATAAATATAGCATGTTAATGATTCTGTATATATGATATATCATCCAATTATATACAATTTCACCATCAATATAATGATATTTTCCCTCGTATGTACGTACGGATTACCGTCTCCACGAACACGATGAGATTCATTCCCCGTCGTAATCATTCAAGAATAATTTTCATTTTATGATTAAAAATAATGTTTATGAACGTAATATCATTTTATATATGAATCAAATACATCATATCCATAACAAAAATGGCTTACGTAACCAATCATATAAAGTAAAATGAATTAGTTAACACCTGAAATGATGATACTACTGAAATATTATTAACAAAACAATAGTAGAGGATCATATTTGATATCATATTTATGTATATAGTTCTTGTATAATTTAATAAAAAAAATTAACTATTATATATAATATTAACATACCATAAACTAAGGAAAAGTACAAGTTAAGGGTTAATTCCATAATCTCTTCATTATTTGAGATTTTTTGTACATGAGTATCTACTGGGACCTCTTTATCATCCACATCCGTATTTCTTAAAAATATATTTCAAAACATTTTTACTATTTCCAATAATATGGGTTAAATTAATGTATACCCTTGCTTAACATTTTATAAAAAAATTATAAAGGAATATTTCCATCATTTTCCAAACAAGGTCCTTTACGACCTTTTCGACAAAATTAAGGAAAGAATGTTTTTTTAACTTATATGGAGGGTGCGGCTATTTTCAACCATTATAACACCTTTTAAGCTTCCCTTACAAGATTATAATAATATTTTCAAAATAAATGTTTTCTTTTATAATTACATGACTTCTAAATGATTTCAAAATAGAAGGATATATTTCTATCAAAAAGTTTTGATTTTATCTATGTCAATATCCTTTGATGGATTTTAAACTTGTTTGAAGTTGATTTATTGTGATACAAATATTCCATATTGTATTGAAGGTTTTGTGATATATTTTACTGTGGATGTTTTATTTTTATACCATTCATGGTTTATGGATAATGTATTGACATTTCATATGCTAGTTTTAATACGAATGTTTATGTTATGTTTAAACATTTTCATATGAGGAATGCATTGGACTTAGTAAGTGATGGGTGAATCCCGCTATAGCTCCTCGATGCATTGGTAGGTATCATGGGACAAACTAGTGTCTTGGAACAAGGCCTTGACAAATTATTATTTGTATTATTGTCACAAGACCTTGACTATGTGGTTATGAAGTCTGGCATTATGCATTCCATCATTATGAAATTGGATAATGATATTACATGTGATTATTCAACTAGTATAATATCCATGTTAATAAGTAAATGGAATTATTCAATTTATCTTTGCCATATTATGTATTATTTTAAGTTTAAAAGGATTTTATTTAGTCTTATACATTTCCTAAAATGTTTATGCTTATTTATTAAAGTTTCCACTATATTGTTATCCTTACTAAGCATCTGAGCTTACCCCTTTCTATGTTTTATTTTTCCCAGGATGCGAAAAATTATATTATGACTGACCTATAGGGATAGTCTAAGGGATATTAATGTGTTCAATGGAGACAATGTTGATGTTTTTTTTTCATTTTATAATCTAATGTAAAACTTATGAATGTGTCTAGTACTTGCAAGGCTACTAAACTGATCGGTCTTTCAAGATTTGATCCCTTGTGATCATGCTAATGTTATGTAATAATGCACTGACTCTGGGTAACTAGGGTTGGGGTGTTACAGTTGGTATCAGAGGAATATTAGTACAAACCTTGGAAGCTAGATTTAGAAAAACTCTAATTAGAGCACATTACCCTAAGATATACATTGAGGATTAGTATGGAAGAACTTCCTAGAATTTTGGTAATATAGATATTTTGTGAGTTTTCCAAGAAATAAATCTATGTCTGGATATGATCAGGTAGAGGTGGATCTAGAAATGATGTACCTAGGAGTGAAAACTCCAACAAGGAGTTTCGGGCTTGACCCAGGGTATCCTGGTACATGACAATAGGTCTTGCTGCACTCTTGGTTACAACACTCCTAGGAGATATGCTTAGGATAATTTACACTTTCTTTACAAACCATTATTAAGGATTTATGAGTATATACCTCCTCAAATAAAACATTTTTATGATTATGGATTATATCCATAAAGTGTTCAATTTAGGTTAAGTGTTTTACAAGTTTGGAATTATGTATTGTGATTCATAAACTAATCTACTGTATGTCGTTGTTTAGAAATGGAACCTAGTGGAAGGAATGGAAACTGTATAAACCATGTAATCCATGTAGGTATTTCCCTCCTACTCAAGATAATTGTAGTGGAGATGGTGATGCAACTGGTACTGATCAACTTATCACCATACTGGGACAACTCACTCAGGTTATGAATAATAACCTTACCCGTATGGAGCACCCTGATCCACAACACGGAGGATCAATGTTAGACCGCTTCATGGGGAAACAACAACCAACATTCAATGGGTCTAAAAATCCATTTGTCGTTGAGAAATGGATAAGTTCCTTAGATAAAATATTTCATGCTTTGGGGAGTAGTGGAAGGGAAAAAGTTATCATGGTAGTTTATCGCCTCATGGGAGATGCAGATCAATGGTGGTCATTAATTCAAAATGCAAAGGAGGATGAAGAAGTATCAAGTATACAATGGAGGGATTTTAAAGAGATTTTCTTAGAAAAATACTTTCCTCGTGACCATTGAGCAGATATGGAAAGGCAATTTCTGAGTCTGAGGAAAAAGGAGGATAATAATGTCACAAAGTATGAGGCTAGCTTTACAAGGTTAGCAAGGCATGCAGCAGATTATATATGTAACCCAAGGAGTAAGACTGATCGATTCTTTGATGGGTTAAAAACATTTCTCCATAGATTATTAGTCTCACAATCCTTCTCATCATATGAAGATATTTTCTCATGAACTATTAAGTCAGAAAAGAAATTCTATAAGTCTTACAAATTTAAAGTGAAGCAAGAGAAAAAGAGAACTACTGAACGCTCTGGAAATGGAAATAAGGAGAATAAGGGAAAAGTTGAATATCCATCATGTGGTAAATATGGGAAGAAACACCCCAGTACTTTCCTGAAGGGAATGGGAATCTGTTACAAGTGTGGTGAAAAAGTCCACCAAGCTCGTGATTGTAAGGTAAAGAAATAGGTTGTCAATGTTTAATGCTACAATTGTAGAGAAAATGAGAATTATGAAAATGAATGTTCTAAGCGCCAAGGGAACTTACCTCAGAAAAGGCCGAGGTATAAAGGCCAATCTTATGTGATCACTACTGCTGAGGTTGAAGCTCCGAAAGACGTGGTGGCAGGTAATTTAATGGTTTCCTCAAGTTTAGCCAATTCTTTATTTGATTCTGGATCATCGCATTGTTTTATATATTTCTATTTTGCTAAGAAAATTAGATATTTTCAATTTGACTTAACAAGGGAGTTTTCAGTCAAAACTCCCAAGGGAAGTGTCGTCATTACAAAGTTTTGTGAGTCAGTTCCCATTAGGGCATATAAATGTTTTTTATCTGCTGATCTCATCATCATACCCATAATTGAATTTGATATAATCCTCAGAATGGATTGGATTTTGGACCATGATGTGAAAATTTATTATAATAATAATGAAGTTACAATTTTTTATGATGATAAGGAGTACCTTATCTTTAGAGTAGAAACATCACCACCTGATTATTATCTAGATCCCCCCCAGTAGCTCTACTAAATTCAATTATTGGGGAGGAAGAGAATGAAATAACTATTGTTGAGGAAAAGAATGTTCGAATAGAGGACGTACCTATTGTGCAAGAATATATTGATGTGTTTCCATAGGATTTACTTGTACATCCTCTAGAAAGAGAAATTGAGTTTTCCATTGATTTAATTCCTAGTTCAGGCCCATATCGAAGACCCCTTATAGAATGGCCACTGTGGAATTATTGGAACTAAATAAAAAACTATAGGAATTTAGTGATAAGGGATTTATTTTCCCTAGTGTTTCTCCATGGGGATCCCCTATCCTTTTTGTTAATGAGAAAGACGGATCTATGAGGTTGTGTAATGACTACAGGGAGGTCAATTATATAATAATAAAGAACAAGTATCCCCTACCTCGTATTGAGGATTTATTTGACCAACTTCATGGAGCTCAATATTTTTCAAAGATTGACCTTCGATATAGATATCATCAGTTGTGTGTGAAGAAGGAAGACATTCTAAAAACAGCATTTCGAACCAGGTACGATCATTATGAGTTTACAGTAATGCCTTTTGGATTGACTAATTCACCCTCTATCTTCATGGATCTAATTAATAGAGTTTTCAAGGGATATCTTGATGAATTTATAGTGGTATTTATTGATGATATCTTGGTATACTCAAAAATCTACTAAGATCATGAAAATCACTTGCGCACTATTCTGAAAACCCTCAGAAGAAATGAATTATATGGGAAGTTTAGCAAGTGTAAATTCTGTCTTCAAGAGATTTATTTTCTTGGCCATATTGTCTCTAAGGATGGAATCTATGTTGATCCTTCAAATATCAAGGCAATACAAGAATGGATAGCACCGACGAGTATAAATGAGGTACACAGTTTTATTGGTTTAGCAGGTTATTATCGACGTTTCATCCAGAATTTTGCTCGGTTGGCTAACCCATTAACCAAGATCACACGTAAAGGTGTTAAATTTGTTTGGACAAAAGAGTGTGAATAATTTTTTGAAGAACTGAAGAGAATATTAGTCAATGATCTTATCTTGACTCTACCATCAAGGAATGATGGGTTTGTTATTTATAGTGATTCTTCAAAGAAAGGACTTGGTTGTGTCCTTATGCAGAATGATAGAGTTATTGTATATGCATCACGATGGCTAAAATTTCATGAGAAAAACTATCCCACTCATGATATTGAGTTAGTAGCTGTAATATTTTCTTTGAAAATATGGAGACACTATCTCTATGGTGAAAAATGTGAGATTTATATTGATCACAAGAGTTTGAAGTATATTTTCTCACAGAAAGAACACAACATGAGGCAAAGATGGTGGATTTAACTTCTCAAGGATTATGATTACACTATACACTACCACCTGAGGATGGAAAATAAGGTGGCAGATTCTTTGAGCAGAAATGATCACGGAGTTTTGAACAATATGAGAGTTGAAAGGGATCATATTTTCATGGATCTAGTAAATATGGATGTGGGAATAACCATGGAAGGTGAAATATCAATAATTTTTCAAATGGTTTCCAAACTATCTTTACTAGAAAGGATAAAAAGTTCTCAAATTGATTATTAGGAGTTTCAAAAGAAGATTAAAGTTTTGAATGATGGGAGATTGAGGGACTTCATATATGAAGATGGAATTTTAAAATTTGGGAAGAGACTTTGTGTTCTCGATATACCTGATCTAAAAAGGGAATTGTTGTATGATTCTCATAGATCCAATTTCTCTATACACCCTGGGAGCACCAAGATGTATAGAGATATGAAGGAACATTTTTGGTGGGACAGCATGAAGAGAGAGATTTCTGATTATGTGTCAAGATGTATGATTTTTCAACAAGTGAAAGTTGGAAGACAATATCCTATAGGAGTCATGCAACCTCTTCCCATACTTGAGTTGAAATGGGATGATATTATGATGGACTTTTTCATGGGGTTACCAAATACTCCTAGAAGGAATGATGAAATATGGGTCATTATTGATCATTTTACCAAGTCAGCACATTTTCTTGACATAAGATAAGATTTACCACTTGAACCTTTAGCAAAACTATATATTAATGAAGTTGTAATACTTCATGGTGTACCCCTATCGATTTTTTCTGATCGTGATCACTGTTTTACATTAAGATTCTGGAAAAGTCTTCAGAAGGCCCTGGAAACTGAACTTTATTTGAGCATTGTCTACCACCCTCAAACCAATGGAAAATCAGAATGGACTATTCAAACCTTATAAGACATGTTGAGATCTTGATCACTTGACTTTCAAGGTATGTGGGATCAATATTTACCTCTGGTATAATTTTCCTATAATAATATCTTCCATTCAAGTATTCAGATGGCACCATATGAAGCGTTATATGGAAAGAGATGTCGCACACCAACTTTTTGGGATGATGTTGGTGAAATAAAACTCATAGGCCTAGAACTTGATGAGGAAACAATGGAAAAATTGAATATTATCCAAACCCACATCAAAGCATCCCAAAGTAGGAAAAAGAGTTATGCCGCTAACCGAAGGAAGGATCTGGAATTTCAAGTCAGAGACCATGTTTTCTTGAAGGTATCTCCATAGAAGGGTGTTATACATTTTGGTAAGAAGGGTAAATTGAGTCCCAGGTACATTGGAACATTTAAAATTCTAGAACGAATTGGAGTTGTAGCTTATCGTTTGAAAATGCCTCCAAGTCTCTCCAAAATTCATGATGTGTTCCACGTATCACTGTGGAGAAAATACATGCCTGACCCAACGTATGTACTCACCTATGAGAAAATTGAACTGGAACCTGATCTATCTTATTGTGAAGAGCCTATCAAGATTCTTGATACCAGATAACAAGTGTTGAGAAACCGGAAAACTCGTCTGTTAATGTTCTATGGAGAAACCATAAGATGGAAGAAGTAATGTGGGAACCCGAGGAAATTATGATGAAGAACCACCCGAATATTTTTATGTAATAATATTCTAGAAATTTTTAGGATGAAATTATTTTATATAGGGGAGACTGTAACACCCCAAGCTTCCATGGTGTGTTTCCCTTTGAATAATGCAGTAGCTTGTGGTGTACGCAACTTGGAGTTTTAGCACACTATGACCAATCAAACTAGCCGTTATGAATAGTAATACCCACTTTTTAAAATTTTATAAATTTTATTTTAAAAATGGACTTCATTTTTGGATTTGTAATATCAAAATTGGCATAGGGTGAATTTTTTGTATTTTTCTGAAAACTTTCAATTTTTGATGAATAATGAAAAACACTGCATTATTGTTTAAAACCGACTTGTTATTTAAATAATTAGTTATTTTAATATAATTTAATTTAGGTAAAAATAGATACATAATACCTATATATATTTTCAATGTAATTCATTGGATTCATTTTATAATAAGTTTAGATATATAAAATTTTATTGAACTTGTTACCGTCTTTTACCCACCTTCTAAGAGCATTTGCAAATTTGCATAAAAATTAATTTTACTGCTTCTGTGAGTTGAATTTCAAAAATCCGAGAGACACAGTTGACATCAGTAAGTTAATTTTTGTTCAATAGGATGAAAATAATTTTTTATGAATAGTAACTTTTGACTTTTATTTACCACGGTTAAAAGTAAATAGGGTAATTAAGGGTAAAAATGATATCATAATTACCCTAACACATGTCTTGATTCAATTGGATAAGTGTAATTCGACCAAAAACAACTTTAGGAATAAAATATGATCCCATTTGGTCTACTTGTATTAGATTAGGACATTTATTATTATTTTATTTAAAGAAGAGTTAAAAGTGTTAAATTCAAAGTTTAATAACTAAACAATTTTTAATATAGGGTTACACATAAGATAAATTCAACTATAAATATTCATCATAAAGATAAAAATAATTCCTACATAATGGTAATTTATTTATAATTTTTAGATATTAAATAATTTAATTTATTTATGACACAATGATGATGCAGTAATTACATTATTAAAGAAATATTAAAATAATTGATATTATAAATATCCAAATAAATGTAAATTGATACTTTTGATAAATTACACTAATTTTTTAGGTTAATATGACATGTTAGGGTTTATTAAATAAATTTTATTTGAAGTGATAAAGTTTTTATGGCTTTCAAAAAAATCAAATACTAAATAGTGTCAAAATTGACATAATTTAGTTTTTAGAACAAATGCTATATTATTAATTGATATAATATTCCTAAAAATTTAAGTTTCGGCCAAATTACTTACATAAGGTTATATATGTCAATAATTAATCACTTGGGATTCTCTTGGTAGTTTATAGTAAGTTTATTAACCATATAATTTAAAAATACAAAGAGACATGGTAAATGTCAAACTATTAAATTAAGAGTTAAATCTAAAAGATAAGGTTAATATGGTGACCTAAACATGTCTAAAACCAATTGGTTGGGATTTTTTCGACCCATACCCACCTTATCCTTTAAATAAATCATTTTTTATCCTTTATAAACCGAAAATTATTTTATTATAAAATAATATATCAAGTTTTTCCTAAAGTGACTATAACCTCTCTTATAAAATAGTACATACCCTTATCTTAATTTCACACCTCCAAAGCCATTTATATCGGCCAAACCCTGCCTAAATACCTTCCCAACTTCCCTAACTTAAACCTAGAGTCCTTAATTTGATCATAAAGCCAACCTGAAAATCCCTTTTGATCAACTCAAAAGGAAACACCCGAAGAAGAGGTAATAATTTCACCACCCTCTTTCATGTTCTTTCTTCTTCCACTTCTTCTTTATTTGTTGTTTCCATACCAAAATAATAACTCCAGTACCTTATGCATACTGTGAAATTATTATAAATATGGTACAACCATATTCCTTATTCTATCCATCCTATAAATGACAAAGTCACCATACGTGCGTAAGTATGACTTACCATCTCCATGTTGTGGTGTAGTTTGTTATTCAATCACTTAATTATTTGGATGGGTATAATAATGAGTATAACTGATGTAAATAATAAAAATAACATGTTAATGATTCTGTATATATGATATACCATCCAATTACATATGATTTCACTATAAATATAATGATATTGTCGCTTGTGCGTACGTACGGATTACCATCTCCACAAACGCGATGAGATTCATTACTCATCATAATCATTCAAGATTAATTTTCATTTTATGGTTAAAAATAATGTTTATGAACATAATATAATTATGTATATGAATCAAATACATCCTATCCATAACAAACCTGGCTTATGTCACCAAGTATATAAAGGAAAATGAATCAGTCAACACCCGAAACGATGATACTACAGAAATATTATTAACAAAACAATATTAGAGGATCATATATGATATCATATTTATGTATATAGTCATTGTATAATTTAATAACAATTTTTTAACTATTATAAAGGAGTTTAATATACCATCAACTAAGGAAAAGTACAAGTTAAGGGTTAATTCCACAATCTCTTCATTATCTGAGGTTGTTTATACGTGAGTATCTACTGGGACCTCTTTATCATCCACAACCGTGTTTCTTAAAAATATATTTCATAACATTTTTTTTATTTCTTAGACTATGGGTTAAAGTAATTTATACCCTTTTTTGACTTTTTATAAAAAATTTACAAAGGAATCTTTCCGTCATTTTCCAAACAAGATCCTTTATGACCTTTTCAAAAAAATTATGGAAAGAATGTTTTTTAACTTATACGATAGGTGTGGCTATTTTCTACTGTTATAACACCTTCAAAGATTCCCTTACAAGATTATAATAATATTTTCAAAATAAATGTTTTATTTAATAATTACATGACTTCTAAATGATTTCAAAATAGAAAGAGATATTTCCCTCAAAAAGTTTTGATTTCATCTATGTCAACATCCTTTGATGGATTTTAAACTTGTTTGAAGTTGATTTATTATGATACAAATCTTCCATATTGTATTGAAGGTTTTGTGATATATTTTACTATGAATTTGTTACTTTTATACCATTCATGGTTTAGGGATAAATTATTGACATTTTTTATGCTAGTTTTAATATGAATGTTTATGTTATTATTAAATATTTTCATATGAGGAATTCATTGGACTTAGTGTGTGATGGGTGGATCCCACTATAGCTCATCGATGCAATGGTAGGTCTAATGAGACAAACTAGTGTCTTGGAACAAGGCCTTAGAAAAATCTTATTTTTAGTCTTGTCATGAGGCCTTGACTATGTGGTTATGAAGTCTGGCATTATGCATTCCATTATTATGAAATTGGATATTGATATTACATGTGATTATTTGAATAGTAGAATATCCATGTGAATAAGTAAATGGAATTATTTGATTTTTCATTTCCATATTATGTTGGAGTTTAAGTTTAAAAGGATTTTGTTTTATTCTTATACATTGTATTAAATTTTTATGCTTATTTATGAAAGTTTCATCTATATTTTTATCCTTACTGAGAATCTGAGCTCACCCCTTTCTATGTTTTATTTTTTCCAGGATGGAAAGAAGTATATTATGACTGACCTGCAGGGATAGTCTAAGGGATATGAATGTGGTCAATAGAGACAATGTTTATGTTGTTTTTCATTTTATAATGTAATGTAAAACTTATGAATGTATCTAGTACTTCCAAGGCTACTAAATTGATCATTCTTTTGGGATTTGATCCATTTTGATCATGCCAATGTTGTGTAATAATGCACTGACTCTGGGTAACTATTGTTGGGGCATTACATCCAATCAAGTCAAGGTTTTGGTCATAGACTAGGTATCCAGGCCTCAAAGACTCAACACCAGCAGAGTAGACCTTACTAGGTGAGTTAGGTAGCATCTCAGAGCCATGATTTGGGCCATATCTATGCAATGCAACCTATGCCTGAGGATCAAATCCTAGGTCCATCTATAGTTAGTTGTACTATTCTAGTAGACTCTACTTTAGTTTCTACCCTTTTTTATCTAGGTGTGTTGTACTATTTTATATCTTCTAAAACTATGGAAAGTTTTTACCTAGTGATAGAGTACATCAGTAGCTTCATGAAACTTGACACACCGCTGGGAGTTCAATCAGTGGGTATACTCCAAATTAGAGAGTTCCCCTTGAGATAGGAGGGTGTATTTTCTTATATAATTTCTTTTTCCTTGATATTATTTTCTTCAACATCATTCTCAGTATCTACTACCTTTTTCCTTATCATGAACAAGTGTATTATTATCATCATTAGGTGTCATTTACAACACTCAAGGGTAGAAAGTATATTCATAAGGGAAAATGGGATATTCAAGCAAGTCAAGTTGGACCTAAGAGCCAAGGGATGGGAAAGGTGACAACCAAGATGTATAGTATCTTCATGAGTGATTAGAGAAATCATCTTTTCAAATTAACTATAATTTTTTATCATTTTAGGGACCTATTCCCTAATGATTTCAATGGCCTACCTTCTAATAGATAGTTAATGTTCGCTATCGAGCTAGTGTTAGATGAGACATTAGTGTCCATTCCTTCCTATAGGATGTCACCTACAGAGCTCTAGGAACTCAAGAAGTATCTTGAATATCTAGAGGTGAAAGGTTTTATCTGACCCGGCTCATCTCTATGGGACCCACCAATCCTTTTCTCCAAGAAGGTGGGAAGTACCCTCAGATTTTGCATGGATTACCTCTAGTTAAACCAGCTAATAGTAAAGAACTAGTATCCATTTCCTCATTTAGACAACCTATTTGACCAGTTCTGAGGAGCAACTATTTTCTCTAAGATTTATTTTAGGTTTGGTTTTCATCAGGTGTGTGTGAGGCCATCATACATACCACATAAAATGTTTCATAATAGGTATGAATTGTATGAGTATCTGGTCATGTTTTTCGGCCTTACAAATGTGCCAGCAGCCTTTATGGATCTGATTAATTGGTTTTTCGACCTGTACCTAGATTCATTTGTGTTATTTTTCATGGATGACATCTTAGTGTATTATAACACTATAAAATACCATAAAAATCATCTTGATATCGTGTTGAATACACTAAGAGAGCACCAACTTTATGCGAAGATCATAAAATGTCACTTTTGGATCAATAAGGTTCAATTTTTGGGTCATATAATTTCAGAGTTAGGTTTATCTGTTGACCTAGAGAAGGTGATAATCGTAGTTTCTTGGGAGCATACCAAGAATGAGTTTGAAATACATAGCTTTTGGGGGAAATTTGGTTGTTACAGGTGATTTATCTGGGATTTCTCCCACTTAGAATCACCCATTATGTGATTGAATAAAAAGGGTGTGAAATTTGTATGGTCAAAAGATTTTGATACATCCTTTCCAAATTTGAAATAGATACTGACTTCAAAACTGATCTTAATTCTTCTAGAGTCAATCAGAAGATATATTGTTTACTATGCTACTTCAAGAATTGGTCTAGGAGCAGTATTGATACAAGGTGATCAGTTTGTAGAATATGAGTCCCTCCAACTAAGGCCTCATAAGAAGAATTACTCTAGGCATGACCTTAATCTAACAGGTATGGTTCAGGATCTATTTTTTAAGATACATTATCTATTGGGTGAGTATTTTTTTTTTAACAGGTCACAAAAGTCTCTAATATATCTCTATGTAGTGATATTTTAATCTCAAGTAGCGTGGGTGGGTAGAATACATGAATTCATTCAACTTTGAGATTTATTACACACTCGGTAAAGGTAATGTTTTCTCTAATTCCTTGAGCTAAAAGACTCAGACATAGGTCATCCAAGAGTCCATAAGTGAGTGGAAGTTGATGGATCTATTTTATGATATGCACCTGGAGGTTCAAGAATGGCACAAACAACCTATTTTAGCATATCTATTTATGACATCCACTCTTTTGGAGTAGGTGTAGATGAGACAAATATTAGATCCCGAGGGCCTCGTAATGAGGGAGAGTGTCTCTTGTGAGAACCCACCTCCTAGTTGGGTTTTTGATTAAAATGATATCCCACTCTACCATTTCCATGTGTGGGTGTCTTTTGACATACGATAGGAGTTGATGTGGTAATATTATGCCTCTATGTGGATAGTTCACTCTAGGATTACCAAGATGAACCAAGACGTACATCGTTAGTATTGGTGGATAGGTATGAAGAGGTAGATAGTAGGCATTACCACTCAATGATCCACCTATCATCAGGTGAAGGATGAGAACTAGTGACCTGATGGACTTGTATAGCCTCTATCCATTCCTGAGTGGAAATGAAACAATGTAACCAGGGATTTTTTAAAGGGATTTATAAGATCCCCTTGAGGAAATGATGTAGTGTGGGTGATCATCGATAGGTTGACCAAAGTTTCACACTTCTTACCAATCTGAGAGACCATATCTTTTGATGAGATAGGAAGGATTTACATCTAGAAGATAGTTTGACTTCATGGTGTTTCTCATTATATCGTATCAGATCGAGACGCCCAGTTTACATCATGTTTTGGAAAAGGTTTCAAAAGGCACTAGGTTCATAGGTTCTCTTGAGTATATATTATTACCCTTAGACCGATGGGGAGTTCAAGCAGATGATACAAGTGTTAGATGAAATTCTATAGGTATATGTCCTTAATTTAGGAGATTCATGGGGAAAACATATACCTATTGTGGATTTTTTCTACAATAACAGCTTTTAGGAAATGATTCAGATGGATTCATATGAGGACCTTTATGGTAGGTCGTTCCATTAACCTCTATGCTAGTTAGAGGTGGGTGAGTCAATGCTACTGGGTCCTCATCTCATTCATGAGACTTTAGATTAATTCCAACTGATTTAGAAGAGTATGGTTATAGATCAATCTAGGAAGAAGTCTTATACCAATAGTCATCGTAGACCTCTGGAGTTTGAGGTGGGACATCGGGTCTTTCAACATGTTTCTCCCAAATCGGGTCATAGATTAATATGGAGATAGGTCAAGCTATCGCTCTGTTACATCAGGCCTTTTGAGATATTAGAGAGAGTCAAATTATCGCTCTATTACATCAGACACGTGGGCATATCACAGTTTGAAAACCGTGCATCTCCACCCAGGTCACCATGCATCCCACCCGATGCTTTAAATAGATATATAAAATGAAATGAATAATAAAATGAGAATAAAATAAAATACGAAAAGTAAATTAAATTTAATGAATTTTTTTAATTATTATTATTATATTATTATTATGAAGAAAATTATTATTATTATTATTATTAGAACTATTATTATTATTATTAAGAATATTATTATTATTTTAATTATTTTAATCCTTAGGATTATTAGGTTATTTCAATTTTAGTGTTCCAATTACCCTCTTCCTCTTTCTCCTCTCTCTCTCACAAAGCCCCCTCCACTTACCCTAATCCTGTCACCCATTTTCTCCCGCTCACCCCAATCAGTTGTACGACCTCCCCCTGTGCACAGATTCCTTTGTACTACCTTCTCTCTCCCTATAGGTGCCACCCTAGTCGCGAACCCCTCTGACAGAGCACACCCCTACAACGCAACTAACCCACCGGCCATCCATGCTCCAACCATTGATGACCTCTTCTTGGTTGGCCCTTCATTGGCGTAGCTTCTCTAGAGACTGTGACTGTAACATCCGAGGTAAATAAATAATATTACATTCTAAGTTTTATCAATACTTGTGAATAAAATGTTAATATTACTTTAAAGGGAATGATCAGCTTGATGGCATACCCAATATGCAACAACAAGTTTCTATGAAATCTTATGTTGCACACTAATAATATAATAATATTATAATAGTTAACGCCTAGCCATTTTAATGGAGGGAATGAACAGAAATAACTACAAAATTATTACATATGTTTATTAAATATTTTTACATTTATCCAAAAAATGTTAGAGGCTTAAAATCCAAATGAATCCAATTTTAAGAATAAATACTCTACTATTTTTAAAAGATTGTTTTACCGCCTTTTGATGGTGAACATTTTTTAAATGTAACTTTTGACAATTTTATAAGCTCTATTTTTCAAAATAAACTTATTCTTTATGATTGGGACATTGAAATTTACTTTGTATAAATTTTTGGTATGTTTCTGACAATGTTCATTTTTTCTAATGAATAGTGAAAAATATTGCATTTTACATCAAAACTGCTTTTCATCTAATTTAAATATATGGTTAGATTATCTTTTTAATTGGTTTTAAAGTTTAATTATAATATATTTTTACAATTTAATTTAATTTTGGTCATTATAATTAATTTCACTTTGAAAATGGACATAAACAAGTGCCAAACTTTTCATAGCTATTGCTTCCAAAAAACCCGCTATTTGTTTTGACAGCGGGAATTAACTATATGATTTATTAATTTAACTTATATGTTTTGAATTTGGTAAAATGGACATCATTTCTGAATTTGAAATATCAAATATAGCTTAGGGTTAATTTTTGGTATTTTTCTGATAATGCTTTTTTTTAATGAATAGTGAAAAATACAGTTTTTAATTCAAAAATGCCTTTTCATCCAATTTATTTATATAATTAGATTTTCATTTTAATTGTTTTTAAAGTATAATTGAATTATTTTTTTATAACTTAATACAATGTTGTTCATTGGAAGTAATTTCACTTTTCAATTGGATGTAAAAACAAGTCAATCTTTTGATAAATTTTACTTCTTAAAAACCCATCTTTTGTTTTGACAACGAGATTTACTTTTAAATTAACTACTACAGTTTATGTGTTTTGAATTTGATAAAATGGATTCCATATTTGGAATCATAAGGTTCAAATTATGTAATTAATACTCTTGTTTTTGGACATTATGAATAGTAATGACGGTAATTATCTTTAATTATCGTGTTTAATTAGTAATCAGGTAATTAAGGGTAAGAAACTAATATCATAAAAATATAAAATGACCCTAACATGTGTCCTAATGATATTGGTGGTGTGTTGGCTGACAATGGGATTCTTTGTGCCAACCTTGGGACCCCATGGAATCACTTTAGTGTGATAGTGACCTGTTATCATATTTTTTTTAAAGAAAGGAAAATGTAACCAAAGTATGTAACACCTAAGTAAAATATTTTTAATTTTGTCTACATAAACGATATATTAGACTATAAATAGTCATTGGAAATATAAAAAAATTTTCTACATCATAGTATTTTTTTATAATTTTTAGACATTAAATAAATTAAATTATTTATGACATCATGATGATGCAGCGATTACCTCATTAATGAACGATTTAAATAAAATGAAAAGATAAGGTAAAATATAAGACTTACACTAGTAAAAGACCTATTGTATGATTATATTTCGAACCCTTATCACCTTATCCTAGAAATATATAATTTTGGGACCTTTAAAATCCGAAAATCATTTTATAATAATGTTACTTTTCAAGACTTTCCAAGAGTGCCCCTCCTCTGCTCTTATAAAAGGCCCCCACCTCTACCACCTTACCCACACATATCAAGCCTTTGGCTTGGAAAAACCCTGCCCATTTTGTCTTTAAACACCCCTCTCTTAATCCTATAAGCCTCAATTGGGGTATTTGTCTTTCCAAGGAATCCTTTGAGCTCAAATCAAAAAGAGTTACCCGATTTAAAGGTAATGTCTTCTCTTATGTTCTTTTTTTTTATTTTGCTTCTCCAACCCGCTAAACTATTTTTATTCCTTTATTTTGTAACAACACCAGTATCTTAAATATACTAGTATTTTTTTATAAGAATCATTAGAGCTACACTTACACACACATCCGTCTAATGGTTAAAGAACATACTGTTTCTGTGGATGGTGAATTACTGCCTCACGAAACAATGATTGTTCAATATTCTTTTAACACCTTAAAAGGTGGCCATTATGATATAAATGTATTTTATATATGATATATATGGTATTTATGTTTTATATATGCTTATGTATTTTATATTTAAATCATACCTTTATTCTTTGCATGTTGTGCAAACACGATAATTTCATATGAGGAAGTGCGGACTACCGCCCCCTCAAGTGATGTGACTCGTTCATGCAATACATGGAATGTATAAAGAATTAAATTAATGAAATTATGTGACCTATATAACATATATATTATAATGTAATTATAATATATATATATATATATATCTCAATTATTTTTAATTCCATTAATATGACAAAGAAATGAAAGTAGCGTTCATGCGTACGTACGGCCTACCGTCTCCATAAATGGTGCATTTCATTTATTTTTATCTCCAAATGTTATGGAATAGTATAAAATGAATATGTACTGGATATATATGATATTTAAATAATTAATACTATTCTTTAGATTATGTACTTATAACTACATGGACGATTCTTTTCAAACAAGTTCATTTTTTACTCATGTACCAAACATTGACAAAAACATTTGATATGAACTCACACAATTAACTAATTATTATAACATTATAATATGTGATATTAATTTAATAAAAAACTTTAAAGGAGTTCCTTAATAAATTATAGATTGACAAAAGTTTATTATTCAGGAATATAAATAAACGAACAAGGCAAGTCGGACTTAAGGTAAGGGATCCTACCTCTCTCTTTATTTTTAAGTACTCTTTTTATGTAACTTACTTTAAGCTCCTCTTTATTATGTTGGGGGATGTTATTTTATATTAATCTTGATGTAAATTTTATTTTAATATTATGAGAGACCCTATTTTATCTCATCAATCCATTTTTGGATGTTTTATGTGGCACCGTTAGGCTGCCGAATTTTCATAAGGGGATTTTCATCTCACTTATTATTCCCGTGAGATTCATGCTACATTAGCAACTATTTCATTTTTTGTGGTGTATTTACTTCCCATTATTTTACTATTTTTATAATATACTCTCATTTATGGGTAGTTACATCTTCATTTTATGACCCTTCTTTCATGGGGTGTACGTTTCGAAAGTTGCCCAAATCGGTAAGGGAACCTTTCATACTCCTCTTTTAAAATGACTTATTTTGTTATGTCTTTTAATTTACATCTTTTTATTTTGGGATATGTTCTTATATATCCTTATTGATGTAAATTTTATTTCCAAGTGATGAGATACCATTTTCTCTCTCATCGACTAATTTTATGATTTTTAAAGTGACGTTGTTAGGCTATCGAATTTTACCAAGGGAACTTTTTAAACCGATTTCGATTTCTTTGGGTTCAACATTGAATATGTCATCCTTTGAATATGTGTGAATGACCTTTTATTGTTTTACACTTAATATACACTTATATTGGGTGTATTTATATTTTTCGCACATAATTATTAGATTTATTTATCCTTAATTTAAGGATACTTTCTTTATAAGGGATTTCATCTCATTTTACATTTCTATTGAGACTTCATTGTTGTTATGCACCAATTCACTCTTATATGGTGTGTATACTATCCTTTGGAATATTATATCATGAATCCATTTATTCTCATGATATTATAAAGTTCTGATTAAATGTTATTCCTCAATTAGTGTATTAAAGTGTCTCAAATTTTGTTAAAAACCATTTAACTAAAATATCTCTTTAAATGTTTTAATGATTTGTTCTTATAAATATTTCTCATTAATATCCATGTTTTCAAAATGTTTTTAAGGATTTATTTATATGGATATTAATGGTTTAAAATGTTAAAATCTTCAAGGTGGTATGGGACACTTTGATTCAAAAACCACTTTGTTAAATGTTTTAAATGGTTTTGAAAATGGTTTTTAGAAAGGATTCATTATTTTCAATATCTTAAAATGTTATACGGTTGTTACGTTGGGAATGTTATCTTTCCTTTATGCTTAAGTTATGTTCTATGATTATGTTATGGTTCTTGGGTATTGTTTATGAAGACGGGTGGTTCCGTGATAAACTATGGGCGGGTGAGCCCGATATAGCTCTCCAATGCATTGGGTAACTCTAAGGAGTTAAACATTAAGGTTTCTCTGAAAAGATTTAGGGAATATACTGTGATGGGTATTCCAAATGTAACCATCAGGGTTACTCCCAACGTAAGAATATTATGAATGCCTCAAGTTACCTTTATGTCTTATGATTTCTATGAGTTATTCGTAAATCTTATGATTTCATGAGGTATGTTAAATTGCTTATGCTTTATGAGTAAAGTATGATTTCATGGATTCTTATGTATACATGGACTAATTTTTTCTTTCCGTATTGTTATAACCCTTACTGAGATTTTTATGCTCATCCCAAGTTTTTTTGAAATTTTTTTCAGAGGACATAAAGTTGAATAGGGTCACGGATGGGATCAAGGAAATGTCAGGCTGTCTAAAACAAGGAACTAGACATGACTGTTTTATTCAAGGGTTTTTTTATTTTTGTGAAAAAATAGAATCTAAGTAGATGTGTCTACTTTGTAACCTTTGAGATGTAATAGTTATGTCCTAATTCTCTAAAACTCTAAACCTGAAAAGATCCTCAATGTGAATTATCCATTTAATTCAATAATAAGTAATGTTTAAGGTCGGTTCCTTATAGTTGGTATCAAAGGTCGGTTTAGATAACTTTAGAGGTTAGAGTGTTGTCTAATAAAAAGTGACAAGTTGTGTATAACCACAATGGTTAGTATATTAGATGGAGTCATTGTTTTTTTTTTTTGAAAGTTAGAATGAGTTTGAGATAACTTTGATAAGTATATCTTGGTGTTTATCTTCCTCTTTATTATTTGATGATTTTACTGATATACTCACACTGACATTTTTGGTTTTAGTAAATGGATGGATCTAGCAGACACCAAAGTAACAGTGGATTTGAAGAAAACTATGACAGTTTTATGAAAGAACAACTGAATGATATGGGAGATGCAATGAGAACTCTTGTGGTTATCCTCAACCAACTATCTGGAGTCATGATTGACCACCTGAACCTTAGTGATTATTATAAGGCATCGTATATGCGAGAAACAAATCCCTATGAAAGTTTTGGTAATAATCATAAAGGTAAGTATGTTCAAAAACCTATGTGTCAAATATGTGGAAAGAAACACATAGGAAAATGTTTCAAAGGGACAGAAAGATGCTATAGATATAGAAATGAAGGTCATAAAGCAAGAACCTGCCATGGAAAAAGGAAGCATCTAGTTGACTCTAGGAAAGGGAAGGAAGTTCTTTCTAAAGGATCAATTGAATGTTTTAAATGTGGTGTGTGTGGTCATTATGAAAACACATGTCCTACAAAGAAGTTTCGGGAATGGGGTCACCAAGATCATACAAATATTCATTTACCAATACCTAATTCCATTCCGATTGAGGATAAAGAATCTGACAATGACCAATGAAAGGTATGGATTATTTCTTAACATATGTTTTCGTATTATTGGAATCTTAGGATATTATTCATGATTTTTTTTGTAGGAACGAATTATTTCAGAATAAGTTAAAAGGGAATGTCTAATGGATCATGAAGAATGTTGAATGAGTAAGAAATCAACATATAAGGGATTCAAGAGTTATGGTAGATTTTAGGATGGTGAAATTCTTATATGTATTAATTCTATTTTGAAGATGGGTTTACATTAGAAGACTTTTTATAGTAACCCTGATGTTTGATATACGGAAATTTTATTCAAGGAATAATTATCCTTTATTTTGTGGATATAGTTATAAATAACCATTTGGGTTTATATGATCCTTGAATTTTAGGCAATTATTGGTTAATACATTTTGGGTTGCAAAATGGAAGTTATTAGATAACCTTTGTGGTTAAAATATGTTATGGTTATTTTTGATGATTTTATCTCTTTTTGGGGGGATGTTTTAAGAATTATATAGTTTTGGAAAAAGGACAACATGCAGACCGTGTGACAACCCGTCGCGTCGGACGAAGCTGCGGGAATCGAACCCACAACCAAAGTGAAACTGGTATTCATCACCTACCACTGGACTATGTGAAGTCTCTGGTTAGTTTGAATGATTATTTTTAGTAAGATGATTTTATTAATTAAGAGTAAGTTGATTTTTTTTATCAATGTAATTGATTAGCCTATCATGTAGGATATGTGATTAGGTTAATTACTTGTCAGTATGAGACTGTAAGAGTAACTGATGTTATTTTGGAGAAAAATGTTAAGATTTATCTTCGGAGACTATGTGATTAAATCCTTCAGAGATTTGGTTTTCAATCTTAGTTTGGTTTACTTTTAAGAATTTTATGGATAGATGTTTATTGAATGGTCTTTGTTGAACTTTGGGTTTTGTTTGACAAATTTTGGAGATTAGGAGTAGTTTTTCTTTTTGTAAAAAAAATCCTTTTTGGGTATTATCTGATCTCGTACTAAACTTTTTGGTTTGGTTTTGGTTGATATCTAAAGACATGGGAAATATATAGTTCTCTTTTGTGGATTATGTGATTCTCAAGAAGTTTATTATAGTACTCTTAATGCGAACAAGTCTTCCTAAATACTCGTCTTTTGGAGAAAATATGAGTTTGATTAAGGAATATAGTAAAAGTTGAAAGTCTACATGACAAGTAAGTATGTTTCATTATGATTTAGTTAAGTTCAAAAATAAATTCCTCAATGAAAAGTAACTTAAAACAAAAATGTTTTCTATTAACTTTTCCTGCTGGGGAATCGAATACTGTTTAACCCATCACATGTTTGTGATTTTCTTGTGGTTAACTTTCTCCTAGACATGTTTACTATCACTCTCCATCAGAACAGGACCCTTTGTTTTCTCCTCCATATCCATATTTCCTTACTTGGAATCCTAGTATGGGTTAACTCAGGTGACCTTTTTACTTCTCTCCATTTCTTTTAAAGTGATAGTTTTACTGACTCTTGTTCCGATATGGGACATTCAATGAATATTCCAAGCCCAATTTTGAAATTGCGAGGATGCAATTCCCAAAAGGGGGGAAGGATGTAACATCCCAAGTAAATAAATAATATTAAATTCTAAGGTTTATCAATATTTGTGAATAAAATTTTAATATTACTTTAAAGGGAATTCTATGCTCAATGGCGTACCCAATACGCAACAACGAGTTTCTTTGAAATCTTACGTTGCACACTAATAATATAATAATATTATAATAGTTAACGCCTAGCCGTTGTAATGGAGGGAATGAACATAAATAACTACAAAATTATTACATATGTTTATTAAATATTTTTACATTTATCCAATAAATGTTAGAGGCTTAAAATCCAAATGAATCCAATTTTAAGAATAAATACTCTAATATTTT
This sequence comes from Viscum album, assembly GCA_963277665.1. Taxonomy (NCBI): domain Eukaryota; kingdom Viridiplantae; phylum Streptophyta; class Magnoliopsida; order Santalales; family Viscaceae; genus Viscum; species Viscum album. Next base: position 1,491,311,919 of record OY728152.1, read on the forward strand.
TAAAAGATTGTTTTACCGCCTTTTGATGGAGAACCTTTTTTAAATGTAATTTTTGACAATTTTATAAGCTCTATTTGTCAAAATAAACTTATTCTTTATTATTGGGACATTTAAATTTACTTTGTATAAATTTCTGGTATGTTTCTGACAATGTTCATTTTTTTAATGAATAGTGAAAAATATTGCATTTTACATCAAAACTGTTTTTTCATCTAATTTAAATATATGGTTATATTATCTTTTTAATTATTTTTAAAGTTTAATTATAATATATTTTTACAATTTAATTCAATGGTGTTCATTATAATTAATTTCACTTTGAAAATGGACATAAACAAATGCCAAACTTTTCATTGATATTACTTCCAAAAAACCCGCTATTTGTTTTGACAGTGGGAATTAACTATATGATTTATTAATGAAACTTCTATATTTTGAATTTGGTAAAATGGAAATCATTTCTGAATTTGAAATATCAAATATAGCTTAGGGTTAATTTTTGGTATTTTTCTGATAATGCTTTTTTTAATGAATAGTGAAAAATACACTTTTTAATTCAAAAATGCCTTTTCATCCAATTTATTTATATATTTAGATTTTCATTTTAATTGTTTTTAAAGTATAATTGAATTATTTTTTTATCACTTAATACAATTTTTTTCATTGGAAGTAATTTCACTTTTCAATTGGATGTAAAAACAAGTCAATCTTTTGATAAATTTTACTTCTTAAAAACCTGTCTTTTGTTTTGACAACGGGATTTACTTTTAAATTAATTACTACAATTTATGTGTTTTGAATTTGATAAAATTCATTCCATATTTGGAATCATAAGGTCCAAATTATGTAATTAAGACTCTTGTTTTTTAAATTATGAATAGTAACGACGGTAATTATCTTTAATTATCGTGTTTAATTAGTAATCGGGTAATTAAGGGTAAGAAAATAATATCATAAAAATATAAAATGACCCCAAAATGAATCCTAATGCTATTTTTGGTGTCTTGTCTGACAATGGGATTCTTTGTGCCAACTTTGGGACCCCATGGAATCACTTTAGTGTGATAGTGACATGTTATCATATTTTTTTAAAGAAAGGAAAATGTAACCAAAGTATGTAACACCTAAGTAAAATAATTTTAATTTTGTCTAAATAAACGATATCTTAGACTATAAATAGTAATTGGAAATATAAAACTATTTCCTACATCATAGTATTTTTTTATAATTTTTAGACATTAAATAAATTAAAATATTTATGACATCATGATGATGCAGTGATTACTTCATTAATGAACGATTTAAATAAAATGAAATGATAAGGTAAAGTCTAAGACTTACACTTGTAAAAAACCTATTGGATGAGTATATTTTGAACCCTTATCACCTTATCCTCTAAATATATAATTGTGGGACCTTTAAAATCCGAAAATCATTTTATAATAATGTTACTTTTCAAGACTTTCCAAGAGTGCCCCTCCTCTCCTCTTATAAAAGGCCCCCACCTCTACCACCTTACCCACACCTCTCAAGCCTTTGGATCGGCCAACCCCTACCCATTTTGCCTCTAAACATCCCTATATTACTCCTATAAGCCTCAATTTGGGCATAAGTCTTTCCAAGGAAGTCTTTGAGCTCAAATCAAAAAGAGTTACCCGATTTAAAGGTAATGTCTTCTCTTATGTTCTTTTTTTTTTATTTTGCTTCTCCAACCCGCTAAACTATTTTTATTACTTTATTTTGTAACAACACCAGTATCTTAAATATACTAGGATTTTTTTATAAGAATGATTAGAGCTACACTTACACACACATCCGTCTAATGGTTAAAGAACATACTGTTTCTGTGGATGGTGAATTACTGCCTCACGAAACAATGATTGTTCAATATTCTTTTAACACCTTTAAATGTGGCCATTATGATGTAAATGTATTTTATATATGATATATATGGTATTTATGTTTTATATATGCTTATGTATTTTATATTTAAATCATACCTTTATTCTTTGCATGTTGTGCAAACGCGATAATTTCATATGAGGAAGTGCGGACTACCGCCCCCTCAAGTGATGTGACTCGTTCATGCAATACATGGAATGTATAAAGAATTAAATTAATGAAATTATGTGACCTATATAACATATATATTATACTTTAATTATAATATATATATATATATCTCAATTATTTTTAATTCCATTAATATGACAAAGAAATGAAAGTAGCGTTCATGCGTACGTACGGCCTACCGTCTCCATGAACGGTGCATTTCATTTATTTTTATCTCCAAATGTTATGGAATAGTATAAAATGAATATGTACTGGATATATATGATATTTAAATAATTAATACTATTCTTTAGATTATGTACTTATAACTACATGGACGATTCTTTTCAAACAAGTTCATTTTTTACTCATGTACCAAACATTGACAAAAACATTTGATATGAACTCACACAATTAACTAATTATTATAACATTATAATATGTGATATTAATTGAATAAAAAACTTTAAAGGAGTTCCTTAATAAATTATAGATTGACAAAAGTTTATTATTCAGGAATATAAATAAACGAACAAGACAAGTCGGACTTAAGGTAAGGGATCCTACCTCTCTCTTTATTTTTAAGTACTCTTTTTATGTAACTTACTTTAAGCTCCTCTTTATTATGTTGGGGGATGTTATTTTATATTAATCTTGCTGTAAAGTTTATGTTAATATGATGAGAGACCCTATTTTATCTCATCAATCCATTTTTGGATGTTTTATGTGGCACCGTTAGGCTGCCGAATTTTCATAAGGGGATTTTCATCTCACTTATTATTCCCGTGAGATTCATGCTACATTAGCAACTATTTAATTTTTTTTGGTGTATTTACTTCCCATTATTTTACTATTTTTATAATATACTCTCATTTATTGGTAGTTACATCTTCATTTTATGACCCTTCTTTCATGGGGTGTACGTTTCGAAAGTTGCCCAAATCGGTAAGGGAACATTTCACACTCCTCTTTTAAAAAGACTTATTTTGTTATGTCTTTTAATTTACATCTTTTTATTTTGGGATATTTTATTATATATCCTTATTGATGTAAATTTTATGTCCAAGTGATGAGATACCATTTTCTCTCTCATCGACTAATTTTATGATTTTTAAAGTGACGTTGTTAGGCTATCGAATTTTACCAAGGGAACTTTTTAAACCGATTTCGATTTCTTTGGGTTCAACATTGAATATGTCATCCTTTGAATATGTGTGAATGACCTTTGATTGTTTTACACTTAATATCCACTTATATTGGGTGTATTTATATTTTTTACACATAATTATTAGATTTATTTATCCTTAATTTAAGGATACTTTCTTTATAATGGATTTCATCTCATTTTACATTTCTATTGAGACTTCATTGTTGTTATGCACCAATTCACTCTTATATGGTGTGTATAGTATCCTTTGGAATATTATATCATGAATCCATTTATTCTCATGATATTATAAAGTTCTGATTAAATGTTATTCCTCAATTAGTGTATTAAAGTGTCTCAAATTTTGTTAAAAACCCTTTAACTAAAATATCTCTTTAAATGTTTTAATGATTTGTTCTTATAAATATTTCTCATTAATATCCATGTTTTCAAAATGTTTTTAAGGATTTATTTATATGGATATTAATGGTTTAAAATGTTAAAATATTCAAGGTGGTATGGGACACTTTGATTCAAAAACCTCTTTGTTAAATGTTTTAAATGGTTTTGAAAATGGTTTTTAGAAAGGATTCATTATTTTCAATATCTTAAAATGTTATACGGTTGTTACGTTTAGAATGTTATCTTTCCTTTATGCTTAAGTTATGTGTTATGATTATGTTATGGTTCTTGGGCATTGTTTATGAAGACGGGTGGTTCCGTGATAGACTATGGGCGGGTGAGCCCGATATAGCTCTCCAATGCATTGGGTAACTCGAAGGAGTTAAACATTAAGGTTTCTCCGAAGAGATTTAGGGAATATACTGTGATGGGTATTCCAAACGTAACCATGAGGGTTACTCCCTACATAAGAATGTTATTAATGCCTCAATTTACCTTTATGTCTTATGATTTCTATGAGTTATTCGTAAATCTTATGATCTCATGAGGTATGTAAAATTGCTTATTCTTTATGAGTAAAGTATGATTTCATGGATTGTTATGTATACATGGACTAATGTTTTCTTTTAGTATTGTTATAAACCTTACTGAGATTTTTATGCTCATCCCATGTTTTTTTTGAAATGTTTTTCACAGGACATAAAGTTGAATAGGGTCACGGATGGGATCAAGGAAATGTCAGTCTATCTAAAACAAGGAACTAGACATGACTCTTTTATTCAAGAGTTTTTTTATTTTTGTGAAAAAATGGAAGCTGATTAGTTGTGTCTACTTTGTAACCTTTGAGATGTAATAGTTATGTCCTAATTATCTAAAACTCTAAACCTGAAAAGATCCTCAATGTGAATTATTCATTTAATTCAATAATAAGTAATGTTTAAGGCAGGGTCCTTATAGTGACCCCAGCCAACCCCCCCCCCCCCCCCGTGCGACCCCACCACACCTCCTCTTTCCAGAAGCTACCCCTCTTGGTAAAAAACCCTTCATTATAGGGTTTTCTTCACCTTCATGGGGTTTGGTTAGGGTATAATATTGTGTATTTTGGGTATATTTTTCTTTCTTAGGGTTTCTTTTGGTGTGATCAATGTGCGATTGTGATTTCTCACCATCTTCTGAAAGCTACTTGGTTCAAGGTAGGTGATTTTGTGTCGTTTGTATTGTTGGATGAATCCATTTTTTCTTTATTTTCAACAATGTGTTTTTAAAATTTTATATAAAATTTGAAGTGTAATTTTAAATGGATTTGATGTGTGTTTGTGTTTTTGATATTTGTTGCACAAAGAAAAGTATTTTTTTATGTTTGCACTTAAGATGCATTATTTAAAATAAAAGTGAATTTGTTGGGCTTGATGGTGAAAGTGATAACTATTGGTTTTAAAATGTGTTTTATTTCAAAAGAGTTTTTAATATGAAATCGAATTGGTTTTGGCTGCGTGAATTTTCTTTGTGACATGTTTCCCATGAAAGGTGTATTTTTCATGTGTTTCATTTGATTTGTATTATTTTATGGGAAGTGAAATTATTTTGGTTTTTTTAGTAATGTATCACCAATTGGTCATGTCACATTTCTAGATTTCAATATATATATATATGTATATATATATTGTGAAAATTGGTAGTTTTTAGTGCTCAGGTTGATTTTGGGGCTTGTTTCACAAAAAGATGTGTATTTCATATTTTGCACATAAATGACATTACTTTGTGTGAAAAAGAAAATGACTCAAATTTATGGGGAGATGTTTAAAAAAATTGAAATTTAATTGGATCTGAAGTGTATAAATCTTGTGATAAAAAGTGTATTTTTCGTGCGAATTGGTTTTGGGTTTATCACCCATGAAATAGTGTTTTTTTAATATTTCAAAGTTTTTGAGGTTTCTTGATTTGAAAGTTTTTTTGGATTTATTTTAAAATGTTTTGGAATGAGTAATATTCTAGTTGGCATGACGTTAAAGGTGAATTGAGAACATGGTGATATTCATAGGTATCTAGTAGGGTCACCTAGGACTAGTGCTCTAGATGATACAGAAGTGCCTTGACCCGGTTTCATTTAGCAAGTTCGACACCTGCAACAATAACTAGATATATGAATGATGATTGGAGACCACTAGGGCTACGAGGATTTCCCCTACTAGTTCATCGTTCATGAGAACACAGGTTTTCAGGGTTCCTATACCACTTTTCACTGAGACGTGATGTGACGTCCCAGACCCGGATGCCACTTAATGGGTGCCCCAAGACCGGCTCAAGCACATATCTCCAAACACCATAGGATGATAGCTAGCAGTGATGGCCTAGGGTGTTTCTATGGAGAGACTATTCCTTAATTACCAAAGTTTAGCATAGTGGATGAACATAAACAGAGGTAAATAACAGAATCAATATAAGTAAACAGAAGGCACAGTAGAAAATAGAGACAACAGTGACAATAAATGAAACAACTGGAATAGAATTCAATAACTGCTGACATGTCATGTCACTAGAAATCTGGAAAAAATGGATACAACACAATAGGAATAACATGTTCCACAAAAGTATAAAGGAAATAAAGGACTATCCCATGCATCCTGAGATCTAGCTCAGTCATATGCTATCAAGATCCATCCTAAATAGAATGTAATCAAATGTTTAAAGTCTTATACTTCCCTTTATCAACACCTACAACCATGTAATCTACTCTAAGTACCAAACAGTTTCCGAAGAGGGTATGAGATAAATCTCAGTAGGTCACCACCAATGGTGTCTATAACATCCAGCCTATGTAATGGAAATGTAAAAGTGTGAAAGCACGCATATATAAATTAAAGTAGTACAATGTAAATAAATACCCAAGTACCTGCTTCATCCCTTGGATAGAATCTTAACATTTAACCAATCCATTTTTTTACCAGTTTATAAATATTTCACATGTTAATAATAGTAAAGGTTCCAAGATGTAACAAGAAAACCTGTAATGATATTTAATAGTGATGTCCTAAGGTAATAACCAAGGCGATGTAGACCTCAAGGGTCACCAACTCAGTTATGACTATAGCCTTGCATGGAGTAAGAGTGTAATACAAGGATCATAGTCCTAGTCATTCCACAATGAGATACCTACCAAGTCCAAGGAGTTCATCCAAGGTAAAAAGGGGCTAAGCAATGACTGGGCCTGATGGGCTTTAACCATGGAACCCACTTGTCAATTCTAGATCCAATGAGTACATCTAAGGCATCCTATGATAATATTTAAGGGATCCTATGGTGTCATACTGATAATTCAAGGAATATACAAGGATCAGAATCTAGGTGGGTCTCAACATATGAAATCCATATCCTTGAATCGGAATGGGGTTCTCAAGTGCTCATGGAATTTTCTGATCAGAATCCAAGGAGAGATCAAGTTAGGACACTCCTATTAGATATTGAAGTCATGTAATATTTCATTTGGTTCAATCCTTTCCTTTCATTAGTGTGCTAAGGTCAAGTATCACGCAACCTTTTAATGAAGTGATTTGGTTCAAGACTTTCCTTTCATTAGTGTGATAAGTCCAAGTAGCAAGCAACCATTCCTTTAATCAATTTAAAGTATATTCCATATTCAAGTTTCATTCTACTAGCTTCCATTAATGTGTTAAGGGGTTCTAAAAATATGAAACCTACCATTCATTTACATTTATGGCCAAGTCATATACTTAGTATACTTGCCAATTCACATTTCACATTTCATTATCAAATTAAAGAACTCACCTTAGGTGGTACAAGTGGTTAGGATACATGGTACTTTCCATTATTCAATTATCATTATAAAAAATACATTTAATATAGAAACTCTTACCCTTAGGAAGGTCAATCCAAGGCACACTCGAATGGTGGCTCAAACATGTCAAAACACAAAAGCGACAATTATGGAATAACATCCTACATGGGATGAATGGACTTATTGGAATAACCACTACAAACTAAACACATATTTAGAAAGATAATGACCATTCATTTCTAAGGAGTATGATCATGTCATATAAATTCTATAAATGGCACTAGATGAAATTGGTGGGACCCACATGATAATTCCAAAATCAACAAACTTGAAAGGATAAGTTATAGACCACCCACCTTAGGATTGTACAACTCTCCTCCTCTAGTATTGGCCCTTTATTTGGATCAAATTGGATTAGTTATAAGAAAAGGAGAAAACACTCACACCTCGATATCTAGGTCGAGAGAAAGAGAGGAGAAGAAAGGCTTAAATGGACTCGAGTACTTATCATTGTGCATACAACGTGATGAACGGAAGATCGAATGGATCTCGGCTAAAGGAGATCTCTTGATTCCTACTTTAGGTCTTCAAAAATATCCAAAAGGAGATCCATGGTGGTAAATCCTGTATAAACTCAGATTAGGGAAGAAGGAGGGGGATAATTAGATCATTAAGGGAAAATTTGTAAAATTACCCAAAAAATAACATGTGCATGGTATATCTGAATGCTTACCTTGGTATAAGTGTAAATTGAAAGGTTAGGCCACATGGCCATGCACCAACTATGTGAGGTGGCTTTTTTCGAAAAAATACCATTCGTACGGTTAGGAAAACTGTGTGCCAACTGTGTGCCAACCATGCGACTTGACTAGTTTTCCTAAAAAATGTGTCCCGAGCTCTGAACATAACCCTAACCCCCTTGGTACCTTTACCAACTAATAAGTCATCCACAAAAGGTCCATGGTAAGAATTAGATCGAAATTTATAGGATCTATACCTAAGTTAAAAACTGGTTTCTTACAGTCTTTCCCCCCTTAAAAGAACTCATCCCTGAGTTAACCTTCCAAGGGGGTAGAAACATTTTTTGAGAATAATTCTAGACAATGAGCATGTATGTCAGTCTCCCACTCCCAATTCTCATCCTGAACATGGCCATGCTACCATATCACTTGTACTAGAGGGACAAACCTATCTTAGAGAGCCTTCTTACTCCAATCGATGATGCATACTGGATACTCCTCAAAGGTAGCATCAGTATCTAACTCAACTTACTTGGGATCAAAGGTATGAGATGAGTCGGAATGATATTGTAAAATCTATACAACATGAATGATTTTGTTCATGGCATGGTACCTTTAAGGTAGTAGCAACTGATAGGATACCGGCCTGACTCTCTCCAGCATTTCAATAGGCCCAACATAATGAGGCTATAACTTCCCTTGTTTCCATAACTGTCTATGCCCAATCATGGGAGATACCTGAATGAAAACACTATCCCTGGCCTCTAACTCTATATTTCATCAATGAAGATTGGCATAATATTTATTTATAGACTGAGTGGTAGTCATATGCTTTTGGATCATCTAAACTTTCTCTGAAGTATCTTGAATGAGATGATGACCTCGTAGGGATGCCTCACCTACCTCTAGCTAGTACAGGGGTGAATGACATGGACTACTATATAAGGCCTCAAACAGAGCCATATGAATTGTCAACTGAAAGATGATAATATAGGTGAACTCAATGAGAGATATATGCTTCTCCCATGAACCACTAAAATCAAGGAAACATGCTCAAATAATATCCTCTAGAACCTATATTGTTCATTTTGATTGTCCATTGTTCTGAGGGTAAAAAGATGTGCTTAGAAGAACCTGAGTTCCCATAACCTTTTGAAAACCCGACCAAAACATGAATTGAAATGAGAATATCGATATGAAATTATAGTATGAGGAACCTCGTGTAGTCATATAATCTCATGGACATACAGTCTTCCCAGCTCATCAACTGAAAGAGTATACTGAATAGGAATGAAGTTGGGTGATTTTGTTTGATGTTCAATGAATACCCATGCAGCATCGCTGCCCCTCAGTGACCTAGGTAATCCAACTATGAAATCCATGGAAACATCTTCCCATTTCCATTCCGGGACTGGAAGCTGTTGTAGCAAGCTTAAAGGTATTTGGTTCCCCACCTTCATCTGCTGAAAATTATAACACCAATTGATAAATCCTGATATATGACGTTTAATCCCAGGCCACCAATACTATTGTTGCATATCTCTATACATCTTTGAGATTCCTGGATGAACTTCCCACTGAGAATCATGGGAATATTTCATCAACTCATCTCTCATATCTGTAGGGACCCAGAAATGTCCATGTATATGTAAGATTCCATCTCCATCTACAAACTAATCCATAGGTGGGTTATCTCCTGGTATACTCTCACAGAGTACGAAGCCTTCAGGATCTGAAAATTTTATACCCTTCACCTTCTCAAAGATGGAAGAGGTAACTTCCAAAGTTGAGTGATAAAACTACTTGTTCCTATCATGAAACTCTAGATGCAACTCATAAAATAGGCCCATTAACTTTCATTCATCACTGGATTCTCATACTACATGTGTTTTATTTTTATGACTCAGTGCATCTGCAACTACATTGCCCTTCCCAGGCATATAGGCAAGCTCGAAATCAAAGGATTATAGATATTTGACCCATCTCTATTGTCTAAGGTTCAAGTCACACTGTGAAAAGATTTATTTGAGGCTCTTGTGGTTAGTGTACACCACAAATCACTCACCCAAAAGATAGTATCTCAAATAATGTAAGGCATGGACAACTGCTGCTAGATCAAGGTCATACATCGGGTAATTTCTATTTTGAGGCCTCAAATACCAATATCTGTATGTAAAAAATTTATCCTATTTCATCATCACTACTCCTAGTACAATTATCGATGCATCACAGAAGATAGTATAACCTATGAATGGCTCCGAAAGAGTCAGAATAGGTGATGATACAAGCCTCCCTTTCAGCTCCTGGAAGGATTTCTCACATACTTCTGACCATATGAACTTGACACCCTTATTTTCAAGACTAGTAAGAGGTGAATAAATGAATGATAATCCTTGTATGAAATTCATGTAATATCCATCCAACCCAAGAAACTATGTATATCAAACATGTTCTTGGGATGATACCAGGAAACCAAAACACTAACCTTTTCATGGTCAAAATATAATCCTTATTCTAATATTATATAACCCAAGAAGTGAACTTTGTTGATCTAGAAGTGTCACTTAGAAAGATTTTCAAAAAATATGATGCTCTCTCAGTGTACTCAGAACGATGTCAAGATGTTTTCCATGGTCGCTGCGAGTGTGAGAATACACCAAGATGTCATCCACAAAGACTATGACAAAAGAGTCTAAATAGGTGTAGAAAATTCTTTTCATCGTATCCATGGAAACAGCGGGCACATTCGTAAGACCGAACAGCATAACAAGGTACTCATACAGACCATACCTTCTATGGAAAGTTGTATGAAGTATGTCTGATGGTCTGACTCGTACCTGATGATAACCTGATCTCATGTCGATCTTGGAGAAGACCTTTTCTCCTTGGATATGGTCGAAGAGATCATCAATTTGAGTTAGTGGATATATGTTCTTGACCATAAGATAGTTCAACCTTCTATAATCCTCACAAATAAGTAAGGTTCCATATGCCTTCTTGGTGAAAAGAAAGGGTGAACCCCAAGAGGATATATTGGGCCATATAAAACCTTTGGCCTCTAAATTATCTAACTAACTCTTGAGCTCCATAATCTCTATAGGTGTAATCCTATACGAAGGAATGGACACTGGATATTCTCTTAGAACAAGATCAATTGTAAACTCTACCTCTCTCTCTAGAGGTAATAAGGAAAAATCATTGGGAAAGACATCCTTAAATGATCCACTACTGGAGAGAAATCAACTTTTCATAAACCCTGATCCTCCATGAAGATATTTTTGATTTGGGAAGTCACTCCACCTAGACCATGATTCTTCGGTCCATCTCTATCAACTTGTACATCCCACTCACCCTTATGTAAATAACTGATTCCCTATGGTGATGTAAATGATACCCTGTAGAGGTAGCAGTCTAAAAAAGAATGATAGCGAACCAACCATTCCATCCCAATAATGACATTGAAGCCTATCATCTGAAGAACGAATAGGTTCCATAAGAAAGTTTTACTACCTACCTCAAGGGGATAGTCCCTACACTGGCGTATACCATCTATTTTTTACCCCAAATGGTGTATCAAGGGTCATTACACCATATTGATACTATATCTATAGTCTGAGACTCTCCATGATATATATAGATATAAAAGATTTTGAAGCACCTATATTAAATAAATAAGACACTATAGTAGATTCCACAAGAATAGTACCTCGTATTGTAGATGTTCCTATAGGCTAATCCTCGGGTATTGGTTGTAGTGAATTCAACCGCCATGATCCATGACCTAGTGCAAAAGATGGACTACCACGATCATAACTACTCTATTTTTACTTTTGTTGATTAGGGTTCTATCTACCATGACCATGACCTCCTCCTAAGATAGTCCTTTTGGTGCTATTCCAACTCTCCACCTGACGCGGCGTAAAAGAACCCACTCCTGAAGGTAGAGCTGGTGCTAATCCTTTTCCACTTGAGGATGGTGGAAAGGTCCTGCAGAAATGTTGTATATTCCCTATACGGATACAATTCAAACACTATAGTGGGTCTCTATTACACTGATCCTTCGAATTTCCCCATCTTCCAAACTAATGAAACACTTTAGAGCTATCAAAACGTGCACTATGGTTGTCACTTCCCTGACAAGAAACCTCAGGAAAACGCTTCCTTCCACCAGAAAAACTACTATCCAGATACAGCATCGTTCCTTTATGCCCGGTACTATTATAATCCCTTAGGTTATTCTCAGTGATAAGATTTTGATTAACTATATCAAAAATAATTAGGCAGTCGAAAGGCATTCACCTACCTACAAATGGCATACTGGACCCCATCCTCAAAGCGTATAGCACGTGAAAGCTCATCATTAGCTAGAATCGATGAAAAGAGATTCAACTCCATGAAACACACTGAATATTTCATGAGTGACATAGAATACTTCTTGAGATACATGATCTCTTTGGATCTGTTATCTCTCATCATCTGAGGAAAGAACTAATCATAGAAGGTAGTTTGTAAATCAACCCATAACATGCCCTGATGATGACCGGCCTGGGAAATCACATCCCACCAACGTTTGGCCAAGTCCTTAAGCATGTACGTGGAAATATTTACCCTTTTATCTAGAGGTTTCTCTAGATTATCAAATATAGATAAGGTGGATTATATCCAAGACTCAGCATCCTACAGACCACCATATCCTGAGAAAGTAAGAGGGGTAGGATGCTAGAACTCACGAGTCAGATCAGCCATCGTAGGTGCCAACCATGGAGCACCATGTATAGACTAGATTAGACATATGAAACCATCATGAGTTAGGGAATAATTTCCCAAATCGGGTAAAAGAGGCAATGCCTCAACTAGCACTCCTAAAGGTAATATTGGCGGTCAGGGCCCACCACATCTGTAGAATGGTCATCGCCACCCTCTTGGAATACGATATGAGGACATCGTGGTGGAATTGGTATAAAAATTATAAGCACACAACTCATAACAAGCTTAACTAGAAAGATAGCATCACTAGAGGAATCTGAATGTAGGAAGCCTCACTACCCAAGGCATACTACTCCAACTACCCACTTAGAAAGATAGGTATCAGTAAGTGCTCAAGTATAAGTTTCATTTCATTTTACATTTAATTTCTAGGTTCACTCCTTTACCTTTCATAAACATGACAAGGCGAGATATGGATGTGCAACCAATTCATTTTACATGTCATGATTCACTTTATAATGGATATCCATTTCTGGGGAATCAGTTCCCATAAACCTTATCACTAGAAATGATACCCATTTTTATATCATAATGGATTGAATCGGTTAATAACTTATCCCAACCCATGAAGGTCCATAAACCTCATTAATTGATACAATAAATCACTCAATCTCAACTAATAATAATACAAGAATAATATAACCATCATAGTGTCACTCAAAAATCCCAAGCATATAAAGCAATGAAAATAAGTAAAATGCACCTATATGGCATATAAATATGCATGAAATGTGAAATCTAGGTGCCTATAATGATTCATGTGACAATGCTCCTTTCCCTTATATCATTAGGCCAAGGATGAAAGATAAACCTCAAATAGAGTAATAATCAACAACACCACACAGCATGTGCATCACCCAATGGGGAAATAATGTCGAATATAATAGGAAAAAGTAAAACAATAATTATAATTTAGGAAACTTGGTTTTTACCCCAAACATGGGTTTGCGGCGCCCAAGAACAGCTTATGACCAAGTCCCAAGAATTCCTAATATCCAATATATTGTCTAAAAATAGTAAATAAAGTAAATTTCCTCTGATATCACTTTGTGACGTCCCACACCCATATTCCACTCAATGGGTGTCCTGAGCCCAGTGGGTCACATGTCCTCAAGCACATCTCCCCGAACACTAGAGACTACCGACTAGCAACAAGGGCCTAGGGTGTGTCTATTGTGAGACTATTCCATCACTTCCAAATTGTATCACAATGGATGAATATAAATAGAGGTAAATAGTGGAAGCAATATAAGTAAACTTAAGGCACAATAGAAAATAGATACAGTAGTAACAATAACTTAAATAACTGTAATAGCATTCAACAAATGATGACATGTCATGTCACTAGAAAGCTCGAAAACATGGATAAAAGACAACGGTTATAACATTTTCCACAAAATTATAAAAGGAAATATAATATTATCCCAAGAATGATGAGCTTCGGCTCGGTCATCTTCTATCAAGATCCATCCAAAGTAGTAATAAATCAAGTGTTTGAAGTCTTATACTTCCCTTTTCAACATCTGCAACCATATAATCTAATATGGGTACCAAAAAGCATCTGAAGAGGGTGTGAGATAAATCTCAGTGGGTCACCACCGATGGTGTCTGTAACATCCATCACATGTAATGGAAATGTAATAGTATACAAGCATGAATATATATAAAGTAAGGCAGTACAGTGTAAATAAATACCCAATTACATGCTTCATCCCTCGATTGGTGTCTAAACATGTAACCAATTCATTATTTGATTATTACTAGTTTATAAATATGTCATATATTAATAATAGTAAAGGTTATAAGATGTAACAAGGTAGCCTGTAATGATATTTAATAGTGAATTCCCAAGTTAATAACCAAGGTGATGTAGACATCAAGGGTTTCTAACTCAGTAATAATTATATCTTGGCATAGAGTAAAAGTGTAATCCAAGGAGCATAGTCCAAGGAATTACACAATGAGATGCATGTCGAATCCAAGGAGTTCATCCAAGGTAAAACGGGGCTATGTAATGACTGGGCCTGATGGGCTTTAACCATGGAACCTAATTTTCAATACTGGATCCAAGGAGTGTATTTGAGGAATCCTATGAAATTATGTAAGGGATCCTACAGTTTCATACCGAGTATCCAAATAATATACAAGGACCATGATCTAAGTGGGTCTCAACCTACACAAGTCGTATCCTTGAATCGGAATGGGGTTCCCGAGTGATCCTGGAATTTTCCGATCAGAATCTAAGGCAAGCTTGAGTCAAGACACTTCTATTTGATATTTAAGTCATGTAATATTTCATTTGGTTCAATCCTTTCCTTTGATTATTGTGATAAGGTCAAGTAGCATGAAATATTTTAATCAAGTCATTGGTTCAAGCCTTACCTTTCATTAGTGTTACAAGGCCAAGTAGCATGCAACCATTCATTTAATCCATTTAAAGAATATTCCATATTCAAGTTTCAATCCACTACCTTCCATTAATGTGGTATTGGGTGCTACGGATATGAAACCTACTATTCATTTACATTTAAGGACAATCCATATACTAAGTATACTTACCAATTCACATTTCACATTTCATTGTCAAATTCAACCACTTGCCTTAGGTGGTTCAAGTGGGGAGGATACATGATACTTTCCATTATAAAATTCTCAATATAAACAATCCATTTAATATATAAACACTTACCCATAGAAAGATCAATCCAAGGCACACCCGAATGGTGGATCAAACTTGTCAAAACATGAAAACTACAATTATGGCATAAAATCCTACATGGATAGATGGATTTGTGGAAATAACCACTAACAACTAATCACATATTTGTAAATAGAATAACTATATGGTTCTAATGAGTATAAACATGGAATATAAATTCTATAAACGACACTTGATGAAATTGGTGGTCCCCACACGACAATTCCAAAATTAATGAACTTGATAGATGAGTTATAGAACACCCACTTTAGGCTTGTACAAATCTCCTCCTCCAGTATTGGCCCTTGAATTGGATCGGATCAGAGTATATCTAAGAAAAGGAAAAAACACTCACACCTTGGTATCTAGGTTGAGAGAAAGAGAGGAAAATAAAGGCTTAAACAGACTCGAGTAGTTACCATTGTGCTTCCAACGTGATAAACAGAAGCTCAAATGGATCACGGATGAAGGAGATCTATTTAATCCTACCTTAGGTCTTCAAAAATCTCTAAAATGAGATATATGATGGTAAATCTCACATAAACTCAGATTAGGGAAGAATGAGGGGGATAATTAGATCATTAAGGGAAAATTCGTAAAATTACACAAAAAAATATCATGTGCATGGTTTTTCTGAATGGTTACCTTGGAAGAAGGGTATCTTGCATGATTAAGTTTCAAGGCCATGTACCAACCATGTGAGGTGGATTTTTCTGGAAAAACACTATCTGCACAGTTAGACAAACCATGCACCAACCATGTGCAAACTGTGTGACTTGGATAGTTTCCCCGAAAAGATGTGTTTTGGGATCCGAATAATCCCCAACCACCCTTCAGACCTTTAAAAACTAATAAGGCATCCAAAAAAGGCCCATGATAAATAATTAGAACAAAATTAAAATTATTCATACCTGATTGAAAAATCAGGTTCTTACACATGAGGTTTTAGGGTCCTCTTGATGCTAATACTAGGGAATTCTCATAGTGCTCATGTCTGCTTGTGATATTCACCATCAACATATGGTGGTCTACTTTATTTCCCCAAAAATAGGATGGTTGTTTGAAAATGTTTTATTTAAAAATATTTTTATTTCCTTCCCTTTTTGTAATATCTTTCCCTAGTTAAATGTTTTATTTTTAAAAAAACATGTTTAAATGTTTTCTTCAAGAATGTTTATTTAAAGAATGTTCTAAAGTTAAATACTTAGTTTAAAGTGATATTTATTTTCCATTAAATAAAATATTAAAGTTTTAATTGTAATTTTAATGAAATAATATGGAATCTCTTCTTTTTTGGTATCCTACAGAGCTCAATCTCACACCCTACACACACCATCAAGTGTATATAGACCTTGTTGCTCTTAAAAAATGTTAAGGCAAGGTGTATCTTAGTGGTGGTCATGGATTGGGTTCCTTGTGACCTCATATATCACTAGTCTTGGTGGAGGTAGAATTAGGTTTATGACCCCTTTTTGTTACTTGGAGGTTAGTTTTGTAGTTGGTTCTCCCCTTCCATTTTTTCTTTTAGTTTTGTTGTAGTGTTGTCTTGTAAATTGTATCAATTTGGTAATATATTTTATCGATTCAGTAGGTTTTTTTTTCTTTTTATCCTTATGGTGTTTATTTATTTCGGGGAAAAATATTCCCAATCTATGTTATCGATGACCAAAAACTAGTTTCCAACCCGTGGGGATAAGTAATGCACTCCGGGCCATGTCGATGATTGGTTCATGTGTCGGGTTGGATGGCATCTTGGGATAGTTTGTGATAAAATGGTATTAGAGAGGTTTTTTTCTTGTTATTTAGGGTGTCAGTTAGATCATGGATAGGAATGTTAGGACTCGAGTGGTGGGTGCGGGAAGAGAGTCACTAACTCCTACTCATTCTGATCCTCGAGTAACCAGGGGAAGTCCGGGATTTAAGTTTTTGGATTTGGTCTGTGTGGATGAGGGATGAAAGTAGGAGTAAACTGGTACTGTGTGTGATCTCACATAGAGTACTGACCCATGTGATTCATGAGAGTATGGTTTGAGAAACTCCTAGTGGTTGGGTCTCACCTAGGTCATGGTCTACTAAACCATGTAGTTAGGTTAGGCATGATCACTAGTTATCCATCTAGGTGCATTAGTGTTCGTGGGGTCTTGGTTTAGTTTTGGGTTGGCATGAAGGGTTTTTTAAAAGGAAAACAGACTTTGGGGTTGTTCTTATTTTCTCTTGGTGTGAGTTTTTCATGATTTTTGGGGTGTGTTTCCCTTGGACTTTGTTTATAGAATTTGGAAATTGATTTGTTGAAATAGGATTTCTATTAGAATGTCTTGGGTTATTTGAAATTTAAGTGAGTTATTTTGGAAATGGAAATAATTTTGAAACTTGTCTTGAACATTTGAAATGGTTTTGGAAAAATAATTTTCAAAATATTGTAAATGTTTTGTTTTGAAAGTGGAAGAGCCTTGTTTTGTTTAGTGGTATTCATATGAGTGTCCGCATGTGCGTGTGGATGTGATTAGTGGATAGTTGGTGGATTGAGTGGATGGGTGCTTGGGTGGAATGGAAATGCATATCTTTGAGGCATCATGGAATACTAGTAGTGGGTGATTGAATTTTAAGGCTCCTTCTTGTTTCCTGAAGAGTGTATTTGGATAAATTGATAGAAATTTTCTCTAGATTTTCCTATGTGTTTTTGTTATGTCGGGAGTCATGGGATGATTTTTTCCTAGATAACCTAAGAATAAAGGTAGGGTTTTCTCTAAAATGTGGTTTTTTGATTAAACGAATTTGGAATTGGAAAATGGTTTTGAGTTCAGAGTGAAAATGATGGTTTCAAAAGAGCTTTTGGGATTTTTTTGTATAGTTCTTGGTTTTTCAAGTAGATGTTTTTCTTTGAGAATGAATTGGTGTCTTAATTTGGAAGTATTTGATTTGTTTCTAAGGTGTGGATGTTTTTTTTGTGATGTTCTTGGTTTTGTGGAAGGTTGTTTTGGTGTTTCTTGTTTGAGATGTGCCCACTAGAAAGGTCCCATAGGTTTCCAGTAGGACTATCTCTATTATTAGCTCATCCCAAACTCTCATTGGAGTGGTGGAGTTGGGTTATGCTCGGTTTTTTTGGTTATTTGTAGACATTTTGGTCGCTAGAATATCATTGAGTGATTTGGGAAAGTTGGTTGTCTCTGGTTTTTGAGGAAATTCAAATTTTGTTTGGGTGTGAGTTCTCTCCATTATGTTTGGAGGAGCGAGATTAAACCATTAAACAGTGATCATTTTGTTTTCATTGTGAATGGGAA
Source organism: Viscum album (assembly GCA_963277665.1). NCBI lineage: Eukaryota > Viridiplantae > Streptophyta > Magnoliopsida > Santalales > Viscaceae > Viscum > Viscum album. Next base: position 1,491,330,802 of record OY728152.1, read on the forward strand.
TGTCTTGAGCGACCCTCAAGACTAGCTTCATCCTGGGTTTTTACCTAAGTAATTGAAGGTAATGGAAAGTGGTGGATCTCATAGGTGATCAACCAGTCAAAAGATGGTGAAAGAGGTGTGTTGACCTTCTCGATGAGTTAGTTTCATATTCCTCATAGGTAGTGTCGAGCAATTAGTTTAAAGCTTTTAATAGTTGTTGGTCTTGTTTATATTGTAGTAAATGAAGGTTCTTCATATGATGAGGAGTGTGAATTGAAGGGACTTGTTCTTGGAGTGCTCCTTCCATTAGTTCATGTTGCATGTCTAACATACCACTCAATCTCCTATCTTTAGTGTGGTTAGTTGGGAACTCTAAGCGATTCTCCATAATTCTCATTTGGTATGTGGATGTAGTTTCCACTTGGGTCATGAGGAGAATTATATAGGTTTCTTTTATAGATGAGGAAGTTCCGGTTGGATATGGTTATCTTATGACTGTGAGGTGATAGATTCTTCAGACATTAGCGCCCCATCCATAGGTCCTGGGGTGAATCTTTCAAGTAGTAAAGAATCATTGGATGTGGGATAAGCTTGGTCTAACTTAATTCTGCAGTATCAGGATGGGTATAGCTTAAGTTTCCCTATTATGGTATCATATTTTAAGGATTAATTTTTTGTTGTGAAGGGTATAAAGGCCTTGTCTCCTTGTTGTGTTCTTCATTTATGGGTGTTCCTTTTGGGATTTAAGAAGGTTCAAATATCATGCATTCTTGTAAATCTAGTGCATTCACTCTATGAATGCGAAACTTGAATATTTTACCTTCTTGTTGGTCAGTTGTGAATCAAAATTATACTCATTTTGGAGATTCTCATGTCTTGTGTAATTGACGTTTGCCTATTTGGTTCTCTTCTTGGTTAGGGGTTTCTACTATCAAAACCCTCCCATGTGGTGAATTATTGGATAGTGTGGCAATTTTCCATGTAGGTCAGCCTGTGTTGGTGGGTTTGGGATGAATATTACATTCCATATCGCTCATAGTAAATTGGTAATGCCCACACAGATGTCTTTGTGTTAGAAAAATTCTAGAATAGTGAGGATACCTATTGTGGGTCTCGCCAATGTCTCCACTTGTGTTGGTTTGGTTTAACATGGGGATCTTGGAGTTTCAATCCAATGTTAGAGTTTTTTTATGGTTTTTTGAGTCATTTTGGTTTGGAGAACCAATGTTTGACAAGAATCCTAATATGGTGGGGAGACCACCAAGGGAAGAACTTGTGGAAACATATGTCTTCAAAGTGTGCTTGGAGGGGAAATCCCTTGCTTCTACTTTTCCCGACCCTGACCATGGTAATTGGTTATATCAGGTAGTGGGTTTCTTGACGAGTGTTCTTGGAGGTCTTGAGTGGTCCCTCGTGACTCTTAAGTTAGGGGTTGGGGTTTTCCATGTTGTAGTTGTTATTGGAGGTGAATTCCTTGCCATTGGTTATTTTTCTTGGTGATTCTAGTTTTGATATCTATAGAGTTTTAGGTTATGGGTGTTTTGAATGCTTTCTCTTCGGGTGATTGAGGTTTTTTTAATTATCTTTGTGGTCTTTCTTGGAATCTTGGGTTGATCAAGTCTTTTGGGACTTTCTGGGGGCATAAAGTGTCACGGTGGGGAGAATTGTCACCCCCCAACCCGACACTTTATTTTATTTTAATTATTTTGGGATTTACTTTTGAGATTCAGTTCTAACTAGTTATAATTTAAAAAATGCATGTTTTGGTCATGGAAGAATCGGGCATGCGGGAAGATCATGGTTTGAAAACCGCATGGCTACACCCAGGTCATTGTACAGCCTGCTCAATGTTATAAATAGATAAATAAAATGAAATGAATAATAAAATGAGAATAAAAAAATGAAATGAAATTTAATGAATTGTTTTAAAAATAATAATTATATTATTATTATTATTAAGAAAATTATTATTATTATTATTATTATTACTATTATTACTATTATTATTATTATTAAGAATATTATTATTATTTTAATTATTATAATCCTTATGATTATTAGGTTATTTAAATTTTTTAGCATTCCCATTACTCTCTCCCTCTTTCTCCCCTCTCTCTCACTAAGCCCCCTCCCCTTACCCTAATCCTGTCTCCCCTTTTCTCCCCCTCCCCAACCAGTCTTGCGACCTCCCCCTGTGCGCAGCATCCTCCGGTCGGTCTTCCCTCTCCCTACCAGTGCCACCCTGGTCGCGACCCCCTCTGGTAGAGCGCATCCCTACAGTGCGATGTACCTTCCATCCAGCCCTGCTCCCACCTCCGGAGACCTCCACTTGGTCAGCCCTTCACTGACGTAGCTTCTTTGGCGACCACAACCCCAACTGGTCTCCCTCCCTCATACAACCCCGCCACACCTCCTCTTTCCAGAAGCCAACCCTCTGGGTAAAACCCCCTTCATTATAGGGTTTTCTTTTCCTTCATGGGGTTCTATTAGAGTCTAATATTATGGTTTTTTGTTATATTTATCCTTCCTAGGGTTGCCTATGTCACAGTCAAGGTGATATTGCGATTTCGCACCATATTCCAAAAGCTACTTGGTTCAAGGTAGGTGATTTTGTGTTGTTTGTATTATTGGATGAATTAATTACTTTTTTTCCCTAATGTGTTCTTTAAATTTTATGTGTTATTTGAAGTGAAATTTGAAGTGTATTTGATGCGCATTTTTGGTTTTCATATTTGTTGCACAAATAAAAGTATTTTTTTATGTTTGCACTTAAGATGCATTATTTAAAATTAAATGGAATTTACTAGGCTTGATGGGGTAGAGTGATGTCTACTAGTTTTAAAAAAAATTATATTAAAAGAGTTTTTAATTTGAAATTGAATTGGTTTTGGGTGCGGGAATTGGATTTGTGACATGTTTCCCATGAAAGGTGTATTTTTCATGTGTTGGATTTGATTTGTATTATTTTATGGTAAGTGAAATTATTTTGGTTTGTTTGTAAATTTATCATCTAATGGTCATGTAACATTCTTGTATTTCAAAAAAATAATATTTATTGTGAAATTTTGTAGGTTTTAGTGCATAGGTTAATTTTGGGTCTTATTGCACAAGCAGATGTGTATTTCATATTTTTCACATAAATGAAATTATTTTGTGTGAAAAGAAAAATGATTAAAATTGATGGGAAGATGTTTAAAAATGGATTTGAAAATTAATTTTATCCAAAGTGTATAACTCTTGTGATAAAAAGTGTATTTTGCATGCGAATTGGTTTAGGGTTTATCACCCGTGGAAAAATTCTTTTTTTAAATGTTTCAAAGTTGTTGATGTTGATTGATTTAAAAGTTTTTTTCATTGATGTGAAAATGTTTTTTAATGAGTGATATTCTATGAAAAATGACTTTAAAGGTGAATTTAGCGCATTTTGTATCTAGTAGGGCCACCTAGGACTAGTGCTCTAAATGATACAGAAGTGGCTTGGCCTGGTTTTTTTAGCAAGTTTAACAACTACAACACTAACTAAATATATAGATGACGATTAGAGACTAAATGGGTTACGGGGATGTCTCCTACTAGTGGTTTGTACATGAGAATGCAAGTTTGTGTGGTTTCTATACCACTTTTCATCGAGACTCAAGGTTCTAGGGTCACACCGATGCTATTACTAGGGACTTCTCATAGTGATCGTGCCTGCTTGTGATATTCTCTATCGGTATATGTTGGTCTACTTTATTTCCCCAAAAAGGGGCTATTTTTTTGGAAATTTTTTATTTAAAAATATTTTTATTGCCTTCCCTTTTTTTAATATCTTTCCACGGTTAAATGTTTTTTTTAATCCCCGTTTAAATTTTTTCTTAAAGCATGTTTATTTAAAGAATGTTCTCAAGTTAAACATCTAGTTTAAAGTGATCTTTTTTCCTTTAAATAAAATATGAAAGTGTGAATTGTCCTTTTAATGCAATAACATGGAATCTCTTATTTTTTTGGTATCCTATGGAGCTATGGATCACACCCTACATACACCCTCAAGTGTATGTATACCTTGTTTCTCTTGAACCAGGTTAAGGCAAGGTGTATCTCGGTGGCGGTCATGGATCGGGTTCCTTGTGACCTCATCACTCACTGGTCTTGGTGGAGGTAGCATGAGGGTTATGACCCATTTTTGTTTCATAGAGGTGAGTCGTGTAATTGGTTCTTCCCTTCCCTTTTTGGTTTTAGTTTTTTTGTAGTGTTTCCTTATAAATTGAATCAATTTGGTAATATATTTTATCGATCTAGTCATGTTGTTTTCTTTTGATCCTTGTGGTGTTTATTTATTTTCGTGGAAAACTATTCCCAATATATGTAATAGATTACCTAGAACTATTTTCTAGCCCATGGGGATTGGGAATTTCCTTCGGGCCATGTCACTAATCGGCTCGAGTGTTAGGTTGGATGGCATTCCAGGCCAGTTCATGACATGGTCTCTCTGGGTGGATTATTTATACACATGAGTGACATTGGTTCCCTAGGGGAGGCACTATGGATGGGATCCTTGGAAAGATGTTTATAACATTCCTCAACTGATACTCAGTTCCCTATGTGAGATACTTAGGATGGGCTCATAGGTTATGCTTGCACTATGCCAAGAGTCATACAAGGGATGCCTTTTATGGGTCGTCTTGGATGGGCTCTATGGTATTATATATTTTGGGATCTCCTACAATGACCCCTGAGATTACTTTATGGATCTCCATAGATAGTCTCAAGTTTATATTATTATATTTTATTATTTCTTTACCTATTTTATATGAGATGCCTTTTTATTAAATTATGAACATGCCTAATTGATGTCCTAGGGACTAGTCCTCCCAAGCCAAATCACATGCTTGGGGTTGTTCTATACTTAAATCATTATTTATGATAACCCATGAACACTCCTTCTTGCTTTTTTATAGGTTCCCTTGGTTCAAAAATCCATCTTAGGTCAAAACAGGTAGTGGTGGTCAGATATCCAAGTGGAACTCAGACCATTATATATTATTTATTTTTACCTTTCATTTAATATTATAGGAACACTGTTCGTTTTATATTGCATGAACTGGATTGATCTAGACATTGTTGGTGATGGACTAATTAGTATATATCACACCCTACTTGGTCCGCCTTTGGTACCCAAGAAGACTTCATGATTGTAGGTACAGATAAAGGTAAGCATCCAGCTTTCGATGTTTGATTCTGTTTTCTAGGATAGAGTGTAGGAGCAAGGGACTAAGCCTGTGCTCATGATTCTAGTAGTTTCTACTTTTTTTCCTTTTTTTATTTTTGTTACCTTATGGTATATTAATGTATCCCTTGTTCCTCATGTACTCATTTTGTATAGCAACATGATCAAAATCATTATTTTGTATCTATTTACTTTCTAGATTCTAGTTGTTTATTTGTATTAAATGGGTTATTATTATTACTCTATTGCAGTATTTATGTTATCACTTCTTCCACTATTTATTATTTATTATATATCATTTTACTCCACACTAATCAATGAGGGAATAGTAACCCCCATAGATGCCCCCTATTCCCTCACTACTAGTCGGCAGCCTTTGGCGTACGGGGAGACGCGCTTGAGATCATGTGGCCCACCAACTCGGGGCACTGTTTAGAGGCTTCTGGGGAAGGACGCTTTATATTCAAATATGGGAACCAAGTAGATTTTAGAATATTTCCCTACGTGGGGTAGATCTATGAGCATCCAAAGGAGAGAGACTTGATTTCATGGGTTTTGGAGAATACCACTTCACATTTCCAATAGGAATGATATTGTTTTAAAAATATTGTTATTTTGTGCCATCATTCACCAAAAACATTATATTTGTATCCAAAATTGAAACAGATGGATTTATTTTAAAATTTTTGAATAAATGTTTCTTATTTTATAAAGAAATCATATGTTATGGTAAGGTATATTTAAATAATGGTCTTTATGTATTAGATTACACAAACCAAGTAATGAAAATCCATAAAGAAACAAATTCACATGATTCATACCACACCCAACTATGAAATCGCCAGCTAGGTCATGTAAATGAAAAAAAAAATTGACCATATTACACCAAGATGGATATTTATATTCTTTTTAACTAAAACCACATGATGTATGTAATGCATGTTAATGAGTAAAAATGACCAAATATCCATTTATAAGAAAAGGTGAAAGGGTCATTGGGCTTCTTGAGTTAGTTTATACCAATGTGTGTGGACCATTTATAGTTAAAGTAAGGGGTGGGTACTCATACCTAATAACTTTTACTAATGATTTTAGGAGATATGGATATGTCTAATTAATGAGGTATAAGTTAGATTTATTTGATATATTCAAGGAATATAAGAATGAAGCTGAGAAAAATCTTGTTAAAAAGATTAAGAAGCTTCATTCAGACTATGGTGGAGAATATATAAATCAATTATTCATTGATTTTTCATAGGAGTTTTTTAATTTATCCCGACACACTCCTCCTTATAAACCAAAATAGAATAGTATAAGTGAAAGTTGTAAATGAATCTTTTTATATATAGTGATGTCAATGATGAGTCATGTGAGTCTTTCTTTATCCATTTGGGGATATGTGTTATTAACAGTAGCACACACTCTAAACCAAGTGACAACTAAATCAGGAAAAGGTATTCTATATGAACTATGGTATGGAAATAAACCCATGTTGTATCATGTACGAGTATGGGGATGTGAAGGGTTTTTTAAGGTTATTTATGGAAACAAACTAACACCTTGATGCACTAAGTGTATCTTTATAGGATATACTAGGGAAATAAAGGGATACTACCTATAAAACCCTTCAGATAAAAAGGTTGGGGTTAAAAAACATCCCAAATCCCTTTATAAGGATAATATATCCAAAATAGATAGTGGGAGTGAGATAAAATTTGATGAAGTCTAGGCTCAAGATATGAAATAGTTAGCATAAGAACAAATTCCATAGAGCCCCATGGAAGATAACATTCCAGTGACACAAGTATTGTGTAGAAGTACAAGAAAGGTTAAAGAACCTTAAATGTATGGTTTTATAGTCATTTTTGATGGTGAATCATTATTGGTTAATAATAATGATCCTCTAACATACAAAGAATTAGTAAGTGGAATAGATTTTATCAAATGCCATGAAGCTATAAATTCTAAAATGAATATCATGTACCAAAATCAAGTCTATATTTTGGTAGATCTTCTAGTTTATGTAAATATAATTGGTTGTAAATGGGTATTAAAAAATAAACTAGACATAAATAAACAAGTCAGTATTTATAAGGCATCACTAGTTTCAAAAGGGTTCAAACAGCATCAAGGCATAGACTACAAAAAACCTTTTCACTGGTTGCAATGATGAAATCCATCATAATTCTACTTGTTATAGTGGATTATCATGACTATGAGATTTAGAAAATAGATTTAAAAATATATTACCTTAATGATAACCTTTAGTAAGATGTCTATATGATTCAACCTTAAGGGTTTGTAACTCCAAAGGATTCCAACAAGATATGAAAATTGTAAATATCCATTTATGGATTAAAGAAAGAATCCAAGTCATAGAACATTTGATTTGATGAAACCATAACAGGAATTGGTTTCATATTGAAAAAATGTGATCCTTGTGTCCATAATCAATTTAGTGTGAGTGTGTTCATTTTCTTAATATTTTATGTTGATGACACACTACTTATTTGAAATGAGATACCAGTATTATAGTCTATTAAAACCTGGTTAAATACATGATTCTCCATGAAGGATTTAGGTGAAGTAGAATATATTATTGGGATTAAGATCAATCATGATAGATCCAAGAAGATGATAAGTTTACGTAAAGGTACATATATTGACAAGATACTGAAGATATTAAGTATGGAACAATCTAGAAGGAGATTGTTGTCGATTCCATATAGAATTTATCTTTCCAAGAAAATATATCCTTAGAAACATGATTAAATATATAGGATGATAAGGATTCCATACATGTCAGTGATTGGGTAAGTCATTAATGTTATGTTATGTACTAGGATAGATGTATCCTACAACTTAAGTGTAGTAGGAATATTCCAAGAAAACCCAAGTGACTACCATTGGTTGGCAGTCAATTTCATGAACCAGTCTAGATACCCTGGTACCTTGATACCCAAGCTGGGCATAACATGGCCCAAAGGGTGTTCCAGATCCCCATATTTGGTGACTAGCACATGAAATCATATAAGAATCATGAGGGAATGACTTTTTCCACAATATTATGGAAGATAAAAGATACAAGTTAGTATTCTCAGCACTCTATAGGGAGAAAGTACTATAATTAAATAGGTAAAAAAATACCAAAAATGCACATCATTAAAAGAAACAACATCATAAAATATAAAACTCATAAAAACCACGAAACAGGTGGATCACATCTCCACTGGTCACCTCCATCACTTTGGGTCCCAAGGAATAATAACATCCACCACCTCCATGTGGCTCTTTGCCTTTTCTTGGACCTGGCATAAGATAATCTACAAACGCCCAATGTAAAAGGTAGGGTGTGAGCTATAAATCTTAGTAGGGTCTCACCAAGTGTTATATAACCATTAAACCAAATATTATTTCAATTTAAATAAAACAATGAATGGTATGGAAATTAAATATTTTCAAAAAAATGATTTCAATTAAAAAAGATGGATGATATATCAAAATTGTCTTGAATGAACATTTTATATAAAACATTTATATAAAGAAGTTGTCATGAATAAAACAGTTTAATAATCAATGGCATGTAATCATCAGATCAAACATATCATTGAACCATGTAATAATCTATGTGGTATGTTGGTTTCTGGTAATAGGATCCTCGCACTACTCAATCAGTGATATCGACATAATATGTACACATGTCCCATTGATCAGGCCATCGAACTCAACTCCCCATTGGGGAAAATCATTCCACATTATGGTTATGTTATTGTTTTAATCATCAATATAGTGTTGTGGGTTCATATACTAGAATTCTTGTCCTAATTACCCATTAACTACCCAGGATTAGATGTGCTTCAATTATTTAATAAATCAATCATGGGAAAATCAATCATTTAAAATCAATTCAAAATACAATTTCCCACTTTTAGTTTTCAACAAGCCTTTTTTATTTGAAAAAATAATAATATGTTTTCATCAATTCATGCATTTTCAAATCATCTTTTAATTTAATTAGTACCAAATCATTTCATCAAATCAATTTCCAAAATCAGGCCATCAATTTTTTCAAATCCACTAAACAATTCCAATTCCATTGAAATTAGGGGTTTCCAAGATTTATATTCCAAATTAAAAATAAAACATAAATCATCTAAAATAGGGGGTTTAAAATCATTTAAAAATTCATTTCAAATCAATCAATAAATTTAAGGTTTCAGTTATAAGGAAAAATCATATGAAACCACCTAACTTTAATCAGTGATAAAATTAACACCCCCAATGGGAAACACCAATGAAGAATGAAGGTGAAGTAGGCCAAAAATGAAATCTTATATCAGAAACCATTAAGATCAAACCCCAATTTTATTGTACATCATGAGATTATACCACTTCCAAAGAAGGGTAGCATAGAGGAGGAGAAAATTGTAGCAAGGGAACTCATCAGATATTATATTCCAAACCAAGACATCTTAAGGGGAATAAATCGCCAAAAAAATCATCTGGAGTCTCCCTATGTTTCAAGAGAATAGGATTCATGAAAAATGAAATAAAAATCAGGATTCAATGTATAAAAACTCATTGGACCTGAGGGATTCACAACGTGAATCCTAGACTCGTGATGTGAATATCCCAAGTGGTGTATATGGTGAAAAATTTGTCACATCAAGGTAAAAATCCTAATCTCAACCATTTCACATCATGAAAAACAATTCATGACATGGATATCATTCACATCATGAATTTTTTAATGGATCCTATCAAGCAACAGATTCTTGTTGTGAATTATATTCACAGTGTAAATATGTCCTATAGATAGTACATAGCCAGATCATTCTAAAAACCTCATAACAATACTCTAACTAAACTTAGACCAAAATGGAACCCTCTAAATCCTTTGAAACATTTATACTCAGACTCCATTAATTAAAACATACATAGATCCTAGAACTTTAGATCAAAATAAAGGTCAAGCAATACCTGAAAAGAGATAATGGGATGTTACAGTCAAGACTACCCTTGTGTATCTAAGATGAACTAAGGATATATTATTGGTCCATATAGGAGATGATGAACTATTCATCAGAGGATATACATATTCTAGTTTCCAAAAATATCAAGATGATTTAAAATTTCATGCAGGATGCATCTTCACACTCAATGGAGGTGTTGTGGGATGGAAGATCTCAAATAAAGTCATGGTCACAGATTCTACAACATATTCTGAGTATATTGTGGCTTTTAAGGTAGCTAAAGAAGCATTTTAGTTGCCCAACTTCATCCAAGAGATTGATGTGGTACCTGTTGCAGTTGGTATCCTAGGACCAACTGTTTTTACTTTGATTACATGTATATTAGATGTATTGATTATTAATTAAACATATTTTTACATATTTTTCATTGTTCAGTAAAGATTTAATGTAATAATGTCCTATATTATTTTTTCGTTGATAATGTCATAGAAGTTTCCTGCTATGATGAGAAACTTGAAGTGCTATGACAATATTAATTATTGTTTTGTAGTTGGATAACGTACTATGATGGGACACATAATATTTATACCATCGAGTGTGAGTACTCATAAGTGGATGAGGCTTCTTATCATGAAATTCTCAATTGGTAATATCTATGATGGGATATTATAAGAACATATCTGCTAGTAGGAATTTTTCATGTTTTGGTATCATTGGATATTCCTATCGGCGAGCATGTGTATTGGTCCTTATACTTTAATATTATCATTAGTGCATGACCAAACTCATTCACTTTGATTTATTGATGAAAACCATCATTCCATATGATGGTAGAAAATAGGGAATGTTGGGTGTGTCACAATTGAAATGTCCTTAATGGATAAGTCAAGGGATGATTTGTCCCTTCCATCTTTATGGAAGCTAATATCTTGACCCTTTGATTGGAATAGAACCATCACCTAAATTCCATGGCCATGGTGTATCGACTTTTTTATTTCAGATATTCAAAGAAAGATGAATCAAGAATATAGGTTGATGAAAACATCATGAAACCTTCTTGATGATATATTGTGAAAAAGGAATTATATAACATAGTGAGTGTTCGTATGTGGTTTTCTATATTGAGACATTAAGTTCTTTCTCTTGGGTGTCTTGACCTGTTACTGGACAGTAATCTTGGACTTTAGGCAAGATTTCCTAATTCCAACAAGAAAAAACCTTAAAGGGTCACACAATAAGTGTTTCCATTGATCTTAATTAAATTCTATTTGAAATTAATTAATGGCATAAATATTATTCTCAAGACTAAGGAATAATTTTATTCAAGTTATAATGATCGCATAAATTTAATAAATATTTATTCACCTACACGTGAATAAAAATTTATTTATTTATCTTATTTAATATTTAATAAATATTAATTCATCGGTATGTGAATGAAATATTTATTTATGAATAAAATATTTATACAGGTATTCAATAAATATCCAGGATTTTGAATGAACCAAGATTGTATCCTACGATAAATAATTATTTACAAGCTGATAAATATTATTTATCAATTTTTTGCAAGTTGGCACACTCCAAAGAATAATATTATAATTATTATTATGTTGAATGAGGTTTTATTAAAGGTTATAATATTATTTAATGGTCATCATTCAATTAAATTATTTTTTAACCAAAACCTGAGCTCTATAAATAGATGGTTGTGTCTATTATGTGGTGTATCTATGTGCAATTGAAAAATATAGAGATTTCCTGTGCACAAGAAATTCTCTCCCAGCTCCTATTTCTCTATCCCTATAAAGAACAAGAAATGAAAGAGATATTTCTTCAAGATCTAAGAATGAGTTGTCAATAATGAACAACATAAGATATTCGATTCACTATGCTAACACCCGGAGATCAAGTGTGGTTCTCAGAGATTATAGGAGCAGATGTGGATCACCGCTGGAGGGATTCTATCATTGCATCCTCACAGCGCAACGAAGGAAATCCAAAAGGGTATTTTTGGATGATCAAAATTCATCAATAAATAATTTCCTAATACTAGGTATTCAGTTCTTCAGATATCAAATAAATTAATTATAAATTTGACATGTATGATCCCCAATCATGGTTTTGGGAAATAATAATTAAAAGTAATTTTAATATATCACCCATCACCACACACTTTCTCTATGCTCAGAACCATTAAGTTGTATGAGAGCGTCCATGTTTAAATCTATAATTATTTTTTTGATTGTTGATCTATGTAAAATTGTGGTTAGATTTTCAATTCATGTTATTCTTTATTTAATCTAATTTAAATTAACATGATTCAACATATTAATAATTACTCATTCAGTGTTTCATTTTCTTAAAGGTTTAATAACATATGAAGAATTATTGAAGATGTCATTGGGAAACTACCAATTTTTGGCTGGTAAGATAGGGTTACATGGAATGTACTCGGAAGTACACATTGTGTACCCTAGTGCGTTGTAGTTGGATATGCCAAGGGATACATGATGTTTCATATAGTAATTATGCACGGTGTGTGCCATATACTCACCAGCCAACCTAGCACAAAATTTTCAGATTACACAGTATGTATCAGTGTACACGGCATGTAGCCTACATGGGTTAGCAATGTAAATTGTGAAATCCATGTGGTCATATACATAGTCAAAACCACATGAGACTAACAACCTAGAGAATTTAGGATATGCATGACGTGTAAGCGGTGTATATGACATGTATTTCGTCAAATACCATGTCTAAAGAACATGTTGATCCACTCGAAAAGAAAACGAACACATGAATTAAAGAGATACACTGCGTGTATCTGGACTATACACACCGTGTAGTTTGTCGAGACACACACCAAAGACCTAGATGTGCATCCCAGACACACAATAATAAGAACACATGGTGTGTAGCTGGTCTATAAACACCATGTAGTTTGTTCGAGGTACATGCCACAGATCTAGGCATGTGCCCTGGACACATGGAAACCGAGATACACGACATGTAGTTGGATGTGAACGTTGTGTAGTCTCCCATTAATGGACATAATTCAAAGTTACATTAAATTGAAAAATTATAGAATTAAAACCTTATTTTATTGATTTTCACATCATTGTGTGTTTGAAAATTTAATAATGGTTTTAAAGAATTTTAAATACTCAATTAATTTATTATAATATATATATTTTATTATTGGTTCAACTATTTATTGGCCATTAATGCCATAAATGATGGGTAACTACAACAAATTTCATATAATCATTAAGATAAAATGGAATTAATTAATTCATTAATTAGTTAATGAAATAATGGTCATCTTAATAAAAAATAATGAATAAAGAAATGAATGTTAGCCAGTTACTTTTGTGTATTCGTTACATTTATGATCGTTCATGATCTTGACTAAAACATGTGTATGTTTTAGATATTTTAATTTAATTTATTTCATTGGATTTTAATTATTTATTATAAAATTAAATATGATGGCATGTGAGTCATCCCTCCCTTGATTATTATGTAGGACCTGTATATCCAACTATATTTATATAATCTCCTTTTAACCTATCCTTTGGTTCCCCTCACCTGTGTGTCAGTCATAAATACATGTAATTAATGGAGTATCCCAAGGTGTATTTTAGCTGTTCAAGATGGAACCATTATGATGCTAACTCAGGTGATACAAAAGTGAACAGGTGGAATGTTGTAACTCATGTCAAGACTGGTAATATGATTTATTTTCCATGGGTCAAAGGTTGCTTTAATGACTACTCATTCAATCAACCTTTAGATAAATCTCATGAATGGGTCATTTAATTAAATATTTATTTTTTTATGAAATTATTTATTTTATGGATGCAAGTTTATAATCATATAAATAAATGAATTAATGTTCAAAGATAGAAATTAAATAAATGAATTATTCATAAATGTTTTATCCAATATGGTTAATTAATTAAGTAACATCCACTTAATATTAACAAGACAAGTAAAGGATAAAATAAGATAATATTTATGCATAATAAATTAAAATACATCAATTAAATATCAAATCAGACTTGGCCTTCCATTACTTGATTTGTAATAAAACTCAATAAAACTAAGTGTTTGATCAAACTTTGTAGGGATGCTTAATTTTATAAGGGTAGTTCTTATGAAGGTATTGGGTTGACATAACCATTTTTCATCAAGATGAGTATCCATTTTTAGACTTGGTTTAATTTGGAGGCAAGTTTTAAGGATATCTATTTTAGGATTTCAGGATAGGGGAATCCACTCAACAAATCAAGGAGTTGTAATCCCATAGTTAGAAAAAACCTATCCACCTAAATACCTTCAGGTAGATTGAACAACCCTTGTTGGGGTTATGTGAAGGATAATATGGATCCTTGCCAACAGAATGTCCTAGAAACTAGAAATTATGAGTTCAGTGGTGATGGATATTGGGACTTGATAAAATAGGGGTAGATTTAATAATTAGTAAAGTTAAATAATTTATTATTTCTCTAATAATTTGTAATCAAGAAAAGTATTAATAATATTCTATTTTAATTTTAGAATAAAATGGAAAGCTTGTCATCCACATTATCCCTATGTTCAATATTGGATAAATATAACCTTCTAACTAGTAATAGATTCCAGGAATGGTATAGATGCCTTCAGGTTGTTTTGTTCTGTTAACGGAAATCATATGTGATAGAATCCTTATTTCCTAATCTGCCTGCTAAGGAGGCGAGTGATAAACAGTTCCTAGTCTATGCCTGAATGGCCCAAAGGCCTTCATTTTTATTGATTTTTGATAACCCCCCTTTCAAGATATGAAGGGTAACCCTTACAAGGCCCATAGGATCATAGATTACATGGCTCTTAGGATTAGGAGATTACATGACTTGAAGGACATAGGAATTCAACCAGACTATCTACAAGGAACTGCCCCTCCCCAGCATCTGCATCATGATAGTAGCTCTCCATCTTCGCATGGTCGTCTAGCTAGGCTTCCCATGCAAGCACAGGCTGGTCCTGATGGAATATCCATACCCTCTCATTCTAAAAAATCCATTTAGCTCTGCTCTGGTGAGTGCACCTGCTCTGAATCCTCATCTAGGGATGCTCCTTTTTTGTAGTCTTTCTGGGGCAACTGCATGTGTCCAGAAGGCCTTGAGGTGGCCCAAAGGCCTTAGAGGTGGCTTGAAAGACCTACTGACCTGAAGGCCTGGGTGGCCTGAAATCCTTAAGGACTCCAAGCCCAAATAGGTGGCCCAAGTTTAATAGTTCCAGCTGCTACAGTGCCGAACAGTACCTGCTAAATTTTCTGCTATAGTACCGCACAGTGTACAGTACTGCTACAGTACCCGTACAGTGTACAGTGCTGCTACAGTTCCTACTACAGTACTGCTACAGTACTGGAAATATGCCTCTACCTAGTTTTGAAATTGGGTCTTGTGGATGCACTTAAGGATACCTCACCAACTGGGCTGAGGCTCATGTGCAAGTTCCTAGTCTATGAGAAACATATGAAAAACACATTAGACGTTCAATGTTTGATGCTTTATTTTATCTCTAATGAACTCATTAAGTCTCATAAAAACATGGATACATGTAGAATATTTTGGAACCTCTATGGTCTTTACTAAGAGAGATATAGATAGAAACAATTTAAGATTTACAATCCACTCTTTCAGAGCAATCTTGGGGAGAGTTCTCTAGTTGGGCCTCATGTAGTCAAGATCATTAGATACATTAAGTTCCTAGAGGTTCTAGGGTTTAAACATCCCAAATAACTAAGAACTAACCTAAATGGATTCTGTAAGAGCCCAGATCTCTTTTTAGGTATGAATCTTGTTTTCTGGTGTTTTTGAGAAAAAGAGGAGTTTTTTGAAATTTCAAAAGTACACGTCGTGTACTTATAAGTATCCGTCGTGTACTCAGTTTCCGTAGGTAGCCATGTGTTGTCCGTGTAACATCTGAACACATGGCCATGTGGGGTGACCTAGATACCACCTAAAGAGGGGCTTGGTAAAAGCAAGTACACGTCGTGTACTTTTAAAAGACACGTCGTGTACTTTCTTTTTTTCCATTAAACGGACCGGCGTCGCGTCTAATCGGCAGAACACCCTTCTTCTCCGTTTGTCTCATCCAAGAGCATTCGTATGGTGAAAATATTATTTGGTCCTTTGACACTTCATCTGATCTCTGTTTCGATCACCTTTGATTGTGTTAGAATCACCAGGGTAAGTTATTCCTTCTTCTAGGGCCTCATTTCCTGATTCCTCCTCTTCAGTGAGTTTTCCTCAGTTGAACATTTTTATAATTTTTTTAGATATATGGTTTTCTAGGGAGATTCAAGGCCTAAGGTTCATGTATACCATTCATACAATGCTGAGGTAGGTGGTTTGTTCCTTTCTGTAGTTAGTCTTTGAGTTATATGTGCAAAAGTGCCCAATACCCTTGTTCGGGGTATTACGTGTTTATGGTTTTTATCCCTGATATTGATTGTTATTCCTTGTGTTCTTGAGTAGAGGATTTATGATTTTAAATAGGTTTATTTAACTTTCTATGGATGTGTTTTCCCATGCTTGTTTTATTTTTGGTCGTTTGGTCTAGCCTTGCCTATTAGGCTATTATTTTCCATTCCTAGTGTTGTTAGGACGGAGTGATTATTTATCTAATACATTGTGTCATGCCTTGTAGCTAATTTATCCAATTAGTACTTTGAGGTTTAATTTGGCTGTTGATTATCATTTGTGCATGATTTCTTTACATGGGGTTGCGGGAACCTGGTGTAGTGAGACCATAGGGGAAATTGACGTTGAGGGATTTCCTAGAGTGTCTGTTATAATCATCACGATGTGATACCATAGGGGGGATTGACGTTGAGTGCCCCCTAAGAGTGTATATAGTTACGTTATTATACCATAGGAGGAATTAACATTGAGTTCTTCCTCAGAGTGTCTGTAGTTTACCGTTAAAAGACTATATGGGGAATTTATTGTGAATGCTTCCTTAGAGAGTCTTTGATTACACATGACTATAGGGGGAATTGATGGTGAGTGCTTCCTCGAAGAGTCTTTGTTATACATTCTATTATATTTGAACCAGAGGGAATAGGTTGTGAGACCTTTTCCAGATGGTTTATTGTATTTTTTTTGGTTGGTTAAATTTTTAAAAGAAAATGTTTGTAAATGAAACTATGGGAATGTTTACTTTGTGTACTTCCTTGTTTATTACTTCATTTTATTATTGCTTTCCATATATATTCACTAACTGTTGGGCACAGATCTTTGGGTGGTTGCCTTCTGGGATTTGTCTCACACCCGGTTTGGGTCATGCTTTTAGGCCCAAACAGATTATATTGCTACAAGTATAGATAAGGGCAAGCGCCCTTCTACTTCAGGTAATTGATTGTTGTGGAGCTGGAGAGCATGGGACCTATCTGAGTCTTGCGATGTTGTTGGAGTTTATTTGTCTTATTTGTACTTTGTTTTAGTACTGTATTCTAGCATTGTGACTTGTTTGGATACTGTCCTAGATATATGTATCATGCATCATTTATATATTTACTCCAGTTATTTATTTCTTTTAGCCTTTCATTGTTTACTGTTGTATAGTATCATTATTTCTTCCACAATTGTTATATATTCATTTCTACTGCGTTACTCTGCCAATGAGGGTATATTTTCCCCACTATCACACCCAAGGCCCTCGCTACTAGTCAGTAGCCTCTGGCATTTGGGGAAATGCTCTTGAGGCCATGTGGCTAACCGGGTACGGGGCACCTTTGGGCAGCTCCCGGAACAGGGACTTTACAAAGTGGTATCAGAGGAATTATTTTCTTCTTGACTTACTATTTGAAGCCTATAGCTAGGGATAGGAAGGAATAGGTAATTGGTAATAAGTTGTGCCTAGGAGTAGCTAACCCCTATATAGGGAAAAGCCAATTTTCCTCGTGTATGGATATTTTTTGGTTTTGAAATTATTACAGTTGATTTGATTTCACTGTTGGGTGAATCACATGTTTTGTGCAGTTATCATTGATATTATTGAGGTTCTATTTCTATTAAAACCCAATGAGATGAGGGTATACCATCTCATGCATCATATAGGCACTTGTTAGAAATCACATGTCATGCATCCTTGTCATTCCATTTAGGGTGAAATACCAATTGCATGTTGTTATGATAGATGTTGTGCTAAATATGCATGATGTTGTGATACATACCTTGATAGAATACATGATATTTGATAGGGTATTGTTTTTATACGGTTTTGATTGAATGAACACCAAAATTTGGTTCTGGAGGTGTTATGGGACCTCATGGATCGGAATTTAGTGGATTATTTCCTTCTTATTCCTTGTATATAACAATTATAAGATGAAAAGCTTTGATTCACGGGGATTATGGGCCCTCACTGATCAGAATTTTGAACTTTAATGTTCGTTTCAGTGTTTTCTAGGTTCCGGAGTAGTTTCTGAGGCTTACTGTCTGAAAAAACCCAGAATACATGGTGTATAATAATAAATGCACGACATGTGTCCTTCTGTTTGGGATGAAACTATTTATATTAAGTACATGCCTTATATTGTATGTACATGTCGTGTACTCTCTAACCATGTTACTGGCTATGTGAGAAGAGACATGATGTTGGAAAATCCTTGTTGGAACACACTGTGTACCAAATTTACGTGTCGTGTCGTCGAAACTATGTATTTGGTCGTGTGACTAATGACATGAAAAAATGAAAAATCAGGAATTACACATCGTGTGCATATGGAACACGCTATGTAGAGTGAGTTGTGTAACCGGCCGTGTGACTAACAACACGGGGCGGTGGAATCCTTCTAGTACACATCATGTCTGACATAAACACGCCGTGTAGAGTGATCCGTGTAACCGGCCATGTGACTAACAACATGGGCAGTGGAAATCTAATTGATACACACCGTGTCTGGAACAAACACTTCATGGAGTCCTGTCCTAGGAGAACCATGTGGTTTAGTCATGTAGAAGAACTCGGGTAGGGGAAATGAATCAAGTACACACTGTGTCTTGGGAGAACACACCGTGTTTATGGGGTGTTACATGAACCAAGTTAGAAAAAATACACTCCCATGTGAAGGATTAAGGGAACACGCCATGTGGGTGTTATACACATCGTGTATCCATGTTTTAAAAAACTTGAATGCTTTATTTCTCATATTCCCTTCATATAATTCTAAGTTTAGTCCTTGATAATCTTGATCTAAGGTGTGCACTTGACCATGCAGAGTCATACAACCGAGATGTCCTCTGGTTTATCACCAGTTACAGGGTAGTGATCAGACACCAGACATGGCTGACCAAGGACTACCAGTGAATCCTCCTATAGTGCTAGTCTTGGCACCAGCCGTCGTTCTGGACACAGGTGCTGATTCATAGTTCCGAGAGGGATTTATGAGGTTCATGCAGACCTTATAGGTAGCATTGCATCCTACCCCATCAATAGCAGAATTGACGTGGGTTTTCCAACAGTAGTATCCTCCCACCTTCATAGGGGAAGGAGGACCTCAGGATACAAATTCATGGTTAGAAGTCATGCTTTCTATATTTGAGCATCTAGAGACACCTCTAGAGAGGAGGGTTAAGTTTTCTACTTATATTCTTTGGGATTCCTCTAATTAATGGTAGGATGTGGTTTCTCAGGTAGGATGCCAGCAGGGTATGGCTTGGGATGAGTTTCAGTGTACCTTCTACAATTACTTCTATCCAGAAACCTTGAGGGTCAATCAAGCCTGAGAGTTAATGAGTTTGGAGAAGGGTAATCTTTCAGTTATAGTGTATTCTTCTCACTTTATAAAGTTTCAGTGCTTTACACCCTTTTTTAAGGGGAGATGATTTATTCCTAGTAATAAAGTTTGAATATGGTCTCAGGAAAGACATTCGAGCTTGGGTGAACATCTTCAGATTGACTTTATCACTTCAATAGTCAAATAGGCACTGATCACGGAGCGTAACCTGAGGGATTCTGGAGCTGTGGGCTAGGGCAGTTCAGCATACAGAGTTGGTACTTCTTCTATTGATAGTAGGAAGAGCTGCAGGGTGTCTATACATGGAGATCCGAGTAGGAGGGATGCACATTCTGGTAGTCATGTGGTATGCTACCAGTGCAGGAAGGTCAGAAATACTAGGCCACATTGCCCGAGATACCCAGTGGAGTGCTGATCTTGTGGAAATATGGGTCATCTTCAGCGCTTTTATCAGTTCTTATCACCAGCATCAGGTGACAGGGGTTCTTCTATGACTCCGCATTTAGGAGAAGCACCGCTAGTTTCTCATCAGTCTGGGAACTGGAGTTATTCCAACCATTTTGGTTGATGTGGAGGTCATGGCAGCGGTGGTCAGACGTAGGGTTTTCGATAGCCATAGGGTGGATCAGCTCAGGGATCCCTGTCAGCTTCATAGGGCCGCGAGGTAGGTCAGGCATTTTCGGTGGAGCAGACCCAGCAAGAGGAGGATCCAGGACCCTCTAAAATTCGTGGTACGATCCTAGTTGCCTTTGTTTTATCTTCTGTTCTTTTTGATACAGGGGCTTCCCATAGATTTATATCTATTTTGTTATAGAGAGCCTTAGGTTCTGTATCTTTTCTTCTACTGATTATCATTTGTGCATGATTACTTTACATGGGGCTGCAGGAACCCAGTGTAGTGAGACCATAGGGGAAATTGACGTTGTGAGCTTTCCCAAATTTATTATTATAATTATCATGCTACAAGACCATAGGGGGGATTGACATTGAGTGCTCCCTCGTAGTTTTGATAGTTATTTTATGAGACCGTAGAAGGAATTGACATTGAGTGCTTCCTCAGAGTGTCTATAGTTTACCATTAAAAGGCTATATAGGGAATTGATGGTGAGTGCTTCCTCAAAGAGTCTTTGATTACACATGACTATAGGGGGAATTGACGGTGAGTTCTTCCTCAAAGGGTCTTTGTTATACCTTCTCTTATAGCTGAACTAGAGGTAATAGGTTGTGAGAACTTTTCTAGAGGGTTTCTTGTATTTGTTTTTGGTTGGTTAAATTGTTAAAATCAAATGTTTGTAAATAAAACTGTAGTACTATTTACTTTGATTACTTCCTTGCTTATTGCTTCATTTTATTATTTCCTACCATATATATTCATTGACTGTTAGGTACATATATTTGGGTGGTTGCCTACTGGGATTTTTCTCACACCCTATTTAGGTCATGATTTTGGGCCCAAACAGATTATATTGCTACAGGTATAGATAAGGGCAAGCGCCCTTCTACTTCAGGTACTTGATTGCTGTGGAGCTGGGGATCATGGTACCAAGCTGAGTCTTGCGATGTTGTTGGAGTTTATTTGTCTTATTTATACTTTGGTTTAGTTCTGTATTTCATCATTGTGACTTGTTTGGATACTTTCCTAGATATATGTATCATGCATAATTTATATATATGCTTCAGTTGTTTATTTCTTTCAGTCTTCTACTGTCTACTTTTTTATGGTATCATTATTTCTTCTGGTATTTTTATCTATTAATTTCAGTTGCGTTATTATGCCAATGAGGGCATAGATTCTCCACTATCACACCCAAGGCCCTCACTGCTAGTCGACAACCTCTGGAATTTGGGAAAATGCGCTTGAGTCCATGTGACCAACCGGGTATGGGGCAATTCTGGGCAGCTCCCAGAACTGGGACGTTACAGATTCACTCCCTCAGATATTCTCTATTTTTTGTGAATTTTAATATGAAAAACATTAATAATTCTAATTCAGATCTTCTCACTCTTATTCTATAAGTATATAAGGATACAAAGTGTAAAAATCCTTCCATCCTTATGGCATATAAATGGAAAGGGAAAGAAAATAGATTTA
Source organism: Viscum album (assembly GCA_963277665.1). Classification (NCBI taxonomy): domain Eukaryota; kingdom Viridiplantae; phylum Streptophyta; class Magnoliopsida; order Santalales; family Viscaceae; genus Viscum; species Viscum album. Next base: position 1,491,352,845 of record OY728152.1, read on the forward strand.
AGCCCAAATCTTCTTCACGCCCTTCCAAGAAGAGGAAGATCACTGGGAAACCAAGGGAATAGGATGTTGTCTATTTTTCATATGTCAAGAAGGGCCACTAGAAGAAAAATTGTACCTAGATAAAGAATTAATGGGAAGATTTTGGTGTGTTATTTATTGAGTATGATTTATTTGTTTCTAAAATTTGGGAATTAGATACAGGTTTTAGTTCTCATATATGTATTCAAATATAGTAACCGAGTAGATTTCAAAAGATTGACCAAGGGAATATAGATCTAAAAGAATCCAAAATAGATAAACTTGTTGTTGTAGTTATCGGGGAATACCACGTCACATTGATGACCATAATGATCTCGGTCTTGAAAGGTTTTTATTATGTTCCATATGTTACCAAAAATCATTATTTATGTATCCAGAATTGATATGGATTGATTTATTTTAAAATTTGGGAATAAATTTTTCTTATTTTATAAATATAAAAAAATTATGTTAAGTCACATTTAAATAACAGTCTTTATGTGTTAGATTACACAAACTAAGTAATGGAAATCGATAATAAAGTTACCTCACATGACTTATACCACACCTAGTTTTTTGCATCACTGGTTAGGTCATGTAAATGAAAATAGCTTGAATAAATTACATCAAGATGGATATTTTAATTTCTTTTGAACTAAATCCACTTGGTGTATTTCATGCACGTTTACAAGTAAAAATGACCAAAAACCCCATTTAGTGGGAAATGTGAAAGGGAAAAAGAGATTCTTGAATTAGTTCATACTAATGTGTGTGGATCATTTATTGTTGAATTAAGGGGTGGGTACTCATACTTCGCAACTTTTATTGATGATTTTAATAGATATGGATATGCCTAATTTATGAGTATAAGTTGGATTCGTTTGATAAATTCAAGGAATATAAGGATGAAGTTGAGAACCATATTGGTCGGAAGATTAAGAAACTCCACTCAGAATATGGTGGGGAATATCTTAATCAAAACTTCATTGATTACTTATAGGAGTTTGGTGTCCTATCCAAACTCACTCCTCCTTACACACCTCAATGGAATGGTGTAAGTGAAAGAAGGAACTGCACCTTGTTAAACATGGTGAGATCAATGATGAGTCACACGAGTATTCCATTATCTTTTTGGAGATATGTGTTACAAACAGTTTCACACATACTAAACCAAGTACCAACTAAATTGATAAATGGTATTCCATGTGAATTTTGGATTGGAAGAAAAACAATGTTATAAAATTTACATGTGTGTGGAAGAAAATAATTTGTTAAGGCCTCTTTAGGGAATAAACTTACACCTTAAGGTATAAAGTGTACCTTTATAGGATATACTAAGGAAAAAATGGGATATTACCTATACGACCCATCAGAAAAAAAAATTATATAAGAAAGAAACACCCTATTTATTGAGAGGGAAAAAATATCTAAAATAGATAGTGGGAGTGAGATATAATTCGATGAAGGCAAGGCTCAAGGTATACAAGAGTTGGTACAAAACCAGATTCCACAAATCCCTGTGGACGATGAAATTGTTTCAGAGGCATGAGTACTATGTAGAAGTACAATAGAGGTTACAGAACTAATACATTTTGGTTTTCTAGTCACTGAGGATAGTGACTCATTATCAGCTAATAATATTTTCCCTATAACCTACAAGGAAGAAGTAGCTGACATAAATATTTCCAAGTGGAAATAATCTATGAATTTTGAAAATGATTCTATATAGAAAAACCAAGTCTGGATTTTAGTAGAATCTCCAATAGATGTAAAGTATTTTGGTTTCAAATGGTTATTCAAGAATAAATTGGATATAGAAGAACAATTCAATACCTCTAAGGCACGAATGTTTGTAAAAGGGTTTAAAAAGAATCAAGGTATTGACTACAATGAAACCCTTTCACCAGTTTCAATGCTAATATCTAGTATAATTATACTTTCCATTATTTCCTTCCATGATCATGAGATTTTTCAAATGGATATCAAAACAGATTTCTTTAATGGGAACCTTTAGGAAGATGTCTATATGACACAACCCAAAGGGTTTGTGACTCCAAAGGATTACAACAAGGTATGAAACTTGTAAAGATACATTTATGTGTTAAATAAAGAATCTAGGTCATGAAATATTCATTTTGATGAGGTTGTAATGGAATTTTTCTTCATAAATAATGAATGTGAGACTTGTTTCTATAAACATTTTAGTGAGAGTATGGTAGTTTTCTTAATAGTATATATTGATGAAATATTACTCATAGGAAATAAAATACTAGTCTTACAGTATATTAATATGCAGTTGAATAATTTCTTTTACATTAAGGACTTAGGTGAGGTAGTATATATTCTTGGGATCAATATCCATTGTGATAGATCCAAAAAATTTCTTTACCTAAGTCAAGGTACATACATTAAAAAGATATTAAATAGATTTGGTATGGAACAATCCAAGATGGTATTCTTTCCAGCATCACATGGCATTCATATTTCTAATAAAATGTTTCCTCGAACATGTGAGGAAAGAAAAGAATAGAAAGGGTTCCATATGTGTCAATGCTTGGGTAAATCACTTATACTATGTTATGTACTAGGCTATATGTTTCCTACGCATTGATTGTGGTAGGAAGATATCAAGTAAATTTAGGTGACATCCATTGGATGGCAATTAATAATATCCTTAAGTATCTAAGGAATAGTAAGGATATATTCCTAGTTTATGGAGGAGATGAGGAAATAGTGATTAGAGGATATTGTAGATGTCAGTTTCCAAACTGATCAATATGACATGAATTCACAAATAGGATGCATATTATTTTTAATGGAGATTTTGTGAGCTAGAAGAGCTCAAAACATGTTGCGGTTGCAGATTCTACAGTAGAATCTGAGTATATTATGGCTTCTGAGGAAGATAAATAAGTAGTATGGATGCACAACTTCATCCATGAGATTTATGTGGTACCAAATAGTAAATATTTTATCACACTTTATTGTGATAATATTGTAGTGGTGGCCCTCTCAAAAGAGATAAGGTCACATTAGTGGATAAAGCACATACTTTGAAAGTATCATCTCTTGAGGGATTTTTCTCAGAGAGGTGAGGTTGTAGTGAGTATTATATCCACAGAAAACATTATGGTGAACCCCTTAACTAAATCCTTAACTTAGTATAAACATGGTTATCATGTGAGTTCTATTGGACTGAAATTCATAGGCAGTTATCGCTAGTCAAAGTGGGAGTTTTTTGGAGTTGATATCCTAGGACCAACTATTTTTACTTTAATTACATGTATATTTGATGTATTGAATATTAATTAAACATATTATTACATATTGTTAATTGTTTTGTATGGATTTAATGTAATAATGTCTTAGAGTATTTTTCACATTGATAAGGTCATAATATTTCCCCACTATGATGACACATGGTTATCATGTGAGTTCTATTGGACTGAAATTCATAGGTAGTTATCTCTAGTCAAAGTGGGAGTTTTTTGGAGTTGATGTCCTAGGACCAACTATTTTTTGTTTAATTACATGTATATTTGATGTATTGAATATTAATTAAACATATTATTACATATTGTTAATTGTTTTGTATGGATTTAATGTAATAATGTCTTAGAGTATTTTTCACATTGATAAGGTCATAATACTTCCCCACTATGATGACAACCTTGAAGTACTATGATAATATTATTAATATAGTTATGTAGTTGGATAACGTACTATGATGGGACACATTGTATTTATACCTCCAGGTGTAAGTACTTGTAAGTGGATGAGGCTTCTTCTAATGAAGTTATCACTCATTAATCTCTAAGATAGGATATTATGAGAATAGAACCACTAGTAGGAATTATACATGTTGTGGTATCATAAGATATTCCTATTTGTGAGCATGTGTAATGGTCTTTAGACTTTAATATTATCATTGGTGCATGTCATGACTCATGCAATTATATTTACTGATGAAAACCATCATTCCATATGTTTATTAGAAGTAGGGTATGTTGGGTGTGTCATTATTGACAATTCATTAATGGATAAGTCAAGGAAGTATTTATCCCTTCCATCTTTATGGAAACTGATAACTCAACCCTTTGATTGGAATAGAATTGTCACCTAAATTATATGTCCATGGTGTATCAACATGTTTTTTTTATATAGTTAAAGAAAGACGTATTGAGCATACAGGTTAAAGACACCGTCACACAATCTACTTGATGAGATATTATGACAAAAAGATTATATTAAATAATGAGAAATCATATGTGGTTGTCAACATTGCGACATTAAGTTCTTTATCTTGGGTTCCTTGACCTATTGCTAGATAGTAATATTGTAATTTAGTCAATCCTGATTAATGTCAATGAGAAATAATCCTACAGGGTCAAACACTAAGTGTTTTCCCTGATTTTAATTAAATTCTATTTGAATTAAATTAATGGAATAAATATTATTCTCAGGAATGAGGAATAATTTTATTCAAGTTATATTGATCGCATAAATTTAATAAATATTTATTCACCGGAATGTGAATAAAAATATATTTATTTATTTTATTGAATATTTAATAAATATTTATTTATGAATAAAATATTTTTTCAATCATTCAATAAATACTAAGGAGTTCGAATATACCAAGATCGTGTCTGGTGATAAATAATTATTTACAAGTAGGTAAATATTGTTTATCAATTTATGAAAGTTTGTACACGCCACAAGTTAATAATAATATTATTATTATTATTAGGCATGGGGTTTCATTGAAGGTTATAATATTATTTAATCCTCATCATATAATTAAATTATTTTTTTAACCTAAACCCTAGATCTATAAATATATGGTCATGTCTATTGAGCGGTGTATCAGTGTCCAATTGAAAAAAAATGTAGAATTGTTTCACACAATGAATTCTCTCTTGACTCCTCTTTCTCTCACCCTATCAAGAATTAGAAACATAAAAGAGAATTATTCAAGATTGGGGAATGATCTATCAAGAACTAACAATAAAAGATATTTGATTCCTTATTCTATCATCCGAATATCGATTGGAATTAATCAAAGATCATAAGAGCACATGTGGATGACCACTATAGGGATTCTATCCTTGGATCCTCACGAAGTAATGAAGGCAAACCAAAAGGTTATTTTCAGATGATCAATATTCATCAATGAATAAAGTTCCTAAGCCTATGTATTCATTTATTTAGATGTTAAATAAATTAATTATAAATTTGATGTGCAAGATCCTCAATCATGGTTTTGGGTAATGATAATTAAAAGAAATTTTAATATACCTCCCACCACCGCATGCTTCCATTGTGCCTGGAACTAATAGTACCTAATAGTAAATACCCTATCACACTCTATTTTGATAATACTAAAGAAGTGTCTCTTCTATAGGATCCAAGGTCACGTCATTGGATGAAACACATACTTTAAAAGTATAATATCTTGAGGGATTTGTTTCAGATAGGTGAAGTTATAGTGAGTAGAGTCTCCATGGAAGACGACATGGTGTACACCTTGAATAAAGCCTTAACCTAGAAAAAAATGATCTTCATGTGAGGTAAAGTATACTAAAAGTCATTGGTAGGTAGCTCTAGTCCAAGTGGGTGTCTATTGGAGTTTTTGTTCTAAAAACAACTATTTGTGCTTTAGTTTGCATATATATTCTAAAAAGTGAATATTAATTTAAATATTTTATTATATATCATTCATAGTTCTGTGTGATTACTCATAAGAATACAATACTTCTTCTCATGAATTTTTCATTTGGTAATTTCCAAGCTGGGATATTAAGAGAACATACCCTTTAATAGGAATTCCAAATGTTTTTGTGTCATTGGATATTACTTTCTATGAGCATGTGTAATGGTCCTTAGACATTAAGATTATTATTAATGTATGTCATGACTTTTTCACTTAGATTTATTATCATAAACCATGATTATAATATCTCATATATAATTTGGGTATGTTGGGTGCATCACAAATGATGTGTTAATAAAGAATAATTCAAGGAATGATTTTTTCCTTACATATTAATGGAAGTTGATACCTCATCCTTTTGATTGAAATAGAATTGTCACATTAAATTTCATGGCCATGGTCTAATGATGAGTTTATTTCAGATAGTAAAAGAAAGATGTATCAAGCATATAGTTTGATGACAAAGGTTTGCAATATTCTTGATGAAATATTGTGACAAAGGGATAATATTACACAGTGAGTGATCGTGTATGGTATTCGATATTGAAAAATTAACTTTTTTATCTTGGGGGTATTGACCCATTATTAGACAATAATACTAGACTTTAGGAAAGTACTCATAATTTCATTGATAAATAAGCCTAGTGGGTCACACACTAAGTGTTTTCACTTATAAAAAATTGGAATAAATATTATTCTCAAGACCAAGGAATAATTTTATTCAGGGTTTATCAATCGAAAATATTTATTTTATCGAATATTTAATAAATATTTATTTGTCAAACTGTGAATGAAATATTTATTTTATGAATAAATATTTAATTAAATATCTATTTGGGTATTCTATAAATGATGAGGAGGATGAGTGGACCAAGATCGTTTCTAGTGATAAATATTGTTTTGCAGGTCGGTAAAATAATATTTATCATTACGCAAGTTAGCACACACCATGGAATAAAAAAAATATTATTATTATTGATACATTTCATAGAGTTATAAATTGGTTTGAAATTTTATTAATGGAACTTTTGAAATTAATTAAAATACAAATTCTAACCTTAGGTCTATAATAAGCCCCTTATAATTTGTAAAATAGGTTATTTGAGAATTTTTGTGTATAAAAGATTGCTCACTAAAATTCTCCTCTTCCCTATCACATCCTCTCAATAATGAGAAGATCAAGATAATTTCTTCAATACTAAATAAAGGTAAATAAATCTAGATGAATAAATCAAGATGATCAATCATCAATGCTATCACTTGATGTTTCATCGGTTTTGTTCAGAAATCAAAGGATTGTGTGTGGATCACCGCTAGAGGGATTTTACACTTGGATCTTACAAGTTCAATGATAGATTACTAAAAAGGGTTTTGGATGATCAAAATATACTACAGAGAAATATATTAACAATGAGGTAATCATTCTTCTCAATTAATTAAATTAATTATAAATTTAACATGAAAAATATATGCTCCTGGTTTTGGCGACCTTAATGTCTATATTCGATTGGAAAATTTTTATTGGTCGTGACATTTATATCTTATATAATATGCTAATAATCCATTGAATTTGAAATTCACTAAGTCAGTATTATCCTCAATAAGCACTTATGTTGCCTCCATAACATTCAAACATACCCACTAATCACTCAATTTCCATCTATAAATCATTTAAAAAATAAGAAGAATTAAAATAATGCATGTCACCCAAATCAATGGAAGAACCTTCCAAATTGAAATTCACTAAAATAATACCTCATTATATGGATTTACCCTTGTTATTATCTAATAAAGTTTGAAAGTCAAAAATAGATGGCATGAATGAGTATCGTGATATTATCCTTAAAACCCTAGATTCTTATATAGAAATGTACCATATCTTCTCAATCCATGTGAACCCTTTCTACCACTTTATCAATGCCTTCATGTGAATACCTTGCTTATACTCTATGGGGACCCACTTGAATAGGTTTGAGATTCTTGATTCTGATACAAATGTGATACACCACCACCCTAAGGAATCATTTCATAAAATTAGTTCAAGTGTACTATCCTTTAAAAAGAATAACATTATTTTGTTTCTTCAATACATGTGACTCGAGTTTACTCAATTCAACCACACTGATAGTGTAATTATTTTTTTCCTTGTTACATTAATTATATTTTAACTTTTTATTTAAACTATAATATTTAATGGTGAAAACTAGGGGTTATTTTTCATGTTGAATTTTATATTGGAATTTCTAAACTGGTGGACCCATGATAAAATATTTTAATTTATATTTTTTATGTAATTTAGGGACAATTATTTTATAAATTTTATTTAGAAATAAGAATTTGATATATTAGAATAAAATATAACTTGGTTTTTCAATTGTTAAAAAATTATTTAAGTGATATATTTCTTATAAAATGGAAATATTTTGGAAATGTAATGGATGATAAACACATGATATAAAATAAAAATTATGATAATAGATGTTTTAAACTAATTGTATTAAATAAAGTGTGTAAAATAATTATTCAGTGGGATTTTATGTAATAAATAACAAAATTTGGCATGTGACACAATTATTGGAATATGGTATTATCAAAGAGATAAATAAATATGTGTATTAATGATATTGTCATAAAATACACGTGTATTTGTATTGTAAATAATCAGGTTGTAATTTTTTTATAAAATACATATATACATTATTATTTTTATTATTTAATAATATATATGTCTTTACATTGTTGAAATTATAAATTAATGATAAGTTTTATATTGTTATTAGTAGAATATAAATGTATCGACTCCAATTTTTCCATGTATTGCTTTGGAATATTCTATGGATTATTTTGTAATCTAGGTGCTAAGACGACATGAGATTCCAATGCTCGGTATTCCCGGAATTAATTTTTAAAATGAATTAAATATCACTCATGCGCAATTTTCCTGAAAATTGGAATAACTTATAAATGGAGGCTCCGATTGGAAATATGAGTCTTCTATTGATTTCAGAGAATGGGTTTTAAACTAGGTATGGCATAACCTTTGTTGGCATTGAGAGTTTCTATAAAGTTCAATCATGGTTGAATAAATAAATAAAATAAAATAAATTATTTATTTTATTTAACATGATGTAATGACCAAATACCTCTCTATTTAAACATGCTTATGACCAATTCATAGGGATAGCCACATAACCCTAAGAATTGAGAGATAGAATTGGAGAGAGATTTGGCGAGTGACAACAACAGATCTAGGGTCTTCTACACCAAATAAATCCAAGGATATCAACAATGATGCGGATTCATTTTTCATCAAAAATCAATCCACCTTGAGGTATGAAATTTTTATTATGTGTATTTACCCCTTTTTTATTATCTAATGATGAAAATGAATCAATCTACCAAAGTATTTAATCTTGGTTTGATTGTATTGTGGGTGTGAGATTATTTTTATAGGGAATATTAAAAGAAATTGTTTATTTTATTAGGGATATTCATTCATCATTCTAATGGTAATGGATCAAGTACAACCTGAACATGGTTGAGTTTCATTACTCTTTTTCATGTTTCTTTTTTTTCTCTCATCATTCTTCACATGTTCATCGCTGGTGTTTCATTTGATTAGTAGTTCAATAAATATTGGATAATTAATCAGTGTGAATCTGTTTCTTGGTGCAACGGATTGATATTACATATTTGGGTTTGAATCGATGATAGAATCAATCTAAAATGATAGTGATGGAAGATTGGGAAAAAATTTGAGACTCTCAGTATGATCAGGGTCTGTGATGGTGGCAAGTACCAATGAGGACCATTTTCCTGTGTGTTTTGGTGGTCGGATTCTGGCAAGAGGTGATGGCGAGGCCCAGTCCGACTAGATCCATGATCCCTAGGATATAATAGTAGCAGAACTAGAGGAAATGGTAGAACAAATTACATAGAGGAAGAACCCATGGGTTCTATAAAATCCTAGGTTACATGGCGTGTATTTTGGAGTTACACACCTTGTGGGACCCCTGTGCTATGCTAGGGTTTCCATGAAAAGATAAATATCACATGATGTGTAATAGTTTTCAAATGGTGTGTGACCCTTACCTGGTGGTTCTATGTGTACCTAAGAGGGTATAGATATATGGGAATCTATACACGGACATGGACAGGCCAGGTGTAAATGGTAAAATCCATGTACTTGAACATGGTTTGGAGTACACGGGCTCGAACAAGCTATGTACTCAAACATAGACATGGAAACGGGCACAAGTTGTGATACATGTAAGAACCCGATTTTTCTATGAGGTATGGATCCTTCAAATTTAAGTCTAATTCCTATTTATGGACCTTTAATGGATGGATGGTGAGATTATGGATGTTTTGGGGGTTATGGGGCTTGTTCGAAGCTCGAAACCCTGGCAGGTGGAGAAAACCATTGGACCACACAGTTAGTATAAATTGTGCCACCCATCCCACACAATTTCTTCTAACCGTGTGGGGAATTTATAAGGACCAATAAGGGTGAACGACTTTCCCTAACCATGAACCCAAGGATGAATTCCCATTTAGGTAGATATGAAACTTTTATCAAAGGAATTAATACAATTTTCACATGGTTAGTCAAACCATGCACATGAAATCGTGCAGGGTCCCTCCTTAAGCAGTGGGAGGAGCATGGTTTTCCCAACCATGCATCCAAATCATGCAACCCAATAATTTTTGGGTAAAATGAATGTTTTTTCCTTAAATTTATTTAAACCTAACCCCATTTTTAATTTATTCATTACACTAGTAGGGGGTCTCTCTTTTCTCACATTGGAAGCTCCCAAGGCCACCTAAGATAGGTTCTTCCATATCTCCTCTATATAAAGTTTGATCGAGCTTATGTTACTCTCATTGGATTCCTCTAGTTAATCTATTCTGTCTTTAGGCTCAATTAATCATTTTTATTCCTATTGATGATTCTATTTTGATACAGGATCATATGCCCTATTTTCAAGGTGTTGATCCATTCATCCATTTTCATCTGATCCAGGCCAAACTAAAGGCCGATACTGGATACGGAGAGTGTCATAGGCTCCAGGTAGGTGTTCTATGATTCCTCCCTCAAAGTCTCGCCATTTTATATATATTTTTTATCGTGAACACGTTGGTATAACTGAAAATTTCTTATTAAATTCACATTAAACTATTATAATAATCATTCTCATATTCTAGAGCACTTTCTATACATGATCATCATGTCGTTGGTGTTTTTCACCTCAATATCATTCACCCCAAGTAGGTTGTTCCCCCAATCATTCCTTTAGTGGTTTTTATGAGTATTTATACCACCATTCGGGTGAGCTGGACTTGGAATTAATAAAGGTATGTTTTTTAACTAAACAAATGAATTATAAATTGATAGAACATGTAGTGTGCCACTTGAAACTTCTAAGGTAAGTGTTTTAAATTAATCAATGAATCTTTAAATTATTAAATGGTAATTATATTTATATATATGTAGAACTTTTCGTAGTTAATTTTAATTGAATGGCAATTGGTTCTATGTCCTTATCCCACCTTGTCATGATTATTAAAGGCAAAGGAATGAACCTAATAATTGAATATGTAATTTAAGTAATAAATGGATGCATATCCTCTTTAGCCTTATCACCTAGTATGAAAGGAAATTGAATGAACCAAATGAATTATCAAATGGAATGAGTATTACATATCCCAAATTAAATATGAAATTATGTATAAGGTGCCTATTCAATATGGACCTTCTTGTATTTATAAGAGTGGTAATACTTGATTCATCCTTGGATTATTGAGAGAATGCCTTGAGAACTCAGAGGACACCATTCCAATTAAAGGATTTGGTTTCCAAGGGAGATACCCACCTTGGAACATGGTCCTTGTATACTAGTGGATACCCTACATGACACCTTAGGATCCCTTCACTATATTCTGGATATTTGGATGTCTTGGATACACTCCTTGGATCTAGCTTGATGTCTTCGGACACATGGCACCATGGATTCACCCCATTGGGCCCAGTCATGATTATATCGTGTTTAACCTGGAAGAGATCCTTAGACTTGGTTAGAATCATTTATAGTGGAATGACTTGGGAATTTCCCATTGGATTACAATTAGGACCTTTTTTCCAGACTGTATGTTATTACTATGAGTTGGCTAACCCCTGAGGTCAAGGATGCCTTGGTTATTACCTTGGATCCTCTTTCATTATTATTTTCATTATAGGATTTCTTGGTTATACCTTAGATACTCTTACATTATCTCTATCATATATAGTATAGATGACACTTATTATAAACTCAAACAAGATTAATTAAATGATTAAATGTTCAAACACCAGTTGAGGATGAAGTAGGTATTGGGGTATTTAAATTAATATATTGAATTTAATTTCATATAAACACATGTACACTTTATATTTATATTCATAGACTATATTATATAAATGTTGTTGGTGGTAGCCTATTGAGATTTATCTCACACCCTATGCAAGCCATCATTGGTATGCAGGAAGATTATATGTATGCAGGCATTGATAAGGGGAAGCATCCCACTTTGGACACTTGATCTTGATTGTCTGCATTAGGATGGAGCACAGTAGTAGAAGATTGGGCCAATGCTCTATATTATGGATATTTTTTTATGATTTTTTTCTTCTTTTTTATAACATTTATTGTATGCTACCATGTATACCTATTTTCCATTTTTATAAAGACATGACATGACATCATCAACTTTTTTATATGATTCGGTTTCTAACTTTGATTATTATTTAGTGCTTGGATGTTTATACTTATTTCCAATGCTAGATTTACTTATAAAATATCATGATTCCTCTATTTACCTATAATTATATATCTGTTGTGTTACACTCTGACCATAATGCATAGTCTCCCCACAGACACACCCTAGGTACTCACTACTAGTTAGAAGCCTCTGGCGTATGGGGAGGCATGCTTGAGGCCATGTAGACCACTGGCATGGGGCACCTTTTGAGTGGAACCCAGGTTGAATGTCAAAAAGTGGTATCAGAGAATATTTTTCTTTTATTTTGTCTTATTTTTTTGGAAATATATACAGAATATTAGAAACATGCTAGAACGTGGTTATAAGTCATGTTTGGGAGTATCTAACCCATGTTCGGGGTAAATACCAAGTTTCCTAGGAATAGGAAATTATTGTTTTGTAATTTTTTAATACAGTTGATATGATTTCAACATTGGGTGATGCACATGAATTGTGGTATTTTATATTTTATGTAAATTTACTTTGGCATGCTACGACAAGGGGCATTATTACATGAATAATTATAGGCACCTAGAATTCACATTTCATGTATATTCCATGCTATATAGGTGTATTTCACTACTTTAATTGATTATGTTTCTTGTGATTGTTGAGTGATCCATGTTTGTTATATCTGTGCTACTAACATCTTATATAGGGTAAGGGGTTGGTTATTTAAAGTGTTAGAATCAATCTAAATAGTGTTTTCCTATATATGTTGATGGGGGAATCCTAAATATTTGGTTTCTACCAATTTCATCCATGTACCTCTGGTTAAATGATCTGATCTTTAGATATGATTGAGTTCTTTTCAGTTTCAATTCATGGGGTGTATGGGCCCTCGTGGGTTGGAATGTGTAATTTACCAAGTCAAGCCATCACATATTACCTGTTACATTATGAGTTCGAATGTATGGTAGCTGATTAAAATTAAATGGGCATCTCTCTCATTTATAAAGTTTATGGGCCTTTATTAGCTGGGAATGATTATTCGTTCAATCTAAATTAATATATTTATATATAATTAAATGCATACTTTAAATGAAAATTTTGACTTGTAAAATGAAATGGTTTCAAATAAATGAATAGGAAAAGTGTTATTGACCCTTAACCTACTAAAATCCCTATAAATTAAATTCAAACACTTACCAATAACCTAGACTTCTAAGAAGACATTTGGGTTTGTAACTTGGGTAATGAGCCCTTATTATTTTGTTTTTATTCTGATAGTGCTATTATCTACTCTCAAATATTATTCTGAGGTGTGTGATTCACATTTGTAGAGTGATTCCACCATGAAATCATCATTTCATGTGTCAGGAAGGTGGAAATGGCCACTCTTTAGAGATGGTGGACATTGAACCTCCAGTACTACTTCCAAGAGTTCCACTTGAGTCACCCCCTATTATAACCAAAATGGGAACTAATGCTCAACTTTGATAGAGTTTTCTACGTCTAATGCGTTCCATGAAGGGTGATCCATGACCTGCACCTACTATGGCTGATCTGACTCATGAATTTTAACAGCACCATCCTCCCACCTTCTCAAGGTATGGTGATCCATAGGCTGATGAGTCTTGGATTGATTCCACTCTTCTATATTTGAGCATTTGGATATGCCTCCAGAGAGAATGGTAAACATTTCCACTTGTATGCTTCAATATTCTGTTAAACGTTGTTGGGATGTGATTACTCAGGGTGGTTGTAATTAGGGCATAGTTTGGGTATACTTCCAGACTCCCTTATATGATTACTTTTTCCCTCATATGCTAAGATTTGACCAATCCATATAGTTCATGAACCTAGAGTAAGGTTCTATGTTTTTCATAGACTATTTAGTGTGTTTTACTAAGTTGAAATGTTTTTCAATACTTCTATATGGTGATGAGATTTCTCGAGCGTGACATTTTGAGGATAGGATCATGTATTCCATCTGCTCATAGGTGAATATTTTTTACCTACCTAATTTTTTTTCAGATTATCAATTGTGCTCTTATCACTAAGCTCAACCTAAGATAAGATCATAGTACCAATCACAGAGGTTTATTACTGAGGCTGGGCATTAGTTCTTCTGATAGTAGGAAGCATAGCCTTAAGATTCCTCATCAGAGTAGTGGAGGTCAAAGTATCTACACTAGAATCTCTGTTGTATTTAATTATTATGGATGATAAGGGAATATAAATCCTTAGTGTGATATATAACTTATTGAGTTTCGTGCTTGCATTCATATGGGACATCTTCATAGATTCTATTAGATCTTTCCATCTGCTTCCAGTGGAAGAGGATCCACACTAGATCCACATTCAAGGGCAGGATTGATTGTGTTGCATCATGTGGGGAGTTGGAGTAGAACCAGTAGGAAAGAATGAGGAGGATTTCATGTCCATGGTATCCAAGATTTTGATTATCAATTATAGTAGATCATACCTACTTAGGGTATGCTAGTTGTTTCATAGGGCCATGGATTAGGCCAGTTTTATGTTTTAGATTCTATACCTAAGGATCAGAGTAAAATATCATTTGTAGTATGAGTTACTATTATAATATCCTCAACTATTGTATATTCTTTATTCAATACAGGTGTTTCTCGCTCCTTTATCTCTTTATCGACTGTGGAAAGTCTCGGGCTGGAAATTCATTACTTCTATGGGGTGATGACCCTCGACACACCATTAGGAGTGTAGTCAGAGGGCATATGTCAATACAAGGACTTCCACCTTGAGGTAGATGGTAATCCCTTCTTATGGGGCCCCTTCGTACTCGAGATTATAGGTTTCAATTTCATTCTTGAAATGGATTGTTTGATTCCATAGCATGATTATGTGGATTGGTATCACTGAAGGGTGTTGTTTTCAGGACTAGAGGGTAGTGATCATCTATACAAATATGAGTGGAATGTCTAGGATAGTAGATCTAGACCAGAGAATCAAGGTCCAGGTGGAGTTACCACACATCTTATTAGTCTCTTCATAGAGGAGATGGGAGTACATATTACAAAATTTCCTCCGATAGTAGATCATTTCATGGACATATTTCCTGATGATTTTTCTATCCTACCTTTTGAGGGAGTGGTAGAGGTTATGATTGATCTCATTCTAGGATCATCTCCAGTTTCCATTCCTCTGTATAGGATATCACCTACTGAGCTCCAAGAGCTCGATAGATAGTTGGAGGATCTGGAGTATTAAGTCTTTATTTGATCTTGGGGTTCACCCATACTTTTCTCCAAGGTGGATGGGGACCTTAGGCTATGCATGTATTGTTGATGGTTAAGACATATTATGGTTAAGAACTGGTATCCACTTCCATGAATAGATGATCTCTTTGCCCATCTCCAAGGAGCTAGGGTATTCTCAAAGATCAACTTAAGATCAGGCTATCATCAGGTGTGAGTTGGGCCTTTAGACCTACCTCATACAAATTTCTGTAACAGGTATGGTCTTTATGAGTATCTTCTTGTTGGGACCACTTTTTTGTATGAGTTTTATTTATTTTCAATATTTATCAATATTGGTAAAAATAAAGAAGGAACTCCAAAGTGAATGGAGGATGGTTGAAGTGATGATGCCCAGAGAATTGTTATGGAATCGTAATAGTGAATGACATGCTTGAGAAATTCTCCATGTTGTTAAATTAGATGATTGTTGCACTCTTATTAAAGTTTAAAATACATGTATCATGGTAATAAATTGTCTAAAACATTGAATGTGTTTAAAGAAGCCTCAAATTTTGGATAAAGAGAGATGATTGGAGTTATTTTGAATTAACACTCCAAAAGGAATTGAGGATTTTAAGTGAGGATGAAAAAGTACTTTGGAATTCATATTCCAAATACTATAAGAATAAATAAGGATTATTTTTGAAGATGAAGAAAAGATAGGGAGTAGTGCATGGGCTTGGCACTGTGAGAATGGAGAAAATATTGCGATGCTTTGCTGGTCTTTATTTTACAAAGATCATAAGTAGCTTAGAGAACCTACGATGTAATATTTATGATGGAAATAGGGATAAAAGATGATATCAATCAGCATTGTTGGTTTTGCAGAAGCATGTGTCTAAGGTGGCGCATTTTTTCAGTGTTTGCCAAATTTTTGTGGTCCAAAATTTGGAGTTGGGATAACATTGAAAAAAGTGGATTTCTTTGAAGATCTCATAAAAATATTTCGAAGGAATGAATTTTGAAAATATGGGCTTCATAAAGTATATTTCTCAAAGTCATGAAGAATGTTGATGGTGTTCTCTGCGACTACGAAGAGCTTCGCAAATGGAAGAGGAAATGAGCATTGCAGGCGATAATTGCGGCACAAAGGAAGAAGGAGCATCATGGTAACACAAAGGGTTTGGTGGAATTCTCTATGATTACGATGAGAATTATGATCTGGAAAATAGCCATGGTGCTTCATGAAATAGAGATAATTTTAGATGAAATTTTAGATCTCTACAATTTGATGTTGACATGGTGCTGAGGTGGCTGGAAGGTTCTCGAGTTGGTGTGAAATGCCTATAAATAGGCCCCTACCCCCCCCCCCCCCCTCGTGAAGAGTAGCGAGACTTAATGAAAATCTTATATCTCTCGATTTGTGAAGCAGGTTTACAAAGAAAGTGAGCTCTGTGAAGAAAGTGAGCACTGCAAAGGTAGTGAGCTCTGTAAAGGTAGTGAGATCCGGAAAGGCAGTTTGCTTTGTGAAGGCAATGATCTCTACAAAGGTAATTTTCTTTGCAAATGTAGTGATCTCTAAAAAGGTAGTTTTCTTTGTGAAGGTACTGAGCTCTACAAAGGTAGTTTTCTTCATGATGATAGTGGTTTCTGCAAAGGCAAGGGTTCTTTATAAAGTTGTGAGCTTTGTGAAGGGTTGATCTCTACAAAGGGTTGAGCTCTTCGAAATAGTGTGCTTTGTGAAGGGTTGATCTCTATGAAGGGTTGAGCTCTATTAAGCAGTGTACTCTATGAAGGGTTGAGATCTACAAAGGGTTGAGCTCTACGAAGGGTTGAGCTTTGTGAAGGGGATTCGTAAAGGGTAGTATTGAATACATAGTTTAGGTGAATGAGTTCTTGGGAAGACACCACATCTCTATTCCATATTATACTTTGTCAAAGAGAAATAATAGAAGAATAATAAGAATAGAGTATTCCTAACTAAAGTCTAAGAATTATTCAGGGTAGTTTAAATGTGATGACGCTAAGCTGAGATGGTCCTCATTGTTTTGTCAATCAAAAAGATAGTTTTTTATTATTGCAAGAAGAATAAGAAGTTTCGGTGTAGTTGGTTTTGCACTGAAGAAGAAAGAGAAGAAGACTATGCAGCTCTCAGGTTTGTTGTTGGGAAAGAAGAAAAGGGTTACTTACATGTTGCTATGCAAGTAACAAGTGAAGAGTAGAAGATAAATCAGTAGTGTGACATCCAACAAGTCTCAATAGGTATAAGACTCTATTGGTGTTTCAAACCCTATTCAATGGGGAGAAGACTCTCTTAATAGTTAGTATAAAGAACCATCTCGGTGATACAAGTTTGACTAAGTCATCGCCAATTTTGGGAAGAGGATTGTTTCCCTCACCCATCCAAATTGTAGTGACCCACAATAGCTAGAGGATTGTTTCCCTATACAACCCACTGTAATAGTTACTACATTATAATAGAGAATCCATGCACTGGTCATTCCCATGAATGGAAAGGATTTAGCTGCTCTTATTGAGTAGTGAACCTTGTAAAAATATCGTGTGAATATTTTTAATGCTTTCTATTATTACATGAAATAGAAAAAATAGAACAATAGAATAAATATTCTAATAGGTCAAGAGGTACATGGATAAAAAATTGGAATTGTTTTAAAAAGTCTCTAACACTGATTCACCCCCCTCTATGTGTTAGGTATAGCCCAAACTGGTCCTCTTAATTGGTATCAGATGTAGGTTCACCTCTGTTAGATTCTCTACATTGATGATATTCTCTTTTGAATAATTGATTTTCTTTCATGACTCAACAATGAATTTTAGTTTTGGTCAAGATTCAGTTACCTATGAGCATAAGCATATATATCTACCAAAACCATGATGAAAATAAAAAATAAAGAGAAGATAAAGTTGAAGAAGAAGTCCCTCATATCTAAAGAAGAGAAAGTATCTAGTTCTCCATACCATGTTGACAATAAGGACATATCATACATGGAAATTAATGAGAAGGTGGCTCAAGTTTCCACTAATAATATGGATAACCTTCCTACCTCAAGTGATCAATAGGTATGTGTTAGTACATTTCAAAATTATTCTCCTAGTGAAAATTCTATCACAAGTGGTGATGATCAATCAATAGACTTTTAAGAATTATTAGTTGACAGGTTAAGAGCTATTATTCATGATATCCCAGAAGAAAGTGCATCCCTTGTTTGTGAAGTATTTAAATATATGCAAGAATATTTCACCCAGCTAGAATAATAAAACAATGTTTTGGGGAAATGATTGAAAGAAAAAATTGTTGAATTTCAAAAGCTCTCCAGATAGGTTGGAGCCTTTAAAGCAACAAATAGGGAATTTGAAATAAGTTCCTCTAAATGGATCAAATAAGTTAAGAAGAAGGAGGGAGTTAGTAAGACTCTGTAAGAGAAGATCTATGCACTTTAAAATGAGCTGAAGAAGAGCACTGGTGACAAGGGTTTATATTTGGAAGAAAATTACAAGAAGATCAAGTAACTTGACTCTTTGTTACAAAATAAAGGTCTAATGCATGAAGTGCAAGTTGAAATATTAAAAAAGACTTTTGAAGAGAATATGATCATGATTTAAGACCACAATATCATCCTTAATATGGAATGTCTAAAATTGGAAGTTCAATGTTCCAATCTTTAGAATATGTGTATTGAGGCCTCAAAAAAGAAGGTGACAGTTTCTATTGGTATTCAATGTTCATTGGAGGATTATAAGGGTGAAATAACTCCAACATGTGATAAGAAGATCATTACTTCACTCATTGATCTATCACAAGAATATAATAAGTATAAGGTACCATCCATACCATCTTGTACTAATGTTTCTAGTATGTTTCCACAAAAATTACAAGGTGGAAGAAAAACTCTAAAAAAGTATGGATGAAGAAAAGTCAAGAGATACCTACCACCATGGTTAGGGTGTATAGGAAGAAGAAGTTTGAGGATGATTCCCCACAGAGAGAACAACAAATCAAGAAGAAGGATTAGAAAAATTATACAAAAGATATCAATAAGACAAGGTTTTTTTGTCAATGTTGGTACTGTAATATATTTGGGAATTGTGAATTGGATTGTTGGTAAAATTCCTTAAATAAAAAAGAACAAAGAAACCCTATATCAAGGGGGGAAATCTAGAGAATAATAAGCTAAATCCACAGATCCAGAATCATTTGTATACTACAAACAGATTTGGAATGCTTGATAACATCTGTAATGTATGAAATGGGAGTTATCACAAGGTTGGTACATGTTCATCTCAACATGCATCCAAATCTAACAAGAAAATAATATCACATAATCAGGCTAGGAATGAAGAAGAAACCTTTGGAAGAAACCATAATAATATTGTAAAAATAAATTCACCCAAGAAGATTTCAAGGAAAGGAGAGAAGACCTTGGATTCTAAATCCAAGAAGGTGAAGGGTGGTGCATCCAAAAGAACTCCTAAGAAGGATGTCACTCAGAATAATCCATGTGGAAGATCCAATTTTGATGCCTAAATTCATAATGACCTATTGGTTATATGGCCAGAATATTTGGAAAAAATGAGAACAATGGAAGATGCACAAGCTAAGGCTAGTGAAATAGGAAGTAAGAAGATTCCATATAAAGATAAATAGGCCATGTGTGTGAGATGCAACAAGGTTGGATGCACTGTTAAAAATTTCATTACATTTATTCCATCCCAATAATAATTCCTCAAGAATATGAAAGTTGCACCATGAGATTCTAGTGATTTGAAATCTCTTGAATAAAGAAGGCTCACACACACACAGATAAAAGAATTATTGAAATACACACAAGTACAACCAGAACTGAAGATCAAATTTGCAAGTGTGAAGAGTGGAACAAATATATCATCTTGTTTGAGAAAACCATCTCAACCTAGATGTTATCATTGATTAATCAAGGAGGATCCACCTTATTCATTTAAAGTTTTATGTATTGTATTTTATTTGATAATATATATAATTGAAGGTGAAGCAATATTTTAGAGGTAGAACCTAAGAAACAGTGATGAGAAGTGTTTCCCTTGAGGGGGAGACATATTAAGAAGCTTCCATATTCATTATTTCCATTAATATAAACTTTAGTTGGTATCAAATTCCATAAATATGGAAATTTATTGAAGATCGTGTCATTGTTAAAGGTATGTAATTTCTCAATCTCTCATCATCGGTTACTCAAAATAAAGATCATTCTAAAAATGGGGATTAACTGAATTAATCAGTGACATATGAAGAATGGAAGTGTCCCAAGGTCACTTATCCTACCCATTACAATTGAATGTATTTGATCCATTTGTTGATGTGAGTGTAGGATTTTTAGGTTGAATATTTCTAGAAATATTCATCTCACATTTATTATCCTTATCTTGGAATGAAAGTGGAAAACCCTTGAAGATAAGTATATGATTTCTCATCTCATAAGGTATCATATCAGTGGAGAATGGAAAAATTTGTTGTCTAAATCAAATCCTCTAGTTTTCTACACCAAGCATTTCTTAAGTATATTTAGAGTGAAATAATTTATGGAACATTTCTTAAGTATGAACTTATACCCTCTCAACCATAAACTTTGTATTTCTCTTCAATAAGAGGGGGATAAGTGAAATGAAAGTTTTGGGGAGAGAAATAAGTTAAGGGAAGAGAGAAGATTATCATTTTTATATTCACACATTCATTTGAGAAAGAACTTTGAAGTATTTCAAAAAAATACCAAGGGGGAGATTGTTGGGACCAATTTTGTGTATGAGTTGTATTTGTTGTCAATAGTTTTCAATAATGGTAAAAAAATGAAGAAGGAACTCTAAAGTGAATGGAGGATGGTTGAAGTGATGATGCATAGATAATTTTTATGTAATCATAGCAGTGGATGAAATGCTTTATAAATTCTCCATTTTGTTAAATAAGACGATTGTTACACTATTCTTAAAGTTCAAAATACATGTATCAAAGGTGATACATTGTCTAAAACATTGAAGGTGTTTGAAGAAGTCTCCACTTTTGGATGAAGATAGATGATTGGAGTTCTTTTTAATTAACACTCCAAAATGAATTGAGGATTTGAAGTGAGGATGAAGAAGTCATTTGGAATTCATATTCCAAAGAGTATAAGAAAAAATAAGGATTGTTTTTTAATATGAAGAGAAGACAGGAAGTAGTGCATGGGCTTGGCACTATGAGAATGGAGAAAATATGACTATGCTTTTCTATTCTGTATTTCACAAAGATCATAAGTAGTTTGGAGAACTTGTGATGCAAGATTTATGAAGGAAATGGGGAGAAAAGATGTTTTCCATCAGCATGGTTGGTTTTGCAGAAGCAGGTGTCTAAGATAGCGTAGTTTTCAAGTGTGCCAAATTTTTGGGGTCCAAAATTTGGAGTTGTTCTACCATTGAAAAAAGTGGATTTCCTTGGAGATCTCATCAAAATATGGAAAAGGAATGAATTTTGAGAATATGGGCTTCATGAAGTAGATTTCACAAAGACATGAAGAATGATGACAGTGTTCACTGCAACTATGATGAGCTTTGCGAATGGAAGAGGAAATGATCAGTGCAGGTGAGCATTACGACGCAAAGGAAGAAGGAGCATTGTGGCAGAGCAAAGGGTTTCATATAATGATCTGTGATTACGAAGATCATTGTGATCCGAAAAATATCCATGGTTCTTCATTAAACAGAGATAATTTCAGCTTAAATTTCAGAGCTCTATAATTTGGTGTTGACATAGCACTGAGGTGATTGGAAGGTTCTAGAGTTGGTCGGAAATACTTATAAATAGGCCCTACCCCCTTGATAAGAGTGGAGAGACTTCAAAAAAAACTTAGATCTCTCGAGTTGCGAAGTAGGCTAGTGAAGAATGTAATCACTTTGAAGAAATTGAACTCTATGAAGAAAGTGATAATTGTGAAGGCAGTGAGCTCTACGGAGAAAATGAGCTCTCTAAAGGCAGATTTATTTGAAAAGGTAGTGATATTTGCAAAGTTAGTTTTCTTTTTGAAGGTAGTGAGCTCTGAAAAGGAATTTTTCTTCATGACGGTAGTGGTTTCCACAAAGTTAGGGGTGATTTGAAAAGGTGTGAGCTTTGAAAAGGGTTGAGTTGAAGGGTTGAGATCTATGAATCAGTGTGCTTTGAAAAGGGTTGAGCTCTATGAAGGGTTGAGCTCTGCCAATCAGTGTTCTCTACGAAGGGTTGAGCTTTGAAAAGGGTCTTTGCAAAGGGCATTATTGAATACCTGATTTAGGTGAACGAGTGCTTGAGAAGACACCATATCTCTATTCCATATTATGATTTTTCAAAGTGAAAGAAGAGAAGAAGAAAAAGGATAATAAAGTATGACCAAATGAAGACTAATAATTATTTAGGTCAGCTTAAATGTGATGATGCTAAGCTGAGCTGGTCCTCATTGTTTTGACAATCACAAAGGGATTTTTTTATTCTTACAAGAATAAGAAGAAGTTTCAGTGTAGTTGGGTTTATAGTAAAGAAGAAGGAGAAAAAGACTGTACAGCACTCAGGTTTTCTACTGGGAAAGAAGAAAAGGGTTTCTTGCATGATGTTAGGCAAGTAACAAGTGGAAAGTAGAATATCAAGCAGCAGTGTGACATCCAATAGGTCTCAACAAGTGGAAGACTCTATTGGTGTTACAAACCCTATTCAACAGGTAGAAGACTGTCTTGGGAGGCATTATAAAGAACCATCTAGGTACTGCAAGTTGGACTAGGTCATCACTAGTTTAGGTAAGAGGATTATTTCCCTCCCCTCTCCAAAGTGTAGGGACCCACATTATACATAGGATTGTTTCCCTAGCCAAACCACTGTAATAGTTACTACATTATAGTGTAGAATCTATAGACTGGTCATTCCCGTGCATGGAAAGGGTGTAGTTTCTCTTATTGAGTAGTGAATCTTGTAAAAATATCGTGTGCATATTTTTACTGCTTTCTATTATTGCATGAAACAAGAAAAAAGAGAACAAGAGAATCAAGATTCTCACAGGTCAAGAGGTACAGGGATAAAAATTTGGAATTGGTTTTAAAATTCCCCAACACTGATTCACCCCCCCTCTCAGTGTTAGGTATATCCCAAACCGGTCCTCTCACTTCTTATGTCATTCAGTCTTATGAACCTGCCTGTCATCTTCATGTCTTTGATGAATAGGTTTTTTCATCCCTATATGGACTCCTTTGTAGTGGTCTTTATGGAAGACATATTGGTGTATTATTATACTCAAATAGACTACGATAAACATCTTGAGATCATTTTGATTATTCTGAGAGAGCATTATATTTATGCTAATCTTTATAATTTCCACTTCTATACTAAAACATTTCACTTATTGTTCCATATTATATTAGAATCAGGAGTATCAGTTCACCTAGAGAAGGTGGGTTCTATTGTGTCCTGGGAGATTCCAAAGAAGGTTTTTGATATAAGGATTTTCTTGGGGATGGATGGATATTACAGGAATCTCATACATGAATTATCATAACATTCTTCACCCCTTACTAGTCTTACAAATAAGGTTTTGAAGTTATTTTTGTCAGAATCATGCGAAAAAGCATTTTAGGAGATGAAATAAAGGCTTGTTTCAGCATCGATTGTGATTCTACCAGAGTTTTGTATATGCTATATAGTGTTATGTGATGAATTAGGCATCAAACTAGGTGTAGTTATGATGCAAGATGATAGATTCATTTCATAAAGGTATCAATAGTTGAGTCCTCATAAGATAAATTACCTAACATGCAACCTTGAGCTAACAATAGTTGTAAATTCCTTACATTGCTGGAGGCAATATCTAATGGGTGAGCACTTTGTGGTGTATACAGAGTACAAGATACTCAAATATATCTTTATATAACATGAATTTAATCTCAGATAGTGAATATGAGTAAAATACCTTCATTATTTTGACTTTGAGCTTACTTATACACCTGGAAAGGGCAAAGGAGTAACAGATGTGCTAATTCAAAAAACTCAAGCACAAGCTGTACAGAAATCTAGTGATGAATAGAAATTGATGGCCCACTTTTCTTATCTACAACTATAGTTTCATGAGATTCATGATAAGTCTTCTCATACAACCTTAACAGTTACCTTTTCACTCCTTAATAGGGTCAAGATAAGGTAGTTTTCAAATCTTGAAGGCTTGGTTCTTTGGGAGAGTATTTATAGTGGGGACCCAACTTCGGATTGGTCTGTTGATAGAGAAAACATACTACATGTACATGGGCATGTATGGGTTCTTACAGATATGAGAGAGGAACTGATGCGATAGTCCCATGTTTCTCAGTGGGAAGTTCATGCAGGCATCTCCAAGATGTATCAAGATATGTAATACCGTTATTGGTGGTCTGGGATGAAACATCAGATAGAAAGTTTCATTACTAGGTGTTCCACCTGTTAGTAGGTGAAGTTAGAGAACTAGGGACTTGTGGGGTTTTTACAGCTATTACCAATCCCAAAATAGAAATGGTAAGATGCTATCATGGATTTTGTAGTTGTCTTACTGAGTTTTCCTCGATATATAGATGAAGTTTGGGTAGTCATGGATTGACTGGAGAAAGTATCTCACTTACTTCCTATTTAGGATACTTTATTAGTTGACGAGCTGGGAAGACTCTATGTCCGTGAGATTATACAACTTCATGAGGTCCCTTGTACAATTATTTCAGATAGGGATTCTCATTTCACATTGAGGTTCTAACCATGGTTATAAAAATCAATGCGTACATAGGTTCTTTTGAGCACAGCCTTTCACCCTCATACCAATGGCCAGTAAAAATGGATGATACATGTGTTATAGTATATACTACGAGCATGTTTCCTTGATTTCAGTGGTTCTTGGGAGAAGAATATACCTCTCATAAATTTCTCCTATAATAATAGTTATCAAACGATGATTCAAATGGCTCTGTATGAGGCCTTTTATAGTAGGTTGTGTTGTTCACCCCTATGCTGGCTAGAGGTATGTGAGGTAGTGCTACTAGGATCTCATCTTGTTCAAGTGAATTTAGAGTAGGTGAATCTAATCATAAATCATATGTCTACTTCTTGGTATTGATGGAAATTTTATAATGATCACCATTGATTGCCTCTTAAGTTCGAGTTTCAGGATAGTTTTTTCTTACAGGTATCACCCATACTTGGGAATATACAAATACATAGGAAAGTGAATTTTTTTCATTGTTTTTTTGGGCCTTTTGATATTATGGAGAGATTTGGGTCAGTATCCTATCAGTTTTTACTACCTCATATGTACCATTCCATGCATGACATCTTCCATGTTTCATATCTTCATCGTTATCATGCTGATATGTCTCATACTTTTGATCCCAAGGAGGTTTATTTGGATGTTGGTGCTTCTTTTGAGGAGTATCATATACATATATTTGACCAAAGCATAAAAGATCTCTAAGGTTGTTCTGTCCCTTTAGTATGGGTGTTATGGAAATACAACCAAGTCTAGGATGATACTTGAGAGCGGGGGGCTGACGTATGTGATCAATGGTCGGAGTTTTCCTCAAATAACATTTATTCACCCTTGGAAGGTGAAATCGGGGATGAGATCCTTTAAGGGTGAAGACTATAAGAGCCTAGTTTATTCATGAGGTATGTATCCTTTAAATTTTAGTCTAATTATTGTTTATGGGATATTTATAGATTCCAAATGAGGTTATAGTAGTTTCAAGGGTGTCTGAGGCTTGTTTGGATCTCAGAACCCCAGTCGGTGGAGAAAACCATTAGGCCGCACAGTTAGTAGAAACATTGATGCCCATCCTACATGGTTTCTCCTAACCGTTCGGGGAATTTTAGAGGGCCAAGTATGGAACACGCCATTCCCTAACCATGCACCCAGGGTCGTACACCCATGTGAGTAGCTTTGAAACTTTTAGTAGAGGTGTACAATACAATTTTCACATAATTAGTCAAACTATGTGCATAAAATCATGTTAATTCCCTCCTTAAACAGTAGGAGGCATATGGTTGGCACACAGTTTGGCCAACTGTGCAGCCAAACCATGCTACCCAGTAATGTCTGGGTAAAATGACTACTTTTTATTTAAATTTCTTTAAACCTCACCCCTTCCTTATTTATTCATTCTAGCGGTAGGGGGTCTCTCTTTTATAACTTTGGAAGCTCCCAAGGAAACATAAGCTAGGTTCTTCTATATCTCTTCTATCCTAAGTCTGATCATGCTTCCTATAGTCTCATTGGATTCCTCTATGTAAGATCTTCAATCCTTAAGATCAGTTCATCATTTGTGTTCCTCTTGATAACTATATTTTGATACATGCTCATATACCCTATTTTCAGGGTGTTAATCTATTCTTCTATTTTCTTTTGATCCATGCTAAACTAAAGGATGATACTAGACAAGGAGAGTTTCATAGGCTTGAGGTAGGTGGTCTACAACTCATCCCTCAAAGTCTCTCTATTTTATAAATTGTTGTCGGTGTTCACATACCAGTATCACCATATGTTGATTATTAAATCCATATTCCATGATTATAATAATTATTATTGTATTCTAGATCTCTTTCTATATATTATCATTATATCGTTGGAGGTTTTAACCTCAACTCCATTCACCCCATATAGGGTTTTCCCCCAATTATGCCTTTAGTGGTTTTTATGACTGTTTGTGCCACCGTTTGGGTGAGATAGACTTGGCCTTAATAAAGAAGAGTATTTTAACTAAATAAATGAATTTTAAATGGATAACACGTGTATTATACCACTTGACCCTTTTAAGGTAAGTGTTTCAAATTAATCAATGAGTCTTTAAATTGTTAAATGGAAAGTATATTTATATATATATCACTTGGACTAGTTAATTGTAATTGAATGGTAATTGGTTTAATTTTCTTAGCCCTCCTTGTCATGATTAAGAAAGGTGAAGTAATGAACCTAATAATTGAATATGTAATTTAAGTAATAAATGGTTGCATTTCCTCTTTATCCTTTCCACATGGTATGAAAGGAAATGGAATAAACCAAATGAATTATCAAATGGCATGAGTATTACATGGCCTAAATTAAATAATTAATTGTGTATAATGTGTCTATTGTATATGGACCTTTTTATTTTTATAGGAGTGGTCAGGCTTGAGCCATCCTTGGATTATCAGGGGAATATATTTAGAACTCATAGAACACCATTCCAATTCAAGGATCCAATTTCAAAGGGAGATACCCACCTTGGAACATGGTCCTTGTCTACTAGTGGATGCTAGGCATGACATCATAAGATCCCTTCACAATCTAACATATATTTGGATGCCTTGGATACACTCCTTGGATTTATCTTGATGTCTTCGGACATGTGGCACCATAGATTCACCCCATTGGGCCCAGTCATTCTTATCCCACGTTTACCTTGGATGAGATCCTTGGACTCTATTAGAATCATTTATAGTGCAATGCCTTGGGTGTTTCCCCTTGGATTACACTCAAACCACTTTTTCTAGACTGCATGTTATTACTTTGATTTGGAAAACCCCTAAGGTCAAGGATGCCTTATTTATTACCTTGGACCGTCTTTCATTATTATCATTGTTATAGGATTCCTTGGTTACACCATGGATCCAATTACATTATATTTATCATATACAGTATGAATGACACTTATTATAAACTAGAACCTAATTAATTAAATGATTACATGTTCAGACACCAGTGAAGGGTGAAGCAGGTATTGGGGTATTTACATTACTGTATTGTATTTACTTTCATATACATACCTGCAGACTGTTGGTTTATATTCATAGACTAGATTGTATATATGTTTTTTGTTGCGGCCTACTGAGATTTATCTCACACCCTATCAGGGCCGCCATTGGTACCCAAGCATATTATATGTATACGGGTGTTGATAAGGGGAAGTATCCTACTTTAGACACTTGGTATTGATTTCCTGAATTATGATGTATCTTGGTAGCAGATGAAGGGGCTAGTGCTCGGGATTCTAGATAGTTTTTTTTCATTATTTTTTATAGCATGTATTTCATGCTTCCATGTATAACTATTTTCTATTTTTGTAGATACATGACATGACATTGTCATCTTTTGTATATGATTCAATTTCCAACTTTGATTATTATTTAGTGCTTGGATGTTTATCCTTGTTTTCGCTTCCAGTTTTACTTATACAATGTTATGTTTCTACTATTTACATGTTATTATATATTCATTGTGCTACACTCTAGAAAGAGGGCATAGTCTCCCCACAGTCACACCCTAGTCCCTTGCTGTTAGTTGGAAGACTTTGGAATACATGGAGGAACTCTTGAGGCCATGTATCCCACTGGCATGGGGCACCTTTCGATTGGCAACTAGTTTAGGATGTTACAATACACGAGTAAGACCCGATGCAAAAGGGAATCATCGTGTACTACTATTACATGTCATGTACTCCGTCAAGGATGGCTTGGATCCCTTGTCCTCTTTAGCTTAGAGAAGTTTTTTATGGTTTGTTCCCTTGATCCTTTCCCTGAGGGTTGTTATAGAATCATAACTTGTGCATGGAATGGTGATACCCTCTATGGAACTTCATGTTTGGATAGAGTTGTTGGAATCCCTTTTTGAGGCTCGGAATGAGATCCTATATCATTGTCGTTTCCCTAGGTGGGGTTCTTGGTATCGTCATGACTAAATCTACATGGGTTTTGATCCCCTACTTATCATTTTAATATATATTAGGTTGTTGGTATACCCCATGTCTCTGGGTGTTATCTTCATCTATGTATTGTTCTCTTTATAATTTAATTATATACTTATGGTGAGATCCGATGAGCATGACATCTTCGATAGATTCCATTAGTGATATCTGACTCGTAGAGTGTGTTATTCAAGATGAGTGTTATGTGGAACCTTAGATAATGAATCCTATGTTGGTATTATGGTTGTGACTTTACCTTGAGACTATGTTTCTATGTCGAATATATCTGAATATTCTTGTTATATGTGATTCTAACATATACCTATGATGTGATAGTTATTATTCTTGTTTCTATATACTTAGTTATTTCGGGGTGTCCTAATGGGTATTGTTATACACACCCATGAATGGGATTTTCTCACACATGACGTTTCATATGTTGATGACTAGCATTTTAAAGGATTCCTAGAGGTACCAAGACCAGATATAGATTTTTGATCCAGATAGACTGAGGTTTATTCTTGCAGTTACGTTGGTAGCAGTCCTCACCCACTTATAGGTTGGATTCGTTTCCACTTTATTTGTGTTGGGATTGTATTTGTACCTTTTACTTTCCATTACTTGTTTTCGTGCTTTAATGGTGGGATTTTATATATATTCATGCATGGTTATTAGTTGTTTTATATTTCATCATTGTATAGTCTTATAGATATGTGTGTGTGTATAGGTACATTAGGAAAAGGCCTCCCATGTGTGTGATATGCCTACTTGGTGCAAGTCGCCATCCCCTAGCCTATTAAAGGTAGTCTTGGGGTTTTTGCAGCACATACCCCATTAGTATGGTTCATGAAAGAGTGGTATTAGAGTAGTTGGTTCAACCATAGGACCAAAATCTTTGATATTGGTTTAGGGTAACATTTTTAAGTGGTTCAATTTTGTCTTTCAGTCTAAGGACTCTAGTATTGGTGTGGTGGATGACATATCCATACAACAGGACTCTGATAACTTGCTTGTTTACTCAGTACATGTAGATACTGGTTACAGGGAAAACAATGGTACATACATCATATAGAATGGGTTGTGGTTTCCATGTCCTTCTTGAGTCATATCTCTAGATATACTCATTGAACATGGTATGTCTTATCTATTTCAAGATATTTCTATGACATTTTCTAGTAAGGATTCAACATCAAGATCATGTGAATGATCCCCTCAATGATGAGGCTTCAGTAAAGGGACCTATATAGGTGGTGTTACATCTAGGTGGTGCACTGGTCTTACCACCAACTGTCGAGTAGAATATGGTATTTCCAGTACCAGTGGATAAGGTGCATAGGCTGAGTGCACTTCATGAGTTTCAGTGATAATGAACCGTCAAGTTCCAAGGTGAACCCGACCCATGGGCCACTAAGGAATGAATTGAGGTAGTGACATGATTTTTATCGTATTAGGAATCATACGGACTAAATGGTGGTCTTGGAAGTGAGCCTTCCTCATGGATCTACAGAACGATGGTGGGGAATAGGGACCTAGTCGTATGATGAGGTGACTCATGCATGGATAGAGTTCGAGCACCTTTTTAGAGTGTATTTCTCTCCATATATGCTGAGGACTATGTGCATCCAGGATATTATAAAAATTTAATAGGGCATTATGACTGTGGATGATTATTCATCAAGGTTCATCAACCTCTCTTGGTACTTGATGGATATGGTGAGTGATTGATTGTTTTGGGTTCAGACCTTTGGGTGAGGATTGTGTAGGTACAACGGATCCAACATGATACCTCTATGCATTCATACCTATTATGAGGTGTATGGATTTGATTTGGTGGTTGAGAGTTTCTTGGATGATAATATGCAGATAGTTGGTGCTGGTAGTGGGTACACAATGATTGAGGCTTCGGCAGTGGGTAGATGATGATAGGCACTGATACCTGGATGTGTGATATGTTTCAAGAGGTGATCCCATGATAGAGGATCTATATTTAAGGGCTCACAAGATGGATCTAGTCATTCTATAGAGAGGCGGTTCTACTCTTGTGATGGTTGAGGATATCCTACATATAGCATCCCGCCTTTTTATTACATAAACTTTCATTACATTATACAAAACTGAGGATCTTTAAGGTTTAGTGTCTTGGAAACTAGTAACTTAATACATGAAACAAAAAAAACATTCTTATTAAACACTTGAAAGGCTTATCCTTATGTTCATCCTAGGTTCATTATTGCATCTCACAACCTGGGTACATACATCAAAAGAAAGGTTGAGAAGAAGGCCCAGTAAGGGAAACAAGTGAAACATTTAACATGTGAACTTGAGATACATCAATAAAGTCGTGAAAAAGAACTTTAAGGCATGAGAAAGAAATCGTGAGGCATATCATAATAAAAATAACATTTTTCATAACTTGAATATGTGGCTACAACATTTAATATTGACAATCATTTCATTTCACCAAGGTCTATTCCCAAGGTGTCATTAAATATTACCAAGGTTATTCACCAAGGTATCAGTCTAAAAGGTCATCTCTAGAAATTAAGTCTTTACCCAATGCATTGGAGCGCTATCAGGGCGCACCCTTAAATTTGTCTTTATTATCATGTGAGCCACATATATCATCATCAATCATTTCATAAACAACCCATATATCATAAAATAAATGGGTTTCATTTCATAATCATAACGTTTTAAAACTGCTTTAAAGACATGATCTTTATGTCACTTTAAACCCACAGAAAGGGAAAGCGGGTCTCATGTATGTAAATACCAGAATTTAAAATAGAAAAACTTGGTATATATGTGAATACCCCTATATAAGAGAGAGATTTTAGTATTCACTTAATAAAATAAAATAACTTTAGAAAAATAGAGAGAGATTTTGAGACGGAAATTCTGCAGCATAACAGCTATGTTTCGGGGTTTTAGAAAACATTGAAAAGAGAGGGGACATGGGTCAAACATTCATAAATGATCCATAAAACATTATGGGGACATAATATAAAGAAATTTAGAACATGTTAATGAAATTTGAAAGATATACCATATGAAATGAAGAACATGAAAGGAAGACAAAAATAAGATTTCTCTTATGAAAATTCGGCAGCCTAACGGCGTCACTTAAACTTCAACAAAAATGAATTGACAAGATCAAATAGGGTATCTCATAATGTGAACATAAAAGTTAAGTATGATAGATATAGAGATCATACCCCAACATAATAAAAAGTAACTTGAAAGACATGAAATGAAAGTAGAACTTTGAAAAATGAGAAAGCTGAAAGAATCCCTTAAAAATTCGGCAGCCTAACGGTGTCACTTAAACTTCAACAAAAATGAATTGACGAGATAAAATAGGGTCTCTAATAATGTGAAAATAAAATTTCAGTATGATATATATAGAGATCATACCCCAACATAATAAAAAAGAACTTGAAAGACTTGACATGAAAGTAGAACTTTGAAAAATGAGAAAGGTGAAAGAATCCCTTAAAAATTCGGCAGCCTAACGGCGTCACTTAAACTTCAACAAAAATGAATTGACGAGATAAAATAGGGTCTCTCATCATGTGAACATAAAATTTCAGTATGATAGATATAGATATCATACCCCAAAATAATAAAAAGTAACTTGAAAGACTTGACATGAAAGTAGAACTTTGAAAAATGAGAAGGGTGAAAGAATCTGTTACAAAACATTTGGCTGCCTAACGGCGCCACTTAAACATTCATAAAACGAAATGATGAGAGTAAGAGGGGGTCTCTCATCATATGAACATAAAAATAACAGTATAATGAATATAAAATAACATCCTCTAACATAAGAACATGGATCATAAAAGAAATGACATAAAAGAGATCACTTGAAAAGAAAGAGAGGGGTCAGATCCCTTACCTTAAAACGTAACTCTTAAAACTCAAAGATTGGGACCTTGAGGGATTAGGGGCACCTTGGGAGGACTCCTTGGGAGGTAATGAGACTATAACTTCGTTGGGGGAGGCGGGGAGTCTAAATGGATGAGAGGATGGCTTGGTATTTATAGGGAAAGTGAGGGGACAAGGCATTAATGGCCAAGGGACACCTCACAAGTGGTTTTCTCAAAAGCATGGGCTCTCCCATGGTATTTCCCATAGAGTTAGGCCACATGGGGCCCCCCATACAATAATTCATCACCTTTGGTCTGACAAACCATAAAATATCTCATGACATCATCATGACACAGTTATGATGTCATTAAACATACCGAAACCCTAAAACTGTATTTTTACTATTTACTGAAAATTCAACTTTCTCAGAAAAATCCCAAAATTTCACCTTAACCAAATATCAATGCTCTGATTTCATAAATTAATTCCATTTTATAAAAATGATTTTCTAAATATTTTTAATTTATTTTTTAAATAAATACACTATTCACCAAAAAATCATTTTTTTCAGAAAAAATCCCAAAAATTACCTTAACATAATATCAATGCTCTGAGTTCAAAAATGAAATCATTTTATAAAAATAATTTTCTAAATATTTTTAATTTAATTTTTAATTAAAAAAACACTATTCACCCGAAAAAACTAATACTTGAATAATAATTTATGAAACCGTTATTTAACCATTTTATTGAATCACATTACTTAATCAAGGTGCCTAGATTATATTAATACTTTCTTTAAGTGAGATTACTAATCCATTTGGTCACATTACTAATCCTAAGCATAAAATCACTATTCATAAATTAATATTCATCAAAAATTAAGTTGATCTTATTAGACTCTAAATTTCGTACTAAACATAATTGTGGAAGACCATTTTTTGAAAATCATTACACATTTTTAATTATTTAAGGTTTATATAAATATTTTTTAAAATATCCTTTCTTTAAAATTCACCAAAAATATGCATATTATATTTATCCAGACATTTGAAAAGTCATAAACATTATCATAAGAATAAATCCCAATTTTTATTTAAAACAAAGGATTACACAAGGCAGTTACGGTCTCCATACATATCCCCTTATCACGCCAGCATAGGACCTAAGTGTAAGGTGTGCTAAGGTGAGAGAATACGAGGGAGGCTCGGCCAACATCGCACAAGTAGTAATTTCTATCAGTTTGAACTTCTCACGAAGGTGATTCCGTTCTAGCTTCACACGATGAAGTTCGGCTTGGGTTTGGTCCAGAGCAAAGCCCAGTGGTGCTACCTCCTTCCCAGGTTCTATTATATAGGCTTCGATTGGTCCAAGACTACTGGGTGAGGCCATCGAATCTTCTTTCTATAATAATTAACCAAGATTACTTGTATTTAGAGACAATAATCAAAACATTTTGTTTCCAGTGGTCATATTGACCAATGGTCATATAACAATCAAAACCCAATGGTCTCATTTTAATTATACTCATGTTATCAAATGAAACATTTTTTTTGAGTATAAAAATAAAATAACACATAAAATTAGGAAACAAGATTTATTCAAAATTTCGGGTCGTTACAATCTTCCCCCCTTAAGAAATTGCGTCCTTGCAATTTTTTTAAAAAAATGGATTTTGAAATTTCATTGAAAGTACCACATCAGAAAAGGAGACAGTAAAACTATTACTTTAAAAGAAAGAAAGGGAAGTACAAAGGTCACCCGAGTTAGCCCACACTAGGATTCCATGTAGGAAAACATGGACATGGAGGAGAAAACAAAGGTTCAAGTTCTGAGGGAGAGTGATGGAAAACATGATTAGGAGAAAGTTAACCATAAGAAAATCCCAAACTTATGATGTGTGTAAATGGTCCTTGATTACCTAGTAGGAAACATAAACCAACAACGTTTTTTTTATGTTCCTTTTCATAATTTTGAGGAATTCATTTACTACATAGAACAAAAACATAAGAAAATATACCTACCTTCATGTAGAGTTTCATCCTTTAATAAGTTTCTTCCAAAACTAATCTTTTCTCCAAACGATGAGCATTCAAAACTACTTGGTCTCATCAAAACACAAGAATCATCTTCTAGAGAATCACATAATCCACAAAAGATCAACTATATATTTCTTTTATCTTTAAACATTATCCCAAAAATAGAAAGGGTAAGGTAAAAAAACTCTTCAAAAAGAAATAATCCCATAGGAATGGAAACTAATTTTAAATCTTCAAAGTTCCATGGTACTACTCAAAGTTCATCATAGACCATTCCATAAATAACGGTCCTTAAAATTCATCAAAATAAACCAAACTAATATTGAAACCCAAATACAAGAAGGATTTGATAACATAGTCTTCCAAAATAAACTTCATTGTTCATCTCCAAACAACATCAACTACTCCTAACATCTTATAACAAAAGTAGCTAACCTAAACATATTTTACTCAAGATAGGTTAATCCTTCCCATAAGTAACCTAAATTACTATAAGTCCACCTTAAATTCATCGATTCTTCAAAATATAAGTCAACCTTACTCCCCAATGAAAATACCGTAGTAATCTATTTTCCTCGATCATATAGGGTCCCCAAAATAGTGAAAGTCTTCCAAAATAATAATCATATTTTAATCCCCTAATCATCTATGTCATATTAATACGGCAATCGTCGCATTTCCTATCACATTGGTTTTTGGGACATGTTCTTCCATTTCCCACCATTAACTAAGAAGATAAAGTATAATTAGGGGCTTAAATACTTAGCCAATAATCATTAAAAGGAAATTAAAGCATATAAGGATAACTTGTAGAAGAAAAGTATACCCTAACTTATGATCCCCTAGGTTCCCATCTAGGTTATCCATGATCATATATTCTTATGTGAATCTTTATTTTATTTTATCTTTGTTCCTTTAACAATAGTTCATACTAAGCTTATGAATTTACCAAAGCATATCCCCCGGGAGTGTCGTAACCAAGAGTGTAGGAAGGCCCATTGTCGTGTACCAGTTCCCGTTTGAGTCTAGCTCAAAGCGGTGTTTTCAGGTTTTACCCCTATGTACATCTGTGCCAGATCCACCTCTACCTGCTCGTATCTAGACAAGGATGTATTTGCTTGGCAACCCATTACTCAATACTCACCAAAATACCAGGAAGATTTCCTATATATAAACTTTTCTATAGGCTTCTTCCTAAAGTTTTCATATCCTAATTTCCACAAATAACTAAACCATCCTTTGATACCAACTATAGCATCCCGCCTTTTTATCACATAAACATTCATTGCATTATACAAAACTGAGGATCTTTAAGGTTTAGTGTCTTGGAAACCAGGAACTTAATACATGAAACAAAAAAAACATTCTTCTTAAACACATGAAAGGCTTCTCCTTATGTTCATCCTAGGTTCATTACTGCATCTCACAACCTGGGTACATACATCAAAAGAAAGAGTAAGCAGAAGGCCCAGTAAGGGAAACAAGGGAAACATTTAACATGTGAACTTGAGATACATCAATAAAGTCATGAAAAAGAACTTTAAGGCATGAGAAAAAAATCATGAGGCATATCATAATAAAAATAACATTTTTCATAACTTGAATATGTGGCTAGAACATTTAATATTGACAATAATTTCGTTTCACCAAGGTCCATCCCCAAGGTTTCATTATAAATTACCAAGGTTATTCACCAAGGTATCAGTCTAAAAGGTCATCTCTAGAGATTAAGTCTTTACCCAATGCATTGGAGCGCTATCAGGGCGTAACCTTAAATTTTTCTTTATTATCATGTGATCCACATATATCATCATCAATAATTTCATAAACAACCCATATAGAATAAAAGAAATGGGTTTCATTTAATAATTATAATGTTTTAAAACTGCTTTAAAGACATGATCTTTATGTCACTTTAAACCCACAGAAAGGGAAAGCGGGTCTCATGTATGTGAATCCCAGAATTTAAAATAGAAAAACTTGGTATATATTTGAATACCCCTATATAAGAGAGATCTTTGAGTATTCACTTAATAAAATAAAATAACTTTAGAAAAAGAGAGAGACATTTTGAGACAGAAATTCTGCAGCATAACGGCTGTGTTTCGGGGTTTTAGAAAACATTGAAAAGAGAGGGGACATGGGTCAAACATTCATAAATGATCCATAAAACATTATGGGTACATAATATAAATAAATTGAGAACATGGTAATGAAATTTTAAAGATATACCATATGAAATGAAGAACATGAAAGGAAGACAAAAATAAGATATCTCTTATGAAAAATCGGCAGCCTAACGGCGTCACTTAAACTTCAACAAAAATGAATTGACGGGATCAAATAGGGTCTCTCATCATGTGAATATAAAATTTCAGTATGATATATATAGATATCATACCCCAACATAATAAAAACGAACTTGAAAGACTTGACATGAAAGTAGAACTTTGAAAAATGAGAAAGGTGAAAGAATTCCTTAAAAATTTGGCATCCTAACAGCGTCACTTAAACTTCAACAAAAATGAATTGACGAGATCAAATAGTGCCTCTCATCATGTGAACATAAAAGTTCAGTATTATAGATATAGAGATCATACCCCAAAATAATAAAAAGTAACTTGAAAGACTTGACATGAAAGTAGAACTTTGAAAAATGAGAAAGGTGAAAGAATCCCTAAAAAATTCGGCAGCCTAACGGCGTCACTTAAACTTCAACAAAAATGAATTGACGAGATCAAATAGGGTCTCTCATCATGTGAACATAAAAGTTCAGTATGATAGATATAGAGATCATACCCCAACATAATAAAAAGTAACTTGAAAGACTTGACATGAAAGTAGAACTTTGAAAAATGAGAAGGGTGAAAGAATCTGTTACAAAAATTCCGGCAGCCTAACGGCGCCACTTAAACATTCATAAAACGAAATGATGAGGGTAAGAGGGGGTCTCTCATCATATGAACATAAAAAGGACAGTATAATGAATATAAAAGAACATCCTTCAAAATAAGAACATGGAGCATAAAATAAATGACATAAAAGAGATCACTTGAAAAGAAAGAGAGGGGTCGGATCCCTTACCTTAAAACGTAACTCTTAAAACTCAAAGATTGGGACCTTGAGGGATTGGGGGCAACTTGGGATGACTCATTGGGAGTTAATGAGACCAGAACTTCGTTGGGGGAGAGTGGGGAGTCGAAATGGATGAGAGGATGGCTTGGTATTTATAGGGAAAGTGAGGGGATAAGGCATTAATGGCCAAGGGACACCTCACAAATGGTTTCCTCAAAAGCGTGGGCTCTCCCATGGTATTTCTCATGGAGTTAGTCCAAATGGGGCCCCCCATACAATAATTCCTCACCTTTGGTCGGCCAACCTATAAAATATCTCATGAAATCATCATGACACAGTTATGATGTCATTAAATATATCGAAACCCTAAAACTGTATTTTTACTATTCACTGAAAATTCAACTTTCTCAGAAAAATCCCAAAATTTCACCTTAACCAAATATCAATGCTATGATTTAAAAAATAAACTCCATTTTATAAAAATAATTTTCTAAATATTTTTAATTTATTTTTTAATTAAATACACTATTCATCAAAAATTCATTTTTTTCAGAAAAATTCCCAAAAATTACCTTAACATAATATTGATGCTCTGAGTTCAAAAATGAAATCCATTTTATAAAAATAATTTTCTAAATATTTTTAATTTAACTTTTAATTAAAAAACACTATTCAACTGAAAAAAGTAATACTTGAATAATAATTTATGAAACCGTTATTTAACCATTTTATTGAATCACATTACTTAATCAAGGTGCCTAGATTATATTAATACTTTCTTTAAGTGAGATTACTAATCCATTTGGTCACATTACTAATCCTAAGAATAAAATCACTATTCATAAATTATTATTCATCAAAAATTAAGTTGATCTTATTAGACTCTAAATTTTGTACTGAACATAATTGTAGAAGACCATTTTTTGAAAATCATTACACATTTTTAATTATTTAAGGTTTACATAAATATTTTTTAAAATATCCTTTCTCTAAAATTCACCAAAAATATTCATACTATATTTATCCGGACATTTGAAAAGTCATAAACATAATCATAAGAAGAAATCCCAATTTTTATTTAAAACAAAGGATTACACAAGGCAGTTACGGTCTCCATACATAGCCCCTTATCACGCAAGCATAGGACCTAAGTTTAAGGTGTGCTAAGGTGAGAGAAACTGAGGGAGGCTCGGCCAACATTGCACGAGTAGTAATTTCTATCAGTTTGAACTTCTCGCGAAGGCGATTCCGTTCTAGCTTCACACGAGGAAGTTCGGCTTGGGTTTGGTCTAGAGCAAAGCCCGGTGCTACCTCCTTCCCAAGTTCTGTTAGATGGGCTTCGATCGGTCCAAGACTAATGGGTGAGGCCATCGAATCTTCTTTCTATAATAATTAACCAAGATTACTTGTATTTAGAGACAATAATCAAAACGTTTAGTTTTCAGTGGTCATATTGACCAATGGTCATATAACAGTCAAAACCCAACGGTCTCATTTTAATTATACTCATGTTATCAAATGAAACATTTTTGTTGAGTATAAAAATAAAATAACACATAAAATTAGGAAACAAGATTTATTCAAAATTTCGGGTCGTTACACTACAGGTGAATGTCTAAACCATCATATGGCTAATATAGAGCCAGTGAATGGGCCACCAAGGTAGAGGAAATGGAAGGATCAATAAATTCTATAGGGTAGTATATGTGGAATATGATATATGAGATCTTTTTTTGGTGGTAGATGTTATGACTTTTTACCACCACCAACCTCAGGTGGTCCCTGGTAGGCTCATGGAGTTGGTGGACAGGGGTGAGGTCAGCTGCAGACGGTCGAGTATTATGACCCAGAGGATCCAGGGATGATATGAGGCATGATATATGTCTTTTATCCTTATTTTTAGTACTAATATGCATAGTTATGATTCATTCATTTTT
Source organism: Viscum album (assembly GCA_963277665.1). Classification (NCBI taxonomy): domain Eukaryota; kingdom Viridiplantae; phylum Streptophyta; class Magnoliopsida; order Santalales; family Viscaceae; genus Viscum; species Viscum album. The sequence continues at coordinate 1,491,393,169 of OY728152.1, forward strand.
TCCACTACTATAATTTGAGACTTAGAGATTCCAGTTGAGCCTTTAGATCGACCCTTATGCTTGGAGATTCCTACTAGAGGTGACTTAGATATCACACACTTCTATTGACAGTGTGACCTAACTATTTTAGGTGAGAGTTTAATTTGGGATATCATTGCTACAATAATTAGGTCTTACGACATCATCCTAGGTATATACTAGTTATTTGTAGATCATGCCCAAATAGATTTTTTCAAGCATGGGATACAATTTTTCCATAGTGATGGGACGAGATTTTTCTTTGTGCATGAAAAGAAACCTAGGAAGAGAAGTATGGAATCATGAATATGAGGGTGAAGTAAATTACTCATCAGTTGGCTAGAACAACCTTTGGTTTAGTGGATGCGATGATTTTTCAGTTTCCTACAGTGGTGGCAGAGTACAAGGACGTCTTTCCTGAGGACGTTTTAGGATTACCTACCCACATATAGATATAATTCTATATCAATATACACCTTTTCATAGCCCCGATATCTGCACCATCATATTGGACAGCTCTTATAGAGCTTCTCAAGAAAAGGGTGCAGTTTGAGGACTTTTAGAGGAAGGGCTTTATCAGGCTCAGTGTTTCACCATGGGTAGCCATGTTTTTGTTCATTAAGGAGGAAAAGAGCTTGAGGATGTGTATGGATTCCCATAGCCTAAACCAGGTGACCATAAAGAACAAGTATCCACTACCAAGGATCAATTACCTCTTTGATCATTTGAGAGGGGCACGATGGTTCTCGAAGATTGACCTCAAAACAGGCTATCACCAGCTGACTACAAGATGAGTATATACTGAGGATGATTTTTTATGTAATTATGGTCGTTATGAGTACTTGGTGATTCTCTTCAGTGTAATGAACACCCTAGATATTTTCATGGGACTCATAAACCAAATCTTTTATCCTTTCTTAGATCGGTTTTTGGTGGTATTCATTGACAATATCCTAATGTACTCACCATCCAAGGAGGAGCACCCAAGACACTTGAGGATGGTTCTAGACATAATCCAAGAGAACTAAATTTATGGAATGATCAAACAGTGTTATTTATGGATTTAAGAGGTCCATTTTTTGTATATATTATCTCATCAGATGGTGTAGTAGTGGACCCAAGAAAGGTTGAGGTAGTGTTAGCTTGGGATCCACCTAAGAGAGTGATGGAGGTGTGGAGCTTCCTTGGGTTGGCAGGATATTATTAGAGATTCATACCCAAAATCTATAGGATATCAGTCCCTTTATGGAGTTTACCTAAAAGAGGTAGCATTTTAGTGGAAAAGAGGTTCTAGTAGGATTTCCAGGAGTTGAGGTAGATATTGATGATTGCTTCCATCTTGAGATTCCTAGAGGTATGCATCAAGTATTTGGTGTTATACGATGTATCAGGGACATAACTTGGTTGTGTTTTGATGTAGAGGCAGGTGGTGATAGCCTATGTTTCATGTTAGTTGAGACCACATGAGCGGAACTATGTGACCCATAATCATGAGTTAACATTGGTTGTATTCCCACTAAATATGTGGAAACACTACCTGATAGGAGAGTGGTTTATAATCTATTTTGACCACAAGAGTCTCAATTATATCTTATCTCATAAGGATATTAACTTTAGATAAAGTCTATGGATAGAGTTCCTTTGGGATTATGACTTCGAGATTTTCTATACTCATGAGAAGGGGAACATGGTAGCAGATTCCCTCAATAATAGATCTTGTCCATAGTTATTAGGTGAGGCATCAGAGTAGTTAGCCTCTTTATAGTTATCCTATGTGGGTGGGGATGAAGCAGCTGACCTCTAGTCGATGGTTGTTACCCCTATGATTTTACAATGATTCATGGAGGCATAGCTTGGGGATATTGACTGTGAGACCTTACATACTCCACTACTAGAAATTGACCAAATACCAATGGTTTGGAATTGTTGGTATAACCCTTGGAACCATTGGTATAGGCTATACCAACAGTTCCTTAAACTTTTGGTATGTAAGTTGTGGGTATTTTCTAATACCAACAATTCTCGTAAAACCATTGGTCTAGGCTATCTATAATTACCCTATACCAATTGTTACATGTGAACCTTTGGTACAAATGTATGAAAATGATTCTATAATTGTAGGTATAATATTCTATCTATAAGAACTGTATATGGATCAAAAAACTATTGGTATAGCCTCCTCTCCCCACCAAGCAGCATCCGGCCCTTCCAACAGCTCTACCATAACCTGTAAGCAAAAAAAAACCACATTTCACATTTAAAATAGATTTTCAGATTCTATCTGTAAAAGAACATAGACTTGGAAATAATTTTTACTTGAGCGCCCAAAGAGAATGTTTTACCCTTATATGAACCTTTTTTGGAGTTATGTTTAAAAAAATAAAATTCAACTAAAATTTTGTGATACCCATCAGTTTATATTGGATCTATATTCTTTTTATTTTGAATACAATTATTCTATTACATTAGTTAATGTTAGTATATGAGCATGTATTTCATTATCATTTAAAAAACATAATGATTGATTTGTTTTTTAGCATGGTTACTACTTTGATAGTTGATAAGCATGATAGAGAGGTGGTGTATGTGTATATGTATTCCTACCATATAAATTTTTTAAGTAGGTACATATTGTTATAGAGGATGATTATGGGATAGGATCTCAATTCCATGGATCCACATATCCCTTCCCCTATTCCATGGGATGGTCCAAGGCCCTTGATTTTTATATCCCTTACCCTTTCCACAGGATGGGCTTTGGACCCAGCTTTAGATGCTCTCCTTAGTGGGATAGGATAAAATATTTACCTACCACCCAACCTGTATGGGAAGGGCTACAAGAATTCCTTACCTATAGCATGATATCAATACCAATATTTCTCAAAGTAGGTAAACCCAAGGTAACTTCTGCTAAGGATCCTCTCAGTATAGAGAGTAATTTTATATTTATTTTAATTTATATATTAAATTCTTGTTTTCTATTTTATAAAAAATATCCCTAAAAATTTATTATATATGTAAGTAAATGATTAGACATGTTTACACATGCACCTGATTATTTGTTACTATATCGAGACTTGTTTTTGGTTCCATATAGAGTATGTATGTCCCCACACCCTACATGAACACTCTACTGGAAATGAATCTCTTATTATGATAATTTTAAGGTACCTTATTAGGTGTGGAGTGTTCATAGTTCTTCTATATATGGGAATTGAAGGATCCATACCCTCGTTCGGTCTAGGGATCATGTGGAGTCTCTTGGAGTTCTTGACAGATGTGTGGAGTTGAGGCACATGGGTTGTCTAGTGTTGTCTTCATGGGGATTTCACATATGGAACCTTCCCTATTTCACCCCAAGGACACATTTGTTTTTCCTTTTTATGTATAGTTAATTTTTGGTCTATTCTGTTCATTTTTTAGATTTGTGTAGTTTTTTGGGACTTGTTTGATTGTAAACATGTGAAATTTAACTATAGTTTCATATTATTATATCCATTTTTATGTACACTGATAACCGATGATAGTGTTTGGCTCATAGGTACCTCAATTCATTTTTTTAAATAGAATTTTTAATAGTCCATGTGTTTGGTTTCTTTTATATTTGAAGGGGTAAAATCAACTCCCATTTATTAGGGTTATATAATTAATTAATGTCACTCTAACACATATTTGATTATGATTATGTTATTTATTTTCTATTTATGTTTTCTGGTTTATCATGTTATCTATTCCTAATTGTATTATGTATTTATTAAATATATTTTATACCTAAGAATGCTTCCATATTTCCTGTTTAGTGTCTTGCTTAAAATTTTACTACTCAGAAAACCATTTCTAGATCCGTGATTATTTTTTATATGAAACTTATTATGATTTGGTTACCTAGTCATTATAATTTTTCTTTATTGGTAATTTATAGATAGGATGGTTCTGAAAATATTTTTCCTCTCCATGTTGGTTATTATTTCCATGCTATACTTTTCCATTATGTAAGTAGTCCTATAGGGGTTATAGGGTTTTCAGTAGTAAAAAAATTCCTACTTAAAACATAAAAGAAAGGAAATGGTTGTACAACATTATGTTTTCAATGGGAGATAGTTTTGAAATTGATGGGTTTTTTTAAAAAATGGCCTCTCTTATAAAGTGAAGTTAAGAAAACCATTTTGTTGAATTTTAATTGTGAAGCAAGTTTATTCTCCAAGAAATTGTTTATTTGAAAATTAATTTGATTGATGATTTTAAAATAGAAATTTGATTTCTCTAAAACTATTTTGACCAGGAAACTTTTTAATTAATTTGAAATTCAGTATAAATTAGGGTATAGGAGACCTTAGGTCACTTTTATAGTGGGGAGTACTATAAGAGAAAGGATGTTTTAGTAGTAGTATTTTATGATTTAAAGTATAGTGGAGTGTCTCTAGGTAAAATGATATATTGATATTAGTGAATCGATCTGTTTTTGAGAGTCACGCATCAGAAACATGGTGGTTATTTAGGATGAGTGGTAAAAATTGCTTAAAATTTTATCATTTGGATAATAAATGGATTTTGAAATGAGAATATGATCTGATAGTGATAAAGGTCATGTTGTCTTTGAGGAATGAATATGAATCCAGATTTTCCTCATAGGAAATAATAATAGTTGTCTAGATTTAAATTGTTCTAGTTTCATAATCTATAAGAGAGCCTATTTTATAAACACTCACCAAAACCACCAAGATGAACATTATCATAGTGACATTATCTAGTCATGAAGAAAAATGACAGACTCTATACTATTAATGGAATGAATCATAAACACAACCATTAGACACCTGATCTCAGATCATCCCATAGATATAGCAACCACATTGGATCTCCCACACATAACGAGATGTAAGGTTCATCATAATTGTAGAAAGACACAATATGACTTATTTTTATATGAAAATTCAATTAATCATGATTAACTACTAGGACACTAATTCTACTAATTTACCCTAAATCACCAAACCATGATCATATCACTTATACATGACTCAAAACACATCTCAATCATACACCTTACTTCAAGTTCATATTTATAAATTTTATCCAAAACAAAAAATATAATATAAATATAATATCATTTAATATAACACTAATTCATATCCCAATAATGATTTATGATTCTAATACATAAATCATAAAACTAACACAAATCACTAATGACCACAAGGTATTATATCAAAATATGTATTTACAACTTTATGATTACCTGAACACCACCAACTAGTTTGAACACTAGCTAAGGTGATCCAAAAAAATAGAATATACTAGGGTCTACCAATGCTTAACCAGCCTCCAGGCTCAAATTTATCAAAAACATTATCATATCAAGTAGTTTACAAAAAAACCATTCTTTCTTTCAAAAGTCACATAATAACTTATTTCTGAAGAAATACCCCATTTTTTACAACAATCCCATTATAATACATTATTTAGAGGAAACATTCCATGACTTACAATTTAATACCCTATGTCCTTTAATAAATAAATTATAAAACATAATACAAGAAATTCTATTTAATTTTCAAATCAAAACTAAATTTCATTTTAAAATAACTTTACCATTCTATTTTTTTAAAATAAACCATTACTAGTCAAACCCATTTTTTCAATTAAAACAATTTTATTGGTAAAATAATTTTCATCACCCCCCCCCCCCATTCCATTTCAAAATTCAGAACTTAATTTATTTGTTCTAAAACACTAGGTTTTTCCATGGTAGGAAATAGTATAAAATACCATCTTAGAGGAACACAATAAAAAAATCATCATTAAAATTATAAAAACTATTCAATATATCTAAGAAAACTCTAATAAAAATAATGATAACCAAAAAAAAAAAGAATAAAAAAATTAATTAAAATAATGCATTGGTATTAGTACTACCCATTATTCAATGAATTTGAAAGAATACTGCAATAAAAATATAGGTTAGTGTTTTATATACAAAAAAAATGAAAATGGTTCTTGGAAGAAGATATGATATATTTGGAACTCACCAATTTGATTATACCCCCCCCCCCCCCATTCCCAGGTATGTAGCACCCCCACCCTGCCCACAGAACCTATAAAACCTACAAACAAACAACTAAACCTGCAACAAACAAATAGAACCTACTCAAATAGCCACGATAAGCCACACTATCACCCCTCCTTAGTCAATTACTTTAAAAAAAACATCACCAACCAATATAAAAATAATGATAACATGAGAAAACGATTAATTCATTCAACCAGTGATAACATGAATACAAAACATCACATATATTCATTCAGAACAAGACATCAAAAATCAAATGTCATAAATATCATTCAATAATGTAAATAATAAATTTAGTCCCTCGTCAGCATCAATATCATCACCATCATCCTCACCCTCATCCTCACTCTCATCCGCAGCCTCATCCTCGTCCTCGCCCTCACCCTCTTCCTCATCATCATCCTCTCCCTCTTCCTCACTGTCATCCTCACCATCACCATCACCATCATTAGGAACTTCATCATCCTAACCACCAATAGGACTAATACTTGGTGCACTATATAAAGTACATATTTTAAATATATATGCATCACAATATATAGAAGTATCGGGTGGAAGTGATGGACATAAAACTTACATAAATTTCATAAATCCAGAGTTCTCCCTTTGATTCTTTTCATGCTCCTATATGACCATTTTTTCAGCCTTTTATACCTCCACTTGAGCTTGTAATGGTCATGAATTATCTTTTTTCAAATTGGTTCTACTAGAACTAGAACCTAAATTGGGATAATACCTTTTTGGTACAATACTCTTCCCTGGTCGATAGCATACTATGACATGTTGATCATCTACCAAAACCTGATGTAAGTTATCATTTGGCCCAAATTTATCAGATTTCTACTCATAAAGGTCCTCCAAAGAACCCTATTACAAATATAAATGTACTATTAAGTTATAAAATATATATTAAAATTTTAAATCAACAATGTAAAACTTACAATATGTTATTGTGTTGGTTCATTTACTGCACTTCTATATTTTTTCTTCCTGCTCGAGCAAAACAGTTTTGCTCGAGGCACACATCCTTAAATATTAAAAACCTCCCTCTACAATGAAATTGAATGTAGATGACCATAATTTAAAATATATTATTCATAATTAATTTCATAACAAAAATCAAATGGATATTAATTCTAAATGAAGATGAAAAGAAAAACATATCATAGATGAATTATTCCATTTACCCTTTATTTTTTGGCTATTTTATAGAATAGATCAAATTGTTAGCCATGTGTAACAAAACCATCATCTCATTTTAAAATAATGAACATTTTTTAGAAATAAAATTATCTTATAATATTAAATGAGTGTTTTACCTACTTCCTCTCATGGTTTGGAATCGTAGTCTGCCCCAAAGTGTGGAGGTATTTTGTAGCATCCTTGTTTTTTTATTTATTACTGAAAAATCTTAAAAAATAATTTTCAATAATAAAAAACAAAATATTATTGAAAATAATGGTAATTTTTATTCAAAAACCTCAACTTTTATTAATACCTTGAACTCGGTACTTATCCAATGAGAAATAATTTCTCGATAATATTCTACCGAACAACCATTCATGACAGGAGTGGCCTCTAAATTTTTACCAACTCTAGCATGCCATCCACTATATAACGCATGCTTGTATGCTCTCCATATATCACCTAAATCCATGAGTTGTGTTGTCCTCACAGCCTCACCATTGGAAAAACTAAAATGAAGATGGCACCAAAATATTAATTCATATAAATGCAATAATAATATAACATTAAATCCAACAAATTTTTTTACCCATTTTTGCACCCAAGAATTATCCATTACTTCATTTTACAGTTGTATCTAGGAGAGTGTGCTGATGGGAATGATGTCAGAGTATTTGGAAAGTGTCACCATAAAACTCCTACATTCATGTCAAATTTTTTCAATCATTTGGTTGTCTTCATTGTGCTCCACCATCAGCTGTGTATGGTTGTTCCACAACTCATGCATACATGTACACCCACACCTCATATCGTAAGATCCAACTATTAATGAAAAAAAAATATTATATCAATACATCTTATAATGAAAATAAATTATGGTAAAAAACATTTAATAGGGTTATATAAATATACATGAGGTAGTCTGATCAATGGGTACCACTATATCCATAACCTCTAAAGGAACATCAACCTGTATATATGGAGTGGGTGCTAATGTATTCTCTATAGGCTCAGAATGTGTCGGAGTAGTATTCGAAGAAGAAAGAATGTAGAAGCTTGTGGAGAAGAAAGTATAAGAAAAATAATATGGTATAGATGGTTATGAATATGAATAATATGGATGAGGAGTAGGAATCATCATTGGATAAGGGAAAGATAGGTGTGGAGGCTCAGATACAAATGGTGGTGAAAACATGGGTGGCCTAAATATCCTAGGTGTCTCTAACGACATTGTAAGATCAGAAGGTTTAGTAGATGGTATGTCTGGTGTAGGGATGGAGTGTGACTAGGTGCATCAAGTGGAGTGTGTAGCTCTACTACCACCCCCCATTGTATTTTCATCGTGAGAATTGGAACCACTAGGTTGGTTGGGGAATAACGGTCTCCTAGTTGGTGGATCATGATTAAAAGTTAAAAAAATTAATCACATGACATTATATGTTATTGATATATATATATTTGAAGTAAAATACTCACAATACGGAGGGACACCCATCTCTCTCATTTGGAAATTATTATCTATCATCCTTTTTCTTCGTATCTTCACAATGTGTTTTATTTCCTACATTTGAAAAAAATATGAAATTAATTAGAATTCTATAACTAATGTGTAATCCAAAAAAGAAAGAAGATGAGACATGACATAATTAAGGAATACCAATTATCAAACCAAATACAGGATATGTAGTGATATAACAAAAATATTTTATATTTAGTGGGAAGAATATCAAAACATAATACATGTCATAGAAAAATCAACACATTCAAATTAGCATGTTTAACATGAATATGATATAGTTTTGTTCTATTTTAAATTTGATCCAATTAAATTTTGGTTATTCCATTTGGTTCATTATGGTCAATTCATTAGGTCATTTTTCCTTTTTTATTTTTATTATGTCATTTGGTTCATTTTTGTCAATTTATTAGGTCATTTTTTCATTTTTAGTTATCTTAGATCATTTGGTTTATATTTTGGGTTAGGCCATTTTTTCATTTTTTTTTGTTAGGTCATTATTTTCATTGGTTTTTATTTTCATATTTATTAGTTTGACATGTCCAATTAAATTCATCTTATTTTTTGTTCTGATTTCATTATTTCAGTTTTGTTTGGTTTGAAAAGTTTGAATACAGTTCAATTCAATATTAGAGAATGTAACTCAAAGAAAATTGCAACTAGTAAATATTGAAAATGCACATGAAGGTCAATTTTGATATAGAATATTTGTAATCAATAGTAAATAAATTTGAATAGTACCAACCTTAACAACCCAAATTTATCTAAAACAAAATAATTGAGAACACGTATGGATTATTCTATATATTTACCACCGCAACTTTAGGTTCACAATAAACTCTAACAATTAAAGTATTGAGTCATCATAAGTAAAAAATAGATCAGGGCCAATGGGAAAATGGATGGTGTCAATTCCATCATCACCATAGTAAAAAATATGTCTTGGGATTACTTCAATAATGACACAAAATTCATTTCAAAGATGATATTTCAAATAAAAAACTTTTGTATGCATTGATTCCAATACATATGGTTCATCGGTGGAAAGAGTGTGATTCGTGTCAATAACTTTAAATCCACAATCATTAATAAATGTGTCATGCCTCATCATTGAATCAACCCACTTTCATTTCATTATAGTTAATTGACCATGAGAGTAATAATCCAATATTAGTATTTTCTCAAAGACTCCATAATAAGATACATTTTCAAATCAAGGTCTACTATCCAATACACTATCATAACAGTCGGTTGTGGTAGTTACCATAAAACCATCATGTTGTGTTCTCATGTTCATTTCTCGTTTAGTGATAATAAATTTGTACCCATTAATCACAATTGATTTTCCTTCATGAACCATGAAATTAGGACCAAAATCCAAAGCTCTCATTTCCTCAGAGAAAGGGTCGATGGGAAAAATCAATACCTAAAATATAAATGAATGTTAAACTTAATTAAATATTTATTTTATTAATTTATTATTGTAATATTTCTACCAGCAATTTTAACCAAGTAGAAAAATCTTTGCTATGAAAAGTATCTCTCCTTCTTAAAGATAAAGAACAATGCTTTCTATTTATCATTTATTTATGTTCCTTGCTGAAAAAAATAGAAATAGTTTAACAGATATGTAAAATTACATGAGATAAGATAATATATATATGTTCAATTTAATTCATGTATTCATCGAACAAATCACAATTAAAAAACTGTGTGATGTGCCATCTTTCGCTCTTTAAGGCTTGATGTGGTCAATGTATATGATCCAGGAATTCCAAGTAACATTTCATGATAGAACCTTTTAGATGATTTCTATTTCATCCATAAAACTTCAATGTACACATGTTTCTTTCTATTGGGTACATCCAAGGAAAATAAATTGGTCCTCCAAGAAGTATCAGTTGGAATATGGATAGTTAGATGCAATATGCATGTGAAAAATGATGGAGAAAATATTTTCTCTAAATCACACAAAATTAACGGTGCCTATGTCAACATTTTTTTCTAGAAATACTTTTAAAACTTCTTAGAACAAAGATCTCTAAAAATGGAACAACTGAATAACTAACACCCTTAAATTATTGGACATAAAATGATAGATTGTTATTCGAATAAACTCGTGCAGAAGGATTTGATAATCATGAGTCTTAAAAGATTTAAAATTCAACTCTCTTATGTTGACCCATTTTGATATGTTTCTTTAATATCCATCAGGAATTTTAATAGTTTATAGTACTTCTATAAATTGATTTTTTCTGTAGGTTTCATCACAAAAGAATCACACAGAACTTTCCATTTATTTTTACTGATACACACGGGATACAATTATGGTCTGATGCCCAATCCACCAAGTCACATAAAGATCATAAATCATATTTTGTATTTTCCTTGACATTTAGAATAATTAAAAGAAACATTACACATATATTATTTTCAATGTGAATTATGTCTAAGCAATGACATAAAAAATTTGTTGACCATTAAGGAAACTCGAAGAAGATACTTCTCTTCTTCCAATTGTAACTAGTTTCAGTGGAAACATTCTTCCTCTTTCTAGATTTTATCTGACCCTACCTGAATAAAAAACTAAAATCTTGAAATTCATTAAGAACATCAGTTCCAGACATATGTTGAGGTGGATTTATGATCTACATGGTATTTTAAAATCTTTGACGATTATTCCTATAAGGATAGTCCATTGGAAAGAATCTTCGATGTCCTATAAAACTGAAACTACAGTGATATTTTAGTCTTTTGGATAGTGTATTATTTATACAAAAATTAAATGATAGTTTTCCCTTCATCCTCCATCCAGATATCATTTCATAATTAGGAAAATCATTGATCATATACATCAGCGCAACACACATCTGAAATATGTCTTTTGAACATGCATCATATGTTCACACTCCCACATTCCAAATATGTTTCAAATCTTTTATTAAAGGTTGAATTTATACATCTATATCATTTTCAGGATCATAAGGTTAAAATATGAGTATACTCATGAAAGTGAAAGGTTTTTTCATACACATCCATAGAGGGAGGTTATAAATGTGTATGAAAATTTTCTATGTGCTATGAAAAATAAAGATCTACCCAAATGGATTAAAACCATCACATTAAAAACCCAAACTCACATTACAAACATTAGTTATTAAATTAGGATATCGATCATTAAATGTATTCTATGCAAATAAATTTTCATGGTGAACCAACTCATTTTTATTTTTCTCTCTCAATATCATTCCATTGCATTTTTATTGATATTTCATTAGAAATAAAAATGATCTAGAGTCTAGGGATCAATGGAAAGTGTCTTATTACTTTCTATAGCACACGGGATGGTGTTCCATTATCTTTTGGCTTCCATTAGTATGTGATGCATTTTATACAATCATTTTGTTCAGCAATTTTCCTCCCAAAATAAGCTAAAATATTTCATCCAAGCATGAATTTGTTTTTGAAAATCCAAGTTTTGCAACTTACTTCCATACCATACAATGGTTTGATGGAATTTCTACATCATCTGTAAGTAAGTCCTTCAAAAAGGTGAGAATTTAATCAATGTAAGTATTATAAATACCATATATGTTTTTCCTATGAAACAGCCGGATTAAAAATTCTAGATTTTTCATTTTACCACATTGTCAGTATACTAGAGTCATGGCAGCATCATTCAATTTTTTTTACCCTATCAATGTCATCATTTTCATTACATGCATCATGTGTGCTCGTATCGAAGTCTTCTTGGGACAGTATCCCTTTTCATGATGAAGAATAGATGGAAACCGGACATCTAATAAATTCTCTAATCTAGTCTTCTCATTCGAATCATAAACATTTTGAGATTGTATTTTCTCCCCATTGTGATACCACACATAGTAGTTTTTTTGAAAACTATATTTTTTTATATGGTAGATAACTTCTTCATGACTAAACTAAGGTCTTACAACATAATTATAACATGGTAAATATATGTGACCACTATCTAATGAATTATTAAATGAAAAATCTAAAAAACTCTCCAATTTTTTTGAAAATCACTTGAGATCTGATCAATTTTATACATACATCTTCTATCCATTATATAAAAAAATGTTATATTCCATGTCATAAAAGCAATGAAATAATATTGAAGTTAAATCGAAAAATATATTTAAGTAAATAATAATTGTTCAATTTATATGAAACCATAACTAACACACTAGTCTATATGAGAATCATAATATAAAAGAAAACAAAAAACTATATATATAAAAAAGTACTATAAATATAAAACCATGATATTGAATTCCATTATATCAATGACTAATAATTATACATAATACTGCACAAAATTGTGTTTATAATTATTGTTTTTATTTTTTTATCTTATTCAACTCACTTTTCATATAATGTTATTATTATTCTATAAATTCATGTATAAAATATTACTATTTATATGTAATCATATTCTATGTAGTATAGTCACTCGGTTGGGGTTGTTTTTTTTAGTTCAAGTGAATAAAGTTTTGTTTAATTTCATTTGTTTCAATTTGGGATAGTTTGATTTAAAGTGGGTTAGTTTGGTTTAAATCAGTTCTATTTACTTTGGTTCAAATTAATTCTATTTGGTTTGGTTTGGTGTTGTTTGATATGGTTCGGTTCAATTTAGTACATATTGGTTTTATTCAAATTGGGTCATTTTGGATTGGTTTAGTTCAAATATTTTCATTTCAAGTTTTTTTTGTTTGGGTTGGTTTAGTTTAAAACTATAAAATATCATTTAGGTCATTTGGGTTTGGTTTAGATAAATTCAATTAAATTTTCTTCACTTTGGATTTCTTCAAATCAATTTATTTATGTTCTAGTTAGTTGATTTTGTTTGGTTATATTTGGGTTAGTTTAATCTGGGTTTGTTTGGTTTATTTTGGGTTGGTTCGGTATAATTCAATACATTTATTCTATTTCATTATATATTTTCTATTTGATTCAGATTAGTTTTGGTCATTTCTATTTGTTTATGATTATTTTAGTTCTATTCAATTTATTTTGGTTGGGTTTGGTTTTTTTACTTGGTTTGGGTCGGTGCATGCCTATCAGGTTTTTATTTAATATTTTTAAAGTTAGTTAATTTTTATCATTATTGTATAATTTCTTTTATCTACATTCAATTTAGTTCAATTGTTTTTCTTTTAGTTAAATTTTATGTAGTTTAGTGTATTTTAGGTCTAATCAAGTATAATTGTGTCAGATCAAGTCATTTCAATTTAATTTAGTTGGTTTGGTCAAGTCGGTTCGCTTATGATATAGATAGGATTTCTTAGTTTAGTTAGGTTTCAGTGTGTAAAGGTTTTATTAGTTTAGTTCATTTATTTTAAATCCAAGTTAGGTTGTTTTGGTATAATTTAGTTTTCTTAGGGTCTGATCAATTCATTTCAATTTAGGTTATTTATTTTTGAATTATTTCTTCATGGTACATTTCACTTTTTTTAGTTTGGTTCAATTACATTTTTTGTTTATGTTGTTTCATTTCAACTAAATTTGGTTCTATTTGGTTAAGAGTTAATTTTGATCTATTTCATCCCATTCGATTTAGGTTGATTTGGGTAATGTCAACTTAGTTTAGTTTGGATTGGGTTGGTCTAAAGCATTTCCATTCATATAGGTTTGGGTCCCATTTGTTTAGTTTGGTTCAGTTCAATGTAGTTTGGGTCAGGTCTGGTCATTGTGGTTTTATATTACAGTTTGAGTGATAAGTTATGTAATGAGTATTTCTTTACAATAAGGTGTAGTATAGAGTATTGTTAATGGTTATGTTAGATCATGCTTTCTATTTTATTTATAAATTATTATATGGGTTTAGTAGGGAATGCAATTTATTATTCATGTTTTTGAACTATTCTCCAAATTGAATCTAGATGAGAGATGGATTATATTATGGAGAATCATCATCCTCTAGAATAATTCATGTAATATTCTATGTGTTATATATATAAATAACATTTAGATTCATTTTAAGGGGTGTCATGGAATAATATGTATTTGGTGGAGGATTTAATGCTTATGGAGTTATGAGTACAAATTTATACCTATTAGTATCAAATATTAGTGAAAATGTGGTATATATTTATACTATAAGTATTCTTGAGGGTTGATGTCTCATTTTTATTGATTGTAATAGATGCACGATGGTTTAGAGGAGAGAACCTAGGAGAACAAGTGATTAATGTCTATTACATCTACCCAAGGGTTAGGTTATCATTAAAAAACTAATTCAACTATATATCTTGATCTAAGACTCACTAAAATATATATTTTTCATTCAATCAACCATGATCACATTCATAAAGTTGAGATAATAAATTCAATCAATTACATATTTAAATGATCTCAAGTTAAATCATATATCATATCACCTTTATGTAATTCACAAGGTGATAACATTATCTAATATCCTATCATGAATTATGCTCAGATTAATGATTCCTCAAAATAATTTTACTCAAATAACCATGAAAACAAAACAACCTAGAATCAAAAGTTATGATCTATACCTATAAAAGAATGTATCATAAATCATAGTGTAAGTAATCTATACATCATTTAAATCAAGAACCAACTTTGTTCAAAATAAAATAAGATCTCATCTTTAGGTTAATACACTCCTCCCCTAAGTATAGATAATAATTTTATAGAATTTATAATTAACCTATTAAATTGCCTCATTGTAGAAAAAATAACATACCTAAAAAATCATCAGAATGTAACATATCACATCCATCATCTCACTACTCACCAAAATTAAATATCAATATATTATTGGAAATCAATATCAGGAAAAGAATATAAAAATGGGTCATCAAGGTGGGATGAAGATTAAAAATATAAATTTCACTATAATAATGACTATAATTATCCATTAAAGAATGAAAAAAATCAAATAATGAAATAAATGCAATCCCTTAATAAAATCAGAAAATAGGTAGTCAAAGAGGACCCAACATTCAAACAAAAAAATGTTTGTCACTTATCCCACACACACCCAAACTCTAATCATGTCATCTCACTAACATAATATATATTAGAATCTATTAATCTAAATCCTCGGTATGGAAGTAGGAGTAAGACCATTTTATAAGAAATCTGGGAAAAATATTGTGTCATCACCACTCTACACATAGAGATATCTTTTTTAAAACAAATAACAATAAAATATGGTGAAACTAAATGAGGGGAATACTAAATGATGGATATAGAACTCACAAATTTGATTTTAAAGAAAAAAAGATGAAAAGATAAGTTGGGTTTGGATTGTTGTGACTAGGGAAGAAGATGAAAGGCACTCCCAGGGCTCACTGTTGATAGAAATCAGATCTGAGGAGTGCAGGTCGTGGCTATGATTTAAGGGGAACTCTATACCAATGGTTTTTTAAAACCATTGGTATAGAAATATTGAGAACTATATACCTATGGTTCATTGGAACTATATTTATTTCCTTATAAATTTCAACCTATACCAATGGTTTTAAAAAACTATTGGTATACATTTGATTTTCAGGAACTTATTCCAAAAAAATCATAAAACTGTTGGGATAGTATAATTTCTAAAGCATATACCCATGGTTTTGGAAAACTATGGGTATATCTCCATTGGTATATCTATTATTTTTAATAGTGCTTAGATATCCACTGGACATGCTCCTAATGGATTTTCTAAAGGTGGGGAGCATGTCATTATTTTTAGATGATGGACGATGGTACCTATTGAGATTAGATATGATGTGTTGATGGAGTTCCATACTTCACCCTTAGAGGTACATCCAGGTGTGGAAAATATGTACTAGGAATTTTGGTGATAGTTCTGGTGGCCAAGGATGAAGAAGAGAGTTGCAGAGTTTGTCTCTTGATTCCTTACTTGTTAGCCAGTGAAGGTTGAACACCAGGTTCCAGTGGGTTTAACTCAACCCCTTGGAGTTCTAGAGTGTAAGTGGGAAAGGATATCCATAGAATTCATGATGAAGTTACCACATATATCCAGGGGACATGATGTCATCTAGGTGATCATTGAACAACTCACCAAGCCAACCCACTTCCTATCTATTTGAGAAAAAAGTTCAGTTGAGAGCATAGAATGCCTATATGTGTGGGAAATATTCCAAATACATGGAGTTCCCATGATGATCATATCTAAAAGTGGTGATCCCTTCACATATCTATTATGAAAGGGATTATAATAGGCCTTTGGTAATTAGTTACGTTTGAGAATGAATTTCACCCCCAGACTAACTGCAAGACTGAGTGGACTATTCAGGTCATGGAGGACATGCTACAGGATTGAATGTTAGACTTTATCCATAGTTGGTATAATCACCTACCATTAGTAGAGTTTGTGTTCAACAATAGCTACCATCCCACCATCGTTATGGCATCATTCAATGTCTTGTATGGGCAACCCTGTCGGTCACCACTATGTTGTACCAGTCTAGGAGGGTCATCACTTATTTTCTTGGAGTTGGTGCGAGCCACTACAGAGAAGGTGTAGATCATCCAGGAGTAGATGAGGAATGCACAGAGCCATCAGAAGTCCTATATGTACTGATAGTGGAGGCCTTCAGAGTTTGAGTAGGGATACCATGTGTTCCTGAGAGTCTCACCTTGACGTGGGCTGCGGAGATTTGGTCAGGACAACAAGTTATCTCTGAGATTCATTAGCCCTTTCTATATGTTGTGCAAAGTTGATGAGATGGATTATCACTTAGCTCTACCCCCATAGTTGGACTGGGTACACAGCGTCTTCTACATATAGTAGCTGAGGAGGTATGTGCATGACCCGTCGCATGTTATCGATTAGGGAGATATGAACATCGAGGATGGAGATACTTTTCTAGAGTACCTGGTAGAGATTGAGGATTGGAGGGAGAGGATCATTCATGGGTAAGAGATTACTTTAGTGCATCTTGGGTGGCATCAATGGAATCTTTAGGAGAGTACCTAGAAACAAGAGACAAATATGCATGATCAGTACCCACATCTCTTTATTTAGTCTTTTTCTTTGGATTTTCAGGATGTAAAGTGTCACAAACCAGCCCAAGTACCCTGGAAACCCGGTAACCGATATGGTCCTGACATGGCCCGAAGGGAGTTCCCGGTCCCCACGGGCTGATGACTAGCACCTAGAATCATATAAAATGATAGAGGTGGTGATTTTTTCCACAAAAAATGTGGAATAATATAAACAATTTAGTATTCATACAAAATAAAACTCTACAGGGGGTAGTGTACCAAAAGTAAAATAGGTAAACAGCCCAAAAGTACTATAGTAAAGTATGAGAAAAATAGGAAAAACTGCCCATGTCCAAATGGATGAAACTCTCCAATCCCCAAGGATCAATAACAACTACCACCAAGTGGCACCTTACCCCAGCTCAGACTTGGAAGAAAATAATCTACAAACACCCGAAGGCACAGGTAAGGTGTGAGCCAAAATCCCAATAGGTTCTCACCAAGGATTCCATAATAGATTCCAACATTTAATTAATAAATTAAAGCTTTCAAATTTATATAAAAATTTATGGGAGTTAAAATTATAATTAAAAAAATCAATGCTTTACATTTTAAATAATGGAAATACTTTAATAAAATGGCTTCACAAACAATTTATATAAAAAAAATTATATAAATTCATTAGGAATGTAAAACAGTTTAAAAACACTCACACATATCTATATCTCATTTATAAACAAGTTAGAAACATGGTCATCTTCCAAAAGGTATGATGGTTCCAAGCTACAGGATATCTACACACTCGAAGGTGATCATGAAAATACGTGTATACATGCGTCCCTCTAACACTAGCCAAAGGAAACTCATCAGCATACCATCGGGGATGTGACATGGTGTAATAGGATTATTTTAGTTGTAAAAAATCAAAAGAGTGTTATCCCAATAACTCGCTAACTACTTAGTCTTTCATATTCTCTAGTACAACAATGATGGGAAATTTATTTTAAACCTTTTTAAAATACAATTCATCCCATTCCCCCATTTCAAAATTTCCAATTTTCCATTTAAAAACCAAAATGGATTTTTAATCAAAACATGCCTTTTCCAAGATAAAGACATTGGGTTTCTATCAAAATCATTTCGATCTATTTTCTCAAATAAAATTTTGAAATTAATTTCATAATTTAAATTCAGAAATTAAAATTCCATAATTTTCCATCAATTTATCAAAAACACCTCAATTCAATAGAATTGGGGGGTTTCTGCAATTTCATGCCAAAATCCAATTTCACATCTATATATTCCAATTCAATGGAATTGGGTTTAAAATAAACTAATTTAAAGTAGTATCAAGAAATTGAATTTAGATTGAAAATTTTAATTTAAATCAAGCAATTCATGGTTAATAAAATTTGGAAATCATAACATAACCACCTACCTTTCTCATGGAAACACAAATCTCACAATGAAACCCACCAACAAGAAAGAAGGCATAGAAGATCTAGGAGATCAAACTAGAAAAAGGATTTGAAAGAATGGAGTTTAGATCCATCAATCCCTAGATGATCTATCAAACTCCAAGGAATAAAAGAGAAGGAGATGAAGTGGTAGGGAGAACACATACCTGGTGAGTCACACTGCAACCACAATGTTGATCAATCACTGAAAGAAATAACCCAGATGGGTTTGAGGGATCCAAAACCACCTTGTATTGGATCTTGGTTAGAGAGAAATTTAAAACTGGAGAGGATGAAAAGAAAAATCAGCCAGCTTGCCTATTAAAAACAACCATCAGGAATTTACATAATGTGTAGCCCAATTACATGTTGTGTAATTGAAAAATCCCTTAATCACTGAAAAAACTATTTACATTTGATAAAATCATATTTATTATTGTTTTTGAATTTACACATCATGTAACAGATTTACACGGCATGTAAATTCCCAAAAAATAGCAGAAAAAGTAGGTTTTATGATGAGAATATAACAAATTTTCAACTTCACCGTCATAGGTATCCTCTTAGTTCCTTCTCATCCCTACTAAGAAAATTAGAAAGGGAAACCATGACAAGATTTAAAACATGCCTGTCATAAAGGTAACATAATGTTACAATCTCCCCAACATAAAAACTTTTTGTCCCCAAAAATTCTATCAATAATATTCTATATCAAAAAGGTGAGGCCACCACTCTCTTATCAATTCATCATGCTCCAATGTCTCATAGAAATTTGAACTGTGTTGCCATAGCACTCAAACCAAAGGTATCTCCCTCCCACAAAGTACTTTTTTTCCTAATCAACTATCTTGACTGGCCATTAATTCATTGATAAATCAAGTTCAATATCAAGATCACTCCATCTTTATACATGATATGGATCAAATAGATACTTTCATTTTTAAGATACATGGAACACATTATGTATCGACGTCATCTGTGGTGGAAGTTCTAAGGGATAAGACACTTCCCCCACCTGCTCAACAACCTTAAAAGCACCCAAAAAACAAGGAGCAAGTTCCCATTTCCTCCCAAGTTGTCGATGACCCAACTGAGGTGAAACTTTCAAGAACACCTGGTCACCTTTTGAAATTACAACAACCTGTGAGAATGATCAACATAATTCTTATACTGACTCTGTATTGTCAACATTATCTGATGAATCAAATGAATATTTTATGTCATCTCTTGAACAATGACTTACCCAACTAAGGAAATTTCACCAATCTCTAACCAACACAACAAAGATCTATAAGTTTTTCCATATAAGGCCTCAAAAGTAGTCATTCTGATCATATACTAGTAACTATTGTTATAAGTAAACTCAACTAGCCCAAAATGATCATCCCAAGCTCCACCAAAGTTGAAAATATTGGAGTGGAGTATATCATCAAGAATATATATAGATATTTCTTTCTTTCCATCCAAGTGTGGATAGTATTCCATGCTTAAACAGACCTAAGATCCCAATACCTCCTGAAGGCCTCTCCAAAAGTGATAAGTGAACTGAGGATCCCTATCTGAGACTATAATAGACATAAATCTTTACAAACGAATAATATCTTTCATATAGAGATTTCCCAACTTCTCAACTTTGGTTGTATCTTGAATGGGTATAAAGTGATATGATTTGGTCAGCTAATCGATTAGAACCCATATCGCATTCTTCTTCCTCTGAGTACATGGAAACCCAACCACAAATTCCATATAGATCTCATCCCACTTATAATTAGGAATTGAAAGTGGATAAATAAAACTAAAAGGTTTATGATGTTGGTCCTTAACATATTGGCATGTATAACAATGATATACAAATTCAACAATGCACCTTTCATACCTGGTCAATAGAATTTACGTTGTATGTCAAAGAACATCATTTTGGTTCCTAGGTGCATTGCCCATTGGGAGTTGTGGAAATCTCCCATCACAGATTTCCTTACCGCTAACGACACAAAAAAGTGATTATGATAGCATAGAATGCCCTCTTTGGAGAATGACCACTTAGTAATAGTCTCCATGCCATAAAAAGAGTATCCAATGCTACAAAACTCATTATCAATCTATTACTCTGGAACAATCAATTTGAGAAGAGTGGATATAAACTGTGCAATGTAAAAAGAAACCTCATCCCTTTATTCCTAAACTACGATATGAAACTAGGAAAAGAGAGCTATCAAGTTCCACTCTTCTGGCGATTCTTTCACAACCTAGGTTGGAAGTTTCCTACTCAAGGCATCTGCAATGACACTCCCTTTCCTCAAGGTATAGGTGATGTCAAAGTCAAAAGATTATAGGTATTCCACCTAATGCCTCTAGCGAAGATTCAAATATTTTTTATAGAAGATATAACTTAATATATTATGGTCTGAAAACATAGTAAACCTTTCTCTGTAAAGGTAATGTCACCAAATCTTAAGATATTTCATCACAACATCATGTTCAAGGTCATGGGTTGGATAATTTTTATCATGTAGCCTAAGCTGATGAGAGACATTGTAAGATCCCATCTTTTTTCAAGTATGACTCTTATAAAATTTTTGGTCAAAATGGGTTTTTTTTATTTAATCCATGTCTATAATTAATTAAAAACCTCAAAAATTTACACCCCTTGTAACTATATTTCACCATGTATCATCATGTCACGAAATTAAATTTCACTATGTGTGATATTACACCACATGTAATTAGATTTCACCATAAGTAATATTACACCATGTGTAATCAGATTTCACCATGTGTAATATTAAACCATGTGTAATCAGATTTCACCATGTGTAATCTGTACTAATTATTTTTAAAGGGTTTGATGGGATTTCACTTGGAAATGGGAGAAATAGTTATACTACATGAAATGGGAGATCACATTGTGTAATTTGGATTCCTAGTGAATTAAAAATGCACATCCAGCAATGTGTAACCCTCAAAAAACCTTTATAATCACCGCGGATGCTCCACACACCATAGTATTTGTTCACGGATGCTTCACACGCCATTTTTATTGGACCTAAATTCCTAATCACACCTCCGCCTTCAATCGAAGACCCTCTGCGCACCTCCCTCATTAATGTGGGTCTTCTACTGTTGATTTTTAGAAGTTTTCTTCGATTCAGAAGTGATCTAACAGCAGATCTTGGATGTCCAGACCTAGATTTTTAAGGTATGCCTTCTGGTTACTAATATAAATCTAGATCTGTTGCTAATGGATTACCTGGTTCTTGTTGAGAGGTGTTTAGGAGAGGATTTCTATCGCAAATGTAGGAATTTTGTTGTCACTTCCTCCACTTTCAAGGATTCTGATCTCAATAATGTTTTGTGATGTATTCTTGATTGATTATGCCCAATTTGGGGATATTCATTGGCGATCATTCTTCATCATTGATCTTGAGGTGGGTGGTCTAAAATTAAAATCCCATAGTCTTGAATACCAGTATGTGTATGTAATTTTATAATTTCTATTAGATGTTTAGAAATTGAATTATTGATTAAATTAATTTAATTTGGTGAATAAATTAATTAAAGGAAATGTGGAATTAGGATGTTGGGATTTTAGATCACGAACAATTAATTTTTAAATTAATTATGGAGTTATTAATATTGTTTAACTTGATTAATTAATTGTATAATTAATTAATATGGAAGGTTTGGATTATGAAATTTAGATTTGAATAATTAATTGTCGAATTAATTATTAATATGTAGAAATTGTGAATGAAGAAATTTATTGTGGAATTAATTATCGGATTTGGAGTATGTGAATATTGATTAATTAATTGATGAATTACTTAATTGTATATACATGGTTACTTAATTGATGAGTTAATTAACATGATCATTCAAATGTGTGAGTTAAGGAATGGTAACATGGTCATTCAAATGCATGATTGAAGGAATGGTCATTCAAATGTGTGAGTTAAGTAATTATAACATGGTCATTCAAATGTGTGAGTTAAGGAATGGTAACATGGTCATTCAAATGTGTGATTTAAGTAATAGTAGCATGTTCATTAAAATGTTTGAGTTAAAGAATGGTAACATGGTCATTCAATTGTGTGGTTGAATAGAGAATATTTATTAACATGATAAACTTTTTATTTATGAATTATATTTAATTCCTTATAGAAATGAATACACTATTATTGACTGGTTTTGTTTTAGACATCATTGGTGGTGGCCTACTGAGTTATGCTCACACCCTACTCAGGTTGCCAGATTGGTACCCAAATAGACTTTATTGTTACATTACATGTTAAGGGAAAAGGCCCTGGATTAGATTGATGATTGGGGATGGATCTTGGTTGAGGGAATCATATGTGGTTAAGGACCCACTTGGGAGTCATTGGTGTCTTTATTTTTTATTCTTTACTTTTTTACACTTATATTTACATTTCATGTTTCACTTTCAAGTATTTCCATTCTTGTTT
This sequence comes from Viscum album, assembly GCA_963277665.1. Classification (NCBI taxonomy): domain Eukaryota; kingdom Viridiplantae; phylum Streptophyta; class Magnoliopsida; order Santalales; family Viscaceae; genus Viscum; species Viscum album. The sequence goes on from OY728152.1 coordinate 1,491,416,863, forward strand.
ATTCTTGCGACATTTGTATTTTTATGATTAGTTATGCTTCCACTATTGCTTGTTTACTTCTGCTGTTGTTTTACTCTAATAAAAGAGGGTATATTCTCCCCACAACTGACTTACCAGACCCTTTCTCCTAGTCGACAGCCTCTAGTGTACAGGGAGGCGTGCCTAAGGTCACATGGTCCACCGGCTCAGGGCACCATTGCATGGCACCCAGATCGGGACGTCGCAAAGTGGTATCAGAGGGATGTTATTTTATTCTTCTTTTTTCTTACTGTTTGGGGAAATTTAGATAGTATACTAGGAAGAGTTGGGGGCTTGGTTATGAGCTCATACATGGGAGTTTCAAACCCATGTATGGGGGAAAACCCAAGTACTCAGGTTGGGATTGTTGTTATTTTTGTTTGTTGTTATACTTGAATATTATTTCACCTTCGGTGACATACTTGTTGTGTGATGTGAATATTATTTATAAAAAAGTTGAGTATTGATTTGTGGCCCAAAATGGAATGAGAGTTGAGTCTGCATGCATCATTATAGGTACTTAGGACTGTTTTGTGACATGCATCATTTTAGGCATGCACGGGAAAAAGGGTTATGGGTAAGGTGTTGAACTTAGACTTTTTTTCCTTATTGTGAATTTAAATTAATAAAGGTTCCAAATATTAAATTGAATGTGGTAAAATGATAAAAATAATAATAAATTTGTGTCTAAATAATAAACTTGATTAATGATAATGTGTTTACCCATGTTAACCAGGACCTATTTATAGGACGGTTAAGGGTAGTGATAACGCCTCGGTTTTGACCATGTGATGAGACTTGGGGAAAAGTCTTGTTGTGTTTCTCTCTTATGTAAAGGTGTTAAATTTTTGAACTATGTCCTAAGATGAATGTTTTTATTTTTATAGATATGCCTCCATGATGATTCTTGTTGAGGGGGTGACTAAAGGACATGGCGGTGGATGATCCTCCAGTAGTGGAACCTGAGGCACTGATAGTGTCAGGTGAGGAATTCGAAGAGCAGTTATGAGAGAACATAAATAATTTCATGAAATTTATGGAAAGAGACCTAGGGTGGGTTTTGAAAATCATGTTTGATATAATGAGTGAGTCTCAGTTTTAGTACCCTCTAACTTTTACTAGAGAGGGTGGACCTGAGGGAACTAAGTTTTGGATCGAGTCCATCTAGACTATACTTGGCCATTTAGAGACTCCTGTGGATAAGAGAGTAAATTTGGAGGCCTATATCTTACATGGTCAATATAAGTGTTGGTGGTACATTCAGACTCAAAATGGACAGTAAGAGACTATGGAATGGAAGGAATTTCAAGATAATCTCTTCGAGAACTTTTACCCAGAGATTCTTAGGCAGGAAAGAGTATATGAGTTCATGAGATTGAGTCAGAGGAGCTTGTCTATGATGAACGATGCTAGATGATTCATATATTTTCATCAATTTACTCCAACATTGGAAGGAGATGAGGCTACAGTGGAAAAGAGGATTCAAGGTAGACTTAATTGTGAAATTAATTCCCATGTGAATATCTTCAGGCTAAAGAATTTTTCAGAGGTGGTGAATTAGCTTCTCATCTCTGAGGAGAACCTAATGGAGAATTCTAGTGGTGTGCAAGATATTCCTACTAGACAGTCATGTGGTACAAATTTTGAGAGTAGAAAGTGACATTATGAAGATGTTGTCCTAGGCAGTAGGAAGTAGAGTAGTCAGACATAGGGGTTAGTTACACAGTACCTTTCTCTAGTGGTTTGCTGCCTGTGCGGTTGGACAGGATACTATCATAGACACTATACCCAACCACTAGTTGAGTATAGATCTTGTAGATATATGGGACATATATAGAGGTTCTATATAAACCCAATGAAATCAGGTAATGATGGAGGATCTAGATAGAACCATTGTGCAGGAAGGGGTCCTTTTGCACCATATTAGTCTGGAAGCTGAAGTTCTACTGGACAAGGTGATAGAGGTAAGGGAATGGTTCTTCTGGGAAAGATCACCCATATCAATATATTATTGTAACTCATGGGAGTCAGACATCATCACAAGGAAGAGGGGAAGGACAGTTTCGTGTGGTGCAACCTACACTTGTGGATAGCGAGGTTGGGTCATCAATAGTGAGAGGTACTATTTTAGTGTCATCTACTTTATCAAGTTTTTATTTGATATTGGTGACTCTCATTCCTTTATATCTACAAAACGTTTTAATGGTTTGAGGTTAGTGGTGGAGTTTTTGAGTGGGGTTATGATGATAGATACACCCTTGGGAGTATAGTCTAGAGACATCTGTATGTGCAAGGGATGTTCTCTTGAGATCAGAGAGTGTCATTTTCTATGGGATATGTATATTCTTGACATGTTATACTTTGATCTAATTATGGGTATGGACTAGATAATCACATACCAAGACCACATAGATTGTTGCTATAGGAGGGTGATGTTTACATATTCTTTGGGTGACCATTACATTCACCGTGGGGAGTGGGATATCCAGGCAGGCCGAGCAGGGCCAATTAATCAGCAACTAGGAGAGACCACAACTCAAGTTTCTAGTCTTTTACTAGATGACAAAGGTGTTTGGCAAGATTTCCTTCCACCAGTAGTAGAACTGCTTCAGGATGTATTTCCTGAACACTTCTCAGGACTGCCACCTAAGAGAGATGTGGAATTCACCAATGATCTCATGTTATGGATGAGAAAATATCTATTCCATCATACATAATGGAACTAACCAAGATTCAAGATCTCAAAGATAAGTTGGATGAATTGAAGGATAAAGGATTTATCCAACCGAGTACACCACCTTGGGGATCACCTGTGTTATTTTCAAAGAAGGTTGACATGAGTTTACATTTTTGTGTCAATTACTGTAAGTTGAATAATATGACTGTGAAGAACTAATATCCACTTTCATGTATCAATGATCTTTTGACTAGTTAAAGGGAGATTGTGTGTTCTTGAAGATTGAATTGAGATCAGGGTATCATCAATTGAGAGTTTAGACCTTTGATATAATGAGGACTGCTTTCAGGAGCAGGTATGGGTTTTATGAGTTTTTCATAATTCCATTTGGATTGACAAACACACTAATAGTGTTTATATCCTTGATGATCATGATATTTCATCTATATCTAGATTATTTTGTAGTGGTGTTTGTGGATGAAATCTTGGTATACTCCAAGACTCATGACGATCATTCCCAACATCTTGACATCATCTTGAGTACACTAAGAGAGCATCAATTATACACCAAGATATCAAAGTGTCCATTTTGAATTGACTAGGTATACTTATTGGGGAACATCACCTTGGAGGAAGGTGTGTCAGTGGATCCAGAGATAGTTCAGGTAGTGGTTTCTTGGGAGAATACCAAGAATATTTTCGATATCTGAAGATTTTTGGGATTAATTGGATATTACAAGAGTTTTATCCAAGACTTTTCTCAATTGGCAGTGCCTCTTTCATTCTTGACCAAAAATGGGATAAAGTTTGAATGGTCAGATGCTTGTGATAAATCTTTTCAGGAGTTGAAGAAGTGGATGATGTTGGAACCAATTTTGATCCTACCTAAGTCAGGTGAGGAGTACATGGTGTATTGTGACACTTAAGGGATCGGACTTAGAGTAGTGTTGATGTAAGGAGATAGAGTAGTCACATATGGGTTTCGATAGATGATAACACATAAGCAGAACTACCCTATGCACAACCTTGAGTTGGTAGCAATTGTTTATGCTTTAAAGTGTTGGTGGCATTACCTATTGGGTAAGAAGTTTAATGTGTTTACCGATCACAATAGTTTGAGATACATCTTCTCCTGATGGGATTTGAATATATGGTAGCAGAGATGGGTAGAGTATATTCATTCATTTTATTTTGATCTCACATATACACTCTGGAAGGGAAACAGTGTTGTTGATGCTTTGAGAAGGATGTATCTGACTCAGGCGGTTTGGGAGTCTAGTGCTGAGTGGAAAATGATGATGTTGTTAGCTGAGATGCATATTGTGGTTTAGGAGAGTCAAGAGCAGATGAATATCGTATCAGTTTTAGTAGAGTATACTCTTTTGAGACATATCCAAGATATAAATTTTGAGGATCTGGAGTTCTTTTCCTTGAGGGAAAACTTTTAAGGTGGGGAGACACAATCGGACTAGATGATAGATGAGGATGAGATTATTTATGTGAAGGATTTAGTGGTTGTTCCAACAAGCATGTGAGAGTATCTCATGTAGGAATTTCATTCCTTGAAGTGGGCGGTGAATCTAGGTGTGACCAAAATTTACCATGACCTTTGATGACAATTTTGGTGGTCGGGCATGAAGAAGGAGATAGTAGGGTTTGTGACACGATGATTCACCTGTCAGTAAGTGAATGCAGAGCATCAATGACCTAGAGAGTTACTACAACCATTGCCTATTCCTAAATGGAAGTAGGATGAAATGGCCATGGATTTTGTGGTAGGTCTTCCAAATACTCTTACAAAGAATAATTCTATTTGGGTCATTATGGATCAACTAGAAAAGGTAGTGCATTCCTTGCTTATAAGGGAAACCTTCATAGTATAGTAGTTGGGAGAACTGTATGTTTGGGAGATATACCGTATGCATGGGGTGACACAAACTATAGTATCATATTGTGATTCATTATTTACTTCACACTTTTAGTAGGGCTTCAGAAGGAACTTGGTACACAGGTATTATTGAGTATGGATTTCCACCTATAGACAGATGAGCAGTCGGAATGTACTATACAGGTGCTTGAGGATATGTTGTGGGCAAGTGTTCTAGACTTCGGTGGGTCTTGGGAGAAACACTTGACTTTAGTGGAGTTTTTCTTTAAAAATAGTTATTAGGAAACTATAAATATGGAACTATACAAAGCTCTTTATGGTAGGGCTTGTAGATCACTGCTATACTGGATGGAAGCAGGTGATTCAGACTTGTTGGGACCAAGTCTCATATAGGTGACATCAGAATAGGTGTAGTTGATTCGGAAACATATGGATACAACTCAAAGTAGGCATAAGTCATATGCTGATAGATGGAGATGACCCTTAGAGTTTGCATAGGGTGGTCTTGTATTCCTTTGGGTTTCGCCTAGGTTGGGTCACCATAGGATATGGAGATAGGGCAAGTTGTCACCCAAGCTTATTGGACCATTCAAGATTATAGAGAGAATCAGGTCGGTGGCATACCGATTAGCTCTTCCATAGAAATACAGCGCTATGCATGATGTTTTCCATGTATCAAAAAATCATCAATATCACCCCGACCCTTCGCATGTGATTGATGTGGATGATTTTGAGCTTGAGTTAGGTGTGTCCTTTTAGGAGTTTCCAATATGTGTGCGGATCGCAGTGAGAATGTGTTGCAGGGAAAGATTGTGCCTATAGTTCATGTATTATGGTAACATGGACGTGTGTAGGAATATACATGGGAAAGGGAGGCAGATATGCAGGTGCAGTGGCCTGATATTTTTGACTCATAAACTTAGAGAGTCTTGGGAGTGAAACTTGAGGATGATCTATTATAAGGTGGGGATATTGTAAGATCCCATCTTTTTTCAGATATGAATATTTTAAAAAAATTGGTCAAAATGGGTTGTTTTGAATTTAATCCATGTCTAGAATTAATTAATAGCCTCAAAAATTTACACCCCCTATAACTGTCTTTCTCCACGTGTCAGTATGTTATGAAATTAAATTTCACCATGTGTAATCAGATTTCACATCGTGTAATTTTACACAAGGTGTAATCATATTTCACCACGTGTAATCAGATTTCACCATGTTTAATCTGTATTAATTGTTTTTTTAATGGTTTTAATTGGATTTCACTCAGAAATATGAGAAATGAGTCACACGATGTGAAATGAGAGTCCACGTCATGTAATTTTGATTCCCAGTGAATTAAAAACACATATCCAGCAATTCATAACCCTCTGAAAACCTTTTTAATTACCACAGGCACTCTACACACCATAGTATTCGACTGTAGATGCTTCACAAACTATTTTTCTTAGACCTAAATCATGACATGAACCTCCACCTTCGATCGAATACCCTTCGCACACCTCCCTCCTTGTTGTGGGTCTTCTACCGTTGATTTTTTGGGAGTCTGCTTCAATCCTGAAGTGATCTCACATCGGATCTTGGATGTCTAGACCTATATTTTTAAGGTATTCTTTTTGGTTATTAATCTACGTCTAGATATGTTGCTAACAGATTACCTGGTTCTTATTGAGAGGTGTCCAAGAGCTTATTTATATCGCAAATATAGGGCTTTTGTTGCTGCTTCCTCCGCTTTCAAGGAGTCATATTTAAATCATATTCTACGACACGTTCTTGATTTATTACACTCAATTTGGGGATATTTGTTGGTGAGCATTCTTCATCATCGATCTTGAGGTAGGTAGTCTAAAATTGAAATCTCATAGCCTTGAATACCATTATGTGTATGTAATTGTAGAATTGCTATTAGATGTTTAGAAATTTCATCCTTGATTAAATTAATCTAATTTGGTGAATAAATTAATTAATGGAAATATGGAATTGGGATGTTGGGATTTTAGACCATGAATAATTAATTCTTAAATTAATTATGGAGTTATTAATATTGTTGAACTTGATTAATTAATTGTAGCATTAATTAATGTGGATGGTTTGGGTTATGAAATTGAGATTTGAATAATTAATTGTTGAATTAATTATTAATATGTTGATATTGTGAATGAGGAAATTAATTGTGAAATTAATTGTGGAATTTTCAGTTTGTGAATATTGATTAATTAATTGATGAATTAATTAATAGTATATCAATGGTTAATTAATTGATGAGTTAATTAACATGATCATTCAAATGTGTGAGTTAAGGAATGGTAACATGATCATTCAAATGTGTGAGTTAAGGAATGGTAACATGGTCATTCAAATGTGTGAGTTAAAGAATGGTAACATGCTCATTAAATTGTGTGGTTGAATAATGAATATTTATTAACATGATAAAATGTTTATTTATGCATTATATTTATTTACTTATAGAACTGCATACACTTTTGTTGACTAGGTTTGTTTTAGACACCATTGGTGGTGGCCTACTGAGTTGTACTCACACCCTACTCGGCTAGCTGATTGATACCTGAATAAAATTTATTATTGTTGGACATGTTAAGGGAAAAGTCCCTGGATTAGTTTAATGATTGGGGATGGATCTTGGTTGAGGAAACCGAATGTGGTTCGAGACCTACTTGGGAGTCATTGGTGTCTTTATTTTTTAGTCTTTCATTTTTGACACTTATATTGGAATTGCATGTTTGCCTTTCAATTGAGTACTGTATTTACTATCTTGGTTATACTTGTGAAATTGGTATAGTTATGATTAGTTATGCTTCCATTATTTCTTGTTTACTTCTATTGGTGTTTTACTTTTATAAAAAGGGTATAGTCTCCCCACTACTGACTTACCAGACCCTCACTGTTAGTCGGAAGCCTCTGGCGTATGGGAAGGTGCGCCTGAGGTCACATGGTCTACCGACTCAGGGCACCATTGCATGGCACCCAAGTCAAGACGTCATAGCCATAAGCAACAATATGGTCACCTTGTATAAGAATGAAGCCCAAACCTAAACCTGATGCATCACAAAAGACCACATAGCCCTACCCATCCTTTGGAAGAGTCAACACTGGAGTGGTAGTTAGAAGATATTTCATATCAAAAAAATAATTATAACATATTTCATCCCAATAAAACTTTACTCCCGTTAGATTTCATGCAGTCATCGGAGAATACAACTTTGAGAAGTCCTTAATGAACTGACGATAATAACCAGCTAGACCCAAGAAGCTTCGAACCTAGAAAAAATTTGTGGTTGTTCCCAAGTCATAAAAGACTTTACCTTTTTAGAATCAACTGAAATACCAAGTTTCGACACCAAGTGTCCCAAAAACTTCACTTCCCAAATCCAGAAATTAGATTTTGAAATTTTGTCATAAAGTCAGTGATTTACCAACAATTACAACATTTATCTTAGATGAAACACATGATCCTCCTCAGACATGGAGTAAATAAGGATTTCATCCACAAATACTACCACGAATTCATCAAGGTACTCATGTAAAATCATATTCATTAAATCCATAAAATGGTAGGAGAATTGGTTAGACTAATGGGCATAACAAGGTACTCATAATGTTCATACCTTCTCTGAAAGGCTGTTTTCTAAATGTCGGATTCTTTTATTCTCAATCGATGGTAACCAGGTCAAAGGTCAATCTTTGAGAACCATTTCTCCCCTTTCAACTAATAAAATGGATCATCAATTTGTGGTAATGGATACTTGTTTTTTACCATGAATTTTTTGATTTTTCGGCAGTCCGCACAAAGGCAAAGTGAACTGTCAACCTTCTTAGCAAAGAGAACTAGCGCTACCCAAGGTGACACACTCGGGCATATAAATACTTTCTCTAGAAGATCCTCCAACTGAATCTTTAACTCTTTTATTTCAACTCGTGCCATGCGGTAAGAAGGAATTGACACTGGTTGAGTACCAGGTATGCTAAAATCCATTTTTTTTAATTTTCTAAAAATCCACTTTGAGGTAAGTGGGAACTGCACATTCTAGAAATCTAAAAAAACACCTCAAATTTCAAAATTCAAAACACCAAGTGCCAAACCAAATTAAAAATGGAACCTGAGATTGAAAACTGAACCTGCAACACTAATCACCTCAGGACATGAGTTCTGAGCCACGATCTGCCACTGTCAGAAATGTCAATACCATCGACCATGGCTCCATCATCTCTGTTAATAGGTCCCCTTAAAACATCATCACATCCTCGTCCTAATAATGTCGATGGCCAAAAACAACAACTCTGGTAATCGAAAATGAAAAATCACCTTCAACTCCATCGAAGCAGACCAAGTCTGACGAAGTCATTGTAAAGCATCATCACTGTTGCCAAAAACTAAAAACCATGGAAAATTACCATTTTCATCGTCGTCAACACCATTGTCATCGCCGTCCAAACACCACATGTCATATATCGATTGAGGTTGTCGTAGCACATAAAACACATAAACACGAACAGAAACAACCCAGAAATGGAACCATCATGAATAAGCCTAAAAAACTATCACCGATGTCAGAGATCTGAAAAACCAAACCAGAACCGAATAGATGCTGAAGTCCCTGATGTGAATGCCAAAGAAGAAACCTGGAAAAGACAGATCTATGGATGAAACCCTAAAAGAAAAGGAATGAGGAAATCGGGGGTTGAAACCTTAAAAGAAAAGGAAAGGAGACACTGATAAGTCCATGACTGATAAACCGTTTATCCCAAAACCTCTGAGTATTCGTCGCTACAAATCCAACCTGGAGAGGAGCAATGGAACGTGAGGTCAGAGTGAGGTTGAGGTGGATGTGGAAGATACCATAGGGAGATCACCTCTTAAAGACTATCACTACAGATCAAAGGTGAACAAAGATATCACTTTCCCCAAATCCTAATAAGAAGGTCCAACTCTACTTAACCTTGCACCCCATTATCCTTAAAAGATACGACATACATCATCGGGTGTAGTAAAGGAGACTTGTTGAAGATATAAATAAATTTGGGATTTATTGGAAATGATCCAATTTATCCTAAATATGATGTCAAGTGATTTCATGTCAAGAACCAAAAAACTCCAAGAAATCTCGACATCTAATAAGGAGAAACCATGATAGGGACTATGAAGACCCTACTCTCTCTTCATTCTAAGGGGTGTAGTAATATCCATCACATAAGACAAAAGCTCTATAGGAAGATTTAGAATATTGATAATATGTGTTGAAATAAATGAATGAGATGAACTAGTATCAAATAAAGTAGTCACTAATGATAAATTTATAGTGATGGTACCTCTCACAGTTGCTTGGCCCATGTCTTCTTCCTCTGGAGACTCTTCCAATATGTGAAGAAGCTTTATTATGGAGGTGTCATGGCATGCCTTCTTCAATATGAGGGAAGGGATAGTAAGAAGATGAGACCTTCCTTCCTTAAGATTATGGAGAGATAATGACCCCCGAGTCCCACCTCTAATATGCCCTGGGGTGGAGACCAACACCAAGGGTATATAAATCTCACAAAAATGGGAGTCATTACCCTTTTTATAGTAACCAAGATCGAAAGATAAGATATATTAACCTCAAATGACTCCAAGACAGATATATATAAAGAAACCAAAATCCATCCCACATGTATGTTTAAAGTAAAACTACTATAAATACAAATAAAACTCCAAAGCAAGTACCAAAGTAAAACTAAGAAGCGACACAACAACCATCCCCAATGTCTAAGATAGTAAGGTCCAGCATGGTATGCATAATCTCCCTAGAAATATGAAAATGGTTTTATATACATAGGGTGAGAATACAAGTATACTCAATAGGGAAAAACCAATGTCACACATGCACAAGTGGGAAGAGAATACTAAATCCACTGTGAGAAAACAGTATAAACCAACAGCATTGACCAAGGAATAATAACTACCCTATCCTCACCAAAGCACACTCACTAAATAATGCAAAAGTAATATAATAAGCACATCGATATTTGGATACCTAGCACCACTTCCCACTGGTTAACTACTCATCCCTAACAGTGAACATACTGACCCTACCACGCTCTTCCACAACTCCACTATCACAACCTTCCCACATACACCTGAGTTGCACACCACACTACATCCTCCCCATAGACACTTGGGTCACAACCACACCACATTCTTCCTGTAGACACTTGGGGCATAACCACCACATGTCTCGCCCGAAAACACCTAGGCCTCATTCTGAAGACACCTGGGAAACAAACCAACTCTCACACAACCAATAACATAAGTCTAGTATTAAACCTCAAGCCATTACAGCCTGCCCGAAGAATCTTGGCTGATCAATTCCTAGAAGGGTGAGTAAGGTAAAGTTAGTAACCATCCATCCATCCTCCCACCGAGATGTTAGGAAAGACACCCTCCCCCATAACAATGTGGGTGTTTGGCACATAGTTCTCAACACGGGTGGGGTGCGTATATAAAACATAAAGAACGATAAATGTATATATATAGGCAACAAACACTCATCCCATCCTATGGGATTCCAAACAAACAACCATCATGCACAAAACTGTCCTTACTGCTACCCTTACATGTACAGCCACACAACAGCCACAACCAAGACATCAACCCACCCCTTTTATTTACCACTTATCATTATTTATTAAAAAGTTCACTTATTTCATTCCAAAACTACCTGGGAAACTACCAAACACTGAAAAAATTACAAGGTGAAGCAAACATACCAACCACTGCCAAGTTAAACAAAGAGATAAATTGCCCACAACATTCTTCAAAATTATCCTGCCCAATTCATCCTCTCACAACCAAACCCGGAAGCCCCGTTGAACAACAACACCACACCCAACACACCCATAAACATGAATTCATGACACATCCCTCTGACATCCCTACTTCCCAACCACTACCCAGATACAGTCCAATTACATAACAAGTCCATCCATCCCACAATCAATCAATCTCTCAACCTGAGATACCATCACACCACCCCATACACACAATCACACAGCTACCACCACCAAAACCCACACAAGTCACAAAACCCAAAGAACACAGAACACAACCACACCTATCAAATAGGGTGTATTCAAATTTGGCCAACACTATTCTTTAAATTCCACTTTGATAACAGGGGTGATCACACAAGGGTTTTCATCCCAGGGCATCCATTTATTTAACCAAGTGTATGTGATTAATCCGATTGATATTTATAGAATTTATTCATAGGGAAACAACAATAGATATAAAGCATCACCCATGCATAGGCAAAGACCACCAAAGACCATTATTTTTAAAGTCCACACAGCTAAAACATATCATGTAATTAATAAAGATAAAAAATAAAACAAGCAATGAACATCAATCCACTCTTAGTCCATTATCAAGTTCTTATTTCATAATTAGGGTTTATCTTTGTTAAAAGTTGGATTCAGAAGTTTTTCACAAAAGAAAATTACTACACCCACCTTTCATGATACACAATTAAAGAGAGATAGTAGAATCCCTGACTGGAACAACAGCAACCAAAACTCCTTGTTCAAAAACAAAGGGGTTACATGAGTAGGATATTCCATGGAAAACCGAAGAGGGGGATACAACACAGGTTCATGGCTCATCCAAGAAGAAAATTTTTCCACGCACCATGAGAAAAGAGAAGAGAGGACCCTAGCTTTCGAAAAATCCAGATCCTATATCAACAAAATGGGAAATGGTGTTAAGGGAAATTAAAGACGGATTATGTCCAAGACCATGTGGTTCGACTATTTCAAATTCCCTAGAGCATTAGGATATTAACGATATAATTAATATCCTTTGGAAAACCTTTAAAAACACCCAAACAAGGATTTAAACTCGATTTACATCAAATAAAACATAAGAGGGTCGAAATTGGAAAAATTGGGAAAAACTGGAAATGAGTCACTGATGGGTGAGTCACCGACAACAAGCCACTGACAGCGAGCCACCGACAATGAGTTAGTGACGCTGAGCTACTGACATTGAGACACTGATGTTGAGCCACCGACGTGACCTGCCGATGCTTGACTCACTGACGCCCTGACTCACTAACGCCTTGACTCACCAACACGGATACCCTAAGTCACTGACATTGACGCCCTGAGTCACCAACACTAATGCCTTGAGTCACTAACACTGACGTCCTGAGTCACCGATGGAAAAAATGGAAATTTGGAAAAACTCTTGAAATGAGCTATCGTTGCCTCCCATAACACCCTAAACACTGGATTTTGACAAAGAAATGGACCATGGAGGTCCCAACCATTACATTAGATACCTGTCAAACTATTATCACCCTTAAGAATTCAAAACCAAACCCATAAGAAAGAGGGGTCCGAACAACCATCTCATAAGATACCTATCAAGTACAAAGCACCTCATTGGAGTGAAACCTCAACATCCAAGAACACCTCCACTGAGATTTTCCAACCCAAAAACTGTAATACATACCACACAAGCACCAAAAGTTACACCACCCAAACATATAAATCAGGTAATTCCTTCCCCCATGTCAAGATACTATCTTATTTAGGTGGAACTAACTTGCCCACATGGGTTTAATCACATTTTAATTAATGCGTCTTGATTAGGGATTAGGTTCTACCCTCCCCCATACATTAGTACTTTATTGTACATCACATAATAAGGAAACAACTCATCTCATAGAAAACAAGGTCCAAGCATTACATCATAAAGAAAAACACATGAGAAAAACTCAAAATAATTCTAAGTACTGGGCACACATTTGCATCTCTTACTCCCAAGTACTCTCCTCTAGGCCACCATGCCTCCACAACACACGAACCTAGGGAATGGTACTTCCACAAAACACATTCTCCTAAAGATACTGGATCTCCACTAGTCGTTCCACGAATGTTGCATCATACTCAATATCAAATTCTCCCTAATTAATGACATTGGAGTCATCATGAAGATAACGATGAAGCTGGGAGGCATGAAAGACGTCACAGATCCACCCCAATTGTGGTGGTAACGCTGGATGATATGCCACCTCACCAACTCGTCCCAACACCTCAAAAGGTCCAATGAACCTGGGAGAAATATTACTCCCTCTATCAAACCTCTACTTCCCACGTCGAGGGGAACCCGTCAAGAATACATGGTCCCCAACCTTTAAATACAAGGGCCTTCTCCTTTGATCGGCATACGACTTCTACCAGTCATGTTATTCCTTCATCCACTCATAGATAATTTTCACCTTCTCTGTCATACTCTGCACCATGTCTGGACCAAGAATAGCCACCTCCCCAACTTCCATCCAACACAATGGTGAACAATACGACCTCCCATATAGAGCTTCGAATAGACCCATACAAATGGAAGAGTGATATATATTATTGTAATAAAACTATACCAAGGGAAAATATTGCACCTAGAACCCACTAAAGTACAAAACACATGCCTATAACATGTCCTCTAACATCTGGATGGTCCTCTCTATTTGTTAATCCGTCTGAGGGTGGAAAGCAGTGATGAGGTGTAATTGGGTGCCAAAGGCATGTTGAAATCCCCTCCATAATTGTGATGTAAAATTTTTATCCCTATATGAGATGATGTATTTTGGAACTCCATGAAACTACACCACCTCATCCACATACCTTTGTGTTAAGGAATCCACTATGCTCGACTCCTTAATCACTAAGAAGTGAGCCGATTTCGTTAACTAATCCACTACTACCCAAATATGATCAATTCCTTCATAATCCTTGGGTAATCATGTGACAAAATCCATCGATATGTTATCTCACTTCCAATCCGGGACATTTAGGGGCTACAAAAAAACACCAGGAACACGGTGTTTAGCCTTCACTTATTGGCACACTATGCACTTTGCCACAAACTCTACCATTTCCTGCTTCATCCCGAGCCACCAAAACTATTCCCTCAAGCCCCAGTACATCTTGGAAACTTCTGGGAGTAACACTAGGGGTAAGATATAAAAATCACAGAGAAGTTCCTCATGAATTTCCACAATAGAAAACATCTTCCCATGGAACAAAATTCGATTCTAACCATCCTCCGACCATCCCTCCGGAGCATCACCCTGGTCAAAATGATCATGCATCACTTCTGCCTCTAAGTCTCCCCACTAAGGCTCCTCCACCTTCTGTATCAGAGGTGAATATACCTCCATCTCAAATAGACAGACTCTACCACCATCCATTCCTACATCTAAGTGCAAGGAATCCAACTCCTCCATCGCCCTCCAAGCATCTGAAGATTCCTGAACCACTTCCTTTTGAGACTTCCTACTCAAATAATTAGCCACAACATTACCATTTCCTAAGGTGTAGTAAATATCAAAAATTGTAATCCTTGAGAAACTCCATCCACCTCCACTACCGCAAGTTTAGGTCTCACTAGGAAAATATGTACCTCAAGCTTTTGTGATCAGTGAATACTACAAAGAACTACCCAATGAGGTAATGTCGCCACAACTTTAGTGCGAACACAATCACTGCTAGTTCCAGATCATGGGTGGAATAGTTATGTTCATAGGGACATAACTACCTATATCAAAAGGATATCACTCCTTGTTGTTGAATCAGTACACACCCCATTCCTAGACAGGAAGCATTGCAAAACACCTCGAACATCACCCCTTCCTTTGGAAGCCTGAGCACTGGAGCACTAACCAAATTACCCTTTAGATAGTCGAACGCTACCTTTCACTACTCACTCCACACAAAATCTTGGCCTTTTCTGGTCAGATCCATCAACGGAGCTACTACTCGGGAGAAATCTGGTACGAACCTTCAGTGATAGCCTACCAAACCGAGAAAACTATGAACCTATAACACATTCTTAGGTGATACCCAAGAAATGACTACCTTGACCTTTGATGGGTCGACTGATACACCCTACTAAAAAACAACATGTCTAAGTAAGTGGACCTCCCGTGTTCAAAACGTTCACTTAGACAGCTTTCTGTAGAGCTGGTGGTGCCGAAAGACCTCTAGGACAGTCTTGAAATGATCGGTATGCTCCTCCTCTGACTTCGAGTAGATTAATATTTCATTGATGAATATGATGATGAACTGTTCTAGGAAATTACAAAATACATAGTTCATGATCCCCATGAACACAGTTGGTGCGTTTGCAACACCGAACGACATAACTACGAACTCAAAGTGCCCATACCTACACCTAAAAGAAGTCTTCGGGATGTCACCCTCCTTCACCCTCAATTAGTGATATCTAGATCATAGATCAATCTTGGATAACCAACTTGAACCCCTCATCTAGATCACCACTAGAGGAACCCAATACTCTGTCAGATCCCAAATCAAGCTAAAAGTGATCACCAGCTCCTCGAGCCAACTCTCTGTCTCCATGTCCGAGACACTACCCTCATACTTTTCTAAAGTCTGTTACTGGAAAGCATGAAGCATCTTCTTCTACTGATCATCCTCTTCTACTGGATTGACCTTCCACTGGTCAACCAGGTTAGCCTGCTGAACCTCCACTGCTCGTACCACACGCGAGCAACATCCGAAAGCCATAGCTGAAAGGAAAACAAGGAACTACTAAGCCTAGGTAGTATAGAATTTATTTAGGATTTAATTTAACTCATTGTTTATTTTAATTTCCCAAAAACTCCTAAAACAAACAATAATGCAAGTCATCATGATTTACGTACCTTTCCTAGGGTCTCTACCCTACAACTGGTGTAGCCTCACTTGGTCATTCGGTAAGCTCAGAGTCCTTGCATAAGACCATGGGGGGGCCTAAAATCTTGAATCCTAGCTGGTCTTCCTTGGCCTATTCCATGCATGAAGATCACCTAACATTGTTTCCCTACCAACCCATATAATACTCACTATTCCTAACTCCAAACCCCATCCTACCTCTCAACCACCGCCTTTAATACCATTCTACCATGACCCGCTATAACAACTGGGCCCTGCTGACAGCACAGACACCCCACCTTAACATGGCCATCAGGTCTCGGCTTTCTAGGTACCACCAGTTGCCCCGCAGACATGTGGTCCCCACCCTGGGGCCCACCCGCGTACCCAAATGGGTCATATTGGATAACCAACTCAATTGGTGATATCTAGATCATAGATCAATTTTGGATAACCAAACTAGATCCCCTCATCTGGATCACCACTAGAGGAACCCAATACTCTGTCAGAGCCCGGATCAAGCTAAAAGTGATCACCAGCTCCTCGAGCCAACTATCTGTCTCCATATCCGAGACACTACCCTCATACTTTTCTAGAGTCTATTGTTGGAAAGCATGAAGCATATTCTTCCACTGATCATCCTCCTCTACTGGATTGATCCTCCACTAGTCAACTGGGTCAGCCTGCTGACCCTCCACTGCTCGTACCACAGGCGAGCGACGTCTGGAAGCCATAGTTGAAAGGAAAACAAGGAACTATTAAGCCTAGGTAGTATGGAATTTATTTAGGATTTAATTTAACTCATTGTTTATTTTAATTTCCCAAAAACTCCCAAAACAAACAAGAATGAAAGTCATTGTGATGCATATACCTTTCCTAGGGTCTCTACCCCACAATCGGTGTAGCCTCACTTGGTCATTAGGTAAGCTCAGAGTCCTTGCATTAGATCATGGGGGCCTAAAATCTCGTGTCCTAGCTGGTCTTCCATGGCCTATGTCATGCACCAATTTCTCCTAACATTGTTTCCCTACCAACCCATACAATACTCATTGTGTCTAACTCCAAACCCCATCCTACCTCTCAACCATCGCCTTTAATACCATTCTATCATGACCCGTTATGACAACCGGGACCTGCTGACAGCACAAACACCCCACCATAACATGTTCAACAGGTCTCGGCTTTCCAGGTACTACTAGTTGTCCCACAGACATGTGTTCCCCACCCTAGGGCCCACTCACGTGCCCGAATGGGTCATCTGACTATTGACATTCCCCACATGCCAACAAATTTCCTTTCCAATGTGCTTTTTACTCACTCACACACACCCTGAGAAACTTCCCAAAAGATCACCTATCCTGATCACTACTCCAAGACAAACACGTTTAACTATGGATTTATAATCAGGTAGGATCTTGAAAAGAAAGGTTCACCTTGTTGAAACTATTCTGTCATAACCCGTTGATACCATTCTATCACGATCCGCAATGACAACTGGGCCCCGCTGAAAGCACAGACACCCCACCTTAACATGGTCATCGGGCCCCGTCTCGTCAGGTACCACTAGTTGCCCTGTAGACACGTGGTCCCCACCCTGGGTCCCACCCACATGCCCAAACGAGTTATATAACTAATGACAGTCCCCACTTTCCAACACATGTCCTTTCCAGTGTGTTTTTCCTCACTCACACACACCCTAGAAAACTTCCCAGAAGGTCACCTATCCTGATCACTACTCCAAGACAAGCATGTTTAACTATGGATTTATAATCAGATAGGCTCCCAAAAAGGAAGGTGCACCTTGTTGATACCATTCTGTCATGACCTGTGGATACCATTCTGTCACGACCCACAATGAAAACTGGGCCCCACTGACAGCACAGACACCCCGCCTAAAATCTTGTGTCCTAGCCGGTCTTCCTTGGCCTATGTCATGCACCAAGATCACCTAACATTTTTTCCCTACCAACCCATACAATACTCACTATGCCTAACTCCAAACCTCATCCTACCTCTCAACCACCGCCTTTAATACCATTATATCATGACCCGCTATGACAATCGGGCCCTGCTGATAGCACAGACACCCCACCTTAACATGGTCATCAGGTCTCGACTTTCCAGGTACCACCAGTTACCCCTCAAACATGCGGTCCCCACCCTGGGGCCCACCCGCATGCCCTAATGGGTCATCTGACTATTGACAGTCCTCACATGCCAACACATTTCCTTTTCAATGTGCTTTTTCCTCACTCGCACACACCCTATAAAACTTCCCAAAAGGTCACCTATCCTGATCACTACTCCAAGCCAAGCACGTTTAACTGTAGAGTTCTAATCAGGTAGGCTCTCGAAAAGTAAGGTGCACCTTGTTGAAACCATTCTTTCATGACCCGTTGATACCATTCTGTCATGATCCACAATGACAACTGGGCCCCGCTGACAGCACAGACACCCCACCTTAACATGGTCATCGGGTCCCATCTCTTTAGGTACCACCAATTGCCTCGTAGACATGTGGTCCCCACCCTGGGTCCCACCAACGTGCCTAAACGAGTTATCTAACTAATGACTGTCTCCACTTTCCAACACATGTCCTTTCCAGTGTGTTTTTTACTCACTCACACACACCCTAGAAAACTTCCCAAAAGGTCACCTATCATGATCACTACTCCAAGACAAGCACGTTTAACTGTGGAGTTCTAATCAGGTAGGCTCCCTAAAAGAAAGGTGCACCTTATTGATACCATTCTATCACAACCTGCTGATACCATTCTGTCACGACCCGTAATGAAAACTAGGCCCCACTGACAGCACAGACACCCCACCTTAACATAGCCATCGGGTCCCGACTCGCCAGGTACCACCATTTGCCCCGCAGACACATGGTCCCAACCCTGGGCCCCACCCACATGCCAAAACAGGTTATCTGACTAATAATAGTCCCCACATGCCAACACATGTCCTTTCTAGTGTGATTTGTCCTTACTCACACACACTTTGGGAAACTTCCTAGAAAGTCACCCATCCCGATCACTACTCCAGGACAAGCACGTTTAATTGTGGAGTTCTAATAAGGTAGGATCCCAAAAAGGAAGATGCACCTTGTTGAAATGATTAATATAATTTATTCATTTAACCCCTTATCATTATAAGGCGTTACATTCACCCCCCTTTTGAGTACAACACCCTCGTTGTGGACTCTACATCTCAACCCAGGCAGTGCACCGCACTTAAGGATGGGTTCCTACTCTGATACCAAATGTGACAACTGGGCCCCACTGACAACATAGACACCCCGCCTTAACATGGTAGTTGAGTCCTGACTCGCTAGGTACCACCAGTTTCCCCACAGACCAACACATGTCATCTGACTAATGACAGTCCTCACTGGCCAACACATGTCCTTTCTAGTGTACTTTGTCCTCACTCACACACACTTTGGGAAACTTCTCAGAAGGTCACCCATCCTGATCACTATTCTAGGACAAGCACGTTTAATTGTGGAGTTCTAATAAGGTAGGATCATTAAAATAAAGGTGCGCCTTGTTGAAATGATTAATATCATTTGTTCATTTAACCCTTTATCATTCTAAGGTGTTACATTCACCCCCCCCCCCTTTGAGTACAATGCCATTGTTGTGGACCCTACATCTCAACCTAGGCAGTGCACCGCACTTAAGGTTGGGTTCCTACTCTGATACCAAATGTGACAACTGGGACCCACTGACAACATAGACACCCCGCCTTCACATGGTAGTCGGGTCTTGACTCGCTAGGTACCACCAGTTGCCCCGTGGACACGTGGTCCCCACCCTGGGGGCCGACCCACGTGCCTAAACGGGTCATATGACTAATGATAGTCCTCACAGGCCAACACATGTCTTTTCCAGTGTGCTTTTTCCTCACTCATGCACACCCTGAGATCCAATGTGCTTTTTCCTCACTCATGCACACCCTGAGAAACTTCCAGAAGGTCACCCATCCTGATCACTAATCCAAGCCAAGCACGTTTAACTGTGAAGTTCTAATCAGGTAGGCTCTTGAAAAGGAAGGTTCACCTTGTTGACATAAGTCATATCATTTATTCATTTAACCCTTTATCATTATGGTGTGTTACACCCGCCTTCTTCAAGATGAGTTAAGGGGTAACAAGATGTCGAGACCTTCCTTCCTCAAGATGAAGGAGAGATAATGACCCTCGAGTCCCACCTCCAATAGGCCCTAGGGTGGCGACCAAGACTAAGGTCATAAAAATCTCACAAAAATGGGAGTCATTACCCTTTTTATAGTAACCAGGATCTGGAGATAAGATGTATCAACCTCAAACGACTCCAAGAAAGATATGTATATAAAGAAACCAAAATCTATCCCACATGTATGAAGTAAAACTGCTAGAAATACAAATAAAAATCCAAAGTAAAACTAAGCAGTGACACAACAGCCATCCCCAACGTCCAAACTAGAAGGTCCAACACAATCCACATAATCTCCCTAGAAACCTAAAAATATTTTTATATACGCAGGGTGAGCATACAAGTATACTCAGTAGGGAAAAACCAAAGTTACCCATGCACAAGTGGGAAGAGCATACTAAATCCCCTGTGAGAAAATAATAGAAACCAATAGCACCTACCAAGGAATAATAACCACCCCAGCCTCAACAAATGATGCAAGTAAAGTAAAGTAATATAATAAGCACATCGGTATTTGGGTACCCATCACCACTTCCCACAGGTTAACTGCTCATCCCTAATGATAAACATCCTAATGATACCACACTCTTCCACAATCCTCACTGTCACAACCTGCCTACATACACCTGATCTGGACACCACACCACATCCCGCTGATAAACACCTGGGCCACAACCACATCAAATCCTACCCATAGATACCTAGGCCACAACCACCACGTGTCTCTCCCGAAAACATCTTGGCCTCATCCTGAAGGTACCATGGAAACAAACCACCTCTCTCACATCCAATACCATAAGTCTGGTATTAAACCTCAAGCCATTATATCCTACCTAAATAATCTTGGGCGATCAATGCCTAAAATAGGAAGTAGGGTAAAGTTAGCAACCATCCATCCATCCTCCCACCGAGATGTTGGGAAAGACACCCTCCTCCATAAAAATGGGGGTGTTTATCACATAGTGCTCAACACGGGTGGAGTGCATATAGAAAACATAAGGAACAACAAGTTTATATATATAGTTAAAAAACACTCAGCTCATCCTATGGGATTCCCAACAAACAATCAGCTTGTACAAAACTGTCCTTGTTGCTACCCCTACATGCACAACTACACAACAGCCACAACCAAGACATCAACCCACCCCTTTTATTTTCCCCTTACCATTATTTATTAAGAATTTTGATTATTTTATTCCAACACTACCTGGGAAAATACCAAACACTGAAAACTTTATAAGGTGGAGCAAACATACCAACCACTGCCAAGTAAAACAAAGAGATAAATTGTCTACAACATTCTTCAAAGTTATCCTGCCCAATTCATCCTCTCACAACCAAACCTGGTATCCCCACTGCACAACAACACCACACCAAACACACCCATAAACATGAAATCATGAAACAACACTTCTAAATCCCCACTGCCCAACCACTACCCAGATGCAATTCCACTACATAACAAGTCCATCCATTCCACAATCAATCAATCTCTCAACTTGAGATACCATCACACCACCCCATACACACAATCACACATTTACCACCACCAAAACCCACACAAGGCACAAAACCCAAAAGAATACAACACACATCCACACCTATCAAACATGTTGTATTCAGATTTGGCCAACACTATTCTTTAAATTCCACTTTGATAGCAGGGGTGATCACACAAGGGTTTTCATCCTAGGGCATCCATTTATTTAACCGAGTGTATGTGATTAACCAGATTGATATTTACAGCAATTATTCATAGGGAAACAACAATAGTTATAAAGAATCACCCATGTGTAGGAAAAGACCACCAACAACCATGATTTTTAGATGCCACACAACCACAACAGATCACATCATAAACAAATATAACAAATAAAACAAATGATCAACATCAATCCACTCCCAGACCATTATCAAGTATGTATTTCATCATTATAATTTATCTTTGTTAAAAGTTGGATTTAGTAGTTTTTCACAAAAATAACCTTACTATGCCCACCATATATGATACACAATTAAAGAGATACCTTAGAATCCCTACCTAGAACAATAGTGACCAAAACTCCTCCTTATGCCAAAACAGAGGGGTCACACGAGTAGGATATTCCAAGGAAAATAGAAGAGGGGGCTACAACACAGGAATAAAGATCGTCTATGAAGAGAATTTCCCCACATACCAAGAGAAAAGATAATAGAGGACCTCAGCTTTATAAAAATCTATATATTATATCAATGTAATGGGAAACAGTTTCAAGGGCCATTAAAGTCATATTGTGGCTAATTCCATGTGATTCGACTATTTCAAAGTCCAAGAACATTAGGATATTAAATATATAATTAATATCCTTTGAAACGCCTTTAGAAATTCCCAAAAAATTCTTTAAAATCTATTCACATCAAATAAAACATAAGAGGGTTGAAACTGAAAAAAACTTGGACAAACTAGAAATGAGTCATTGTTGGGTGAGTCACCGACAGTAAGACACCAATAGAAAGCCACCGATAGCGAGTCACTGACAATGAGCTACCAATGCTGAGACACCAATGTCGAGCCACTGACATGACCTACTGACGCCTGACTCACCGACGCCCTAACTCATCGACGCCCTGACTCACTGATGCCCTGACTCATCGACGCCCCGACTCACCGACACCCTGACTCACTGACGCCCTAACTCATTGACACTGATTCCCTGAATCACTGACACTGACTCCCTGAGTCATCGACTCTAACACCCTGAGTCACTGACATTGATGCCCTAAGTCACCAATGTAAATACTGGAAATTTGGAAAACTATTGAAATGAGCTATTGTTGCCTCCCAGAACACCCTAAACACTAGATTTTGACAAAGTAATGGACCATGGATTTCCTGACCATTACAGGAGGTCTATGGATAGAACACCTTTATATATAAAGCATCTGATTTCCCTGTAGTTTTGGTAGGATATGATGATCTTCTTCTGCTACGTGATGCAAAAAAGATATGGAAAACTTTTGCAAGTGACCTAAGCATCCACATGAGCCACATATATTGGGTGTCTGAGTGCAAATCCTCTTTTAGTGTACATGATTACCACACTGGTAACAAACCAAAGGGATTCTACTAGACATTGTTGGAGGTTTATAAAAACCCTACTTTCGAGATTCACCATAAGAATTATCACACTTCCTCTTCCCCTTAGCGGAAAACACATTGCCATTGGGTGGAGAAGAAACTATCATCAACCCTAACTTGTCAGCCAAGTCCATTTCAACCATAAATTCTTTATCTAATACATCAGCATAAGATAGAATCTTTAGTAAGAAACCCTGAGAATTAATAATCTCTCAAATTCTTAACTCGAATTGTCGAGCATTCAACTTCTCATTTGATACTACATAAGGTGAAAACTGCACTAGATTGGAAAAAAGTTTTGCCTACTTTGACATGGTTCTATAAACCTTATCACATTTTAAGAAATATAAATCCTTGGATAATAGCATAGACTCTGGATAGAATTGGTTAGTGAAAAGAGACTTGAATTATTTCCACTTTAATCCCTCATGTTTCTTTGACATCACCATTGTATCCCACCATATCTTGCTCGGTCCTTCTAGCATGAAGGTGGCACACTTCACCTTGATTTTTTTAGGTGTCTCCAATAATTAAAAAAAATCTCCATCCCACTCAACCATTACTCAGCCTCTTAAGTACCATTGGGAGTATTTGAACACTGGTGGCTTTTAGTGAAGAAATTCTTGGGAATTATCTCCTAAAGAATCCCTCTGGGGTTCCAAAGTTGGAGCCTGAATGGGGATTAGTAGCAGTGCTTATCCCAGAGCTTGCACAGTACACACAATCACCTCAATCAGACTCGGGTCCATGGGAGGGTTTGCTCATTGTGGTTCATCAGCAATTTCCTCCTGGATTCGATTCACATGTCTGATCGGAGGCATGATGTTACACAACAACAACAGACAATTTTGAAGACATTAGATTAACACTCAAATAGAGAAAAATGGGAAATGCATCCCAATATATAGACAACAATATTTGGATTTCAATTTATCCAAATCTAAAAGTAGGGAAAAAACTAGATCTAATCCTCAAGATGTCTTTCCCTAACCACCCCTAGTGACTTAAGGTTCTTTATGGTGAGATTTGGCTAGGCACTCAATCGTAGCTACCTCCTAAGTCCTGACAAGAATACACAAATTCATATTGACATCAATACAAGAAGCTCAACCTATAACTCTGATACCACTTTTTCATGAACCATCCTAGATAACCTGGTAACTCGATAACCGAGCGAGTCCTAACATGGCCCGAAGTATGTTCTTGATCCCCACAAGTTGGTTATTAGAACCTAGCGTCATATAAAACAATAGAGGGGATGATTTCTTTTCACAAATAAAGTGGAAGCAGATAAACAAGTTAGTATTTATATAAAAGAAAACTCCATAGGGAGTAGTGTATCAGAAGTCAAACAGGTAAAAACCCAAAAGTACTATAGAAAAGTACTAGAAAATCAGAAAAATTTGCCCAATCCCCAACCGATGAAACTCTCTAATCCCCAAGAATCGGCAGCTACTACCACCAAGTGGCGCCTTACCCCTACTTGAACCTGGAAGAATATAATCTAAAAACACCCAAATTCATGGTTATGGTGTGATCTAAAATCCCAGTAGGGTCTCACCAAGGATTCCATAATAGATTAAAACATTTAATTAACCAATTAAAGATTTCAAATATATATAAATATGTATGGCATTTTAAATCATAATTAAAACAATTCATGCTTTACATTTCAAATGATAGAAACATTTTAATCAAATGAATTCAAAAAAATTTCATATAAAATAGTTTATATAAATTCATTAGGCATGTAAAATAGTTTACAAACATTGGAATACATTTATATCTCATTTATAAACAAGTGAGAAACATGATCATCTTCCAAAAGGTATGATAGTTCTTGGATATGGGATCCCCACACACTCAAAGGTGATCACAATAATTTGTGTATACACACATACCTCTAACACTGGACAAAGGAAACTCGTTAGCATCCCATAAAGGATGTGATCTACTGCACTAGGTTTGTTTTTCAGTTATAAAGTTCCAAAAGAGTGTTATCCCAATAACTTTCTAACTACCTAGGCTTGCATGTTCTATAGTGAAATAATGATGGGAAATTTATTTTAAAACTATTTAAAATAAAATTCATCCCATTCCCCCATTTCAAAAGTACCAATTTTTCATTTAAAAAACAAAACATGTTTTTAATAAAACATTCCTTTTTTAAAGATAAAACCACTGGGTTTCTATCAAAATCATTTAAATCCATTTTTTTAAATAGAACTTTAAAATAAATTTCAACAAATAAATTTCGTAATTTAAATTCAACAATTTAAATTCCACAATTTTCCATCAATTTCTCAAACACATCCCAATTCAATGGAATTGGATTTTCAATAAACCAATTAAAAGCAGTTTAAAGAAACTGAATTTAGATTAAAAAATTTAATTTAAATCAATTAATTAAGATTTAATCATATTTTTCCATCATAACAGAACCACATACCTTTCTCACGGAAACACAAAGCTCGTAACATAACCCGCCAAAAATAACTAAAGCTCAATAGATCTAGGAACTCAACCTAGAAACAAGATTTGACAACACGTAGTTTATAACCATTAATCCATAGATGATCTATCAAACTCTAAGGAAAAAAAGATGACGAGACAAAAATATAGGGAGAACACTTACCCGATGAGTCACACTGCAACCACAATGATGTTCAATTTCCAAAAGAAACAACAAGGGTTTGAGGGATCCAAAATCACCTGGGATTGGATCTTGGGTCAAGAGAAAAAGGAAAGTAGAGAGGTTGAAAAGAAAAATCAGCTAGAATTCCTGTTAAAAAACAACCATAAGTACTTTACATGACATGAAACCCAATTACAATTTGTGTAATTAAAAAATCCTATAATCGCCAAAAAACCTGTCACCTTTTGATAAAATCAGTTTTATTATTATTTTAGAATTTACACGTTGTGTAACCACTTTACACGGCATGTAAATCCCCATTAGACAACAAAACATGCATGTTTCATGCTGATAATTCAACAAATCTCTAACTTCACCATCATATGTATCCTCATAATTCCTTCTCGGTCCTACCCAAACAATTAGAAAGGAAAACAATGACAATATTTAAAACGTACCTGTAAGAAATGTAATGAATTGTTTCCTAAATCCCCAAGGTGGGGAGAATGTAATGACTCTGATTTTTTCATGTATTGCTTTAGAATATTATATGGATTATTTTTTTAGGTAGGCGTTGAGATGACATGAGATTATAAGGCCCGGTTTGGTCAAAATTAATTTTTGAAATATATTAAATATCATGCATGCATATTTTTCCTAAAAAAGTGTAATAACTTCTAAACATATGCTTAGATTGGAAATCGGATGCCTCCTTTGAGTTTAGAGTGTGATTTTTACCTTAGGTGTAACCTTTGAAAGTGTTGAGAGTTTCCATAAAGTACAGTCATGAGCAAATAATTAAATTAAATTATTTATTATAGTTGATGTGACACATCGACCAAATCCCTCTCTATTTAAACATGCTTGTGACTGATTCTCAGGGTTGGCCACATAACCCTGAGAATTGAGAGAGAGCGTTGGACAGAGCTTTGGCGAGCGATGACGGTGGACCAAGGATCGTCTATGCCAATGAAATTTAAGGATCTCTCCAACAACAATGATACAAGTTCATTCTTAATCAATGATTAATACACCTTGAGTTATGATGTTTTTATTATGTGGATTTATCCCCATTTTATTATCTGACGACGAATTAAAATCAATCGACCAACGAATTAAATCATGGTTCAATCGTATTGCGAGTGCAAACTTATTTTTGTGGGGGTTATTGAGAGAAGTTGTTTATTCTATTATGGATCTTAGTTTTTTGTTCTAACAAAAACGGATTGAGGCCAACCTAAATGCGATAGAGGTTCGTTCTAATTTTGTGTGTTTCTTGGTTTTCTCCCACCATTCTTCGTGCGTTCATCACTGGTGTTTCGTTTGACCGATGGTTTAATAAATACCAGATGATCAATCATTGTGCATCCATTTCTTGGCGCAATAGATTAATATCATAAATCCAGGTTCAAATTGACAATGGGATCAAGCTGTAACAATGGCGAAGACATATTGGGGATGAATTTAGGACTCTTGGTTTGAGAGGGTCATGTGACGGTGACGAGGGCCAACAACGACTATTTTCCAATACGTTTTGGTGGTCGGATTCCAGCGAGTGGCGATGACGAGGCCGATTCAGACCAGATCCACGATCTCTAGGAGATACTGACAGTGAAACCAGAGGCAACAGCGACAAGAAACATGTGAAGGAAGAACCCATGGGTTTTGTAACGACCCAAACTTTCATTAATGAATATTCTTCTTGATCTAATTAAATGTATTATTATGGTTATATAAAATGTGAACTTCATTGGTTTTATGTTTCTGTATTTTAAAACACCATTATGAATTGTGACCATTTCTAATATAGCCATTTAATAGTGACCACATGATTAGTATAAATATAGGACTTTAACAAATCCAATTTACTCAGACAAAGGAAGAGAAGACCTCATCTAGTAGACTTGCCCCGTACGAAACCCATTTTTCAGAGCTCGGAAAGGAGGTGGAATCATTGGGATTCTCTCTTGAGCAATCTCAAGCTAAGCTTGAACATGTTGAGCTTGAACAGAACCAACTACAGGATAAGTGAAAGTTAATAGAGATTACCACCCGAGCGATGTTATCTGAACCGCTCCAAGAGTCTATCACCATTGCACACCTTACCCTTCGGTCTTATGCAAATGTTATAAGGGGTTATGTAACAAGACCCTAGCACTATTACTATGTAAATTATTTTTTTATAAATAATGTGCATTCATTTTATTATTGTTACTTTGTAAATAGTTTTTAAAGCACAAATAGTATTTTTAGTTAATATTCAACTAAGAAATCTATTTTGATGAATTAATGGATTTTTGAATTAAATAATATTTTAATAAATTATTATTAATAAATTAATTTTTATTAAATATAAATGATCATACAATTTTTATGAATATAATTTTAATTCTTATTAAGGTTTGAAAGCTGTTTTTGTCAAAACCCATGAATTTTCGATAAATGTCAGTTTTATTTTAAAAGTAAAAATTCACATATTTAGAAATTTATTTAGATAAAATGAATATTATTTTTGGAATTAGTATTTCAAAATTATCCAATGGTAATTTTTTCATAATTTTCTAAGACAGTCGAATTTTTGGGTAAAAATTAAATATCATTTAAATATAAAATGTGTTTTATGACATCATAATGGCCCAATAGTGATGTAATAAAATAATATAAACATTATTTTCGGCCAATATATGTTTTACCATTAAAATAATGTGATTTTATATTTTTTTGATTTATTTTACAAAGCTTTAGCGGACCTTCCTAGACTTATAAAACATTTTGTCTTTTTGAGTTGTTTTCCCTGAGAGTGTGACTCACCTCCACATAATAAACCCTATTATTTTAAGAATTTTTGACATTGGAATCATAAAATATTGTATTCCAATCCCCTTTTTCAAAAACCATGGGCAAAAACCATGGTCTATTTTATGGTTTTGATTAGTTTAATGTGTGGTGTCCCAAACCTAAATAATAAAGAATTCCCTCTCCTTTCCTATATAAAGCCATCCATTCTCCTACTTCCTCTTCACTCAAAGCCTTTGGATTTTATCCAACCTATGCCATCATATCTCTATAACCCTCCCTAAGGTTCCCCAAGCTCCCAAGAATCCTCTCTCAAACCTCTCCCAAGACTTTGGAAGCACACTTCCAAGTAAGAGATTTCTTCCTTTATCATTTTTGTCCAATTTTCTTTAAGTTGTTATGCCCTTTTTTTCAATTAAAAATGTTGGGGTATGTTTTTTCACCTCCCCCATACTTCACTATTTATTTTTGGATGATGTAAGACCCCATTCTATATCATTAATGCCTCCCATATACACCTGTTACCATGCCGAAATTTCATGAGGGATTTCTCTCTCCTCATTTACATCCAAGTAATTCTTTTGTATTATGCATCTAAATTCCATTCAGTTTGTTGGTAAATGTATATATATGACCCCCTTACTGTCCATTTTATATAAATATGATGAGATACCCCTTTCTCTCTCATCATCCATTTTTTATGAGTTCTTATTTCACGTCGTTATGCTGCCGAAATTGCACTACGATTTTCCAAGCCAATGTCATTGTGTAGTGAATACCATGCCCATTTATATATCAAGGGTATTCACCTTTATGCACATTTACTTATTTATTATAAAGCTTCATGTATCTATTACACGTCCCTTTATCATGGAATACATGATGATGATTGATTCCATGTTGTATGATCCATGTGGAACACTTATTCATGAAATGAAATGTTTAATAAGGGTGTGCCCTGATAGAGCTCTAATTCATTGGGTAGATTATAGTATCATGATACGTCATGTGAAGTGAGTGTTGAATCATGATAATTCAAGTGCAACGAGGGTTTACTATTTCTTCATGTGTAATGAGGGTTTACTCATGCTTTGTGTGCAATGAGTCTTGGCTCATGCTAATTCCATGTTAAGTGTTGTTGCCACATTTCCATGTTATGATTATCATGCTTTATCATGACTTTATGTTCATGTTTCTCTTGTGATAAATTGATATGTTTATTGTCTAACATGTTTTTTAATCTTCATTTTA
Source organism: Viscum album (assembly GCA_963277665.1). Lineage (NCBI taxonomy): Eukaryota > Viridiplantae > Streptophyta > Magnoliopsida > Santalales > Viscaceae > Viscum > Viscum album. The sequence continues at coordinate 1,491,447,145 of OY728152.1, forward strand.
TTCCTTGTTCACTCCCTTACTGGGCTTTATAGCTCACCCTTTTCTTATGTATGTCCTCGGGTTATCCCATGAAATGCTAAGTACGAGGGAATGTAGTGGTCATGTAAAGTAAGTTTTCAATAAGATGTTGTGTTATATGTTTTAAGTTGTTATTTAATGTTCATAATCCCCAAATACGCTAAACCTCTCGATCTTCTATGTTGTATCAAGTGAAGGTTTTATGTAATAAATCATGTTTAAGTATGAAATAAATAGCAGAGTTGTCATAGTTGGTATTAGAGGATAGGTTTACTTATTTTTTGGATTAGGATTAGAACACCCTAGTGAAGCCTTAGATACAAGAGTAAGTATAATAAAAGCATCCTTAAGTTTTGGTGGGTATTGAGTAAGTGGTTTATCAAGAAAATACATCCCTGTCTGGATACAATCAGGTAGAGGCGGCTCTGGTACAGATGTACCTAGGGGGTGAAAAACCCAAAAAGGAGTTTCGGGCTTGACATGGGGTATCCTGGTACACGACAATGGGCCTTGCTACACTCTTGGTTACGAAACACCTAGGAGATATGCATTGGTAAATTCACAAGCTTAGTATGAACCATTATTAAGGGAATTAAAAAAAATCCCATAAGAATATATGTTAGAAAGTAGATCGTGGATAACATAGATTAAAGCCTATATATTCATAAGTTAAGGAAATAAAATCTGTTTATAATTCATCTGTTTTGTCCTTGGATTACCCTTTATGTGTTACCCCTAACTTTCCTTTTATTCCAACCAATGGTCGGTAATAGAAGGACTCGGGCTAACAACCGATGTGAAGATCAATGTGATGATTGTGCTAATGAGATGCCCAATCCGATGGGAGCGAGAATCACAAAAAATTTCACGATTCTATCTATGTTAACTCAATCTTTGAATAGAAACATGGGTCAAGAGGAACGTTCACCCCCCCCCCCCTCCCCTATAAAAGAACAAGTCGCTATCGAGAGTTTCATGAGACAAATGACTCCTACTTTTAATGGATCATCTGATCCCTCAATTGTTGAACAATGGATCAACTCCATTGAAAATATCTTCTTCATCCTTCAATATTCCGAACAAGAGGAGCTTCTTCTGGCTGTTTATCATATGGAGGGTGAATCTGATCAATGGTGGGCATTGATAAAAAAATACAAAGCCTGAGGAGGAGATCTAGGTGGTGGAATGAAAGGATTTTCGGAAGATGTTTTTTGATAAATATTTTCCACGCACCCTCCGGCTTAAGATGGAAAGGGACTTCCTTTCCCTCAAGAAAAAATATGACAAATTTGTTGGAGAGTATGATAAAAACTTCAAAACGCTTGCATGATATGCCTCCGAATTTGTTGTTACCCCCGAATGAAAGGTTGATCACTTATTTAGTGGGCTGAAACCTAGCCTGCAGAAAGCCCTAGAGATCCACGACTTCAACAGCTATGAGGAAATTGTCTAATGTGCCCTCAAGGTTGAAACATAGATCGAAGAACCTCAGGGGTATCATGAGGATAAGAAGTATAAGGTGGACTTCAATTTTGGTGGTCCGATGGATAAATCCAATGGTGCTAAGAAAATCTAGCACCCCACTTACCAAAGGTGTGAAAAGAAGCACCCTAGAAATTTCCTGAAGGGGGCGAGGAAATGCTTTAGGTGTGGAATAGAAGGGCACCTAGACATTAACTACTGACAAGAAAACCCCATGGATTCAATAGAGTAGAGGAACGCTCTGTTTGACTCTCAATGCTTTGTTCATTGCTTCAACTGCAAAGAACCAGAGAATCTTTCAAATCAGCGCCCTAAGAAAAGGGTTTTCTGAGGAAACCAACAACCTCCAAGGTAGTAAGGGAGATCTTTTTCCATCATTACTGCTGAAGTGAACCCCGACAGTGAAGTGGTGAAAAGTACGCTAGTTATTCATTCAAGAATAGAAAACATACTTTTTGATTCAGGTTCTACGCATTCTTTTATATCCTAAAAGTTTAGTAGAACAATCTCAACACCATCACAAATCATGGAAGTAAAGATGTCGGTGAGTTTGAAAAATGGGGAAATCATTGCACCCCATGAATATAACTCCTCCCCTATCTTAATCGATGGATTTAAATTTACAACAAACCTCATCATACTCCCTCTAGTGGAATTTTATGCAATTCTTATCATGGATTGGCTTTCCTTATATAGATCCAATATAAATTGTTGTGAGAGGGAAATCACTCTCCATGTGAAGAATCAACCTTTGATTCTGTACAAGTGAAAGGAGGAAGATGAATCTTCTTTAGCTCCATTATTTAAAGATTGGATATTACTACCCTATGAGCATGTGTATCTGGCTCAGATGATTGAGTCTAAGGAGGAAACCATCTTTGAAGACATATCTATTGTGAGGGAATTCACTGAAGTGTTTCCTGAGGAATTTTTTGTTCTTCCTCCTAGAAGAGATGTTGAATTCGGAATTGATCTTATACCTGGGGTGTTTCTAATATCCAAGAATCCATATAGAATTTCTACTGTGGAGCTTGAGGAGCTAAATAAACAACTACATGATAATATGGATAAAGGGTTTATACGCCCAAGTGTTTCACCATGGGGTGAACCAGTCCTCTTTATCAAGAAGAGAGATGGGTCAATGCGCCTTTGCATCGATTATCATGAGCTTAACAAAATCACGATAAAGAACAAGTATCCTCTCCCTCAAATTGATGACTTGTTCGATCAGTTGCGTGGAGCACAATACTTCTCCAAGATATATTTTCAGTCGGGATATTATCAAGTAAGGGTGAAGAAGGAAGATATCCCCAAGACTACTTTTCATACAAGATATGGGCACTATGAATTCATATTAATGACTTTCGGACTCACTGATGCTCCAAAAATATTCATGGACTTAATGAATAGAGTCTTTTGATATTACCTTGAAAAATTTGTGGTAGTATTTATAGATGATATTCTAATATACTCCAAAACCAAGGAGGGTCATGAGGAGCATCTAATAACTATACTAGAGACCTTGCAGAAGGATAAGCTCTATGAAAAGTACATCAAGTGTGAGTTCTGGTTGAAGGAGGTCTCATTCTTAGGTCATATCATCACAAACAATGGGATATCTGTGGATCCCTCCAATATAGTTGCAATAGAGGGATGGCTGAGGCCAACATCAGTAACAGATATCTGTAGATTCTTGGGGTTATTTGGATATTATTGACAATTTGTGAGAAATTTCTTATGATTGTTCAACCCTCTTACCAAGCTAACTTGTAAGGGAGTAAAGTTTTCTTGGAGTGATGAATGCGAAGAAAGCTTCAAGGAGTTGAAAACGAGGCTTATCACTACACCTGTTCTCACATTACCCACAAGTGGAGAACTTTTTGTGGTATTCAGTGATGCTTCAAAGAAGGGTATGGGTTGTGTGTTGATGCAAAATGAAAAAGTCATTGCCTATGATTCAAGGCAATTGAACGTTCATGAGAAGAATTATCCAACACATGATCTGGAGTTGGCTACAGTGATCTTCGCTTTAAAATTTTGGCGGTATTATCTATTTGGGGAGAAGTGTGAAATATATACAAACCAAAAAAGCCTCAAGTATATATTCACACAGAAAGATTTGAACATGAACCAATAAAGATGGTTAGAGCTGATCAAAAACTATGACTGCTCAATCCATTACCACCCTGGGAAAGCGAACAAGGTGGCAGATGCTCTAAGTAGAAAGGACCCAGCGATTCTATCATTGATGAGAATTGAAAAGGATCAAATCTTCTTAGATTTTATGAAGATGGACATGGGAATAATAAATAAGGAAACATCATCAATCCTTTCACAAATGATTGCTCAATCGTCTCTTTTATAAAAGTTAAAGGATGCTCAAAAGGATGATGTGGGATTTCAGAATAAAGTGGAAGCTATCAAAAAAGGGAAATCCCCAGAGTTCAATGTTAATGAAGAATGAATTGTGAGATTTGGGAAAAGACTATGTGTTCCATCAATTCTATAGCTAAAGAAGGAACTTTTGGATGATGCACATAGTTCAAATTTCTCTATTCACCTAGGAAACACAAAGATGTATCGAGATCTCTGAGAGAATTATTGGTGGGATAATATGAAGAAGGAGATCACTGAGTATACATCAAAGTGCCTAGTGTGTCAGTAGGTGAAGGCATAGAGGTAGAAGTCTAAGGGGATGATGCAACCATTGCCCATACCAGCATGGAAATGAGAGAACATCACCATGGACTTTGTCACTGGAATTCTAAAGACATATAAAGGAAACAATGCAATCTGGGTTATTGTGGATCGTCTTACAAAGTCTTCACACTTCATTACAATTTGGGAGGATTTCTCATTGGATCAACCAGCACATATACATATCAAGGAAGTGGTAAGGCTACATGGAGTAACAATATCTATTGTATCTGATCGAGATCTAAGATTCACCTCTATGTTTTGGGAGAGTCTTCAACATGCTCTGGATACTGAATTTAACTTCATTACGGCCTATCATCCTCAAACTGATGGCCAATCTGAGCAAACTATTCAAACACTAGAAGATATGTTAAGATCATGTTCAATGTAATTTAAAGGAGGATGGGATCAACATCTTCCTCTGGTTGAATTATCCTAAAATAACAGTTTCCACGCGAGCATCCGAATGGCACTTTATGAAGCCCTGTATGGGAAGAGGTGCAGAACACCGGCATGTTGGGATGAAGTTAGTGAGCATAAGCTGTTAGGACCAAAAATAGTCGAAGAAATGGTGGAGAAGGTGAAAACCATTCAACATCATATCAAGGCATCCCAGAGTTGACCGAAGAGTTATGTAGATAACCGTCGATGAGACCTTGAGTTTAAAGTTGGAGACATGGTATTTCTGCACATATCTCCATGGAATAAGGTCATGAGGTTTGGAAAGAAAGGTAAGTTAAGTCCTAGGTACATCGGCCCCTTTGAGATTCTTGATCGTGTCAGGGTTGTGGCCTATAGACTAGTACTTCCACCTATAATGGCTAAAGTACATGATGTCTTTCATGTATCCCTATTAAGAAAGTACATACCAGACCCTTAATATGTACTCTCTTCAGAGGTAGTACAACTAGAGGATGATATTTCCTACGAGGAGCAACCAGTGAAGATCTTAGATTGTAGAGAAAAAGTTCTACGAAATAAGACAATGCCCCTCGTCAAGGTGTTGTGGCGAAACCACAAGTTTGAAGAAGCGATGTGGGAATCAGAGAAAGTGATGAAGCAAAGTTACCCACATATGTCTTATTATGGGAAAATGAAATTTTGAGGGTGAAATTTCTTAAGGTGGGAAGATTGTAACGACCCAAACTTTCATTGATAAAAATTCCTCTTGATCTAATTAAATGTCTTATTATGGTTATATAAAATGTGAACTTCATTAGTTTTATGTTTCTGGATTTTAAAATACCGTTAAGAATTGTGACCATTGATAATATAGTTGTTTAACAGTGATCACATGATTAGTATAAATATAGGGCTTTAACAAATCCAATTTACTCAGACAAAGGAAGCGGTGGCCTCATTCATTAGACTTGCCCCGTACGAAGCCCATTTGTCGGAGCTCAGAAATAAGGTGGAATCATTGGGCTTCCCTCTTGACCAAGCCCACGCCGAGATTGAACACTCTAATCTTGACTATGTAAATTATTTTTGTATAAATAATGTGCATTCATTTTATTATTGTTACTTTGTAAATAGTTTTTAAAGCACAAATAATATTTTTAGTTAATATTCAACTAAGAAATCTATTTTGATGAATTAATGGATTTTTGAATCAAATAATATTTTAATAAAATATTATTAATAAATTACTTTTTATTAAATATAAAGGATCATACAATTTTTATGAATATAATTGTAGTTTTTATTACGGTTTGAAAGCTGTTTTTGTCAAAACCCATAAATTTTTGAAAAATGTCAATTTTTATTTTAAAAGTAAAAATTCACATATATAGAAAATTATTTAGATAAAATGAATATTATTTTTGGAATCAGGATGTCAAAATTATTCAATGGTGAATTTTTCGTAATTTTCTGAGACAGCCGAATTTTTGGGTAAAAATTAATTATTGTTTAAATATATAATGTATTTTATGACATCATAATGACTCAATAGTGATGTAATAAAATAATATAAACATTATTTTAGACCAATATATGTTTTATCATTAAAATAATGTGATTTTAGATTTGTTTGATTTATTTTACAAAGCTTCAGTGGACCCTCCAAGACTTAAAAAACATTTTGTCTTTTTAAATTGTTTTCCTTAAGAGTGTGACTCACCTCCACATAAGCAACCCTATTATTTTAAGAAGTTCGGCCATTGTCCTTATAAAATATTATTTTCCACTCCCCTTTGGCAAAAACCATGGGCTGGTTTGTGGTTTTGATTAATTTAATGTGTGGTGTCCCAAACCTAAACAATAAAGAATTTTCTCTCCTTTCCTATATAAACTCACACAAGCTCTCACTTCATCTTCACTCAAATCCTTTGGAGTTCATCTAACCTCTGCCCTCCTCTCTATATAATCCTCCCCAAGGCACCCCAATCTCCCAAGAAGCCTCTCTCAAGCCTCTCTCAGGCCTTTGGAAGCACATTTTCGAGTAAGGGATTTCTTCCTTTCTCATTTTTGTCTAATTTTCTTTAAGTTGTTATGCCCTTTTTTTTCAATTACAAATGTTGGGGTATGATTTTTCACCTCCCCCATATTTCCCTCTTTATGTTTGGATGATGAGAGACCCATTTCTCTCTCATTAATGTCTTTCATGTACACCTGTTACCATGCCAAAATTCTGTGAGGGATCTCTCTCCTCATTTACATCCAAGTAATTATTTTGTATTATGCATCTAAATTCCATTACATTTTTTGGGACATGTATTTATATGAACTTCTTACTGTCCATTTCATGTAAATATGATGAGACACCCCTTTCTCTCTCATCAACCATTTTTATGAGTTCTTATTTCACGTCGTTATGCTGCCGAAATTGCACTACGATTTTCTAAGCCAATGTCATTGTGTAGTGAATATCATGCCCATTTATATATCAAGGGTATTCAGCTTTATGCACATTTACTTATTGATTATAAAGATTCTTGCATGTATTACACATTCCTTTATCGTGGAATAAATGATAATGATTGATTCCATGTTGTATGATCCATGTGGCACACTTATTCATGAAATGAAATGTTTAAGAAGGGTGTGCCCTGATAGAGCTTCAATGCAATGGGTAAAGTATAGTATCATGATACGTCATGTGCAGTGAGTGTTGACTCGTGCTAATTCAAGTGTAACGAGGGTTTACTCGTGCTTCATGTGCAATGAGGGTTTACTCATGCTCCATGTGCAATGAGCCTTGGTTCATGCTAATTCCATGTTAAGTGTTGTTGCCACATTTCCATGTTATGATTATCATGATTTATCATGACTTTATGTTCATGTTTCTCTTGTACTCCATTGATATGCCTATTGCCTAACATGTGTTGTAATCTTCATGTTATTCCTTGTTTACTCTCTTACTGGGCTTTATAGCTCACATTTTTCTTATGCATGTCCTCAGGTTATCCCATGCACTGCTAAGTACGAGGGAATATAGTGGTCATGTAAAAGAAGTTTTCAATAAGATGTTGTGTTCTGTGTTTTAAGTTGTTATGTAATGGTCCTAAGCCCCAAAGACACCAGACCTCCCGATCATCTGTGTTGTATCAAGTGAAGGTTTTATGTAATAAATCATGTTTAAGTATGAAATAAAAAGCAGGGTTGTCCTAGGTTCTGTGAAATCTGGGGTTACACGACGTGTATTCCGGAGTTACGCCCTGTGTGGGATCCCCTGTGCAATGCTAGGGTTTCCACGAGAAGTTAAATATCACACAACATGTGACCCTTACATGGTGGCTCAATCCCCTATTTAGCGAGTTAATCCATATTGGGTTGTTGGTATACCCAATGACCCTGGGTGTGATCCCTATCTATGTATTGTTCTCTTTAGCCTTACAAGGTGTACTTCTTATGGCGAGACTCTACGAGCATGACATCTCGGATGGACGCCATCGGTGTTATCTGACTCGTGGGGTGTGTTCTCCTGAACGGGTGTTATATGGAACCTTCAAGCAGGAATCCTAGACCGACATTACAATTGTGACTTTACCATGAGACTATGTCTATGTTGAATATATTTGGATATTCTTATTATATGTGTTGTTGGCATATACCTGCGATGAGTTGACTGTAATTTTTTATGTTGTATGTTTAGTGATTTTGGGGTGTCCTGCTGGGTTTTTACTCACTCCTGCATGAGCTTTTCCTGCACGTGTCCTGTATTATGCAGACGACTGACCTTTTGACGAAGTCCTAGAGGGACCGGGACCAGGCAGTGCTTTGTGAGCCGGACAAACCAAGGTGTGTTCCTGCGGCTACGTTGACAGCAGTCCTCACCCACTTACAGGTTAGACTTGTTTCCAATTTTTGTGTGTGTGGTGAACTTGTATTTGGCCATTTTGCTTTACAATACCTGTTGTCGTACTCTAATGGTGAGATTTTAGATGCATGCATGCATGGTTATCAGTTGTTTTACAATACAGCGTTGCATGAGCTTGAAGATGTGTGTGCGTGCATGTACATTAAGTTAAGACTTCTCGTGTGTGTGAAATGACTACTCAGCACTAGTCGCAACACCTAGCCTATTGGAGACAGATTTGGGGTAGTCACGACACTGATCTCGTTGGGACGGGTCGTGACCATAAAATCCATACAGATTGATATAATTACAGTAATAAAATGTATATGTTGTTATTAATAATACATTTGCACTATTGTTATTATATAAGTAATATTGGTAAATGAAATTTTAATATTTTGTTTATTGTTATTATTATTATCATTGTTGACATGATATTACAGTAATAAAATGTATATGTTGTTATTAATAATACATTTGCATTATTGTTATATGTGTATATGTAATGTAATGTTAATAAAAGGTTGTTATTATAATGAAAATATGAAATGTGGTGTTATTGTGGTAACTATGAAATATAAATGTAATAATAATATTATTATATGGGAAAAAGATTTAGAGAGACGGGGGAAGGGGGGCAAAAAAAAACAACCCAAACACCATGAGAGTGGGGTTCGGTCGACGTGGGTAATGCGGCAAGGGGGTGTCGATCGCCCCCCCACCCCTTCCTCCTCCGGTTGATTTATCCCCTTTCCTTCGTTTCGTGATGTCCGAATGTGATGTGAACTGTCAAAGCAAGGTAATATTTGGTCTTCTTCTTCGTTTCCAATTCTCTAAAATTAGGGATTCAGATTTGATTTTGACAAAGCATGGTGAAATCGTACCGAGACCTAGGGCTTTCACATCTTATGTCTAATGTAGACCCGAGGGAGTCAATCTCACCTATGTAATCGCCGTTTTAATTTCAATTTCCATTTTTTCTGGGATGCTCTTACCATTCCGACGAACTTTATTAAAAATAAAGATTCTAGGTAGATAAAATTAGGGCCTCCTGTTTATCTGTTAACAGAGGACTGAAATAGGTCCATCGCATTCTGCTAACCATTGTTTGGGTGTTGTTTTTACCAATTCCCGGACTTCCCTACGTGTTCCTATGAATTTTGATCAAATAAGGGATTTGGGTTTCAAGATGTCATCGGGGCTTGGTAAAACATCTGGAAACGACAGGGCCTCTGCTTCTTGAGCCTAGGCCATTATTTTACGAGTCTATCGCACCCCATTGAGTGTCATTTTGTCACCGACTGGCCTGTCGGTAAGTGTTGCGGACCCAGAATTCCTCTGCCTTTAATTATTGGTGTCATTTAATTTATGTCATTGGTGTTTATAATTTATTTGAGGAATTTTATGATGTTCAGTTGAGGTTATGAATTTTTTTAGGGTGTGTAGTTTGGGATTTTACTTGTCTAAAGGCTTCGCAGGCTCTCCAAGCTATCTGAAGGAGTTTTAAAATAAAACTGAGATTGCGTTGATTATGATTTTTTGTTTTTGGATTAAATTGGTTATAGTTTGGTTTATTATTTTTTTGGTACACTGTTTAATGGTCTCCAGGTCTTTGGAGCTTGCCATCGGTCTTTTTCGGTGGGTTGTCTCAACCCTGTGTTTATTCAAGTAAGGGTCTGTGTCCTTCCGGTCTGTTTTGGTTGTTGGAGGTATTTGAGGGAGGTTTCTGAAATTTTCAATGGAACCTGAGTGTGTAGCAGAACTGCTGCAGCAAATACACGTCATGTAAGTGTATTACATGACGTGAAAGTTGGTTTCACGGCTTGTTCAGGGTTTCACAACGTGTAAATTTTCGAGGTTAAATAATGAAAATACGACGTGTTTTTCAGTGAAATTGAACCCTGAGGATTACACAACACACATCTTGTAAATCCCCGATGTAGTGCAGTTTTAAAAGTTCTTTCCAGCCGAATTTTCATTCATTCAGTCGTGACTTCTTCTTCCTCTCGTTTTGGGTGAACCCTATGCGCCCAGAGGAGTTCTTCAAACTCTCTTCCTCTTTGATTCGTTGGTCCCGGTGGTTGTTCATTGACAATACGTGGTAAGCCCTTCTTCTTGGATGGTTTTCTTCCGTTCTTCTTCGGAGTTTCGCTGCAGTGGTGTAGTTTGGTTTGGGGTTGTGTGTTTGAGATGCGTTTTGATTGATCTTTGGGTGCGGTGTAGGTTGATCCGTGATCCTGTGGTGTGGTTGTGGTTTGTGGGCGTTCTTCCTCGCCTTGCGGTGCGCAGTAAGTTGGAAAGCTTTCTTGAGGTAGCGATTCCCTCATTTCTCTTTATTGTGTATCATGCGAGAGAAGTTTACTTTTGTTTATCTATGAGTTATGGTTGTGCTGGTTTAATCAAAGATAAAGAATTGATTAAATTGAATTGAAAGGGGTAAATGGGGTTTGATTTCGCATGCTTTTACAACTTTGATGTTATTTGTGATATTGTGGTTTGTACGGGCTTGATGCTCCACTGAAAATTATGGACGTTGGGGGCTTTGTTTGCGCCAGATATATGTATTGTGACTGATGTGACAGTTGTGATTGTTGTGATATCGCCTTAAAATGGAAATTGGTTAACCATTTATATTTGACTAATAAAACGGTTTCCCTAAGATTATGACTTGTGTGATAACGCCCCTAAAATTTAGTGGAATGTGATAAAAGTCTCTTTTTAAATTTGTAAAATGATTCTTGATGTGTTGTGGTGTGTGATCGTGCTCGTGGGACAATGATGTGTGTGGATTGGGGCATGTGGGACAGATGATTTGTGTGGCGGTGCTTTTTGGGGCAACAAGGTGGTTTGTGTGGCTGTGTTTTTGGGCCAGGGAGGTGGTTCGTGTAACCGTGCTTTTAGGGCGGTGAGGTGGTATGTTGGTCGTACTTTTGGGGCATCCAGGTGATGGTTTGATGAAGATGTTGAGATGTTTGTGATATGCGTTGTTTTGTGCTAGATGCTCGAGTTGTGGTGGAATAAATAAATAAATAAATGTTTAAATAATGTTTGGAATGACTTGGGTTAGTTTGGTTAATGAGATAGAAATGATTAATGGACAAAGAAATGATGGGTTGTGTGGTTAAATGTTGTTGATGCTAAATGATGAAATGAATGAGGTGATTAAATGAGTTTGGTTGGAAACATGGATGTTGCTCGTGGTTAGTTGTGTGGCGTTATGTATTTAGAGGTGACAACAAAAGTGACCGTGTTGTGGGTTGATGTGTTTGTTTGTGAACCCATAGGTTGTGCTTGAGTGTTTGACATTATATATAGACACACACACACGATGATCGAGATCAAGTTGAAACTTGCACCTGAGACTAAAAACAAGAACAAAGTATAGGCATGAGTTAAAACTCAGTAGGCGTGTCCAAGAAATCTATTCCCTAATGCATTTCCTTTAAACAAACAAACACCAATTTCAGGTTTGAACTATAATATATAAAAGTAAGTTTTTCACACATTTCCCCTTTAAATCAAATCACGATCCATTACGATTTTTACCTTAAACCAGTTTCTTTTTCAAGAAGAAAGATTTAACCTTTTAATGAAAGAGATTGAGAAGAAGGAAGTGTAGAACATTTTCAAAACCTTTTTTCACAAACATTTGAAAATCATTTTATCACTTTTAGCAAAGAGATGCACCATACAATGTGGTGAAAGTAATGATCACACAAGGGTAATGGAAAATAACAAGCAAGAGTGACCAACCGACAATGCATCTCAATCATCCGCTGTAGATAACTAAGTGCTGAAGTAAATAGGAGAACTTAGGAGCTCATGAATAATTTAGAACATACTATACATGCTCTATCCGATGACGTCATAATGCCCAAACGCTCGATCGTCGCACTACCTGATCTGATCGAGGGGTTCAATCCCATAGCAATGATAACAAAATAACCCTATTATGGGCCACTAGTTAGTGCAATAACCTAGACTAGTGCAACCATCATTCACTGAGAATTCGCTCGCTATGCTAGGTTTCCATGTTCAGACTAAAAAGGGGGTGAGCCAACATTGTCAAACAAGTATCCAGTCACAAGTACGTTCATCACACACAGTCAACACACACCACAAGGTCACCCCCGAGTCACCCCAAGGAACAAGTCTCCCGCCTTTGAACCATCATTTCACAAGGGAAGTCTCAAACAAAGGAAACTCCCATCTTTCGTCAACCAACAATCCAAGGAGAGTTTTTAAGATAACCAGTTTTACAAAAATGCCAACCGGGTCTCACAAGATTTTCTCATGCCAAACCATTTCTTAAAAAATCACACACACATCACTTTGAAAACCCAAAACGCACTTGGAAACCCATTTCAGAAACTCAATTCACCACTTTAAATCTGAAACACAAGTGCAAAAAACAAGAAATTAATAATTCTTTAATTTAAAAGCTAATGTCTCAACAAGGGAGCAGACCAAGCCGAGACACTTCAGCGCTTGACAAATTAGGCGGCGACCACTCGTAACCGGCCCACACTCACACACACATTTCTCTCTCTCTATATATCCATAATCCAATGCACGTATTCTCTGCGCCATGAGGGAATACGTACATAGAGGACACACACACGCACACACGCACGCGCGCGCACGCACACACGCACGCACGCGCGCACACACACGCACACCCACACCCACACACGCACACACACGCACACACACGCACACGCACGCACACCCACGCACACCCACGCACACCCACGCACACCCACCCACACACACGCACACGCACACACCCACACACGCACACACACGCACACGCGCGCACGCGCACACACGCACACGCGCGCACACACACACACTATATATATACATACCTTTAGTATATGCGTGTACACCCTCAAACATTGATCAAAACTTAGTACAACATATCCTAGAATCACAAAAACATAGAGACAAGGTTCAACACACCTCAAATATTACCCATAGAGCATAAATAATGAATAAATCAAGCAAGATCATTTATAACTCATTTAAAAATGCACACAAGGCCTATACGTCGATACTAACCCATTTTCCATTTTACACACACCAAAACCACTTGAAAACACTTTTCACACCACTTATGCAACTCATAAAAACCCAATTAGCACATTACCAGAAAAGCACATAATAAGTTCAATAATTTTTCGTGGGTCAACCCCTTCCAAATCAACACACAAGGCAAGTTCCATTTTTAAAACATGTTTCTCATCATTTACACAATTCACATATCACATTTAAAAGTGCACAACAAAATCCAACATACCAAAACAATTCATTTCCCATTGAAAACCCGTTCTTTAACACATCCGTAGCCCAAGTGCCTTTGAAAACACAATTCACACCTTCCACACAAGGCATAAAACCCCTTTTGAGAAACATCATAATAAAACATACACAAACATAACCTTACCTTTTAAAAAAATCCATTTTCAACATGAACACATGCCAAAACACTTCAAAAATATATTTCCCACTACACAATTAATCTATAAAACAAGATTTAATGCATAAACAAGCATATTAAAAACATCTATAAATGTTAAGGCACAGAACCACCTACCTTAGGTGGAGAAATCTCTTAAAACCGATGCGGAACTCCAATCACACCTCAACCGCACCTTCAAGAGGCAAGATTGAATCCTAATCAACATCATCAAACCCAACAAATCAAGATCTTACCCCAAAACGCAACCCTACCCACTAGAGAAACCAAATACACAAAGAAAACAAGTAAAACCCTAGATCGGTGGAGGGGAGGCTTACCTGGAGGGGTGACCGCCAAAGGAAGGAGGTGTGGTCGGCTGGTGGGGGTCGCCGGAGGAGGACCACATCGGAGGTGGCTCCACCGGCAGGGGGAAAAGGGCTGGTCGGCGGATCGCACAAGGGGGAGTTGGGCGCCGACATGGAGGAGGGAGGCCGACCGGGGAGGCACCGACAAGGAAGAGGGAGGTCGGTTGGTGAGGCATCGATAGGGAAGAGGTCGACCAACAGGGTGAGGTGCAACGAGCTAGGGGGTGCAACGTCATGACCTAACTGGGGTGGGGGAGGAGGGATTGAAACCCTAAAATAAGATAAAAATTAACTAATATGAATAATAGTAGTAATAATAATAATAATAATAATAATAATAATAATAATAATAATAATAATAATAATCATCATCATCATCATCATAATACTGATATCTTAATAATAATATCATCATCATCATCAACAACAACCACAACAACAACAACAATATTCTTAAATAATAACAACAATAATAATAATATTATTAAAACAATTCTTTTTAATTTCATTTTACTTTTCTCATTTTACTTTATTTTCATTTTATTGTTATTCATTCAATTTTATTTATTTTGAACATCGGACAGGCCGCACGATTACCTGGGTGAAGCCACATGGTTTCCAAACCATGCTCTGCCCGTGTGCCGGACATTGCGAAGCCCAAGACACTCGTTTTTCAATAAAAACTCAAAAATTCAAATTGGGACTCAACCCGAACCCCGACGAAAAAAATCCAAAGTTAGAAAATAATAAAATAAAATAAATTTTAAAAATTCAGGGTGTGACACTTGGTGAACGGAAGAAAATAGATGTTTTGTGGGTTGACTTTCAGAAGGAGTTCCAGACAGAGTTCCTTTCGTCGACCATGAATGCAGTAAAGATGCAGGAGCTTCTTTCTCTTCAGCAGGGGAGCATGTCTGTGCGGGAGCTGAGAATTAGGTTCAAAGACCTTCTGTGTTTTGCCTCAGATCTTTTTCCAGATGAGTCTCGTGCAAGGCTTCTTGAGGAGGCACTCCGTCCTTCTATCCAGTATGTAACTACTGCTTTTACGTTGCCAACGTATTTGGAGGTTCAGAAGAAGGTAGAAGTGATCATGCATATGCACTCACAAGGAGGTTTGTCACGAACCAATCCGGGTACCCTGGTAACCCGGTAACCGAGCCGACCCTGACATAGCCCGAAGGGCATTCTCGATCCCCACAGGTTGACGACTGCACCTGACATCATACAACATGCAAGTGAGAATGAATTTGCCAGAGAACATAGCAGAATCAAAACAAACAAGACAATATGCATAACAAAAAAAACTCCATTGAGAGTAATGTATTAGAAGTTAACAAGGCATTAAAACCCAAAGTACTACAACCCAAGTGCCAAAATAGGGAAAACAACCCAAGTCCCTAAGGACACAACTCACCAAAACCAAGGTTCAACAATTGGATCCACCTCCACGAGATCCTTTCCCCTTGCTCGAACATGGAAGGAGAAAATCTACAAACACCCGAAGGAACAAGTGAGGCGTGAGCTAAAAAGCCCAGTAGAGTCTCACCAAAGATTCCATAACAGATGCCAATAATAGAATAACCAAAGGAATGCTTTCAATTTTAAAGGGAACAAGTTTGGCATTTCAAAGCATATTTAAATAAAACATGCTATACAATTCAAATGAAGGAAAAATACATTAAGCAAAGGTTTTTCAAATGATGGAATATTTCTAAAATAGTGACTTACATAAAAGAGTTGCATAAAATAGTTTATGTAAATTCAGAAGGCATTCAAAGTAGTTCAAACAACATTGACATACATTTATATCTCAAATATAAAACAAGTGAGAAACATGGCCATCTGCCAAATAAGTATGATAATATTTCTGACTATAGGACTCTGCACTCTCTAAGTGATCTCAACAATATGTGTATACACATATCCCCCTGACACTAGCCAAAGACAACTCATCACCATCCCATTGGGGATGTGATCCGCTGCAGGTATGTTTTAGAATGTTGTAATAGCGTAGAGTGTGTCCAAATAACTCACCAACTACCTATGACTTGCACGTGATCTTCCATAATCAATGATAAACAATTTATTTTAAGACTGCTTGAAATACAATTAAATCTCATTCTTCCATTTCAATTCCAATTTTCCATTTTAAACCAAAACAAGTTTTAATAAAAGACATGTATCTTTCACAAGAAAAACTAATGAGTTTCTATCGAAATTTCTTTAATCCATTTTCATAAGTTTTGAAATCCATTCAAAACCAATTTCATCCATTTTTCATTTCATTTCCACAATTAAATTCAACAATTTAATTGAAATCATTTCCATCAAATCTACAATTTAAATTCAACAATTTAAACCAACCAATTTCCATAAACACTCCACAATTCAATGGAATTAGGAATTTTTCCAATTTTCATGCCAAAACCATTTCAAATCTCTCAATTAACTTGAATTGGGTTTTATAAAATCAATTGAAAGCAAGTTTTAGCAATTGAATTTAAATCAATAATTGAAATAAATCAAGCAATTCAAGGTTAATCACGTTGGCCAAACGGGATGGAATCACATACCTTTTCCCGAAATTCAATACTCACAACGACACCCGTCAACGAGAACAAAGGTAAAGAAGACCTCAAAACTCAACCTAGAAGTGCGATCCAACATCACAAAGTATATATGCATCAATTTCAGGATGATCTATTGAAATCGCAGAGGAGAAAGAGATAAAGATGAAGAACGAAGGAGAACACTTACCTGTGAATCACACCGCAAACGCAACGACGATTGAATGTCAAAAGAAAGGATCCAGAAGGGTTGAAGAACTTCAAGATCGCATGGGGAAGGCTTTGGGTTGAGGGAGATGAAATTGAAGCGGAGGAGAAACAAGATCTTAGCTGTGCTGCCCGTTAAAAAAAACACAGTCAGGGTATTACACAATGTGTAATACCCTTTCATGCCGTGAAATAGTTAATATCTGAAACCATTGAAAAACGTGTTGTCTTGAATTAAAAATTGTTCATTAAGTTACTCACGACGTGTAAATGCTAGTCACGACGTGAAACCTTCACAGCATGAAGCCTTTCACGACTAGCCTCCAGAAACCATTACACGTCGTGTAAAATTACACGGTGTGTAACCCTCCGACAACCTGCAGAAAATGCCGGTTAAAGCTAAGAGTCCAACAAATCTCTGACTTCACTATTAAAGGTATCCTCTCAATTCATTTTCAACTCTACCTGGTCAAAGAAAAGGAAAAACCATGACAAGGTTAAAGACATACCTGCCAGATCGGTAATGAGATGTTACAATCTCCCCACCATAGAAACTTTCTGTTCCCCGAAAGTCTATGAAGAATCTTGCATGCCAAAAAGATGAGGCCACAACTCTCTCATTAGTGCCTCTCGTTCCCACGTCTCATGATTATCATAACCATGTTGCCATAACACATGAACTAAAGACATCATCCTCCCACGAAATACCTTGGTCTTAGAATCAACTATCACGACTGACCACTCAGTCAAAGATAAATCGGGTTCAATCTCCAGATCACTCCAGCTCAAAACATGATATGGACCAGATAAACACTTTCTCAGCTACGATACATGGAATACGTTATGCATCAACGTCAGCTACGGTGGAAGTGCTTAACGGCATGTAACTTTCCCCACCTGTTCAACAACGCCAAAAGATCCCACAAAACGAGGAGTAAGCTTCCCTTACCTCCCAAACCGTCGATGAACCAACCGGGGTGAAACATTCAAGAACACCTAGTCACCAACTGAGAACTCCAACGGTCTACGATGACGATCAACATAAGACTTATATTGGCTATGTGCTGTCAACATTTTCTGACGAATCAACCAAATCTTAACTGTCGTCTCTTGGACTAAACTCGGTCCAACCAAGTAACTTTCACCAATCTCCGACCAACACAACAAAGATTTACAAGGACGACCATACAAGGCCTCAAAAGGATCCATTCTGATCACAAACTGGTAACTATTGTTATAAGAAAACTCAACTAGCCCCAAGTGATCATCTTAAGCCCCATCAAAGTCGAGAACACAAGCACGAAGCACATTCTCAAGAATCTACAGAGTTCTCTCTGTCTGGCCATCTGACTGTGGATGATAGGTCGTGCTCAAACAGACCTGAGATTCCAGTACCTCCTAAAGGCCTTTGCAAATGTGAGAAGTGAACCGATGATCCCTATCAGAGACTATAGCAGATGAAACTCCGTACAAACGAACAATCTCTCTCACATAGAGATTTCCCAACTCCTCAACTTTGGCTGTATCACGAACGAGTATAAAGTGAGCCGACTTGATTAGTTTGTTGATCACAACCCATATTGCATTCTTCTTCCTTTGGGTATGAGGCAACCCAACCACAAAGTCCATAGAGATTTCATCCCACATTCAAGTAGGGACTGGAAGTGGATGAAGTAAACCCGAAGGTTTCTGATGCTTGACCTTCACCTGCTAGCACGCATAGAAACGCAAGACAAACTCAACAATTCCCTGTCTCATACCTGGCCACCAGAACTGCCGCAACATGTCATAAAACATCTTAGTGGTTTCTGGGTGCACAACCCACTAGGAATTATGACAATCCTTCATCACAGCCTTGCTGCTAATGTCACAACAAAATGATTCCGATAACATAGAACACCGTCTTTGGAGAACGACCACTAAGCAACTGTCTCCCCACCATAAAGAGAGTATCTAATGATACATAATTCATCATCAAGATCTTGATCCTGAAGAATCATCTTGAGAAGAGCAGATGTCACCTGAATGCTGGCTAAAGAAATTTCATCCCCTTTCTCCTGAACACCAATATGCAACTATGCAAAGAGAGCCATCAAGTTCCACTCTTTCGAAGATTATTTCACTGCAAGGGTTGGAAGTTTCCTGATCATTTCATCGGCAACGACATTCCCTTTCCCCGGGGTATAAGCGATGTCAAAGTCAAAAGACTGCAGATATTCCATCCAACGCCTCTGGTGAAGATTCAAATCTTTTTGAGAGAAGATATAACTCAAGTTTTGTGGTCTGAATACACAGTAAACCTTTCATCATAAAGGTAATGCCGCTAACTCTTAAGCGCGTGCATCACAGTTGCAAGTTCAAGGTCATAGGTAGGGTAATTTTCTCGTGTGGCCTAAGCCAACGAGATCCATAAGCAACTACACGATCACCTTGTATAAGAACGCAACCCAATCCTGAACCCGATGCATCATAGAAGACCACACAGCCTTGCCCGACCTCTGGAAGAGTCAACATCGACGCAGTTGTCAAAAGACATTTCATCTCAACAAAAGAACTTTGACATTTATCATTCCAAGCAAACTTCACCCCCTTCTGAGTCAGATCAGTCATCAGAGAAGCCTAATTCGAGAATTCATTCACAATCCGACGATAATATTCGGCTAAGCCCAAGAAGCTTCTAATCTCGAAGACATTTCGTGGTTGCTCCCAAGTCATAACAGCCTTTACCTTCTCAGGATCAACTGATATACCCTACTAAGACACCACGTGTCCCAAGAATTTCAATTCCTAAATCCTAAAAGCACACTTTGAAAGCTTGGCGTAGAGTCGATGATTTCTCAGCAGACTCAGAAATGTCCTTAGGTGATGCACATGATCCTCCTTAGATTTAGAGTAAACGAGGATGCCATCCACAAAGACTACCACAAAGGTATCCAGATACTCGTTGAAAATCCCGTTCTTAAGAGCCATGAAAACCACATGAGCATTTGTCAGACTAAAGAGCATAACAAGGTACTCATAATGGTTGTACATACTCCGAAAGACAGTTTTCTGAATGTCATATTCTTTTATCCTCAACTGATGGTAACCAGATCAGAGGTTGATCTTTGAAAACCAATTCGCGCCTTTTCAACTGATTAAACAAATCATCAATCCGTGACCACATATACTTGTTCTTTACCGTAACTCGATTGAGCTTTCGGTATTCAACACATAAGCGAAGAGAACCATCAACTTTCTTAGCGAAGAGAACCGACGCCGCCCAGGGTGACACACTCGGGCGTATAAAGATTTTCTCAAAAAGATTGTCCAATTGAGATTTCAACTCTTTCATTTCAGCTGGAGCCATTCGATAAGAGAAAACTGAGACTGGTTGAGTGTCAGACATCAAGTCAATGGAAAACTCGACCTCCCTTACTGGTGGAAAACCAGAAAAGTCAGAAGGAAACACGTCGGGAAACTCTATGACAATTGGAGGGAGATCACTGCTCAAAGATTCTCACTCCAGATCAAAAGCAAACACTGATATTACCTTTCCCAAATCTAGATAAGAAGGTCTGACTCTGCTCAACCTTGGGTCCCAATCTCCTTGAAAGACAAGAGACACACCGCCGGGTGTAGTAAAGTAGATCCGTCAAAGATAACAATCAATCTGGGCTTTATTGGCAATGAGCCAATCCATCCCGAATACGACATCAAGAGATTTCATGTCAAGGACCAGGAAACTCCAATCTAGCTTGATATCAGATAGAGAGAAGACACAATCAGGACTACAGAGACCCCGCTCTCTCTTTATACCAATGGGTGTAGTAATATCCATTGCACAATATAAAAGCTCTATAGGAAGATTAAGCATATTAACAACACGAGTTGAAATAAATGAGTGAGATGCACCAGTATCACATAGAGTAATCACTAATGACGAAGCTATAGTAATGATACCTCTCACAGTTGCTGGACCCGTGTCTTCTTCCTCTGGAGACTCTTTCATTGCGTGAAGTAGCTTCATTCAGGATGCCTGTGGTTGGATCCCTTTTATACACGGATCATCTGATTGCTTCATAGTTTTAGGAGGAGATGATGATCCAGTTCTACTACGTCGAGTAGAAAAGTCATGGTAAAATCTCTGTAAGTGTCTTGAACGTCCACAAAAACTACAGTTTTTGGGTGCTACAGTGAAAACCCTCTTAGAATGTTATGGCTTGCCACACTGATATCAAATCAAAGGACTTCCTCCTGGCGTTGTAGGAGGTTTGGAATGACTCTGCCGTCAAGAACTACCACGAGAATCATCACACCTCTGTTTTCCTTTGAAGGAACTAATGCTACCACTAAGAGAAAAAGGAACTCCCGATAACCCTGTATTTCCAACTAGGTCTATCTCAACTATCATTTCCCTATCTAGCACATCAGTATAAGTGAGCAACTTTAACAAGAAAACATGAGAACATATATCTGATCGAAGTCCTAACTCGAACCGTTGAGTCTTCATCCTCTCATTAGATACAATCTCATATGCAAATTGCACCGACTTAGCAAAGCGATTTGAATACCCAGTCATGGTTCTATCAGCCCTCTCAAGATTGAAAAACTCTACAGGTTTGGCCAACACCATTGACTATGGATAGAACTGGTCGGTGAAAAGAACCTTGAAGTCTTTCCACTATAAGACCTCATGTTTCTTTGCCGTCACCATCGTGTCCCACTATCTCCTGCTCGGTCCTTCCAGCACAAAGGTGGCACACTTTACCATGATCTTGTCTGGTGTCTCCAATAACTCAAACAAACGTTTTATCCTTCCCAACCATTCCTCATCATGTTGGGGATCAGTAGAGCTTTTGAAAATTGGTGGCTTCTGGCGAATGAACTCTTGAGAATGATTTCAAGAACATCCCCCTGAGGATCCACAACTGGAGCCTGAACGAGAACTGGAGGTGGTGCTTGTCCCAAAGCTTGGATAGTGCGCATAATCACCTCGACTAGATTTGGGTCCACTAGAGGATTCGCTCGCTGCAGTTCAACAACAACTTCCTCCTAGATTCGATTTGCACGTCTTCTTAGAGGCATGATGCTACACAACATCAACATACAACAAGGACGACATCAAACTAACACTCAAACTGAGCGACAAGGGAAATTATTCCCAATAAATGGAACAACTAGATTTGGATTCCACTCCCTCCAAATCAAAATAGGGAAAAGAGTAGAACTAATCCACAATACTTCTTTCCCTAACCACCCCTGAAAACTTAAGTCTCATTGTGGTGAGAGCTGACCAGATACTCAATCACAACTACCTCCAAAGTCCCGACAAGATTACTCAACTGCATACCGACTTTAAGATAAAAGCTTAACAACCTCACTTTGATACCATTTTTTCACGAACCGGCCCGGGTACCCTGGTAACCCGGTAATTGAGCCGACCCTAACATAGAATGAAGGGAATTCCTGATCCCCACAGGTTGACAATTATCACCTGACATCATACAACATGAAAGAGGGAACAAATTTTCTCCAAAACATAGCAGAAGCAAAAGAAACAAGACAATTTGCATAACAAAAGAAACTCCATTGAGAGTAATGTACCAGAAGTCAAAAAAGCATTAAAGCCTAAAGTACTACAACCCAAGTGCCAAAATAGGGGAAAACAACCCAAGTCCCTAAGGAAAAAACTCACCAAAACCAAGGTTTAATAGCTAGATTCACCTCCACAAGATCCTTTCCCCTTGCTCGAACCTGGGAGGAGAAAATCTACAAACACCCGAAGACACAAGTAGGGTGTGATCTAAAAATCCCAGTAGGGTCTCACCAAGGATTCCATAACAGATGTTAATAATAGATTAACCAAAGGAATGCTTTCAATTTTAAAGGGAACACGTTTGACCTTTCAAAGCATATTTAAATAAAACATGCTATACTATTCAAATGATGGAAAAATACTTTAAGCAAAGGCTTTTCAAATGATGGAATATTTCTAAAATAATGACTTAAATAAAACAGTTACATAAAACAGTTTATGTAAATTTAGAAGGCATGTAAAGCAGTTCAAACAACATTTACATACATTTATATCTCAAATATAAAACAAGAAAGCAACATGGTCATCTACCAAATAAGTACGATAGTATTTCTGGCTATAGGACTCCGGGCTCTCTAAGTGATCTCAACAATATGTGCATACACATGTCCCCCTGGCATTGAAAAAAGACAACTCGTCACCATCCCATTGAGGATGTGACACACCACATCTATGTTTTAGAACGTTGTAATATCATAGAGTGTGTCCAAATAACTCACTAACTACCTAAGGGTTGCATGTTCTCTTCCACAATCAATGATGAACAATTTATTTTAAGACTGCTTCAAATAAAATTAAATCACATTCTTCCATTTCAATGCCAATTTTCCATTTAAAACCAAAACAAGTTTTAATAAAAAACATGCCTCTTTCACAAGATTAAACCACTTGGTTTTTATCAAAACATCTTTAAGTCATTTTCACAAGATTGAAATCCATTCAAAACCAATTCCATCCATTTTTCAATTCATCTCCACAATTAAATTCAAAAATTTAATTGAAATTTTTTCCATCAAAGCTACAATTTAAATTCAACAATTTAAACCAACCAATTTCCACAAACACACCAAAATTCAATGGAATTGGGGTTTTTCCAATTTTCATGCCAAAACCATTTCAAAT
This sequence comes from Viscum album, assembly GCA_963277665.1. Taxonomy (NCBI): domain Eukaryota; kingdom Viridiplantae; phylum Streptophyta; class Magnoliopsida; order Santalales; family Viscaceae; genus Viscum; species Viscum album. The sequence goes on from OY728152.1 coordinate 1,491,470,942, forward strand.
CTCCCAATTCACTGGAATTGGGTTTTATCAAATCAATTTAAAACAAGTCTGACCAATTGAATCTAAATCAAATAAATCAAACAATTCGAGGTTAATTACTTTGGCCAAACAGGACGAAATCACATACCTTTTCTCAAAACTCAATACTCACAACGACACCCATCAACGAGAACGAAGGTGAAGAAGACTTCGAAACTCAACCTAGAAGAGATATCCAACATCACAGAGCATAGATCCATCAATTTCAGGATGATCTATTAAAATACAAAAGGAGGAGAAAGTGATAAAGATGAAGAATGAAGGAGAACACTTACCTGAGAACCACACAAGCATAACGACAATCGAACATCCAAAGGATCTAGAAGGGTTTGAGAGATTCAAGATTGCTTGGGGGCTTTGGGTCGAGGGAGATGAAACTGGAACGGAGGAGAAAAGAGATCTTAGCCATGCTGCCTGTTAAAAAAAATGCAGTCGAGGTATTACACGACGTGTAATACCCTTTCACGTCATGAAATAGTTAATATCCGAAACCGATGAAAAACGCGTCGCTTCAAATTAAAAACCGTTCATTAAATAACTCATGATTTGTAAAGGCTAGTCACGATGTGTAACCTTCACAACGTGAAGCCTTTCATGACTTGCCTCCAGAAACCATTACACGTCGTGTAACCCAGTTACACAGAGTGTAACCCTCTGATAGCCTGCAGAAAATTCCGGTTAAAATTGAAAGTCCAACAAATATCTGACTTCATCATTAAAGGTATCCTCCCAATTCACTCTCAACCCTACTCGGTCAAAGAAAAAGGAAAAACTACAAAAAGGTTAAAGAAATACCTATGAGATCGGTAACAGGATGTTATAAGGTTTACCCCAAGAGGGGAATCAACAGGGTTCCTCGAGAGGAGAAGAGTTGTCAGTAATAGGTCTCAGGCATTGGGAACTTTGATGTTTCGACCAGCGGGGAGTCAACCTCCGCAACTTTCTTTTCAGCCTTCTGGTGCCGGTGGTTTTTGTGCTTTTCTTGGGACCCTTTTGCCAATGTTTTTTGGTTCTAGGGTTCGTGGACATCACCAAAACCAGTGCCCAATGGTTCCTCGAGCTCAGTTTGATGGAGGTGGACAGGTTCAGCGCTAGGATCAACAACAATTGTCAGTAAGACCATTTCAGCAATAGGGTCAACATACTTATGCTCCACCGAGGGGAGATAGAGAAGGTAGAGGCTGACCTCAGGATGTTCCGTGTGTTCAGGGACCATGACCTAAGTGTGGTCGTGGAGATGGTCGTCAATAGCGAGGTAGATTATCTGGGCGTGGTCAGTTGCACGCAGTGGAGGCAGTAGTTCCAGAGGGGCCAGAGATCGTCAGAGGTACGATCAGTTTTTTTGAGTACCATTATTTGTGCCTTGTTTGATTCAGGAGCTTCACACTCTTTTGTTGCACCCACTCTAACCCATGTTTTGGGACTAGATGTAGAGATGTTTCCTGTTCCCCTGGTGTTGACTACACCAGTCGGAGGCCAGACCATCTTGTTTGATGTGTGCTGAGGATGTCGATTGATGATGATGCCACATCACTCCCATAAGGATATTTTCTTGCTATTGATGCAGCCATACAATGTTATATTCAGTATCGACTAGTTGTATTATCTATGTGTTGTTATCAACTGCTTCTGAAGGAGAGTCGTGTTTTCGAATGAGGATGATTAGCATGTGGTTTTTGTTGGTGAGTGGAGTTGTCAGGTGGACAGTCGACATCTGGAGCCCCTTCTTTCCTTATTGGATGAGTTGTCGGTGGAATCAATGGATGCTGGGATGGTAGAGGTTCCCGGGGTCATTGGGGAGTTCCTGAATGTTATTCTCAAGGAGGTTGTGACGCTACCCCCTTGACATGATGTTAAGTCCAGGATAGACTTTCAACTCAGTGCTTATTCGATTTCAATGACTCCTTATCGTATGACACATTCTGAGTTTCGGGAGTTGAAGATTCAGATATATGATCTGATGTATAAGGGTTTTATCCAACCCAGTGTGTCACCGTGGGGTGCTCTAGTGTTTGCAAAGAAGACAAATGATAGTATGAGTCTGTGCATAGACTACCAGAGGTTGAATCAGGTGATGGTAAAAAATCGTTACCCTCTTCTGAGGATAGACGATCTTTTCGACCAGTTGAGAGGGGTGAGTTGGTTTTCTAAAATCGATCTGCGATCTGGATATCACTAGTTGAGGGCGAAGGAGAACGATATCTTAAAGACTGCCGTCAGATATAGGCATGGACACTTCGAGTTTGTAGTTATGTCGTTTAGTGTTACGAATGCGCCAACTGTGTTCATGAGGCTTATGAACTCCATGTTCCATGAGTTCCTAGATCGGTTCATCATCGTATTCATCGATGATATCTTGATCTACTTGAAGTCTGAGGATGAGCATGCCGATCATCTTAGAACTACCTTGCATGTTCTTCGACGCCACCAGCTCTATGGAAAGTTGTCCAAGTGTAAGTTCTTGACACAAGAGGTGAATTTCCTCAGGCATGTGGTGTCTCAGAAGGGTGTGGCAGTAGACCTGTCAAAGGTTGAAGCAGTTGTTTCTTAGGAAGCACCCAAGAATGTGGTAGATGTTTGCAGTTTCCTTGGTCTCGCAGGCTATTATCAGAGGTTTGTACCTAATTTCTCTCGATTCGTAGCCCCGTTGACAGCTTTGACTAAGAAGAACTAGACTTTTGTGTGGAATAATCAGTGTCAGGTAGCGTTCGGTTACCTGAAGGGGAAGTTGGTCAGTGTTTTAGTGCCTCAGCTACCAGAGCAGGGTGTGTTGTTTGAGGTGTTTTGTGATGCTTCCCAGTTGGGATTAGGGTGTGTCTTGATGCAACAAAATGTAGTGATCTCTTATGGGTCTAGACATTTACTCCCTCACGAACATAACTATGCCACCCATGATCTGGAGCTAACAACCATTGTGTTTGTGTTGAAGTTATGGCGACATTACCTCATTGGGGAGCTCTTTGTGGTCTTTACAGATCATATGAGCTTGTGGCATGTCTTTTCACAATGTGATCTGAACTTGCGGTAGCGGAGGTGGATGAAGTTTCTTTAGGAATATGATTTTGAGATCTCCTACACCTCAGAAAAAGGGAATGTTGTGGCCAATGCTTTGAGCATGAAGTCGTAGAAGGGCGTTGTTCAGGAGTCTGAGGATGCTTAGAGAGCAATGAAGGAGATGACAACCTTTCACTTAGATACAAGGGTAGATGGTGGTAGAGACTGTTTTGGATGATAGTGCAGGAATGTTTGATGCAGCAGGTGAAGGAGTCTTAGTGGGGAGACTTAGAGGTAGAGGTGATGCGTGATCATGTTGGCTTTGATGATGCTCTAGAGGGATGGTCGGAACTGGGTGTTGTTTCATGTAAGGTTGTTTGTTTTGGTAGCGATGAATGAGAGAGTCCTTTGTGAGTTTCATAGTTCACATTTGGCAGTACACCAAGGAGTTTCCAAAATGTACAATGGCTTAATGAATCAGTTTTGATGGCCTAGGATGAAATGGGCAGTGACAGAGTTTGTGGCTTGGTGTCTGGTTTGCTAGTAGGTAAAGGTCGAGAATCGTGTTCCGAGAGGTTTGTCACAACCCTTGGATGTTCCTAAGTAAAAATGGGATTACATATCGATGGATTTCATCACTGGGTTACCCAGAGCTCTGAAAGGTTGTAATGCTATATGGGTGGTTGTGGATCAGTTGACGAAATCGGCCCACTTCTTAGTGATAAAGGAGTCGAGTGTAGTGGATGCCTTGACTAAGAGGTACATGGATGAGGTCGTGCAGTTTCATGGATTTATGAGGTCCATTTTCTTAGATTAGGACACACATTTTACCTCACGAGTCTGGAGGGGATTGCATCATGCTTTTGGCACTCAGTTCTTCCTAAGCACTACTTTCCACCCCTAGACATATGGGCTAACAGAATGGACTATCCATACATTGGAGGATATGTTGCGGGTGTGTGTCTTGGACTTTGGTGGATCTTGGGTATGACACCTGCCTTTGATATAGTTTTCTTATAATAATAGCTATCACTTTTCCATTTACATGACCCCATTAGAGGCTTTGTACGAGAGATTGTGTTGTTCTCCATTGTGCTGGACGGAGGTTGGAGATGCAACAATTCTTGGTCTTGATATGGCGCATAGCACGACAGAGAAAGTTCAGCTTGTTTGTGAGAGGATAAAAATAGCGCAAGATCGGATGAAGTCTTATACTGATCACAGGAGGAGGCCCTTGAAGTTCGAGGTTAGAGACCATGTGTTTTTGAAAGTTTCCCCTCGATGTGGGCATGAGAGGTTTGGAAGGGGGAGTAAGCTTTCTCCCAGTTTTGTTAGGCCTTTTAAGGTGTTAGGGCGAGTTGGTGAGGTGACGTATCGGTTGGCATTGCCACCGCGGTTGGAAAGTATCCACGACGTCTTCCACATCTCTAAGTTTCATTGGTATCTTCACGATGACTCCCATTTCATTTACTAGGGATATTTGGATGTCGATAATGACGCGACGTTTGTGGAGCGACTAGTAGAGATCCAGGATCGCCAAAAGAAGGTACTGTGTGGACAGACTATTTCTTTGGTTCGTGTGTTGTGGAGGCATGGTGGCCTGTAGGAGAGTACTTGGGAGCGAGAGATGCAAATTTGTGCCCAACATCTGAAGATTTGATTTTTTCTTTGCTATGTCTTGCTTTGTGATGTGATGTTTGAGATCTTGTTATTTTATCTGATGAGCTGTTTTCCTTGGTTTGTGATGTGTGTGGTGTGATGTGTGATAAAGTTATGAAATATGAAAAGGGGATGAACTGATTCCTAATTGATACACATTAACCGCGATGCGATTAAACCCGTGCGGGTGAGTCGGTGCCTCCCATATCACATAATATCTAGACATGGAAGACGAGATTCCCCGATTCGTGTGTTCGGGAAAATGTCATCCATTGGTTGTAGCAGTTGTTGGTTTGGTGTGTGTGGAGGTTGAGATGACTGTGTAATGGTTGCGTGGTAGTGTGGTTGTGTGGGAGGAGACAACTTGTGGTTGTGGTGATGTGGATGTGCAGTGTGTTTTGTGGTCATTTGGGTTGACGTGTTTGGATGGTGGCAGCGTTTGAGGTATGACGAGATCCTTGAGTGGTATCTCCCGGGGTGGTTATTTAGACCCCTTTCCTTTTGGGCTTAGTTTTGGATTCTTGAGGGAGAGAATCGTTTGAGAGGTATCTGATGTAACGGTCCGTGCTCTCATGGTTCATTACTTTGTTAGTTTTGGTTGTTGGAGGTGTTCGGGGGAGGTTTTGAGAGTTTTCGATGGAAGATGGGGGTGTAACAGAATTGTTGCAGGAAATACACGACATGTAAGTGTATTACCAGACATGAAAGTTAGTTTCACGGCTTTTCCAGGGTTGGTTCGCGATGTGTAGATTTTTAGGGTTAAATAATGAAAAGGCGAAACATTTTTCGGCAAAACCGAACCCTGAGAATTACACAACGTGAAAGGGGATTATACATCGTGTAAATCCCCGATGCAATGCAGTTTTAAAAGTTCTTTCTGGATGAATTTTCATTCATTCGGTCGTGGTTTCTTCTTCCTCTTGTTTTGGGCGAACACTAGGCGCCCCGAGGAGTTCTTCAAGCCCACTTCCTTCCTATTTGATCTGTTGGTCTCAATGTTTGTTCGTTGACAATACGTGGTAAGCTCTTCCATCTTTTTGGATGATTTTCTCTTGTTATTCTTTGAAGTTTCACTACGGTGGTGCAGTTTGGTTTGGGGTTGTGTGTTTGGGATGTGTTTTGATGGATCTTGGGGTGCAGTGTAGGTTGATCCGTGATCCTATGGTGCAGTTGTGGTTTTCGGGCATTCTTCCTTGCCCAACAGTGCACAACAAGTTGGAAATCTTCCTTGAGGTAGGGATTCTCTCGTTTCTATTTATTGTGTATCATGTGGGAGGGATTTACTTTTGTTTATCTATGAGTTATGGTTGTTCCGACTTAATCAAAGATAAATAATTGATTAAATTGATTTGAAAGGGGTAAATGGGGTTTGATTTCACATGCTTTTACAACTTTGATGTTATTTGTGATATTGTGGATTGCACGAGTTTGATGCTCCGCTAAAAATTATGGCTGTTAGGGGTTTTTTTACGCCAGATATATGTACTATGACTGTTGTGACTGTTCTGATTGTTGTGATATCACCATAAAATGGAAATTGGTTAACCACTTATATTTGGCTAATAAAACGATTTCCCTAGGATTGTGGCTTGATAACACCCCTAAAATAAAGTGGAATGTGATAAAAGCACCTTTATAAATTTGTAAAATGATTCTTGATGTGTTGTGGTGTGTGACCGTGCTCGTGGGACGGTAATGTGCGGATTGGGGCATGTGGGGTAGATGGTTTGTGTGGCTGTGCTTTTGTGGCGGTGAGGTGGTTTGTGTGGCCGTGCTTTTGGGGAGGCGAGGTGGTTTGTGGGCCGTGATTTTGGGGCGGCCATGTGGTTTGTGTGACCATGCTTTTGGGGAAACAAGGTGGTTTGTTGGCCGTGATTTTTGGGCAGTGAGGTGCTGGTACGGTGAAGATGTTGGGCTGTTTGTGATATGCAGTTGCTTTGTGCTAGATGCCCAAGTAGCAATGAGATAAATAAATAAATAATTGTTTAAATAATGTTTGGAATGACTTGGGTTAGTTTGTTTAATGAGATAGAACTGGTTAATGGATAAATAAATGATGAGTTCTGTGGTTAAATGTGGTTGATGCTAAATGATGGAATGAATGGGGTGATTAAATGAGTTTGATTGGAAACATGGATATGAATAGTGGCTTGTTGTGTGGCGTTATACATTTAGAGGTGACAACAAAAGTATCGATGTTGTGGGTTGGTTGGTTTGTTTGTGAACCCATAGGTTGAGCTTGAGTGTTTGACATTACATATATATACTTGTATATTCTTGTGATTTCTATACGTACCCCACCCACGCCGAGCACTATGTGCCAACACTTGCATAGTCACGCAGGGGGTGTTTTTCTCGACATTCGGTGAAAAGTACAGATGACTGGGTACCTGCTCTTTCCATCTCTTCTAGGAGAGGTAGGTATTGCACAATTAGTGATGGATGAAGGCCTGTTAGTGAATTAGATGGTGTTTGTGATAGCCCATGTGTTTGCAGGCGAGATGTGACAGTCAAGGTGTTTTCAGGCGAGATGTGACCGTGCTTGTGGGACGGTAGCCCAGTTTTCTTCGGGTGCGGTGTGACGTGGCCGTGCTTGTGGGGCGGAGAGCCCAGATGTCTTTGGGTGTGGTGTCTTGTGACATTTCTTGTGGGGCGGTGTGGTATACGGAAGAGATGAGAGCGGCATGACATACGATGTTGGGTGTGAGAGTGACATACCAGTGGGAAAGCGGTGTGGGGTACCCTTATCAATGTGATTCCTATTATATTATATTACTTGGATTGCGCTATTTGGTGAGCCTGCATTGGTGAGACTGAGTTTGGTTAGTATACTTGTATAGGTGCTTCTGGTTCTACTGTTTTCTCACAAATGTATTAGTATGTTTCTTTCACATGTGCACAAGAGACTTTGGTTTTCCTACTGAGTATACTTGCATTCCCACCCTATGTATATAAAATCATTTTCAATTTTCTAGGAGAATTACATGGACCATGCTAGGCCTTACTAGTTCATATCCTTAACAGTTGTCGTGTCGCCGCTTTAGCTTTACTTTTGGGTATTTACTTTGGATACTTTTATCTGTATCAGTTCTATTTATACATGCATTATGGGATGAATTTTGGTTTTCTTATAAATATGTCATGGAGTTGATTGTGGTTCATTCATCCTATCTCCTGATCTTGTTTTCTTATAGAGGGCAATGCCTCCCATATTGTGTGATTTTTATACCCTCAGTGCTAGTCTCCCACTTGGTGTCTACTGGTAGTGGGACTCGGGGTCATCATCTCTCTCCCTTCATTGTGTTATCTTTGATGGGAGGTGGTCGTGACATAGTGGTATCAGAGTTGATGGTTAAGAGATAAGGTGGAGTTCGAAGTTAGATATAATGAGGATTGCATGAGGTGGTATGACAACAACGCCGATTGACATTGGTGCGTGACATAACCCAAGGAGACCGGCTAGGACATGAGATTTTAGGCTCCCCCGTGATCTCATGCATGGACTCTGAGCTTATTGAATGATCAAGTGAGATGGACCTGCTTGCTGGGTAGAGACCTAGGAAAGGTTCATGCGTCATGATGACTTGTGTTCTTGTTTGAATTGAGTTGTTTTGGGAAGGTTGAAATGAATAAATTGAATTAAAATAAATCTTAATAAAATTACACACTACCGGGCTTGGGAAGTTCTTTGTTTACCTTTTAGTTATGGATCTTGTTTGTCGTTCATGTGTGGTTTATACAGTTGAGGTTCAGCAGGCTGATCCGGTTGATCGCCACAGGGTTGATCCAACTGAGGAGGATGAGGTTTGGAAGAAGAAGTTGTGTGATTTCAAGTGGCATACTTTAGGAAAGTACATGGACAATGTTTTAGATGTGGAGACAAAGAGCTTGATGGAAGAGCTCGAGATCACTTTCAGTTTGATCCGGGTCTTGATAGGGTACTGGGTCCCTTTGGCAGTCAGTCAGATGCGAAGAACTGCGTGTCAATGGTGGACACTGTACCTTGGTGAGCGGAAGGTGGCAGATGTTTTGTGGGTCGACTTCTAGAAGGAGTTCTGGGTAGAGTTCCTTTCGTCGACCATGAAGGCAGTAAAGAGGCAGAAGCTTCTTTCTCTTCAGTAGAGGAGCATGTCAGTGTGGGAGGTGAGAATCAACTTCAAAGACCTTTTGTGTTTTTCCCCAGATCGTTTTCCAGATGAGGTGTCTCGTGCGAGACGTCTTGAGGAGGCACTTCTTCCTTCTATCTAGTATGCAGTTACTCCTTTTACGTTGCTAACATATCAGGAGGTTCAGAAGAAGATAGAGGTGATCGAGAGGATGCACTTGTGAGGAGGTTTATTGCGAGAGGGGAACCTGTCGGATTCCTCGAGGATTAGAGTTGTCAGTGGAAGGTCTCAGGCACCAGGACCTTCTAGGTTTTGACCAGTGGGGAGTCGACCTCAACAACTTTCTTTTCGGCCTTCTGGTGCTAGTGGTTTCAGTGCTTTTCCCGGGATCTTTGTGCCAGTGTGTTTTGGTTGTGGGGTTTGTGGACATCGCCATAACCAGTTCCCAGTGGTTCCCGAGCTCAGTTTGGTGGAGGTGGATAGGTTCTGCATCGGCCTCAACAAAATTTCCAGTGAGGCCGTTTTAGCAGCAAATACAACAGACTTATGCTCTGCTGAGAGGAGATAAAGTAGGTAGAGGATGACCTCAGGATGTTCCTCGTGTTCAAGGACCACGACCTGAGCATGGTCGTGGAGGTGGTCGTCAACAGAGAGGCATGGTAGCTGGACTATTGGTTCCGGGTGCAGCGGAAGTGTGCAGTGGGTGGTGCCTAACATTTCCTTTTTCCATGATCAATAATCAATCCAAGATCTATATGTTGTTTAATCACCGTGATCAATGGAATTGAATCAAAGATAGAAAACATTAATCACACCAGAACCGAGAGAGTGGAGATCAACACATATTGTTTATAATTAATTTAATTAGACAAAGAATTTTCTTTAAGTAATTCTTTCTTCATTAATGAATCTAGCGACAGATCTACGGTGCACCATCATTGTGTTGTAGAAACCAATTGTATATTTCCTCTAGCGCTGATCCACACGTGTTCCAGGAATCTCCAGACATCGCTAAAGGAGTCTCCGGGTTCTAGCATGAAAGATCTCGCGCTTGCGTTGCCTGTCTTGACCGCCTCGAGAATCCCTTCCAAATCATTTTTCTTGATCTGGTGGAGGAAAATTGCTCATCGTTCTTGGGAGCGTTTTAAGAGAAAGGAGATCTCTATGCTTGATAGGATTCTCCAAGATTATTGCGTACAACCGAATAGGCCAATGAGAAAATAACATAATTGGGTATTTGTATTGCTAGGGTTAAAATAAAATAACTGCACAAGTGCCCTTATTATTTATTTAATCATAGAAAAAGCCCACTTTAAATAATAATAGTAATATTATTATTTCTCGACATGCGCTGAACTTGCGAATTATAATTAAATATTATTTAATTAAATAATATTAAATATTATCATTTCTCACCGGACCATTAAACTCGGTCCGCCATTCCTCCGCAATATTTATCGGGTCTTGAATAATGTCTATTTATTTATTAAATAAATATCACTGCATTATTATCTAATAAATAAATAAATATTATATTCACAAAATAACAAATAAACATTTATTAAATATTCCACTCACAATATATTCTCTCAAATAACTAGTGACGGAATAAATACGATCAAGCATACATGAATAATTATTAAAACATGTTGTGAGAATAATATTTATTCAACCTGTTAAATAATAAATAATAATATATTATTTAACTAATATTCTAGACACACTTAGTGTGTGACTCTTTAGGCCTATTTCTTAGTGGCATTAGGCGAAGCAACCCAAAATCCAAGGTTAGCATCTAGCAACATGCCAAGACACCAATAGAGAAAGAAGTTAATGCCACAATAACATGTCGCCTAATACGAACACTTACCGTGTAATATAATTCATTTATCATAATATCTCTAATCGAGTAGGTTGCATGCTAGTGCCATCAACCTATGTGCTCGATATCTCTTTATTTGAATTTCTTGAAATAGAACTTGCCTATAGAACACCACAACCATGAATTTATTTAGGCTATATCATTTCCATCAAAGTGACTGAGATATTAACTTCTGTTAATGAAAAGAAGGGATAAACCATTTCTCGAATTATTCATTAACGCAATATTAATCGTGACACACCCAACATATCCTACTTCACTGTGAACATCTGTCGTCACGGTTTTCATCATGGTTTTCATTAATGCATCTATGTGCGTGACTCATAATACTCATTAATAATAATCTTAAAGTCTAAGGACCAATACAAATGTACGCATATAGGAACATCCAATGACACATAGAAATATGTATTTCCTACTAGCGGGTCTCGTTCTCATAATATCCATACTGGATATTACCAAGGGCGTACACCATAAGAAGGTGTCTCAAAGTCCTACGAGTCTTCACTCCTGATAGCCCGTATCATTTGTGTCCCTCAAATGATATCATTCAACTATAGAACATATATTCAAGAATATTGTCTTAGCACATTTGAGTTCTCATCATAGCGGAGAACTGTTGTGACCTTTTAGTGCGACATCTACTCTTAGGAAATTATCACATACTATGTTACACAAAATAACAATCATGATGTGATAAAGAGTTTATTAATATTCAAAACCATGAATAAAAGTTTATCATAAAATACAAAGAAGTTGGTTCAAGGGCACCAACTCCAAAAAACTCCCACTTGTACTAGAGCCAACTGCTAACAACCTTTAGTTCGCTAGTTCTCACATGATACTCATACTTCTGCTGAGATAAAACTTTAGTCAAGGGGTTCACCACGTTCTCTTCCATGGGTACTCTGCTCATTGCAACTTCACCCCTCTAATAGAAATTTATCAAGAGGTGATAATTCCAGAGTATATGTTTTGTCCATTGTTGTTTCATTAGATCTTTAGGAAGAGCCACCACTACAGTATTATCACAATACAATGTGATAAGTTCTTTATTGCTAGGTACCACATCAAGCTCCCAGACAAAGTTTTGAATCCAAACAGCTTTCTTGGATACATCAGAAGCCACTATATACTCGGACTCTGTTGTAGAATCAGCGACAACTGGCTGATTTGAACTCTTCCAGCTCACATCTTCTCCATTGAGACATAAAAAATATCCTTATTGCGACATCATATCATTTTGATCCGTTTGAAAACCAGCATCAGTATAACCCATGATGATCAGCTCCTCGTCTCTTCCATACACCAGGAACATATCCTTAGTTCTTCTCAGATAATTAAAGATATCTTTAACAGTAGTCCAATGTTGTTCTCCTGAATCTGCTTGATATCTACCTACCATGCTCAGTGCACATGCAACATTAAGTCTAGTACATAACATGACATGCATGATTGATCCTATCGCTGAAGCGTATGAGATCTTACTCATTCTCTCTTTCTCTTTTTGTGTATGGGGACACATTTTCTTAGAAAGATGTAAACCATGTGAAAAAGTAACTAATCCCCTCTTGGATTGTTCCATACTAAATCCTTTTAGTATCTAGTCAATATATGTACTTTGACTTAGTCTAAGAAACCTCTTAGATCTATCATGAATGATCTTGATCCCTAGAATGTAGGCTACTTTGCCCAATTCCTTCATGAAAAAACACTTGTTCAACCAGTCCTTAATAGATTGTAAGATTGGTATGTCGTTTCCAATAAGTAATATGTCATCAACACATACTACTAGGATAACAAACATATTCCCATTAAACCTCTTGTAAACAAATGACTCACATTCATTCTTAATGAAACCAAATTATTTTATGGCTTCATCGAATCGAGTTTTCCATAACCTGGATGTTTGCTTCAATCCATAAATGGATCTCTACAACTTGCAAATCCTTTTGGCATCACCTGTAGTCACAAACCCTTCTGGTTGTGTTATATATGAAGGAATCGGACACATAGTGGAAGCCCCAAAAATGGGTTTTTAAAAATTTTCACCGATGCTTGACATGAACTTGTCGATGTCGGTGAATTGTTGCCCGGTTTAAGCCGAGGATCTCGCGTGAATAGTTTTAAGAACAAAATTAAAACTATAAAATACATGATTTAGATCCGAAGCTATGCACGATGTTTTCTCAAAGTATCCAGAGCCTCTCTCTCTAGGATGTGGGAGAGAGAAGAGGAGAGGGATATGTTGTGAATATTACATGGAAAAATCCTCTTCTCCTCTATTTATAGTGTTAAGAAAATATTCGGTATTGCCTCTCCAACCATTGAATATTTAATGGACTATAAACGACATGTTATGACTACTAATATGAGTCATAAATATTATTATCACTTTCCTGTAATATATTAAATATATTACATGATAATAAATGAATCATTAACTTGACTCATCATTCCCACAAATATTAATTGAACCTTGAATGTTTTAATATTCATTCAAATATTATTTTTCGTGTATTTACTTAAAAACTTATAAATACATTTAATAAATAAATTCGATGTTCATTATTCTTAACTTGAATAATATGAATTTATTTATTGCATTGGTGATCGTATCTCCTTGGAAAAATCCCAGACCCCACTGGTGGGGTTCACCATGTCTAAAACTCATATTCAACTGAATAAAGAAGATTCCCGAATATGCTATTACGTGTGACCCTCTAGGCCCTTATCTCGATAGTAGTGAATAATATTCATAGACTAAGAGAGGGATCTAGTAACCCATCATGGCTCCTAAAGAGATATGGATTGTCACAATAGTGACAACTAACCTACGAACATGTACTATATAATATAATCTCTTTTTCTTTAATATCTCATAAAGCATGATGCATACCTGTGTCATCTCCCCTTTCCTTGCTTTATTATTTATTGATCTAATTGGATGGATTTACCCTCAACTACCATGACCATGATCTTATGAAGGTACTACCATCCTGATCAATATGGCCTGAGAAATATTACTTCTATAAACCGAAGTGACAAATCATTTCTTGACCATCCAACCAATGTCATGTCACCATTGACGCACCCAACACAAACTACCTCTCCATGATTTCAATATTATGGTTTTCGTCTTGCATCAACGTACGCAATTAAATGGAATACATTGGTAATGATCTCAAGTCCGGATACCATTCCACATGATCATAGATAGGAACATCCAATGACACACAAAACACATGATGTTCCTATTGGCGGGTCCGTCCTCATGATCTCACTACTAGAGATCATCAAGTGTGAAATTCATGAGAAGAAGTATCAATGCTTATGAGCCCCCAACACCTGATAGTCAAACATCTAATGTGTCCAGTCAGTACGATGTATCTAGACCATAAGACACATTTAAGATTAATGTCACAGTATCTCAATGTTCTCATTATAGCCTGAGATCTTCTATAACCTTTTGATACGACAATTAATCTATGGATATTACCATTAAAGAGTGGATGCAGAAATATCTACACTATAATGGTAAGAAGTACATTATGCATAACTAACTGTATACACGATATGGTAATAAAAGGTACTTAATAGTTGGGTCTAGGGCACCCACTATTTCAATACTCCCACTTGCACTAGATCCAACTTGCTAACCAAACTTGTTAGCTACTCACATGATAAAGACCATGTTTCTGCCAGGTAACATTTTTAGCTACTGGGTCTGCCATAATTCCATCACGTTACTATTCTGCTATTGTGACCTCATCTCCTTGAGTAAAACTTCTTAAGATATGGTATCTTGAGTGTACCCCTTTTTCCACTATCTAAACTTGACATCTTGGCTAGTAAGAATATCATAATTTACATTATGATAATATTCTACTTACTAGGCATGATTCCAAGAATTGGAACAAATTTTTGTATATAACTATTTCTTAGTTGCCTTAGAAGCTGCAACGTACTCGGTATTTATAGGTATGACTAACACAGGATTATATGAGCTTGTCTTACTCATCACCTTAGCCTAATTGTGATACTATATCACATTGATCTAAGGAAAAACTAGTTTTTATCCCCTAAAAACTAGTATCCTTTCTTCTCTATTTACCATGTATATATCTTTTGTACTTACTGAAGTACAATTTGATAGTTCTGACTATTGCACATGCAGTGCTCCTAGATATAATTAATACCTGCCTACTATAAAGCATATCCTGAAAATATTAGTTTTGTACATATCATGACATACATGATTGATCCATCACTTTCGTGTATGGACTTTAACTCATCGCGTTTATCTCCAATGATGTTCCGAACATGTCAACCTAGTGAGATTTATGCCATGTGACATAGGTAACAATTATCTCTTGAATTGTTCTAACTGGTATTTTTCAATACCATGTCACTATATTTAGGATTGATTAGGTCCAAGCAACCTTTAGATCTACCTCAATAGATCATGTTCCCTAGAACTTAGGCTGCTACTTTAAGTCAATCACTGGAGAATAAATTTCATTTTGCTATTTACCAACTGTAAGACCAATCTGTTTTCCATATGTTTCCAAATATATTATATGTGGAAAACATTGGCACTCCCACTAACCTCTCATAGAATCATGGAAAACATTTATTACAAATGTATATTCTATGATCCTGTTGCTTACTTGAATCCTAAACCGGATTTTAGTAACTTGAAACCTTTATTAGAATTTTGTGACATGAAAATCTTCTTCTAGTTGCATCGTATAGACACATTCCATAATTCATGGTCATGACATATAATGCCTAATAATATAATCATATAAATTAGCTATGATAAGTAAAATTCTAATGGATTTAGGCATAACGACTTAGTGAAACCAATCAAGCCTTATTGGTACTACTCTTGTACCATCCATGTATCAACTCATTTGAATACCCACCAAAGTATAAAATTTATAAGCCCCTTTGTAATTTGATACATGTAATCCATTATTTAATTTTAATTGATCTTGTCAATCTTAGCTAGATGTCATATACTGTTTACTTATAGGAATTATTATTCACAAAGAATAATAGATCACCGAGCACGGTGAATAAAAACCATCACCATGGTTTAATTCTTCCTACATATTATGTGTCTCTGGAACATTCTATGTTCCACATGTACTTGTGGAACTAGTTCCTATGCCAACTACATGTGCATCTCAAGCATTGACTAAACCCATGTCAATCTAGATCCCGCTATCTCTTAAGAGATGTGCTCCCTTTTATAGAAATGTAGTCTATCACTTGACTGCTTTCTTTTTATCTTAGGGATTTAGGTAATAATATCCTAATCAATAGTTAGGATGATTACAATAGATGCACATTGTGTTTGTTCCTGATGCAAGTTTGTTTTTGTCCTAGCAAACTATTTTCTTCCAAACACATTTCCTTATGAAATAATTGATTTACATCATATTATAACTTGAATTATATCCATTTTTCTTTTTAGTTGACATATGATTATGGTATTACACCGTTATTTGTAAATCACATCATGGAATATAATGGTATTTTCTGCAAGTTGCAACATTGATACCACTCACATAATAACCTTGATGTATAGAATGTGCATTTAGGAATTGATCCAGGCTACATTTTTTTGATCGATGTTAACATGTAAGACTTCATCATTGATCCTCCTCATTAACATCAATGTCATGATGTAGATAAGGTAATGTGAATTTAGGAATTGCTCCACGCTACATTATCATGATCGATGAATGTTTGGTCAAGACATTCTTCTCCATGATGGCTCGATGAAACTCATATATTCTAACCATGCACTTACTTCACTTTGTCATTTCTTAAGGAATCATATGAAGTATCTTTACCACTATATTTCCCTTAAAACAGTTCATGGTCACTTGTAGAACTAATTTCAAAAGATTTGTGACATACCTTTATTTCGAAAGGTTTCTTTGTCCAAAATAAAGACGTCGATAATACTAAAGGTGTTTAGCTGTGTTGAGCCTAAATACCATTCTAGGTATATTCTTGATGTCTGCTTTTAGTGTTGCTTGACAAAGAATTATCTTTCCACAATTGGGTATAAGTCTTACATTTTTATATTTATCACATACTACCTACAATTCAAGTATTACTGATCTATTGGTTGAGTATTAAATACCAAAGACAACATTAATTCCTGAACCAGGAAGAATGTCTCCTTGTGTCCAAGGACACATGAGATTAATATTATGGTCATACTCAATAATAGTTCTACATGAACCTTTCACTTGGAAATAAATATGTCATGTACTTCTCACCATTGGCCTAGGTATCACCCATTCTCAGCCACTTGGAGAATACAACTGACTTCCAGTAAGGTTTCTATACTTACTTGGTTACAGTATATCAATACATATATGTGTCAATCATATTGTATTGAATACCCAATAAGTATAACCAAAACATTATATTGATGAATATTCCTGAAGAAGAAGCGATAACATGCTTATTTAATTCAGTTTATTAAACTTCCATAGTTTTATTTCACAACATGCAATAAAAATAACCACATGTTAATATCTCTTTATTGAAGGACGTTGCAAATGTTCCCTTGACATTGCTTGTTATTAAACTTTTCAATTTGTCTTTAAATTTATTCCCTATAAGAATTAAAGATGAAACTATCTTTAATATTCTTATTTACTTGGTGACCCTTGCCTAAATAGGTAATGAATCATTTTCTCAATACTGTTCGTTTTTGTAACCTAAAATGAGATTTGAGTAAAGGAGTGAAAATGATTTTAGAATAGGATGTATTAAAAGACCATGACCATCCTTTCAATTTACACAGATCTAGTGCAATCATTACCTATTCATATCATTACTTCGCTTTCTCCTTGAAAACCATTCAGCGATGGGACTTTATGTTATATCATCCATGTCCCGATGTAGCGACCACATCTAACACCGAACGTCAAAGAAAGCATAATGAAATAAGCATCATATGCTATGTCCATTAGTCTCCCGTAAGAAATTTCACCTTCGCTTCCTGAGATAACATAACATGTGTTGGGGATATTGGCACCTTGAGTTTCCTATACTATAGTGCTACGCGCAAGCGCCCGTACTACTATTGGATACTTGTGCCAGTAAGGACATTTACTTTGTCCATTATTTATCACATTTTTTAAACTTTTGGTATAACTTACCATTTTTCTACAAAAATAAATTTTAACATATAAGTACTTTTTATCATGATTATCAATTTAGACATTTTGATTAAATAATTAAATCCTCAAATGTCTCCCACTATTTTATCGAATTCTAGGAATTGTCTGTGCTAAAATCAGAATACTATGTCGCTTGAGTTTTCAAGTGAAAAGGATCCCTGATCCACCCCGCATAGTCTACAAGCTTTGGCTACACCACTACTTGGAGGTTTCAAGGTAGG
The DNA here is from genome assembly GCA_963277665.1 of Viscum album. NCBI lineage: Eukaryota > Viridiplantae > Streptophyta > Magnoliopsida > Santalales > Viscaceae > Viscum > Viscum album. The sequence continues at coordinate 1,491,489,054 of OY728152.1, forward strand.
CGTTAGGCTGACCAATTGTATTGACTTGCAGTTCCTTGATCCGTTGAGTGGAGTCCCAGCTTCTTAAATCGTTACTTGATTTACTCAACGCTTGCCTCTAAAATTACAAAAAGCTATTTTTGGCTATTTCTTTGTTTCAATTTTAGTTAATTCAACTCACCATTCTCATAGGAACTCCCCGATAGTAAGAGAAACCCTCATCTTTGGCCTGACGAGCACCCCAAACAACCAGTTTTATCAAAATTTGAATCATGGAAGGCGATAATGACTTAATATATCTTTGAGGGTTTTATTATTTTCAATGTGATGAAAGAAATCATTTTCTATTTTCCAAGAATGTACTATGTGTTCACCCTCACAACTGACAATGCAAGAAATAGAAAAACCACCGCGTCACATGTTCATTTTATATTGCATTCTTGTTTATTATTACTCTATGTGTTCGTGCGTTAACTACACATATACAAAAATAATAAACCATGCAAAAATAAAATGACGGCCTGATCATGAGCTGATACTATTGGTAGATCCATTGAGTGACTAATGGACCAACCTAGACCCTAGGGGATATACCCTGAGTCACGTCACTTGCGACTCGTATTGTAGCACCTGCTCCTCTAATGAATCACATCTCCTGTCTGGTACGTCGCCATCACTTGGTGCGTAAAGCGTCACTTGGTGCGAAAAGCTTCACTTGTCATCTCGCCATTATACAATAGTACTTGCTCACAAGTGAGGGGAATTGTTGAGTAAAAATACAACTCGGAAGTGGATGCGCAAACCCTTATACATATAATGACTCATAGACGATACAAAAATCACCATTTTATTAATTAATTATTACAAACCAGCAAACAATAAATAAATAAACACGTACCAAACATACATTGGATGGTCTCAGACTCATGATCAGTCAATACACATTAAATCGAATATTTTAAAAATAAATGTAGAATTAAAAATTAAACTTGCATTAAAATGAACTTGAGGGCATTTAATTGAATTAAAAATTCACTAATATTTTTAATTCAATATTTATGTCGTTTGGTCCCGATTAATTAATTTAATTTTAAAACTAAAAATTATATTAATTAATTAATTTAATTAAGAACCGAATTAAAATAATTTACGCCGCATTAATTTTTAAATAAAAAAAATTAATATTTAATTAATTTTTGATTAAATTAAAATTACCCGTGCCCCGAAACCCTGGGTAGGGTCTCTACAGGTCGGGGAAAACCCGCACATGCCCATTTCGTGTTGTACTGACCCTGTGCAGAGGCATTCTAGGTCAGACAGGTTCGCTCAAGCCTATTCCGGGTTGGGATGACCCGCCAATAACCTATTTCGGGGCAAAGCAGACATGCACAAATTACCTGTCCGCTTGGAGGACCGGGCGGCAGCCAGAGAGCGGTGGTCATCCAATAGTGTGCAGTTGCTAGCCAGTGATGGCACGATAGGGAGGCCGCCCTGAGGGACTCACCGATCAGATCTGGATGAGGGTGGCCACATGATCTGGGTGAGGTTATCAACTAGAAGGAAGGCGCTGGGGTTCTCCCAGATGAAGGAGGTCGGCGCTGAGGCACGCAATCAGATCTGGCAGGTCCAAGCAGTTCACGACTTCCAGAAAACTTAGAAGGATGAAAGATTGTTAGCACGACGTAGGGTTGCGTCCAAGTGAGGCTTCAGCCTCGACGAAGGAGGTGGCATCAGAGAAGGACCTAGGGGCAGCCTCGTAGGGCGGAGTGAGAAGATAACCACTAGAGGGGGGCGGTGGTTCTGGGAGAGGGGTGCGGCTAGAGGGGATCCTGGCGACGGGTTGGCTCAGGGCGGGAGGCCGAGGGGGCTCATCGAGACGAGTTCGGTACAGGGTGGTGCGCCGTTGCGGGAAGGAGGCGTCCCTATGGGGCCGTGGATGGACGGGGGTGGGGGGGGATCGAACCCCAAATAATTGACCATTTTTTTGTTCTCTCGAGATGCGCCGCTCTATAGGTCAAGCCCTCTATTTTTTAACTTTTTTTTTCTTTTGACAAACACCCAAATTTGGTGGGGAATTCTACCACCAATCAAACTTTCAAAATTTTCATTTGTCTATACCATAGCCTCTTGGAATAATAATAATAATATTATAATAAAAAATATTATAATAATTATTATATTATATTGAAATCATTTTTGTCGGAATTAACTATTTTAGTGACTGGTATCACGCCGGAAATCTGATTCACCAGAAATAAAATTAAAATCGACTAGGTTCAAGGAAAAACAACATATATATAAATATACATGTTCTTCATTTTAGCACTCATAAAATGAATTGAATCCGACTTCAAAACTTTAGATGACTGCAAATTGGCCATCCGATGTCCGATTTTGATTTCGTCTACGGTGTTGGAACCGTAACGATGCCCTCTTCATAGATTGATGCAAATTTAATTTTTTTCCATTGGCTTAAAAACATCATGCATTCCTATGATACCACTTGAATGAAACAGGCACGTAGAGAAAGCCCCAAAAATGAGTTTTTAAAAATTTTCACCCACATTCGACATGAACTTGTCGAAGTTGGCGAATTGCTATCCAATTTAATCCGAAGATCCCGCCTAAAGAGTTTTAAGCGCAAAATTAAAACCGTAAAATACCTGATTTAGATCTGAAGCCACATACGACATTTGCTCATAGTTGGTGATTGGAACTCAAAGAATCTGAAGTCGAATTCCTCTAGATCATCCACACACACTTAAAGAAACCACAGGAGTGCTGATCCTCAAAAATCAGGTGCTATCACGGAGATTCGATGACTCCTTCGATGCTCTAATGATCACCATATCTCCATACTCGAGATGCCTAAGGAGGCTCAACATGTGATCCTTGGATCCAGAGCCTCTCTCTCTAGGATGTGGGAGAGAGACGAGGAGAGAGATAGACTATGAATAGTACATGGAAAACTCCTATCCTCCTATATTTATAAAGTGTTATGAAAATATCTAGTATTGCCTCTCCAGCCCCTGAATAATTAACGCACTATAAACGACATGTTATGACTACTAATCTGAGTCATAAATATTATTATCAATTTTATATAATATATTAAATATATTACGTGATAATAAATGAATCATTAACTTGACTTTCCATTCCCACAATATTAATTGAACCTTGAATGTTTTAATATTCATTCAAATAATATTTTTCATGTATTTACTTAAAAACATGGAAAAATATTTAATAAATAAATTTGATACTCAATATTCTTAACTTGAATAATATGAATTTATTTATTACATTGGTGATCATATCTCCTTGGACAAATTCAAAACCCCAGTGGTGGGGTCCACCATATCCAAAACTCTTATTCAACTGAATCGAGAAGATTCCTGAATACGCTATTGTATGTGACCCTCTAGGCCCTTATCTCGATAGGAGTGAATAGTATTCACAAACCAAGAGTGAGATCTTGCAACCCATCATAGCCCCTAAATAGATAAATATTGTAATAGTAGAGACAACCAACCTATGAACATGTACTGTGTCATATAATCTCTTTGTCTTTAATATCTTATAAAGTCGGACGCACACCTGTGTCATATCCCTTTTCCTTGCTTTATTATTTGTTGATATAACTGGACGGATTTACCCTCAACTTCTATGACCATGGTCTTATAAAGGTACTACCATCCTGATCAACATGGCCTGAGAAATATTACTTCCATAAACCAGAAGTGACAAATATTTTCTTGAACATTCAACCAATTTCATGTAACTAATGACACACCCAACACAAACTACCTCGCTATGATTTCAATATCACGGTTTTCATTTTTCATCAAAGTACACAATCAAATTACACACATTGGTAATGATCTCAAGTGAGGAGACCATTACACATGATCATGGATATGAATATTCAATGACACTCAAAACATGTGGTGTTCTTATTGGAAGGTCTGTCATCATGATCTCACTACAAGATATCACCAAGTGTGAACTTCATGAGAAGAGGTCTCAATGCTTATGAGCCCCCAACACCTGATAGTCAAACATCTACTGTATCCAATTCGTACGATGTATCTAGAGCATAAGACATATTTAAGATTAACGTCATAGTATCTCGAGGTTCTCATTATAGCCTGAGATCTACTATAACCTTTTGATATAACAATTAATCTTTGGAATTACAATTAAATAGTGGATGCAGAAATATTTACACTATAATTGTAAGAAGTACATCATGCACAACTAACTGTATACATGATATGGTAATCAAAAGAACTGAATAGTTGGGTCTAGGGAACCCACTATTTCAGTAATATAGACATCTTCTTAAAGGTTCCTATTAAGGAATACAGTTTTGACATCCATCTGCCAAATCTCATAGTCATGGTAAGCTGCTATAAAAAGTATGATTATGATGGATTTAAACATGACAACTGGAAAAAAGGTTTCATCATAGTCAATTTCTTGATGCTGTTTAAACCATTTAGCTCATATCCTTTCTTTATAGGTACTTACATTACCTTCCATGTTCAGTTTCCTCTTGAATACCCATTTGAATCCAACATGATTTGCATCAACTAACACATCGACCAAAACCCAAACATGGTTATGATACATGGAATCCATTTCAGAATTCACAGCTTCTAGCCATCTTACAACTTCTAATCTATCTACTACCTCCTTATAGGAGAGAGGTTCATCATTGTCAATGAATAATGAGTCACCATCCTCGATGACCAGAAAACCATCTCTCTAGTTCTCTTACCTCTCTTATGCTCCTGTTCAGTACCTATGTTTCAGGAATTACTTCTTTCACGAGGACCTATGGAATCTATTCATGTTCCAACTCTTGTTTATCTTGAGTATAAAATTCATCGAAGCCAATCTTTCTCCCACTATCCTTTTTGAGGATGTTCTTCCTCTTAAAAAAGACGACTTGTATGGCGATAATCACTTTCTTTTCTGAGGGGCTATATAGGTAGTATCCCTTTGTTTTCTTAGGATACCCTATAAAGACACACTTCATACCCTGTGGTGCTAGTTTTTTGCCCGAGAAGGCCTTAACAAATACTTCGTAAACCCATACACGTGTATGCGACAAAATGAGTTTCTTTCCACTCCATAACTCAAAGAGAATTTCTTTTTCTACTTTAGTTGGTACTCAGTTTAATGTGTATTCTGCAGTTTGTAATGCATATCCTCAAAAGGATAATGGAAGATCTGCATGACTCATCATCGACCTTACCATTTTTAACAAGGCACAATTCCTCCTTTCACTAACACCATTCCACTGTGGTGTATAAGGTGGAGTGAGTTTAGATAGAATCCCAAACCCCCATAAAAATTCAATGAGCACTTGGTTAAGATATTCACCACTTCGATCCAATTGAAGCTTCTCTATCTTCTTACCAAGCTGATTCTATACTTCATTCTTGAATTCCTTGAATTTATCAAAGGGCTCGGACTTACGCCTCATCAAGTAGATATGACCATATCTACTCAAGTCATCATTAAAAGTTATAAAGTAAGAATATCCACCTCTAGCTTATACTGGAAATAGTCCACACACATTAGTTTGTACCAATCCTAAAAGTTTTGTGTCCCTTTCACCCTATCCATCGAATGATGGTTTGATAATTTTTCCTTGTAAACAAGCATGACATCTATCAAGTGGTTTTAGCTCAAAAGAGTCTAAATAACCATCTTGATAGAGCTTTCTCAAACGCTTCTCATTTACATGACCAAGATGGTGATGCCACAACTGGGTGTTATATGAGTCATGTGAACATGATTTATTATCGATTTCAAACACTTGGTTTTTGTAATTTGATACATAAAGACCATTATTTAAAAGTTCCATACCATAACATATGTTGTCCTTATAAAAGAAACAAATTTTATTTACAAATTTGAAAATAAATCCATTTTTATTTAAACATGACACATATATTATGTTCTTGGTAACTGTAGGTACATAATAACAATCTCTTAAAACCAAAATCATTCCGGTTGGCCATGAAAGGTGGTAGTCACCAATGGCCAGAGCAACTAGACTCGCACCATTGACAGCTCACAGATCCACCTCTCCTCTAGTAATCTTCCGAAATCTACTTGGTTACTGCATTTGGATATAGATGTGAGCACCAAAACCTATATCTAACACCCAATGTGTAGAAATGGAAAGATTGCACTCAATAACGAACACACCTTTAGCTTCCCCTTACTTTTGGGTGCATTTCCTCTTCCAGTGATCTGGCATTCCACATGCAAAATATACTTCCTTCTTTTCCTTTCCCCACCTCTATATCTTATTCTTATAAGAACGGTGCTCGTGAGATTTAGACTATTTATAAGTCATGGCCCCCTTTGCCTTGTTCTTTTTTTTGTTCAGCATAAGGACCGTGAGTTTATCACGACCCATGTCCTTATCTACTTGGTGAATCAAGGTCAGAAGTTCCAAAAGACTCTTCTTACTATTTCTCATATTGTAATTGACAATAAAGTTGGAGAAGGTCTTGGACAATGATGAAAGTATGAGATCTGAACGCATCTTATCTGGAAATTTAATCCCTAAGATGTCCAGATATTTAATGTAGCCAATAAGCTTGACTACATGAGGCCCAACTGGTGCAGACTCTATAAGATTAGTTGTGAACAAAGCATTGTAGATCTCATACCTCTCTTGTCTCACCTTCTCTTGATAGAGATCCTGAAGGTGAGACATCACGCTATAGGCATCCATATCCTCATGTTGCTTTAGAATCTCATTGGATATAGATGATAGCATGAAGCACTGAACATCTGTAGAATCATTCAGATGTTTCTCATAGAGATAGTTCTTCATCACTTGCCTCATTTCTAGGCGCAACTAATAAAGGTTTTTCCAGCATATAAAATTTACTTTCATGGCAAAGGATGACCCATATGCGCCTTTGCCACTTCTTAAAATTGGTTATAGTGAGAAGGGTTTCCTTATCAAGTATGAATCATAATGATATGTTTGATGTCATTTTATTTTTGTTTCTAAAAAATAATATGAACATAATTTTAGTACTTTATCTGATAAATTTAGAAAAATAAATAAATATTATATTTATTAGTCTCCCACTATTTTATCGAAACCCAATAGCCCCCTCACCATTGGCTTCGAAATATCCTATTGCTTGGATATTTTGTTAGAGTTGGTGTCATAGAACCAATTGTTCGTACTTTGATTACTTGAATATTTGATGTATTAAATATTAAATTAAACATCTTATTACATATTGTTTATTGTTTTGCATGACCATACTATAATAATATTCTAGAGTATTTGTTGCATTGATAAGGTCATAGTAGTTCCCCGCTATGATGAGAACCTTGAAGTGCTATGACAATATTCTTAATATAGTTCTATGGTTGGATAACATACTATGATGAGACACATAGTATATAGACCGTTAGGCGTGAGTACTCATAAGCAGATGAGACTTCTTCTCATGAAGTTCTCACTTGGTAATCTCCAAGATGAGAGATTATGAGAACAGACATGCTAGTAGGAATTACACATGTTTTTGTGTTATCAGATATTCCTACACGCGAGCATGTGTAATGGTCCTTAGACTTTAAGATTATCATTAATGCATGTTTTGACTTGCGCACTTATATTATTTGACAAAAACCGTCACGCCATATGTTGGCGGGAAGTAGGGTACATTGGGTGCATCATAAATGACATGTTATTAATGGATAAGTCAAGAAAGGATTTGTCCCTTCCATATTTATGGATGTTGATATCTCATTCCTTTGATTGAAATAGAACCATCACCCTAAATTACATGGTCATGGTGTAATGAAAAGTTTATTTTAAATAGTCAAAGAATGATGTATCAAGCATATAGGTTTATGACACCGTCATATAACCTGCTTGATGAGACTATGTGGAAAATGGATTATATTACACAACGAGTTTTCATATGTAGTTTTCATCATTGTGACTTTAAGTTCTTTCTCTTGGGTGCCTTGACCCGTTACTAGACAGTAATCTTGGACTTTAGGCACGCCCACCTAATGTCAACGAGAAAGAATCCTAGAGGGTCACACACTAAGTGTTTCTGGTGGTCTTGATTAAATTATATTTGAATTTAATTAATGGAATAAATATTATTCTCAAGACCGAGGAATAATTTTATTTAAGTTATATTGATCACATAAATTAAATAAATATTTATTTACTAGATTGTGAATAAAATAGATTTATTTATTTTATTGAATATTTAATAAATATTTATTTACTATTTTGTGAATAAAATATTTATTTAATAGAATAAAATATTTATTTGGGTGTTCAATAAATACAAGAGGAGTTCGAACGGACCAAGATCGTGTCCGGTGCTAAAATTATTATCTACGAGTAGGTAAATATTATTTATCTATTTTGTGCAATTTGACGCACCGAAAAATAATAATACTGATATTATTATTATGTGGCATTATATTTCATTAATGGTTATAATTATATTTAATGGCTATTATGCAAATAAATTTTGCAACTAAAATCTCACCTCTATAAATAGATGGCGATGTCTATTGTATAATTCCTTTTGAAACCAATTCCAAGTTTGGAAATAGAGAATTGTTTCACACACCAAATTCTCTCTCAACTCCTCCTCCTCTATCCCACTTAAGAATGAGAAACCCAAGAGATAATTTCTTCAAGACTGAAGAATGAGCGATCAAGAACGAACAATGCAAGACATTCGATTCTCCGTGCTAGCACCCGAAGAACGAGTGACATTTCTTAGATACCATTGAAGCACGTGTGGATCACCACTAGAGAGATTCTAACCTTGGATCCTTGCAAGCCCAACGAAAGCAATCCAGAAGGACTGTTTCGGATGATCAAAAATCATCAATAAAGAAAGTTCATAATACTAGGTATTTATTTACTTAGATATTAAATAAATTAATTATAAATTTGAAGTGAAATATTCTCAATCTCGGTTTCAGAAAACAATTATTAAAAGAAATTTTAATATATCACCCACCACTACACGCTTTTACTGCACTCGGAATCAATAAGTGGTATCAGAGGGGTATTGTTTAAATTTATAATTATTTATTTGATTGTTGATCTACACACAATTGTGGTTAGATTTTATTTCATGTTATTCATTTTTTAATCCAATTCGAATTAACATGTTATCGACATATTAATCATGTTCGTTCAGTGTTTCAATTTCTTAATGGTTTAAGAACAAATGAATAATGATCAGAGATTCCATCGGGAAGTGCTAGATCATTGGCCGGTAAAACTGGGTTACACTGCATGCGGCCGGAGCACACACTGTATACCCATGTGCAATGTATCTAGATGCGCTGAGTAATTAATTACATAAGGTTCTTTTAGTGCACACCGTGTGTTGACTGGGCCAACCTGACATGTGGAAAATGGATACAAGGTGTGTAATTAGATTGTACACACCATGTAGTTTGGCCGAGTTAACACAACGAATCCCCAGGTGTGTGATTTGTATATATGGAAACCGAAGTACATGACATGTAACTACATGTACACGCTGGGTAGTCTCCCATTAATGGAAAAAAATTAAAATCACATTAAATTTTAAATTGCAACATTAAAAACTTATTTTATTGATTAGTACACCATTGTGTGTTTGATAATTTAATAATGATTTTAAAAAAAATTAAATGCTCAATTAATTTATTGTAATTAATATGTCATTATTGGTTCTTCCGTTTATTTTCCATGAATACCATTAATGATGTACATCTCCTAATAAGATCAGATTATCATTAAGATGAAAGAGAATTAATTAATTAATTAATTAATTAATTAATTACTTCATGCATGTTTATCATAAATAATAAAAGAAAGAATAATGAAATGAATGCTAGCTGTTTATTTTTGTGTATTCATTGCATGTGTGACTATTCACAAGCTTAACCGAGGCGTGTTTATATGTTGAAATTTATTTAATTAAATATATTGCATGATTTTATAATTATTTAATATTAAATTAAAAGATGATCTGCAAGTCATCCCCCCTCTATTATTATGTAGGACCTATATGTACAAGGATATTTATGTAATTACCTTTAACCAATCCTTTGGTTCCCCTCACCTGCGTGTGATTAATAAATATTTGTAATTAATGAAGCATCTCAAGGTGTGTGGGGATGATTCAAGACAGAACCATAATGATGCTAACTTGGTGATAAATAGGTGGACACGTGGAATGTTGTAACTCATGCCAAGTCTGGCATAAAGAGTTATTTCCCCTAGTTCATAGGTTGATTTAATGTCCTCTCATTAAATAAACCATTAGATAAGCTCATGATCGGGATATTTAATTATTTATTTTCTATCTAATGCATTAAAATTATATTTATTGATGCAAATCAAATAAATGAATGAATTAATTTGAAAAGACGAAATAAAATTGATTATGCGTAAATGTTTTATCCAAACATGGTTAATTAATTAAGTAAATATCCACTTAAATATTAACAAGACATGTAAAGGATAAAACAAGATAAAAATTTATGCATAATAAAATAAAATCTCTCAATCTAATATTAAGTCAGACCAAGCCTTCTGTTACTTGATTAGGAACAAAACTCAATATAACTATATGTTTAGCTAACCCTTATTGGGACATGTACTTTTATAAGGGGAGTTATTAAGAAATTTTTGGGTTGAATTAAACATTCTACATCAAGAGGAGTAACCCTTGTTAGACATGGTGTAATTTGGAGGCAAGTGTTGAGAAAATCCAAGTCAGAATTTTAGGATTGGGGAGTCCACTCAATGGATCAAGGAGTTGCAATCCTGCAGTTGGTAAAGACTTGCCTACCTAAATATCTTCAAAATAGATTGACCAACCCTTATTGGGGTTATGTGAAGGGGAATATGGATCCTTTCCACTAGAATGTCTTAGAAACTAGACATTTCATGTTCAATGGTGAGGGCTATTGGGACTTGATAAATTAGTGGGAGATTTAATAAAATTAATTAATTATTTCTCACGAAATCCATAATCAAGAAAAGTAATAATAATATTCTCTTTTAATTTTAGAATAAAATGAAACTCTCATTATCCCTACGATCAATATTGGATAAAGACAATATCATCCCTGGAAGTAACTTTCAGGAGTGGTTTAGATGTCTTTGTGTTGTTCTATGACATGAACAGAAATATTACGTGCTAGAATCCTTAATGCCTGATCTGCCTACTCAAGAGGCGAGTGATGAAGAGTTCCTAGTCTACAAAAAACATATTAATGACACGGTCAACGTTCAATGTTTTATGCTTTCATCTATGTCAAGTGAACTCATTAAGTCTCATGAAAACATGGATGCGTATAGCATGCTTGAGAACCTTTGTGGTTTTTACTAGGAGAGATCTAGATAAGAACAGTTTGAGATTTCAAAGGCTCTCTTTCAATGTAAGCATAGAGAGGGTTCCCCAGCTAGGCCTCATGTGTTCAATCTCATTGGATATATTGAGCGCCTAGTGGGTCTAGGGTTTAAACTCCTCAAAGAACTGGAAACCAATCTCATTATGGCATCACTCCCTCAAAGATTATCCAGTTTTGTTGTGAATTTTAATATAAACAACATTGAAAAGTCTCTTCCATATCTTTTTATCCTCCTTTGTTAAGTAGATAAATATTTGAAGCGTGAAAAACCATCTTTCCTTATAGTGAACAAATGGAAAAGGAAAGAAAAGTGATTTAAGCCCAAAGCTTCTTCACGCCCTTCCAAGAAGATGAAGATCAAAGGGGAAGCAAGAGAACATGATGTTGTCTGTTTCATATGTGGCAAGAAGGGCCACTGGAAGAAAAATTGCACCCAATTAAAGAGGCAAGGGTAAGCTTTAGGTGTGTTTGTTATCGAGTGAAATTTATCTATTTCTACAAATTGGGTATTAGATACAACTTGTGGTGCTCACATATGTATTCAAATATAGGAACCAAGTAGATTAAAAAAAATTGACCGAGGGGAGGTAGATATACGAGCATCCAACAAAGATAAATTTACTACTGTAGCTATCGGAGACAACCACATCACATTACCAACCAAAATGATATTGGTTTTATAGGGTTATTATTACGTGCCTTCAGTTACCAAAAACATTATTCCCATATCCAACTAGATACAAATGGATTCATTTTCAAATTTGGAAATAAATGTCGCTTCTTTTATAAAGATAACATTTTTTATGGTAAGACACATTTACATAACAATCTTTTCATGTTGGATTACATGAACCAAGTAATGACAATCGATAACGAAGTTACTTCACATGAATTATACCACACCCATATTTGGAATCACCAGCTAGGTCATGTAAATGAAAAATTATCGACAAAATTACATCAAGATGGATATTTATATTCTTTAAAACTAAAACCACATGGTGTTTGTCACGCATGTTTACAAGGAAAAATGACCAAATCCCCATTTAGTGGGAAAGGTGAAAGGGCTACATATTTTTTTGAATTAGTTTATACCGATGTGTGTGGATCATTTCCTATTGAAGCAAGGGGTGGGTACTCATACTTCATAACTTTTACTGATCATTTTAGTAGATATGGATATATTTACTTAATGAGGTATAAGTTAGATTATTTTGATAAAATTAAGAAATACAAGAATAAAGTTGAGAACCATATTGGTAGGAAGATTAAGAAACTCTCCTCAGAATGAGATGGAAAATATCTTAATCAGGACTTCATTGATTACTTACAGAAGTTTGAGATCCTATCCCTACTCACTCCTCGTTACACACCTCAGTGGAATGGTGTAAGAGAAAGGAGGAACTAAACCTTGTTGGACATGGTGAGATCCATGATGACTCATCTAAGTCTTCCATTATGCTTTTGGGGATATGCGTTACAAACATCAGCACACATACTAAACCAGGTACCAACTGAATCGATAAATGGTATTCCATACGAATTTTGGAGTGGAATAAAAACCATGTTATAGAATTTACATGTGTGGGGAAGCGAAGTGTTTGTTAGGACATCTTCAGGTAATAAAATTTCACCCCGAGTCACAAAGTGTACCTTTATAGGATACCCTAAGGAAACAAGAGGATATTACCTATACGACCCCTAAAAAAGGGTTATAGTGGAAATACACACCATATTACTGAAGAGGGAGAACATTTCCAAAATATATAGCGGGATTGAGATAAAATTTTATGAAGTCGAGGCTTAAGACACACAAGGGTTGGTATAGGATCAGATTCCACAAAGCCCTGTGGAAGAAGAAACTATTCGAGAGACACAAAAACTACATAGGAGTACAAGAGAGGTTAGAGAATTAGAACAATATGGTTTTCTAGTTACCAAGGATGATGACTCATTATTAGTTGATAATAATGACCCTCTAACCTAGAAAGAAGTAGTAAGTGACACAAATATTACCAAGTGGTAAGAAATCATGAATTCTGAAATGGATTTCATGTATCAAAACCAAGTATGGATTTTGCTAGATCCTCCAGTGGATGTAAAGCCTCTTAGTTTCAAATGGGTATTTAAGAAGAAATTGGAAATGAAAGGACAATTTAGTACCTATAAGGCGTGACTGGTTGAAAAAGGGTTTAAACAATATCAAGGTATTGACTATGATGAAATCTTTTCACCAGTTGCAATGTTGAAATTCATCAGAATTCTACTTGCCATTACAGCTTACTATGGCTATGAGATTTGGAAAATGGATGTCAAAACAACATTCCTTAATGTGAACCTTCAGGAAGATGTATACGTGACACAACCTGAAGGGTTTGTGACTCCAAAGGATTCCAATAAGATATGAAAGTTTCAAAAATCCATTTATGAATTAAAGAAAGTATCCAGGTCATGGAAAATTCATTTTGATGAAGGCATAATGAAATTTAGTTTTATAAAGAATGAATGTGATCCTTGTGTCTACAAACAATATAGTGAGAGTGCAGTTATTTTCTTAATAGTATATGTTGATGACATATTACTTATTGGAAATGAAATACCAGTCTTAAAGTCTATTAATACATGGTTGAATAAATGATTTTCCATGAAATACTTGGATGATACAACATATATTCTTAGGATCAAGATCCACCGTGATAGATCTAAGAGGTTGTTCGGCCTAAGTCAAAGTACATACATTGATAAGATACTAAAGAGATTTAGTATGGAAAAATCAAAAAGGGGATTGTTTCTATCATCACAGGGGATTGTTTCTATCATCACATGACATTCATATTTCTAAGAAAATGTGTCCTTAGACCAATGAGTAAAGAAATATAATGGAAAGGATTCCATATGCATCAACAATTGGGTCAGTCATATATGCCATGTTATGTAATAGGCTAGATGTTGCCTACTTATTAAGTGCGGTAGGAAAATATCAAGTTGATCTAGGTGATCACCATTGGATGGAAGTCAAGATTATCCTTAAGTATTTGAGGCGTAATAAGTATATGTTTCTGATTTATGGAGGAGATGAAGAACTAGTCCTTAGTGGTTATGCAGATACTAGTTTCCAGACTAATCAAGATTACATGAAGTCACAAACAAGATACATCTTCACTTTGAATGGAGGTGTTGTGAGCTGGAAGAGCTCAAAGCAGGTTGTGGTCACAGATTCTTCACTTGAGTCAGAGTATATTATAGCTTCTGAGGCCATTAAAGAAGCATTTTGGATGCATAATTTCATTAAAGAGTTTGATGTGGTATCTAGTAGTAAAGATTCCATCACACTCTATTGTGATAATACTGCAGTAGTGTCTCTAGAAAAATATCCAAGGTCACATCAGTGGATGAAGCACATACTTTGGAAGTATCATCTATTGTGGTATTTTTATCAGAGAGGTGAAGTTGAAGTGAGTAATATTTCCATGGAAGACAATGTGGTAGACCCCTTTATTAAAGACTTGAATCCACAAAAACATGATTATCATGTGAGTCCTAGAGGACTGAATGTCATATGCTGTTGGATTTAGTCCAAGTGGGAATTTTTTAGAGTTGGTGTCCTAGAACCAACTATTTTTACTTTGATTAAATGAATATTTGATGTATTAAATATTAATGTAAACATCTTATTATATATTTTTCATTGTTTTGAATGACCATAATGTAATAATGTCCTAGAGTATTTGTTGCATTGATAAGGTCATAGTAGTTCCCTTCTATGATGAGAATCTTGAAGTGCTATTAAAATATTCTTAATATAGTTATACGGTTGGAAAACATACTATGATGAGACACATAATATATATACCATTAGGTACGAGTACTCATAAGCATATGAGACTTCTTCTTATGAAGTTCACACTTGGTAATCTTCAAGAGGAGGGATTATGAGAACAGACCCTCTGATAAGAATTCCGCATGTTTTGGTTTCATCAAATATTCCTATCTGCAAGCTTGTGTAATGGTCCTTAGACTTTAAGATTATCATTAATGCATGTCATGACTCACACACTTAGATTTGCTGACGAAAACTGTTATTCCATATGTTGGTGAGAAGTAGGGTACGTTGGGTGCATTATAAATGACATGTTATTAATAGATAAGTCAAGAAAAGATTTGTCTCTTACATATTTATAGAAGTTTATATCTCGGCCCTTTGATTGAAATAGAACCATTTCCCTAAATTCCATGGACATGGTGTAATGATGAGTTTATTTCAGATATTCAAAGAATTATGTATCAAGCATATAGGTTGATGACACTGTCATGAAACTTACTTGATGAGATTACATGACAAAGAGATTATATTACACAGTGAGCGTTCATATGTAGTTGTCGTCGTTGTGACTTTAATTTCTTTCTCTTAGGCGCCTTGATCTGTTGTTAGATAGTAATCTTGGACTTTAGGAAATCCCACCTAATGATAATGAGAAAATCCTAGATGATCACACACAAAGTGTTTCTGGTGGTTTCGATTAAATTCTATTTGAATTTAATTAATAGAATAAGTATTATTTTCAAGAATGAGGAATAATTTTATTTAATTTATATTGATCGCATAAATTAAATAAATATTTATTCATTAGATTGTGAATAAAATATATTTATTTATTTTATTGAATATTTAATAAATATTTATTTACTAGTTTGTGAATAAAATATTTATTTAAGAGAATAAAATATTTATTCGGGTGTTCAATAAATACAATAGAAGTTCGAACAGACCAAGACTGTGTTCGGTGATAAAATAATTATTTACGAGTCGGTAAATATTATTTATCCATTTTATGAAAGTTGGCGCACCACAAAACAATAATAATTTTATTATTATTATGTGGCATTATATTTCATTAATGGTTATAATTAAATTTAATGGCTGTTATGCAATTAAATTTTGTAACCAAAATATCATCTCTATAAATAGAAAAATACATCTATTGTGTAATTCATTTCGAAACCAATTCCATGTTTGGGAATAGAGAATTATTGCACACAATGAATTCTCTATTGAACCCTTTTCTCTCCCTCTCAGGAACGAGAAACCCAAGAGGGAATTTCTTCAACACTGAAGAACGATCGATCAAGAATGGACAATGAAAGACATTCAATTCACCGTGCTAGCACCCGGAGAATGAGTGGCATTGCTCGGAGAGAATTGAAACACATATTGATCACCGTTAGAGGGATTCTACCCTTGGATCCTTAGAAGTGCAATGAAGGCAATCCAGAAAGGCTATTTCGGACGACCAACAATCATCAATGAAGAAAGTTCCTAAGACCATGTATTTATTTCTTTAGATATTAAATAAAATAATTATAAATTTTAGGTGAAAGATACTTGCTCTTGGTTTCGGGTAAAGATTATTAAAAGAAATTTTAATATATCACCCACCACCACACGCTTCTACTGCACCCAAAACCAACACATTTAAGTGTCAATGATCCATATTCCCCTTCTCATTACCCTAACTTTGGTTGGTCAGGAAAATCAAATTGTTTTTGATATGCATTCCAAATGCCAACTGTATTAACTCACAATTCATTTATCTGCTAAGTGGACTCCTCAATCATGAAATCATTAATTAAATTTCCTCAATCTTTGCCTTTCAGTTACACCAAATCCTGATTTGGCAGTCAACCCTTGATGTTAACTAAGTTAAGTCAACCCAAAACCTTAAGTTATAATTCTCTGATAATTGAAAGCACCCCAATTTTGGCTGGTCAAGCACTTTGAACTATGATTATATTCTAATCAAAGTAATGGAAGGCTATATCGACTTAATAATTTTATTGAGGTATTTTATCCTTTTATGCATAAATTTACAATTATTATCTTTATCTCATGCTTGTTAATATTAAGTGAAATTAATTAATTGATTAACCATGTATTAGATAATATTTTCGTATAATCCAGTTTATTTTAGTTCTATCTTGCATTCTTTTTAATTAATTAATTATGTTATCATGACAATACATGCATAATGAAATAACCATGCAACTGACATAAATAAAATAAATGGTATGATCATGAGTTTATACTAATAGTTAGTTTATCTAGCGGTTTATAAACTAACCATTGACCTAGGGAAGAAACACCTTGAACTAATTGAGGTTCGTGTTTACATATTTTCACCTATCCACCTTTATATCTCCTTGGATTGGTTTCGCCTCGACTTCGAACTTGAATCGCCTCCACTATCTTGGGAGATCCATCCATTACATATGTCTTTTACTCACACACTAGTGAGGAGAAAATGTGGTTTATATAAAAGAAACCATGGGAACGCATACCCTACATAATAATGAGGAGAGAAGGCACACAAACCATTAATTTAATTTAATAAAAAATTAAATGAAACCAATCACATACAAAAGTTCTGGTCCAGCTCATAATCATCCACAAGTATGCAATAAATTACGCATTTAATAAAACTATAATTCAATTATTTAATCATTATTATTTAAGATAAATCATGCTCGAATTAATTAATTATTATCTTTAATTAATCAATCCTTTTATCTTAATTCTTATCTAAATTTATTTGATATTCTCATTCTTTATAATTTTAAAAAAATTAAATAAATCCATTTAAAATCAACTATGTACATAACTTGTACTTTGGAGGTAACACAGTGAATATCCATCTGATTCTACCCAACATGTATTATACGCGTATACTGTTTTAGTCTTGTGACATATGTTATACATGACCTATTACATACTTTCATAATGTGCAATTCATGGATGATTACACGAATTACATGAATTTTCGATCACGTGTTATGCTTCAATGCACGTAGAGTAACAACTTATAATACTACTCATACATGATATGCATATATGAACATTACATAGATATTAATTAAACATTTAAATATTTATGTTTATTAAAACCTATCACATGGCATGTCCTATCTTTACAACCACATGCAAGTACATGTATCAAGGTTTCTATATTAAAATAAATAAATTTTAAATAGGTGTAACTTGGTATAAGTACACGACATGTCGATCCAATCTACACAGCGTATACACCTCTCACTGTTTATCCGAGACAGACACCTAGGGACTCGGCGTGTAGTATGTGCCTCAAAAAATTGGAGTACATGGCGTGTCCAATGGGCCACACTTCGTGTTGACTTCGTATTACACAATCACTGGTCAGGTAGACCATGTATGGAATACATGACCCATTTTTGGCCTAAAGGGACTACACGTCGTGTCCAATGGGCCACACGGTGTGTAGTCCAGCTGACCATGCGCCAATCTATCCTGGTCAACATGCGGTGTAAGAATTAACTACACCCCATGTCATTGATGCACACAGTTTGAGTAATTTCCAAATTAACTCCTCGTGCATTGAACACAACTACACGATGTGTACTACTGTGTTATCCGAAAAGAATCCTTGGAACCTCTGGATGAGTTCCTCAATTTTATTTTAATCATAAAATTAAACATCTCAATTAGATATATGAGAAACTAAGGAGGAAGAAATAGATTTAGAAATTCATATTAAAAGAACGATTAAACTTGAATCGGAAAACTAAATTAAAATGCGTAAATCACCAATGATATTTAAATAATTATAAACAATTATGTGCCTACTCTAATACCAATTGTAGGTTCTGGGCGTAGTGAAAGCGTGCGATGGGTGGTTCCCAACATTTCTTTTTTCCATGATCGATGATCAATCCAAGATTTATATGATGTTTAATTTCCATGATCAATGAAATTGAATCAAAGATAGACAACATTAATCACGTCAAAACCGAGAGGAGATCAACACATATTATTTACAATTAATTTAATTAGATAAAGAATTACCTTTAAGGAATTATTTATTCGTTGATGAATCAGGCGACAAATCTGTAGTGCACCATCGTTACATTGTAGAAACCAAGTGTATATTTCCTCTAGCGGTGATCCACACATGTTCCAAGAATATCTAGACGTCACCGAAGGAGTCTTCGGGTGCTAGCACAGAAGATCCTTTCACTTGCGTTGTCAGCCTTGATCGCCTTGAGAATCACTTCCAATAATTTTATACCTCTTCATGTTATAATAACCTCCATTACTCAATGAGACTATAAATCCATTTATATCTGAACAATGGATAAGCTCCTTAGAGAATATATTTCTCTTTTTGGGAAGTAATGAAAGGGAGAAGGTTTTCATGGAAATTTATTATCTCTCCTGAGATGTTGATCAATGGTGATCATTGATTCAAAACACTAAGGACAAATAAGAGATTTCAAACATGTAATTAAAGGATTTGAAGGAAAATTTATTGGAAAAATATTTTTCTAAAGAACAACAAGAAGATATGGAGATAAAATTCTTGAGTCTGAGATAGAAAGAGGATGGAAATGTTGCTAAGTATGAATCCAACTTTATAAGATTATAAATGCATGCCACAAACTACATATGTAATAAAAATTTAGTGAACTTCCTTCTAATTTTTTTGGTCGTTGAATTTTCACAGACATGTTTTGGATGAGTCTTAAGATCAACTATTTATTGAATGGATTAAGTTTAACATTGCATATTAATGTATGAGGTTAAAGTACGATTTAATATATTGGATATCATGAGATAACTATTTTGGTTTTAGTAAAAAATTAAAGGTCAAAGGAATGAATTGTGGACCATATAATTCATTAAAAGTGATTCAGGCATAAAAAATTCATCTTTAATATCCATCTCCTGGTGTAATAAATGAAGTAGAAATAGATCGAAGTACAATTAAAGGATGAGATTATGCTAATGACATAGAAATAAATCAAGTAATTTTATTTTATCAATTACCTATATTTATAGTAAAATAATCCATCAAAATTGGGAAGAGTATTTTGGAACAAAAAAAATTATCCATTTACTTTTCTTTCTGATAAATCAATGGTCTCTTAATCCATCATAGATTTACGGTATTATGATGGTTAACTTTCTGATAACCATGCTCTCTATCACTATACATTAGAACTTGATAGTTATATTTCTTTCCCATGCCCATGTTTTCACTTCCCACTAATGTTTTCATATAGAAAAACATAGTTTTGTGGTGACTATCATATTGTCATTTCCCTCTTTTCAAGATAATGTTTTATTAAGCCTTTTTATGATGTGGGATTTCAACAAGGGTATTCTAAAATGAAAACTCAATGATTACTAATCACAAGTTTAAATTGTGAGGATGAAATTTAATGAATGAAGGTAGAGTGTAACACCCCAAGGTTTTTTAGTATTTCTCTTTTAAATTTAACAACTTCGATAGCTTATATTACATGCAACATTGAGATTAAAACCACGATATACTATTTAAAATGTGACCGTTATAACCTAGTATTTAAATTGGTGGTAATGAATAGTATTAACCACATTATGAAATTTATATTTTTAAATTCATATAATTTTTTTATAGGATTAAGACAAGAATAAATCAAATTTTATGCATAAAAGTCTATATTTTTCTAAAGGCAGTTTTACAACCTTTTAAGGGTGAAATTGTTTTAAAATTAAATATTGAAACTTTTATAAATTATATTGAATAAAATAAACTTCATTTTTAAAATTATAATTTCAAAATTATCTTAAGGTGAAATTCTAGTATTTTTTTGAAAATATTTATTTTCCAATGAATTGTAAAAATGACATTTTTTATAAAATTGTCAATTTCACTACATTAAAAGTCCATTTCTAATTAGAATTTTATCTAACCTATGAAAGTATAAATAAAATTTAGGAATCTAATAAATTAAAATATGATATATTTATATCATTGAATAAGTAATGAAATGTTTTAAGAATGATACATTAAATATTTGTATTTTTTGTGAAACATAAATGTTTATTCACAATTTTATAATTAAAATAATTATTTATAAGAAAATTTATTTTCATAAAATAGATTTATAAATTAATATTTTATTGTCTTATAATTATAATATTATTTTATGAGATCTTAATTAATTTTTAAAAGTGTCATTAAATCAGTTATAATATTAAAATTGGTTTTTTTGAGTAAATGATGATTTTATTCAAAAATTAAGTTTATCATATTTATAAAATTATTTTTCAAAAATGGAGTCCATTTTTGAATTACAAACATCGAAAAATATTGAAGGTTAATTTTTTGGATTTTTCTAAAATAGTAAAATTTTTGGCGAATACTGAAATACGGTAATTTACAGTATTTAACAAATACATTAATTTTTAATTCATAGATTATATATGGTTTATGTGAGCCCATAATATCAAAATATAATTTATTATTTTAATATATTTAGTGATAAGGCTTGAACTATTGATATTCTTAATCCAAAATAATAAACTAATGAATAAAATATTTAAAAAACACCCCTCTCATCCATTTGGAATACCACCCTCGCCACCTCTTCTCCTCACACCTCCAAATACACAAAGCTAGTAATTTTTTTCCAAATAACACTCCTAAAACTCTTCTCCATGTTCTGGTCCTACCAGTCTCACCCAAAATATCATTTAAAAGTTCCTTAAGGAAGTTCTCAGAAAGAGGAATTCAAGAGGTAAAATCTCATCTCATTCTTTTAATTTTCTTTCATTTTATTTTCATTTATTATTCTTTCCTTGCCTACTTTGTCCAAAAATGCATTATAACTCTAGTATATTATATATACTATAATTTTATTATGTTAATGTGATATACACCATCAATTATCTTCTCTTCTTCTTTTGTTTTAAAAATGAAAACATCATCATTGAGGTGTCAATTCACCACCTTCGCGGATGATGATTTTTCATTTTCTAATAAATCCTTAAAAGATGGTAATAAAAACATTATTATGGTTAAATAATATTTTATTATACATATTATAATTTATATAATGTTCTACAATCATTATATATACATAATATTAATTCATAAAACAAAACTAGTGTGTGATGATCGATAAAACCCCAAAACAATCCAAACAATTATCCTTAACGTTTAATCTAATGAATCATCCTCATATCTGAAAAAATTATATAAAATACCATTAAATATTCTATTATATCTTTAATAAAATATAATTTCAATTCTTAATAACTATTCCCATTTTACATGATCTTCCATACTTATATACAAGTGAACCAATCATGAAAATCAAGGAAAAGAACACTCATGAATGACACGATTGAATATTATAACTCCTAAAAAAGGCCATAAATTAACTTAATAAAATTATAATAAATAATTTTTTTTGTATAGGTTTATAGTTAAATTATTAATTAATATAATTTTATTATCTGGGATATTAAGTGCAAGTGTAGAACACTTTCATACATAAGGTAAGTGCTTTCTCATATCACTTTTATTCCTGTGAGATATTCCTTAACCACAAATTATTCCTTGTGTGTGGTGTATGTATTTTTCCATTTGATATATCATATAATTAATTATTTTTTATTTATGATATTCAATGCTTCATTTTATGATTATTAATTTTACGAGGCATACAATTCTCTTGATGAAAAATTGGTAAGAGTTTCTTCTCGAACCTCTATTTTTTCCTTCAGGATATGCTTTGTATCTATTTAAACTAATGTAATTGTTAATTATTTTTATTTAATTCTCATGAATTATATTTTTATGTTCAAAATATATATACCTATCTCAATTCTTCTTTATTTTATGGTTAAATACATGTTTTATAAGGTTCCTTTTTCAATTCCTCCCAATAAGCAAGTATGATTAAAGGGAACTTCCCAATTTCTTACTGAATTTAAAGTACACTTCATAATACATTTTAAACCACAAATATTTTTCAAAAATGACTCATTTTATCATGAAAAAATATCTTAGTTCATTTCCTTTTTTATACAAACAATTATTCCATTGTCCTCTTTAAAGACTCATTTATATATTCCCTTAAACTGCACTGAAGTGGTTCATTTGTAAAATTTCTTAAACACTATTTTCACATGTTTTCAATTAAGTTTCCAAATTATAGTATGAATATTATTTTAATATTCCTCAAATATAATTTCATTCCCTTTTCTTATGAGATATACATGTTTACAATCTAATTTTTATGAAAAATACAAATGATTTTCCAAAAGAACTCTTCTATCCAATGTAAATAGGTATTTCTCTTAAGAATTTAACAATGATTTTATTAGAGTATGTTCATATATTTCAATACACTATGTTTAATATTATTATTAGTTTATATTTATCCCTTATATTACCATCTACCATATTTTATTGAATGGTTTATAATTATTTTTGGGGATGTATTATCTTGAAACCATTCTCCATATTACTGGTTTATGATTATGTTTATTATTTAGGGAAAGTTATTAATATTTCATATACTAGTTTAAATATGAATATATATTGTTATTATGTTACAAAACATTTATAAAAGGAATGAATTAGACTTAGTAATTGAATGCTGATGCCCGCTATTCTCCCTCGATGCATCAACAGGTCTCATGAGACAAACTAAACCAAGGTTTTCCCCATTTATTTATGCTGTCTTGGATGAAGCCTTGATGGTATGTTTATGATGTATAACATTATGAATTAACTAATTATGTTACTATTAATTGATCGTCCATGTTATTATTCTACTAGTAGAACATCCACAGTTAAGTTTTATTCTCATTTGATTATTTATATGGAATTATTTGATTAGATTTTATTCCTTCCATATTATGCTCAAAATTATTATTTAGTGTCATGTATTATTACTTATTCACATTTATTAATTATTTATCTATTATTACACTATTTTATCAACCTTACTAAGAATCTGATCTCACCCATTTATTATGTTTTATTTTTCCCCAAGATGCAAAGATGTAAATTATGCATGACTTTCACGGATAAGCTGAGAGAATGAGAGTGTTTTCAATGAAGTTACTATGTTGTATTTCATTTAAAGTTTTAATGTAAAACTTATATTTGTATATGGTTTTCCAAAGATACTAAATCATTATTTTCTTTAGGATGTGATTGATTGTTCATAGTACCAATGTAATAAATTAAGGCAATGGCTTCGAGGTACTGGGGTCAGGGTCATTACATTAAGTATTCTAATTTTAAGAATAATGAAAATAATTTATCCAAGAGTGACTATTATGACAACCCTTTAGCCTTGTACCACTAATTGGTGTTCGTATCGGGGGTGCTATGTGACCTTAGGCACACCTACCCTTATTTTAGAGACTTCCAAATAGTAGCGAGAGACTAAGGTGATATCGTGGGGAAAATATACCCTAATAATAGAGTAATAATAATAAAAAATAATTAAACAATGTATATATCCATAATTAGAGCACACATAATCAATAAAATACATCCATGTTATAATAAATTTAATACAACCTACAACAATACAACTCAATTGGTCACCCACTGGGTTGATGATATATAAAAAAATTTAAAAAAAGAAGAGTATATACTTCCATACTTGTTGGTACTGAGTGAAAAAAAGGATAAAAACTTGGAAATTAAAATATTTACCATCATATTGATATCACAACATTATCTCTAAGCGACAAAACACCTTGTAATCAACATTAGGATCTCATGTGCTTTAATTAAGTTAAAAAATTATAATCAAAACCATAACTAATTTGATTATAATTGAAAATGTATTGTGTACATCATCAGGGATCATTGATAAAATGAATTGAATTTAAAACCCTCTAGATCATCCATATGTGCTTCAACAACTTTCTCGATCATTAACATTCAAAATCCAGGTGCTAGAGAAATAATCAAAGTTTCTATTGAAAACAACATGATCACACCAGAAATATTTATTTGATATGAGAATTCATTCTTGGAACCTCAATTCTCTCTCTAGAACTTGAGAGAGTTATGAGATATGCTATCAAAATCATGATAGGAACAGTAAATCAAATTAGTGTTTAACTTTTACTTATATTGGTAGGTTAAACTTATGAAAATTGTTCTTTAGACCTTCATTTTGTTAATGCTTCAAAATTAAACCATATTTGACATTTATGACCTAGTGAACGTGTCAAAAACATCATAAATATTCTATCACTTACTTGTAACATCAAAATAATGTTACGTGATAAAATATAAGTCATTAAATAGACTCAATTCTCCCTTAAAACATTTAATGAACATTGATTAAATTTTCATTCAGAAAATATATTTTTATATTCACTTTAAATCTTATGGATATTTTGAGTTAATAAATTCAATTCCTATTATCCGAAAATTGAATAATATTGAATTTATTTAATTTCTTATGATTTTTCAAACTAGTACATTACCTGACCCCCAATATAGGTCCCACCATGAACTAAACTCTAATTAATTATAATTGGAAAAGCTTCTGAATATGCTTTATATGTGAATCTTTAGGCCCTTTTCTTGATAGCAGTGAGTCATACACATAGACCAAGAGTGGTATCTAGAAACACATCATTACCCCTAAGGAGATAAAGTTTATTCATAGAAACGAAAAACTCATATGAACATATTCCATGTAATATATTCTCTTTGTCTCAAATTATACCATAGACTAGGACACAAAACTTGTGTCACCATCCTTAAATGATCTATTTATTCTTTTAATGACCATTTTGGGAAGGCATAAATTCTTCTATGATGGACATGTATTTGATGAAGATAATACCATCCAAGTTAACTAGGCCTAAGATATTTCCTCCACTACTTATAATTCAAAAATAATTTATTTATCATTCAATAAATATCATTCTAGTAATGATGAACCTGATACAAATTACCTTTCCAAAAACATAAATGCAGTGTTAG
Source organism: Viscum album (assembly GCA_963277665.1). NCBI lineage: Eukaryota > Viridiplantae > Streptophyta > Magnoliopsida > Santalales > Viscaceae > Viscum > Viscum album. The sequence goes on from OY728152.1 coordinate 1,491,515,294, forward strand.
TCATCTTGCATCAATGAATGTGATCAAATGATGCACATTGATAATAACCTCAAGTTGAGAGACTAATACACATGTTCACAAACAGTAACATCTAATGACACCCAAAACATGTGGTGTTTCTAGAGATGGGTCAATTCCCATGATCTACACCACTCGAGATCACCAAGTGTGAATTTGATGAGATGAAGTCTCAATGCTTATGATCCCTTAGCACATGATACTCAAACATCATCTTTTTATCTTCAGTATAATGTGTTTAAAACATAGAAAAAATGTTTAATATTACTATCACAGTATCATGAGGTTCTCATTATAGTTGGAAACTACTATATCCATTTTATACAAAAAATAATCCAAGGACATTACTATGTAAATAGTGTATACATAAGTAACAACACTATTATGGTAAGAATACAATATTCATTTCTCTATGTATACATGATATAGTAATAAAAAAGTACCACTTATTTTGTGTTTAGGGCACTAAATTTTACAACACTCCCACTTTCACTAGAGTCAATTTGATAACTATTAACATGTTAGCTCTCACATGATAAGATCATGCTTCTACTAAGAAATGAATTTAGTCATTGTTCCTGCCATGTTTTTTTACATGTATACTCTACTCTCTATGAATTCACCTACTTGAGTAAAACTCTTCAAGAGAGGATATCCTAAAGTATATCCCTTTTTTCATATATCATAGTCTTGGATTCTTGTCTAGTACCGTTATTGTGATATTATCATAATTTATATTATGACAATATTTAACTTTATAGGTATGATTCCAAGAACGGGAACAAATCAATTGGAATTTTATACTACTTATTTAGTACATCAAAAACCACAACAAACTCAATATTTATAGATATGGATACCACTAGATTCAATGATCTTATCTTTATCATTTACTTAGACTAAATTTGATATAAACTATATATTAATATTAGATTTAATCCCCTTGACAACTAGTGTTCCTTCCTCTCCAAGTACCGAGTACATTTTCTTTGTACTTTCTCAAGTACTATTGGATAGTTCTGACTGCTGTTTGTGTATTTATCCTAGAGTTATTTGATATTTTACTATTATAATATATATTTTGTCAATATAATATATGGTATATATCATGAAATATGTTCTAGATCCATCACTGAGGAGTATGGAGTTTCACTCACCATTATAATCTACTCACATGTCTTATGCATGTATTCTTAGAGAGATTTCTGTCATGGGACCTTAGAAAAAATTATCTCTTTAATTGTTCCAACTTTTATTTGTAATACCTTGTCAATATATGTACTATGACTTTGTATAATAAATACTCAGATCTAACTCAATAGGTCTTATTCCCTAGAACTTTTGTTTCTATTTTAAGGCATTATATGGAGAGTTTTTTTTCATCCTAGTATTGACTAAATGCAAGACTAATAATTTTATTCTGTATGTTATTAAATTATTTTACTTATAAAACTATAGAACTCCCAATTACCTCTTATAGACACATGGACAAGTTTTGTTTCAAACAAATATTCTATGATCTTGATGTTCCCATTAATTTATAAATGGATCTTTGGAACATGTAATTATTATTGGAATTATATGGTGTCCCTAAAACATTATGGTCATGTCATTTAGATATCTTCAACAATGTTTCCTCTAAGGAAGGTTCTATTGATATCCAATTCACAATATAATTATCATATAAAGCTTCTATGACAAGTAGAATTCTAATGGATTTAAGAATGATGACTTATTATAACAATTCAATCCTTATTGGTACCATACTTGTAAAGATTATAGGTTTTAGTTTAATTGTCCAGTCCAATTCCCAACACTGGTTTTTCATAAAGTTCTTTGGATTTTTCCTTATAAATGGGTGAAATAGAAACCCTGTAATCCAAGAGATAGAATCATCACATATAATTTATAATTAATTTAAGTAGATTAAAAACAACCTCATGTTGGAATTATTTATTCATTGATGAATCAGTTGACCAATTTTTGACGTGAAATCACTGTGGTAAGAGGATTCAAGGTAATAATACCTCTAGCCATGATCTTCAAAATCTTTTCAAACCTCTAATAATAATCCTAAAAGCATTAGGGTGCTAGCGTGAACAGTTATAATGCTTGTGTCGATTGTTGTTCAATGCGACAGAATCATTAAATGTGAGAAGGAATCACTCAAGTGGATGAGGAGAATATTACTCTATTTTCAATAGAATTATAGAGTAAGATCACTCCAGGTATTTAGATAATTATCTTTAGAATTCATTCTACACAATCATTAGAATGACATAACTTTGGTTAAAGAATAAGTAATTTCACATGGTCCCTTATTATTCTCTTAATCTCTGATGAACCCCATGTCTAAATAATAATAATAATAATAATAATAATAATAATAATAATATTTATTTTACATGCAATAAACTCAAGAGTAAATAAATATTATTTCCATGAATAAATAAATTAATATTTACTTAAATAATATTTAATATATCATTTCTCACCAGACCATACATATTCACTAAAATAAAAAATAAATATTTATTAAATATTCAAATCACATATACCTTCTTTTAAATAACTACTGACTAGATATATACAATCAACTCAATATAAATAATTATTAAACAACACAGAAGAATAATACTTATTCAACATATTAAATTTGTATAAAATTTTATTGAGGTTCCAAATACACTTAGTATGTGACCATCTAGGACCCTTTCATGGTGTCATTAGGGAGAACCACCTAAATTCTAAGGATATCATCAAAAAATACATCAAGGAACATATAGAGAAATAATTTAAATGTCAAAATAACAATAACCACATACAAATTCATAATGTTTAATATAATCTCTTTATCTCTATATCTCAAATCAAGATAGTTTCATATCGATGTAATCAACCTATGTGATCAATGAATATTTCTTTAACATTCTATATTTGAACTTGTTGACAGAACGCCATGGAAATGGGCGTAATCATCCAATTCCATTTCCATAAAAGGGTTTGAGATGTCAGTTTTTTTAAAGAACATAAGGAAAACATAAATTTTCACATTATTCATTAATATATATCACTCGTGATGCACCCAACGTGACCTATTTTCCATGAAAATATTCCATAAAAGTTTTGGTTAGTACATAAAATTACATGAATCATAATATACATTAATAATAATCCTAAATTCTCAAAACCATTACACATGTCCATAGATAAGAATATCCAATGATATATATAAATATAGATTTCCTACTGGTGGGTCATGTTCTCATAATATCCTTTCATGAGATTACCAGGGGTGTACACCATGAGATTATGACTTAATGTCCTATGAGTATCCACCCCTGATAGCCCATATCATTTATTCCTCATAAAATGATATCATCCGGTCATAGAATATATATTTATGAATGTTGTCGTAACACTTATAGAATCACATCATAGTGGGGAACTATTATGACCTTTCAGTGTGATAAGTACTTAAAGGAAATTATCGCATACTTTGCCACATAAAATAATTATCAAGATGTGATAAAATATTTATTAATACTCAAAACTATAAATATTTAGGTAATCAATTGTACGTAGTAGTTTTTTCAAGGGAACTAACTCCAGAAGACACCCACATGAACTAGATCTAACTGCTAACTACTCAACTGGTTAGCCTTATATAATAGAACATGCTTATAGTGTGATATGATCATATCCACTCAGACCACCATTCTACCTATGGATTTTCTTCTTACCACAACATCATTTCTTAGAGAAAACCCCTCAAGAGATGATATGATTGTGTATATAATTTTTTCTTCTATCATTCCTAAAATATTGGATAATAAAAAAATAATACTCATCAAAAGTTGAAAAATAATTGTTCTAATATAGATGTAGAAATTATTGGATATAATATGATTAGCACATGAGCCTCAGTCCAGTTGGTGAGGACTCCTTAAGTGCATCTAGGAGACCCAGGATCAAATCCAGGCGGAGGATAAATTCTGGGGTACTGTAGCAGTACTGTAGTAGGAATTGTGCAGAACTGCAGTAGGTACTATAGTGGAATTGTAGCAGGCACTGTTTGGCACTGTAGCAGCTAGGAATATTCCCCTATTTGGGCCTTTGGGCCACTTATTTTGTCCCTGATTCCTTTAAGGACTTAGGGCCACCTAGGCCTTCGGGTCAATAAGGCCTTCAGGCCACCTCAAGGCCTTCGGGCCACCTTTAGTGCAGATCCAAACCAGACAACCTACAAGGAACAAGATTCAGAAGAAGGAGTAGTAAGGAGATTTCACCATAGCATAAGCTAAATGGATTGCAATAATGAGAGGGTATGTCACCTACCATCAGGACAAGCTTGTGCATGCACAGGAAAGCCCAGCCGAACAACCATGAGAAAGTGGAGAGCTGATTTCACGATGAAGATTCTAGGGAGGAGTAGTTCCAAGTAGTTAGTCTGGGTTGTATGTAATGTTTGAATCCTACGGGAAATGAATTCCTCTAAGGCCTACGGTCCATGTAATACTTATACATACGAGCCTTGTAAGGGTTTCACCTCACCCCTTGAAAGGTGGATTATCAAAAATCAATAAAAAATGAAGGCCTTCGGGCCATTAGAAGATTGGATATAATATGATTAAACCTTGAATATTACCATACCCTTACTATGATACTATATAAAACCAATCTTAAAGAAAACTAGTTTTATATCCCTTGAAAACAATCATTCCCTCTTCTACAATTTATAATAACTATTCCATTTTTTCTTCCTAAAGCACTATCATTTTGTTTTGAATTCCGGTCTATATTATTATCCTAGTATTATTTGAAACTTTCATTCTATTATTTATGAATAATCAAGATAAAACATGTTTATATATCATGGAAAGTGAGATATATTTATAAAGTACTCTTAGTAATATGTAGTCTATACATCAAAAGAATATCATGTAATTTTGGGACAATTCAGGTGTATAGTTCCATCCCATATTTGTTGATACCATTTCATCTATATATAATGAATTGGAATAAGAAACCCCTTGATCTATGCTATAATATCTTCTTCCATATAACTTGGGTTTCTAATTAAGTCATATCATAGAAATTAACCTTAATATTAATTAATCATAAGACCAATAAATTATTTTATGTATATTTTCAAACATATATTTCTTGAAAACTATAGTGCTCCCACTAACCTCTTATAGATACCTAAGAACACATTCATTTCAAATGAATCTCCTATGATTTTTATGCTTGTTTTGATCCATAACTTGATCCTTAAAAATTATATATCATATTGGTATTTATTTATGTCACCAACCTTTTTGTTTATTTCATATAGATATCTCATATAAGGGTTTCTTTAAAGAGCATGGTCTTAACATCCAATTCCTAATAAAATGATCGTAGAAAATCTATGTCAAGTAAAATTTGAATGGAATTTCACATGATGATTAGTGAGTATTATCATAGAATGTGTCTATATATTGTAACCCTTTCATTAATCATATTTGATTTATTGGTCCGAACATGACCATCTGTGTATGGTTTCTCTTGATTATATACCAAAGGATTTACATCAACTAGAGAAACTAAAAAAATGCAGAATTGTATTTTGGTACATAGAATCCAACTTTGATTTCAAATAAACTTGTCAATAATAGCAAGTTTTTCACTTACTACTTCCTATAATAATCATTATTCTTAAAAAATAATACATATCATACACCATGATGAATACAAAAAAACTACTATGGTTTTTAAGTTTCATATGTATTATGTGTCTTTGGAATAATTTCTCCCACTAAAACTTATAGAGTTAACTATTTTTATACCAATTTGTGAATTTGGTGCCAATATTTAATTGAAACCTTGATTTATCCCAATATCTCAAAAGATTTGTCCTTTACACATATAAATGCAGTTGGTATGATTAATATCTTTTTATATAATAGTTATTAGTATCCATAGTAGTTTTAAGATAATTAAATGAGATGAAATTTGTGTTTCCTTTTATGTATATTGTTATTTTATTCCAACTTAACAAATTATTCTCATAAAAATACTTTAGAATACAAAATATTTACTTCTAATATATTGGAACTTATATGAAATTTATTATCCAATTTAGTTGGTATATGGTTAGTTTTTATGCTACTATCTAGTGAGACATGTATGGAAAGGTATCATGGAAGATTTGAAATCTATATAAGACCCTCATCAATATACCTTGTACTATCACCATATATATTATTTGAATAAGGTAATGTTATTTTAGAAAGAAACCACTATATATTTAATGATCAATGAATACTTGGTTAAAATAATCATTAACATACAAGCTCTAAGAATCCTTTATCTTTAACATAGTGCATTAATTCATTTTATCTATCAATATTAAAATTTCATAAAGAAATTTAATTAATTTAATGAATTTATCACTATCTTTCCCTTGGAATAGATCATGTTATGTAGTTGAAATAACATTGAAATCTTTTTGCAATACATTTATTTTAAAGTTTTATTTGTATAAAACTCAATAAGTGTTTATTTTGATAATACCTAAAGTGAATTTAGCTTCAAGGAGATTAAATACTCTCTTGGGTATATCTTTGAAAATAACATTTGGTTTTACTTAACAAAGAATTATCTCACCAAAAATTATTATGAGTCTTATATTTTATATTGTATTATTTATTTTTGACATTTTATATCAATGATTCAAGTATTATTAAAATATTAATTAAGTATAGAATACCATAACAACATTAATTTAAAAATAAATAATGTCTCATTATTTCCAACAGAACAACGAGATAAATGTATAGGTAAAAACTAATGTAAAATAATAGTTTCACTTGAATCAATTCTATTGGAAATTATAAGTTGTGAAATTTTCATTATTGATATAGAAATTACCCTTTTCATCTTTTGGGATAATTTAACTTTACTTCTTAAAGTTATGTGCTTCTCACACCTGATATAGGAATCACCCCTCCTCAGCACCTTAGAGAACTCACCTTACTTTTTTAATATTTCCTTCTCAGTTTAATTATTTCAATATATGTTATTATTTAATACCAAAAAAGTGAAATTCAAACACTATAATCCATGATGAATATATTTTAATTAGTTGCAATTTATTTCATATTATTCAATTTTAATTCTTTTCAAAATGATCTTTTTATCCACATGAGAAGAAAATAGCCTCCTTTTTACCGTACTACCTCTAAAAATTTTATCTCATTGAAAGATGATGCAAAGTATCTATTTACCATAAAATAGTCATGGAATTTTTAACATTTCCTTTCATTATGTTCATTATAAGGGTTGTGGAACTAAGTTCTTCACAACCCTTATCTCCCAATTGAAGCTTAATCAAAATATTCCTGAGTTGTTTATCCATACTATTAATCTCATAATAATGTATGAATAAGAAGAACCTGGAATGTAAGGATGATATCATGATATTAATGGATAATATCTTATCCATATAAAAGCATAACATTTTCAAATAATTAATGTACTTAATTATATTGAAGATAATATCATTAAGTAAATTCCTTCTTCTAGTTTACACTGAAATAATTTTGTACAATCTCATTTATTTAACACCACTATTTCTATTTATCAATTTATAGAAGATGAGACATCATGGAATAATAATACATGTACTTATATTTCACTATTAGTTTTCCATACATAGCTAATATTGGATGCAACAAATAGTATGAGAATGCCCGTGTACCTTCTGTAGGCATCCTTCTCACCTTCGATCACTTAGTGAGGTAATAGATCAATTATAAGGGATTCCAGAACATGATCCAAACTTTCTAGTAGAAAAGAAACATATAAATAATGGTACCAATCATGGAGGTTAGTGTCAGATATGACATTTTCTTTTTCCATAAATGTCTATGGTGTTATGATGATTTATCTTTTCATATTCTACATTATTTAAAATAATATTTTAGTTTTTATCCTTATTACCAAAATATATGATGTAATATTTTTTATTACTTATCCACTATTTCATTCAAACCCAAAAATCCTCACCACTAGTTTCATAATATCCTATCATATGAGTATTATAGTGGTAAAGATCCATATTTACCTTCTCATAACCCAAGAGAGGGATTAGACAATTAATTTAAGGTATTTAGGTAGGAAAATCTTTTCCTATTACATTAACTCTTATTTCATTGATCTATTGAGTGTACTCCAAATTAAACACTGAAATTGGATAATTTTAATTTTAATTTTAATTTTTTAAGTGTGATTAATTATTCATAGAATCCAATGTTAATGCATTTTACAATTCAAGCTTCATTTCTCATCATATAAGAAATTGTTATTTAAAATGTATTAATATTAGACCATTTAAACATCACATTGTGGAAAAAATTATATTCATGATTTGAATTATTAAATTTTAGGATAAAATTATTAAATTTTTTATGAACATTTTTACCTTCAGAAGAAACGGGAGATTCAAAATAAAAGATTCACATATTGGGCCTCAAATATAAAATTTATAGGAAAAATAGATTGGACACTGGGCCACTACAATGGATGTGAATCCTACATTTAATGTCCAATGAATCTTTAATTTTAAATGAAGATATAGGAATTCATGAGAAAAATTTCATTAAACTATAGATGAGGATAATTCTATCTTTTAGTAGGAGATCAAGGTGGCCCAATTTAAAGTATAAATTTTGTTCTATATTTCAAGGCCCAAAAAGTCATCTCGCCATTTTGGGTATAAATTCTGAATGATAAATCTGATTGGGCTGAAATTTTTCCAGATAATATAGAATTTTTTAACACGTTTTTATATTCTATTATAGAGTTTAATTCACTCATAATAAAGGTAATTATGGCATGTAAAGTGAAGTGATTAAATTTGGATATGATTTTTTATCAAATGTTGAAAAGTAAACTCTCTATTTAATTTCCATCCACCTATGCCTACACTAATTAATTAGGATAACTTTGAATGATGGGGGGTCAAACCAAGACTCCAATAATTCCTATTTAAGGTAGTAATGGTGAATTAATTAAGTGATTTCTTATTTTTTTTAAATTATAATGATATGTTGCTGCTCCATCTATGACTTTTTTTCCTATTGTATATTGAATAAAATCACTATAGTTGATTAATAAAAGTTCATTTTATTCTTATTATTATTCTTATATTATGTTATTATTTAACACTTTGATGTAATCTAATCAAGGTGTGAATTTATTCACACTAAATAGTGTAAAATTATTCACACTATGGTGGAGTGTTTGTCATTTACTTGGTTTCCTCTATTCGATTCCACCCTCATGAGTTAACTCCCATATTCCATTGAGAGATTTGAATTAATAGATAGATAACATTATTATGGGATGATTTTAGGTAGTTTATCGGGGTTTTATTAGATTTTATTTTATTTAATTTAGGCTTCTAATTAGTTCTTTAATTTGATAGTTCCATTTTATGATTTATATTCTTTTTTATCTTTGATGATTTTAATTCAAAATATTTTACATGCTAGTATGATTGAATTAATTAGAGTTGTCATAAAAGTGATCCTTTAATTGAATTTGTTATTAGCCTTGGAACTGTGTATGGATTAAATTGGTGAATTATAGGGTTCATTTTTATCACATTGAATGAATAATTATTGAATTAGTGAGTTAAAATTTTCTAAGGAAAGCAAATACATACACTCTAGCCCTAACTACAACCTATGATCAACCCATCATCATTAATTGTTCTAATTAAAATATCATGTGTTTTTCTCTTAAAATAATCTCACCCAAAATATTTGGCTACTTCATATCCAAAACCATTAATAAATTTTGAGTGTCTCAAGGTTTACTTCTTTAGTCACTATGGATTTGACACCCTAACTATGCTATAAGAGACCGCTTCTACCCTTAAGTTAAATTTGGGTGAGAATAAATTTTGGAACCATATTCTGGGACCCAAGTAATTTATATTATATACTCATTCTTTTATTTCCCCATTTCTATATTCTCACCCTAATTTCTCTCATCTTTTAATCTTTTTTATCTTGTATGACCAATATATGTGACCAATCAAATGAATTAGTTGGGGTGGAAAATTCTAAGGTTGGGAAGTCAAGTGAATCTAGGGTTCTTCTACATTTATATACTAATAATCCTAAAAATTTATATTCTAAACTTTTTTTAGTCTAATGGATGGTCTTCCATGAAACAAAATCATAAACCTGTGTGAGAACCAAATTAAAAATTTAAATGAGGCAACCCCTAACTTAGGGAATGTGGTGGATCAAACCATGAATGACTACCACAAACCTTCCTAGGATAATGAACCCTTTTTTATTAGAAATTATGTCCTATAAGATTACTAATATATATTAAAATACAATATCTTAAAACACATTCCAAAATTTCATGGGATGGAGTTGGATATGCCTTACATTTATTTCAAGGAGTTCAATGACATTATTGAGACCATGTTCCCCCACATTAACTTGAGTCAGCTAAGATAAATCTCTTACTTTTATCTATGAGGGATTGAAAAAATAATTGATTAAAAAAGTTGAGACCGTAATACATCCATTAGTAGTATTAATTGTAATTCGAGTTTTACAAAATTTTTTTTCCCTATTATAAAACAATTTCACTTAAAATAGAATTCATTTTGTTTTTGAAAAAGAGGGAGAGTTGTTTTATGAAGCATGGTACAAAAAATGTTTTTCAATCCCCAAATAAATTCAAATATTTTATGAATGATTTTTTTCATGAAACAAACTATTCATTTACTTGATGTGTAATGAGACCTTCATGAACAAATACCTTAATGATGCTTACGAGTATCTAAAAGGTCATGATGAAAAAAAAAACACATGGAACCTCACCCTATTAAGTGAAACCTCCAAAATCTAGTGAGATACACATAATACGGGATGATGAAAGCGTCATGGATAAACTTTAAACCCTCACTAGGAAGTTCAGTAATATTGATCTTAGGAATATACAAGAAATCCAAATTATATAACTTTCTTGCATAATTTATGAAAAACAAGACCATATAAATGATACTTACTCAAACATTACTTACAAGAAGTATATTATTCTTGTATTACCACTAGTCAAGGAAAATTCTATGAATATTTAGAAACCAAAGTTCCAAAACAATTTCAATTAAAGGTATAATGACCATCCAAGCTTCTATTGGAAAGATATCCAACAACCCAATCAACAACAAGGTATAAAACCCAACCCTCCAATTTTTTTTCTAACACTTAACCAATTTCAGCCCCAAATAGTCTAATACTAACATCCCCTAGTATGATTAAAAAAACCCATGTGACAACCCATCCAACAACTTAACATCCCCTTGAAATGAACCAAACAGCTAAACCCCCTGTCCATCCTGTTTTGGAACTATTACTTGAGAAACTATGTAAGAAAATGAAGAGAATTAATTATGAGGTTTCATTACTAAAATTTGAATCCCAAAAGCTTTAAAACTAGTAATCCACTAAGGCCCATTTAGGTTATACCTTCCTCAAACTTAAAGGGAGAATCTAGTTAAACACAAACCTCCCATGAACAACTTAAAGTTATTCCTTTTCTAAGGAGTGGGAAAACCATTTAAAAGAATGGAATAACCATTACTAAATCATTTGTGTCTTCAAAATCTCAGGATAATCATGAAAAAAAAAACACTTAGAATATTAGGAATCTAAGGTGAACATTTAGGAACCACCAACTCTCCAAAAAATCCATCAATATACTTCATTCCCTTAAACGATGAGAGCAAAATCCATACTTGAGTTGAGTGAAAAAATAATGGGAATATTCTTTTAGGTTAATATTAACATTACCCTTCTTGATTCAATCAAAACCATACTCACCCACTCAAATCACATTATGTAATTGTACATTACAAATAAATTTGTTTCACAAAAAACGTATTTTTGGCTGTTAATTTCAGAACCACCATTCAAGGAACCATGCCTCAAAATTTGAATGAACCCCTTTTCCTTAAATCAAAATTGAACTTGGATAGAAAAATGTTTCCAAGGACCTATGTGATCTAGGAGATATTTTTAACTTCATTTGATATGTATTATATTTTTATTTTGGGATTCATGAACTAAAACCCACATCTGTCATGCTCTATCTTTCCAATAATAGTTTTTGATTTCCTAAGTGTTTCTTAAAGTATGTTTTGGTAAAACCTGAAAATTTAATTTCCTTTACCAACTTCACTATTCCTGAAAATCACCCAAACTTAATTCCAAGGGAGAAAACACCCATAATACTTGTCCATAACTTCCTAGACATAGTAAACTTAAACATCCAAGTTAGGAATGTCAACATGATAATAACCTTCAGAAACATGAACCTTGATCTTAACATCTATAATACAAACTCTAAAATTGGAGATGATAAGGATATTCATGAGTTTTATTAGATTTTTAGAATTTAATGTGATATATAAGAACATAAAGGGATTGTTAAAGTATTTTCAAGTTAATATGAGATTGATTTCATTTATTCACATGAGAAATATTTTTCCTCCTACTTTGAATCTATGGAATATAACTTCATTGAATATTTTTTCAGAAAAATAATCAATAAAACCTTGGGATAAATCATGATATTTGAGTATATATCCATTTATTTACTTAAAAATATAATTTTAGAGGCTATAAAATCATTTCAAAAGGAATCAATAAAAACTTATTCTAACTCACAATCCACCTCATGTGATTTTTCTAACCTGAACTTGATTTCAAGGTGTCACCTCCCCTAATTTTGTATGCATTCATAAGTAAAAACCAAAAACATTTCTATTGTAATGTATTTTTATCTCAAATATATCCAAGGGAGAATGATCATTTATATATTAAGAAAGAATCAGAATGGAATTGGATCAAACCTTTTCTATACACCTAGGATTATCCCACTCATTGAGACATATATTATTGTTCTTAAATCAAATTTTAAACCTCCCCACTAACTCCAAAATAGGATCAATAACATTTTAAAGGATTTGTTTCAAAATAAAATACTTAATATGTTGAAAACTGGTATTGGGTAAGTTAAGGTGTCTATATTGAGATAATGAATTTAAAAAAAATTCTTCTCAAGAGGCAACCTGACTATTTTTAGTTGTTTTTTTTGTTTTTGTTTTTTTGTTTTTTCCCTTTATCAAATAAAAAATAAAAAAGTGTTTTTTTTTAATCCTTCATTTTGTTTTTTATTTCTTTTAGTTTATGGAACCCATTTTGGTATCCATTTTTCTCTAATGTTATTTAGTTGTGATATGTATAAGCTAAATAAGTTGAGTTTTTTTTTCAATTTAACAACATGAATTATATAGTTTAAACCCCATAATCAATCATCCATGATGAGTATAAATGTGACATTGAGTTGGAGTGATAAATTTCTTGATGTTGTGTCTTCATATTCAAACCATGTGATCTTATTTAATTATTTAATTTAAAATCACATTCTTAAAATTATCTCCTTTACATTCTCACAAATTCCAAACTCTCTCTTCTCTTATTTATCAACACTAAGGGTAGTGTAACTCAAGTTGGGGGAAGTGAAAATATAATATTTTGAAAAAATAAAAATTAAAAGTTAGGATCCTATGTGAAATTTAATCTATTTATCCTATCATGTGATAATGTAATTTTTAAAACATGAAAACTAAATATAAAATTATTTTTCATGCCTTGATTCTGATCTTTATGCAAGTTTAATTTAATGAGAACAATTTTGGTAAGCATGGTTGTTCGATGTGATTTATCATCATTTACTTTTACATCCATTTAATAAAAATGTCATAATACACATCCTTAGGATTATGGGGTATGAGTTTGAGTTATTAGGATATATTATTTATAAAATTGTATTTTTGATCACTTTATATTTAATTTGAGTATCTAAAAAAATAAAAAATTAATAAATAAAATAAAATAATAAAATCACCTTGTTGAGAAATTTGTTGACATAATGCATAGAACTTAACACTTAGGTATTGTGACTCCATAATTGTCTTAAATATATTCAAGATTTAAATCTATGTTATAGATAATAGAATTTACATAATGTATGAAATTCAACACTTGGGGATAGTGACTCCATTTTTATCTTGTCCAAATTTAGTCTTTTCATCTCTATTATGGTTTAAAAAATACAAAAAAAAATCAGATACTTATCTTAAGGTTCAAATGTAATTCTACATAGTTCTTCTATTTTTTACCTTAAATAAAAATTAAACACATGAAATTTTGGATTCACAATACATATTCATGATAAATTGGAACTTTATAAAGGGTAGGGAATAATTTGAACAAATGAATGGGATTGGGATTGGGATATGCATGTGTAATTATCTTTTTTAAAATATTTTGATGGGATTCATGATTGTTTGATGTGAGGTGATTTTATCAAAAATTAAATCTTAAAATGTGTTTAGAGAGGATGATTAAATTTTGATCTTTATGTGAAAGTGATTTCTAGGGAGTAGAAAAACTGAAGTTGGGGGATGTGATTAAAAACTAAAAGTAGATAATTTTTATTTTATTTGAAGAGTTTTAGTGTGATTTATTGTTCATGAAATCCAAATTTAATGTATTTTAAAATTTAAAGTTTATTTCTCATTATATATGAAATTATTTTTTAAAATGTATTAATATAATCCCATTTAACCATCACCTTGTGTAGTAGTGTATATTGATGATTTGGATTTTAAATTTGAGGATTAAGTTACTTAATTTGCGGGAAGCATTTTTTCCTTCTAGAGTAATGGGAGATTCACAAATAAATATGAACATATTGAGCCTCAAATGTATAATTATCTGGAAAAAATGTAACAACACATGTCACTATAGTTTTTATTATAAAAATCAATTTTTGGGGGAAATTTAAATTTTGATTTTTTTGGATATAAATTATAATTTTTTTACAATTTTTGCTTCTATGAATGGTTTAGTGTGAATAGTTTAGGGTAAACCATGTGGGTTCCCTTACATGGGGAAACATCTTATTGTTTTAGAATGTGAATGGTTAGGCCTACACATGTAGTTCATTTTTCGAGTGACTCTTAGTTGTAACCATTCCACTTTAACTTTCCTTGAGTTTTTCCAAGCATGTGGCTTGTGCACAGTTAAGAAGACCATTTGAAAAGTATGTGATATGCCTTTATAATGAGGCGATGTTGTTTTTCATAGTCAGTTCATGGGTGTATATCTATGTAGAAACCCTATAGGAAACTGTGTGGGGCAGTTTTGTAGAGGTAGTGTCAACTTCATGGTCGATGCGTATACCAATACAAGTAACCTAACTGTGCGAGTTTTCAAATTCACTTAAAAGTGAATTCATGGATTCTATCTCTAGATATTAATAGACCTAAGGGATTTCTCTTCTCAAACTCACATTTGAAAAAATGAGGCACATGAACTTGGAGGTTCCTCTCTCATTTCCTTCTGATTTGAATCCTCTACAACCTCATTTTTTGCAGATTTATTCAAGGTAATCCCTATGTTCTTATTCTCTATCATACCCTTACCTTCTCTTGTGGTTTCCATATCTCTCATGGACCCTGGGGGATTCTAGGTTCACTTTTAAGGTTAGGGGTGAGTGATTCATGGGGTTTTTTCTTGTTAGATATTTCTTGTGATCCCTTGATGCTTATTAGAGCATTATCTATCATAGGAAATGAATTTCGATTTAGTTTTCTTTGAACCTAAGAATGGTTTTTTGTGACTTTTCATAAAATAAAATTCCATTGAGTGATTGGTAGTTTTAAATTCCTTATTTTTTATTTTTATCCTATATGTTGGGGTTTGGGTGGATTTTGAAGGCATTCTAAGTGGATTTTCACTTGGTAAAATGGTTTTCACTTTTAATTTCATGTGGTACTTAAAATCTCAAGTAGTTATAATTGTTGAAATATGGTTTTAAATTAAATATATAATTTCAAATTCTATTTGACCCAGTTTGATTTTTGATGTAAATTTGAAAGTCTATTTTTGGGCTTCCATAATCTTTTTCTTGGTGTACCATGTGGTGATTTAAAAGACCAAGTGTTTTGAAATTTTAGGAAGAATTATTTTAAATAGAGGATGATGTTTTAAAACACCTTAACCCCATTTGGTTCATGTTTTGAATTGAAAAGGGTGTTTTAAGCATGTTGAAGATTTTTTAATGAAAACGTGTGGGTTCTTGAAATTTTTATTCCCATGGTTCTGAGAAATATTTTTGGGAGATGTTTTACAAAAGTATTTCATGGGTTGAATTTTAAATAATGGGTTGAAATGGTATTTTAAAGCATTAATAAATAACTTGGAATATATATTGAAGTTTAGGTAAAGGCTCATTTGGAACTTTATGTGGGTTCTAAATGGTGTACATGTGAGTGTGAGACTCTCTTGAGCCCCTTGTTGTATTTTGATACCTGAGGGGGAATTTTTTTTGATTGATAATGATTATGTCCCAAGGGGAATATTGTATATTTCATGCGATGTAAATGAAATGAGAGAAAGGGTTATTTCTTATGATGGTGTGGGATTTGAGATGATATTTACTTCTTTGATATATCGATTCTTATAATTGATCACCTATGTTTGATAAATATCATAGGAATCCTAGGTGACTAAGTAGAGGTCACAATAAGTGAAATCCCTCATGTAAACTGTTTGTCTACTAGGGAGGGTGTTCACTAGATTGAGTGAGCTAGTGGAATTTATTATGGATCTCTAGACTGAGTGAGATAGTGGAAATTAATTTTGGCTTATGGTAGATTTTTTATACAAGGAGTTTTATCTCTTGATATTTCAATTGGGTTATTAGGGATGTGATAGGTTCAGTAGTGCCAACCTAGGAATCATGTCACCATTTTAGAACATTTTACTTGAGTCCTAGGAGGTTTCCCATGATGTTTTGATCCTTTTTAGTATGCTTTAGGGTATTTCTATGTATATGAGTTTTTTTGATCCCCAAGCCATTGATTGGTTTTTGGAACCATTATTTCATTTGGCCACTTTAGCATGTTTGATTTATTTTAGTTCCATGTACGTTTTCTTTTATTTTAGTTTTGGTTTTTAATCACATTAAAATTGGTTTGTGAAAATGATTTAGAATGTGGATTTGAAAAGTAATGTGATGTGATTTTTAAATGGGTGTTTGGAAATTGTTTTTAAATAGTATGATTTTTTTGGTTTGTTCTATTTAATCTAACAAAATGGGTCTGATTTTTGTTTTTAAATGTGTTCAAAAAAGAAGGTGTTGATCCTGAAATTATTTAATAAAAAGGGGGATGAGTTTTATAAAAAGGGGTTGAGGCCTAGAAAATGGTTTTTAAGTGATTTTTTCATTTAAGAAAAATAATTGAATTTTTATAAAACAAGTTTCATTTGCTAATGTTTTTTATACATATGTATTTAAAACTCATTTTTTAGTTACATTTTTAAACTATAAACAAATTAGATGCCTTTAATAATAACTGAACACACTTTTTGATTCCTACCTATCAGGCTTGTTTTTTCTCACACCATGCATGTACTACTCTATGCATGAAATTGTTATGGTTTCATTTTAGGTTCCTTGGATTTGGTCTCCCTTGAGTTGGAATGCAGGCTTTTCAGGATGTTTGGAATGGGATATAGAGAGTGACCATGAGTCATGTGAAGATCACAGATTTTAGTACTATTCATTTTCCCTTTGGTTTTTATATTTATAATATTTGTATTTTTTACTTAAATATTATGAAGACTTGATTTTTATCATTTATATTCAATGTTCTTATGGATGCAATGTTTCCTTCTCATTTATTTAGTCTCTCGTGGCCTATTTTTATTTTTTCCACTTACTCTAATGTGGATATGGAATCTTTGATTTGTTTCTTTTTGAAAGTTAAAATCATTCCAAATGACCATGTTTTGATAACCTTAAATTATTTTTAGCAAGGGTGATCAAGAATGAGTTTTGGGTATGTCCCGGACTAGTTTGTGTATCTGATGAATGGATAACTCAGGTAAGTTCATGAAAAAATTATATTAAAGAACACCCTATTATTATTTGGGGTGTGTTTGAGTAGTATTAAGATTATGATCATCATTGGGACTCATGTAAAGGGTGTGTAAAAGTGATTGTCCTTTTCTTTATCACACCGAACCTCGAGATTCTAGGGGTGTTTTGGGATTTATTCATAATATTGAGCTTTCATTTGGATATATTTAATTGATTATGATATTTTGTTATGATTATTTGATCCTTTTTGAGAGTAAAAGTGATTTTGGGGGTCATTTTGAGTTTTAGAATCCAAAGTGGTGAATGGACTAGAGCTACACGGTTAGCACACACAGTCTATTAAACTGTGAAGTGACTATGCAGAATGGATCTATAGGCATGAAAGTTCTTGTAGCATAGTTGGCACATAGTTTACCAACCCATGCATCCAAACTATGAACAATATTGTTCCTCCCAATATATTTTTTGTTTTTACTCCCTAACTCCCCATATTGATTCCAA
The DNA here is from genome assembly GCA_963277665.1 of Viscum album. Classification (NCBI taxonomy): domain Eukaryota; kingdom Viridiplantae; phylum Streptophyta; class Magnoliopsida; order Santalales; family Viscaceae; genus Viscum; species Viscum album. The sequence goes on from OY728152.1 coordinate 1,491,533,840, forward strand.
TGGTGTATGCTACTATCAGGTTACCAGATAATAGTTTTTTCTTAGTATTTATGTGTAAAGTGTTACAATTGATGTGGTTTTATTTTATATTCATGATTGGATGCTTGTTTTTTCTATATGGACTTTTTTTTATGTTTAGAAAATGGTTTTTTGGATGAGAAAGAGTAATTTTATAAAGATTTTTTTTATTTTGAAAAATCATTTTATATTTGTCATGAAAATATTTTTGGTTTTGTTTGTTAAAAACTATGTTGTTTTTTATTTAAAATGGGGATAAGAAAAATGTTTTATGTGAAGAGGTGTTTAATTTTAAAAAGTGAAAATACTTAATAAATGGTATTTTTAAGAATTGATTAATTAAAGTGATTTCAAATGGGTGATCTACTTAAAAATGGGATTTTGAAACCCTTTGGATGTTTTAATGATTATCAATTTTGAAATAGAATGGAAATTGTTTTGGAAAGGTGTCTGGTATTTCCTTTCTATGAAAAGTTAAGTGATATTTTTGGAAAAGAATGGGATAATCCTTGGTTTAAAATATTTTTATACCAATGGACCTCATTAATGGCTTGAAAATTGGTTTTCAAAATATGTTATGAAATGGTAATTACTTTAGGGATTTGAAATAGGATATTTGATTTGTTCCATTGGTTATGGGACTACTTATTTAATTTAGGATCATGGAAAACTAGGATCAAGTCTAGTGTTAGTTGTTATGTGCCTCCTAGAATGGTTTTATAGGAAGAAAGGAATTATTCCTTGGAGTTCTTCTTATGGTATTCCTTCCTTTTTCTAGAATCAAACATCTTGGTCCTGAACTCTACTCATAATCTAAGTAAAGTTGGTGGGTCTAGAATTTTATCTGCGCTTTAGGACTCATTGGGTTATTTTCTATTACTCACCTAGAGATGGATTGGTGTAGAAAGTTTTTTCTCATCTTGTTGGGTTTTCTTTGGGAATAGGAATTTGTTGATGAAGCCACGTGGATGTTTTCTTGGGATCTCATGTTATTTCCTTAAGTTTTTTTTGTTTTTAGAAATTTTTTTGGTATGAATTAACGATCCATGGGTAATTCTCTCATGGATGGTAATAGATTTTTGGATTGGGTTTGGAACTTCTAGATTGTGTGTATTCCTTTGGGTTTTTGGGACTTAGAGAATACCATTTTGTTTTGGTTTCCTTCTTTTTAGGATTCCAGTGTTTTCTTGTGTTATTAACGTCTTGAGGTCATTTTATCATTAGGTTTATAATGGGCGGCCTTTGGGTCGTTTCTTGGGTAATTAGGATGGATGTTACCTTCAAGAAGTTAAGCACTTAGTGGTACTAGTTTTCTAGGGTTCACCATGGGATGGTGTTATGAGGTTGAGGTCCTAGTTTACCCATTGAGTATGATGACCCCAGTCAATGGACCATGCCATTTCTTATTGTGGAGTTCCTATGAATTATCCCTTGTGGATGTGATTATTGTTAATCTTGGTGGTGGCTTTGGCCTTGTGGGTGTTGATTAATTTTAGGTTGATTTTCCTTTGGTATGTGTTTGCTTCGGGTGTTAGAATAGGTTATTTAGCGACCATTCATATTGTATGGATTCATGTGACTTTTGAGAAAGTTCTTAGAGATGTGTTCTTGTAGTTTATGTTCTCGTTTCAAGGTATGATTTCCTATTGTCACACCATTTAATGAATTTAAAAATGACGGGGAGAAATATTCTTAGTATATATCTAGTTTGGATCTTATATTTGTGATCATGGTTGGGAATTAATTGGATATGTCTCATGGTTTTGAGGATATAGGGTTTTGGTATGTAAGAATCACCAATGTTTTAGAGTTTACTTCACTTAATCCTATATCGTTGTTGGTTATTAAACTCACCTTGTGACATGAGGTGTGGTTGCGACTCATGCTAATTATTTCCTTTTTGACTAGGTAATTTATGGGGGAATAAAGTGTCATTATAGGGATATTGTAATACCCCATGTCATTGTAGTTTTTATTATAATAATCAATTTTGGTGGTAAATTTACAATTTTTTAAAAAATTCTTCTGGATTATATATTTTTTTGAATATTTTATTCTACGTATGGTTTGGGGCATATGATTTAGCGTAAACCATATAGGTAACCTTACATGTGGAATTTTCTAGTTGTTTTTAAACCTACACAATTTGACCTACATAGGTAGTACACAATTTTGGTGACTCTTATTAGTAACTGTGAAACATTAGCTTTTCATGAATTTTTCTTAGTGTTCGACTTATGCATAGTTAATAAAATAATACGAAAAGCCTATGATTTTTATTTGTAATGGGATAGTTTCATTTCAAAGATTAGATAACTGGTGGATAACTGTGAGGATCCCCTAGGGGAAACAGTTTGAGGTAGTTTTTTATAGGTGGTGTTAGCTGCACGGTTGGCACATGGTTTACGAAATTGTGTGGCCTAACCATGAAATCTTCCCATATTTACATAAAAGTGAATTTTTAGATTTTCCCTCTCTATTTTAAGAGTCATAAGGTCTACATATTTCCTCCTACTCATTTTTTCAAGCCAATCATCTACCCTGAGAGGATCCTCACTCATTTACTTTATATTTTCAAGCTTCTACAACCTCATTTCTTGAAGATTCCTTCAAGGAATCCCCTTTTTAATCTTATTTATCCTCACTCTCCATTACGTTATGGTTTAAATCTCTACTACAAAACCTAAGGGTTGTGGGGTTTGATTTTAGGTATAGGGGTGATTTATTCAAGGTTTTTTTATTAGTTCTTTATTGAATCTCCTTGATGCTTATTTGAGTGTTAACCATTATAGGAGATGGATTTTAACTTTATTTGAATTGAAATTAGGTAAGTTATTTTGTTAATTGTTTTTAAAAATGGAATTATATTTATTTCTTGGTAATCTTAAATGCATTATTTGTTAAATTCATCATATATGTGGTGTTTTGGGTGGATTTTAAAGGTGTTCAAAGTGAATTTTCACTTGGTAAAATAGGTTTTAACTAGAATTTTAAGTGGTAATTGAAATTCAAAGTAGTGATAATTATTTAAATATGTTTTAAAATTAAATATGATATTTCAAATTCCCTTTGATCCCATTAGGGTCTTGAAGTAAATTGGAAAGCATGTTTGTGGAATTTCAGAGGATTTTTCTTGGTATTCCAAGCATTGATTTAAAAGGACAAGGGTTTTGAAATTATTGAATAATAATTTTAAATAGAGTGTTATGTTTTAAAATTTCTTATCATTATTTGGGTTGTGATGTTAATTGAAAATGTAATTTTAAGTCCGTCAATGTTTTTTAATGAAAATGTATTGGTTCTTGAAATTGTTCTTCTAATGGTTTTGAGAAATTTATTTTGGAAGATGTTTTATAAATGGATTTGAATGGTTGAGTTTTAAATAATGGTTTGAATTGGGGATTCAAAACATTAATAAATGACTTGGAATCCCGGGTCGATTTTGTGTAAAAGACCATTTGGAACGTAAGTGGTTTCCAAATGGTGTATGTGTGAGTGTGAGACCCTCTTGATCCTTTTTTTTATTGTGACCCCAATGGGATATTATTTTTGTTTAATATTGACTATTTTCTAAGAGTTATGTTATATATTTAATACGATGTAAATTAAATGAGATAAGGGGTTATTTCTTACGATGGTGTGGGGGGTAGATGAGATTTATTGCTTTGATATATTAATTATTGTGATTTCTCATATTTGTCTAATATATGTCATGGGAGTCTTGGGTGACTAAGTAAAAGTATGAATAAGTTCGAGCCCTAGTGTGTATGATGTGTATACAGGGGAGGGTTTCCATAATTCCAAGTGAGATAGTGGAATTTATTACGGCCCTCTAGAATGAGTGATTTAGTGGAAATTAATTATAGCGGTTGGAAGATTTATTCTCTTGGGAGGTTTATCTCTGAATAGCCCGATAAGACTATTAGTGATGTGTCCGGTTCAGTAGTGTTGGCCTAGGAATCATGTCACCAGTTTAGACCATTGTACTTGTGTCCTAGGTGGATACTTGTGATGATTTAGTCCTTTTTTGTATGACTTATGGGATTTTAATGTATATGAGTTTTGCTTATATCCCCTATTCATTGATTAGTTTATGGAACAGTTGTTCCATTTGGACTCTTTGGTGTGTTGGGTTTATTTTGGTTCCATGTATGTTTAATCTTGTTTGGTTTTTGGTTTTTAATAACTTTGAAATTGGTTTGTGAAAATTATTTAGAAAATGGATTTGAAAAGTAAAGTTTTGTGATTTTGAATGGGTGTTTGGGAAATGTTTTGAATGAGGATGAAAATGATTATCGGTTTGTTATGTTTTTTCTTATAAAAGGGGTCCTCATTTGGTGTTTTAAAGGTGTTTAGAATAAGGCATTGATCCATCCTTTATTTCTTTTATAATAAGTGGGTGAGTTTTATAAAAAGGGGTTGAGGCATGAGAAATATTTTTCAAGTGATTGTTTTCATTTAATCCAAAAAAGTAGATTTTTATGAAATGAGTTAAATGTGATATTGGATTTTTTATAATTATGTATTTAAAATCTTTTTCAGTTGTATTTTCAAACTAGCATTAAATCAGTTGTCTTTTGTGATAATTTCACAAACTCTATGGTGTTTAACTATTGGGATTGGTTTATCTCACACCCTACATGAACCACTCAATGTATTCATTTATTATGTTTAATTTTTAGGTGCCTTGTATTTGGTCTCCCTTGAGTTGGGATGTGGGTTGTTTGAGATGTTTGGAATGGGATATGGGGAGTGTTCATGGGTAACATGAAGATTTTGGGCAATAGTACAATTTGTTTTCCCTTTGGGATATATATGTATCGTCTTTGTCTTTATCCTTTATTCTTAGGAGAAGTTTATGTTTATTAATTTATATTCCATATACTTATGTATGTGATTTCAAGTTCTCATTTAATTATTATATAGTTGTCTTATTTTATTTTTTTTAATTAATTTAATGTGGATATTGTATCTTTGAACTGTTTCTTTTTCAGGGGGAAATCATTCCCAATGATCATGTTCTAGGACCATGGTACTAGTTTCCTACACAGGGTGGTTGGGAACACACTTCAAGTATATATTGGAATATTTTGTGTATCTAATGGATGGATGACTCAGGTTGGTTCATGATAAACAAATTGGACATTGAAATATTGCAATGGACGAGGATCCCACATTTAACACCCAAGGAAGAATAAATTTTAACTAGATATATATGAATTCATGAGAAACATTTCACTTGTTGGATTGGTGTAGCCCACCCTATTTAGATGATGTTGGTCTGAATAATAGCAGCCTATACCGAACACCACATAGAGAATTTCACCATCTCAAACTTTGGTGACAACGGTACAATAGCTCCATGAACTTCTTGCCACTGAAACTGCAGAAACTTGAACATTGGGTGGTTGTGGAACTGTAGCACAATAGACATAATGTGCGGTTTGTGGAATAGTGAATCATCTTCTTTATTATCTCATTCGAGCTAGGGTATCTATGTGTGTAAAACTATAATATCACCCTATAATTATGATCTTGGAATAGTGAATTGTTCTGCCTCTCCATGGATGTAGGGATTTTTTCCCAAGCCCTGTAAATTATTTTGTCTATGATTATCTTCTTCCTTTTATTATTTTTCTATCTTTTCTTCATATGAAAACCTATTTTGTTGCGACTCTCAACATTTCTGAAACATCACTAAACTATGATATAGGATAATTCTATCTTTTAGTAAGTGATTAAGGTGGTCCCAATTGATGTATAAATTTGGACTATATTTTAAGGTCCAAAAATCCATCTCACCATTTCAAGAATAAATTCTGAATGATAAATACTATTGGCCTAAAATTTTTCCATCTATTATAGAAAGTATTAGGAAAATTTTTTCTATTATAATACCTGGCTGAATTCTCTCAAAATCAAGATTGTTTTGGATTTTCAAATGGATAGATTCACACTGGATATTTTTTCCAGTCAAAAGATTAAAAGTCCAATCTCCTTTTAATTTCCAACCTCCTATACCTACCATAATTAATTATGACTACTTTGACTTATGGGGGTCAACCCAATCCTACAAGAATTCATATTTAAGGTAGTGGAAGATAATTAATTGAGTAACTTATTATTTTATTTCAATATTAATGTTACATTTTTTCTTTGTCTATGCAATTTTTTCCTCTTATAAGTTGAATTGAATCATCCTACTTTCTTAATAAAAATTATTCTTCTTATTATATTTCACTATTATTTAACAATTTGATACTATTTACTCTAGGTGTGGATTTATTCATACCAAAAAGTTTGAAATTCTTCACAGAATGGTAGAGTTCTTGTAATTTACTTGTTTACCCCTCTTTAATTTTACCCTCATGAGTCAACTCTCATATTTCATTGAGAGATTTTCATCAATGATGGGTTAAACTTATTATGGGTAAATTTTAAGAAGTTTATTGGGGATAGATTTCATGTTATTTAATGTGATTTAAGCTTAAAATTATTTATTTAATTTTAATTTTCAATTTGATGAGTTATTTTTTTCTTTATCTTTACTAATTTTAAAAACTACATATTTTAAGTGTTTTGTATGATTAAATTCCTATGAGTGATCATAAAATTTTCCATTTAAATTAAATAGGAATTATCCTTTTAATTGTGTAGGGATTAAATTAGTTAATTAGATGGTTCATTTTTATCTCATTGAATAGATAATTCTTGAATTGGTGAGCTGTAATTTTCTAAGAACAACAGATACATTTATTGTAGCCCTAGAAACAACCTAAGATCAACCCATATTCATTAATTATTTTAATTAAAATCTTGTGTGTTTTGTTCTTAAAATAAAATCACAAGAAATATTTGGCCACTTCATATATAAAAACCTTAACAAATATATTTTTCTCAAGGTTTAATTATTCAATATATATGTAATCAACACCTAAACCATGCTACAAACGACTGCTTCTACCCTTAGGGTAAATTTGGTCCAAACTAACACCCCAATCCTAAAATCCTATACTTGGATTTCCTCATTGATTGCCTCTAAATTTAAACCAATTCTAGTGAAGGCTACTTCTCTTGAGGTGAATTTGGATAAGTAAACCTAAAAAAATATTTAGAACTCCCTGTTAAATGGTAGTGTCCCAGTGAGGGCTTGATCAAACACTAGAATCTATTGGTTCTATTCTAAATCAATAAATGGAAGGTTATATCAATGTAATATTTTAATTGAGGGATTTTATATTTATGTGTAATTAGAAAATTTTATCTTATTACATAATAGTTAATATTAAGTGTATTTTAATTAAGTGACTAACCATGTCTAGATAAAATTTACACATTATCCAATTTTTTTTAAATTTCATTTTTCCTTCTTTTTAATTCATTTATTATGTGATAGTGAGAAATAATTCAAAAATAAGTAACCATGAAACTGGTAGAAATAAAATAATAAATGTTGCATGGTCATGAGCTTATCTAATTGTTAGTTTATCTAGAGGATGATAAACTAACCCTTGACTAAGGTGGAAAACTCCTTAAATCATAACTTGATCTGAGATACAACATTCCATCGATACACTAATGTAGCTCTTGAGTTGGTTTCACCTCAACTTCGATCTTGAACCACCTTAACTCACCTAATAGATATATCCATTATGTAAGTTTTTACTCACACACAGGCAAGGGGAACTAAAGTATTGGTTATGGGGTTTACATAAAAGAAATTGTGTGCATGAAGGCATACCCTAACATAATAGAGAAGGGAATGAAACATTTGATATAATTTTAATTTAACAATATAATTATTATAAAACCCATTCTATAATAATTAAATTAAGAGAAACCAAACACATACATTGGTCTGTCTAATCTCATGATCATCCACACATACAATAAATACATATTTATACACTGGATAACATCCACTTCAATTATTTATTTTATTAAGATAAAATCATCTCAAATTAATTAAATTAATTATCTTATTAATTAATTAATTCATTTTATGTTGTTTTAACATTCCTATAAATTCCATCATTTTAATTTAAACAAATTAAATAAACTAATTTTACTTAAAATTAAATAAGAACACAGTGTGTACTTGGTGGAAACATAGTATGTATTTGACATCACTGTCTTTAGTTGTGTATTAAATTCTCACATGGCATGTTATAATACATGGAAAGTCACATGGTTAAGAAATGTGAAATTCAATATTTCATTTTAACACATAATAAATGCATCATTTTTGAAACTTTGACACATGTTAACCCATGTGTCATTTACCCATTTAAATGTCTATAGTAAATACATTGAAAATTATGGTGAATTAATTATGTGAAATTAATTGAGTGTTTATATACTCTTAAAACCCTATTACATAGTGTAATAACATATTATTGTTATGAAGTTTGGTTTTAATTTTACAATTAACTAATTATTCAAAAAAATTAATTATGTTTATTATTGGGATATTACACGGTGTGTACTAGTGGTTTTCATGTTAGGTATACGCATTTAATGTCTCTACAACATACACTTAGGAAGATAAATGAGTACACCTTGTGGACATTAATGAGTTACATGAATTTTACATGGATTAAATGACGTGAAATATTATTAATTACAGGTTTATTGGATTTATTTCTTTAAACATCATGTGATACATACGTTGACAACATTGTTTCTGCAAAAATCATTCAGTGAACCATATAGGACTACATGGAGTGTAAGTGATTTATATGGTGTGTAGTCCTTAAAATATCATGTGAATCTTGTTGGTCAATACACGGTGTATTAATTACCTCACATGTTGATTTCCATTCAATGATCCATGTATCCCATGGATCATCTAATTTTAGTTAATCTCATTACAAAACATGTACTTCTCTATTACACACTGTGTAACTATTTCATCCAACCGAAATTCTTAGCACCTCTTAATGTAATCTATATTCCTTATTAGTTTTTTCTTAATGTTTTTTGGATCATATGAAAGTGAAAATATGTGTAATATGTCTTTCATATTAAAATAAAAAATTAACAAAAACTAAATATTAACAATAAATATGCATATCAGTCAAAAAACCAAAAAATAATTATAAATTTTTATTTAACCTAGATTTGATACCACATGAAGGTTTGGGGATGCAGTGGAAGTGTTCAAGTCAATTCCAAAAAATGTTTTTTCATAAAGTTCTTTAGATTTATCCTTGGAAATTGGTGAAATAGTAACCCCAAAATATACAAGATTGCATCATCACATATAATTTATAATTAATTTTTATTGATTAATTATTACCTCACATTGTAATTATTTCTTTATTGATGAATTATTTAACCACTTTTTGATGTAATATCATTGTGGTGAGAGGATTCAAGGGTATAATCCCTTTAACGGTAATCCACACATACTCCATGAACCTCAAATTGTCTCTTTATAATCCTTTGAGTTCTAGAATGGATGGTTTAATGTGTGCATCAATAATTGTTGATCACTATAGAATCCTTTAAGGTGAAAAGGAATCACTCTAGCGAAGGATGGGAATCAATTTCCATTATTTAAATTATTTTAGTGGAATATATCTCTATAGATTAAGAGAATTATCTATAGAATTCATTTTTATCAATGATTATAATAACATGGATTTGGTTTGAGAATGAAATAACTGAATATTTGTAGACCTAGTGTGTAGAAACCCAAAATTTTATAAACAGAATTCCCCTTGCAATTTAATTAAATGTCTTATTATATAATATGGTTTTAGAAAAAACATTAAATTATTTGTTTTTATTATATATTTTTAGATTTAAAATACTTTTAAGAATCATAACTATTGATAATATAGCCTTTGAATAGTGATCATATGATTGGTATAAATATTGGGTTTAAAAAAATCAAATTGACTCAAAAAAAGAAAGTGATAGACTCAACCAGTAGGATTATACCCTATAAATCCCATTTATTTAAGATTACAAGGGAGATAGAATCTAGGGTATTTTCCCTCAACTAATCCCAAGATGATATCTAATAATTTAAGAATTAGTGAAACTGTTTATGGGATAAGTTCAAGCTCATTGAGATCATGGCCCAAACCATGTATGCCGAACCACCCCATGAAAGTATCATCATCGTGCACCTTAAACTTTGGGTGATTTCTGGTGTATTAAAGGTATATGTATCAATACCATAATAATATGAATATTTATATTGTATTTTCAATATAATAATGGTTATATTTACTTCTTATTTTTATTTTATAAATGATTTTGATTTTGATACAATAAAATACTACTTGTATTTTTGAGTATTATTTAAATTCAATTAAGGAATTTATTTTGATGAATTAATGGATTTTTGAAATAAATAATATTTTATTGAAATATTATTATTAAATAATATTTATTAATATAAATTATCATATAATTTTTATGAATTTAAATGTAATTTTTATAAGGGTTCAAATGCGGTTATTGTTAAAAAAAACCCAGCGTTTCACGATAGATGATGATTCTTATTTTAAAAGTGAAAATTAACATATTTAGAAAATTATTTTGATAAAATGAATATATTTTTTTTGGAATAAAAACTTTGAAATTATCCAATGGTGAATTTTTCATAATTTTATGAGATAGTCAAATTTTTCAGTAATAATTAAATATTGTATAAATATATAGTGTGTATTATGACATTATAATGACCCAAAGGTGGTGTAATAAATACTATAAATTTTATACAAAAAATTTTTTGTTTTCCATTTAAAATAATGTGATTTTATGTTTATTTTATTAAATTTATAAAGAATTTATGAATCCTCCAAACCATTAATATAAATCATGGTTTTAAAATCATTTTTTAGAGTATGGATCACTTCCACATCATCAATGGTAGTATTTTATCACGTTTTTCCCTTGTACTTATAAAATAACTAAAAACACTCCCATTTTTTAGAAACCATGGTAAGGTTTTTGGTTTTAGTTATTTTATTATATAGAGTCCAAAACCTATGTTTGATAAATGACAAAGAATTCTCCACTCATTTATTATATAAACCCACCAAATATCGCATTTTTCATCATTAAAAATCCCTTTAGCATGTACTTACACTTCCCTCCCCACTCTAGAGTCCTAAAAAGGTGCCCCCAATATTTCAAGAATCTCCTCCTAAGCATTTGAAATAACACTATCAAGGTAAGGGTTCTTTTCTTTCTCATATTTATTCAAGTATCTTCTTTATCTTATGCCCCTTTATCCAATTCCTAATGTTGGGATCTGATCTTCCATATCCCCCTTACTTACCCTATAATTCATAAATGATTATATACTCCTTTCACTCTCTTCAATCCCTTCCATGAATATTTATACACCTCATTATGCTGTTGAAATTCCACAATGATTTTGTATGAAAAACAACTGTATAGTGAATACTCATACCCATTTCCTATCAAGCGTGTTCAAATTTATGAACTTATACTTATTTTATTAGGTACATACATGTATTTATTCCACACTCCTTGATCATGGAATAAAAAATTATGATTAATGAATCAATGTTGTATGATATATGTTGTAACGACCCGGAACCGAACAGCCACCCGAACAGTGCTAAATGGGTCGGGTGCTACTACCATAGGCGCACCTCCCCGAACGCCAAAGGTTGCCGACTAGTAGCGAGGGTCTTATAGGTATAGTGGGGAGTCCATACCCTCTTGGAGGATAATAATAATGGTACTGGTCCAAGTATAACAATAAAGATACAGCGGAATAAATGACTCAGCAGACTCGAACTAGACCCGCTGAGCGGAAGCACATTCAATATCGATAAACACTGGAAGCAATAAATATAAAAAACAGCACGCTAATCACTTGTAACTACCACTGAACAACAAACATGCATCCAAATTAGGTCATACATGTATTTATATATAAAAATATGCAAATGGATAACCAACTATAGATACATAACAAAGAATCATACTAATATAGGAAAGGAAACAAAAAAAGATAACTCCAGCTAGGCAAGACCACAAGGTCCATACCATCTCCATGCAACAGCTAATGCAGCCCAACTCCTAAAGCTGGCCTCTTTCCTGCACGTAAATCCATAAAGTCTGCACGCATCCTGAAGGGCCCGTGTAGGGTGTGAGACAAATCTCAGTAGGATACCACCCAACAGTGCGTACCTAATACAAGTGTTTAAGCAGGCATGCATTTATAAGGAAAATAGTAAACAATACGATGCACAAATAAACACAAACTGCACTGGTGCTCAGCAGCCACCACGGAGTGTCACCTAATTCGACCAAGGCCATAATCTCTGTCATGTAACCCGATACCATCTTCCCCCCTAACACCGTGTGTCTCAAGTACTGACATCTCGAAGGAACGCCCAAGAATAGTAACCCGGCACCCTGTGCCTCCTAACACCTCGTGCCTCAAGTACCGATGTCCCGAAGGCACGCCCAAGAAGTAACCCAGAGGAACAGTGATGCCTGTCCTCAAATAAATAACCGGAGGGACATCGATGTCTTCCCTAAAATAAATATCCAGAGGGAAAGTGATACCTGCCCTCAAATCAAGTAACTGGAGGGATGGCGATATCCACCCTCAAATAAGTAGCTGGAGGGACAACGATACCTGCCCTCAAATCACGGCGAGCCTCAGCCCCCAACCCGATAGCCTCAAGCTATCCCCTGGAGGCTCCTCACCTCCCACGTGACTTCCTATGGAAATCAACACCAACAAAAGTACCTAAACTGAATCTACAGGGGCCCCTACCCACACGAGTGGTCAAAACCACCTCATCACGGAGTATCTTTGTGTGCACACTACTCAAAGTTCAGGGTGAGCGGGAATCACCAAAATAGTACCTAAGCCACCACACATCTGACACCTTGTGTCCCTGTGACCATGTTGCTCAAGTCTGATGGCCTCACCATCCGAGTAACCCAGGACATGCCCAACCTGACTATCATCCAACGTCAAGCTGATGTCCATGACGCCCAATCCCGTGGTCAAAACCACCCAAAGTAACCCCAGGCCAAGCCCAACCTGACAGTCTTACTACCTTAAGCCGATGTCTATGATGCCCAATATTGTGGTCAAAACCACCCAAAGTAACCCGGGACATTCCCATCCTATGATTAGCATCACTCAACAATATCCTGGTCATTCCCATCACAACCTGAAGGTTCCTTCACATGCAATTCAACATTTACATATAAAACACATTTAAACAGAATGCATAACAGGAAAAACCATCTAAACAGATGAATTTCACTAAGCAAGTGCTGTCCCATAACAGAACCAAAGTTTCTAAGGTCTCCAACAATTCATATCAAGGTTTAAATAACTAAACCTAACAGTTTAAACTAATAAAATTCAAGTATTATCATTTTGGAAACCCCGACCAAAATGCCCCATGTGATCAACGACATCTCGACCGGCCCTGATCAATCAATACATGATAAAGGGAATACCCAAAGGTATCCCATAGGTCTAATAAGAAATTTAAATAAGCAGTAGCAGATAAATTATGGTCTCTCTCAAAATACCTGAAAATGCGCCAAAGGTCGCGCTACCCAAATGACCACGAAAACACAAAAATAAGTATGCACCACCTACCTCATACTAGTAAGATGTTACTCCTCCAATAAAAGCCTCCAATTAGGTCTAAAATGCAGTAGATCTACAAAAGAATCAAAACCACTCAAACCCCAAAAACTCGTTCTAGAACATAAATCAAGAAAAACCACTCAAGAGGAATCAAGGCCTTACCAAGGGGGTTTTAACGCATAAAATGATGTTCAAAACAGGGTTTAGACGAAGATCCAGGATGGATTTGATGGTCCAGACGGCTCTCCCCGCATGAACCACAAGAGGGAGGAAGAAAGATAGAGAATGGGAAATTTCGAGTGGCCTGGAACTTAAGAACCCTAACTTTAAGTGGTCGCACGGTTTGGAAAACCGTGCGCCAACCGTGCAGTTGCCACTGTCTCTCCCAGGGACTTCACACGACATGCTCGCATGGTTTTACAAACCATGCGCTGCCCATTCGGAGCCCACCGTCAAGGGTGTATGGATTCCTGTGCTGGATGCATGGTTTTTTCAGACCGTGCGCCAACCGTGTGCCCCTTTACGACCTCCACAACTTTAAAATTTTATCATAGAATTGTCCAGTTTCTCTAGTTTTCTTAGAAAAGATTCAAAAATTCAAATAGGGTCAGGATTTTGACCCGTTCTAAAGACCTGAGTTCTTACAATCTCCCCACCTTAACATAGCTCATCCCTGAGCTATCAAATGAAACCTAGAGATGGAACTGAACATACCACCCTGATCAAAGTAACTCAGACTTCCCTGGTCACAAGGTTCTGACTAAATTCCTCAAGGGGATCCCCACCTTAGAAATCATCTAACTCGGTCTCAACCTGAAAAAACCCAGAAAAAGCATAGGTTCACTAACCTATTTCTGAACTCAAGGTACTCTCATGACACATCATCACCCCTGCGCCTCATTGGCACCCCTATGACACTTCAGACATTCTACATATCCCGTACCGCATCGGTGTCTGCCTCCACGAGGTCCTGCATCCCATGGATGCTCAAAATGAACCTGGTGCCTAGCACCTCAAGTAACCCACTTCCTCGATGCCCTGATGCCCATGACACCTCAAGTAACCCGCATCCTCGATGCCCCAATGCCCAAGGCACCTCAAGTAACCCGCATACTCAATGACCCTGATGCTACACATCTCATACATACATACATACATACATACATATATATATTTATAAATATATCACACACCTGATCTGGTACCAATCCCACTAACTAGATTCTAGTCAGTCCACATAGATCTTGTGCATCATGTGCACTCAAAATAGACATGACTCTATAGGCCATGCTATAAGAGAATAAGGAAATCACAGATAAACCCATGGTGAACCTATAACCTTCATCGGCTCACCATCCTGCTCAACCTCTGGCAGCTCCACAACGTGCACTTGGCCTTAAGTACGACTGCTTGATGCCTAACCTCCCATGCGGTGCTACTCCAGCCACCAACCACTGACCCCTCAGCTGGATCCTGATGTCTCTGTCACGTCCTCCGCGTGAAGCGGAACCTCAGATACCCTCTCCTAGTACTGAACCTGAACCAACTCTAGATTCCACCATCTATCCTGGTCCATGCCTTTTAGATGTCTGAGAAGGCTTCCTACAGAACCTCTCCAGATGCCTGACCTGTCCACATGCCTGACACTCCTTTGGAGGCCTATCGCATTGGGTTCGAACATGTTATGGCTGCCCACAATGAAAAAAAACCACTGAAGAACTGCTACGAGGTGGTCTGACTGAGTCCTTGGCCTGACTACTCTACTGGGACTTATCCTGTCCTCACTTCCTGCTGTCCAAACCATCACCTGAGGCCGCCGCCCGACCGACCTGGGGCCTATCCCTCTGATTGCCCTCCGCTATGAGCGCTTGATTCACCTCATATGAGAAAGAACCTAGCCGGAAGATATTTACCTAGATCTGAATGATGTTTCATAAGCCATCATCGAAGCGCCTCACCCTATCCATGTCATCGCTTACCATACCAGGTGCAAAGTGAGATAGCTCAGTGAATATAGCTACATAGTCCATAACAGACATGTCTCCCTGCTGAAGGCTCAAGAACTTTCAAGCTCTCTCTGACCTCAGTGTCTCTGGGTAAAAGTGCTCAAAGAACCTATCCTCAAAGTACTTCCATGCCAGTCCCTCATTCCTGCGAGCCTGAACATACACATCCCACCAATGCTTTGCCGGCCCTCGCAGCATGTACATCGCCAGCTTGACCCTCCACCCTGGAGGCATCTCGAGCTGCTCGAAGATCATATGCATGCTCTCTATCCAGTTCTCAGCCGCCTTTGGACCACCCTCACCCTGAAAAAGATGCGGGTGATATGACTAGAACTCTCATGTTAGATAAGCCATAGATGGCTCTATACCCTGCGCACCTCTGTCGATCCCCTGCAAGACACGTACCAGGCTAGCTTGAAGCTGCTCGTCGAGCCATGGTCCAAACACTGCCAAACCCGGCTTCCATCCTACCTACACTGAATCCTGAACCTAATACTGTCCCTAAGACTATACCTGTGTCTCTTTCTCTGCCTTCACCGGATCCTGAACCTGATCCTGCACCTGTGGCACTGTACCATCTCTCGCCTGATGCTCCATCTGAGTCGCCCAAAAAGGAACCCGCTGAATACCGTAAATGTTCAGACAACCCATATATATATATATATATATGACAATATATATTAAAAATAGATAAGAAATCAGTAAAGAAAACACACAACTACCACCCATACTCTCCCCCACTGCAACCATGCCCCCTACATCCCGGCCTCATGGCCTCCTTACCCTCCCCCAATAGAGCCAAGTATCAAAAGTACCTCCGGCCATACCCATCCCGACAACCAACGTTGCCTCAAACCGACGACCGAGTTTCCCAATACTGGTGATCAAAATCACCTCAAATGATAGTACCTGCCTGCTCGTATAAGAGCCAGACCCAAATAACCCGTCACATGCAATTCTACAATATATACAGTATGGCATACACATTGCAACAAACAAGAAATTCTATCAGGAATTTCACCTTTTCACATTTCAAGAATACAAAGCATGGAAATTGACATTTTCTTCACATGGCATTATCACATCACAAAGCATACGTGCAGTTATGAAATTGAAATACCCTAAAATGTGGCCATCAAAATCCAAACAATCACGCCTCTCTATACCGGGCCAAGGTCCAATTCTCCCTTACCACATCGGGTCAAGGGTCACATATCACATTCAATAACATCACACACCAAGAGATCCACCGAGGTGGAAATCATATAAACATTAATCTGATAAAAAAGAAAAGAGAAAATCCCACCCATAACAACTTGGTCCATCACTCGTACCTGGGCCTGCAGGCACCCAAGAACAAGCTAGAAACCCAATTCCAGTAACAACCTATCTCCAATCTACCATATCTCAAATTGTAAGAGCAACAAAAAAAAGAGAAGTCTCAAAATCATTTGTAGTCAGCAAGGCACTGCTACTAAATCCCTGTCAAGAACTCCTCTGATACAACTTTGTAACGACCCAGACCCGAACATCCACCCGAACAGTTCTAAACGGGTCGGGTGCTACTAACTTAGGTGCACCTCCCCGAACTCCAAAGGCTTCCGACTAGCAGCGAGGGTCTTATAGGTATGGTGGAGATGCTATAACCTCTCGAAGGATAATAATAATGGTACTGGTCCAAGTATAATAATAAATATGTATCAGAATAAATTACTCAGTAGACTCAAACCAGAACCGTAGAGTAGAATCACATTCAATATCGATAAACAGAAGAAGCAATAAATATAAAAAACAACATGCTGATCACTTGTAACTACCACTAAACAACAAACATAGATCCAAAACAGGTCATACATGTATTTATATATAAAAAGTCACCAATGGATAACCAACTGTAGCTACATAACAAATAAGCATGCTAATACAGGAAAGGAAACAAAAGAAGATAACTCTAGCTAGGCAAGACCTCAAGGTCCATACCATCTCCATGCAACAGCTAATGCAGCCCAGCCCCTAAAGCTGGCCTCTTTCCTTCACGTAAATCCATAAAGTTTGCACGTGTCCCGAAGGGCCCATGCAGGTTGTGAGAAAAATCTCAGTAGGATACCACCCAACGGTGCGTACCTAATACAAGTATTTAAGCAGGCATGCATTTATAAGGAAAACAGTAAATAGTATGATGCACAAATAAATAAAAACTCCACTAGTGCTCAGCAGCCACCGTGGAGTGTCACCTGATTCAGCCAATGATGGAATATCTTTCGTGTAACTCAGCACCATGTGCCCCCCTGACACCGCGTGTCTCAAGTACCGACGTCCCCAATACACACCGAATAATAGTAACCCATCACCTTGTGCCTCCTGACACCTCATGCCTCAAGTACCGATGTCCCAAAGGCATGCCCAAGAAGTAACCCGGAGGAACAACGATGACTGTCCTCAAATAAATAACTGTAGGGATAACGATGGATTCCATCAAATAAATAGCCGGAGGGACAGCGATACCTGCCCTCAAATCAAGTAACTGGAGAGACGACGATATTCGCCCTCAAATAAGTAACCGAAGGGACAACGATACCTGCCCTCAAATCACGATGAGCCTCATCCCCCAACCCGATAGCCTCAAGCTATCCCCTGGAGGTTCCTCATCTCCCACATGGCTTCCTACGACAAGCACCCCCAACCAAAGTACCTAAACCGCATCTACAGGGGCCTCTACCCACACGATTGGTCAAAACCATCTCATCACGGAGTATCTTTGTGTGCACACTACTCAAAGTTCTGGGTGAGCGGTAATCACCAAAATAATACGTAAGACACCACACATCTAACACCTCGTGTCCCTAAGACCATGCCGCTCAAGTCTGATGGCCTCGCCATCCCAATAACCCGAGCCATGCCCAACCTGACAGTCATCCTGCCTTAAGCCGACATCCATGACGCCCGATCCTGTGGTCAAAACCACCCAAAGTAACCCTATCCCAAGCCCAAACTGATAGTCGTACAACCTCAAGCTGACATCCATGACGCCCAATCCCATGGTCAAAACCACCCAAAGTAACCCGGGCCATGCCCATCCTATGATCAACATCACTCAACAATATCCGGGTCATGCCCATCATAAACTGAAGGTTCCAGCATATGCAATTCAACATTTACATATAAAACACATTTAAACAAAATGCATAACAGGAAAAACCATCTAAACAGATGAATTTCACTAAGAAAGTGTTGTCCCATACCAGCGCTGAAGTTTCTAAGGTCTCCAACAATTCATATCAAGGTTTAAATAACTAAACCTAACAGTTTAAACCAATACAATTCAAGTATTATCATTTTGGAAACCATGGTCAAAATTCCCCATGTGAGCAATGACCTCTCGTCCAACCCTGCTCAATCAAGATAGGATAAAGGGCATACCCAAAGGTATCCCAAAGGTATAATAATCAATTTAAATAAGCAGTAGCAGATAAATTAGGTTCTATCTCAAAATACCCAAAAACGTGCCGAAGGCCATAATACCAAAATGACCACAAAAACAAAAAAAGAGGTATGAAACACCTACCTTGTACTAGTACGATGTTACTCCTCTGATAATAGCCTCCAATTAGGTCTAAAATGCGGTAGATCTATAAAATAATCAAAACCTCTCAAACCCCAAAAACTCATTCTAGAATACAAATCAAGGAAAACGGCTCAAGTGGAATCAAGGACTTACTGAGGGAGTTCTAACGCATCAAACGATGTTCGAAACAGGGTTCAGACGAAGATCCAGGAAGAATTTGAAGGTTTGTACGGCTCTCCCCATGTGAGCCACAAGAGGGAGGAAGAAAGATGGAGAATGGGAAATCCTGAGTGGCTTGGAACTTAAAAACCCTAACTTCAAGTGGTCTCACGGTTACGCCACATGGTTTGGAAAACCGTGCGCCAACCATGCAGTTGCCACTGTCTCTCCCAGGGACTTCACACAGCATTCCCACATGGTTTGACAAACCGTGCGATTCTTGTGCGGAGCCCACTGTCAAGGGTGTATGACTTCCTTAGCTAGCCGCATGGTTTTTTCAGACCGTGCGCCAACCGTGTTCCCCTGTACAACCTTCAGAACTTTAAAATTTTATCCTATAATTGTCCAATTTCTCTAGTTTTCTCAGAAACGAGTCAAAAATTCAAACAGGGTCGGGATTTTGACCCGTTCTAAAAACCCGAGTTCTTACATATGTGGAACACTTAATCATGAGAATGAAATGAAAGTAACAGGTGTTCCTGGAATTATATACCACTCCAATACATTGGGTAATGTATTAGTCTCATGAGACATCATGAATGGTATTAGGGAGTTAACCTAATTCATCATAGGACTTTTCCCATAATGATGTCTTGGTAGTTATCCTTTACCTATGTTTATGATGCAATGTTTTAAGTTGTTTCCACATTTCTCATGTTTCCTTTATGTTATAATGTTATATCATACCTCGTTGTTCATATTTGTGATTCTCATCCCTTTTATATCCCATTTATATGTCTATTTTATAACATGTAATACTTTCTTCATGTTATGACATATTTATTCCTTTATTGGGATTTATATCTCACCAATTTTTTATTATGTACCCGCATTATCCCATGTATCTTAAAGTATGAAGGAATATTATGAACATGTTAAGGATGTTTTCATTAAAGATGATGTATTATTTATTTTAAGTTGTTATGTAATCTACGTAATTCCCAAATACACTATAATTTTCATTCTTTCAGGATTTATAATGTGTAAAATTATGTAATTAATCATAAAATAAAGTTTAATAAATAGAAGGGTTGTTATAGTTGGCATCAAAGAAAAAGTTTAGTTATTTTTGTGATTAGGATTAGAAAACTATCGTAAAGGCCTTAGGGATGAAACTAAGTACAAGAAAAAATACCTAAATTTTGTTAAAGTATAGATTAAGTGGTTTACTAGGAAAATACATCTTTGTATATATACAATAATTGGATGTGGATCTGGCACAGATGTATATAGAGATAAAACCCAAAAACACGGTGTTGAGCTAGACTCAACTGAGAACTGGGGCATGACAGTGGGCCTTGCTACACACCTGATTTGACACTCCCAAGGGATATGATTTGGTAAATTCATAATATCATTAGGAACAATTATTAAGGGAATAAAAATACCCATAATAATATATGTTAGGAAATAGATCATGGATACCATAGATTGAAGCCTAGAAATTCATAAGTTAAGGAAATATAGGTAATTTATAAGTTATCTTTTTAATGTTATTGGATTCCTATTTATGTGTTTAATAGTTTAAAAATACTCATCCCTAATTTTCCATTTATTCAATCCAATGGCCGAAAATAGGAGGAATAGAGTAAACAACCAATGTGATGGGAAATGTGATGGATGCCCAAACGAGATGCCTAACATGATGGTAGATCATGTGGGACATCTTGTGATTATGCCAAACCAAATATCAAAAATTATAATTGAAAATTGGAACTTTTTTTTAATTCCCAACTAAGTTAATTAAAAGGAATATGAAATCTTAAGGATGTTCATATAATAAATATGATAAGGGAAAGAAGGCATAATTTCCTTTGTATAAAAAGCTTGGAAAGAGGCACTAAGGGAAATGTTACAAAGGAATTGGGAGATGTTTCAATTGTGGAAAGATAGGGAATAAAGTATCCAATTTCCATGAAAAAATATAAAATGTGGTGGATGAAAATAATGTTCAATCTATGGTTCCATATACATTTCTATTTCATAAATGTGGGGATGTCGAGCATTATCCAAGATGATTCTCTTTACCAAAAGATGAAAAACATGATGAGAATCAACAATCTACAAGATTTAGGGAATAAGGAAAGTCTTATACTATGATGGATCATGATGGTTTAAGTACATATAAACTCTACTGCATAGTAGTGTATGTCATATTTTATTTCAATTCATTACCTATTATCATATCTTGTATGTTTTCTGAGAACATCAAGTCACCACCTTAAATGATTTAATATCGTTCGAAAAAAAGTATATGATTTTGTATCACATTTTGAAGTTTTTCATAATGGTCTTATTGAAAATTGTATCAATAAACTTTTAGTGTAATTTGGTGTTATCCTAGTTATGAATTGGTTTTAGTTTTATAAATACAACATAAATTTACATGAGAAGGAAATAAATATCCATATTTTGAATCATCCTTCGATTTTGTTCAAGTGTAAGGAGGGGGATGAATCTTATTTAGCATCAACATCTCAAGAATGGATATTATTTCCCTATGAGAAAGTGTATCTAGATCAAATGGACGATTATAAGGAAAGGATCATCCTTGAAGACATTCCCATTGTGAGGGAATACATTGATGTGTTTCTTGAAGAATCACCTAGTCTTCCTCCTAGTCGAGCGGTTCAATTTACAATCGAGATTATACATGTGGCATTACCATTATCCAAGACTCTATATTGAATGTATGTTGTGGAACTTGAGGAGATGATGAAATAATTATAGGATAATCTAGATAAAGGGTTCAACACCCAAGTGCTTCACCTTAGGTTGCACCAGTCCTCTTCATTAAGAAGAAGGATTGGTCAATACAACTTTGCATTGATTATCATGATCTAAACAAGATCACCATAAAGAACAAGTATCCTCTTACAAATATTGATGTATTGTTCAATTAGTTACATAAACACCACTAATTATTCAAGGTGTATCTATGGTCAGGGTATTACCAAGTTAGGGTGAAGAAGAAGGATATCCCAAATACTACATTTCTTATAATGTATGATCACTTTGAGTTTATAGTAATGCCCTTCCAACCCACTAATTCTCCATAAATCTTCATAGACTTGATGAATATAGTGTTTAGAGATTACCTCCCTAAAATTTTGTTAGTATTTATAGATGATATTATAATATACTCCAAAAGAAAGGAGGAGCATGAGGGGCATCTGAGTACTATTCTAAAGACCTTAAAAATAGTTAATATTTATGAAAAGTATAGTAAATGTTAGTTCTGGTTGAATGAAGTCTCATTCTTGGGGAATATTATCCCAAGAAATGGGATATATGTGGACCCTTCAAATATATAATCAATTAAATTATGGTTGAGGCCAACATCTATGATAGATATCTATAGTTTCCTTGGATTGGTTGGGTACTATAGTCAATTTGTCAGAAATTTCTCACAATTATCAAACCATTTAACCAAGATAACTCGGAAGGGAGTAAAATTTTCATAGAATGATGAATGTTAAGAGATATTCAAGGAGTTAGAAAAGAGTCTTATCACTATACCTATACTCATACTACCCAAAAGTGGAGAACTTTTCATGGTATTCAGTGATTATACTAAGAAGGGCTTGGGATATGTGTTAATGAAAAATGAAAAAGTGATTGCCTATGCTTCAAGGCAGTTGAAATTTCATGAACAGAACTACCCAACACATGATCTGAATTTAGCTTTAGTGATTTTTATGTTGAAAATCTAGTATAATTATCTCTTTGGAGAGAAGTGTAAAATATATATAGATAAAAAACCCCATGTATATATTCACACAAAAAGAGATGAATATGCAATAATAAATATTATAAGAGATAATAATGGACTATGAATACTCAATCCACTACCATAATGGAAAATAGAATAAAGTGGTAGGTGCTCTAAGTAGAAAGGATACAAGAATTTTATCATTGATGATTATTAATAAGGATCTCATCTTCTTAGACTTGAAGGGTATGGACATGGGAATCATAAAGGAAGGAAAATCATCAATCCTTTCACAAATTATTTATCAACCATATCTTTTGGAAAAGATAAAGGATCCTCAAAGAGATGATGTTGGAATTTAGAATAAAGTATGAGCTACAAGAAAAATAAATTCCTTAGAGCTCAATGTTAATGAATAAGTAATTGTGAGATTTGGACCATGACTATGTGTACTAGAAAATATTGAGTTAAAGAAGGAGATGTTGGATGGTGAACATATCCCAACCTTATCTATCCATCTTGGAAGCACAAAGATGTATCAATATCTCTGATAGAACTATTGTAAGGAAAATATGAATAAGGATATCATGGAATATACATTAAGATGTATTTTATGTCAGCAAGTGAAGGAGAAAACTAAAAAAACCAAGGGTATGGTGAAACCATTACCCATACCTATATGAAAATGGGAAACCATCACCATGGAAATTGTCAATCGTCTTCCAAATACATAAAAAATAATGATTTATGGGTTTTGGTGGATTTTATTACAATTAATGCACACTTAATTATGATCTGAGAGGAATTATCACTCGATAAAATTGTAAGGATATACATTAGATAAGTGGTGAGGATGCATAGAACACCACTATCAAATATATTTGACCGATATATAGGATTTACCTACAAGTTCTGGAAGAGTCTTTAGCATGTTCCAAATACTGAGTTAAAATTCATCACAACTTATCACCCCCTAACTGATAGCCAATCTGAGTAGACTATCTAGACACTTGAGAACATTTTGAGATCAAGATCAATTGACTTCAAAGGAGGATGAGGTCAACATCTTCCTATGATCGAGTTCTCATACAATGGTAGTTTCCACTCAAGAATACAAATGGATCCCTATGAAGAAATTTATGGGAAGAGGTGAAGAACACCTACATGTTGGGATGATGTTGGGGAACACAAATTTATAAATCATGAAATGATCTAGGAAATGGTGGAAAATGCGAAGACCATTAAACAACCCATTAAGGATTATCCGAGTCTAAAAAAGAGCTATGATGACAATCATAAATGAGACTTAGAGTTTGATGTTGGAAACATGATATTCGTATTCATATCTCTATGGTATAATTTCATGAGATTTATGAAGAAGGGAAAGCTTAGTCCCAGATACGTATTCCCCTTTGATATCCTTGATCGCATTGGAGATGTGGCATATTGAATGGCACTCTCATCTAGCCTCTCTCAAGTATATGATGTATTCCATGTATCCCTCTTGAGGAAGTACATACCAGAACCCTAACATGTACTTAATCTAGAGTTGGTGCCATTGAAGAATGATCTTTCCCATGAAGAGAATTCGGTGAAGATCTTATTTCACAGGGATAAAGTTCCACAAAATAAGACAATACACCTGGTCAAAGTGTTGTGGAGAAACCACAAGTTTTAAAAAGTGATGTGGGAACCCAAGGAGGTGTTAAAATAAAATTAACCTAATCTTTTTTAGTGTGGGAAATGAAGATTTTGAGGGATAAATTTTTTAAGGGGGAATATTTTAATGACCCGAACTATTATAAATAAAATTCCTCTTACAATTTAATTAAATGTCTTATTATATAATATGGTTTTAGAAAACACATGAAATTATTTTATTATTATATCATATCAGATTTAAAAGAAAGTTAAGAATCGTAATCATTAATAATATATCCTTTGAACATGGATCATATGATTAGAATAAATATATGGTTTTAACAAATCCATTTGACATAAATAAAGAAAGTGATGACCTCAAAAAGTTGGATCATACCCTATGTAGCCCATTTATTAGAGCTTCCAAGGGAGATATAATCTCAAAGATTTTACATTGAATGATACCAAGATAATATCTAATAACTTAAGAATGATCAAAACCATTTATTAAAGAAGTTCAAGCTCATTGAGATCACGACCCAAACCATGTTCACTGAACCACCCCATAAAAGTCTCACTTTCATGCACCTTACCCTTAGGAAATATGATAGTGTATTAAGGGGATATATATCAAGAATATAATAATATGAATATTTATATTTTATTTTCAATATAATAATGGTTATATTTACTTCTTATTGTTATTTTATAATTTTTTTTCTTTTGATACAATAAAACAAAACTTGTATTTTTGGGTAATATTCAAATTCAATTAAGGAATTTGTTTTTATGAATTAATGAATTTTTAAAATAAATAATATTTTATTGAAATATTATTATTAAATATTTTTATAAAATATAAATGATCCTATAATTTTTATGAAGTTAAATGTAATTTTTATAAGGGTTTAAAAACTATTATTGTAAAAAAACCTAGTGTTTCACAATAAATGTTGATTATTTTTTTAAAAGTGAAAATTAATATATTTAAAAAATTATTTTGATAAAATGAATATTATATTTTGAATCAAACGTTTTAAATTATCCAATGGTGAATTTTTTATAATTTTCTGAGATAGTCAGATTTTTGGGTAAAAATTAAATACCGTATAAATATATAGTGTGTATTATGACATCATAATGAACCAAAAGTGATGAAATAAATACTATAAAGGATATAAAAGACCAAATAAATGTTTTCTCTTTAAATATATGTGATTTTATTTTTATTTGGTTAATTTTATAAAGAATTTATGAATCCTCCAAAACCATTAATATATTTTAAGGTTTTAAAATAATTCTTTAAGAGTATGACTCCCTTCCACATCAGTAATGGTATTATTATATTATTTTCAGACCTTAGAAATATAAAATAATTAAAACCAATATGAGTTTTTAGAAACCATGGGCAAAAACCATGTTAATATTTGTGTTTATGCTTATTTTATTATATAGAGTCCAAAACCTATGTTTGAGAAATGATAAATAATTCCCCACTCATTTCCTTTATAAAACCACCCAAGATCCCATTTATATTCACTAAAAATACTTTTATCATGTACTTATTATTCTGTCCCTTTTATAGAGTCCTCCTAAGGTTCCACCAATCTCTCTAGAGGCTCATACCAAGCATTTGAAGTCACACTCTCAATGTAAGGGTTCTTTTTTTCTTCTCCTTATTCAAGTATCTTATTTATCTTACTCCCTTTTTCTCCAATTAATAATGTTTGTATATTATTATCCATATCCCCCTTACTTCCCCTATGATTCCTAAATGATTATATAATCCTCTCACTCTCATCAATCCCTTCCATGAACATGTATACACCCACGTTATGATGCCAAAATTCCACAACAATTTTCCATGACAAACAATTGTGTAGTGAATACACATACCCATTTAATATCAAGGGTATTCAACATTATGAAATTGTATTTATTTTATTGGGGAAATAAATGTATTTATTACACACCCCTTGATCTTGTAATAAAATATGATGATGAATTAATCCATGTTGTATGATCTATATGGCACATTTCTGTATAAGAATGAAATGGAAGTGACAAGTGAACCCAAAATTATAAGTGCTCCAATGAATTGGGTAATTTTTTAGTATCATGAGACATCATTTAAGGTATTAGGGAGCGAACCTAATCCATCATGGGACTTTTTCCATCATGATTTATTTTCAGTTATCCCTAACCTATGTCTATGATGAAGTGTTTTAAGTTGTTTCCACATTTCCCCTGTTTTCTTTATGTTATCATGCTATATCATTCCTTGTTGTTCATGTTTATGATTATCACCCATTTTATGTCCCATTTATATTCATATTGTCTAACATGTATTGATTTCTTCATGTTATTCCATTTTATTCCCTTATTGGCCTTTATAACTCACCCCTTTTTTATGTATATCCCCAGGTTATCCCATACAGTTTAAGTACGAAGGAATATTATGAACATGTTAAAGAGTTTTTCAGTAATGATGATATATTCCTTGTTTTAAGTAGTTATGTAATGTACTTAATTCCCAAAGAAACTATACTTTTTGATTTTAGAGGTTATAATATTTGTAATGTTATGTAATAAATCATGAAATAAAGTGTAATAATGAAAAGGGTTGTTATATAAGGTTAGAGAAAAAATTATTTCACATGATTCCTTATTATTATCTTAATCCCTAGTGAACTCCATATCTAAATAATAATAATATTATTATTTACTTGACATGTTCTAAATTCATGGATGAATAAATAATATTTCCTTGAATAAATAAATGAATATTTTCTCAAATAATATTAAATATATCATTTCTCACAGGACCATTAAATATATTCTGTCAATCCTCCATGATATTTATCAGACCTTGAATAATGACTAATTAATTAATTAATTAAATATCACTAAATTATTCATTGATAAATAAATTAAAATTATATTCCCTAATATAGTGAATGAATATTTATTAAATATTCAACTCACATATAAATTCTATCGAATAACTTGTGATTGAATATTTTCAATCAACTCATTATGAATAAATATTAAAATATGTATGAAAATTATATTTATTCAAAATATTAAATTCATATAGAATTTAACTGGGGTTCCAAATACACATAGTGTGTGACCCTCTAGTCCCTTTTCTCAGTGTCATTATGAAATAATGCCTAAAGTCCATGGTTAGCATCTAGAAACAATCCAAGTTACCTATTGAGAAAGAAGTTAAATTTCATAATGAAAAAAGCCACATAAAAATTATATCATTCGAACATGGAACATATATTTATGAATACTTTCATAGTAATTTTAGTTTTTCATCATAGAGGGGAAATATTATGACCTTTTAGTGCAACAAGTACTCTGATAACATTAAGACATACATTGTTACATATAAGAATGATCATGATGTGATAAAATATTAATTAATATTCAATACTATTAATATTCTAGTAATTTAATGTACATAGTATTTATCTCTAGGAAACCAAATAAAATAATATTTACCACCCATATATAGTTTCTTTTGAATACCCACCAATGAATTTACATCAATTAGAGAAACTACCAAAATGAAGACTTTATTTTGTTACATGAAATCAATTTTTAGGAATTCATATTCACTTATCATTTTAATTTATTTTCATTTACTACTTATTTATAGGATAATGATTCATTATTATAATTGAATAACATATCATCTAATTCAATGATTATAAAACCACTTAACTTTGTTTTTATCTTTCTTATGCAATATGTGTCTCTAGAACATTACTTTTATATGAACCCTTATGGAACATGTTCCTATTCAAACTATTTGTCCATATTGAGAATTTATTTTATCCAAGTAAATATTTCTATCACTACCACAAATAGAGATGTTAATTTTTTTATATAAATATAGTATTTCACTTGACTATAAATTTTCTATCTTCGTTATTAATGTTATATCCTTAAAAAACTTTGGGATAATTACCTAAGTTGCACTTTTTTTGATGTAGTTGTTTATTGACATATCCTTAAAAAACAGTTTTCATATAAACACATGTTTTGTGAAATAATGGATTTTTATCATATTATAAATCACATGATATTAATTTTTCATCATAGTTGGCATATAGTTATTGGTTAATGATGCTATTTTCAAAACCAATATAAAAAATATAGTGAATGACTTTACAAGACTTATAAAACTCATAATTGATCCCCATTTTACTAACATCATGGCTCTGATTCATATAATAAAATTTGAGTATAACCAATCCACTCTAAGTTTTCATGACCAATGAATACTTATATGACTCATTATCAATATACCTTTTACTATCATCAGGGATTTGAAGCATATAAGAAAATTTGAATAAATCAACTCTATATTTTCATGATTAATGAATTATTATAAGAGTCATCATCATTTCACCTTTTACTAACATCATGGGGTTGATGTGTATAAGGAAATGTGAGTTTTGGAATAAATCCACTCTATATTTTTATGATCTATGAATGATTGGTTAATATTTTCTTTGGATCACTGAACTAAAGAATATCATATCTTCTGAACAATAATATTCTATTATTCACTTTTATATTTTTAAAATTTTTAAATGAATCTCATTAAGAACATGACTTCACCTCTAGATTCTACTTGAAATAGTTCACACATATCTTGTTGAACTAATTCTATAATCTTTGTAGCTTACCTTTATTTATAAAGGTTTATTTACCTAAATAAATAACTATCTTTCTACTACTAGGTATGAATATTATAGTTTATATTATTCATTTATTCTTAATGATTTAAGTATTACTAAACTATTATTTAAGCATGAGACACTACAAATAACATTCATTACAAAATGAAATAATGTCTCATTGTGTTTAATGAACACATAAGATAAATGTTTTGGTAATAATAAATATAAAATAATAGTTCAACTAAAATCAATCAACATGGAAAAACGAAATTCATGGTCTTATCACTATTAGAATAAGAATCACCCTTCATAGGATACTTGGGAAATTCACCATACTTCTTATAATGTTTCTTAACTTATTTGGTTATTGTATTTTGATAAAAATGTGTAACACACATATAGTATTCAATACCCAAAAAGTAAGACATAAATATCACTTGAAATGATGGATATTATTGAAGTTGAAACCTTCAATTTCTTCTAATTCAATTAATTATAGTTTTTTCTCTTAGGGAACTCTCTTGACACATGTAAAACAAAAAGAATTATGTTTGATGATATCTATATTAACCTTCAATTTATTTAAAGGCATTGCAAATGTGTCTTTAGCATCATACTTTACATTTCACTTTTCACCTTGTCATTATTATTATTTTACATAAGAACTATAGATTTATGTTTTTTTAATTTCTTATCTTATTGGTGAACCTTACCCAAAAGATATTAAAGTGATTTATCCATACTATTAATTTTATAATTATCAATTAAACCAGTGTAACTGGGTGATAAGGATGAGAGAATGAGATATATTGAAAGTTCATGATTTAACTTAAATCCCAATTATTACAATCAATCAATGTACTCTAGAATCTTGAGTACATGGGAATAGCCTAAATTCCATTTTTCAATCCACACATGATCATTGTAATAATAATATTATTAATTTCTCACTTCAGCTTCCCCTCATAATCTTCTTAGAGATGAGACAATATGGTATAACTGTTTATTCCATCATTTTTATTTCATAACTCATCATAAATTGATGACATAATTATAATGTAAACCTCAAATGCATCATCCATGAATCTCTTGTAAGATTAATTTTCACCCTCACTTGCTTCTTGAGGTATCTCATCAGGTAATGGGGACTCCAAGACATATAATTTTCATTTATGTCATAGTACTATATGCAAGTGCATATACCACTCTTTGAAATTATTTCTAGTAAGGATGAAATCATTGTATAATATTTATCATAGTGTTTATGTGAAATTACTTTTCATTTTCTAAAAAATAAAACTTATCATATTAGTACTTTTATCATGATTGGTGATATTAATACATTTTTGATTTATTAATATTAAATTTATCCCACTATTTTATCAAAAACTAGTATCCCTAAACCCCTAGATTAAAAATATTAAGTTTATTGAGTATTTTAGTTGAAAGGATCCTTAAAACCTCTCCTCATAGTCCAAAATATAGAGACACTTCTAATGAGAGAGTTTCAAGTTAGGATTTTATCTGACCAGACACATTAATTCACAACTTATTTATATGTTGATTGAAGTATCAGCTTTAGAAAATATTAACCTTGCATTACTCAACACATGCCTATAAAATTTCACTGATCTAGTTATTCATATTTATTTTATACTAATTTTAGTTAAGTTGAATCACCACTCTTGTTAGAACCCTACAATAGGAGGAGGAATCATCAACTATGGCTATCCAGCACCTCGTACTATGATTTTATTTAAACTCAAGTGATAAAAGGCATTTGACATAATATATACTTTGAGCGATTTTAAAGTATTCTCAGTGACTAAAATCAATTTTTTTATATTTAACATGATTATTCTATGTTATCTCACTCATAACATTACCATTATTTAAATATAAAAAATTCAATGAACATTAATCCAATTTTTATCTATGAATGATTTTTTATTATTCTATGTGATCGTGTAGACATACCCATACACATACCCATAAATAAAAAATTATGCATAAAATAAAATAAAAACATGATCATGATATTTTATAATAGTTGATCCATCGAGCATAAGATGGATCAAATGTCACCCTAAGGGAAAATCCTTTAGTCGCATCAAAATTGATTTGCAGTGCTCACCCCATCTATTGTATCAAACTATTATCTAGTATTCCTCCAATTCTCAGCACATACTAAGTCATGTTTCATCATCCTCATTATTCAATAATAATCACATGCAGGTAAGGGGTTCTTGAGAAATCTGGTTACACATAAACATATCACTTATGGACATGTGAACCCTTATATATATAATAGTCTTGAGGGATGATACACATACCGTCATTTATTAATTAATTATTACAAACCATTGCACATTAAAATAATTAAATAAATAAATAAAATATCATACATA
This sequence comes from Viscum album, assembly GCA_963277665.1. Lineage (NCBI taxonomy): Eukaryota > Viridiplantae > Streptophyta > Magnoliopsida > Santalales > Viscaceae > Viscum > Viscum album. The sequence goes on from OY728152.1 coordinate 1,491,565,718, forward strand.
CATTGGTTGGTCTAAACTCAAGATCTTTCGGTATGAAATAAAATTGAAAAATAAAATAACTTTTTTAATTAATTCTATTTGAGGAAATTAATTATGAATTATAAAAAATTAAACTATTTTTAATTCATAATATGCTTATCGCATGATCTAAAAAATGAAATCATTAAATTCTGACTATTTTTAAAATACTTTTTCAATTTTTTTATACTTTTTTAGGCTTCCTAGGTATTAAAAAAACCCCAAGAGGGGTTTTTGGTGGGTCGGTGGAGCAATGCAACCCACGTGCACATAATATTGAGGTAGTTCATGCCAAAGGGTTTCACTATTGTTATTTTTTTTAAAAATTAGTCTCCTACGTCAAAATGGGAGTATCCTTTTCTAAAATTATGGGTGGTTTTTCCTACCCACCATTTTTTTATTTGTATTTTTATTTTTTTTCCATTTTTTCTATGTATAACAGACTTTTTTACAACTCTTTCCTACATATGCAGACTAATTCCTATTCCCATAAAATTATATCGATATGTTGGACTAGCACCAGTGACTAGCTACCAAATATCACCATTGGCAATCCTCCTCTCCTATATATAATAAATAATATATATATATATATATATATAAACACACACATATTTGTTTTATATGATTTTTAATCCTAAAAATCTATTTTATAATATTTGGATGACCATATATTGGCCATTCAACCTTATTTAAAAGTTTAATTTTTAGAGTTGAGACCATAATATTACCTATACTAAAATTCATGAAAATTTAATTTTAATTTCTATATAAGCAATCACATGGTAGTTTTGACGCCACTTGTTCATACCAGGCATATAGAAAAAGCCTAAAAGAGTGAAAATTGAAATATTTACTATTTGATTGATGTCACAATGTCATATTCAGTGAGGCACCACTGAGTAATCAACTTGGGGATATCATTTGATTTAATTAATCACAAAAAAATAAAATTGAAACCACACCTCATTTGATTTTAATCGAAAACATGTTCTTTTCATTGTCAATGATTGTTTATCAAAGGAACCCAATCCAAAATAATATAGATCATCCAAACATGATTCAAAAATATTAGTTCTATTGTAAATAATCAAAGGCACTTTAGACATCAACATGATCATGCTAGCACTATTTCATTAATCCGAGATGCGATTCTTGGATCAGGGTTCACAGAGCATCATTTTCTATTTATGGAACTTAAGAGAGATAATAGAAATTATATCAAAATAATGTAAGAAATTTTCACTTGAATTAGGATATAATTTTTAATTATATAGGTAGGTTTAACTTGTGAAAATTTTACTTTGGCCCTTCATTAGGTCAACTATTCTAAATTAAACCATATTTGACACTTAAGACCTAGTTAATCTATCACAAACATCATAAATATTTTATCACTTACTTATAACATCAAAATAATGTTACATGATAAAATATGGCCCACAAAATCAACTTTTTTCTCCCATAAAATATTTAAAAACCCATAAATTTATATTCATTCATAAAATATTTTTCTTTTGTATTCACTTAATATCTTATGAATACATTAAGTTAATAAATTCAATACTTATTATTATAAACTTGAATAATATATAATTTATGTATTTTCTTATAATCATTCAAAATTGGACATTACTTAACCCCACTATGGGGCCCATCATTTCCTAAACTCCAATTCATTAGAATTGGACAAGCTTCTAAATACAATTTGTGTGTGACCCTCTAGATCCATATCTTAATACTGGTGTGTTATACTCATAGACCAAATGTGGTATATAGAAAAACATCATTACCCCTAAGGAGATAAGGTTTATTGATAGAAATAATGAACACCTAAGAAAACACTCTATGTAATATATTCTCTTTATCTCAAGATATTGTATAAAGTAGGATGGAAAACTTGTGTCTCCATCATTACATGATTTATTTATTATTTTAATTACCATTCATGATAGACTTGCCTTCTTATATAATGTCCAATAATTCAATGAAGGTATTACAATCTAGGTTAACGAGGCCCGATATATATATTCATCTACTTAGAGGAAAAATATAATATATTGATCATTAAATCAGTCCCATACCACCAATAATGCACTAGGCCTAAGCTACCTCCCCCAAAACATAAATGTCATAGGTTTCATCTTACATCAAAGTACCCTATCAAATGATACACATTGATAATGATCTCAATTCAAGAGACTAATACACATGTTCATAGATAGTAACATCCAATTACACCCAAAACACATGGTGTTCTTATTTGAATTTCAGTCATCATGGTTGCCACTAAGTGAGATCTCCAATTCTTAAATTCATGAGATGGAGTCTTAAGGCTTATGAACCCAAAACACCAGATGGTCAGACATCACCTATGACTTGTCAGTATGATTTACATAGACTGTATGACATATGTTTAACATTAATATAATAGTATCTTGAGGTTATCATTATAGATGAGAACTATTATAAGCTTTTGATATGAAAAATAACCCAAGTACATAACCATGTAAATAGTGCACACAGAAGTAACAAAACTTTTATGGTAAGAATACATCATGCATAAATCTCTATATACTTTATATGGTAGTTGAAAATTGATTTTAAAGTTTGGTCTAAGGAACCCACTATTACAAAAATCCTCAAACCTCACTTCATCCCAATATCTAAATTGCATATAAGCTATCCTGCTCGATCATGAACATGAGACCTCATCCCTACTTAATCCTACAAAAAATGAGCTTTTTTAGGGTACACAAGTTCCATGGTCACTCAAGTAGGGTTAGAGTAAAAACAAGTGGGGGGAAACCAACATGTTCCCAAACATAAATTATATAGGAGTGTATTCACATTTGATTTTCTTAGAAAAAAAATCAATAAGTACATGAGTGAAAAAAAATCATTGTCGATCCTAGGGTCTAACATGTCACCCAAGATCAATTGTACCTACTTTGATCAATACCAGATGTCTTTAAACATGAGGCATGTGATTCTAAGGTTTGGATAAAAATCCACCCATAACATCAACATAATTACACATGATCATTCATAGGGAAGATCATCCCATCCTGATCATCTCATATACACATCTCATTTTATCATTGGGTGGTAGAGTGTTCCACTTATCCATATTATTTATTTTTTTGGTGCGATCATAGATCCTAGGAGTCATCCTAGGCATCTTATAAAATATCAAATCATTACTAAGTCCTACGAAACATCCTAGGTATCTCATATTCCATAAGGTATACTACCAGATCCTAAACACATCCTAGGAATCTGATATATCCTCAAGTACATTCATTAGATCCTAGGAACATCCTAGGAATATCACATATCTTCATGTGCCGCAACCAGATCTTATTAATCCAAGGTATCTCATAAAATTTCAACATGAAGCATAATTATAAATACTAGGCATCCTAGAAATCCAAAATTTCATTACCAAGCTTAATTTTAGATCTTAGGCAACCTAGGAATATAATGTAATATCATCAATAATAATGCTAGATCATAGGGAAATATCCTGGGAGACTTATATAACATCACATGGAATAACTCCAGATCCTTTAGAATCATCCTAGGCATCTTACATATAAATTTTAGGGGCATGCATCCACCTGATAGTATCTCATATAAATATCAGTGTAAGGGAGAACCATATGATGAGCCCATCACACATCTACTAGGATGGACTCTTGGGTAGAAACATATAACTTTACCATAAATTCTTTATCTATAAGGTTCCACCCAAAATAAATGATATAAGCTCCTCTACACTACCCCTCTCGAGGGTCAACATAAGGCTTGGGCACCCACAGAGGTCCCCTAGTCCAATTCAAAATCAACTCTATATGGTCCCCTCTATCTCATTATCATCTCTCAGTACAAGCCTATTACTTAGAAGATACAACATCCCTCAACATTACCATAATCATGTCATGGTCTCACCTACCTTATAGAGTAATCCACATCAGTTTCACTCTAGAGGGATGGTGTAATTCCTAACTCACTTCCCATGCTATTCTAGGTTGGTCCACTCACCCAACATATCATAAATTTACCGAGGGCATATCCACCCTATTAATCTCATGTTAGAGGGGTAAGATCATTCTCCCTACTTGTTAACCAACAATTCCAATGACTATAAGGCACATCATTGTTCCATCATAGCATACGTAGGCCAATCAACCCAATTCATCACTCATATCTCCTCAAGAAAACTAAGGCACTAATCTAAGACCCATTTCATTTAATCTATTTCATTTTATTCATTCCCATTTATGGAGCATGTATCTAAGGATCATATTTATAATTAATCTATTTTTCAACAATGGGTTATACATCCCTAGTGCCCAAAGTCCCATCATGTCCCACGACACTTGAATTTTATTCATAAGCATTTTATTTTAATGAAACAATTTATTTAATTAAAATAGTTGATCATCTATAATGACAAGACCACATATTACATGCACATTCCAATAAGCATAATCCATAGGGAAATGATCAAGGACCACCTAACTCATATGAAGTTATTATCTTTAAGCATATCCCAATCACCACATCTTGATCTTGTCCAAGCTTCATCGACACTCATCTCATGACTCGAGATCCCATCTCAAGCCATAATTCCCGATTCATCAATTATAATAATTTATAATCAATTTTAAAATTTAATTAAAATATGAATAATCACCTAAAACTCACACAATGGTTTCTAATTGTTGGAATCATGGCCAATGAGGTGTGATCTACTCTCAAAAAGCACTCAAACCTAAGTCACAGAAAATCCCCAGTACCCATCATAAATATATCCATAAATTTAATCAATTAAAATTGAAAACCCTAAAAAAATACATAGGTTGAAATATATTTATCAAAATGAAATGAAATGGAAGGAGTTCATCCCCATAAATTGTCATCTAGACAAGTAGAGAAAAATGACCATAATAATGGGATGATTCTCCCATGATCCGGTTGAAGAATCAATGAACCCTAAGTCAACATATCTGAAATCAGCAGATAACAATGAGGAGGAATAATAGAGGAAGATAAGAGAAACCATACAACAAATCCACCATAAATTTAAAAAGAGAACACCCCATTTCAAGGGGGAATCAAAGGAGGAGTAAGGGCACCCTTCAGGTTTGGTTACGTGTGAGGGAGAAGAAAGGAGGGGGTTTAAAAACTCATAGGGGAAATCATTAAAATCCATTTTTTTAAAATATGGGTAGTCACATGGTTATCACATGATTTACCAAACTATGAACCAACTATGTGGATCACACTATCTTGAGCCACACACCCTCACACATTTTAACCAAATAGTTTACCAAACAATGCTTCAATAATGTAGATCCCTCTAAAACTTGAATTTTAGGTTTTCCTTATTTTTCTATGAGATTGAAAAAATTGTGCACTAATAACACAAGAAATAACATCCCATACGGTTTACTTGAATGATTTCCCTTAATAATATGGTATCTGTACAAAAGGGAAAACCCATTTAGAAATTAAAATTTTAACCCAAAACTGATTATGATCACCCAAGCACTAGATACACCTCCTAAGACTTGATCCACATCCAAAAAAATTTCCTCAAGATACTCCAAGTCACAAAATTTTGATTCAAACCCCGATTCTCAAAACATCACTTTCTTTATAGTAAAAAAATTAAAATTTCCCATGAATTTCAAAACCCATAATGACATAGGTTATTACAAGCTCCAAACCATAACACTTATCATCCCAAGGAGTATTGGTGGTACTTAAAATATAAATCACAAACTATCACAATCATCAGTCCATGATTAACTCACCATAATTTATCACTAAATAAAAGACGAGACTTAATTATGAAACTCCAAAAATGAGGCATATTTTTCATCAAAACCCAATCCACTGGCTCATTTTCATTTCCAACACTGAGACAAAAATCAACTGTACCCATATATTAGAATACATTCAAGTTATCTTAAACCAATTCACTTCTAGGCTCATGGTGATCCCCACTATAAGTCTCTAATCATAAAGTCCAATTCCGAACCATGGTTTTACTTACCATTAGAATCATCTACCAAAAAAAATTCTCATTAGTATAATGATACTCAATGAAATTTCCATCTCATCATGCCCAATTTCATGTGAAAACACTGATTGATACTCATTTGGCTTACTTTTCCCAAAAACACTCAGCTTCACCCACTAACGCATAATCAAATCACTCGATCATGATGTTATAAATCCCAGAGGCATCACGTGATCATCCACATCATCAAAACTAGGCTCACATTCCTAACAAAAAACCATTCCCCAATTCATGGAAATCTCATAATGTCAGAAACACCTCACTCATGCCACGTCATACTACTTGATCACCTTCCACTCAGGTGTTATTACAAAATATTAAGGATCTACCTATGCTCTAGCCAATATATATATATATAAAAGATCATACTATATAGGATCATGATCCACTATATTATTAAGAACCACTCTCAAAATCAATAGGGTCAAGCAACACACTGATTATTCCCTCAAAACACAACCTTGATAGCAAAGCACCAGAAGTTCTTTACATCACAAAAACTAAAGGCATATCCATTCCTACACCATATATATAACAACATTTCCTATGATTTAATCTCATAACCTGAATCATATATTGATGCTCAAAATTTCTAAGGGAACTCAAAATTATATGTTAAACCCTCTCTTAGGTTACCATTTTATGTTATATCTCATCTTGACCACAGTAGAAAAAACTCCCTATTACTCAATCATAGCATTAAACTCACCAATATCCTGAGCCACATCTCAAGGGCACAAGGATATCCCATCAATCCCATAAACCACATATCATATAGGCCCCTACTCATAGAGAAACATCTATGATCTCATCTCAATATCACAAGGAAAGTCTCATTCCAAACACACCCACTTTAGGGTTCTCATGTATATATATACCAAATATTAATCCTGTGCCAAATAATCTACACACTCTAGGGCACTAATCCTCACCAGGAATCTACATACCAGACTACCCCCTTGAGGATCATGATCTAATTTGTGTACACATAACAACATCACCCTATGAAGATTCATATTGAATATAATCATTGTCATATGGTTTGATTTTGTAAAATATCTCCAAGAAGCAATATAAGAAAACATCATATGGGTTGTTATTGACACTTTATAAGTGAACAAACATCCTAATCACCCACAAGGGGTTAATCATAAAGGAATCCAATGCTTGTAATCACCTACTAAGGATTCTTATACATCCCTTACATAAAGGGACTGTATATTCATTTTCAAGGATCTTCCCTCCCTAATATCCACATGACCTATCACCAGATAAAATACATAATGGTTCAATTAAGTAGAATTCCACCGATAATTTATATGGGAAAGCACCATATAATTGTTTATTAACACTTTAAAAAACTTAAATTTCTTATCAGTGATATAAATAACATGAAAACATATGAATTTAATGTCATCCCTACATGGAAAAAATGATGCATGTACATAAAAATATTTCCAAAGGTACAAGAGCCAAAAAACACAATAAAAGTTTCAATAAAAACATCATATTTGAATGAATATCTCAAAAGTAACATAAAAAACCAATAATAACTATCCCATATCCCTGATAACCTATACTTTTCACCCAAAAATGTGTTCACAATGCACCATTCTGAGGTCCATCAAAAGTTTGTAAACTTCCCTATTTCTTATCTACCATATCCCAAAATAGCTGGATAAAGAAAAAGTTGTTTTGATACTACTTTGTAATACCCCGCTATCCCTGACACTTATCTGTCTCCGAAACAAGGGTTCCATGTTACCTAAAGCACACCTCCCAATATATCAGAGGATACCAACTAGTAATGAGGGTCAAAGGCATTACCATGGGAATAATATACACTCATATTAAAGTAAAAACAATTGAAAACCGAAAAATAACCATATCTATAATTAGAGTACACATAATTAATAAAACATATCCATGATATAATAAATATAATGTAGAATATGGTCATAAATCATGACTGATCACCCACTATGTCATCCACATATAAAAAATAAACAAATGAAATAAAAATATAAAAGTGGCTATAATTCCATCCCCAAGCCTCACCTCATCCAAATCTTCAGACTCCATATGAGCTGTCTCACTCAATCATGGGCATGTGGCTTCAAACCTACCTGAACTTGTGAAAAATGATGTCTGATCAGGTAACCAAGTGCCTTGGACACCCGATAAGGGTGTTAGTACAACTAAATAGGGCCCCAACAATAGGGTCCCAAACATAACCAGTATAAAAGTACATGTCTATGTGATATGCTCCGTAAAAAAAAACAATAACTATGAAAGAAAAAATAAATAATAACTATGAATCCTTAGGTTCTAATGCGACACCCGAGATTGATCATACCTGCTCTGGACAGTGCCAGATGTCTCTAAGAATAATTCATACCTTTATAAGGGTTGAAAAAAATCTTATCATAATAATATTATAAGTATAAATGGTCACTCGGAAGTCATAGTTTCCCATAAGAATCATGACAGATATGCATCTCATTTTATCATTAGGGTCATATCGTCCCACCCATTCATATAATTTATTTATTTTTAGGTGTGATCACCAGATTCTAGGAGACATAATAGGAATCTAATAAAACATCACATCATCACTAGATCCTAGGAAACATCCAAGGAATCTCATATGTTACAAGGTATAATACTGGATTATAGGAACATTCTAAGATTCTCATATATCTTTAAGTGTAATAAATAGATCCCTATAACACCATAGGAATATCACATATCATTGTATACAATGACTAGATCCTAGAAATATCATAAAATGACATCATCAAGAATAACATTAGATCCTAGGCATTTCGTACATCATCACCAGGCATAAAATTATATATTAGGAAACCTAGAAATTTCATATAATATCATCAGGAATAACTCCATATCCTAGGTAATAATCCTATGAATCTTATATAATAATCTTATTCTTAACATCAGATCCTAGGGAACTATAATCAACATCTTATATATAAATTTTGGGGTCTAAAATCCACCTATCATTATCTCGTATAACTATCATTGTAAGAGGAAAATATAACTAATCCCATCACAAATATCCTAGGTTAGCCTATCAGGTGTAAAAACTTGCCCATCATCGTCAATTCCTGATATCTAAGGTGTCACCCAAAATCAAAAATTCAAGTTACTATGTACCACCCATTTTTAGGGCCAACATAAGTCTAGGGAACCAATTGAGGTCCCCTGGGCCATGTAATAGTTCACACACCTTGCTTGGGTTCCTCTGTCTCATTCTAATCTATTGGTCCAAGCCTGTCACTCAGAAGGCATAATGCCCCTCCTCATTACTGTAGTCATGTAATGGAATCACTTTCCACACAAAAGAATCCACACCAATTTAAATCTAGAGGGATGGTGTAATGCCCATATCACTTTACATTTTACACTAGGTTGGTTCACTCACCTAACCTATCATAAATATACCCATGATATATCTACCCTTGTACTCTCATTCTAGTGGGGGAGGAGCACTCACAACACTCTACAATAAACTATTCTAATGATTATAAGGAATCCCATTATTTCATCATGGCCAACTCAAGCCAATAATCCCAATTAATCACTCATCACTACTCAAGGGAACTAAGGAACCTATCTTAAACCCATCACATTATATCCATTTAATTTTATTCATTCCCCTTTAGGGTCCATGTATCTCAAGGCCCATATTTATAATTAATCACCTGATCATCAGTGGAAAAAATATCACTAGTGTCGAATGGCCCATTTTGGACCATAACACTTTCAATTTATTCATCATAATTTAATATTAATGAAACAATTTATTTAACTGAAAATATTGTTATCATTTAGTGGTGAGACCACATACCATATTCACATGTTGACAAAAATAAACCATAGGGAAATGTTTTGGTAAGATGTAGACTATGTTAAAAAACAAAATGATTGATGAGATTCTACAATTCACACAATGTATCACATTTCACTATGTTCTTCATTGACACAGGAGCTAAGATATACAATTTCAAGATTCATTGTATCGAGATTTAAAAATTCACCTTTTTGAATCCCTTGAGTACCACACACATGCACACTACATCACACTTGGGTGGAATTTCCCTAGGTGATCATTAGTCCATAGGACCTGACATATGACAAACCCCATCTTTAGGATTGATCAACAAACAATAAGTACTTTGAAGCATCTTCAATGGATGTAATTGAATTTTTCACACACTTTGTCTGACAAGAAAATCCCCAAGTCCACATCGAATCATCAAACATGGATGGAATTTTCTATAAGAAATTTCTCAGTCTTTAGGACTTGAAATATATCTTGGGTTTGTCATATATTAGTTCCTATGGACTGACCATCACCTATAGACAATTCCATCTAAGTGGAAAAATTTAGTGTGGGCTTGGTGCATTTCTTGTTAGGTATAGTTTTCCAAAAAATCAATGACATCGATTAAAGATGATTTAGTATAAATATTTTTTATTGATTGATTATTGATATGAGGTTTTTCATTTTTCAGGTTCTACAGACGGACAATCGCATAAAGAAGAGAATACCATACCTCTAATCCACAATAAAACTCCTAAGAGACCAACCCATTTTGAGGGATAATTGAAGAAGAATGCTGTAGGTGGTCATCCTAAATAAGGCATGCCTGAGGGGGAAGAAAAAATGGTGAGGGGTTAAAAACTAGAAAAGGGAAATGGAAAAATCTCAATTTTTTTAAGAATTTTGGGCAGTCAGATAGTTACCACATGGTTTTACAAACCTTTCACCAACAGTATAGATCTCGATACCTCAAGCCACACCCCCATACAAGGTTTACCAAAATGTGTTCCAAACATGAATATACATCTGAAACATGAATTATAGGTTTTTTAGGGTTTTTATACAACTGTGTACAAACCATGAACTAATAACCCAAGAAATACCAACATGCATGGTTTATATGAATGGTTTACCCTAACAGTGTAATAATTGTGCAATATAGAAAAACCCTTTCAAAAAATAAAATTTTGAACCAGAAGCTTGTAATTCTCACCCAATCACCCAAGACACCTCTCATGCCTCAATCCAAATCCAAAAATATCTCCTCAAGATTCTTAAATTCTTATAATTTTGATCTAAATCTCAAAACATGCCCTACCCCTAAGTCAAAAATTCAAATTTCTCATGAATTTCATAGCCCATAACGACTCGAGGTTTCACAACTAATGTGCCAAACCATGTTCTAGAGAACAATATATATAGACATATATTTATAGGGGTTTATTAAATATAATCATGGTACATAAATTGAAAATCTATTGATAAATACAAGATAAAACAATTCAAAACCAAATTTTCACTTATGTCATATGGAATGAAATCTCTCTAGGATAATGTTCCAAGGGACAAGAGGAGATTATTGTCATAAATATATTTCTTTGTGTTTAAGTTTTTGGAATATATCTCATATTCCATAATATGTACTAATTTTTGATACCACTTATGCATGGGGTATAATGGGAAAATATTGAACATAACTAGGAGAACTTCACATGCATGTAGATATAAATATTTGATAATACTTGAGAAAATAGACAAGGATAAGTTTCTAGTAAATAGATAAATTATAATAATAGTGCTCAAGGGGATATAAAACTAGTCTTCCTTCAGATCAATTTGATCTAAAATCATAGTGTGGCTAAAGTAATATTAAAGAAAAACTTATTAAAAATAGTGGTTTCCTATCTACATATACTAAGTATGTTATAGAATCTGATGTAGATTAAGAATAAGTTTATAAATGTTTTTTTTCTTGGATATGGTTTTATGTTATATTCCAAGTTTTCCATAAGCTAATAAATAAAAAGATAAATACTCATGGATATCAATTCTTGAGGGATTTTATCAAGATATAGGCCATGATTAGACTATTTCCATATAGACATGTGACAATCCCAACATAATCCGAGAAAACATGGAATGAGAAGAACCTATAACCATGATTATTAGAAGCATGTTTAACATGTGAGAGATAAATAATTAGTTAGTAGTTGAATCTTGTGAAAGTTAGAGTTTGTTGGAGTTGGTTCCCTAAAACCAACCAAATTTATACTTTAAAGTTCCCAAATATTCTAAGTCAAGAATATTAATGAATATAATATCACATGATGATTTTTATTCTATGTAACATTAATGTGATAATTTATTTAAAGTATTTATTTCTCCAAAAGGTTGTAGCAGTTCTCTAAAATATTGAGAACCTTTAACTTCTATGAAACAATTCCTAAACATATGTTATATGGTAACATGAAATATATCTAATGGTACCCAAATTATGATAAGCTATCAGGAATTGGAGTCTCATAAACAATTATACTTATTATAAAGTTCACATTTGTTAATATCCAAGAAAAGGTGGTTATGATAAAATTCTTTCCAATATGAATTCTATGTGCTGTGTGTAATTGTATATTCATATTCATATTCATAAATGTTTGTAATGGTCTTTAGGTTTGATATTATTATTAATGTTCATCATGAGTAATGTACTTTGATTTATTGATAAAAACTACGATGGCATATTCTCGTAGGTGTATCATAAGTTATATGACATTAATGAATATGTTAAGGAAGGATATATCCCTTTTGATTTAATATAAAATGATATCTCGGGCCCTTTGATTGAAATAGAACTGTCTAATTAAATACATGAAAATTGTGGTATATCAATGAGTTCATTTTATGTAGTCAAAGAAAGATATAATAATCATATAGGTTGATGACATGAGTATACATCATGTTTGATGAGATATAAAGACAAATGGATTATATTACATAGTGATCATTCATTTGAGTTTGTTGGCATTGTAACATTATCTTCCTTCTCTATGGGTGCCTTGACATATTTCTAGATATAAGTCTTGTGCTTTTGGCTGCCTCACACAATTCCATTGAGAAATCAGCATAGAGGGTCACACACTAAGTGTATTCATGAATCTCAGTTTAATTAAATTTGAATTTTACATTAGGAATATATATTATTCTCAAGACCTAGGAATAATAATTATTCAAGTTATGTTGAACACAAGTATTCATTCTCTAATTGTATTTGAGTTAGAATATATATGTGAGTTAGATATCAAATAAATATTTATTCATAAGTTCATGGATATAATATTTATTTATCTATTTTTTATTATTCCTAAGGTAATAAATAAATAAATATTATTCAATAGTTAGTGAATGTATTAATATAAATATTTATTTAATTATGTGAATATAAAAAAAATATTTATTCACAACTCCCTAAATATAATATTTATTGGAATAAATATTTACTTTGTAGTTAGGGAATATAATATTTATTTATCAATTGAAATAATAATTTAAAGATGTTTATTTATTTAAATAAATATTTATTATTCAAAGTTCGATAAATGTCTTAGAGGATTAATGGGTTGAGTTAAGGTTGTATGTAGAAATGATATATTTTATTTAATGTCACTTAAATAAATATTGATTGATTTTTTTAAATGATATTTAGATATCTACAAGTTATCAAACATCATGGAATATAAAAATAATAATATTATTATTAATTGACATGGGTTTACATAGATTAATAAAATTAGTTAAGGGACTTTGTGCAATAAATAATTGTCTAAACCCTAAGGATATATCCCAACTTATACTATTTTCTATGGAAATGATTTTTTATGCACGAAATTTTTTCTCAAGAGATTTCCCTCAAGGGAAAAAGGATTTTCTTGAGAACACTCAATAATGAGATCTCATCATCCTCCTCCTCCCAATAAAGACTAAGGGAACAAGAGAAAATCCTTCAAAACCAAAGTTATTCTTGTTGTGATCGATGATGAATGATGCATGATGATCATATATTCCATGATAGCACTCGAAGTTCCATCAATGACATTCTAATATTCACAGATCATGTGTTGATACCACTATAGGGTTCTACTTTGGATACCTCACCACCTCGACAGTATGAAAATAAGGTCAATTTAATCACCAATGAAGAAATAATTGTAAATCCAAGTTAATTATTTTTTATATATTATATGTTAAAAAATATTCTCATCAAAGATTTTGGGGTTGCATTCATCTAGTTTTGAGGATTTATCTAAAGAAATCGATTTAAAAAATTATTAGGAATGGTACCAACACACTTCCTCTATACCCAAAAACCTTAAACTTAAAGTGTAGTTCTTGTAATGTAGGATATATTAGAATATAATGGGTTTTCCTTATATTTGATATGTTTGTATAACATGATTAAAGTGCTCAATTTTTTTTATTATAGGGGAAGTAAACATGGTAACATTGATCCTTTATCAAAAAATTATATCTCTGGTTAAAAAAATATATTCTAATATCTCTTGGAGAGACCAAAGAGTTTTTAAAAAAAATCCTATCCCTAGAATTTTAAAACAACCAATTTTTTTTAAAATGTGGTTGAAAATTATAATTATTAAGGGAATTTAGAGGTATTGATGAATCAAATGCATATTAAAATATACTCACAAGATTCTAAACACGAGGATAATATGGAATCTAAAACTGATGAACTTAAATCCCAAATTAATAGTTTGAAAATTCAGTTTAGTTAAATTGAAATAGACTTAGGTGGGAGAGAAAAAGGAAAACTACCTAGTACCACTAAAATTAATCAAAGAAAAAATCCCAAGCTATAATAACTATAAGACGTATCAAACAAAAAATAAATCTAGGGAAAAACTTGAGGAAGTTGAAATGGAAAATTTAGATAAATATGAAATAAAAAAACAATAAAATAATAATGATGAAAACGTGTAAAAAAGTAAAAAATAATCATACTTTTGAAAATTCACTTGACAATAATCAACTAATTTAAATTAAATAGAAAATAAATAAGGTGAAAAAGAGATATTTTATTAAGTAAAAATATATGAACCCACATATATTATATATTTACACCCCACCCATTACATACCCTTAAATAATTAAACAAAAAATGATTATCTTAATTTTATCAAGTTTCATGAGATACTTAAATATATTAATGTAGACATTCCTTTTTACTGATGTATTGAATAAAATTGCAATTTGTTTGAAATTTAATAAAATATTTTTGGCCTATGAGTGGAACTTGAAGGAGATTTCCACTACTAAACTCATCGAGGAATGTAATACTATTTTATAAAATAAGATACATTTAAAATTATAATACCTAGAGAGTTTTATAACACCATATATGATAAGAGAGAGTGATGAGAAAAATTATTTTTGTGGCTTAAAATCTAGTGTCAATATTATTACTTTAACCATATTTTGACACTTTTGTTATAGGGAATTGAAAAACACTTTGGTTTCACTCCAATTGGTTGATAGATCCATTACTTAGCCCATTGGTGGGATGGATTACCTTTTAATTAAATTATGGAAACTCACTTTAGCCACTGATTTATTGGTTATTGAGATAAAATGTGATAAAATGATTCCAAAAATTTTGGGAAGACCTTTTATTCTACTAGAGGTGTTGCAATTAATGTAGCAATGGGTATGTTAATTTTTTTCAGTTTGGTGGTGAAAAGTGGAGTTTAATATCTTTATAAGATCCACACTTGAGGTGAGTTGTATGATGTGTCCAAAGAAGTATTTCGAGTTAAGGTTAGGGAGGATACTCATAACCCTTATGAAATCCCTTTCACTTAAACCCAACATGGACTTTTAATTACACATTTATCATCCTAAAATTTTCATATCAGGGGTAACATGTTTCTAAACTCCAAATTCATTTTTTTTATTTTTGAAATCCACTTTATGGGGTAGTGGTAACCTCACATACAAATACTTTCCAAGCCACCAATATTTCAAGATTAAATTAAAACACAAGAAACCAAACTCATGACCTGATTGAAACATAGTAACAAAATTTTAAATTAAAAAAATCTTGCATCAAACCCATCACCATTGGGACACCTTGGGACATGGATCCTCAAGAAACAATCCTCCTCGAGCTACACCCATAGACATCAAACCATGTCATCATCACCATCATCTAACATCATCTACAAGACCCACTGGCCATTATCATCAAAACATCAAACCCTCATGACATAAAGAATCTTCAACCAGCTATCGTATTTACACCATGTCATCATCTTCCCCATCTGAAGACCATCATCATAATCTTATCTCCAGCATCGCACAAATCACCACATTGATGAATAAACACCGACTAACTAATCAAACCAAAAGAAAAATGAACTCCATAAATTTTGAAAAACCAATATTGAACAAAACCATCTCAAAGAGGTTAGAAACTAGAATCAATCCTGAAATTCGTCGTGCCCAGGTGGTAACATGTTTCTCACTAGGTAAAAAATGTTTCCAAGCCTCTAAAGTTGAGGTTAATTCTGAAGTAAGTACTGATCCTTTGAAAGTTGAAAAGATTTCCTCACCTTTAATAAGTGTCCAAAATAGTTATCTAAGTAGAATATCATAAGTGGACAATGGGTATTTTATGTTTTCAAAAGAAGTCCAAGAGAAATGCTTCTAATGAATAAGGTTAAAGATGTATTGGTTAAACATGTTGAAGTGTCTTTATTAACTAACATGGAAAGCAATAGTAAGAGGACACTTATACCTAGTGATTATGGGTAATATTCAAGGAACTATTGTTAAGGAATTAAAACATAGATCTATATGGGTGAAAAAATATGATTTTAATTATTTTAATATATTTTTTCCATTTTTTATTTGTTTTAGTTTTTATCAACTCTTTTTTTTCTATTTATTTAAATACACATGAATCATCCACTCTTTTTTTCTTGGAATGATAACTACCTACACTTATATTATTTGATTTTATATGAATAGAAACCACTAAAGATATAATCTTGTGAAATATCATATTCTCTCTTGGATGATCCTCTAAATTATTTGAAGAGGTTTTTTGAAGGGGTTTTGGATTTTTTTAGGCCACAAAACATTGCAGAATTGTTTTTATGGCTCTGAACACCATTGAATATCATATTTAACTCAATTCACTATTATATCTTACATGTTATTTAATCATTTGTTTTTAATATTTAATATGTTTATCTTTTAGTTTCTTGAATGAAAACAACCAATATGATTTTTTATATTTAAGGAAGGCTTTTCCCAAGGCAGGGATTCATAGATAGTTGTTTGATGACATTGAGGATTAAATATTTCACTTATATTCACTTAAAAATTTCTTTTATTTTTCTAAAACATCAATAATTCTATTAAATATCAACTGTTTTACTTTTAAAGACCACAATGGGAGAAATTAGACTAAAAATAAATTAAAAAATAGAGTGATCCTCATGTATTTACTCAAAGGAAAATGTTGCAACCAAATAAATTAGTATTTATTTTCTTAAATTCACTTTACTCCTTTTCTTTGAAGCATATTAAAATTAATTTGAATTTTTTAATTGTTAAATGTTCATTCTGTTTATGATATCATTTGAATGAACTTTTATGTGATTAAAATGTGATTTTTTTTGGAATTAGATCGATAAATACACACCCATATTAGGATTTAAAATTAATGAAAATGTTTATTTTTAATTATGGGGTAATGATTACATATTTATCATGGACCATGGTCAAATAGAATTTTAAATAACTTTTGAATGTAGCGTAGGGGTGAATAACATCATTTCCCAAGGAGTGTGTGGTGTCTCTTCACTAATATCATTCAATTATTAATATTTTTTAATGTTTCTTTTTAATACTAAAAAAATATATGTGAGTCTTCATGTTGTTTTTTCATTGAAATAAAGTTTGAAAATTCTAAACAAGTGTAAGTGGGGAAATGGGCCAGTACAAGATTATGAAAACACAGGTCCTTCACTATCCAAATTGATTGCTTAAGACCTGTGGATAATCTAATAAATATTATTCATGGATCACCAAAATCATCTTAATTTGTAAGGCCTAGTGTAATTTTGGAAATATCCTAGGCACACCAGGTCTCACATCCTCCATGGTGTTAGGTGATGGACATTCCACATTCGTAGACAATCCAACACCCTTCACCCATTCCCAATTATATAATGTTCATCCCTCAATCCAAACAACTCTAATCGTAAGAAATTTAGTTAGAGAGAAGGTAGGGTGAATTATATTTTATAAAGTAAAAATTCTAATTTTCATAACCCCATTATGTATATTAATTAGACTGACACGTCATCTAATTATTAGAGTTTATATATCATGCAGGGATATCATCTAAATATCAGAGTTTATGAAAGTTTAGAATAAGTGAAACTTTTATATAAAATTGCACAATGAAAATAGAAACTTGTAAAAACAAGTAATATGAAAATTTATAAAATTAGAAATAAAAACATATAGAAATTTTAAAACAACAATCCACAGTTTAACCTTTAGCATTAAGGAAGTATTTAACTCGAAATTTAGGCATCCAATGTTTTAAAAAAAACTATAAAGGTATGTATTTCTTAAATAGGAAATCCCTTGATCAAGATGATCAGAATAACTCTGTCTTTATATCCCAAGAAGTCCTCAATCAAGAAGATCAGACACATATCTATCTTCCTATCCCTGAAATCTCTCGGTCAAACCTGACCATACATAGTGAATTCAATAAAAAAAAGTTTTAATGAATTTAAAATCCACACATGATTGCCTTAAAAAAACTCTGTAACTATAAAAACAAGCATTCAAATAACAAGACGTTACAAAAATCTACAAAGAAGCTTCATATTGATTTAGTTTCAGAAGTATTCCCTTCCACCTCCTTTAACAAACCTATATTTATAGGAAAATCTCCAATAACCATATGTCATGATTCTTAGAGTTGGTTACAATGGAATCATATGAAATCTTCCTTCACTTGGAATTTTCTGTTCAAACTTTGTCCAATTCTCATTTTGGTATCATCATTACAATGAAGTTAAATGTTCCATTCAGTAGAGTAAAATTATTTTGTATGATAGGATAAAAATTATTCATATGATAGAACAAAAATCACCATCTCATAGTTTTTACAAAGGTTCTTACAGAGAGTATTTCTACCTTTTTCCGATAAATGTTTATTCAATCAACAAAGTAGAGCTTTGTCCAATGAAACTTATTTATACTTTGTAACTTAGAAATTATAAAAACTTAGTTTTATGAAATATGAAATCATATATCCAATGTAAAAATTATATGTCCATCCTATTATAAATTTAATGCCTGTCCATTTAAAAAGTTCATGTCCATCTGTTTATAAAGTTATATCTAAAATAATTCATCTAGTTAACTTTTTATAAATTTCCATATGATGAAAAATGTTTTCTATATCGAGAAAAAAAAATTGTTTTCTAAAAAAAAATTCTAAAATGTTAGGAAGTTTAAAGTTAGTAAAAATTAAATTTTTAAGAAACGGTGTCATGATTTTCAAAAAAAGGGTTAGAAAGTGTTGAATGTAGAACTTTCAACTCAACATATCTCACTATTCAAATTGATTTCTTAAGACCTTTTGATAATCCAATCAATATCATTCATGTATCACCAAAATCAACATTATTTTTAAGGTCAAGTATAATTTTGGAAATCTCCTAGGCACACTAAGTCTCACCTCCTCCATGGTACCATGTGATAGACATGCCACAATAATAACAATTCACCACTCTTCACTCATTCCCATTCTTAAAATTTTCATCCCTCGATTCACACAAATAAAATCATATGGACTGTAATCTGAGAGAATGGGGGAGAAATAATTTTTTCCAATATCAGAATTAGGTTGGGGAGATTACCAAAAAGATAAATAAATAAAATAGAAAGGACTTTGGAGCACTGTGATACCTCCCCCTAGGACTTATCCATGAGTTAGTACTCCGTGATCATGGAATTTGATATACCAAAGTTAAAACATGAAGGTATTATCATAAAAAAATTAATGAATAAATAAGAAGTAAAATTTCAATTTCATGTAAAATTTAACAAAATCTAAATTTTAATGGAGAAGAAAAGAGTTGAGCACAACTTCATTAAGGGAAATTCCTTTCATGCATACCACTACACTCTATTTATCACATATCCCAGCCCCTATCAATAGAATTGAAAGAATAAAAAATCATAACTAGTTGAAGAAACCATCCCATTATCTATATCATTATACCATTTTTAATAATCATAAGATGATGTGCTTCACTGCATTGTGCCTATAATGTAAAACAGGTCCTGCTCGAGGGAGTCACTGAGAAAATATGTGAGATTTGCGGCTTGAATTGGATCAGTGTTAGTATGTTTTCCCTATAGATAATCTTTGGTGTGTTAGTTATGGTTCGAATAGATGGGTATTCTTATGTCTTCATGCTTAGAAGAGTTGGTTGAGGCTATATGGTTTCTTGAATATTGGATTGGTGGTTGTGATTTCGCATACATGCTAATGAGGATCTACATTGGAGAGATAGAGTGGTGTGGAAGAAAAGGTGTTGGATTAGAATGACCTTTACACAGCTTAAGGGCAACATATATTACCCTTACACCACATTATAATACCACTATATAGCTAATAGATGCATGATATAATGATCTTTATGAATCATATTTTCACATTCAAATAGCCTTTGGATCACAAATACCCTTACATGAGTTGTGTGTTGCAAATTTTACCCTTACACAACACGTATGGTTATAGGTAAACCTTCACACAAAAGCTCTAGGACCCTTAAAAAACTACTTTTTGATCTTGACATGATTCATGGAACAAGAATGACCTTCTACCCTCATGCACCTAATGAGAGGAGATTCTATCATTATGTATCCCTAAATAAATCACTCTCATGCAGCCTGAACAAGATACCTTTATGCAGCGTGTTAAAAATTACATCAAAAAAATCATAAAATAAGTAATAATATTTCAATAAATTCAAAAAAAAAAATAAAACTTGAGATTTAATCCGTTAAAAAATTTAAGACTAGATCTATATTTATCATTCATTTTTATCACAAAAATCAACAAACACTACTATATAAGTAGCTTTTAATAACGTTAGAAAAATCCATTAACAACGCTAAAAACTAATGTTAATCTAAGAACCATTAAAAGGGGGTCTCTTTTATAATCACTAATAAAAGCGCTGATATAGGAACCTTTTATTAGTATTTATAAAAGGGGTCTTTTATCAATACTAAAATAAAAGCACTGATAAAAGTAATTTTTTTAATCTGAATTTTTTAATAAAAAAATCAGAGATGGGGGTACCACTCCTTTTATCATCGGTTGAAGCACACTTTATGTAATGAACCCAACCCCAATATCTTGAATCCAGAGAATTAATTAATTAAATTATAATAGATAAAATATTTTGATCCTAAAGGACCGATCAGTTTAGTAGTTTTGGAAACCAGATTACATACTTGAAATTCACATTACAATCTAAAATATAAAATACACAAAGAATTTTCTTTAATTATTCCATTAATCCCCTTAGCGTAACCCTGTATATCAAAATCAAAAAACTTATCATATCATGGGAAAAATAAAACACAAGAAAGGGGTGAACTGAATTTCCCAGTAAGGGTAAGAGTACAAAAAAATCTATGAGTAAAAATGGAATAATAATATGGAAAGGTAAATAATTGAAACACAATACATTTAAATAATCACATGATCTAAGAAAATTAACCATGGATATTATAATAGTTGAATAATAACATGGAATATCAATAACCAATATCATAATGATGGAATTCATAATGATGGACATTTAAAATATACCATCGAGGCCTTGACCGAGATATCTAAAAATAATTGGCCAAGGTCTCAACCAAGTCCATATCTGAAAATAAATTGGTAGGGCCTCAGCCAAGTCCATATCTGGTTCATCTCACGAGACCTACCAATACATCGAGGGGATATAGTGAGCCCCACCTATCACTTAATAAGTATAATTTATTCCTCAAATGAATGTGGTGAAACAATATATACATAATAAATGTGAATAAAATCTCCCAATCAGTAAACATAATCACAAATCATTTTGAGTAATATAGTGGATGGTCTAAAAATAGCACATCCACAGTAAAACTGATCCTAAACCATTTAATAAAATATGGTAGATGATATTATATTAGATAAACCACAATGAAACATAAAATTCAACAAATTATGTTGACAAAGATAAAAATAATCTAATAAAAGCATTGAAAAATCTTGAGATAAATACCCCTTTTTACTTAGAAATCATCTTTTTAAAAAGTCGTGAAATTATAAATAAATTTTTTTAATGAAAAATAACCTTGTAGACATGTAAAGGAATCATAAAAATGTTAATCCATCATGATGGTATAAAAATATTCTCACACCACATAATTTAAAAAAACATTCCTTCTATCGAAAAAGTCTCAAAGTACCTCATTTGGAAAATTTCGAAAATATTCTTTTCAAAAAATTTTATAAAAAGTCAAAAATGGGTAATATGACTTTAAAAATTCATAGGATTATAGAAACACCATTTTTAAAAACATTTTTATAAAACATGGACATGGATGATAAATATTCCCCAACAGATACGTACATATAAACAATCCCGAATAATAATGATATTTTGAAATTAACCCTTATCTTGTACTTTCCTTTAGTTGAATGTGATTTATCCTCTATTATAATGGTTTAAATAATGTTTTAAAATTTTTCCTGAACTATATCCATATTTATGATATCATATATGATCTTATTATATTGTTTTTAATAATATTTTGTTATTAACCTTGTTTCTAGTGTTAACTGATTCATTTTCCTATGCACGTTTTGTCATGTAAGTTCTATTTCTTATGCATAGGATATATATATTTTGTATAAAAATTGATATTAAGTTCCTATATATTATATTTACTTATTATATATATTATTATAATCATTATTAAATGTTTAATGTGAAAAATGAATCTCATCACGTCGTGGAGATGGTAGGTCGTACGTACACACGAGTGATGATATCATTACCTTAATGGTGAAAGGGTAAGGAATTGGATGGTATATTAATTATAATGAAGAAATATCATGTAATATTTATTATTTATATCCATTATATCCATCATTATACCCATCCAAATAAATTGGTGATGAATAATAGATCACACCGCGACGTGGAGACAGAGGGTCGTACGTACGCACACATGGTGATTTTATTTTTTATTGGATGGATAAAATGAGGAAAATGATTGTAACATAATTATAATAACATATAAGAATATATATTATACTATATTTAATACCTTTTAATGTAAAAAACACATAAAGAGTAAGTATAAGAAGAAATGAACATGGATGAATTAGTAAAAATGATTACCTATTCTTTGACGAACTACATTTAGATCACTTTTTAGGGGTTTTAAGGATGGTATTTTTGTAAGAATAGGATATAAATAACTTTTATAAGGATATTTGGAGGAGAAATGGGTAGGAAATAGTTGATATATAAGGCTCAAAGTGGTGTGAGGAAGTGAGGGAGGATATTCCCTTTTATAATTGAGTTGAGGGGAACCTTTGGAAACACTCAAACTAATAAATTAATATAAATTATTTTTTTATTAAAAATGGATAAAAGGTGGGTTATTTAAAATATAAGATGATTATGGGTCTAAATCCTCTCAAAAAACAATTTTTAGATAAGTTTAGGTCACATTATTAACCTTATCTTTTAGCTTTGACCCTCAGTTAAACCGTTTAACTCTTACGATGACAACTTGATTTTTTACTCTTTAAGTGTTAATATATTTACTATAAAATGAAAAAAGAACCCAAAATGGATCATTGATGACAAAATTAACCTTATCCCAATAATTTTTCGTAATTTTAGATTTTTTATGAATTTTATATCATTTAATAAAATAATATTTATTTTAAAATATCATTAGGGTCAATTTTGAAACTATTCATTACATAACTTTTTAAAAATATCATAAAAACATGATATATTGAAAATATATATTTTAAATATTCCCTAATATGTCAAAGTAATCTATAAAATTATTTTAATACATTAATTAGATCAAATTATATTTATTTTAATATTTTTAATATCATTTATTTGATTCTTCCATTAATTAAACAATTACTGTATCATCATTGTGTCACCATTTAAGGAAATTATTTTATCACTAAAAATTATAAATAAATTACCATGATTTATATAAAACTTTTATCTTTCCAAATAATATTTATAATTGAACATATACCTTATATAATCCCATTTTAAAAATATTTATCTTGTTAAAAACAAAAGTATGACAAGATTTACATTCCTTTGAATATAATACTAATAAGGTTATATTCTCATAAAAAATGTCATAAATGGTCTTAGAAACGATACTTTAATTATTAGGGATGAAAAATAACCATCTAATAAAATTATGAAAAGTGTTAAGGTAATTTTCTAATATTATATTTTCACATAATTACCTGATTTACCCTTAACCGAGGTAATTAAAATATTAATAATCATTATATGTAATTTTTTATTCAAAGAAAAGGAAGTTACAAGAAAGAAAAAAAGTCAGCCCCCTCCATCCCCTAAAACCTAGGACCATAAACTAAGGAGTCCTGAAATAATGTAGACCGATGGCATCCCATCTAATCAAGTTGACCACCTTGGGATTCACGTTGTTCACAGTATGAAAACAGACGTCCACTAAACCAAAGATATCCAGTGTAGCCAGGTGGTCCACTATTTTGTTCCCCTCCCACCATGTGTGTAACACTTTAGTTTTGTTGTTGAGGATAAGACAACACTTTTTGATGTTATATATTTTCTACCAAGGAGAAATTCCATAGCCATGAAGGGAGTTGTGCACTAAAAACGAATCAGTTTCATCTTCCATGATGTCCAAACCACACTGACCGCATAATCTGAGCCCCATGAGCACCTCCATGGCCTCCAACTGGAGAGAATAACATTGTCCCAACCTGATAGTAAATTCCATGTTGACCAAACCGCTGGAATCCCACACTACCCCCTATCCTCGCAAGACACCAAGGGTACAAGAACCATATGTATTGAACTTCAAACCCGTCGAAGGGGGATACCAACAGACCCGGTTTCTCCATACAATGCTACTGGAGGATAGACCATCACAAGACCATTCTTTGAACTAAATAAGAGATAGATATTCCCTCCAGTTTTCCATGACCCTGTCCAAGTCAATTAATAGTTTTTCATTTGTTGACGGAGCAAGAAAACATATTTTAAAAGTGAAAATGTTCAAATGATTGAAATGTTTTTATTTAAAAATTCAGTATGAAATTCATTCCAATGAAAAAAATTAGATTAAATAGTAATAAAATAATATAATTTAACTTTATAATAAAACAAAATTCTAATTTAACACAATAAATAATTTTGATGAAAAAAGTTGTTTTCAATTAAAATTTGGTATTTTTTACTATTCATAAATATAGGAATCTTTTCAAAAAAATAACAAAAATTCAACCAAAGTAAAATTTTATATTATAATTTAAAATAGGAAGTTTATTTTGTCAAATTTAATATATAAAAGTTTCAAAAATTGGATTTAAAATAGGTTTTTCATTAAATGGTAGCAAAATAGCCTTTAGAGAAATATTGGTTTTTATGCATAAAATTGGGTTTGTTCATATCTTATGCCTATAAAATCTATTGGATGAATATCAATTTTTTTTATTAAATATATAACATACATATTATTTTAATACCATTTAATAATTGTAATTAATTTAATTTATTAAGACAAAACACCTATAGGAGCATAAAAATAAAACAAATTCCTTTATATTCAATTGGTTTATATTTTGATTTATAATTAATTGGTAACCAATGAATTAATATTCTATTTTTATAAACCATATATTTTTCTAAGTAATTTAATCCTATTCATAACTGATAATTTAGCAGTTATCTTATAATGGTAACATTTAAATAATGATATTTAATTTTTTGTTTAAACCCATTGTTGCGTGCAATGTAAGCTATCAAATAAATTGATTTTAAAAAAAGTTACATACCATAAAAATATTGGGGTGTTAAATTATCCCCTCAAATAAATTTCATCTTATAAAATTTTTTATTCGGGTTCGGTAATGAATGTTTGCCTATTCAAAATACTTTTATTGAAATCCCACATCGGAACAAGGGTTGATAAAACTTCCACTTAAACATAAAGAAAGGGAAGTAAGAAGGTCACTGAAGATAAAAAATACTAGGGTTACATGTAATAAAACATGGACATGGAAGATAAATTTAATAATCATGTTATGATGGAGAGTGATATAGAACATTATCAGGATAAAGTTAACAATCACAAAGTTATAAATCTTCGATGATCTAAGAGACCATTTGATTTATCATAAAAGAAGGTACTAGAAAAACATTTTTTATTTCAATATCCATTCCCTATAATTGAATAATTAATTTAATTAATATACTAAGAACATAAGGAATCATACTTACTTAATAAGTAGTGTTTCATCCTTTAGTCAATTTCTACCACAAAATATCTTTCTCTCCAAACGATAATAAAATTTTAAAATATTCTATTTTTCTTAATCGTATAGGGTTCCAAAAATGAATGTATACTTCACATGTCATATTGTTTAAATAAAGAAAACTATGTTATACTAACCAGGATATCATGTAGTCTACTGGTAGGTGATACACCCTTGTCGACCTTCAGTTTCGAGTTCAACTCTTGCAGCCTTGCCAAATGCGATGGGTTGTCACCCAACCTACAGGTTGCCATTTTTATAAAAATATATTATTATAAAATTCAAGAAATAACCTTAATATATTCAACTTTAGTGAAATGTTTTAACCTCAAACAATAATATTCAATATTAAAATTAATCTATTCTAACCTTAAGACTCATCCAAAATACATCTATCCAAATTAATAGTCCAAAGAGGTCTCTCAATTTTCAAAATAAATATTAACATCATATTTTTTTCAAATAACATAAATTTTCTCTTATTATCACATACAAAATATATGAATACCTTGATCACATTAAAAACCTAATGAAAACATTCATGCTTCCAAATCCTTAAAGAATAAGTAAAATAGTACAATCCTTATATATATCATGATTCTCATAACCATAATATTATAAAATAATTATTGAATTCAAAAATACAAATAAATTAATTATTCTTCTTTTATTATAGTTACAACATAAGCTTGACCTTTATCCCTTTGATTTTTCTGAGCTATATTTCCTTGATTCTTAGGGAAATCATTTTCATAATGTCCTATTTCTTTACAATTATAACATTGAACATTGGTAGTTTCTTTCTTTCCCTTTAAATCATGAGCATACTGGTCTTTCTCACCACACTTGAATAAAACTCCTTTTCCTTTTAAGAAGACACTAGGGTGTTTCCTTACATAATTATGACTTATGGGAAAATTCTCCTTTCCCTTTATCAATCTCTTTCTCCACTGTTCTCTTCTTCTCTTGTTTTCTCTTAAAGTCATAAGACTTAGAATTATTTCTCTGTCTTAATATCACATGAGACTTTATCTTCCTATGATGTGAAAGTTTGGGAGACCAATGCCTTTTGGAGGAATGAATTTAACCCTTCAAAGAAATGACCAATCCTACTTCTTAGGTTACGTATGTAGTACACATCATGCCTTGCTAACATTGTAAAGTTTTCTTCATACATAGAAACATTCCTTTTGCCTCAAATTCAAGAATCATAACTCTATATCCACTCATTGTTCATAAGGGACATATTTTTATAAGAAAATTTACTTGAAATCCATCCATTGTATGTGTTCTATTTCATCATCCTCATTAGTATTTTAGATCAATGACCACTATTTATCCACATCTCCTAAAATATGATAAACTAAAATTAAAATTTTCTACCTTTCATTACTTCCCAAAGAAAGAAATATATTCTCTAAGGAAATTATCCATTGTTTAGCTACAATTTTATTTTTAGTTCCATTTAATGTTGGAGGTTGCTATCTCATGAAGTGGTATAACATTTCTCCTCCATGTTGTAGATTAGTATGCTCTATACAGGCAAGGTTATTGTTTATAACTTGAGTCATCTATCCTAGTATAGTTATAATATTATCATCACCAGTTGTAGCTCTAGAACCAACATCATTATCTTGCATAAGAGGTAAATACCTACATGGATTACGTGAATTTATTTGGTTTCCATTACTTCCACTAGGAACCATTTCTAAACAATGGAATATATTAGATTATGAATCACAATGAATATTTTTTAACTAATAAAACTTAACATAAACTGAAAAATTTATGCATAGATAATCTTATAATAATAAACATTGTTTATTATGGGAAACATATACTTTTAAATCCTTCATAATGGTTTATAAAGAAAATGTGAATTATCCTAAGAATATACCCTAAGAGTGTCAAACTAGGTGTTCAGTAAGAACCATTTTCATGTACCAAGTTATGCTGAGTCAGGCCTGATGCACATTGTCAGAGCTATTTCCCCTAGGAATATTTGTGCCATAACCAAATCGACTTGTAGTATCCATATAATTATGTATTTCTAGGAATAACCATATAATATCAAACTTACCAAAATTATATGATTTTATTCTATGATTATCCTCAAAGTATATCTTTGGGTTTTGTTCCCTAATCCAGTTTCCAAGGTTTCTACTAAACTTTCTCTAATACCAACTGTAACAAAAAAACCAATAGCTCAGATCTAGTGCCTTACTTTATTAATTTGGCATAGATACAAGATTCAAATCCCAAAGTACTGACCAATTTAGTAGTTTTAGAATCCATATTACATGCTTGAAATTCACATTACAATCTAAAACATAAAATTCACATAAAATTTTCTTCAAACATGCCATTAATCCCATTAGTGTAACCCTATATATCAAAATCAAAACACTTCTTCATATCCTAGGAAAAAATAAAACATAATAAAGGGGTGATATCAAATACTCAGTAAGTGTAAACTTATTATGGAAACTATGAGTAAATATGTCATAAATAATATGGCAAGGAAAATAACTAAAACACAAGCCATTTAAATAATCACATGATCTAAGAAACTTAACCAAAATTATTCTAATTGTTGAATAATCTTATAGAATAATGATAAATAATATAATAACAATTGAATGCATAATACTGGACATCTAAAAGGTACCATCAAGTCCTCGACCAAGAAATCTGAAAATAAATGGTTAAGGACTCGGTAAAATCCATATATGAAAATTAATGGGCAAGGCCTCAGTCAAGTCCATATCTAAAAATAAATGGGTAAGGACTTGGCTAATTCCATATCTGGTTCATCTCATGAGACTTACCAATGAATATAGGGGCTATAGTAGGTCCCACCCATCACTTACTAATTCAAATTCGTTTCTCACATTAATTGGTTGAAACAACATATACATATGAAATGTAAATAACATTTCCCAATCGATAAACATAATCAAAAACCATTATGAGTAATATAGTGAATGGTATAAAAATAGAACATTCATAGTCAAACTGATCATAAAAAAATTAAAAAAATATGGTAGATGATATCATAATAAGATCACCCTCAATGAAACATAAAATTAAGAAAAGGGTGCTGACATAGATAAAAATACTCTAATAAAATCATTGAAAAATCTTGAGAGAAATACCCCTTTTTTTACTTAGAAATCATTTATTTAAAAAGACACTCAATTATAAATGATAAAATTTTATTTGAAAATAGACTTGTAATATTATAAAGGAATGTTCAAAACGTTAAGGCATAATGATGGTGGAAAAATCCACCAACACCGCATAAGTTAAAAAAATTCTTTTTGTCGAAAAAGCTTCAAAGTACCTCATTTGGAAGATGACAAAAAGATTCCTTTCAAACTATTTTATAAACATTAAAACATGGGTAAAAAGAATTTAAAAATTAATATGATAACAGTAACACTCATTTTGAATTTTTTTTATAAAACATAGACAAGGATGATAAATATTCCCTAATAGATATTTATATATAAATAGTCATGAATAATAATGAGATTGTGAAATTAACCCTTACCTTGTACTTTCATTTAGTTAAATGTCATATAACCTTTTGTATAATGGTTTAAAAAATTTTATTAACTTATACCAGAACCATATACATATTTATGATATCATATATGATATTCTTATATCATTTTGTTAATAATATTTTGTTATTACCCTTGTTTCAAGTGTTAACAATTTCATTTTCTTATGCATGTTTTGTAGTGTAAGTTATGTTTCTTATGAATAAGATAAATAAATATTTTACCTAAAAAATGATATTAAGTTTATATATATTATATTTAATCATTATATACATTATTATAATCATTATTATATAGTTAACATGGAAAATGAATCTCATCGCATCATAGAGATGGCAGGTCGTACGTACGCACAAGCGACGGAATAATTCCCTTAATGGTGAAAGGGTAAGGAGTTGTATGGTATATTAATTATAACAAAGAAATGTCATGTAATATTTATTATTTATATCTATTATATCCATAATTATAATCATTCAAATAAAGTGGTGATTAATAACATATTACACCATGGTGTGGAGATGGTAGGCCGTACGTACACACACATGGTGATTTTGTTTTTCATAGGATGGATAAAAAGAAGAAAATGGTTGTCCCATAATCATAATAACATCTCATAATATATATTATACTATATTTATTACTTTATATTGTAAATAACACATAAATATTAAGTATAAGAAGAAATTATCTTGGATGAGTTAGTAAAAACGATTACCTCTTCTTGGATAGACTTACTTTAGATCTCTTCTTAAGGGATCTAGGGTTGGTCTTTTTATAAGAAAAGGATATCAAAAAATTGTATAATGATATTGGGAGGAGAAATGGTTAGTACTTATTCAATCTATAAGGCTCAAAGTGGTGTGATTAAGTGAGGGAGGAGGTTCCCTTTTATAATTGAGGTGAGGGTCACCATTGGAAACTCTCAAACTATTAAATTAAAATAAATTCATTTTCTATTACAAATGGATATAAGGTGAGTTATTTAGAATATAAGATGATGATGGGTATAAATCCCCTCAAAAATTATTTTTAGGCAAGTTTAGGTCATATTATTAACCTTATCTTTTGAATTTAATCCTTAGTTAAACTCTTTAACTCTTACCATAACAACATGGATTTTTACTCTTTAAGGGTTAATATAGTTACTATAAAATGAAAAATGAAACCCAAAAGAATAATTGAATACAAAATTAACTTTATAAAAATAATTTTGTTTAATTTTATATTTTTTATAAATTTTATATCATTTAGTAAAATATTATTTATTTCAAAATATCATTTGGGTCAATTTTAACACTATTCATTACTAGAATTTTTAAAAATATTATATCAAAATGATATCTTTGAAAAAAATATTTTAAATAATATATAATATGTCAAAGTAGTCTATAGACTTTATTCATGAAATTAATTATATCAAATTTTATTTATTTTAATATTTTTAATATCATTTATTTGATTATTCCATTAATTAAACAATTACCACATCATCATTTTTGTCACCATTTAAGGTAATTATTTTATCACTAAAAGTTATAAATAAATTACTATGATTCATATAAACATTTTATCTTTCCAAATACTATTTATAGTTTAATATATCACTTATAAAACCCCATAGTAAAAATATTTATCCTGTTAAGAACAAAAGTATTATAAAATTGACTTTTGTCCGAATATAATACCATCACACCTGTTTTTTCATGTATTTGTTTTGATCTGGTTCATTAGAAATATCGATACTTCTACTGGGTATTGGGTGAGTTTAATTTTGAGTTTTTAATTTTCATATATATCTAATAATCCATCTTTTGACACCTCGATTCTTTTTTTTGAGTTTTTGTAGAAAGGGTGGTTACTTCATGATTTGGGCCAAACCATGAGCCCATTTCCAGATTTAAAAACATATTTTGATTATTTTATAACTCATTCATTTTATAAAATTTTGGACTCATTCCACTTAATATTTTTCCTCATCTTACATATTCAATCCTACATATCCTTTTGGACCCATTAAGAATTAATAAGAATGGTGAATTTGGGTTATCTCTTCAGGTATTGGGCCAGCCCATGGGCCCATTTTCAGTTTAAAAACAATAATTTGTTTTTTATATATATTTTATTTTTTGACATTTTTCTGCGATTCAACCTACCACTTGAGACCAAGATACCTAGGCACACCCTCATTTTTTATTTTCACTCTTTGGTGCTCATATTCTCCAAGTAGTAGGGTAGAACTTCTCAAGATTCCTGTAATCGTCCATATTTTATAAGGTAAATTGCATCTTTCATAAATCCTTCATCTTTCACTATTTTTACCCCAAATAAAATTTTCCTTGTTATTAAAGACCTAAGGATAATCTCAAATATGTTCCAAGCCATTACCTTTCCTATAAGGGTGTAGATATAAGGGAATATGAAGAGTCCTTTAGTTTCTAAGGTGAGATTTCCTCTCCTTTCTTCTCCCTCTTCCTCCTCCTTACATTTTATTTGGGATTATTCTTCTCCCATGGTAATTAAAGACCTATAGTAATGTTTTGGAATGATTTTATGGGGTTTTGGTTCGTTTAGGGAGGGTCTTCATTGATCTAGAGTGTTGGGAACCACAAAGGGTGATTTCGGGTGTGCATTTCCTTTCCGCCACGGATTTGAGGTAGGATATCCCTCAAAAAAACCTTTATCATTTACGTTTCATCATTATCATGATTTTATAACCTTATGTATATGATATGTGCTAATTTGAAACATTGGTTTTAATTTTTTTATGTGCAAATGATGTTTTATGCCTTATTTTGTTAGAAAAATATAGTTATTTTGGTATAAATGTGCACTCCTCTTGTTTGATAAATTATTACATGAGATTTCACACCTGGTTTATGGTATTTTGAATATGTTTTAGTATATTGAATAAATTTATGGCATGAAAATAGTATTTTATCCCTTTTCAAGTGCATGGAATAAGTTGTTTTGTTAAAGAGTGCATGCCATGTGTTCAGTAAATTTCTCGGTTGGCTTTTATGTGTCCAGTGAAATTTAAAATGATTTTTTGAATTTATAAATACATTGGATGAATTAAAAATGTTATTTTTGGATACTTTTATGGATTTCCATTTTGTATTTGTTTTTACAAATAAATGGGTTTTGGTTTATAACATGTTTTGGCCCGAGTTGCCGGAAAATGGCCCATTTGGAATTCTTATGAAAATGGTCCTATTTTGAATATGTAACCTTAGTGTTTTAAGGGATTTATGAAAGTGTATTTCTACTATAAATGGTGTTTATACACCTCTTTATTAAAAGTGAAGTGTGTACCTTTTACAAATATTTGTTTTGAGAAATTATTAAGGGACCGTTTGGAAACTTTGTGAAAAATGGTGAAATTGTTTATTATGAAAAACTCCTATAGATGTTTCTCATGCCATGATTGTATGAATATAATGGATGGGAAGTCATTACTGAGTAATAACTATGATCTATTATGAGAGTTCCTTGGTTTGGAATTTTTATTTTCTTTTTTATTAATGGAATGAGATCGGTCCTTGGAGTGACTCAGGGTGATGTCTGTTGTGAATTATAATTATATATATGTTGTGATTGGATGCTCAGATGGAATTGATTAGAACACCCCCATTTTATATACATGATACATGGGAACCTAGCATATTGATAGAACATTATAGTAATGATTTCTACACTGGTAGTGGATGGACTGACCAATGTCCCATAGTAGGTAGATATATTTTGAGTTTATTACTATGGGATTGGGCCCCTCGGTCTGTCCTGAGTTAGGGTGGCCGGGCGTTTGGGAGTTTTGATTTTCATCGTGTGTGGAATTACATCAGGGATTGTGTCCCATGTATTAGTATGTTCTGGTTTGTTCTTGATCTACTAGGTTTACCCATGTCTATTGGATTTCAGTTGCTTGTAGTGATGAATATGATGCTTGTATAAATATTTACATTGCCCTTATAGTGTGATTACTATTATGATTTCTTGTGTATTGTTTTTCTTGGAAAGTGGTGGTATGGTTTTGATTAGGTTTAGGAAAATGGTTTTCAAATTAAAGTGTTTTATACTCTTGTGCAAATCGAAAATTTAAACATCACTTTCCCCTTGAAAATACTATTGGCATGATAATTGAATGAATCTAGTTTTGGAAAGGAATAAGAGAAATGGATTGTACATTGTTTTTGAGTAACCTTATAGAAAGACATACTTTTATATATTTTAGTTCAAACTTGAAATTAATTTTTCTCTTATTTTAAAGGACGTGCATTAGGAATAGATTATCGGGCTAGCCTACCGAGTTTTAATAGTCACGCCTATAGTTTTTTTTCTATTTTTAGACCTTGTGTAGGTTTCAACTTATGTTCGATCGCA
Source organism: Viscum album (assembly GCA_963277665.1). Classification (NCBI taxonomy): domain Eukaryota; kingdom Viridiplantae; phylum Streptophyta; class Magnoliopsida; order Santalales; family Viscaceae; genus Viscum; species Viscum album. The sequence goes on from OY728152.1 coordinate 1,491,600,292, forward strand.
TTGAGAATCATGTGATTTTTTCATTGGAGAGTGACCAATGGGGTCACATGAAGTTAGTTGGTCATCAGTTCTGGTTGGTTTAGTTGTATCGTTATGTTGTTCTCCTAGTTTTTTTGTATACATGATGGCTAATTCAGTTTTTTATATAAATGTCTCTGGGCTGTCCATTTCTCTTCACTATTGTTTTATAGTTTATGTTTGGGAGAAATAGTTAATTGTCTACTCTATTGATGCCCTTGATGCTTGTTTCCATCCCCGGAGGATCAGGAACACCTCTCAGGGCTTGTCGCGGGCTGGCTCAGGTGATCGGTTCAGGGTCGAATCAGGTTGGTTCAAGAAAAAATGGTATCAAAGGAGGTTAGCTCTTAGAGGAACTTTCTTTATAGAGAAAACTTTTTTATTTGGGGTTGATAAGGTATATGAAGTAATATTTTCAAGACTTTAGGGGTAGTGTTGATAATATCATCACGAAATCTTGCACGTTCCAATCCTCTGGTGGCCATGGGAAGTTCGGTTTTACTGGTGTCTTTGGTTCTGTTGATTGTTTGGTGTTGGGATACGACAAGGGGAGTTGGAATAATGGTCTCCGTGAGCTCGTAGGGCCTGGAAAGCCATGTGGAGCCTGAGGCATGGTCCTAATAAGACTCTTTGTGTTGGTAGTGTGTTTGACATATGGCCTCCAACCATATGATCAAGTCACCCACCGACACTAGAACCCTTTTGTGGGTCTCTTGGGACTTTCTTGAATTATGAAATTTGTTTTGAAAATCCTTGTGTGGGGATTGTAAAAATGGGTTTTAAAAGAATGTTTTGTTGTTGAAAAGTGGAAAATGTGTTTTTAAAATTTAATATGATAAAGGTTTTTGAATGTTGGTTTTTTTGAAACAAATCTTGGGGATAAAGAGGAAATGATTTAGCAGGATTGAATTTTCCTTAATCTAAACATAAGGTTTATTGAAATGATTTTTTTGGAAATTATGGAATATTTTAAAGTAATTCTGAAACTTTTTTTTAAATGGGGTGTTTTGGGATGTTGAAAAGTGTTTGAATATGATGAATTAGTTTTGTAAAATTGGTTTTGAGAGGCTAGTGTTTTTTAGGAAATGGGTTTTGGCCTTTGTGGTTGTCATATTATGAAAAGAAACCTTGTTGATTTTTTTTTAAAATGGGAAGGGGCTATTTGGAATAGAATTGTTGCTTTTGTAAGTTCTATTAAATGAAATGGATTGTTTTTTAATCAAATGGTTCTTAATGAAGTGTGGTTTGTCTTGTGAAATCTGAATATGGTTTTTGATTTGGTGGTTAATGTGCCTTTGGAAGGCACATGATTATTTTTGTAATGATGATTTTTTGTTTTTGCCTTCGGTGTTTTCATGGGTTCTCACATGCAAGGTTTTGTGGATATATGGATGAATGGCCAGTATGGAATGGTATTTGAGTACCCGAGGTGGCATGTAAATGTTCATGTGAGTGAGAATTAATGAAACACCATTGGTGAATGTGAAAAATCCACCAAGTTAGTTTCTTTTTTCAAAAGTGTTTTGAGATGAAAAAATTTGTGGTGTTTGTTATGAACCGATAGTTACATGGAAGGTTTATCTTATGTATTAGAAGTGATTTCTATTCAGTATGCTTCCTTATGATCTAGAAGTCATACTGTTGTTGCGTCTTGATATGTGATCTTTTTGGTGGATTAGTTTTGGGGTGATGTTTAGTGGGTTTCTAAAGATGTTTTGGATGTTGTGATGTGGCCACATATGGTTCTCCATTGGAAATATTTCCAATTGATCAACCTAAGTATTTGTTTCAAATGTTAAATCCACCTCTTAGAATGAAACCTCTGCCCGTTTGTTGAAATAGAGATCTCTTTGGGATCAATTTAAATTTCTTTACCTTTTTGGTGATTCTCTCAGTTGTAGTAGTTGTTCTCAGTGATGTTTAGTGGGTGTTTTTTGTGCCTTATTCATTCTGCTCCTCTTTTGGAGTGAGAGAAAATATTTTTGTGTATATCCATGTTCTTGTTTGGGTAAAAGTGATTTGTTGAGGAAGAGAGTTTCATGGTGTCTCTTGATCTATTGTTTCTTCCTGGGAGTGTTATGTGGTACTATGTGGAACTAAGGGATGGAGTACAATTTGGGTATTATCAAAGCCTATCTATGAGGCAAGAGATGATTCATCCATCATATCTCCATCCATAGGTTTCAGAGTGAAGATGGTATGTAGTCAGGAGTCTTAGGATTGTGGGTAGTATTGCTAAGCTCATACCTCTACCATTTCAGTGAGGTAGTTCATTTGTTTCTTTTGTGGTTTAAATGGCCTAATGATTGGGTCCCCTTCCCTCCCCACCATAATTTATGGGGTTTTGGATCCGTGCAGAGAGTGTTGGTCCCGTTCTTGCTGCCTCCATTCGATAGTGGGTGGATTAAATGTTCATGACGTGTTCCTCTCAAATTGGGTTGGTAGGTTGTTATAGGAGAGTTTTGGTGGGATTGTGTGAGTGAGGCCTGATTCTATCTCATGTTTAATTCTTGTTTGTTCATTTCTAGTTGGTTCCTAATGGTGGGGAGACCCACCATGGGTCTCGTGGATTTTCATCCTAAGAACTTGTCTAGTGCTAGTTGTTTCTTAATGGTAGAGAGTCCATTCTAGAATCCCCTGGAGTATTTTTTTTGTGAGTGCTCTTTGGTTTGGGTGATCATTGTGTTCAATGGGAGAAGTCCCAACAATCTGATTCTTAATTTGGTTGTGGAGGTTGTGACTCGATCCATCAGTTGATTCTCAGGAAGTGGTTATGAGTTGGTGTTTTGTTTGAGGCAAGAGGATTAAGTTCCATTAATTATGAATGATATTTACTTATCTTGAGAGGATGGATCATATTGATAAGGAATCCTTATGCGTTGATCTTTCAGCTGGAAAGCTCTATGTCTTTCTGGGGGCAGAAAGCTTTAATGGTGGGGAGAATTGTCAAACTCGATTTTTCATATCTTTGTTTTGATCCGGTTCATTGGAAATCTCGATCCATCTCCTAGGTCTTTGGTGAGATTAATGTTGATTTTTGAAGTTTCATCTACATCTAATCATCCATCTTTGGGTGCCTCAATTCTTTTTTTTGAGTTTTTGTAGAAAGAGTGGTTACTTCAGGATTTAGGCCAAACCATGATCCCATTTCCAGATTTAAAAACATATTTTGATTATTTTAAAACTACTTAATTTTTTTAACATTTTTGACTCATTACACTTCATATTTTTCTTCATCTTACATATTCAAACCTACATATCCTTCTGGACCCATTAATAATTAACAAGAAGGGTAAATTTGGGTTATCTATTCAGGTATTGGGCCAACCCATGGGCCCATTTCTAGTTTTTAAAAAATAATTTGTTTCTTTTATATATTTTTTATTTTTTGAAGTTTTTTGGTTATTACACCTCTCACTCGAGCCCAATATACCTATGCGCACCCCCATTTGTGATTTTCACTCTTTGGAGCTCATCTTGGCCAAGTAGTGGGGCAAAACTTCTCAGGACTCCTGAAATCATCCAGAAGGTAAATTGTCTCTTTCATAAATCCTTCATCTTTCACTATTTTTACCCCAAATAAAAATTTTCTGATTATTAAAGACCTAAGTAGAATCTAAAATAAGTTCCAAGATATTAGCATTTTTCTAAGGGTGCATATCTAAGGGAAGATGAAGAGTCCTTTAGCTTCTAAGGTGAGATTCCCTCTCCTTTCTTCTCCCTCTTCCTTATCCTTCCATTTTCATTTGGTTTCCTCTTCTACCCTAGTAATTCATGACCTATATTACTATTTTGGAATTATTTTTATGGGGTTTTGGTTCATTTAGGGTGGGTCTTCATAGATCTAGAGTGTTGGGAACCGCAACGGGTGATTTCGGGTGTGCGTTTCCTTTCTACCACAGATTTGAGGTAGTATATCCCTTGAAAAAGCATTTATCATTTAATTTTTATAATTATAATGATGTTATAACCTTATTTATAATATATGTGATTCTTTGAAACTTTGTTTTTAATTTTTTTGTGTGAAAATGATGTTTTATGACTTATTTTGTTAAAAAATATAGTTGTTTTGGTATAAATGTGCACTCCTCTTGTTTGATAAATTATTCCACGAGCTTTAGCACCTGGTTTATGGTATTTTGAATATGTTTCAGTATCTTGAATAAATTTATGGAATGAAAATAGTATTTTATCCCTTTTATGTGTATAAAATAAGTTTTTTTTGTTAAATAGTGCATGCCACGTGTTTGGTAAATTGCCTGGTTGGATTTTATGTTTCCAGTGCAATTTAAAATGATTTTTTCGGATTTATAAATACATTGGAAGCATGAAAAATGTTATTTTGGGATCCTTTTATGGATTTAAAATGTGAATTTGGTTTTACAAATAAATGGGTTTTGGTTTATAACATGTTTTGGACCGAGTTGCCGGAAAATGACCCATTTAGCATCCTTATGAAAATGGTTGTGTTTTGAATATGTAACCTTAGTGTTTTAAGGGATTTATAAAAGTTTTTTTCTACTTTAAATGGTGTGTATAAACCTCTTTATTAAAAGTGAAATGTGTACCTTTGGAAAACGTTTGTTTTGAGAAATGCTTAAGGGCCCGTTTGGCAACTTTGTGAAAAATGGTGAAATTGTTTATTATTAATACCTCTTGTGGATGTTTCTCATGACATGATTGTATGTATATAATGGATGGGACGTCATTAATGGGGAATAATTATGATCTATTATGAGAGTGCCTCAAGTTTGACTCTTTATGTTCTTTTTTATTAATGGCATGAGATCGATCCTTGGAGTGACTCGGGGTGATGTATGTTGTGAATTATCATTATATATATTTTGTGATTGGATGCTAGGATAGAATCGATTGGCACACCCCCATTTTATATACATGATAAATGGGAACCTTACATATTGATAGAACATTCTAAGAATGATTTCTACCTTGGTAGTGGGTGGACTGACCAATGTCTCATAGTAGGTGGATATATTTTGGGTTTATTACTATTGGATTAGGCCCCTCGGTCTGTCCTGAGTTAGGGTGGACAGGCATTTGGGAGTTTTGATTTTCTTCATGTGTGGCATGCTAATGGGGATGGAGTCTCATGTATTAGTATGTTATGGTTTTTTCTTGATCTCCTAGGTTCACCCATGTCTATTGTCTTTCAGATGCATGTAATTATGAATATGATGCTTGTATATATATTTACATTGCCCTTGTTGTGTGATTACTATTATGCCTTATTGTGTATTTTTTTCTTAGAAAGTGGTGGTATGTTTTTGATTAGGTTTAGGAAAATGGTTTTCAAATTAAAGTTTTTTATCCTCTTATGCAAATTTGAAAATGTAAACATCACTTTCCCCTTGAAAATACTATTGACATGCTAGTTGAATGAATCTAGTTTTGGAAAGGAATAAGGTCCATGAATTGTAATTTGTTTTTGAGTAACCTTATAGAAAAACATAATTTTATATATTGTAGTTAAAACTTGAAAATTATGTTTCTCTTATTTTAAAGGATGTGAATTAGGAATAGATTATCGGGCTAGACTACTGAGTTTTAATACTCACGCATATAGTTCTTTTCTGTTTTTATCTCTTGTGAAGGTTTTAGCTTATGTTAAATAGCATTGAGTGGCATGTGATTGTTTTTTTTGGAGAGTAAACAATGGGGTCCCATGGAGTTATTTGGTTATCAGTTCTGGTCAGTTTAGTTGTATCGTTCAGTTGTTCTCCCAGTTTTGTTGTATATATGATGGCTAATTTAGTTTTTTTATATAAATGTGTTTGGGTTGCACATTTCTCTTCACTGTTGTTGTATTGTTTATCCTTGGGTGAAATAATTCACTTGTTTACTCTATTGATTCCCTTGGTGCTTTTCGCTATCCCAGGAGGATCGGGAATGCCTCTCGGGACTTGTCGCGGGCTGGCCTAGGTGACCGGTTCAGGGTCGACTCGAGCTGGTTCGTGACAAATACTAATAAGGTTATATTCTCATAAAAGGCCATAAATTGTCTCATAATTGAAAATTTTATTCTTAGCGACAAAAAATTATCATCCAAAAAAATTAAGAAAAGTGTCAGTGTAATTTTATAATATTATTATTACCCATAATTACCCGATTTACCCTTAACTGTGGTAATTAAAATATTACTAAATTTACTATTCATATGCCAAAAAATAAAAGAAACATATTTACACAATTTGGACCCACTAATTCCAAATATGTAATAAATTTTTCAAAATTCAAATCACAGAAGTTTCAGTAATTAATCTAAAATTAATCCCATTGACTGAACAAGAAAACAAGTTTTAAAAGTGAAAATGTTTAAACGATTGAAATGTTTTTTATGAAAATTCAATTTTTAATTGATTAAAATGACATAAATTGGATTAAAAAATAATAAAATAAAATAATTATTCATTAAAATCAATAAAAATTATAATTTAACACTATAAATTATTTCGAGGGAATTTTTTTAATTAAAATTTAGTATTTTTAACTATTCATCAAAACATGAAACCTTTGAGAAAAATACAAAAAATTCAACCTAAGTAAATTTTTATATTACGCATTATAATATTAAGTTTATTTTTTCAAATGGAATGTATAAAAGTTTCAAAATTGGATTTAAAATAGGTTTTCTGTTAAAAGGCAGTAAAACTACCTTTAGAGAAATTTTGGTTTTTATGCATAAAATTGGGTTTTTTCATACCTTATGCCTATAAAATCAATTGGATGAATATAAAAAATATTTTATTGAATATATAACATATATATTTTATTAATATAATTTAATAATTATAATTAATTTAATTTATTAAGGCAAAACACCCTTAGGATCATAAAAATAAAAAAAATCCTTTATATTCAATTGGTTTATATTTTCATTTCTAATTAATTGGTAACCAATGAATTGATATTATATTTTTATAAACCATATATTTTAATAGGTTAGTTAATAATATTAATAACTTATAATTTAATAGCTAGGTTATAATGATAACATTTAAATAATAATATTTAGTTTCTTGTTTAAGTTCACTATTGTGTGTAACTTAAGCTATCAAAGAAATTGAATAAAAAAAGTCATACCAAAAAAACCTTAGGGTGTTCTACTTTAACAACAATAGAAACCCCACATAGCCTCCACCCCCTTTAGAAACATTAAGTGCACCCACTTTAACAGCATTGGGCACCCACTTGCGTGCCCCTACCTCCCCTTGGATTCGACCCAGAGACCTATCCCTTATGCACTTGGACCCTTACCACTCCTCCATATTTCTTTTCTCTCCATTTTATGATATATATATATATAGTTATATTTTTTATCTGTATATTTATTTTTATATTAATATATATATTTTTATGATTATTTTTAAATACATTTATAAAATATGTTTTGTGTGTGTGTGTAAATAAATAAATAAATACATACATATAACAACATACATTTATACCACAAACAAACAAACAAACAAACAAACATATATATATTATATTATATATATGTGTATCTATAAATATAAATATAATTATTTTTATTTATTTACATATATTATATATTTATATACATATACATATATTAGAATATATAGATTAGTAGTTGGGGTTTGGATTAGTGGTAAAGCGACCCCATAATACTACCTGAGGTTGGGGGTTCAAAACCCATTGGGAATAGGGTACTGTAACAACATTGTAGTAGCGGTGGGACTATAGCACCAGACACTATAACAACAGTGGGCGACACTGTAGAAAGTACTATAACAGACAAGTATTTTTCATATAATGAGCATTTAGGCCAAATACTTTGGAGCATACATGCCATGTAATGAGCTTCATGCCCACTGGGCCTTCAGGTAAAAATTTTATAATGTAATAAAAAGTGGCTAATTGGGTGGGTTATCCCTTAGGGGGGCTATGAATAACCTTTCAAGGTTGTGTGTGTGTTTGAATGTAATTATACCCCCAAACACCTAATATATATATATATAGAATATATAGATAATATATATTTGTTTGTCAATACACACACACAAACTCACACACACGCATTATATAGGTATATAAATATTCATATATTTTTATTTTAAATAAAATGGATATTATTTTTTATCTAGATATGGTTTATATATTTATAGAGATATTTTATATGTAAGTATGTTTACGTATTTATTTATAAAAGTTTATTTTTATGTGTAAATATATAAAAATATGTATATATGTGTATAAACTTAATTATAAATTATAGTAAATTATGAAAAATGACAAAATTTGAACTTTATAATATCCTTATGAGTATAATACTTGAAAATAAATTTAGTATCTACCAAAAAAGGCAATAAGACTCCCTTAAACATGGCTAAAAGTCCATTGAATGTTAGAAAATTGGGGTACCCCGACTAAAAACTTGCTTTTGGAGGCCTTATAGGCCTTTTTTGGTCTCACAAAATGAGATTGGGGTCCCCATCATTACCAAGGCATAGAGTTTGGCCAATGTTTCATTTTGATATGTGGTAGAGCCCAAACGAACACCCAGATCAAAAGTTATGGTTTTTTAAGTTCTAGTTACGTTTTCAACTTATTGATAGCTCATTAATACTTAGAATTTAAAAATTCATCTTCAATCAAATTAAAAAAAAATTCAATTTAGTCTAAATGTGCAAATCAAAGGTTTAAACAAAAAAAATATTTCTTATTAATTTGGATTTAATTTTGACAATCTAGCTCAATAAAACATGAATCTTTGAGAGATTTAAGATAGTTCAGCTCAATAAAAATGTGTTTCAAATAGATAATTCAATCTCAGAATGAAAATATGAACTAATCAGGTCAAAGATAGGCAGGATCATTCAAATATTTACAAAATTTTCATAGTACACCCAATTTATATATATCCAACTAGTAAGGCTTATTGAATCAAATACCCAATTCAAAATTGAAGCATTTAAATAAAAAATATATATGAAATTAGATCTATAAATACCAGCTCAATTGTATTTATTTTGAAAAAAATAGTCACTAAATAAGAAAATACTGACTCATAGAAAATTCTAACTACCAATCAAATATTATAGAACCTTTTTGTATATTTCCACTAAAAATTTCATCATGATTCATAAACGTGATTAATTCTAATGGGATGGAATTCTCCTATCCACACAAAGTAAAACCTTCAATATCTATTAAAATATATTTTGGGACTTACTTTACATGAATTTCATCATAACTCTTAAATCAAGAGAATGTATTTATGTGGATTTATTCTTATACTTAAGAAATGAATATTTACCATAGGCCTGTGAAAATTATCATTTCTCTACACTATGAAACATGAAAATAAAATAAATCATGAGGGCTTGAAAAGGTTGTTCAGTGACTTGAGGTTGGTGGGTAAGTATTTTAAAAAAACATTGATAGAAAAGGTAAAGATCCAACTCTTTAAATACAATGCATGATTTATTAAGATAGGTGATGAAGATCCCCTTCACTCAATCCCCCTTAAAATTACTATCCCACACTCTTTGTTTCTTTTTCAATCCATGGGTTATGAAAATGAATCTGATGAATGTCTTCATCCTTACTCTCCCTTTTTCATGTTTTTGTAATGTTCATTTTTTTTCTTTTTTTTTTCTTCTTTTTTTAGGAGAATGAATTTTAAATTGAATGTAGTGAATGTTTATTCATTATATTTTCTTGATCAGAGTCATTAATCTTACAAAAAATAATTATGCATATTTCAATATCATATCTTTTTTTAATATTTTTTTTACAATATTTTTTATGAAGAACAAGATGATACAAAATGGAACAAAATAGAAGATAGTGACTAATGCCCAATTTCCTCTTTCAAATTCCCCAAAATAATGACACACACCTCTCACTTACCCCTTAAAATAAATTTTTTACCAAATATAAACACATAGAAACCTTTTTCCTCCACACATATACTTGAATTAATCATAAAAATTTATTTTATAGTGAGGGTGGGAATATGATAATTAGTATTATAATTATTTTTAAACCTCTAAGGTCATTTATGGTTATCCAAGGGATTAACAAGGGTCATTATTCAAGGTAAGTCTCAAAGATAAATGATGGGTTAGATAATTTAATGTCTCAATCATATTGAAAGAATCTCATGAATTCCAAATATTTGAAAGAGAATGAACACAAGTTCTAGTACATAAAAAATAAAAAGTTTCCCTTAATAAGTGAGGGTATCAGAAAGATTATGTTAAAGTGGTTCATAAAACTCTTAGGATAGAAATTTAAATATTGGTTAGTAACTAGTAGTTTTTAAACTTCAATTTCTAGTTAAAATTTATCCAAATTATTAAAAATAAAAGCCAATGAAAACAAATACAAATTAGTAATCATTTGAGTTTTTGAGGTTTAACAATAAGATCAATATCTTCACAATCAAAATAAAGTTAAAAAATTCTTAGATTTTTTCAATCCATCTCAAAGAAAGTTTAAAAAACACACCAAAAGCTATAAAAAAACATATTTTTACATTTTAAAAAATAGTGAAAAAAATTATTATTATTTTTGAAAATGAACACAATAAAAGCATAAAGAAAAAAATGTAATAAAGAAATAAAATCATCCATCAATTACCCCCATCCAAAAAACTTCATTTCCACTATATATTTAATGAAATTAAAAAGTTATCATTCATATTTTAAGAATAATTGATAATATGAACATATGAAAAAATGAATATGGAAGGAGATAATCTGGATATTTTTATTCCTCTATTGATATCACTGGAAAGAAGTGATTCCCACTTATTCTGGAACCAAATGAACTTCATTCAGCTCCAAAGGTTGTCTAGATTATATCTTGTAAGAAAAAAAAAGTCAAAAATCAACATTTTATTCAAAATTAAAACCCAAAACTGAAAATAAATGAAAAGTGTAATAAAGAGATGAGAAAGTTGGATAAAATCCTCTAAGTGGTGTTGTTCTTTGTGATATCTATGGTCAGAAAATGCTTTAATTATCCCCAATTATGTAGTGGATATAGATTCTTCAATTTGAACCACTATATTATTCTCTTCCCACAAGTCTTCTCAGCTTTCTTCTTTTTATAGAGATCCTATTTGGAAGTATTGTATGAGTCCAACCTTTGTTATTGAATTTTTTGTTCATTGGAGTGGGTAGTATGTATAAGGATCTTTTTAATTGAACTCCATATTATGGAATGATATTTTCCACTTCTTCCTTTTCTCCCAATGTGGAAATAATAATTTTTTATTTTATATCCTCTACCATCTCATCTTAAAATTTGGATACCTCTACTTTTATAGTATCCTCATCCAACTCCACCATAGAAAATTTAATTAAATCATCAAAATAAGATTCACTCCGCACCACTTCTTCCTCCAACACTATTTTCTCTCCTAAATACATGACATCCAATGTGGTTTCTTCTATGTGCTTTGATTCTTCATTCAAGGACTACAAAAAGGGTGTTATATCAATATTGTGGAAATAAGGAGATAAAGTTTTCAATTATTATTTTACTAAATTAGAATAAAATGAATCCAGATTCAAGCTATATCTCTAAAAACATTCATCTTGTGGATATTTCTCCATGAACAAGTCTCCTCAGAACCCATATTCTAGGATCAATAGTGGGTGGTAATCAAGTTGTTTTTCAACCTCATGGACATCTTACTCCAATGTTGGATAGATGAGATCATTGTGTACTGTGAATAAATGTTGATATAATTCCAGGATCCTGTTAAGATTTTTGACCAAGGATTTTAGAATTGATGGTTTGAGGTCCTATTTAAATTCCTAGAAGAGCTATCTGAATGTCTATCTACTTGTTTCATTTATAGTTCTCAATTCCCATCTAGAAATAAGTAAATCAACCTTTTATTTTATTGGGGGTGAGTTAAAATATGAATCCATTTTTTTATATTTTAAATTTTAAATTTTAATTTGAAAATAGTTAAATATTTTTGAAGTGAGGAGGAAAATTGAATTGTTGACCTAACACCCCAGAAGAAACTCCAAGTTGATCATGCAGTTATCTTAGGCTGTAGTTAGGATGAATTTTAAAGAACTCACAAATGTGACATAGCGTTTACTAGGATCGTTTCCCAATGAGTGTGTTATGGATCTTCACTAATCTTAATCAATTATTACTATTTTTTAATATTCAATTTTATTACTAAAAACAAATGGATGAGAGTATTGGAACTGTGTGTTTATGAAAATAAAAATGAAAATCCTAAATAATTATTAATAGGGAAAAGAGTCAATATAATATTAGGAAAACTCAATCCATTTATAGTCCAAATTAATTTCTCAAGATGTGTTGATATTCCACTCAAAACCATTCATGGATCACCAAACTTAACTTAATTTGGAAGGCCTATTTCATGTTCTAGAAATCTCTTAGACACACCAAGTCCCACCTCCTTTATGGTGTCAAGTTATGGACATTCCAAAACTGTAGATAATCCACTACACTTCACCCATTCCCAATCATACAACATTCATACCTTGATCCACACAAATATAATCATATGAAATATAGACCGAGATAATGGAGGGAAAATAATTTTATTTGAGATCATAATAAGGCTATAGAGATTACTAAGAGAAATTGAGGCATCACCTCACAATTATTAGGTTATCCCACTGATCTATCATAATGTAATAAAAAATAAAAATGAAGTAAAAGAGAAAGTATTTTGGAGTACTATGATACAACCCCTAAGACTTAGCCTTAGTTTAATACTCCATGATCATGGAATTTGAGATATAACAGTTAAAACATGAAGTTAGAATCATAAAAAATATTTTATGAAAAAAGTATAAAAGTATTTTACTTTAATATAGCATTTAACAAAATTTAAATTAAAATGTAGAAAAAGAAAAGAGTTAAGAACATTCCCACCAAGGGGGAATATTCTCCCACATACCCCATCTCATACTTATCACTTATCCCAACCCATATTAATAGAATTGAATGAAATAAAAATCATACCCAGCTAGAGGAATCACCCCATGATTTATCATTGTATTCCTTTGAGAAGAATTGCGAGCTGGTGTGCTTCATTATATTTTGGCTACAATAGAAAATCGGTCCAGGTCAAGGGAGTCTCTTATGTAATCCTTTAATAAGGAGGTTATAAGGAAATGATGCACATGATGGATATCTTGGAATTTGAGATTATTTGGATTCAATATTCATTGGTCTAACCCATGTGGGGATTTAGTGAAGTAGACCTCGAAGAGGCTGGTGCTGGTATGCTAAATTAAACAACTGCTATTCAGTTGGAGATTTATGTGTGAAGAGTTCTGGTTGGTGCTACGTGACATGAATGAAAACTAGTGGGATCAATATATTATTATGGTTGAGGGTTTAAAGAGGTGTTATACTTGGCATGGGTGTGCGACGGTGAAGTTGACGTGGCCATGTTTGTCTTGATAGGATGACTAATGAGGAATTTTGGTGGTGAATGAATGTACAATTGAGTTGGAGCTTTGAATTTTCAACTTACTTAGTTGAATAGATGTAGGCGTGATAATAAATGATTTGAATGCACTATAATATAATTATACTCTTTTGACATGGGTATATCTATTGGTAAAAGTGAATTTTCTATTGGTAAAGCATTTTACCAATTTTTTTTTATATCATTAAATTATTGGTAAAATATATATCGCTAAATGTTATAAAGATAGAGAAAATAGTTTTATTGAAATTATAATAATACAAATATATAATATATCAATTGGTAAAAAGGTTTATAAATTAATACATATGACATATTTATCTATTAATTATATCATTACCAACATTATAATTCTGTTAGTATTATTATTAATAATTTTTTAGTATATGTCACTATAAAAAATTCTCACAAATAATATTCACTTATAATTAATTTTTAATGATATGAGATTATATCATTATGTATCCATAAATAAACTATATCATGAAGCTTGTACTATCCACTGTTAACAATTACATGAAAAAAAATCATAAAATCAATAAATAGATTTCAATAAATTCCAAAATAAATAAAATTTTATATTTATTCCATTAAATATTTTAATTCCAGATTTATATTAATAATTAATTTTTATAAAAAAATAAACAAATTAAACTAGATCTATTTAATTCATTCAAAATCATATTAATTTTATAAATGAGATAACACCTAGATTTTAATATGGTATGAGGGAGTTTTAAAAGTGAATTGATGATAAAATTTTCAATAAAATATTCTTTTATCCCTCCACCCACACACACTTAGAATATTTCAATAATGGAAAATTCTCTCACCAATAGATTCAAAACATGTTTTCAAACATGAATTAGATATCTCGTCCACAAGTATAATTTAAAAATTCATCTTCAAGTAGAGTAAAAGCAATTTTGTTTAGTCAAAATATGTACATCCAAGATCCAAACAAAAAATAGATTTCCAAATAATTTAGATTTGATTTAAAAAATATAGATCAATAAAACATGCATCTTTGATATATTTAATAAAGATAAACTCAATAAAAAGGTGTTTCAAATCAATAATTCAAATTCAAAAAGGAAATATGAACAAACTAGGTCAAAGGCATCTAGTGGAATTCTAATATTTACAAAATGTTCACAGTACACCCAATTTAGATATTTCTAACTAATAAGGCTCAGTGAATCAAATACCCCGAGAAAAATTCATTTATTTCAATGAAAAATTGATGTGAAATTAGATCTAGAAATTCTATTTCAACTAGAAATATTCAAAAAAATCATTCAATGAACAAGAAAAGACAGACTCTTAGAAAATTCTAACTACCTAACAAAGATAAGGGAACTTTTTTAGTTCTTTACACTAAAAATTTCATCATGATCCATAAACATTTTTAATTATAATGGGTTGAAATTATTATATCCACATGAAATAAAACCATCAATATCTATTCAAAACTATTTTGTGACTGAACTTACATGTATTTCATTTTCACTCTTCACTCAAGAGAATTTATTTATGTGAATTTATTATCATAATTAGGAAACAAATATTTACCACAGGCTTGTGAAAATTCTCATTTCTCTACACTATGAAACATGAACATATAATAAATCATGAGGGATTGAAAAGGGTTTTCATTGTCCTGAAGTTGGTGGGTTAGTGTTTTAAAAAACATAATTTGGAAATTGAAATATTTGACTCTTTAAAAACAATGAATTATTTATAAAGTTAAGTAATATAGATCCCCTTCACTCAATATACATTAAAATTAGTATCCCACACTATTTGTAACTTTTTTTCTGGCCATGAGTCATGAATATGAATCTGATGAATGTATTTAGCCTTACTCTCCCTTCTTTTTTCATTTTATTGAATGTTCATTTTTTTATTTTTTTCTTCATCTTTTTATGAGAATGAGTTTTCAATTGAATGTAGTGAATGGTGATTCATTCAATTTTCTTGTTTAGAGTAATTAATATCACAAAAAATATGAATATTTCAATCTCATCTCCCTTTTTTAATATTTTTAATGTACACTTTTTTAAAGAAGAATAGGATGATAAAAAATGGAATACAATAGATGATAGTGACTAATTCACATTTTCTTATTTCAAATGCCCCAAAAGGGTGACACACACCTCTCACTTTATCCTTAAGATGAAATTATTCCCAAATAAAAACACATGGAACCCCCATTCCTCCACACAGACTTGAATTAATAATGAAAATTTATTTTAGATAAAGGTTTGGTAAGGGATAATTCACCTTATAATGTTTCTTAAACCTATAAGTTCATTCATGGTTGTCCAAGGTCTTTACAAGGTTCAGTGTTCAAGATAAGTATTTAAGATAAATGATGGGTTAGATAATTTAACTCATTGATCATATTGAAAGTATCTCATGAATTTTATAGATTTGAAAGATAATAGACACAATTTATAGATTATAATAAAATAAGAAGCTTTTCCCAATAGTGAGGGTATTATAAAGATGATGATAAAGTGGTTCAGAAACCTCTTAGGACATAAATTTAAATATTTTTTAGTCACTAGTGCCTTTTGTTTTTCAATTTCTAGTTAAAATTCACCCAAATTATTAAAAATAAATGCTGATAGAAACAAAAACAAATCAGTAATCATGTGAGATTCTAAGGTTAAAAATTAAGATCAAGATCATCACACTCATCTTGGAGTTCAAAAATGATTATAATTTTCTAATACATCTCAAATAAAGTTTGAAAAAGACACAAAAAATTATAAAAAACATCCTTTAACATTTTCCAAAATAGTGCTGATTTTTTTTATTTTTTAGAAGATAAAAAAATAAAAGCATAATGAAAAAAAGAGAAGACAGAAATAAAATTAAAAATTAGTTACCCCCATCCAAACACATCATTTATGATAAATTCTCAATTAAATTAAATAATTATCATGTATATTTTAAGTATAATAGATAATAGGACAATATAGAAAGCGAATATTGATATAGATAATCTGGATGTTTTTATTCCTCATTTGATAACCCTAGGAAGAACTGATTCCCACTTATTATGGCACTAAAGGAACTTCATTAAGTTCTAAAAGTTTTCCAGCTTATATCTTGTAAGAAAAAAATAATTAATTAATAGTTTATTCGAAATTAAAACACATAACTGAAGATAAATTAAAAGTTTAATTAAGAGATGAAGAACCTTTGGTAAAAACCCCAAGTAGTGTTTCACTTTATGTTTCTATAGTTGGAAAATTCTTTAATTATCACCAATCATTTGGTGGATAGATCTTCATCAATTTTAACCACTATATTCATATTTCCCCACAAATCTTCTTAACTTTATACTTCTCCTTGAACTCCTCTTTGGCAGTATGGTATGTGTCCAACCTTTTTTGTTGAATTTTTAGTTCATGGGAGTTGGCAGTATGTATAAGGCCTTTTTTATTTCATCTCCTGCTTATGGAATGATATTGAACACTTCTTCCTTTTCTCGTAGTGTGGGACAAAAAATATTTTAATATATATCATTTACCATATCATATTAAAATCTAGATACCTTTACTTTTATTACAGCCTCATTTAACTCAACTATAGAAAATGTAAATAAATCATCAAAATAAGATTCACTCAGTTCCTCTTATTCTTACGACACTATTTTCTCTTAAAAATACACCATATCCAATGTGGTTTATTATTTTTTCTCCAAATTATTCATTAAACACCTAAAAAAGTGTTTTTTATCAACAGTGTATAAATAAGGAGAGATGGATTTCAATTCAGATTTTACTAAATCAGAATAAAATGAACCTTGATTTAAGTTGTCTCCTGCTAAAAATTCGTCTTGTGGATCTTTATACATGTACAAGGATCATGGGAAACCATATTATGGGATAAATAGTGGATGATAATCAAATTCAACCTCCTAGGTTTCTTACTCAAATGTTGGTGGGATGATCTCATTATTTACCTCAGCCAAATGTTGATAGGATTCTAGGAAGTATTCTAGGATCTTGGTAAGCTCCTTGGACAAGGATTTTATCATTGATAGTTTGATTTCAGCTTTGAGGTCCTCAAAGATATCTTTAAATGTCTCTATTATTATTTCATTTATATCTCTTAGTAACTATCTATAAATGAGTAAAACAACCTATTGTTTTAGTGGGGGTGGGTTAAAATTTGATTCCATTTTTTTTAGATTTTAAATTTTATATTTGAGTTTGAAAATAGTTAAAAATTTAAAATTTAATGAAGAAAATTGAATTGTTGACCTAAATCCCTAGAAAAAATTCCATGTTAACCATGTATCTATCTTAGGCTGTGGTCATGAATAATTTTAATGAACTCATGAATACAACATGGAGTTGACCAGGATCGTTTCCCAAGGAGTGTGTGGTGGCTCTTCACTGATCTTAACCAATTATTAATATATTTTAAAGTTCCTTTTTAATACTGAAAACAAATTTATGAGAGGGATAATGTTGGGTTTTATGAAAATAAAGCATGAAATCCTAAAAAATTATTAGCAAGGAAAGGGTCCAGTCTAATATTAGGAAAACTTGGGTCCTCCATTATCCACATAGATTGCTTAATACATATTGACAATATGCTCAATATCATTCCTGGTTCACAAAACATAAATTAATTTTTAAGGCCTATTTCACATTTTTGGATATATCTTAGGCACACCAAGTCCCACCTCCTCTATTATTTAAATTGATGGAAATGAAATAATGATAGATAATCCACCATCCTTCACCCATTCCTAATCATACAACATTCATAACTTGACCCACATGACTCCAATCGTATGAAAATTAGACCAAGATAAGGGAGGGGAAATAATTTTAGTCGATTCCATAATAAGTATGTAAGGATTACCCTAAGAAAGTGAGATATCTACTCACACTTCTCAGATTATCCCACTGTTCCATCATAATGAAATACAAAACATAAATAAATAAAAGAGAATGGGTTTTGGAGTACCTCAAGACCACCATCAGGAATTTACATTAGGTTAGTACTCCATGATCATATAATTTTAGATATCAAAATTACAAAAATAAGGGAGAATAAAAAACAATATAGAATAAAAAAATCTAAAAAAAAATCACTTTAACAGAACATTTAACAAAATGTAAATTATAAAAAAGAAGATGAAGAAAAAAAGAGTTAAGAATAATCCCACCAAGGGGGAATCTTCTCCCACATACCAGTATCTCATATTTATCACTTAGAACAACCACTATCAATATAATATAATGAAAAAAATCATACCCAGTTGGAGGAATCACCCCATGGTCGGTATTTGTATGCCTTTAAAAAGCATCATGGGCTGGTATAATTCAATGCATTGCTGATACAGTAGAAAATTGGTCATGATTGAGGGAGTCTCTATAGTAATCGTTGCATGAGGTGGAGATGAAGAAATTATTGGCTATGTTGGACTTTGAGATCAGTGAGATTCAATATTCATGGCTCAGAACTATCTTGATCTTCAGTGAAGCATACCTAGAAGAGGCTACTGCTGATACACTAAATCAGGCCTCTACTGGTCGACTAGTTATGTATGCGTGAAAAGGTATAGTTGGTTCTTCATTACATGCATGAAAACTAGTGGGATAAATATATTATTATGGATGAGGGTTCAAAGAGGTATACTTATTTTCATGGGTTTAGAATAGTGAAGATGATGTGTTCATGTTTATCTTTTTGTGATGATTGATAAGAACTTATGGTGGCACATGAATGTATAGTCGAGTTGGAGATTGTTATTTGAAACTTACCTAGTGTAATAGATGTATATGTGAGAATAATGGATCTACATGCACTAAAAATAATTTTATTTTTCTAACATGGGTATATCTATTGGTAAAAGTGATTTTTTGGTAAAGTGTTTTACCAAAAAAATTATTCTATCAATAAATTATTATTTAAAACATTGTCTCTAAATGTTATTGTAATAGATAAAATAGTTTTTTTTTCAATTATAATAATAAAAATATATAATTAATATGATATATTTATCTGTTAATGATAGAATTAACATCATTATAATTTTGTTGGTATTATTAATAATAAAATTTTCATATACATCACTATAAATAATTCCTAGAAATAATATACACTTATAATTCATTTTCAAATGATGCACTCATATTATCATATGTATTAAATATTGTTTTTATTATATTTAGTAATAAAAATATATATAATATACCTAATATAATTATTATATGTTACATATAAATTCATTTCCATAAAAAAAAATAACTAATGTATCACAACATGTCAAATATATCATAAAAATTTCATCACAATAATTTCAATATATCATAATATATATATATAATCATTACCCAATGGTGAAAACTCAATAATTGATAATTTTTTCTTATTTATAAATTATAAAATATCTAACTAATACACAAAGTACATCACCATAACTATAGGTTCTATCTAATATGAATTCACCCTCAAAACCTTTTCTAAAAGCAACTGTTATCCACAATCCATCACCATCACCAGTTAAAAAAACAAAATATAGACAATAAAATTAGAATGAAAATGATGAATGTAGGACAAATCAATTCACCTTTATCAGCATATGATTATAAACTCAAAGCTACAAATGTCCATACAAACACCCCTATCTCACTGTACCTTTATGCATTCAAATTGATAAGACCATATTGATAACCAAATGAAAATGGGTCTAGATTGTTCAACTGGAAACAAGAATCCATGACAACTAATGTGGGAGATAGATCTAGGATGAAGCACCAGAATACCAAACCAATAACTATAGCTCCATTAGAAATCTATGAATCAAATCAAGGTTATAAGATTGAAAATTTTTCTAAGGTTAGAACACGTTTATTTAAATCTTAGCAGTATAAAAGTAAGAGATTTAAAATTTTGTTAAGATATACCCCTGGATTACACAATCAAGACCATCCCTCACTTCCTATAAGGTCTTTCCCCAACCTTCTCTTATGTTCTTCCCTACAATTCTCAATGAACTTTCACCTACATTTGTGTGTCCATGTGTGCATACCCTAGCTATAATTTCTTATCTGAATACAAATTCAATTTTAGACAACAAATTTCATTATCATGGATCTCATAGTATTCATAAATTTGAATTAATAGACATTTATAATTATAATATTAACAAGTAATGATCATAAAACATAAAATTTTAAGATATGTAGAAGGGTATCTAGTAACTTTCCAGATCCTTTTTTATTTTGGATAAAACCAATTTTACAGGTAAAGTGAGAATCATTACAAAACAACCAAAATAAAAAAACAAAATAGTCAAACCCCACATTATAGATTCCAAAGGTGAGATATTACTGAATCACGAATTAGACTATAGTTTCAACCAGTGAAACATGATTGAGATAAATCACCCATATTTTAAAATCCAATCCAACTGAAACACCATATTCAAGAGAAACTTTCTCCATGAATCTAATAGCTCCAAACACAACAAAAGCCACAAATATAAAACATAAAAAATCAATTTCTAAGCCAACTATTAAAATTTGTGACCATATCAATTTTGATAACATTATAACCTCCAGAGAACAAAAAATTAATTCAAAGAAGGTATAGGCCAAAAATTGGCAAGCAATAACACTATAAAATTGAATGAACACTAATCCTGGAGAAAAAATCAACCAGTCGTCACATAATTTTTAAGAAACCAAAAACATACTACTATGCCTAAAATTATACAACAATAAATATAACCACTATTATTTATTGCACTCCACTAGCATCCAATATTATTTGAATAAGATGAACACACTGCCATCACCAAATACTAGTCCTAAGAAGACATATTTTTATCATAACATACCTCTTATAGAATATTTATGTCTCATATAAGAGAATATTCATGTCTTCCTATGAG
Source organism: Viscum album (assembly GCA_963277665.1). Taxonomy (NCBI): domain Eukaryota; kingdom Viridiplantae; phylum Streptophyta; class Magnoliopsida; order Santalales; family Viscaceae; genus Viscum; species Viscum album. The sequence continues at coordinate 1,491,621,720 of OY728152.1, forward strand.
AGAATATTCATGTCTTACCTATGGACCAAATGAAATCCTTTTTAATCATGGTACTAGATGCACTTGGCCATGGAGGAGTTGTTTTTTTACATGATTTGATAGATAACCTTCAAGAATAATAGAAGCAAAAAAATGAAAATAAGTAGAATCAAGGCCTTGTTTAAAATGAAACACCAATAGTGTGTGAAACTGATTAAAAAAATCATAGTTTTTGTTCTAGGATACATATTTTATAATTGAATCCAATATGAAATTTATATAAATCTAGGGATACTTTTTGTTTAAAAATTCTACCTTTGAGAGCACGATACTATAAGTTCTAACCCACAAGAAAGACCATCAGTAACTAAAACCAATTTACTCAAGGAACTGTCACTACCCCATGTGAAACACAAAATGAAAATTCAAAATATCACATCATCATCAATTTAAAAAGACTCAATTGCATAAAATATTTTTAAAAATTATTAATAGAAAATTATGATGGGTAAAACCCACTCTACGTGATGTGTATAGAATCAAGAACACCATAAGAAGAATAATGAAAAATTGAATTCTTAAGTAGATTATTTAAATTTCATGTGTTGAAAAAAATGGAATACTTATTCCTTATAACTAAGGATTTATACAAATCAGTTATGAGATGGATCCAACCCATTATGAAAGTGGGTATAGTGATCATAGATCCTTGAACACATTAGGGTTATTTTCTCTTTTCAAATAATCCTTGATCAATCAATTTTTTTTATTTATTTGAATTCAGGTCATGCATTTACATTTCAAACCACAAAAAGATAAAGATTCATGGGGAATGAATAGGTGGTTAAGGTCACTAAAAAAACAATAAGTTATCAATAAATTACCATAAAAATACCTCCCTAGTTGCTCCATACACTACATCATAACCAACTAAGGATGAAATAACCTTATGGATCTACATTATATACACGATCAAGGAATAAATTGTATTCTAACTAACATAGTCCACATCAAGTAAAAATATAGTCATTCATGGATCATTATTATCATCACTAGACACAAAGAAAAGATATTTAATAATACCATCAATGTTTTTTTATGTCCAACAATAATTAATGTTACCCACAACATAATTTTTTTTTATATAGGTAGGATTTAATTATAAATTGTAAAATATCTTCAAAGAAACTAAAATTTTATATTCTTTATATATAGATAAGACTAAATAGAATAAATACAAATTCAATCATGAAAAAATACACAACTAATAAACAATATAGTTAACATGAAACATGTAATGATGTTGGATATTTGAACCATCACTATCCTTACCCCCCATTACAACACAATACCTCATGAGCTATCCATCGACATCCGATAAAAATATAGAAATTTCTAATATTTATTTATTTTTTTTAGCTAAATCCATAACCAATATTCACTAAAAATACTTGTGGGAATATGATGAAAGGAATACCAAATATGGAGAGTTATCTAGATGTGGGAGTTCACAAACATCCACATACAAGATTGTGTAAAATGGTGGGTAACAATAATACCATCCAATATAAGTTAGAAAAACCTAAAAATAGAGTAGATATAATAGAAATAGGGCTGATTCTTGAATAGAGATTTGGGAAGTGGGAAATGTTTATAAAAAACCATGGACATAAGTTACTAGTATCATGTTATATATAATTATCATATTTACATATACTAATTGTTTCCATTAGAATTTTAAGAGTAACAATGTTCTTTTAAAATAATTATCAAATATAAAACATAAATGAGGGGGAATTAAAAACCATACAGACTCAGATTTTGTAGTTTTAGTGAGTGGTGAGTTATTAGAGCCTAAAAATAATTAGTTTTCAAAGACAATAAAAGTATATAACAAAATAATCAAGTTACATAAATAAAGGGGGAGCTAAAAAAAATCCATCCAAAAAGTTGGAAAACTCATCATCATCATTATCAACAAAAATAATTTTTACCAATGATAAAATAATTAAATTTGGACATGAATGATAGGAAAGAAACATTTATGGATATAAATAATGAATTATAATTTGAAAATAATATTATTGGGTTTATAACTACATGGGTAATAGGGAATGATATGAGATTCCAAATGGGTTTCAATGTTTACCTGTTATGAAAATATTTAGCTGCAATCATATAAATCATACAACCAAATCATAAAAATAAACTATTGTGGATATTTAAGTATTAAAATTCCATTATTTTGGGATAAAGGTAAGTTATTATGATAGTATGAAAATATAATCCAACACTACCAAGAAAATGTAAGTACCTATGCTATTATAAATAATAAACACTTAAAAAATTAATATTTGTTGAAATTTCTCAACTTTACCTAAATATATACGATCTTTCACTCAATTTTCATTAATAAAAATCACTTTCTGTGTAATGGATTCTTAAGGAATTTATTATTTGAACTACATCCATTTAAATATTCAATCTATCATAAAATCCAAATATATTTCTACCTTTTCATGTATTTAAAATCACAAAGGGAAATTTTTTTTGTCAATGAAATTGTGAATTAGTTTTTAGGAAAATTTTCTATAGATTTAGGCAAGGTAATTTGAAAAAAAATAAATCACAAAGATTTTTATTTAATAATAAAAATTATACCACTATAAAAGAAAAAATCATATAAAATAATAAGATATATACCACCACATACCAACCTATGCGAAGTGTGTTAGAGTTGGTGCCCTAGAACCAACTTATATATACTTTATCATAACCTCTATTCATAGTTTTGAATATTAATAAACTCATTATAATGTCATGATTGTTATTCTTTTAACATAGTATGTGATTATTTTCAAAGATTATCTATGACACAAATAGATAATAGTAGTTCCCGGCTGTGATGAGAACCTAGAAGTGTAATGATATTTATTCATAAATATATGTTATATATCCCGATCATATCATATAAGGAACATAAATGATATAAGATTTCATGGATGGAGATTCATAGAACATGGATATACCTTCTCATGGTGTACTTAATTAGTAATATTCAGTGTTGATATTATGAGGAGATCCATGAGTAGGAAATCTATATTTATATGTGTCATTGGATGTTCCTATCTACATATGTGTGCATTGATCCAAATATTTTAAGATTATTTTTAATGAATATTATAATTCACATAATTTTATGTATTGATTAAAACCATGATGACATATGTTTTTGGTGAGGTAGGATATTTTGGGTGCGTCATAAGTAATATTTCATTAATGAATAATGCGAGAAATGATTTTTTCCCTTCCTTTATTTAATGTAAGTTGAAATATCAATCCCTTTTATGGAAATAGTATCACCTAAATAAATCCATGGACATGGTATTTAATAGGAATGTTTTATTTTTGAAAATTCAAAGAAAGATACATCAAGCACATATGTTGATAGAACCAACATGTAACCTGCTTGATTATAGATATCACTATAAAGGGATTATATTGCATAATGAGCATCTGTATGAGGTATTATGTCATGGAAGCATTAAATTATTTCTATATGAGTGCCTTGAAATATTTATAGATTCTAACCTTGGGATTTAGGATACTTCACCTGAAATCGTTAAGAAATATGCCTAGAGGGTCACACACTAAGTGTATCTAAAATATCAGTTAAATAATATTTTATTTTTTATTATTTAACAGGTTGAATAAATATTATTCATGTGCATGGTTTAGTAATTATTCATGTTTATTTGATCACATATATCCTGTCACCAGTTATTCGAGAGAATATTATGTTAGTGTAATATTAAATAAATAAATATTTTTCTTTTTAGTGAAAATAATATTTATTTATTGTTCAATAGTGAAGTGAAATTTATTTAATAAATAAATAGATATTATTAAATACCTAATAAATATTTTGGAGGATTGGAGAAACGAGTTTAATGGTCTAGTGAGAAATAATATATATTGAATATTACTTGAATAAATAACATTTAATTTTAATTCATAATTTAATCACATGTTAAGAAATATTATTATTATTATTATTGACATGGGGTTCCACATGGATTAAATAAATATTAAAGGGAACTTGTGAAAATATTTATTTATAAAACCTAGTGGCATTAAAACCTAATTATATTATATTTCAAGAGAGACAATTCATTTGTTTTTTGTGCACAATGAATCTGGAGAATCCTCTTGAAGACTTAGAGAGCTCCCTTCCCCAAGAATGCTCCCAAGAACAGAGTTTGGGTTTCCTCTACCTCTAAATCTTGAGTCCACAGAGATCAGGTTGGATGATTTAGAAGTGATTCTCATAGAGATAAAAGGTGAACAATGAAAGTTATATGATCTACCATGTTAGCACCCGGAGATTCCCACAATTATGTCTGAAGATTTGTGGAACACGTGTGGATCACCACTAGATTAAATATTCTCTTGATTCCTTCAATGTAATGATGTTACAATGTAGATCTATTTTCAGATCCTTAAATAAAGAAATAATTCATGTAAGGTAATTCTTTATTTGATTAAATTAATTGTAAATAATATGTGATGATCCTACGCTTGGTTCCAGCATTTTATCCCTAATCTATTTTATTTGATTCAATTACTTTGATTATGAAATTCATGAGTGTGTAAATCTTAGATTGATCATCAATCATGAAAAAAACAAAGTTGGGCATAACCCATCACATGCTTCTACTATGATCAGAACCTACAAGTGGTATTAGAGCGGCCACATAACTATTTACAATTATTTAAATATAATTGATTCATTTATGCAGTTTTCATTTAATTTTCAATTCAAGTTTAATCGTTATTTAAATTTAATTGTGATATATTCTTTCCATCTTTAATTTCTCATAGATCTAATTATAACAACCTAACCCCAAAAGGCCGATGTTGGTTCACTACTTTATTACATCTGCATGATTACATGGAATCAAATCTCAAAGGATTAAACAATTTATCAGTTTTGGAAAAAATATATTACATACATGATTCCCATAATAAATTTGGAATATAAAATAAATCATAACATAAGAAAAATCTCACCATCCTTGAAACTCATTCAATAGATTCCTCTTCATAACCTGGGTAAAGTAAACATAACATGGGTGAGATCAAATTCTCAGTAAGGGTAAGTACAGTGCAAAAAATAATAAATCAATGAGAATAAGTTAACATGGAAAGGTAAATAATTGAGAATAAATTACATTTAAATAATTAGATAAGGAGTAATCAATATATCAAGGTAAATAACTGAACCACAATACATTTAATCAATAAAATGATATTGAAATGCATCCATAGATTTTATCACATGAAATAGCATGGATAATAATAATAATAATAACTAAAATATCAATTAATACAATGATTAATTATTTTACATCATGTTTGAGGCACATGAAAACCTATAACATCAATACCTTTTACAAGATAGTTTAAAATTACAGGTATAAATCTTTTTCATTTGGCCAACTTATTTGTATCATAAGAACCATTCGATGCATCGAGGGGATATATAAAGTCCATGACCCACCCATAAATACTATTCTAAATAATTCATCATATCTAGTAATAAATTGAATTAATAAATAGTTTTCCATACCAAATATCTGTATTGAATAAATAATACAGATTTATCAATATTTCCCCACATAATCAAATAACTATCAAAGTAAACACCATATGTAAAAATGGTACAAATTTTAGGAAATAATAATATCCATAACCTAAGAATTTAGATATTTAGGTAAATTTCCAATTAAAAAATATTACAATAAAGTTATTTTTTCAATATAAAGTTAAAAATCACAAAAGAAAGTGAGATTGCAAAGATAACTTTTACCACTTGGTAATCTTCAAGATAAACCCCCTTGGGTGAGGTAATTCAAAGTGAGGCTTAAAATAACATGAATTATGAGGTAATAATGATATTAAATGACAAATGATAAATATAAACACCACATTAAAGTGAATTGGTTCATAACAACAAATAAGTCTCAATGGAATGTAAATTGAGACGAAATCCATTACCTTACGTTTCCTTTGGGGTGAACATACTTTAACCTCATGTATAATGGTTTTAATAATTTTATTAACTTATCCCAGAACCATAATCATATTTATAATATAATATATTATCTTATTATAATATCTTATTACCCATTTATTAAAAATATTTCATTATTTTTACTATTTCGGGTGTTAATTGCCTAGTTTTTTGAGTATGTTTTGACTTGTTTTTTTGTTCTTCTTATGTTGATGGTGATTTAATAATATAAATAATGTAAAAAATTATTTAAATATAATATATATTTAATAAATATATTTATAATAATCTAAAATATTTGTAGATAGGAAATAAAATGCACCATTGAAGGTGACGATAGGTCGTACATACACATAAAAGTTGTTTTTATTTTATTTTATTATTAAAAAAATGAAAAGAAATAGATTATATGAATATTATAATTTCAGTATAATAATTTTATCATATATATCACATATTTCAATTAAAATCATCCTCTATACATTCCATGTATTACATGAACGAATCACATTGCTTTGAGGATGCAATAGTCCACACATCCACAAATGATGTAATTGTATTCACACAAAATGGAAAATATGAAGGTATGAGTTATAAAAGAATTAAAGAAAAATAAATACATTATAAATGTCATATATATTATATATAAACTATAAATACATCATTATTTTTAACTTTTAAAGGTATTAATTAAATAGTGAACAACATCGGTTCGTGAGGTGGTAGTCCGCCATACAAACGAACAATGATTGCATATCCCATTTGATAGATGTGTGTGAAAGTGTAAGGAAAAATATTATCATTAAAACATATTAGTATATTTAGGATAATGAGGTTTGTATATAATAATTATATAAAAAAATAAGGGTGTGGGAGTAAATGAAACAAATTTGATTGTTGAAGAACATTACCTCTTATTTGGGTAACTCCTTTAGGTTTATACCAAAAGACATACTTTGTTGGATTTATTTATAAAGTGAGTATTTTAGGATGAGTGTAGGTATGTTGGGATATTATTTGGGTAGTTTTTTTGTGATCCAATGTTTCTTGAGAGGTCTGAGTAAGGGAAAGAGTGAATTCTTTTTTATAATGGAGGAGGTGTGACATTCTTGTAAATACCAAAAGTTAAACACTATTGGTAGGTTTCCCTTGACTCATATGATTCCAAAATTGAAAAATAATGGATTAAATGGGAATTATGGTCGATAAAAACTCAAACCACACAAAAATAAATGTATTTTTATCATTTTTTCTTAGTCTTTATGTTTCCTTATTTTTTCCATTTTGGGTTTCCATTTAGGTAACTATTTTTCTAACCTATGTAATTCATACATTAAGACTAAATTAATGTGAGAATTATTAAAAAATATTGAACCACTTAATTATAAATATTACATATAATTTTAAAAATAAAGATCTCATGTGTATTGGAAATTAATTTTAACAAAAGTGCATGTAGCACGCAAAAACACTCCTTTAACCTGAACTATGATAATAATGTTTATCCTATTTAGGGGTAAATATTTTCATTATAAAAGATTAATTGGTACATAAATAGAATATATTTTTTATATATTAACATTTAAAAATCAATTATCATAGGATAGTATTTTCATTATTTTTAATTCTTTTAATAAAATATATTTTATTGTAAAATAACATTAATGTTAATTTTAAAATTATTTACTTAATTTAAATTAAAAAAAACAATAAATATTGAAATTAAAATATATTTAGTTCACATTAATTTAAAATAACCCATTCATCTAGAAAAATAATTTAACACAATAATTCATTCAATTTTCTTCTCTTTTAATATTTTTAGTATCATTTGTTTTTATTTAATTATTAACTAAATAATCACTGTATTGGAATTTATTAAGAATTTTAAGTAAATAAATCATATATAAAAATTAAATTTAAGTTATCATGATAAAAAAACTCATTTACCTTTAAAAATAATTTTTATAACCAAAACTATGCATCTTCTTCTATACTCTAAAGCTTTATAAAATTTAAAAGCAAGGAAGGTATGTTTTTGCCTTTTTCTACACTTAACTTATTATATTGGTCACTTTCATGAAGATGTATCCTAATAACTCATAAAATTAAAACTAAATGGTGTATAAGGTCAAAATATGGGCATAAAGAGGATTTGGATAAGTTTCTAGGTCATATTTCTCCTTAATATTAAATTTTAACCTTTAAGTAAACTAATTTTAATCTTAATCGATGTAATTAATTTTAATCACATTCACTAATATTTTTTGTCAAAAAACTAGTTGATATTATTTTAATATAAATATTATACTTATTCACACTATTTATATCATTTTTTCAAATTCAATTCACATAAGTGACAAAATTAAATTTAAAGTTAATCCCACATATGTGGTGAAAAAAAGGTTTTTAAAGTGAAATGCTCAAAATATTATTAAGTTTTCATATCTAAATTCAATATAAAAATGATTAAAATGACCAATATTTAATTATTATATTTATTATTTATCTATTTTGACTTTAAAACCAATTTAAAATATAATTTAACTTTAATAATTCAACTAAAATGTAGTATCTTTCAATATTTATCAAAAAAATGAAACTTCTCATAAAAATACTAAATAGTCACCCTAAGATAATTTTAGCACTCTGCATTCAAAAATAAAGTTTATTTTGATAAATAAAATTTATAAAAGTTTCAAAATTTATTTTTAAAATAATTACTCCAATAAAGGTGGTAAAACTCAGTTTTGCATGTAACGCAAGCTAACATAGTGTTGTGTGCAACACAATCCAACTTAGTATTGCGTATAAGGAAATCTAGAAATAAAATAAAATTTATTCTAAAATGATTTTTAACGTTTTGGGGTGTTACATTCTCCCCATATTAAATAAATTACTTCCTCATAATTCAAAATTTATCTCAGTAATCGAGGGTTTGATATTTGAAAATACTATTGCCGAAGAACCGGCATCTTAAATAAGGATAATAACACATCTTCTCAATAATAGGGGAAATTAAATGAGAAGGCCACCACTAAAATAGGCTTTGGAATATGATAACAATATTGAAAGCATTTACATTGAATAGAAAGTTAACTATCAAGTTCGGATGGAGAGTTATAGAGAACACATTCAGATGAAAGTTGATGACCACAATGTCTTGAACCACATTTATTAAAAAGGTCATTGATATCATTAGAAATGGTGATAATAGGAAAATTTTTTTGTTTCAATACCATTTTACCTAGAGTAGTGGAATTCTTCCACTCTCTAAAATATAACTAAATATAAACACAATCTTAAATTTTGGTTGTGCCTTGAAAAATTTATACTTTGTTTCATAGAACATGTTTCATCATATGGTGAATTAATACATTAACGTCTAAAAATACATGAAAATTTCAACTTAAAAAATTTCATAAGTGGTTATCCTTTCCAAAAGATTATGATCCAACACTTTAGAATAATTTCCATGGTAGTTAATAGTATCCAATTTCCTTTATCCATATCAATCATCTCTTTATCCAACATCATTATCTCAATATGAGAAATATATTAAAGCATATATTTTCCTTAACCATGTGTTTTCCAAAAAAGATTAACTTTCTACAAATAAATTTTATTACAAACATTCAATATATGATCTCAAATATTTAATAAAAAAGTACTACAGTACAATACTTATATATTTCATAATTCATATAGAGAGAATATTGTCAATAAAATACTGTTAAAAAATATTTCTTATATCCAAATAAATAAGAACATTAATCATTCCACTTCGTTTTTCTTAATAATATATGATTTAGCTTGATCCCTTAGATTATTTTTAAGTACGTTATCTTAATTCTTAGAGAATTAATTTTCATAGGGCCCCATCTCTTTAAAGTTATATTACTAAATAGTATTATTTTTCTTCTTCCCTTTGAATTCTATTTCTTGGAGACCTTTCTATCAACACTTATAACATACTCTCAATCCTTTCAAGAATTTCTCAAGGTGATTCTTTCCACAATTATAACATTTGGGAAAATACATCTTTCCCTTATTCCCTTTAACTATTATTTTATCTTCCATACTCTTATTCTCTTTCTTCCCTTTGAATCCATAAGACTTGGAGAAATATTTCATTATCTTGATAGCACATAAAACTATTTCATCGTATGAAGAAAAAGGTTGAGACACCAGTGACCTTTAGAGACTTGGCTTAGGTCCTTCAAATAAATGGACAATCTTGCATTTAGTGTGGTGTATAAAATCCATATCATACCTTGATAACCGTTTAATGACATCTTCATACTCCTCAACACTTTCTTCCTCCTTTTACTTTAAACTAAAGAATTTCATCCTCATTTCATTTTATTTATCACAAGGGAATTATTTTTCAAAGAATGTTTCCTTGAAAATTTTCCATTCCTTGAGTTCCATTCCCACTTCCTTTATATTATTTTGGTTCAATGACCACCATTAATCCACATAATCATTGAAAAAATACACTGCAAGTGTAACATTTTACTTTTCACCATATCCTAATTCCCTGAATATATTCTCCAAAGACTTAATCCATTGATCATCCACAATTGGGTTAGTATTACCACTAAATGATGGGGAACTCTATTGCATAAAGCAATCCAACATTAGAGGATCCCTTTGTGTAATAGGTTTATCCATATAAGAATGGTTATGTGTCATAATGTAATTAAGTTTCCCTAATATATCCATAACTTGATCAGTTAAAATACCAACTACATTGACATTATCATTAGGGAAGCCTCTATATTAGCGATGAGTATTGATACACTTATTCCATCCATGTTTCATTTCTAAACATTAACATACACTAGATCATATCATAACATCATGTAATATAATATTTAATCACAAAACTAGTGAAATACTTATCATAAATTGAAAAATTTATGCATATCTAATCACATAATCATAAAAATTGTATAATTGGGATGTTCTTCTATACTTATCCTCAAATTATATCTTAGGGTTATGTTACCTAATCTATGTTCTCCTAAATCTACTTTCCAAGGTTTCTACTAAAATTTATTTAATACTAACTATAATTACTTAACCCCAGAAGGCCTGAGCTGGTGATTTAATTTATTACATTACCATGATTAAAAAAAATCAATTCCTGAAGGACTAAAACACTTAGAAAGTTTGGAAAAACTAGATTACATACATGATAACCATAACACATTGGGAAAAGAAAATAAATCATAACATAAGTAAAAGCTTAGCATCCTTGAAACTCATTCAAATGATTCCTCTTCATAACCTGGGGAAAGGAAACATAATAGGGGTGAGCTCAAATGATCAATAAGGGTATGTATAATATAATAAATAATGAATCAATGAGAATAAATTAACATGGAATGGAAAATAACTAATAATACATTCCATTAAAAAAACTGGATAAGGCATAATCAATATGGCAAGGTAAATAACTAAAACACGTGTCATTTAATCAATAAAATGAGAATGAAATGAGCCCATATATTTTATCATATGAAAATATCATGGATAATAATAATAATAAATGAAATAAAAATTAATTTAATGCTTAATTATTGTATTTCATGTCTGAGGCACATGAAATCCTATACCATCAAGACATTTTACAAGACGGTTTAAAACTACAGGTAGAAAGAAGTTTAATTTGGCTAATTTATTTGTCTCATGAGATCATATTGATGCATCAAGGGGATATATAAGGTTCATTACCCACCCGTCACTACCATTACAAATCATTACTTTATTGATTAATTTATTTAATTAAAAAACAATATTTCTAATCAAATATCTGTATCAAATAAAGAATACTAATATATCAATATTTCCCCACATAATCAAATAACTATCAAAGTAAACACCATATGTAAAAATGGTATATATTTTAGGTAATAATAATATCCATTATCCAATAATGTGGATATTTAATGAAATTCCAATGAAAAATTATTACAATAAAGTTATTGTTTCAATAGAAAGTTAACAATCACAAAAGAAAGTGAGATTGAAAAAGATAAATTTTACCACTTGGTTATTTTCACGCCAAACCCCCATGGGTGAGTTAATTCAGAGTGAAACATAAAATAAAATTAATTATGAGTTAATAATGATATTTAATGACAAAGGGGAAGTATATACACAACATTAAAGTGGATTGGTGAATAACAACAAATAAGTCTCAATGAAATGTAAATTGAGATGAAATCCCTTACGTTGCACTTACTTTTGGGTGAAAATCCTTTAATATAATGTATAATAGTTTTAATCACGTTATTAATTAATAAAATAAACATAATAATATTTATAATATCATATATTATCTTTTTATAATATCTTATTATCCATTAATTAATAACCTTTCATTTTTTTCACTATTTCAGGTGTTAATTGCCTAGTTTTTCGAGTATGTTTTAACTTGTTATTTTTTATTCTTATGTAAATCATGATTTCATCATTTAAAGAATGTAAAACATGATTTATATATAATATATATTCATTATATATATATTTATAATAACCCATAATATTTTGATATAGGAATTGAAATGCATCGTTCATAGAGACGGTAGGTTGTACGTACACATGAAAGCTATTTTTATTTTCTTATCATATTAAAAGAATGAAAAGTAAATAATATATATGTATATTATAATTATAGTATAATGATTTTATAATATATATCACATATTTTAATTAAAATAATCCTTTATACATTCCATGTATAGTGTGAACGAATCACATCGCTTTGAGGAGGTGGTAGTCCACAGGTCTATAAACAATATTATCGTATTCCCACAAAATTGAAATCATGAAGTTTTGAGTTATATAAGGAATCAATAATCATAAAGAAATTATTAATATCATATATATCATATATAAACTTTAAATGCATCATTATTTCTAACATTTAAAGGTGTTAATGGAAGAAATAACGACATCGGTTCGCGAGGCGGTAGTCCTTCGTACACACAAACGATGATTGTGTATCCCATTTTATAGATGTGAGTGACAGTGTAGGTATAAATATTATAATAAAAAAATAAAATTTTATTTAATATAATTACATTATTATATAATAATGGTATAAAAATAATTTAAGTGGTGGGGGAGTAAGTGAAACAAAAGTGATCATTGAAGGATGTTAACTCTTATTAGGGTAACTCCTTTTGGATTATACCAAAAGAATTCATTTGTTGTATTTATTCTAAAAGTGAGGTTTTTTTGAGGAGGGTAGTTATGTTGGGAGATTATATGTGTAGGGGTTTTATGAGACAAAGTGTCTTGATAGGTGTGAGGATGGAGAATATCGAATGCCTTTTTATAGTGGAAGAGGAGTGGCATTCTTATAAATAGAAAAAGGTAAACACTATTGGGAGATATCCCTTCCTATAGTTCTTAGAAAATGGAAAAATAATTTATTACAGTAAAATTATGGTCAATAAAAACTCACACCACACAAAAAATAAAATCATTTTTATCATTTTTTTACCTAGTCTTTATGTTTCCCTATTTTTTCCATTTTGGATTTTCAAATAGGGAAACATTTTTCTGACCTATATAATTAATCCATAAAGAATAATTTAATTTGAGAATTATTATAAAATATATACCCACTTAATTATAAATATTATTTCTAATTTTAAAAACAAAATCTCCAGTGTTTTGGAAATTAATTTTAACAGAAACACATATAACGCAAAAAATCGCTACTTTAACATGAACCATGATAGCAATGTTTTTACTATTTAAGGGTCAATAGGTTAATTATAAAAGTTAAATTGATCTATAAATAGACCATATTTTATATCTATTTAGGGGTTGAGGTAATGAATATTTTAACCAATATTTTATCAAATTTCTACGCAATTTGGGGATTCTATCTCAACTCACTCCACATTACACACCAAAATGTAATGGTGTTAGTGAAAGGATGAGTCATAACTTATTAGGCATGGTAAGTTCGATAATGAGTCCCATAGATCATCCATTATACTTTTGGGGATATTCATTACAAACTGCAACATAAAAATTAAATTGTGTACCAACTAAAGTGGAAAACGGAATTCCCATGGAGTTATGGAGTGGAAAGAAACTTTATTGTCACATACATGTGTATAGGGTTGATGGGAATTTGTTAAGGTCTTATTAGGAAATAAAATAGTACCCTAGTACTAATGGAAATTGGTACATTTACGACAGGGTATTTATAATTGGATACCGTCACAAATACCCTTTTGTGATGGGTCCCCATTTCAAATACCCCGTTGCAGAAAAGGGCATCGTAAGTATAGTTTTTTGCAATAACCCATCATAAAAAGAAACTATTTTGTGAAGGGATGTAGATCCATCAAAAATAGCTTCTCCATGGTTTTTCAAATACCTTATTTCACTGGGCCATCACAAAATACTATTTGTGATGGGGTGGTAGACTCATTGTAAAAAGCCTTGATGAGTTTTTGAAACCATTATTTGTGATGGAACATCGAAAATACTATTTGCGATGAGACCCATTGAAAAAGTGTAAAAAAAATTGAATGAAAAAAATAATAATAAAATATTAATATTAATGAAATACTAATATTAATATTAGTAAAATAAAATAAATAATAAAATAATATTCATATAAAAACAATAAAATAATGTTGATATAATAATAATAATAATAATAATATTACTAATATTAATGAAATAATAATATTAATATTACTAATATAATAAAAAATTATAAAATAATGAAAACGTCAATATTCAAGAAAAATTTAAAAAAATAAATAGAAAATAATCAAAAATAATAATTAATAAAATAAAAAATAAAAAATAAAAAAATAAAGTAATAAAATAATAAAAAATTAAATAAAAAATAAAAAATGTAATATTCACAATAATATAAAAAATACACTATATAGAAATGTAGATAGTTAATATTACAAAAATATTACATTCAAATGTTTTATCATAAAAAATAAATAGACCACTGAGGGGGAGGGTCGTGTGGAGGAGCTGGAGGAGATAGTGGAGGGAACTCCATCCCTAAACCACAAGTTAGATGTCACATATACTCCATGTGCTCCTACTGCTTCCGCCATCAACACATCTCTTCCTGTATCTGTTACTGATGTCGTAGGAGATCTTCCTATTGCTACTGCTATCATTGAAGCATCTGCTTCTACTCCTTATTAATACTCTCTATAAGATCACTCCAAGCTCACAGATGCTCTTGATACTATGTCGAAGATGATGATGACTCTCCATGAGCTCCTCTCGAGCTAGATATCGACATTGCAGTGGTGACATAATAACTCGTAGGTGTTAATCGAGAGCTGATACCAACAACTCGGCATTTCTCGAAGGCATAATGGGTTGCCTGCATCCATTCTGTCTCATTAAATTAGTGGGCACTAGTCTGACTATCAGTCTTTGAATGAATCTCAGTCTATGTCTAAGACATCTCAGCCTCATAGGACTCCTTCAATTTCAATTTAAAATTAAAATAGTAAAAATATTATTTTTAGTTAAAATTTTAATTCAAAAAGAAATATACTGACCACAATCTGATACTAGTGAGCACCTCTAATATCTCCAGTGGTCAGATCACTATAAATCATCCTATAAATGTACAACTTTGTAATATCTTCCTATTCAACTTCTAATAGTAATATAAAATAAACCGTTTACATTTATTGTTATATAATTTTTTTAAAAAAGTACTTACTATATACTCCCTATGCGTACTAAATGTATGAATACCAGCTCAACGTGTCACCTCCTGTCTCCCCTGATTTTTTCAACTTATCGATGATATCCTCTTAAAATGACCACCCCACCACTATGAACATAATCCATCTACAAGCTAATATGAAATGTAATCTGGTTGGTGGGTGTGACAAGGCTCATCAAAATCTTTCACTCTTGATTTCTCTATCAATTTCCTTCTCAAATTGTGATAAAACTGACTACAACACTGACACATTGTCCCCCGCCATGCCTTCCAGATAGTGTCACACATGATCTCATATATGGGATACCATAAACCCTACAAATAATTTATAATATCATGTTATTAATTAAATTTATTTCAAAATAAATACTATTTATTTACGCACCATCCAATGATCGAACATGCAGTGCTGCACATCAATGGGAATCTGATCCCATGAGACCCATGCTTCAGAAAAATAATTGTGCAATATAGCACTCCCCTGTCCAATAGTTATATTTCCAAAGCTGTGAAAAAAACAAATAATCAAAAAATTAGTATATAAATAAATTATTGAAAACTAACTAAATTAAACAGGTAAACACACCTCTACACACATGGATCGAAGCTAATATGTGGACATCACTTTGGGATAGGGTTACGAATCATCAATCACGCAAGATAACTCCCTCTCTGATCCCCCCTAAACTTCTAGTAGTCTAAGGGTCAGATGATACAACATCCTTCTCATCCAATGGTAGATTGGCTTCCTGCAACAGATGATACAGATCCTCATCCATCTGAAATACTAAATGACTTTTGTTAGAAAATAGTTGAAAATAACTATTATATATAGATATATATTATATATGATTTTAAATAGTTTTTAACCATGTCAATGTTCATCTTTATCCTCATATTCATATCTAATGATGTCAATGTATTCATATTTTTCCTCAGCATCATCAATTTCTATATGAGTTTTAGTTTCATCATATCTTGTAATTTAAAATTCATTTGCAACATCATCAAAATCATCGTCACCATCAACCCTTAACTATGGGGTGTCATCATTGATATTCTTGTATCTTTGTGAAAAAATTAATTTGGAGTAATCTCTTTAAAAATTTCAATTCCTTCCACTTCAACGAAACCACATTCACTTTGAGTAAACTGATTTTCCCCATATTTAATTTTTATTATGCCCCACCAATCACTCAACTCTCTTGATGTAGCATAATATTTTGAATAATAAATTTTATGTGATTGATGAGATAAAAAAATGGTTCATTTGATTCAAGAAATAATTTATATTTAATATCAACGATTCTATGGGTCAGATGAACACACAAGCTTCTCTCAGTATCCAACCACTGACATTTAAACATTGTTATATAATGCTGTCTAGATAAAACAATTTAATAATTTCTTCTAGTATTCTGTAAAAGTTAAATTTAGTTTCTCTATGATGGGATCCTCTCAAGAAAACACCAATATTCATTGTTTTTTGATTCCCCATATACAGGTGTATGAAATTAAAAACCATTCACTATATATGCATTATAATATTTAACCATTTTTGATGGTGGGTAACTCAACACACACATTCGATTATCAATTTTATCAGCTTGTTGAGATACCTAAAAATTTGTAAACAAATTATTAATATAACAGATAATAAAATTATTTTATACGTTAAAACAAAAATAATTTTTGTTACCAGTTTTTAAAACCAGTAGGAAAGTTTTTTTTGATGTTCTTCTAGAGCAGCTATTGTAATTTTTGGAAGTTGTTTCTTGATATGATTATCATATAAACTAAAAATAAAATAAGATCAATTTACTATAACAAAAATTATAGAATAATTGATTGGATCACTCACTTTAAAAATGGTTTCATTTCTTTACAGTTGAGCATAGCATATGTATGATCTCTCTGACGTTCATCATTTAAAATCTATCCTTTATGAACTCCACCGAAGACAAGTTCAGGATGATTGAAAACTGATAATTGATTGCCCATTTCATCATCAACATTTCCCTTATTACAGACCATATGGTTGTGTTTTTAGTTATATTCAGATTGAATGTTATGAGAGCGTAAAAAAGAAATTTCCTCATACAAATAATCTTCTATAATTGAACCTTCAACTGATGCTTTATTGTATAAATATTTATTCAATTTCTTCATGAATCTATTGAATGTGTACATCCATCAGAAATTTACTGGACCTCTACATTTTTCTTCATGTGAAAATGTAACATCAAATGTTCCATTGAGTCAAAAAATGCTGGCGAGAATATTTTTTTCCAGTTTACATAAAATGAAAACAATATCTTCTTGCAATCTTCTTAATGCATAGTAGTCACATGTCTCTGTAAATATGTCTCAGAAAAAATATGATATGTTTTTAGTGCATCCCAAATCATATAATTCAATAAAAATCTTAATATAATTAGAAAAACTATTTCCATTATAACATGACAGTCATGGATTTTTAATATGAGAATATAACCATTTCAGACACATGTGACCAAATTGGAAGCATAAAAATATGTAAGTCTTAAATCTAAAATACACTAACAAAATAATAATCAATTCTATTTGGAGAGTGTATAATATTCTTTTGGATTTATTAACTTATGTGATCTAGCATTTCCAAACAGTTCAAGTTCTGGTCGAATACAAATTTGTGCAAAATATAATCATGCATTTAAATTATCTTTGGTCTTACCCAGTGTATCAAAAAATATACGAAATAAATTATCAAAATAGTTCTTCTCAATATGTATGACATCCAACAAGTGATGGACTGAAAAATCAGACCAATATGGCAGATCCCCCAAAATTCTTCGTTTTATCCAATTGTTTATTTTCCCAAATCCATCAATTTTTTATTGGTTTATTATTGGTCCAAATGTGATGGGAGGTAATGGAGAGACAATTGATTTTAACTCTATAGCTAAGATCATTGTTTGAGGTCCATCTCTTTCAATTTATCCTTTTTGAAATGATATTTGTTCCTCTAAAAAGGATGATTAGTTGTAAGGAATATGTGATGACAGTAAAAAAAGCATGTTTTTTTCATTGATGAGCAGAAACACTTTATTGTCTCTCATACAGTATGAATATGATTTTGAACCATGTGTACTCTATCAAGATAATATTCCATATGCTGGGAAGTCACTAATTGTCCACATCAATGTAGTTTTCAGCAAGAAATTTTGTTTTGAAACAACATCAAATGTACTGACACTATTAATCCATAATTATTTTAACTCATTAATCAATGGTTTAAAATAAACATCAATATTATTTTTTGGATGTCTTGGAATTAATAATGTCAAAAAGATATATGATTCCTTAATCAAAATTCAAGGAGGTAAATTTTAAGGAGTTATAAAGACAAGCCAACATGAATACTGACTACCATAATAACAAAATGTATAGAAACCATCAGTAGAAAGACCCAATAACACATTTTGGGATTCTAAAGAAAAACACAGATGCACTTGTTCAAAATGTTTCCATTAATCACCATAAGAGGGATGATTTAAGGTTTTACCAGTTGGAATATTGGTTTTGTGCAATGAAATCAATGCCGCTGTGTTCTGAGACATAATTAAAAGATGCAATTTGTGTGTAAGCGGGAAATATCTTAACTGTTTTTGTAGGAATCGATCCATACATCCCTTGTTGAGCCTATTTATACCTCAATTTTCCACATGTGATACAACTATAAAATGAATCATTTTCACCATAATATAAGATGAAATCATTTTAACATTCATGAATCTTCTGATAACCAAGACCCAGATTATAAACCAACCACTTTCTCTCATAGAAATTTATAGGCACCACATTTCCTTCAGGTAACAGTGTTTTTACCAAAGTTAATATCAGATTAAAACAATTATTTTACATTCTATTATCTAATTTAATAGAAAAAATTTTATCAACTTATTCAAATTTTCTCATCTTGTAACTAGGATATAAGGAATCCTCATCGGACCTAAAAAACTTATAAAAATGAGATGGTTCCAACTCAGGAGTTAAATTAATATCATCTTAAGTTTTAGCTTGTTGAAAAAATGGACCTTCCACATCATGTACTAACTTTTTGAAATCTTTCTGTATCTAGAACCAAATTATTAGTATCTTCTCTAGAACAACATTCACATTATTGATACCAAAAAACATAATTTGGTTGAAAAAAACACAATAAATGACCCCAACGTTGTCAAATGTGTCAAACATCCTATGAGAACATTTTTCTATAAGGACACTTAATTTTACCTTCTAAATCAAATTTTGGATTTGATGATGCAAATGATAAGAAAGATTCAACACCCTCAATATATACAATATTTAATCCAGATCCGTTTGGATTCTAACGATGATTTATCCAAGCGTGATCATCTAATAATGATTATTGTCAACTTCCTTGTTCTATATTTCTCTAAAAAAGTCAAAATAATTACTTTTTTTGTATAATTTGATATAATAATAACACTATCCAAAAAAGAAAAGTCAATTAAATTCCTTTTCCTATCAAATTATAATAATTTCTATTATTTCATACTTATTTGTAGTATTTTTTCTTAAAAGTTTATACTAATCTACACTAACTTATAATAATTTATACTAATTACCACTAATTATTATTAATTACAGCTAATTTATACTAATAATTTCTAATTACTAGCGACATTATTTCCAGCGGATTGGTGGAATCTCTTTTGCCCAATGACTCATCACCACTATCTCTGACTGAAATCACTATGAAAAATATGCTCCGACGAATGGATATCCATTTCTATATGCATGAGGATAGAGAGTAGGGTCACCTTTTTGTGCTTCTCTCCATTATCATGCATACGAAAATGGATATCTAAATATCAAAGGAGATGTTTTATAGTGATTTCAATAGAAGAAAGATACAAGGAGATAAGGCATCGAGAAAAAGAGCCTCTTTTACCTGACAACTCATCTCCGTGCAACTTTCTCCGACTGAAATCAGTATGAAAAATATTTTTTGATGTACACAAATCCATTTTTGTATGCACGAG
Source organism: Viscum album (assembly GCA_963277665.1). Taxonomy (NCBI): domain Eukaryota; kingdom Viridiplantae; phylum Streptophyta; class Magnoliopsida; order Santalales; family Viscaceae; genus Viscum; species Viscum album. Next base: position 1,491,642,565 of record OY728152.1, read on the forward strand.
AATTGAGAGCAGGAAGGTCTCACCGCGATGCTCTCTATTCTCGTGTATAAAAAAATGGATATCCGTAAGTGAGGAAAAAAATTTCATAGTGATTTCAGTGGGTGAAAATTATAAGTAGATAAGGTGTTGGGAAAAAGGGATCTGCCAGTCCACTGAAAAATATTCCAATTTATTGAAATTTGTTACAAATTATTACAATTTATTGCTAATTATTTCTAATTATTTTTAATTATTAGTAATTATTGCTAATTATTAGTAATTATTGCTAATTATTAGTAATTATTTCTAATTTTGAGTAATTATTGTGAATTATTTCTAAATATTTAAAATTATTGGTAATTATTAGTAATTATTTGTAATGATTAGAAATTAATTACTAATTATTAGAAATTAATTACAAATTATTAGAATTTATTACTAATTATTACTAATTGTTGCAATTTATTACTAATTATTAGAATTCACTACTAATTTCTTCAATTAATTACTAATTTTTTCAATTTATTACAAATTATTAGAATTTATTAATAATTATTAGAATTTATTACTAATCATTACAATTTATAACTAATTATTACAATTTATTAATAATTATTATAGATATTATAATTTATTACTAATTATTGAAATTTATAACTAATTGGTGCAATTTATTAAAAATTATTTCAATTTATTACTAATCATTGTAATTTATCACTAATTATTGTAATTTATTATTAATTATTCCAATTTATTACTAATTATTGCAAATTACTACTAACTATTAGAATTTATTACTAATTATTAGAATTTATTACTAATCATTAGAATTTATTAGTAATTATTCTAATTTATTACTAACTATAAGCATATATTAAAAATTATTAAAAATTATTGTAATTTATTACTAATTTTTACAAATTATTAGAATTTATTACTAATTATTAAAATTTATTACTAATTATTACTAATTGTTGCAATTTATTACCAATTATTACAATTTATTACTAATTATTACAAGTTATTACTAGTTATTAAAATTTATTACTAATTATTATAATTTAGCACTAATTATTAAAATTTATTACTAATTTTTACAATTTATTACTAGTTATTAGAATTTATTACTAATTATTACAATTTATTACATATTATTAGAATTTATTACAAATTATTATAATTTATTATTAATTATTACTAATTGTTGCAATTTGTTAGTAATTATTGCAATTTATTACTAATTATTATAATTTATTATTATTATTAGATTTTATTACTCATTATAAAACTTATTACTAATTATTATAATTTATTATTAATTGTTATAATTTATTACCAATTAATAGAATTTATTACTAATTATTGAAATTTATTACTAATTACTAGAATTTATTACTAATTATTAGAATTTATTACTAATTATAACTAATTATTAGAATTTATTCCTAATTATTAGAATTTATTACTAATTATTAGAATTTATTTCTAATTATTAGAATTTATTTGTAATTATTCTAATTTATTAATAATTATAATAATCTACTACTAATTATTACTAATTATTATAATTTATTACTAACTATTACTAATTATTAGAATTTATTACTAATTATTACTAATTGGGGCAATTTATTACTAATTATTACCATTTATTACCAATTATTAGAATTTATTACCAATTATTAGAATATCATCAATAAGAACTACCACAATTTTGTCAAGGTAATCACTAAAGACTCTATTCATCAAATCTATGAAGATTGAATGGTCATTAGTAAGTCCGAAGGACATAACCAGAAACTCATAGTGCTCATATCTTGTACGTAAGGCAGTCTTCTGAATATCTTCCTTCTTCACCTTATGCTGATGATATTCAAAATGAAGATCTACCTTTGAGAAGTATTGAGCTCCTCTTAACTAATCGAACAAGTCACCAATCCTTGGAAGATGATACTTATTCTTTATGGTGATCTTGTTGAGTTCCTGATAATCGATACACAACCACATTGTTCCATCCTTCTTCTCCATAAAGAGCACTAGTGCACCCCATGGTGATGCACTAGGGCGTATGAACCCTTTGCCCATATGCTCTTGCAACAGCTTCTTTAACTCCTCCAGTTCAATAGGAGCCATCCTATAGGGATACTTTGAAATAGGAGTAGCTCTGGGTATGAGTTCTATTGATAACTCTACCTCACAATCTTGGGGAATTCTGGGCAACTCTTCAGGAAATACATCACTGTATTCCCTCACAATGGGAATTTCCTCAAGGTTAGAAGTTTCCTTTGACTCAACCATTTGGGCAAGGTATGCTTCTTCATAGGGAATCAATACCCACATAGATGAAGTATTTTTCAAAGGAGATTCATGATCTTCCTTGAATTTGTAGAGGAGCATGGGATGGTTCGGAATATGAAAAGATATTTCCTTTTCCAGATAGTTGATATGTGCTCTATATAACAAGATTCAATAAATTCCCATTATAAAATTAAATTATACCAAAGGAAGTATTATGATATTCACTAGAAGAATCTTCCCACATATGCCAAAAGGAGAAGAGTCAAACACTTGGGTTGTAAGGATTTCACCACTTGGTGTTTTTACAGATATCTATACTTTAAGGTTTCGAGGCTTCGATTCTATAGTTCTAGAAAACTTTCAAGATATAAAGGAATGCGTATAACAAGAATCAAATAAGACTTTTTCCATTCTTGAGTGAATAGAAAGTGTACCTTATACGACTTCATTATATTGATGCACTTCTGCAGTAGTGATGACTTAAGCCTTCCCTTGTTCCTTTGGCTTTGGTGGCTGCTGACGCTAATTACCCTCGAGAACCCGAGGTTTAGTGCACTGGATTGCATAGTTCCCTAGCTCCCTATAGTTGTAGTATTTAACCATGAGTGGTTATCTCCTTTCTTCCGCCACATTATCCTTCATTTTATGACTTTTTGACACTCTTGAGCATGGTGTCCCTCTTTCCCACACTTGAAGCATTTCCCCATCCCTTTAAGGCAGTTCACATGGTGCAACTTCCCACATTTTTGGAATGTGGTTCATTGAGTTTTCCTCTCACCTTTGTCATTAGATCGACTTGCTTGAAACTCCATCTTTTGTTTCTTATCACCGTATCCATGGGACAATTCTCCAAACTCCATCTCTACTTTGAGATCACATAGAAAAACATCTTCATAACTCCCAAAGTCTCGAATTGCAAGAGCCTTTAAGAGGTGTGGTTTTAATCCAATAATGAATATATCAATTTTTCTATCATTGTTGATAACAAAACCCAAAGCTTACCTTGCAATAATTTTGAAATTCTCTTCATAGGTTTTTACATATTCTCTTTCTTTTTTCTTGATCTCTATGAATTCTCTATTCATATTTGTGTGAAGAGTTCGTGGGAAATACTTATTAAGAAACCTGACCTTAAAGTCTTCCCATTCCATCTCTTCAATTTTCTCCCTTGGCTTGGTGTTCTTAATCCAATCCCAACATTGATCATCCTCTCCTTCTAGATTATAAATGGATAGAGACACCTTCTCTATCTCAAAACAGTGAAGCACATAAAAGATCTTATCCATGGAGTTGACCCACTGTTCCGCAACTAGTGGATCAGAAGATCCACTAAACATCGGTGGTCATTGAAACATAAAACATTTGATAGCCAGTTGATACCTCTTTAGTGAAGGAGGAAGTTCCCCATTATTATGGTTATTATTCATGACCTGAGATAACTAGATAATAATCACCATGAATTTTTGAACTCCACCTCCCAAATCAATGGGGATGTCATTTGGGCAATCGTTTCATTGGACCTCGCACGAGTTGTTGGCCTGGTTTCTCCTGGTTCCCACCATTTTCTAAAATATAAAAATTTAGAACAAGACATAAGTCAAAATGTCATGAATAAATTACATATTCATTTTCACAATTTATACTAAAAGCATAACATATGGGATCCCTATATAAAGCTTCTTTAATGCATATTTGTACTTAGTCTCATACTAGAGGTTTTCTACAGGGTTCACTAATCTAATTACCAAATTAACTAAACCTCCCTCTGATACCAACTATAGCGTCCCAACTTTTTAATACATTACTATTATATCATTTTAAATATAAAAAAACATAATAGTATTACACATAAAGGATCTAACGGTTTAGTGTCTTTGGAAAACTAGGACCATACATAACAATTACAACATCAAGCATAAATATTTATTCAATTTCTTATTCTTTAGATTCTTACTCAAACTTGACCTCTCCTTAGTACATGTAGTCACCTGAGGATATACATCAAAAGTGGTGAGCTAGAATCCCAGTAAGGGGACATATAAGATCAATATATCATGGGGTGAGAATAATCCTATCATAGGCAAAGGATCATGAACATGAGAGGAATCATAAATATAATACTTGAAATGTGGAAATGCACAAAAATGAAACATCATGTCTTAGTGGTTAACTACCACATATACCTGTGAAAAAATCTAGCATCTTGTTCACATCATTTCACATTTTATCATTAGATTCATCACTTTACCCAATGCATTGGAGCGCTGTATAATTCCGGGCACACCCGTCACATCATAACATTATCATTATCATGCATGCCAAAATGAACATATATAGAAAATGAACATAACTAACCCATTAAATGGAATGGGTTTCATCTCATAAGAACACATTCATAAACATTGGGTTCGCAAAATAAATGGGGAATAACATACAAGTTACAAGAACCGTCAACCTTGAATGAGAAGTAAAAGGTGTGTTCTCAAAAGAAGAGTTCTTTTGGAAAACATTTTGTTTGACATAAACAGTAGTGAAAAACATGTATATCCCAGTAAAGGAAATAAAATGATGAAAAAATTATTTTTAAGGAGTAACCATATAAAAAATATGTGAAAGAGGGAGAACTCGAATGATGAAATTTGGGTTCAAGAATTTCCCCTTACCTTATATCAGAACGTTTTATTCACTTTAATGTCCAATATAATAACATTAGATTCATTAATTAACAATTATAGAACCTTGTGTACATGAATATAGTTCATTATGGTTTTATTAAGTTATTTTATGTGCCTTCGGATGAGTTATAGAGTTTAAAAACATTATTTAGGAATGTTTGTTTTTATGGTTTTTCTTGAGCGTTTCACATGTATTCATAAGTTGAAGTTCGGGTAGAACATGGGTAAACAACCAGAACTGATATTAAATATTATTAATAATATTCCATGAGTATAAATGATATTATAAATGATTATATTATATACCATGTGGAGGAATCATTAGATAAGAAATAAATGATGATTGTTTGGGTTAATTTAGGTGGTTTTTTGACCACAAAGAACTTTTTTGTTTAATAATTTACTAATATTTAAATTATTTAGTTCTAAAAATTTAAATAGGACATAATAAATATAACATATTCTGGTTCAACCATAAAAATGGTTTCATGACCAGATCTGAAAGTAGAAATGGAAAAAATAAAACATGTTGTTCTTGAAGGCGATAGTTTTTTATTTTTTTTGGAAGTGACATGGGTTGGTTTCCCAATCCATGCCAAAAGAAATTTATTAAAATGAAAGAGTACAGTGAAAACACGAGGTGTAGTCAACCTACACCAGCATAAACAAACATACCTTCCACAATATAGAGCAAAAAAGAAAACCCAGGCTAACACATAAAGCAGAACAGACTCTGAAAAAAAAAACGTGATACAAACCCAGATGGTCCAACTTCAATCCCAATACTTCAATAATAGACTCATGAAGTTCACTGAAAAATAAATCCTGTAAGAGAGAGCACACAGATCATGTCAGCCAAAACAGAGGAAATAGAAAATCAGAATCCAATCAGTTACTTCTTTGTAACCCCAAAGCTCCACAGAATAAAAAACAGCCAGTCCCAAGCTGAGAAAATATCCAAAAAATCTCTTTCCTCTAGACATGAAGATCTTCAAACCAGACTTCTCAAAAATTTAGTTCAGAACCAATAAACATATGACATCCTCAGCAAGCTTCAAAGGTCTTGAAGGCAATAGATTAACACCTCACAAATAATGTTTTCTTTTATAAAATAAAAGGAAGAGGGAAAGGGGTTTGGATGGTATAATATCCCATTAGTATCATAAATTTAAGTATATTTATGATAATGGAGTTACCATACCATTTGGAAAATGATAGGTGGGGACAGAATAAGAAAATAACTTGAAATTGAAAGGGAATTAAAGGAAAAGAAAGAGAGAAATTACCTCTTGAATCCTCCTCTTGAGATCCTCCTTAAGGGGACTAATCTTGGTATTTTGATGAGACCAGAAGATTTTGGAAAAGGGAGAGGGGATAGGAAATATTATTGGGAAGATTTTAGACAGGTCTTGAAGCTTGAGAGGCGTGAGGGAATGAAGGAGTTAAGGGTGGTATTTATAGTGGAGGGGAGATGGGTTTTCTCAATATAAGATTCATTAGTTTATTATTTCCCCACAAGACAAGGAATAATGAGTCTTCCATGACCAAGAATAGTAATTTTATAATTTAATCCCGAAACAAGTGGGATTACATCAGTATAACATCATTCATGACTCTATAATTAACTTATTTATCTTATTTGGTAAATTATGGTATTTCACTATTCATAAAAAATTCAAGTATTTCAGAAAAATACCAAAATGTCACCTCAACCATTTTTTGATGTGTAGAATCCAAAAATCAAGTCCATTTTTCAAAAATAATTTCTTAAATATGATTAATTTAATATTTAATTAAAATCATAATTTACTTGAAAAATACAGTTTTTAAAATTAAAACTGATTTTATAATGCTTTCAAAAATTACGTAGGGTCTTATAAAATTATCTAAAAACTAGAAGAAATATTTTTTTAATTTATGAACAAATTTTCTTTTAAATTATTTAATTAATTATAATTAATTATTTATGGCTTAAAAAAATACCAATACTTTTACTATGTTCAAATTGTCACTTTCTAAGATGCCTAAATTTTATTTAATTATTAATGGGTAAGGTTGCTCTTATTTTGGACAATTTACTATTCATAATGGTCATTCTACTATTTATAAGGGTAGGTTAATATTCATAAGGGTAGGTTACTATTCACAAAAAAATTAATTTTATCTTATTAGACCCCAAAAATCATCTTGAACATAACCGTGTATGTATGATTTTCAAAATTCCAAACCCAGAAGTGAAAAACTTATGTTTAGAGGTCACTTAGCACTTAGTAGTTCTTTATGTTGTGTTTTCATGTGATTTTATGACATATTTATAAGATGAAAATTTCCATTGAAAAACATTGGGTCGTTACAGATAAAAAAACTAGGGATGGAATGGAATTGAAGTTTTGGATAAGAACAAGTGATGATGAATGGAGAATATTTTTACAAGGAAAAAGTGATGTATTGAATTCACAAGAATAGAAGTTAATGTATAAAAAATATTGAAAGACCCAACAACATCCAAATGGGAAAAAGGCACAAGAAAGGAGCCGCAAAACACATGAAGGATCACAACACAAAGGTGGTACACCAAAAATAAAACACAGATCAGTAAATGAAACATAGGTAATAACAAACCAGTGGTAGAAGCTCCAAAACAATCCAACAAGAAGATGAACAAGCAAAGAAATCAATCGCAGACCGCTCCTAGAGAAATAAGTAAACACCAACATTGTAAACATAATCCACAATTGAGAAGAAAATGCAGTAATGGAAAGAATAAAACTTATCATAGTGCCAAGAAACACCTGTATGAACATAGTTCCACTATAACCAAATCAAACCAGGAAGCAAACACCTGAAAGAACACAACTCCTTTGCAAACTAATCGAACAAGGAGGAAAACACATTATCCAAAATATGAACACCAAAACACCCTCCTCATCCTAGCCATCGACTAGAGAATACACAAAATAGAACTGAATCCCATCATCGCTAGTATAATTCTATACATAAACTACTTAAGAGACCAACTGCATCTAGATGATGCCAACATTCAACACCAGCTGTAAAGAAGACAGAATGAGACAAAAATAGGAACACTCTAAGAAGGAAAACTCTCCACTATTGGATCCACATGGAATAACCCTAAAGGTTTCAAAAATCTAGAAGAAACCACCTCTAAAAGTCCCACTACCCCATCACCCTAACACCATAATGTAACTGATTCATGCCAATAGAAAAGGTGTATCGAAACCCCAAAAATACGATGACCAGAGGGTTGAGGAAACTAAACCCATTCAGTGACAAATGGAATGGCTACGAACTGTGGGAAATTGAAAATAAACATATGAACCGATTTCAATTAATTTTTTAGGGAAATTTGGGTATTAAAATGGGGAGGATTTTTCACATTCACACGGATATTTTCCCTTAAAAGAAATTCATGAATATAATAAATAATTACCTATAATATAAAAATGTTTATTTCAAAAGAAATTTAATTTAATTCATACTCATCCATTTTTTTAATTTGTAAATTTAAAATTTATATGCATTTTAAGTCATTTATCAATAATTTTATATTTTATTTATTTATTTTATGAAACATTATTAATTTATTAATATTATAATTCAATGTATAAACATGTGTTTTTTATTGGAAAAATACATGTTAGAACTAAATAATTAATAAATATATATTCAATAGTTAGTAAAAGATTTATTTTTATTTGATAATTTATTGAAACATAATTTTAAATGGTAAAATATTTTTTTGGTATTAATAATTAATAATAATAGATTTGTTTTTTTGGTTAAAAAATACTGGCGTTAATACGATTAAAACAAATATTTAAATATTAGTAAAACATTTATTGTTATTGAATGATGAATATCAATGGATATATATGATGGTAAAAAATTGTTGGTACCTGAAAATAATACCAACACATATATAATTTGTCACTAAATTTATGCTGGTATAAGTCAATTATTTTGTAAATATGGAGCTCAAAATCGTAAGCATGGGTGGTGGGGGTTTGGTTTGGCTAATGGGTTGGTTTGAGATCATTGAGACATTTGGTTGAGTATCATGCATTCGTCGATATTTACACTCACAACCACAACATAATGATATATTGACCCCCCCTTCAATTTGGTCCTACAAAGGGAGAAATTTCTACATTCAGTGAACATAATTCTTCTTCTATGATTTGGATTTCATTAGAACCTCATGTGTCAAAATATATCTTTTTTAGAATGAATTTGGGTGATCACAATTTTGATTTCCCTTCAGCTTAAAGTCATCTTATTTATTTTCTCACTAGATCTTATTTTAATGGGTTTGAGTACAGGTAGTATCGAACCCGCTTCATTTAGGGAGCCTTCACGTAAGCTCGGGTTCTGGTTGGTTTAATCTAGATGTAAAGAGGAGGTAGAGTCAAGTGAACTAGATATGAGTGAATATGTTGGTGTTGTAGCTTGAAATGGATCAATGATAATAGGTGTACACAAGAGCTTTAGTATACTAGTCCTGGTTCAAACATATGGGTGCTATTGAGTCACCATGATTATATGAATAAGATAGAGCTACATGGATACTTGTATATTAGTATGGTGGTTGTGATTTCACAGATCTGATCATAAGGATCTACATTAGAGAGCTGGAGTGGTGAGGAATATGATGATATGGTTTATAAGGACCTTTACACAGCTCAAGGGTTGTGTTTGTTACCTTTACACCACATGAGATTACCTCTACCTAGTAGGGATGTGTGATATAATGAAAATCATATAACCAATGCCATGATCTAAAGATTAATATGTTAAAAAAATAATCCTTATGTTGATGAATTGCCACTACCTTGGGGATCTTCATCCGAACATGCATCCGCATGATACCATCTTGTGACACCCATTGGATTTATCACTCTCTCAAGATCTCACCATCATGATGTACCGCCAATCATCAATTGGGACATAGATTTTGATCACTGTAATCAATAATACTCTCAATACAAGGCCCCAGTTATTGATCATGTTGTTGATACTTCACACTTACTCAATGTTGATTCTCTACACACGCTATCGAAAACGCGATGTCCTATCCCATCGTAGATCCACCGTCAATGACTTATTTTCCATTGATGATGAACCGTACTTGCTACCACAAACATGGAGACCCCTTTCCTCTTGATCTCAATGGACTACATCTTGATCAGATCTCTATCCATTCACTAATAGCTACTTCCCCTTTTAAAGGATTACTAGTTTTCTTTTTAAAATATAAATAATATATGAAATATTATATCTTAAATTTCTAAATCACCATGTATATTCCATGTTAAAAATAAAACAATTATCTCATCTAAATAGATATACAAGATATATCTCCCCATGAGAAACACATGTAGCCTTATCTATATGATAGGATAAAAGATATATCAAATTAAAAAACAATCATATCTTATATTTTCAAACATGAATAGGCTTAATCCTCTCAATCTCCCCCTTCATCCCGTCAATAGATATATCATCCAATAGACTAAGTTGGAATAAATAATTGTTGGTATCACACCAAACATCATCCATTGTATAAAAATGAAACTTTATTTTTGAAACTCTGATAGAAACCTAACTACTCTCCCCAAAAAAGAAATCCAAACACTAAATTATTTATCACATCTAAACATGCACTACACTTTAAACAATATTGAAATAAGAAATATATAGATCCCCCATAATTGTGATCACTACATAATCTAGATCACCTATAGGAAAAACATGCACCCCCTTCTAAAAATCACTAGCTTCTAGTGCATCACCTCTATCATTAATTTTTAATTATTTCTTCACACTTCACACATTCTGAAGAAAATAATTAGGTGTATGACCTGAAACACCTTTCTTGGGCTACTTTGTAGTCCAAATATTACTCAGCATCACACACGCATCATCAATCCACTGAAATGCTTCAATAATTATCATATCAAATTGAAAACTAGAAACATCAGCTATGATACCACTTTTTGGGAGATAATCCCAATCTTAGGATAAAAATTGCTTGAAATTTTTTTTGTGAGAAACCCAATGAAATATGGAAGTGATATAAAAATAAATAAATAAATCATCACACAAGATTTTTAACATGGAAAAACCTTATGATGTGAAGGATTAAGAAACCATAGGGCAATTTTAAAATATCCACTATGAATAAGAGTGTCAAAAATCTAAGTAATACATGAAATTGAATTTAATATTAGAGCATAGAAAAACTTGTGTGAAAACCACACCGTGATATGCCATCACCTTCTATATGAAAATCATATCACCAATGCCATACCCAAAATACCCATATATGACAAAACGTCACCATTCTATCAATGAAATTCCACTACCCCAGGGATCCTCATCCAAACATGCATCAGCCTCGCACCATCTTACAATACTTGAAGGATTTCCCTCTCTCTCATGATCTCTTCATCAAGATGTGTCACCAATTGTCAACTGGGAAACACCGGTTGATCACCGCAATCAACTAGAATCTTGATAATGGCCCAAATAATTGATAACATTACTACTGATTTACACCTAATCATTGTTTATTTTCTGCACATGCTACAGAAAACACGGTATCCCATCCCATTATAGATCCACCATCAATTCCTCATTCACCATTTTGACGGCCCATATAGGCTACTGAAAATGTGGTGGACCCTTTTTTCTTAATCTAAATGGACTAAATATTCAGAATCTCTCTCTATATTACTTTTTCACCACATGAGATAACCTCTATATACAAAGGATGTGTGATATAATGAACTTTATGTAGTATATTTTTCACTATTACATAGACTTTGTATCTCTAACACCCTTACATGAATTGTTTTTTGAAAATGTTCCCCTTACACACCATGTCAGTTTGTGGGGACACTTTATATAGAGGCTCTAGGACTCTTACATAGCTACATTTAGATCTTGATTTGGTGCCTAGAGTAGGACCTTCAACCCTTATATAGTGAATGATAAGTTTTCCTTCCATTACACAACCCTGAAGAGATCACCCTTACCTAACTACCATTACACAACCTATTTACAATTATATCCAAAAAAATAATTAAATTAATAAATGGATTTAAATAAATTATAAAATAAATAAAATTAAAGATTTAATCCATTAAAACAATAAATTACATATTTAAATTGAAAAATCATTTTTGGCCTAAAAATCATCAAATTAAACTAGATTTATTTTATTCACTCAAAATCATATTAATTGTAAAAATATGATAATAATGGGAATTAAAAATGGAATAAGGTATATTTAAAAGTAAATTAAAGATAAAATTTTCAATAAAATATCATTTTAATAGGGAAGGCTTATATTTTTCTTCTATATTATATTATTTTTTACCACTCAAATTACACTGATTTTTTAAAATTATTTTTATTTAATAATTTGGTTTTATAATTGTTAAGAATTTTTTTTGGACAATTTTATTTAATTTTAAATATTTTGATAATCAACTATTTTATTATATCATTGATTTTACAAAGTATTATTCATTAATATCGCTTCGTAAATAATTCTTTTTGATGAAATTCAAGATTAATTTTCTCATTTTAAAATTCAATATGATATTTTTTAAGAAAGTCAATTTTTGAAATTTTTATTTTAAATAATGTTGGAATAAGGAACTTTGAAAAGTGATATGAGCCATGTGTACACAAAAAAATTACCATGATCAATTGCCATTTATTAACCATTACTCTTCATATTCTTTGGATCAAAATCCACTGATATGGAAAAGACAAGTGTTCCAAAATTCAATGGAAAAGACTATGGGTATCTTAAGATAAAAGGTGGTATGTTGATTCATTTGAATGAGTGTTGAAAGGTTTCATGTATTGTTTTCACCTTTGTACACTTTTTGGAATCTATAAACAAAGAGAATATATGATAGGTGACTAATCTCATGTCTGACCCCTCCCTCCAAACATACCACAATGAAGGGAGAGAGACAATGACCCCTAAGTCTTGCCTCCAATAATCCCTGGGTTGGTGAATAACATTGATGGTATAAAAATATTATGTATGGTAGGCATTAAACTCTATAATATAAATAGGATCAGAAGATAATATGAATTGACCACAGTAAACTCTAGGAAATATATAAAAGAAATCCAAAAACCATCCCAAAATTCATGTGTAAATAAAACTGATACAGTTAAAAGTCTCTAAAGTAAATACCCAAAAAACAAAGCTAATGTAGAGACACAACAAATTTCCAAAGGACTGATCTAGTAATGTCTAGAATGGTCTATGAAGTCCTTCGAGAAACCTAAAAATGGTTTTATATAGGTTGGGTGAGAATACAAGTGTACTTAGTAGGAAAACCAAAGTCTTTCATGAACATGTGAAAAGAGCATACTAATACACCTGTGAGAAAAAGAACAGAACCAAATAGAACCTATACATGTATACTATCCAAAACCCCAACCTCACTAAGGATCTCTCACCAAATAATGCATCAATGTATAATAGTATAATATAAAGTATATCGATGAAGGGTACGCCACACCACTTTCCCACCGATTCTCCACTCTAACACCCCAATTTCATACGTCCCAATGCTCCCACTTCTTATGAATAACATTAAATTACATCACATAGCACCCATAGAAAATTTGATCATCACAACATATCCAATCTCATAACCAGGGTTTTTGGGTATTCTAAACATGAAGGAAATCAACCTCGTGCCCTACATCCTCCAAGCATGTCTCCCACCATAATCTATCTCATAAAATCTTGACTGAAGATACATGAGTGGTAATACAACATCACATCACATGTATACAAAAACACTTTTGACTACTGGCCATCAAAACCCATCCATATCACCAATACTAGAAAGATGAAGTGGGGAAGAGTGGGTATCCATCCATATGTCCTCTCACCAGGATGTTGGAAAAAACAACCCCCCCCCCCGCATGACTATGTGGGTTTCGAAACATAGTTATTGATGAGGATGGGGTGAATATAGAAATCAAAATAATATAAAAAGTATATATATAGATATTTAGAACACACAAGACCCATCCTAAGTGTTAACAAAGGAATAAAAAATATCATAGGAACCTCTACTTCTGCCGTTGAAACCAAAATCAAAACCCCCCATAAGAAAAACACAAACCACATTTCATATTTCAATTTTTAATTATCATTAATGCATTTTCCAAATTCTCCATTATGCACATGTTCCATTAAAACATTCTCTTTTTCTTAGTATTTTCATCCCCTCATTCATATATAAAAATTAAACATTTTAATACACACAAACCTTGCTTAATTAATTCATTAATCATTCCAAATATTATTATTCATTTCACCATCCATTTATAACTGGATAACTATCATAGAATAGAACACAACATGAATCACAATACAACAACCCAACAAACAAATCCAGTTCCACATTCTATCGCATCCCTTCTCCATAACTACATCACAATATCCATTGCAGCCCCGCTACACAACCACATCTCAACCATTTCCCCCACACAAATTACAAAAAACCACTAATCATGTATCTCATCATCACAACCAAACCACAATACACAACCGCATCCATAAACACATTACAACATATACCATAACATTTTTCAGATTAGGAATATGGGATTTTATTCAATTCAACATTTTTATTTAAGGGTGTTATCACATAATATTTATATCTTGGTGCATACAATTAATTGTATGAGTATAAGTGGATAGCCATTTATTTATGATGGTGACATAAGAATTCCCAAAACATGGTAATCCCAACATATAAGAAAACTGTAGAAACAGGGGATACCAAAAGCCTTCATATTCAGTGATACAACAAACATAGATAATCTCAATATCACAATCAAAAGATATAAAAGCATGCGAAGCCTTCCCATATACCTTTTCATTTCATTTAAATCAGTTAATTATCTTTGTTAACTTGGATGAAACTATACTCCCAATATAAAACAAAAGTAACCCATCCCGCATGATATACATAAATGAGAAATGAGAGAATTCCTACTTAGAGTAAATGATCCTTACACCAACTTGTTGCACCAGGAACAGGGGGATAACATACAAAAGGAAACATTTTCAAGGGAACTCAAATGAACTGCAATAAAAAATCTCCACGGCTCCAAGAGAAGAAGGATTTGGAACCTCCTATATCAAGAGAAAGTAGGCCCAAAAGAATGAAGGAAATAATTATCTTTTGAATGATTAGATACTGAACCAAAAGTATTAGATATGGTTTTTATTGGAAATTAAAGTTAGATATCATTAAATACATGTGTTTTAAAAATTTAAATGGTCCCTAAAATTTGTAGGAATTTAATGTATAATTATACACCATTAAAATGACTTTTAAACCCCTTAATTAAGGCATTAAACCCATTTTTTCTTCATAAAACATGTCTAAATGGAAAAACTTTAAACATTGTTCACTGAACTACCACCATAAATGACCTACCTCCATAATGAATGAATATTAGAATGACCTAATACTAGAATGATCCACTGTTTGAAATGACCTACCACTAGAATGACTTGCCGTCAGAAATGACCTACTGCCAGAGTGTCCTCCTTCCAGAATGACCTACTGTATAAAATGATCTACTTACCTAATAACCAACCTCCAGAATGACCCGCCATCAGAAATGAAGTACCACCAGAATGGCACACCATCCAAAATGACATACCACCAGAATGAACTTCCACTAGAATGAAAAACCATCATAAATGACCTACCACCAAAATGGTCTACCGCCAGAATGACCCACCATTAGAAATGACCTACCACCAGAATGACCTACCACCAGAATGAACTTTAGTTAGAAATGAACTACCACCAGAATGACCATTGAAAAAAATTAATCATTGTTAGAAATTAACTACCACCAGAATGATCCACCATCAGAAATGACCTACCACCAGAATAAACCACCACCAGAATTTTCCATCATCCCCTAAAACTCCCCTTTTTCCCTTTAAAACACCTCAAAACCCCTCCCTTACTTCTCCCAACACCTATTAAATTTCCCCAAACATCTCAACCACCAGATTTCCCACAATTTAATTGGATGAAAGGTTCAGTCTCTTACATAAGATACATCTCATACTATTATCACCCCCAATATTTCAAAACCAACCTGGAAGGAAGGAGAGAAAGGTTCTGAAAAACCATCACTTGAGATACCTCTCAAGGATCTCATTACATCTAAAATGATGCCACTAACCAAAATTTTTAACCCAAACCATGATGTACCTAATCTAGAAGCCACTAAACCGGTGCCCCGATTTAGATTTCCACATGGCCTCAAGCACACCTCCTCATACGCTAGAGTTTTCCAACGAGTAGCGGGGGTTTAATAGATCGCACAGGTAGACTATAACATCTTTACCATAATAATCCAAATCATATAACATATGAAATAAATGAAACAATAATCAATGAACCAAAACATGCATTATCAACCATATCCTAAAACTGGGTATAAGACCACATCCAAAAGTAAACATGCCAAGCAATGTCAATAAATTTCCATGTGTAAAGAAACCCCAAAATAAAGACGACTTAAGAATCCTCAAAATGGGTTATGAATCCAAATCCAGATCCCTCACCCATTCACATCCAATTCCAACTCAACCGTCTAGTATAAGGCCTTTTCCCTTTTTCAGACCTACAATAATGAAGTCTGCTCGAGTACCCAATGACAACCCAATAAAGGCATAAGTACCACTTAGTAGGAACCACCAATGGTCTCTACAAAATATTCCATCCAAATAGATAGTGCATTAAATCACTAAAAAATGAAAAGATACAAAAATAAAACCTAGGTTCCATTAGTGGATAATATTCACATTATCCATTTTCATCATTTGTTCCATGGGTTATACATTTAAATCATTTACACTACAGCCTATGCTGGTCAATATCTAGGCATAAGGAAGTAAGTCAAGTTCCTTATCTCACTAGAGAAAAAAATTCATAATGTTTATATCAAACATAACTTAGAGCCTCAGTCTAGGTAGTTTCATCCAATGAAACCATTAGGGACCTAGAGCCTTAGTCTGACTCCCTAACCCATGAATTATAGGGGCAGGGTTTAGAGCCTCCATCCAACCCAACCCAAGGTAGGATCCTTATTCCAATATCCCACACATCACCAAGCCATGTGTACATGATTATTTAACCATTTACCATATATACCATATCATAAACCATACATAATTAATACACATAACATTCACAATTCATATCCATTCACATACAACTCAATTTCAAGCCTTAACCCATTAGAAAATTTACCATTTATATCACATAGACCATTTAACTCATTTCCCTTATCATTTCTTAACCCATTTAATATATTCAAAAATTACAATACACTAACCCATTCCACTTGATACATCAATTCACATGCGTTATCTCATTTATTAAATTAAATTACAAACTCTTTAGTCAATTGACACATTCACTTTAATCCATTAACTATTTTACACATTTTCCCTAACAATCCCTTATGCCACTTACAACAATTAGAAACATCAACCATAAATTCCTTTATATAATCAAAGCTAACATGTTAATATATTTATCATGGGATATACCTTATTACAAGTCAATTCCATGCTTAACTTTACAATTTTCCATGTTCGGTAATATTAGTGCACCCCACCGGTGGCCCAAATCTAGTCTAATCAACCTCAAAGAATACTGCAAGGATCATGAGGGGTTCAATTCAAAATTTATCCAACCATTTTACCAAATATCACTCATGAAAACAAATTCACATCAAGAGGGAAGAAATATCACATCGACACATGCACAAATTGACAACAAAAATATGGGATATAACTTGTATAACACCTACCTCAAATTCATAGATGAATGCTCACTTACCCTTATACTTATATCGGGATTCAAGAACCCTTTGAATTCCCAAAATATTATCTACTAGAAAAAGAGGGTTTTAGGGATTCATAAGAAGAATAATGAAACCACAATCCCCAATCCATAAAATAGAATAAAAATAAGTGTTAGACTCACCCAGGTTCGATCTGCACCCAACGACACTCCAAAAATACTAGAAATGAAGGATATAGACCCTTGGGAATATTTAGAATATTAGGTCCGTCAATAGGGTTGATGGAGAATAAAATGGGGAGGAAAATTTAGTATAACACTTAAAATTATGATGGGCACAAAGATAAATTCACACTTTTTAATGGGTCCCACATTTTGGCTGCATGGTTTTCCAAACCGTGTCCCAACCTCTATCTATGAGGGGTCTACATGACATGATTACTTATGGATCCTTCATGATTTGAAAAACCATGAAACAAACATTTTAAATTCATCTATCTAATTTTACATAGCTTGGATTTTCCCCTTGAACAATTTACACTAACCATGCACCAACTGTGCAATGTGAATAGGATAGCCCAATTTCCTTTTTTTTCATGTCCCAAACCCTCGGAAAACCCATGAGTTTCCTCATTCCCTTGATAAAATTTTAATTATCCAAATTTAAATAATTCAAACCAAAATTTAAACAAGAACATACCTCCAAATTTTTTTTGATCTTATAACTTCCACACCATGTAACACATCATCCTTAAGCCGCTATTCCGAATCATCACTAAGATTCCAAGGAAAAAAAGTTCGGGCCACTGAGCTCACATATCTGTCTCCCTCTCACAATTTTCTTCCTAAACATTACGATGCTTCCATAATATTTCAACTAAAGGCACAATATTTCCATGTGAGACTTTCTCAGTACAATCTACAATTTGAATCAGATGATCCTAAAAGGATAAATTAGTCTAAAGCTCAACACCCTAAAAATCAATCACATAAGATGGGTCAGGGTGATACCATTGAAGTTGTGACAAATGAAATAAATTGTGTATACCACCATACCACTATGGAAGATCTAATCTCTACACCATCAGTTTTATCCTCTCCATAACCTCAAATGGTCCCACATACCTAGGCACTAACTTTCCTTGTTTCTGAATTTGATGGTGACCCAACCTTGATGAAACCCAAATAAACACAAGACCACTCACCTCCAACTCAAGTGGTCTATGGAATTGATACTCATACAAATTTTTCATACTCTAATTCATTTCCATAAGTTCCTAAATCAACAGAATATGTTCCAAAATTTCTTTCATGAGACTTAGTCCCAACAACTCTGATTCCCCAGCTTCTATCCAACATAATAGAGATCTATAAGGCCTGACATAGAGATCCTTATATGATGACATCTAAATCATATCCTCATAACTATTATTGTAGGAAAACTCAACAAGAAAAAAGTGCCTCTCCCACAATCCATCAAAGTCTAAGACACAATCCCTTAACATGTCCTCTAGTACCGAAATATTATTCTCGGATAGCCTATCTATCTGCAGTGGAAATCTATACTAAGAAACACTTGGGTTTTAAGAACCTTTTTAGTCCCTTATAGAAGCATGATGTAAAATATAGATCACAATTTGAAACTATAGTTTTTAGTACCCCATGAAATTTCACTACCTCTCCAACATAAAAATCACCCAACTAATCCACAATGGAAGTCTCATAAATTGGTAAGAAATGATCCACTTTAGTCAATTGATCCACAAATACCAAGATCACATCATTCTTATGGGTCATTCATGGCAGAATCACAACAAAATACAATGTCACATTCTCCTATTTCTATTATGGAATGGGAAATGGATGTAACAAACCACCAGGCTATAGATGCTCGACCTTCACCTACGGGAAGATAAGGCATCATGCCATGAAGCCTGGAACCTCTTTCTTCATCCCTAGACACCAATACTACCTACGAAGATCATAATGCATTTTGGACAATCTAGGATGTGTGGACCACTTCGATGAATAAAACTCACTCATAAACTCTTCTCACAACCATGTTGTCACAACAACATGACCATGAACATAAACGATCCCATCATAACCAATGACCTGAACAAGAAGTGAATCCCCACCTTTAATAATTTCACTTAAATAAAAAACATTTTAAATCCTCATGTTGTTTCTACTTGATCCAGATCAGAACCACGACATCAAATTACAATGATACGAGGGTCATCTTCCATTGTCCCTTCTACATATCCAAATGTATCTCAGCAAACAACATCTTCATCCTCTACTCTAAACTAGATTTACGAACTGCCTAATTTTGAGTCTTCCTAGACAAAGAATCTACAACACTATTCCCCTTTCCTGGTATGTAAACCATCTCGAAGTCAAAATACTGCATGTATTCATCCCATATTCACTGCTAAAGATTCAAGTAATGTTATTAGAAGATATATTTAAGGCTTTTATGATTAGTATACACCATAAATTTTTCTCCAAACAATTAGTTCCACCAAAACTTGAAGGCGTATACCACTGGGAACAACTCAACATCATGATTAGGGTACCTTTTTCATGAGGACTTAACTATCATGACTTGTACGCAACCACCTAATCATCCTGCATCAACACCACCCCAATACCAACACCGAATGCATCACAAAACAAGTTATACCCCTTACCTTGATCAGGTAATACCAGAATCGATGTTGTTGTTAACCACTTCTTTAACACTTGGAAAACATTCTCACATTACCTAGACCATTCAAACTTGAAACCCTTCTTAGTCAATCCTGAGAGTGGTGCTACCAAATGTGAATAGTTTTTGATGAACATTTGGTAACATTCCTACAATCCTAGAAAACTTCATTCATAAAAAACATTGTTAGGATACTCCAAATATAAATCTTCATAAACATTCTTTGAGTCCACTAACACACCTTCCTAAAAGATGATGTGACCCAAGAAATGTACCCTATCAATCAAGAAATGAAACTTGGATAGCCTGGATTATATCTAGCTCTCTTAGTGTACTTATAACATTGCCATGATATTTGGAATTATCATCACGAGTCTTAGAGTACATAAAAATGTAATCAAAAAGGAAAACTACAAACTGGTCTAGGTAGGGGTGAAATATTTAGTTCATTAGGGCCATAAACATTTCCCGCCCATTGTTCAGCATGAATGACATAAAAAAAACTCTTATAACCCATCCCTACTAATGAAGGTAGTTAATGGAACATCAGAAGATCTCACCATCAGCTGATAATATCCTTATATCGAATAAATCTTGGAGAACATTTAATCACCTCTCAACTGGTCAAAAAGATCATCGATTTGTTGAATGTGATACTTATTCTTAATTTTAATCTGATTCATATTCCTATAATCAATACACAAATGAAATGTTCCATTAGACTTCTTAGATAATAACACTAGAGATCCCCAAGGTGACATACTAGGATGAGTACATCCTTTATTCTATAACTCCTCCAACTGAAATTTAATCTACTAGAGTTCTTTCGAATCCATCCTATATGGAAGAATAGAAACTAGTTCTTCTCTCGGAATAAACTCAATCATTAAATCAAAATCTATCTCAGTAGGCATCCCTGAGAAGTCCTCATGGAACAAATAATAGAACTAGTCCACCATAGAAGGAAATAAAAGTTTCTCTACTCCCCCATCATCTAACATAAGATAAGACTCTTGGACTATGATTTCACCCACCCCATGAAAAACTGGCCCTGCATGACCTACTCGGATATCCCATTCCCCATGATGAACATAAGTGTCTACCTCAAGGGACGTGAATGTCACCCTATGAAAGTAACAGTTAATATGGTATTTATACAACTCAATCCAATCCATTCCAAAATCAAAATAAAAACTAACATCTATATTACATACAAGTCCCATAGGAACTAGTACCCACTAACCTCAAGAGAACACCCCTTAAATTTCTTAATAACTTCTTCTCTAACCCCTAGATGTGTATCAGTCAACATGACCCTACACACATGTTCCACCACCAGTGTTAACACACTCAAAAACTGAGTAGATTTAAAATAATTTGAAGCACCTATATCAAATAAATCACAAGAAAGAAAGGAAGCAAAAAAAAATCATACCTCAAACTGTTAATAGCTCAGCCTCACCACATCTAGGTGTAGGCTAAACTACACGAAGCTATCCTATTACCCTTTTCTAGGAACCATCTTGAGTTCTTGGTGTTTCACTACCCTATTGATATGGATTCTCTGTACCTGGCATACCATGACCGGAATGACTGGTGGAGCTTCAACTACCTGTTTGATATGGGGAAACTGATCCCTTTATACACTTTTAATTGGTCTTGATCCTTGATCAGAACCTATTTTCCAAGGGTTCCTACATAACCTCTTTACATTCCCCAAACTTCCACATGCTTGACAGTCAACTGGTGGTCAGGGACACTGACTACATATGTTCTTTGTATTTCTACACTAATAATAGATAACTCAGTCACTTCCCTATGATGACAGTTCCCTTTTATAACTACCCTATCCACTACTACCTTGGTGTAAACTCTCAAAATGGAACTTCCTACCATTGGAAGCTGCACCCCTGGATCACCCAATTGGAACTGCATCTCCACCACTAAATTCCTCTTTGAGGTTCCCTTATGAAATAAGGTCTGGATCCAGTACCTCTGCATCCCTCTTTAAATGGAATATATTTACTTAGTTCTTGATCTCATGTGTAAGTATATCTTGGTAACATTTCTCTATGGCTACCTCATCACCTACCAATGTCAGAATGAAGCATTTGAAGTCATTGAATCATCCAACATACTCTATTTATTACATAGATCCCTGGGTCAACCTTATAAACTACATTTCCTTATCCTATATCAAGGTATATAGATATAAATATTCGATAAACTTTTCCTAGAAATCCTTCCATGTCATACCATCAGCTTACTAGGTCTGCAGAAAAACATCCCACCAGTGCTTTGCCTGACCTCACAACATATAAGTTTCCAACTTAACTCTCTTCTCCAAAGGAGCCTCTAAGTGATAAAAAATCATCTCTATGAACTCTATCCAGAACTCGGATACATCACATCCACACTCTATAACAAAAGTAGGAGGGTATTACAGCCGAAACTCCCTATTTAGCTCAAACATACTCGGTAAAACCATCCCTAGGATCTATTCCATCATTTGAATAAAATTAAAGAAGTTCTCACTGAATTACTATTATCCTCTGTTACCCTGGTTCAATGAGTTTTCTTGCTCCACTTCTATAGGATCATTCTCAGTGACTTCCTCTTATCACCCAACCAACACACGATGTCATGGTGGAATATTCTAATAATGCCAAACACACACCTCATAACACATAACACAAATCATCCATAATTACACAAGGAAATATCTTCACTAGGCACAACCAACCCATCCCACATACACAATCCCAAAGTGTATCATTACACCTCTTTGCGTGTTACTAAAACCAAAATCTTAACCATTTATAACTTTTCATTAAGAAATATTCTTTAACCATTCTTTAACATTATTTACATTTACCCTTTTTCATTTTCTTTATTAAACACCACTTCTTTCAAATTTTCAAGGAAAATAAATACATTTCTATCCCTCATGTATCACACATTTTCCCCATGTGTTCATTATATGATGAATTACACCTAAATACCTAGATTACTAAATGATTCATGAATGCACCACATCATGCCATTTTGTCCATGAGAAAAATATCATAAAATAGTCTCGTCACACCATAATTGAATCAACCAATGGTGAAATATCCCTCAACTATAAAAAAAGTATCAAGAACAATAATTTCCATCCCAGGTACTTTGGTTTTCCACTATAGGAAAGATCTACGATGGGGCTTCTGGACAACAGACACATCATGATCAGATTTTCGTTAGAGGAAGACCAGATTTAGGTGTGGTCCTTTTCTCCCCGCATATACAACAACTTCATATTCTTCCTTTTCTGATGTAACTATGACTTTTACTAGAAGTGGTATTCTCTGACTATAACTATCTGGGTTATTTTTCCTCACCTCCTGCTACCCTTTCAAAATCCCTCCATAATCTGTATATTGGGGAACCTAGTAGGCATATTTCTATGTTCTGTTAATAGAACCCGTTCCATTTCCCACCCCATTTATCCTCGAATTTGTGTCGAACTGGATGTGTCAAAAGGGCCTCTTGAATTCATTTGGATTTCTGTTGGAGAAGAGTTTCAGTATAATAAATTTGTTTGTTATGAACCGTGGGTGAATTTTTGTTCGCTCCACAAGAAGATATTCCATTCGTAGAAAGTGTGTAGGTGTGGGGGCAGGCCTGAGTTCTAGGATCCGGAGGAGGGACTGGGCAGCAGGTTGTCTGTGCTCAGTGCAGGTTCAAAGAAGTTAGTCTTGTTTGGTGACCCAAGCGATCGACTCAGAAATTCAGAGGCTGTGCCATTTACTTGTATTGAAGATGAGGAATTGGCTGGGTATGACCTTCAAAATGGAGAGTTCAGAAGACCAGAAGATTTTATATAGAGCAGCGAAAGATGTTAGCATCCAGAAGAAGGCTTAGGGGATGCTTTTAGATTCAAACATGTCTGTTGATGGCTGTGAAGGATCTAGTCGAGGTTCTGGAAAGAATGCTGGTATTATTTGTTAGGGGGAAGCAGTGAAGCAAAAAATAGTTAAGGTTTTACCTCATGAACTGAGCGTATCTAAATTTTTTAATAGGGTGAGGAGCGATCTGGCGAGTCCTCCTAGTGACAATTTGATTTCAAGGGGTGCAAAGGGAAATACAATCCCAAATCCATTCACCTATGCTATGGCTGTGTGTGCATGAAGTAGTAACAACTCTGAAAGGGCGATCCAACCGAATGGAGGGAATAAGTACATGGATGGATAGGTGTGGGAGCATAAATCACATGGTGTAAGAAGGAAGACCAATATGAGGAGGAATTTTCCCAGTCTCAACTTAAACAACCGATTTGATTGTTTGAGTAATGAGGGCGGGATTGAAAGAAACTCCATTTATTCCACTGAGTCTGATAGAGATGAAAAACCCTCAAATTAATATGTTATAGGAGGGGTCGGTAAAGTCTTGCACAGTCCAAGAAGGAAGAAGGGAAAAAAGGAAAATAGGGACCTAGGGAGTAGCATTGTTTCCAAGAAGCTGAAACCAATGGGGCACAAAGACTAATCCTACCTTCCTAGGCCGATGGATACTCGGTCAACTAAAGAAGACATTAAACCCAAGGAACATGAGGTCTAGATAGTGGAAGGGGAAAAGGTTCAGCAAGTTGGAGACATCAGGTCTCCAGAGCACGACAACGAGGCCTCAAAGGTAGAAGGTACCTCAATAGCTTCAACAATCCCTCATGGGGATGCCGACATGAATTGGAGGATTAGAAAGAAGAGATACATCTATGATCTGAGGTGGTGATGCTAGTGAAGGAGGATTCTCTCTTACCTAGAACACATTGTGAGATAGGGAATCCTGATAGCTCATAGACACAGAAGGTCGTAGATCTAGAAAATAAGATGTATTTACTCATGCAGTCTTGTGAAGAAATGGTGGAGGCTGTTCTAATGATTAAGGAAATGAAGGAATATGTTGATCAAATATTGGGAATATTACTCCATGTGGATACTACTAGGGAGCAATGTGAGTGGATTGAAAAGAAAGACCGCATATTGGTTTGAGGATTCAACATGGTGAAGATTAGTAAAGAAGAGTACATGAAAGCTTGGGACTATCTAGCGTATCATTATGAAGATATCTTAAAGGATGATCCAAATATCCAGGTAAATTCATTTCCTTGGAAATTGTTTAGGGAATTTGATTCCAACTGTCTTAGACTTGTCTTTAATAAGTCAGTTGTCTCTTTTTTCGACTTGATCTATTTTAAATGTGAGGGTTTTCACTCTCCCCTCAAAATTGTTTGGAAATAAAAAGTTAATTTGGAGGGTACTTGGGGTTTCCCACATACATGGGTTAGCTACTCCCATACACGAGATCATTTCCAAGGATAGAAACATCCTAATCTCCCTTCTACCATACCAAATATTAAGACCATAAAAAATAATCATGATGATACCACTTTGTAATATCCTCGACCAAAAGGCCAATAAACTGGTTCCCTGAGTCAGGTCACCACATGACCTCAAGTGTTCTTCCCCATATTCCATATGTTGTAAAATTATTTTGAGGGTATAATAGATCAAGCGAGGAGACTATAACCTATTTACCAGAGTGAAAAATAGATGAAATATGAAATAAAGGAAAAAATATGTAGTGAACCAAACCATTCATTATCAACCATTTCTCAAAACTAGGTACAATAACACAACCAAAAGAAAATGTTCAATGCGGTGTCATTACAATGCCAATTTTAAAGAAAAAAATAAAGACAACTGAAGAATCCCCAAAATGGGTTCTGAATCCAAGAATTGATTCCTCACCCATGCATGTTCCATGACAACTTAACCCTCTAGTATAAGAATTTTTCTCTTATCCTGACCTACAACAATAAATTCTACTCGGGTACCCAACGACGGCCCGAACAGGGTGTGAGTACAACTTAGTAGGACACCGCCAACGATGTCTAAAAAATATCTAGTCTAAACAGACAGTTCATGGAAGTACTAAATAAATGACAAGATACAAAAAAATAAAACTTTTCTTCCATTAGTTAACAATATTCACTTTATCAATTTTCATCATTGGTTCCATGGGTTAGGAATTTACATCATTTACACTACAGTCTAAGTCGGTCAATTTCTATGAATAAGGGAGTAAGTCAAGTTACCTATCTCAATAGGGAAAACATTTCATAACATTTATAATAAAATTACCTTGAATACTAAATCCAAGTAGTTTCATCCAATGTAACCATTTGGGGCCTAGAGCCTTAGTTTGACTCCCTAACCCAATCATTCTAAGGGTGGGGTTTATAGCCTTAGTCCAACCTGACCCATGGGAGGATCCTCAGTCTAATATCTCACACACCACCAAGCCATGTGAACATGCTTATTTAACCATTTACCACATATAACATATCAAAAACCATACATAATCAATATATATAACATTCACAATTCATATTCATTCACATACAACTCAATGTAAAGACTTAACCCATTAGTACATTTACGATTTATATCACATAACCCATTTAACCCATTTCCCTTTTCATTCCTTAACCCATTTAACATATTAAAAAATTCCCATACACTAACCCATTTCACATAATTCATCAATTAACATTCATTATCCCATATTTTCAATTCAATTACAAACTTGTAAGTTATATGACACATTCACATTTTTCCATTTAACCCATTTCACATTTTACCAAAAAATCCCTTATGTCACTTCCAAAAATTACACAAATAAACAATAAATTCATTTATATAATCCAAAATAACATCTCAACATATTTATCATGGGTTCTACCTTATTACATGTCAATTCCATTCTTATCTGCACAATTTTCCATCTTTAGAAATATTGGTGCACCCCATGGGTGTCCCTAATTTGGTCTAATAAACTTATAATCATCATGTGGGGATCATGAGGGTTTTAATTCATTATTTATCTAACCATTTTACAAAATATTACTCAATGAAACAAATTCACATCAATAGGGAAGAAATATCACAACCACACATGAAAAAATAAACAACAAAACTATGGGATATAAATTGTAGACCACCTACCTAAAACCTATAGATGAAAACTCGATTAAACTTAGCCTTAGATATGGATTCAGGAACACTTTTGAATATCCAACCTATGAACCATTGGTAAATTAGGGTTTTAGTTATTCATGATAATAAAAATGAAGCAACAATCCCTAATTAGGAAATGATAATTAATAGAAGAATTAGACTCACCTAGAGATTTGATCCGCACCCAACGACACACCAAATGACCTAGAAATGAAGCAGATCAAACCTTGGAAAGATTTGAGAGATTAGGTTCATAAATAGGGTTTATTGAGAATAAAATGGGGAGGAAAATTTGGTAGAACACTTAAAATAACAAGGGGGAACAAAGGTAAATTCTCACTTTTTAATGGGTCGCTTGGTCTGGCTGCATAGTTTTCCAAACTGTGCACCGACCTCTATCAAATAGGGGTCCAAGTAACATGGTTACCTAGGGATAAACCAAATTTTGAAAAACCATGCACCAAACATAAAAAATTCCTTTATCCAAGGTCACATAATTTGGCTTTCCCCCTTGCATGGTTTACACTAACCATTCCCCAACCATGAAAAATGCACAAGATGGCCCAATTTACCTTTCTATCATGTCCCAAACCCCCGTAACACCTATGATATTCCTCATACCCATAGTAGACATTTAATTATCCAAATTTAATGGATTAAAACCAACATTTAAATAAAAACATACCTCCATGTAGTCTGGGATCATACACAAACTCCCACAATATCTGAAAAAAAATGTACTACCCCGAACATAGGAATTAGGTAATTCCATCCTCCATGTTAAGACACTATTCACTCTGGGAGACATTAACTCACCCATGGGTTCAATCACATCATAGTATATTGTATCTTGGTTAGGAGTCAGGTCTTCCCTTTTTCACATTTCAGAACCCTATCACATATCCCATAACACACAACACATCATGGGGAAAAACATATATCATAAAACACCATGGTCTAAATATCACATCACAAAGAAAATTGAGCAATGAGAAACTAAAAAAAAAAATTTGCGTACTGGGTATGAATCTTCATCTCATGCTCCCAAGTACTCACCTCCAGGATACCATGAATCTACATTGCATGAACCATGGGAATGGTTCATCATTATAGTACCTTCTCTTAACAGTCTTGGATCTACACTGGATACTCCATGAATGTCACATCATCCTTGATATCTAACTCTACCTAGTCAATGAAATAGGATTCAAAAGTAAGATACTGATAGAGTTTAGAGAAGTGGAATATGTTTTGGATGTAGTATAGTTGAGGAAAAATTTCCAACTGATAATCCACATCACCAACATGCCCCAATAACTCAAAGGGTCCAAAAAACTAGGGAAATATCTTACTCCCTTTTCCAAACCTCCACTCCTCATGTAGAGGGTAATCCTTTAAGAGCACATGTTCCCCAACATCAAATTCCAAGGACCTCATCCTATGATTAGCATAAGGATTTTTTCAGTCCTATGATACTTTCATCATTTCTTGAACCAACTGAACGTTCTCAGTCGTGATTTGCACTACATTGGATCCAAGAACTACTGACTCCCCAACCTCTTCCCAACATAAAGGAGAATGACATGGTTTCCCATACAAATCCTCAAATGGGGCCATGCCAATGGATGAGTGATAGATGTTATTATAAGAGAAATCAACCAAGGGTAGGTTTCATTCCCACAATTCGCCAAAGTCCAAGATATATGCCCACAACATATCCTCTAACATCTGGATAGTCCGCTTCATCTACTTGTCCGACTGAGGTTGGAAAGAAATGTTGAGGTGTAACTGAGTTCCAAAATCAGGCTTCAATACCCACTATACTCACATGGTAAACCATGGGTCACAATTTGAGAAAATAGACCTTGGGACTCTGTGTAGCCACACCACATCATTCACATACCATTTTTCTAAAACATCCACTGTTCCTGACTCCATGATCACTTACAATTCTGCTTATTTTATCAATAAATCCACAATTACCCAGATACCCTCACAACTTCACTGATCTTGGGGTAACCCTATAACGAAATGCATCAAGATTACATTTCATTTCCACTTGAAAACATCCAAGGTCTAAAAATACTCTAGTAATATGATGCTCTTCCTTTAACTTATGGAAAACTAGACACCAAGCCACAAACTCTGCCACTACCCATTTCATCTCAGCCAACCAAAATTATGTCCTCAATCCATGTTACATCTTGGAAACTCCTGGGTGTACTGCTAAAATTTAGTTATGAATCTCATGAAGGACTCACTCATGTATTTTTATTGGAAAAAATGACCTCCCATGAAATAACATCTAGTTTATAACATCCCTCTAGAGCATCCTCGTGGACAAAATGATCATGCATCACCTATAACTTCGAGTCTTCCCACTAAAACTCCTCTACCTACTTCATAAAATAATATTGTACATTCATATGAAACAAATAGACTTTACCATCATCCACCCTTGAATCTAATAGTAGGGATTCTAACTCATTCATTACTCTCCAAGCATTCAAAGATTCCCAAACAACATCCTTCTGTGACTTTATACTCAAATCATCATACACGACATTCTCCTTTACCAAGGCATAGGAGATTTAAAAATCATACTCCTGAATAAAATCCATCCACATCCACTATCAAAAATTCAGATCATGCTGAGAAAAGATATACCTCAAACACTTGTGATCCGTGAATAATAAAAATTTCTCCCCAATTAGGTAATGTCGCCACAAATTCAGAGAAAAAAAAACTGTTACTATCTCTAAATCATGGGTGGCGTAGTTATGCTCATGATTGAATAACTACCAAGAACCATAATAGATCACTGCCTTCTACTATATCAATATGAATCCCAATCCTAGAAGGGATGCATCATAGAAAAATTCAAACATCACACCCCCTTAGGAAACTAAAGCACTGGAACACTGACCAAATTCCCTTTCAGGTAACCAAACACTACCTGGCACTGATTTGTCCACAAAAAATATTTGTCATTCCTATTAAACACTTTCAACAAGGATGTAACTCAAGATAAGTTGGGCATAAACCTCTGATAATAGCCTATAATACCATTAAAGCTACAAACCTCTTCCATGTTCTTAGGAATTTCCCAAGAAATAACTTCCTCATACTTTGACGGGTCCACTACTATACCCTATTAAGACACCACATGTTCGAGTAAATACACCTCTCATTTCCAAAAGATACAATTGGAAAAAATTCCATAGATCTTGTGGAAACAGAGAACCTGTAAAACAAATTTGATATGCTCAATATGTTACTCATATAACCTTGACTAGATCAAGGTATCATTCTTGAATATGATGATGAACTGATCCAGGAACCAATTAGACCCCCCTGAATAGTTGAAAAGATCATCGATCCTTGGTAGAGGATAGTTATTCTTGATCTTCACCAGGTTAAAACTTCAGTAGTCTATGTACAACCTCAGATTACCATCCACCTTCTTAGTGAATAACTATAGATCACCCATGGTGATACACTAGGATGGATGAAACCCCTATTCATCATATCATCTATCTAAATGCTCAAATCCCACAACTCAAAAGACACCATCAAGTAGGGATCCATCGAAATAGGAGAGGCATCGAGATGAAATTATATCCTAAAATCAATGTTGTGTCTAGGGGGTAGTTTCACAACCTCCTACGGGAAAACATCCAAGAACTCATTGAAATTTTAGAGCCTCCTATGTCCCCATGTCCATTGATTCCATAGAAAACTCAGCCACTAAGGAAATAAGGGGATCCAAATAAAACATTCCCACCTAAAAACCCCTCAATCCAATGAAAACCACACACTAGGCATATACATCTAAGAAAATGACTCTCATATGGAAGTAGATGATAACAACACACACATCAAACAATCTGATCTGTACTTCGGCAGGCGTAGTAAACACTAGGGGTATGGTAATTCCCTCTATGTCTAATCATAGATCATATTCTAGATTGGTGTAATAAAAGAGTGAAAAGATCCCAAATAAAACATGAAATGAAAAAGGGGTCATGATAAACTGAGAGTACCTCAAATGATCTCCAGCCCCTATGGTGCCACTTCATCTACTTCTTATAATGAACCACTACCATCTCATTTTCCTCTCTACTAATGGCCACTGCCATGGCAATGATTAGGTTGAGGTCTCTGAGGGCGAGGTACATCCTAAGGTAGACCAATTCCTACCACAAATGCCCTTGGTGGAGTATAAGCCTACTTCCCCTACTGCTGGAATGGAATCACTGGAAACTACTTATGAGGATCACACTAAACTTGTCCACCTCTACCAAACTGAGCACAAGAAACCATTGAGCACTAATTATGACAATGTCCATAGACCCATAGAAAAAACACACTACACTAAAGTCCCCAAGATGAGTAAAAAAACCATTGTCCCTAGATGGAAAAAAGGTAAGTTGTTGAGTTTGACTCCCATATAGTCAAAACCTTAAATTCCATGGTTCCTGAGACCTACCACTGAGAACTCTACTCCTCGGGGAACCCTGCTAGTTCCCTCTCACTATAATCCTCCTCATGAGTGAATCCTCATTGTCATTCCTTCAATTGAACCTAAAAATACGTTAGAAATGTAAAATTCGTAGTTGCATACTAAATCAAAGGATATAATTCCACCTTAATATTCCTTTCTCACGAATCCTCTTATGGGAAAAGATCTGGGGAAACGTGTAGAAGTTCCTTGAACTTGATCTCAAGCTCCTGTATAGACATACTCCCCTGATAAAGGGAGAGTATCTTCTTAATCTTCATATGTTTCATGTTTAATGAAAGGAACTCCACCTGTAACCCATTCTAGAAGTTTACCCACGATACATTTACCTCCTTATGCTCACCAAGGTACAATCTCCACCATTGATGTGTTTTAGAACCAAGGATGTTCTTTAATGGAAATGGAGCATCGTGAATGTCAGACCACCATGAAGATGTTTTTGAAATTTCTAAAAAATGTGTTAAAGGTGGCGGAGCATATCGAATTTTCAATCTTATAAATATAACACTATCCCCACTTATTTTTACACATGAAAAATTCATAAAAAAACTAGAATCACTCTGATTTCATGAAGGAAATGGAGCTCTCTGAATCTAGGTTTTTACACGAGCTAGAGCATCGCAAAAATAATACTTTAGTCTTGATTGATACTAATTATTATAAGTAATTGATGCTTCATTATGATAGGGTATTACATGTTGACATAGTGATCTCCATGAAGGTAGGGTGATTTTTGAGGGTTGAAATATTCGTAAATAAGCTTCACAAAAGGTAGTTTTTTGAATATCAGTTTTTCAGTGAATAGAGATTTCAATGTTCATAAACTCAGAACTATGGTGTAAGAAAAGTATCTTTCTAGTCAGGGAAAAAGACTTTAATTCTAATCCACTAAAGCAACCTTAAAGTTTATGAACTGAGTTATACTTCACCCAAGTTAGTGAGCTAGGGAGAGTTGATGGAAGTGTTCCAAGGGACATAGTGTGATATCCCAAAAATCTTGTAAAGGTAGTGAGCCTAGAACAAATTGTTGTGTCTGATCTTATGTATTCCACATATAGTGAATATTAGTGGATTTTGGTGCGATTTAAACACCATCAGTGTATGATACATGGAATTTACCTTAGTGGTGAACCAAGTAAATTTTTGTGTAGTATCTTTGCATGTGAATATTTAAATTATTGGACATTACTAACAGACATGTTTAAGAGGTTCCTACCAATTTGAGAACAAGATCCATCACTTGAGAAGAAAAATTTGACACCCTGATTCACCCCTCCCCTCTCAAGGTATTTTTAGGTCCTTCAAGATAAATCTCCTTATATTTGAATAACTTATAAGGGGAACCAATACTCCATTAGGGCCCTGATCAAAATGAATTTGATCTCAAGATCCTCTAGAGAACCCCCTGTCTTCACATCAAAAACACTTCCCTCATACTTCCCCAATGCCTAAAACTAAAAATCTCTCAACTTCCTCTACCATTGATCATCATTATCAATCGAATGAACCCTTCGACAATGAATCGGGTCAGCCTTCTGAACCTCCATGGGCTAAGCCACACAAAAATAACCACCATGAGACATATTTGAAAGGGAAACAATGATTTCCTAAGCCCAGTAGTATGAAATTTTATTGTGACTTATTTTAATTCATTAAATTTATTTTATCAATATTAAATTTCCCAAAACAAACCAATTAAAATAAGAACATAATTCATCATGATGTATGTACCTCTCCTAGGTATCTACCCTGCAAGCGGGTCCATCTCACTTTGTCTTTCAATAAGTTTAGAGTTCATGTGTTCGATCATAGGGTTCCATAAAATCTCATGTACTAGCTAGTCTTCTTGGCCTATGTCATTCACCAAGGTCAATTAACACTGTTTCCATACCAAACCATGCAACCCTCATTGTTCCTAACTCTGAACTCCATACTATCTCTCAACCATAAGCTATGATACCACTCTTTCATGACCCATCCCTACAAAGATATTATAATTAGGGGAGAGTGATAATGAACCTCGAGTCTCACCTCCAGTAGGCCCTGGGTTGGAGACTAGCACCAAGGGTGTAAAAATCTCTTATAAGGAAGGAATTACCCTCTATAATATAAATACGATTGAGAGATAAGATGAATTGACCACAATAAACTCCATGACATATATATAAGAAATACAAAAACCATCCCACAATGCATATGTAAATAAAACTCATATAGATAAAAGTCTCTGAAGTAAATAACCAAAAACAAAGCTAAATAAGTGACACAAAAACTATCCAAAGGTTTGAGCTATTAATGTAATGCATGGTCCATTAAGTCCTCCTAGAAATATGAAAATAGTTTTATATAAATTGGGTGAGCTTACATGTATACTCAAAAGTAAAAGTAAATCCTCCCATGAACATGTTAAAAGTTGATACTAATATACCCATGAGAAAAAAACCGGACCAAACAAAACCTGTACAGGTATATTAACAAAAACCCTAACCTCACCAAGGCTCAATCACTAATTAATGCATCAAAGTATAATAATATAATTTCAATTATATCGATGAAGGGTACCTCACACCACTTTCCCATTGATTTTACACTATCACACCCCAATGACATACATCTTGGTGCTTCTATATATTCCAAATTACATTTTATAACATCAAATCCCACCCATAGACACTAGGGTTATCACATCACATCACATATCATAACCAGGGTAGTAGGGGATCATGAACCTGAAGGGAATCAACCCAGTTCCCTCCTCCTACAATGAACAACCCCCACTATAATCCATCTCATCACAAATCACCTAAAGACACCTCCCCCATAAAATCTCTTCACATCACATGTAGAAAACAACACTTTTTACTTCTAGTAATCACAACCCATGCATGTCAGTAATGCCTTGAAGTGGTAGTAGGGAAGAGTGGGGAGCCATCCATCCATCCTCCCACTCAGATATTTGAAAAAAACCCCCTTATGACTATGAAGGTGTCAGCACATAGTGCTCAACAAGGGTGGGGTGTGTATAGAAATCTCAAGAATATACCTGGTATATATATATAGAGTTTCAACACCCAATCCCCAACCTATGGGTTCACAAAGGCAGGACAAATCTCACAGGAACCTCCACTTTGACTATAAAAACTAAAATCACAACCCCCAATAAGAAAAACACAAGATATAGTTCATAATTAAATATTTAATTATCTTTAATCCATTTTCTAGATTCTCCACCACCATCCTGTTCCATTAAAACATACACATTTCTTAGTATTTCCATCCCCTCATTCATATATAACCATTAACCATTTAATCCACACATCCCTTCTTTATTTAATTCATTAAACATTACTAATATTATTATTCATTTTACCATCCATTTTTTACTAGGAAACTATCATAGCATAGCACAAACCAAGAAGTAGAGTACAAAAACCCAACAACTACATTTAGTTCCACCTTCCATCGCAGCTTCACTGCATAACAACATCACAAACTCCATTGAAGCCCCTTTTCACAACCATATCTCATAAAATTCCCCACATACACATCACAATATGCCAACACTCAAGAATCACATCATCACAATGAAAACATAATACACAATCACATCCACACACACATGATATTGCATACCATGAAATTTTCCAGATTAGGCATAGGGTATTTTATTCGATTCTACTTTTTTATATAAGGGTGTTATTACACAAGTTGTATATCCTGGTGGAACCAATTCATTATTTGATTATAAGAGGTTATCAATTTATTTAATGTGGTTCCATAATAATTCACAAAACATGTTCATCACAACATATAATAAAATCATAGAAATAAGGGGATACTGAAATCCTTTATATTCAATGATACAACAAACAAAGATATTCTAAATTTCACAATCAAAAGATATAAAAGCATATTAAAAATTCATATTCCCCTATTCATTTCATTTAAATTTGATTAATTATCTTTATTAATACATATGTAACTATCTTCCCAAAATGAAAAAAAGTAACCCACCCCGCATGATACATAGAAATAAGAAACAAGGGAATTCCTACTTGGAATAAAGGAGCCTTACATCAACTTGTTACACCAGAAACAGGGGGTAAGAACTCACTATTTGGTAGGGTTGTTCTTTCCAAATGTCAAAATACATGCTGTATTGAATATCTTGTTCATAGGATCTTCTTTCTGTGTGATTTTTTAGATTGTAATTGTATTTTTTAGGTATACATTTATTTCACTACTTGTTTCAATATGATGAAGTCAATATCCATGTGTGGTCCTCTAGTTTTTTACTTTTAAATTTGGGAACACTTCATCTCCATGAATAGACAATTTATTTTAAAATTTAAAGGTTCAAAAATTATTTTTCATAGGTTTGGATTAGGTTAGATGGCCTCAACTGGATTTTATGGCATCCAAAAATCTTGTAGGATATTATTTCTACCATTGGAATTCTGATTCGACTGGATAAGGAGACAAAATACATCAGTTATGAACACTTTGTGATAATTATGGTTAAAATTTATTTGAGTTCTACTCTTATTAGAAATGTGACTCTTACTATCCCCATTGATGATATAAAAGTCAGCATTGGTATGAAAATTTTCATAAGTTCTGCCAAAATTGAAAATATATTGATCATATGGATGAAAAATGTATGAGGATAGTTTGTGTTTTTTGAAGGGTTATCTTTCAAAGAACTGTGATGGTAATGGTAAGTGGAATTATAAGCCACATGGGAATTCATTACCTTTGAAACCTAAGAAGTAGTTGGTTGAATATCTGGATAATCAGTCTCAAAATCAAGGGGTTGAAATGTTCAAAAATAAATCTTTAGTGATGAATCGAGAGTAGGTAGGAACATCATTGGATGCTACTAGTTTAGCTTCCATGCTGAAAAAAATTGAAGGGAATGTTATTAGTGGGTCTGTTGCTAGAAATGAAGAACTGAATTATAAGTACAATGATCTTACACCTGAAGCTATTTAATAGCTTGGAGACTCTAATTTGATTGTCATGAATTTCACTAGTCTAGATGGAATGTACACTAGTGAGGTGGGCCAATCTACATATGAGGTTTTTGGTGTTCTGACTGGGTGTTTTCTATCACCAAATGATAGGAAAGGTTGTATTGTGCACCCACTGGATGTAGACTTTTCCAAGAATGTTCTATGGGAAGATAGTATTAGGCAATTTGTTGTTTATCAAAGTTTGGATTATCTTCAAGATATTCAGAATGTCCTTAATTATTAAGGAATGTTTATTAAATTGGGCAATGTTTTAGATAATTAAAGTGATAAGGAAAAGAGGATGGTTCTGCTAGAAACCACTAATCTATAATCAATGGGCAGTGGTAATCTAGTTTTTTTAAGGATGTTGTTCTAAATAGAAAGAGAAAGATGGTCAGCAGTGATGCTTTGTTTCCTCAAAAAATAAGTTCATGGAAGGATTATTCCAATATTCTTAGGAATGTTCTTACCAGGTCATCTTCTATGGAATCAAAGATATAGCTCACTTCAGAGTAGAAAAGGTCCAAGGATAGGATCATTGGGATCCTCAATCAAAGAGATTCATAGTTAGAGTGGGAAACTGCTAATGATGACGATGATTTTAATTATGATTATAGGAATGATCCTGCTTTTCTTGATCTGTATATTTCTCATCTGGATGAGGGAAAGCCTATTTTTATGACCCTGTCTATTTTCTTTCTTGATTGTTATCTTTTTCTTTTACCTTTAATAAATGGTTAAGAACTTTGTCTTCTCACTTGACATTTTTCATAAATTGTGTGTGTGTGTGCGTTTTGTGTTTGTGTAGATTTTGTACATATACATATGTATGTATGTGTACATATATGTTCACTTGTACATGAGATGTGAATATATGTGTATAGAACATGCGTATATGTATATGTATGGCATGTACTAATTTCACATTTTATGTATTTTTTTTTCATTTTTGATATAGATTTTTTGGAATTTATTCATTTTTATATATATTTATATCTTACTAAGTATTAATTTTAATATGTTTTTAATTTATATGATTAGTATTTATTCAATTTTATTTATTAACTTGTAATATTTTTAAAATGTTTGAATTTATATAATTATGTTATTTAAATGCAATTTATTAATATTTCCCTCATTTCAATACATGTTTAAAATTGATGTAATTAATCTTATATGAATTTATTTTTAAAATAATTTTATAAATTGAATTATATTAATTAATTTTAATATTACTTTTATTTAATATTATTTATTCATTTTTAATATTTACTGATTTTTATATTTGTTAGAATTAAATCATTTTATAACATTTATTTATACATATATTTATTCATTATACATGTAATATTTTTAATATGTTTTTAATTTATATGAATAATATTTTTTTTATTAAGTCTTAAAATATAAAATATGCTTGAAATTTATATAATTAATCTATTTAAATGAATATGTTTAATAATTTTTTAATTAAAATAGTTAATATTTTTGTAATTTATTTCATTTTATTTAATCATTTTTAATTTTACTTCAGTTAATATCAATTTTTAATTTTTTAAATTTAGTAATTTTTTAACTTTTTTGGAATTTATTCATTTTTTAAAATTTAGACGTATTTATTTAATTTGTGTAAATATTTTCAATATGTGTTCATCTTCATTTTAATATATATTATTTTTATTTTTTTTAATATTTTTTATAATAAAAAATACTTATCCATTTTTTAAATATTTTTAAAGTCTCTTCATTTTTAATTATTCAATTTCACTCATTTTTAACATTCATGCATTTAAGTTTATATATTCATTAATAATTTTGAAAATATATTTATAAAAATATACTTGTAAATAAATATTTGTACATAAATATATATATATAAATATATTTATGTTTATATACAAATATATTTATAAATATATATTTACTATATTTATAAAATTATTTATTTATAATTATAATTATATAAATAATTTTTTTAAAAGTGTTTATATAATTATAAATAAATAATTATATATTTAAATAATTATAAAATTATAGTATATATATTTAAATAATTAATATATTTATTATAATTATAATTATATATATATATATATATCTAAATATTAATATATATATATATATATATATATATAATTGAATTGTAGATGGTGATTCGGCTTCTGTTACTCTCTCCCTGCAAGAATGGTGTCTAGGGTTTCTTGGCATAATGAGCTCATCCTCAGACCTCATTTTAGTCCTAGTGGAAGCTCTTTCGAAGGTGTTGGACGTTATGTTTGGCTCGAGGGAAGTCCGACCGTGCTCCTCTAATGGGGCTCATGAACTGAAGTTAGTCTTTCCTGCCTCATTAGTGGATGATGCTCTGATGGAAGGAATTGTTTCACGTGTTGTTCATGTTTTTTCATAATTTAATACTACTCTAGTTGTTTCTTCTATCTTGAAGGTCATGGAGGCTGAATCTAATTTGCAGAAGGCACAATTGAGATCATCGGGTGGAGATTGCGATCTAAAGGTGGATATGTCTTTGGATCCCCAAATCTGTGGTTCATCGAAGGCTACCTTCACATCACGAACTATGACTGCTCCCTCTAACAGATTCTTCCCTTTCTCCCACTTAGATTCATCTACACATTAACAAATATCCAAGAATAGTGTTGTTTCTTTATTTGAGGCTAACCCTAAGACATTTGAGGAGCGGATGGAGGCTTGACCACATCCTATTATTGTGTGGCTTACCTCATAAGTGAAGAGTGATCCATGGAAGATGGAATATTTGAAAAATAATCTGGTATGGGTTTGGGGTTTCCAAGATTGGAATATTGTGGCGATTGACTTGGGATATGTCCACATTACTTTCAACTCATAGGAGCTCAAGCTAAAGGCATGGAGTTGTAGATATATTAATCTCATGCTAGTGATCCTTATATTTTAGGACCAGGACCCATGGATTTATCCATATCATACTAATAAATCTATTGTAAGTCCTAGATTCAAGTGAGAGGGTTAAATTTTTTTTGGAATCCAAGAATCCTCTAGGATTTTGATTTAGATATATGTACGCTAATAAAATTTGATAAGGAAATAGAGCTAGGCAGGTATGTTCACTATGCCATGAACTTGGTTGAATTTGATATTAGTTAGACATTAGTTGAAACTTTTTATTTGGTCATTGGGGACATTAAATTTGATCTTGATATTAAATATGAGTACGTTCCTAGGTTTTGTGATAATTTCTCATGTATTGGGCATACTAGAGAAAGTTTTCGTAGAGGGTTGATATGTACTAAATGTAAAAATGTATGATCATCGAGATGAAAATTGCAAGTATAAATTACTTGTCACTAATTTAACTAAAAAAATGGATGGGAAGTCAGGGAAGGATGGTTTGAGAGGAGTTTCTATAATGACACCGTAGACTTACATTCCCATGAAGGGAAGTGGAATTGATCATTCAATAAGTGCACATCGACTTGTGGCTTCCTTTGCTGATGTGATCGCTAGTGTAAAAAAGGCTAGTGATGGGAATCTCAATGAAGTATCTGATGGTGATGGCTTGAGTTTTTTGATGGGGTTAAGGGAAGGGGTCATCTAGAGAAGGCACATATTTATGTTTGTGATGTTGCGTAACCTTTGGATGCACCGATGAATGATATAGTGGATAAGGAGTGAAATTTGAGCAATAGAAAAAATGTTTTAGTTGATGATGAGGCATATCAGCTGGTTACCTAGAGGAAATCCAGTTTTCAACCATCCATTATAGGCTAGGGGTCAGACAAGGAAAAAGAGGCTGGCACTGAGGATGTAGCAGGCAAGAAGGCGGTAAATGTCGTCAATGTCCCACTAAATTTTGATCCAGTTAAACTTTCTTTGCATGATGTTCTAAATAGGTCCTTTAGTAAGGATGTGTTCTGTGAAGAATTTTTTGTTATTCATGCAGACATAAGTATCCCTCAGGATGACTTTGTATTGTTATTAATAAATGTTTCCATGGGAGATCACTCTAACTCTCAGTCTCATTATGAGGATGATGATTTGCTGAATGTGTATGGTCATGACATCACCTAGAATTCCCC
Organism: Viscum album; assembly: GCA_963277665.1. Taxonomy (NCBI): domain Eukaryota; kingdom Viridiplantae; phylum Streptophyta; class Magnoliopsida; order Santalales; family Viscaceae; genus Viscum; species Viscum album. The sequence continues at coordinate 1,491,683,794 of OY728152.1, forward strand.
TAACTAATAGAAGCATGGTAGACATCCAAAAAAGGGGTGTCTCTCGAGGAAGGGGTGTCAATCATTAATAGAGGTGACTGAATGGTCTTTTGTAATTTGGTGATGCTACCACATTGATTTTTTTTCTTTCCCTCTCTTTATGTCTCTTTTGGACTTTCTTTTTATTAATAAAATTTTCAGGATCATGGGTTATACAACCATGGTTCAAACTGTTTTGAGTATATATAATTATATAAATATAAATATAATAATAAATAAATACATAAATTTTTTTAAAAGTATTTATACAATTATAAATAAATATTTATTTATTTAACAATTATAAAATTATAATAAAAATATTTAATTAATAAAAATATTCATTATATTTATAATTATATTTGTTTATATATTTATAAATATATATAATTATATAAATATATTTATAATTATATACAAATATTTATAATTATATACAAATATTTATATCGCTAAGCCTGAAGGCCATTAATTTTTTATTTATTTTCCCCTATTTTAAACTAGGATGAGTGGTAACCTTAAATGAATTGAAATCCAAGAGTCACTTAGGCCTAATGCATGAATCGTAGGCCCAATGATATGTACCCAAAAACAGGACCCTAGAGGTCCCAAAACCTAACACCACTAGAACATATCCTCCCAATATAAATTTAAAAACTAAACCAATCACCCAATATTATAGGGATGCGTAGAAAACATAGCCTCATGTAAAACATCATGAAGCCTGGTACCGTTGAAAAAATCCATACCCTCTCATACTTATGATCTGGTAGCCCAAAAAAGTTCGGTACTGCTACTCTGAAGCCCCATATGTATCGGCACAAAGGATTGAGGTAAAAAAAATCTCACTATCTAATGACCATCACACCCATTTAAAATCAATTCCATCCATAAATAACGTAAATCGGAGGATCCCTCTTACCGACCTTCACACCACTAGGGGACCAGCACATCGACATTGGGGGACCATCTCACTATCAATGGGGGACCGATGCTATAACGACCCATACTTTACATACATTGTTAATACTTCAAAATTGAATCATACTTATTACAACATATAACAAAACCACAAAAGGACCGTATAGGTATAGTGTCTTTAGAAACTGGGAAACAAAAACAACTGGTTCATAAAGCGTCTAAACTGTCTCCCATTTATTTCATCATATCTATAGTCCCTTTTGACATATCTTACTTAATAACCTTCTTCCTGACCTGGGGAAAGAAAACATACAAAAGGGTGAGCTCAAATGCTCAGTAAGGGTAAACAAAAGAAATATCAATCACATCATATTCATAAGAACATAACTTTTGGAAATCTTAACCTGCAAAAGAGATCATAATTTCATAACATGGGATAGATCATGGTAGTGAAATGTAATCCCAATAATCATAACATAAAACATGAAACTTTGTGGCATGCACACATAATCATAGATAATCATTTCTTATTAGTCAAGACTCATGGCCAAGACTATCTAAGTGGACAAAGTCCATTTATGAACTGAGTTCGCTCCTCGTTTCAGTCGTGTATCACTGAACCGGTTTAACCTGTCGTTCCAGCCATGTCTATCTCATGAGATATAAAATCTTTACCCAATGAATTGGAGGGAGATATAGGTCCCACCCATATCATAATGATACCATTCTTATGTGTGCCACAAAATCATAAATCATACATCATTTCATAACCCATGTAATAAAAATGAGATTCTTAAACAACATGACATCATAAAACAATTCATATAAGATAAAGGAATTCATAAAAATACATCCATCACAACATAATCAAATCAATGTAATAATAGGGATAAAAACAGAACCCTATATTATCTTAGATGGAAAATAATTTTGATAAAATACTTGAAATGAATTCTTGAGGAAAATATCCTTTCTTCTTCAAAAACACTTTTCATTTCTTAATATTTCATAAAATTATAAACTAAAAGAAGTTGATTAAAAATAAACTTGAAAAATTTTAAAGGAAGATTCTTGGAAATAATGTTTTAAAAATCCATTCGTGCCGTATAAGTTAAATAAAACATTCTTCGTACTTTTGTCGAAAAAGTCAAAAAGTACCTCGTACGAAAAACGACAAAAGATTCCTTTCATATCTTTTACAAAAACTTAACGAAGGGTAAAATTGGATATAAAATATTGTAGAAGGATGGAAATAATATTACATATTGAGGGAATATGGATGTGGATGATAAAATACACCCCAGTAATTACCAAAGTAAAAACAATCTCGGATACAAGTGAGATTGTGATATTTACCTTACCTTAGGTCCGACTTGATTTGTAAGTGTTCGAACCTCCTGTATAATGATTTAAATAATGTTATTGACTTATTCCAGAATCATACTTATTTTTATGATATCATATATGGTCATATTCTTAGCTTCTTAGTAGTAATATTTCATTGCTACTTGTTATTCGGGTGTTTATAACTTTTTGTTTTTATGCGTGTTTTGTCGAATAAATTCATATTCTTCTCTTTAGGTTATAGATACCTCATTTCCAGAATGGTATCAGTGTAATATATATCATATTAATTCAATCAATTCATTTATATAATCATTATGAAATGAAGATCATGTAGAACGAGTCGCATCACATCGTGGAGACGGTATTCCGTACGTACGCACGAGTGATGATATCATTCCTATGATCGTGAAATTGTATTGGAGTATATGTATACTATTTCAGAATCAATATCAGTTTATAATAATCATATATAGTTACTCATTACACCATTATACCCATCCTTGTAAGGTGATGGTGGAAAATAGATTACACCACGGCGTGGAGACGGTATTCCGTACGTACGCACGCGCGGTGATTTCATTTTTCCACAGGATGGATAGAAGGTGAATTAGGGTTGTTTAATATTTATAATAACATATCAGTATGTAAGTAATACTGATGTTATTACTTTATCATGAAACAACTAAAGAAGAAGAAGTTGAAGAAGAAAGAAATTGAAATGATCGGTAATGGATATTACCTCTTCTTTGAAACGCCTCTTTGAATCCTCCACTTAGGGAACTAAGATTGGTCTTTGAAGAAGACCAGGACCTATAGAATTATTATAGGGAAGTGGAGAAGGGATTTTGGCAGGGGTTGGACGAGCTTGAGTGCTCAAATTGGTGTGAGGAGGAGGTGGAGGAGGTGCCCTTTTATAAGGGAGGAGAGGGGCACCTTAGGAATATCTAAAAATATTATTTTATATTAAAGTCAAAATCGGTTTATAATGGTTCCAAATGGTCTTATTTAGAAAGAAAAGTTGGGATGGGTCTAAATACTATCAACCAATAGGATTTAGACAAGTTTAGGTTATTATTTTAACCTTATCAATTAGATTTAACTCTAAGTTAAATAATTTAACTTTTACCGTGACTTTTTGTTTTCTTACACTATATGGTTAATACACTTACTATAACATGCCAAACGAACCCCAAGTTGTTTATTATTAATATATATATCCTTATCTAAGTCATTTGGCCGAACCTTAGATTTTTAGGAATAAAATAACAATTAATAATATAATATTTGATTTAAAAACTATTTTGTGTCAATTTTGACACTATTTGATATATGATTTTTGTGAAAGTCATAACAGAATTATATGTTCAAAACAAGTTGATTAAATCAACAAAAATATATCATAGTAACCTAGAAAATTAGTGGAATTCAGAAAAAGTCTCAAATTACATTTATTTGAGCATTTATAACATCAATTATGTTAACATTTCCTTAAAAGGGTAATTACTGCATCATCGTTGTGTCATAAATAAATTAATTTATTTAAAGTCTAAAAATTATAAATAAAATATAATTATGTAGGAAATATTTTTATCTTTCTAATGAATATTTATAGTCGAATTTATCTTATGTATTACCCCATATTAAAAATGTTTTAGTTATTGAACTTTGATTTTAACTATTTTAACTATTCATTAAATAAAATAATATTAAATGTCATAATCTAATCCAAGTGGACCTAAATGGTCATATTATATTCATAAGGTTGTTTTTAGTCGAATTACACTTATCCAATAGAATTAGGACATGTGTTAGGGTAATAGTAATATCATATTTACCCTTAGTTACCCTATTTACTATTAACCGCGGTAAAAAAAGTAAAAAGTTACTATTCACTAAAAAATTATTTTTATCTCATTGAACCACATTTTACTTACTGATATCAACCGTGTCTGTCGGATTTTCGAAATTCCATTCACAGAAGCGGTAAAATTAAGTTTTATGCAAAATTCAGTTTTTAACCTACCACTTAGTGGTTTCACTATTCATCAAAAATTGAAAGTTTTCAGAAAAATTCCAAAATTTCACCATAGGCTAATTTCGGTATTCCGAATCCAAAAATGAAGTCCATTTTGAAAAATTAAATTTATAAAATTTCAAAAAGTGGTTATTACTATTCATAATGGCTAGTTTTAATAATATTTTAATAGTATATCGTTGTTTAGTGAAACTCGGTATTGCGTACGACGCAAGCTATCGAGGAAGGTCGCGATTGCGTGTAAAGTAAGCCAAGAAAGTGTGTAGTGAAATATTCCTTTGAACAAAATATTACTCATAAAAATCTCGGGTGTTACATTCTACCCCCCTTAAAAAGAATTTCGCCCTCGAAATTCGTCACTTTGTAACAAACAGATGGGGATACTTCTCCCTCATCATATCCTCAAACTCCCAAGTAGCTTCTTCTAATTGGTGGTTCCTCCATAAAACTTTCACCAAGCGAGTGGTCTTGTTTCATAGGACCTTTTCACTACGATCCAGAATCTCTATCGGCTGTTCTTCATAAGAAAGATCTTGCTCCAGCGGTATAACTTCTGAGTTGAGTACATGTGAAGGATCAGGTATGTACTTTCTCAGGAGAGATACATGGAACACATCGTGAACTTGAGAGAGATTCGGTGGAAGCGCCATTCGGTAAGCTACCTTTCCAACACAATCCAGTATTTCGAAAGGACCGATATATCTAGGGCTCAACTTCCCCTTCTTTCCAAATCTCATAACCCTCTTCCAGGGAGATATTCGTAAGAACACTTTATCACCCACTTCAAACTCTAGGTCTTTTCTTCAGTTGTCGGCATAACTTTTCTGTCGACTCTGAGCTGCACTTATGTGTTGTTGAATAGATCTGACTTTTTCTGCCATTTCATCAACGAGATCAGGTCCTAGTAGCTTTCTTTCCCCAACTTCATCCCAGCAAGTTGGAGTCCTGCATTTCTTTCCATAGAGAGCTTCATAAGGAGCCATCTGAATACTGGAGTGAAAGCTATTATTATAAGAAAATTCCACCAAAGATAGGTGTTGATCCCAACCTCCTTTGAAATCCATAGAGCAAGCTCTCAACATATCTTCTAGGGTTTGAATTGTTCTCTCAGACTGACCGTCTGTCTGGGGATGATAAGCAGTGCTGAAACTCAACTCTGTATCCAGAGTATGCTAAAGACTTCGCCAGAACTTCGAGGTAAATCTCGGATCCCGATCAGATATAATAGAAAGTGGTACTCCATGCAATCTTACCACTTCCTTTACATATATCCTGGCAAGCTGATCTAGAGAGAAATCCTCTCTAATAGCAATGAAGTGTGCAGACTTTGTAAGATGATCAACTATGACCCAAATAGAATTATTGCCTTTGGATGTTTTAGGAAGTCCTGTGACAAAGTCCATAGTGATGTTTTCCCATTTCCATTTGGGTATGGGTAATGGTTGTAACATCCCCTTAGACTTCTGTCTCTCAGCTTTAACTTGTTGACAAACCAAGCATCGAGAGACATATTCAGCAACATCTCTTTTCATGCCATCCAACCAGAAGTACTCTTTCAGGTCCCTATACATCTTCGTGCTTCCAGGATGAATAGATAATGAAGAACTATGAGCCTCATCCAGCAGCTCCTTCTTTAATTCGGGGATGGGAGGAACACAAACCCGATTCCTGAACTTTATTATCCCATCATAATCAAGGTTAAATTCAGGAACATTTCTCACCTTCTTTTGTAACTCGACATCATCTTTCTGTGCCTCTTTAATCTTCACATGTATAGATGGTTGAACATTCATTTGAGAAAGATAATATTTTTCCTCTTCCATTATAATTCCAAGATCCATCCTTTGTAAATCCATAAATATTGGATCTTTTGTGATCCTCATCATGGATAAACTAGCATGGTCTTGTCGACTTAATGCATTTGCCACCTTGTTTTCTTTCCCAGGGTGGTAATGGATTGAGCAGTCGTAATCCTTAATCAGCTCCGACCATCTTATTTGACGCATATTCAACTCCTTTTGTGTGAAAATATACTTTAAACTTTTATGATCAATATAAATATCACACCTTTCACCATAAAGGTAATGCCTCCAAATATTTAATGAAAAGATTACCGCAGCCAAATCCAAATCATGTGTTGGGTAATTTTGCTCATGGATTTTCAACTGTCGTGAGGCATAAGCTATCACCACATCATTTTGCATAAGAACACACCCCAATCCCTTCTTGTATGCATCACTGTAGATCACAAACCTTTCTCCACTACAAGGTAGTGTGAGCACAGGTGCACTGGATAACCTTCTTTTCAACTCCTTGAAATTCTCTTCACATTCCTCTGTCCAAACAAACTAAACTCCTTTCCGAGTCAACTTGGTGAGTGGATTAGATAATCGTGAAAAATCTTTTACAAAACGTCGATAATATCCAGCCAAACCAAGAAAACTTCAGATCTCAGTTACTGTTGTTGGTCTTGACCATCTTTCGATAACCTCTGTTTTTGCTGGATCCACAGATATCCCCTCTTTTGAGATTATGTGACCCAAAAATGCAACTTTTTGAAGCCAAAATTCACACTTGGTAAATTTAGCATAAAGCTTCTCCTTTCTCAGGGTCTTCAATATAATTCTCAAGTGATCTTCATGCTCTTCCTTTCTCTCTGAATAGACAAGAATATCGTCTATAAAGACTACCACAAATTGATCAAGATAGTCTCTAAAGACTCTATTCATTAGATCCATGAAGATAACAGGGGCATTAGTAAGACCAAATGGCATCACTATAAATTCATAGTGTCCATACCTTGTACGGAAAGTCGTCTTTGGTATATCCTCCCTTTTGACCCTTAATTGATGATACCCTGAACGAAGATCAATCTTGGAAAAGTATTGAGCTCCGTGTAGTTGGTCAAATAAGTCATCAATGCGTGGGAGAGGATATTTGTTCTTGATAGTGATCTTGTTAAGTTCTCGATAATCAATGCAGAGTCTCATTGATCCATATTTATTCTTAACAAATAGAACAGGTTCTCCCCAAGGTGACGCACTAGGGCGTATGAATCCCTTATCAAGATTCTCTTGGAGTTGCTTCTTCAATTCCTGCAACTCAATTGGGGCCATTCTATAAGGTGTCTTTGAAATAGGCAAAGCACCCGGTACAAGTTCTATTGAAAACTCAACTTCACGATTTGGTGGAAGACCCGGTAATTCCTCCGGAAAGACATCATCAAACTCCCGTACGATGGGCATATTCTTAATCGCGAGTTTCTCACCAACCATTTGAGATAAATAACCTTCATTTAGTGGAATCAATACCCATAAAATGGAAGAAATTTCCACTGGAAGGTTATGTTCATCCTTGCATTGAGAGACGATCATAGATTGATCTGGAATATGAAATTTGACTTCCCTTCATTGGAAATTGATATGAGCTCCATATAAAGAAATCCAATCCATGCCAAGAATCAAATCAAATTCCAATATTGTAAGGATCACAAGATTTTAAGGAAGCACTTTCCCACAAACATCGATCGGAGAAGAATTATAAACTTTTGATGCGACTGTTGTGCCATTAGGTGTTGTCACAAATAACTCAACATCTAATTGTTGAGGTAATACGGTGATACCCTTAGAAAATTCTTCAGAAATAAAAGAGTGGGTGGATCCAGAATCAAATAAAACATTTTCTACTTTAGAGTGGATGGTAAGTGTACCTTTCACCACTTCTTTATCGTACTCCACATCGTTGATAGAAATTGCATGTGACTTTCCTTTGTCTTTAGCCTTAAGATTTTGTTGACATCGACCATCATCATCAACCCTTGGATTTGGGCATTGATTGGCATAATGCCCCATCTCCTTGCACTTGAAACATTGAAGTGTAGTAGGTTCATTCTGTGTATCCCTTCCTTTGTTTGCATCATTAGACATCTTCTTCCCATTATCGCGGCATTCAAATGCCCAATGAACTTCCTTTCCACATTTGAAACATTTAATTGTCCCTTTAAGACAACTCCCTCCATGTTTCTTTCCACACTATGAGCATAAGGGAAATCTCATCTTCTTTTCAGTGTGCTCTTTAGATTTTCCTTTGAATTCCATTTTCCTCTTCTTATCAAACCCATATGACTGATGGGTTACTCCAATCTCTATCTCGACTTTGAGTGCACATCGAACGATTTCCTCATAGCTATTGAAGTCCCTTATGGCTAACGCCCTTCGAAGACATGGTTTTAAGCCACTAAAGAATCGATCGATCTTACTCTCAGGTTGGATAATAATACTAGAAGCGTACCTTGCAAGTCGTGTAAAATTTGCTTCATAGGTACCAACAGATTCATCATCCCTTTGCTTCAGTTCAAGAAACTCTTTATCCATCTTTGTTTGGAGAATACGAGGGAAGTACTTATTGAAAAATAAGTTCTTGAACTCGTCCCATTCCATGGACTCAATTTCATCCCTTTGCCTCGTATTATTAATAAGATTCCACCATTGATCAGCAGACCTGCTGAAAGAAGGTGGACGCTGCCTCATGAAGGATTCAACAGAATGTTGCTCCTTCCTTTGCTCGTTTGGAAGTCCTGCATGATTCATAGCTTGAGAAAGTTGTGTGAGCATGGCTACAAGATTTTTCATTCCAGCTCCCATATCGTTTGGTTGCTCAGGGGGACAATCATTGCATTGCCCATCGCATTCCGCATTAACACGGTTCCTTCAGGTTCTATCCATTGACTAAAACCAAGAAGAATAGTGTGAGCAACACTAATTATAATAGGAAAACCACATAATCAAGAATAAAATTTCACACTTAAGGTCTTATCCTAGGGTATTCATGGCCATTTCTAAAACACTAAGATTGTGTTCTATGCTTAGACTTATCCTTAGGGTTCTTACTAAGGCTTTCACATCCTAGTTTCCAAAGGTTGACTATACCTTTCCTCTGATACCAACTATAACGACCCATACTTTACATACATTGTTAATACTTCAAAATTTAAGCATACTTATTACAACATATAACAAAACCACGAAAGGACCGTATAGGTATAGTGTCTTTAGAAACTGGGAAACACAAACAACTGGTTCATAAAGCGTCTACACTATCTCCCATTTATTTCATCATATCTATAGTCCATTTTGGCATATCTTACTTAATAACCTTATTCCTGACCTGGGGAAAGAAAACATACAAAAGGGTGAGCTCAAATGCTCAGTAAGGGTAAACAAAAGGAATATCAATCACATCATACACATAAGCACATAACTTTTGGAAATCTTAACCTGCAAAAGAGATCATAATTTCATAACATGGGGTAAATCATGGCAGTGAAATGTAATCACAATAATCATAACTTAAAACATGAAACTTTGTGGAATTTACACATAATCATATAGAATCATTTCTTATTAGTCATGACTCATTGCCAAGACTATCTTAGTGGACAATGTCCCTTTCTGAACCGAGTCACCCTCGTTTCAGTCCTGTTTCACTAAACCGGTATAACCTACCGTTCCTGCCATGTCTATATCATGAGATATAAAATCTTTACCCAATGCATTGGAGGGAGATATAGGTACCGCCCATCTCATAATGATGCCATTCTTATGTGTGCCACAAAATCATAAATCATACATCATTTCATAACCCATGTAATAAAAATGGGATTCTTAAACAACATGACATCATAAAACAATTCATATAAGATAAAGGAATTCATAAAAATACATCCATCACAACATAATCAAATCAATGTAATAATAGGGATAAAAACAGAACCCTATATTATCTTAGATGGAAAATAATTTTGATAAAACACTTGAAATGAATTCTTGAGGAAAATATCCTTTCTTCTTCAAAAACACTTTTCCTTTCTTAATATTTCATACAATTATTAACTAAAAGAAGTTGATTAAAAATAAACTTGAAAACTTTTAAAGGAAGATTCTTGGAAATAATTTTTTAAAAATCCATTCGTGCCATATAAGTTAAATAAAACATTCTTCGTACTTTTGTCGAAAAAGTCAAAAAGTACCTCGTACGAAAAACGACAAAAGATTCCTTTCATATCTTTTACAAAAACATACCGAAGGGTAAAATTGGATATAAACTATTGTAGAAGGATGGAAATAACATTACATATTGAGGGAACATGGATGTGGATGATAAAATACACCCCAGTAATTACCAAAGTAAAAACAATCTCGGATAAAAGTGAGATTGTGATATTTCCCTTACCTTAGGTCCGAATTGATTTGTAAGTGTCCGAACCTCCTGTATAATGATTTAAATAATGTTATTGACTTATTCTAGAATCATACTTATTTTTATGATATCATATATGGTCATATTCTTAGCTTCTTAGTAGTAATATTTCATTGCTACTTGTTATTCGGGTGTTTAAAACTTTTTGTTTTTATGCGTGTTTTGTCGAATAAATTCATATTCGTCTCTTTAGGTTATAGATACCTCATTTCCAGAATGGTATTAGTGTAATATATATCATATTCATTCATTCAATTCATTTATATAATCATTATGAAATGAAGATCATGTAGAACGAGTCGCATCACATCGTGGAGACGGTATTCCGTACGTACGCACGAGTGATGATATCGTTCCTATGATCGTGGAATTGTATTGGAGTATATGTATACTATTTCAGAATCAATATCACTTTATAATAATCATATATAGTTACTCATTACACCATTATACCCATCCTTGTAAGGTGATGGTGGAAAATAGATTACACCACGGCGTGGAGACGGTATTCCGTACGTACGCACGCGCGGTGATTTCATTTTTCCGCAGGATGGATAGATGGTGAATTAGGGTTGTTTCATATTTATAATAACATATCAGTATGTAAGAAATACTGATGTTATTACTTTATCATGAAACAACTAAAGAAGAATAAGTTGAAGAAGATAGAAATTGAAATGATCGGTAATGGATATTACCTCTTCTTTGAAACGCCTCTTTGAATCCTCCACTTAGGGAACTAAGATTGGTATTTGAAGAAGACCAGGACCTCTAGGATTATTCTAGGGAAGTGGATAAGGGATTTTGGAAGGGGATGGCCGAGATTTAGTGCTCAAATTGGTGTGAGGAGGAGGTGGAGGAGGTGCCCTTTTATAAGGGAGGAGAGGGGCACCTTAGGAATATCTAAAAATATTATTTTATATTAAAGTCAAAATCGGTTTATAATGGTTCCAAAGGGTTTTATTTAGAAGTAAAAGTGGGGATGGGTATAAATAATATCAACCAATAGGATTTAGACAAGTTTAGGTTATTATTTTAACCTTATCAATTAGATTTAACTCTAAGTTAAATAATTTAACTTTTACCGTGAATTTTTGTTTTCTTACACTATATGGTTAATACACTTACTATAACATGCCAAACAAACCCCAAGTTTTTTATTATTAATATATATATCCTTATCTAAGTAATTTGGCCGAACCTTAGATTTTTAGGAATAAAATAACAGTTAATAATATAATATTTGATTTAAAAACTATTTTGTGTCAATTTTGACAGTATTTGATATATGATTTTTTTGAAAGTCATAACAGAATTATATGTTCGAACCAAGTTGATTAAATCAACAATAATATATCATAGTAACCTAGAAAATTAGTGGAATTCATAAAAAGTCTCAAATTACATTTATTTGAGCATTTATAACATCAATTATGTTAACATTTCCTTAAAAGGGTAATTACTACATCATCGTTGTGTCATAAATAAATTAATTAATTTAAAGTCTAAAAATAATAAATAAAATATAATTATGTATGAAATCTTTTTATCTTTCTAATTAATATTTATAGTCGAATTTATCTTATGTATTACCCCATATTAAAAATGTTTTAGTTATTAAACTTTGATTTTAACTATTTTAACTATTCATTAAATAAAATAATATTAAATGTCATAATCTAATCCAAGTGGACCTAAATGGTCATATTATATTCATAAGGTTGTGTTTGGTTGAATTACACTTATCCAATAGAATTAGGACATGTGTTAGGGTAATAGTAATATCATATTTACCCTTAGTTACCCTATTTACTATTAACCGCGGTAAAAAAAGTAAAAATTACTATTCACCAAAAAATTATTTTTATCTCATTGAACCACATTTTACTTACTGATATCAACCGTGTCTGTCGGATTTTTGAAATTCCATTCATAGAAGCGGTAAAATTAAGTTTTATGCAAAATTCAGTTTTTAACCTACCACTTAGTGGTTTCACTATTCATCAAAAATTGAAAGTTTTCAGAAAAATACCAAAATTTCACCATAGGCTAATTTCGGTATTCCGAATCCAAAAATGAAGTCCATTTTGAAAAATAAAATTTATAAAATTTCAAAAAGTGGTTATTACTATTCATAACGGCTAGTTTTAATAATATTTTAATAGCATATCGTTGTTTAGTGAAACTCGGTATTGCGTACGACGCAAGCTATCGAGGAAGGTCGCGATTGCGTGTAAAGTAAGCCAAGCAAGTGTGTAGTGAAAGATTCCTTTGAACAAAATATTACTCATAAAAATCTCGGGTGTTACAAATGCACCTTTTCACCTATCTTTCAACTTTCTCCATCAAGATGTTGTTTCACACTACCCAAAACACCGCTGAGGGCCACCAAGATGACCTTCCAACACCACTAGAGAACTAGTGGCTGAATCCATCCCACGAGACCAATCCACTGAGAACCCAGTAGACCAGAAGAAAATACTCAAATCCACTACACCATACAAGGTCACCATCGAAGAAGCCTCCAGGGGGATTTGTTATCGAAGAAGTTTCCAAAGGATGTAACCCTACAAGAAGCGGAGAGATATTGGTCACATTTGAGAGCCTCGAGCCTCTATACAAATATTTATAAATATATATATTTATAATTATAATTATAATTATATATCAAAATTATATTTATAAATACATATTTAAAATTATTTTAATATTATTTTCAATTATATAAATAATTATTTGTTTATAATTATATATATTTATATATATTTATAATTATATAAATATTAATTTATAATTATATACATTTAATTTTTTTAATTATATTAATTATATTATTAAAATTAATTATATAGGCCTTTATCAGTGATAAATATAAAGTGCTGATAAAACATATCTTTATTAACACTAAAATTCTAGCGCTTTAAAATATATGTTTTACTGGTGTTTTTTATCACTCATAAAGATCTATAATTATCAATTATAAAAAATAATTGACAAAGAAGGGTTTTATCAGTACTTATTATTTTAGCACTGATAAAACCACTCCCTTCCTAGTATTTTAAATTAAACCCTAACATAGTTCTACATCCTCACACCATTCAATCTCTCACAGAACTGAAGCTTTATTGTCTCCCTCTATTTAAAATCTTGTATAGATCGATAGTTTCAAAACCCAAGGTTTGTGACTTGTTTTCCATCGCTCCCCCTCAAATATCTTTTTGTATTTTTAATTTTCTCCAAGATTTTGAATGTTGATTGTGAGTGGTATTATTTTTCCTCAATCTACCTCACTGATTATACACCTAGTATTTCTCACCTAAAGTCAATGTTGATTCACCTTCTCCCTCACTCTCATGTTCATTTTAATCATTCAACACAATTTCTCACTCCGATTTCTTGGAGCTTCGAGCTGTGCACCATAAAAACTCTTCCCACATATCATGTAAGGTGGTGACTGAAAATGATAAGTAGATAGAGTTTTTAGTGAATATATGGTAACATAATCCATGTATTAAGTATCCTTCTACTCACATGGATTATAATTCTAATTCCCCAACTCGAGATCCACTAAAATGGTTCCCTGATCCAATTAGTCACATGGTCTCATGCGCGCTTCCCAGTATGCCAGTGGATGTCAACTAGAAGCAAGGGTCCAATGATGGTATGGTGGGAAGAATATTCCCTCTTGATCAAAGAGGAACATTCGTAATAAGAATAAAGAAACAACATAATAATTATAAATGACAAGAAGTAGAAATAAATTAGATAACCTAGAAAATCCAAATAATACAACCATGCATGTCCATGTGATGCTACAATATATAAGCAGAAGTCATACACAATTTAATACATAATAGTACACAAATAAAATAACTAAAGAACCGAATGCTATATCCAAAATAATCATAAGCTCCATCTCAGTCCTAGGATCCTAATATCCCTTGTATAGAGTAACAACATGATTTTTTTTGCATGTAAGCCGAATTCAGAACCTAATCCTGCAACCAAGAGGACAGTTCAGGTACCCCAGCACAATTTCATCCTGATTTAGGATGAGATATACTCATTAGGCCACCACCAATGATGTATAATTCTTTTTATTTTTTGAGTATAAATTAAAGTAGTGTGAAGGTATAATACTAAAGTAGTAAATAAATAAATATAAACAAGATATACTCAGGTACCTAAATGGACACCTGAATGATAATACCTGCTTCGACCTAAGCCATAATACCTCTGAGTAAGTGAAAAAAGTATATAGATTTGTATATATATATATTCTATTTACACAGTGACATTTATACCCATATATATAGATACTACTACTATCCTGGACCCAAGGAATTACTCGGGTGTCTATGGATAGTTGTATGAGTCTCATGGAATTTAAAGGGACACCATGCCCAAAAATCATAATCATTAGGGGTAATCATGCACAAGCATCATAAATAAATTGGGACTCCTTGCTATAAAATCACAATTCATAACGTGATTCCATACCCATATATCATATTTTAAGGTACACCATGCCCAGTGTAATATCACACTTTCAGGTGGTTCAAAAATTCAGAAGGGATTTGAATTTTCATTACCAAATGGATCATATTTTGAATTTAGACTCAAGATTATATTATGATATTTTCAATGTATCAAAGTAATATTTTGAGATTATTAATGATTATTGGGTGTTTTTTGGATATTTGGAGGCTTTGGGTTATTTTTTTGGGAGTTTTGGGTATTTTTCCCCATGTTTCATGATTTGTTGTGCACAATTTAGGAGAAACAATGTGAAATATTAATGTTCAAGAGTTTTTTAGTTTATATTTAACTGATAATGTTTGTGTTTCATGGTTACCACATGGTTAAGGAAAACCCATGTGTGGTCCAAGAGGAAACCATGTGAGTATGAGGATGGCATGGGGCATGGTGCATGACTTGCACACAGTTTCATACAAACCGTGTGAATTGATACATAGAGGTCTAGTGGGGTTAAATTGATTTGGAAAACCATTATGGAAACCTATGTGAGTGGGTTATAATTGGATAAATCCAACTACACATTTGGTACACTGTTTGGAAAATTGTACGGCCAAAACGGGCAGCTACCCAGATTTCATTAAAAATGGAAAATGAAAAAAATATCCACTATGGTTTTTAGGAACTCTACACCTTTTCTCCTCCATTTTATGTGTTTATAACAAGGGGTTTCCCAAACCCCTTCCTCCTCCTCCCTCCTTCGATCTTGGGGGGTGTTTTTACGGTCTTTATTTGGCATTTTGAGGTAATATCCAACCTCAAGTGGTTTTTATTACTTCTTACATTATATCTTATCTAATTTTGGGGATATCTCTTTAGGTATTTTTGATGATTCCACTGAATCATTGTGGAATCATTTGTTTCTCAAGGCTATTTTGGTTGACTTTCATAGAAAAAATCCCAAGATGACTTGCGCAAGCCAATGTGTGGAGTTTTGTTAAGGTATGAGTTTATGATGAATTTTATTTGGTTTTTCCTAATGAATTAATTTAATTAGTTATCTAATTGGTATCACCTATTACATATTTTCCCTGTAATAGTGTCAGGGATCCATTATGGACCTTCCATGATGGTTTCTTAGAGTTTCAACAAGAGGTGGGATCCTGATGAATTTTCCTTCATTATTCCAATTTGGGGTTTAATGAATTGATTAATTATAACTGTTATAATAAATTAAATTTTATTATTTGGTATGAGGTTAAGGCTTGGGTGATTGAGATGAAATTTGTTGGGTTCCAAGGAGTTGGGGTGAGGTTAGATGATCCTTTACTAGGTCTTCATGCTTTGTAAATGTTTTAGAAAGATTCATTAATGAGTTAGGTGTTCTAAGAGATTTACCCAGAGTATTTATAATAATTTTATATGTGAATTGTGTTATTTTCCTTAAATACATTACGTTTCATGTTTTACCCTTGGTTTAAGTTAATGTATTAGGTATTTATGTTTTTCTTTAAACCTTCCATGGATCCTGTTGGATATGCGATGTTTCGAGACAGAACCTACGACCACCCATGTGGTTTTTCCACCTATGAAAAATAGAATTTTTGTGTGTTTAGTTTAAGTAAAATTATATGAGACCTTTTTTGTAATGTTTAAATGGTGTGTTTAATATTTTGATCTGTTTGTGGTTTTTAAATGAATGGGAGCAATTTTTTAATGTGGATTATATTTCTAAACAAGGTGTTGACCTTGATGTGTTTTGTAGGGGGTTTTCAAATGGGCTTCAAATGTTTATTTGAAATGGGAGTGTGGTGATCCATTTGATGAAAATGTTTTGATAATCCTTTTTAATGTTTTGATGGAAAATGAGGTCATATACCTTGTTTGGTTTTTCAAATAGGTAGTCCTATTTTTTTAAGGGTGGATTCCAAATGCTGATAAATATATTGGGTTGATGTTTTATGACATGTGAGAAAGGGTGGGTTTTAGTTGTTCCATGTGTTGATTTAAAGGTATGTTGGGACCATGATAAGTTTTGTGATAAATAAAAAAATGTTAATTTTTATATGGTTTTTAAGTGTTAAACATATTTAATTTTTTAACAAACGTGTTATATGGATAAAGGATGAAATAGTTTAATTTTGAAGTATGGTTGTATGTGTTGGAAGTAATGAACCACATTAATGATTTAAAATGGAATGGTTGGGGATGGTTAAATAGATGTTCTGAATCCTATTTGGATTCATAGACTAGTGGTCCATGTTTTCTCACCATTGACTAATGGTTTTGGAATGACAGACTGATGCTCCACTCCCCAGTTTTGAGCTGGACAGACTGATACTCCAGGCACCCCGATGCACCGTAGTTTTTTGATGATATACCGATAGTCCTGACTCAAAAGGTATGGAAATGGAATTATATATCATGTTTTTTATGGTCAAACATGGAATTATAATTCCTGGTTGGATACTTGGACTGATGCTCCTTGTTTTCCGACTTGCGACCTAGTGGTTCAGATGATCGACCATAGAATACTATATCATAGTTGGATACTAGGACAAAGGCTCCCTATTTTCAAACTTGTAACCCCTATGATATATGGATCAGAATATCGGACTTAGTTGAGGAAGGTTTAATATATTTAGGTAACACTTGGAACCAAGAGTAAAAGTGGTTAAATTAAAATTTTTAGGTAATGAAACTTGTTTTATTTACCTACTTGTCTAGAATTATTCCTTTTCCTTCATGAAATGTTGTACTGAGTAGTATTTTCTTTATACACCATTGGTGGTTGCCTACTGAGTTTTACTCACTCCCTTCTCAGGTTTCCATTGCACTTTATTACCCAAGCAACACTCACATGTTTATTGCATGCATAGTTTTGGGATGAGGCCTATGTTGAGTATTTTTTTCGATCAGTATTTCTCAAGTGGCATCATATGACAAGATGGGTTCATCTTGGTGATGATGTGGATATTTTTCATAGTTTATTTTATTTTGGTATGTAATGTAACAATCCCAATGGGTGGTTGGTTTTATGTATGACATATCTATTCATGCCTTTATTATAATTCTATTTTATTACAACATGTTTCAGTTTTAGTTTTTTTACTCCTTCCATGTACTCTGATGTATTTGATATTTCATTATTGGATTTTGGTTATGCACTATGGTATATGGGTATATTATCCTCATAGTTACACCTTATACCCCTGTTTCTAATTAGAAGCCTACGGTATATGAGGAGGCGTGTTTGAGGTCATGTTACATACCAACTAAGGGCACCAGTTTAGTGGCACCCGATACAAGATGTTACAAAATTGAATTATAAGGTTTTTATTTCCATTTCATTTCACTATTTTGGGTTTGGTAAACTGGAGATATGGGAATGTGTTGTATATTGATATGGATACTAATCTGGTGCATCATGAACACCTATTTTGGTAGGAATTATAAGTGTCAGGGGTTGGGATTGATGTTCTATATTTTTGATGTTATGGTTACATATTATTTTTTCTTTGATCAGCGCACATATTGTTTTGATTTGATGAATTATGATGGATTTATGGTTCTTGGTCTATAAATTCAAAAGGTGTCTCAATCATCTTGTTTGTCACATAGTATCTACATAATACATGCCTGATAGTGTGTAATTTAATGGATTTCATTTTGATAGATAGTTTTGTGGATCTACGGTGAGACTCCTGATGATGAGGATGCTGGTGTACTCCTCATGCATAGTTGGTACAATGATCCTAGTGGGTAAATATGATATAATTATAGGATCATTTGGTTCATTGTGGGCCATTTTTTGTGTAAGATTGTTTTCATTTTTGGGTCATCTAGGGAGTGTTCTGTTGCGAAAAATGCTTAGAGAGGATTGGTTCCCTAGTTATGGGAAGTTGGTTGGAATATGAAAAATTTATTGTGTGAGACCCTAGAAGTGATTGTTTTAACTTGATGATGTTTTTTGATGATAATATGGGTGGATTGGTGATTCAATGTGAGTTGTGTCCTTCTAGGGGATGATATAGACCTTGTGTCATTAAACCTAGTGACCTTCTTGATGTGACTCCAACCCATAGAGTTAGTATCATTTGGATTTTTTGGATGACCCATAAGAGGGGTTGGATGGGTTTTAAGTTCCTTTTGGTTCACAATGAATGAGTATATTTTTTATTACTTTTGACAGTGGTGCATGAGGGGTGCATCTTAGTATGGGGTTTTTGGAACATAGGATGCCTTTGGTTTTGAGAAAGAGAACTTGAGTATTGGCATTTCAACCCTATGGTTGGTTTCTAAAAGATAAGGTTTGTTTAGGTTCCTGGACCATGTGATGGATGTGAAAATGGGTGTACCTGGTGTTTATAAGATGAATTGGTAGTGAAATAGGTGCTTGAGGTTATGTGGTTTAAGGTGTGTAGTTTTTCTTTGGATGATGACTATATAGATGAGGTATACTTGGAATATTTTTCAGTGAGAGGCACATAGAGATGTCTAGTTTATTTGGGATGAAAAGGTAGTTAGAGTACTGATGTTTTAGTGGAACATGTGGTTTTTAGGGGAAGTACCTATTAGGTTTCTAGCCTGGTTAGCTCAAGATTTGTCTTGAGGAATGTGGTGAGGGTTTACAGGAAATTAGTGGATCTTTTGAATGATGCTCAAGTCTTGAGTGGTCATCAAGTGGTTTTGGATTAGTGAGTTACCTTTGGTTTTAGGAAGCACCAATGGAGATCTAATTTGGGAGAGATGGGCTTGTAGGGTACTCATGGCTGGTGGATATAGATTACGAGCCAAGTTTTCATGATACTTGACTCACTGAGGTTGTAAATAGGTTATGTGGTTGGGTTACAAAATAGCGTGTAATGACTAAGAATTAATGGGATCTTGAGGGCATGAGCACACAGATCCATTCTATGTTGTTTATATTGTGGATTGAACGTTACATGAGGATACACCTGGGGTGTTGAGTTGGGAAGGTAGCCATGAGTGGGATGAGATTCAATGTGGGTGTGATGAGATGCTTGCAGGAAGGGTGGCATGGGCCCCATTAGATGGTTTGGGCATGTCCATGTAGTTAGAGGAGACATTGGGAATGGATATATTATAGGGGTTTTCATTAACAACATACTATAATACTCTCAATCTAGGGATAATCATGCCAAATATCTTAAAATAATTCTGTAAACACTAAGAGAGATCATGATTTACACTTAGCTAACTTAATGTATTTTGGTTGGGTATGGGGCCTCAAGGAGGTTATGCTCATAGAGTTGTGTATGTGGAGTTATACAGTGGGAATTACAGCATGGAACATTTATGGGTGAGGTCCTTGGGATGGACCAGATATCAAAAAATTACATGTGTTTCATTATCAAAATCTAATAATAGGTGGTGGTTGATGTTTGTTTTATTGTTTTGGTGAAAGATATATGCCCATGTGTAAGTTGTGGGGTTCAGATTGTGGTTAAAGCCTGAGCCATGGTGGTTGAGGTTTCATGATCAAGGAAATGAAAACACTCTTATGGTGGGGAGTTACATCTCAAAGAAGGAGATACAAACCTCTGGTTGGAAGGTTCATAGGTGCGTGGAACTGGTCATGGCTTGGTCATGGTGGTATTATGATTCTAGTTAAAAAATAGTGTGGTGCATACTTAAATCCCATAGGGAATGTTAATGGGAAAATATTTGGGATTTATAAATGAGTTGAGTGTGGATCTAGTATCGAGATTAGTTCTGAAGGGTAATGTGAGGTTCTCATGTTGGAGGTGAGATAATGGGGGTAATAAGGATCAATTATGGTTTTGGTTTAGTGGAAGACATAAATGTAGAATATCATTGAGAGTTGGGTATGGAATCTAATAGGTGTGTTTAGGTGAACATATAATGCATCTAAGCATGAAAAAGATGCAACTAAGTGAGTGGTTATGTGCCAGATGTTGGAGTTGGGTTAGCTAGGGATGATCTAAACAGAGATTTTATTTTTTAAAATTAATGCAGTGAGTTTCATATTATATATTCCCTATCATTTGGAAATGGAAGGTTCATTTTAGAAATTTAAATTGGGATTTTAAGAAAAATACAGTTTTTTGTTGTTTGTGAATGGATAATAGATACGCATATACTCTAGATGGTTTTGATTACGAGGATGGGTTACAAGTATTATTGTAGTTCTCATGGATTTTGGGGTATGGTAGGTTGGGATTCATGTTGGATATGTTATTGAAGCATGAGTTTACGATTTTTATGGGGTTTTTGATGGTGGTGGTGCCAAGAATCAGAAGTTTGTTGTTGTAAGTTAAATCATGGTGGGGAGAACCATATCATCCTGAGTGATTGGGTGATGAGTTAATTTTTGTAACATTGGATGAGATCAGTTAAGTGTTATCATGGTGTTTGGGTTTTGGAAATGGGAGTTAGCTCAAAGTTTTGGCCGGTTGAGGGCCTTGAGTTGAAGGTTGTGTCATGGTATTATTTTAGGTACATGAAGACTGAATGAAGTTGTTGGATAAAATCTAGTGACTGTTATAGGTTAGTTTGTGTAGATGTATGAAAATTTAATCTTCTTGAGGATGATAAGTATTATGGTGGGGAGTTTGTAAGATATGATGTTTGGATGGGTTGAAAATTCAGAAGGGAATTGAATTTTCATTACTGAATGGGTTAGATTTTTAATTAAGACATGGATTGAGATTTAGATATTTGGAATGATTCAAAGATGTGTTTTGAGTTGAGTAATGATGGATGGGAGGTGTCCCAAGTTTTTGGATGAGTTTTGGAGGCTTCAGGTTAATTTTCAAGAGTGTTGAATATTTCTACCCATGTTGCACAGATTCGTGTGCATTGCTTTGGAGAAAATGCACAAAACCTTGATCCTCAGGAGGTTTTAGTTCATTTTAATATGATAACAACTATATTTTATTTTTATCTCATAGTTAAGGACAAACTATGCATGGTCCAAGGGGAAACCATGTGATGATGAGGAGCTCTTGAGGCATGGTGCATGATCTATAAATGGTTTTAGACAAACTGTGTACCTTACTATAGAGAGGTCTAGGGGGTGTGCATGATTGGTGCATGGTTTGTTCAACCATGAATCCAAACTATTAGAGTGGTATAGTCTTGGAAATATCCAACCACCTGGTTGGTTGATGATTTGAAAACCATGTAGCTTCCCAGATTTCATTAAAAAGTGGGAAATGACAAAAATTTCCACTATGTTTTTTTTGTAACTCCACCCCCTTTATCCTCCACTTGATTCATGAAAACAAAGGGGGTTCCCGAACCCATTCCTTCTCTACCCTCCTTAAATATTTTGGGTGATTTAATGATTTTTCTTCAGCATTTTGAGGTAAGATCCAACCAATAGTGGATGTTCCTTCTTCTTCTTCTCCCTCCTCTCTAATTTTAGTGTTCTCTAGTTTAGGTATTGTTGATGATTCTACCAAATCTGGGTGGAATCATCTATTTATCAGGGGTATTTTTTTTATTACATATATTAAATCTCGTGACGACTTTCACATGCTGATGTGTGGTGTTTCATTAAGGTATGTGTTTGTGATGAATTTTATTAGGGGTTTTCTAATGGTTTAATTTAATTATTTATAAAATTAGTATCTACTATTATGGATTTTCCGGGGAACGGTGTTGGGGATATTTTTTGGAACTTCCATGGTGGTTTACTGGTGTTTCAACAAGTGGTGGTCACCTAGTGAGTTTTTCAAATTCATTCCAAGTTTTGGTTTAATGCATTAATTAATTATAACTATTATAATTAATTTAATTTTATTTCTAGTGTTAGGTTAAGGATAGGGTGATAGATATGAAATCAGTTGGGTGTCAAGGAGTTGGGGTGAGTCTTGGATAGGCCTTGACAAGGCCACAATGCTTTATAAATGTTTTGGAAATATTTTCTAATGAGGTAGGTGGTGTAAGAGCTTTATCCATAGTCTTAATAATTGTTTTATATGTGCATTATGGTATGTGATTTTAATACCTAGTATTGATAATTTTAACCTTGGTTTAAGTTAATGGATTATGGATTTCATTTTTTGTTTTAGACCATCTATAAATCATGTTGGATCCATGGTGTTGTGTGACGAAACCTACGACCACCCATGGGGTGTTCCCACCTTTGTAAAATGGAATGTTTGGGTGTTGAGTTTTGGTAAAATATTATGAGGAACTTTTTTGTAATGGTTAAATAGTTTTTTTTATTTTGATCCAGTTTTAGTTTTTAAATGAGTGGGAGTATTGTTTTAAGGAGGATAATATTTCTAAATGAGGTGTTGATATTGGGGTGCTTTGAAGGGGATTTTCAAATTGATTTAAAATGTTGAATAGAAATGGTTGTGTAGTGACCACTTTGATGAAAATGGATTGATAATCCTTTTTATGGTTCTCATAAAAAATTACATCATGGACCTTGTTGATTTTTTAAATAGGAAGACCCGTGTTTTAAGTTTTTCTTCCAAATGATGATAATGATGTTGGGTTTATTTTTTATGACACATGAGAAAGGGTAGGTTTTAGTTGATCCTTATGTTACTTCAAAGGTGTATTGTGACCATGATAAATGGTGTGATAAATAAAATTAATTTAAATGGTAAAAGGGTAATTTTTAAGTGTTCAAATGTTTTTGAAAACTTTTAACAAAATGTTATATTCATAAATGATGAAATGGTTTAATTGTGAATTTTGGTTGTATATGTTGGAAGTAATGAACCATACTAATGATTGAAAATGGAAAGGTTGATGATGATTGAACATGATTTGATTATTCTTGGTTAGATTCATGGACCGATGCTCTGTGTTTTTCAACCTGGGACTAGTGGGTTTGGGATGGTGGAGTAACACTCCACTCCCCTATTTTGGGCAGCCCAGACTGATTCTCCAGGCACCCCAGTGCACTATAGTTTTCAAAGGATGGGTTTATTCTCATAACTACCATGGTATGGAAATGGAATTCCATATCATGGTTGGGATGGATGGACACAGAGTTATGAGTCCCAGTTGAATAATTGGGCTGATTCTCCTTTTTTGTTGAATTGTGACCTAGTGGTTGGGATGGTCAGACATGGAAAATCATATCTCAGTTGGATACTTGGACTAAGGATATTATTTTCCAACATGTGACCCATGTGATATATGGATCATATGACTAGATTTGTCTTAGGTAGGTTTAATGGAATTGGTTAATACTTAGAAATGAGAGTGAAAGTGATTAATTTAAATTTGTTAAGTAATGAAACTTGTTTTATTTACCTACATGGATATAGTTATTTCCTTCTATACATGAAATTTTTTATTGAAGATTAGTTTATTTAGACACAATTTGTGGTGTATTACTGAGTTTTACTCATACCCTACTTGGGAGACCATTATACTTAGGTACCCAAGAAACTCTCACATTTATATTGCAGGTACAAGTTTGGGATAAGGCCTGTTTTGAGTGTTGTTTGGTTGAGCATGACTACTTGAGTGGCATCAAATTACTGGATGGGTTTATCTTAGTGATTTTTTGGAGCCTTTTTTAGTTTCTTTTATTTTGGTATTTTATGTAACTAGACTAGTGGGTGGTTGGTTGTATCTATGACATAGTTATCTAGGAATTAATTGCATTTAATTTTCTTACAACATGTTTCATTTTTTGTTTATTTACTATTTCCACATAATATAATGTATATGATGTTTGGTTATTGGATTTTGGTCATGTACTCTAATATGGGGGTATAATATCCTCATTGTTCCACCTTAGACCCCCGCTGCTAGTTATTATCCTCTGGCATACGAGGAGGTGTGCTTGGGGTTGTATGGAATACCAGATCAACGAACCATTTTAGTGGAACCCTGACCAAGATCTTAATCCCAGGGACACTATTCCCATGAATCATATGGTATAGATTCCATGGCCATGCATAATAATGTAAGGGATGTCATTCCTAGGGACATTATGCTCGAGTTTCATATTTAAGTAGGGGATTCCATGATTGAGTTTAACATTTAAGAGACAGTATTCCATGACCATGTATCACATACGATAATATAAAACATGAAAGAATATTTACTAATAAATCAATTCCCATGTTTAGTAATCATGCCATATTACAATTCATTGATATCATTAGGGTCATTTTATTTATAAGTAACTAACAAGGTCATGGGAAGACCCATGCTATTTTTCATTACATTATGCAGTTAGATCATTTATAATTTATAGATATCCTAAGGGATAATGGAAAACATCTATTCCAACATAGTTCATTATGATACATCTCATTAGACTCAAACCAAACAATTAAATTAATTCTAGTTATCACTTCACTTGAGAATAAAGAAGTCAAGAACTCTGTTCAATAACTTATCCAAGGACAAGGGTAAATCCTTTCCTTAATCATTCAACTAAATTATAGTTATCCATTTCTATCATTAAGCATGACTCTAGTGTATTATAAATAATTCTATTAAGATAAGGGGGAAACACCCACACTGTTCATTACTCATTTAATTCTATTTAGTGTCTCATTCTAGGAGGGGTAAGTCAAAACACATTGAAATATGATTCTTAATTCCAATACTCAAAAAGGTCAAGGTTTATGAGTGACACACCCATAGGTGTGGTTCAATTCATGATATACATCAACTATACATGTGGATTTTAAATTCTCGATGGAATGATTAATTTAGGCATAATCATTTACATTATTATTTTTATTTAAGAGGAAACATAAGGAAACTTTATTGTGTGACACAATAGTGTATTTTATAAACATAATAGCCATTAAGAAAAAACATGATACCACATACCTCATTCCTATGATGGTCCACTTGTCCAATATCGATCTTTGATTCGAGATAGTTTGGAAGAAATCAAAGAAATAGGAAAACTCCCTAAAAATATTTGGAATCATCTTGCATGAGGATTTCACTTAATACAAATAAAGAAACTGGGAAAAGAAGGATGATTAGTTGTAAAATCAATGATATGGTGCTCTATTTGGACACCGTATGATGGATATCCACTATGAGAAGAGGGAGGAAGGAGGTATCCATGTGATGGGATCCCTGGGCGAGTGAGAGAGTAAAATGGGTAAAAACCCTTAAAGGAGGTGGAGGAAAAATCATATTTTCCCTAACTTTCAAGATTATTACGTGTGGACACATGGTTTAAATAACTATGTTCTAACCATGTGGTGTCACTGTATAAGTATCACTAACCATGCTGGATAGGTGCACAATTTTCCAAACCGTGCCCAACCTGTGCGGATCACCTATTTATTTTTCTACAGTTGTCTCACATGACCATGAACCTCCTATGAAACGGTAAGACCAAATCATGTGACACCCCATATCCCATAGAACAGTACACATGATTTATCATAGAAGGAATAATGATTTAAACTATAAATGTCCCTATAAAAAAATAATCCACATGGTTTATCTGAATGGTTATCACTAAACGTGCGCCAACCGTGTGCCCTTGTTCACTTCTCTTGAAACTATGTTTTAGGGGCCCAACACCCCCAAAAGTCATCTAAATACCCAAGACACCTCTTGGGCCTTAAACCACATATAAAACCAACACTATTAATAATTATAAATCTTGTATTTACATTCTAAATATTGTTTTAAAACTTGACTCATCCACCAATAGAAAAAAAATGAAATTCCCTTGTAATTTACAACGATATAAAAACACAATATGTTACCACCACCCCACCTTAAAACTTATAATCCCCAATAATCCTTATGAAAATAATCTTAATCTGACATACTTGGGTCATGAAAATTTGACTAAAATGCATGCATTAATTTTTAAATGCCTAACATGCCAACAAAAATCACCTTTAAGCGTACAATACAAAAGAAACTAAAACTTGAGAAAATTATTTTATTCAAAACTAAAAATCGAGATGGTGGTAAATCAAGCCCATGTAACTTGAGACATGATCACATCATCATATCTTTCCTCATCCATATCATGGTACTTATCTTCATAGGTTATAACATTAATGGACTAATTCAAACCACTATAATCACCACCGTTTGAATTTTCTATAAGAGAATTCACTTATCATTCTAATATCTCACTTCAACATGTTTTTGAACTTGATTAAATGGTTGATTCCTAATCAACCTATGTTAGCCCAGTCATGTTGACTTTTCTATGAAAAGTCTTAATAAATCCTTTCACTTAACTCATATCATCCTGATGGAATTCCAGATGTGGTTTCCCACTAACCATATGCGTCTAGAAAATAGGAATGAAATTTGGGCCACTACTATAACACCTTGATAATTTTTGAAATATATTTTTTTCAAATTAATTTAATCTCTTTGATATTTTTCATTTCATGAAACACTAAAAATAGATTATTTTATATTAAATAAATATGTTTGGAATGAGTTATATAAAAAACCATGTTAATAATGCACTACATGAAACATTAATTTTATCTTTATCTACACATAACACCAAGGATAACTTGTGTTACACGCAACAATAACTTTTCTCAATGGCTTGTGTAACACACAAGACAGAATAATGATAATGTTATATTAATAAAATATTATTTAACATAATCTAGACATTAAATTAGTATTTATGAAAAGTTTTAAATAACTTATATATATATATATATATTTAGTTTAATTAATTGGCTATGAATTAATTATATAAGAATATAGAAACCAAATGAATATAAAGGGAATGATTTTATAGGACTATTTTTTATGTGGAAACTACGATTTATATTAATAATTTAAATTAATAATACCAGTGTATGATATTTATTAAATTTATATGTTATATATTCAAACAAATATTTTTGATATTCATCCAATTTATTTTATATGCATAATATTATAACAGATCCAATATTACACACAAAACCTATATTTTTATAAAAGAAGTTTTTACCACCTTTTAATGGAGAACCTATTTTAAATATAAATTTTTGAAATTTTATAAATCTAAAATTTCAAAAATAAACTACAAATTTTAAATAAAAACATAAAAATTAGGTTAGGGTAAATCTTTTGTATTTTTATGTGAAGTTTCATTTTTCGATGAATAGTGAAAAATACTCAACTTTAATTAAAAAATTCTATTTAATATAATTTATTTATAAGGTTAAATTATATTTTAATTTTATTTAAAAGTTTAATTAGATCAATTTTTTTTCAATTAAATCAATTTAGGTCATTAGAATCAATTTAACATTGAAATTGGGTAAAAAACTTAGCAAACTTTTGGATATTTTTACTTTTAAAACTCATAGTGTCGTCCCGTCAATGGAATTATTTTTAAATTAATTTCATCCAAGTTTGTGATTTTAATTTAGAAAAATGGATTTCATATTTTTAATAAAAATAATGTATAATTTCTCATAATTTCAACTTAATATTTGAGCAAAAAACAGTGAATGTAGCTAAAATTAATTATAGTGATTATGGTAAAATTAAGATTAACAAGGGACTAAACCTTAAAATTAAGGACCCAAATGACCTTGAAACTTTTACAACACCCAGTGTATTTCTATATTTCATCATTAAACCTTATATTGTTTATTTTGGTTGATTTTGTATGAATTTTTTTAGGTAAAAAATGTGTGTATACCTAGATTATTTTCAAAAATTCCAAGTGTGTCCTTTCCCTTCCTTATAGAAGGCCACCACCTCTCCCACTTACAAAAACCTCTCAAAACACTTATGTTAGATCAATATCTCACCAATATACTTCCCAAAAACCATATATCCCTACTTTAATCCACCCTTTAGGAATAGATACTTCCAAGGAATCCCTTTGGTGCAAACCAAAAGGAGTTTCCTGATTAAGAGGTAACACCCTCCCTCAAGCTCTTTTATTTTATTTCCATTATTCACCCCCTAAACTATTATTATTCCACGATTTTATAAAAAAATATCCAAAATATACTATTATTTTTTTATTTTAATTTTCAACCTACAATTATACACACTTACATCTAATGAGTAATGAACATACTGTTTACGTGTATGAAAAACTACCGCCTCACGAAATAGTGATTGTTCATTCTACCTTTACCCCATCTCATGGAAGAAAATATGATGGAAACTATATTTATATATGATATTTATAATTTATTTATAATTCTATAATTTTTATTTATAACATACTTTTATTCTTTTCATCTTGTGTAAATATGATAATTTCGTTTGAGTAAATGTGGACTTCTGCCCTCTCAAAGTGATGTATTTCCTTCATACACTACATGGAATATATTAATGATATTTTTAGTAAAAATATAAGATATATATGAAATAATAATTATACTATAATGATATTATATACATATATACATATATATATATATATATGTCATTTAATTTATTTTTTCAATACGATAATAAAATGGAAACAACGTTCTAGTACACATACGTCCTACCTTCTCCGTGAACGAAGTATTCCATTTCATAAATATATGTACTATATATTTATATAATATAAAAATAATTAAAATAAATGATATTTATATCATGTTTTTAATTATGGAAATAATTATATAGGTATAAGGACCAAAGATATTACAAATGAAGACACATGCAAGAAAAGAGGATATTAACCGAAGCATAACCTTAACATGGAATTTCTAACAAGCAGGTAATATAAATTCATAATAAAATAATATATGGTATTAGATATAAAAATATGTTTCTATAAAAAATGTATAATAAACATACATTTATTATATAGGAGGTTTTAATGAGCGTGATAAAACTCAAGACAAAAGGTAATGTGATTTCATCTCACTTTTTATTTCTGTGAGATACATGCCTTATTCAACACTCAATTGTTTTGTGTGATGTATATACTGATCATGAATGTTTTATATTTATATTATAATTAAATTTATGGGTATTTACAAATCCATTTTCTGATCTTTCTTTCATAGAAAGTCTCAATAGTTATCAAATCGGTAAAGTAATTTTTATCTCAATTTTCCTTCTTTGAGACACATGTCATGTTATGCACATATATTTTTATATGAGTTGTATATATAAATTTTTAAATTTTATATAATGAATAAAAATATTTTCATGATATTTAATCTTTATGTAATGTTATTATTTCTATCACGTTATGATTCAAAGTTACCAAATAGGGAATGGTTTATAGTAACAATCTTACCATTTATCATGATTGTTTATGATTATGCTCCAATTGAAAAAATATTATGATACATATCTCAAGAAATATCATTAGTTTTCTTAACCGATGGTTATTAATGTTATATACAAGTAATGGTATCATTTTTCAACTCTTTGGTACATAAGATGATCCACAATGTGTTTTTAAAAAAGTCTGACCTTACTTCTCTCTTGGGTTAGGAATCTATATTCTTTCAAAACCATGTTTTCTAAAAGGTTTCCAATAATATTATTCTAATATCCTATGAACTGTAAAAGAAAATTTTACCCATGTTTTACCTTTTAAACAAAATGGCTTTTCAAAAAGTAATCTTCTTTTCATTTTCTGGTTGAGGCACTTTTCTAATATTTTTTTACAATGAAAAAGGAATGTATGACATGTAAAAATTTACCTATCATCATTACCTTGAAGATTCATTTACAATATTTCAAATTTATTTATTTTTTAAATAATTTTTTTTTCTAATATTCTGGAAATTCGTTGGTTTTAAATTGCTTTACGATGAAAATGGTTTTCAATTTTTTATGTTTAAAAAGTGTTTTAAATAATTTTCAAAACATACTTTATATGTTTTTAAAAATTATGTTTTCAAAGAAAAGGATTTCAATGATATCTGAGATTCTTTTATATGTTTTTAAATTTTTTTCATAGAAATGGTTTTAAAATTGTTTTTAATCTTATTTTAAAAGTTTTCATGGAAAATTGTTTTCAAAATTTTTTCTAGATTATTTTATAAGTTTTGTAGGAATAAGATTTTTAGAATGATTCAAGATTCTTTATATATAATTTTAAATTATTTTCAAAGAAAATGGGTTTCAAAAGGTTTTATGTTTTAATTTCCGTTTTCATATAAGAAAAGAGATTTTCCTAAATAAATTTTTTTAAAATATATCTCAAAATTATTTTCCATCTAAGACGACATCCATTGATGTTACTCATGCCATTATGAGAAATTATCCCAAGGTGCCATTCATATTTTTTCCGTGAATGGTTTTTGTTTAGATGGAATGATGTTTATGGAAACTTATTCCTATTCCATGGGATATATGTTTATGAAACACATTCCTCTTACCCAGGTTATATGCTTATGAAAATTGTTCCTCTTCCATAGGTTATATGTTTATGAAAACCATTCCTCTTTCATAGGATATATGTTTATGAGTCACAATCCTCTTCCACATGTTATATTTTTATGAAAATCATTCCTCTTCCATGGGTTATATATTTATGAAACTCATTCATCTTCCATAGATTATATTATTATGAAAATATTTTATATTCATTGGGTTATACCAAGATAAATTATTATGAAACCCATTTACTTTCACATGTTACTTTAGAATAAAATGATTATAAAACTTATATATTTCATATAGGTTATGATGTGATGAAATTTTAATGAAAACCATTTTATTTTATGGGTGATGATTTGATTTTTATAAAACCCTTCTATTTTCATGGGTCATGATATGATGAATGTTTTGTTTCACATGCATATATTATTTTTTTATGTGATGGGTGGGACCTATATCTCCCTCTAATGCATTGGGAAATGATAAATGTTTTATGAGCTCAAAGGGTACATGTGAGGGAATCCACAATCACAAAAAAAAGAGGGTACATGAGAGGAAATCCCATGCCTGAAATAATAGGGTACACATGTGGACATCCCAATAATGAAATAAAATGATTCACAGGAGGACATCCCAAGAACAAAACAAGAGGGTACACAGGAGGGAATCCCATGCCTGAAGTTGGTACATGGGTGATTATCTTAAACCTAACATGTTACAATGGTATTGGTAGGAAGCCTTGACATAGGGTTTTTATTTTCTTTTGTGTCTACCTCAATTCATTGTCTTATTCATATGTCATGCTTTCGTAGATCATTTTATTTATTTCTTTATGATTCATTCCTTTTGAACATCCAATATTTATTCCATGATTCATGTTTATGATCTTTTATATGCATGTTGTGATATTCTAATGTTATAATCACATTATCATACCTGTATGCTCATGTTTATACTTACATTTATCCCTTTTCTACCGTTACTAAGAATCTTAGCTCACCACTTTTTATGTTTTCTTCCCCATGTTATGAATATTTTTATTAAGTATAATTTTTCTATGATGGGTAATAGTAATTAAGATCCTAGTGGGAGATAATGTAGCTCACTTATGTTCTAGTGTTTACATTCCCATGTTTCAAAAGGAATTAATACGGTCTTTGGGTGTATGTTGTTATAATGTTTTAAGTATTCTGAAAATGTGATGAAATGTCAATGTACCTTAAGATCGGGTCGTCATAGTTGGCATCAAAGTGAATTTTTATTTAAACATTTTAAACTAGGATGATAAATATTTAGTTAGATCTATAGGTATATTTCTAATGATATGTCTAGGGATGTCTCTAATGATAAGTATAAATATGAGTTAATGTTTTGGAAAATATCCTAGAATTTTGGTAAAGGATAGTGTGAGTGGATTCCTACCAATAAATCCTCATCTAGATACTACAAGTGGATGTGTCTGAAGAAAAAATTTACCTAGGGGTAAAAAATTTGATAAGATGTCCCAAGATTAACTCAGGGTAATTTGGTACATGAAAATGGGCCTTGCTGCACACCTGGCTTAACACTCATGGGGGATATGCTTTGGAAATTCGAAAACTCTTTATGAACCATTATGATGGATTTGAATATAATATGACTATGAATAACCTAGGATAAACCTAATGTGTTGTTGATTAAAAGGTAGGTGTCATGATTTAGATATCCTATAAGTAATTTTTCATGATCATGAAGTTTTCTTATATGATATGTGTTTCTCACCCTGTGCATTTTTGTTTTAGTCAAATCATAGAACTATAATGAACATGGTTAAAATTGAATATTTCAAATATGGAAAGTATGGAAATTATGAAAATATATTTCCCAAGTATAAATATCATAAAGAGATTATGTAAGGTGGTATGAATATTACACATACTTCTGAATATAAAGATACCACAAACAACATATGAAACTAAAAAGTGTGCTCCAAACTAGGATATCCAATTGAGCTGCAGACTAGACATACAACATGGTACTTTTCCCCTATAATACCTCAACACCCCCATATCTTTGGGTAGCATGTGAATATGGGCCTTTGACCATGTGGTGAGTAAGATCATAGGGCGGGTCCTCAACTACAAGAATCAACTCCAATCCTTTGGGGGGCGCATAGATTTAGTGAACACTGTATTGTCTGCAATTTTGGTGCACGTACTGGCTGTGACCCCAGTGCTGAAAGGGGTGATCAAGTATATTGACAGGGTTTCAACTAGATTTATTTGGGATACACTATTTGAAGTTAAGATTCATTGGGTATCATGGGAGAGGATGGCTTGTCCCATTCCTAATGGTGGGATTAATGTATGAAGCTTGTGAAGAAAAATTGCTTTCATGCATGAAAAAATAGAATGGGAAGTGATTGAGAAAAATAATTTAAGGGGGAGGACTGTAGCCCATAACTACGGCATAAATACAAATGAAGTTAGCACATAGATCTCCCCCCTCTAGTTCAGAATTCCCCCCCACATTCAGACTCCTCAACAACTTTCTCAGTGGATTGTGGGAGAAGGTAACATTCTGTTGGTCGAAGTAGTTCACTCATGAGGGGAGGGGTGAATTGAGTAACTATAAAAATTTCTGTTACAAAAATATTATTATAAAAGAAATGGTTTTCCCCAAAAATAGATACGGACTAGTTAATCAAGGTTATATTGTTATAAGAGTTTGACTGTTTGAACAAATTCTTAGAATATTGATTAATTCTCATTAATCTTAATATGTATTATTAATATTAATTTTGAAGTTATCTTACTAAGAAAAATTAGTTATAACTTCTTTACAAGACTAACTATCAAAGTGAAATTAGTGTTTTCTGGATTATGTAATAAAGTGGTAAAATAGAGAAGACTAAAATTAAATAGCACAGTGGATATGAAACAAGTGGTTCAGTCTCAATCCGGGACCTAATCCACTCCACTTGGTGTTCACCTTCCACCAAACAGTTTATATAAAATAAACTTTTATCCACACCCTAGATCGGGGTTAACAACTGTATAGAGACTATCCAGGTCACACATGGACCTCTTCCATAGTTTTTTTGGGTAACCAAAAAATAATAACCAGGCCACATAGGGACATCTTCCACAGTTTTTGTAGGTAAACAAAAATATAAAGAGTTTGGTATAAGGATTTAGAAATCCTTTAGTTTAGCACATGATTCCGTGTGTGTATGGAATATACATAGTACACACACTTCTAAAAAGTAAGTAAGATAATCTCTGAGAGAGAGTGGATATAAGTTTATAATGATCTAGTGATTAGAAGTGCAGCTCTGGACTCCATTGATTAAACAAAATTGCTTCTGAGTCCTTCTCAAGTTTTTGCCTTGAAAAACAGAGTGTTGTAAATTAGCTTGTGTTCTTCACAAGCTTTGATAATGTTAAGATAGTCTCTGGATTCCAATGTACTTCATGTGTTCTTTAGTAGAGTTGGATTTCATGCATGTGTAAATGATTTCTTTGAAAATCTTGGAAAGTGTTCTTCATGGTCGTGCTCACGCGTTTGTTTTCTGTTCAGTATTGCACTCTATTGTTGTTGGGAACACTTCACTCTTTATCTTCAAATGCATGAGTTTTAGCCGACAGGTTCCATATGTTTCGTACCTCATTTCTCATACTATTTATACAAAGAAACATTATTTATTTCAGTGTATTAAAGGCATAAAATATGACCATTAGAAATTAAATTGAAAATAACAAAATAGTTTAATAAACGGTGTCATAGTAAGTTATGAAAACAGTGTCTCCTTCATATGGTGTCTGAGTGTCACGGTCTGAGTGTCACGGTGTCTTGTTCACGGTGTCTGAGTGTCACGGTGTCTTCATCACTGTGTCTTGCTTATGGTGTCTGGCCTACAGTGTCTTACTCATGGTGTCTTGCTTACGGTGTCTTGCTCACGGTGTCTTTCTTATGGTGTCTTTCTCATGGTGTCTTGCTTATGGTGTCTTGCTCACAGTGTCTGGCTTACGATGTCTAGCTTATGGTGTATGGCTTACGGTGTCTAGCTTACTATGTCAGGCTTCACGGTGTTTGGCTTATTGTGTCAAGCTTCACGGTGTCTGTCTTACTCTCTCAGGCTTCACGGTGTCTGGCTTACTGTGTTAGGCTTCATGGTGTCTTGTACTTAGGAAAATAACAGTATTCAAACTTAAAGAGTAATATGCATGAAATGGATTGAGATTAACCATTATAAAGCATGAGGGAACTTGAAACATAAATACACATGATCATATATAATTTTTAGGAGTTAACTAGGTTGAATAAGATTTATGATCATTAATGAGATTTGTGATCATTGATGAGATTTGTGATCATTAAAACATGATTAATACATGAGGATTCCATCAATATCCCCTTTTTTATGATAAAAAATCATGCACAGTTAAAGTGTAAATTAGATGCAAATATATAGAGAAAATAACATATATAAACTTATCCCCATTTTGGGATTATCAAAAAGTTGAAATAAGAGAGGGTAAACAGTGCAGAGTCCATTAAGAGTAAACAGAGTTTAATACAAAATACGGAGAAATACAAAAACAAGAATGACATCCCCATAAAAAAAGGAGTAAGAACTGGTCTTTTTCAGGGATTGTCCTTTTCTTTTCCTTTAGCAGAAGAAGAAGAGGAAGCCAGAGGGGAAGTGGTTGATGTAGAAGAAGGCAGGGATGTGGTGGATAATGAGGGTAAAGGGAGACCATAAAAGACTGAGGGGGATAAGGTAGGAGCAGTAGAAGATCTAGGCAGTTGCTGATCAAGAATCACATGCCTGATCTGAATGAGATCTTGGCCAACAGACAAGGTAGTTGAGGCTAAGGCAGAGGTGAATGTAGGCAGTCCAGGTCTGAGAGGTGAAGCTGCAGGAGAAACAATTTTTGTACTCTGGACATGAAGATAAGGTCTCAGAAGTTTGATGAAGTCTACAATAATCTCTCCACCATACTGCATGGCCTTTTCAAATTCATCTTTGTTTTCCATGAACTTGTCCAACAATCGGGTAAACTCGGTTAGCTTCCGGACATGGGTTTTGAAAGCTTGAGTCACATGAGGAAGTCATAGATTATCTACAAGGTATTTGATGTGGTTGGTCATATCAGTCTTGGAGAAAATTCGACTGAAATAGAAATCCATTTTCTTTGAAATCTCATGCTGGGCATCATTTAAAATCTTGGAATGAATTTGCACAAGGTCAAGAACGCTATCACTATTCTTGATAACTTTAGAGAAAGAAGCCACATTAAAGCCATTGAAAGCATTCTTAAGCTCTTCTTGGAATATAGATCAGAGAAAAGTACTGTCCAAGGATGGTGTAGGGGATTGGCCAGAGGTATTAGAAGCTTTGAAAGCTATGGTCAGAGATTTGAGCTGACTCAATACCTTTTGAAGACAACCAGTGTACTCATCAATGAGTTTATTTAGGTTCACCACAAGCTCTATCATGTCCTTAAACAGGTTTTTGTGCCTTTACTCAATATTTTCATCAAAGGATAAAAAATAAGGGTTAATCTGAGACACAAAATCTCTAGATATTTGATAGACAGTGGGTTCTTGAGGAGCATCATCAGGCTCTGATCTTGAATGCATCCCTTTCTGTATGTCTTCCACCATGCTTCTTAGGGTTGTGACTTCATTACTGAGAAACTTATTTTCAACCCGTACTTCATTAATTTCATGTAACATCTTAGGTTATATCTTCCAAATTATCTTCTCCAAAAGCAGTGAGGCATCTCACTCACTCATATTTGTCATAGCAAGAGGTTTGGAGTTCATAAGATTCTCAACTCTAGATAAGATAGTATCTCCAAAATCCTTCAAATCATCCTAACTGAAAAAGGGAAACTGTTCAGGTAAAGGTTCAGGTGAAGGTTCAGGTGTAGGAATTGGTACAGGGGTAGGTTCAGGTTCTGGTTCCTTATCAAGGGAAAATATAGAAACCAACTTCAACTGAAACATGGAAGAGAGATAAAGCCCAGTTTTAGTAACTTGATGAGACTCACTCACATCATAAAAACTAGGAAATTTGTACTGAGTGTCCATAGGACTTGACTCAGCTGGATGTGAGGCTTCATCAGACTCAAGATTTTGGGTTTCCTCCCCCTCAACAGGTGCTTCCTTTTCAAGATTGAGAGGCTTAGGATCTTGGATAAATCCACAACTTCATCTCTAAGTTCCTCAATCATCTCTTGGATTGCTAACTAAAAGGCTATCTCCATACTCTCTTCAGTAGAGGGTATTATTTCAGGAATAGGTTGTTCTTCAGGGAGTTCTTCCAGATTTTCTCCTTGCATAATAGGGAGTTATTCTAGATTTTCTTCTTGCATAAGAGGGAGTTCTTCTACTATAGGCTCTTCCATGGATTTCTGTTTAGATTCTGTCACCACTGATTCTTTTTCAGCCTCGGGTTGTATTTCTAGATTGACATCATCTCTAGAGGCAGGAACGTCTTCTCCAAGATCAATAGGAGGAACAATAGTCCTTTATTATTCAACAATAACTTCTTCCCTATGAGGTACTTCAACTTATTCTTCCTCTTCTTCTGAATACTCACCAATTTCATCTGGTTCCAAACCAGGATCAGAAATGCCTTTCGGCCTTGATAGATAATCCACAGGACTAAACTTCTCATAAACCTTATCGTTGACTTCCACCCACTCCTTTTTCCAAGGGTTACAGTTTATCTTCATTATCCTAATGGTGGATTTATAGAGACAATACTCACAGTCCATAAGTACTTCTTCATTGGGTCTAACCACGCCTTTTGCAACAAGCATGGATGATATCAGCCGAGAGTAGAATAGAGAGGTGTACTTGGATGTAACCTTGATCAGCTCACATATATGGTGAATGATATAATTTCATAGGTTAATCTTGTATCCATTCTTCATAAGATGAATTAAAAACACATCTTGATACTTAAATACAACAAAGTCACCTTTCCTTGGACTAACCAGATTTTGAACAAACTTAAATAGTAGCCTTGTTTCTCAATTGAGAAACATTCTAACCAGACTTGTTCTTTTAACACTTTCAAGATTAGATATTTTCTAGATAAAAGCCATTCGGGGAAAATTTATTTCTCAGGAACAACACTGCGATTTACCAGGTTCAGATTCAGAGGCCCTTCGGGTGTCAGCTTAGGTGCTATCTTCTTCTTCTTCGAGCAGCGCTTCTCAGGTGTGGATGATGATGGAGGTTTCATTCTTGTCATCCACTGAAGGTTCCAGAGAGAGAGAGAGAAGGGGTTTCAAGGTTGAAAGGGTTCGAAATGAGAGAAATTCTGAGTGAAGAACCGAGTGAAACTTTTTGTTTTATCATTTGGGAATGCCAATCGTCACAAAAATAAAAACATGGGAAAGTAAAAGAGGTGAAATAAATAATTACCGCAATATGGGTTTAAATAAAATCATAAATAATTTGCATGGTGAGACAGTGAATGGTTGTTACGGTGCGACAATGATTGGTCGTCACAGTGCGATAGTAGTGGTCATCACGGTGAGACAATACGTGGTCATCACGGTGAGACAGTGATCTATCGTCAGTGAGCGTTACGGTGAGATAGTAAATGTCAGTCCGTGAGTGCAAAGTGCTAACAATGAGACCATAAACATGATAGACTGTAACTGAGAAACCGTAATCCTGAAACAGTAAAGTAAAACATAGTAAAATGTTGAATAATAAGACAAGTAAGATATCTATTTGATATTTATCATGCCAAGATCATGTATGATGTTGTCTATTCTCTCATAATTTAGTGGTTTACTGAATATATTAGCAAGTTGATATTCAGTACCAATTAATTCCAAGGTGATATCACCTTTTTGATAATGATCTCTCAAAAAGTAATGTCTTACATCAATATGTTTTGTCCTAGAGTGTTAAGTAGGATTTTTTGAGATGTTTATAGAACTTTTGTTGTCACAATTTATTGGTACATGTCTAAATTGATATCCATAATCTAGTAATGTGTGTTTCATCCACAAAATTTGGGCACAACAACTGCCAGTAGCTATGTATTTAGCTTCTACAGTAGGTAATGCAACCGAATTTTGTTTCTTACTACACCATGATACTAGTGACTTGCCTAAAAGGTGACATGTTCCAGTGGTTCTCATTCTATCTAACTTATAGCCACCGAAGTCCGCATCAGAATAACTGACTAGTTCAAATGATTGTCCTTTAGGATAGAAAAATCCTAGATTGGGTGTATGCTTAAGGTATTTTAAAATTATCTTTACAACATTTAAATGAGATTATTTAGGATTTTCTTGAAAATGAGCACACATAAACACACTAAAGATAATGTCTGGATGGCTAGTAGTTAAATAGAGTAAACTTCCAATCAGTCCTCTATAAGTGGTTTGATCAACAGATTTTCTATCTTCATCAAGATCCAACTTACAGGTTGTACTCATGGGAGTGTCACTACGTTTAGTGCTATCCAATCCAAAACGTTTTAGAAGATATCTAGTGTTTTTACTTTGATTTAAAACAATTCCATCATTATTTTGAATGATTTGAAATCCAAGAAAGAATTTTAGTTCACCCATTAAACTCATTTCAAATTATTTTTGCATCATTTTAGTAAAATAAATACATAATGAATTTTTTTGAAGATCCAAAAATAATATCATCTACAAATATTTGAACAACTAAGACATCATTAAAAATTTGTTTTATAAAGAGGGTATGATCAGCTATTCCTTTTGTAAAACCTTTGGAAATAAGAAAAGTACTCAATCTGTCATACCAAACTCTTGGAGCTTGTTTTAAACCATATAAATCTTTTGATAGTTTGAAAATATGATTGGGAAAATGAGGATTTGTAAATCTAGGTGGTTATTCAACAAAGACATCCTCAACTATATACCCATTTAAGAATTCACACTTAACATACATTTGATATAGTTTGAAATTCAGATGTGCAGAATTGGCAAGTAGGATTCTGATGGCTTCAAGTCTGGATACTGAAGCATAGGTCTCCTCATAGTCAATTCATTCTTCTTGACTGTAGACTTGTGCAACTAATCTATCCTTGTTCCTAACTATATTTCCGGCTTCATCTACCTTATTTCTAAACACCCATTTAGTGCCTATGAGGAAAGTGTCCTTGGGTCTTTCAACAAGTTTCCAAACTTTGTTTCTTTCAAACTGATTAAGTTCTTCTTGCATAGCCATTACCCAAAATTCATCGTTGATGGCATCATCAATGTTTTTAGGTTCAAGTTATGACAAGAAGGATTGATGTTCAACCTCATTTCTAAGAGAAGATCTAGTTTGTGTTCCTTTCTCTAAGTCTCATACAACAACATCTAAGGGATTATTTTTAATGATTCTAACCTTTCTAGAAAAATATGGACTTGTTATTTCAGGTTCATCAACAGATTCAGGTTAATTATGACTCGATTTTAGGGAATTTATATAATTGGATGTTTTTAAAGATTCTTTCATAGAGGAATTTGAGGATTTTGAGTTGATGTTTAGATTTGATACATCATCCTCCAGATTTTCTTGGATGGTTCTAGGCTCATGTGGATCTGTTTCATCAAACATGATGTGAACAGATTCTTCCACACATTTATTTCTCTTGTTGAATACTCTATAAGCTTTACTTAATATAGAGTAACCTAGGAAAATTCCTTCATCACTTTTGGATGTAAAATTTTCAAGATTATCCTTAGTGTTGAGAATAAAGACTTTTCAACCAAAAACTCTAAGGTAATTAACCTTAGGCTTCCTATTATTCCAGAGTTTATACGGGGTCTTTTTATGAGTTGGTATAATCCAGACTCTATTGATTATATAGAAAGCTGTATTAATAGCTTCATCCCAAAAGTAAATAGGTAAGTCATATTCATTAAGCATTGTTCTATCAATTTCTTTAAGGGTTCTATTTCTTCTTTCTACAACACCATTTTTCCGAGGTGTTCTAGGGGCATAGAAATTGTGACTATAACAATTTTGTGAGAAAAAGGATTCAAACTCTTGATTTTCAAAATCACGACCATGATAACTTCTTAAATATTTAATTTTAAGGCCACTAAGATTTTCTACAGACTTGGAATACTTAGTAAAATAAGAGAATGCTTCACTTTTGTGAGCCATGAAGAAGGTTCATGTATATCTAGAGAAATCATCCACCAAGACATAAACATAGTGCTTCCCATTTAAACTAGAAACTCAAGATAGTCCAAACAAATCCATGTGAACCAATTCGATAGGTTGAGAAGTAGAAACTTATTTCTTTGATTTGAAAGAGATTTTGTGTTGTTTTCCCTTTTGACAAGGATTACACACTTTGTCATGTGGAAACTCAAGTTTGGGTAAGTCTTTGACTAGTCCTTTTCTAGTTAGTTTTCTTAAGGAGTGAACATTACAATTTCCTAGTCTCCTATGCCAGAGACAAGACTCTTTATGAAATACATTTAAGCATGAAACATTTTGAGAAGCCAAGGAATCGAAATTAATAGAATAAACATTCTCATTCCTTGATGCAGAAAATACTAATTCATCTTTAAAATTAAAGGCATTACATGAATAATTTTCAAATTTAACATGATATCCATCATCACATAATTGTGAGATACTAAGCAGATTATATTTTAATCCAATAACAAATAGTACTTTAGAAATTAAAATTGAATCAGTGTTACCAATCTAGCCTAAGACAATGATCTTCCCTTTGGAATTGTCACCAAATGTGACATGTACTCCATCTACTTTTATCACATTATTAAAGCATGAGTATTCTCCTATCATGTGCCTTGAGCATCCACT
Organism: Viscum album; assembly: GCA_963277665.1. NCBI lineage: Eukaryota > Viridiplantae > Streptophyta > Magnoliopsida > Santalales > Viscaceae > Viscum > Viscum album. Next base: position 1,491,725,927 of record OY728152.1, read on the forward strand.
GTCCAAGTACCATAGATTTTTGCAGGATCTCTTTAAGAATATTTCCTATAACATGATCAAGCAAAGACAGATTTTGGTACCCATACTTGTTTGGGTCCAGTAACATTAGTAATAATTGATTTAGGAACCCATATTTGTCTCATAGGTTTCTTATAATCATTATGTAATGTATTCGAAAAATGAAATGTATTTGGTCCAAAAAAACTTGAAACAATAGAGTATGTGTCATTACTTGAGGTAGTTGAGCTGTGTCCAGAACTGGGAACAAAACTATATGTCATAGCCTTGGAAACAAAATTTGTTCTACCAAGTTTTCATTTTCCAGGTTGATAACCAATGCCAGTATTATATTTATGGGCAATTTGTTTTCCTAGCATTTGTGTAAGGGTATTTTTCCCATTAGTAAAATTTTCTAAGTAACTTTTTAATTGCTCATTAGACATTTTTAATTCATTTTTTTCTTTCAGAAGTTGAGAATTTTCCTCTTTTTCAATAGTAAGTTCAGATTTGACATTTATAGTGAGAGCATGTTGTTTCTTCAATGATTTATATTTATCTTTTAATTCATTGCATGTCTCTTCAAGCATGTTGAAATACTCAAACATTTCATCATTATTCATATTTTCAAAGTAACTTTCCTCTTCAGAATAGTATGAATTATGTATAGAAGAGTTCAGTGTTACCTCAGATGTGTTTGTCATAAAACACATATTGGCTTTGTTAGGCTGTTCATCATGTGATGTCTCTGAGTCACTTGAAATATCCTCAGAGGCACTCCAAGTTGCCTTCATTTCCTTTTTGTACTTCTTATCCTTGTCCTCATATTTCTTCTTATACTTGAGCTTTGGACAGTCAGCCTTTATATTTCCTTTGCGTTTACATTCATAGCATACAATTTCACTAGTTTTGTCACTTCTTTTCCTGTCCTTTTTCCAGTTTCCTTTTAGATCATACTTTCCCTTGAAGTTAGGTTTTCTGAAAAAGTTCTTCTTTTTGTAGAATCGTTTTAATCTTCTGTCTAGTTGAGCCATCTCCTCATCACTGTCAGGTTATTATTGTTCAGTGGTGGAACTTTCTACAAAAGCATCTAGTTTCCCTTTGTCTTTGTGCTTTGAGAAGGTGGTCTTGAATGCTACAAATTTCCTCTTTGGTACATTCTCCTCTTCTTTGTTGACTTTCATCTCTTCCTCATACATCATCAGTTTCCTAATGAGTTCTTTTATAGGTAGCTTGCTGATATCGCATGATTATCTAATAGAGACAAAGGTTCCCCTCCATCTATCAAGTAGACATATAAGGATTCGCATGATCTGTTCTTTGGCAGTGACTTCTCTTCCAAGAGAAATAATTGTATTGAAAATCTCATTGATCCTGAGATACATGTCAGAAATAGGCTCATCAGGTTTCATTTTAAAATTATCATATTTTATAGTATAAGTATTAAGTCTCATTTTCTTTACACTATATATGCATTCATGTGAGACAGACAAGGTATCCCAAATTTCATGAGCAGTTTTACAAGAAGAAATCCTATTAAATTATTCATCTCCTAAGGAATAGTACATAGAATTCATGGCTTTGAAATTGTTATTGTAAGCCTGTTTTTTAGGTTCATCCCATGTAATTCTATCAGTCACATGAATTTTGTATTCATATATAATGGATAACCAAATTTCAAAGCTCATACTCCCTAGATGCATTTTCATTTTAATTTTCCATTGATCATAATTGGTTCCATTAAAGAATGGTGGTATGTTGGTTGCAACACATTCCAATATATTGTCCATACTAATGAATTACTTTAAAAGAGCTAGAAATTTAGAATTAATAAAAATTTACAGATCTTTAAAGAACAACTACAATCACAGTTGAGTAAGATTACACAGAGTCCTAATAAAGCAACCTTTGATACAAAATGTTGGTCGGAGTAGTTCACTCAAGAGGGGAGGGGTGAATTGAGTAACTATAAAAATTTATGTTTAAAAAATATTATTATAAAAGAAATGGTTTTCCCCAAAAATAGATACATCCCAGTTAATCAAGGTTATACGGTTATAAGAGTTTGACTATTTGAATAACTTCTTATAAGATTGATTAATTCTCATTAATCTTAATATGTATTATTAATATTACTTTTGATCTAATATTACTAAGACAAATCAGTTATAGCTTCTTTCCAAGACTAAATATCAAAGTGAAATTAGTGTTTTCTGTATTATGCATTAAAGTGGTAAAACAGAGAAGACTAAAATTAAATAGCACAGCGGATATGAAACAAGTGGTTCAGTCTCAAGCCGAGACCTAATCCACTCCACTTGGTGATCACTTGACATCAAGTAGTTTATATAAAATAAACTTTGATCCACACCCTAGATCGGGGTTAAAAACAGTACATAGACTGTCCAGGTCACATAGGGACCTCTTCCACAATTTTCGTGAGTAACCAAAAAATAATAACCAGGCCACAAAGGGACATCTTCCACAGTTTTTGTGGGTAAACAAAAATATAAAGAGTTTGGTGTAAGGATTTAGAAATCCTTCAGTTTAGAACATGAGTCAGTGTGTGTATGGAATATACAGAGTACACACACTGCTCAAAAGTAAGTAAAATAATCACTGAGAGAGAGTGGATATGAGTTTAGAATGCTCTAGTGATTATAAGTGCAGCTCTAGACCCCTTTGATTAAACATAATTGCTTCTGAGTCCTTTAGTTTTTGTCTTGAAAAACAGAGTGTCGCAATTCAGCTTGTCTTCATCACGAGCTTTGATAATGTGAAGATGGTATATGTATTCCAATGTACTTTGTATGTTCTTCAGCAAAGTCTGATTGCATGCATGTGAAAATTCTTTCTTTGAAAATATTGCAAAGTGTTCTTCGTGGTCGTGCTCACACACTTGTTTTCTGTTCAGTATCGTGCTCTATTATTGTTGGGAATACTTCACTCTTTATCTTCTAATGCATGAGTTTTAGCTGACAGGTTCCATGTGTTTTGTACCTCGTTCCTCGTAATATTTCTACAAAGAAATATTAATTATTTCAGTGCATTAAAGGCATCAAATATGACCTTTGTAAATTAAATTGAAAGATGACAAAAATTTTTAGGAAATGGTATCACAGTAAGTTATGAAAATGGTTTCTCCTTCACACGGTGTCTGGGTATCATGGTTTGAGTGTCACAGTGTCTTGTTCATGATGTCTGAGTGTCACGGTGTCTTCTTCATGGTGTATTTCTTACAGTGTCTGGATTAAGGTGTCTTACTCAAGGTGTCTTGCTTACAGTGTCTTGCTCACGGTGTCTTGCTTACGGTGTCTTGCTCACGGTGTATTTATTAGGGTGTCTTGATCATGGTGTCTGGATTACGGTGTCTATATTACGGTGTATGGCATACTGTGTCAGGCTTCACAATGTCTGGCTTACTGTGTCAGGATTCACGGTGTCTGGCTTACTGTGTTAGGCTTCACGGTGTCTGGCTTACTATGTCAGTCTTCACGGTGTCTTGTACTTAGGCAAATAATAGTATTCAGACTTAAATAGCAATATGCATGAAATGGATTGATCTTAACCATTATAAAACATGAGTGAACTTGAAACATAAATACACATGATTGTATATAATTTATAGGAGTTAACTATGTTGAATAATATTTATGATCATTAATGAGATTTGTGATCATTGATGAGATTTGTGATCATTAAAACATGATTAATACATGAGGAGTCCAACACATTCTCTTCTAGTTTCAAAACTGGGGTAGGCTCTGTGATTGGTTATCCAGGGTGTTCATCCCCATCAATCTCATTCAAAGAGGAGAGTTTGAATTAGTCCTTTATTAGGGTAGTGCTGGACAAGAACCATCAAGAAATTTTTGATGCGATCACTATCAATGAGGAGTTAGATAGATACATGTTCACCGTCTAATTCTGGGAACTTCTCAATGAAGGATTTTCATAGGCTATCCTCACCTCCAGATCCCCATGATGTATGGAACGAGATTTTGTGGTGAAAAATTATTCTAGTCAAATATAATTTTCTCATATGGAGGATTCAGAATAAGGAAGTACCAACTGATGAAAACATTAAAAAAGTGGGGATCAGCCTCGCCTCTTACTGTTACTGCTATAAGGACAAGTGGTAAGAAAGCATTGAACACATCTTCTTCAAAGGTTAATGGACCCAAAACGTGTGGATTTTATTTAGTTTTTTCACCGCTATCTTGGCCTCTACCATTCATGCTACTTTGTTCCTAGATAATTGGTTCGAGGGGGATATGGGCTTGGTCTTGGAGAGATCAGTACTATCTATTATCCTGAGAATAGGTTGCTGGTGTTTATAGAAAGTGAGAAACTTGGCCATATATGATGAGTACCTCTCCATAGGTAGGTCCATTTATATAGGGACAAAGAGCCTTTTGTTTGAAATGGTTATGCTCATAGGGAACTGGTGGAAGGCCCCATCTCTAAGTCCCCTTCATTCCAGCTCACCTCTGTCCCTGCCTTCTACTCCTCGGAAGTAGGGAAACTAGATTAGACGGCTCCGCCCAGCTAATGACCTCAAGTTTAATACTAATGGATCCTATATTTTGGGTGACATGATTGGAGGAGGGGTGGTATATGACACCGGGGGAAGTTTCCTACTCAATTTCACAACACATTATGGAAGTGGCACCTCACTTCAGGCAGAGGCAAATGCAGCTCTTACTGGCCTCACTCTTTATAACCAGATGAGAATGGTACTTACACAAGTGGAAAATGAATCTATGATTCTACACTAATCCCTGCATGGAAGAGGATCCATCCCATGTTCGGTTGCATATATCATCAAAAATTGTAAGGCCCTCATCAACATGAGCATCCAGGTCACTCACACATGTTAGGAGGGAAAAATGGTTGCCGACCACCTGTCTTCGCTGGTAGAATAAGGGTCAAATGTCACTTGTATCCCTAACATTACATTACTTAAACAAGAAGGGGTCAATTTTATCTGAGGGTATGCTCTAGGTATTCACTACTTTAGGCCTCCTTAGAGAATGGTGTGTTTAGTCTTTTGTTTCCCTTATTTTCCTCTTTCTACCTTGTACTAGTCCTTGAATAAAATTTAATGATGATGATGAAAGGTATGTGTTGTTCTTCTAGTATTGTTTACATATATCATAATAAGCATGATTATATTGAGGTTGAGGAACATTAATATGTGATTTATATTTCATATTCTAGGAAAGAGTCATTAAGGAATAATTTGATGAAGCCTGAGTAATGGTTTAAGAATAAATAAGGATGAATGAAGTATATATGTTTTGGAATTCAAAGATTATGTTATATGAATGATGAAATATATAGGTATTTTTAGCATAATTTTTCATTAAGGATAGCAAATGATATGTTTAATGGTGATGAAGACTTAGAAAAGTGATATTTTGATTAAAGGAAGGTAACCCTTAATGTGATCATGATGTTGACAAAATTTTGTTTCTCTTGGATAAAGAGATGAATGATTTGGATAAAGTAAATAGGATAAAACTAATTACCCTGGATCTGATTATTGATTAGTTGAAAAATTAGTCTATGTCATCATGTATTAAGTTTAAAACTTCTTGGATTTAAGGAATATATCCAGTAACCATTAGAATAAGGAAGCATGCATGTTTTCCAAAAGTATTTAGGGTAATTAAAATTATTACCATGTTTCAAGAGAATATATGATGAGGGTATTCACATGTTTGGAATGTGACAACCAAAAGATACTTTGTGATATATGGGGGTTCTATGTTAAGCTAATTTAGTGACTTCTTACTAATGTTTTGTTTTTTCATCTTTTGGAAGGGTTATAAGTTTAACCATTTATGAAAATATTATTTTAACCTATGGATGAAATTTTTGAGAATAACGTATTATGTCACTACATGAGGATTTAAGAATATTGGATAAACTATTATGAAAATTTGGTGTTGATGATTACTGATGACATATGGGATGACATATCATGGATCTCATGATCTGTTAGTGCTAGGAGAAGAAAAAATTCACCATCCTTTTTTGAGAAAGAGGTGATGTGGATCGAGGAAAAAAGGGTGAGGTTGTCCTGAAATCATGAGAGTATATATTTTCATGAAAATTCATTAACTTTTGGAAAAAAGATCCTGAAAATAAAAATGTAATTCTAGAACCCCCATTTTAGATGAATCAGATGGTCCCTTAGTTCCTCATAGATTTATGGCTTTGCGATTGTTAAAATTCTCCTGACATAGTTCTTTATCACCCTACATTAAAATGTGATGGTTAGATTTCTCTTCCATTTCCATTTTTTCACTTTCCAAATATGTTATTCCATGTGTAAACCCAGTTATATGTTACTTTGGGTAACTTTTATGTTTCCAACTGTCCTTTTTCAAAAGAAGTTTTAGAATTCATTTTTACGATGTGGTTTTCTATGAATGAAACTTTCAATTATTATAACTTTGATAACACATATGAATTTTGAGGGTGAAATTAATTTTAATGGGGGTAGAATATAACGCCTCTAGATTTTTTGTTTTTTTTCTTCAAATTTATTTAATATTTTTTGTTATTTTTTATTTCATAAACCACAACAAATAACATATTTTATATTAAAGAACTATGTTTGAATTATGTTATATGAAAAAAAAAGTTAATCATTCACTAAATGAAACTAAATTCTATCTTTCCTTATATGGAACACTAAGTATAGCTTGTGTTACACTCAACAAAAACTTTCCTCAATGGCCGGTGTAAAATGAAAAACCAATTAACGATAATGTTATATTACTAAAATATTATTTAATATAACCCAGATGTTAAATTAGTAGTTATGAAAAGGGTTAAATAATGTATGAATATATATATATATATATATTAATTAATTTATTACTAATTAATTATAAAATTACATTGAAACCAAATGAATATAAAGAGAATGATTTTATATAAGTCTATTTTTATTTGGAAAAGATGATTTATATCAATAAGTAAAATTAATTAATACTAGTGTATGATATTATTTAAATTTATATTTTATATATTCATTAAAATATTTATGATATTTTTCCAATTGATTTTATATGCATAAGATCATAACAGACCTAATATTACACACAAAAACCAATATTTTTATGGAAGCATTTTTACCGCCTTTTAAGGGAGAATCTATATTAAATCTAAATTTTGGAAGTTTTATAAATCTAATATTTCAAAATAAACCTCATAATTCTAATATAAACATAAAAATTAGGTTAGGGTAAATTTTTTGTATTTTTATGTGAAGTTTCATTTTTTGATGAATAGTGAAAAATACTGAATTTTAATTCAAAAATGATTTTTAATCTAATTTATTTATACGGATAAATAATATTTTAAATTTATTTAAATGTTTAATTATATCATATTTTTATAAATAAATTCAATTTAGGTCACTAGAATCAATTTCACTCTGAAATTAGGTAAAAAACTTTTCAAACTTTTGGATGTTTTCACTTTAAAAACAAGTTGTCTCGTCCAGTCACTGGGATTAATTTTAAATGAATTTCTTCCCATTATGTGATTTTAATTTTTAAAAATTTATTCCATATTTTTAATCATAATAATTTATAATTTCTAATAAGTTCAAATAATTTGTTGACAAGAAATATTAGCGAATGCGGTTAAAATTAATTAGAGTGATTAAGGTAAAATTAAGATTATGAAGGGAATAAACCTTAACCTTAAGGACCCAAATGATATATATATTTTTTTAAAAAAAATTTACGGAAATATTTCGTCTATAAACCTTCAATTATTTATTTATTTGATTTGTTACACTTTTTTTAGGTAAAAACACAGGTATACCAAACTTGTTTTAAAAAATGCCAAGTGTGCCCTTCCCCTTCCCTATAAAGGCCGCCACCTCTCCCACTTCTTCAAACTTCTCAAACCAATTAAGTTCATAAAATATCTACCCAAAAAAATTACCAAAAAACTTACTTTACTCCTTTACTCCTATCTTTGGGCTTATATACGTCCAAGTAATCCCTTTTGTGCAAACCAATAGGAGTTACCCAATTAATAAGTAACACCCTCCCTCAAGATCCTTTCTTCTATTTCCATTTTCCACTCCCTAAACCCTTATTATTAAATTATTGTATAAAAAATTATTACCATAAATATAATATTATTTTTTTATTCTATGGGTTCTACCTACACTTACACACACTTCCATCTAATGGGTAAAGAACATATTGTTTACATGTACAACGAACTACCGCCTCACAAAATAATGATTGTTCATTTTTCCTTTACTGAATATCATGGTGAAAATTATGATGGAAAAAATATATTTATATATTATATATATAATGTCTTTATTATTCATTAATTTTTATTTATAACATACCCTTATTCTTTCTATCTTGTGTTAATGCAATAATTTCGTTTGAGGAAGTGTGGACAACCGACCCCTCAAAGAGATGTTATTAGTTCACACACTACATGGAATGTATTAAGGATATGCTTAGTGAACCTATATGATATATATGGCATAATAATACTACATTAATTATATTATACAGATATATACATATACATATTTCATTTACATTCTTTTATTCAATACGACAATAAAACAGAAACAATGTTCACTCGTACGTACGACATACCGTCTCCATGAACAGTGTATTCCATTTCATACTTATATGTAATATGGATTCCAATAATAATAATATAATGAAAATAAATTATATTTATATCATGGTTGTAATTCTATAAATAATGATATAGATATAGGGACCAAATATATTATAAATTAAGACACATATGAAAAACAAAACTGATATTACCCAAAGCGTAACTATAACATGGAATTGCTAACAAACATGTAATATAATGTAGTAATTAAATAATATATGGTATTGGATATAAGAATATGGTTTTTTAAAATATATATAATAAAATTACATTAATTATATAGGAGGTTTTAACGAGTGCGACGAGAGTCAAGACACAAGGTAAGGGGATTTCATCACACTTTTTATTTTCATGAGATACATGCATTATTTAGCACTCAATTATTTTGTGTGGTGTATATACTAACTGTAACACCCTAAGCTTCCATGGTACGCTTCTCTTTGAATAATACAATAGCATGTGTTGTACGCAACTTCGAGTTTTAACACACACCACAACCAATCAAACTAGCCGTTATGAATTGTAATACCCGCTTTTTGAAATTTTATACATTTTATCTTTCAAAATTGACTTCATTTTTGGATTCGGAATATCAAAATTATCTTAGGTTAAATTTTTGATACTTTTCTGATAACTTTTATATTTTGATGAATAGTGAAAATTACTAAATTTTAATTTAAAAAAACTTTTTTAATTGAAATAATTAATTGTGATAAATTATGAATTTGAGTGGTTTTAAATTATATTTAGAATATATTTTTACAATTTAATCAAATGTTGGTCATTGGACATAATTTCACATTTAAACCGGACGTAAACAAGTGTCGATCATTTGATAGTTATTGTTTCTTAAAAACACGCATTTTGTTTTGACAGCGGGAATTCATTTTAAATTAATAAACGAAACTTCTATATTTTGGATTTGGTAAAATAGACTTCATTATTGAATTTAGAATATCAAAATTAGCTTAGGGTAAATTTTTGGTATTTTTTTGAAAAATTTAATTTTTGATGAATAGTGAAAAACACTGAGTTATAGTTTAAAACCGAATTTTTATTTAAATAATTATTTATTTTATTTAAATTATTTAATGTCAAAATAGATACATAATACCTATATAATTTCAATGTAATTCATTAGAGTCAGTTTATAATAATTTTAGATACATAAAAATTTTATTGAACTTTTCACGGTCTTTTACCCACCTCCTAGGAGCTTTTGCAAATTTACATAAAACTTAATTTTACCTCTTCTGTGAGCTGAATTTTGAAAATCAGAGAGACAAGTTTAATATCAAGGAGTAAAATGTGGTTTAATGAGATGAAAATAATTTTTTGTGAATAGTAAATTTTTTCTTTTATTTACCATGGTTAAAAGTAAATAGGGTAATTAAGGTTAAAAATGATATTAATATTACCCTCACCCATGTACTAATTCTATTGGACAAGTTTATCTCGACCAAAAACAACCTTATGAATAAAATATTATCATTTAGGTCCACTTGGATTAGATTAGGACATTTATTATTATTTAATTCAAAGAAGAGTTAAAAGAGTTAAAACCAAAGTTTAATAACTAAAACATTTTTAATATGGGGTTTTACATAAGATAAATTCGATTATAAATATTAATTATAAATATAAGAAGATTTAATACATCATGGTATTTTATTTATAATTTTTAGACATTAAATAAATAAATCCAGTTAAGACACAATGATGATGCAGTAATTACCTTATTCATGAAAGAATTAAATAAATGTTATTATACATATTAAAATAAATATAATTTCAATGTTTTTATGACATACACGAATTTAATAGGTGAAAATGAAATGTTAGGATTGATTCAATGTATTTTTTTTAAGTAATCATGTTGTTATTATTTTAACAAAAAAACAAATACGAAATAGTGTCAAAATTGACATAAAATAGTTTTTAAAACAAATATTATATTATTAATTGATATAATGGTCATAAAAATATATGGTTAGGAAAAAAGACTTATATAATAATATATATGACATTAATGAACCAATTGGGGTTCTATTGGCAGTATATAGTAAGTTTATTAACCATATAGTGTAAGAATACAAGAAGACACGGTAAAAGTTAAATTATTTAACTTAGAGTTAAATCTAAATGATAAGGTTAAAATGGTAAATTAAACTTGTCTAAAACCTATTGGTTGAGTTTTTTTTCGACCTATACCCACCTTATACTTTAAATAATCATCTTTTGAGCCATTAGAAATAGAATATGAATTTATTATAAAATAATATTTTATGTTTTTCCTAAGGTGCCCCTCACCCCTCTTATAAAAGGGCACTCCCCCTTCTCTCTAATTCACACCTTCTAAGCCATTTGGATCGGCCAAACCCTTCCCAAATACACTCTAAAATATCCTCCCTTCATCATATATTCCTTAGTTTGATCATAAATCAAACCTAAGGAGCCCTTTTGATCAAATCAACAGGAAGAACCCGAAGAAGAGGTAATGATTTCACCACCCTCTTTCAAGTTCCTTTCTTCTTCCACTTCCTTTTTCTTTGTTGTTTCCATTCTAAAATAATAACTCCAGTATATTATATAAAATGTGATGTTATTATAATTATGGTACAACCAAAATCATTATTCTATCCACCCTTTCAATGACATGTCACCATACGTGCGTACGTACGGCTTACCGTCTCCACGTCGTGGTGTAATTGTTATTCAATACATTATTATTTGGATGGGTATAATAATGAGGTGTATTTGATGTAAATAATAAATATAACCTGATAAGTATTCTGTATATATTATATACCATCCAATTATATATTATATTAATATCAAAAGAATGATATTTTCACTCGTCCGTACGTACGGATTACCGTCTCCACGACGCGATGTGATTCATTTCCTAGTTCACCATTCATCGACGGTTATAAAAATATATATTACAAATATGTATGTAATATATGACATAATAATTATACTGGAGATATATATATATATATAAGTATTTATGTACTTACATATATCTTATTCACTTACTTCCGTTCAATACTATGTAAAAACGGAAACATTGTTTATGCGTACGTACGGACTACCATCTCCATAAGCGGCGTTTTCCATTTCATATAAATCTATTATAAATTTTTATATTATAAATATATATGATAAATAAATCATTATTTATATTCTGGAAGTATTTAAATCATGATCTATGTGATACAATCAAGATTAACAAGTTAAAACACATAGGATAATGAAAGCGATTATTACCCGAAATATTAATATAACATGGAAATTATTATTAAATGGGTAGTATAAAGTCATAAATGAATAATTTATGATATCATAAATATTAATATGGTTCTGTTATAATTTAATAACATACTATAGTCTTCATACAGGAGGCTAAACGTACCCTCGACTAAAGGAAAGTGCAAGGTAAGGGGTTTTCATCTCACTCCTTATTCTTGTGAGATTCATGCCATATTGCCACCATTACCTTTTATGTGGTGTATGTACTGCCCCTAATTGTATTCTTTGTGTAATAAAATTTAATTTATGTGTATTTACATATTCATTGTATGATACCTCTTTCATGGGTTGTATGTTTCGTAAGTTACCAAATTGTTAAGGGTTAATTTCACAATATCTTTATTATCCGAGGTTGTTTTTACGTAAGTATCTACTGGGAAATATTTATTATCCAAGTCCATGTTTTATTAAAGAGTTTTCAAATGGATTATTTTAAGGGAATTTTTACTAAAACATCATTTCAAATGTTTTAAATATTTATTCTTCTAATTCTTTCTCATTAATGTCCATGTCTTAAAAATGGTTTTTAAGGATATATTTATATGAACATGAATGTTTTTAAAATGTTAATTCATTTCAAAAGATTCAGAGTGGTATGGGACACTTTGATTCAAAAATGTCTTTAAATGACTTATTTTCCAAATTGTGTGACTTTTAAATGTTTTCATGAAAAAAGAGATATTTATCTCAAATAGTTTTTGATTTCATCTTTGTCAACATCATATGATAAATTTTAAACTTGTTTGAAGTTGATTTATTATGATACAAATCTTCCATATTGTATTTAAGGTTTTGTGATATGTTTGACTATGGATGAGTCATTTTTATGCCATTAATGGATTAAGATTAATGGTTTGGAATTTCGTATTCTAGTTTTAATACGAATGTTTATGTTATATTTCATCCTCTTATTAAGATGAATGTGTTGGACTAGTATGTTCTAGGTTGGGGACCGGTAAAAGTAAGCCCTCCGGGTTGGTGTCTGGTTATTAGAGGCACTCCGGGTTGGTGTTCGGTTATTAGAGGCACTCCGGGTTGGTGTCTAGTTATTAGAGGCACTCCGAGTTGGAGTCCGGTTACAGAGGCTCTCCGGGTTGGGTTCCGGTTACAGTTATCCCTTAGGTCTTGGAACGAGGCCTTGACACAGAAATTAAAGTTCATAATTTTTCATTCCATCATTATGAAAGTGGTTAGTGATATTTCATGTGATTATTCGACTAGTAGAATATCCATGCGAATAATTAAATGGCATTACTTCATTTTATTTTTTCCATATTATGCTGAAGTTCAAGTTTAAAAGGATTTTGTTTTAGTTATACATTGCCTTAAATGTTTATGATTATTTATGAAAGTTACTGCTATATTGTTATCCTTACTGAGCATCTTAGCTCACCCCTTTCTATGTTTTATTTTTCCCAGGATTCCAAGAAGTGTATTGTGATTGATATGCAGGGTTAAGCCAAGGGAATAATGGCGTTCGTGAAGGATTATTTATTTTGTTTTGTATGTTATGAAGTGTAATGTAACATTCATGTATGTAATCTATTTTACAAGACTGCTAAACTGATCGGTCCTTCTAGACTTGATTCCTTGTAATCATGCCAATGTATTAAAATAATGCACTGACTTTGGTTAACTGGGGTCGGGGCGTTACAGTTGGTATCAGAGGATGTTTAGAAATAACCTTGGAAACTAGATTTAGATAAACTCTGACTAGAGAACATTATCCTAAGATAGACTTTGAGGATTAGTATAGAATAACTTCATAGAATTTTGGTAATGTAGAGATTTTGTGAGTTTTCCAAGAAAATACATCACTGTCTGGATACGAGCAGGTAGAGGCGGCTCTGGAATAGATGTACCTAGGGGTAAAACCCAAAAACACCGCATTGAGCTAGACTCGAACAGGAAATGGTGCACGAAAACGGGTCTTGCTGCACACTTGGCTACAACACTCCCAAGGGATATGCTTAGGATAATTATCATTTTCTTTACAAACCATTATAAAGGGCTTATGAGTATATAATTACTCAAAGAAAACATTTTTATGATTATGGATTATATCCATAAACTATTTAATTTACGTTAAGTGTTTTACAAGTTTGGGATTAGGTATCACTATTCATAAACTAATCTAGTGTATTCCATTGTTTAGAAATAGTGCCGAGTAGAAGGAATGAGAACTCCAGCAATACACATGATCCAAAGAGTAAGAAGGATCATATATTTCATGGTCCTAAGCTAGAATTTAGAAGGGAAATAGTCTCCTACATTTTATCATCATATGAAGAAATTGTATCACGTGTTGATAAGATAAGTAAAGAATTTTCAGAGTCCTATGGCTTTGAAGGGAAGCCAGAGAAGAAAAGGATGGTAGAGAGAAGGAAATATTAAGGGAAGAAGGTAAAGAATGATTTTTCCATATGTGATAACTGTGGAAAGAATCACCTTGGAAAATTCTTGAAGGGAATGAGAGTATGTTATAAGTGTGGAGAAAAAGGACACCAAGTACGTGACTGCAAGTATAAGAAAAAGGTTTCAAATGTACAATGATTCATCTGCAAGGAGTTTGGATACTACGTGAACCAATGTCCCAGTCCTCAGAATATGCCGCAAATGATGTTATTGGATAATAATAAAGTTATGATACTACCACAGATGAAGAGGAATGACTAGTGATCTTATGTTGTTTTGGAATTACTTCATTGAAGTGTTGTATCAATGATGTACGAGAAATAAATAAGGATTGTATTGCCGTACTATTTCATTGAGGATTTTAGATTTTATGATACTAAGAAAAGTGACTCTACAGCGAGTCAAAATTTTTGGAAATTGCATGGTTGAAGGAAAGATAAACCTTAATATGGTCCTAATATTGAGGTACTTATTTTGGAAAAAGATATGGTTGATTTGGGTAAATTATATTGGATATTCTTGAATACCTTGGAACTAATTAATGATTTTTCATCATTGGAGTTTACAAAATTTTTGATAGAAGGAGAATATTTAGTATTCTATAAAGAATAAGGGAGCATGAATGTAATCAATAAGGTTTTATAGTAATTCAGGATGTTACCATGTTTTAAAATAATACATGGTAAAGGTGTTCACATGTTATTACATGGAGAAAAGGATCTTCATTATGTTTAATGTCCTTATAAATTTTGGACTATGAGTATGGATAGTAGTATTTTGGATAAGTATAAAGGTTGGAATGGATTATGTTTGAAAGGTTATTTTTGGATTTTTATAAAAGGGCAACACGCAGACCGTGTGACAACCCGTCGTGTCGGACAAAGCTGCGGAAATCGAACCCACAACCCTAGTGTGATTGGGATTTATCGCCTACCACTGGACTACGTGAAGTCCCTGGATTGTATAATATAGTTTCTTTTTTTAATGGGTCTGATATGTGAATTATAAATTCATTATATTTGGAACCCTATATGATTAGGATAAATAGTGTATTTTTGATTTGAATTATGTTTTGTAGTGAAAGATGAGTTTGTGGTAGAAATTTATTAATGGATAAAACTCTAATTATAAAGTAATTATATCACCTTATGATCTTAGCCAATCTCATAAATAAATTTCTCAACATTAAGAAAAGGAACTTAGAACAAAAATGTTGTCCTAGATGGTACCTTAGATCATCACAAATTTATGGCTTTGGGATTATTGGCCTTCTCATAGCCATGTTCTCAACCACTCTCCATTAGATATTGATGGTTATATTTCTCTTTCATATCCATATTTTCCTACATGGAAACCTAGTATGTGTTACTTTTGGTAACCTTCATACTTACCACTGTTTATTTTAAATAGAGGCCTCATTAATCCATTTTTCGATGTGGAATTTCAACTAAGATATTTTGAAATGTCAAACCCAAGTTTCCAACACCGAGAATAAATTGTGAGGACGCAATTTATTGAAGGAGAGGATAATGTAACACCCCAAGATTCCACGGTATGCTTCTCTTTGAATAATACAGTAGCGTGTGTTGTACGCAACATCGAGTTCTAACACACACCACAACCAATCAAACTAGCCGTTCTGAATTGTAATACACACTTTTTGAAATTTTATACATTTTATCTCTCAAAATTCACTTCATTTTGGGATTCGGAATATTGAAATAAGCTTAGGGTGAATTTTTGGCACTTTTCTGATAACATTCATATTTTGATGAATAGTGAAAATTACTAAATTTTAATTAAAAACAACTTTTTTAATCGAAATAATTAGTAGTGATAAATTATGAATTTGAGTTCTTTTAAATTCTATTTAGAATATATTTTTACAATTTAATCCAATGTTTATCATTGTACATAATTTCACATTTAAACTGGACATAAACAAGTGTCAATCTTTTGATAGTTATTATTTCTTAAAAACACACTTTTTGTTTTGACAGCGGGAATTAATTTTAAATTAATAAATGCAAATTCTATGTTTTTAATTTGGTAAAATAGACTTCATTATTGAATTTGGAATATCAAAATTATCTTAGGGTAAAGTTTTGCTATTTTTTTTGAAAAATTTTAATTTTTGATGAATAGTGAAAAACACTAAGTTATAGTTTAAAACCGAATTTTTATTTAAGTAATTATTTATTTTATTTAAATTTTTTAATGTCAAAATCGATACATAATACCTATATACGTTCAATGTAATTAATTGGAGTCAGTTTATAATAATTTTAGATATAAAAAATTTTTATTGAACTTTTCACCGTCTTTTACCCACCTCCTAGGAGCTTTTGCAAATTCACATAAAACTTAATTTCACTGCTTCTGTGAGATGAATTTTTAAAATCTGAGAGACATGGTTAATATCAATGATTAAAATGTGGTTCAATGAGATGAAAATAATTTTTGGTGAATAATAACTTTTTACTTTTATTTACCACGGTTAAAAGTAAATAGGGTAATTAAGGTTAAAAATGATATTAATATTACCCTCACACATATCCTAATTCTATTGGAAAAGTTTATCTCGACCAAAAACAACCTTAGGAATAAAATATTATCATTTTGGTCTACTTGTATTAGATTAGGACATTCATTATTATTTAATTCAAAGAAGAGTTAAAAGAGTTAAAATCAAAGTTTAATAACTAAAACATTTTTAATATGGGGTTTTTGCATAAGATAAATTCGATTATAAATAATAATTATCACTATAATAAGATTTCCTAAATCATTGAATTTTATTTACTATTTTTATACATTAAATAAATAAATCTATTTATGACACAATGATGATGCAGTAATTACCTTATTCATGAAAGAATCAAATAATTGGAATTATACATATTAAAATAAATATAATTTCAATGTTTTTATGACATCCACGAATTTTCTAGGTGAATAAGACATGTTAGGATTGATTAAATGTATTTTTTTTAAAGTAATCATGTTTTTATTATTTTAACAAAAAAACAAATACCAAATAGCGTCAAAATTGACATAAAATAGTTTTTGAAATAAATATTATATTATTAATTGATATAATGGACCTAAAAATATAAGGTTAGGCCAAAATACTTATATAATAATATATATGACATTAAAGAACCAATTGGGGTTCGATTGGCAGTATATAGTAAGTTTATTAACCATATAGTGTAAGAATACAAGAAGACACGGTAAAAGATAAATTATTTAACTTAGAGTTAAATCTAAATGATAAGGTTAAAATGGAAACCTAAACTTGTCTAAAACCTATTGGTTTTGTTGTTTTCGACCTATCCACACCTTAGACATTAAATAATCAAATTTGGAGCCATTAGAAACCGAATATGAATTTATTATAAAATAATATTTTAAGTTTTTTCTAAGGTGCCCCTCACCCCTTTTATAAAAGGGAACTCCCCCTTCTCTCAAGTTCACACCTTCTAAGCCATTTGGCTCAGCCAAAACCTGCCCAAATACACTCTCAAATATCCTCCTTTAATCCTAGAGGCCATAGTTTGATCATAAAGCCAACCTAAGGATCCCTTTTGATCAAATCAAAAGGAAGAACCCGAAGAAGAGGTAATGATTTCACCACCCTCTTTCAAGTTCCTTTCTTCTTCCACTTCCTTTTTCTTTGTTGTTTCCATTATAAAATAATAACTCCAGTATATTCTATATACTATGATGTAATTATAATTATGGTACAACCAAATTCATTATTCTATCCACCCTTTGAATGACATGTCACTATACGTTCGTACGTACGGATTACCGTCTCCACGTCGTGGTGTAATTGTTATTCAATACATTATTATTTGGATGGGTTTAATAATGATGTGTATTTGATGTAAATAATAAATATAACCTGATAAGGATTATGTATATATTATATACCATCCAATTATATGTTATATTAATATCAAAAGAATGATATTTTTGCTCGTGCGTACGTACGGATTACCGTCTCCACGACGCGATGCGATTCATTTCCAAGTTCACCATTCATCGACGATTATAAAAATATATATTACAAATAAGTATGTAATATATGACATAATAATTCTACTTGAGATATATATATATATATGTATATATATATATAAGTATTTATGTACTTACATATATCTTATTCACTTACTTCCGTTCAATACTATGTAAAAACGGAAACAACGTTTATGCGTACGTACGGACTACCGTATCCATAACCGGTGTTTTCCATTTCATATATACATATATTATAAATTATTATATTCTAGATATAAATAAATCATTTTTTATATTCTTTAAGTATTTAAATCATGATCTATGTGATACAATCAAGAGTAACATGTTAAAACACATACGATAAAGAAAGCGATTATTACCCGAAATATTAATATAACATGGAAATTATTATTAAATGGGTAGTATAAAGTCATAAATGAATAATGTATGATATCATAACTATTAATATGGTTCTGGTATAATTTAATAACATACTATAGTCTTCATACAGGAGGCTAAACGTACCCTCGACTAAAGTAAAGTGAAAGGTAAGGGGTTTTCATCTCACTCCTTATTCCCGTGAGATTCATGCCATATTGCCACTATTACCTTTTTTTGTGGTGTATGTACTGCCCATAGTTGTATTCTTTGTGTAATACACTTTAATTTAGGTGTATTTACATATTCATTTTATGATACCTCTTTCATGGGTTGTATGTTTCGTAAGTTACCAAATATTTAAGGGTTAATTTCACAATCTATTTATTATTTGAGGTTGTTTTTACGTAAGTATCTACTGGGAAATATTTATTATCCAAGTACATGTTTTATTAAAGAGTTTTAAAATGGATTATTTTAAGGTAATTTTTACTAAAACATCATTTCAAATGTTTTAAATATTTATTCTTCTAAATATTTCACATTAATGTCCATGTCTTCAAAATGGGTTTTTAGGATATATTTATATGGACATGAATGTTTTTAAAATGTTAATTCCTTTAAAATGTTTCAAAGTGGTATGGGAAACTTTGATTCAAAAATGCATTTAAATGAATTCTTTTCCAAATTGTGTGACTTTTAAATGTTTTCATGAAAAAAGAGATATTTCTCTCAAATAGTTTTTGATTTCATCTATTTCAACATCCTATGATAAATTTTACACTTTTTTGAAGTTGATTTATTATGATACAAATATTACATATTGTATTTAAGGTTTTGTGATATGTTTGAATATGGATGAGTCATTTTTATTCCATTAATGGCTTATGATTAATGTTTTGGAATTTCGTATTCTAGTTTTAAAACGAATGTTTATGTTATATTTCATCCTCTTCTTAAGATGAATGTGTTGGACTAGTATGTTCCGGGTTGGGGACCGGTAAAAGTAAGCCCTCCGGGTTTGTGTCCGGTTATTAGAGGCACTCCGGTTTGGTGTCCGGTTATTAGAGGCACTCCGTGTTGGTGTCCGGTTATTAGAGGCACTCAGGGTTGGAGTCCGCTACAGAGGCTCTTCGGGTTGGGTTTCGGTTACCGTTATCCCTTAGGTCTTGGAATGAGGCCTTGACACAGAAATTAAAGTTCATAATTTTTCATTCAATCATTATGAAAGTTGTTAGTGATATTGCATGTGATTATTCGACTAGTAGAATATCCATGTGTATAACTAAATGGAATTACTTCATTTTATTTTTGTAATATTATGCTGAAGTTCAAGTTTAAAAGGATTTTGTTTTAGTTATAAATTTACTTAAATGTTTATGCTTATTTATTAAAGTTTCTGCTGTATTGTTATCCTTACTGAGCATCTGATCTCACCCCTTTCTATGTTTTATTTTTCCCAGGATTCCAAGAAGTGTATTGTGATTGATATGAAGGGTTAAGCCAAGGGAATAATGGTGTTCGTGAATGATTATTTATTTTGTTTTGTATGTTATGAAGTGTAATGTAACATTCATGTATGTATTCTATTTTCCTAGACTGCTAAACCGATCGGTCCTTCAGGACTTGATTCCTTGTAATCATGCCAATGTATTAAAATAATGCACTGTCTCTGGGTAACTAGGGTCGGGGCGTTACAATGACCATTAATGTATTATATTAATCTTATACTTAAATTTATTTGTATTTACATATCCATTTTATGATATTTCTTTCATGGGGTTTATGTTTCAAAAGTTACCAAATCAATAAAGTTATTTTCGTCTCAATTCTCCTTCTTTGAGACACATGCCATATTATGAACCTATATTTTTATATGAGGTGTATATACTAGCTTTAACATGTTATATCATGAATATAATACTTTTCATGATATTTGATCATCATTTAATGTTATTATTTCCATCATTTTATGATTAAAAGTTACCAATTTCATATTCAGGTATTTACCCTATTCAGTTGAATAAGAGTTTTGGAGATTGTGGGACCCACCAATGGGGTCTGGGATTTGTCCAAGGATAAAAGATCACCAATGAAATAAATAAATTCATATTATTTTATTTTATAATAATGAGAATTGAATTTATATATTAAATTTATTTATTATTTTTAAGTAAATACCTGAAAAGAAATTAATTAACGAATATTAAATTATTAAAGGTTCAATTAATATTTATGGGAATGGAAAGTCAAGTATTGGACTCAATTATTATCATGTAATATATTTTAATATATTACAAGTGATTGATAATAATATTTATGGCTTAGATTAGTAGTCATAAAATGTGGTTGATAGTGCGGTAAGAATTCAGGACCGACGAGGCTATATCAAGTATTTTAATTAAACACTATAAATTAGAGAGGAGGGGCATTTTCCAATCACAATTCATTGGGATTCTCTCTCCTCTCCTATCTACCATGATCTCGAGAGAGAGTCTCTAGATCCAAGGATCACAGATCAAGAACTTTCTCAGGCATCGCTGGAAAAGCGATGTAGTGATTATTGGAGTGTCAAAGGTGCCGTCACAATTCTGGACATGCACCCAGATTACGATGAATGACACTCCCAAGGATTCCTTGAAGAATGAATGGACGATCTAGAGGAATCCAAATTCAGATTCTTGGAGTAGCGATCACCAACAACGATCAAATGTCGCGCGTGACTTCATATTAAACTAAGTATTTTTATGGTTTATTTTTTAGCTTAAAACCCTTCATGTGAGATCCTAGGCTTTGTTTATGAATCTTTTTGCCAATGTCGACAAGTTTATGTTGATCGCTGGTGGAAATTTTTTAAAATCACACCTATTTGGGGCTTCCCCTATACGCCCAATTTCTTCAAGTGGTATCAAAGTGACAATTGTTAATTTTAAGTCAAATAAATTAAATTAGCATTAATATTAAAAGAGGGTGTCGATACGGTTCCAAATCCATAGACGGAATCAGATTCAGACATCGGATGGCCAATTTGCAGTCATCTAAAATTTTGAATTCAGAGTCGAGACTAAATTTTGGAAATGTTTTGTATTTCAACCCAAAATTTTGTGGTCAAAATGCTCACCATAAAAATAGTTTAGCGTTGATATTATATTTTTCAAAATAATTTCTTAATAATAATAATAATAATAATATTTTATTTTAGTATAATAATAATATTAATTTTATTTTGATAATAATATTAATTTCTTTATAATAATAATATTATTAAAATAATAATATTATTTTCTAAAGCCTAATGTATAGGATTTAGAAAAACAAAAAAAGGGAGGCATGACATGGAAAGCAGGTCTTGAAAAAAAATATGGAGGGGTGTCCAGAAAAGTAGGTCTCTGGTCAAAAGGGGGGGGACCTACAATGCAGGTCATATAATAAAAAAAATTAAAAAAATGGTGCGTGGGGGGATTATCACCCCCCATGCCATCTCCCTCGCGGAGACCCACTGCAGAACGCAGTGTAAGATGCCGTACCCAGGCGCCCCCTCAGCCGAAAGCTGCCTCGCGTTGGCAACATCCACCACGCCCTACTCTCTCAGCAGTTGGAAAACCACATAACATTTGCTTCCTCCCTCACGGAGCCACCCTATGGGCTCCCTACACCAAGACGAAAAACCGTGGATACCTCCCATATTGGACCTCCAATGTGGCACCACACTCTCCAGTTGAGCTCCCACACTAGGCGCACTGGCGTCGCTCCATAGCACACCTGCCTGGAGACCCGCCGCGCACTCTAGTAGCCACCCGCACCAGCAACCACCTTTGATCAGTGCTCCAGATGCCGCCTCTACCACCACCTTTAGCACCCCATCTGGTGGACCTCTGTATAACCCAACCATAGACCACATCACCCCTGTTGGCCCCAGATAGCCCCGCCGGGCTGTCTCCTTCCACCAGGCCACCTCCTCCGATGAGAGAGCCCAAAAAAACCCTACGGCCTCCTTCCTCACCACCAATACAGACCACCCCAGGATGATTTCCTCCCTACTCCAGGCACAACGGCGCCCATGGCCCCTGCTCGGTCTGGCTCCCCAGTCCCAGAACTATGGTCTACCTCCCTTTCCGGCCACCACGAGCTCCACCACATCCATGCAACCCTTTTGTGGTTGTGATTTCTCAAACTAGCAGCAGCACTTGGACCGCACCGGACCCCCTCAACCTCCATAAGGGAATCCTCGACCGAATCCCTATAGCACTCGCTGCTCCTCCAGAACCCACAACATGGTGCAAACCACCATGAGGTACCCTTTTTCGGGTTCGTTTTGGTCTCCCCCTAAGGGATTTGCCTCAAAACAGGCCCAGGTGGGTCTGCCCAGCCCGGAACAGCTTAGGCAGACCTGTCCATCCCAATACACCTCTGAATAGGGTTAGTTCCACCCTGATTGGGCCTGCGTAGGTTTTCCCTGACCCGCATATGACCTTCCCAAAGTTTTATGGGCCTGTGTGATTTAATTTAATCAAAAAGTAATTAAAATAATTAATTTCATTTTAGTTGATAATTAAATTAATTAAAAATTATTTATTATTATTATTATTTTTATTACGTCGTAATTAATTTATTTTGTCATTTATTAAATTATGTAATTAATTTAAATTTTGTTTTAAAATTAAATTATTTAATTGGGACCAAACGGCGTATTTGTTGAATTAAAAATTCGATTAAAAATTTTAATTCAATTTAATACCCTCAAATTTATTTTAATGAAAGTTTAATCTTAATTCTGTAATTAGTTTTTATATGCGTGTTAATGTGTATGCTGATCATGAGCCTGAGACCGACCAATTCATGTCTAGTGTATGTTTATTTATTTTGATTATTTAATTAATTATTGCATGGAATTTTAATAATTAGTTTAATTAATTTAAAGGTGATCTTCATGTCATCTCAGTGTCGTTATATGTATAAGGGCCTATCTGTCCACTTATATGATTTGTACATTTTACTCCCTAAGATCCCCTCTCCTGCGTGTGAGTATTGTTTTATAATGATGATATGACCAGTGTCACAGTTCTTGCCGAGTCATAATGGTGCACTAGATATGAGTAGGATGCATTGGATGAGAAGACGTTGTTATTCAAGTTTCAAGGCACACGACTAAAGGTATTGTCCCTAGGGTCTTAGTTGGTCCATTATCGACTCAATGGATCCACCATTATAACCGGATCATGATCATGTGGTCATTTTGTTTTGAATGTTTTATTATTTTGGTTCATGTGTAGTTTATTACGGGATCATATATTATAATAATAAAAAAGCATGCAAGTTAAAATAAACATGTGATGCAATCAAATTTATATTTCTTGCACAATCAGTAGTGAGTGCGATCACATACTATATGCTTATAAATATAGAAAATGATTTATTTTGTCACATTAAAAATAATAAAACCCTCAAACATATATTAAGTCATAACAGCCTTCCATCATTCAAATTTTGAAAAAAATGGTTGTTTGAGGTGCGAGTAATGCCATAACTATGGGTGAATCTTACTACCAGGGAGTCCTTATAAGAATGATGGGTCGACTTAATTAAAATTTCAGCAAAGAAATATCCATAGCCAACTTTTTTTAATTTTAGAGGCAATCATTGTGTAAATCAAGTTCTAATTTTAGAAGCTAGGACTTCACTCAACAAATCAAGGAACCACAAGTTAAATCGGCCAGCCCACAAAAAGCCTACCTTGAACCCTCCAAGTAGTGGAATATCTATTGATTGTAGACTATGAGTGGTGGTTTTAGGATCCTTGCCACTAGAATACTACAATGACAGAGTATTATGATTCTAGTACAGAGGGTTCCTAGAATCTGATAAAATAGTAAGAGACATTAAATTATTTAAGTAATTAATCAAAATTTCTTAATTGATAATCATGATAAAAAGTTCTGATCTACTAAAATTTATTTATTTTTAGCTAATATCGAAAGTTAAAACACAAGTTTAAAAGTTGCGATATTATAAAACACAAAGTAAATTTCCTCACTGACACAAGTATCCATGAATAGTACAAGCATGTGTGCATAGTACTATGATATAGGAAACTCAAGGTGCCATTGACCCCAACCCGGTTAAACTACCTCAAGAAGAAAGGGTGAAATTGATTACAAGAGACTAATGTTTAAAGAATATGATAGTTATATAATTATGATTTAATCAACATTCGGTGTTAGTAGTGGTAGCTACACTAGGACATGAATGATATAAACATGAAGTCTCATCTTCGAGATGTTTGTAAGTAGAAAGTGAAGCAATGATATAAATAAGGTGATGGTTACTCCAGTATGTGTAAATTGAAATATTGATCATGATATTTAAGTAGATCTCTTTCTCATATCATTTTCACCACATTAATCATTTCTCGTTTTAAGTTAAAAAATGAACAAGTACTGAGTAAATTCTTTATTATGAATTTAGGTAAGGATCGCCAAGTGAATAATATTATCAAAGATAATTTTATCTTTAATTCTAATGGAGAATAAATTGAAAGACAATGTGAAAATTCCAAGAGTAAAATACTACCAATGGAACATTCACGATGTCCTTCAATGAATGAGGTTTTAATAATGGTTATTTGTATTGCATATTATAAAATAAAACAATGTATTTTTAAAAACAATAAACTGAATTAAAGAAGAAAGTTACTTGCTTCTTCTTCAGGAATATTCAACATTTTAATGTTTCAGTTTTACTACTTGGGTATTAAATACAATATGTTGGTGAAATATGTTTATTCTAATACAGTAACCAAGTAAGTATTGAAACCTTACTAGAAGTCATTTGTATTCTCCAAGTGGCTATGAAAGGGCGATACCTAGGCCAGCAGTGAGAAGTACACGACTTATTTAATTGCCAAGTGTAAGATTCATGTTGAACTATTATTGATTATAAACAAAAACATTAATCTCATGTGTCTTTGGACGCAAGGAGATATTCTTTCAGGTTCTGGAATGAGTGTTGTTTTTGGTATTTAAAACTCAATCACTAGTTCAATAATACATGAATCATATAGAATTAGTGATGAATATAAATGTAATACTTATATCTAGTTTTGATAAGATAATTATTTTTCAACTAATACTTAAAGTAGAAGTCATGAATATACCAAGTATGGTATTTAGGCTCGACATAGATAAATATTTTGGTATTATAGATTTCTTTAGTTTGAACAAAGGAACCTTTAAAATAATAGTATGTCATAATGATTTTGAAAATAGTTTAACAAGTGAACATGAACTATTCCAAGTATAATATAGAGGTATATCTAATTCATATGATTCATTTATGAAATTAATGAATGGTAAAATGAAGTATGTGCATGGTCAGAAGATATGAGCTACTTCAAGCCGACATGCCAAAGAATATATTGAATGTGCGATCATCGATCATGATAATGTATCGTGGAGTAATTCCTAAATTCACATTACCTTATCCACATCACGTCATTGATGTTAATGAAGATGATCGATGATGATGTCTTACATGTTAACATGGATCAAGAAAATGTAGCGTGGAGTAATTACTAAATGCACATTTTATACATCAAAGTGTTGATGTAAGTAATATCAATGTTACAACTTGAAGAAACATCCATTATATTTCATGAAATTATTTGAATATAATGGTGATATCCTACAACCACATGCCAACTATAATAAAAAATGGATAACATATGAGTCATGGTATGATGGAAATCCATTATGTCATAAGGACATGTGCTTGGATGCAAAGAGTTTTTTAGGACATAAACAAACTTACATCAAGACAAACTCGTTGTGCAGTTAGTGTAATAATCATAACGGTTGATGAGGATATTACATAAACCCCTAAGATAGAAAAGTTTTAGTCAAGTGGTAAACTACATATCTATATAAGGGTTCACATCTCTATTAGAGATAGTGGTAGCTTTATTGACTTGTGTTTAGTCAATGCTCAAGATGCACAAATAGTTGGCATAGGAACTAGTTCCACAAGCGCATGTGGAACATAGTATGTTCCAAAGACACATACTATGTAGGTATGATAAAACCATGGTGATGGTTTTTATATTCACTACGGTCGGTGATCTATTATTCAATGTGAATAATATTTCCTACAAGTAAGCAATATATGACAATTAAGTAAAATTTATAATACCAACTAAAAATTCAATTAATGGATTCCATGTATCAAAGTGTAAAGGGGATTATTATTTTGAATACTGTGGTGGGTATTCAAGTGAGTTGATACATGGATGGTACAAGAATAATACCAATAAGGCTCGATTGGTTTGACCAAGTCGTTATGCCTAAATTAGTTAGAATTTTACTTGTCATAGCGAATATATGTGATCAAATTATTAGCATTGGATGTCATGACCACCAATCGTGGATGGTGTCTCTATGATGCAACCATAAAGGGATGTTCACATCATAAAATTATGATAAAGGTTGCAAGTTACTGAAGTCTGATTTAGGATTAACATAAGCAACAAGATAATAGAATATAAATTTGTAAAAAATGTTTTCCATGTGTATATGATAGGTTAATGAGAGTGCTAATGTTTTCCAAGAAAAAATATGTTAGGAAACATATGGAAAATAGAAATTGGTCTTATAGTTAGTTAAGACCAAAATGAAAATTATTCTCCTGTGATTGACTTAAAGTAGCAACCTATGTTCTAGGGACCAAGATCTACTAAGGTAGACCTATAGGTTTCTAGGTCCCAATCAATCGTACATATAGGACATTGTATTGAAAAAAGGCAAGTTGGAACAATTCAAGAGTTGAATTGTTTCCTATGTCATAGGGAATAATCTCTTCAGGATGACATGACCAAGAAATGGGAAGATATAAATTTGACGAGTTAAATCCATATGTCAAAATGATGGATCAATCAAATATGCCATGATATGTAAAAGTACGGATATTTTCAAGGTATATTTTACAATAGGAAAATATCAGTTATATCCTGGAGCACAGCAAGGGATGCAGTCAAAACTATCTTATTGTACTTCAAAAAGTACAAAAGATATGTACCTAGTAAGTAGAGAAGAAAGGATACTAGTTTTCGGGGATACAAACATGTCTTCTATAGATCAATGTGATCTACTATCATAGTTAGGATAAAGACGATGAGTGAGTCAAGCTCATATATGCCAATGGAAGCCATACCTACAAATACCAAGTACATTGCAGCTTCTAAGGTAGCTAAGAAGCAGTTATTAAATGCAACAATTTGTTCCAGTTCTTGGAATCACACCTGGTAAAAAAGTATTATCACAATGAAAACTATGATATTATTACTAGCCATGATGTCAAGTTATGACAGTTAAATAAAGGGATATAATTAGGATACCATCTCTTGAGAAGTTTTACTCAAGGATATGAGGTCGCAATATCCAAATTTCCATGCAGCAAAACTGTGGCAGACCCAGTAGCTAAAGTCATTACTCACTAGAAACATGTTTTCTATCATGCGAGTAGCTAACATATTTGGTTAGCAAGTTGGCTCTAGTGCAAGTGGGAGTGTTGAAATAGTGGGGTCCCTAGACCCAACTATTAAATTATTTTGATTACCATATTGTGTATACAGTGAGATATTCATGATTTCATCTTACCATTATAGTGTAGAATTTTCTGCGTCCACTATTGAAATAGAAATTTCCAAAGATTAATTTTCGTATCGAGATGTTATAGTATATCCCAAGCTATAATGAGAACCTTGAGATACTATGACATTAATATAAAATATATGTACTATGGTCTAGATAAATATAACTGATTATAAATAGTAGATGTATGACTATTAGGTGTTGGGGGCTCATAAGTATAGAGAATTATTCTCATGAAGTCCGCACTTCGTGATATCTAGTAGTGAGATCATAAGGACTGATCCACTAATAGGAACACCACATGTTTCAGGTTTCATTGGATGTTCCTATCTATGATCATTTGTAATAGTCTCCTGAATTGAGATCATTACCAATGTATATCATTTGATTGTGTACTTTTATGCAAGAATAAAACCATGGTAATGATGTCACGGTGAGGTAGTTTGTGTTGGGTGAGTTATTGGTGGAATGTAATTTGGTTGAATGGTAAAGAAAGGATTTTACACTTCTAGGTTATGGAATTAATATATTTCAGGCCATGTTGATAAGGATGGCATTAACTTTATAAGACCACGGAAATGGCAGTCCTGGGTAAATCCATCCTGTTAAATCAACAAACAATAAAGCAAGAAAAGGGTGATAACACATGAGTGTGTCCTGATTTATGAGATATTAAAGACAAAGAGATTATATAACACATTTCATGTTTGTATGTTGGTTGTCACTAATGTGACAATCCTTATCTCTTCTGAGGCCATAATTGGTTGCTATATCCCACTCTAGGTCTGTGAATATTATTCCCTGCTGTCGAGATAAGGGCCTAGAGGGTCAAACACAATAGCGTATTCAAGAATCTACCCTATTAAGTTGAATAAGAGTTTTGGACATGGTGGGACCCACCACTAGGGTCCAAGATTTGTCCAAGGATAAACAATAACCAATGTAATTAATAAATTCATATTATTCAAGTTTAAAATAAGGACCATTGAATTTTTTATTAGATGTATTTATGAGTTTTAAGTAAATACACAAAAAAATATTAATTAATGAATATTAAATTATTCAAGGTTCAATTAATATTTATGGGAATGACAAGTCATGTTTTGGAATCAATTATTATCATGTAATATATTTTAATATATTAAAAGTGAGTGATAATAATATTTATGACTCATATTAGTAGTCATAAAATGTCATTGATAGTGAGTTAAGTATTCAGGGTCAGGGAGGCTATACCAGGTATTTTAATTAAACACTATAAATAGGATATGAGGGGATATTTCTAATAACTATTCATGTCTTTCATTATATTCTCCTATCTCCCATGATCTGTAGAGAGAGGCTCTGGATCTAAGGAGTACGGATCAAGAACTCTCTCAAGAATAGTTAGTAAAATGACTTCGTGAAAGTTGGAGCATCGAAGGCGTTGTCTCAATTCCCCGCTAGCACCCAGATTAAGTGGAATGGTGCTCCAATAGATTCCTTGCAGTGTGTGTAGATGATCTAGAGGAATTTGACTTCGTATTCTTTGATAAGCGATCGCCAAAGATTAGCAGACATCATGCGTGGATTGATATTAAACAAGTTAGTTTTACGGTTTATTTTTTGTGCTTTAAACCCTTCACACAAGATCCTCATCTTTATTCGGGAAGCTTTTCACCAACGTCGACAATTTTATGTTGATCATTGGTGGAAATATTTTAAAATACCACCTGTTTGGGGCTTATACTGCATACTCAGTTCCTTAATGAACTTTAAAACACATCTCTATTCATCTAACAGAGTGAACTAATTCATTATCCTTTATAAAGAAATATAAACAAGTTAGAAAAAAACCAAGACTTTTAAAAATTGATATAAATAATAATGGATAAAATAATAAAAAATTATTCTTTTTCTTGAAAAACTCTATGAACCAACAATATGATAAATGAATTATTTCTCATGATTTATAGTATTTGTTTAGATAATTTCAACAAAAAATATCCATATTAATAAAAAATATAATTTTATTGTGTTTATGTTATTAAGATACTGTAAAACATGCAATTACCTCATGAGACACATCCCTGTTAATATCGAAAAACATCTTCCATTGCTCATGATAAATAATTTTAGGAAATTTCTCATATATCTATCATGAGCGCAAAGATGTGTCATTAAAATGATGTCATAATCTCCATTTAAAATCTATCCATTTCTTTCCCAAAATTTTCAATGTCCATGGGCATGGAATAGAGATAGGGACATCAAAATGGAAAAACATCTAGAAATAAAAAAATAACCCGTTATAGGTAAATTAAACAATTTTACTCATGTATTATAAATTGGTTATAATTTAATATTTAATTAGTATTACCATTAATTGTTTATTAAAGAAATCATTTTTCTATGTTTTGATAATATACCTCCAATCTTTATAATTAATGGGAAATTCTTCTATCTCATAAGAAAGTAACCTAAGAATCTATCCATATATTCAAACAGTTTCACCAGCAGGCACCCCAAAATCATTAAATGGAATGATAATATTGAAGTTTATTAGGTCCCATACATCTACAATGTTCATATCTATATCCCTTTTATTTTTATCTTTATTATTTTGACAAATGAATTGAACAACTAATAAAATATATAATTTTTTATACAATGATATACATACCAGTAATGGTAACTCTCAAATATCCCATAACTAGAGGGGTAACCAACTGCTCCATCACCATAGGTGAATTAGATGGTGGGATATCAAAAACATCTCGGGAAATTGTTGTCTCACTAGAATTATCAGGTACAGAAGAATCACTCAGTCCTACTGAAGATGATGGTAGTGGTGATGTGTTCTGAGATACTTATCAGCTATGATCTTGATTTTTTTCTCACTATTCCTTTAATTCAAATGGTTTAGATATATTAAATGAATAAATAAATGAAAAACTAAAATATTTTTACAAAAAAATGAAAAATTGAGAAATGTATATATGTATGAAACACTTATAAATGATAAATTGTAATATAGTTTCATTATAATTTTATACAATCAATTATATTCATCTTTAAAGTATTCATTATTATCGAAATCCATTGGGATGAGTGCTTGACTTTCAACCTCTCTTGAATGTTTTATTATTTTAATATTTTTAGGAAAAAAACCATTCAATGTTTTGTGGTTCATGAGGTTCATTGTCAGAGATACCAATTGATCTTCATTTCCCATATCATATAAGTATTTTTTCTTTAATTATAGGAAAACACTTCAACTTAAATTGTTTTCATTATCCACATAATAAACCATCTTCTCTTGTGAAGCCAAGATAAATGGATCAGGATCTTCATGCTTATTGATATGGATGAAGTGAGGGAAGTTGAAAGAATTAAAATGTAACAAATCTTTCATTATACCCCTATTAATGTTGACACACTTTCATTTGAATAAGAAAACTAAAAATTGAGCATGATATTTTAATTCAATTATATCAATAATATTTCCATAGTATAAAACCACTACAAGTTAAAATAAACCACTACTTTGAGTTCTTAAGAATTATTTAAGATAAATTATATGAAACTTGATGCCATGAAAATTATAGGCATCAAATATCTTAGCCCGACTTACATGACCTCGAGCCAAAAACTTCAAATCATTTGATATTTCAACTTGATTCTCAACAATAATTATATAAACAAGAATATATGAGGTGTGTAAGAACCCGAACCTTCTTTTTATGTATGTTTTTCTTTTCTGGTCATTTCTGAGAGAAAGAGGAAATTGTGGAGGTTGTGCAGGTGCGCACGGTTGGCACACGGTTGGCGCACAGTCTGAACAAACCCTACGGCCAACCCAAGAAACCGTGAAACCCTTGACAGTGGGCTCTACACGTGAAGCACATGGTTTTTAAGACCGTGCGGGAAAGCCATGTGAAATCCCTAGGTGAGACAGTGGCAACTACATGGTTGGCACACAGTTTACCAAACCGTACGGGGTAATCGTAAAGACACTTAAAGTTAGGGTTTTTAAGTCCTAAGCCACTCGGGATTTTTCATTTCTTCTCCAAAATCTCTCCCACTCGAGCCTCACTCGGGATTTTGGGTTATTAAAGGTTGAAGGTGCTCCCCCACTAGTTTTAGAGGCAAATAGAAGGGGTTTCTTGGTGGATCGAAGGCAGTTCTTCTCAAGTAAGTCCCTCCTCTTGGTTTCTCTTTGGTTTTACCTAGATCTTCTCTTCCCTCTCTCTAGGTTTTCTAGATCTATGTCCGTTTCATGTAGATATATTGTTGGGTTTGCCTTGGATGTTGATTTTAAGGCTTGTGGATGATAGAGAAGATGATTTTGAGCAGTCTTTCATGAAGCAATTGCCCGGATTTGTGGGTGTGGTTGATTGTGGATCATTTTCTCCGGAACCCTAAAGGTAGGTGGTTTGTGCCTTTCTATTGAAAGTATTTGATTAATTTGTGCAATTGTTCCAATAACCTTGAACGGGTTATTGTGATTTTACCATTTTACCCCTATGTTTTTCCTGAAATGCTTTTTGGATTTCATAGAGTTTGATTTGATACAAATAGGGTTGAATTGCTATGATTTGGATGTTTTTCCCATGAATGTCCTGTTTCCGACCATTTTTCTTGTTTTTCCTGTTATACATGCCTAGTGATTGTAGGATGGAGAGTTGTTTTTCTGAAATTCTATTGAGTTGTAGACTATTTAGCCAAGTATTTCTTAAGGTTTACCTTGGCCATATTGCATTGTTTTGCTTATTGACTTGCCCATGGCCGTGAGAACCTGGTGTTATAGAATATAAGGGGATAAACCAAGTGAGCTTCCTCAGAGAGTCTTTGGGTATTATAGACTATAAGGGGATATACCGAGTGATCTTCCTCAGAGAGTATTTGAGAATTATAAACTATAAAGGGATAGACCGAGTGAGCTTCCTCAAAGAGTCTTTGGGTATTATAGACTATAAGGGGATAGACTGAGTGAGCTTCCTCAGAGAGTCTTTAAGAATTATAGACAATGAGGGGATAGACTGAGTGATATTCCTCATAGAGTCTTTGTTTACTTTGAATTACCTTGAACCATCCTAGACTATAGGAGGAATTGACTGAGTGAGCTTCCTCAAAGAGTCTTTGAATGACTTGGGATATAAGGGGAATTGACTGGGTGAGCTTCCTCAGAGAGTCCTTGACCTTGGGGCTATAAGCGGAATTGACCTTGTGTGCTTCCTCATAGATTCCTTGACTACCTTAGACTATAAGGGGAACTGACCGTGAGTGATTCCTCAGAGAGTCTTTGTGAATTCGCATGACTGAACTAGAGGGGATAGGCTGCGTGTACTTCCCAGAGGCTTGCTTGTACTTGTTAGGTAAGACCACAAGGGATGGATGTGAGTACTTCCTAGAGGGTTACCTATTTGTGCTTAGCTGCTCGTTAGTTGATTCTTGATATTAGAACTTTGGATTATTTACTGTTTAGTATGTTCTTGTTTACTTCTTTCTGCACTTTTACCTTCCATATATTCACTGACTGTTAGGAACAAATCTTCGGGTGGTTGTCTACTAGGATTTAGTCTCACACCCTGTTTGGGCCATGGGTTTGGGACAAAATATATTATAATGTTTCAATTATAGATAAGGGCAAGCACCCTTCCACCTCAGGTACTTGACTTGCTATGGAGCTGGAGAGCATGGGACCAAGCCTAGGCTTTTGATACTGAGGAGATGTTATCTTTTTATTTTGTACTTTGTTCAGTACTGTTTGTATTCAGCATTGTGACTTGTTTGGATGTTTTCATAGACATATGTATCATGCATCATTTATTATGCATTTCTCCAGTTGTTTATTATCTTAGTCTTCCGCTGTTTACTGTTGTTGGATATTTACTACTTCCGCGATTGCATGTTTGTTTACTTCCACTGTGTACTCAGCCAATGAGGGCATAGTTTCCCCACTATCACACCCATGGTCCTCGCTGCTAGTCGTCAGCCTCTGACATTCAGGGAAATTCACTTGAGGCCATATGACAAACTAGGTACGAGGTGCCTCTAGGTGGCTTCTGGATCCAGGACGTTACAAGGTGTTACTTTTAACAAAGACAAAATAGCTACACATCAGTGATAAGAATATGAGAATATATATACATGATGGGAAAACCATTCATTAATCTCCTTGTAAATCGATCTTGTTAATTACAACTCATTTAGAGATCATACCCTTAATCGTCTCTTTGTTTCCAATCAAAATTATTCAATAAACTGATATGTAATAAGACTATTGTGTATCACATATCTATGTTCTTATATAAACCCCAATTCAGTTAGTGTAAAATTTAACTTCTTTCCAATTTGTTGTCCAATAGTTGGAAATACCAATGACTGGTTTTCAAAATGATAATTAGGGGGGTTTCCATCAACATTTCCAAAATTATTGAATCTAGTATCAATCTCATATAATTACCTAGAATAGAAGTTCAAGAACTCTTTATCAATGTAACCTTTAGTAATAGGGCCTTCTGGTTGGGCTTTATTCCTCACATATGATTTCAAATTACCTATGTACCTGATGGAAAATAATAATAAACATGTTAAAAAAATTTAAGAAATTATTTAATAAAATTGAATTAACCAATGAAAATAAATATAATATAAACTTACCTCTCAATTGGAAACATCCATTGATAGTATACTAGTCCACCAAGTTTAGCTTCTTCAACCAAATTAATAGTCAAATGAATCATGACTATGAATAATGAATGGAAAAAACATCTCTAAATGAAAAGGTTTCAAAACAATTCTTTCTTAATGTTTATCAAGATCATTTGGATTTAGAGTTTTCTACAAAAATTTCTGAAAAAGGTGCACAAATAAACTAGAAAAAAATACTTTTTAGGTAACGTATTACACAATGCCAACAACAAAAAACTGGTCCATCAGAATATTTAAGTTATGACTATTCAATCCATGTAACTTTCTATGATTTACATTAAAAGACCATGAAATGTTACTTGAATATCCATATGGAAATTTTACATTCTTTAAAGTTCCAAGGAATACATCTTTCTCATGTTTTTTCAATGTAAAAAAAGTTTAAAGATAATTTCCATTATCATTTTCCCATAAACCATACTTTATATTCATTGATTATAAATCCATACAAGCATTAAGGTGATCCTTTGATTTACTCTTCTCATTAAGAAATGTAAAAATTACAGTTTCAAAGATGTTATTGTAAATATTATTTACGTCAATATTGTGATGTATCAAATTAAACTCCCAATAAGGATGTTTAAAAAATATACTAATTTTCTTCCACCATTTTTTTCCAACTAATTTGTGTAATATACCTAGTACCTTTTCCCCTTTCATTAATATGATTAAAATTTTCAAATTATACAATGAAATTCATTAATTATCCGAAGATATATGAACTAGATAACACTTTCATTGGATTTTTCAATTCAGTATCTCTATTTAATTTTGTCTTGTTAAACTTGAATTTATTTTAATCATCAAGAAATCGATGACGACACATAAAAAAAAATTTCTACTATGAGGTAATCATTGAAGTTCAAAATCAAAATTACAAATTTGAAAATCCAAACTAGTATGATTATTCCAACCAGATAAGTTTCCTAGTCTAGGAAAGTCACTAATTGTACACATTAAAGTAGCATGAATTTTGAATAGTTTTCTTATTGAAGAATAATATGTTTCCATTCCATCATCCATAATTCTCACAATTCAATGATTATAGGTTAAAGGTATATATCAATGTCATTTCCAGGTATTTGATTTATACAAATAATCATTAAAATAATGAAATAATTATTCTTCATACATAAAAATGGAGGTAGATTGTTGGGGATCAAAATAATTGACCCAATGTTATAATTAGAACTTAATGAACTAGAAGAGTTAAAACCATCATAAGACAATCCCAAATGTACAGTCCTACGATCCAAAGAAAAATCTTGATATAATGAATAAAACACCTTCTATGATGTTGAATATTTTTGTTGTCTCATCAATCCATCATTTTTTTTATCCTGATTATGGAACTTCATGTATTATGAAATCTTAGATAACATTTAAAAATATTTCTAACCATGGTTTCAAAGTAATGTAATGCAATACCTTTGTAAAAGTTTTCTTCTTATATATATTCATAGGGTGGAATTGATTTATAATAATTGTTGTTCATTGAATTCCATCCTATTGTATGATATATTATACATTATTATTTATCTTACTCTTCTCCAAAGTAAATGATGAATTCACAAGAGCATGGATTTATTATTGTATAATCAAGTCCATGTTTTTTTGATGATTTTATTTATCACATAGAGTGATTTAGATATCTTAGATTTACTAAATACATCATGAAGAAAATATAAAATCATAGAAATTGTTTTTTAGTAATTCTCTAAGGACACTTGATGTGATAAAAATTAAGTAAAAAAGGTAACTTCGAATATATGGAACTCCATTCATACAGTTATTTTTTATTCTCTTCAACTAATTCATAAAACTAATTTTTCACTAATTTTTTGAGAAATATTAAATTTCTCCGGATAAAATGAATGTTATTTTAATCTATTAAAATTTTGGACATTATATCCTTTAAAAAATGCATTATTTATCAAATTTAAAACTTAATTATCCCCCGACAGGCCACTTTTTCTTTCGTTAATAGGATTTTCATTATTTTTGTCCTTCTATAAAATTTGATTCACCACACCAAAGATAACACACATATCAAGAAGGAAACTATTTCAATATAAAATTCACATTGAATTCATTTATATTCAATCATCACTTTAATTTAGAATCAGAACAAAAATATTTTATTCTACCATCCACTAATCAGTTTTCAATTGCATAATCTGAAATTTCATCCAAAACCTTGGCCTACCAAGGTGTGTTCTGAGGTAAATTAATCCAACATCTAAACATAGGTATTGGATTGTCACTCTTCTCCTAGTACATTCAAATATAAAGATATAAATTCTTAATCAAAAAAGTAAAATTTAAAGGTTCTTGATTGAACATTACAAAAATTTAACATAAAAATGAATCAATCCAACATTAAAAACATAAAAAACATAAATGAATTAATATTACCCCTCACAATAATATAGTAAGATTTCATGGAATAATTTCACAGAGATGAGGAGAGAAGTAACTATAATGTTGAGTGTACTTTTATTAGTCCACAATAACACATGAATATAATTATTTTATTAAAATATCTCAAATTTTTTTGGTTCTCATATATTCTCATTTTTTGTTTTTTATTGTAGAAACATGATTGTCTCTATAGGTAACTCTTTATTTGTTAATTATGAAAATTAATATTTCTTATCTCTCAAAAAAAGAACTTAAAATTGTGATATCTAGTGCATGTTCTTCCATATGCATCATATAATTGCATGCAATTATTGTTTTACAACATTTTCATAATCGATTTGAAAAAAATAATCAACTTGATGAGAGTATAACATATAGAAAGATTCATGTAATTTGAATCTATGAAAATTTTAGTAATAATTATGAATTATAAACATGATTAAGAGTATTTTTTATTTAATATATTAACTTAATGACATCATTTAAAAAAATATAAGATTGTGGTAAAGTACACGAGGCTTGTGTTTTTAAACCACATGCTTAATGACCGGGATTTTTGAAGGAAAACCCGTTAAAAAACATCTGAAACCACTATTCTCACCAATCCAACCCATAATGGCCCTTAATGTGGACCTCAATAGGAGAATTATCATTTTAAAAACATTTAAATGATTATTAAATGGGGAAGAGACACAAAACCAAAAGATTGTCTTACCACTTGATGAAAATGTAAAATCTTCAACTATTACAACACACACTGAAAATACCCTGGGCACATGTATCATGACACATGAAATAAATAAATAATTATAATAATTTATAAATAATTATTCAAAAAATAAAAAATAGAAATAATCACCTTAAAAACATCAAGGATCATAGGGGTAATTGAGGGGAATTCATAAAGAGCAGAGGGGTCATAGTCATAGGTATCAGAGTGAAGGTATGTGAAAGGGTGGTTGTCCTTGGGTAGAATGGGGATCCAAGATGTGGGTAGGTCTGCATCGGGGAGAGGGGGAATCGGGGCCAAGGGGCAGTTACCATTAGGGAGAGGGGAGAGGGGGGTTGGGGGATGAGAGGGGTGGTCACCAATGGGGTTCAGGAAAAAGGGGAATTGGGGACAAGGGGTGTTCATCTTCAGGGGTTGGGACTTAGGGAGAGGGGGGATCGAGGCCGAGGGGGGCAGTCATCATCGGGGGGTTGGGGAGAGGGGGGGTCAAGGCCGAAAGGCTGTGGTCCTGTCAAAGGGGTCAAGGCGAGGGGGAATCAAATCCAAGAGGGGTGGCCACTGTTAGGGGTTGGAGTGAGGAGGAGGTATTGGGGGTGAATGGATCAAGTGGGGGGGGTGGGACTGCAATATCTAATATAACTAAAAGATTTAACATTAGTTTAAACAAAAAAACTCCTAAATTTTAAAATATAAAATATATAGTGGTGGTTATATTAAACAATATCTATATTATAAATTATATAAATACAATTTTTAGTAGTGATTATAATAACCGATACTAATTAACCACCATTAAAACCTTATTTTTGTAGTGTGATGTTGTATGATTTGGTTCCATGATATTGACGTGATAACTATATTTCATGATGATGTTTGATTCACATGTTGATGTATATGATGATGCTATATTTATCAGGATATGTTCTATATTTTCTATCATGCTATGACTTTTCATGTTTCCCTTTGGAGTATTTGTATGAGTTTCCATGATAGGTGACTGTCGAGGTATGATTACGCCTTATAGAGTAAGTGCATGGAGCTGTGGTGATGATGATAGTGATCTTTGATATCCTTGTAACTTGGAATCTACTCGATGCCTTGTATATTTATGAGTAGATATCAACACTTGATGACTTATGGATTTCTGAGTATTACTTGATTCCTTGTGGTTTCTCGGAAGGTTATAGATACTAAATTACATGGGGATTTCTGAGTGCTACCCGATGCCTTGTGGATTCTGAGTAGGTTAGTTGCTCGATTCCTTGTGGATTTTTTGAGCTAAACAACAAAAAACATATAGATGGATCCTTGTGGCTAGTTATTATCTATTACCAACACATTGAACATATTCCTGGATGGATTCAAAGAAGGTACGGTTGGGGGTTTTTGGTGACTTGTTCAGAACAAGACTGCTTGGTTTTCGATTGTGTGTTACTATTCTTGTTACACATTTATTATTATCGTGGAATACACTTGTTTACAGAAGAACGTCATGGTGAGTGTTCAATGGTGGTATCCTACTTATTCCTACACTCAAACCCTACTAAGGCATTTTGTTGTGCTTGTAGATTTCATGAGGGATATGATGAAGGTAAATGGCCATTTGGAAGACTACATAGCATAGGAGCATGGAGTTGGTGGTGGGATAAAATATACACCGGTCGAACCGGAAGTTTGTTATTTATTTATTTACCTACTTTTTTACTCTGGATAGGATTTTCACATTCAGGAGATAATTTTATTTATTTTTCATGCATTCGATTTATTCATTTTTTAAACATGGTGACTCTGATTATTATTATGTTATTATTTTATTGATCTTATGACATGATAAATAGGTTATAGTATCCCCCCTATTAGACTCAGACCCTCACTGCTATTCAAAAACCTCTTTCATACTGGGAGGAGAACATAAGGTCATGTGACCTTCTGACTCAGACTCGGTGGTTTTAGTTTGGATGCTAAAAAAATTGTATCATAGGATCAAGATTCACTAATTTTTTTATTATCTTTATCTTGATATGGGAAAAGATAGACAAGGGATAGGATGGTTGGGACTTGGGTAGGGGAATTATACAAGTTCTTAAACAACACTTTATAGTGGTGTCATGACCCGACCCACTGCGGACTGAGACACAACTACCCCAACACTGCATCCAATGGGTCATGGGTTGGCAACTAGCATTGAGAAGGCATATCACACACATGGGAGGAATTTTCCTAAAGTACATGTATGCACACACACATCTGCAGGATCATTAAAATGATGAAATATAAAAGTAATGGTAAAAATGAATTCATACAACTATAATCCCATACTAAGAGTTTTTCATAAAGTACTGGAAAGCATAAAAATAAAGAGTCTAAATACGAGCCCACTCACAATTAGAAAATAAAGTCTAACCTACTCGGAATAAGGGGACTGCTATCAAAAAGCAACATCGGTATACACCTTGGTCTATCTATCCCAAATAAGCTCCAATTTCACTCCCTACTCCTATTCCTCCAAAGAATTCACAAAAAGGACTTCCATCTACATAATACATGACATGTATGGGCAGAGCTCATATAGGGGTGAGTATAACGATAAATAGTAGGATACCCTAAAATAACCAAACATAAAACATCAATATTATCTATCTCATCACAGGATACATCAATCACAATACTATAAATGTAGTAAAACATCCAAATATAATCACATAAGACTCCAATTTACTTAATTTCTCAACCACTACCATCCGTAAATCTACTATGAGATCTCGAGGTAATGCTCATCTAAGAGGGACTGCCACCTAACCTACACTACCATCGACAACACTCAGCCTAGATGTCACAAATGTTAGGTCTAGTCATGAAGGATCTGAGAGGATTCATCTAAGATACACAGTCCATTAGACTACTACCCCATTGGAAATATTATATCTCAATACACATATTGGGGGTCAACACTAAGGGCTCACTGGGGGGACACTAGAACCTACTAGAAATATACTAGATAGGGGATCGATGCCTGTGTAAATATTAGTCATTCATATTTAAAAAAATCAGACCTAGGGAAAACACAAAGGACATGAGGATATCTCTAGGCCTCTTGGAGGGATGCAGGCTCTACGTTGCTAAGTTAGTAGTCGAATCAAACTATGAAAACTCACTCAAGAATAAGGGAACTCTCCCACACTACATTGGTTAGTGTGAATCTATAGAGGCATCACACTCTATGCTGAAAATGGGATGCTGCACCGAAACCTCATAGTAATGGATCAAGATAACACACTCAACAAATAATGTTTAAGAATCACTAAAATAAGAATATTGGTTTCATCACCTCAAGTCACATATTTGATACCAAAATGAAGGTTATCACCACATTCTATGTAGAAACAATGCTCAGGGTGGGCTACTCAAGTGCCCATATCAAAATCTGGAAGAAGCCCAATGAATGTGTGGGGATCAATGTCAATATGAAGGGATAAAACATAAATCCACTAATATTTTACCAAAAATGGCCATGAATTACCAAACGGATAATTTTTTTCAATCCTTGTGGAAAAAATGATCAGAATAGGCTATTCGCTTCCACAAATCGTACAATTGATGAAATAAACTCATTTCACTGTATCATGCTCGAACAACATCTCATGGGCCTAATCCATAAGTCTAAATGAAATAACTAATATTAGTCTTGAAAAGTCTGCCTCAATATCTTGTTCACAATACCACATATAGTTCATCATTGTTAAACCGTATGAATAAGTTATTTATGATAATAGATTCTACAATAACAACAACAATAATAATAATATTTGAAACTTCATGGATGCAATCCATGATACCAAATTAAATATTGATCATTGGTTTTGAATTGATCATCTCAATACCATGATTACATTGCCACTAACGGATCCCTAATCCAACATCTTATGAATATGTTATGGATGAATTGAGTAATAATAATAATAATAATAATAATAATAATAATAATAATAATAATAATAATATTGTTACATTAAAATTGGAATAGAGGTTTTTCATGTTGTAGCTCCTCTGCAAGTAGCATTCAGCACCCCACCTCCCTCTCTTTATACATAACTAGGTGCATTCCCATCTCTCCTAAATAATAAATGATCAACTTTGATGATTCATAAAACCTTCACATAGTTTCCTCCTTGCATTTGATCTAAGATACACACCATCCCTGAAAAAGTGCCACCATGAATATGATGCCACCTCCCCTTACAGACATCGTCTTCTCCTTTTCACCTTCATGACATGGCACTAATAACCCGTGATCAGGGATCTCCCAATCTGAACTCAACCCACTTTCATCACTATTCATCACACCAACATCATATATATTCATCCCAATCCCATATTAATGACCTATTTTACTGAAGATTAGTTGTAAAATGATCAAATACTTGGTATTTTTCAAATCGTCAGCTAAAAAAAATACTGATTATGACCACATGTAAAGATGGGAAGATAAAATGAAAAAAACAAAAACATTAGTAATGGGACTTGACCAAGGTTCCAATTGGCCTTGATTCATTGTCTCAGGGAAATGAACTAAGAAAAAAATATATCAATTCCTATACTATAGGAAGATAAAAAAATTACTTGAGTTAAAAAATCTATCCGTAAATCAATTTGTTAGGTGATTAATTCATGTTTGTTGTAGGTAAATAAAAATGGGATAAATTCAAAACAAAATAAATACCTAGCACAATTTTGGTCAATCATTTATGAAGAATGTTTACTTTTTTTTTTCATTCACAATATCCACAAGTTGTGTTTTCGTTGGCGATCCTTTCAGTACTCTAATCGCCGATCCACAATCCTGATGCCTAACAATGTTCCTCCATGCTCTGCGATAAATTCTCAGGGTTATAAAGATAAAAATTTGAATTGGTTATAATGGAATATTTATAGAGGAAAATATATGTTGTTTCATCAACATAATAAATAAATTAATCAAATTAATCTATTTTCTTATTTTCTCTCGTGAGAGATTTTAACCAAATGCACAACACTAACAAAGATTATATCATGCCTAGGGTAAATCCCACATTCTAAATTCAATTGTTGTATTATATTTATAATATGAGACTCTGTTTGGGATTTATTCATCTTTTTCAATAAAAATTTCATACATGTGATATTAATATATTTAATATCAGTAAAATATCAATTCTGGGCTCACCGGACCTCAGAATATCACATAATCTCAGTGCCTAGATCTGGAAATATTATTATAAATATTATAATGTATTATAAGGAAAGTACATGGTCTCTAAAAGTGTACCTATGAGTTTCCATATAGTGGGGAATTTATTTTTTGATGTTACTATTGATTAAACTCACATTGGGTGATGTACATGATGTTTATATGTGATTTATGATATTTTAGATGTGTTCACACATCATGAATTGGAATTTTGTTTCACATTATATATATATACTTTTTTTGTGTGGTATAGTAGTTCGTTAATTAAATGTCATGTTTTTGTGCTATCTGTTTAGGATAGTTTCTTTTGTGTAATATATCTATGTTTCCATGTTCTGTGATATATATTTACTAGATTTAATTACTTGAATTTATCATGTTGTTATGTTAGAGTATATATATGATAAATATGACTAACGTGTAAGGATGGAGACTAGAGAAAGTGCTAGGAGGGGTATACCTTGGGTTAAGGGTAGAATCCTAGGAGAACCTTGTGTGATCCCATAGACTGGTTAAGAGAAACCTGGTGTGATCTCATAGACTAGTTAAGAGAAAAATTGTGTGATCTCACAGACTAGTTAGGGTTTATCCTAACAACTCTGTTTATTTTCAAAAGTGTGTTCCTTCACATTGTTGGAGATGTCTCCTCAACTTAGTCTTTTGGAACTACTTGGGTAGTAGTCCATAATACTTCCACAAAGGAGTATGTGTCTGATTTACCATAGAATGTGTAAGATTATGTAGTTGAGCATGCTACCACATATGTTATATGGTTTATGAAGTAGGGATAATTCAACTAGAATTCATTCACTTAGTTTCTATCTTAGGCATAAGAGTTCAGAACTATAGTCTAGTATTCCATGATCTTCAACTCCACCATTCTTCATTCTTCTAGATCACCTAAGGCTCTTAGGGTGCTGAAAAGTGGGTTGAAATATTTTTAGGGATATTTGAATTAGTAGAGGCTCTGAAGGATTGAATATTTAAGATGATATTTATCTCATGAAAAGTGTATATCCCCTTTTGATACACCTATATTGTATAGAGACAACTAATTTGAGGGAGTTTGAAGTTTAGCTGGATGACTTGGATGGGAAGTGATTAATAAGTCTGAGTACATCACCATGGGTTTCACCCATATTTCTCTCTCTAAATGTGTATAGTAGTCTTTAGCTATTCTAAAACTAGTTATAGTAACGAACTGATATCTATTTATCGATATTTATGATCATTTCAATCAACTATGAATATCCCAGGGGTTCTCCAAGATTGATATTTGATTGGGATGTCATTATTTGTGAGAGGAGTACATTCTAAAGATGACATTTCAAAGAAGGTATGGACATTATGAGTACTGG
The DNA here is from genome assembly GCA_963277665.1 of Viscum album. Taxonomy (NCBI): domain Eukaryota; kingdom Viridiplantae; phylum Streptophyta; class Magnoliopsida; order Santalales; family Viscaceae; genus Viscum; species Viscum album. The sequence continues at coordinate 1,491,770,807 of OY728152.1, forward strand.
AAATGTTGTTTGGGATGACGAGCAATCCAACAGTGTTCAAGGATTACATGAACAAGACCTTTTATCCATACCTAGAATCATTCATTGTGGTGTTTGTAAATGATATCCTCACACATTTGCTGACACTAGAGAAAAATGCTAGGCTCCTAGAGATATCCCTAAGTACACTTTGATCACAAAGGCTTTATGCCAAGCTGTCAATGTGTGACTTTTGGATTTGAGAGGTGAAGTTCCTAGGACATGTGGTATCTGAGACTAGTATATCTGTATATCCATAGAAAATTGAGGCATTCATGTCCAAGACACATCCCTATAATCTATTTGATATTAGGATCTTTCTGGGTTTAATAGGATATTACTAATGGTTTATCTTGGAATTGTTTTGAATGTTAGCACCCAAAATGCTAACAAAGAAGGGAGTGAAGTTCCAGTGCTCATACTAGTGTTAAGAGGATTTAATTTGGTCAAAGAGAAGGTTCAAAACTGCTTCAATACTGACACTCCTTAAGCTTTGGATTGGTTATGCATTGTATTGTGATGTATTAGGCATTGGTTTGGGAGTGATGTTGATGCAAAGAGAGAAAGTAGTTGCCTATGGGTATTTTCAACTATGACCACATGAGAGGAACTACCCTACACATTACTTAGATCTAGAATCCATGGTCCATGATCTGAAATATTGGAGATAATATCTCTTCAGTGAGAGATTTATTGTTTACACATACCATAAGAGCCTTCGCTATATCTTTACATAGAGGGACATAAACCCGAGACATAGGCATTGGATTGAGTACCTATAGATGTTTGACTTTGTTATGGAATATACACTAGGGAAGGGTAATTTAATTATAGATTCTCTTAGCCATAAGACATAGGATGATCATAATTTTGGTGAGAGGACCTCAGAGGAGTAGTGGTGCTTGATGAGCTTATTGGCTAACTAGAGAGTGGAAGATTTATAGGATCAGGGATCTATGACTTTTTTCTATTCGCTAATTATATATTATCTTGTGGACCAGGTGAATAATGGTTAGGAGTCAGACCCAGAGTGTGTTGTGATGAGAGAGAAGCTAGATGGGGGTGACCTGATACCTGAATAGACCTTGGATCACAATGATGTGATCTTGGTACATGAGATAGTAGTAGTCCTTGGTTCCATTAGATAGAATCTGATGAAGTATTACCATACCAATAGATGGGTTGTACATCCTAGTGAAATGATGATGTATCATGACTTTAGGAAGAAATTCTGGTGGCCAAGGATAAAGGGAGAAATTGCTGATTTCGTCTCCTAATGCCTCACTTATCAAAGGGTGATGGCCGATCACTAGCATCCCAGTGGGTTACTGTAGACATTCCTAATACCTATGTGGAAGTTTTAGGATGTCATGATTAAATTTTTGAAAGGGTTACCCAATACCCCAAGTATTCATGACACTGAAAGGGAGATTTTAGATCAGCTAACGAGATCTTGTCACTTCTTACTAATCCGAGAGATTCACTTAATGAAAGATCTGAGAAAGATCTATGTTTAAGAGATCACATGCATGCATGGAGTTCCCTTCAGAATTATTTTTAATAGATATGAACATTTTATATCAAGATTTTGGAAGGTCTTATAGAAGGACCTAGAGACTTATCTTAGATCGACATGACTTACCATCCGTAGACTAACAGACAGACTAAGCATACTATACACATATTAGAAGATAAGATTTTAGATTTCATGCTATACATCGATGGAGCATGGGATGATCAAGTATACTTTATTGATTTTTAATTAAATAGTAATTACTATTCTTTGATTCAGTTCTCACCTTATGAGGATCCTTATAGGAGACCATGTCAATCACCACTTTTTGGTAAGAGTTTGGTGAGGCAGTGGTTGTGGGACTTGTTTGGTTCAAGAGGCCTCTGAGAAAGTGAATCTAATTGAGAATAGGTTCATCACTTCTCAGAATAGAAAAATACTATGTCATCCATAGGAGGTTACCTTTGGAGTTTGATGTGGGTGATCATGTCATCATGAGAGTGATTCCTCGGTTAGTTCACCAATGTATAAGGAATCAAGGTAAGCTAGCACCATGGTTTGTGGGACCCTTTGAGATCATAGAATGAGTGGTGACAATGGAATACCATTTGGAACTTCCTTCATGTTATTGAGGCACACATGATGTGTTCCATGTTTCTCAACATCGAAGGTACATGCCCGATCATGCACATGTTATATATTGAGAGGACTTTGAGTTGGAACCTGATACATCTCATGAGGGGAATCCAATACGGATTACATACTAGAGTGATGAATTACTCCATGGAAAAATGATACTACTAGTTTGGATTTGGTGGAATCATGGAAAAATATTGGAGGAGATGTGGGAGCACAAGTTTGATGTTCATGCTCAGTGGCTTGAGTTTTTCAAGAATGAACACTAGATATACTTATCAAGGATGAGAAGATTAAATAGGGTGAATTGTAATATCCTGAATTTTTAAACACAATAATAACCCTTGATGAAAAAATATGATTATTTTTATGTGAAAATGTATTTTTTTCAATAAAAATATTTTAATAGCATGGTTTAAAGAGATTTTCATAAGGATAAAAGTCTAGTTAACACCTTGGAATATTCTATGAATATTTTTGAAGTTAGGGCTTGAGATAGCATGAGATTCCAAGACTCACAGAGACTCGACACAGACCGAATAAACATATTAAATATATTATATTATTCTTTTATTATTTTTATTTTTTTTGAATATCTCCCAAATGGTGCATCACATGATAAATCTGTGGCAATAGTTAGGTCTAGGATGAGGGGTTAACCCTAAGAACAACATAACATTTGGTCACGTTAGAAATTTGGTTAGATTGAACACAAGGATAACTTTTTTAATATTTTTATTATATATTTTTCTAAAAATAATTGAATATCTCTCAAACGGTGCATCTTATGAGTAAAATGAGACAACTTTTACATATAGGATGCAGGGTTTACCCTAGGCAGGACATAACATTTTCAAACGTTGGGCGTTTGGTCGGATCACACTTAATGTTATATTATTTAATATTTTTATTATATTATTATTAATTTAATTATTAAAAGTGATTTTTACTATTCATACCCTCCCACATTACACATTTTGTCTATTTTTTAGACGAGGATTCTTTTAGAAAATTACACTTTTAACCATTTTTTGATATGTTTTATCATTCAACCTATTAATGGGGAGAATTAAAACCCTATGTCATCAATTTTTGGTTGAATCATGGATTAAATTGAGTATTTAAAATAGGGGTTTTAAATACTATGATATTGGGATATAAATATCTAAATTGTTCCATATTCATTTTTGGTCAACCCCATTGAGTCCAAGCGATCCTGAAACTCCTTTTCACATGATTGGAAAACCTCCAACAATCGAATTGAATATACTCTTTTGGTTCAACAGACTCCCTATGTGTGGTTCCTCTTCAAGGTGATTTTTTATTTAATTTATTTTACTAATATAAAATATGATAAATGTAATAATAAGCAATGGATAATTTCAATAAATTATCAAAGGATAATTGTGTTGAATTAATGAATGATAAATTCATATAATTATCAAAATGTAATTGTACTATATTATCCAAAGAAATTTTTTGTTTCATGACATGATAATCACATAAAATGGTCTTGGATAATTTATTAAAATTATTAAAAAATAATTATCTTTGGTTATCAAGGATAATTATTAAAAAGATTATGAAAAACTGATTGTGTAAGATTATCAAACAATAATTTTATGAGATTATTGGAAAATAATAGTGAGTAATTATAAAAATATAATAATGAAAAAATTTAATGATAATTGCAATGATTAATCTAAGATAATATTATCAAAATTATCAAAGGATAAAACATTGAATTTTTATTGGTAATATATTAAATTTATCAAATGATTATTTTGAGATTATCAAAGGGTAATTATTAAAATTGTCAAATAAAAATTTCTATATTATCAAATGATAATTTATAGAATAAAAATTATCAAATGATAATTACATGGTTTTACCAACGTATAATTTATAGAATTTATTGATGATAATTACTTTGAATTATCAAAGAATGATTATTAAAAATTATCAAATGATAATTTCATTTTTATCAAATGAAAAATTATTAATAATTTTCAAAAGATAATTATAAAAAGGATGGTATATAAAAAATTATCTAATTATAAAGGATAATTTATAATAAATTATCGAAATAAAATTATAATGGATAATTTCTAATAAATTATCCGATGATAATTATAAAAAGATATTTGTAATAAAATTTCAAGAGATAATTATAAAAGTATGATTTATAATATATTATGAAAATATAATTTTTAAGGATAATTTATGATAAATTATCATGAAAAACTATAAAAGGATAATTTATGAGAAATTATCAAGGTATAATTGTAGGAGGATTATTTATGAGAAATTATCGAGAAATATTTATAAATGATAACTATCCATAAATTATCTAGAGATGGTTATAAAAGGATAATTTATGAGAAATTATAAAAAAAATCATTATAAAAGTATAATTTATAATAAACTATCAAAAGAAAGTTATTATTATAGATATTATTTAAAACACATGAACTAACCTATAATGATAATTCAGAAATTATCTATGAGAGAGAATGTATCATCACATACAATATTTTATTTATTTATGAAATAAAATAAATAGTTTTAGTTCTAGAAAGCCTTGGCGAACATTGATATTTGAAGTGTCGGTGTTTATGAAAATATTTTTACAAAGAGGTTTTCTTGACTGTTGAGTTTTCCACTTTAGTTATCAAACCACATAGGGTGGTTCATCCTTGCCTAAAACATTGAAAACCATGAGGTATAATGTTCCTTACCTTCTTGGGATCTTGTTATACTTTGTTTTCAAGGTATGATGATTGTGTTAGTATATTGATATTCATGCTTAACTTGTGATCGCATGTGGGTGTGTGTGTCACCCATGATATGGTATGATTTGGTTTCATAAGACTGATATGATAGCTTAATTCCATGATGATGTTTGATTCATATGTTGATGTATATGATGATTCTATATTTATCATGATGTGTCCTATGATTTTTATCTTGCTATGACTTGTCATGTTTCCCATTGGAGGATGGATTTGAGTATCCATGACAATTGACTATTGAGGTATGAGAACTCCTTGTGGAGTACATGCATGGAGTTGTAGAGATGATAATGGTGATACATGATATCCTTTTAACTTGGACTCTACTCGATGCCTTGTGGATTTCCAAGTAGATGCTGACACTTGATGCCTTGTGGAATTTCGAGTGTTACTGATGCCTTGTGGATTTTTGGTATGTTACATATACTCAATGACTTGTGGATTTCCATGTAATAGCCAATTCCTTGGAGATTCTAGGTTTGTTAGTTGAATGATACCTTGTGGATTTATGAGTGACAAACCAACATCCTTATGGTTGGAGCTGTGTGTCTGGTTATGATGTCTTACTGACACACTGTACATATTCCAATATAGAGCTGAAGCAGGTACAATTGGGGGTTTTTAGAATCTTGGTCACCAGACAACTACTTAGTCTGGGATTGTGTGTTACTATTCTTGTTAGTCATTTATTATTATCATGACATACACTTATGTACTTGATCATACCAGGTTGAGGAAGCAATGGTGGTGTGCTAATGAGTCCTGTACTCATATCATACTCGAGCATTTTGGTGCTCTTGTAAATTTTATGAGGGATTCAGTGAAGGGAAAGGGACCTATGCAGATAGCTGAGCTGAGGATCTTGGAGTTGGTGGTAGGCTAGGATAGATATCGACAAGACTTGAAATTCATTATTTATTTATTCAACTACTTTATTTAATCTGGAAATTCTTTCAATTTTTTGAGAGTTTATTTTATTTACTTATCATGTATGTCAATTATTTTATTTTTCCGCATGTTTAATTTGATGATTATTATATTTTTTTGTTTATTATTGACTCTATGAAATGATATTGAGGGTATAGTTTCTCCACTATTAGACTCAAACCCTCGCTACTAGTCAGAAACCTGTTGCATACGAGGAGGATCGCATGTGGTCATGTGACCTTCCGACTTGGACCCTGTGGTTTGGGTTGGGATATTACACTATTAATCAAAATTTAAAGATCTCTTTCATGTTGAAATAATTGGAAAATTAAAATTTTGAATTAAATTAATAAATATTTAAATAAAAAAAATAGAATTTTCCATTGCTATAAATAAAAATGAATCTAAAATCAGTAAACATTTTTGAATGGGGTTTTTATTGTAGTTATTTATATAGTTGTGAAGATAATATTTTCAATATGGTTTGTGATATGGATGCATTTTGAGGATATGTGTAGGAAGTATTAGGATTTATGTAAGATTTAATCTTTTCAATTGAGGGCTATATAAAACCACCCATTGGCTCACGTGTGGTCAAACCAATTCAAAAACAAGTGTAAGTAATTTCACCCATCATATTTCAAAAAATGGTTGTGTGGGAAACAATCCAAAGATCATGTAATGAATTAATTGATTTTGTATGAATCATCAACAACACCAACAATGACACTCATTTAAGATTAATCTAGAGTTCCATTTTTTCTGCAAATTATGGATCAAAGTAAATTGAGTTCAAATAAAACAAAACACTAGAATAAAAAAACATTGAAATAAATTTAGGAAACAACATATAGATAAAACAAAAGGTAAAGAACTTTCCAAAAACAGTAAATCTTGGAAATTTAGTGATTCTTGAAGAATGTCTCACTTTACTAATCTGATAAAAATTCCATGAATTATCTGTGGGTTTTGAAATCTATTACATCGATAAAATTGGAGAGACCAATGAACTGAGTTGGTTAAATTTTCCATGCAATTATGACTGATTAATACATATGGGGAAAAGAACCCAATAAAATTAATAAAATGGGGAGGTTAGAGGTCAATTAGAAGATATTAAAAAAAACATCCAATGGGGGGATGGTATTCAATTACATGGATAAAGTTCAACTTTTAAAGATAATTGAGTGATATGTTGTTGTTACATGTAACATTAATGTGATAATGTAATTATTACACCAAAAGGTTATACCGGTTCACTGCTATAATGAGAGCATTGAAGGGATATGATAATATTCGTAAACATATGTTTTATGTTCAGTTGAAATCTATCTGATGGGACATTGATAATGTCTAACTATCTGGGTTAAAGGGTCATAAGATATGGATACTTTTTCTCATGAAGTTCACATTTGGTAATCTTAAAGACACGTGGTTATGAGAAAAGAAATGTCAATAGGAATTATGCATTTTTGTGTGTCATTAGATATTACTATCTAAAAATGTGTGTGATGATACTTATACTTTATATTATTATTAATGCATATCATGAATCATGTATAGTTATGTATTGAAAAAAATGTGATGATGTATGCTCACAGCGAGATGAGATATGTTGGGTGTGTCACTAATGTATATGTCAAGAATGATTTTTTCCCTTTTGATTTAATGGAAGTTTATATCTTGGGACTTTTGATTGAAATATAAATATATGATTTAAATCCATGGTCACGGTGGTATATCGAAGAGTTTATTTCATGATGTCAAAGAATGATATATCAACCATATAGGTTTATGACATGAGTATGAAGCCTTCTTGATGTGATATCGAGACAAATGGATTATATTACATAATGATCATTTATATGAGATTATTCTCTTTTAAAAATTAATTTATTATTCTATGGGTGTCTTGAAATGTTTATAGATGATGATCTTGGAATTCAATACCAAATTTATTCCCTTTAATAGCATGAAAAAAGGGATTCAAAATCACTAAAAAAAATTTTTTGTCATCAGTTCCATTAAATGGGGACCCCTTTATTAGCACTTTTATTATCACTAATAATGGGGGGGGGGGGTCTTTATCAGTGCTATAAATAAAACTAATAAAATACCTACTGTTGTAGTGTGTTGTTTTAATAACAAATTACTATAGAAAATACACATATATTCAACTATATGCAAAAATATATGTATGTAAACTCATAATTCATTTTAAATTAAATTTACTTCACAACTAAAAAAACCACCCCAACCCAAGAAAAAGAATCCCCCTATATAAGAAAACAATTATTATGTTAATAAGACCATAAATAGATATATTAAACATAAATATGAAGAAATGTATTAGTAAAATATCAACTTTAAATAAAATTACATGCTTGAAGTCATACTAGTCACACTGTACATCAGATTGAGGTGGGGATGATTCCCACACAACACAAATGAATTATGGATCATTTTACTAAAGTATCGAAACAATAAAAATATGTTTGATTGGTTTTGAGTATGTCACTTGTATTTTTATTAAAATGCCATTTTAAATTATAGACACACACTTTGAGTCATACCAATCACATTGTGTGTCAGTTTGACGTGAGAGTAATTTTTACACATCACAAATGACTTATGAATCGTTTTCCTAAAGTATCAATACCATCTAAGTGAATTTGATTTGCTTTCAATGAGTGATACATGTTTTGAACTAAAATGTTAATTTTAGACTGATAATAGACATTTTTAGTCATACTAGGAATATCATATAATAGATTGAGGTGCGGTTGATTCTTATATATAAAAAAGACTTATGGATCATTTTCATAAATTATATAAAAATATGAATGTGTTTTCTTGTTTTTGAGTTTGTTACTTTTGTTTTTTACTAAAATATAAATTTTAAATAAAAAGACATACTTGAAATCATACTGTTCACACCATTCATTAGATTGAGGTGGGGTTGATTCCTACATGATAAAAACAACTTATGGATAATTTTACTAAAGTATAAAAACAATCCGAATGTGTTTTATTTGTTTTGAGCACATCACATGTATTTTTTACTAAATTGTCATTTTAAACTGTAAACATGCACTTTAGTTATACAGGTCACTTCATGTGTCGGTCTGATGTGAGACTAATTCTCACACATCAAAAATGACTTGTGAATTGTTTTCTAAAACTATCAATAAAATAAGAGCATGTTTTCTTGATTTTCAGTTAGTGGTTCACTTTTTGAACTAAAATGTCAATTTTAAATTGATAATATAAAATTTGAGTCATAATGAGCACATGGTGAATCAAATTGAGTTACGACTAATTCCAACACATCAAAAATGACTTATAAATCATTTTCATAAATTATCGAAACAATATGATTTTTTACTTAGTGTTGAGTATGTAACTTGTCCTTTTTACTAAAATTAATGTTAATTTTAAATAAAAAGACACAATTGGAGTAATACTGGTCCCACCATGAATCAGATCATGGTTAAGTTGATTTTGAAATATTAAGAATGACATATGTTTTATTTTCCTAATGTATCAAAACAATGTGAATGTTTTTATTGGTTTTTGAGTATGTAAATTGTCATTTTTACTAAAATTAATGTCAATTTTAAATAAAAACACATACTTTGAATCATACCTGTCACACCGTGCATCAAATTTAGGTGAGGTTGATTCTTGTACTTTAGAAACTACTTGTGGATTGTTATAATAAAGTATCAAAATAATACAAATCTATTTTCTTAGTTTTGAGTTTGTCACTTGTGTTTTTAACTAAAATGCCATTTCAAACTGGAAACACACGCTTTGATTCATACCAGTCACATTATGTGTTGGGTTGATGTGAGACAGATCCCTACATGTCCCAAATGACTTATGAATCAAAATTTTAAACTATTAAGATAATTTTAGTGTAATTTCATGGTTTTCCGTGAGTGATACACTTTTTGATATAAAATGTTAATTTTAAACTAATAAAGACACTTTGAGTTATTCTGGGGACACCGTGTATTAGATTGAGGTGAGGTTGACTAATATATGTCAAAAATGACTTATGTATCATTTTACTAAAGTATAAAAATGATATGAGTGTGTTTTCTCAGTCTTGAGTATTTCATTTGTCTTTTTTACTAAAATTAATGTTAATTTTAAATAAAAAGACACACTTGGAGTCATATCGAGCATATTGTGTATCATATTGATGTGTGGATAATTCCTACATGTCACGACTGAATTATGGATCATTTTTATAAAGTATAAAAATAATATGAATGTGTTTTCTTAGTCTTGAGTATGTAACTTTTCATTTTTACTAAAATTAATGTCAATTTCAAATAAAAAGCCACACTCAGAGTCATACTGGTCACACCATGCACAAATTGAGGTGTATATGAATTCAAAATTTCACACATGACTTATGTATTGCTTTTTATAAATTATATAAAAAATATTAATTCCTTTTATCGGTTTTGAGTATGTCACTTGTCCTTTTTACTAAAATTAATATCAATTTTAAATAAAAAGACACACTTAGAGTCATACGGGTCACACCGTGCGTCAGATTTAAGTGTGGATAATTAATACAGATAAAAAATGACTGATGGATAATTTTAATAAATTATATAAACAATCCTAATTAATTTTCATGATTTTTAATATTTCACTTTAGATTTTTACTTAAATATCATTTCAAACTGAAAACACACACTTTGATTCAGACCGGTCATATAATGTGTCAGTTTGATTTAATAATGATTCCTATATTTCAAAAATAAATTTTGAATAATTATCCTAAATTATCAAGAAAATAAGAGTGTTTTTTCTTAGTTTTCATAGAGTGACACTCTTTTTGACCTAAAGTGTCATTTTTAAACTAATAACGAACACTTTGAGTTATACCAGGAACACCATGTATTAGATTTTGGTACGATTTATTACTACACATAAAAAGAAATTAGGGATATTTTTCCTAAAGTATCAAAAAAATTTAATGAATTTTCTCAGTTTTGAATATGTAACTTATCTATTTAACAAAAATTAATGACAATTTTATATAAAAAGGAACACTTTCAATCACATCGAGAACACTGTGTATCAAATTGAAGTACAACTAATTCATGAACATCAAAAATGACTTATGGATCATTTTAATAAATTATCAAAACAATCCTAATGTGTTTTCTCAGTTTTGAGTATGTCAGTTTTCTTTTTTACTAAAATTAATGTCAATTTTAAATAAAGAGACACACTTGGAGTAATACTGGTCACATAATGCGTCTGATTGAAGTGAGGATAATTCATACACACCAAAAATTACTTATGGATCATTTTTATAAAGTATAAAAACATTCCAAATATGTTTTGTTGGTTTTGATTATGTAACATGTGTTTTTTACTAAAATTAATGTCAATTTAAATAGAAAAGACACACTTTGAGACATACCGGTCACACCGTGTGTCCGATTGAGGTTTTTCTAATTCCTACATATTGAAAATAACTTATGGATAATTTTTATAAAGTATCAAAAAAATAAGAATTTTTTTCTTGGTTTTGAGTTTATGATATTTGTTTTGCATTAATCTACAAATTATAAAAAAAAATACTGTTCAAGTCATACCGAGCACATTATGTATCAGACTGAGGTGCAAATGATTGAGTATGTGATGTGTGTTTTGCTTTAAACTATCTCTAACAAGCCAGAAAATAAATAACTATTCCATTTTTATGGAAGAGGAAACCCCTTGCTTCTTGAAAGTCCATATCCAAAAGCAACATGTTCTCTATTTTTGAGCTTTCCGTAGGTAGTTGAATGTAAAATATGACTTCTCAAAATATCTGTGAAAAAATTTAAATATTTATTAGATAAAAATTATAAGTAAAATAAATTTGAAATATTAGATGAAATGGTGAATAAATTAACAAAATAATTAGTAAGAATTTACCTTTTCAAGATATTTTATATATTCTTGACCCATTTCCTTATTTCCATTATCTCAATTATAGCTTCGAAGTCCAATATCTCTTGAGCATGAATAAATTAAAACAAAACACTGTAACATTAGGAAAAAAATCCACCAATATAAGAAAATAATTATTATGTTATTAATACTATAAACAAATAAATTAAACATAAATATGAAATAATACCTACATAAAATTTCAATTTTAAAATAAAACCACAAAATTTGAGTTATACCGGGTACACCGTGTATAGGATTGAGGTATGGATGATTCCAAAATGACTTTTTATCCTATATTTCATGATCATATTACATGAGTGAATCACCCTTGTGGACAAACTCATTTCTTCATGATCTCTCTAAAAATTAAAAAAACAATTATCAAATAAAAATGACGAGGGAAATAGCTAAAAAAGTAGATAAAATGATGATAAAATCAAATAAATAAGTAGTAGGAAGTCACATATTCATGATATATGTATACATTCTGATACTAGGTATGTTTCCCAGTAGTTTCTAAATAAAACTATTTCATCTTGTGAAAATGGGAAATTTTGAGAATCATAATAGTACTGGAAAAATATAAATACGCAAAGGATCAATAAATATTTTAAATGAAATTGTAATTATATTAAAAAATATCTCTTTGGGGATGCTAGTTTATTGATGATATATAATATCTCTCATATATTTAAAAACATAATAAGCATAATATTTTCCATTGTTTTATTTTGGACACTACAAAAACATTGAGAAAAATAATTAATTTTCTCTGATATATGTTCTGATAGTGAAATATTATTATATATACCCTAATACTTATCCACTTGTAGAAGTATACATGCTCCATGTACGCATGGACTGTCCTCATGTGATGATATTAATGGTATTTAAACACTTTTCCACCATAACTTAATTATCATTAAAAATAATATAAAATATATAACTTGAAGTTAAGTTCTAAAACATTGGATGTAGTGTATTCATAATTGAAAAACTTCATCATGTGTGGTCGGTTTGTTGGGTATCCATATAGTAAATCTAGAAATTAAATATTTTGAGTATCAAAATTGACTGTAATGAGTATCCAATGTTACCTAAAAAACAAAATGGAATAAGTAATGAAAGGTATGAAAATATATTTTATATGATTAAATTGAATAGTTTTACCCCCTATATCCTTGGTAATAAGAATATTATGTCTTCTATAAGTTTTATTTCAAAAATTGTAGCCAATTTTTCAATTGTTTCATCAATTTGATCTGAATCCAATGATGTTAGTTCTTTTGAAGCGATGCAATGAATAATGAATCCAAATTTATTTTCAAAGGGAAATCCCTTCAAATAGTGTTGATATAGACACCTACAAAAAATATGAATTGAATATATACATAATTAACAGTGGATCATCTGTAAAAAAAATCATCAAAACACACCTCATATAAAAATTTACAACTAAGACATATATCCATTCATACATAAGAATTTCAGTTATATTCTCAAGACCAATGTAGTCTATAATAGACACTCTTTACATTTTTTCTTAAAAATATACTTTTAAATTAATACAACATTGAATCATCATATCCGCATGAAACTTTAATGTTAGTAAATGCAGATATTTAATGGGTAGGGAAAAAGTTTTTTGTGAAGAAATTTTTGTTTCTTCGTTTGACCCTTTAGATTGTTTTAATTCGACTTTTATTTTATACCCTTCCCTTTGTTTGTTTGTAACAACATTCATCATTTTATACCTTTTTTCATTAATTATTAAAGGTTTAACATGAAAAATAAATTTCAAATTAATACCACTTTATCGACATGTTTTTTTACAAGAGTTGATGTATGTGATATAAATATTCCAATAGCTTTCTTGAATATATAAATATCCCTGTCATCAAGTGGAATAGGTAGCTCGGTGCTCAGCTCATGGGATACACTAATCCCCACTCTCACATGATATGTTGGAAGTTTTATGGCATGTAGAGTATCTTATTGGATATGAAACACGGTATCCCTCACAGCAAGGAAATGTGTGAGTGTTGATATATATAAATTACAATCATTTTCACCCTATATATTTTTAGTATAAAAAAGGAATTAGTGGTTTCCTGGCTCAAATATCACAGAAAAAATCAGGAGACTATTTGTTACCTCATCTAAGATAATTCTTTGGTAGGAATAGATCACCTCAAAGTAGGGGGGATCTTCACATAGGGGTTGTTCTTATGTTGTTTGTTCTCCTAACATCCCCACCATAACATTTTATAGTAACTCAAACTTCGAATGGATTTTTTCTTCAAGGGAAGCTAATTATGCCAGCATATCTTTAATTTATTTATCTTTATCCCCTATTATTTTCTTTTTTTAATTTTTTTTGGGGTGTGACCCGAAAACCTACACCTATAACACGACCATACTGTTTTGGTGGCTTTAAGTCCACTGATAGTAGCAATTCATCTGGTATAAATGATGATGATACCTATTTCTAATTAAGATAAAAAATATAGGAAAATAAGTAATCATTGATATATTATATCGGTTTAAATAAATTTTTTTATTATGTCATACTAACACATGCTTCCCACAATTTTTGTGTGTTTTCATCTATTATAATCCCATATATATTTACAAAATCCTCATTACATTACACATGGTGTGGGATATAAGTAGATTTTTATTTGGATTCATCAATATGCATATAAATAGAGGAACATAATTATTTTGTTGTTTCATGTCATATAAAATTATTATGGTAGATTTAAAATATGTACCAATTTTTTTCAAGTGAATAATACACCATCCTTGCTTTATAGTAGGGGTACGTTGGTGTTTCCTCCCATCACTTATTTTCATCACTCATTTACTGATTCATGAATTAACAATTATTAATCAAAGTGATTAATACACATATTTTCAAATAATGTATTACCATCCTCAATGAACGTGAGAAGATGACTCCTCATTATGGTTAGTTAATGTATCTCATGCTTCTTGACTTATCAAGTGTGAAAACATATGCGGTGGGTGAAGTTTTATTTTACCTTCATTATATTTGAGATGAAAATTCAATATAATTCTGTGAAAGCCTTTTGATCCTTTATAGAAAACATTAATGCAAATTTATTTCAGGATTCATCTCCTATAAATTCACTCAACAAGGGAAAATGAAGAGTAGTTTTATGTTCCATTATTTTATTTTTTTGTAAAATAAATAATGTATATCATAATGTTACCATAATTTCTTCCAAAATAAGTATCTTAAGCATGGGAACAAGATGGTTCCATGAATCTACATGAATCTACACATGCTTCTGAGTGGTGATCCAAAAGAAACTAATGAACATGACATTGATTGGATAAAAATCCTGGCCATGCACATTCCATCCAAGCTTGAATTTGATGCCTCTATTTTTCTTCTTAATAATTATTGCTAACACAATAATTCTACAACGCTCTTGTTTTTTCCTAGGACTTTGGTTCTTCACCATCTACCATTTCCCCATTTTAAAAATTTTCAATATGTTGTTCTTCTAGATTTGTAAAATCAGTATGTGAAAAAGGGTGTTGTTCCTCTACACTGGGAGTACCATCAGGTTGAGAAAATTGCTGTTCCTCAAGATTGGGAGCATCATCATGTGTAGAAGTCATTATCTATAGAAGTGGTTCAATATTTAATTTATATTATTTAAATTTAGTTGTGAAAATATAACAATATGTGGTAACACAATATATATTACAAAAAATATATAACATGATTGTTGAACTCTCTTTTTTTATGATTGAAGGGATTTGAAACCTATATCAAGTGTCCAAATCCCTTCATTATGGTCTCCTATGACAAAAAATACCTCATCTACACTAGGACCACTATGAAATGATTATGACATCTCAATGAAAGGTTCATCCTTATAGGAATCTTCATCTGTCCCTTCAATGGTTTTGGTCAATAAAATAATAGTTGACCACTTTTTGTTTGTGGGATCTGGAACATAAAATACTTTTCTTATATGTGATTCCAATATAAATAGTTCATATTTGTACCATTACTTATTGAAATGTAATTTCATAAATATAAATTCATATATTTTAAGATCACCCCTATTATCAACCCACTTTCATTAAAAAATTGGTACTTGGAATGTTTTATAATCCATCTTCCATATTTGTTTGATGATTCCAAAGTATGACATATTCAGATAAATTGGATTTCTCTCCTTGTTACTAGATACATGCATTTCTTCATTCATAAATGTTACTCCACTATTTTTAATGGTACTATATTCATCATGTTCATTTGTATAGAATATATATATCTATTAATTACATAACCATTGTAAGATAATACATGCACATTTGTTCCTTTGGGTAGCCATTGAAGTCTTTCTAAAATTGAATCTATATTTTAATTTTACTTCTTAAAAATATAGTCTCAAAACCATCCTATAAACTATTGATTATATTCATTTGATATCCATATTTTAGACCTTTATGGTTTCAAATGAATAATAATTTCATTTTGGGTTTCAAAATATGGGTAAACCTCAAAACTATTATAAAAAGCATAAGGCTGGGTCTACTCTAAATCTGTATTAATGATTGTGATAATATCTATTCCATAAATTCCTTCACCCATAAGTTTCCCAATGTGATGATATTTCGATAGAACAATGCTTTCCACACTGAACATGTAGTTAGTAGAAAATTCAATGGATTCGCCAACAATATACTTCTCTACAATACAACCTTCTTGCTGACTTTGATTTTTGACACACCCTTTCAAAATCTTCATATACCATTCAATGGGGTACATCAATATTTGATGTACATGACTAAATAGTTGAATTTATCTTACCAAGTGAACCATCAAGTAAACAACGGGAAGAACATTTCCAATTCACATAATATGACAGTAATTTCCTTTTCCCTAGTTGGTAATTTTATAGGGTCTCTAACATTTATACATATAGATTTGAAAAATAAACTAATATTGATTAAGGAATAATGAATATTATTAAGAAAAATGAAATTTAAATCTACAAGAATTAGATCTTGCATCAAAACATGAAATTCATGTGATTTTAGACTCCTTAACTTTAAATCAGTCATTGAAACAATATTATTAATATTAAATAAATGACCATATAGAACCTTTACATCATTAAAGAAGATTCAAAACTGATATCTCTCTTTCCTGGAAAGAGTCTAAGTATCTAGAGGAACAAAAGTATGTTTTTCAACCTTCACTAGTGCTTACTCTTCCCGTATTACCATGTCAAACTTGTAAAATCTAACCTCAATTTCATAATTTTTTGGGTGTATTTAGTAATGTTTCAATGACACAATCACATGATTTTTTCAACATGAATAACATTAATAAATTAACTAACATACATAAAACTCCAGTATGGTAATTAAAAAAAACCAATCTCTTTTTTTCAATTGATTTTCAAAAGGTTTTTTGAAAAAGGTTTACCAAAAGTAGTTTCTATATCTTTTACTTTCTCAAATGATTGATAACCTATTATTGGAGATAGGTTTTTATGTTCTTATGAACTCCCATTGAATGATGTCATACAAGATCACTATTTTTTCATCAGCTTAGAAATCTATGATGTATTTGAAACAAAGTATGTGACAAATGTTTCAACCTAATTAACTATGTACCTTATTCACAAATGGGACACCACTTATTTCCTTTAATTCTATATCCTAAAAAATTTACATAAATAGAAAATTAATTTATCATACCATACAACATGGTTATCAATTTTAAATCATCATTTCTATAAGAATCATACACCGTAACACTATAATCCCATAATAATTTCAAATATTTAATCAATGGAATCAAATAAACATCAATATCATTACATGGTTGTTTTGGTCATGGAATAAGCATAGATAACATAATTTATTTTCATTTCATGCATAACCACAGTGGTGAGTTATAATTTATCAACATAACTAGCCATGTCCTGTGAGTGATGCTTTGAAAAGAAAAAGGATTCACTCTATCTATAGATAGTGAAGGATGATAGTTTCTCAGCTCATTTCCGAATTCATGATACTCATGATCAATTCTATTCCACTAAGGAGAGTCTATAAGGTGATTAATTTCCTATATTTATTTCTTTTATATTCATGCCACATCAATTGTCTTGTAGTATCCTCACTTTCATATATGCACCTAATCCTTAGGCATCAATTGTCTGGTATTGATAATCACCACACTTTTTAAATTCTATAAGTGGTTTTGGTTCATAAGAAATAGTATACATTTATTTTTATATGCATGTATTATTTCAAAGCCCATACCCATTGAACAATTTTTTTTTTATTTTCACATGTTCAGATATGAAGCTAATTATCTTCTAAGAGCATATCATTCAAGAGATCAAGTAGTTCAGTAAAACTGGAATCACTCCATTTTTTGCTAGATTTTAAATTATACAGCTTATGTATGGTTGATAATGTTGTATATTTAGTACAACAATCATAAAATGAAATCTTTTCACAACTCTTTAACTTATTAAATTTTTTTAGAAAATCATGATGTTCATCTTCAACTATCATTGTCATTTCCTATATACAATCTTCATTATCATTCACACCTTTAATCACATCCTCAATAAATTTTTCTTCATTTTCCACATTTGTAATCCATCAGATGATCTATAAAATGCAGTGTTATCCAATTCACTATCTACATTCACTTTCCCCCATTTTTTATTCCAACATTTATAAATTCAATCTATTCTATGACAAATCAAGTGTTCTTCCAACTCCCCTAGACTTATTAGTCTTAAATAACAATAGGGTAAACACATAAACAAGATTTTAGAAGGGTAAAATGAATTGTCTTTTGGAAACCTGATAAACTATTTCACCCATTATTTATATTCTTTTCTCATTAAATTGGAATTCATCCATTTTATATTAATACCCATTCTATTTGATTCATTAGTATTAATATTTTAATAAATAAATAAATACACAAAAGGGGCCTTTGAAATAAGGGGAACCTAATATTTTACTATTTCAAATAATTTCAGCAAGTATTGAAGGAAATGGTTAATTGAATTTGAGGAAATAATTACTCCACTGGTGGTAGATGTTATCCTATGAATTCATCAACAATAATCACCAATACATGGCATGGGATCACTACTAATCAAGGTAGTTCAAGAAACAAATATGTATGTTCATAAGAGACGAGGTTGAGTTTTAGGAAACAAAATTCAACAATAACTATTTGAGAGATAAATCCAATGAGGATGAAAATTATTTCCTTAAATCTAAATGTTCTTAGGATGGGGATTTAGAAAATCATTGGACAAAATTTCTTATATTTATATCTATGCTATTATCTAATCTCTACAAGGGAATACTTAATTGTCATGACCGTGAGAAGGCTCAATAAGATGTCCTTACACACACTCATGTTGAGACAGCCATTGTAGTTTCAATATTTAAAGCAAGTCTTTAATTACTCTATGAAAAGAAAAAGGCATTTGGTTTGAGAACAAAATTTAAGTATCTCTTTGCTTCCTGTGAGGTCAAGGCTGTAGGAGTGGGTTCATGATGAATATTATATCCATTATTGATAAATTTATGTGAATTAAATCTATTTTCTTTGCGATACATAAATCATAGGATCTAAATATGCATAAATGTTTTAGATGAAAATTAGATTTTGATTATAATTTCTTCTTATAGATGATATGAACAGATAATGATATGGAATTTATAGAGGGGAAAATTGATGATTATTTTGAGAGGCATGTTATTCACCATGAAATTATTATACCATATACCACATAATAAAATGTTGTTTTTTAATAGAGGTATAAAATTTAAGTTGAGATGCCTCGAAAATTGCTGATAGAGCATGCTACATTATATAAAAATAGATGAATATATTCACTCTAATTTAAAATCTGAGAAATCCATTTTAAAGTTAATGATAAATTTAAAATATCCATTATTTAAATCATTATTGAAATCCAAAATATCATCCTCATTCTAAAACATCATATAAATCTAATTTTTTAACTTTAAAACCAATAATTTACCCTTAAAATCACATTTTTTAATGTATAGAAGAGGATAGGGGGATAGAAAATGGTCTAAACAAGGATGGTCATGTTAAAATGGAAAAAATGGCAAAACCCAAAAGAATATAATATTTAGCCAGAAAACAAGCACATGGAATACCAGTTCAGTAATTAACAGCTGACAGAATCCCAAGATGGCTGCCTAGATTCTCCTTCGCTGCCTTCTCAGCCTTGGATCTATGTTTTTCAAGATCACAATTCCTCTCATACCTCACAAGGAACCTATCCTTTTTTTCTCCTCCAGCTCTTTGATGGTCTCGTGATGATTCCATCCAACCTTCTTCGAGAGTTTCCCAAGAAAGTAGAACTTATGGCCCACCTGAAGCTGTAAAACCATCAGATCAAAGAGGATCACCATACGTTTCTTATTATCATAAAGAGGAGGGACACCTTCATATGCCTTCATCCGGCCAAGAACAGCCGCTCCCTCTTGGTTTTGTGGGGAATAACCCCATGGATAGTGCTCCATAATATCTTCGACGACACTCTGAAGTTGATGGGCCCATGAGAGGGATTTGTGTTCATTCTCTTGTAGAGAAATCAAGGGTATTTCATTTTATGGTGGATGAGGCCACCCGAGAGAGTGATCTACTTGCACTGAACAACAATAACTTTTTGGTTGTTGAGTAGAACATTGGGAATGATCAACACGAGCCTAAAAATCATGTGGTGGCGGGCATCCACCACCACCACCCTAGAAGATACACCATATCCAGAAAACATCCTTCTCTGAATGAATCTTGTCCTAATAAATCATTGGAACACATTTAATTAGTTTTTATAAATGATTTCACCATTAAAAAAATGTAACACTTTATTTAAAATCACTCTCAAACCAAAAAATTACACATTCAAAAAACGTTTTTTAGAAAATAAAACATTGAGTTCATTTTTAAATATACCTTAGAAAGGTCACTCATTATTTTAAAAACCAATCCCTTAACATTTTTAACCAAGCTCTCAAAATTTAAACAATATCCAACCCCATTTGATAATATTACCTCACTTATTATATAGTATAATATATTTAAAAATTTATATATATATATATATATATATATATATTTACATGAAACTATTAAAAAAAGATATATTATTTGAAAACCATTTTCATAATATAAAATACAAATATTGAATATAATAACGGTTTCAAAAATTTAATTAAATTAAGTAATTATATTTCTTAAAATATTTTCAACATGAAAAAAATATAATGAATAAAATTTTATTAATGGTTCCAATAAATATGAACAATAAAATGATCACCATGACTTAATCAAAAAAATATAAGTGGTAAAGCAGTAAGAAAAATTATTGAAAATTATTCAAAACTAGAAAACATAATAATGGAAATGATTATTATAAAAAATGAATTATAAATTAATCTACTATCCTGAAAGACTCACCCTTATAAATCTCTATTTTTTTTAAAATTCACACACTTTCCAGGAAAATCCATAAATAATTTAAAAAAATGTTAATCATAAAAAAGAGATAAATATTCCTAACCACTCTAAATTCATTTATAAATCAATTCAAATTTGTTAAACTTTATTTTAAAAAATTCATCGTCTAAGACTTCACAATTTCTCAAAATTAAGAATAAAGAAGAATCCACCCACCTTAATTATTATTCCATAGATAAATATCTCATCTAAAATTTATATATTAACCCTAATAATCATTCTTTGATAGCTAGGAAATAAATACCTAATTCATATTAACCCATAACATTTGATTCCGTAAAAAATTTTCTGAATTGGTTTTTACCAAGAGAAAAATAAGAATGTTAAGGAACAAAATATATTAGGAAGAAACATACATTCTACTGAGTGCTAAAATATTAAAAATAAAATATAAAATATATATAGAGGGAGAAAACCACCTGAACATGCCTAAATATTTTATATATTTCATATCACAATGTGGAAGAGGAGAAATGGGAGAGATTTTATGTATTTTCCTAGAAAACATATTTTAAGGTACACATAATTGATCCAAATGTTATACAACATGATCATCCTAACTAGGATGAAACCATTTCTTTTGGAACCATCCTACTTTAAATCCTTAGATGTCAGAAGAAGGAAATAGCCTTCTATTATTGAGATTTATAATGTTCTCCTTGGATGGTTGCATGGTATGATCCCCTACCAAAACATATATTTTTTCAAAAAAAAATTATAATCCTAAAACACGCATTTTTATATTTTTTAAAAAAATTTGTCATTTAGGACTGCACCATTTTGAATTAAAATCTTTTAAGGCCAGGTCTATAAATGCACCTTTTCTTCAAAATTGGTTTCCCTATCTTCCCATTGATAACCGGATTTTGGTAAATATATAGAAAATAACATTATTATAATAAATATAAAATAAAATAACTTTAATTTGAAAAAGTATTTATTCAATTTTCCCTTAAAATTTCATGGAAATGGGGAAACTTTTTATCTCGATGACATATTACTATAAAAATAAGAGATTGATTTTATCATTGATGCAACATCAGGATGTTCTTACCATGATGAAGGGGGATAGTTATAGTGGCAATAAAAATATTTCAATCACGCATTATTATAAAAGATAAGAATTTTTTCTGAGTGGTAAAAAACTTGATAACTTGAAGAAAATAATTTTTTCCTAGATGAAATTCTCGGAATCACCTATAATGATGATAATCGACATTCTATGGATGAATTATCACAATGGTCATGACCATTTTAAAATTATTTATTCTTAGAAAATGAGAACATTTTATCTCAAAGAGAAGAGGATGAATAACAATAAGCAAAAAATTATTTCATTGAATATTGTTAGAGTAGAATCTAGAAACACACTAAATGCATCAAAATCATCACATTTTTTGGTACAGTAAAAAAATCATAAAAAATAGAATAGTAGACACTTAAATTGGAAATAAAAAAAGAATAAAATAAAACAAATAATAAAAACAATTCACACATTAGAGTGGGGAAATATTTCTATTCTAAGGGATGTAGGAGCAGTTTAGAGGATGTAAAAGTTTTACATAGTTTATTACATGGGAATCAATTTTATAGTGGGGATGTGGACACTAGTTTTAATGAAAATGTGAGTACTTGTGGGGGAACCCATAATTAAACCAAAAAATCACCCCATATCATGGTACCCTTACCCACATCAAGTAATTCCTTACTTTAGATGTTCCTCATCACTCACATGTTCTTTTATATTAAAGAAGAAGTATATAAGGATAATAGCGAAGAACCACAAGAATCAAGAAAATAATGAAAGGGAAGGAGGAGGAAGAAGAAACGTGGTTAGAGACAAACACCATCGTGGAACACTTAGCACTCTCTGAATAAAGAAGATGTGAAGAATAGGTGCAAAATACCTTATATTTGGAGAGGGTTGATTGATATAGAAATTTGATGAATACCGAGAGTAGTGGAAGAAGTAGGGTTTGGTGGTAGTGGATGCAACATTAGGGTTCAGTGGCAGCGGTGACAACATTAGGGTTCCACAAAAGCTTGAAGGCATGAGAGAGGATAGGCTGTTAGGGATATTTTTATATGATCAAGTATATCTTTATGATTGCTTTTAAAAAATCACTAATAAAGAGTAGTTTTATTAGCAGCACATTAGAAAGCACTTATAAAATGGGACTTCATCAATTCTAAAATTCTAACACTAATAAAGAGTAGTTTTATCAGAAATTTTTTAGCGCTGAAAAATGGTGTCCAATATCAATGTTATAAATAGAATTGTTGAAGATCTAATTTTAATAATATATATATATATATATCTAATTATTATTATAAATAAATATATATAAAATATTTCTCAATATTTATAAAGCGGTCGGTTGGGTGGGTTATCCCTTGAGGGGGCTATGACCTACATTTTAGGTCAGTGTGTGTGTATGGTGTGTGTGTGTGTTTGAATGTAATTGTACCCCCAAGCACCTAATATATATATAATTACAAAAAAAATATATTTAAAAAGTATTTATATATAATTATAAATATAATTCTGTAAATATATATATTTATTAATATATAATTATAAATAAAATAAATATATTTATTATAATTTTATGATTATTTAAATATATATTTATTTATTTCAAATTCATAAATACTTTTTTTACATATATGTATATATACTTATAATTTTATAATTAAATGATTAAATTAAAAAATTATAAAAAAATCATTTAAATAGGTTAATTATATAAATTTCAAACATATTTTAAATGTTAAAACTTAATTAATAAAAACAAATGAATATTATTCATATAAATTTCAAACATATTGAAAATGATACATGTATAGTAAATAAATATATGTACAAATAAATATTAAAAAATGATTAAATATATTGATTACCTTATTAATGACTATAAAACAATAAATGAATAAATTAAATTAAATAAATTATAGAAATTTTAAAATGTGAATTCATAACATTTACGTGAATTAAAAACATACATATGCGCACATACACATATACACACACATCTACATACACATATTTATATACCCACGTACACATACATACATGTATTTATACATGTACATATATTTTAAATTATTTAATATCAATATAAATATATATCTAAATAAAAATATTTAATTATATGTCATATAATTTTTTAAATAAAATATTAATATATTATATTTATTTTAATTATATAATTTTTTTATTAATGTATATAAATATACTATTAAGCATTTTGACTAATGTAAATTTGATAAATTTTTATATATTAAGAATATTTTCTATAAAATGTTTTTAGTGGTGCTTTCTATTTAGTGCTAAAAAAATCTTACAATGCATAAGCAGTTATTTGTGGTAGTGCATTAGGACATATCATTTAATGTCACTAAGAAAAATACCTAGAGGGTGAGACACAAAGTCTATCAATGAATATTAGTTAAATTCTATTTGGATTTAATTTTAGGAATAAATATTATTCTCCAAACTGAGTAATAATAATTATTCAGGTTATATTGATCACAACTATTAAATATCTTGTTATAATTGAGTTAGAATATATATGTGAGTTGAATATTAAATAAATATTTATTTACAACTCCATAGATATAATGTTTATTTATCTCTAATTTATTATTCACAAGGTAATAAATTAATATTTATCTATTCATCAGTTAGTGAATAGTTTAATATAAATATTTATTTAGTTATTTGAATATTAAAATAAATATTTATTTTCAAGTCTATGAGTATAATATTTATTGGAATAAATATTTATTTACTAGTTAGTGAATATAATATTTATTCCACGGCCCGTCCACCGGGTCCAGTGTCGTAACATCCCCCAAGCCCACCTCCCAAAGGTCAGGGGTTGGTGAGTAGTGTTGAAGGGGTCAACCTACAAGTGGGAGGAAATTTCCTGAGTACCTGTACACACACACACACAACCACATCCCAAATCTAGAAAGTAAAACATGCATGCCACTAAATAACCACTAAGTAAAAGTACAAACCGTAGGTCAAATGGGCTAGAATACAAACCCAATAAAAGACGAACTAAAAACAGGAAAGTACAAGGAAACCCTAAAAGTCGTCTGCTAAGAAACTCAACTAATGGGTAGGTGTAGGGTAGCTATTAGAAGCCGTAGAAGCACTTCCTACCTTCCTGATCCCCCTGGGCACTGCCTGGTGCTGGGCCACCAAGTCCTCCACCAAGTCGTCTGTCATTTGCACTAGACACAAAATGTGCAGGGGAGCCTGTGTAGGGGTGAGTAACAAAATACTCAGTAGGGACCCAAAACCAACAAGGAATAACCACAATTCAATACACAAGTAAACCATGAAGTATGATCATGAATCATGATCACAGAGTAAGACAGATCATACCAGGTATAATCTAGAGTTTGGAAAGTATGCCTATTAGTCATATCACTGAACACCTTGGGCTGCTGAAGAACTCCTCTATGAGTATACTGGGTCATCCGAGTCACAAAGAGCCACTTACCAATAACCATGGGATGTTGTGGAACTCATCCCTATGAGTATTATGGGTAACACAGAGCCACTCTCCACCATGGGCCTGCCGGGTCACATAGAGCCGCTTCCCACCTTGGCCATACTGAGGTACTCCTACCCATTGAGTATCATGGGTCTGTCTGGTCACACAGAGCCACTACCCACCACGAGTCATCCGGGTCACATAGAACTGCTTCCCACTAGTCCATTGTAGCCGATCCATATCAGGCCACTTGTCAGTAGTTTTCCGGTCTCAGCCAAATGCGGGTTTCCGCACGTAGTGAACTTTATTCTGGGAGAACCGATCCTTGATCCATTAATCTTATTTAAACATACATTAAATCCTTTTATGTTATTTCAAAATATCCACATCATTTTTAGGGTTCCAACACTACAAACGACTTGTCAATCAGACACCGAATTTGTATGTTATTGGCATTTTAGTAAATAGGGGGCCCTGGGCCCGGCCCAACCTGGTCAGACTAAGCCGACCAACATGGTCCGGGGGTCCCACATGCCTCATTTTAGATTGAATGAACTGACCTGACATGATTTGGGTCTGAGTTGTCCTGGTCCGACCTGGACAGTGGGCCTTGCTGGACTCAAATTGGTTCAGCCGGGGGTCCAGCCCGCCGGGTTGCCCGACGACCTAGTCTCATCCGGCCTGGCCCGATAGGTCAGGTCCAACCTACTAGGCGAGGGTCATGCCATTACCTATCCACTTCTAGAAGATTAGATTTATGTAGTCCAGATGCATAGTGAATCTGAGGCGCTGTCACACGACCGGTCAAACCCTGCCGCTAGGGTTCCACATGCGGTCATGGGACTATGTGCCACGTGGAGCCACGACCCATGGTTGGGGGATGATCCACCGATGAGGATGATGTTATTCATGCCTAAAAAAACCAGAGGCCCTTTCCACAACATGATCTGACTGCAACACTCTCCCCAGCGTGCCATCGTGGCGCATCACCGCCATCACAGGTCACCGCCGATGAGCTCTTCCATGGAACACTTGGTCCGCTCTAGTGGTATGTTCTTCATTTCATCTACGCCTCCAACCTTTGTGGGGTTTTATTTTCTCTATGAAGGTCTCAGAATCCACTTGTCACCATTTTGAAAGGTCATCCATGAATAACGTACAAGGAGGAGGGGCTCAGGCCTTGTTCGTGTCAGCCCTCACCCTCCTCATTAGAGGTTTATAAACAAGGGGGAGTTTTGGGGTTTGAGGTTATAGATTCTAATAATAATAATCTTTCCCGATGAAAAACCTTGGAAAAGACCACCCCCCCCACATTAAAGAGTGATATGTTAATCAAACTGTTCATGGGTTGATCCACATTCATCGTTTTAGAATAAAGGACAGGAAAAGATAATCCACTAAAACGATAAACGCTACCTCATTGGAGTTCTTCATTGAAGCGAACCATTCTTGAGGATTTAAGTTCTATTCAAAGAATTCGATCTTCATCGTCCTCCAGTCCCATTCTTTGAGGTGTGTTGACCTCGCTAGTGTTCCTATGATGTTCATAGTTCATCGTTGGGGAGGGTCTCTCACCATAGATTCATATGATAAATTCCCCCATTTTATTTTGATTTATCCAACGCGTTATCCCATTAAAAGAAAAAACATCGCAACATTTCATTTACACTGCATCATAAAGTTGTTACACTATTTTATTTATAAAACATTGTATCTGTTATGATTCATTTAATGAATTTTTACTCTACATGTTTATGATCCATTAAAGAGAATCATTTAAAGAGATTTTTTCAAATTCTCCAATGCATATCAGCACCACTGTGCTACAACCCAATAGTTATGGAAAATGAATAAAATAACATTTTAAGTTATTTTTTTTTTCCTGAAAAGTCCAAAAACAATCTTTTCCGGTCGTCCTTAGCTAGTAAAAGTTAATTCTATTATAGTAAAATCCTTCCATTTTGATTTCAATGGTGCCCTCATATTTTTTATCTGAGCACCGATTTAAAATTAAGAAAAACACACCCACACATTTACTTAAATGAACTTACAAAAAGTTCAACATTTTATTCCAGGCTCATCAAGCCTCGAAATCTAGTGCTATTAAATAATATGGTCTCAAAATATTTCCATATAATTTTAAAATAAATTAAACGGAATTTATGGGATATTACATTGCTCCCCCCTTTTTGGGATTCATGTCCTCATAATCCAAACCAAGGATAAACAAACAAATGGGGGTATTGAGCATGGATCCGAGCCACCCACTCCCATTTTCTCTCTTGAATATTCTCATGATGCCACCAAATGCGCACTGGGGGAGTCGACTATCCACAAATGACTCGCTCCTATCGATCCTATATCTCTACTGGGAACTCTGAAGTTGTCACCCCATCATCAATGTCTAGATCTCCCCAGTCGATTATGTGCGATGGATCATGCACATACCTCCTCAGTTGTGACATGTAAAAAACATTGTGCACCCAGTTCATATGTGGGGGAAGGGATAGGTGGTACGCAACCTCGCCAACTCTGCTGAGAATCTTAAAAGGTCTGATGAATCTCAGAGATAACTTTCTGCCCCGACAAAATCTCAACAAACCCCGTCGGGGTGAGACCCTAAGAAACACATGGTCTCCATCCTCAAACTCTAAGGGTCTTTTTATTCAATCAGTATACAATTTATACCTTATTTATGTAGTCCTCATACACTCCTAGATGATCTGAACCTTATCAGTGGTAGCATATACCAACTCTAGACCCATGAGTGCTAACTCCCCTGGGTCTATCTGGCATAGAGGTGATCTATATGGCTGCATGTACAAGGACTCAAATGGTTCTATTCCAATGGTGGAGTAATAGCAGTTGTTGTATGAAAACTCTTCCAGTGGAATTTGGTCCTATGAACTACAACCAAAATCAAAGATGTAAGCATGAAGCATGTCCTCCAATGTCTGTATGGTCCACTCCATCTGACCATCTCTTTGAGGGTGAAAGGTTGTTCTCAAGTGCAACTGAGTCCTGAATACATCTTAAAATCCTGTTCACAACAAGGATGTAAAGTGTTCATCAGGTTCCGATATGATAGTTGAAGGAACCTCAAGTAGTTGCACTATCTTCTAAGCGTAGATGAATCCCATTCCCTCTACCAATCCCTACTCCCAGATGGGTTAGTAGTGAGCCTAATTGGTGAGTCGGTCAATGATCACCCAGAGAGAATCATGGACCCTGTACATGCATGGTAGTCCCATCACAAAGTACATTGAGATACCATACCATTTCCACTCCGGTACCTCAAGTGTTTGGGCTAAGCCTATTGGATCCTAATTCCCAGCCTTCAATTGCTGACAAGTGAGGAATCATGAAATGAACTCGACAACTTCTTTCTTTATACTTAGCCACTAGTATTGACATCAGATATTCTGGTATATCTTATCCACTCCTCTATGTAACACCAAGGGGGAGGAATGAAACTCCCCTAAAATCTCATATCGCAATGCCACTGGTACTATTGTGCACCATTTAAAAAGGATGACACGCTCTCCACCTATCAAAAATCAATCATGTTTCTGTCTTGAGGATAACCGAGCACATAGAGCCTCATAGTCAATATCCAAAAGACGTGCCTCCCTAGCTTGCTGTAAGAGTGGGAGAGTGAAAATAATTTACTGAAGGTGAGCTTCTCCATAATCATCCATGAAGGATATCTGCATCGTAGCTAGCTACTCTACCACTTTACTCAGCAGTTATAAACTAGAACTTCTGCTAAGCGCGTATGCCACCATGTTCCACTTCGTCGGATTATAGAATATCTCAATGTCATTGTATTAGAGGAACTTTAACCATCTCCGCTATATCATGTTCAGGTCCTTCTGTGAAAATATATACCTGAGAATCTTGTGGTCATAGTAGAATGCAAACAGTTTACACATCAAGTAGTTCTGCCACAACTTCAAAAAAAAACCATTGCTGCTAACTCTGATTCATGGGTCATGTAGTTATATTCATGCTACGTCAACTGACATGAGTCGTATGCGATCATTTATCACTCCTACATTAGGATACAACCCAGTCCGGTCCCTAAGGCATCACAAAAAACTACATACCCAACACCCTCCTCTGGTAGTGTCAAGATGGGGAAACTCATCAGTCTCTGCCTCAACTCCAGGATACTCTGACAACCCTACTCCATCTACACAAACAGGTTTCCCTTCTATTTCAAGGCTAATAAAGGTGATAATACTCTATAAAAGTCAGACACGAACCTCCAGTAGTATTCCTCCAACCCCAAGAAACTCCACACCTCAGTCACACTCTTGGGTGGATCCCAAGATAGCACCGCCTCTATCTTTTCCGGATCCACTACAACTCCATCATTTGAGATGAAGTGTCCCAGAAAGTGGACCTCCCGAATCCATAACTAGCACTTCAAGATATTAATGTAAATATAGTGCTCTCAGAGTGTATCCCAGACTATCCATAGGTGTGTATCATGCTCCTCCTCCGATGCCAAGTACACGAAGATGTATTTAATGAAGAATACCATGGAACAATATGGGTAATGTTGGAAGATCCTATTGATCAGTCCCATGAACACTAATGGGGAATTGGTCAAACTAAATGGCACCACCAAGACCTCATACTGGACATACCTGCATCTAATGGTTATCTTCGGTACATCCTCTTCCCATACCCAAAGATGATTATAGCCTGATCTGAGGTCTATCTTTGAGAACCACTTCACTCCCTTCAGTTGATAAAAGAGGTCATCAATCCTTAGTAGTGGATACTTGTTTTTCATTTTCACCTGGTTCAGGCATCGTAACTCCATGCACAGCCTCAAACACCCATATTAATTCATGGAAAACAGCACTAGGGCTGCACATGGGGAAACATTGGGCCTCATGATTACCTTCTTCTACAAGTCCTCTAGTTGTACCCTGAACTCATGAAGCTCTGCAGGAGCCATCCAGTATGATAGTGCAGATATCGGTGTTGTCCCAAGGTATAGATCGATGCATAAGTATAACTCCCTACGATGAGGTAGTCTCGAAACATCCTCAAGAAGGATATACTCATACTCATCCACCACTATAGGAAATCATGGAATCCTCTGGCCCACTGCACTGAGGGTGAGGCTAGCTAATTGGTGATTGATCAGATGCACCCTCCTCCAAGAAAGTTCTTCCTCCACTGTAGGAGTTCCCTTCTCTCTGATGAAGGAAAACCTAGTCCCATTCTTGAGGACACACCACACATTGCACATAATACAATCGATCTAAGCATGGACTATAGATAACTAGTCCATACCCAAGATAACATCGTAAGGCCTCTACGCTACTACTAGGAGATCCCAGCTGAAGATCTCACCTCCTAGAGTAAGCTCACACTTCCAACACCACTGTATAATTTTCTAATATATTCATATAGGAGTCTCTAATCATAATGATCGAGCCAAATAATCCACTAGAATCTCATATCCTTGAATGAGGTTCGTGGTAAGGAAGAGTGAATATCACCTGTGTCTATATGAACTACAGTTAAGGTGGAGAAGACACAGATTGTACCTCTAATAATCTATGCAGCACTATGGTTATAGGACTCCACTGCCTAACGATGAGATCTCCCCTGTCCACATACTCCCTGAGGTAGTGGTGGACCACCTGGGGGTGGTGGAGGTAGTACCTCGAACCGCCGTCCACCGCCTGCCGCTCAGCTTGCTCGCCTTCTACATCTGCTGCCCTACAGACCTCCCTGCTCGAACCTCTGCCAGTGCCTTAGAGGTCCCTCGATTGTCTGCGTGGAGGGTCAAGCAGTCATGAGCCATGTATCCCTACCTACTATACGTAAATCATATCCTGGCTCCCTACTGAATCCCTCTGATTTGGGAGCCCTGAATTACTGACCCTAAGTCCTGGGGTCATCCCCTGAAATATCTAACCCTCTTGGGTACCCATGTCTGCTTTCTGCTACTCAGAAATGAAGGCTCTTCCACAGGGTGTCTACTGGTGGCTCATGCTATCGGTGCCAGCTCTTATAGGAAGCTCTCCACAAGAAGGGATCTCTCTAGCACTCCAGCCTAAGTTGGGATGCTAAGGGAAACCAACAATGCCCTGATCTATTATCGAAGTCCATGCTCGAAGTGTAGGACCTAAATTAAGGGCCCCACAACATATTTTTAGAGTAGTGAGATAGGTACTTGAATCTCCCAAAGTACTCAACCATTATCATGCTACCCTACTATAAGTGAAGATGCTCGTGTATGCGCACATACTGAAAGATTTTGGGGAACAAATCCTCCTGGAAAAGTCACTTGAAGTCATCCTAGGTGAGGTTTGCCTTATCATGAGTATGAATCATCAAACTCCACCATATCCCTTCTGATACTTGAATAACACTCTCAATGAAGACCGCCATATAGTTGAGTGGCGTCTTCCTTAAGCGGAATACCTACATCACCGCCTCAATCTAGTCCTCAGTTGCCTGAGGATATATCTCTCCCCTAAACATGGGAGGTATCTATCTCTAGAAATCATGAAAGGTGCTGAGGCAACGTGTGTCCTCTACTGGTAAAATTGGTAGTAATTTCTGATCAACGGGTGGTGGTAACTCTGGTGCACCACCTGACAGGGCCATCTCTAATACTGGTCCCTAAACTGACAACTCATCACAAGGCGGGATGTCCTCACGGTCACACATCAGAATACTAGTTGGCTATCTATGTGAAGGCATCCTGAAATAGATCACAATGTACCAAATTCAATAGATTATACTCGGAGTGCTGAATCTAATAAATGATGAACATGAGGAAACACAAAATTCCTATATGATGCATGAAACTCGTGTTTTTATGTATAGATGCAAAAACCATAATTCAGGGTCCTAGTGTATGGATACGTTGGCTACCGCACCAACACTGGACTCCCCGAATCTGAAAGTCGAGATTGAAACATTTAACACTACTACCCAAAAAAACAACAAACCCCTGATCTTTGAGGTAGAACCAGCCATCTCTAATAACACTTTTTCATGACCCATACCCCAAGGCCCATGCTATGGCATCCCCTAATCCCGACTACCAAAGGAAAGGGGTTGGGGACTAGCGCTGAAGGTGTCCACCAGTAAGTGGGATACATTTTCCTAAGTACCTATACACATTCACACACAACCACATTCCAAATATGGAAAGGAAAAAATGGTTTCCATTAACAACCACTAAATAAAAGTAAAAAATTTAGGTCAATTGGGATAGAATACATACCCAACAATTGACGAACTTAAAATAAAAAAGTACAAGGAATCCCTAAAAGTCATCCGCTGAGAACCCCACCTGATGGTAGGTGTAGGGTAGCTGCTTTAATCCACATAACCATGGTATTACTGCCTCATCTCACTAGCCACTGCC
This sequence comes from Viscum album, assembly GCA_963277665.1. Classification (NCBI taxonomy): domain Eukaryota; kingdom Viridiplantae; phylum Streptophyta; class Magnoliopsida; order Santalales; family Viscaceae; genus Viscum; species Viscum album. Next base: position 1,491,804,156 of record OY728152.1, read on the forward strand.
TGGTCCTAGGCCACCAAGTCCCCTACCAAGTCATCAGTCATCTACAATAGACACAACACGTGCGGCCGGATCCCGTGCATGGGTGAGTAAAAAAATACATAGTAGGGACCCCAAACCAACAAGGAAATACCACAACGAAATCCACAATAAAACCACAAAGTATGATCACGAATCATGATCATGAAGAAAGACATATCACACCAGGTATAATCTAGAGCAAGGAAAGTAAGACTATCAGTCATATCCTTGAACACCTTGGGCGGCTAGAGATCTCCTCCTCTATGAGAACAGTGGGGCTACTGGGTCACAAAGAGCTACTTCCCACTATCCTTGGGATTTTTTGGTACTCATCCTTGATGAGTATCATGGGTATAACGGGTCACACAGAGGGGCTCCCCACCATGGGTCTTCCGAGTCACACAAAGCCGCTTCCCACCTTGGTTATACTAAGGTACTCCTCCCAGTCGATTACTGTGGGTCTCCTGGGTCACATCGAGATTATCCCCACTGTAGGCCTACTACGTGACCCAGATATTCTTCCCACTGGGCCATCATAGCTGATCCACATATGGTTTTTTATCAGCATTCTTCAAGTCTTATCCAACCGTGGGGTTTTCACACGTAGTGGTCTTGATTATGGGAAAACCTCTTCTCGATCCATTATTCATATTTTAACATCCATGAAATCCTCCTTATGTAATTCCAAAATATGCTCCTCATCATGAGGGTTCCAACTCTGCAAACAACTCATTAATGAGAAGCCTAGTTTGTATGTTATTGTCATTTTTGTAAAGAGGGGGCCAGTTGCGTTTGGGCCCGGTATGACATGGTCGAACATACCCGACCAACCCGGCCCGAGGGCCCCACATGACTTTGTTTAGTTTGACTAACCTAACCCGACCTGGTTTGGGTCTGGGTTGGCCCGGTCTAGCCTGACCAGTGGGACATGCCCATTGGGCCTCGTTAGACCCGACCCATAGATGTGGGTTGCGCCCATCCTGGTCCGCCTTTGGCGGACCGACTTTCTTCAGCTCAGACATGTAGTGTGTTTGGTGCACTGTCACACAGCCCGTCAAACCCAGACAATCAGGTTCCGTAAGAAGTCAGGGGACTGTGTGCCACATGATGCTATGGCTCGCTATTGTGGGCCTCTCCACCGATGCGGCCGAGGGCCCACGTCCTTCCAACAGCTGCCGGCCTAACCGACTGCCTCATCCTGGCCCGAGACAACCATAACGCTCCTTCCAGAGCACCATCAGGGCATGCCACCACCTACTTTTGGTCTCCGGATCTGGTGTCGATGTGCAGGAAGGCCCCTTCATGGACCACCATGTTTTCTCTGTTGGTCCGTTCTTCGTGTCGTCTATGCCTCCGGCCTCTCTGGGGTTCTTCCTTCTTCGATAAGGCCTCAAAATCCCCTTGACAACATTTTGAAAGTTTCGCCATGAAGAATGCTCAAGGTGGAGGGATCTGGCCTTGTTTGTGTCAGGCCGTTCCCTACGCATTATATTTTTAGAAACAACGGAGACATTTGGGGTTTGAGGTTCAATATTTAAATAATAATAATCATTCCCCCTAAAAACCCTAGAAAGGAGAACCCTCCCACATTAACGAGCAATCTGCGGATGAACCAGTTCCTGGGTTGATCGGCGTTTTTCATTTTAGAATGATGAATTTAGTTAAGGTCCTTTGTGGAAAAACTAATTGTATAAACCCTATTTATATAACCTAACTTATATTATTTTCAATGAAAGTGATTTTTTTGTACAACATTTCCTCTCGAAATAATTATCTTATGACCAATGATAATTTTATCAAGAAAAATCTCAAGAACAAGATCCAATCATCCTCCTCCTCCATATCGAGAACAATAAGTATTTTCTCAAGAACAATCTCAAAAAAGGGATCCAATCCTCGTCCTCCTCCCTCTCAATATCTAGATAATAAAAATGTAATCATCCAATACTAAAGAGATTCTTGTTTTGATCTATAATGAATGATGCGATACGATCAAATATTTCACGCTAGCACTCAAATTTCTATCTAAAGGGTTTTGTATGAGCCTAATAACAATTATTAGAACAAGATGAAGCAATTAAAATCCTTGTTCAAGGATCTCTTATGCATGATATGTGAAACCTTTTTAAAATACTAAAATAAAGAATACTGTAAAAATTGGTGTACCTTACACCAAAGACCATCTAAAACCTTTCAATATTCATTTGATATTCTTTATAAGGATCACAAAGTGGCATCCAAATGAAATACCACCTCTCTAGGTATCCATGGGCTATGGTAAATCGTTTGAAATTTGGATGAGATTATTCTTCCACTCACGATGTGCTAGAATCTCATATAAAAAAAATAAAGAAAAAGAGAGCTATGGGTCACAAGGAATTTTATCCAAGAATGAGTATTTGAATCTAAACCCACCACCATTATATTATATTATATTATATAGGAAATCAAGGATGATCCTTGATTTTTTTCTCATTTATTCATGGGTTGAAACACATGAATAAATACCATGTCTAGTACAAGTATGTATGGATTTACCATATGCATTTACTCCCAATACATTTCATTTAAATATGAAATGATTTCATTTAATGATAACTTATGTGGATGAAACATATAATGATAATTGTTTATAATTTTTCTACAATTGCATAATGCATAAAATAATTTACCCTTATATGCATGAAAATCATAATTTTCATGCAATATGAAATGGTCTATGTATATATATCATATATATATAAGGATTTAGGGAATATATCTATCAATATCTTACTTAAATTAAATCCAAAATACTTTGTTCAATTTAAACTTATATTCTATCATATATAACAACTTATTAAAACATTTCCCAAATTCCTTTTAGATATATTCCAAAACTCTTTTGGAAAGCCATCATTAACTTCACCATTCATCACATTATATGAAATACCTTGGGAATACCCATCCAAAACACATTTGGATTAACTCTAAAACAATTTTAGAGTATCTATTTGAGTTTAAATTAATCCTCATTCAGTCAACTAAAAAGTGTGACCCCACAGACCTTTATAGCATTTGAAAAAAATATGAATCTCTGGATCCATATATATAAGAAATGAGAATCCTCTAGCAATGAATAAATACTAATCAAGATATAAAGGCGGACGGTGTTATCTCTATCAAACAAATGTATCTTCATACATGTGTCCAATAGTATTCCTCATTTGTAAACATGAATTCTCATATTTTCCTTTTTTCCAAGACATCGAGTGACCATGGGACACCGATCATGTCAATCTCATATAGCCAACTCATATGTTCTCGACTCTCTAGGTCTAGACTGATCTGATCGATGAATGAATCACATGTTATTCATCATTTTCGATAATCACATCACATGTACATTATATATATATATATATAGATATAGATTTGGTCAAACACTCCCATGATCTATCTTAATCTGGGGACCTGATGTCAAACTCATTATATAGGAGGATGAATCTCATATCGGTTAAGCTCCAACTAACAACATGATCGACAAAAAACCCAACCATCCTCACACTAGCTAATCTAATATGTAGAATTTACTATGTTTAGTATCAAAGTAAGAAGGTTTTCATTCTAGATATCTCACTAAACTTAGTTATTGAGGACTCAAATAAGATCCATGAAACCCTAGTATACCAAAGAAATCTCTATATGACACTTCATGTGGTATACTTAGTAGGTATTTTAGTGAACACAATGAATCCTAATATTTTTTTGTGCCTCATAATCATCTTCTGTATCTCTATAAAATAATCACACTCATGCTAACTATAACATTTTATCACAACCTAAAATACTTCACTGATAACATCGGTTATAAATAAAATCAATGTCATTATTTTAGAGTTCAATTATCATTACACTTTATGAAATATATATCTATATATACATTTATATTGATAATCTGAAAGAATTATAATATGGAGGTTTCCTTTAATATGATACATTTTAATCCTCTTAAACATTTTAATAATATTTCAAAAAACCTAACATAATCATTGATTTATCATATCATATAGGAAAAACCAATATATCATTCTTATATTTGTTACACTTTCATGGTTTGGTTCACACATTACATAATATTCAATTCATGTCGCATATCTTTATGTCCATATGATAAAACTCTGGCACTAAAATCTTTACTGAGAAAAATATATTAAGTAAGACAATTTGAATAATGGTGAGACTTTGGAATCATATTCATAACTTTTCAACTTCATAAACATATTCAAACATCTTATATTCATGGAATCAATTGTTATGATGTCAACTTATATTTTCTATATAGAATTATTTATAAGTTCATCATCATCTTTGGAACCACATTCTATCAAAATGTCTCCTTGAAAAAATGAAACTACTTAAATTATTTTTTAGCGGTCTTATTAAACTCTCTTAGGATATTAATTAACATTAACTTTAAACTTATACTTGTATAATATCTTATTTGTTAACTTTGAACTTCTATAAGTCCAAATATACTCCCCCCATACTCTAAGACATTGTATTCTCCTCAAAATATCTTTCTAAGATACACAAACCCTTTTGTGTTTGGAAATAACATTTATTTTCTTTCAGTAGGAATATTAAAAAAATAAACTATATCATATATTTTATTATATTTGTTTGGAACATGTTTATTTAAATATATGACTTTATTAAAATATACATTCAATATTATACACCTTTCAAAATTAATCTCTACAACATTCATACATGATATGAGAATTATATATAGTTTCAAAAACTATTTTAGTTATATCATTGATAATCCAATCATATTAAATTATTACTCATCATTTCCAATATCCCTAGATTTCAATGACCTTTATTGGCTTCTTAAAGATACATTTTTAATCTTTTCAACCAACTTTTTTTCATTTGGTTTGAAATTTTTCCTAATTATACTATATATATATATTACTTTAGAACATATAAATCATATACCTAGTTCATGTTTATATTCCCAAAATTTTGTGAATATTAGTTAGATGTTCATTTAATTCAATCAAATTTTCAGAACATTTCCAAAGATAAAAATAGGATAAATTCACCAATTAAAACAAGAAATTTTTAGTATCCCCTTAAAACATTTTACAAATTTACACAAGTTGTAAAACATGTGTATTAAAAACACCCATCTCATTTCATATAAAAACTATTATTTACATTCTATTCTAAAGATATAAATGAGATAAAAATACACAACACATGAAAATTTTATCTAAAATTAAAATATCTAACTTATCAATGAAATATCTCTTTTTTTACATTACTTGAAAGAAACCATAAAGATCCAACCTTATATTCTATCTCATCTTCTAAACTTTCTTCTTTATTACAAAACTTGTAAATCATACAGTTGATATAATATATCTGTCATAATAATATAATCGATTTCTATAACTAATCAAAATTTATGGAAATATTTAGTCTCATTGAGCCATCAATATATTCCATAACATTGAATATTATTTAACATACCTAGTCATGTTGAGTATATGAGACTGAAATTTTACACACTCAATCATATTGAGTGGAGACTAATATTTTTACCATCATATTCATCTAACACTTTTTAAATTTTAAATTAATCACTTTATTCTTGTACAAGCATCTAGATTAACTTGTTGAATAATTTCAAAAAAAAATTACTAAGGAAGGAAATTTTTGAAACATAGAATTTACATTAAAAATATTTATTAAATAAATAATCTAGTTTATGAACTTTTTTAAAATCACCAATCTTGATTAAGAACTTTTTTTTAATTTACTAGTGTTATAAATAACTTACTTTAAGCTTCTCATTTCAATGATTGGTCATAAAGTTTAGCTTGATGATGATGGTGGTGATATTATAATACAATAAAAGATTTTATTGGATGAGTATCACGGTTTATAAACCATTTAATGAGAATTTTATTATATTAAATCCCACTAAAATTATACCCCATTTGAAACACATCATATCCATTAGTGATCCAAGATCCATATTTCATTAAGCAATGATCCCGATAGGTCATTTCTCTCATCACATGATTATTTAGACATAGATTCATCTTAATCATATCATATATGGTTCTTGGATAACTTAGTGGAAAACCCTTTTTCTAATCTATAACATGGATAAACCCAACTTCATTCCTCTAATATCCTTTCTAAGGGTTTCCCAACTAAGTGTAACACAAAGAAAATGTCAAAAATAGATTAACAGAAGATAACCGAAGAACACCCCACAATGGAATAACCTACCCGATGATGATATAGTATCACCCATTACTTTATTTCCGTACACAATATAATGCATGGGTTCCCTACTATAGAAAATCATACCTGATTGAGTGATCTTGGTCTTGAAAAGTATCACTTTGAATGGAATCAACCACATATTATTTGAAGTTAATTTTATCACACCATCTTATCTCATGGTATTCTCTTTATGTATTAATGATTTTAGTAATTTATTTCAGAATCATATTACACCCACCAAACCAATATGGTTAAGCCATATTTATGTGTAAATTGCTAAACAATACAGATGTTTTTGTTGCTCATCCAAAATTAGATGTCAAGTATATTCATAAATATATGAATGCATCATATGAATAGAGTACATAAACAATTCATATAGAGGTTTATAATTATATGAGATTGATAATCTCTACATGTGTAAGGCCAAAGTGACAGATAGTAAACCCCAATAACCTAAACAAGGAACAAGCCTTCAGGTAAGTAGGTTGTCTGGACCCAAGTCCATCTACCTAGGGATACTTTACTCATGAAATAATCTAATTCATTATAACTCTAAATACTAATATGTAAAAACTATATTCAACAACTAAATTCAAGTTCATAGATTTAGTTATAACCTCAGGTTAAGGTGAAAAACTAAATACATTACATAGAAATTCCAAATGTGTAATGATAGGCTCTGTTTATAAAAAATTTAATAATTAATCTAAAGCATGCACAATATTCACATTTCTTAAACAATTTAATAAACATGGATATATTTGTGAATAATCCGTTTTAAATATAATAAAAATTCAAATATTTAAACATGAGATAACCATTTATGAAAAAATCATAAATAAAAGCTAACTATAAATACTTTTTTATAATTTTTACTTTAACATAATAGAAAATCCATAATTTCAAATATAAACATTCTATATGCATTACAATACAAATTATTTCATATTTATCATTATATGGAATTATTATTTTAAATATGAGATATTATATGAATTATAAACTATTTATAATCCAATTTATATTATGTAAACATTTTACATAATCTAAATATCATATACTTATTATTTATTTAAACCTTGATCATATCAATCATCAAAACACTTTTGATGTGGCTTAAGTAATATACAAATAAGTTCCATTTTATTTTTAATAGTACAAAATAATTAATTATGTAAAATTAATAATTTAAATATAAATTTTTTTGGACTTATTTCATAGTTTAGAACTCATTTATAAATTTTCACTTATGATTTCTAAACAATCACTTTTATTTATAGATCATAAGTTATTTCATTTAATTTTGTTAAAAGGTATTTCAAATATTAACATTTAATATTTGGGAATAAAATGTTTCATAGATATTTAATTAATCAATTATTAAAAAATTATTATTAATTAATTAATATAAATTTATATATTAAAATATCCAAAAATTCCTTTTATAGTTATTTATAAACATATTATAAACCATTAAAATCATTTAATAATTTTTTTAATATAAAATATTTTCTATTTATATTTATGAATAATACCTATTATACATAAGGGTATACTCCCTTTACCCTTACAAATACACTCTAATTATGGTAAATCCATTTATAGAGCTCTCATATAATGACCGAATATTTTATCAATGGAATTTCCCTTCTTATAATTAAATCTTATTGTATAAATCCCATACCTACAAAGAGAAACTGATAAATAATTTTTCTCATAAATGGAGAACTATGCATTAGTCAACAACTAAAGAAATAAAAATACAATATATTAAAATGGTACAATAAATATAAAATAAGAGAATAATAATAGGAATATTTGGATCTACTCAATCCACCAGATTGATCACACTCATGAATAAAGATGTATAAATAAAATATAATGTTGGTAATAAAATATTAATTTTGAAGATGAAAGAATCTATAACATTGGTATGAAATAAAAGTTAATGAATATTTAATAGAATAAGAGATATGTGTAGAAAATAGGTAAACCATATAATCATTATAAATTTGACCATTTGAATAGAAATCTGACAGTTTGAGTAGTAATCATACCATTGGAATTGTCACCAGACCGTTGCAATAATAATCTGACCATTTGGAATAATAGTCTGACTATTAGAATAGTATACTGACCAATGGAAATATAAATTAAAATTTATTCATTTTATAAAATAAAAATATGATATATTTATATCACGGTACAATAAATAAATGTTTTAAAAATGATAAATTAAGTGTTTCTATTTTTGTAAAACGTAAATGTTTATTTTGAAATTATATAATTAATATAATGATTTAATATAAAATTTATTTTATTAAAATGGATTCATAAATTAATATTATGTTTTATTATAATGATAAGTTAATTTTATGAGACAATAAGTAATTTTTCAAAGGGTTATAAAATCGATTATAATATTAAAATCTATATTTTTTAATAAATGGGGATTTTATTTAAAATAAAATTTCAAATATTTAGAAAATTATTTTTATAAAATGGAATATATTTTAAAAAATATACACTTATAAAAATAGTTAGGGTGAATTTTTCATATTTTTTAAAATAGTTGAATTGTTGGTAAATAGTGAAATACGGTAATTTATGGTATTTAACATTAAAAGCCAAATACATGAATTTTTGAGTCATGGATGATGATGTAAGAAAAAATTATTTAGGACTCACATTCACCATTTACTATATATAGTCACAATAAGAAATACTATTTATATTCTTGATCCAAAATAATAAACTAATGAATATAATAATAAAAAACACCTCCCTCCCCCCTTATAAATATCACAACTTCTCCTCGAACATTCTAATACTTGAAGATTTTCAAATACCTGTCAAACCCTTAACTCCCAAAAATCCCCATTTAAAATTTCTAATGGTCTATCCTAAAGAAAAATTCCACATTCATTAATGGTTTCTTCAAGGAGGTGATATTTAAGAGGTAACACTCTCAAAATAACTCTTATATTTTTTCTTAATCTACCTCCTACAAACCTCCTTCATAAAACATAGCATGAAAACATCAGTATCATGTATATAGTAGAATTTTATATTGATAATGGAATATATTTTATCCACCCCTTTTCTCATCTTCTCTTATTCAAAGAAAAAGCAAAACCATTGTACATATTATGTCAGTTAACCGCCTTTGTGGACTATGAGTTTTCGTTTTCCAATAATGCCTTCATGAAAGGTCTAAATTCACTTATAAAAATTTAAAATGAACTAATTAGATAATTTAAATTTGGTTTAACATTATATAAATATTATATGTACATATCATTAAATAAAATAAAACTAGTTTGAGATGGTTAGAAAAACATCCAAAATAAACTTAACTTTTTTCGTTAACATTTTACTAAATGAATCCACAACATGTCAGAAAAAATGATATATGGGAACATTTAAACTTATGTAAGTTCATAAATACCATTTCATTTTTTTTCTTTAGAATTATTCCCATTGTATAATAACTTCCATTATTATACACAAGTGAATAGACCATGAAACCATGAAATGGACCCTCCCGAAACAACAAAATTGAAATTTATAACACATCAAAATAACCATAAATGAACTTCATAAAATTCTAATAAATAAAATATATGTGTAATATGTTTTGAATTAAATAATTAAAAATATAATTTGATTTTATAGGAAATTAAGAGCAAGTGAAAAATGCATTCAGACATAAGGTAAGGGATCTCTCCAAACCTCCATATTTCCTTTGGGTCACGATCTATATATCTCTTTTCCATAATTTATCTCTTATTTATTAAAATATAATTATGCTATATTATTTATATATCTTCCAAAAAAATATTTATCTCAATTCGTCTTTCTTTTATGGGGAAATACATGTTTTAGAAGATTCAATTCCCATTTCCTCTCGATAAGCAAACCTGGCTGAAGAGAAGGTCTCTGTTTCTTACCAATTTTTAAGTACAATATATAAAATGTTTTAATAAACCCCTATTTTGTAAAATAAATAATTTTGTAATGAAAACCATTTTATTGAATTTTTGGTTTTATGGATATAATTATGCATTTATCATCTTTAAATACTCTTTATTTTTTTCTTAAATCCACACTAAAGCATCACATTTCTAAAGTTACCTAAATACTATTTTAAATGTTTTAACATTAGTTAGACATCATAATTAAGGATATATAATTATTTTTACATTATGGTTTTCCAATAATTATTTATCCCCTTCTTTCATGGATACCATTATGATACGCCCTTTAGTTATGCCTTATGACATAATTACGAAACCCATTTCTTTCCATGGGTAAACCCTATGTTTATTCCTTATGATTGATTTCCTTATGTGGCACACATATTCTTGCACATTTTATTATGGGTGCATCCAAATAGAACTCGAATGAATTTGGTAATGTTTTGTATCATGAGACATTATGTATGGGATTAAGGATTAAACCTAATCCATTATGGGACCCTGTTCGCTATATGATATTGTATTGGAAGTTAGCCTTGAATCATGTTTATGTCATGATATATATTTTTTATAAATTACTATATTTTCATGATAATATAATTCCATGTTCTATATGTTATTCCTCCATATGTTTATTAATGATCCATGGATTTTATGTTATCATGTTTTTCCTTCTGACTCATGTGCCATGTTTCATTTTCATGTATATTCCCTTATATGGTTTTTTATCTCACACCTTTTGTCTATGTATTTCCCAAGTTCTCCTATATTGTTATAGGATCTCAAATGGAGTTAATATCTCACTATGGTGATTAATAAAAATATTTTTTATTCATGTTTTATGTTTTCGAATTATGTACCCAGTTTTCCAAAGTTACTAGGTTTTTCAATTCTTGGTTTGTATTTAATGGATAATTATTCTTAAAATCATGTAATAATATGTGTAAAAGGATAAGTTATCTATAGTTGTTATCATAGGATGGTCTTGTTAATTTTTGTATTAGTACTATAAAACATTATTAAGAACCGTAGGGATAATAATATCACTATAGATGACCTAGATTGAAACATAGGGAATCATCATTTATTATATACTTTTATATGTTATTTATTTAAAGTTCATAGTTGTTTTTTATATACTCATTATCTATGTAATAAAACTCCTAATTTTTTATTTTTCCTTTTTTCTAGTTAATGGAGTAAAATAGGAGAACTCATGATCATAACTAATGTGATACGAAATGTGTTGATTTCCCTAATGAGATGTCAAACCTAATGGAAACAGGAGCTAAAAACATCATGATAGTACTGGATAAACTTTATCAAGTTATGAATAATAACATGAATTTCATGATATGTCATCCTTCACCTAATAAAGATCATGTTGGGGCTGAATCCTTTATGTAACAAGGTTATCCAACTTTAGTATATCTTATGATACCTTCATCATGGAATAATTGATTAACTCCGTTGAGAATGTATTATCTATCCTCTAATGCTCAGAATATGATAAATATGGGATAATGGTCTATCATTTTGATGGTGAAGATGACTAGTGGTGGAAACTCATAAAAAATGAAGTATAAATAAGAAATTGATTCCATATAATGGGAAGGATTCAATAAAATATTTTTCAATAAATATTTTCCCTGAAATCTCTATCTTAATATAGAGAGGGAGTTTATTGTACTAAAGAAAGAGAAATATGAGACCATCAGGGAATATGAAGAAAAACTTATAAGGCTTTCACGATATGATTTTTGATTTTTCATGAACATTGGAAGAAATTTGGATATCTTCTTTAGTGGATTAAATTTATGTATATGAAAATCCTTAGAGATTCAAGACTTTGAAAACTATGAGGAGATTTCCTATTATGACTTTAAGGTTGATATGGAGATTGGGGACTCTTAGTGGTCTCATGGACTTAGATATAAAAATAGAAAAATGAATTTTAATATGGTAGGATAAATAGATAAATCCCATGGTTGAAATAAAACTCAACATCCCACGTGTCAAAAATGTGGGAAGAAGCATCCTGAGAACTGTCTAGAGGGAACCATGAGATGCTTCAAATGTGGTAAACATGGTCTTCAGGATAATCATTGCCAATGTATATGAAGAATCCCATTGATGCGGAAGAATAAAGGAAGGTTTATATCCACACTCATTTTTCATTATAGTGTTTCAAAAATAAGGAACATGGTCATTATGAGAGCCAAATTCCCTAATCCAAGGGTTATCAGATACAATAAATAGAAACAACCCTCAAGGAAGCAAGGAAGGGAATATTCTATCACTAATACTGAGGTGGATACTTATAATGATGTGGTGATAGGTATTATAGTTATTAATTATAGAATAGAAAATGTATTTTTTATTTGGGTTTTACACATTCTTTCATATCTTACAAGTTGAGTAAAACTATTCAAACCCCACCTCAAAATATGAAGGTTGAGTTTTCTATGAAAATAGAGAGTAGATAAATTATTTCATCTAAACTATATAACTCCTCCCAGTAAATATTTATGGACTAAAACTCCCAGAAAATATCATCTTACTTCCCTTGGTGTAGTGTAACGCTATATTGGGTAGGGATTAACTGTATTTATATAAAGCCAACATCATCTGCTGAGAAAGGGAGACCACTTTCCACATCCTGAGGAATCCTATGATTCTTTAAAAATGTAAGGAGGAGGATGAATATCTTTTGTAATTGTATACTCATGAATAGATATTATTAGCTTATTAAAAAACATATCTATCTCAAATTATTGAGACAAATGAGAGGATCATGCTTGAATACATGCCTATTTTGAGGGACTACACTGATGTGTTCATTGAAAAATTATCTGGTATTACGCCTGACCAAGTGGTTGAGTTCTCAATTGAACTTATAGTTGGATCTCTTCCCATATCAAATAATCCTTATATTATAGCCACCATTGAGTTGGATGAAATGAAAAATCAGTTACAAGAGAATCTGGATAAGGGTTTTATACACCTGAGTGCTTCACTATGGGGTGTGTCATTTCTCTTCATCGAAAAGAAGGATGGATGAATTCATATCTACATTGATTATCATGAGCTAAAAAAACATGATAATGAAAACGTACCCCTGACTATGGATATATGAATTTTTCGGTCAACTTCATGATGCTAAGTAATTCTCTAAGGTAGACCTTTGGTCGGGATATCACCAATTAAAGGTGTAGAAGAAAGATATTTTCTATAATGCATTTCAAATGAGGTATGGGCCCTATGAGTTCATAGTGATTCCCTTCAGACTCACTAATGCTCCAGTAATATTCATGTAATTAATAAATATATTCATTAGTTATTACCTTGATATTTTTTTTTGTAGTCTTAATTGATGATATTATGATATAATCCAAGAGTAAGGATGATCATGAAGATCCTTTGAATACTATGCTGAAGAATTTGAGAAGGGAGAAAATATATGAAAATTATATTAAATGTGAGTTCTGGATGGAGGAATTATAATTCTTGGGTAATGTTATCACCAGCAAAGGGATATATATGGACCCTTCTAGGACAATGTAAATTCAAGAGTGGGATAGGATAAAATTGATAATGGATACCCATAGTTTCCTTGGTCTAGCTGGGTACTACCGATGATTTGTGATAAATTTATCATGATTGTAAAACCCACTAACCTAGATGACTTGAAAGGGACTAAAGTTTCTTTTGGACTATTGAATGTGAAGACTTATTTAAAGAGTTGAAAATAATGATTATCACTACACTAGTAATTACACTAACCACAAGTTTGGAACTCTTCATTTTAAATAAAGATGTGTCAAATATGGGCATAGTATTTTTACTGATGAAAAATGATAATTTAATAGCCTACAACTCAATGCAACTGAAAGTTCATGAGTAAAACTATATCATGCATGATCTTGATTTGGTAGTTGTGATGTTTTAATTGAAAATCTATCAGCATTATCTCTAAGGGGAGATGTATTATATATATACTAATCACAAGAGCCTCAAATATATATTCACAAAGAAGGAGCTTAATATGAACCAACAAATATGGTTAGAGATCATCAAGTATTATGAATTCTCAATCCATTATCATCCTATTAATGAAGATAAAGTGGTAGATGCTCTAAGTAGAAAGGATCATGAGACTTTATCAATGTTGAGAATTGAGAAATATCCAATATTCATAGAATTTAAAAGGATAGACATGGGAATCATAAAGGAGGGAACATCATCATTATTTTCTCAAATTATTTCCCAACCATCCCTTTTAAAGAAGATAGATGCTCAAAGAGATTATATGGAAATTTAGAAGGTGAAATCCATCAGAAATGGAAAATCCTTAGAGTTAAAAATTGATGAGGAAGGAATCATATGATTTGGGTCACAACTATGTGTGTCATAAAATCCTGAGATAAGGATGTATATTTTGAATGATGTGCATATCTCGACCTTCTCCATCTTCTTAGGGAGAACACATATTTATCAAGAGCTCTGAGAGGACTATTGGTGAGAAAATATGAAGAAATAGATCAGTGAATATACATCAAAGTGCCTGGTATATTAGCAAGTGAAGGATGAAAGGAAAAATTATAATGGGATGATGAAACTGTTACCCATACCTATATGGAAAAGTTAAAGCATAATCATGGACTTTGTCACTAGACTTCTAAAGACATCAAGGGGAAATAATGTTATATGGGTTGTTTTGGATCGTCTTACAAATACTGGTCACTTAAATACAATTCAATAGGACTTCTCACTTGATTAAATTGTATGGATATACATCAAAGAAGTGGAGAGGATTTTGGAAGTACCTATATCAATTGTTTATGATTGATATTTTACATTTACCTCCATGTTCTGGAAAAGTATCCAATATGCTTTAAACATTAAGCTGAACTTTTGTATGACTTATCACCCTCAAACTGATGTCCAGTCAGAGTTAAATATTTAGACACTAGAAGACATGTTTATAGAATGCTCAATGGACTTAATATAAGGATGGGACCAACACCTTCCTCTGGTCAAACTATCTTACAAAAATAGTTTCCACTCAACCATCCAAATGGATCTATATGTGTCCCTTTATGAGAAAATATGCAGAACACCTACTTGGTTAGATAAAGTTGGTGAATGCAAGCTGTTGGGACTTGAAATATTTAAGGAAATGGTATAAAAGGTTAAGACCATTCATAAGAACATCAGGGATAACCAAATTCGATAGATGAGATATGAATAAAATCACTAATGGGTCCTATAGTTTGAGGTTGTAGAAAAAGTATTCCTCTACATATCTCTATGTAATAGAGTCATGAGATTTGGGAATAAGGGAAAGTTAAGTACCAGGTACATCATCCCCTTTAAAATTCTTGATCATATCAGAGCTGTGACTTATAAACGATCACTTCCTCTAACCATGTATCAAGTACATGATGTATTCCACATATACTTCTTGAGGAAGTACAAATTAAATCCGTCACATGTACTGAATTTAGATGTGGTATAGGTAGAAAATGATCTCTATTAAGAGGAGCATTTGGTGATGATCTTGGACTATAGAGATAAAGTTGTATGCAACAAGGCAACACACCTATTCAATGTATGTTGGAGAAACCACAAGTACGAGGAGGCATCCTGGGAACTAGAGGTAGCAATGAAAGAGAAGTACCCTCGCCTATTTTCAACTTAGAATGTAAAATAAAATTTTGAGGGTGAAATTTACTAAGGGGGAATAATTTAATGGCCGAGAATTTTATTAATATAATTTCCTTTCTTAAAATTAAGTCATGTTGTATAAAGCACATACATCTCATAGTGAAACCAATAAAGAATTGCTCTCATGAATGAAGAGTGATACATTAGTTAGTAGATAAACCATTAAGAATGCTAAATATTATTGTGGTATAATAGATAGAAAATAAGAGAATACGAATAGAAATATTTTGGATCTGCATGATCCACTAGAATGACTATACTCACGAACAAAACTATAGAAACAAAAAATAATGTTAGTGATAAAATATTCATTTTTAAGATGAAAGTATATATAGATCTAAGAGAAAATAAATTTAATGAAGATTAAATGCAATAAGAGATATTTATAGAAAGTAGGGAACCCGTATAACCATCATAAATCTGAATATTATAATAGTAATCTATCCATTATAATAGTAATATGATTGTTGGAATAGTAACTTGGTCATTGGAATAGTAATACAATTTTTAGGAATAGTAATCTGACTGTTAGAATAGTAACCTCACCTAATTAAATGTAAAATAATATTTATGTATCTTATAAAAAAAATATTCTATAATTATGTCACGGTATAATAAATAAATGTGTTAAAAATGATAAATTAAGTGTAGGTATTTTTGATCTAAATGTTTTATTTTAAATTTTATAATGAATATAATGATTCAAAAGAAAATTTATCTTTATAAAATTTATTCATAAATTAATATTTAGTTTTATTATAATGAAAAGATGATTTTATGAGACCATAATTTATTTTTCAAACATCCATAAAATCGATTATAATATTAAAATAAGTATTTTCTTAATAAATGAGGATTTTATTTAAATATTAGATATATCATAATTAGGAAATTATTATCATAAAATGGATTCCATTTTTGAAATTTACACATTGAAAAATTATTAGGTTTATTTTTTGGTATTTTTCTAAAATAGTTGATTTTTTTGTGAATAGTGAAATATAATAATTTTTGGTATTTAAAATTATAAGAAAAATACATAAATTTTTGATTCATGTATGATGTAACCACACATTATTTCAAAATTAGATGCACCATTTACTGTATATAGTTGTACTAATTAATATTATTGCTAGTCCAGATTCAAAATAATAAACTTATGAATATAATAATAAAAAACACACATTGCCTTATAAATACCACCCCACCACCCCTTCTCCTCACACCTTCTAAGACTTGAAGCTTGTAAAATCTCTTCCAAACCCTCTCATCCCCACTCTTTATATGTCCAAGTTCTTCTTGTCTCAACAAAACCCCAATTCCATGTTCCTTAAGGGGTTCTTCAAGGAGGTAATATTCAAGAGGTAACATTCTCATAATACCTGTAAAGACTCGGAAATTTCAAGGAAATTTTTTTCTTAATTTTCTTTTGAATTTTACAAGAACGCAGTTTTTGACGGCGCCTGATTCCGAGGCCCGGTGTGCCCGGAATTAATTTCCGAAGTTTGGCTCGGGTACGTTCAGTGAACGAGCGAGCGGGAATTTATATCTTTTGAACCGGTGCTCGGAATTGAAATCCGATTGCACCGATGAACTCGCAACGCCGTTAATCGCTTAAGGGAACCTTTACCGTAGTTGCGTTTGTGCGAGAGAAGAAGTTAATTTTTTGGGGTTTTATTAAAAAAGTGAATAAAATTGTTAAATCAATTTTATTTCATGTTAAGT
Organism: Viscum album; assembly: GCA_963277665.1. Classification (NCBI taxonomy): domain Eukaryota; kingdom Viridiplantae; phylum Streptophyta; class Magnoliopsida; order Santalales; family Viscaceae; genus Viscum; species Viscum album. The sequence goes on from OY728152.1 coordinate 1,491,821,891, forward strand.
TGTTAACTTCTCCCATGGGAAGTTGGTGGTGGGCCCACATCCATCCAACTTCCCATGTGTGGATATTTGAAAGGGTGGGGCCCACACAAACCCCTCCCCACCTCTTCAAATTCCTTAACTTTCCTAACCCCTCTAAACCCCCCATTTAAGTTTTGATAACTTAACACCTCCTTAATTTTATAACATCTTATGTTAATAACTTAAGTGAGTTAAATATGGGTTTTGAATTTTCAAACTCTTGAAATTCAAAACCTATATTGGGTTAATAAAATAAGTGGGAGGATTATTTTATTTTGGGGTAAGTTGTTCTTGTGGTGGAGACTTGGGAGAGAAAAGGCTAAGTCTTCTTCTTCTTCAACATCGACGAAGAACGCGAAGAACACCTCCAACGAAGAACATCTCCACCGAAGAACACGGCGTCTTCTTCCAACGACGATTCCCCTTCGAACGCACCTCGACGACAACGGAGTCGACGTTCTTTCCCCGCGACGCCCGACCTCTGCGACGCTCGTCTTCCGCGGGTTGTTGACGTGCACCGTATCTGAATCGAGGTAGGGGTTTATTTATTTAATTGTTCGTGAATACAAACTTGGTGATAATCGTGGATTAAAACCCTTTTTGTTATTGAATAATGCGAGGGGGTCGGACCGCACAAACACGGCCGACCCTCCTCCTTTGTTTTTTGTGATGGTATCTTGAGGATGATACGAGAAAACGTGGTGCCGTCGCACCACAAGATTTATTGCGGAAGATACGCGCGGCGCCGTCGCACCGCACCGTGGAAAGAAATCCAAGAACGCGATGCCGTCGCGTTGCGTTGAAGAAAGTCAAAGGCGCCGCGACTGGAGTGGGGCCGCGGCGGAGGGAAGCGATGCCGTCACATCGCGCCGAACGACATAGGCAGCGGCCGGTTCCGGGCCGCGGCGGAGCAAGATGACCGGCGGCCGGCACCGGGCCACCGGTGTCGGCGAAGGAAGGACCGGCCGTCGCCGGTCCTTTGTGGCGAAACCGGCCAGCCAGTGCAGGCCGGCCAGGCAGTGGAGACCGGGGGAATTAATTCCCACGGCCGGGTCTTCAAGCGGCCCCAATTAAGGGGCCACGGTTTCACAAAGGGGGGGGGGGGGCTTTGCCCCCCGCGCGCGGCACCCGAACGACGCGCTGGCCGCACCGCCGGCCGGGTCGCGCCGCCGGTCGGGCCGGGTCCAGCCGGACCAGGTCGGGTCGACCCGGTTCGGGCTGACCCGGTTCGGGTCGGACCAGGGGGGGTCGGGACGGGTCGTCCCGGGCCCAGACCCCCAGTTTTGAACCACTTTTGGTCAAATGCTCGTATCTTGGGCTACGGGCCTCCAAACGACTCGCCGTCAGCGGCAACGCGATCCTTGGATCGAGACGGTCGTTTCGGTATACTATACTCAAGGTACATCTTCCTTTTCAGGAGGCTTTGTGGTTACAACTCCATAGTTAAGCGTGCTTGGCCTAGAGTAGTGATCAGGATGGGTGACCTCCTGCGAAGTTTCCCAGGGTGGGTGTGAGACGGAAAAGCCAATAACTTCCAGACCAGGCGTCCGATTGACGCGCCGTCTGTTGCGTTGCGTTCCTATTGACGATACGGAACTTTTGGCATCCTCCGCCCGAGTTTTGGATGCAGATGGATAGTGGCCGGGTTGGATCGCACCGAAATCCAACCGGGCCCCTGGAACGGAAAAGCTGATAACTTTCTGACAGAACGTCCGTTTGACGAACCGTCAGCGGCATTGGTGATCGCGCTGAGAAACAGTCCCTATGAGTTTACCGTATGAGAGTTCGGGGTACAGTTGTGATACGTCCGGGTTTGGTTCGCTCACGAAACCAACCGGGCCCCTGGGACGAAAAGACTAATAACTCACAGACCGGGCGTCTGATTGACGCGCCGTCTGTTGCGTTGAGACCCCTATGACATGACGGTCCTTTGAGATACTTATTCATGGGACTTTGAGATACTTGGAGTATCGAACTGTAGCTCGTAGAGCAGACCCTCCCAGTGACGAGCGTGCGGAGTACGGAGACCGTGTAGCTGGCTGAGACCCGACGACTGCTGATCGAACGACTCGGTGTGTTACAGAGGTGCGCTTGGTTATAGCGGCACATGGGAGCGCTTGGTTGTAGCGAAAGACCCATGACAGAGGTGCGCTTGGTTGTAGCGGCACATGGGAGCGCTTGGTTGTAGCGGCAGACCCACGACAGAGGTGCGCTTGGTTGTAGCGGCACATGGGAGCGCTTGGTTGTAGCGACAGACCCACGACAGAGGTGCGCTTGGTTGTAGCGGCACATGGGAGCGCTTGGTTGTAGCAGCTGGCCCACAGTACTCGATGGGTGGAGTTCTTCAGCAGTCTTAGGTTAGTGAGCAGTACCTCGGAGTCGTGACAGGACCACTATACACTCCAGAGACGGAGCTCTTCAGCAGTTACAGTTTCGATAATGAAAATCCTGGTTGAGCTGAGACTTTTGACCTTGTGTTTACCTCATGATTGAGATGGGTCACTTGCTAACTTAGGTATGTGTATGGGCATATACCCGGGTAGTGGTTATCCATTGATTTCACAATCCTTGTGTTTCCTCATGATTGAGATGGGTTACTTGATAACTTAGGTATATGTATGGGCATATACCTAAGTAGAGGTTATCTGTTGAGATCTTATTTTTGGTTATCCTTGTTGGTTTAGTGAGACCTTGAAGGTCTCGAGGTCCCTACTGAGTATCGTTATACTCACCCCTGCACGGGCTATGCCCGCACCTCGTTGTGTTGGTTGCAGACGACGGGCAGTGTTGAAAGAGGCCGAGTGTTCGAGGACTGGACGGTACCTGGAGGTGGACTATACGACGAGATGGTACCTGGAGGAGGACCTCACGACGAGACGGTACCCAGAGGTGGACGTGACGACGAGGCGGTACCCGAAGGTGGACCACTCGGCGGACATACTCGGAGCGGACAACGGGACCCGAGGAGCAGAGGAGCTATCTGTACCCACCCTTCAGGTGGGATTTCCTGTGGACAGCTCGGCGTAGCAGCTTTACTTTTCAGTTGCTGTTTTCCCTTCGAGTTGTACTTTACAGTTGGGCTTGTATTTCCGGCCCCTTTTTACTTTCCGCACTTACTGTTGTACTCAGTTTTTACTTAGTGTTTACTTCTTCCGCTTGTACTCTGTGTGATTGTTTACTTTACAAAGGCAATGTCTTCCCTTTTTACCGGGATTTACGCCTTGGTGCTAGTCGTCAACCCCTGTCCTATGGAAGGCGGGCTTGGGGTAGTCACGGCACGGGCCCCGAGGACGGGTCGTGACAAATTGGTATCAAAGGAGTTCGGTTCTACCGCAGAACTTATAACTCTGATGTTTCTTTCTGTGAAGCAATAGTGTTGAGAGTACCGAGTGTGGTTTTCAGTTCAGGGAGTCCAGTGTTGGTGCGGGCGGCCGACGTATCCATACACCAGGACCCTGACAACTGATTTCTGACTTTGTGCCCGAAAACACTAATTGTGTGTGTGTTTTCAAAGGTTTTCCCTTAAAACAGCTCAAACCAGGTCAGCTCACCAGGTATAAACATTTGACCGTGTCACGATGTTTCTTTCAGAATGCCTTTTCACGGACGACCAGCTAGAGCCCCGAGAGTGGTACGTGCTGATAGCCCGCCGAGCGACGAGGCCTCAGTACAGGGCCCTATCCCAGTTGAGGCACCAGAGGAGGCACCAGCGGTACTGCTACCCATTGGGCCACCGATGCCACCAGCCCCAGCAGTAGGCGATGCACGACCCTTGAGCGCGCTGCACGAGTTCCAGCGCCAGAGGCCACCCAGGTTCTGGGGAGAGACGGACCCGCAGGTGGATGAGGTTTGGCTGGAGGCTGTGGTGAGAGTCTTCAGGCTAATGGGGACGCCGGCAGACTTCATGGTGATCTTTGTTACCAGCCTCCTTCAGGCAGCAGCAGGCAGGTGGTGCAGCCACTTGTTCCAGTTTTGCGATGAGATGAACTTCGCATGGGAAGACTTCGAGACCTTCTTCAGGGTGGAGTTTGTGCCAGTATCTCTACACCCCGAGCGTGTATAGGAGATTCTGCTTTTTCCACGTGCTTTTCGATCAGTATCCGAGTCATCTGTGGGTAGTAGACAGATGATGCAGAGGTCCAGGAGGACCGGACTAGCAGTTGGACGATATTGGGTTTTAGGACCGGTGGTGCGGGGCACCTGAGGTGGGGTCAGAGCCAGGCGTGCCAGAAACGGACAATGTTACTCCTGCGGTGGAAAGTGTCACCTGGCACGTGACTGTCCGACTCCTCGTACGATTGATCAGCGGGTGTTGGAGGAGCCACCGAGACAGAAGCAGCGGTGAGTGCTTGAGTAACAGCCGAGCAGTGGATACGGCAGTAGAGCTCTGAGAGCAGGTGGGCAGAAGAGGAACTAGTGGATACGTCCTTTGTACTTCTAGTTCCATGTTTCTTTGTATTCGTGTCTTTGTACTATGAGCTGCAATAATAAAAAGACACTTAACTTTGTTGCTTTCCTGTCCTTTTGTTTGGTTGATACTGAGTAGTCCTGGTTAAAATGTTGACTTGATCCTCACTTTCGAGATTTCTACTGGAGGGGACCCAGTGACCTCACACTGATGCTGAAAGTGTTACTTGGCCCTTGGAGGCGAGAGTGATAGTTGGATCTCTTAGTAGATACGTCGAGGCCTTACGACGTCATCAATGGCATGAATGCATCATTCTTGTCAGGATTGACTGTATTAGGCAACGAATGTGGTTCATCCAGGGGATGAGACCGGGTTTCTCTTATCGGAAAAGAAGAAATCATAGCAACTCTTGTGAGACTAAAGGAGGTCCAGGACATCCAAGAGAGGATGAAGACTGCTCAGTGCAGTAAGAAACAGGAAACCGGTGCCATTCATAGAGACTCGGGCGTGTTAAGAAGAGGAATCTTAAAGGAGAGATGAGTCTACGAAGCAGTAGACGTGGAGGCAGATCTAGGAGAGCAACATAAGGTGGTGTACATCCTAACATGGTACAACCACCCGCCTTAGTTATTCCTGCCAGGCTCAGGGAGCTGGAGGGCGGAGGAAGAGTGCGCCTGCATGCGGTCAAGGAGTGTGACCCAATGGCTCTAGAAATGATTCAAGGGACAGTCTGTGTCCACTACTAGATGTTGTAGTAACGGACATCGATGTGAATCATTTCTTGCTTTCACAAATCTTGTTCCAGACCTAGAGTTTCTGGTAAGCCGTGGACTTGACCCTCACGTCTGGAGATACCTTGGGAGGAGACTTGATAATCACACTTACGCCGAGGGTGTGGTCAGACCCTCGAGGTGAGAGTTTCGGTTGGAATCTCTTGGTGACAGCGTCGAGGCCTTACGACGTTAGTTTGAGTATGGAATGAGAAATAACTGTTCATACTCAAATTGACGGTTTTAGGCAAACATCGGGATGGGTTTTCCTTGGTCGATGAAAAGGAAACCCCAGGCAGCACGGGATAAACTTTTTCACGGGAGGGTGCGACCGATCACTCTTGAATCGGCCAACCTTACCCCCGTGGCAGCAGTCGTTTGAGTTCCAGTTCTAACAGGAATTGGAAACATCTGGAGTTTGAGGATGGCGACCACGTTCTTATACGGGTCTCACCTCGACAAGGTTTACGGAGATGTGGCCAAGGTGGCAAGTTATCTCCAGGGTTCAGCGGACCTTCTTAGGTCCCCATCTGGGTAGGCGGGGTGGTTTACCACTTGACCCATTCACCGCAGTTGCACCAGGTGCACGATGACTTCCACGTATCTCAACTGAGGAGATACGTGCTCGACCCTGCGCATATCATCGACCATGAGGAGCTGGACGATGGCGATGGGGTGTCTTTCATGGAGGTTCCAGTGGGGATCGAGGATCGACAGGAGCAGATCCTACGAGGACGATCGATTCCTCGGGTGCACTTTCTTTGGCAGTACGGAACCTCCAGGTAAGCACATGGGAGCGGAAGGCTCAGATGCGTGCTCTGTACCGCTTTTGTGACCCTAGTTTGTATTGAAGCTTTACGGGGACGTAAAGCCCTGAGGTGGGAGTAATGTAAAGACCCGGAAATTTCAAGGAAATTTTTTTCTTAATTTTCTTTGGAATTTTACAAGAACACAGTTTCTGACGGCGCCTGATTCCGAGGCCCGGTGTGCCCGGAATTAATTTCCGAAGTTTGGCTCGGGTACGTTCAGTGAACGAGCGAGCGGGAATTTCTATCTTTTGAACCGGTGCTCGGAATTGAAATCCGATTGCACCGATGAACTCGCAACGCCGGTAATCGCTTAAGGGAACCTTTACCGTAGTTGAGTTTGTGCGGGAGAAGAAGTTAATTTTTTGGGGTTTTATTAAAAAAGTGAATAAAATTGTTAAATCAATTTTATTTCATGTTAAGTTGTTAACTTCTCCCATGGGAAGTTGGTGGTGGGCCCACATCCATCCAACTTCCCATGTGTGGATATTTGAAAGGGTGGGGCCCACACAAACCCCTCCCCACCTCTTCAAATTCCTTAACTTTCCTAACCCCTCTAAACCCCCCATTTAAGTTTTGATAACTTAACACCTCCTTAATTTTATAACATCTTATGTTAATAACTTAAGTGAGTTAAATATGGGTTTTGAATTTTCAAAATCTTTAAATTCAAAACCTATATTGGGTTAATAAAATAAGTGGGAGGATTATTTTGTTTTGGGGTTAGTTGTTCTTGTGGTGGAGACTTGGGAGAGAAAAGGCTAAGTCTTCTTCTTCTTCAACATCGACGAAGAACGCGAAGAACACCTCCAACGAAGAACATCTCCACCGAAGAACGCGACGTCTTCTTCCAACGACGTTTCCCCTTCGAACGCACCTCGACGACAATGGAGTCGACGTTCTTTCCCCGCGACGCCCGACCTCTGCGACGCTCGTCTTCTGCGGGTTGTTGACGTGCACCGTATCTGAATCGAGGTAGGGGTTTATTTATTTAATTGTTCGTGAATACAAACTTGGTGATAATCGTGGATTAAAACCCTTTTTGTTATTGAAAAATGCGAGGGGGTCGGACCGCACAAACACGGCCGACCCTCCTCCTTTGTTTTTCGTGATGGTATCTTGAGGATGATACGAGAAAACGTGGTGCCGTCGCACCACAAGATTTATTGCGGAAGATACGCGTGGCGCCGTCGCGCCGCACCGTGGAAAGAAATCCAAGAACGCGATGCCGTCGCGTTGCGTCGAAGAAATTTAAAGGCGCCGCGGCTGGAGCGGGGCCGCGGCGGAGGGAAGCGATGCCGTCGCATCGCGCCGAACAACATAGGCAACAGCCGGTTCCGGGCCGCGGCGGAGCAAGATGACCGGCGGCCGGCACCGGGCCGCCGGTGTCGGCGAAGGAAGGACCGGCCGTCGCTGGTCCTTGGTGGCGAAACCGGCCGGCCAGTGCGGGCCGGCCGGGCAGTGGAGACCGGGGGAATTAATTCCCATGGCCGGGTCTTCAAGCGGCCCCAATTAAGGGGCCGCGGTTTCACAAAGGGGGGGGGGGGCTTTGCCCCCTGCCCGCGGCACCCGAACGACGCGCTGGCCGCACCGCCGGCCGGGTCGCGCCGCCGGTCGGGCCGGGTCCAGCCGGACCGGGTCGGGTCGACCCGGTTCGGGCTGACCCGGTTCGGGTCGGACCAGGGGGGGTCGGGCCGGGTCCGCCCAGGCCCAGACCCCCAGTTTCGGACCACTTTTGGTCAAATGCCCGTATCTTGGGTTACGAGCCTCCAAACGACTCGCCGTCAGCGGCAACGCGATCCTTGGATCGAGACGGTCGTTTCGGTATACTATACTCAAGGTACATCTTCCTTTTCGGGAGGCTACGTGGTTAAAACTCCATAGTTAAGCGTGCTTGGCCTAGAGTAGTGATCAGGATGGGTGACCTCCTGGGAAGTTTCCCAGGGTGGCTGTGAGACGAAAAAGCCAATAACTTCCAGACCAGGCGTCCGATTGACGCGCCGTCTGTTGCGTTGCATTCCTATTGACGATACGGAACTTTTGGAATCCTCTTCCAGAGTTTTGGATGCAGATGGATAGTGGCCGGGTTGGATCGCACCGAAATCCAACCGGGCCCCTGGAATGGAAAAGCTGATATCTTTCTGACAGAACGTCCGTTTGACGAACCGTCAGCGGCATTGGTGATCGCGCTGAGAAACGGTCCCTATGAGTTTACCCTATGAGAGTTCGGGGTACAGTTGAGATACGACCGGGTTTGGTTCGCTCACGAAACCAACCGGGCCCCTGGGACGAAAAGGCTAATAACTCACAGACCGGGCGTCCGATTGACGCGCCGTCTGTTGCGTTGAGACCCCTATGACGTGGCGGTCCTTTGAGATACTTCTTCGTTGGACTTTGAGATACTTGGAGTATTGACCTGTAGCTCGTGGAGCGGACACTCCCAGTGACGAGCGTGCGGAGTACGGAGACCGTGTAGCTGGCTGAGACCCGACGACTGCTGATCGAATGACTCGGTGTGTTACAGAGGTGCGCTTGGTTGTAGCGGCACATGGGAGCGCTTGGTTGTAGCGGCAGACCCACGGCAGAGGTGCGCTTGGTTGTAGCGGCACATGGGAGCGCTTGGTTGTAGCGGCAGACCCACGACAGAGGTGCGCTTGGTTGTAGCGGCACATGGGAGCGCTTGGTTGTAGCAGCTGGCCCACAGTACTCGATGGGTGGAGTTCTTCAGCAGTCTTAGGTTAGTGAGCAGTACCTCGGAGTCGTGACAGGACCACTGTACACTCCAGAGACGGAGTTCTTCAGCAGTTACCGTTTCGATAATGAAAATCCTGGTTGAGCTGAGACTTTTGACCTTGTGTTTACCTCATGATTGAGATGGGTCACTTGCTAACTTAGGTATGTGTATGGGCATATAACCAGGTAGTGGTTATCCATTGATTTCACAATCCTTGTGTTTCCTCATGACTGAGATGGGTTACTTGATAACTTAGGTATATGTATGGGCATATACCTAAGTAGAGGTTATCTGTTGAGATCTTATTTGTGGTTATACTTGTTGGTTTAGTGAAACCTTGAAGGTCTCGGAGTCCCTACTGAGTATCGTTATACTCACCCCTGCACGGGCAATGCCCACACCTCGTTGTGTTGGTTGCAGATGACGGGCAGTGATGACAGAGGCCGAGTTTTCGAGGACTGGACGGTACCTGGAGGTTGACTATACGACGAGATGGTACCTGGAGGAGGACCTCACGACGAGACGGTACCCAGAGGTGGACGTGACGACGAGGCGGTACCCGAAGGTGGACCACTGGGCGGACATACTCAGAGCGGACGGCGGGACCCAAGGAGCAGAGGAGCTATCTGTACCCACCCTTCAGGTGGGATTTCTTGTGGACAGCTCGGCGTAACAGCTTTACTTTTCAGTTGTTGTTTTCCCTTCGAGTTGTACTTTACAGTTGGGCTTGTATTTCCGGCCCCTTTTTACTTTCTGCACTTACTGTTGTACTCAGTTTTTACTTAGTGTTTACTTATTCCGCTTGTACTCTGTGTGATTGTTTACTTTACAAAGGCAATGCCTTCCCTTTTTACCGGGATTTACGCCTTGGTGCTAGTCGCCAACCCCTGGCCTATGGAAGGCGGGCTTGGGGTAGTCACAGCACGGGCCCCGAGGACGGGTCGTGACAATACCTCTTTCAATTTCTTTTCTTATTCTACGTTATCCTCACCACCTTCATACAACATATAATAATAACTATAGTATCATGTATATACTATAATTTTATATTTCTAGTAAAATATATTTTATCCAACTCTTTTCTCATCTTCTCCTTTTCAAATAAAAAAGAAATCATTGTCCATATTATATCAATTAACCGCCTTCGTGGATGATGAGTTTCCATTCTTCACTAATGCCTTCATTAATGGTTTAAATTTACTTATAACTATTTAAAATGAACTAGTTATGTATATTATATGGTTTTTAATATTTTGAAAAGAGTATATGTACATAACATTAAATAAAATGAAACTAGTTTGAGATGGTCAGAAAAAACCGCCAAAATAAACTAAACATTTATCATTGATGTGTTATTAGATGAATCATCTATATATCAGAAAAATATGATATATGGGGACATTTAAACTTCTATATTTTCATGAATACCATTTCATTTCACTTATGTATAAGTATTCCCATTTGATAAGAAATTCCATAATTATTCACAAGTGAACCGACCCTGAAACTAGGAAATAAACATCCCCGAAACAATGAAATTGAACTTTATAACTCATTGAAATGGCCATAAATTAACATATTTTTTTAATTAATTTAATATATATGGAATATGATATTAATTAATTAATTAATTAATTAATATAATTTTATTATCCAAGACATTAAGGGTATATGGAGAATGCATTTATACATAAGGTAAGGGATCTCTCCAAACCTCCATATTTCCTTTGGGTCAAGCTCGCTATATTTTTTCCACAATTTATCTCTTAATTATTCTTATATACTTATCCTATATTTTTATATATGATCCAAAAATATATATGTATCTTAATTAATCTTTATTTGATAGGGAAATACATGTTTTAAAATGTTCCCTTCTCAATTCGTCTTGATAAACAAATCCACTTAAAGGGAACTTTAATGTTTCTTACCCATTTTGAAGTACACACTATAATTGTTTTCAATCAAAACATATTTTTTAAAATTTCTCACTTTATCATGAAATTGTTTTAGTTCATTTCTAGTTTAATGGAAATAATTATTCATTTATCCTCTTTAACGACTCTTTATTCTTTTCCTTAAAATTGCACTAAAGTGGAACATTTCTAAAATTACCTAAACACTCTTTTTAATGTTTTCATTTCATTTGGACATATTTATTTATGATATATTAATATATTTACATTATTATTATCTAAGAATGATTTAATCCCTTTTTAATGGACACCATTATGATGCACCCTTTAGTTATGCCTTATGACATGATTATGAAACCTATTTCTTTCTATGGGTAATTTTTATGTTTGATTTCTCTATGTAGAACACATATGTATGTATATGTTATGATGGGTGCTTCTAGATAGAGGTACAATTAATTGGATAATGTTTTTTATCATGATATGTTATGTATGATATTAGGGAGTAAACCTAATCCATTATGGGACTATGTCATCCATGTGATATCGTATTGGAAGTTAGCCTTAACTCATGTTTATGTCATGATATATGTGGATGGAACATTATAATATTTCTATGATCATTTGATTCCATTATTTATATGTTATGACTATATGTTTATTCAAAATACATGTCTTTTATGTAATAATGTTATGCCTTCTAACTCATGTGCCACATTCTATTTTCATATTTATTCCCTTACAAGGGGTTTTAACAAACCCCTTTTGTCTATGTACTTCTCGGTTTATCATATGTAATTATAGGATCTCAAAGGGAGTTAGGATCTCTTTTGAGATATTTATAAAAATATATTTTTTCTAGTTTCGTGTTTTCTATTTATGTACTTAGACTTAAAAAGAAACTAGAATTTCTGATCCTTGGTTTGTATTTAATGAATAATTATGCTTAAAATATTGTAATAAAATGCATAAAATGCTCAGGTTGTTATATGTCATGTGCAGGTATCCGAGTGAAGACCTTTTTTCAAGCCTTTAAAACATGAAATTACCTTTATGTATACTTCTTCGTATAAAGGTAATCCCTATGTTTCATTTACATAGACTTAAAAAAATATCCACTACACATACACCGTCTCTCGCATAAGGGTGAGGAGTTGATTGCCTTTACACAACCCTTTTAAAAATTACATAACATTTACACGTAAAACATTTACTATTACATGAAATTTTCAAAACCCACATTAAATTTACATGTAAGGTAAATTGATATCACACCCTTAAATATCACCATTAGATAAACTATTTACAAAAGGGATACACTCCCAACTACATTTATGTGAACCATTCACATAGATTTAAGTCTTGGGTTCAAATAATTATAATTGGGAATTTCTAGGTGGCCCTTAAGTAGACTGATCAACATAAGGGTGGGGAGATATTACCATTATTCAAACCATTCTACATAATGGTAAAGCCTTGGTTACCTTTATGCAACCCTACTATGTAAGGTTAAAACCGATTTGCTAGATTTTTATAAAACCTGAAAAACACTACTCGGTTTTTGGTTTCTTATTTATTTCAATGTAATATTTCATAAATATTAAGAATAAACTCCCTTTGATACCACTTAAGGTTTTTAAAGAGTCTAATAACTATTATTAGAACAAATGAAAACAATTAAAACCCTTGTCTTGGGATCTCTCATTCATGATATATGAAACCTGTGTAAAATACTAAAATGAAGAATGTTATAAATCATGATGTACCTTACACTAAAGTTAATATATAAAATTTAAAACTTCATATAATATTCTTGATAAATATCACAAATTATAAGCTTAATGAAACTTCACATATGTGGATATCTATGGGTTGTGCTGAATCATCCATCATTTAGATGAGATTATTCTTCCATTATCAATGTGTTACCATCTCGTTTACAAAGAAAAAAGAAGAAGTGTGGTACGTGTCTTGATTAGTTTTAAAAAAAAACATTATGATATGAATCCACAACCACTACCATTGTATGGTATTATATTATATACACAATTAATTAAGATTCTTCATTACTGTCTCATTTATCCATGTGTTGAGATGTATGAATAAATACCATGGTTGATACAAGTATGTATAAACACATAATATGAATTTACTCCCTATACATTTCATATAAATAAAAAACAATCTCATTTAATGATAGATTATGTAGGTGGAATGAAAAATGATAATTTTTTATCATTTTGTTTCAATTGCATATTGCATAAAATAATATACCCTTATGTGCATGAAAATCATAATTTTCATGTAATACGAAATAGACTATATATATCATATATATATTTGGATTTGGGTAATATATCAATCTTCATCAATGATTCAATATTTTTGGAGCATATATGGATACTACTAGAGGGATTCTACTTTGGATCCTTCAACACAATGATGATACAGTAAGAAGGTCAACTATATCATTAATGAAGAAAGAATTTTCAAGATGAGGTAATTATTTTTTACAAATTAATTATAAATTATATGTTTAAAGATCCAATCTTTGAAGATTTTGGGGTTGCATTCATCCAATTATAAGTATTTATTCAAGGATATTGATGAAAAACATTATTGGTAACGGGCTCGAACAGCTTCTGCTATACCCTATAACCTTCACCTTAAAGATTAATACTCACAATGTGGGATGTATAAGAATACATAGGCTTGTTTTCCCAAATTTTATATGATGGTATGGCTAGATAATAGTGATTAATTTTTTATTATAAGGGTAGGCATCATGGTTACATTGATCCCTTCTTAAAAAAGCATGTCCCTAGTTAGAAAATATATCCTATTCTCTCTTAGAGGGACCAAATAGTTATCAAACAACCTAATATCTCTAGAATTTTAAACCAATCAAAACCAAAAATTCAAAATTTGGCAAGAATACTAATTCTTAAGGGAATTTATAGGGATTGATGCATCAAATGTTAAATAAAATGGACTCACAAGATTCCAAACATAATACTAGGATGGAATATTAAAGAGACAAACTTCAATTTGAAACAAATATTTTGAAAAATTAGTTGAGTCAAATAGAAAGAGAATTAGGTAGGAGAGAAAAGGAAAAAATACCTATTAGATTTGAAATTAATACCAGACAAAATTTCAGGCTATAATAACTAGAGTAATTTGAAATGGAAAATATGAATGAATCTGAAAATGAAAAAAATTAAAATAAAAAAGACGAAAAGGTGGAAAAAAAGTTAAAACTAAGTAGGTTTTTGAAAATTCACCTAAAAATTAAAAACTACATAAAAACTAAATATAAAATAAATAAGTATATAGAGGAATTTTTGGCTAAGTAAAAAGAGAGGAACCCGCATGCCTTACATAACTATACCCATCCATTCCATACCCTTAAAGGATAAAATAAAAAAATGATGATCTAAATTATCTCAAGTTCCATGAGATGTTTAATTTTTCAATGTGAACATTCCTTTTGCAGATAACTAAAATAAAAATACATATTATGTGAAATTTCATAAAATATTTATGGATAATAAGTGGAAATTGGGAGATCTTTCCACTATTAACCTCACCAAAGAATGTAATACTATTTTGAAAAAGAAGATACCTTTTAAATTACAAGACCCTATGAGTTTTATCAAACTATGTAGGATAAGATAAGATAATGTGAAAAAAGTTATGGGACCTAAAATTTAATGAAAATATTATTCCTTACTCTATATTTCTACACTTGGGTCTTGGGAAATTGAAATCCACTTTGGTTTCATTCCAATTAGTTGATAGGACTGCTTCTCAGCCCATTGGGAGGGAGGACGACCTATTAGTTAATGTAGGAAAAGTAATTTTAGCCACTGATTTATTGTTTATTGAGATAGAATGTGATAAACAATTTTCAATCATTTTGGGAAGACATTTTTTTTGCAACTGGAGGGGTTTTGATTGATGTAGAAAAGGGTAAGTTCATTTTCTCAAGTTGGTGATGAATAAGAGTTGTTTAATTTCATTATAAAGTCCACATTTGAGGTGAGTTTTATGGTGATTGATGTGTCCAAAAAAAGTATTTCGAGTTGAGATTAGGAAAGATAATCATAACCCTTAAGAGAGCATAATGTAAGGTTTAGTTGATGAGAACATTAGGGTTAACTTTGTGGAATATGAATCCACTAATCAACTCAAAATTATAGAAAGTCATGATAATAGATTTAGGAAGATTATTTCTAAGAACTAGGGATATTTTCATAGTGATAAAATCTACTCTATTAAAATTGACTCCTTAATTATTAATTGACACTCATATCCCCCTTTTTGTAAGAAATAACTTTTACTTTAACCCAACATGGTCTCCCAATTACATTTTTATCTTCCTAAAATCTATGTGTCAACGACAACATATTTATTACTATAAACAAATTTTTTCCAAGAATCTGAAGTTGTGGTGAATTCTAAAGTATGTCTTGATCCTATGAAATATGAAAATAAGTTTTCCTCATCTTAAAAAAGTGTCAAAAATAGTAATCTGGGTAGAATATCATAAGTGGACATTATGTTTTTTCCAGTTGTCAAAATGAATCCAAGAGATGTGTTTCCAATGAATGGGATTAAATATATATTAGTTGAACACATAGAAGTGTCCTTATTAACCATAAAGGGAAATAATAGTAAGAGGACACTTCCACCTAGTTAATATGGGTCCCTTTCAAGGAAGTCTGGTTAAGGAATTAAAACATAGAGCTATATGGGAGGAAAACTATGATTTTCATGCTTTTAATGAAATATTGTTTTCATATTTTATTTGTTTTAGTATTTATTTACTATTTTTTTATCTACTAATTTAAATAAACATGAAACATCCATTTTTTCCTGGAATGATAACTGCCTACACTTACATTATTTGATTTAATATGAATAACAACCACCAAATATAGAATCATGCTATGTATTATATGATATCTTGGATTATCCTCCATATAATTTTATGGGGTTTTAGAATTTTGTTAGGCCATAGAACATTGCAGAATCATTTTTATGTCGTTGAACATCATTGAATAATCTATTTGACTCAAAACATGGTTGTATCATAAGGGATTTAATTAATTATTTTAATATTTAATATGTTTATCTTGTAGGCGATTGAATGAAAACAACCAAGATATTTTTTATGTTAATGTGGGGGTGATTCTTGATGATCAGATTCAAATATGGTTTTTTGATGACTTCATTGATTAAATAATTCACTTATGTTCACTTAAATATTTCATGTATTTTTATTAAACATCAATACTTTTATTTAATATAAATATATTTTTTTATTTTGAGGACTGAAATGGGACAAACTAAGATGAAATTAAATTAGAAAAAGAGAGTGATCCTCATGTATGAAATTCAGAGGAGAATGTTGGAACCAAATAGTGGTGTACTTATTTTATTACATTTACTTTGCCCCTTCTCTTAAAATCATGCTAAAATTAATTTTAATTTGCTAAATGTTAATTTTTTTTATGACATCTTGTGCATTTAATTTTATGTAATTAAAATGAGAACATGTTTTTGAAATTCAATCGAAAAATATTTACATACATTATAATTTAACATTGATAACAATTTTGTGTTTTAAGCATGGAGGAAATTTTAACTTTGTGTCCAATATTTTATAACTGTTTACCACTCAAAATAACCTAATTAGTTTTTTTTTTCAAAATTGTTTGTATTAAATAATTTTATTTCATAATTGATAGGAAATTTTTTCTGGATACTTTTATAGAATTTTTCATGATTTTTATAATCAATTATTTTCTTGTCTCATTGAGTTTATTGAGTGGTATTACTTCATTCCATTTTCTTTATAATTCTTTGTGATGAAATTCAAGAGTCATTTAATGTTTTCAAATTCAATTCGAGATTTTTAATGAGAATCAATTTTTCAAAATTTGATTTTCAAGAATGCTAAAAGTAGGGACATTGAACCATGATTTGATCCATGGGTATATATAAAAATAATCCTGATAAATTATCATTTATTAACCATTAATTTACCTATTCTCTTGATAAAAAACCATTGTTATGAAAAAGACAAGTGTTCTTGAATTTAATGGAAAATCCTATGGGACTCCAAAAATAAAAGGTAGTATGGTGACTAATTTGAATTATATTTTTAATTGTTTAATATATTTTTTCTTGTGGATTAATTATTTTCATTTACCACATTTCTCCTTTGTACATTTATCAGACTCTATAAACAAAGAGAAGGGATAAGGGGTGCTTAGTATCTCTTCTTGGAAAAAGATCAAGGTTGAGATGATATGCAATTAAATACTGGAATATGAGGAAAAATAATTTAAATTCATGACTGTAAAATAAATTCATTCATCAAATACAAAGTGTGGGTGTAAATTATTGGGATAATTATTGCGTTTCATGAGAAATCAATCATGATGAAATGCATATTTTTGAAGGATATATTGAAAAGATGGGTCAAGTTCTTTAATTCATTGTATTTATATCATCTTTGATTATTAATTATAAAACTAGAAACTATAAATTTTCTTTCTATTCAAATTGTGAGTATGATAATTTTTCTTTAACTTATTGAATTTCATAGATATATGATCATTTTAAAATTATCTATTATGCGATTGGAATTCATTTTATCCTCAAACTTTCTATTGGTGAATATGATTCATTGATTCATAGATGATAAGTAATTGTTTATGTGTGGGGATTTTATATGACTCTTTTTCATATGTATCATAAATTATTTTCACATTTTTAATCATTTTTAATCCCAAATTAGATTAAAATTGATCAGTGATTTGTTCTTAAAATTATAAAGGGTTCTTTTTTGTGAGAAAAATTAGATTTTGTACACTTTAAATGATAATTATTCTATTATTTAATTTTAAAATATTTTGTGTACAATTTTGGGGTTCTATTTTAATATCTTCAAATATTTACCCAAATTTAAAAATATATGTCAGGTTGAAATAATTAGGAAATATTCCTTTATTGAATTAAGAAAAAAAATTGGAATTCAAAAATTATAATTTTACATTCCATTAAATTTAAATGAATCTAAAATTAGAATTTTTGGAATACAAAATAATTGGGAATTCTTTTTAGCTGGGCTACCTAAAACCCAACATTAGCTCATGTATGATCAAAACAATTCAAAAACAAAGGGAGTAAGAAATTACACCTATCACATTTCACAACACAGAGTTGTTAAATTGGAACCATTCACAACACAAAGTAGTTAAATTGAAACCATTAAAAACTGCTAAAGGAAGTAGAATCAATGTCAGGTATGAAGGAAAAAAAAGAAGAAAACCAATCTAGGGATCGATCAAAGTCATTAGAATGTGAAAGGCTGGTGTCATGGAAGTCAGGGGTTGAATCGGGAAACTATGGAGAGACTATCAAAAACACCACATAGCCAATACAGAGTGATGAATATTTACCTGATATTGGGATTGTAAAATGATTTTCCCATGGGGAAACAATAATCATGCAATAAATTGTAGTGAAAAATGAAAAAATAAATGGACACCAGATGTAATGTGGAAAAACCCCCAAAATGGAAGGGGTAGAAAACCACGGGAAAATAGAAGGATCATTATGGGGTAAAAGTGGGTATAAAATCCCTCACAATTATAAAGATAAAACACTTGGAAAAATATCTCTAGAATATGGTGGGGAAAACACCTCACTAAATACCGCAAATAAAATATGAACTCATGATGAGATACAAAGATGATGGGATTTGCTCTGCTGGTGAGATGATGAAAGTGATGAATAAATGGGAGGAGTATCCTTCCTTTTATAGGCTTCTAATAACCCTCATTCCACATGCAATTCCCCTCTCTTGCTGGATGAGTTGGTGGGGGGTTTGACCACCAACCACCAACCCAGCCTACCACCATTGACAAACAAAGGGGCGACATCATCCTCCAAATAAAAAACTGCCAACACATCCCACATGGATATTTGATTGAGAACCAATAAAATCTACACACATCCTTTTTATCTTCTGAACATTTTG
Organism: Viscum album; assembly: GCA_963277665.1. Taxonomy (NCBI): domain Eukaryota; kingdom Viridiplantae; phylum Streptophyta; class Magnoliopsida; order Santalales; family Viscaceae; genus Viscum; species Viscum album. Next base: position 1,491,840,596 of record OY728152.1, read on the forward strand.
CTCACATATCTGCAAGTCTCCTTGAGGATTTTCACCATTCGAACTTACTTCAGTTAATCGCTTTCATCATGAAATCTGCCAGATTTTCTTTCGTATGATTTTTTGGCATATTCACACTTCCTTCCTCCAAAACATATCAGACAAAGTGATAATATAACCCAATGTTATTTGTCCTGGATTGAAAATATTGATTATTTTCAATGTGTAAGGTGCTTTTTCTATCACAAAACAATGGAATCCGCTCCTGTCTATTCCTAAGCTCATCCAAAATCCTTCTCATTCAAATAGCCTCTTCTAAACCCTATGTAACTTCCATGTACTTTTCCTACATCATGGATAAATCCAAAACTGACAATAAATTTGAAATACTACTCACAACTCCTCCTATAAGAGTAAACACATAACCAGTAGTGGATTTCCTCGGGTCAGAATCACCTGCAAAATCTGATTCAATAGATCCTCTGATTGTAAAATCAGATCCTCTATAACATAATGCATAATTTTAGGTCTCCTTGATGTATCTTAGGATACTCTTCACCATTATCCAATGATCATGTCCTAGATTCTCCATGTACCGACTAACTGCTCCCACTGTATGTGCAATTTCTGGTCTAGTACAAACAATAGAAAACATCAGACTTCCCACTACTGATGCGTACAATTATCAAGAAATTTCCATCCTCTTTAATTAACTACTAGGAATCAGCATGGAGGATAACTTGAAATTAACGGGAATAGGGGTAGATATTGGCTTACAATATTTCATATTGAAGAATTTAAAGACTCTTTGTAAATAACTCTTATTTGATAGCCAAATCTTTCCATTATTTCTGTCTCGGTAAATCTCTATGCTAAGAATCATGTTTTCTAGTCCCAAGTCCTTCATAATGATGAAATCATTACCGTATGAACTCTTGAAATATGTACAAGGATCATAATTACATCAAGTGTATCCAAGGATCATGATATAGCGATAAAATCTCTTGTACCAACACCTCAGTGCCTATTTGAGACCATACAAATATTTTTTCAACCTGCAAACCATGTTCTCTTTGCTTTCTTCTACAAAACATTCTAGTTGGAGCATATAGATCACTTTATCAAGATCACTATGGATAAAAGTAGTCTTCACATCCAACTACTCTATATGCAAGCTGTATGTAGCACATACCGCCAGAACTAACCGAACTATCATCAATCTAATAACATGTGAAAATATTTCAATGAAATAAATACCTTCCTTTTAGATAATCCTTTGAACACCAATATTGAAAAATATATTTCCACCTGGTGATTTCCATACCACAAGATCTTAAATTCCCATTTGTTTTTGATTTCATTCCTTCCATGAGGCAATGAAACAAGATCCCAAGTCTTGTTACTGTTCTGGGCTTCAAGTTCCACTTTCATTATCGCCATCCAAGAGGATACATCTAGACTCTGGGTCACCTCCACAAAATAAGATGGATCTCCATCCTCCATCAATAATATGTAGATAATATTATTCTCAGTGATAGAGTATGAGTGCCATATTAGGTCTCTTTTCTTCTGAGTTTACCGTCATGGTCTAGACTCAACTGGTACTTGATCATCGTGCTCTAGTAATGATTCATAATAAACTGATTCTTCCTTGGATTTTCCCTCTACATAAACTATTGTAGTTATTATATTATCCTTATCTATGTCTTGACCAGTTTTCATTTTCACCTTGTCTTCTGCAATGATGAAATCTCTGCTGATGATAAATTTGTGGGTAGTGGGGTCCCACAAATGATACCCCTTCACACTATCAGTGTACCCAAGAAGATACATTTCCTAGATCTCAAATCCAACTTCGATCTTTCTTGGTCATTAAACAATGCATATACATGACTTCCAAAAGTTTGTAAATGGGAATAGTCAGTTGGTTTACCAGTCTACATCTCCATTGGTGTCTTCAGATCAATCGCTATTGAATTAGATCTATTGATCACATAACATGCGATATTCAGAGATTATACCCGAAATGTATTAGCAACACCTAAAATATTCAAAATTTCCCCTATTCTATCCAAGAGGGTTCTGTTCATATGCTCTACCACTCAATTATGTTGAGGAGTGTACGCCACTATGATCTGTATCTTGATTCCTTCTTGTTGACAAAAAGTATCAAACTCCTCCCTTGTATATTATCCACAATTATCAGTCATTAGACACTTGATCTTATTTCCAGATTCAAGTTCCTTCTATTCTTTGAATGTTTTGAATACTTCAAAAATATTTGGCTTCTTATTGATCAGGTACACCCAACATCTCCTTGAATAATCATCAATGAATGATACAAAGTACCTTGCTCCTCCAAGGGACATAATCAGTGCTTGCCAAACGTTAGAATGAATCAATTCCAAGATGTAAAGTCTTTTTGTTGTTTATGTCTCAAACCTTAACCAATTTTTCTTAATTAAAACACAATGCTCACAAAATGTAAAGGATACCTTTTTTATCCCAAGAAAAAACTTTTGATCCGCAAGAATCTTCAGGCCTTGTCCTGACATATGGTCTAGCTTCTAATTCCATAACATTTTCAACACATCCATTGAGGTAGTTTATGAAACAACTATCTCCAACTCATTTTATGTTTCACCCATAAGAACATATATGTTCTTTGAGATATTCTCCTATTTCATTACCATAAACACACACTTCACAATTCTCATCACCCAATTCTCAGTGAGAGAATTTCATTTTATGTCATCAAATTATCCCAAAGACAGTATTTTCCTCTTCAAGACCTTCACATGATGTAATCCTTGGACGGTCCATACTATGACATCATGCATCTTTAGTTTAATAGTACCGAATCCAAGGATCTTTAGGGTGGGATCATTCCCCAGGTACAAAAGTCATTCTGGGATAGTTTCATACTTGTCAAACCATTCCCGTAGAGACTTCATGTGCCATGTTGCTCCTAAGTTGATAATCTATGCATCGTCGAGATGTTCTCTACTTACAACAGTCGTCACAGCTTCATTGACTTGTATATCTCTTTTTCCAGAAGTACTCACCACATTCCACTAAGAGATCTTTTCACCACTCTTCTTATTCATCCTTCTTGACGTGCCCCTTGTTTCCATAATTGAAACACGTGACATTATTCTTCTTACTCCTTGATTTGGACCTACCATGATTTTGACTCCCACTGGAACCACGCTCCACCATCCTTCCTCTCCCCATTAAAAGATCCCTTGCTTGGTGCGAAGTTGTCTATCTGTCCTCCTTTTTCTGGTGCCGAATTTCTTCTTCAAGAACTGTGTCCACAACATCATTAATGACCAAAATATTCTTCATGATATTTTTGGTGAGGTTAAAAATGAGTTGGTTATATGAATCTGTAAAAATATGGAGTAGAATCTCTACACGTTCAGTATGTAGAATTTTATAGCCCAACACCATGAGATGAGAAAATAGGGTATTGAGGTTTTTGATGTGGTTGGTCACCGATGATGACTCCACCTTCGGAAGAGTGTACAGTTTTCTCTTTAGGAAAATTTTGTTGTGCAGGGACTTGGCCTCATATAACTTCATGAAAGTATCCATATTTCCTTTGCTGTATTTTTCTCCACAATGCATGATATAACCCTGTCTTCCAAAGCCAAATGGATTTTGGCAATAAAATTCCTTTACATATCATTCCATTTCTCCTCTGTCACATCTATCGGATTTTCTCCAATTACCAGTAGGCAATTATTCTTCCATAGCACTTCCTGCTTCTTTATTTTAAACAACAAAAAATTTTCCCATTGAATTTTTCGATCTTGAATTTCACCACCATCTAGAAAAACCATCAATCCAGAACCTCCTCTATTTTACAAAGGTTTATTTAATAACATTAATAAATTTTTTCTGATGTGATAGATCAACCAAAGATGAAATTAGAGAGCATAATCAAATTAATGAACATTATTAATACCCAAAAATGTGAACAACACCAGGCCATAACCTACCTTTTGATACCACTTGTTGGGACCGTAAAATGATTTCCCCATAGTATAGAAATAATAATGAGATAAAATGAATTAAAAAATGAGAAAATAAATGGACACAAAATGTAATGTGGAAAACCCCCAATATGGAAGGGGTAAAATACCATGGGAAAATAAAAGGATCAATATGGGGTAAAAGTGGTTACACACTCCCTAACTATTATAAGGAGAAAACACTCAAAAAATCTCTCTCAAATATGGTGGTGAAAATACCTCACTAAACACTGAAAATAAAAGATGAACTCATGATGAGATATAAAGCTGAGGGGATCTACTCTACTAGTGAGATGATAAAGGTGATGAATAAATGGGAGTAAGATCCTAACTTTTATAAGCTTATACCATCCCTCTTACGACATACAATTACCCTCTATCACTGGATGAGTTCGTGGGGGGTTTTTCCACCAACCACCAACCCATCCCACCACATTTGAAAAATAATTGGGCAGCACCGTCCTCCAAATAGAAAACTGTCAACACCTGAGCCATCAAATCTGAGATGATATCATTTGAGCTAGGATACATAAAGTTATACAAACTAGTGGAAATATACTATGTGGGATAACTAAAATTTGTTTCAGCTGTTTGGAGATGATGTTGTTTAAGCATTATGAAATCAAAGGGCAGAGAACTTTTGAGAAAGAGGAAATTGATAAAAGTTGGTGACTATGGAAGAATATCTTGCTTCACTGGTCTTATGAGGGTGAAGGAGATCTTGTTTTAGAAGAGCTGAGTATAAGACAATAGAAGGTTCTCTTCCCTTTTATATTTATTCACCTACTTCTATCGTGTTAGGAAATTACTCTATTAACATGATTCATAGTTTAATTTATAAAGGGGGATTGTGATTGATTAATATTTGATGATATTTGAAACTCCTCTAACCATTTCATGATTTCTTGTTTGTCAACAGTGTTGTATTATATTTATGATTCCAATAGTTGTGATATTCATTTAATCCAATGGGATAAAATGAATGTTAGTAATGAAATGGGGGCTTGCATGGTCCAGGTTTCTCTCTCTAAGAAGAATAAAATGCATAGGAATAAAGATCCTCTTGATATGTCTGATTTTATTTTTAATCAGAATACCTCAGCCGTGAAACTTTCCAACACTCACTTTTTATTTTATTCCAAAAAGGTTTAGAGTCTACCCAAAATATTATGTAGAACGACGCATTGGGGTTTGTCAAAGAAAACCCTCAAATTTTTAGGGACCGAATTGAGGATTGAAAACACTCAATCATCACGCGGCTATGTTCATAGCATGGTAATACTTGGAAGTATAATAATTTGAAGGAGCTTCTTCTTCAGGTGTGAAGATTTAGAGTTTGGCACATAATTTCTCTCGGTATGAGTTTTTTCATATCATTTTCCCTACGATGGAAATGAAATTGAAGGTCTGGAGCTCTGGGTGCATTTATCTTAAGTTGTACACCTTTCATTTAGAAGATTGTGATCGTTGGTTTGATCTAGGTCAGGTGAGGAATGTTGGTTCCTGGCACAGTGGAAGCATGCAATGGGTGGTGACCAATATCTCTTTTTGTCATGATCAATGATCAATCTGAGATATAAACAATGATAAATTTTGTGATATATGAAATTGAATCAAAGAATATAGACAAGGGGAATCACATTGGAACTAGAGGGAGAGTCATCAGATATTATTTATAATTAATTTAATTAATTAAATTATTATCCTTATGAAATTATTTATTCATTGATAAATCTGAAAACTGATCTACATTGTTGCATCGTTACTTTGTAGGAATTGAGTGCATATTCCATCTAACGGTGAACCACACATGTTCTAAAAATCTCCAGACGTCGTTGAAGGATTCTCTAGGTGCTATTACAATAGATCCTTGTTATTTAATTCTCCTCCTATGATCTATATGAGAACTACATTCAAAATTTTTTCCATAATCTGGTGGATAAATTTTTCTCTCCATTATTTGGAGTGATCTTGTAGAAGAGAGATCTCTAGGGCTTGAGAACATTCTCCAATTCTGTTGTGCACAACCCAAATAAATCAATTTTTCTTTTCAGAAAATAACTTAACTTGGTTTATATATCCCTAGGGTTAAAGTAAAATAATTGAAAAAATGACCTTAATTATTTATTTAATCCGATAAAAAACCCCATGTCAAATAATAATAATAATAATAATAATAATAATAATAATAATAATAATTCTCGACATGTGATTAACTTGCAAATAAAAATTAAAAAATATTTAATCAAATAATATTAAATATTTATTATTTTCTCACTAGATCATTTAAACATGATCTTCCATTGATTAAAAATATTTATGAGGCCTTGAATAATTACTATTTATTTATTAAATAAATACCACTGTATTATTCACTAATAAATAAATAAATATTATATTTACTAAATAGAAAACAAATATTTATTAAATATTCCACTCAAATTATTATATTTTGAATAACTAAGGAAAGAATATATGTGATCAAGATAACATGAATAATTATTAAACCACATGTGGGAATAATAATTACTCAACTTGTTAAATAATAAATAATAATATATTATTTAACTGAGATTTTGGATACACTTGGTGTGTGACCATCTATGTCTCTTTCTCAATGACATTAGGTGAAGCAACCTTAAGTCAAAGTTTATCATCCAGTAACACGGAAAGACACCCATAGAGAAAAAGTTAATGATACCACAATATTTTATCTCATAGATATTCATAATGTGTAATATAATCTCTTTATCATGATATATCTAATCAAGTAGGTTGCATTTCGGTGCTATAAACCAAAGTGCTCGATGACTCTTTTTTTGATTTCCCTGAAAAATGAATTTTCCTATCAAACGCCATGGTCATGGATTTATGTATCCTATATCATTTCCATAAAAGGTAATGAGATATATACTTACATTAAAATAGAAGGTACAAATCCTTTCTCGCATTATCCATTAATGTAATATTACTAGTGACATAACCAACATTTCCTAACATCGCCATGAATATATGCCATCATGGTTTTTGTCAATACATCAAAGTATGTGACTCATAAAATTCATTAATAATAATCTTAATTTATAAGGATAAATATACACGTCCGTTGATAGGAATATCCAATGACACATAGACAGGTTGATTACTTACTAGTGGGTCTCGTTATCATAATATCATACTAGATATTACCAAGGGTGTACACCACGAGAAGATGCCTCAAATTCCATTGAGTATACACTCCTGATAACCTATATCATTTGTGTCCCTAAAATGATATCATCTAGTTATAAAAGATATTTTCAAGAACAATTTCGTAAAACTTTCGGGTTCTCATCATAACGGGAAACTGTTATGAACTTTTAGTGTGATAACTACTTTTCAGATATAATCACATACTATGTCATATAAAAAGAACAATCAAGATGTGATAAGTGGTCTATTAATATTAAAAACAATGAATACATGTTATCATAAAGTACACGGATGTTGGTTCTAAGTCACCAAATCTAATAGACTCCCACTTGCACTAAATCCAAATACTAACAACCTTTAGTCTGTTATCTCTCACATGCTACTCATGCTTCTGCTGATATAGGCCTTTAGTCAAGGGGTATTCCATGTTCTATTTAGTGGATACTTTGATTACTGAAAGATCACCCCTCTTAAGAAAATCCATCAACAAGCGATATATTCTAAGTATATGTTATTTTCATTGGTGTGACCTTGACTCTTTTGTAAGAGTCACTACTGAAGTATTATTACAATACAATGTGATCAGGTATTTATAGATAGGTGCCACATAATGATCATTGAAAAAGTTCCAAATCCAAACATCTTCCTTTATTACATCAGAAGCTACTATATACTCAGACTCTATTGTAGAATCAGTGACAACTGGTTATTTTGAACTCTTCCAGCTCACAACTCCTCCATTGAGACCAAAAAAATATCCTAAATGTGACTTCATATCATTATAATATATCTAAAAACTAGAATCAGTATAACCCCTGATGACCAACTCCCTATCTCTTCCATACACCAGGAACATATCCAAAGTTATTCTCAGATACATAAGGGTGGCCTTAACATCAGTCCAACGTTATTCTCCTGGGTCTTCTTGATATCATCATACCATGATTAATGAATAGGCAACATCCAGTCTAGTATATTACATGCCATACATGATTTATTCTTTCACCGAATCATATGAGATCTTACTCATTCTCTCCTTCTCTTGTTGTGTATGAGGAAACATTTTATTAGAAAGATGTAAACCATGTGATACTGGAAGAAATCCCCTCTAGGATTGTTCCATACTAAATCTATTTATTATATGGTCAATATATATATATATATGTTGACATATTCCAAGAATCCTCTTGGATCAATCATGGATGATCTTGATCCTTAGAATGTAGGGTGTTTCACCAAAGTCTTTAATGGGGGAATACTTCTTTTAACCAGTACTTAACATACTTTAAGACTGGTATGTTATTTATAATAAGTAATATGTCGTCAACATATACCACTAGGATGATGAAAAAATTCCCACAAAACATTTTGTAAACACACGAATCACATTAATTCTTATTGAAACAAAAATATTTTATGGATTCATCAAATATAATGTTCCATGACCTGGATAGTTTCTTTAATCTATAAATAGATCTCTACAACTTTCAAATCCTTTTAGAATCATATAAAGACACAAAAACTTCTGGTTGTGTCATATATACGTATTCATGAAGATTTATATTAAGGAATGTTGTTTTTACATCCATATGCCAAATCTCATAGTCATGGTAAACTTTTAAAGAAAGTATAATTATGATGGATTTAAACATGGAAACTACTGAAAAGGTTTCATCATAGTCAATTCCTTGACGCTGTGTAAACCATTTAGCCACTAGCCTTGCTTTAAAAGTATTTATTTTACATCCCATGTCTAGTTTTTCCTTTAATATTTATTTCCACCCAACATTCTTTACATAAATTGGGGCATTTACCAAAACCTAATCTTGGTTCTAATACATGGAATCTGTTTCTGAATTCATGGATTATTTCCATCTTGTAGCTTTTGAGCTCTCTAATGCATCCTTATAAAAGAGAGGTTCATAACTTTCAACCAATAATGAGTCACCATCTTCAGTGACTATAAAACCATATCTCATTGTTTCTCTTACCTCTCTTATGCTCCTACACTCCTACATTGTACTTTTGTTTCAGGAACTACTTCTTCAGCGGGGACCTGTGGAACCTGTTCTTGCTCTAAATCTTGTGTATCTTGAGCATCAAATTAATTGTAGTCAATATTTCTCCAACTATCCCTTTTTAGGATGTCACTACTACAAAATAGGCATTTAACAATGCTTGATAGGCTTTTATCATCACTAAAAAAGTGCTAACAACCATAGAATGGTTAAAAGACCAAAACTTTTATTAGCGCTAAAAATTTCTGTTAAAGGCACCCTATAACAATGCTAAAAAAGGGTTGTTAAAAGTGATATTTAATGTCCCTTTCTAGCACTATTAATGGGACCAATTAATGGCCATTTTTAGAACTGTTAAAGGGGGCATTTAACAATGCTTTTTGAACACTAATAAAGGAAGTGTTGTTAAATGGGGGAAATTACATTTTTTTGGAAACCTATGATTCTGAACCCTTTTATCAGAGCTTAAATTACCAATTTAACAATAATATACCCACCCTTTATCATTTATTTTTAACCTATCACCCCTTTTATCAATTCTTTTTAAATTTCCACCCTCAAGCAGGCCTTCCTGGATTTGAACCCTGCACCTCTCCTTCGAAGACGGAATGCCTTTACTACTACACCATGATCTTTTGTTGGATGTTTAATGATATATCTGTTTATTTATATATATTTACATATATTTATAAAATTAATTTTAAATACATTTGTACAATATATTTGTGTGTGTGATATATATACTTATATTTATTTAAATATATTATATATTATATTCATTTACATTTAATAGAATATAATATAAATATATATCTGTTTATTAATACACACATATATGTATATATAAACATTATAATTATATTTTTATAATGTAAAAAATAGTTATATATTATTTTAAATACATTTTTAGAATATTCATTTATTTATATATATTAGTATAATTGTTTTTAAGTAAATATGTTGATATATTTATTTATATGAGTGATTTATTATAAGTAAATATAAGAAAACATGCATATATTTATTTATAAATAAAATGGAATTATGAATAATGATAAAATTTAAAAACCATAATATCAAAATGAATGTAAAACCTTGGAATAAATTCATTCCGCACTGAAAAAGTGAAAAAATCCCCCTTAAACGGTCCGAAAATCCATAAAATGTTAAACAATTGGGGTACCCCAACTGACAAATACTTTTTGGAGGCATTATGGGGATTATTTGGAATAAAAAATGTGACATAGGATTCCCCTCTATCTCCAGTGTGTATATCTCATCACTCTCTTCAATTTGATATGTGGTAGAGCTCAAACTGGCACCCAGATCAAAAGTTATGGCCTTTTAAAGTTTGAGTTATGTTTTCACCTTTATATAGATATTTTGTTAAGTTTTTCATTTTATTTAGCTTCAAATTGATATTAAATGACTATTAAAAAGTAATAATAATAAATTTTTTAATTAAAATTATTTTTTTGAGTTATTTTATAAGCCATTTTTACTAAATATCTTATATATTAAGTGTAAATTCCAATTTATCTTATCTAAAACATATTTTAAAAAATATATATTATATTTATATGAATATAAATATATTTATATATTAATATATATTTTTTTAATATATTTTTTAATTATACCATTATCAGTGCTACTAAAATAGTGCTGATAAAGGGGGGTCTTTATCAGTGCTTTTTTAGTACTGTTAAAGACCCCCTTTAATAATTCTTTTTTTGTGCAAACAAAGGGTGTATTTGAAAACATTTTGACTAGAATTATTATATCCCTGGTGTGGGATAAACCCAATTTTTAATTAGTTTGTGATCCCTCTAAAGAAAGGAAGCTTGTCTGGAAACATTAACTTTCTTGTTTGAGGGGTTGTATTGGAAGTATCCCTCTATTTCCTTAGGATACACAATAAAGATACACTTTTTACACTAGGGTGATATTTTGTTTCATGATAAGTCCTTAAAATACTCTTCTCAACCCCATACATGTGTATACAACAACATAGGTTTCTTTCTACTCCATAAATCGAATTAAATTCTATTTTCCACATTAGTTGGAACACAATTTAATGTGTATTCTATAATTTTTAATGAATATCCCCAAAAGGATAATGGAATATCAGATTAACTCATCATAGAACTTATCATTTATACAAGTTACAGTTCCTTATTTTACTAACACCATTCTTGTATGGTGTGTAAGGTGGAGTGATTTGAGATAGAATCCCATTCTACTATAGGAAATCGATAAACCCTCGGTTAAGATATTCACCACCTCGATCTGATTCAATATTATTTATATTCTTACCAATTTGATTCTCAAATTCATTCTTGAATTACTTTAATTTCTCAAAATACATATACTTATACTCATCAAATAGATATATCCATATCTACTCAAGTCATCTGTAAAAGTTTTGAAGTAAGAATACCCCCCTCTAGCTTCTACTAGAAATAGTCCACACACATCAGTGTGTACCAATCCAAGAAGCTCTATGGCCCTTTAACCCTTTCTACAAAATGGAAATTTGGTCATTTTTCCTTGTAAATGGACATGAAATATTTCAAGTGGTTTTAGATCATAATATTCTAAGTAACAATTTTGATAGAGCATTATCAAATGCTTATCGTTTACATGACCATGATAACGATGCCATAAATAAATGTTATATGAGTTCTGTGAACATGATTCATTATCAATTTTTAATACATGGTTTTCATAATTTAATACATAAATACCATTATATAAATTTTCCATAAAATAACATATTTTTTCCTTATAAAAGAATCAACTTTTATTTCAAAACATGAAAATAAACACATCTTCATATAGGAATGATAAAAAAAATTATTTTCTTGGTAACCATAGGTAGATAATAAAAATATTCTAAAATAAAAATCATTATCATTGGAAATGAAATGTGGTAGTCACAAATGTCTATGAAATCCAACCTCGATCTATTAGCAGCTCTTAGATCCACCTCTCTTATGGAAATATTTTAATATCTACTTGGATCCTGCATTTGGATATAGATTTGAGCCCCATAAGATACATATAATACCCAATGTGTAGATATTTAAAGATTACAATTGATAAAGAATGCACCTTCAGCTTCACCTTGCTTCTAGGTATAATTACTCTTTTAGTGGCCTGAATTTCCACATGCAAAACATACTGCCTTCTTTTCATTGTCCTACCTTTGGAACTTCTTCTTCTTCTTGGAAGGATGATGCTTAGGAGATTTATAATATTTATGAGTCTTGGGTCCCTTTTTCTTATTCTTCAATTTCTTATTCACCATAAGGACCGCGAGTTTATCAAACCCCATATCCTTTTCCACTTGGTGAATTGAAGTATGATGTTTCGAAAAACTATTGTAAATATTACTCATATTATTATTAACAACAAAACTATAGAAGGAATTTGGGAGTAAATAATGAATGAGATCTATATTTAAATCATTTGGAAATTTAATCCATAGATGTCTAAGAATTAAATGTATTTGATAAGATTGACTACATAAGAACCAACTAGAACAAACTCTCTAATTTTAGTTGTAAACAAAGCATTGGATATCTCGTACCTCTCATGTCTCACCTTCTCTTGATAGAGATCTCGAAGGTGATATATTATGTTATAGGCATCCATATCCCTTTTTTTTAAAAGATCATTGGACATGGATGATATCAAGAAAAATTTAACATCTATAGCATTAGTCAGATGTTTCTCAAAGATATACAGTTCTTCATCACTTTCCTCATTACTAGACACTTTAGGAAAAGGTTCTTCTAACACATATAATTTCCTTTCATGGAGACAGATGACACGTAGGAACCTTTGTCATTCTTAGAAATTTTTTTCTGGTGAGAAGGTTGTACTTATCAACTATAGATCACAATGATATGTTTGATGTCATTTTTATTGTTTTTTATACAAACATGATAAGAATAATTTTAGTACTTTATCTAATAAAATTTATACAAATAAATAAATAAATAATATATTTATTAGTCTACCAATATTTTATTGAAACCTAATATCCCTCACCATATATCATATTTCTTGGATATCATAGTGTAAATGATCCATATTTCGGTCCTCATTACCCTAACTTGGGTTGGTCAAGCAACTCAAATAGTTTTAGGTAGAAATTTCAAATGTGAACTACATTAACTCATAAATTCTTGATCTGTTGAGTTGAATCACCAATCATGAAATCATGAAATTGGAATTCCTTAACCCTTTCCTCACAATTACACCATGTCCTAATTTGGAAGTCAGCCCTTAATGTAAACAAGGTTAATTCTACCCAAAACATCAATTTAGAATTCCAAAATAATTTAAAGCACCCCAAATTTATATGGTCAATCAATTTGAACTATGGTTTGATTTTAACTAAAGTAGAAGTCTACAAAAAAATAATATATATAATCATGTGATTGTATCCTTTATGAAAAAACTTCCAATTATTATATTAATCACTTGATTGATAATATTAAGTGTATTTACTTAAGTAATTTTCCATGTATTAGATAAAATTTATCCATAAGCTAATTTATTTTAGTTATATATTGCATGCTTGTTAATTTCATTAATTCGTTTGATCAAGACAAAACATCCTTGATGAAATAACCAAGAAACTTGAATGAAATACAATATTGAATTTATATTATCATGATATTTCACTAATGGTTAGTTTATCTAGAAGTTGATAAAATAACTATTGACCTAAGGGAAAACACCTTGAACCAACTGAGGTTTGTGTTGCAACTTTCCACCTGTCCACCTTTTTATCTCTCTTGAATTGGTTTCTCCTCGGCTGTAAACTTTAACAACCTCTATTAGATTGTGAGGTCCATACGATAAATTTGATTTTACTCACACTTAGGTGAGGGGAAAAAGGTTTACATGAAAGAAACCACGATCATATATTCCCTTACATAATAAGAGGAGAGAAGACACACATACAAAAAATTTAATTTAATAATAAATTCAATGAAAAAAATTACTTACAAAGGTATGGTATATTATCATGATTATCCACGTGCATGAAACGAATCACACATTTAATAAAAATAGTATTAAATTCTTAATCATTATTATTTTAGATAAATTGGGCTCAATTAAACTAATTATTATCTTTAATTAATAAAATTTTTTATCTTAATTTTTATATGAATTTCCTTGATATTCTCATCCATTATATTTTTAAACATATTAAATAAATTCATTTAAAATTAACTACATACATAAATGTACCTTGGAGGCAACACAGTGGATACCCATTCGATTCTACCCAACATATATTATACTCATATACTATTTTAATGTTGCGACACTTGGCATACATGACTTATTACATAATTTAACAACGTGTAATTAACAAACTATTACACTAATTACATTATTTTTCAGTCATGTGTTATTCTTTAATTCATGTAGAGTAACAACATGTAATACGACTCATATATGATATGCAGATCTAAACATTATGCATATATTAATTAAACACACACAAATATATATATATATATATTGAAACATATCACATGGGGTGTCCTATATTTATGACCACAAAAACTACATGTCTCAAGGTTTACACATTAAAATAAATAAATTTTAATCTGCGTAATTTGGTATAAGTACACGATGCGTATAGGTGAGCTACATGGCGTGTACATATCTCAAATTTTATCCAAGGTACACACCTAGGGACTCGGTGTGTAAATTATACCTTAGAAAAATGAAGTACATGACAAGAAAAAGGGACTATATGGTGTTTGTACTCTAATTTACATGGTCACCATTCATATAGGCCATGTATGGTAATACACAACCTATCAGTGACTCAAAGGGACTACATGTCGTGTACATTTTCTACATAGTATGTACTCCAGTTCACTATGCACCACCCTGACCTAGTCAGCACACAGTATAAGTAATAAACACTACACATGACATTAATTCACATGGTTTGAATTAATTTCCAAATTAATTCCTTATGCATTGAATGCAAGTACAAGTCGTGTAATCCTGATTACACGACATGTACTCCTATGTTACATGACCATAATCCTTTTCATCTCCGAATGAGATCTTTAATTTTAGTTTATTAATAAAATTAATCATATTGATTATTCATAAAATTAATCATGAGATCATATTGAAGGAGGAAGAGAAGATCTCATGATTCAGATTAAAAAATTATTATGATTGAATTAAATAACTAAATTAAAATTAGTAAATCACTAACTATATTAAAATAATTATAAATAATTATGTTATAACTCTAATATCACTATGTCGGTTTCGGGTTCAGTGGAAGTGTGTGATAGATGGTGTTCAACTTTGGTTTTTTCCATGATCGATGATCAATATGAGATATACACAATGATAAATATCGTGATCTATATAATTTAGTCAATGAATATAGATAAGGGAAATCATGCCGAAATCAGGGGGATGATCATCAATATTATTTAACATTAGTTTTATTAATTAAATAATTAATTTTATGGAATTATTTCTTCAATGATGGATATGAAAACAAATATTTATTTTTTATGTTGTTTATTTTTAGGAATAAAGTATAGATTCCCACTAGTAGTGATCCACATGTGTTTTATGAATCTTCATATGTCGCCGAAGGAATCTCTGGATATTAGCACGATCGATTCTTATGGTTACATCATCCACATATGATTGCTATGGGAACCAATTAAAAATAATTCTCTTTGATCTGGTGGAGTAAGGTTGTTCTCCATTCTTGGGAGTGATCATTGAGAAGAGATATTTCAAGGGCTTAAGATAATTCTTCAATTCCATTATGAACAACCCAAATAAATGAATTGTTCTTTTGAGAAAATAATAAAGTTGGGTTTATATATCTCTAGGGTTAAAATAAAATAATTGAAAAAGTGACCTTAATTATTTATTTAATCCTAGAGAAAACCCCATGTATAATAATAATAATAATAATATTTCTCAACATGTACTTAACTTACAAATTAAAATTTAATATTATTTAATCAAAAACTATTCAATATTTATTATTTTCTCATTGAGCCATTTAAACTCGATCCTCTATTCCTCCATAATATTTTTTGGGCCTTGTATAATTAATATTTATTTATTAAATAAATATATATGAATTATTTTCAAATAAATAAATAAATATTATATTTACTAAATAGAAAATAAATATTTATTAAAAATTACACTCACATTATATTTTTTCGAATAACTAGTGACACAATATATGTGATCAAGAAAAAATGAATAATTATGAAACCACATGATGGAATAATATTTATTCATCTTTTTAAATAATAAATAATAATATATTATTTAGCTTAGATTCTGGATAAACATATTTTGTAACCCTCTAGGCCTCTTTCTCTGTGGAATTATTTGAAGAGGCCTAATGTCCAGGGTTAGAATCTAGCCACACAATAGGGTACCCATAGAGAAAGAAGTTAATTATACATTGAAATGTTACTTCATACAGATGATTAATGTGTATTATAATCCCTTTATCATGATATATCTAATCAAGAAGGTTGCATACCAGTGCCATCAACCAAAGTGCTCGATGTCCCTTTCTTTGATTTCATGGAAAATGAAATTGACTATCGAACACCATGGACATGGATTTATTTAGGCTATATCATTTCCATCAAAGGTATTGAGATATCAAATTCTATTAAAATATAAGGGATAAATCTTTTCTTACATTATTCTTTAATTAAATATTACTCATGACACTCCTAATGTATCCTACTTCTCCATGAATATATGTCATCATGGTTTTTATCAATACATCAAAGTGCACAACTAATAACATTAATTAATAATATTATTAAAGCCTAAATATCAATACAAACATTTAAATATAGGAATAACCAATGACACATAGACATGTGAATCTCCTACTTGCGGGTCTTTTTCTCAAAATATCCTACTGGATATTACCAAGGGTATACACCAGGAGAAGGTGACTCAAAGTCCTATGAGTCTCCACCCCTGATGGCCTATATCATTTGTGTCCCTCGAATAGTACCATATGTATATATAACATATATTCAAGAATGGTGTCATATCACTTCTGGGTTCTCACCATAGAGGGTAATTGCTTTGAACTTTAGTGCAATAACTACTATTTTGAAATTATCACATACTGTGTTATACAGAAGAACAATCATGATTTTAGAAGTAGTTTATTAATATTAAAAAAATGAATATGTGTTATAATAAAGTACATAGAAGGAGATTATAGGGAAGAAACTCCAATATTGAAGTCAACACCATAATATTGGATCAAGGTCGCAGGCCTGCACCAGTTCTTTTGGCATCCCAGTATTTCATGGGATGTTGCTTCTATAGTTGTAATGCTGATAAATATTGATAAGGAGAAAAAAATAGTGAGATTCATAAATTTTCCTTGAATACATATTGATTATGATATTTTTAATCTTCTATCTAAAACCA
The DNA here is from genome assembly GCA_963277665.1 of Viscum album. NCBI lineage: Eukaryota > Viridiplantae > Streptophyta > Magnoliopsida > Santalales > Viscaceae > Viscum > Viscum album. Next base: position 1,491,858,318 of record OY728152.1, read on the forward strand.
TTTACTTAGTTACTGATGAATTAAAGATTGAATTGGACAGAGAGTATGAGAATGTAACTATTTGTTTGTCATAACTACTGTGGTATTTGACATGTTAAGGAGGAATATAGTAGGGGATTGAAGTGCTCCAACTGTCGAAAATATGGAAATCTTGCTAATAATTTTATGTTCATATTTCCCCCCGTGAATTATGGGGATGGATTGGAGGGGAAGATTATGCTGAAACATTCCAATAAAAATTGGTGCATGTCCAAAGATAATGTGGGTGTGATATGGAGGCTAACTGCCAGTAGGTCCCTATGTTGTCCAATTTCAATGGAGACAATTTTTTTTTGTGAAAGCACAGAAGACTTAAATAATTATAATAATATGGAGTCATTATAAGAGATCTAGTTATGGAACAATCTGATATACATGAAGAAACTTTCATGTCCTCAAGTTCCCAAAAAGGGAAGAAGCATTTTGATCCAAGTTGCTCAGTGAGACTGTAGGGTAGGAATTATAAACATTTATAAAACAACAAGAAAGTTTCATCTTATGGGATAGGATATTAGAATAGTTACAAAAGAAATAAACTTTGTGAACATGATGATATGGATTTAGCAGAGCCTCAACTTATAGTTAATGTAGGGTCTACAGTGAACATAACAGGGTATATGAGGGTGTTATCAGTCCCTGTTTCTGAATTGTTCCTTTAATTGATACCCTCTTTTGTGGATTCTCAAAATATGAGGGACTCTCATTCATATGATTCCCCTTAGACTCTAACTAATATATCATATCATGGGGTAGAAGGTGGACACGATGCTTGTACATATGTAGTAGCGAAGGATTCTACCAATGAGAAAATAAATGCAAAAGATTCCCCCATTTTTCTTGATAATTTGAATAGATACAATAGAAGATAGGTCTTATTTGAGGATTTAAACAAAAATAATGACCGAGAAGGTAATTTCCTATGCAATAAGTTTTCCAAAGTAGAGAGAACTTCTAAATTTAATATGTCATTATAGGGCTCAGATATGGTTCAGATTCATGATCCCTAGCCCCCTACAGAGAACATTCCATCAAATGACAACAATGAATCTAAATCTAATTATTACATGAATTGTAAAATCCTAAAACCTAGAGGAGGGGATTACATCCAATTGGTAGGGGTGAGGGAGATATCAGTCTTCATGTTGTTCTTGTCATATCTTAATTTTCATGTTTGTGATGGTGGATTTTTCCTCAATTCATTATCGATCTCATACATGTTATTTACTTTTTATAATACATATTGAGGGTGTGGGTAGGGTCTCATACCCACAATCTCACCAATTTTAGTAAAATAGTATATTAACTATTCAATTATTTTATGATATTTAATATTTGAAATTATTTGATGTATCAAAAATTAAAAAAATAGTCAATATTATTCCATTTTAGGAGTTGGTAGAATTGTTGATGGGAGAATATCACTCATAACCACATATTCTATAAAAAATTACATTTCACATTAAAAATAATCGATGAATTATTATTAAATGTAAATAATTTAATGAATCTAATTCAATTGAGTAACAGTTAAATTCTTTTCACTACTTTTCTCTAGTACACCTTAATAAAGTCTATTAACCATTTCATTAAAAAATTATAGATCAAGTATATATTTTCTCAAAGAACAATATAAATTGCATCAAACTTAATCAAACTTCCTCTTTCACACTAATATAGATTTTCTAAAGACATCTCTAGAAAAATCTTTTAATAGTGCTAAAAAGGTGTTGTTTTCCTCAGTGCCTTTAAATGGGGTCCCCTTTATCAGCGCTAAAAAAGTGCTTATAAAGGGGGTCCTTTATCAACAGTAAACAACACTGATAAAAGTTCTCATTTATCAGCACTATTTCTAGTGCTGATAAATGCCATATTGTTGTAGTGTGTTGTTGATATTATAACACACTATAAAAACAAGTTGGCAGTAGCAATAGAAGATATAATTTTTAGAAAATTTATAATTTAATTGAAATAAAAATTAAATCACAAATATAAAAAACCCTTTATTATAGACATTTCAAACATTATTTTGTAAAATTACATTATTAATTTCAATTTATCACAAACATTCAAAAACATCAATGGTTTTATTATCTTTTTAATCTGACCCCTCTCAAAAAGCCCAATCTTTGTAGTAATTGCGGAAAAAACCAACCCAACTTGAGAAAAATAATTCACTTGTATAAGAAAATAATTTTTATGTTAGTAATACTATAAATAAATAAATGAAACTTAAATATGAAATAATACATTAATAAAATGTCAATTTTAAACTGATAATGCATAATTTGTGTCATACCGGGCACACAACATATCAAATAGAGGAGTGGATGATTTATAAACATCAAAAATAACTTATGTATCATTATAATAAATTATAAAAACAATATTAATACATTTTATCAGTTTTGAGTATGTCTCTTTTCATTTTTACTATATTGTCAATTTTAAATAAAAAAACATGGAGTCATACCGGTCAAACCGTATATTTAATTGATGTGTGGATGATTACTATATGTCACAAATGAATTATGGATTTTTTCCTAATGTAACAAAACAATATAAATGCGTGTTCTATATTTTGAGTATGGAACTTGTGTTTTTCATTAAAATGTCATTTTAAACTGAAAACACACACTTTGAGTCGTACTGATCACATCATGTGTCAGTTTGATGTGAGACTGATTCTTACATGTCAAAAATGACTTATGAATTGATTTAATAAATTATTAAGATAATCCAAGTATATCTTATCAGTTTTTAGTGAGTGTCACACATCATGAACTAAAATTTCAATTTTAAACTAATTACTGACACTTTGAGTCATACCACGCACTCCGTCTATCAGATTGAGGTGCAGCTAATTCTTACATGTCACAAATGACATATAGATCATTTTCATATAGTATTATAAAAATAAAAATTTGTTTGATTAGTTTTGAGTATGTCAATTTTATTTTTTACAAAAAATTTCAATTTTGAATAAAAAGACACACCTTGGTTTATACCGGTCACCCAATGTGTTGAATTAAAGTATAGACGATTCCTATACATAAAAAATGACTTATGAATCACTATCCTAAATTATCAAAATAATATGAATGTGTTTTCCAAATTTTGAGTATGTCGCTTTTCGTTTATACTAAAATGTCATTTTAAACTGAAAAAACACACATTGAGTCACACTAATCACATCAAGTGTTAGTTGGATGTGAGACTGATTCCTACACATCCAAAATTACATATAAATCTTTTTACTCATGTATCAATACAATATGAGCACATTTTCTCAGTTTTGAGTGAGTGACACACATTTTTAACTAAAATGTCATTTTTAGACTGATAACAGATGCTTTGAGTCATATGATGCACATTGTGTATCAGATTGAGGCATGACTAATTTCTACACGTCACAAATGAATTATGGATAATTTCAATAAATAATCAAAAAATCCAAATACATGTTTCAGTTTTGAGTATTCCACATTTATTTTTTATGAAAATGTCAATTTTAAATAAATAGGTACACTTAGAATCATACCGGTCACACCATGCATCAAATTGAGGTGTTGTTGATTCCTACATGTCAAAAATTACTTATGGATCATTTTAATAAAGCATCAAAATGGTAAAAAAAATTCTTGTTTTTTATTATTTCATTTTTCTTTTTTTACTAAAATATCATTTTTAACTGAATACAAACAGTTTGAGTCATAATAGTCGTATCATGTTTTAGTTTGAGGTGAGAATTATTCCTACACATCATAAATTAATTATGAATAGTTTTCCTAAAATATCAAGAAAATATGAGTTAATTTTCTCAATTTTTATTGATATATATATATTCTGAACAAAAATATCAATTTTAGATTGATAACAGTCACTTTGAGACATACCGAGCACACCATATATCAGATTGAGGTACAATTGATTTAGAAACATCAAAAATGACCTATAGATTGTTTTCCTAAAGTATAAAAATAATTTTAATGTTTTTTCAATATTTTGAGTATGTTACTTATCTTTTTTAATAAATGTCTATTTTAAATAAAAACACACACTTTGAGTCATATCGATCACACTGTGTGTCATATTTATACACATCAAAAATGACTTATGGATCATTATCCTAATGTATGAAAATGATCTGAATTTTTTTGTCTCATTTTTTTCTATGTTATGTGTGTTTTGAATTAAAATTCAAATTATAAAATAAAAATATACACTTTGAGTCATATCGAGATCACCGTGTATCAAATTGAGGTGCAATTTAATAATCTATGGTTTATTCCTACATCATTTAGGAAAATGTTCATGATAAATATTTTGGGAATTCATAATTTTCATTCAAATATTGAAAAATCCATTGGTAGTTGCATCCTTGTGATTCACTTCTCATTTAAGAAAACATGGGGATTCTACTTCCATATAAAAGGAAAATATTCTCTCTTTTCTTGATTATTGTATTTAGTTGAAAGAAAAATACGACTTCTAAATAGATGTATAAAAAAATAAAAAAGTATTAAATAAAAATTATAAATAAATTAACTTAAAAATAATAGATAAAATAATGAAAAAATTAACTAAATAAGTAGTAGGAATTCACTTTTTCATGATGTCTATATAAATTATTGACCCATTTCCATATTATAATTATAAAAGTTTTAGCCTCAAACTCTAATCTCTCAAAAGCATGAGAATCTTAGAAAAAACCACCCCAACTCAAGAAAAATAATCCACCTATGTAAGAAAATAAATCTTATGTTAGTAATGTAATAAAGAAAGAAATTAAACATAAATATGAAACAATACATTAATAAAATCATGATTTTAAACTGAAATAAAACAATTTGAGTCATAGTGTGCACTCTAGGTATCATATTGAGGTGAGTCTAATTCCTATACATCATAGATGACTTATGGATCATTTTCCTAAAGTATCAAAACAATCCGAATTCATTTGTGCAGTTTTGAGTATGACACTTGTCTTTTTTACTAAAATGACAATTTCAAATAAAAATAAACACTTTGATTAATAAAGGTCACAATATGAGTCATATTGAGGTGTGTGTAATTCCTACACATATAAAATAACTTATTAGTCATTTGACCAAAGTATCAAAACAATCTAAATGTTTTTTTTCATTTTTGAGTATGGAACTTTTGTTTTTTACTAAAATGTCATTTTAAACTGAAAACACACACTTTGAGTCATACTAATCACATCATTAACCATTTTGATTTGATATTTATTTATACAAATCAAAAATTACTAATGAATCATTTTTGTAAATCATCATGAATATTGGAGCTTGTTTTCTCTGTTTTCAGTGAGTGTCACACATTTTGAACTAAAATATCAAATTTAAACAGATAATTGACACTTTGAGTCATACTAAGAAAACCATGTATTAGATTGAGGTGACATAGATTACTACACATCAACAATGACTTATGTATATTTTTCTTAATGTATCAAAATAATCTTTGTATGTTTTCTCAGTTTCAAGTATATGAAGCATGTTTTGAACTAAAATGTCAATTTTAAAGTACAAACATAAAATTTGAGTCATACTTGTCCAAATGTGTGTAAGATTGAGGTTTGGATGATTCATACATGTCAAAAATGACTTATGGACCATTTTTATAAGTATCAAAGCAATCTGAATTCATTTTATTAGTTTTTGAGTTTGTCACTTTGTTTTACTGAAATGTCATTTGAAACTACAAACATATACTTTGCATCATACTAGCCACATCATGTGTCAGTTTGAAATTATACCAATTCATACACCTAAAAAATAACTTATTAATCATTTTAAAAAATTATCAATACAATCAGAGTGATTTTTCTAGGTTTTTAGTGAGTGATATACATTTTGAACTAAAATGTCAATTTTAAACTGATAACAGAGACTTTGAGTCATACCGGACATACCGTTTATTAGATTATGGTGTTTCTGATCCCTACACAAAAAAAATTACTTATGGATAATTTTTATGAATTGTAAAAATAATATGAATGTGTTTTATTAGTTTTTAGTATGTGAAGTGTTTTTATCACTAAAAGGTCAATTTTAAAGAAAAAGACACACTTGGAGTCCGGCCAATTTCACCATACATCATATTGAGTTTAGGATGATTCCTATAAATAAAAAATGTATTATATATTATCATTATATGGTATCAAAACAATATGAATACATCTTCTCAGTTATGTGTATGCCACTTGTGGTTTTTACTATAATGTTGTTTTCAACTCAAAACAAGCACTTTGAGTCATACTAGGCATGCAATGAATTTGATTGATGATTGTTTGATCCATATACATAAAATATGACTTAAGGATCATTTTCATAATTTATAAACACAATTTTAATGTGTTTTTTTATGTCACATTTCTTTTTTACTTAATTATTAGTTTAAAATGAAAACATGCACTTTGAGTCAACCAGACCCATCATGTGTTAGTTTAACGTGAGACTGATTCCTACACATTATAAATTACTTATGAATCGTTTTAATAAATTATCAAGACAATCCAAGCATGTTTTCTTTGTTTCCAGTGAGTTAAACATGTTTCTAACTAAATTCTCATGTTTAAACTGATAATGGACACTTTGCGTCATACTGGGTGATTTCTGCGATGGATGCTATGGTGAGTCCTATTTCGGTGGGATTTTCTTCGGTCATTGGTCCGGTAGTGAGATGTTGGTTCTGGAAACCAATTTCCTTTGGGTTTATGATGCAGTGATGAATCAGTGATGATGATGAAGTGGTGTTTATTTGGCGACGATGACAGCAGGTATGACGACGATGATGGACGACGATCACGACTGTGACTTCAACTGATACGAGCATATCCCGAAAGTGATCTCCTTGTTTGGTGTGTCTGGATTTTGAATTTGGCTCACAGCTATGAATCCCCCTGGATGTTTTTTCTATGTTCTGGTTACTTCTCACCTCAAAGTGATCTTTTTGAAAATCAAATAAAAAGTTATTTGGCTAGTATGTTTTGTGTGTTTTCAACAAAAATATCAATTTCAAACTGAAAACACACACTTTGAGTTATATAAGACACACCATGCATTGTATTAAGGTGTGGATTATTCCTATATATCACAAATGGCTTAAGGATAACTTTTATAAAGTACTAGATAAAAATTCTATGGAAATTAACTAAAAAAATTAGATAAAATGATGAGAAATTTTGTTAAATAAGTAGTAGGAATTCACCTTTTCATGATATTAGTATAAATTCTGACACCAGGTATGATGCCCATTAATTTCTAAAAAAATACATTTCCTCTTGTGAATATGTGGAATTCCGAAAGTATTTTCAGTATTGGAATAATAAAAATAAGTTAAGGATTAATAAATATTTTAAATGAAATTATAATTATCTTCAAAAATACCTCTTCAGGGATGCTAGTTTGCCGAGGGAATACAATATCATTCATAAATTTGTAAATATAATAAGCATAATATTTTCCATTGGTTTGTTATAGAAATTTTAAAAATATTGATAAAAATAAGTCATTTGTTTTGATATTTGTTTTGATAGTGAAATCTTATTATTAATACTAATCCACTTGAAGAATTTGATAGGATCCTTGTATTGATGGATTGTCCTCATGCTATGATTTTGATGATATTTAAACACCACCATATCATAATTGAATTTTCATCAAAAAATAATATAAAATGTGTAACATGATGTTTAGTTGTAAAATGTTTTATGTAATGTATTAAAAATTGATAAATGATATCACTTATGGTCAGTGTTTTGGGTGTCCATGCATTGAATCTTGAAAATAATCTTTAGTGTATCCAAATTGACTAAAATGAGTAACCAATGCTACCTATAAAAAATAATATGTAATGAAATAAATAAAAATTTATTTGATATGATTAAATTTTAGAGTTTTACCCATAAATCACAGGTATTAAGAAGAGTCTATCATCTGTTTGTTTTCTTTCAAGCATTACGGCCTATTTTCACACAATTCATTCATATTACTTTGGTTCCAATAATAATAGTTTTGTATGATTTATATGAGGACTAATAAGTAAAAATTTACATTTAAAGGTTTATCCATTCAAATACACCTATAAAATCAAATTTTAGAACCATTTTCTAATCTTTTATATACCTGAACCTTTAATGTTAGTAAATGAGGAATTTTAATGGGTGGGTTAAAGGTACTTTGTAATATCTTCTTGATTGGTTGGTTGATCCTTTAGAATATTTTTATTCAAAATTCCATTTCACCCCTTCCCTTCTTATGTTTGTAATTAAATTCATAGTTAAGACCTTTTTTCATTAATTGTTAATGTTTTTCCAAAAAAATAAATTTGAAATGAATACTTCCTTTCCTATGTGTTGTTTACAAGATCTAATGGTTATGCTCTGAATGTTCCAATGTATTGATTGATCATATGAATATCTATATCATCAAGTGGAATATGTTTCTCGGTGTTCAACTCATGATCTATGTTAATAACCACTCTCACATGACCTATTAGAAGTTATGTATTGTATAGAGTATCTCCTTGGATATTATACCCAACACCACTATCAAAAAGTAAATGTGTGGTTGTTGATAAATATAAATCATAGTCATTTTGAATCTGTAGAATATCAGTACAAGAAAGATATCAGTTTCTTCCTAATTCAAATTTCATAGAAAAAATTATGATAATATTTATTACCTCTTCAAAGACATCTCTTTTAGGGGAATGAATTTCCTCAATTATGGTGGGTGTGAGGGGGATCTTCACGTAGTGGTTGTTCTAGTGTTTTTTCTTCTATTTGATTTCTTCCCATGAAATTTTCTATAAAATCTGACTGCTAATTATTATTTTCCTCTAGAAAATATAATTTTGCCTATAAAACTTCAATTTTCCTATCTTTATCCAGTATTCTTTTTGTTTTCTCAAAATATGTTCATGGTGAAACCCCAAACCCATTACCTATAACTTGTTTATACCACTCTAGATACATCAAGAGCACCGATATTAGTTCTTCATCAGGTACAACTGATGATGATTCTTGTGTCTAAGTCAGATAAAAAATATTGGAAAATAAGAAATCATTTTTATATTATACCGATTTAAAGCATAACAAATTTTTATTATGTGATACTTATACATGCTTTCCACACATTTTGTGTGTTTTAATCTATTAGTATCCCTCCATTATTTATATGTGTCTTCTTCCATATAATATGATGTGGAATAGAAGTGTATTTAGATTTGGATTCATCAATCTACATATAAAAAGAGGAACATAATTACGTTGTTTTTTCACATCACATAAAAGTATTACAATAGATTTAAAATACGTATTATTTTATCAAGTGAAGTGTGCCCCATCCTTGATTTACAGTAGGGTTATGTTGTTTTTGTTTCCTATTTCGTATTTTCCACACTCATTTTTTGTTTCATGAATTAATAATTCATAATCAAAGTGATTAATATATGTATTTTCAATCAATATATTTCTAGTCACAATTTACTCGAAAAGATGTCTCCCCATGACGACCAATAAATGTATCCCATGCATGTTGGTTTATCAAGTGTGCACATATTAGTGGTAGTTGAATGTTTTTTTTTCTAATCATCATCTTTGAGATGAAACTTTTTAATAATTGTGTGAAAGCCTATATAAGCATTTCTAGTGAGCATTAATAAAAATTTCATTCATTAGTAATTTACTATAAATGAACTCTTCAAATGATAATGATGATTAAGTCATCATTTCATTATTTTTTTAGAAAAATAACAAAATTATATCACATTTTACCCTAATATCTTCCATAATTTATGTATTAAGCATGGTAAAAACATTATTCTCTAAATCTACATCAATCATCACACACATGTGAGTGGTGAGCCTAATGTACCTATTGAACATGGCCTTGTTGGGGTTAAGAGGCTGGTCGTATGCATTCCATCCAACCTCTAATTTTATGTGTTTGTTTCTCACCTTAATAATCGTTCATATCACTATCACGCTATGGTGCTCCTATTTTTTCTGAGATACTAGTTGTTCATCATCTACTATTTTCTTGACTTCAATAGTGTCAATAGGTTGTTCCTCTAAATTTGTAGCATCAACTTGTGCATAAGGTTGTTGTTCCTCTACAATGGGAGCACCAATATGTTGAGAAACTTATTTTTCCTTGGGATTTGGAGCATCAACATTTCTAGAAGCCATTATCTGTAAATTTAGTTGAATATTTAATTTAGATTACGTAAATTTAATAGTGAATAGATAATAATATGAGGTAATGAAATGTATATTAAAAAAATATTACCTGATTATTAAACTATCTTATTTTAAGTTTGAAGGGATTTTACCCTTCTATAGAGTTTCAAAATCCCTTCATGCCAGTCTCCTCTGACATAAAAAACTCTATCTATATTTGGACCACTTAAAAATAATTATGACTACCCAATGAAAGGGATAACCTCAGTTGAATTGACATTTGATACTTCATTGGTTTTGGTCATTAACAAAACAATTGACCACTTTCAATTTGTGGGAACTAGAACATAAAATACTTATACTTCCTATGATTCCATTATAAATGATTCTTCTTTGTACCATTCCTTACTAAAATCCACTTTCACAAATCCCAATCCATATATTTTAATAGCACTCATGTTATAAACCCACTTGCATTAAAAAATCAGCACATTAATTGTTGTATAATCTAACTCTTATTGTGAAGTCCTGACTAAGGTGTCACACACTGGTGCCCCAAGATGGTTGGTCACATGATCTCAGGCGTGCCTTATAACAACCTATACTTTATATTCATTGTTAATACTTCAAAATTGAAGCATACTTATTACAACATATAACAAAACCACGAAAGGAACGTATAGGTATAGTGTCTTTAGAAACTGGGAAACATAAACAACTGGTTCATAAAGCATCAACTTTTCCTCCCACTTATTTCATCATATCTAGAGTCTCTTTTTGGCATATCATACTTAATAACCTTCTTCCTAACCTGGGGAGAGAAAACATACAAAAGGGTGAGCTCAAATGCTCAGTAAGGGTAAACAAAGGAAATATAAATCACATCGTATACACAAGCACATAACTTTTGGAAATCTTAACCTGCAAAAGAGATCATAATTTCATAACATGGGATAAATCATGGCAGTGAAATGTAATCACAATAATCATAACTTAAAACATGAAACTTTGTGGCATACACACATAATCATAGAGAATCATTTCTTGTTAGTCAATACTCATTTCCAAGACTATCTTAGTGGACAAAGTCCCTTTCTGAACCGAGTCACCCTCGTTTCAGTCCTGTTTCACTGAATCGGTATAACCTACCATTTCAGCCATGTATATCTCATGAGATATAAAATCTTTACCCAATGAATTGGAGGGAGATATAGGTCCCACCCATCTCATAATGATACCATTCTTATGTGTGCCACAAAATCATAAATCATACATCATTGCATAACCCATGTAATACAAATGGGAATCTTAAACATCATGACATCATAAAACAATTCATATAAGATAAAGGAATTCATAAAAATAATTCCATCACAACATAATCAAATCAATGTAATAATAGGGATAAAAACAGATCCCTTTATTATCTTAGATGGAAAATAATTTTGATAAAACACTTGAACTCCATTCTTGAGGAAAATATCATTTCTTCTTCAAAAACATTTTTCCTTTCTTAACATGTCATAAAAATTTAAACTAAAAGAAGTTGATTAAAAATAAAATTGAAAACTTGTAAAGGATGCTTCTTGGAAATAATGTTTTAAAAATCCATTCATGTCGTATAAGTTTAAAAAACATTCTTCTCGTACTTTTGTCAGAAAAGTCAAAAAGTACCTCGTACGAAAAAGACAAAAGATTCCTTTCATATCTTTTACTAAAAAATCACCAAAGGGTAAAATTGGATTTAAAAAAATTGTAGGTGAATGGAAATAATATTACATATTGAAGAAACATGGATGTGCATGATAAAATACACCCCAGTAAATTTCAAAGTATAAACAATCTCGAATAAAAATGAGATTGTGATATTTCCTTTACCTTAGGTCCGAATTGCTTTGTAAGTGTCCGAACATACTGTATAATGATTTAAATAATGATATTAACTTATTCCATAATCATACTTATTTTTATGATACCATATATGGTCATATTCTTAGCTTCTTAGTAATAATATTTCATTGCTACTTGTTATTCGGGTGTTTATAACTTTTTGTTCTTATGCGTGTTTTGTCGAATAAATTCATATTATTTTCTTTAGGTTATAGATACCTCATTTCCAGAATGGTATTAGTGTAATATATATCATATTAATTCATTCAATTCATTTATATAATCATTATGAAATGAATATCATGTAGAACGAGTCGCATCACATCGTGGAGACGGTATTCCGTACGTACGCACGAGTGATGATATCGTTCCTATGATCGTGGAATTGTATTGGAGTATATGTATACTATTTCAGAATCAATATCACTTTATAATAGTCATATATAGTCATTATTTACACCATTATACCCATCCAAGTAAGGTGGTGGTGGAAAATAGATTACACCACAGCGTGGAGACGGTATTCCGTACGTACGCACGCGCGGTGATTTCTTTTTCTGTAGGATGGATAGATGGTGAAATAGGGTTGTTTCATAATTATAATAACATATCATTATATGAGTGATACTGATGTTATTACTTAATAATGAAACAACTAAAGAAGAAGAAGTGGAAGTAGAAATAAAGATGAATGAATCAGTAACGGATATTACCTGTTTTTTGAAGTGCTTCTTTGAGACCTTCTTTTAGGACACTAAAATTGGTCTTTGAAGAAGACCAGAACCTCTAGGATGTCTCTAGGGAAGTGGATAGGAGAAAGTGGCAGGGTTTGGCCGAGCTTTAAGGCTCAAAGTGGTGTGAGGATGAGGGGGAGGAGGTGCCCTTTTATAAGGGAGGAGAGGGGCACCTTTGGAATAACTAAAAATATTATTTTATTATAAAGTAAAGTTCGGTTTTAAATAGATCCAAATTGATATATTTCGAAGATAAGGTGGGTATGGGTCGAAATAATCTCATACAATAGAATTTAGACAAGTTTAGGTTCCTATTTTAACCTTATCCTTTAGATTTAACAATAAGTTAAATAATTTTACTTTTACCATGTCTTCTTGTGTTCTTATACTATAAGGTTAATAAAATTACTATAAGCAGCCAAATAAACCCCAAGTTGTTTATTATTAATATATATAACCTTATCTAAGTCATTTAGCCGAACCTTAGATTTTTAGGAATAAAATAACAATTACCAATATAATATTTGTTTTAAAAACTATTTTATGTCAATTTTGACACTATTTAGTAATTGATTTTTGTGAAACTCATAACATAATTATTAGTTCGAACCAAGTTAATTAAATCAATACTAACATGTCATATAAACCTAGAAAATTAGTGGTATTCATAAAAAGTCTCAAATTACATTTATTTTTGTGTTTATAACATCAATTATGTCAATATTTCATTAATAAGATAATTACTGCATCATCATTGTGTCATAAATAAATTAAATTATTTAATGTCTAAAAATTACAAATAAAATACCATTATGTAGGAAATAGTTTTAGATTTCTAATGAATATTTATAGTTGAATTGATCTTATGTATAACCCCATATTAAAAATTATTTACTTATTAAACATTGATTTTAACTATTTTAACCCTTCTTTAAATAAATTAATAATAAATGCCCTAATCTAATCCAAGTGGGCCTAAATGGTCATATTTTATTCCTAAGTTTGTTTTTGGTCAAATTAAACTTATCCAATAGAATTAGGACATGTGTTAGGGTAATAATAATATCATCTTTACCCTTAATTACCCTATTTACTTTTAACCGTGGTAAAAAAAAGTAAAAAGTTACTATTCACCAAAAAATTATTTTCATATCTTTGAACCACATTTTACTTACTGACATCAACCGTGTCTCTCGGATTTTTGAAATTCCACTCACAGAAGTGGTAAAATTATGTTTTATGAAAAATTCAGTTTTTTTGACTACCACTTAGTGGTTTCACTATTCATCAAAAATTAAAAGTTTTCAGAAAAATACCAAAATTTCAACCTAGGCTAATTTCGATATTCCGAATCCAAAAATGAAGTCCATTTTAAAAAATAAAAATTATAAAATTTCAAAAAGTGGTTGTTACTATTCATAATGGCTAGTTTTAATAATATTTTAATAGCATATCGTTGTTTAGTGAAACTCGGTATTGCGTATGACGCAAGCTATCGAGGAAGGTCGCGATTTCGTGTAAAGCAAGCCAAACAAGTTTTGTGTAGAAAAAGATTCCTTTGATGATTTATATAACATAAAAGTCTCGGGTGTTACATTCTACCCCCTTAAAATGAATTTCGCCCTCGAAATTCGTCACTTTGTAAGTAACAGATGAGGATACCTCTCCCTTATCATATCCTCAAGCTCCCATGTAGCTTCCTCTAATCGGTGGTTCCTCCATAAAACTTTCACCAATCGAGAGGTCTTGTTTCGTAGGACTTTTTCGCTACGATCCACAATCTCCATCAGTTGTTCTTCATAAGAAAGATCTTGCTCCAGCGATACAACTTCTGAGATGAGTACATGTGAAGGATCATGTATGTACTTTCTCAGGAGAGATACATGGAACACATCATGAACTTGAGAGAGATTCGGTGGAAGTTCCAATCGGTAAGCTACCTTCCCAACACAATCCAGTATTTCGAAAGGACCGATATATCTAGGGCTCAACTTCCCCTTCTTTCCAAATCTCATAACCCTCTTCCAGGGAGATATTCGTAAGAACACTTTATCACCCACTTCAAACTCTAGGTCTTTTCTTCGGTTGTCGGCATAACTTTTCTGTCGACTCTGAGCTACTCTTATGTGTTGTTGGATAGATCTGACCTTCTCTTCCATTTCATCAACGAGATCAGGTCCTAATAGCCTTCTTTCCCCAACTTCATCCCAGCAAGTTGGAGTCCTACATTTCCTTCCATAGATAGCTTCATAAGGAGCCATCTGAATACTGGAGTGAAAGCTATTATTATAACAAAATTCAACCAAAGGTAGGTGTTGATCCCAACCACATTTGAAATCCATAGAGCAAGCTCTCAACATATCTTCTAGGGTTTGAATTGTTCTCTCAGACTGACCGTCTGTCTGAGGATGATAAGCAGTGCTGAAACTCAACTCTATATCCAGAGTATGCTGAAGACTTCGCCAGAACTTCGAGGTAAATCTCGGATCCCGATCAGATATAATATAAAGTGGTACTCCATGCCATATTACCACTTCCTTTACATATATCCTGGCAAGCTGATCCAGAGAGAAATCCTCTCTAATAGCAAAGAAGTGTGCATACTTTGTAAGACGATCAACTATGACCCAGATAGCATTATTGCCTTTGGATGTTTTAGAAAGTCCTGTGACAAAGTCCATAGTGATGTTTTCCCATTTCCATTCGGGTATGGGTAATGGTTGTAACATCCCCTTAGACTTCTGTCTCTCAGCTTTAACTTGTTGACAAACCAAGCATCGAGAGACAAATTCCGCAACATCTCTTTTCATTCCTTCCCACCAGAAGTACACTTTCAGGTCCCTATACATCTTCGTGCTTCCAGGATGAATAGAGAATGAAGAACTATGAGCCTCATCCAACATATCCTTCTTTAATTCGTGGATGGGAGGAACACAAACCCAATTCCTGAACTTTATTATCCCATCACAATCAAGGTTGAATTCAGGAACATTTCTCATCTTCTTTTGTAACTCGACATCTTCTTTCTGTGCCTCTTTAATCTTCACATGTATAGAAGGTTTAACATTCATTTGAGAAAGATAATATTTTTCCCCTTTCATTATAATTCCAAGATCCATCCTTTGTAAATCCATAAATATTGGATCTTTTGTGATCCTCATCATGGATAAACTGGCATGGTCTTGTCGACTTAATGCATCTGCCACCTTGTTTGCTTTCCCAGGGTGGTAATGGATTGAGCAGTCATAATCCTTAATTAGCTCCAACCATCTTCTTTGACGCATATTCAGCTCCTTTTGTGTAAAAATATACTTTAAACTTTTATGATCAGTATAAATATCCCACCTTTCACCATAAAGGTAATGCCTCCAAATATTTAATGCAAAGATTACCGCAGCTAACTCCAAATCATGTGTTGGGTAATTTTGCTCATGGATTTTCAACTGTCGTGAGGCATAAGCTATCACCATATCATTTTGCATAAGAACACACCCCAATCCCTTCTTGGATGCATCACTGTAGATCACAAACCTTTCTCCACCACAGGGAAGTGTGAGCACAGGTGCACTGGATAACCTTCTTTTCAACTCCTTGAAATTCTCTTCACATTCCTCCGTCCAAAAAAACTTAACTCCTTTCTGAGTCAACTTGGTGAGTGGATTAGATAATCGTGAAAAATATTTCACAAAACGTCGATAATATACAGCCAAACCAAGAAAACTTCGGATCTAAGTTACTTTTGTTGGTCTCGACCATCTTTCGATAACCTCTGTTTTTGCTGGATCCACAGATATCCCCTCTTTTGAGATTATGTGACCCAAAAATGCAACTTTTTGAAGCCAAAATTCACACTTGGTAAATTTGGCATAAAGCTTATCCTTTATCGGGGTCTTCAATATAATTCTCAAGTGATCTTCATGTTCTTCCTTGCTCTTTGAATAGACAATAATATCGTCTATAAAGACTACCACAAATTGATCAAGATAGTCTCTAAAGACTCTATTCATCAGATCCATTAAGATAGCAGGGGCATTAGTAAGACCAAATGGCATCACTATAAATTCATAGTGTCCATACCTTGTACGGAAATCCGTCTTTGGTATATCCTCCCTTTTGACCCTTAATTGATGATACCCTGAACAAAGATCAATCTTGGAAAAGTATTGAGCTCCGCGTAGTTGGTCAAATAGATCATCAATGCGCGAGAGAGGATATTTGTTCTTGATAGTGATATTGTTAAGTTCTCGATAATCAATGCAGGGTCTCATTGATCCATCTTTCTTCTTAACAAATAGAATAGGTGCTCCCCAAGGTGACGCACTAGGGTGTATGAATCCCTTATCCAGATTCTCTTGGAGTTGCTTCTTCAATTCCAGCAACTCAATTGGGGCCATTCTATAAGGTGTCTTTGAAATAGGCAAAGCACCCGGTACGAGTTCTATTGAAAACTCAACTTCACGATTTGGTGGAAGACCCGATAATTCCTCCAGAAAGACATTATCAAACTCCCGTACAATTGGAATATTCTTAATCGTGAGTTTCTCACCAACCATTTGAGATAAATAACCTTCATTTAGTGGAATCAATACCCATAGGATGGGAGAAATTTCCACTGGAAGGTTTTGTTCATCCTTGCATTGATAGACGATCATAGATTGATCTGGAATATGAAATGTGACTTCCCTTATTTGGAAATTGATATGAGATCCATATAAAGAAAGCCAATCCATTCCAAGAATCACATAAAATTCCACTATATGAAGGATCACAAGATTTGCAGGAAGCACTTTCCCACAAACTTCAATCGGAGAAGAATTATAAACTTTTGATGTGACTGTTGTGCCATTAGGTGTTGTCACTGCTAACTCAACATCTAATTATTGAGGTAATATGGTGATAAACTTAGAAAATTCTTCAGAAATAAAAGAGTGGGTGGATCCAGAATCAAATAAAACATTTTCTACTTTAGAGTGGATGGTAAGTGTACCTTTCACCACATCGTTTTCGTACTCCACATCGCTGATAGAAATTGCATGTGACTTTCCTTTGTCTTTAGACTTAAGAGTTTGTTGACGTCGACCATCATCATCAACCCTTGGATTTGGGCATTTATTGGCATAATTCCCCATCTCCTTGCACATGAAACATTGAAGTGTAAAAGGTTCATTCTGTGTATCCCTTCCTTTGTTTGCATCATTAGACATATTTTTCCCATCATCGCGACATTCAAATGCCCGATGACCTTCCTTTCCACATTTGAAACATTTACTTGTCCCTTTAAGACAACTCCCTCCATGTTTCTTTCCACACTTTGAGCATAAGGGAAAGCTCATCTTCTTTTCAGTGTGCTCTTTAGATTTTCCTAAGAATTCCATTTTCCTTTTCTTATCAAACCCATATGACTGATAGGTTACTCCAATCTCCATATCGACTTTGAGAGCACATTGAACGATTTCCTCATAGCTATTGAAGTCCCTTATGGCTAACGCCCTTCGAAGACTTGGTTTTAAGCCACTAAAGAATCGATCGATCTTACTCTCAGGTTGGATAATAATACCAGAAGCGTACCTTGCAAGTCTTGTAAAATTTTCTTCATAGGTACCAACAGATTCGTCATCTTTTTGCTTCAGTTCAAGAAACTCTTTCTCTATCTTTTTTCAGAGAATACGAGGGAAGTACTTATTGAAAAATAAGTTCTTGAACTCATCCCATTCCATGGACTCAATTTCATCCCTTTGACTCGTATTCTTAATAAGATTCCACCATTGATCAGCATCTCCTTCCAAACGATACACTGCTAGGATGACTTTATCATGTTCAGAACATTGAAGAACTGAAAATATCTTTTCAGTAGTACTAATCCATTGTTCAGCAACTAATGGATCAGTAGACCCGCTGAAAGAAGGTGGACACTGCCTCGTCAAGGATTCAACAGAATGTTGCTCCTTCCTTTGCTCGTTTGGAAGTCCTGCATGATTCATAGCTTGAGAAAGTTGTGTGATCATGGCTACAAGATTTTTCATTCCAGCTCCCATAACGTTTGGTTGCTCAGGGGGACAATCATTGCATTGCCCGTCGCATTCCGCATTAACACGATTCCTTCGGGTTCCAGCCATTGACTAAAACCAAGAAGAATAGTGTGAGCAACACTAATTATAATAGGAAAACCAGATACTCAAGAATAAAATTTCACACTTAAGGTCTTATCCTAGGTTATTCATGGTCATTTCTAAAACACTAATATTGTGTTCTATGCTTAGACTTATCCTTAGGGTTCTTACTAAGGCTTTCACATCCTAGTTTCCAATGGTTGACTATACCTTTCCTCTGATACCAACTATAACGACCCATACTTTACATACATTGTTAATACTTCAAAATTGAAGCATACTTATTACAACATATAAAAAAATCACGAAAGGACCGTATAGGTATAGTGTCTTTAGAAACTGGGAAACATAAACAACTGGTTCATAAAGCATCAACTTTTCCTCCCACTTATTTCATCATATCTAGAGTCCCTTTTTGGCATATCCTACTTAATAACCTTCTTCCTGACCTGGGGAGAGAAAACATACAAAAGGGTGAGCTCAAATGCTCAGTAAGGGTAAACAAAATAAATATAAATCACATCGTATACACAAGCACCTAACTTTTGGAAATCTTAACCTGCAGAAGAGATAATAATTTCATAACATGGGATAAATCATGGCAGTGAAATGTAATCACAATAATCATAACATAAAACATGAAACTTTTTGGAATACACACATAATCATAGAGAATCATTTCTTGTTAGTCAAGACTCATTGCCAAGACTATCTTAGTGGACAAAGTCCCTTTCTGAACCGAGTCACCCTCGTTTCAGTCCTGTTTCACTAAACCGGTATAACCTACCATTTCCGACATGTCTATCTCATGAGATATAAAATCATTACCCAATGAATTGGAGGGAGATATAGGTCCCACCCATCTCATAATGATGCCATTCTTATGTGTGCCACAAAATCATAAATCATACATCATTGCATAACCCATGTAATACAAATGGGAATCTTAAACATCATGACATCATAAAACAATTCATATAAGATAGAGGAATTCATAAAAATAATTCCATCACAACACAATCAAATCAATGTAATAATAGGGATAAAAACAGATCCCTTTATTATCTTAGATGGAAAATAATTTTGATAAAACACTTGAACTCCATTCATGAGGAAAATATCCTTTCTTCTTCAAAAACATTTTTTCCTTTCTTAACATGTCATAAAACTTTAAACTAAAAGAAGTTGATTAAAAATAAACTTGAAAACTTGTAAAGGAAGCTTCTTGGAAATAATGTTTTAAAAATCCATTCATGCCGTATAAGTTAAAAAAACATTCTTCTCATACTTTTATCGGAAAAGTCAAAAAGTACCTCTTACGAAAAAGACAAAAGATTCCTTTCATATCTTCTACTGAAAACTCACCAAAGGGTAAAATTGGATTTAAAAAATTGTAGGTGAATGGAAATAATATTACATATTGAAGAAACATGGATGTGGATGATAAAATACACCCCAGTAAATTTCAAAGTATAAACAATCTCGGATAAAAATGAGATTGTGATATTTCCCTTACCTTAGGTCCGACTTGCTTTGTAAGTGTCTGAACCTCCTGTATAATGATTTAAATAATGTTATTGACTTATTCCAGAATCATACCTATTTTTATGATATCATATATGGTCATATTCTTAGCTTCTTAGTAATAATATTTCATTGCTACTTGTTATTCGGTTGTTTATAACTTTTTGTTCTTATGCGTGTTTTGTCGAATAAATTCTTATTATTTTCTTTAGGTTATAGATACCTCATTTCCAGAATGGTATTAGTGTAATATATATCATATTCATTCATTCAATTCATTTATATAATCATTATGAAATGAAGATCATGTAGAACGAGTCGCATCACATCGTGGAGACGGTATTCCGTACGTACGCACGAGTGATGATATCGTTCCTATGATCGTGGAATTGTATTGGAGTATATGCATACTATTTCAGAATCAATATCTATTTATAATAGTCATATATAGTCATTATTTACACCATTATACCCATCCAAGTAAGGTGGTGGTGGAAAATAGATTACACCACGGTGTGGAGACGGTATTCCGTACGTACGCACGCGTGGTGATTTCTTTTTCCATAGGACGGATAGATGGTGAAATAGGGTTGTTTCAAACTTATAATAACATATCAGTATATGAGTGATACTCATGTTATTAATTCATAATGAAAAAACTAAAGAAGAAGAATTGGAAGAAGAAATAAAGATGAAAGAATCGGTAACAGATATTACCTCTTCTTTGAAGTGCTTCTTTGAGACCTTCTTTTAGGACACTAAAATTGGTCTTTGAAGAAGACCAGAACCTATAGGATGTCTCTAGGGAAGTGGAGAGGAGAAAGTGGCAGGGGTTGGCCGAGCTTGAAGGCTCAACGTGGTGTGAGGAAGAGGGGGAGGAGGTGCCCTTTTATAAGGGAGGAGAGTGGCACCATTGGAATAACTAAAAATATTATTTTATTATAAAGTCAAATTCGGTTTTAAATAGCTCCAAATTGATATATTTAGAAGATAAGGTAGGGATGGGTAGAAATACTCTAATACAATAGAATTTAGACAAGTTTAGGTTCCTATTTTAACCTTATCATTTATATTTAACATTAAGTTAAATAATTTTACTTTTACCATGTCTTCTTGTGTTCTTATACTATAAGGTTAATAAACTTACTATAAGCAGACAAACGAACCCCAAGTTGTTTATTATTAATACATATAACCTTATCTAAGTAATTTGACCGAACCTTAGATTTTTAGGAATAAAATAACAATTACCAATATAATATTTGTTTTAAAAACTATTTTATGTCAATTTTGACCCTATTTAGTAATTGATTTTTGTGAAAATAATAACAGAATTATTAGTTCGAACCAAGTTAATTAAATCAATACTAACATGTCATATTAACCTAGAAAATTAGTGGGATTCCTAAAAAGTCTCAAATTACATTTACTTTGGTGTTTATAGCATCAATTATGTCAATATTTCATTAATAAGATAATTACTGCATCATCATTGTGTCATAAATAAATTAAATTATTTAATGTATAAAAATTACAAATAAATTAAAATTATGTAGGAAATATTTTTATATTTCTAATGAATATTTATAGTCGAATTTATCTTATATATAACCCCATATTATAAATTATTTACTTATTAAACATTGATTTTAACTATTTTAACCCTTCTTTAAATAAATTAATAATAAATGTCCTAATCTAATCCAAGTGGGCCTAAATGGTCATATTTTATTCCTAAGTTTGTTTTTGGTCGAATTAAACTTATCCAATAGAATTAGGACATGTGTTAGGGTAATAATAAAATCATCTTTACCCTTAATTACCCTATTTAATTTTAACCGTGGTAAAAAAAAGTAAAAAGTTACTATTCACCAAAAAATTATTTTCATCTCATTGAACCACATTTTACTTACTGACATCAACCATGTCTCTCGGATTTTTGAAATTCCACTCACAGAAGCGGTAAAATTAAGTTTTATGAAAAATTCAGTTTTTTTAACTATCACTTAGTGGTTTCACTATTCATCAAAAATTGAAAGTTTTTAGAAAAATACCAAAATTTCACCCTAGGCTAATTTCGATATTCCGAATCCAAAAATGAAGTCCATTTTGAAGAATAAAAATTATAAAATTTCAAAAAGTGGTTATTACTATTCATAACTGCTAGTTTTAATAATATTTTAATAGCATATCGTTGTTTAGTGAAACTCAGTATTGCGTACGACGCAAGCTATCGAGGAAGGTCGCGATTTCGTGTAAAGCAAGCCAAGAAAGTTTTGTGTAGAAAAAGATTCCTTTGATGATTTATATAACATAAAAGTCTCGGGTGTTACATGCCTCCCCATATGCCTAAGGCTTTTCACTAGACGTGAGGGTCTAATATTGAATATAGAGTGACTATACCCTCTTTATCAAAGTATAAAAATAGAAAAAATAAATAATAATAACCAAATTAAATAACTAAAAACCAAACCAAACTAGTGTCACATGATGTCCAAAGTAGGAAACACAATATCCAAAACTAACAATAGATATGTCATGACAACTACATGTTAAGGGTCAACATAAAAAACCTAAAATAAATAAACTAATAACTCCCAAGTGGGTCCAAAATCATGTTTTGTTCCCTCATACATTATCTATCCCAACTTATCCATCTAATATATGCCCTTTTCCATTATCTTGTCTTAAAAACATGAAGTATATTCAGGTACCGATCTAGAAGCCCAAGTAGGGTGTGAGCACAAATTAGAAGGCCACCACCAATGATGCCTAAAAAAATGTCCAGTCAGTAACAGTTTATACAGATGTATAATGAATAAAATACAAGTAATAAATAAAATAGTTTACATATATTCAATTATTCTTTATTTTACCAGATAATCCCTGGGTTCCCAAGGACACTCGAACCCTTAATACATGATTTAGACCATGTCATATTCTGAACCATATCACATAGGGAATACCACAATTCATTATAATAATTTCCTTTCATTATCCATTTCATTTAAATTCAATTCATATTATGACCAATTGGGACTATAGTTCAATGCCAACATTTTGGGCCTATAACTCCATGTCTTGCACCCCTTGGGTATTTGAAGCAGCAGTTCGTGTCCCACAACTCAATTATCAAACAATCACACAAGTGGGCTTTTGAAGAAGAAGTATGTGTCCCACATTCATTATCACTATGAGATTTTTAATCAGTAGTCCATGCCCTACATACTTATATTAGTTTATGGCTGTGGTTTTTTGAAGCAAAAGTCCATGTCCCACACATGTTTATCAATCAATCACATATATCAAATATATCTCATTTATCCTTATTAATCATCATTAACCCATTTTACAATATTTCACATCATGGTATACCGTAAAAATTATCATAAAAATCATGATTCAATTCTTTAATCACATGAAATAATACTTGAAATTCATGATCATACCCTTTTTCAATATTCAATTTATATATCCCATTAACCCATTATGGTTAAGTCAACCATCTCATAATCCCCATGTCAATTAATTCATATCACATTAATTGACCAATTATACAATCCCAATATCCACCAATTTCTCAATAAAAATATCCCATTAATTAATTCTTCAATTTATTAATTCCAATTTCATCAATTGAATAACCACAACATTCTATTGATTAATTCACCAATTAATTAATCCAAATCCATGATTTCATAAATTAAATAATATATTAATTTATTCAATTTAAGATTAAATTTTCAAACATGGAATGTGAAATTTCACAACACATATACGTAATTAGAGTTCAATACTATGGGAAGTTGAACTTAAACCTCCCACCTCAAGATCGTTGACGGATGCTCACCAATAGAAACCCCAAATTTAAGTGGAACAATAAAAAACCCAACAAAGAATGAGATCTAAATATAAAACCAATATCCAAGATAAAAAAAAATAAATATCCAAAAAACCTATATCTAGATCCATCAAAAATAGAGGAAAAATACATTTAAGGGAATAGAGAAAGATTTGGGATATGGAGTAAACAAATTGGGATGCTAATCTCTTACCGAGAGAGGTGTAGATCTTCAATATGGGATTTAAATCATCAATAATGAAGGTTATAATGCCTTATAATCCATTAAAAACTTCTAAAAATGATATAAATTTGTTTTGGGTTGAGATAGGGGGTTTAGGGATATATTACAGGGGTTTTAAAAAATTTTAATTAATTTGTGAGGGATTAAAAATTCACTCTCTCGGTTTTCTTTAAGGGGAACATGGTTTCGTCTAACTGTGTGTTTAACCATTCACCTCACATAGGGGTGCCTCATGTTTACTCCAAAGAGGGAACAAATTTTGACAAACCACATGCCATCCATGTGAATACCTTATGTCTGGGTTTACATGGTTTTCTTGGCTAGGTGCACAGTTTGGGAAAATTGTGTACTAACCGTGCACTACCCTTATTCCATCCAAAATACTCAAATTTCTCCCATAAACTCCCCAAGGTAAAACCTAAAAAAGATATACTCAAAAAACCATAAAATATTACCAAAAAACATGATTTATATATCTTTAGGAAAGGATGATTTCTTATAATCTCTCCACCTTATAACATATTTTCCTCGAGTTGTACTCCCAAGCATCTCTAAGATTATGAGGTAAAAATATTAGGCCATAAAGACCTCATATATTATTCTCTATCCAATATTTCCTCTTACACATGGACATGTTTCCATAATTCAGGAACTAACAAAATAGGGGGGAGATGACACCCTTCTCCCCAGGCTCTCCCCCTCCCTCTCTCTTGGCCTAGGGTTTTCTCTCTAAACCCTCCTCTTCAACATCGGTGGCGCGTCGGCCCGACATCCACTCTCCTTACCTTCATCTATTCCTTTCCTCTCTTCTTGGTGTCGATCTTTTCTTTCAGGTGGTGCGGACCTTTCATGTTTTTCTCACAGGGAAGATGGTGGTTGATAAAGCCCTGACCACTTCTTCCCCTCTCTAACCTCATGATATTTTGCACCTCTCCTGGTCGGATCTAGAGCGAAGGCTACTCATGGGTTTTGGGATTTGTGGGTTGGTGGTTGAGGGTTTTCAAGCACTCATGGGTTAGATTGTTCTTGGTTTGGCTTCTGGTTCTAGTCCTGGCGTGATTCCATCACAGAGGCTTCGACTACTCGTTTCCCAACCCTAACCCCGAGACCCTCTACTCCTCTCTGAATCGGTTATGGAGCATCATTTCTTTGAGGTTATGGGAGGTGGGTTATGGTGGCTGAAGATGCTTACTAGGCGACATGATTTGTATCTGTATTATGAGTTTTGTATGGTGAATTTTTTGATCTCTTCTCTGGTAAGGTTTTGTTTTAGTTTTGTTTTGGTGGTGGATATCTAATGTCCACAGTGGTGGTGTTTCGATGTGGTTGGTCTATAAAGATATTTAACGATCGACGTAGTGTTCGTTGATGATGGAGGAGACGATGAAGGTTTTATATCAGCGAAGAAAAACTCCGATGGAAGGGCTCGTAGATGATTTGGAAATGGATTGGGGATGATGATACTGATGATGACCACGTGGACTCCTCTGAGAAGACGACGAAGATGTCTCGCTGACATTGTGATGATGGGAGTCGTATGGTCCGAACGTTTGACGTGATAGGTGTACGACTCTAGGAAGGCACATGACTCAAGATGACATATAGGAGATGGTGAATTTTTAATTTTTGAAATTTGAATATCGTGGATGCACTATTTTTTTGTTCAATCCTTTTGAAATTTTTGGTTACCACTAATCCTTAAAGTGGATTTTTTAAAAATGAAAAAAAAGTATTTTCATAAACTATCAACATAGTATTTCCTCTCAAGATTTTCTCATTATAATCCAAAACATGTATCATATGATCCTCAAAGGATACATCAGTCTCAAGCTTAACATAATCCACATCAATTACATGAGAAGGGTATGGGAAATACCACTAAATTTGTAACACATGAAAGAAATATTTCATATAACTATACCTCAATGGAAGATCTAATCAGAATGTCACTTGTCCGACTCTCTCCAAAACCTAAAATGGTCCAACAAACCTGGGTGCCGACTTTCCCTGGATCTGAATCCTATGGTGAACTAATATCAGAAAAAACAAAAGGAAAATAAGATCACCCTCTATAAAATATAGGGGTAGTCAATGTCTATCAACATATGACTTATATCTACTCCGAGCCATATCCATATATTCTTGAATTAGCTGAACCTGCTCTAATGTCTCTTGTATGAGACTTTGTCCAAAAACTATGACTCACCTACCCCCATCCAACATAGAGGTGATCTGGATGACCTACCATAACGTGCCTCATATGGTTCCATATTTATATTCAAATGATAACTATTATTATAAGCCAATTCCACCAATGTTAGGTGCTTATCCCAAATTCCACAAAATTCCAGGACACACTCCCAAGGCATATACTCAATCATCTATATAGTATATTCTAGTAATCAATACATAAGAACCAACTCCTATCATCCATCTTAGAAAAAAACTAGAGAACCCCAAGGTGATATAATCAGATATATTAACCCCTTATACATCAACTCTTCTAGCTGATACATGAGCTCTTGAAGCTCTATTGGTGTCATTCTGTATGGTGTAATATAAACTAGCTCAGCCCCTAGCATGATCTTAATTGTAAATTCAACATCTCTCTCATGTGGAATCCATAAGAAGCCCTAAAAACACATTCTAGAACCTATACACTATAGGTGGGAATTCATCCTTCTTTACACCTCTATCATTAAGAAAAATACTAGAAACCTATGCAGTGTGATCCTCGTGTTTCTGATGAATTGGCCCTACTCGGCCTACCTAGATATCATATTCTCTATGGTGTACATAATTTTCACCCTTAGGAGACTTAGAAGCCACTCTCATTCAGTAACAGTCTATATGTGATCAGTATGCTACTAATCAGTCCATTCTGATAATTAGGTTAAAGCCTAACATATCAAAAATGTAGATATCCCAAAGAAAATGATACTCCCCAACCTCAAGAGAACACCCCTTGTACAAAAAAATGTCTATCAATTATACTCCCAAAGGAATATCTATCTCCACAACCCCAATCATGAACTACACTGCTAGGTTCAAACCATTCACAAGTTGTGAATATATAAAAGAATGAGAGGCACCAATATAAATTAAGGAACTAATTAGTTTAGACACTATAAGAATAGTACCTCTAACTATCGACGGTCTAACCTTTCTATCCCTCATTGTAGGATGAATGACTTGTAATTTTACTTCCTCTATTCCATGTGATGTAGTTAAAGTCGACTAAGCTACAACACTCTGCTGATATGAGCACTGTTACCTAGAAGCACCACATCTATTGCCTCCACCACCATGGTTAGTAGAAATCCAGCTACTAGACTAATACTAGGTAGAATATTCCCTTACCACACTCTACTTATGACTAGATACTCCATAATTACCCATATATCTGGGTTACTGTAAAACCTCTATTGATATCCCATACTTATGTATGATCCACACTCTAGCGAAGGTTGGGGGTACTATCTATGAAAGTGACATGACCTACCACACTGGTGACAAGTCACCTAGTTAAGGTCATGTGTAACTAACCCTTTCCCCTGACCACTCTTTTTTCCACTGATTTGGCTAATATTATCATAATGACACTTCTTGTTCTGGGATGTCTCACCACATTCTCGTCTAGTAGAAACCACTTGTTCAACACTGGAGCCTCCTTCAAGTTCCCCTTAGAAATGAGATACTAATTCACTAGTTTATAAAACTTATTCAGCCTGAATATATTCACCCAAGAATTATTTACACATTTGACAACATCTTGAAATCATTTCACCATAATAGCCTCATCTCTACCTAAAACTGGATAAAATCATTTCAGATCTGTAAAGAGGCCATCATAGATCATAATATACATACTCCTTGGAGACAACTTCATAAACTCAACTACTATTTCCTGTCTCAACATATCAAGGTAGTAGTGCTTGAAGAACATCTCTATAAGGTCCTTTTACTCCATACTATCCACCTATCCATCCTGAGTTTGCATGTACCACCAATGCTTTTCTTAACCATGTAACATATAAGTATCCAATTTGACTCTATTTTTAGTAGGAGTCTCTAAGTGTTAAAGTATAATCAGGATGGACTTAATATGGAACACAACTGCCTTAAGTTCACCCTTTAAGGTAAATGTCAAAGGGTGCTATAACTGAGACTCCCATGTCAAGTTAGATATACCCTTTACAACCCACCTTGGTTCTCTTTCAATAAACTATATGAACCGAGAAAAGTTCTCTCTGAAATACTCTACAACTTCCACACCCGACACTAATAGTGGCTTGAGTTCCACTACTAGAGGATCATTTACAACCATAAAATCATGTCTTTCTCTCAACAATAGTCATCATGGAGGCATATATCTACAATTCCAAACACATGACTCAATATATATAAAACAACTTTTATATTTTTACATAATATGGATTCAAAATAATATTTAACAAGTCATTCCCCCAAATGAAGCCACACATTCAAAACTGAGGTTCTATCACGACCCTTAACCAACCTACATATAGGTTATGTTTGACAAGGCTAAAAAAATTCTCATTATTCAATTTTCACATTATAAACCCATTTTTCCATATTTTTCATCATTTAAAAAAATCAATTTCACATTTGGAACCATTTTCAGTTCAATTACACAAGTAAGGAAAACATTTAAATTTCAACAACTTACCCAAAATCTATTTTCCCATGTGTTCCTAAAATGATTCACGTCAAAAAATAACCCTCAGTTCCTAGAATGATCCATGCATACTCATATATCATGTCATTTTGGTTCATAAGTCAAATCCCAGAAAATCTCAACAACAATAATCACATTTGACAATAACTGCATCACTTGTGGTGAAATAGCATCCAACTATAACAACACACAATAATAATAAGAATTCCACCCTTGGTACTGAGATTTTACCATCGTACATGGGTTATCTACTCCCATGAATGAGCTCTTAACCAAGTCATGACTCATCCTATTTTCTTGTATACATTTCCCAAATAGAAATACAAAAGAATATAAAATAAAATTGCTTGATACCACTTTGTGACAACCCAACTTGGGTGCCACACACTAGTGCCCCGAGCCCGTTGGTCACATGACCTCAGGTGAACCTCCCCATATGCAAGAGGCGTTTAATTAGTAGCGAGGGTCTAATATCCATCAAGGGGAGAAAATAAAAGCATTACAAAATTATCACAACAATGAAAATAAATAAGAATAACCAAATTAAATAACCAATAGAAAACCAAACCAGAATCACATGAAGTACAAATCAAGAAACACAATATCTAAAACTAACAATATAAATGTCATGCGAACTATGTGTCAAATGTTAATATGGAAAACAAAAAATAAATAAAGACACTGAGAACTCCCAATCAGGTCCCAAATCTTTTTTGGTTCACTCATCCATGCTCCATCTCAACAAATAAATACAATATTGGTCCCTTGACATTATCCTATCATGAAAACATGATGTCAATTTGGGTTCCGATTAGGAATCCTGAGTAGGGTGTGAGTAAAACTTAGTAGGACACCAACAAATGCCTCTAAATAAATATCCATTCAATAACAGTCTATGAAGTTGTATAAATAATAAAATAAAATCAATAAATTAATTTTTTTACATATATTCAATTATTATTTATTTAACCACAAAAACCCATAGGTTCCTTAGGAAAACCAAACCCTTAATACCTACTTCAACCCATGTTAGATTCTGAACCATATCACATAGGAAATATCACAATTCATTATAATCATGGAATTTAATTATGAATTTCATTTCAATTCATATTACAGCCAACTGGAACCACAGTCCAACACCAACATCTGGGGCCTAGAACACCATGTATAGCACCCTGTGTGTATTTGAAGTATCAATCCGTGTCCCACAACTCATTTATCAAACAATCACACAAGTTTGATTTTGAAGTAGTATTCCGTGTCCAATACTCATTATCACTATGGGTTTTTGAAGAATCTGTCCATGTCCCACAGACGTATATCAGTTTATCACCATGGGATTTTAAAGTAGCAGTTCATGTCCAACACATATTTATCAATTAATCACATATATCATATATATCTTATTTATCCTGGTTAATAATCATTAATCCATTATAATATATTTCACATCATGGTATACCATCACAATTATAAAAAAACTCATGATTCAATACTTTAATCACATGAAATAATATGTGCAATTCACCATCAAACCATTTTTCAATATTCAATTCATATAACCCATTAACCCATTAAGGTCAAGTAATCCTTCTCATAATCCCCTTTTTCAATCAATTCATATCACAATAATTGACCAATTACATAATCCCAGAATCCCATAAATTTTACAATCATAATATTCCATTAATTATTTCCTAAATTATTTAATTCCAATTTTACAAATTGCATAA
The DNA here is from genome assembly GCA_963277665.1 of Viscum album. Lineage (NCBI taxonomy): Eukaryota > Viridiplantae > Streptophyta > Magnoliopsida > Santalales > Viscaceae > Viscum > Viscum album. The sequence continues at coordinate 1,491,889,342 of OY728152.1, forward strand.
TCCCAACATTCCTTTAATTAATTCACCAATTTATTAATTCAATTATGTGACTCTATACATTAATCAATCCATTAATTTATTCAATTCTATATTCAATTGAAAAATGTGGAAATTGAAATTTCACAACACATACATGCAATTGTAATTAAAAACGATGGAAAATTGGACTTAGACTGCCTACCTCAAGATCATTAATGGGTGCTTGCCAGTGAAAATCCCCAATTTAAGAAAAATGATGAAGAACATAATGAATAATGAGATCTAGATATGAAACCTAGATCCAAGATCAAACAAATCAAGAACCAAAAAACCTAGATCTTAATCCGTATCAAATAGAGGAAAACAACCCTTCAAAGGATGAGAGAATGATGAGGGAGAGGGATAAAACCAACCATGATGAAAATCTCTTACTAGGATAGGTACAGATCTTCAATATGGGCTTAGAATCATCATGAACATAGGTTATAATTCATTAGAATCCATTCAGAAACCTCCAATAATGAGATAAATAGGTTTAAGGTTGATCTTAATGGTTTATAGATATAAGACGAAGGTTTGAGAAATTTTTAATGAATTTTTGGGGGATCAAAAACCTGCACCAAAAATTTAACATATGAGGCGCACAATTTCACCTAATCATGCACCAAACCATATACCTAAAATAGTGGTGTCACACAATTACTCCTAATAGGGTTAATTATTTAACATATTGTGGGCCAACTGTGTGAATCCCCTTGGTCTGGGTGTTCACGATTTGCTGGATTGGGCATATAGTTTGGGAAAACTGTTCACCAACTGTGACCTACCCCTCTTCTAACCAAAATTCAAGAATTTCACCCAAAAAATCCCCAAGGTAAAACCCAAACAAGATATACTCAAAACAAATGAAAATAGTATGTGATAACAAGATCGAGAGATCTCCAGAAAAGTTCAAGTTCTTAAAACCACATTTTTTTGATGATTCCAAAGTATGACATATTTTCATAAATTGGATTTCTGTCCTTGGTACCAGATACATGCATCGCTTTAGACACATGTGTAACTCCACTATTTTTCATGGACCTTCATTCATCATGTTAATTTTTATAGAACATATAACCATTAATTAAATAAACATTATAATATAATATATGCACCCTTAGTCTTATGGCTAGCCATCGAAGTTGTTCTAAAATTGAATTCATATTTTCAGTTGAATCATTAAAAATGTGGTCTAAAAAACATCATATAAACCACTAATTATATGTAATTGATATCCAAATTTTATCCCTTGATAGATTCAAATTCCTAATAATTACTTCTAGAGTTTCAACATATGGGGAAACCTCTAAAATTTTATGAAAATCATAAAGGTGGTCTTGCTCCCGATTTGTAATAGTAATTGTGACAATATCTATTTTGGAAATTCCTTCACCCACAAGCCACCAAGTGTGATGAGATTTCATTATACCGATGCTTTCCACACCAAATAGTTAATCAATATATAATTCAATGGCTTCTTAAAAAATATATCGATTTGTAATAAAACCATTGGGATGACATTGATTATTAATATTCAATTTAAAAATATTTAGATATCATTCAATGGGGTACAACTATATATAATTTATATGACTATATAGTCAAATATCTCTAACAAAGTGAACCATCATATCAATGATTGTTTGTGGGAAGAACATCTCTAATTCACATAATATGAGAGAAATTTCCTTTTACATAGTTTTTAATTTCTTCAAGTATATAACTTTGCTACATATTGATTTGAAAAAGAAACAGAGCTTGGTTAATGTATGATATAAATTCTTGGAAAAAATGAAATTTAAATCTACAAGAATTATATCTTTAATAAAAACATGATAACTATGTGATTTTAGAACTTTTAAATTTTAATCAGTCATTGAAACGATATTCTTGATATTTAAAAATTCCCCTATGAAACCTTTACATCATTTAGGAAGTTGGAAAACTAATATCTCTCTTTCCTGGAAAGAGTGTAAGTATCTAGAGGAAGAAAAGTTTGTTTTTTACTTTTTTATAGAACCAACTCTTTATGTTTTTCCATGCCAATAATATCCTACCTAACCTTAATTCCATATTTCATTTTTTGAGGTGCATTTATTAATGTTCTAATGAAACTATCACATAAATGTTTTTCAACATGGATGATATCAAGAAAATGTTTAACGTATAATCAGTTATAGTACAGTAATTAAAAAAATGATCTCTTTTTCCAACCAGTTTTTGTAAGGCTTTTTGAAAATGGTTTACCAAAAGTAGTGTTTATATCATTTAATTTCTCAAATAGTTGATCACTTGTAAGTGAAAATGATGTTTTACGTTCTTCTAAACTCCCATAGAATGATTTCATCTATGATTAGTACTTATGTCACTAGGGTAGAAATCTTTAATGAACTAGAAGTACAGTCTCGAATGAATGTTTCAACCTAATTGACTGTATACCTTTTTCACAATTGAGAAACTATTTAGTTCCTTTAATGAAATAGTCTAACAAATTTCTATAAGTAGAAAATTTATTTATCATCTTTTATAATATGGATCTCAATATGAAATCCTCATTTCTGTAAGAATCATACAATGTAACACACGAATCCCACAATAATTTTAAATCTTCAATCAACGAATCCAAATAAACTTTAACATCATTACCCAATTAGTCTTGATATAATCATATATAACATAATGTATTTTTGTTTCATTCATAAAAATAGTGACAAGTTAAAATTTAGCAACATAACTATATATGTAATATGAGTTTTGATTTGAAAAAAAAGGACATTCACTCTATCTATAGATAGTAAAAGACGAAGGCTTCTCAGCTCATTTCCAAATTCAGGATACTCATGATCAATTATCTTCTATTGTGGAGATTTTTTTGGGTGATGAAGTTTACCATATTTATTTCTTTTATTTTCATGCCATATCAATTGCCTTGTAGTCTCCTCACTTCTGTATAGGTTCTTGAACCTTGGAATGATTGTAAATTACCATATAAATTTTGTAGGACCTAATTCATCTTTATTTTATTGAGAAACACTGCAATTTGGAAATTTTTAAGTTATTTTGGGTCCTTATGAAATAGTATATAGTCATTTTTATTGGCATGTATTCTTTCAGAGATCATACCCATTGAACATAGCATTTGTTTAGTATCATAATATCGGTAAGAATGCTCATTATATTTTGGAATCATATCATTCAAGAGAGAAAGTAGTTTAATAAGAATGGTGTTACTTCATCCATTATTAGATTTTAAATTATACAGCTTTGGTATGCCCAATAATGCTATATATTTAGTACAACCAGCATATAATGACATATTTGCTTAACTCATTAAATTCTCAAACAATTTTGGACAATCACAAAGTTCATCTTCATCTGTCATTGTCATTTCTTAAATGAAATCTTCGTCACAGTTCACACTTGTAATCACATATTCGATATAGTCTTCATCATTGTACACACTAGTAATAATATCATATGATCCCTAAAACACAGTCTTATCTAAGTCATTAGTTATATTCAGTTTTCCCCATGTTTAGTGAAACATTTATAGATTCAATCAATTCTTTGACAGTTCAAGTGTTCTTCCAACTCCTCTGGACTGACACTGGTGGAAATCCCACCTATACCAACAACTGTTGGAATAAAGAGGCTATACCAACGGTTCTGTGAAACCATAGGTATAAATTTATATAATTTGTTTTTACCAATGGTTTTAGTGTACTGTTGGAAAAAAATTGGCTCACTAGCCAACGCTTCTTATGAACCATTTGGATAAACCTACCTAAAATGTGACCCTCATCCCATCCCGACTTCCCCTCGTGTCGCGCCCCCACATCTTCATCACTAAATGCTCCTCTCCATCCTGACTCCCCCTCTTCACCATTACTATCTCAACTCGACCTCACCGCCGCTCCCATCCCGACTCCCCCTTGCTGCCGCTCGCAGCTCGTCGTACACTCCCCTCCTCCCATTCGAACTCCCCTTCGCCGCTTGCCGCTCGCCACTTGTCATCACTCCCACATCCCCCTCCTCATCCTCCTATAGTTGATCATCCCCTCTAAGGTCACACATCCCCCTCTAGGTCAAGATTTACCTCACCGGATGCTAATCCCCCTAGGTCGAGTTTTCTCTTACCCGACGAGAATCCCCACTAGGTCGGGAAGGTCGAGCATCCCCTCTGGTGGTCAGGAATCCCACCTAGATCAAGGATCCCCTTTGGTCGAGCATCCCCTTCTATGTTTTTGGTATTCTTTAGCAGTAAGTCCCAAATCTTCTTCTAGTATGATTAATTGATTCATTGTTTAATTTGAGTTTCGTTGATTCAGTTTTTGTAATTTCTTATTGATTCATTCATCTGTGATATATGATCGTTTTTTTCTCAAAACATAAAAATTGTTATCATTGTAGTGTTTGTGGATATAAATAATTGGAATTTCACATAGAATATACCATTAGAAAATTATTTCTTTGCGATTTAGTTTATGATGTGTTTTTAGTTTCATAAAGAATATTATATTCTATGTGAAATCATTTGGAGATCATAAAAATGTTTAGAATATTTTATGTGTTGAATTATTCATACCACTGATACTTTTTGGATTTCATTGTCATGTGAATGGAGTGTTATAATTTTCAAATGAAAATGTTATCTAATGCATACTGTTTTAATATGGACATGATGCATGTGAAGAGAAATTGGTTTGTGGATAAATGTGTTGTTCTTTTTGGATTCACATACAGTTGAATGGGTAAGCATATTTTATTAAATTATAAAGTGTTATCTAGATGAAAAGCTCCCTAAAAATATGGAATTAACTCATGGGAATTATGTTGAATCTTTTTTTGAGATGTGATTAACAAGAATTTATTTTCGTATTTTCTCCATGTTGATTTTTTCAATGGAATAATAAAACTATATGAAGGATTAATTTTTAAAAATTATTTTCCTTGAAAAATTATATATATGTGAAGTGTGTGTTATGTTAAATTTCCATTCAATTGTTGTTTTATATCAACAAGTATGGTAATAAGGTGGGTTTATCAACTTCTAAGTTATAACACAGATTGAGGCTTTTTTCTACTGAACCACTTTTCTCTGTATCTCAAAACTGTTTGATTTTCTTTGCAATTTCTTATTTCTCACATTCTAAACATGTTTATGTTGGGGGGGGGGGGATGTCTAGGGGGTGGGGGTGTCCAGGGGTGTGGGGGGCTATCCAGGGGGTTGGGGGGGCTGTCCAGGGGGTGGGGGGGCTATCTAAGGGGGTTGGGGGTGTTCAGGTGGGTGGTGGGGGTCCAGGTGGGGTGGGGGGGGGGGGGTGTCCAAGTGGGTGGTGGGGGTGTACAGGGGGTTGGGAGAGCTGTCCAAGGGGGTTGGGGGCTGTCTAAGGGGGTTTGGGGGGGGGGTGTTCAGGGGGTGGGGGGATATCCGTGGGGGTGGAGGTGTCCAGGGCGTGGGGTGGGGGGTGTTCCGGCGGTGGGGTGGTGTCCAAGGGGGTGGGGGGGGGGGTGTTGGGGGTTGGGGGGCTGTCCAAGGGGGGTTGGGGGTGTGCAGGTGTGTGTGTGTGTGGGGGGGGGGGTTCATGTGGGTGGGGGGTTGTCCATTGGGGTGGGGGTGTTCAGGGGGTGGGGGTTTCTGGGTGGTGGGGTGGTGTCTAGGGGGGTGGTGGGGCTATCCAGGGGATTGGGGGGGGGGGTGTCCAGGGGGGTGGGGGTGTCCAGGGGGTGGGGGTGGGGTGTCCAAGGGGATTTGAGGTTGATTTATTCTGCCCTCTTTATTTGACCCAGTTTAATTTGGGGCTTTTGGTGATTTATGTGCCCATGAAAAATCTATATTAGGTATGAATTTCATGAATAAGACTAATTTCACAATCATCTAGAACCCAAATGAATGAAATTTTCCAAGATAATATAAACTAAAACCAGACAAAGTAAATCTAATGGAAATGTCCCAAACAAACATGTATCTAACAAAATCAAACTATGTTGAAAATTGATCCAAACTGATTATATACCATTAATAGAAAGAGTAATTGTTAATTAATGGGAATGTACTATTTGATATTATTATTTTGAAACATGGATCTATTTACCCCTTATTGCAGGAACATGATTTGACCCATGGGGTGTTGTGGTTCTTATATGTTGGGCTATGACGTGTATAGTCATAGGAGACAAGTATGTTTTAGTTTAGTTTTTATTTTATTTTCTTTATCTCATTGGCTACTTAGGTCTTTTACTGATTTCTATGGACAAAGAGTAGTTATATTCTGCGAAGGGGCCAGAAGGGGTTCAGATTAATTCAGTCCACTGACTTTGATCTAAGGTAAGATTTTATGGTTACTACTTGTCTCGCACCTCATGTATATGAGGATTTCGGTGTTTTTGATTCCATATTATTGTTTCAGTAGGGCGTTGGATTGGTTCATGTTGGTTTGGGTGGATTTGGTTCTCTGCATCCAATCGAGGTAAGGATTTAATGCCGTTGGTTGGTTTCTCACTGGTTATTTAGCATCCTTTATGTGTTTTAGGGTTCCTAATATCCTTTTTATAGTGCATTGATCCCTACTCATTGGTTTCAAGTCTCCATGTCAAGGGTGACTCACCTGCGTGTGCATAGGTAAGTAAGTATATGTATGTGGGTTCCCCCTTTACGTGTATAGTCACCCATGGCAGTGGTTATGCACGTATGGGGCTAGGTGTTCCCATGTATATATATATATATATGCATATGTAGGTGAGTAGAGACTGGTATATGCATATAAGCATATGTGCAAGGATTCCCTTGCACATGCTCATGGCCATGCTGGTGTGTGCATAGGGGTAAGGTGTCTTTTTCATGTGTGTGAAGGTGAGTATACCCAGTGGGGGAGCAACAACTTTTAGTTAGAAAGCTCCAGGAGTCGAAGTGGATTGCTTGGTTCTACCTTGAGGAAGGGTCCCTCCCCTAGCCTCTTTAATTCAGGAATGCTTTAAATTAAATTTAGCTTCTTTCTTAATTCTTCTTAATTATATTTAATTTCATATCTTTAATGACTGTTCTTTAATATAATTGTTTCATTTGATAAATAAAGTCATGTTTTTATAATAAAACACCTCCAATGGAGGTGCATTGTTTGTGAAAACTCAAATTGATAGTTATGTTGATCTAGTTTCTTAACTTATTTCATTTGATTTGTGATGAATGAGTTTTAGAATAAATGTTAAATATAATTAAATGAATTGTGTGATAAATCAATGCCATGATTTTATAACAAAACCCATCCAACGGAGGTGCGCTATCTTCTAAACCAAAGAATAGTGATGATCAGCTCTGTGATAGTATTCCATGAGTCTTGTGATCAATGTTGAGATTGACTAATCAAAATTTCTTCCAGTAGGGTGACATCTAGAATATTTCCCCACCTCCTCCAACTCTCTTCGCTCCTGGCTGGAAGATGCTGCCCCACGAATATAGCTTGATCGGGCCAACACACCACAGTCACGCCGCAGGCACGCCGCGGTCACGCCGCGGTCACATCACGATCATGCATTGGTCATGCCCTGGTCAGTCCGCGGTCACGCCGCAGTCACACCATGGTCACGCCGCAGTCACGCCGTGGTCACGCAGCGGTCAAGCCGCGGTAATGCCGTGATTTGGCCCCACTCCAGGACGACACCCTGCGGCGGTTTGGAGTCCTGTCAGAATTTGACGTATGATACCTAGATAGAGTTTTAGATACATTACCCACACATATTTAATGGGGAGGGAGTCCCTTAGGTATAAAATCTCTGGATTGAGTCTCTCATGAAAATATTTAGTCACCTGTAGACAACATTGTAGATGAGGGTGAAGATTGCTATTTGTATTCTACAGGGACCATCTAAGTGCTCGAGGGACATCATAGTAAATGTTAGACAATAAGAAGACTAGAGAATACTTTTATAATGATATTTTTATTTGGAAAAGTGTTCTTCAGAGTTTGATATTTTTATGATCCCGATGATCTGATGAGTGTTTAGACCCTTTTTGAGAAAATGCTTCTACATTATTTTTTTTATGTGCGAGAACAGTAATAAACACACACCACATATAGTGTAGTTGGATAAGTCTACAACAATGGGAAATTTTATGGATGATCAGCTTTGTGATAGTATTCCATGAGTCTTGTGATCAATGTTGAGACTGACTAATCACAATTTATGTCGGCAGGGCGATGGGCGGAATGTTGCCCTACCTCCTCCCGCTCCCTTCGCTCCTGGCCGAAAGATGCTTCCCCACGAATGTCGTTGGACCAGGCCAACACACCATGCTCATGCCGCGGTCACAACATAGTCACTTCCCAACCACCTGCAATATATCCCACACCAGCAACTACACCAACCCCCACCCCTAGCCTCTTACAAAACACTCATGCCAGCCCTCTACCACTTGCAAAACAGCCCCAACCACCAGTTCCAGCCCTCACTAGCTCCTGACCTCCTACATCCCATCCCACACCAGCCCCTACCACATGCCCAATATCCCCCAGCCACCTATAATCCAGCCCACACTAGCCCCTTCACCCTATTTCAGAATACACCAGCTCCTTGCCATCCCCTTGCTGCATGCCTTCCTGCCCGCACCAGCCACTGCACCAGCCCCCAGCCTCCTGCATTCCAGCCTGCACCAACCCCCTGAAACCTACAAAACAACCAGATACCACATTTTCCAACTTGCACCATCCCCCTGCCATGTTCATTCCAACTAGCACCAGCCACTCCAGCCCAAACAAGCCACAGACACCAACCACAGCAGCCAAAACCCCCAGCCCCTGCACTCCACCAACCCGCACCCAGCTCCACAACAAACCAGCACCCCATTCACCAGAAAACCACTGCCACTACATACAACCAAAACAACTAGCATGAAAAACTAGTACTCCAGCCCCCTTCCAAACCACACCTCCAACCCAGAAAAAATAGCAGGCCACCGTCAGAAGAAGCCTATAACGACCCAGTGTTTTTCAATTGAAATTCCCTTCTAATAAGTATGATATAAAATCTCATGAAAAAAAATAATGAACTATTAACTGCTAAGTGACCTTTAAACATATGTTTGACACTTCTGTGTTTGGAATTTTGAAAATCCAGCATACACGGTTGAGTTATTTGGAGTCTGATAAGAAAAACTTAATTTTTGGTGAATAGTAATATGCCTTAATGAATAGTAACATACCCTTATGAATTATGATATATCCCAATGAATAGTAACCTAACCTATGATAGTATAAAAATAATATTCAATTTGGAAGTAAGATATACCTATATTTTAGAATATGTTAATGAATGTTTTAAAACTGGTTTTGATAAAAAATTATTATTTTAATTAAATATTAAAATAATCATATTTAGAAATATATTTTTGAAAAATGGACTTGAATTATTTATTCTACATATCGAAAAATGGTTATAGTAAATTTTTGGGATTTTTCTGAAATACTTGAAATTTTGATGATTAGTAAAATATGATAATTTACAATAATGGCTAAATAAGGGATTTTTTGAGTCATTGATGATGTTATGATGATGTAAGCCCACTTGGATTGGGATCAGATGATAAAATTACTATTCTTAGTAATGGAATACTTACTATTATTTGTCTTATGAAGAAATAATAAATTCATGATTATAATATTATGAAATCTCTCCTCTCCTCCATTATAAAACCCCCCTTCACCCCCTTCTCTTCACTCCTCTCAAGCCTAGTGCCTTGACAATATTCTGCACAAATCACTCCCCAAGATTCCCCACATCCAAAAGATCCTAGCCTCTTCAAATTAACAAAACCTTTCCCCCTTAAGATGTTCTCAAAAGAGGATGTCTCAAGAGGTAAATTCCTCTTCCCAATTCCTTCTTTTCTTTTAAGTTCTTTTATTTTAATTTCTTTCCTCACCTCCCTTCATAATAATAGTATGATAAATCCAGTAACATACATGTACTAGAATGTTTTCATGCTAATGGTATATTTCATTATCTTATCTCCTTTCCCCACCCTTTTATTTGAAATAAATGAAAAAACCATTTGAGATGTGCTAATTTAGAACATTCAAGGACAACAATTTCTCAATTTCTATTATTATTTTTAATTCCGGTCATGAAACCATTTTTTTTATTGTTGAACCAGATTATTATATATGTAATATATCCTATTTTTGTTTCTATAATTATTTTGTTCAAATGGTATTATGTTATAAAGAAAAAAATGTTCTTTGTAATCAAATCCACTGATTAACAAAAACAGTTATCACTAAGGTTATATATATAATAATTCGACTTCACCCTAAGTAACCTAATTAAAATTAAAACCATGTAATATCCTGGATGTGAAATAAATAATATAACTTCAATTATGGACAACCACTTTCATCTTACTTATAATCCAAACTTGAAAATAAGTGAACCGATCTTTTAAAGCCAAGTAAACAAACGAGCCCGAACAATGAAATTGAACCTTATAACTAATCAAAAAAGCCTTTTAATGAACTAAAAAAAGCTATAATAAATAAATTAAATATATAATAGGTTCTGGAATTATTAATTAATAATCCTAATTTTTTTTATTTAGGACTTTAATGACAAAAGGAGAACACCAACAGATTTAAGGTGAGGGATCCTCTCATTTTCACTCTCAATCAAGATTGTTCTCTATGATTTTCCATTTTGTGTAATACCAAGCGATGGGGTATATTTTATCACCTCTCCATACTGACATAATGTTTTATAAGTGATGATAAACCACTTACCTCTCTCATCTATCTCTCTAAGTTACACTTGATACCATGCTGATAAACCATAATGGATTCTACCCTAACTTCCTTTATTCCTTCGAGTTACTCTATATTTTTTTCTTTCCAAAATGTAGTTGTATTTTATTTTTATTTAAAACTTCTAAATTCTGTTTATATGATCCATAATCATGTTCCAAGATCCATCTCTCATTCTATTTTGGGGATATACATGCTTTTAAGTGAATCCATGCTCGATACTTCCCAATAAGCACACTCGTTTTAAAGGAACTTCTCAAATTTTTACCCAATTTCAAGTGCACTATATACTCTGTTTTAAGACACCATTTTATTTATAGAATTAGTATTTTTATTATGAAAACCTTCTTGGTTCAATTATGTTTTTATATTAAATAATTTCTTCTTTACTATTTTAAAATCTCTATAGTATTTTCCTTAAACCGCACAAAATGTTTTAATGCCAATGTTTCTAAAATACATTTCTTATATGTAGTCACTTATATTTGTTACCACATACAATTTTATATGACTATATTACCTTATGAATTTCCATGTATGTTTTAATCCCTTTCTTTCATGGACACTTTCATGATAAACTCATTGGTTATGCTTTATGTCATGATTGTGGTACCCAATTCTCTCCATGGGCAACCTTATGTTTATGTATGGTTGATTATGTATGATTATTTATGTGGAAATAATATTTATTTAGCAAGAATATTCATGAAAATGTTGAGATGGGTGCGTCCAGATAGCGCTCCAATGCATTGGGTAATGTTATATCTCATGAGATGCGTTGTGAAACGGGATTGGCGGTTAGCCTTGACCCATACTGAAATGGGAAACATGATTGGTGGTTATCCTTGACCCATACTAAAGAAATTTTTTATGATTCTGAAACATTTTTAGGATTCCATGTTTATATGATCCCATGATTATATTGTAACACCCAAGAATTTTATGTTATATAAATCATCAAAGGAATCTTTCACTTTCTTGGCTTGCTTTACACGAAATCGCGACCTTCTTCGATAGCTTGCGTCGTACGCAATGCCGAGTTGCACTAAACAACAATATGCCATTAAAATATTATTAAAACTAGCCTTTATGAATAGTAATAACCACTTTTTGAAATTTTATAAATTTTATTTTTCAAAATGGACTTCATTTTTGGATTCGGAATATCGAAATTAGCCTCGGGTGAAATTTTGGTATTTTTCTGAAAACATTCAATTTTTGATGAATAGTGAAACCACTAAGTGGTAGTTAAAAAAAACTGAATTTTTCATAAAACTTAATTTTACCGCTTCTGTGAGTGGAATTTCAAAAATCCGAGAGGCAAGGTTGATGTCAGTAAGTAAAATGTGGTTCAATGAGATGAAAGTAATTTTTGGTGAATAGTAACTTTTTACTTTTATTTACCACGGTTAAAAGTAAATAGCGTAATTAAGGGTAAAAATGATATTATTATTACCCTAACACATGTCCTAATTCTATTGTACAAGTTTAATTCGACCAAAAACAACCTTAGGAAAAAAATATGACCATTTATGCCCACTTGTATTAGATTAGGACATTTATTATTAATTTATTTAAAGAAGGGTTAAAATAGTTAAAATCAATGTTTAATAAGAAAATAATTTTTAATATATGGTTATACATAAGATAAATTCGACTATAAATATTAATTAGAAATCTAAAAAGATTTACTAAATAATTATATTTTATTTTTAATTTTTAGACTTTAAATAATTTAATTTATTTATGACACAATGATGATGCAGTAATTATCATATTAATGAAATATTGACATAATTGATGTTATAAATAACCAAATAAATATAGTTTGAGACTTTTTATGGACTCAACTAATTTTCTAGATTAATATGACATGTTTTTATTGATTTAATTAACTTTTTTGAACAAATCATTCTGTTATGACTTTAACAAAAATCAATTACTAAATAGTGTCAAAATTGACATAAAATAGTTTTTAAAACAAATATTTTATTATTAATTGTTATTTTATTCCTAAAAATCTATGGTTCGGCCAAATGACTTAGATAAGGTTATATATATTAATAATAAACAACTTGGGGTTCTTTTGGCTTTTTATAGTAAGTTTATTAACCTTATAGTATAAGAACACAAGAAGACATGGTAAAAGTAGAATTATTTAACTTAATGTTAAATCTAAATGATAAGGTTAAACTATGAACCTAAACTTGTATAAATTATATTGGATGAGAGGCTTTAGACCCATCCACACCTTAGCTTCGAAATAAATCAATTTGGATCTATTTGAAACCGAACATGACTTTATAATAAAATAATATTTTTAGTTTTTCCAAAGGAGCCCCTCTCCTCCCTTATAAAAGGGCACCTCCTCCCCCTCTTCCTCACACCACATTGAGCCTTCAATCTCGGCCAAACCCTGCCACTTTCTCCTCTCCACTTTCCTAGAGAAATCCTAGAGGTCCTGGTCTTCTTCAAAGACCAATTTTAGTGCCCTAAAAGGAGGTCTTAAAGAAGTACTTCAAAGAAGAGGTAATGTCCGTTAAAGATTCTTTCATCTTTATTTCTTCTTCCACTTCTTCTTCTTTAGTTGTTTCACTATGAAGTAATAACATCAGTATCACTCATATACTGATATGTTATTATATGTATGAAACAACCCTATTTCACCATCTATCCATCCTACGGAAAATGAAATCACCGCACGTGCGTACGTACGGAATACCGTCTCCACGCCGTGGTGTAATCTATTTTCCACCATCACCTTACTTGGATGGGTATAATGGTGTAAAGAATGAATATATATGATTATTGTAAAGTGGTATTGATTCTAAAATAGTATACATACACTCCAATACAATTCCACGATCATGGGAATGATATCATCGCTCGTGCGTACGTACTGAATACCGTCTCCAGGATGTGATGCGATTCGTTCTACATGATATTCATAGAATAATGATTATATAAATGAATTGAATGAATTGAATAAATTAATATGATATATATTACACTAATAACATTATGGAAATGAGGTGTCTATAACCTAAAGGGAATAATAAGAATTTATTCGACAAAACACGCATAAGAACAAAAAGTAATATACACCTGAATAACAAGTAGTAATGAAATATTACTAATAAGAAGCTAATAATATTAATATATATGATATCATAAAAATATTTATGATTCTGGAATAAGTCAATAACATTATTTAAATCATTATACAGGAGGTTCAGACACTTACGAAGCAAATCAGACCTAAGGTAAGGGAAAATATCACAATCTCATTTTTATCCGAGATTGTTTATACTTTGGTATTTACTGGGGTGTATTTTATCATCCAAATCCATGTTTACTCAATATGTAATATTATTTACATCCACCTAAAATTGTTTAAATCCAATTTTACCCTTCAGTGAGTTTTTAGTAAAAGATATGAAAGGAATCTTTTGTCGTTTTTCGTACAAGGTACTCTTTGACTTTTCCGACAAAAGTACGGGAAGAATGTTTCTTTTAACTTATACGACATGAGTGGTTTTTTAAAACATTATTTACAAGAATATTCCTTTACAAATTTTCAAGTTTATTTTTAATCAAATCCTTTTAGTTTATAATTGTATGACATGTTAAGAAAGGAAATGTGTTTTTGAAGTAGAAAGGATATTTTCCTCAAGAATGGAGTTCAAGTGTTTTATCAAAATTATTTTCCATCTAAGATAATAAAGGGTTCTATTTCTATCCCTATTATTACATTGATTTGATTATGTTGTGATGGAATTATTTTTATGAATTCCTTTATCTTATATGAATTGTTTTATGATGTCATGATGTTTAAGATTCCCATTTTTATTTCATGGGTTATGCTATGATGTATGGTTTATGATTTTGTGGAACACATAAGAATGGTATCATTATGAGATGGGTGGGACCTATATCTCCCTACAATGCATTGGGTAATGATTTTATATCTCATGAGATAGACATGGTTGGAATGGCAGGTTAAACCGGTTCAGCAAAACAGGATTGAAACAAGAAGTGAACTCGGTTCAAAAATAGACTTTGTCCACTAAGATAGTCTTGGCATTGAGTCTTGACTAACAATGAATGATTCTCTATGATTATGTGTGTATAACACAAAGTTTCATGTTTTATGTTATGATTATTGGGATTAAATTTCACTACTACGATTTATCCCATGTTATGAAATTATGATTTCTTTTGCAGTTTAAGACTTTGAAAAGTTATGTTCTTATGTATATGATGTGATTGATATTTCTTTTGTTTACCCTTTCTGAGCATTTGAGCTCACCCTTTTGTATGTTTTCTTTCCCCAGGTCAGGAAGAAGGTTATTAAGTAAGATATGCCAAAAGGGACTATAGATATGATGAAATAAGTGGGAGGCAAAGTAGATTCTTTATGAACCAGTTGTTTATGTTTCCCAGTTTCTAAAGACTCTATACCTATACAGTCCTTTACTAGTTTTGTTATATGTTGTAATAAGTGTGCTTCAATTCTGATGTAATAACAATGTATGTAAAGTATGGGTCATTATAGTTGGTATCAGAGGAAAGGTATAGTCAACCTTTGTAAACTAGGATGTGAAAGCCTTAGTGAGAACCCTAAGGATAAGTATAATCATAGAACACAATCTTAGTGTTTTAGAAATGGACATGAATAACCTAGGATAAGACCTTAAGTGCGAAATTTTATTCTTGATTATGTGGTTTTCCTATTATAATTAGTGTTGCTCACACTATTCTTTTTGGTTTTAGTCAATGGCTGGAACCCGAAGGAACCGTGTTAATGCGGAATGCGACAGGCAATGCAATGATTGTCCCCCTGAGCAACCAAACGTTTTGGGAGCTGGAATGAAAAATCTTGTAGCTATGCTCACACATCTTTCTCAGGCTATGAATCATGAAGGACTTCCAAATGAGCAAATGAAGGAGCAACATTCTATTGAATCCTTCATGAGATAGCGTCCACCTTCATTCAGCGGGTCTACTGATCCATTAGTTTCTGAACAATGGATTAGTACTACTAAAAAGATATTTTCAGTTCTTCAATTTTTTGATCATGATAATGTAATCTTAGCAGTGTGTCGTTTAGAAGGTGATGCTGATCAATGGTGGAATCTTATTAAGAATATGAGGCAAAGGGATGAAATTGAGTCCATGGAATGGGACGAGTTCAAGAACTTATTTTTCAATAATTACTTCCCTCGTATTCTGCAAACGAAGATGGAAAGGAGTTTCTTGAACTAAAGGAAAAGGATGATGAATATGTTGGTACCTATGAAGAAAATTTTACAAGACTTGCAAGGTACGCTTCTGGTATTATTATCCAACCTGAGAGTATGATCGATCGATTCTTTAGTGGCTTAAAACCAAGTATTCTAAGGGCGTTAGCCATAAGGGACATCAATAGCTACGAGGAAATCATTCGATGTGCTCTCAAAGTCGAGATGGAGATTGGAGTAACCCATCAGTCATATGGGTTTGATAAGAATAGGAAAATGTAATTCAAAGGAAAATATAAAGAACACACTGAAAAGAAGATGAGTTTTCCCTTATGCTCAAAGTGTGGAAAGAAACATGGAGGGAGTTGTCTTAAAGGGACAAGTAAAAGTTTCAAATGTGGAAAGGAAGGTCATCGGGCATTTGAATGCAGCAATGATGGGAAGAAGATGTCTCACGATGAAAACAAAAGAAGGGATACACATAATGAACCTACTACACTTCAATGTTTCAAGTGAAAGGAGATGGGGCATTATGCCAATCAATGCCCAAATCCAAGGGTTGATGATGATGGTCGACGTCAACAAACTCTTAAGGATAAAGACAAAGGAAAGTCAGATGCAATTTCTATCAACGATGTGGTGAAAGGTACACTTACCATCCACTCTAAAGTAGAAAATGTTTTATTTGATTCTGGATCCACCCACTCTTTTAATTCTGAATAATTTTATAAGGATATCACCGTATTACCTCAACAATTAGATGTTGAGTTAGCTGTGACAACCCCTAATGGCACAACAGTCACATCAAAAGTTTATAATTCTTCTCTGATCGAAGTTTGTGGGAAAGTGCTTCCTGCAAATCTTGTGATCCTTCCTATAGTGGAATTTGATGTGATTCTTGACATGGATTGGCTTTCTTTATATGGATCTCATATCAATTGCGAAAGAAGGGAAGTCACATTTCATTCTAGATCAATCTATGATCGTCTATCAATGCAAGGATGAACATAACCTTATAGTGGAAATTTCTTCCATCTTATGGGTCTTGATTCCACTAAATGAAGGTTATTTATCTCAAATGGTTTGTGAGAAACGCATGATTAAGAATATTCCCATTGTACGGGAGTTTGACGATGTTTTTACGGAGGAATTACCGGGTCTTCCACCAAATCGTGAAGTTGAGTTTTCAATAGAACTCATACCGGGTGCTTTGCCAATTTCAAATACACCTTATAGAATAGCCCCAATTGAGTTGTAGGAATTGAAGAAGAAACTCCAAGAGAATCTTGATAAGGGGTTCATACGCCCTAGTGCGTCACCTTGGGGAGCACCTGTTCTGTTTGTTAAGAAGAAATATGGATCAATGAGACTCTGCATTGATTATCAACAACTTAACAAGATCACTATCTAGAACAAATATCCTCTCCAACGCATTGATAACTTATTTGACCAACTACGCGGAGCTCAATACTTTTCCAAGATTGATCTTCGTTCAGGGTATCATCAATTAAGGGTAAAAAGGGAGGATATACCAAAGACGGATTTCTGTACAAGGTATGGACACTATGAATTTATAGTGATGCCATTTTGTCTTACTAATGCCCATGCTATCTTCATGGATCTGATGAATAGAGTCTTTAGAGACTATCTTGATCAGTTTCTGGTAGTCTTTATAGACGATATTCTTATCTATTCAAAGCGCAAGGAAGAACATGAAGATCACTTGAGAATTATATTGAAGACCCTGAGAAAGGAGAATCTTTATGCCAAATTTACCAAGTGTGAATTTTGGCTTCAAAAAGTTTCATTTTTGGGTCACATAATCTCAAAAGAGGGGATATTTGTGGATCCAGCAAAAACAGAGGTTATCGAAAGATGGTCGAGACCAACAACAGTAACTGAGATCCGAAGTTTTCTTGGTTTGGCTGGATATTATCGATGTTTTGTGAAATATTTCTCAAGATTATCTAATCCACTCACCAAGTTGACTCGAAAAGGAGTTATGTTCATGTGGACGGAGGAATGTGAAGAGAATTTCAAGGAGTTGAAAAGAAGGTTATCCGGTGCACCTGTACTCACACTTCCTTGTAGTGGAGAAAGGTTTGTGATCTAAAGCGATGCATCCAAGAAGGGAATGGGGTGTTTTCTTATGAAAAATGATATGGTGATGGCTTATGCCTCACGACAGTTGAAAATACATGAGAAAAATTACCCAACTCATGATTTGGAGTTAGCTGTGGTAATCTTTTCATTAAAGATTTGGAGGCATTATCTTTATGGAGAAAGGTGTGACATTTATACTGATCATAAAAGTTTAAAGTATATTTTCACACAAAAGGAGCTGAATATGCGCCAAAGAAGATGGTTGGAGCTGATTAAGGATTACGACTGCTCAATTCATTACCACCCTGGGAAAGTAAATCAGGTGGCAGATGCATTAAGTCGACAAGACCATGCCAGTTTATCCATGATGAGGATCACAAAAGATCCAATATTTATGGATTTACAAAGGATGGATGTTGGAATTATAATGGAAGGGGGGAAATCACATCTTTCTCAAATGAATGTTCAACCATCTATTCATGTGAAGATTGAAGAGGCAGAGAAAGAAGATTTAGAGTTACAAAAGAAGGTGAGAAATGTTCCTGAATTAAACCTTGATTGTGATGGGATAATAAAGTTCAGGAATCGGGTTTGTGTTCCTACCATCCCCGAATTAAAGAAGGATCTGCTGGATGAGGCTCATAGTTCTTCATTCTTTATTCATCCTGGAAGCACGAAGATGTATAGGGACCTGAAAGAGTACTTCTAGTGGGATGGCATGAAAAGAGATGTTGCTGAATATGTCTCTCGATGCTTGGTTTGTCAGCAAGTTAAAGCTGAGAGACAAAAGTCTAAGGGGATGTTACAACCATTACCCATACCTAAATTGAAATGGGAAAACATCACTATGGACTTTGTCACCGTACTTCCTAAAACATCCAAAGGCAATAATGCTATCTGGGTCATAGTTGATCATCTTACAAAGTCTGCACACTTCATTGCTATTAGAGAGGATTTCTCTCTGGATCATCTTGCCAGGGTATATGTGAAGGAAGTGGTAAGATTTCATGGAGTACCACTTTCTATTATATATGATCGGGATCCGAGGTTTACCTCAAAGTTCTGGAGAAGTCTTCAGCATACTCTGGATACAGAGTTGAGTTTCAGCACTGCTTATCATCCTCAGACAGACGGTCAGTCTGAGAGAACAATTCAAACTCTAGAAGATATGTTGAGAGCTTGCTCTATGGATTTCAAAGGTGGTTGGGATCAACACCTACCTTTGGTGTAATTTTCTTATAATAATAACTTTCACTCCAGTATTCAGATAGCTCCTTATGAAGCTCTCTATGGAAAGAAATGAAGGACTCCAACTTACTGGGATGAAGTTGGGGAAAGAAAGCTATTAGGACCTGATCTTGTTGATGAAATGGCAGAAAAGGTCAGATATATTCAACAACACATAAGAGAAGCTTAGAGTCGACAGAAAATATATTCTGACAACCGAAGAAAAGACCTAGAGTTTGAAGTGGGTGATAAAGTGTTTTTACGAATATCTCCCTGGAAGAGGGTCATGAGATTTGGAAAGAAGGGGAAGTTGAGCCCTAGATATATCGGTCCTTTCGAAATACTGGATCGTGTTGGGAAGGTAGCTTAATAATTGGCACTTCCACCGAATCTCTCTCAAGTTCATGATGTGTTCCATGTATCTCTCCTGAGAAAACACATACCTGATCCTTCACATGTACTCAGCTCAGAAGTTGTACCGCTGGAGCAAGATCTTTCTTATGAAGAACAACTGATAGAGATTCCGGATCATAGTGAAAAAGTCCTACTAAACAAGACCACTCGATTGGTGAAAGTTTTATGGAAGAACCACCAATTAGAAGAAGCTACATGGGAGCTTGAGGATATGATGAGGGAGAGGTATCCTCATCTGTTTGTTACAAAGTGACGAATTTCAAGGGCGAAATTCATTTTAAGGGGGGTAGAATGTAACCCCCGAGACTTTTATGTTATATAAATCATCAAAGGAATCTTTCACTTGCTTGGCTTGCTTTACACGAAATCACGACCTTCTTCGATAGCTTGTGTCGTACGCAATATCGAGTTTCACTAAACAACAATATGCTATTAAAATATTATTAAAACTAGCCAATATGAATAGTAATAACCACTTTTTGAAATTTTATAAATTTTATTTTTCAAAATGGACTTCATTTTTGGATTCGGAATATCGAAATTAGCCTAGGGTGGAATTTTGGTATTTTTCTGAAAATTTTCAATTTTTGATGAATAGTGAAACCACTAAGTGGTAGTAAAAAAAACTGAATTTTTCATAAAACTTAATTTTACCGCTTCTGTGAGTGGAATTTCAAAAATCCGAGAGACACGGTTGATGTCAGTAAGTAAAATGTGGTTCAATGAGATGAAAGTAATTTTTGGTGAATATTAACTTTTTACTTTTATTTACCACGATTAAAAGTAAATAGGGTAATTAAGGGTAAAAATGATATTATTATTACCATAACACATGTCCTAATTCTATTGTACAAGTGTAATTCGACCAAAAACAAACATAGGAATAAAATATGACCATTTAGGGCCAATTGGATTAGATTAGGACATTTATTATTAATTTATTTAAAGAAAGGTTAAAATAGTTAAAATCAATGTTTAATAAGAAAATCATTTTTAATATAGGGTTATACATAAGATAAATTCGACTATAAATATTCATTATAAATATAAAATGATTTTGTAAATAATGATATTTTATTTGTAATTTTTAGACTTTAAATAATTTAATTTATTTATGACACAAAGATGATGCAGTAATTAACATATTAATGAAATATTGACATAATTGATGTTATAAATACCCAAATAAATATAATTTGAGACTTTTTCTAAATTCAACTAATTTTATAGGTTAATATGACTTGTTAGTATTGATTTAATTAAATTTTTCGAACTAATCATTCTGTTATGGTTTTCAAAAAAAATCAATTACTAAATAGTGTAAAAATTGACATAAAATAGTTTTTAAAAAAATATTATATTATTAATTGTTATTTTATTCCTAAAAATCTAAGGTTCGGAAAAATGACTCATATAAGGTTATATATATTATTAATAAATAACTTGGGGTTCGTTTGGCTTGTTATAGTAAGTTTATTAACCTTATAGTATAAGAACACAAGAAGACACGATAAAAGTAAAATTATTTAACTTAATGTTAAATCTAAATGATAAGGTTAAAATAGGAATCTAAACTTTTCTAAATTATATTGGATGAGAGAATTTCGACCCATACCCACCTTAGCTTCCAAATAAATCAATTTGGAGCTATATAAAACCGAACTTGACTTTATAATAAAATAATATTTTTAGTTTTTCCAAAGGAACCCCTCTCCTCCCTTATAAAAGGGAACCTCCTCCCTCTCTTCCTCACACCACTTTGAGCCTTCAAGCTCGGCAAACCCCTGCCACTTTATCCTCTCCACTTCCCTAGAGAAATCCTAGAGGTCCTGGTTCTCTTCAAAGACCAATTTTAGTGCCCTAAAAGGAGGTCTCAAAGAAGCACTTCAAAGAAGAGGTAATGTCTGTTACCGATTCTTTCATATTTATTTCTTCTTCCACTTCTTCTTCTTTAGTTGTTTCATTATGAAGTAATAACATCAGTATCGCTCATATACTAATATGTTATTATAAGTATGAAACAGCCATATTTCACCATCTATCCATCCTACGGAAAATGAAATCACCGCGCGTGCGTACGTACAGAATATCGTCTCCACGCCGTGGTGTAATCTATTTTCCACCACCACCTTACATGGATGGGTATAATGGTGTAAATAATGAATATATATGATTATTGTAAAGTGGTATTGATTCTTAAATAGTATACATACACTCCAATACAATTCCACGATCATGGGAATGATATCATCGCTCGTGCGTACGTACGGAATACCGTCTCCACGATGTGATGCGATTCGTTCTACATGATCTTCATTGAATAATGATTATATAAATGAATTGAATGAATGAATATGATATATATTACACTAATACCATTATGTAAATGAGGTGTCTATAACCTAAAGGGAAGAATAATAATTTATTCGACAAAACACGCATAAGAACAAAAAGTAATAAACACCCGAATAACAAGTAGTAATGAAATATTACTAATAAGAAGCTAAGAATATGACTATATATGATATCATAAAAATATGTATGATTCTGGAATAAGTCAATAACATTATTTAAATCATTATACAGGAGGTTCAGACACTTACGAAGCAAATCAGACTTAAGGTAAGGGAAAATATCACAATCTCATTTTTATCCGAGATTGTTTATACTTTGGTATTTAGTGGGGTGTATTTTATCATCCACATCCATGTTTACACAATATGTAATATTATTTCCATCCACCTAAAATTTTTTTAAATCCAATTTTACCCTTCGGTTAGTTTTTAGTAAAAGATATGAAAGTAATCTTTTTTCGTTTTTCGTACGAGGTACTTTTGGACTTTTCCGACAAAAGTACAAGAAGAATGTTTTTTTAACTTATACTGCATGGATGGATTTTTAAAACATTATTTCCAAGAAGCTTCCTTTAAAAATTTTCAAGTTTATTTTTAATCAACTTCTTTTAGTTTAGAATTGTATGACATGTTAATAAAGGAAAAGTGTTTTTGAAGTAGAAAGGATATTTTCCTCAAGAATGGAGTTCAAGTGTTTTATCAAAATTATTTTCCATCTAAGATAATAAAGGGTTATGTTTATATCCCTATTATAACATTGATTTGATTATGTTGTGATGGAATTATTTTTATGAATTCCTTTATCTTATATGAATTGTTTAATGATGTCATGATGTTTAAGATTCCCATTTTTATTTCATGGGTTATGCAATGATGTATGGTTTATGATTTTGTGGCACACATAAGAATGGTATCATTATGAGATGGGTGGGACCTATATCTCCCTCCAATTAATTGGGTAATGATTTTATATCTCATGAGATAGACATGGCTGGAATGGCAGGTTAAATCGGTTCAGTGAAATAGGACTGAAACGAGGATTGAACTCGGTTCAGAAATGGACTTTGTCCACTAAGATAGTCTTGGCATTGAGTCTTGACTAACAAGAAATGATTCGATATGATTATGTGTGTATGCCACAAAGTTTCATGTTTTAAGTTATGATTATTGGGATTACATTTCACTACTATGATTTATCCCATGTTATGAAATTATGATTTCTTTTGCAGGTTAAGATTTCCAAAAGTTATGTTCTTATGTATATCATGTGATTGATATTTCTTTTGTTTACCCTTACTGAGCATTTGAGATCACCCTTTTGTATGTTTTCTTTCCCCAGGTTAGGAAGAAGGTTATTAAGTAAGATATGCCAAAAGGGACTCTAGATATGATGAAATAAGTGGGAGGAAAAGTAGATTCTTTATGAACCAGTTGTTTATGTTTCTCAGTTTCTAAAGACTCTATACCTATACGGTCCTTTCCTGGTTTTTTTATATGTTGTAATAAGTGTGCTTCAATTATGAACTAATAACAATGTATGTAAAGTATTGGTCGTTATATATATGATCTTATTTCATATGTTCCATGTTTTGGATATCAGTATGTCATGCCTCCTAACTCATGTGCTTAATATGTATCCTTATGTTAATTCACTTTCTGGGGTTTTCAGCACATCCCTTTGTTCATGTGTTCCCCAAGGTACCCTATACAGATGTAAGGGCTCAAAGGAAGTTAGAATCTCTTTATGGAGACTAAATAAAGAAGTGTTTTTTAGCCCCATGTTTTATGCTATATGTACCTAGTCTTCCAAGACACTAGAATTAACGATCTGTGGCTTGTACTCTGATGATTAATTAGGATTAAAATCATTAAATGTTATATGTAAAAGGCTCAGGTCCCAATAGTTGGTATCAGAGGATGTTCTAGTCATTTTTATAGATTAAGAATAAAGCACCTTAGTGAGAACCTTAAGGATGAGAGTAAGTATAACAAAACA
Organism: Viscum album; assembly: GCA_963277665.1. NCBI lineage: Eukaryota > Viridiplantae > Streptophyta > Magnoliopsida > Santalales > Viscaceae > Viscum > Viscum album. The sequence continues at coordinate 1,491,913,484 of OY728152.1, forward strand.
TTCCATAATTTTGGTGAGTATTGAGTAAGTTTCTTATCAAGAAAATACATCCTTGTCTGGATAAGAGTAGGTAGAGGTAGTTCTGGCACAAATGTATCTAGGGGTAAAACCTGAAAACACCACTTTGAGATAGACTCAAACGGGAACTGGTGCACGAAAACAGACCTTGTTTCACTCTTAGTTACGACACTCCCAGGGGATATTATTTGGTAGATTCATGAGCATAGTTCAAGAAGTTATTAAGGGACAAAAATAATCCCATAATAATATAAGTTAAGAAATAGATCGAGGATAACCTGGATATAAACCTAAGGAATCACAAGTCAGGATATACTTTTTCTGTATAAATTTATAATTTTATGTTCAATGTATCCTTTTTATGGTCAATAGATAAGTATTCAAGACCACTAATTATATTTTCTTTTTCTTAGTTAATGGTGGGAAATAGAAGAACACATTCCAACAACCAATGTGATAGGTATTGTGATGATTTCCCTAATGATATGCCTGATGTGATGAAAGCGGGTGCTCAAAAATTCATGGAAGTACTTGCTCAGCTGGATCGAGTTATGAATAATAACTTGAATCTGGTGGAACGTAATCCTCCTCCAAGGAAAGATCAAGTTTCCATATAATCCTTCATACAACAAAGACATCCCATGTTTAGCAGATATTCTGATCCCCTCCTCATAGAATAGTGGATTAACTCCATTGATAAGATTTTCTCCATCCTCTATTTTTCAGAATAAGAGAAAGTTGTACTGGCGGTCTATCATTTTGATGGGGAAGCTGATCAGTGGTGGACACTGATCAAGAATACAAAGTCCCAAGAGGAAATTGATTCCATATATTGGGATGAATTCAAGAGGATTTTTTCAACAAATATTTTCCTCGAACCCTTCATCTCAAGATGGAAAGAGAGTTCCTTGGACTCAATCAGAAGGAATATGAGACCATCGGGGTGTATAAAGCGTACATTAGAAGGCTTTCAAGGTACACCTCTAGATTTTTAATGAACACCGAATGTAAGGTGGATCGCTTCTTTATCGGACTAAAGCCAAGTCTATGAAAAGTGATGGTGATTCGAGACTTCAATAGTTATGAGGAGATTGTGCATTGTACCCTCATGGTTGAAATGGAGATTGGAGACTCTCAGTGGGCTCATGGGCCCAGTGAAAAGAAGCAAAAAATGGAGAACAACATGGGTGGTTCATTAGACAAATCCCATGATGGAAAGAAGCCTCACATTCCACTTTGAAAAAATTGTGGGAAGAAGCATCTTGGTGACTGTCTCAAGAGAACCAAGAATTGCTTCAAATGTGGAAAGTTTGGTCATCTGGCCAATAACTACCAAAGGGATATGAAAAACCCCCACTAATGTTGAAGAATAAAGGAAGGTTCAGATCAACACTCAGCCTGTAGTGCAGTGTTACAACTGCAAGGAGCTTGGGCATTATGCCAACAATTTCCCTATGTTGAGGTTTGTCGGAGGCAATCAACAACAACCTCCAAGGAAACAAGGAAGGGCTTATGATATCACTACTGCTGAGGTGGAGCTGGAAAACTATGTGGTGATAGGTACACTTGTTATTCATTCAAGAATCGTGAACGTACTATTTGATTCTGGTTCTATGCATTATTTCATATCGTTCTAGTTTAGCAGAACAATTAAAACACCACCTCAAAATTTGGAAGAAAAGTTATCTGTGAGAACAACGAATGGGGAAATTATTGCATCTAGGGTTTATAACTTCTCCCTAGTTTACATTTTTGGACTGAACCTCCCAAAAAATCTTTTCATACTTCCTTTAGTGGAGTTCGATGCTATCTTGGTCATGGATTGGCTATCTTTTTACAAGGCCAACATCAATTTTCGAGAAAGGGAGATCACTTTTCACATCCAAAAACATCCTCCGATTCTTTATAAGTGTAAGGAGGAAGATGATCATCCTTTAAAATATTCATCTCAAGTTTTGATACTACTTTATTGTGAGCAAGAATATCTAGCACAAATGATTGGGACAAAGGATAAAATCATGCTTGAAGACATGCCCATCGTGAGGGATTACACTGATGTATTCCCTGAAGAGTTTCCTGGTCTTCCTCATGATCGAGAGGTTGAGTTATCAATTGAAATTATCCTTGGATCTCCGCCAATCTCAAAGACACCTTATGGAATGGCCACTGTAGTGCTGGAAGAGCTGAAGAATATGTTACAGGAGAATATTGTGAAGGGTTTAATATGCTCGAGTGCTTCACCGTGGGGTGCACCAGTCCTATTATTCAAGAAGAAGGATGGATCAATGCGCCTCTACATTGATTATCGTGAGCTCAATAAAATAAAGATAAAGATCAAGTAACCCCTTCCATGGATATATGACTTGTTCGATAAACTTCATGGGGAAAATTATTTCTCTAAGGTGGACCTTTGGTCAGGATATCACCATCTAAAGGTGAGGAAGGAAGATATTCCCAGGAATTCCTTTCGAATGAGGTATGGACACTAAGAGTTCATAGTGATGCCCTTCGGACTCACTAATGCTACAGAAAGTTTCATGGATTTAATGAATAGAGACTGTAGAGATTACCTAAACAAATTTGTGGTTGTCTTTATTGATGATATTAGGATATACTCTAAGACAAAGGTGGAACATGAGGATCATTTGGAAACAGTGTTAAAGACTTTGAAAAGGGAGAAGTTGTATGAAAATTATAGTAAATGTGAGTTCTGGATGGAGGAAGTATAATTCTTGGGGCATGTTATCCCCAGGAAAGGGATATCTGTGGACCCTTCCAAGACAAAGGCAATTAAAGAGTGGCCGAGGCCAACTTCTGTAACGTAGATCCACAGTTTTTTGGGTCTAGCTTGGTATTATCGACGATTCGTGAAGAAATTTTCACGATTGTCAACCCCAATGACCAAGCTGACATAGAAGGGAGTAAAGTTTTTCTGGGCACAAGAATGTGAAGATTGTTTCAAGGAGTTGAAAAAGAGGATTATCACTGCGCCAGTACTCACACCCCGTTCAAGTGGGGAACTCTTTGTGGTGTATAGTGATGATTCGAAGAAAGTATTAGGATGTGTGATAATGAAAAATGATAATGTGATAGTCTATGCCTTAAGAAAGCTAAAAATCCATGAGCAAAACTATCCTACACATGATCTGGAGTTGTCGGCTGTGATCTTTGTGTTGAAAAATTGGCGGCATTATCTCTTTGGAAAAAATGTGAGATATATACTGACCACAAAAGTCTCAAATATATATTCACACAGAAAAAGAATAATATGCGCCAACAAAGATGGGTAGATCTCATCACGGATTATGACTGATCAATCCACTACCATCTCGGTAAGGCAAATAAGGTGGAAGATTCTCTAAGTAGAAAGGATCCTGCATCTTTATTAAGGATGAGAATTGAAAAGGATCCGATATTCTTAGATTTGCAAAGGATGGACATGGAAATCATTAAAGGAGGAACATCATCAATCCTTTCAAAAATTATTTCTCAACCATCCCTATTAGATAAAATAAAGGATGATCAAAGAAAGGATGTGGAAATTCAGAAAAGGGTGGAAGCTATTAAAAATGGGAAATCCTCCGATTTCAAAATTGATGAAGAAGGAGTTGTAATATTTGAGACACGATTATGTGCACCATCCGATCCATAGATAAAGAAGGAGATATTGAATGATTCACATAGCTTGACCTTCTCTATCCACCTAGGGATCACCAATATGTATCGAGATCTCCGAGAAAACTTTTGGTGGGACAATATCAAAAGGTAGATTGCTGAATATACATTAAAGTGTCATGTATGTCAGCAAGTGAAGGATGAGAGAAAAAATTCTAAGGGGATGATGCAACCACTACCAATACCAGCATGGAAGTGGGGGAACATTACCATGGACTTTGTCCCTAGACTTCCAAAGACATCTAGAGAAAACAATTCTATATGGGTCATTGTGGATTGTCTTACGAAGACAACCCACTTTATTGCGGTTCGAGAGGACTTCTCATTAGATCTACTTGCACGGATTTACATCAAATAAGTGGTAAGGATGCATGGAGTACCACTATCTGTTGTATTCGATCGTGATCCGAGGTTCACCTCTAAGTTATAGAAAAGTCTCTAACATGCTCTAAGCACTGAAATGAACTTCAGTACGGCCTATCATCCTCAAACTGATGGCCGATCTAAGTGAACTACTCAGACATTGTAAGACATGTTGAGAGCATGTTAAATGGAATTAAAAGAAGGATGGGACCAAAATCATCCACTGGTTGAATTCTACTACAACAAAAGTCTCCACTCGAGCATCCAAATGGCACCATATAAAGCCCCTTATTGGAAGAAGTGCAGAACACTGGCATTTTGGGATGACGTCAGTGAGCGTAAGCTTCTAGGACTTGAAATGGTAGAATAAATGGTAGAAAAGGTGAAAACCATTCAGCAACATATCAAGGTATCCCAAATTTGACATAAAAGTTATTCAGATAACCGTCGATGAGACCTTGATTTCAAAGTTGGAGACATGGTATTTCTACTCATATCCCCGTGGAAGAAGGTCATGAGGTTTGGGAATAAAGGAATGTTAAGTCCCAGGTACATCGGCCCCTTTGAGATCCTTGATCGAGTCAGAGCTGTGGCCTATCGACTAGCACTTCCACCTACCATATTGAAAGTACATGATGTCTTTCATGTATCCCTCTTAAGGAAGTACATACTAGAACCTTCACATGTACTCTCTTCTGTGGTGGTACAGTTGGAGGATGATCTCTCTTACAAGGAGCAGCCAGTGAAGATCTTGGATTATAGAGACAATGTTCTACGCAACAAGACTAATCATCTAGTCAAGTTAATATGGAGAAACCATAAGTACGAAGAGGAAACATGGAAACTGGAGGAAGAAATGAAGGAAAATTACCCACACCTATTTTTGTCATAGAATTTAAAACAAAATTTCGAGGGAAAAATTTCCTAAGGGGGAAAGAATGAACGACCCAATGTTTTTCAATGGAAATTCCCTTCTCTTAATAATGTTGTAAAATCACCGGAAAACACACAATAATGAACTACTAAGTGCTAAGTGACCTTTAAACACATGTTTGACACTTCTATGTTTGGAATTTCAAAAATCTTGCATACACGGTTGTAATTAGTAAGTTATTTGGAGTCCAATAAGAAAAACATAATTTTTGGTGAATAGTAATCTACCCTAATGAATAGTAACATACCCTTATGAATAGTGATATAACCTAATAAATAGTAAGCTCACCTATGATATTATAAAAATAATATTGAAGTTGGAAGTATGATATACCTATATTTTAGAATAAGTTAATGAATTATAAACTGGTTTTGATAATAAATTTTTATTTTAATTAAATATTAAAATAATCAAATTTATAAATTTATTTTTGAAAAATGGACTTCATTTGAGGATTCTATAGGTCAAACAATGGTTAGGATAAATTTTTGGGATTTTTCTGAAATACTAGAAATTTTGATGAATAGTAAAATATGATAATTTACAATAAATGGTAAATAAGGGATTTTTTTGAGTCATTTATGATTTTATACTGATGTAAGCCCACTTGGTTCGATATCACATGATAAAATTACTATTACTGGTCATGGAATACTTACTATTCTTTTTCTTGTGAGGAAATAATAAATTAATGATTATAATATTTTGAAATCCCTTCTCTCCTCCACTATAAAAACACCCCCTCAGTCCCCCTTCTCTTCACTCCTCTCAAGCCTAGTTCCTTGAAAATATTCTTTCCAAATCTCTCCCAAAGCTCCTCCCCACATCCAAAATCTCCTAGCCTCTTCAAAATACCAAAAACTCTCCCCCTTAAGAGGTTCTCAAAGGAGGAAGTCTCAAGAGGTAAATTCCTCTTCCCAATTCCTTCTTTCTTTTATGTTCTTTCCTCTAAATTTATTTCCTCACATCCCTTCACCATAATAGTATGATAAATACAGTAACATAAATGTACTGGAATTTTTTCATGCTAATGGTATATTTCATTATCTTCTCTCCTTTCCCCACCCTTTTATTTGATAGAAATGAAAGCACCGTTTGAGATGTGCTAATTTAGAACATTCAAGGACAACAGTTTATCTGTTTCTATAATTATCTTTAATTATGGTCATGAAACCATTTGTGTTATGGTTGAACCAGATTATTATATATGTAATATATCCTATTTTTGGTTCTGTAATCCTTTTTTACAAATGGTATTAAGTTATAAATCAAAACATGTTATTTGTAATCAAATCCACTGGTTAACAAAAACGGTTATCACTAAGGTTATATATATAATAATTATAATTCACTACAAGTAACATAATTAAAATTAAAACCATGTAATCTCCGGGATTTTCAATAAAGAATATAACTTCAATTCTGGACAACCACTTTCATCTTACTTATAATCCAAACATGAATATAAGTGAACCGATCTTTTAAAGCCAAGTAAACAAATGAGTCCAAACAATGAAATTGAACCTTATAACTAATAAAAAAGGATTTGAATGAACTAAAAAGGGTTATAATAAATTAATTATATATATAAGAGGTTCTGTAATTATTAATTAATAATCCTAATTTTTTTTATTCAGGTCTTTAATGATAAGTGGAGAACACCAATGGATTTAAGGTAAGGGATCCTCTCCTTTTCACTCTTAATCAAGATTGTTCTCTATTATTTGCCTTTTTGTGTAATACCAAGTGATGGGGTATATTTTCACACCTCCCAATACTGACCTAAGGTTTTATAAGTGATGAGAAACTCCTTACCTCTCTCATAAATCTCTCTTAGTTACACCCAATACCAAGCCGATAAACCGTAATGGATTTTACCTGAACTTCCTTTATTCCTTTGGGTTACTCTATCTTTCTTTTTTTCCAAAATGTAGTTGTCTTTTATTTTCTTCAAAAAATTTAAATCCTATTTATATGATTGATAATCATGTTCCAAGATCCATCTCTCATTCTCTTTCAGTGATATACATTCCTTTAAGTGAATCCCTCCTCGATACTTCCCAATAAGCACACTCATTTTAAAGGAACTTCCAGAACATTTACCCAATTTCAAGTGCACTCTATCCTCTGTTTTAAGACACCATTGTGTTTATAAAATCAGTATTTTTTTATGAAAACCTTCTTGGTTCAATTATGGTTTTATATTAAATAATTTCTTCTTTACTATTTTAAAAGCCCTGAAGTATTTTCCTTAAAACCGTACAAAATATTTTAATGAAAATGTTTTTAAAATACATGTCTTACATGTAGTCACTTCTATTTGTTACCACATACCATTTTTAATCCTATTTTACCTTTTTAACGTCCATGTATGTTCTAATACATTTCTTTCATGGATACTTTCATGATACACTCATTGGTTATACTTTATGTCATGATTGTGGTACCCAATTCTCTCCATGGGTAACCTTATGTTTATGTAAGGTTGATTATGTATGATTATTTACGTGAGTATAATATTTATGTGGCAATAATATTCATGAAAATGTTGAGATGGGTGCACCCAGATAGTGCTCCAATGCATTGTGTAAGGTTATGTTTCATGATATGTGATGTGAAACGGGATTGATGGTTAGCCTTGACCCGTACTAAAATGGGAAATGAGATTGGCGGTTAGCCTTAACCCATACTAAAGAAATGTTTTATGATTCTTCCACATTTATATGATTCCATGTTTATATGATCCCATTATTATATGATCTTATTTCATATGTTCCATGTTTTGGATATCAGTATGTCATGCCTCCTAACTCATGTGCTTAATAAGTATGCATATGTTCAATCCCTTACTGGGCTTTTCAGCTCATCCCTTTGTTCATGTGTTCCCCAGGGTACCCTATGCAGATGTAAGGGCTCAAAATAAGTTATAAGCTCTTTATGGAGTCTAAATAAAGAAGTGATTTTTAGCCCAATGTTTTATTCTATATTTACCTAGTCATCCATGACACTAGACTTAATGATCCTTTGCTTGTACTCTGATGATTAATTATGCTTAAAATCATGAAATGTTATATGTAAAAGGCTCGGGTCGCTATATAGCCAGCGAAGGAACATTCCCATGAAAATTACTAAGGGTGGCTTAAATGGATTTGACATATCTCTTATGTAAAATGAAGTGATAAAACCAATAATCTTGCATACTAAAAAGAACCGATTGAACAAGATGTAATCACCCAACATAGGAGATAGAGTTATTAGTCCAAACGTTAACACTTCTAACAATTTTCTCTTCCAATACCACACAATTAGAAGCTATAAGTTTGGAAGTGATGATGGGAACTCCCATATAACAAAGAGGAAGTGACCCCTTCCTAATCCCCATAACATCCTCAATAGAATCACAAACATTAGGAGATATACCAGCCACAAAAATTAGGGACCTCAAAAGATTAACATTCAATCCAGAAAGGGAAGAAAAAATCTCCAAAGCATGCAGATGAAGGAATTTTTCACTGGAGTACCATGGTTCCCTTTTTTCCCCAGGGAGATTACATATCAGTCATTGTGAGGGGGTTTATTATAAAATAACAAGTCGTATTACTAACTTCCAAAACCGCTTTTTATCCTTATGTGGAAGAATTACACTGGTGAATTTCATCCTTAGCTCCATTACGATTCATGTGTATTCAGTACTAATGGATTCAAAATTGGTGTTGGGAAATATTGAAAAGATAATGACTTATTTAATATTGTATTATCATGAGGATGGAAGATTTTCCTGGGGCTGTGTGGATGAGGATGGCCAGACTAGTGGTAGATGGTTGTATCAACTTATGCAGTGTCGAGGGATCAATGCACATTCTGCAAGATAAGCTTGCTTGGGAGGTTCTTGAAGGTCGTTATCTATGGGGAAATTTCATATTTGTCAATGTATTTATATGAAATTGAGGATCTAGGGGGAAAGTCTCATGGATGTAGAAGGAGTTGCATGGGAACATTCTAGTTCTCAAGAATCAGTCTCAGTGGATTCTGGAATGAGGAAATATAAACATCTGGTTCGACAACTGGGTAGGTTCCCCTCTTGGCTTTCCAGGCTATCTGACTCCCAACATTTTGTTTACCAAGGAATGTTGTTACCCCTATTTTACACAGATTGTTCTTAACCACCATAAAATTGAATGTTTTGATAACATTATTATATCTTCTTAAATTGAATGTTTATTCTTCATGAAGGCTCCAATGGGGGTTCTCCTGGCCAAGATTTATAGGTCTATACATCAGATTCTAAATGGTATCACTAGTGGTGAAAATCTGTACTGGAGTAAAGAAATCCTGATTAAATGTAACTTGTTAGTTTGGTGGATCAATGAACATTGTATTCCTATGAATGAAACTATCATGAGAATGGAGGAGGGTGCATGTGGGGTGTCTTGGTGGGGCTGTCCAGGGGGGTGTCCAAGGGATGTCTAGGGGGGGTGGTTCGGGGGGTATGTCGGGTAGGGGGTAGGGTGCAGGTGGGGTGTCTAGGGGGGCTGTCCAGGGGGCAGGTGTCCAAGGGCTGTTCGAGGGGGTTTATAGGGCAGGGGGAGGGTTATTTGGGGTGTTTAGGAGGGGGTGTCTAGGGTCTGTCGGGGGGGGGGGGGGTTTAGGGGGGGTGTCCAGGGGGGTTGTCCAGAAGTGCTGTCCAGGGGGTGTCCAGGGGGGTGTCTTGGGGGGAGGGGGTGTCCAGTGGAGGTGAAAGGGGTCTATCCATGGGGGGGGGGGGGGTGCAAGGGGGATGTCTATGGGGTATGGGGGTGTTCAAGGGAGGTTCAAGGGGGGCTGTTTATTGGCGGCATGAGGGTGCGGGGGGGGGGGGGGGTGTCCATACCTTATGAGAATTTTAAAAATAAAACTCCAATTTATTGTATCAAATTACTTTGAGATATCAAGATTTAATGCAATTTTACCATGCTTAACCTTTCGTTTCATGATTTTAACACATTTATAGTTAGTTCTGAATATTCCTAACAGGGATAAAGCTAAACAGATTTGAAGAGATAAACCCACAAGTAATGGGACCTAACCTCATAGCAATAATTTTGATAATGATTTTTGGAAAGGTATTCCCAATAACAATAGGTCTGAAATCATTTATATCCACACCATTTTCCTTCATTGGGATTAGTGAAATAAAATTGGAGTTGATTCTATTGGTCATTGAGGCATGGTTAAAGAACTCCCTCATAGCGTTAAGGAGCTCATCACGAACTATGTCCCTGTAGAACATAATGAATTAATTTGGGAACCCATCAGGACCAGCCACACTCTCAATATTTAGAGAAAAAAGGGAACTCTTAACCTCTTTCTCATCAAGGTATGCAACAAGGGAGATTGTTGGAATGATGTAGCCCGATCCAGTTAGTAGTATGGAGAGATGAAGAAATATTATTGTCCACTGTAGGAGCGCAGACTTGGGAGTCCACTTTACTATTGCACTTTTGAATTCCATCAAGCAGCCACTAGAGTATTGGATACAAATAGGAAAGGATTCATAAGATTTAAATAGTCTATAATAATATTTTCTTATCTCTCCATACTACTAAAGAAATCTTTGTTCTCCTCCATGATTATCTTGAGTAGAGTTGTCATCACTTTCTATTGGTCAACCTATTCCTTGAAAACCCATTCTACATAATCTACAACAATTAATCGTAATGAGATGAATTAAAATCCACTATAACAACATGGAGAAACTATTTGAGTATAGAATAGATTAAATCATCATCATCTAAAGCCAAGGGTGGTGGAGCACTAGATGCAGATGCAACAATAGGAGGTTCATGATAACTCAAAATTCCCCATAAATCTAAAAGAAGTCTTTCTATAAAATATTATAAATATACAATGGATACAATATCTAAAGGAACTAGGGAAACAACTCTCTCAACACTAGGTAAATAAGCCTCTACAGGTTATGATTTGGTAGGTACATCTAAGGGAAAATCCTGAAGCTCACCTGCTTGGTCAATCTTCTTAATTAAAGATCCCTCAGGATATGTCCCAACTCCAAATGAGACTGTAGGTCCACCATGATCTGGTGGAATACTACGGTCATCACCATCACTATCTCCATTTGAGTCTGGATATGATAGTCCATGAAATTTGGAACCAGAGGAGGGATCCCCCTTATATAACACCTCATCCTCTACCAAGGTAAAACCACCCTGAGCATCTCTATGATTTCCAGCATATTATTCAAAAATTTTAGACTCTAAATAGTCTAAACCAAGATGGAAAAAATCTAGTGACTTTTCTCACTCATCATGTGAAGCTACTTTCATATGAGGTGCATGATGGGGCAGGTTTATAGGTGCTTTGGAAGACTATTAGAGGTGTAGGTTTACAGTTACAGGTGCAGGTTTATAGGTGTAAAGTGTGCTTTGGAAGGCTGTTAGAGGTGCATGTTTACAGGTGAAGGTTTTACAGGTTTAGAGGTTCATGCTTTATTCATTTAAATGTGTAGGTTTTACAAGTTTAGAGGTGTAGGTTTTACTAGTTTAGAGTTGTAGGTTTACTGCTCAAAGTGGGTTTACAGGTTTAGTTTATGTCCTTTTCCCAACATTGATTTTAGCTAGGGAGTAGAGGATATACCAACGGTTCACAGAATCGTTATTATTCAATATTATGGACAAAATATGCCAACGGTTCACATAACTCTTGGTATTAAAATGCGGGACAACATATACCAATGGTTCACATAACCGTTGGTATTCAGTCTGGACAACATATATTCCAACGGTTTCAATAAAACTGTTGGGATAAAATATATACCAGGGGTTCAAAAACTGTTGGTATGTATTATAGATGGTATGAATACCAAAGTTTCTTGAACTGTTGGTACATATATATAATAACAGTTTTACTTAAACCATTGGGACAGATTAATTTTAGAACACTTATACCAACGGTTCACCAGAAATCATTGCTATAGAGCTACTGCAATGCCCAGCATACCAACGGTTCCTGAAACCCTTGGGATAGGATATCCCAACTGTTCTAGGGGATATTTCATTGGTTTTAAACCATTGGAATATGTGAAATTTATAGTAGTGTAATTATTCTTGAATAACAATAGTGTAAACAAAAATAACAGATTTGAGAAGGGTCATAATCATGATCTTTGGAAAACTTGATGAACTCTTTCACCCCATCCTTATACTATTTTGTCATATGATTAGTATCCATCCATTTTTGATTTATATATATCCTATTTGACTTGATAATATTGATATTTGACAAAATAAATAAATCCTAGAAACGATTTCATGGAGAATTTTAATCATATGATTATAATATTCTTATAAGGTATTATTATTAATGGTTATGACTTTAAAGATATGAATTGGTTTATTAATGGTTTTTATTTTACTAACATGGGTTATTATTAATCTTTTCAATATTATATAAAATTAGCATACCATCTCTTTCACTAATTTGAGTCCTATGAGAGATTACTCCCCTATCAGAACCCTACATAAAGGTGATCAACATATAGCCTTTAATACAAAGCTTCAAAACTAGTTATCTATATGAATGATTGATAACAACTTTTATACAAAAATTACAATTGACCTTATTTAAAATTTTATCTCTCAATGTTTATAAAAATATACATTCAATATTTTCATTTCCTGGAAAGAAAACAATATTGAAAGATGATACTCCAATGGCCACTAAAAATAAAACACACAAAGTAATGACATGTTTTAAAAAGACATTGTGGTTTTAATCTATGTGAGTATGATAGATAATTGGAAGAAAATGTGAAGAATTTTTTGATTTCAATTTATTGGAGCTAGAGGGATACTTGGAACTTGGAGTAGATTACCAGGTGTGCACTGCCAAAAACTGCCTATTTATCATTTGCAGTCACCACCATACATGATATGTGGGAAGTGTTTTTATGGTGCATAGATATGAGCTCCAAGAAATCAAAGTGAAAAATAATGATGAATGAGTGAATATGAACATGAAGGCAAGGGAGAGGGTAAACCAATAATGGATCAAGGAAAAACAGATTGGGTGGAACATGGGTGTAGGAGGGATACTTGGAACTTGAATCTGATTTCCAGTTGGGTACTATAAAAACTCTGTCAACTTATCATTTACAGTCACCACCTTACAGGATAAGTGGAAAGGGATTTTGTAGTCCAAAGATAAGAGAACAATGCAATAAGAGTGAAAAATATTGATTAATGTGTGAAAATGAACGTGAAGGAGAGGTAGAGGGTGAACCAAAAAATGGCTCGAGGTAAGAGAGATTAGGTGGAGAATCAGTGAGGTAGATCGAGGTCAGATACGATCGCTTACATGCATTGTTCAAACCATTTGGGGAAATTAAAAAAAATGTTTTTTGTGAAAATTTTTAAAATAAAAGGAAATAAATGTTTTGGAAATATGATAAAATAACCCTGCTTAAAAATATTGTTTTTTAACCCTCTGTTATTAAAAAATCAAAAATACTATAATTTTAAATTGTATCTTTGATTTTTAAGTAAATAAATATATTTATTATATATATATATAATTATATAAATATGAATTCATAAAAATATATATTTACAAAATAAATTTATAATTATATAAATATATAGTTTTTAATATAATTAGTACATATTTAAAAATATATGTATTATTTTTATTATTATTATTTATAAATTATATTGAAAAAAATATTTATATAAAAGTAATAAAAATTATGTATATATACATAATTATTTATAGTCTAAATTATATATAAACACATAATCAAATTTATTTATATACACGTAATCCAAGTTATCAATTCAAGGTAATAAAATTATTTATAAATTATTTATATAATTTATTAATTCAAAATTATTTATTAAATATTATCAAAAATATTTATTCAAAAATATTTATTCAAAATAAATTTTAATTGAGTACGATTATTAATTCAAAATTATATATAAATTAACTATATAAATTATTAATTCAAGATATTCAAATTTTATTTAAAAATTATTCATAATTATTTGTATACACATAATAAAAATTTTCAATTTTTTGTTGTTGTTATTAATTAAAAATTATGTTGAAGTTATAAAAATAATTTTTTAAAAATTACTTTTAACAAAATATTTATATACACATGAAAATATTGTTTGTTATAATTAAGAATCATAAATATGACCATTTACATAAATATGAATTTAAGAAAACATTGAATAATATATGCACAGGGGGTAATGTTGAAAATTTTAAAAAATGACATTGGCATGCTGGGTTTCCTTCAAAACCACCCTGATTTTGAGGTGATTGGAAAACTGAGTGCGGAGATGGTGATAAGTATGAAATGAGAATATATTATAAACTATGATGAATTCAGCAGGACTATATGACGACATTACCATAGATTTCACATTATCCAGCAATAAATTTTATTAGCATTAGACATAAAGTTTTGATAAAATGGGAACCTTTATCAGCACCAACTAAAATAGATGATAAATGATTATTTTAACAATACTAAAAAAACACTAATGGAGGTGAATCTTTTTTATTGATTTTCTGAACACTGTTAAAGGAGACATCTGATGATGCAACAAGATTGGGGTGGTAGGTGACCGGTGGAGGACAGCTCTGATAGAAGGAGGTTGGATCAATGGAACGGGGGCTGAGTCACTCGAGTGATAGCATTTGTGGGGCTTCTAAGGTGATGATGCAGGATCCATGACAACCCTCTGTGGAGAAACGTGGCGAGTTTTGATGCTCGTAGGTAGCGGTGTCTATGAGGGCGATGAGGTGAGGTTGGGAAGAATGTGGACTAGTTTTAGAGGCTTCCAGGGTGGAAGGGCTAGACCGAGGGAGTCTTCAGGGATTCCTAGGTAACCGAGTGGGAATGACGACGAGCCTCGATGGAGGTTGCAGATGGATGAGGCATGGTTGGTGATGACGTGGCAGGTTGAGATGCCCCTAGGCTATGGGGGAGACAAGGTAGAGTCGTCGAGAAAGCTATGGTCAATGTAACTATTGGGTGCACAGGATAGGGCTTGCGATATGAGACCAGAGGTCAGGGCCTTTAGGTAGATTGGTGGATCTTTGGGCCATATGTTGTGCTTTATGCCCAATGGGAATTTGGGTCAAATTATATAATAAAGTGGACGATTGGGTGTGTTATCCTCTTGGGAGGGCTGTGTCCTACACCTCTAGTGGCTTGTGTGCGGTGTGTGCATGTTTGACTATTATTGTACCCCAGGAACCAATAATATATATATATATATATATATATATCAATGTGTATGTGCATATATGTGTATGAATTAAGCAGTGTGTGTATGTGTGTGATTTATGTATGTGTATATATAGATGTTGTATATGTACAGATGTATATATGTGCATTAATGTATATGTGAACATGTATGTGAGATGTGTATGTATATATATAACAAGTGTACATGTGTATGAAATGAACCTAAATAGTTAATTATAAAATTATAAAAATATATAATGTTTTAAAAAAGTATTTATAAAATTATAAATATATATAATTATATAATTATAATAAATATATATAAATATATAATTATATATAATTATATAATTATAATAAATATATATAAATATATAATTATATATAATTATATACATGTATATTATAGGTACTTAGGTGTACAATTATAATGAAACATAGAAATAAAACACACACAACCAGAAAGGGCAGGTCATAGTCCCCCCAAGGGATAACCCACACATTTTTGATGACCCAAAGGCCCTGTGGACATGAAGTCCATTACAAAGCCTGTATCCCAGGTGCCCAACACTGGCAACTATTTTTTTCCTGAAATCGTAACTCTCCAGGTCCACTGCATTAAGTTCTGTCCCCAAGACATTGTGGATACCACTTGCCTGGATGAGGAGTAGTCCCGCTGTCATGCTGCGGACAATCGCTCACCGTGCTCACGCTACCACCACCATCCATGGCCATCATTCATCCACAAGACTCTACCTCGCTATGCTCACACCACCGTCGAGAGATTAACACATGGGTTGTCGCAAGTCGGCCCACATCTGGGTGCAAATCCAATTGAAATTCGCTGCTGCCTAGATTGGAACCCGAGTTTTTGATGCAAGATTATAGGGTTGTCATAACCACTAGGCTACAACCCCAACTACATATACATATTTATAATTATATAATTATATATATATTTATATAAATATATTTATATAAATATATTTATAAATATATTTAAATACTTTTTAAATATATTCATTTATAATTATAATTATAAATAAATAAATAAATATACATATTTAAATAATTATAGAATAATAAAAAATATATTTATTATATTTATAATTATATATATTTATACACTAAAATATATAATTATATAAATATTTATAATAATATAAATATATTTATAATTATATACAAATATTTATAAATATATTTATTTATAATTATAACTATAAATAAATAAATAAATAAATAATTATCAAAATAATTATAAAATTTTAAGAAATATATTTAAATAATAAATATATTTATTATATTTATAATATATATATATATATATCAAAATATATATAATTATTTAAATTTATATAAATATAAATATATATAATTATATATAATTATATACAAATAGTTATAATTATAAATAAATAAATATATTTAATTAATATATAATTATAATAAATATATTTATTTATATATTAATAATATATATGATTATATAAATATATATAATCATGTAAATATATATAATTATATAAATATATTTTTAATTATATAATTTTTTAAAATATATTTAAAATATTAAAAAATCAATAAAATATATTAAAATAAAAATATATATTTTTTATAATTATATTTATAAATAAAAATGTGTAATTATTTAAATATTTATTTATAACTTTATATATTTAAAAAATTTAATTATATTTTCTATATTATTAAAATTGGGTCTTTATTAGTGCTTCATTAGCAAAGATAAAGATGTAGCTTTATCAGCGTTAAAAAGGTGATGATAAAATATTTCTTTAATAGAGCTAGAATTTTAGTTATGATAAAGAAACTCTTTATTAGCGCTTACTATTTTAGATCTAATAAAACCACTGTTTATCCGCATTTTTATTGAAAACACTGATAAAAGTATTAACCTGTATTTAAATAGAACCCTAGTAGGGTTCTTCCCCCTCACACTGTTCAAGCTCTTGTGGAATCGAAGTGCTTCAACCATTCTTCATTGATCTTCTCAATGAATTCATCCTCTCAAAATCAGAGGTATTTGTTGATTTATTTTCTTAGCGCCTAAAGATTAACTACTCGCCACATCACTTCTCCCATCACAACATGAGCACACAGTTTCTATTGGGAAAAAATCCCTCAAGGTATCATTGAAGCATTTTTGAGGTGATTGTGTTTGTTGACAAAGTGGACAACTATGCTGTGATTGTTGAAAAAGCAAACCATGATATACAAATTTGTTGACAAAGGGGATTTCATGGTGGAATGTCGAGTTCAAGAGCTGTGAGCAACGATCCATGTTTGATTCAAGAACGTTGACAAAGGAATGGATGGTCTGGAGGCGGTTTAAAAAGAACAGATACAAGGTGGTGCTGTTTTCCAGAGTTTGCCAAATTTTTGGGCCTAAAAATCGACAAATGAAGAGAAGTGGTTTTTGGAAAAGGGACTTGCGCACCATGTACTTGAAGGAGAGGAAAATTGCACGCCATATGTTTTTCAAGATCAGATCATCAATATATGATAAAGGGATAAGGGTCGCACAAGTATTGGGTTGGTCGTACAGGTGACTTGCGCGCCGAGAAAGGACTTGCATGCCAGTGCATATGAAGATTGGAAACTTGCGTGGATTTTGTTTTTCAAGATAAGAACAAGAAAATATGGAAAAGGGAGAAGGGAGCCCAAGTTTGGAAGTGGTTTGCACAAGTGACTTGTAGGGGAAGAGACCTACGCGCCGAGACTTGCACGCCGAGGGTAGACTTTCATGCTGTCACGCAGGGTGTCCAAATTCCTATAAATACAGGACCACCCCTCCTAATTTTCAACGGAGTTCAACACTTAGAAAAATCATAGCTCCTGTCATGAAGATGTGGTGGTCATGCAAGTGGTGTGTGGTCATGTAGGTGGAATTGCGCGCTAGTGTTTGAAGTTGCGCTCCGGTTGGTAGTTGCGCGCCAATATTGGCTTGGGCGTAAAAGGGGATGAGTCGCGCAAGTTAGGAGTTTCAGAAGATTGTGGCACACAAGTGATTTAGGTAGACTTGCGCGCCAGTTGTGACTTTCATGCCGGATTAGTGTTGCGTTCCAAGTAAGGTTGATTCACGGTGGTAATTCAGGGCTGCGTGAAAGCTGTAAGATTGCATGATACCTTCGGTGCAAAGAGAGATTCATCTACGAGTGAAACTTGGACTTCAACAGAGGTTCTACATACAGAGGAAGATGCATTCCTTCATGAACATGAAGAGACCTACAGGTCTATAAATTGTGAGTGGATCCTTTCCAGAGTAGCGGGAAAAGGAAGAGGAAGAAGGTGACCCTCTCCATCGACAGTGATCTAGAGAGAAACAGGAAGTGACCCTTGGGAAAGCAGTGAGCTGACCCTAAACCTTGTAAAGACAGTGATCCTGGGACAGAGTGACTGTTCCCAAACCTTTATATCCACATTTTGTGAAGAATAGTGGAATTTGGTACGACCTGCAACTTGTCGGCGTATGAACCTTGGACATAGCCCAGTGAGGGTGAACCAAGTAAAAATCTCTGTGTCTACCTGCTTACTTCCTTGCATTTCATTTAAAGCATCATCATCAGATAAAGAAGAAAATAAGTGATCATAATAAACACACAAGTGAAAAAAAGTGACCCTTGTAATAAATAGGTCAAGATCCAGTGGGGCAGGAAGAACTTTGAAAAAGAATATCCATACCCTGATTCACCCCCCCTCTCAGGGTATATAGGCCCCTATTGGTCCTAATAGTTTCCATTATATATATATATATATATATTTATATATGCATATGTGGTGTTTTTTTTCTGATGAACATAAATGATAGAGGAGATGCCAAGGGTGATAATGGATAGCATGAGTGACTACATGTCTATACTCTAGGATCAGAAGGAGTTGTGCTTCTCCACCATATTTGACGTGGTTTCTTCCTTTTTTGTCTCTACTTCTACCTCTCTCTCCTATTTCTTCTCCTTCCAAAGATTCTAATACCGACACTAGCGTCCGTGTTGACCTTGACACCCACTATGTTACCTCCCTCAGTGTTTTCACATCTTACCCTTCCATGACTTTCTGGATTGGATTAAACATCATACTACTACCAAACCGCACTTATTCAGTTTTATTCTGCATCAACACTAAAAAAAGTGTTGATAAAGGGGGTTATTTTATTGACTCAGGCAAAAAACTCTAACGAAGGACCCCTTTATCAGAGCTAAAAAACACTAATAAGAGGTGACATTTATCAGTACTTTTTTTACCTCTAATAAAGTTCCTTTTTTTTATCATTATTTTTTAGCACTGATTAAATGGATGCATCATTAAAAAATACAAAATTTTAAATATTATTTTTAATATATAAATATATTTTTATAGATATGGATATAATATATTATATAATACTAAAGGTTTATTCACCCTTAAGGTATATAGCTCAGTCATGTATTTGTAAAATAAACTCATGGCCCTAATTTTTTAATGAAAGTAATGAATAAAAGGAAGGAGGCTGACCAAACAAGACATAAAATTCCCACATCAAAATACAAGAAACATAAAAATTAATTCAATCCCTATTCACTCTAGATCCAAAAATTCAAGGAATCCCTCTTCTACCCTTTGGATGTCGACCTCTCTTCTATGTCCTTTCCCTTTATTAGGCCTCATATTATTTATCCAATGACGATTCAGATAAGTCATTCGAAGTGGAGAAAATCCTAAATTTCCATGATGAATCTCAAAATATTATCTCTAGATTAGATCAGACTCCATATTCAATATTAATGGATAACTACTTCTAAACTCTTAAATAATCATGGAAACCAAATAATTCCAAACTAATATTAATTAAAATTTGACTAATTAGTATAATTTAATAGTTATTTAACAACATTTTGGTGATTTAAAAAGTTAATAAACCAGTTAACATCTTAGGATAAGTCGAAAACATCATTTGAAATTTGAACGAGCATAAATTTTTGATTTTAACATCTGTTTGAGCTCTATGAGATGTCAAATTGAAGATTCTAAATATATCTATGTCATGTTAATCAAGGAGTACCCCAATCATGATTTTTATGAGATCAAAATAGTTCCAAAAATAAATCAAAACTGAGATTTTAGTTAGAATACCCTAATTCTTGAATATTCATTGTAATTTCAGTTTCTTTTAAGAGGGTCTTATTGTCCTTTTTCAGTGGATAATGAATTTATTCTCAAATATTACATTGATATATATATTATGTTTTGAAAATTTTCATTGTATTTCACATTGTTATGTTGATTTATAATTAAATATATATATACACACACAAACACACACACACACACATATATATATTTACATATAAAAAATTAATTGTATAAATAAATATTTACACATATTTTCAAGTAAAATACATTTATAAACATATAAACCATGTGGAAAAAATATTATCTATTCTATTTAAAATAAAAAATTTATGAATATTTATATACAATTATATATATATATATATAAATATGCATGTGTGAATATGTATGAATATGTATATAAGCGTATTAACAAACTGGTATATGTTTTTGTATATATATTAATTTATGTAAGTAAATTTTAATATATAATATGAGTACATATATAAATATATATATGCACACAAACATGTTTTATCAATGCATTTAAAATTAACTATATGAATTTAAATATATATATATATATATACATATATACGTGAATAAATATATGGGAGAAAATGATGTATCTAAATATATATAAATAAAGCGATATATCATAAAATATAGAATAAATCAACATGGAGTAATGGTTAGGGAACATGAACAAGGGAGAGGTTTAAGGATTTAATGTCACGACCCATCCCCTGAGGCCCGTGCCGTGACTACCCCAAGCCCGCCTTCCATATGCTAGGGGCTGACGACTAGCACCAAAAGGCGTATTCCCTAAAACAGGGAAGACATTGCCTTTATAACATGTAAACACACACAACAAAACACACATAAAGATACAAACACAAGTAAACAATATAGTAAAAAGATTTTGTATAGTAAGAAAAAAGGGGCCAGAATACAAGCCCAACTGGAAAGTAAAAGAAAACTGAAAAGTACAAGTAAACTGAAACAACTCCAATGAACACCCCCCAAGGATCCTACCTGAAGGGTAGGTACATCTCCCAAATAGTTGTCTCTGTGGTATACCTATTCTAATGTCCACCTTCGAGCTACCTCTAGTCCTGGTACCCTCATCCTCAGTTAGCGCTATCCATCGTGTGCACCAAACAGAACAAGGTGTGGGCATATCCCTTGTAGGGGTGAGTATAACAATACTCAGTAGGGACCCCGTGACCCCTGAAGGTCTCTCAAAATCCACAAAGGATAAAAAACAAATAATGTAAACAATAGTCAACCCTAATTAGGTATATGACCATACATATACCTATGTTATTAAGTATACTCATCTCATTCACGTGTAAACACAAGTCCCAACTCATTATCCCAAAGCACAATTGTTCCACGAAGGAAAGAATACCATGAAGGTAACACCACAAAGGTAAGTACCACAAAGGTAACACCACACAGAAGAATACCACAAAGGTATCACCATGAAAGAAAGTACCAAAAAGGTACTCCACATAGAAGAATACCACAAAGGTATCACCAAGAAGGTAAGGACTCAGCTCACCCCAGGTATAACTTAGGTATGGTAGAAAAGATGATTAGATGTAACTACTAAATCATCTTACTCTGTTAAGAGGTAGACCCACGTAGGATTCTAAATCATCAGACCCAAGTAGGATCCTAGTATAGTAGACCCATGTTGGATCCTAGAGTCGTCCCATATGGATTTCCTAGAGCTTATCCAAGTGTAACTCTCGAACATATACCCACGTATAATCACAAAGCAAAGACCCACATAGGATCCCTTCCTCATGTTAAAACTAGCTACAGGGTTCCCACACTAAGCTCACTTGATTCCAGGAGGGTTCACTCCTCAAGCCACATGTCGATACTCCAACTTCTACAAATTCCTACAAAGAATTATCCCAAAGGACCGCCACGTAATAGGGGTATCAGCGCAATAGACGACGCATCAATCAGATGCCTGGTCTGTAAGTTACTGGCCTTTTAGTCCCAAGGGCACTGTTGGATTCATGTTCGATACAACCTGGTCATACCCCAACTTTGTCCAAAACTAAAGTGGGGTTTACCAAAAGTACAATCTCGATCCAAGTATTCTGGTGCCACAGGTGGTCTTCAAACGGACGGTCATAGCTCAAGTTACGGCCGAAAGAGTAGAAAGGGGTTAAAACTGGTCTGGGTCTGGTCCAACCCGGTCGGACCTAACCGGCCTGACCAGGCCTGGGCTAACCCGACCTGGTTCGGATCGACCCAGCCCATGCTGGGTGGCCCGCGATGGGCGGCCTATGCTGGGCAGCCCGCTGGCCCGTGGCTGGCCTGACTTCCAGCCCTCCTCCGTGGTGCGGTCACGCACCGCACCACCATCGGCGGCCAACAGCGAGTCGGCCGCCCTCCCTTCACCACTGCGGCCTCGTGTTGTGGCTCTTGCATTCCTAGTAGCACAGACATGGGCCACCACTCCCATCACACAGCCAGATGTGCGCTGGTTGTCTCTCTTGCTCCGCCACAACCTACAGGTCGTGGCCCTTCTCTGGCGGCACAGTCGTTCCACCGCTGTCGTCACGACCGGCCAGAGTGCCAACCACAACTCTCGAGCCCTTCTGGCAACATTCCTCCAGTCATCGGGCACACCTCGTTGGCCTGTTCTTCATTCCGTAGACTCCCGCACTCTTCTGGGGATGTCTCCATCGATTCAGGACCATCAAAATCCCACAACGGTTGCGAAGGGGTCAGGCCGTGTTCTTTTGGCCCGCACCCTCCACGTTAGAACGGTAGAGAGAGACATAATTGTTCTTAAATCAAGATGAACGTCAAGAATGAGGTAAGGGGTATTCAAACAACAATCCATACATAAATTTCGCTTTGTAAGTGTCGTAAGATAAATTTGGTGAAGGCGATGAGGGTGCCAACGATTTTCACTTCCGCAACACGCTTCCGAAGTTGGGCTCGTGCATCATCTTTATTCTTGATTCTGAAGTATGTTATTCATTGGAGAGAGAATTCTTCATTGGAGGAAGTGTTTCTTCAATGTTCTCCCAAAGCCTCCCTTTTCAAACATGTCCCCAATTCCTCCAAAAATGAACATCCAACTTGTTAAATTAATTTTTATTAATTTAACTAGAGTTGGCACAATTAATTTAGAGAAAACTGAGAGTCACACCCCTCATTAAAGAGGGTTGTCAATGGTCTGGTGGTCCCTAACATTAATTTTCAAATGGGGTGTTTTAAGCTCGAGGGTCCCCAGCACTGTACATTCAAATCGGAGGTTTTAAAAATAAAATAAAAGTTGATATTTATTTTATTTTTTTTTATTTCCACAAAAAACATGAAAGCTAACTTTCACCCTCGACCAACTGCAGTCAAGGTGAAGGTATCATTAAGTGAATAATGGCACTACGAGTTGAATTGTGTCCTCATATTTCAATTCTGAGCCCTGGTTTAAAAGTTACAAACACATGCTCGCACGTTTACTGAACGTACCTAAAAAAAGTTCATAAATTCAATCCGAGTACACCAGGCCTCCGAATCACTCGTCGTACATTTTTGGGGACTCGTAATATTCCATATAATTAAACAAAATTACATATAAAAAATCAAGGTCTTTAAATTATCCCCACCTCAGGGATTTGCGTCCCCAAAAGCCATATCACAAAAACTAGGAAAACAAGTGGGGGGTACTAAGCAAAAATCTAAGCCTCCCACTCCCATGTGCTCTCCTAGAGGTTCCCATGCTACTAACGTACACACACCGAATGTATCGATCTCCCATAAAGCACTCTCTCCTGTCAATCCTCAATATCCAATGGAACCTCCATAAAAATCACCCAATCATCGATGTACAGCTCTCCCTAGTCAATGATGTGTGAAGGGTCGTGCATGTATCTCCTTAGTTGGGAAACGTGGAAGACGTCGTGCACCCAGTGCAGCTGAGGTGAAAGTGCTAAGTAGTAATCCACCTCACAAACTCTGCTGAGACATAGGAGATAACTTATAATCCCGACCAAATATTCGCAAACCTCGTCGGGGTGAGACCCTTAGAATTATGTGGTCACCATCCACAAACTCCAGAGGTCTATGTACCCTATCATCATAAGACTTATGCCTGCTCTGTGCAGTCTTCATCCGCTCCTGGATGATCTGCACCATTTCCATGGTAGCCCATACCATCTATGGTCCAATGGGTGCTGACTCCCCTAGGTCAGTCCAGCACAAAGGCAATCTACAATGTCGGATGTAAAATGCCTAGAAAGGTTCCATCCTAATGGTGGTGTGATAGATGTTGTTGTATGAAAACTACACCAAGGTAAAGTGATCATACTAGCTGTGACCGAAGTTGAAGACGCAAGCACACAACATGTTGTTGAGGGTCTGAATGGTCTGATCAGTCTGACCATCTGTCTAAGGATAGAAGGTGGTGCTCAAACGAAGCTGCATCCTGAAAGCCTCCTGCAACCCCTTCCATAGCCAGGAAGTGAAATGTGAATCACGACCAGAGACAATCGTTGAGGGTACTCTAGGTAGCTACATAATATTCTGCACATAGAGGCATCCCAAGTTCTCTACTAAACCCTGATCTCTGATTGGTAGGAAGTGGGATGACTTGGTGAGTTAGTCGACAATCACCCAGATGGAATCATGACCCCTGGATGTACATGGAAGTCCTATCATGAAGTCCATGGATATCCTGTCCCACATCCACTATGGGACCTCTAAAGGTTGAACTAAGCTTGCTGGTACCTGATGCTCCTCCTTTACTTGCTGACAAGTGAGGCACCGAGAGACAAACTCTGCTACTGTTTTCTTCATTCCCGACCTCCAGTGCTGTCGTCAGAGGTCTTGGTACATATTCACCACTCATAGATGTACCACTAGAGGGGATATGTGGAACTCTCTCAACACTTCTTACCAAAGTGACACTAGTACCATGGTACAACCTCTGAAGAGGATGACGTGCTACCCACCTTCAAAAAATCCATCAGGTGCCTGTATTGTGGATATCTGAGCACGTAGAGACTCGCAGTAAGTGTCCCCACACTGTGCCTCCATGACTCGCTGAAGAAGTGGGAGAGTGACTATAAGAGATTGAAGAAAAGCGGCTCCATCTCATTCCACAAAGGATATACGTAAAGCGGCCAACTGCTTCGTCGCTTCACCTAGTAGCTGTATAACAGATCTCCTACTAAGTGCATCTGCTACAATGTTCCCCTTCCCAAGAGTATATACTATCTCAAAGTCATAGTACTGGAGGAACTCAAGCCAATGACGCTACCTCAGGTTCAGGTCCTTCTAAGAGAAGATATACCTGAGACTCTTGTGATCAGAGTAGACTATAAAATGTTCGCCCATCAAGTAGTATTGCCACATCTTCAAGGTGAAGACCACTACTGCTAACTCCAGGTCATGGGTAGCATAGTTCTTCTCATGTTGTCTCAGCTGTCAAGAACCATACACGATCACTTATCACTCTTACATCAGAACACATCCAAGCCCGGTCCCTGTTGCGTCGCAGTAGACTATGTACCCAACGCCTTCCTTCAGTAGCCTCAAGATGGGGGCACCAGTCAGCCGCTACCTCTTCTCCTGAAAACTCCACTGCCATCTCTCCAACGACATGAAGGGTTTCACCTTCTTCACCAACGTTGATAAAGGTGATTCAACTATGGATAAATCTGTCACAAATCTTCAGTAGTATCCGGGAAAACCTAGGAAACTCTATACCTACGTCACACTCCTGGGTGGTTCCTAAGCAAGTACCATGTCAATATTTGTGGGACCCACTGCAAATCTAGCCTTCGAGATGACATATCCTTGAAAGTGAACCTCTTGGATCCAGAACTGGAACTTAGAGAGCTTAAAAAAAACATGGTGGTCTCAAAGTGTGTCCAGAAATACCTGGAAATGATAGGCATGATCCTCCTCGGTAGTCGAGTAGATCAGAATGTCGTTGAGGAAGACTACTAAAAAGAGATCAAGGTATGGCTAAAAGATCCTGTTCATGAGTACCATGAACACTACTAGAGCATTGGTTACGCCAAACGACATTACTAAAAACTCATAATGACCATACCGACATCTGAAATCCATATTCTGCACATCCTCATATCGTACTCTAAGCTGGTGATAACCTGATATGAGGTCTATCTTCAAGAACCACCATGCTCCCTTCAGCTGATCAAAGAGGTCGTCAATCCTCAGAAGTGGGTACTTGTTCTTCACGATCACATGGTTTAGGTGCCGATAGTCAACCCAAAGTCTCAAGCTCCCATACACCTTCTTGGAGAACAAAATCAAGGCTGTCCAAGGAGAAAAACTAGGCCGGATGAACCCCTTCTCATGTAAGTCCTCCAGTAGTACCCGCAACTCGCGAAGCTCCACTAGAGCCATCCGATATGCTGGTATAGATATCAGTGTTGTCCCGGGGTACAAGTTAATGTAAAAGTCCACCTATCTGCATGGAGGTAGACCTGAAACATCATCATGGAAGACATCTGCATACTAGTCCACCACTACAGGATAGCTCAGACTCTCTACATCAACCCCTCCCAGGTTAAGGCTAACCAAATAATTAGTGATTGGCTGTATTCTCCTCTGGGTAATTCCATCCTGTGCTACAAAGGCTCCCTTCTCGTCGGTGAAGGTAAAAATATTCCCATCCGTGTAGACACTCTAAAGACCCAGAATTCCCGTGGATTTTTTTTAATACATGGGAATTTTACGAGTCCGCGGTTTCTGACGACGCTTGATTCTGAGGCCCGGTGTTCCCGGAATCAATTTCTGAAGTTTCGTTCGAGTACGATCTGTAAACGTATGAGCGGGTTTTTATAACTTTTGAACAGGTCCACTGAATTGAAATCCGAGGGAACCATTGAACTCACAATGTCGGTAATTGTCAAGTGAGACCTTCACTGCAGTTGCGTTTTAACTAGAGCGGAAGATAGTTTTCGGGGGTTTTAAATTAAATTAAATAAAATAAAGTAATAAATTTATTTTATTAGTGGTAGTTAGAACCTCTAAAGGGAAGTTAGTGGTGGGGCCCACCACACCACAACCTCTCATGAGAGGTTATGGTGGTGGGGACCACCCGCACATAACCCCTTGGGAAGTTGTTATGGTGGTGGGGCCTAACCGCACATAACCCCCTGGGAGGATTATTGGGTGGGGCCCACCCGACTACTCTAACTCCCTATAACCCCCTTGAACCCCCAAATTAATTTGGTGGAGCCTCTCCTCTCTTTTTGAATTTCGAATATTTGTGCCAACATCATGAAC
Organism: Viscum album; assembly: GCA_963277665.1. NCBI lineage: Eukaryota > Viridiplantae > Streptophyta > Magnoliopsida > Santalales > Viscaceae > Viscum > Viscum album. The sequence continues at coordinate 1,491,941,128 of OY728152.1, forward strand.
TTAGTTAAGTGGGGCCCACTTCATTAATTCATGACAATGGGCATAATAGATTAAAATCTATTATTTGGCACGTTTATTCTCTCCTTAATGGAGATCTTGGGAGAATAGAATCCTCCAATGAAGAACACAGAGACGCCGGCGATGATGCTTCTTCCTCGGCTTCTTCCTCAGAACACCCCTTCCGTCGTGGGATCTCTTTGACGACCCTTCTTCCTTCCTCTTCGCCATCAACAGACCGACACACGAGCTTGGAAGTGGAAGCGTATGATGAACGACGACAACATTATCTTCCCCCGTGACAAAAAAATGCCTGAAAATTAAAAAGGTAGGGGTGTATTTTAAGTTATTTAATGCTTTATATTCTATCGTTGAATCATCTTCATGAGCCGCTTGATATCGTTCTAACATGGAGGGTTTGGGCCAAACGAACACGGCCGACCCCTCCATGACCTTTGTGGTTTCAGAACCTTGAGTCGACGACAATGTAACGACGGCTTGGAAATGAGGCGACGATGACGAAAGCGGCAAGCAAAGGTCGCGCTACCCACAACCTACGTGAACTATACTGCCCCCACGACGCCCCAGTGCGCTACTCGCATCCCCGCACCCCACGCATGGACTGCCTGGTGCACCCCGGCACCCCCACGATGCCCTGCCCGCGCTTTCCACACACCATAGAGCGCCACCCGGCCTGCATGGTGCACTCCGGCGCCCCCACAACGCCCTGCTTGCGCTGCCCGCACACCCAGGTGCGTTGCCCGGCCTACCCAGCGCACTCCGGCGCCCCTGCGGCGCCCTGTCCGGCGCCCCCTACGCCCTTCTACGCTGCCTGGCATGCCCCTGGGCGCTGCCCGGCATGCCCCCGCGCACTTCCTGGCATCCGGAACCCTACCCAGCACCCTTGTACCCTGCCTGGCACACCCGCGCCATGTCGTGTGCACTCGCGGCCTGCATGGAGTCCACCCAGCCCGCCCGCACCCCGTGTGGCTAGCCCCCTGGCCTCCTGGCCATTGGCTTGCTGAACCGGCCCGCTACGCCCCCGCGGTGTCACTGGTCGAATTGGCATGTTCTGCCGGGCCGAGTTACCGAGCCACCTATATGGCAAATATTGAGCCAAACAGCCCTTGTGGTCCGCTGGGCCAGGCCTAGTGGACTGGGTCAAAACTTAGCGGCCCGACCCGACCAATGGGCCAGGTCATATCCAGTGAGTCTGACCAGGTTGACCGAGACTGGGTCGGCCCAGACTGGGTTGCGGCGAGTCCGTCTGACCGGGTCGGACCGGACCCGGGCCCATTTCTGACCCTTTACCTTATTGGGCCATATCTTTGGTACTAGACGTCTATTTGACAAACCTTCAACGATGACAGAATTCTTGGAGCATAATAGTACCTTTGAGTATACCCCACTAGAGTTCAGGTTATAGTTGAGTCACGGTCAGTTTGGTTCTTACAGGAATCCAACCGGGCCCCCGGAACTAAAATGCTAATAACTCACAGACCGGGCGTCCGATTGACGCACCGTCTATTGCGTTGAGACCCATATGACATGGAGGTACTTTGAGATACTTCCACATGAGACCTCGTGACACTTGTAGTATCAACAAGTATCTCGTGGAGCAGATCCTCCCGGAGACGAGAAGACGGAGTGCAGAGACCTAGTAGATGTAGACTTGACGACTGATTGACCAATTCAACTCAGAGTGATTTGAATAGCACAGTGGACGGAGTGCCCGGTTTGGAGGCAGACCCATGGCGGACAGAGCACCTGGTTTGGCAGCAGACCCGCAGTACTCGACAGGAGGAGTACCTCTGACGACTATTAGGGGGAGCGCCCGGTTTGGCGGAAGACCCACAACGGATGGAGTGACCGGTTTGGAAGCAGACCCGCCGTACTCGATAGGAGGAGTATCTCAGCATTCTAAGGTTTGTGAGTAATGCCTCGGAGTCATGACATGACCACTATACGTGACAGAGGAAGAGTTCTTCAGCAGCTGTGGTTCCGATAATGAAAATCCTGGTTTGAGCTGTGTCAATGACCTTTGTGTTTTCCTCATGATTGAGATGGGTTACTTGATAACTTAGGTATATGTATGGGCATATAACTAAGTGATGGTTATACGTTGAAATCATATTTCTCGTTTATCCTTGTTGGATTTTTTGAGACCGTTGGGGTATCGGGGTCCCTACTGAGTATCATTATACCCACCCCTGCACGGGATATGCCCGCACCTCGTTCTGTTGGATGCAGATGATAGACATCACTGACGGAGGCCTGGAGTACCTGGACTGGATGGTACCCGGAGGAGGACCTTACAACGTATCAGTACACAATGGAGTATGATGGATGTGGAGTGATAAAGAGTCCATCTGTACATACCGTTTAGGTAGGAACCTCGAAAGACTATCAATGATCTTCTTTCATCTTTCAACTATTTTTCCCTTTTCAGTTGTACTTGCTTTCAGTTGTATTTGTACTTTACAGTTGGACTTGTATTCTGGACCCCTTTACTTTCAGTAAAATTTTTATACAGCTTTTACATAGTGTTTTCTTCCGCTTGTACTCTGGTTGTGTGCGTTTACGATTTATAAAGGCAATGCCTTCCCAGTTTAAGGGAATTACACCTTTGGTTCTAGTCTCTAGCCCCTGGCCTATAGAAGTTGGGCTTGGGGTAGTCACGATATGGGCTCTGGGGGACGGGTCCTGACAAATTGGTATCAGAGGACGTTGGTTCTACCGTAGAACATTGGACTCTAATATTTCTTTTTTGTGAAGCATCAGTGTTAAGGGTACTAAGTGTGGTTTTCAGTTCAGGGAGTCCAGTGTTGGTGCGGGTGGATAACATATCCATAGACCAGGACCCAGACTCCTGATTTCCAACTCAGTGCATGAAAACACTAATTGCATGTGTGTTTCAAAATTTTCTTTAAGTCAGCTCAAACCAGGTCAGCTCACCAGGTATAGTCTTTTGACCATGTCACATCTGTTTATTTCAGGATTCCTCCTCGCGGACAACCAGCTAGAGACCCGAGAGTTGTATGTACTGACAACCCACTGAGCGATGAGGCCCCAGTACAAGGCCCTCTCCCAGTTGAGGCACCCACAGAGGCACCAGCAGTACCACTTTTCATTGGGCCACCGATGCCACTAGCCCCAGCAGTGAAGATGCACGCCGCTAGAGTGTGTTTCATGAGTTCTAGCACCAGAGGCCACCCATGTTCTGGGGAGAGACGGACCCACAGACGGTTGAGGATTTTCTGGAGGCTATGGTGAGAGTCTTCAGACTAGTAGGTACACCAGCCGACTTTATGGTGATCCTTGCTGCCAGCCTCCTTCAGGCTGCAACAGGAAGATGGTGGAGCCTGATTCTCCAGATGCATGATGAGGCGTCACTTCTATAGACAGACTTCGAGAGCCTGTTCTGGATGGAGTTTTTACCAACTACCCTTCGAGCGATGTAGATATTGGAGCTACTGCAACTACAACAGGGTATCATGATGGTGGTGCAGTACTCAGCGAGGTTCACTGACCTCTCGCGCTACTCCACTGATATGGTACAGGACCCGTTCTTCAGGGCCCAGACCTTTGAGTAGGTACTTAGGTGAGATATTAGAGATTCAGTTATCTCCCACAGTATCCCAACGTAGACGGGGGTGTTGGAGTGAGCCCTCCTTGTGGAGAGTTTCCTTGCAGAGTAGTCTCCAGCAGCAGGACCCACTACTAGTCGACATGCAACAGAGTCTTCTACAGCTGGCAGTAGGCAGATGTCACATAGGTCCAAGAGGACCAGACCTATAGGTGGTCGACTGCACGACTCAGGATCAGTTGTGTGGGGCACCCAGAGTGCAGACAGAGCCAGACATACCAGGAGAGGGCAGTGTTACTCCTACGGTGGGCTTGGTCACATGACTCATGACTGTCCGACCCGCCGCTCATAAGATCAGTAGACAGTTGAGTGACCTCCCTGGTAGAGGCAGAGGTTCAACTACGGTGGACCGCAAGGAGCAGGCTACCGTGGCAGAGGAGCTGGCCGTGTAGCTAGTGGTGGATGACGCTTCGATGTGTTGCCACCACCACCACCAGGAGGTCCACCCCAACCACAGGGAATAGGTAGACAGGGGAGAGAAAAACTTCAGGCAGCTGAACCATATGAATATGGAGCTCTGGAAGCAGGTGGACATGAGCAGGACCAGTTCTAGGCATAGGGTACTATTTTCACGATGCTTATAGCTTTGATGATGTCATTGTTTTTGGTTGCTTTGTGTCTTTGTACTTTGAGATGTAGTAATAAAAGAAACTTGTCCATGCGACGTTTGATTTTTGGCCTTTTTGTGTGGTTAATACTAAGAAGTTCTGGTTAAAACTGTTGACATGACCCTCAATTTCGAGATTCCTACTAGAGAAGACCCAGGGACCACACACTAATGCCGACATTGTGACTCAACCCTTAGAGGTGAGAGTTACGGTTGGATCTCTTGGTAGTAGCATTGAGTCCATACGACATAGTCCATGACATGAATTAGTACCATTCATATCAGGATTGACTGTATTAGGCAAAGGATGTGGTTCATCAAGGGGATGAGACCAAATTTCTATTTTCGACAAAGGATAAATCTTAACAGATTTTGTAGAATGTAGGCGAAGAATGGTGTAGTTGAGTTCTATAAAATTGGCTAGACTCACCCATAGTTCGTTGAGTGAATGGTTTACGGTTCACTCTAATCTCAATAGTCCCAGGTGTGTCTTCTCTTAGAAGGATCTAAACCTGAGATAACAAGGATGGATTAAGTTCCTCCTGGACTATGACTTCATGATAATCTATACTCCTGGGAAGGGGAACATAGTAGCAGATGCGCTCAGCAGGAGATCAGGCATTCAGCTGCTAGGTGAGGAGACAGAGCAGTTGGCTACCTTGCAGATATCCTTTGTGGATAGGGATGTAGTAGCCTATCTACAGTCTCTTATAGTCACCCCCATTGCTTCAGCGAGTCTAGGAGGCGCATCATGAGGACAATGACTATGAGAGACGATATGCTCAGATATCCACAGGGCATGAACCTGATGGATTTTTTGAAGGTGGGGAGCATTCCATCCTCTTCAGAGGACATACCATGGTACCTGCTGTACTTTAGGAGGTTGTGCTGAGGGAGTTCCACACATCCCCTTTTAGTGCTACATCTAGGAGTGGTGAAGATGTGCCAGAACCTTCGACAACAACACTGGTGGCCAGGTATGAAGAAGGCATTAGCGAAGCCTGTCTCTCGATGCCTCACTAGTCAGCAAGTGAAGGTGGAACATCAGGTACTAGAATACTTGGTTCGGCCTTTAGAGGTCGAAAAGTGGAATAGGGATGAGATATCCATGGAATTCATTAAGGGTATTCCACGTACATCTAGGGGACATGAATCTATTTTGGTGATCTTCAACTAACTCACCATGTAGGCCCACTTCCTACCGACCAAAGATTGTACGAGCTACCACGGATAAGGTGCAGATAATCTAGGAGCGTATGAAGACTGCACAGTGCAGACAAAAGTCTTATGCAGACATGAGATAAAGACCTCTGGAGTTCAAGGATGGTGACCACGTCTTCTTAAGGGTCTCACCTCGATGAGGTCTATGGAGATTTGACCGAGGTGGAAAGCAGTCTCCAAGGTTCATCGGACCTTTCCAGGTTCTCAGCAGAGTAGGCGAGGTGGCTTACCGCCTAGCTCTTCCACCTCAGTTGAACCGGGTGCATGAAGTCTTCCACGTATCCCAGCTGAGGAGATACGTTCATGACTCTTCTCACATCATCGACCATGGGGAGATGGACATCGAGGATGGGGAAACTTTCACAGAGGTTCTAGTAGAGATTGAGGATCGACAGGAGTTGGCCCTGTATGGACGGTCGATTCCTCTTGTGCACGTTTTCTGGCAGCATGAGAACCTCTCAGAGAGCACATGGGAGTGGGAGGCTCAAATGTGTGCCCAGTACCCACCTTTTGTTCCCTTGGTGTGTGTTTTATATTACGAGGACATAAAGCCCAGAGGTGGGGAGAATTTAAAGAACCATAATTCCAGTGGAATTTTTTTTAAATACATGGGAATTTTACAAGTTCGCAGTTTCTGACAGCGCTTGATTCTGAGGCCTGGTGTTCCCAAAATCAATTTTGGAAGTTTTGTTCGGTTACGTTCAGTAAACATACGAGCGGGTTTTTATAACTTTTGAACAGGTGCATGGAATTGAAATCTGAGGGCACCATTGAACTCGTAGCATCAGTAATTGTCTAGTGAGACCTTCACCGAAGTTGCATTTTAACTAGAGCAGAAGATAGTTTTCGGGGGATTTAAATAAAATTAAATAAAATAAAGTAATAACATTATTTTATTAGTGGTGGTTAGAACCTCCAAAGGGAAGTTAGTGGTGGGGGACACCACACCATAACCTCCCATGAGAGGTTATAGTGGTGGGGCCCACCCGAACATAACCCCTTGGGAAGATGTTATGGTGGTGGGGCCCACCCACACATAACCCCTTGGGAGGATTATTGGGTGGGTCCCACTCGACTTATCTAACTCCCTTTAACCCCCTTGAAACCCCAAATTAATTTGGTGGAGCCTCTGCTCTCTTTTTGAATTTCTAATATTTGTGCTAACGTCATGAACTTAATTAAGTGGGGCCCACTTAATTAATTCACACCAACGAGCATAATAGATTAAAATCTATTATTTGGCATGTTTATTCTCTCCTTAGTGGAGATCTTGGGAGAATAGAATCCTCCAACGAAGAATGCAGAGATGCCGGCGATGACACTTCTTCCTCGGAACACCCCTTCCGATGTGGGGTCTCTCTGATGACCCTTCATCCTTCCTCTTCGTCATCAATGGACCGATGCACAAGCTCAGAAGTGGAAGCGTACGGTGAACGATGACAACATCGTCTTCCTCTGCGACGAACGAACACCCGACAATTAAAAAGGTAGGGGTGTGTTTTAAGGTGTTTAATGCTTTATCTTCTCTCATTGAATCAACTTCATGATCCGCTTGTTATCATTCTAACGTGGAGGGTTAGGGCCAAACTAACATGGCCGAACCCTTTGCAACCATTGTGGTTTAGGAACCTTGAGTCGATGATGATGTAACGATGACTTGGAAATGAGGCGACAGTGATGGTGGCGGCGAGAAAAGGTCACGCTACCCACGGCCTCCGTGAACTACGCCGCCCCCGCGGCGCCTCAGTGCGATACCAGCATCCCCTCACCCCATGCACGGCCTGCCCGACACACCCCGACGCTCCCATGACACCATGCTCGTAGTGAACACACCTCATGGCATGCTGACCAGCCTACCTGGCGCACTCCGACACCCCACGACGCTGTGATCACATTGACTGCGCCCCTAAGAATGCTTCTGGGCCTACCGGACGGTCTCCGGCGCCCCCACGGCGCCGCGCCCGTGTTGTCGGTGCCCTGCCCGCACTACCCGGCGCACCCCGGCGCACCCCACGGCGCCCTGCCGCCCTGCCCGGCACCCCTTGGTGCCCCGCCTCACTACCCGACGCGCCCCCGCGCGCTGCCCCGCTCGCCCCCGCGCACTGCCCGACATCTGGCACCCAGCTCGACACCCACGCCCCATGCCCGGTGCACCCACGCCCTGCCGAGTGCACTCATTGCCTTCCCGGAGTCCTGCTGGCCAGCCCGCGCCCTGCGCGGCCTACCCACTGGCCTCCCGGCCATCAACCTACTGAACTGACCTGCGACGCCCCCGTGGGGGCGCTGGTCGAACCGACCCGGTCTCCCAGGCCGAGTTACTTAGCCTTCTACGTGGCGACTATTGGGCTGAACCGCCCTGGCGGTCTGCTGGGCCTGGCCCAGCGGGCCATGTCAAAACGTAGCGGGCTTACCCAAAAAATTGGCCGGGTCAGACCCAGCGAGTCTGACCAGGTCGACCTAGACCGAGTCGGCCCAGACTGGGTTGGGCTGAGTCGGTCTGGCCGGGTTGGACCGGACCCGGACCCATTACTGACCCTTTACCTTCTTGGGCTATATCTTTGGCACCAGATGTCCATTTGAAAAACCATCAGTGGAAATGGTATTCTTGGAGCATAGAAATACATTTGAGTATACCCCACTGGATTTTGGGGTATAGTTCAGTCATGGTTAGGTTGGTTCGTACACGAATCCAACCGGGCCCCCAGAACTAAAATGCTAATAACTCACAGACCGAGTGTCCGATTGATGCGCCATCTGTTGGGTTGAGACCCCTATGACGTGGTGGAACTTTGAGATACTTCCACATGAGACCTCATGGCACTTGGAGTATCGAACAGTTTCTCGTGGAGCAGATCCTCCCGGAGACGAGCAGACGGAGTGCAGAGACGTAGTAGCTGTAGACTTGACGACTGCTTTACCGATTTGACTCGGAGTGATTCGACTAGACTAGTGGTCAGAGCACCCAGTTTGGGGGTAGACCCATGGTAGATGGAGTGCCTGGTTTGGAAGCAGACACGCGGTACTCGATAGGATGATTACCTATGACGACTATTAGGGGGAGTGCCCGGTTTGGCGGCAGACCCACAACGGACGGAGCACCCGGTTTGGAAGTAGACCCACGACACTCAACAGGAGGAGTACCTCAGAAGTCTAAGGTTAGTGAGTAGCGCCTAGGAGTCACGACAGGGCCAATGTACTCGACAGAGGAAGAGTTCTCCAGCAGCCGTGGTTTCGATAATGAAAATCCTGGTTTGAGCTGAGTCAATGACCTTTGTGTTTTCCTCATGATTGAGATGGGTTACTTGATAACTTAGGTATATGTATGGGCATATACCTAAGTTATGGTTATCCGTTGAAATCATACTTTGTGGTTTATATTTGTTGGATTTTTTGATACCTTGAGGGTCTCGGGGTCCCTACTGAGTATCGTTATACTCACCCCTTCACAGGCGATGCCCGTACCTCATTGTGTTGAATGCAGACGACGGACAGCGCTGATGGAAGCCTTGAGCGTTAGGACTGGATGGTACCCAAAGGAGGACCTTACGATGTATCGGTACTTGGTGGAGTATGACGGATGCGGAGTGCTGAAGATGCGATCTATACCTACCCTTCAGGTAGGAACCCCGGAGGACGATCCAAGAGCTGCTTTCATCTTTCAGTTGTTTTCCCATTTTCAGTTGTATATGCTTTCATTTGTATTTGTACTTTACAGTTGGACTTGTATTCTGGCCCCCTTTATTTTCAGTACACTTTTTATACAACTTTTACATAGTGTTTTCTTTCTCTTGTACTCTGGTTGTGTGTGTTTACGATTTATAAAGGAAATTCCTTCCCAGTTTTAGGGAATTACGCCTTTGGTGCTAGTCTCCAGCTCCAGGCCTATGGAAGGCAGGCTTGGGGTAGTCACGATACGGGCCCAGGGGGACGGGTCATGACATACACACCGCACTTTGTGCCTAATACAGTCAATCTGAGCATGGACTGTAGATAACCAATCCATACCCAAGATGACGTCATAAGATCTCGACGCCACTACTAGGAGATCCCAGCCGGATCTATCGCCTCCTAGAGTAATCTCACACTGCCGGCACTAGTGTGTAATCATTGAATCCTCTCCTGTAGGAGACCGTAGCGATAAGGATCGATCCAACAGCTTCACCGGATTCTCCGACCTATGAATGAGAGAAGTGGAAATAAAATAATGACTGGAACCTATGTCTATAAGTACTACAACTAAGGTAGAGTAGACACAGATCGTAACTCGTATCATCTCCGGAGTGCCGTGGTCGTGGACTCGGCTACCTGGAGATGAGCTCACCCCTGTCCACTTGCTCCCTATGGTCGGCGTGGACCACCTGGTGGTGTTGGTGGTAACACCTTGAATCATCTCCCACCGCCAGCTGCATGGCCAACTCCTCTGCCACGTCTGCCTTCTCCCTACATACCTCCTCGGTCGAACCTCCGTCTCTGCCTGGGGAGTCCTTTGATCATCTAATGATCATCCATATGAAAGGTCGGGCAGTCACAAGCCATGTGACCCTACCCTCCACATGCGTAACACTGCCTGCTGCTCACATGACTAACTTTGTCTCCGGTGCCCCGCACAACCGACCCTGAATCATGCGGTCCTCCACCTGCTGTTATGGTCCTCTTAAACCTCTATGACATCTGTCTAATGCTAGCTACAGAAAACTCTGCTACATGATTCCCGGTGTTGGGTCACACTGCTGGTGACTGCTCAGCAAGAAAACTCTCTACTAAGAGGGCTCACACTAACACCTCCGCCTGTATCAGGATACTTACAGAAATCATCGAAGCCCAGATATCCCTCTTGAGTCCCTACTCAATGGTCTGGGACCTGACAAATGGGTCTTGTACCGTATCACTGGAGTTGGGTGATAGGTCAGTGAACCTCAATGAGTACTGAGTCACAATCATTCTTCCCTACTATAGATGAAGAAGCTCCTGTATGCATACTGTGTGAAGGGTCGCTAGGAAAAACTCTTCCCAAAATAGGCTCTCGAAGTCTGTCCATAGAAGTGTCACCTCGTCATGAACCTAGAGCATCAAGCTCCCCCATCTTCCCGCTGCTTCCTGTAGAATATTGGTGACCAGGATCACCATGAGACCAGCTAGTGTCCCTACCAGTCGGAAGACTCTCACCACGACCTTCAACCAATCCTCAACCTCCTGTGGGTCTGTCTCACCCCTGAACTTCGGTGGCCTCTGGCACTGGAAATCATACAATGCACTCAAGCGGCGTGCACTCTCTTCTGCTGGGGCAGGTGGCATCGGTGGCCCATCAGGTAATGGTACTGTTGGTGCCTCTGCTGGTGCCTCTAATAAAAGAGGGCCATGCACTGAGGCCTCATTGCTCTGTGGCCTATCATCTCATACTATACCTGGAACCCTAGCTGGATGTCTGCGTGGAGGGATCCTGAAAATAAATAGCTGCACCACTGTCAATAAGTTATACATGGTGAGCTGACTCAAAAATATTATAAAGAAAACTTTTCAAAACACACACATAATTAGTGTTTTCATACACTGAGTCATAAATCAGAAGTCAAGGACTTAATTTATAGATACGTCGGCCACCGCACCAACACTGGATTCCCTAAACTGATAACCAAAATCACTAAAATTAACACTATTTCTGTTAAAAAGATTAGAGTCCAATTTTCTATGGTAGAATCGACTCTTCTGATACCAATTTGTCATGACCCATCCCCCAGGGCCCATACCTTGACTACCCCAAGCCCGCCTTCCATAGGCCTGGGGCTAGCGACTAGCACCAAAAGCTGTATTCCCTAAAACTGAAAAGGAATTGCCTCTATAACCTGTAAACACACACAACCAAGCACACATAAGGATACAAAAACTAGTAAACTGTATAGTAAAAAGAGTGTGTAGAGTAAGAAAAAAAGGGCATGAATACAACCCCAACTGGAATGTACAAGAAAAATAAAAAGTACAAGTAAACTGAAATAACTCCTATGAACACCCGCCAAGGATCCTTCCTAATGGGTAGGTACTGCTCCTGAATGGTCGTCTATGTGGTACGCCTCATCTAATTTCCACCTCCGAGATACCTCCCTTCCTAGTACCCTCGTCCTCAGTCAGCGCTGTCTGTCATCTACATCAAACACAACATGGTGCGGGCGTAGCCCGTGTAGGGGTGAGTATAACGATACTCAGTAGGGACCTAGAGACCCTAGAAGGTCTCTTAAAATCCATAAAGGATAAACTACAAAGCATGGAAACAACAATCAAACCTACTTAGGTATATGCACATATATATAATTAAGTTATTAAGTATACTCATCTCATTCATGAGGAAGCATAAGGCCCATCTCATTAGCCCAAAGCTCAATTGTTTCATGAAGTAAAGAGTACCACGAATGTAACACCACAAAGGTAAGTACCATAAAGGTAACACCACACAGAATAATACCACAAAGGTATCACCACTAAGGTAAGTACCACAAAGGTATGCCACATAGAAGAATACCACAAAAGCATCACCACCAAGCTAAGGACTCAGCTCACACTAGGTATAACATAGGTACTGTAGCAAAGATTATTAGATGTAACAACTGAATCATCTTACTCTGTTAAGAGGCAGATCCACGTAGGATCCTAAATCATCAGAACCACATAGGATTCTAGTATAGAAGACCCACGTAGAATCATAGATTAGTCCCACCTGGATTTCTTAGAGCAGATCCAAGTGGACCTCTTGAACACAGACCCATGTAGGATCCCAAAGCACAAACCCACATATGATCCCTTTCTCATGTTACAACCAGCAACAGGGTTCCTGCACTAGGCTCGCTTGATTCCGAGAGGGCTCGCTCCTCAAGCATTAGGTCGATACTCTAACTACCATGATGTCCCATGAAGAAGTATCTCAAAGGATCGACATGTAATAGGGGTCTCAACGCAATAGATAGTGCGTCAATCAGACGCCCGATCTGTAAGTTATTGGCCTTTTAGTCCCAAGGGACCGGTTGGACTCGTGTTCGATCCAACCCAGACATACTTCAACTTTGTCCAAAACTCAAGTGGGGTATACCAAAAGTGCTGTCTCGATCCAATGTTTCCAGGAATGAAGATTGTTCATCATACGGACACCCATAGCTCATGTTATGACCAAATGAGTAGAAATGGGTCAAAACTGGTCCGAGTTCGGTCGACCTTCCTTATCCGGGTCTGGCCCTAGGTTCGACCTAGCCCACTGTGTCTGGCCCATCCCGTAGTGGGTGGCCCGCTAGCCTGCAACTGGACAGACGACCAACCCTCCTCCGCCGCGCGGTCGCACGTTGCGCCACCCCCGGCGGCTTACAGCGAGCCGACCGCCCTGCCTTCAACGCCACAACCTCGTGTCGCGGCTCCTATATGCCTGACGGTGCGGGCATCCACCACCACCCCCTTCATGCAACCGGTCGTGATCCAGCCACCATGCTTACTCCACCACGGCAGATGGGCCGAAGCCCATCTCCGGTGGCATGGTTGCACCGTCGTCATCGTCGCGGCCGACCAGAGTGTCGACTGCCGTTCTCGAGCCCTTCCAGCGACGTTCCTCGGGCACCGGCCGCACCCCAGTGGCCAGTTCTTCATTCCATAGACTCTCGCACTCACTTTGGGATGTTTCTATTGATTCAAGACCATCAAAATCCCACAAAGGCTATGGAGGGGTCATGCCGTGTTCGTTTGGCCCGCACCCTCCACGTTAGAACAGTAACAAGCGGCATAATTGTTCTTAAATCAAGCTGAATGCCAAGAATGATGTAAGGGCTATACAAACAAAAATACCTACCTCTATTTCTCGTTCAAAGTGTCATGAGATAAATTCGGTGAAGGCGATGAGGGTGACAACGATTTTCACTTCCACAACACGCTTCTGAAGTTGGGCTCGTGCGTCATCCTCATTCTTGATTCCGAAGTATGTCCTTCGTTGGAGAGGGAATCCTTCATTGGAGGAAGTGTTTCTCCAAAGTTCTCTCCAAACCTCCCTTTTCCTACACTTCCCCAATTCCACCAAAAATGAATAGCCAAATTAATAAATTAAGTTTTATTAATTTAACTATAGTTGGCACAATTAATTTAGTGAAAACTAATAGTCACCTCCCTCATTAAAGAGAGAGTTTACGGGTCAGGTAGTCCCCACTATTAATTTCATAATTGGAGGTTTTATGCTAGAGTGTTCCCCACCACTGCACATTAAAATGGGATGTTTTAAAAATAAAATAATTTTTTTTCTTTATTTTATTTTTTTTATGTCCACAAAAATAATAAAGCTAACTTTCACCCTCAACCAACTTCGGTTGAGGTGAAGGTATCATTAAGAGAATAATGGCACTGCGAGTTCAATGATGTCCTCAAATTTCAATTCCGAGCACCAGTTCAAAAGTTACAAAAAACTGCTCGGACGTTTACTGAATGTACCTAAAATAAGTTCAGAAATTCATTCTAGGCACACCGGGCCTCGGAATCAGACGCCGTAAATTTTAGTAGACTCATAATATTCCCTATAATTAAAAAAAATTTACATGGAAAAAATATGGGTCTTTACATCAAATCCAAGAAAAGGAGTGTGTTGGTAGTTGAGTTGGGTTTTGTCGAGTGCTGATAAAGGCATGGGAGGCTAGATGAATGTTGATAAAGGATTGGGGGTGTGCAAGCTCTGATAGTGGGTGGTGTAAAATTTTTTTAGCATTGATAATAGTCAACAATTTTATCAGTGATTTTTTTAAACACTAATAAAGGGTGTGTTTATCAGTACTTAAAGTTGTACTGAAAAAAGAGATTATCTTTTATGGGTGCTTACAACATCATCTCTTTTTTGACACTAACAATAAAATATTATATCATTGATTAAAAAGTGTTTATGTTGATTATGTGGACTTGTGAGTGCCATTTAGATGTGTACTTATCAATGTTATATATCATGACATGTGACTATACAGAAAATGATATAATTCGAACAATATGACACATAATCACATGTCATGAAACAATGGGTTTGTTTACCTTATTCCACACAATCAAAAATCATAACATACAACTATGGGATAAACACATGGCACTGATATAGAATTGTGCCATATTATGTGAGTATATATAGTGTATGATAAGAGATAGAAGAACTGGATGACTGAGACACACTGTGAGATGTTATGATGGGAGGTAATGATATGTCATGATGTGTGATTATCTGGATATTCTAGAGTTGGTCAGATGTGTACCCTAAATCAAGATATATGGTAATGTAGAATAATGTGAACTTGTGGGGTGGGGCTACGATCAGTTGAGGGTCATAACCCGAGACATGTTATGAATTGAGAATTTGGGAAAACATTGTCATACTGTAGATTGGTGAGATTTGAAAATAGGGTTAAAACACTAAACAACATTGGTCAAATAAGTATACAATGTTTTGGATCATCCTTGGATATCGATCAACTTACGATGAATATTATTAATCTTTTATATCACATGATTATTAATAACTACCAAAATTTGAAAATAGTTCATGAAATAATTTTCTCATAAAATGTAAATGAGTACGCATATTTCGATGAATGCACTCAATTATTCACAGTATGAGTTGAGAAACCATTAGTGATGGCATACTGAGTCTATATTCCCACACCATGTATGTACACTTTAGCAGACATGCAACTTCACCAGATGCCCTTTTTCATATGAGTGGGTTCGAGTTTAGCTGGTTGTACATTGAATCCGAGTTTGGTGTCATCGATTGTGGATTGGGAATTCATGTGGTACATAGGATCATTGAAGGATATATTTCATAAGAGGAATTATTTGTCACCTTGGCATATTTATTTAGTTTCTGTCATCGAGTTCATTTGGATATGTTTTCAATTTATGACTATTATAGTGTTTTTATTTTGTTTCCACTATCTTATTCTTATATCATCAGGCCGATTATCATCTTTTATATTATGGAATGAAATATTTCATCTTGGATCCATGTTTTGTTACAATATGTTTTTGGTATGTCAATTATACAGAAGATTGATGCAAAATATTATCCTAGGGTCCGTGATGACTTGGTTTAGGTACTATGGAGAAATTGGGATCAGGGTTATTAAAAAATGGTATCAGTATGATGCTGGGTTTTTGGGATCTTATTTTCTCGGAAAGAGATAGGAATTTTTGATACTTGATATGTAACCCATAAAAAAGGTAGGATCAACCTCTTTATGGTGTAATATAATGTTAATAAGGGTGTTTGGGTATTAAAAAGGAACCATGGGGGGGATAACATGTCTTTCTATCCTGTGTGCATATAGTGTGTGTGTATTTGAATGCAATTATACCCCCATGAAACTATTATAATATAATATTCTATGACTTTACTATGGATAACTCTAATTAATTAAAAGAAACTAATGAAGGAATCTTTGTTTTCTTAATTACCATATTAATGGTTGTGCTATTAATTAAAGTTGGTCTGAAGATTATTTTAATTATTGACCAAGATAAGTTTCCTATTTAGTGTTAAACACTAAGAATGTTTTATCATGTTGATACATAAATAGATAATAGAGCATTTTCAGATTTTAAAATTGGAAAGAATAGTTTTATATCCATGTGTTTAATTATTGTTTATTGTTGTCCATATACTGACAGATCTACCACTATTTGTGTTTATAGATGTTAACATTAAAATTTTAAGGCATGGTTTTATCATTTCAATAAAATAAACATTTATTTATACTATGGTGTTTAAATGAAAACTGAATTTTGAGATGTGGTTAAAATTTTAAAATTCCTGGTTTTTGTAATGTAAATTATAAAGGGTCTTCTTTTCAAAATTTAATGTGTAAAATTAGTTGGTTTAGTGAACATGAGAGCTTTAAAAAGTGAAATTGAGTTTTCATCCAAAATGGAAGATAACGTTTTGTAATTTTTCTTAAATAATGAGTGTATTATGGTAAATATAAAATCGCAGGGGAAATAATAAAAGAAAATCCAAGTTTATTATCATGAGGGGGATAACTAAGACTGAAATTCATTTGACTGCAGTGGTTTGGGAACCTTAAGAGTTTTAGTTTTTCGTTTTGGAATTAAATATGTGGGTTATAGAGGGATGTTATATTTTTGGTAGTTGCACATTGAAAGTGTAGTTTGTATCTTAGGTTATGTTTAAGCAAGTTAGTTTGGATTTGTTGATTGATAAAGGTGGATATATTTAATTAAGATCCATGAAAGAGTTCTCTGGGATGAGAAGTCATATAGTGGAGAGTTTGTAATGAGTTGTGTGTATGTTATACTAATTATAGTTTTAAATTAGTTTTAAACTATAACATTTAGTGGTAAAACCAGTTATTTCATTTGGAGTTAAGTTTCATACTTGAATTTCTAAACCAACTGACCAATAATTAATTATTTTACATTATTCTATTTATTTAAGTAACTTAGGGACTATTTTTTGTTATTAATCCGACATAAAAATTAGTTATAAAAATTAGATATATTTAGATACAATATAACTCAGTTTTCAATTTTTTTAAAAATTAAATAATTGATAAATTTCATCTAAAATTATATTCTTTTAGAAATGTAATGGATGATAAGCATGCAATATAAAATAAACATTGTGATAACTAATATTTTAAATAAATAGTATTAATTGAAGAATGAAAAGAATTATTTGGTCAACAATGATGTAATAAATAAATAATCTTGGTATGTGGAATACATTTATAATTTGATATTTTTAAATAAATAAATACACATGTGCATATTGTCATGAAATACATGTGTATTATTATTGTTAATAATAAGGTTTGAATTTTGTTAGGGAAGACATATATATATATATATACGTCATTCTGGTTATTATTTCATAACATATATGTGTTATAATTATAAATTTAGGATAAATGTTATATTATTTTTAGTGGAATATAAAAATCCATATAAATTGATTTAACTACAATAATAAAATCTATAAGCTGTTATTAATAATACATATGTGTTATTATTATTTGATATGTGTAAGTTATATTCGTAAATAATCTATTATTATTCTTTTTAGTATGACTATTATTACCATCACTATCATTATTAAAACATGGAATGTGGTGTTATTATTTTTGTTGTCGTGTTGTTGTAGTAATAATAATTTATATAATAACTATTATTATTTCTGGATGACACAATGACGCAAAGGAAAACTCCACGTCAAAGGGAGGAGGTCACGACTCTGGATAGATGACCATGTTGCATGTATAGGATGATGATGGTAATTGAGGAACATCACATTGTGGTATTGAGCATGATTACACTAACAATATCATCTATACCATCGTGTTCAGGTGATATAGTGTGAATCATGAGTTACATGATGCAGGAAGGCCAACCACAACACAAGAGGGCACAATGGGTATGATGTTAAATGATTTTCTCTATATACTTAGATCAACATGTTGTGGTGTTTCAGTTCATGACACAATTATCAGGTAAATATATATGTATTCAGTTTTCAGGTCACTAGATCTACAAATGTAATGAGTTTTCCATAAACCAAATTAAAAATTTACCATTGTTTTTAAAAAAAGAGACCTGATCACAGGATTGTTTAGATTATCATTACCATAAATAGGAAATATAAATGTGATGTTATTATTATCATATAATAATAATATTATTAATATAAAATGGTTATTTTTAATATTTTTAATAAAAATATGTTTTTTAAATCAGTATTTTTCACTATTCATTGAAAAATTAATCTCTGTAGAAAACTATCAAATATTCACAGAAATATAACTTTTAACATTTAGATTAAATAAATAATGATTATTTTTTAAAATAAATGTTCAAAAAGTGGTAAAAATTATTATTATTATTTTTTCAGAAAAGTAAATAATGGAATTTTGTTAATAATATATTATTTTTAAAACATATAAAGACATTATATATAATTTTTTACCTTTTAATCAATATTTTTTATATATAAACATTATAGTTATTCTCAAAATTATGGTTATTACTATTAATAAAACTAATTTTAATGGACATGTTATTATAGTTATGTTCCAATAAAAATATTAATTGTATATTGAACTTTGTTAAAACTCAGTGTTGTGTGTAATGCATGATTTCAAAAAAAATAAATTTATTCAAAAAAAAAATACTTTATAAAAACATAGGGAATAACATTTTTATTATCGAATAATAATCTAATGTTAATTATTTACATGGTTAATATACTTTCTTATATTAATTATCCAGTTTTATCTCTTACTATATTGTATTTAATTATTTAATAAATTAAATTCATTTTAGATGTTTTGAGAATACTCAGTTTAGAATTAAAAAATGATATCAGTAAGATGTCCATGTTAAAAGAGGTCATTATTTCCTCATATTTTGAGTAATAATCATTACATAATTATCATTTTTTACTTAAATTATTCTTTTAAAAGAAATCATGAAATATGGTTATGAAAAATGAAATATAATACAATCATGGAGATGGAAAATGTTGCATATTAATAATTAATGTTTCTATTTTTCGAACTATTATTATGGAAAGAAGGTAAGTATTAAAATATCAATATATAATTATAATTATATCATAAATATCAGGAAAGATTAAAAAATATTTAAATATATCATCCATGTGATTTGGTGATGATTAATGAATCACATCACATCATGGATGTGGTAGTCCACAAATATTCCCAAACAATGTTAGCATTTATCATTAAATTGAAATGAAAGAATGTAAATGGTAGAGTATATTTTTACAATTAAACATATTTCATTAATAGATGATATATATATATATATATATATATTAAATCCATCATTATAACTAGCTGTGAGAATGGTTATTGATTATGAATTTCATCAGTTCGCATGGAGGTGGTTTTCCATAAACACGAATGGTGTTTTTGTTTCTAATTTTATGGAAAAGGAGATATAATTTTATGATTGAAAATAATAATAAAATCTTATTATATTTTATATACTTATTTTATTAACTCATATTTTTTTAGGAATATCTTAAGTGGTATGAGAATAAATTAAATAGAAAGGCTTGGTTAAGAACTACAGCTCTTTTTCGAACAACCTCTTAAGGTTTAAACTAAATGAAATCCTTGGATGTTATTAAATTTTAAAAAAGGAATATAGTACATGGGGAGTGATATTATATAGACATTTTATTGGTAATTGGATGAAACAAATGGTTAAATAATTATAAAGATAAAATAAGACTACGTGCCCTTTTATAAGAGATAGGAGGGGAACTCATTGAATTTTCTAAAATATTAAATTATTATAAATATAATTTGTTTTAAAAACGGTTAAGAATTGATAATATTAGATACTATGATGAGGATGAGTCTAAATACACTCATTAAATAAAATTTGGACAAGTTTAGATAAATTTTAACCTTATTTTTTGTTTTGACCCCATGTTATCCCTTTTGAAAACTATCATGATATAAATGTTTTTTTGAACTTATAGGGTTAACTTAGTTACTATAAAAGGATAAACATCCCATAAATGGAACATGGTTCATATCTTAAACCACATCCTAAAAATTTGGCCATAAATATTATTTTCTAGTGTAATAAACCATTTAATAAAATATTATTTTTTATAAAATAACATTTATATAATTTTTTAACTATTTCTTTTATTTTACATTTAATTATACAAGATAGTAATGGAATTTAAAAATAATGAATTCAAAACACTTTAATATTCAATGTTTTTCTAAAAAATCATGGAACATAAATAGTCACTCAAATAATATTATTTTTAGAGTTTGAAATTCATTTTATTGATTGTTTACTACTTGAACAAACACCTTTTCAATGTTTCATAAGCATTTAATGTAATTATTTAATTAATAAAAACTACAATTAAATTACAATGATGAAAAAAATATTTTTATTTTAATTAAATATTTGGAACTAAATAAATCTTATGTTTTTTCCTAATGAAATTATTTAAATATAATAAATCAAATAGATTGAAATTTTTTACTCTTTATATATAAAATAATATAAATGTAAAAATTATGGGAAAATGGTAAAGATATTTTTATATTTTACTTTTGGATGATTATTGATGACATAAACCCATACAATAAAATTATGGAAGTTGTAAGTGTAACAAATCAGAATTTTGGAATATAATTATCTTTATTGAAATTGGATTTCATTCATAACTTGTGTTACACTTAATAATTATTTTAAATGAACCGTGATATAATATTAAAATATTATTATTTAATCGTGATTATATAACCTATCCACTAAATTGAAAAGTGTGAAAAATATATAATAATTTATGAAATATATATAAAGGTCATACTATAAATAAATTTATTTATAAATTATTAAAAAATAATCAATAAACTTTAATAAAGATATTTTATTCTAAAAAAATACATTTTCTTGAAAAATATTTTTTATCATTTATAAGAAAATATTATATTCTATTTTGGAAAAAATTAGAATTTTTTTCATAAAATTAAAAACAATTCATAATTAGAATATCGATACTAAATTATGGTGATTTTTTTGTATTTTTTAAAAAATATTGATTTTATAAGGAATAATAAAAATACCAATTTTTGGTAAAACTATAATTAATTATTAATAAATTAATTAATTTAAAAGTAAAATTATTCTTTAATATGATTTGAATGTTACATAAATATTATTTATTTATATTTCATAAAATTAATTATATTTAAATCATATTTATATATTATTTTAATGTTAGTTTATTTTTATGATTTAAAAAACATTTTTTCAAAAAACTATTTTAAGGTGAATAATGTTTTTCCATTTTAAATAATTTAAATAACTAATAATAAAGAATTATTTAAAATAAATATATAGATTATATATATATTTAAATTGATATAAATTTTGTTATTATTGCGTATTATATTGTTATTATAAGATCATTTTTTGCTCGAGAAATGCATTTCTTAGAGACTAGTTTATTCAGTATGTCCGTGGGTTTAAATTTTTATTTAATTATTCAACTTCAGTGAATTGTATTTTAAAAGATATATTAAATGTTTTCAATCAAAAAAATTATATTATATAATATATTCAACATAATATTTTTTCAAAATGAATAGTAACAACAAAAAAATAGATACCATGGTAAAAAATTAATAGGGTAAAAGTGCGTAACCATAGAGGTAAAGAGGATAAAATAATAAAAAAAATTCCAATTTTGAATGGTAGATATATATCTTTTCCTTATATCTCCTATAATATTTTATTTGATTTTTTTCACCACTTTTCTTGAATATGACTTCCCATTATTGAATAGTTTTGTGTATTTATTTGAATTTTACTCCTCATCCCTTATAAAAGTGTACCGACTCTACTATCCATTAGAATATTCCCAAACTAGTTGGTTCAACCATTAAATACCAATATAACTTCTATAATTTCATACCCTCATCCAAGAATTCATCGGATGATTAGAATTCCAATTTAGGTAGGATTTATGTATAATCGTGAAGCGGTGGTCAGAAGATGAGCAAATAGTCTTCACTGAGCACATTATTTTTTCTTATTGTTCCACAATTGATAATGTCATAAAAGTTAAAATATATTAACACTAGTATATCCTATATAACTATTTTTTATTTTTTTAATGTTATAATATCCATTAATATCATTTTCAATCAAATGGAAAATGGAACAATCATTTGTGTATATAGCGGACCACCACCTCACAAACAAATGTAATTGATTTTCCATCATCAACTCATATAGATGTTCATAATGAAACATTTGATTATTATATATAATACTAATGTTCTATTTATCATTTGGTAAAATTAATATATCATAAAGATTCCTATCTTACAACCATTATAAATGACATTATCATTCGTGTGTATGATAGACTACCACCTCACGAAGTGAAATGAATTGTTTGTTTATTACCATGTCACATAGATTATATATATAAATTTATTTAAATATAAAATTTTATATTTAATATATAATTAAAAACATGAATGATAAAATAATAATTAACTTCTGTCCATCACAATCTTTGAAAAATGAAAATGTTACTCATGTGTAAGTTTGGCCTATTGTCTCAATGATTGTAACATACATCATTTTTCATAACCATATTTCATGGCTGGTTTTGAAAGTATAATTAATTTATAAAAATTATAATTATTACATGATTATTATTCTAGGTATGATCAAATAATTATACCATTGACCATAGTCAACACACTAATGTTGTATTGAAATAATGAACTGTGCATCTTCAAAACACCCAATGTGGACCTAACTTAATAAGAAATTAAATACATCATTAAAATAAATGATGTAAATGGATTATGTATAATGGATTAATCACATGAAATTAACTTAAGAAAAATAAAATATATAATTTTATTATAGGTGAGATAAAAGACATGCATGAAAATCAGGAACTCGAGGTAAGGGTTTCAATCTCAAAAGATTATTTTTTGAGACACATTTTCTTTTATACACATAATTTAATTTATATGGTTTATATACTACTGAATTACATATTATATCATGAATCCTTTATAAATAATTTTAATTTATGTTAAAATTTTTTTACTTCATTTATGCGGGTTATGATTCAAATGTTACCAAATTGGAAAGGGTTTTTATGCTTCAATCCCATTTTAATCTGAATTGTTTATAATTTAATTACCATTGAAGGAGATTATTTGATCATTTTATAATAAACCCCTTAAATTTACTTATCCTATTTTTTATTTTAAATTTTCTAGTAAGATTACGATTATACTCTCTTGGATACTTAAAATAACTGAGAAAATGTTTTTATGAAAATTCGACATATCGGTCGAAATTCTGTTTTTCCATCCAAATCCATTTTTTCTAAAAATGTATTAAATAAAGTTTCTAATATTATATAATTATTAATTAATTTAATTTTCCCATGTTTTCCTTTTGATAAAATATATTTTAAAATGAATCCACCCATTTTTTTCTAAATGAGGCACTTTTTTGACTTTTCTTACAGAATGTGGAAGGAATACATCTTTAACTTATAAAAAATATACAAAATTACCCATCGTAATTTTCATTAAATATTACATTATATATTTTTAGGTATATTTTCAATGTAAAGTATTCCCATAATATTTTTTAATTTTTGTTTTAAAATGTTATTTTTAAAGTGAAAAAGTTATTCTACTCAAGATAGTTATTAATATTTCTAATAATATTTCTATCCGTCATCAAAAATAATCTTAATGTTATGGAATGATTCTAAATCCTTTAAATATTCATTAAGAAAATTAATTTTATTATTATATGGGACCTGATAATGAAATACATTTTTTCTCTATGGGTAATCCTTATAATCATACCTTATGAAAGATTCCTTATAGGGCGGACATATGCATATACATGATATTAATATTATTGGAGGGAAATGAATTATATAGACCCTTAATTAATTGAGTAACGTTTTATATTTATGATAGGTCAATAATTGAATTAGGGAGTGAACCAAATCTAATATGGGGCTTTTTATACCATTTGATGTTGTCTCAAGAGTTATACATAACTTATGTTTATGTCATAATTTATATTTTTGGCACATTTATATGTTTCAAGGATATTATGATACAATTATATTTACATAATTATCCCATTGATTATCAATGTTACCTCTATTTTATAATATCATGTTCTTATTTGGAATCAAATGTTATATTTCCATGTCATCTTTATTCTATTATATGTCCTTTTAGATCACCCCATTCTATCATGTATTCCATATGTTAAAATATGATGATATATAAGCTCAAATTTATTTTAGGAGATCAAAATGGGGAATAAAATATGGATTACAAGTTTTATATTCATTTAATGTTTGAATACCTAGTTCTTTGAATAACTGGCCTTCACAGTCCTTAGGTAGTAATTAATGAAATCTATGTTAAAAGTCATTTAATAATATATATAAAAATGTTGGGTATATATATTTGGTTTTTGATAAAATGTTTTGTTAAAATTGGTAAACTGTGATTAGAAATATTTAGTGAGAGTATAGAGACCCATGCTTAACATACATGGATATTACATTATTTTATATGAATATTCTATACATTAAAAATATCATGCCTGAGGAAACTAATAATTTAGTGTCTTCAGAAACATGGAATAAAATAATCTAACATATTGAATGATATTAAATTATTCACACAAAGATCTTCCCCTTTAGTAATTATATTTGAAACTTTTTTTCCTAAATTGGGGAAAGGAAACATAAGAAAGGTGTGGGCTTAGATGATTGATATTGGTAAACAAGGGAGACATATAAGTATAAAAATGAGAATAAGGGTTTAAGAACCTAATCATATATTATCAGATCACACCCTATATATCAAATATTAAAAAAATGAATCATGGAATAATGACTATAAGATCATAATTCATGAATCATAAGATAACCAGGAACACAATCAATGAAATCATTACATAGGAATAAGATATAAAATTGTAGAATACAAATAATCACAGAAAATATGATGTTAAGGAAACCTACCAAGATATTCATAATATTATAGGATTAGGGAAATCACTTGTCAACTTGGTTCAGTCTTGGTATTACCTCATGTGTACTCTATTGTTTCAGTCTTGGGTTTACCTCTACTACAACCTATTATTTTGGGCATGAGATTTCCTCCCCTGTAACCTCTTGTTTCGGGCTTGGGATTCTAGCCTGTGTACCCTCTTGTTTCAGGCATGGTATGACTTCCCATGTATTCTCTAGTTTCGGGGTTGGGGTTCCATACCATATACCCTTTGAGGTCATAAAAAATTAATAGTTTCCCAATGCATTGGATAGAGATATTTGTCCCACCAATATCATAATAAAAACATAAATGCATGTGCTATAAGATAACAGAAAATTCATCATATCATGACCCATAAAAATAATATGGGTTTCATAAACATCATATCAAAACCCATGAAATGAAATGGAAAACATTTACAATTACTCTCATTAGAACCTATGAAAAATAGATTTGTTTTATAATGATTTCATCAAAATATATCCCCTAAAAAGAAGCAGGTTTCAAAATAATATATCATGTGAAAGAGAAAAGAGTCTCATAAACAACCTGAAATATTAATCATAAACAATTAAAATAAAGAATAATAATGATTTACTTGTATTATAACCATATTATATCATAAACTATATCAAAAGATATCATTTTATATGGAGAAATATTTTGAAAATCACTTTTGAAAACATATAACAATTAAAAATTAATTTTCATTGAAACCACTTTGAAAACATAAATAGGAATCATGAAAAATATTTTAAAACTTTTCTTGAGGAAAATATACTTTCCTATCTAAAAAACACTTTTTAATACATAGTAATTTTGAAATGATTTTCCTTTAAAAAATATAAAGGAATCTTTGAAAACCATTTAAACATGTTTAAAAATTATAAAACCTTTTTGAAAACATATTTCATTGAAAAAAAATATAAATTTTTTAATAGAATATTATGAAAAAAAATCTTATTCTTAAAATAACCTTGTAATATTTCAAATAATTCTCTAAGGAAATGATCGCAAGTAAATCAGTATATGCCAAACATTCCTTTTTCACTGAAAAATGTTTACAAAAGTTCATCGATCTGAAAATGATAAGGATATTCCATTTAAAATATTTTTTATTAAATTTTTTTAACATGTGAAAAAAATGTTTTTTACACTTCATAGTAAAATTTTTTTGAAAAAATTCTCAAAATTAATGATTTCGTTAATAAATAAATTTATTTCCAAAAAGTGAAATAAAGTTGGATATTTTTAAAAACACTTTTTTAATTATCTAAAACACCAATGATTAGAAAAATGGTTCTAATAGATGGATATATCATGGATATAAATATTAGGAGAAAATTCAAGAGTATTCTCAAGATATCGTTTATAATATTTCATTAATGGAAGAATAATTGTAAACAATGATGATAATTTATTTGATTATGCAAATAAATTGTTACCACTTAGGTAACATTGAATCATAATTACCATGAGAGAATAAAATTACATAAAGCCTAAAATATAATGAAAATAAATATATTCAAGATAAAATATGTAAATGGGAATTATATACACCACATTGGAAAATATAGGTTCATAACATGTATTGCATCTCAAAAAATTGAAATTGAGACAAAATAAACATTACTAATTTGGTAACTTTTGAACCATAAAACCCATGAAAAAAATATCATAAAATGGATATGTAAATACTTATAAATTTATCTATAATAATAATATAAAAAATTCATGGGATGTATAAACACCACACAAAATAAACTAGTGGTGAACATCACATGTATCTCACAAAAAATAAAAAGTGAGCTGAGAAAACCCTTACCTTAAGTCTTGACTTTATTCATACATGTTCAAACATAATTTATAATAGGTTTAAGCTTATTATAAATATACCACATAACAATATAACTATATATCATAATATATATTATTCAATTATTTCTTTATATTTCCCATTTATTAACACTTTCATGTTATAGAAATGTTTTGGGTAATAACCACTCTATTTATTGTAGATGTTATTACTTGATATTCTTGATACTCTTACATAGAACACAATTTAAATATTTACAGAATGTAAAACATGATATATAGATTATATATATAAATTATATAAATATTTATAATAATCATTAATATATTGACTTATGAAATAGAATACATCCTTCAATGAGACGGTTGGCCTTATGTACGCATGAACATTGTTTCAATTTTTTATTGTATTGAAAGAAAAGAAAATAATATATATGTATATGTCTATATTTACTATCATTATAATAGAATTATTATTTCATATATATCATATTATTTCACTATAATCATCATTAATATATTCCATGTAAGGTGTGAACTATTCACATAACTTTGAAGAGGCGGTTGTCCACACTTCTACAAACGAAGTTATCATATTTACACAAAATGGAAAGCATGATGGTATGTATTATATGATAATTACAGAAGAATAAATACATTATGAATATCAAATATATATATATAATATCAAAATAGAGTTCCCATAATAATTGTAAACCATGATAGGTGGTAAATGAAAAATGAAAAACATCATTTCGTGAGG
This sequence comes from Viscum album, assembly GCA_963277665.1. Classification (NCBI taxonomy): domain Eukaryota; kingdom Viridiplantae; phylum Streptophyta; class Magnoliopsida; order Santalales; family Viscaceae; genus Viscum; species Viscum album. Next base: position 1,491,968,805 of record OY728152.1, read on the forward strand.
CAGTAGTTCGTCGTACACAAGAATTGAAAGATCGTTACCCATTTAGTGGAATTTTTTTGTAAGTGTTAGTAGAAAAAATAAAATAAAAACATATTAGTATATTATGTATAATATATTTTTTATATAATCATGGAATATGATTATTATATGGGCTCTATAATGAAAACAAAACAAAGGAGCTCGAGGAAGGATGTTACATCTTTTTTGGGTCACTCCTCTTGGTTTGAAAGAAATGAATTCCTTGAATGGATTTCATCAAAAAAGGATGATTTTGGGTCTAAGGGAGGAATCTTGGAAGGATATTTTGTTAGTTTTTGGTTAATTCATTGTGTCTTGATAGGTGTAAGGATGTGAGGGGGGAGTTCCCTTTTATAATGGAGGAGGAGTGACAGTCTTGTAAATACAAGAAGGTAAACAATATTGAGAGGTCTACCTTACATTATGGGAATACAATAATAGATCAAATTAGATCCAAGTGGATATTTGGTAAAAATGTTTCCATAAAATTTCTTTTGGACACGCTTCTAGGGTATTTGACCAATTATGATTAATGTTTAACTATTAAGTAAACTTGTTTTTACCTTAATCGTTGTAATTAATTTTAATTAGATTCACAAATATTTTTGGTCAAAAACTAACATTACCTTATTATAAATTATAAATAATTATTATTCAAAATATTTAATATATTTTCCCATTTATAATCATATACATTCAAGAAATTTACTTAATGTGAACCCCGCAAACAAGACTAGAAATTGAGTTTTTAAAGAAAAATGTTTAAAAATGTTCAATGTTTTTATATCTAAATTTATTGTGAAATTTATTCTAATGACATAAATTTGTTTAAGTGGTATAATATTGATATAATTGTACCTAAATACTAATAAAATACATTATTTAACCACATAAATAAATTGGACGAAAACACAGTTATGAACTAAAATTCCGTATTATTCACTATTCATCAAAATATGAATGTTCTCATAAAAATATTAAAAATTCACCCAAAGTAAATTTTGAAATTTATATTTAAAAATTTTTGTTTATTTTTTTAAAAAATGTAAAAGTTTAAAAAATTATTATTAAATATGGTTCTCCATTAAAAGGTAGTAAAATTTCCATCTAGAAAAATACTTGTTTTTTATTAATAAAACTGGATGTATTATTATCTTATACCAATAAAATATATTAGATGTACATAAAAAATATAAATTTTGTTAATAAAAAGGGGATTTAATAATTTATTCAAATAAAATTGTTTTTTTAGATAAAAAATTAGTTTTCATAAAAAAGTAATTTCATTAATCTCAAATAGTTCATACTTTCATATCTAAATAATTGATAACAAAAAAATTCATTATATACACATGTGTAAACCATATTTTCATAATTTATTGAATCACATTCATAAATTCTATTCTAAGGGATATGTGATAATTCTTATAATATTTTAATAATTATACTAATTATATATTGTAGTTCAGTAAATATATGACTTTTTGTATTTTTCAAGCTATCAAAGGTACTCAGTATTGTTTACAACACAATTAAAACATAGTGTTGTTTGTAAAAAATTATAATATAATTATTTATTCTATTGAAATATTAATTTTGGGTAGCCAATAACACAATACAAATATAGTTCTTTTATAAAAAAAACTATATTCTGTGTTGCGTGAAATGAAAAATATAAAACAAGTTAAATTAATTTGACAAAACATATTTAACAAAATCTCTAGGTGTTATAGAGAGCACTATGGTTATGTATAATGATAATGCTATGCATATAAAGACATCCTTTAACATTGTTTATTTATAGTTAGTGAATTAGGAGTAATTAAAACCCATTATGGATAATACTACTGGATGTGGTCCTAGAATAGATGTACGAATAGTTAATAAATCTGAAAAAGGAGCACCAAACTTGACTCGATCATTATCTATTATAAAACAATAAGCCACACTACACAACATTTTTTACACCCCCTTGGTATGTTTTAAGTAAATTCAGAAACTCTTTAAAAACCATTACGTTGAACTAATTTTTATCTTAATAAACATAACTAGAATAATTAACATGGATAAATATGATTTAAAGATAGTAATATATAATTCCAGATATAAACAACATTTTTATGTTATTCCTTCTATGATTATAAATTTTCATTTTTTTGTAAATGTAATGTAATCTATTTTTTTATATTATGTTGGGAAATTGGAGAAAGCATGCCAATAACTACATGTTAATAATGATGACCAAGGAACCATTTATAATTCCTATTATGAACTATAATATACTTTATTTGACATCAAGGTGGTCTAAAAGTATCCAATTTAGAAAAAAATAATAATATAACATTTAACAATACATAGGAAAATAAGGATCAATATAATGAACCACTAACGATTAAATATTTTAAATGTGGGGATCATGAAAAATATCCATGTCAAATACAAAATTAAATGATTCGTTTATAAGGGTGATTCTTATGAAAATCATTTATATGGAATAATAAACTATTTAGGTATTTGAACTCAATAATCTTGTTTTTGAAGTTTGTTTCTTAATTGTATTCTGTTGAAAATAGTGATGAAAAAATTATGTATTTCTTTGAAATAGTTTTCATTAAGGATTTTAAATAATATGTTGAATGATCATAGTAACCTATATTGTAGATTTAATAGTAAGGTTATATTGTATGAAAAAACACTTGGTTGATAAAAATATAATCTCAGAGAATAGATGTATGTTTAATTAATAAATAATATATAAAATTAGTTTCTTTTGTGAAAAAAATTAGGTGGTTAAAAAACCATATAGGTTAAAAAAGAGATTGGAATACTAATTTAGTTTTTGGATATGTTCATCATATTCATGAGAATGTTATAGGATCAAGTAGAATGATGAATATTTTTATCATAAATATTTTTTTGATAGTTTTTATAGAAAAGTAAAGACATACAAGCCAGGTGATGACCTATCTCATCTGAAAAGGTCATGGGGATTTAACCCCCAACTGAAGGGTGATAAGGGTGTAGTGCCGACCACAAGCCTAGGTGATGTACTGGTAAATATGATTTTTTTCACATAAATGTATTGATGGATAAATATTTTATAGTTTTATTGTAACATATTAAGTGATTAAATCCTTATGAATCTTTATAATTTATAGATGATTATTGATATTTTAGGAGACATCTCATTAGGTTGGGTTTTATATTACCTTTAGGATTAAAAAAAAGAATGTTTTTAGAAGAACTATATTTTTTGATATGTAACATTTAGGGTATGAGATAACCTTTTAGGTTAAAACCTTATTTTATGTTTAGGTTATTATGTTTATTTGGGATATTAGGTTACCTATTTATAGAATGATCTATGTTAAACCTTTATCTTTGTTGTTGATTTTTAGAGATTAATATATTAAAAATAATTTTGGGTATTATCTGAAAATGTGATATCATTATTTTTGTTTTAATAAAGACAAAAGGAATATATTTTTAGGATATTATGAATATTATGATCTTTTAAATGTTAATTTTGTAGCTTTGGAAATCAAAAAATTCATATCAGATATTCATACCTTAAAGTATGTGATTAAATGGAAATTGAATGAAGCACAATTATTGGATTAAATTATACTTATAAAATACAAATATATCAAAAAAGTATATTTTATGGTGTTCTAAATATTGATAAAAAAATTCCCTTAACTCTAAGAAAATGATCTTGAAACAAAAATGTTATCCTAATACATTTATATCCTATGAATCAATTATAATTTTATTCATCATAGATTTATATTTTTGTGGTTTCTAACATTCTATTGATCATTAAATTTATTATAATCAATTATCTATGTCATTCTCCATAAATAATTAAAAATTTCTTCCATGTTGATATTTTTACTTTCCACTAATGTTATCATATTTGGAAATAAAATTAGATGAAGACCTTTATATTTCCATTTACATCTTCTTAAGAGGATGTTTTATTAACCCATTTAATCATGTGGGTTTTCTATAAAGGAATATTAAAAATTTCAACCCTTTATTATAGTGAGAAATTTCAAATTATAAGGATAAAATTTATTTAAATTTTGTAGAATGTTACTCCCCTATAATTTATAAAATATATATCTTTAAATAAATTTAATTTCAGTGAAATATAATATTTTAATCAATAATTATTTTCAATGAAACAAAATATATTTTTTAAAATATTATTATTTAAACATGACCTATATAACGTAACCTTCCAATTGGAGGGTGTGAATATTATTAACTACATTAATAAATATATAAGGGTCCTACCCATTTTAAATTTATATAAAATTTCTCAATAAATAAGCACCCAACTTTCATAATGATATTTTATTCTACAAAAATTAACGTTTAATTCAAATATATTTTTTATTTTATGAGAATATATTATAATTAATTTTAAGAAATTTTAGAAATTTTATTTTATCAAATTTAAATTATTACTAAAATCATCATATAAATAATAACTTAGAGTGAAATTTTGGATTTCTTTGGTAACTACCGATTTTTCAATGAATAGTGAAAAACACGATTTTTTTTTGTAAAAGTAACAGTTTTTACAAATTAAGTGATTTAAATGTCACATTACTCTTTTATTTGATTTTAAAGTAACAAAATTTTTATACAGTTTAATTTAATATTATTAATTACATTTTAATCATCATTATATTTGATTATAATATAATTTTATTTATTGTCTTTAAATCATGTTTTATCTGAAAAATGTTTTAGTGAACATAATGTTTCTTTATATAATCTAATTTAAATAACACCTAGAGAGAAATGGTTTAAATGATTTTTATTGATTACATATATATATATATATTAAATTTAATTTAATTAATTTTTATTACATGTCATATATTAATTATAATGCCATGTAATGTTTGAAAAATTCATTTCTTGAAAAACAAATTTTTGACATGTCTGCAGGTTAAATTTTAAATTAAATTATCCCATTTCTATCAATTTAATATCTAAAATTGATTCTGTAGTTTTAATTATAAATATTTATATTATATAATATTGTAACATTAATTTTTATTAATAATTAATTGTTAAAATTGTATAAACTATTGTAAACATGGTAAAAAATAAAAGGGTAAAAGTGAGTAAGCATAGAGGTAAAGAGGGTTACATGTATGGAAAATGTTTAAATGGAATGTTATAAGAGTTTCTCAGACATATCTCTATTCTAATATTTTTTTGTTCATATTTTTAGGTAATTTAGTTGATATTAACTTCATATTATTGAATTATTTTAAGTATTTACAAGAATTCCGCTCTACCTCCCTTATAAAAGGGAACACCATCTACCTCCTTTGCACACATCCAAAACCAATTGATTTATCTATTTTATGAACATATAACTTATTTAATTCCCTTAAATAATTCTAAAATCATTTTTATCATAAAGATAATATTGGAAGGCCTTAGATATAATCATAAAGTGGTTGTCTAAAGAAGTGTTAATATTATTTACTGAGCCTATTCTTTTATCAAACTCTTTTACCACAATCAACAATGAATTAATAATTATAATATAGAAATAAAGCATAAAATATATACTGATATTTTATTATATTTATGAAATAATATTCTTTCATATTATCTTTTATCATATGGTAAATGAAACAATCGTTCATGTGTACAGAAGACTACAACCTCATGAACCAGTGTATTTCGTTTTCCATCATTACCACTCATGGATGTCCACAATGATGTATTTAATAAATATATATGAAATTAATAAAATATTATTCATTAATTAAAAATAAAATACCATACACATTCCTACCTAACCATCTCGTGAAAAAATGGTAACATCTTTTGAATGTTTTGTAGACTCCCTCCACACAATGTAATGTGAATTGTTTTATTACCACATCACATGAATAGTATATTTAAGTTTATTTAAAGAAAAAATATTATATTTATGATATAATGGTCATTATATAATGGTAAAATAACATATTACTTGTTTATATCATGATTTGTTAAAATTGGAAATTTTACTCAGGATTATGAATGGTCTACCATTTCCATGATTGCAATGTACTTTATTTTTCATAACCCTAATTCAAGGTTTGGTTTAAAAGTATAATTGAGATATAAAAATGATAATTATACCATAGTATTTTTCTGGAGATCATGGAATAATGACCCCTATTCCCATGGTGAACACAATGATAATGTTTTTAAATAATGAATTGAGCATCTTCAAAACACCAAACATGAACATCACTTATTATGTAATTAAATACATCATTAAAATAAAAAAATTAGATGATTTATGTACAAGGTAATAAACCCATAAATAATCCTTAAAAATAATTATTCACAAAATTTTATTATAATAGTGATAATATCCATACTTTACCTGCATGGGAAGTAAGAAAGGGTTTCTATCTCAAAACTTCATTCTCAATGACATTTATTATTGTATACAAATAATATCCTCTATACTATGTTTATACATCCCCATTACACATTATATCATTAATACATAATAAATCATGGTAATTTGTATTTTAATTCAATTATTTCCTTCATTGGGGTTATGATTCAAAGGCTACAAAAGAGGCATGTGTTTATGCTTCAAAATTATTTAAAGTGGGATAATTTTTGCTTGAATTTCCATTTAATGAAATTATTTTGTCATTTTATAAGAAATAAATTTAATTTAATTCTCATATATTTATTTATGATTTTTTTGACAATATTACAATTTTTCTCTCTTATATACTTAAAATAATTTAGAAATTTTTTTTAAGACAATTCGACTTTATTTCTCTCTATAATTGAAATTCATTTTTTTTATTTCAAAATAAAAGTTTTCTAATTTTTTTAATGAATATTTTAAATATTTTACAGTTTTTTATTGGAAAATATTTTTACCCTTGTTTTATGTTTTAAAAAATTATTTTTAAAAGTAATATTCCTCTCATTTTCTAAAAAAATAAATTTTTGACTTTTCGTATAAATGTGAATGGAAGGTTTTTTTAAATTATATGGAATATATGGAAGTACCTAATGATGTTTTAATTAAATATTCCATTATTATTTTCCAAGGATATACTCAATTAATATTATTAAAAAAATATAATGTGAATTTTATATTTTTAAAAATGATTTTCAATTTGGAAAGGATGTTTTTCTCAAGATTGATTTTAATATGTTTAAATGTATTTATTTTAATCAATGAAGAAATAATTAATTTTATGGAATGATAATAAATCATATATATAGGTATTATAAATATATAATTTTCTAACTCTATCTTACTTTTATGGGGTAATAATTTTGATATTTTCATTTCTCAAATGCATTAATTTTTAAAATTTCTATGATAATGATATGTAACAAAATTATAATTCCCATTTTCTCATCAAGGGTAATTTTTATGATTATTTCTTATTAATTATTTTCATATGTGTCACACATATTAAGGTACATGATTTGAATGTTCTAGGTGGACCAATAATTATATATCCCTACAATTCATTGGGAAATGTTTTAGTATCATGAGACTTCTTATATAGGATTAATATGTGAAGTTAATCCATTAAGGGACACTTTCTGCCATGTCACACTATCATGGAAGAAACATTTGAATAATATTGATGTCATGATTTTTGTTTTTTCCACATTCCTATGTTTCCATGATATTATTATACCATTATCTTTATGTTATGGTCCAATTGATTACTCATGTGTTCTCTCCATTATATTATAATGTTATACCATTGAGTGACACTCTATGTGTTCTTATCATATTTATTCATTCAGTAAGAGTTTTATATAAAACCTTTATTTAATGTATTCTTTAGGTTATACTATGTAGATTTATGATATCTAATGTAATTTAGAATCTCATTATAGAGAATACAATAAGGATTCCATGGTTTAGATTTCTATAATGTATTATGTACAAATTATTCAAATTAAAATGGGCCTTCAAAATCTTTTTTTAGTGATTAATAGACCTTTTTTAAAAAAATATTTTAATAATATTTGTAAAAGGTTTTATATTTTATAGTTAGGGTCATTTTTTACTCCTTGTAATTTTTTACATATATATATAAAATTTTCCCTTTACAATGGTATTAAAAATTACTATGGATACTATTCATAATGTCAAAATAATAATAGGGACCTATTTTCTAAATTTGGACCCACTTATTTAAAATATGTAACCTGTTGATGAAAATTCAATTCAAATAAGTGGTTGAATTTAATTTAAAATGAATCCAATAATATAGGATGATAAATAATTTGTTCGAAAAATTCCATTTTTGTGTCAAAATGATGTTATATAAAATTAAATCATAAAATTTATTCAATTGAACATATTTGGATTAATAATAATACAATAAAAATCATATTAATTTGAAATAATTTTGAATTTTTTTTGATATTTGTATATTCTTGAAAGAAAAATATATTTTTCAATGAAAATATATATTTTTCACTATTCACAAGAAAGTCAATTTTTTTTCAGAAAATATAGAAAAATCACTTTAAGATAGTATTAGCATGATTTTTTCATAAGTTATATCATTTCTTATAAATATAATTTTAATAATATTAATAAATTCATTGCATTATCCACTCAAAAAAATCAATAAAAAATTTCATTGTAAAAAAGTATTTTTATAGCATAAAATGAATATACTAAATAATGAGTTTTTATTTAGTAATACTTTGTTAATAAATTTATATTTATTAGGACCATTATATATGTTTCATAATGTATTTAATCCTATTTATACCCACCAATTTAATTTCTAGGTTATAATAGTCATATTAAATAATAATATTTCATTCTTCATTTAGGCTGACTGTTTCATTTCGTAAGTGGTATCAACAATTGATTTGATTTTTAAAAATATAAAATATTTATATTATATAATACCCCACATTTAATACATTTTATCTTCATAATTTGAAATTGATCTTTTTAATAAAAGAATTCCATCCTAAAATAATTTTTTTGAAAACCCATATCATATAAATGGTTAAAAAAATTCTTCTAGAAAAGAAGAAAAGGGAAATAATAAGGTCATTAGGAATAAAACAATATAGGATTCAAGATAGATTTTTTTTTTGTGAAGTGGAAATATTGAAATTTAAGTGAATTCTTATTCCCAAATAATGTTAGATACCAACATAGATCATTGATCATAATAACGTGAATGATAATGGGAATTTCGATAAACAATAAACCATTAAAAAATGCATGAAAATTCCATCTATTAATTAGATGTTAAAATATTATGATATGATTTTCCAATATTTTTCCAAGAGTTAAAGAATATAAAATAAGAAAAAAATGAAATATATTTTCTTGGTATATAAAATTTCATCATTTATTCAATTTTCCACCATAGTCACATCTTTTACTTCAACTTATGAGTAATAAAAATGATATTTGTCTGCCTGAAGCATTAAAATAAACATTCATCATTTCATATAATTCCACAAATGGAAAAAAGCAACTCATTTCATTATTCATTAACTAAAAACAAAATGGATAGAATAATATTAGATAATTCTCAACCTTCGTATTATGAAATACTTCACTAATTTCCAAAGCCTCAATTATGACACCCAATGTTTAACATATATCCTTTTATAAATATAGATTCTTATTATTTTTCAAACTAATCTCAAATATGATTGAAAATGAAAAATGAGATTTATTTGACCATATATTCTTCCAATATTTATCTCCAAATTACATTAGTCGTTGAGAATTTAATATTACCAAAAATGTATATAACATATTTATATAATCACTAAGATATTATTATCATTTTTAAAAAATAAACTGAATCACTATAAAGACACATTAAAAATAAAAAATTATTCAATAATTTAGTTCCACCATTATTCCTCATGAAAATCCATTACTTTTTTTTACATTATAAATATATTTTTCCCCAAAATAATATTCATAATTTCCAAAAATATAATTAATAAATTAAATAAAATGTTACTTTACAATACCATATTTATCTATATGTTAAAATAAATATTCCCACCATAAACATAATTTTTATTTATAATTTAATATGAACATATACATCATATAGGCCAGTGGTATTAATCACAACCTTTTCTCTCATAGGTTGTGGGATTAAGGGTCACAAAATTACTGAATTTGCAGGGTTTTCCTTTTAAAATAACTAAATTAATATATATCTTATAACATTTCAAAAAAAAAAATGATAAAAATCCTCTAAAAGATATTTACTCATTAAATCATATTTTAACCAGTAATGTTTTCTGTATAACAATTTTTTCACAAAATTAAATAATCCTAACTAACTATCACCCAGAACATATAATATCAGAGGATTATTTTATCCCTTCATTATAAGTTTATTTATGATTATCTCCAAACATTATCACACATTTTTCTAAAAAACTTCTCAAAGGTATAAATTTCATTAAAATTGTGTTTCAAAATGTTTAAAATATAATAAAATATAAAATAATCCCTACATTCTTCATGATTATCATATATTTAGAGAGTATAATAATTTTATTGATAAACATATCCTTCATTAAACTTATTTCTTAAACCACTAACCTAGATTTTTCATATTTTCAAATGAAGTGAATTATTTCATTATAATTCATTACTATCAACACAATCATGATCCATAATTAGATCATTTTAAAATAATTAACACATTAAATAAATACATTAGAGTCTTTTTTTATGATGATGATAACCTATTTAACCATTATCATGATTTCCATATCTATAGAAAATAAATAGTCAAATACATAGTTGTATTTCCCTTTCCAAATGAGATGGGTGTGTTGATATTATGAAAAAAATAACATGGTCCACTGAAATTTTAGAGAAATGAAAAGGTATTGAATAGATCAAATATTTTATTGCAGGTGAATTTGATGTTATAAAATATTTAAAAATCATTTTAAAAATATTTTTACATTATAAAGATTACTAAATCATCTATAATGGATTATATGGTTTTGATTGATCCTTTTTTCATCTCTATAAAATATCTTTAATCTATAGAAAATAAGATCATTAAAACTTGAAATGAATTATTTCACGTTAAAAAAATAATGTACCCTATTAATACAATACCCATATGAATTCTATAAAACATTAACAATGAAGTCTTAAAAAATAACCTTAATAAATTCCACATTAAATAATTTCATAACAATTTTTTTTATCTCATACCTTTAATATAAAATTAGTAAAATTTAACATCATTATTTCAAAATAATATATTACATTATACATAAGGATTAAAAATCCCTAAAACCAATAAAATATATCCCAAAATCTCAATAATCCTAGTAACATTCCATTATATAATACATAGAAATTTTTTTCTATGCATTTTAAAATTTGATCAACATTTAATATATATGAACCCATGATGATATCCATAAATATTAAGTTATGCTCACATGAAAACATCTTAATCTAAAAATATATCTAATCCCAACTCTAATACAAACTATAAGGTCCTAACCTTAAACATTTCATAATATTCTATATTTATAGTTGATTTAATTTTATTTCCTTGAAAAATATATTTTTGGTTCAGATATTTATATAATTAGGAAATAAATCTTACATAAAAATATTATATATTACATAGTGTCCACTTCTACTCAAATTCCATTTTTACAACAATTTAAATATTTTAAATCAACACTCTATATATTTGTAGGAAAAATATAAAGAAAATTGAACATGACTTCTTAGTTTCTCATACCCATCCTTTAACATTTCTAAAAGATCGTAAAACTTTGGATTTTAATTAAAAAATAAGAAAGGTTCATTAATGGAAAAAATTATTGAAACCTATCAGTCTATGAATACTTAGAGAAATTTTCATTTTCAAATTGAAATTTGGGGTTTGAAATAAATACTTTCTTATATAAGAAAATAAATTATATACTCAATGATTTTGATAAAATATATCATATGAAATGTTAATGTAAAAAATAAAACTACAAAATGATTATTTAAAATAATGAAAAACTCATAAAATATATTCCAAAAAGTTATAATTTTCAACCTTAAAAAGAATCATATACATTCCTTTAAACAAAATATCATTCTATTACCTTCATAAGTAATAATATTTTTGTAAAAATCTAAACTAATCATAGATAAACATTTAGTTATTATGCGATATCATTTTATATATCACTTTTACATATAAAATAAATATATGGTTGACTTACATAAAAAATTAATTGGAGGGATATCATGGAGACAATAGTCGTTGTTTTTTAAAAGAATAACTTGTCGTTGGTCAATAAAAAACCCACTAGTAATCAAAAAAATTACAAAGAAACAATAAATAATCATAAAAAATAATATAATTCAATTTATAACATTAAAATAATAAAAAAATCATTGCATAAATAAGAAATAATTTATGGATATTGATATATCCATTACATTTTAAATCCTATGTATTAAAATAATTAGAACATATTAAAGGTGGAATTTTTATTGAATAAAGCACATATTTTTATAATGTAATCCAAAAATAAAATTATGGTTATGATGGAGGGAAAAATAATTATCAACTTATAAGTTAAAATAAAACATTCATTTTTTCATTTTGTAAAGAAAGTAATATATCTTGTATAAAATACATAAAATGATTAATTTTTTATAAAATATTTTTAATAAAGTAAAAATAGACATTAAATTTAATCTACAATTAAATTTTATCCATATAAAAATTTCCACAATATATTTTTAAACATATGGACATGGAAGGTAAAAATTTAAAATGAAGTTTTTTAATTTAAGGCGCCCAATACATAAGACCTTAAAAATATAACATATTAATCAAATTATAAAGAATGTAAAATGCGTTCAAAAGTGACTTTTTTCATAAATTGGATCACAAATAATAATTAAAGAAAACATTTATAAGAACATTGATATTGAAGAAAATGAATTGGAATGGGAACTTTAAGTTGTTTTAAAAAAGGAAGTCTCCTACCTTGAGTCAAACTTGCCCCCTATACTATTTATCATCATAAATTGTTATGTTACGTTATTTATTTAAATTATTGGGATACTTTTAAAGGATTATTATTCAATTTTATACCATCTCTTTCCATGATTTATTTAATTATGCAATTAATTAAATTTACATCAGATGTTTTCAATATATTCCCCAAAAGTCCAAAATGACTGATTATGGTCAAAAAGGTTTTTATTTCATCATCAAAAAAATAATTAAAATTTAATAATTATCATTTTTATTTTTGAAATATAATTTAATTCTAATCATTAATTATTTTCGTGAGAAATTAATTGTTTTACAATCATGGAGATGGTAAGATGTACGTACGCATGAGTAGCATCTCCACTTTCCAAAAAAAAAATGGAAAGAAGGTTGGTATTATTTTATCATTTAAAAATTACCATTATATCATTAGAACTGTATTATTTGTTTAAATATTATTATATATACCATCCATGTGATGTTTTGAAAAAAGTGAATTACATTGCTTCGTGGATGTGGTAATACCCATGTACGCATGAATGACTTTATCATTATTCAATGAATAGAAAGGTAAAAAATTATATGTTATAGTATATTTTTATAATGACAAATATTTCATGAATATAATATTTATATATTAAATTAATATTTATACACATTCTTTGGAGACAGTGATGGAAAATGAATTTTATCGGTTCACTGGAAGGTAGTCCACTGTACACATGAATGAAATTATTATTTCTTATTTGATAGAAAAGAAGATATATATAGGTGATTAAACTTCCAGAATAACATAATGGTTTATTTAATATACTAGTTATTGTAATTCATAATATTTGTATAATATTTTAAGGTGGTATATATTAAAATAAAATAAAAAATCTTAGTAAAAAATAATACATCTTCTTCGGACAACATCTTATTATTTCCGCCAAATGAATTCATAGGTTTGTTTTCTGATCAAACTAAGGAATATTGGGCATGGAAATGGATTTTATGAAGTGATATAGTTAAGAATTGTCTAAATATTTTTTTTGAAATTATTATGGATAGAGAATAAGAGGATTAATTTATAAGAGGGGAGGGGTACTCATAGAATTTATTAAAATATTAAATTAATATAAATTAATTTTTCTGTACACATAGATATAAATTTATATCATTATAATATATGATTATTATTTTTTTAAATTATCTCATCTATTTTTTTTAAATTTTACATCACATTTTTACACTTATTATTTTGGTTTAACCCTTTATTAACCCTTTTCAAAATTACGATGATATTAATGATTTTTTCTATGAAGGGTTTAATATAGATACTCTAAAAGGGTAATCAAACCATAAATGGAATATGGAAAACAATATAAAAAAGTCTAAAATAACTTTATGAAAATAGGTATTTTTTATGGAATTATAAATTTTAATAAAATATTATTTATTATAAAATAATTATATTCTCAATTTTGGAACTATTAATTTAATTTTACTTATACAAAAAAAATAAAACAATGGAATTATAATATAACACATTCAAAAATCTCAAATATGTCATCTTTATCTAAAAAATCACATCAAATAAAAAATAACTCAAATATTTTTTTAGCTTTTTAAATATCATTTAATTTATTTTTGACTAATTTCATAGTTACAGTGTCAATGTTTCTTAATAATTTAAGGTAATTATTTTATAAAAAAAAATAGAAATAATTTATCATTATGAAAAAATAATTTATCTTCCAAATTATAATTTATAACTTAGAACTTCTCCTATTTATCCATTTTTCAAAAATTTAGCGATAATAAAACAAAGAGGATGACATTTGTGAGTTTTCTATATATAAAATAATAAAAAGGAACAAATCATGGGTAAATGAAAAAAAGTCCATATATTCAAATTTTTTATGATTTTGTATAATATACAATAATAAAATAAAGTTATGGCTATGGATAAGGTCATTTTTTAGTCCATATAATTTTATTTTAACCCATTATTTATTTGAATTTTATCTTTATTGTGGTAATAGAAACTACTAAGGTAGCTATTGATAATGTCTAAAAGATTAAGGAGAAGTATTTACAGAATTTTTTAAACTACTTTAAAATATGGAATCATTTTTTTAAATTTAATTTAATTTAATTATAATTATCTCATTTAAAATTAATCCAATAAAATGCGAAGAATAATATTTTTTAAGATAATTTCCCTTTTAAATATTTTCTTCAAAATTTAATCATAAAATTAAATTCAATCAAAATAATTAGATTAATAATAATATTATCGAACTATTTTTTATTTTATACCCTTTAATAAAATTAACTTTCTAAACTTTTGAATCAAAAATATTATTTTCAATGAAAATATGTATTTTTCACTATTCACTAGAAAATCAATGTTTTCAAAAAAATTAAAAAATTTCTCTCTATGCTATTTTTGATATGATGATTTAAAAAATGATATCATTTTTACCAAGTAGAATTTTAGAAAGTTTTAGAAATTCATTATATTATACACTACTAAAGAAATAATAAAAATTACTTTTGAAGAAAAAATATTTTTGAATTATTAAATGACATTACTATATGTTGTGTGATTATTTACTAAAAAATTATCAATAAAATATTTTTGAGTAGGAAAATTATATATATATACCATAAAATAGTTAATCTAATTCATACCAACTAATTTAACAACATGGTTATAAAAATCATATTAAATAATCATATTTCATGGTTTTTTTAGGTATGATGTTTGGTATCATATAAGCTATGAAACATTGTTTTATTCATGAAAAATAATTGAATTTTTCACTGACATTCATATCCTAAAAAATAACATTAAATTGGATCTATTTATATTTCCTAGAATAGATAAAGATAAATGGAATATTTATCTCCTATAACTAAAACACACTCTCATAATCTAAGACACTCCCCTTATAAATTAATAATATCTAACACTAAAAAAAACACAACATCTTACTCTAAGAATCCCCCTTCTCAACTGGGTTAACCATTCTATGGAAAGAGATATCAGCATGTTTCACCTTTCTAATCGGATCCACATTCATACAACGACCACCTTCCATATACACAAGTGATAAAAGAAAACCCCTAAGCTTTGAATCATCTGATTAAGTAAATTAAATTTAATTAGATTCATTTAACATTTTAGAATCACCTGAATTAAACCACAACTACAATAAAGAATTAAGAATGTACATATCCTAGTTCCTTACCCCACCGTCCTTATTTTCATGAATTATGTGTTCAATAATATAAATCTCATTTCATAGGATCATAATGAGACCAAATCACATATTTACTATCTTTTCTCACATGAACATCATACACTATGTTCAATGATTTCTATTTCCAAATACAACCAAATTAGTAATCATTAATTTATAACTTCAATCGTAATATTGACTCCTATAAAAATATTTTTTTATACTCTTTCACGAAATTACATGTAATGAACCACTTATTATCATTGGATTGAGAGGGTTGTGAGCCATTATTATGCTTTAAGAATCATCCCCAAGATATCAAAGGGTTGAAATAAATTCCAAATGGTTTCAATACATTTGTGGAAAAAATTTAACATTTAATAATAAAAATGAAAAATAAAAAACCATATCCAAACAACCACCATATGATTCTTGATAATAAAATAAAACTCAAAAATTTATTCTAATAAAAAAACAACCAATGTTTTTACCGAAGGAAGAAAAACTAATCATCAATGTAAACAAAAAAAATACAACCAATAAACTTTGATATGAGAACAAGGCTCTATTCTCCATAAGCCCGATGCTCCAATCACACAATAACCTACTAGGTGGTGCAAAAGATGTGTGATACATTACCTTTTCCCATGTCCTAGAATATATCATCTGTAAAAGAAGAAAAGTAAAAAAGAAGGGGTGAGTATAAAACATAGTATATTTTCCCTAATTAATTCCCTAATCATTATAAAAGGAAACAATGGTTAGTAACATTTAAATAAAATATTTTATGCAAAAAAGTTCCCAAAAAATATTTACAACTAAATCTAAACATGTTCCAAAACCATTTATAACTAAAAGTAAACATGTCCTATTTTGACCAATTTTTCTAGAAATTCATATTTCCTAAAACGACAACCTAAAAAGGCTTTAAACCCATTTCTCAATATCATTCTGGCATAATTTTTCCATGGTTCACAAAACACCCACACATTCATGCTTCTTTGATAGTTCCATACTCATGAGAAGTCTCTCATCTAATTACCATGTGTCCCACTGATACACACACCCAATATAAGGTCACACACCTTGTACCCCATTGGTACACATAACTTATTTAGGGGTATAGAGAACATGAATTCACACAACCTATATATGACAAAACCATTTCAAATAAACCATTTCAATCCATTTCAATAAAACCAATTCAAACCATTTCAATAAAACCGTTATTTTGTTTAAAACCTTTAAATAAACCAATTCCAATCAACCATTCCATTTCAAAAAAATAATTAATTATAATAAAAACACATTAATAAAATCTAATTAACACAATCCTAGAAAAATTCCATTTAAAAATTTTCATTTAAAATCATGAATCAAGCACTTTATTCGAGAACACCAATTTTCTAGATTTCCAAAAATCTTCACCGAAGAGGGTTTCTAAAAAATGTAAAGAATCCAATTAAAAATAAAATCCACAAAAAGTAATCAATTTAATATCATTCCAATCAGTTCTATAAATAGGAATCTAGTGTGAAGCCTTCTCCCTCACACGTCTTGTTGAAAATAATAAATAAAGAATAACACTAACAAAACTGGGTAATAATTCCAAAAAACCACCTTAGATCTCTTCACCTATCAACAACCAAGATAAATTAAATAATAAATGGAATATACAGTCTTAAATCTACCCAAATCAGGTTTATAAGAAGCAAATAATAGGGGTGAAGAAGATCTAAAGAGACATGACAAGAGCAAAGAAGACTGATGATATACCGCAAGAATCTGGCTTCTAAATGCTAAGGGAAGTATCTTGATTAATAACAATTCACTTGGAAGACATCATCCAAACTTCAATAAAGAAGAATATAAAATTAGGGAAACCTAGGAGAAAAATGAGGTATTTAATGCAAAAAATATGTGATATAAACTTATTTAGGATCTCACTTAGACCCCGCACACAGTTATTTTTCCCGGTCAGAAAAATTGTGCACTAACTATGCATTAGCTTCTCTCTGGGTAGACCCTCACACAACCTCCTCACAAATTCTCCCAAACCATGTGAACACCGTGATAAAGATACTGTTTTAAATATGAAAGAGTTCATAGTTTCTCCTCCGATTTCCACATTTTTTAGACAAATCGTGTGCATCTCGTGCACTTCCACTTTAACCCCACAACCTCATTGAGAGTTCCCCAAACACTCCCCAGCATCACCCTTATACTTTATACACATAAAAACATAAATAAAGGGTTACATACCAGAAACCCAGGGTACTACATTCTTTTCACCATTGGTCTTTCTGTACTCAAAAGAAGAATACAAATATTTCCCTAATAGTGTTCCGACCATTGCTATTTCATTTCATTCTCGTGCTCCCATGTCTTTGCCTGATTCTGACCATGTTGCAAAAAAACCCTTACTAGACCATTATATTTTCCTTGAAAGACTTTATCATGGCTATCCACAGTCCACACTGGGATATGTTCCAATGAAGAATTCAACTCTAGGTAAATGTTATCCCATCTAATCTCATAGTTTATATTAGGTTGATACTTTTTCAATTGAGATACTCCATACACAATATACATTGAGATGAACCATGGTGGAAATTATTATTGATATGTTACCTCTCCAACCAATTCCAGTATCTAAGAAGGAACAATGTATATAGGATATATCTTTCCTCTCTTCCCAAAATGATGACGTCCAAGCCTTAGAGAAATATTCAAGAACACATAACAACTTAATGCAAACAACAATGATCATCAACGATGATCTACATAAGATTTATAATGACTCTGCGCCATCTCCATTCTCTTTATGATCAACTAAATATTCAATATTGTTTCTCGGACAAGGTTTGGGCCAACTAGTGTAGTCTGACTTATTTACACCCAACATAGTGAATAACGACAAGGACGCCCATACGATGCTTTAAATAGAGCCATGTGTATCGAGGCCTGAAAGCTGTTATTATATGAGAACTCTACTAAGGGTATATTTTTCTCCCATGATGCACCAAAATACATTATTAATTCCCACAAAATTCATTCCAATGTCTGTATCGTCCTTTCATAATTTCCATCCATCTCAAGATGATATGTCGTACATGTAGTCTACTGACTCCCAAGGGATATAAATATTGTACAGATCCTTCACCATATGAGTTTCACAAATAGGGATGAAGTGGGTTGCATTTGTAAGCTGATCCACTATCACCCATACGGCATGGTTTTTCCGAACAGTTACTGGAAGACTTGTAATAGAATACATGCATATTTACTCCCATTTACGCATTGGGATAAGTAATGACTTCAACATAAATGCTGGTCATTAATGTTCTGCCATAATTTTCTAACAAGTTAAGCACCTTGAAATGAAATATGTCACTTTCCATTTCTTACCAATCCATAAAAACTAAACCTTCAAAGCCCTATACATTTTTTTGTATTCTTTGATGAACAAACCATATCAACTAATGATAATCCCTAAAAAGTTTCTCTTGAAAATACATAGGTACATCCATTTGATCTATGAACCACAAAACCAAACTCCTATCAAGTTTCCATCCCTCAGTGGTTTCCCTACCATTGAGTTTTGAACTGATAAGAAGGAATTATGTATCAGACGTTTTTTCCTCTTTAACCATCTTTACCAAATAAAGAATCATGGAAATTGAAAATAAAATAGCAACATTACCTTGGTCTTGAGATTACACATGCATGTTGGTTAGAACCGGCATCAACTTCCAGTCTTCTAATGATTCTTTTTCCAACTAAGCATATGAATTTCTTCTTAATGAATTGGCCTCCAAATTATCTTTTCCTTGTGTATACATTATGACAAATTTAAGAATCTAGAGGTGCTCTATTCATATCCTTTTCCTCAGATTTAAATCTTATTATGTGAAAATATGTTTCAAGATCTTATGATCCATGAACAGAGTGAATTTATCACCCAAGAGAAAGTGAGGTAATGTCTTCAATGACTGGATGACTATAGCTAACTCAAAATAATGTTTTGGGTAATTTTTCACATGCACTCTCAAATTCCTTGAACCATAAGAAACCACGTGGTCTCCTTGCATGAGAGAACATCCCAATCCAAATCCAAAAGTATCCCAATACACCATGTACCCCTATCCAGATTCTAAAAAAATAAAGATAGGTGCAGATGTAAGATGAACTTTTAACTCTTGAAAGGACCTCTAGAATTCCTCACTCCATTGAAAAGGAACATTATTCATTATAAAATCTAGTCATGAGAAGTCATGAAAAAAAATTGTTAATAACTTGCTAGACTAAGAAATTTTTGTATCTCAAATATATTTTTCAACGGTTTTCGAGAGATAACAAATTATATATTATCCATATCTACCAAATTTTTTTTCTCCTAAATTTCATATCTATGAAAGCATATCTCTTGTATCCAAAAATCACACTTTGAAAATTTGGAATACAAATGAAGATCCTTCAAGATTATCAACACCGTCTCCAAGTGTTTCTCATGCCCATACCTTGTCCTTGAATAAACCCATATGTCATCCAAAAAAATCACAAAAAAAGAATCTAGATATCTAGGAATTATCTGATTTATCAATTCCATAATTACTACTAGTGAATTCATAAGACCGAAAGTCATGAAGACGCATAAATAATGGCTATATATACTTTTGAAATCTATATTTGGAATATCCTCCTTCTGAATTTTTAAATCACGATATTATGATTGCAACTAAATTTTGGAGAACCAATGAGCTCACCATAATCGATAAAAAATATCATCAATATGTGGTAGTGGGTAATGATTCTTTATCATAACTTGGTTATGCTTACGATAGTCCACACATAGACGAAGAGTTAAATATTCTTTCTTCACAAACATGACCGATGCTTCCCATGGAGCGGTGCTTGTCCAAATGAAACCCTTTCTTTACAGTTCCTCCAACTACACTTCCATCTACCTTAGTTATATTAGTTACATTATATAATATGGAATGGAAATGGGACTTCTCCCTAGAAGAGAATATATTGTAAACTCCACTTCACTTATAGGTGGTAACAAGAGAATTTATTGGAAAAAACCATTGAAAATTGATCTATGACAATTGGAGAACTGTAATACTTGATATCTTCAATCGACACCAAATTAAACACCACCAACTGGTAAGTGAGTGTTCCCACTTCTGGTTCCAAAAATCCCATTGCACATTTCTTTACAACCATTTTTCCTCTTAAGAGATGCTCGGCGACGTCCTTATCCAAGAAACTGACCGTTTTTCTATGAAAATTGATGTGATCCTTGAACATTTTTAACCAATACATACCAAGGATTACATCATAGACATCCATGTCCTACACTGAGAAATACAATTTCATCTCAACTCCATCAATGGTTATAGAACATGCTCTACAAACAAAGGCTCGCCATTCTCCTTTCCCAAGAAGAGTTTGAAGTTTTCTCATAGAAGGAATCATCTCAAGTTTTATACATAGATAATCAATAGAATGAAAATTGTTAAAGGAATGAAATTAACTAGTATCAAAATGAACTTACATAAGGTTAGAATTAAAAATAATTATACCTCTCACCATAGATGATTCATCATGATCATCCAAAATCACCTACTGTACTGCCTATAATTTCTTCATCACCAAAATTTGTTCCTTGTTACCTTTATGAGATTTCCCTTGCTGAGGAGTCATGGTATTCCTATAATAACCATGCCTATTATGCTGATGAGGATTATTCTAAAGCCCTTGTTTGATAAAATCATATGATGTTTTCAGAACATGGGGAGTTATCCAAACACTAAAAATCAGAGCAGCGTGACAATAGTGCTGATGATGCCCCATCTTGTTGCAATTGTGGAATTCTCTCAGTGGTGTGATACAGTTTCACTTAATATGGCTTAGTAAATCTATAAGGCCCCAACCTTAAACATTACTTAATCTTGAGATATTACTAGATTACACCTTGAGGATCTTTTCAGGTTTAGAGTTTTAGAGAATTAGATCATAAAACATGTATTATATTCCACATTTAAGCAAAGTGGTTACATAAACGATAGTATTCATTTTTCCCATCAACAGAAACATATTTAAAATAAAACATCGATTCTTTATTGACACTTCCTTGACACTATCATCATATCATGTACCTTTCCCTTGACTTGTGAAAAACATTTCAAAAACATGGGATGAGCATAAAAAGCTCAGTAAGGGATATAAAAATATGGAAAGGAAACATGAGTACATATATACATAAGAATGTAATCATACATTACCCATAAAACATAAACACTTTAACATACCTCATCAAATCATGAATAAATCATAGAAATCATAAGACATAAAGGTAACTTGAGGCATTTATAACATTATTACGTAGGGAGTAACCCTCTTGGTTACGTTTGGAATACCCATCACAGTATATTCCCTAAATATCTTCGGAAAAACATTAACATTTCACTCCTTCACGTTACCCAATGCATTGGGGAGGTATATCAGGCTCACCCGCCCTTAGTTTATCACAGAACCACCCGTCTTCATAATAATTCACAAGAACCTCAACATAATCGTATCACATAAAACATGCATAAAGGAAACATAACATTTCCACCTTTAAATCACAAGATATCAATACAACACATTGATAAAAAAACATTATCCAAACCATTTTCAATACCAAAATAAAAGAAAAGTAAAACATGGTATTTATTTTTCTTTTAAAAAAACGGTATGGCTTGTAGAGGAAGCCGAAACTCAAATAATGGTCTCGGCGGTGGAGAAGTCATTGTCACCGCATATGTACGACAAAAGCATTCCCTTTTGTCATTTAGTAAACTCTTCGTATAAAAAATATTCCTTTTTAATAAACATAAAAGTCAAAGGGGTTTATACACCGTATAAAAGAAGGTTGTGTATAAAACAAAATATGCCTCAATGAAAGGAGATTGAGACGAAGTCCCATACCTTGGGTCCGACTTGACTCGGTCGTTCTTTAGTCTCCTGAATAATAAACTTGAGTTAATTTATACTGGTTTAAGAACCTTTTTAAAGTTCATTATTCCTTTTATATCACTTATTTCCATGTCATGAACACTACGTAATTATTTAAGTTAATAACGGTCGTTTTAACGATCATTGGTACTTGAGTCAAAAATAAACCCTTTATAATTACAAGTTGTTCATGTATCAATTATATATAGAATGGTATTCATGATGTAGATATCATATATATCATATATATCCAGTACATGCATGCATTTATAAAGTTACATAACATTTAGAGGTAAGAAATGAAATGCACCGTTCATGGAGACGGTAAGCCGTACGTACGCATGAACGATGCTTCCATTTCTATTTGGTATTTTATAAAATGAAATAATAATGATATAAAGGTATATTATAATTCCAGTGTAATATCATATATAATATCATAACTGCATCCTTTATACGTCCCACATATGGTATTAACGTATCAAATCACTTTGAGGGGGCGGTAGTCCGCACTTCCTTAAATGAATATATCGCGTTTACCCATAATGGAAACCATAAAGTTATGCCCAAAATAAAAAATATAGAAGCTTATGGAAAACATAAACATATTATATATCATATATAAATATAGTGTCATCTTAATGGTCACCTTTGAAGGTGTTAAAATAATGTTGAACAATCATCGTTTCAGGAGGCAGAAATTCGCCATCCACGGAAACAGTATGTTCTTTAACCATTAGATGTAGGTGTGTGTAATTGTAGCTCTAATACTTCTTATAAAAACATCCTAGTATATGTAAGATACTGGTGTTGTTACAAAAGAAATGAATAAAAAGAGTTTATGGGGTTGGAGAAAAAAAAGAAAGAACACAAGTGAAGACATTACCTTAAAATCAGGTAACTCCCTTTGGTTTGAGCTCAAAGGCTTCCTTGGGAAGACTTATGCCCAAAGTGAGGATTCAAGGAGTAATAGAGGGAAGTGGAGAGGAAAAATGGGCAGGGGTTGGCCGAGCCAAAATCTTTGGAAGTGTGGGTATGGAGGTAGAGGTGGGGGCCTTTCATAAGAGGAGAGGAGGGGCACTCTTGGAAATTAAAAAAATGTTACTTTATTTTAAAATGAGTTTCGGATTCAAAAGGTCCCACATTTATATAATTAGAGGGTAAGGTGATAAGGGTTCGAAATCCACCCATACAATAGGTTTTGGACATGTGTAGGTCATAGATTTTACATTATCTTTACATTTTATTTAAATCTTTTATTAATGAGGTAATCGCTGCATCAGCATGATGTCATAAATAATTAAATTCATTTAATGTATAAAAATTATAAAAAAAATACTATGATGTAGGAAATTTTTTTGTCTTTCCAGTGACGATTTATAGTAAAAAATATGACTTGTATAATCCCATGTAAAAATTGTTTTAATAAAACAACTCATGTTTGTGTCATTTTAATTTAAACATTAAATAAAAAGATATTAATGTCATTTTCCTACCAAAGTGGCACCATGGGGTCCCCAAGTTTACCCATGGCTTGTCTGGGTCGGCCATGACACATCCAATAAGGGTAGTACATGTGTCTAGGTATTTTCATTTTATTATAATATCATTTTTTCCTTAAATTACACTAATTACCTCTAATCCTGATTAAAAACTTAAAAGTTACTATTCACCAAAAAATTATTTTAATCTCATTGAACCAAATTTTACTTCTTAATGACAACCATTTATGTCTGATTTTTGAAAATCAAATCACAGAAGTGGACAAGTTTCATTTAAATGAAAAATCTGTTTCTTTAACTACCACTTAGTGGTTTCACTATTCATCAAAAGTTGAAGTTTTTCAGAAAAATACCAGAACTTCACCCGAAGCTATATTTGATATTCTGAATTAAAAAATGATGTCTATTTTAAAAAATTCAAATCATATAAGTTACATTAATTAATTTAATAATTAATTCCCACTGTCATGACAAATAGCGTGTTTTTATGAAAGAATAAGTATCAAAAGATTGACACGAGTTTAAGTCTAGTTTCAAAGTGAAATTGATGCCAATGGCCACCATTGGATTAAATGGTAAAAATATATTCTAATTTAACTTCAAAACCAATTCAAAAGAGAATATAACCATATAAATATATTATATTAAAAAGATATTTTGAATTAAAATACAACATTTTCACTATTCAACAAAAATGAACTTTATCGGAAAAATACCAAAAATTCACACAAAGTAAATTTTGATGTCCCAATAATAAATAATAAGTTTATTTTGACAAACATGGCTTATAAAATTGTCAAAAGATAGATTTAAAAATGGTTTTCCATCAAAAGGCATTAAAACAATCTTTTAAAAATATTAGTGTATTCCATGCTTAAGATTGGATTTATTCTCATTTTAAGCCTCTAAAACACTCTCTAATTCACTAATAGACATAGATAAAAATATATATTATTCATTAATTACTTGGGATGTTACATCCTTCCCCCCTTTAGAAAATTGCGTCCACGCAATTTATTTACTTATCAAATAAATGGGGGTACTTATCCCTCATTGCATTTTCAGATTCCCATGTTGCCTCTTCCATCATGTGGTTTTTCCACAAAACCTTTACCTGATTAATCACCTTATTCCGTAACACTTTCTCCCAGTGGTCAAGAATCTGGACCGGTTGTTCCTCATAAGATAGCTTCTCTTCCAGCTAAACTACCTCTGGACTCAAAACATGATATGGATCTGGCATGTACTTTCTCAGCATCGAAACATAAAAAACATTGTGTAACTGAGATAAACTTAGAGGTAAAGCCACCCGGTATGCAACTGATCCAACTCTCTCCAGAATTTCATATGGTCCAATGAACCTTGGACTCGGCTTTCCTTTCTTACCAAATCGCATCACACTTTTCCATGGTGAGACTTTGAGAAAAACATGATCACCTACCTCAAAAGATAGATCCTTCCTCCTGTTGTCCGCATAACTCTTCTTCTTACTCTGAGCTGTTCTCATGTGTTTCTGTATCATCTGAACTTTTTCTGCCAACTCTTCTACCAATTCTGGTCCCATCAGCTTTCTTTCACCCACTTCATCCCAAAAAGCTAGAGTTCGACACCACTTCCCATATAACGCCTCAAATGGTTCCATCTGTATACTGGAATGAAAACTGTTATTATAAGAAAACTCAACCAAAGAAAGATGTTGGTCCCAACTTCCCTGATAATCCATCGAATAAGAATGTAGCATATCTTCCAAGGTCTGAATTTTTCATTCTGACTGTCCATCTGACTGAGGATGAAAAGCTGTACTAAAATTTAATTCAGTACCCAACGACTTCTGAAGGCCTTTCCAATAGTTAGAAGTGAACCTGGGATCACGGTCAGATACAATGGAGTGGGGAACTCCATGTAACCTGACTATCTCTTTAAGATACAAATAGGAAAGTTTATCTAGGGAAAAAGTATCTTGTATAGCAAGGAAATGAGCAGATTTGGTCAAGCGATCAATAATAACCCAGATTGTATTATTACCTCGAGATGTCTTCGGTAATCCCAAAAAAAAGTCCATGGATATATTCTCCCATTTCCACTCTTGCACTGGTAAAGGCTGAAGCATCCCTTTTGGTAACTGCCGCTCTGCTTTAACCTGTTGACAAGTTAAACACTTCACAGTAAGATCAGCAATATCTTTTTTCATTCCATCCCACCAGTAATACTCCCACAGATCTCTATACATCTTAGTACTGCCAGGATGAACTGAAAATGGAGAACTATGAGCTTCACATAACAACTCTCTCTTCAACTGTGAATCTTAAGGCACACACAATCTCTTCCAAAATCTCCAAACACAATCATTATCAATTTTGAATTCAGGCAACTTACCCTTCTGAACCAGCTCTACCTTTTTCTACAACTCACTATCTTGCTTTTGTGCTTGCTTGATTCTGTCTGATAGAGAAGATTTCACTGATACCTGAAACAAAACAGAAGAACATCCCGCACCAACTACTTCTATGCCAATGTTCATCAAATCCTTAACCAAATGATCGCATTCCAAATGCAACATTGCTAATGAAGCATTACTTTTTCGACTCAAAGCATCAGCCACTTTATTTGCTTTTACCGAATGGTAATGAATTGTACAATCATAATCCTTGATTAATTCTAGCCATATCCTCTGTCTAATGTTAAATTATTTCTGGGTGAATATATACTTTAAAATTTAGTGATCGGTATATATTTCAAACTTTACTCCATAAAAATGATGCCTCTATATTTTTAAAGCGAAAACAACAGCAGCTAATTCCAAATCATGTGTTGGGTAATTTACCTCATGAGTTTTCAACTGTCATGAAGCATAAGCAATTACCTGATCATTCTGCATTAGGACACAACCATGTCCTTTCAATGAAGCATCACTATAGATAAAAAACTCCCCATTCCTGGAAGGTAGTGCCAAAACTGAAGCATTCACCAATCTTCTTTTGAATTCCTGAAAACAATCATCACATTATTTTTTCCAGATAAACTTAACACCTTTCCGAGTTATCTTAGTCATTGGACTAGATAACCATGAAAAATTTATAACAAACCTTTGGTAATAGCCTGCCAAACCAAGGAAGCTACGAATCTCAGTTACATTTGTGGGACTTGGCCATTCTTCAACAAACTTTGTTTTTGCAGGATCAATAGTTATCCTATCTTTAGAAACAATATGACCAAGGAATGAAATTTATTGCCACCAAAACTCAAACTTTCTGAATTTCCCATACAATTTCTTTTCTTTCAAGGTTTCCAAAATGACCCTTAAATGTCTTTCATGTTCTTATTTACTTTTAGAAAACACCAAAATATCATCAATGGAAACAACCACAAACTTATCCTAGAACTCATGGAAAATTCTATTTATTAGGTCAATGAATACAGAAGGTGCATTGGTTAGCCCAAAAGGCATTACTACAAATTCATAATGGCCATATCTTGTACGAAACGCAGTCTTTGGAACATCAGCTTCCTTTACCTTTAGCTGATGCTACCCCGATCTCAGGTCAATCTTTGAAAAAAACTGAGCTCCCTGGAGCTGATCAAACAAATCATCAATATGAGGAAAATGATATTTGTTCTTAATAGTGATGTTATTCAAGGCTCTATATTCAATGTAAAGTCTCATAGAACCATCTTTGTTTTTAAGAAATAAAACAGGATCACCCCATGGTGATGTGCTAGGTTGAATGAAACCTTTCTCTAATAAATCTTGCAATTGCTCCTTCAACTCTAAAAGTTTAATTTGAGCCATTAGATAAGGTGGTTTTGAAATTGGATTAGCATCAAGAACTAAGTCAATAGTAAATTCAACTTCTCGATCTGGTATTATTCCAGGAAACTCATCAGGAAAAACATCAGGATACTCATTTACCACCGGCACATCATTAATCTGAACAGTTCCCTTGTTTTCAACAATATGTGCAAGGTAACATTCATTTCCATATTTTACAATTTTCTCGACCTCTTGATAAGTTATCAACAGTATGGGTTCATTCTTGTACAGAAACTGAAAGTCTTTCTGAAAAGAATCTTCTTTAGCTCTACTGTCAATCTTAGCATGGTAAATTGAGAGCCAATCTATACCCAGGATAACATCAAACTCTACTAGAGGTAGAACAATAAGGTTTTAAATGAGATTATTTCCACAGATAAGGATAATAAGATTCTTATAAATTCATTTTGCCTCAACATTTACCCCAGGTGTTTTTACCACAAGTTCAGGAGTCATTTCTTGAGATGGTATTCCCATTTTACTAGAAAAGGTTTCAGAGATGAAAGAATGTGTCGACCCCGAATCAAACAACACACTGGCATAATCTGAAAAAACAAACAAAGTACCTGATACAACTTCATTTGATGGACCGACATCTGCTGAAGTAGTTGCAAAGGATTTCACCACCCCTTTCTGCTTGTAGTCTAACTGCTTCCCATCACTCAAGAACTTTGTCGGACACTCGTTTGGACTTACCATCACCTCGATCTTTTTCAGTGCAATCACGAGCCTTATGTCCCATCTTACCACATCAGTAGAACTTTCCAAAATTCAGAATACATTCCCCAACATGCCTTTTACCACATTTATCACAAAAAGGAAACTTAGTTTTCTTACCATCAGACTTTTTTGAATAATTCTTCCCTTTCTCCTCCCACATCAGTCTCTTCTTCTGCTGGTTGTTATAGAACACTTGATCATCGGTAAAATCGATTTCCACCTTCTCAGCACATCAAAAAAGCTTTTCATAACTTTTAATCCCATGAGATGCTAATTCCCTTCGATATTTTTGTTTTAATCCTGAGTAAAAACGATTGATTTTACTATCAAGGTCTCAGATAAAATTTGGAGCGTACCTTACCAATCGAGTGAACCTCTCTTCATAGGCAGCCACTGAGTCTTACTCTTGCCTCAATTCCATGAACTGTTTTTCCATCCTAAGTCGAAAAGACTTAGGAAAATACTTCTCAAGAAACATACCTTTGAATTCATCCCAGTCAAGAGCATCAATCTCATCAACGCCCCTGATATTTTTAACCATCGACCACCACTTATCTGCCTCACCCTCCAAACGGTAAATAGAAAGACCAACCTTTTGATTGTCTGAACACCCCATGACATCGAAAATCTTCTCCAGTGCTTTAATCCACCCTTCAGCTAGCACAGGGTCTGATGATCCTCTGAATTATGGGGGATGTTGCCTCATGAAATGTTCCACCACTGACATGTTCCTCTGCGGTTGATCTGGATGATCTTGTGCATGGATACCACTACCATTTATCGCTTGAGTCATCTACGCCATTACGACAACAAACTGTTCAGTTCCAATTCTGACCATCTCAGGATGCTGATTCGGAAGGTTATTTCCTTCTGCATGCCTTCCTAGCACTGCTTCCCTGTTTCCTCTACGGAAAACCATTCTGAAGAAACATGTATTAGATGAAGAAATATGGTAATCTTCAAATTCTACATCACTTCAATTTGACCATAAAAAAATATTTTTGGATAATCATTTAATAGAATTGTAACTCCTAAAGTTATCTAAACCGACCTATGATACCAACTATAAGGCCCCGACCTTAAACATTACTTAATCTTGAGATATTACAAGATTACACCTTGAGGATCTTTTCAGTTTTAGAGTTTTAGAGAATTATATCATAAAACATGTATTACATTCCACATTTAAGCAAAGTGGTTACATAAAAGACAGTATTCATTTTTCCGACCAACGGAAACATATTTAAAATAAAACATGGATCCTTTCTTGAAACTTCCTTGAAACTATCATCATATCATGTACCTTTACCTTGACCGGTGAAAAACATTTAAAAAACTTGGGATGAGCATAAAAAGCTCAGTAAGGGATATAAAAATATGGAAAGGAAACATGAGTACATATATACATAAGAATGCAATCATACTTTACCCATAAAACATAAGCACTTTAACATACCTCATCAAATCATGAATAAATCATAGAAATCATAAGACATAAAGGTAACTTGAGGCATTAATAATATTCTTACGTAGTGAGTAACCCTCTTGGTTACATTTGGAATACGCATAATAGTATATTCCCTAAATCTCTTCAAAGAAACCATAACGTTTCACTCCTTCGCGTTACCCAATGCATTGGAGAGCTATATCGGGCTCACCCGCCCTTAGTTTATCACGGAACCACCCATCTTCATAATAATTCCCAAGAACCTCAACATAATCGTATCACATAAAACATGCATAAAGGAAACATAACATTTCCACCTTTCAATCACAAGATATCAATACAACACATTGATAAAAAAACATTATGAAAACCATTTTCAATACCAAAATAAAATAAAATTAACACATGGTATTTATTTTTCTTTTAAAAAAATGGTATGGCTTGTAGAGGAAGCCGAAACTCAAATAATGGTCACGGCGGCGGAGAAGTCATTGTTGCCGCATACGTACGACAAAAACATTCCCTTTTGTCATTTAGTAAACGCTTCGAATAAAAAAGACTCCTTTTGAAAAAATGTAAAAGTCAAAGGGTTTATACACCGTATAAAGGAAGGTTGTGTATAAAACAAAATATGCCTCAATGAAAGGAGATTGAGACGAAGTCCCATACCTCGGGTCCGACTTGACTCAGTCGTTCTTTAGTCTCCTGAATAATAAACTTGAGTTAATTTCTACTTGTTTAAGAACCTTTTTCAATTTTATTATTCCTTTTATATCACTTATTTCCATGTCATGAACACTATGTAATTATTTAAGTTAATAACGGTCGTTTTAATGATCATTGGTACTTGAGTCAAAAATAAACCCTTTATAATTACATGTTGATCATGTATCTATTATATCCATAATTTTATTCATGATGTAGATATCATATATATCATATATATCCAGTACATGCATGCATTTATAATATTACATAACATTTAGAGGTAAGAAATGAAATGCACCGTTCATGGAGACAGTAATCCATACGTACGCATGAACGCTTCTTCCATTTCTATTTCGTATTTTATGAAATGGAATCATAATGATATAAAGGTATATTATAATTCCAGTTTAATATAATATATAATATCATAACTCCATCCTTTATACATCCCACATATGGTATTAATGAATCAAATCACTTTGAGGGGGCGGTAGTCCACACTTCCTTAAATGAAGATATCGTGTTTACCCATAATGGAAACCATAAAGGTATGCCCAAAATGAAAAATACAGAAGATTAAGGAAAACATAAACATATTATATATCATATATAAATATAGTTTCATCTTAATGGCCACCTTTGAAGGTGTTAAAAGAATGTTGAACAATCATCGTTTCGGGAGGCAGAAATTCGCCATCCACGGAAACAGTATGTTCTTTAACCATTAGATGTAGGTGTGTGTAAGTGTAGCTCGAATAATTATTATAAAAACATCATAGTATATGGAAGATACTGGTTTTGTTACAAAAGAAATGAATAAAAAGAGTTTAGGGGGTTGGAGAAGCAAAATAAAAAAAAGAACACAAGTGAAGACATTACCTTAAAATCGAGTAACTCCCTTTGGTTTCAGCTCAAAGGCTTCCTTGGGAAGACTTATGGAAAAATTGAGGCTTAAAGTAGTAAGATAGGGAAGTGGAGAGACAAAACTGTCAGGTTTTGGCCGAGCCAAAGGCTTTGGAAGTGTGGGTAAGGAGGTAGAGGTGGGTGCCTTTTATAAGAGGAGAGGAGGGGCACTCTTGGAAAGTAAAGAAATGTTACTTTATTTTAAAATGATTTTTGGATTAAAAAGG
Organism: Viscum album; assembly: GCA_963277665.1. Lineage (NCBI taxonomy): Eukaryota > Viridiplantae > Streptophyta > Magnoliopsida > Santalales > Viscaceae > Viscum > Viscum album. The sequence goes on from OY728152.1 coordinate 1,492,001,434, forward strand.
TCCCACATTGATATAATTAGAGGGTAAGGTGATACGGGTTCTAAATTCACCCATACAATAGGTTTTGGACATGTGTAGGTCATAGATTTTATATTATCTTTTCATTTTATTTAAATCCTTTATTAATGAGGTAATCGCTGCATCATCATGATGTCATAAATAATTTAATTCATTTAATGTCTAAAAATTATAAAAAAAATACTATGATGTAGGAAAATTTTTTAGATTTCCAATGACTATTTATAGTCAAAAATCTGACTTGTATAACCCCATGTAAAAATTGTTTTAATAAAACAACTCATGTTTGTGTCATTTTAATTTTTACATTAAATAAAAAGATATTAATGTCATTTTACTACCAAAGTGGCTCCATGGGGTCCCCAAGTTGACCCATGGCTTGTCTTGGTCGGCCATGAAACATACAATAAGGTTAGTACATGTGTCTAGGTATTTTCATTTTATTATAATATCATTTTTTCCTTAAATTACACTAATTACCTCTAATCGCGATAAAAAACTTAAAAGTTACTATTCACCAAAAAATTATTTTAATCTCATTGAACCACATTTTACTTATTAAAGACAACCATGTATGTCAGATTTTTGAAAATAAAATCACAGAAGTGGCAAAGTTTCATTTTAACGAAAAATCAGTTTCTTTAACTACCACTTAGTGGTTTCACTATTCATCAAAAATTGAAGTTTTTCAGAAAAATACCAAAACTTCACCCTAAGATATATTTGATATTCTGAATTCAAAAATGATGAATATTTTACAAAATTCAAATCATATAATTTACATTAATAAATCTAATAATTAATTCCCGCTGTCATGACAAATAGCGTGTTTTTATGAAACAATAAATATCAAAAGATTGACACCAGTTTAAGTCCAATTTCAAAGTGAAATTGATTCCAATGACCACAATTGGATTAAATGGTAAAAATATATTCTAATTTCACTTCAAAACCAATTCAACAGATAATCTAATCATATAAATAAATTAGATTAAAAAGAGGTTTTGAATTAAAATACAACATTTTTCACTATTCATCAAAAATGAACTTTATCGGAAAAATACCAAGAATTCACACAAAGTAAATTTTTATGTCCCAATAATAAAGAATAAGTTTATTTTGACAAACATAGATTATAAAATTGTCAAAAGATTGATTTAAAAATGGTTTTCCATCAAAAGGCAGTAAAACAATCTTTTAAAAATATTAGTGTATTCCATTCTTAAGATTGGATTTATTCTCATTTTAAGCCTCTAAAACAATATCTAATTCACTAATAGACATAGATAAAAATATCTATTATTCATTACTTACTTGGGATGTTACAAAATCAAACATAAAAAATCAAAGCATTTTATTGATTCTTGTTGGAGGATTACTTTCTCCTATGGTGAGATTTCTATGTGTTCCAACTCTTAGAGAATAGGTGTCCCTCTTCATTTTTCTCCTATTGATGAAGTTATCACCTAATCTTGTAAAGAAAACTATGCTTCCTTCACTTGGATTTATAGTAGTGACAGATATTGTAAAAAGGGTGTTTGGTCATAGTCCTAACTGAATGGGTTTAAAAGCCGGATATATGATTTGAGCCAAATATTGGTCCACCCATTGCATAGTTGAAACCACGTTCTCTACAGCCTCTTCTGATCCATCCATATAACGTCTAGTAGGTGCCATTTTCGAACCCAACAAAAGAATAATAAGTCACACTCCCTAGAAACTGATGCCTTATAATTTCAAATTCTATCATATCAACTATCACTACATTTTTTTCCAAAAAAAAATCCACGTTCAACCATTTTTGAAAAATCTCATTCTTTATTTGGAAAATTAAAGCATTTACAAAACACATAATTCACTCTCTTTTCAAATTCATTCATTTGAACACAATTTCTGTAGTTTTTTTAAATTTCACATTTTCACAATGTGATAAATCATTAATCAAAATGAAATAAGAAATCCTAGAGGGAATTCATTCCACTAATGCATGTCATGATCATCTCATTAGCTAAACCCATGAAGATGAGATTTCAATTTCCTATAAGTATCTCAAAAACACTTATGTACGTAACTCCCTAGTAACATGAAGTTTAACATAGAAAGGATATCTACGTCTTTTTATACTCTAAATTCCAATTCCCTACAATCCTACTACTTTCTAAAATCACAAACCCAAGGAATAGACAAGAACAAATTTCAAATCCAAGACCAAGAAAAATGATGACTACTTGTTCCACAAGTAAAGAAACAATCTAATACAAATTTTATCAAAGAAACTTTTCAATTGAACATGCTGATACCATTTGTAATGACCCACTTATTCTCATTGGATTGAGAGGATAGTGATCCATTACTTGTACTTAAGTGACATGCCCAAGATGCCAAAGGATTGAAAAAATTCGAAGGGTTTCAATAAATGTGGGGAATGGTTTATCATTTAAGAAAAAAACAAAAAATCAATAACCAAAACTGAACAACAACCGAATGATGCTTGAAAAAGAAGGGAAACTCAAAAATTTATTTCATAACAAAACCAACCAAAGTGTGAAATAGTGGAATAATAAAAAATCAATGTAAATAGTGAAAATATATCTAATAAACTCTATCAAGACAACAAGACTCCATGATCCAAAATCTCTATTCTCCAATCACCAAACAACCCATGTATCATGAGGTAGTGCTAAATATGTGTGATACTTTTCCTTTTCTCATGTCCTAGAAGATAGAAACTGAAAAAGTACAAAAGTTCCAAAGAAGGGGTGAGTATAAAACTCAATAGGTTTTCTCTAATTACTTCCCTACACATGACACTTAGATATAAAGCATGACAACAAACTATATAAAATAGTTTATATAAATCAATTTCCCAAAATAGTTTATAACTAAATATAAACACGTTCCAAAATCATTTATAACCAAAAGTAAACAAGTGTTATTTTGACCAATTTTTTTAGCAAGTAACATTTCCAAAAAAACCACACAACAAGGCTTTAGAACCATTTCTAAATATCATTTTGGCATAACCATTTCATGGTTCAAAAAACACCCACACATGCATGCCTGTTAGACAGTTCCATACTTTGGAGGGGTCTCTCATCCAATTACCTTGTGTACCACTAACACACACTCCTGATCTAGGGCCAGTCACCTTGTACCCAACTGGTAGATTTCTGTTATTTAGGATCACATCGAACATGAACTCACACAACCCATATATTCCAAAACCATTTCAAATAAACCAATTCAAACCATTTCAATAAAAATGTTATTTTTTTGAAAACCATTAAACAAACAAATTCCATTAAAACCATATATTTAAAAAATCATTCCTTTTATTGAAAAAACTATAATAAAATCCAATTACCACAATTATAAGAAGATCCAATTTTAAAATATTCATTTTAAACTCTAGAATCAAGCACTATATTCAAGAACACTAATTTTTCAGATTTCCACAATCCGTCAATGTAGAGGGTTTATAAAAATAATAAAGAAAACAATTAAAAATCTAATCCATACAAAGTAACCAATTTTAAATAATTCCAATCAGTTATAATAACAGGAGTCAAGAGTTAAGCCACCTACCTCGAGCATTTTGATGAAAATGGTAAATAGTTGAAGAAAACTGATAACACTGGGAAATAATTCCATGAAACTGCCTTAAATCTCTTCCCCTGTCAACACCCCAGAAAAATCCAATAATAAACGGATTAAAAATATTATATCTACCCACAATGGGTATAGATCTAATACACTAAGAAAAGGGGCAAAGATGATCTAAGTAATCATGATAAGAACAAAGAAGAATTACTACATACTGTTGGAACCAGGATTTTAAACGTGAAGGGAAGGATCCAGACCAATCTTAATTAATTTTAGAGAGGTTATAAAACCTTCAAGAGAGAAGAATATAGAATTAATGTTTCATAGGGGAAAAATGAGGCATTTAATGTCAAAAAACGCTTGAGATCCACTTTTGTTAGGATCTCACTATGACCCCAAGCATGGTTAGTTCGCATGGTTAAACAAACTGTGTTCTAAGAGTGTGTTAGATAATGTATGGGAAGACCATCACAAGACCTCTTAAAATGGCCTCCCTAACCATGAAAAAAACACAATGAAGCTACTATCCAACATATTCCAAAGTGCATTGTTTTTTTAGGATTTCTGCATGGTTTGGACAAACCATGTGTATCCCACGCGCTTCCCCTTTAGCCTCCAAAAAACTTTGAATGATCCCCAGACACTCCCCATCATAACCATTACACTTTATATATATAAAAACATAAATAAAGTGTTACATAAAATAATATATGGGTACTTCATTACCCCTCTATGAACCCCTTCTAGGATAACATTAATGGTGAGTTTTACCCCTAAAGGTAGCCTCCATTATGACATAGTCGAAGCATAGTATTAATAGTGTTATTAAACATAAATGGGGAAACATATATTATAATACCAATAATTATAAATTAATCCACCAATAAACTACAAAAAATACTAAAAAACCCAATCCAAATTGATTTTAAATGTCTTATAAAACCAATGTCTCCAAAATTTTATTCCATGAAATAACTCCTATAGATGTATTGAAAACACCAAACTACTCACAACTATATATATATATAAATATAACTATTAATTCACTAAATATCTCATCTAATTATAATAATATAAGGTACCACACATCAAATTCCCTATTGATCCAATTAATCCATTTCCCTCTTGATATATGTTTTGTGATTCAACTTCTACAATATGAACAAATAATCACATATCTCAATATCCATATACCACAACTAAATACAACTATATAGATAGAAATCAAAAAGTAACATCATATGATAATCATAATTGGGTATCATTAACATTAATGACATCAACCTCATTCCCTCATCCAAAAATGCATTCCCCCTACTATATATCCAATCCACAACCACATTACCTAGTTATCCATTATATATATACACTAGTACCTAATGTAATTATAGAATATATAAATATATATATATATTACTTAGATGCACTATAATATCGCCCACCATGTCTAATGGGGGAGTAGTAAATGATTAATGTTTGGGAAATTGATCAAAACCCAAAACCATATGGGTGTCATATTCATTAACATAATAAGTTGGTGGAGTATAAGAATTTAAAATAATGTATTATATATTTAATATATAAAATAATACCAACCAAAGGGTTCATGTTAAAACAACATTACCATTTCCTAAATAAACCACCACATTAAAATAACCAAAGGATAACAAAATCTTTTATCAATATAAAACACTCCAGCCCCATATATAACATAAAACCACCATAAAAACATTTTTAAATTCCCATTTGATATATCACAGTAATTTTCATAAATTCCATTACCACCCCCATTTCATACAGTTATTCAAATTAAATATCAAACCTTTCATTAAACCTATCAAATATTAGTTTTTCATTTAGGAAATTATTTTCTCCATTTTTTACTATCATTCATTTGGGTCTTCACTAGGTTCATTTTTTGTGAATTTGAGTGGTTTTTATAGTTTTTTGGGCCTGTACATAGTTGGTGACATATTAGGGAAAACTAAGGCAACCAAAACATTATATAGACAAATATTACATCTTATTCGATAAATAATAATTACCTCTTAATATATTCCATTTCAGACCCATAATGGTTTAGAGTCTTTGGAAAAGTGGTTTCTTGGAAAATAGGTACATAAAAGTTCAACATTATCTCCCATTACGTTCTACACGAGTAGTGTAACACCCCAATATTTTAAATGGTGAAAATTATCTTTTATATTGTAAATGAAAAAAAACACTAAGATTAGTTAGGAATGTAGAACCTTCATACTTTATGATATATTCCTTTTTAACTAAATATAATCTCTCTAATAGCTTGCAGTATACGTAGCCTCCCGATTTTTGGGTTCGATGGCTATTCAACACACAGCACCAACCTTAAAAAATCCATGATATATATAACTGATTTAGACTTTACATTAAATTAATGGTTATAAATAATTTAATTTAATGTAATTCATGATATATATATATATATATATATTTCTAAATGTTTAGTACATAATCAACCAATTTTTAGTAATGTAATTATTTTCTTGAAAAATATGTTCTCTTAAAATAAAAAATATATTAATTTTTGTGAAATAAATATTATAATTAATTTCTTAAACATTTAGAAAATATGTTTGATAAAATCAATTTAATTTGTTAAAATAATTACAACAAAATTTATTTTTGGGGGAATCTAGGGATTTTTGGAAAATATTTAATTTCAGTGAATATTGATTTTTTTTGTAAAAATGTCATTTCATTACAATAAATTAAGTAATTTGAAAGTACCAATATTTTTTGAATATGATTTATAGTAATAAAACTATATTTTGTTTTTATATTTAATCTAATTATTTAATTTTTAATCAAATTTATTTTGGCTTTTAGAATAAAATCGTTTTTGGTTTAACAATGTTATTTTCTAATTTTTTTAAAAATATATAATGTTTGTCAATTTTAATTAATTATAATAGTCACTAACAGTGAATAATTTTAAATAAATGTAAATATTATATCTCAAAAAAATTAATTTTTTTTCATAAAATGACGATTATTATAGATAGAGTTAATATAAAATCCCAATCTACTTGAAAAAGATACACTTATTGAAAACCTTATTTTACATCATGTTTGTAGGTTTTTTTAACATTTGATGTTTTAAACATGTATAAGATTTATATAAATGAACTAAAATTTGTTTTTGAACTATTCATTCTAGAGTTATTTAAGTGTGATTTTTTATAATTCTATGAAAATATTTATATTTTGATTAATAGTGAAAAATCATAAATTTTAATTGAAAACTAAATTTTTGTTTAATTTATTTATAAAGTTGTATAAATGTAAAATAATTAAAATTATATTTGAATTAATACAATTCAGTACATTGTAATCAATTTAATATTTCTTTTTGATATAAAAGTTTTATAAAATTTTGAATATTTTTCTATTTGGAAACAAGCTTTCACGTCGTGTCTTCAGTTTTAATTTTAAATTTAATTTTACACTTTTTTGAAAGGAATATAGAAAAAGTGGATTCCATTTTTGAAACTATAATAATTTATGTTATGTAATAATGTCAACATAATTATTTACATAAATTAATATTAAAAATATTTAAAATTACTTATCACGATTAAGGTAAAAATGGTATTACCTAGAGTTGAACTAAAAATATAAGGGTTAAAAATAATATAAAACTTTTAATAAATCCATTTTATTGAAATAATTAGACCATTAATCTTCTAATATCAATAATGGACGTTTTTTATGCTTTTATACAATAAAAATGTGGGTGTAATCCAATCTTTTCAAAAATTAAGTGTTCCACGAAGGTCACTTATAAAAATCCACCCACTATCATATCTTTCTAACAACTTAAAATATATTTTGTTTATCCAATACTAGTCAAAATCACTTATAAATTTTCATAGCCTAATAATAGAAGCCTTATTTTGGAAAAAAATCCATCCTAGTATGGATTTAGTGATAACCTAAGGAGGACACCCGGAGAAGTGGAAATGTTCTTCAAAGAGCACCTATATATTATTTAATTCTCCACATCCTTAAATTAATATAAAAACATTATGATATTTAATACTCAGTATATTACATATAATTATATTTTTTTATAAAAATTTAATGTCCTAAAACCATCTCCACTTCCATAAAATGTCTTAAAATATCATCACTTGTGTGTACGGTCGACTACCACATCGTGAATCAATGTCATTCTTTTTCTGATTACCAAATTTCACGGTTGGGTATGATTATGGATCTAAATCATATATATATATATAATATTTATAAAATATTTATAAAAATTAAGTAATTATAAAATATAAATCTTTTTTTACTTGCTAATCCATTGGGGATATGATTGCACTGTTCATGTGTACGGCGGACTACCGCCCCACGAAGTGATGTGGTTCAATTCCTCAATAATTCTTTACATTGATGTTAATAAGGAAATAATTATTGAATACATGTGATATAAATATAATAGTTATGATATTAATGATATATATCATTCTAAACATATAATATTTCATTACATTTTTTTACTCTAAAATGATGATAACATCGTTCACTTACGGTTGTGGACTTCCACATTCATGAAGTGATGTGGAAATATTTTCATTACCACACCACAAGAATGATATATATAATTATATTAAAATATATAAAAAGGTATATATTATATAAATATAATTATATAATGATAAAATATTACTTACCTACTTTTTTAATGATCATTGGAAAAAGGAAACGCCACACGTGCATACGTACAACCTACCATCTTCATGATCATAACAACATTTATTTTTTAAAACCATAATTCGTGTTTGGATTTAAAAGTATAATTTATTTATAAATATTATAATTATTTAATGATTATAATTATTGATATTATAAATACATATTATATTCAAATGGATTGGGTCTTTCATAACAAACCATGAATGAGAAAATAAGGTGATTGACACCCAAAACAATGAAAATAATGAGAGATCCTTAGAGAAATGGTATCAAGATTTTATAAGAGGATAAAATATGAAACAATATATATTATCATGATTCTTTAATAATTTAATAGTATTTTTAAAACCACTATACAAGATGATAAATAATTTTCAACCAAATAAATGCATAATGTAAGGGATTTCGTCTCAATTTCATTTCATCAAGGCATACTATAATGTTAAGAACCAAATATATTTTAAATATTGTATATAATTCCCATTTGAAATTTTATTTCACTAATATCCTTATTTTAAATATATTTAATATTTCATTTATAATTTCTATTAAAAATATTACCAAAGTAGTAATGATTTTTTTCCACAATTTTACTTCATTGAAAATTATGTTGTGTTATTCCACAATATTATTTTATGAGATTTATATATAGTTACATTTAATTTTAATATTATGAATTTATTTATTCTCATGTTATTTTCGGTTTAATTTATTGTAATTATTTTATTGGTCTTAATATTCTAAATATTACCAAATTAGTACTAGATTTGTGTCCAAATTTTCTTTCTTTGAGACTTATGACTTGTTATTAACCTATATTACTTTATGAGGTGTAAATATAGACCATTTTTCATGTAATATATAAGTCCCCGTGCCTTAAAAATTACTTAATATTGAGTTATTACATGATTACATATTGAGGATCTTTTCAAGTTTAGAGTTTTAGAGAATTAGATCATTAATCATGCTTTATATTCCACATTTAAACAAGGTGGTTACATTAAAGACAATATTAAATTTTACCATAAAAGGAAACATATTTAAAACAAGACATGGATTCTCTCATGACACTTCCTTGACACTATCATCACATCATGTACCTTTCCCTTGACATGTGAAAACCATTTCAAAAACACGGGATGAGCATAAAAACCTCAATAAGGGATATAAAAGTACAAAATGAAAACACTAGTCCATGTATACATAATAATTAATGAAATAATACTTTACTCAAAAAACATAAGCACTTTAACATACCTCATCAAATCACAAATAAATCATAGAAATCATAAAACATAAAGGTAACATGGGGCATTTATAACATTCGTACGTAGGGAGTAACCCTCATGGTTACATTTGGAATACCCATCCCAGTATATTCCCTAAATATCTTTGGAGAAACCTTAGAATTTAACCCCTTAGCATTACCCAATGCATTGGAGAGCTATATCGGTCTCACCAGCCCTTAGTTTATCACGGAACCACCCGTCTTCATAGACAATGCCCAAGAACCATAACATAATCATATCACATAAAACATGCGTAAAGGAAACATAAAATTTCCACATTTCAATCACAAGATATCAAAAAACCATTGTTATAATAAAAACATTATCAAAACCATTTTCAATAAAAAAAATAAAAGAAAAGTAATACATGGTATTTATTTTTCATAAAAAAAGTTATGGCTTGTAGAGGAAGCAGAAACTCAAATGTTGGTCACGGCGGCGGAGAAGTCGTTGTCGCTGCATACGTACGACAAAAACGTTCCCTTTTGTCGTTTAGTAAAATTCTTCATATAAAAAAGATTCATTTTGAATAAAAGTAAAATTCAAATGGGTTTATACACTATATAAATGAAAGTTGTGTATAAAACAAAATATCCCTCAATGAAAGGAGATTGAGACGAAGTCCCATACCTCATGTCTGACTTGACTCGATCATTCTTTAATCTCCTGAATAACAAACATGGGTTAATTTCTACTTGTTTAAGAACCCTTTTCAAGTTCATTATTCCTTTTATATCACTTATTACCATGTTATGAACACTATGTAATTATTTAAGTTAATAACGGTCGTTTTGTCGATCATTGGTACTTGAGTCAAAAATAAACTCCTAATAATTACAAGTTGTTCATGTGGTAAAATATCCATTATATCCAGAATTATATTCATGATGTAGATATCATATATATCATATATATACATTATATACATGAATTTATAATATTACATAACATTTAGAAGTAAGAAATGAAATTCACCTTTCATGGAGATGATAAGCCGTACGTACACATGAACGCTATTTTCATTTCTATTTCGTGTTTAATGAAATTAATTCATAATGATATAAAATTATATTATAATTACAGTATAATATCATATATAATATCATTAACTAAATCCTTTATACGTCCCATATATGGAATTAACGAATCAAATCACTTTGAGGGGGCGGTAGTCCGCACTTCCTAAAATGAAGATTTTGCGTTTACCCATAATGGAAACCATAAAGGTATGAAATAAATGAAAAATACTGAAGAATAAGGAAAAAATAAACCAAATATACATCATATATAAATATAGTGACATTTTAATGTCCACCATGAATGGTTTTAAAAGAATATTGAACAATCATCGTTTCTTGAGGCAGAAATTCACCATCCACAAAAACAGTATGTTCTTTAACCATTAGACAGAGGTTTGTGTAAGTTTAGATCAAATAATTCTCCTAAAAACATCCTAGTGTATTTAAGATACTTCTTTAGTTAGAAAATAAATTAATAAAAATATTTTAGGGGGTTGGAGAAGCAAAATAAAACAAAAGAAAACAAGTGAAGACATTACCTTTAAATCGGGTAACTCCTCTTGGTTTGAACCAAAAGGGTTTCATTAAGATCTTTATGCCTAAGGTAAGGCTTCTAAGATTAATATAGGGATGTGGAGAGATAACATTAGCATATATTGGCCGAGAAAATGGCTTGAGTGGTGTGGGTAATGAGTTAGAGGTGGTGGCCTTTTATAAGAGGGAGGATGGACACTCTTGGAAAGTCAAGAAATGTTACTTTATATTAAAATGAGTTTCAGATTTTAAAGGTCCCAAATTGATATATTTCTTGGATAAGGTGACAAGGGTTCGAAATATACTCATCCAATATGTTTTTGAAAAGTGTATGTCTTATATTTTACATCAAATTTTCATTTTATTTAAATCGTTCATTAATGAGGTAACCACTACATCATCATGGTGTCATAAAATATTTTATTTATTTAATGTCTGAAAATTATAAAAAAATAATATGATGTAGGAAAAATTTTTAGATTTCCAATGACTATTTATAGTCAAAGATATCATTTATTTATACAAAATTAAAATTGTTTTTCTTAGGTGTTACATACTTTTGTGATATTCTTCTTTCTTTAAAAAATAAAATGATAAAGTGTCACTATCACCCAAAAGTGATTCCATGGGGTCCCTAAGATTGGCACAAGGCATCCCATGATCGGCCATGATACAACCAATATCATTAGGACACATGTTAGGGAAATTTTCTATTATTATGATATTATTTTATTATCCTTAACTACCCGATTACTAATTAATGACGATAATTAAAGATAATTACCGTCGTTACTATTCATAATGTCCAAAAACAAAAGAGTCTTAATTACATAATTTGGACCTTATGATTAATAATATGGAATAAATTTTACTAAATTCCAAACAATGAAATTTAAATAATAAATTTAAAAATAATTTCCATTGTCAAAACAAATAGCGGGTTTTTTTGAAACAATATCTATGAAAAGTTTGGCACTTGTTTATGCCCAATTACAAAGTGAAATCAATTATAATGACCACCATTGGATTAAATGGGAAAAATATATTCTTATTACACTTTAAATCCAATTGTAAAGATAATCTAAACATATAATTAAATTATATGAAAAATCAGTTTTGAAGTAAAATGCAGTATTTTTCACTATTCCTTATAAATTGAACATTGTCAGAAAAATACCAAAAATTTATCCAATGTAAATTGAAATTCCCCAATACTAAATAATGAGTTAATTTTTACAAATAGAGCTTATAAAATTGTTAAAATATATATTTAAAAAAGGTTCTCCATTAAAAGCCGGTAAAACAATCTATTAAAAATATTAGAGAATTCTATGCTTAAGATTGGATTTATTCTCATTTTAAGTCTTTAAAAAACTGTCTAAATCATAAATAGAATTAGATAAGAAAATCTATAATTCTTTACTTACATGGAATGTTACAACCTTCCCCCCTTTAGAAAATTTCATCCCCACAATTTATTTACTTATCGAATAAGTTGGGGAATTTATCCCTCATGCATTTTCAGATTCCCATGTTGCCTCTTCAATCATGTTGTTTTTCCACAAAAACTTTACTCGATGAATCAACTTATTCCATAACACTTGCTCCCTGTGGGAAAGAATCTGGAGAGGTTGTTCCTCATAAGATAGATTTTCTTCCAATGGAATTACCTCTGGACACAAAACATGAGATGGATCTGTAATGTACTTCATTAACATTGAAACATGAAAAACATTGTGTACCTGAGATAAACTCAGAGGTAAAGCCACTCAATATGAAACGGATCCAACTATCTCTAGAATTTCATATGGTCCAACGAACCTTGGGTTCATCTTTCCTTCCTTACCAAATCGCATCAAACCTTTCCATGTTGAAACTTTGAGGAAGACATGATCACCTACCTCAAAAGAGAGATCCTTCCTCCTGTTGTCCGTATAACTTTTCTGCCTGCTCTGAGCTGTTCTCATGTGTCTCCTTATCAGCTGAACTTTTTCTACCAACTCTTCTACCAATTCCAGTCCCATAAAATTCCTTTCACCCACTCCATCCCAAAATTCTAGAGTTCAACACAGCTTCCCATATAATGCCTCAAAAGGTTCCATCTGTATACTAGAATGAAAACTGTTATTATAAGAAAACTCATCCAAAGAAAGATGTTGGTCCCAAATTCCCTGATAATCCATCAAACAAGCACGTAGCATATTATCCAAAGTCTGAATTGTTCGTTCTAACTACCCATCTGATTGAGGATGAAAATCTATACTAAAATTTGATTCAGTACCCAATGAATTCTAAAGGCCTTTCCAAAAGTCAGAAGTAAACCTGGGATCAAAATCAGATAAAATGGAGAGGGGAACTCCATGTAACCTGACTATCTCTTTAAGATACAAATGAGAAAGTTGATATGGGGAAAATTATCTCGTATAGCACGGAAAAGAGAAGATTTAGTCAAGCGACCAACAATAACCTAGATTGCCTTATTACCTCAAGGCGTCTTTGGAAATCCCACAATGAAGTCCATGGATTTATTATCCCATTTCCACTTTGGTATTGGTAAAGGTTGAACCATCACTTTTGGTAATTTCCGCTCTGCTTTAACCTGTTGACAAGTCAAACACTTCATAGTAAAATCAGCAATATCTCTTTTCATTCCATCCCACCAGTAGTACTCTTGAAGATATCTATAAATCTTAGTCTTATCGGGATGAACTGAAAACAGAGAACTATGAGATTCAAATAACAACTCTCTCTTTGACTGTGAATCACACGACACACACAATCTCTTCAAAAATCTCAAAACAAAATCATTATAAATGTTGAATTTAGGTAAATTACCCTTCTAAACTAGCTCTACCTTTTTCTGCAACTCACTATCTTGATTCTATGCTTGCTTATTTCTGTCTGATAGAGAATATTTCACTGATACCTGAAACAAAACAGAAGAACATCCTGCACCAACAACTTCTATGCCAAAGTTTATTCAAATCCTTGACCAAAGGATCATGTTCCAAACGTAACATGGTTAATGAAGCATTAATTTCTCTACTCAAAGCATCAGCCACTTTATTTGATTTTCCCATATGGTAGTGAATTGTACAATCATAATACTTGATTAATTCTAGACATCTCCTCTGTCTCATGTTCAATTCTTTCTGAGTGAATATATACTTTAAAATTTTGTGATTAGTATATATTTCACACTTTACACCATACAAATTATGCCTCAAATTTTTTAAAGCGAAAACAACAGAAGCTAATTCCAAATTATGTGTAGGGTAATTTACCTCATGAGTTTTCAACTAACGTGAAGCATAAGCAATTACCTGATCATTCTGTATTAGGATGAAACCATGTCCTTTCAATTAAGCATCACTGTAGATAAAAAACTCACCATTATTGGAAGGTAGTTCCAAAACTAGAGCATTCACCAATCTTCTTTTCAATTCCGGAAAACAATCATCACATTCTTTTGCCTAGATAAACTTAACACCCTTTGAAGTTAGCTTAGTAATTGGACTAGATAACCAGGAAAAATTTCTAAAAAACCTTTGGTAATAGCCTGAAAAACCAAGAAAACTATGAATGTCAGTTACATTTGTGGGTCTTGGTCATTCTTCAACAACCTTTGTTTTTGCAGGATCAACAGTTATTCCATCTTTAGAAACAATGTGACCAAGGAAAGAAATTTGTGGAAACCAAAAATCACACTTTTTGAATTTCCCATACAATTTATTTTCTTTTAAGGTTTGCAAAATAACCCTTAAATGACTTTCATACACCTCTTTACATTTAGAAAACACCAAAATATCATCAATGAAAACAACCACAAACTTATCCATGAACTCATGGAAAATTCTATTCATAATGTCCATAAATACAGCAGGTGCATTGGTTAGACCAAAAGGCATTACTATAAATTCATAATGGCCATATCGTGTACGAAACGCGGTGTTCGGAACATTTTCTTCCTTTACCTTCAACTGATGGTACCCTGATCTTAGGTCAAACTTTGAAAAATACTGAGCTCCCTGGAGCTGATCAAACAAATCATCGATAGGAGGAAAAGGATATTTGTTCTTAACATTGATGTTATTCAAGGCTCTATAATCAATGAAAAGTATCATATAACCTTCTTTATTTTTAACAAATAATACAAGAGCACCCCATGGTGATGTGCTAGGTCGAATGAAACCTTTCTCTAATAAATCTTGCAATTGATCTTTCAACTATGAAAGATTAATTTGAGCCATTCGATAAGGGGGTTTTGAAATTGGCTAAGCATCCGGAACTAAGTCAATAGTAAATTCAACTTCCCGATCTGGTATTATTCTAGGAAACACATCAGGAAAATCATCAGGATACTCATTTACAACTGGCACATCATTAATATGAGCAGTTCCTTTGTTTTCAACAATATGTGCAAGGTAACATTCATTTCCATATTTTACAAGTTTCTCAGCCTCTTGATATGTTATCAATAGTAAGGGTTTATTATTGTACAAAAACTGAAAGTATTTCAAAAAAGAAACTTCTTTAGCTCTACAATCAATATTAGCATGGTAAACAGAGAGCCAATCCATACCCAGGATAACATCAAACTCCACTAGAGGTAAAACAATAAGGTTTTCGAGTAGGTTCTTTCCACGGATAAGGACAAGAAGACTCTTATAAATTCTTTTTTGCCTCAACATTTCCCCTAGGTGTTTTTACCACAAGTTCAGGAGTCATTTCTTGAGATGAAATTCCCAATTTTCTAGAAAATTTTTCAGATATGAAAGAATGTGTAGACCCTGAATCAAAAAACACACTGGCATAATCTAAAAAAAGAAACAATGTTCCAGATACCACTTCATTTTCTGGCCCAACATCTACTGAAGTAGTTGAAAAGGATTTCAACACTCCTTTTTTGCTTGTAGTCTGACTACTTACCATCATTTGAGCTCTTTGTCGAACACTCATTTGCATAATGACCCATATCATTGCACTTGAAACATTTCACTAACTGTAAATCAAATTTGGTCCTTCCATCATCCTGATCTTTTTCAGTGCAATCACGAGCCTTATGTCCCATCTCACCACATTGGTAGCACTTTAAAAAATTCATAAGAAATTCCCCAGCATGCCTTTTACCACATTTATCACAATCTGAAAACTTAGTTTTTTTACCATCAGACCTTTTTGAAGAATTCTTCCATTTCTCCTGCCACCTCGGTCTCTTCTTCTGTTAGTTGTTATAGAACACTTGATCATCAGAAAACTCCATTTCCACCTTCTCAGCACATCGAACAAGATTTTCATAACTCTTGAACTCGCGAGAAGCTAAAGTGCTCTGATATTTTGGCTTTAATCCTGAGTAAACATGATTGATTTTACTATCAAGGTCTCATATAAAATTTAGAGCATACCTTTCCAATCAAGTGAACCTTTCTTCATAAGCAGCCACTGAGTCGTCCTCTTGCCTCAATTCCAAGAATTGTTTTTTCCATCCTACGTCAAAAAGCCTTAGAAAAATACTTCTCAAGAAACATACCTTCAAATTAAACCAAGTCAAGGGCATCAATCTCAACAGCATCCCTGGTATTTTTATCCATCGACCACCACTGATCTGATTCACCCTCCAAACGGTAAATTGCAAGACTATCTTTTTGATTGTCTGAACACCCCATGACATCTAAAATCTTCTCCAGTGCTTTAATCCACCCTTCGGCTAGCAGAGGGTCAGATGATCCTCTAAAAGATGGGGGTTGTTGCCTCATGAAATGTCCCACCATAGACATGTTCCTCTACAGTTGATCTAGCTGATCTCATGCATGGATACCACCACCATTTATCGCTTGAGTCAATTATGACATTACTGAAACAAACTGTTCATTTCTAATTCCGACCATCTCCGAATGTTGATTCGGAAGGTCATTTCCTTCTGTATTCCTTCCTAGCACTGCTTCCCTGTTTCCTCCGCGAAAAAACATTCTGAACAAACATGTCTTAGATGAAGCAACATGGTAATCTTTAAATTCTATATCATTTCAATTTGACCAAAAAAAAATATTTTTGGATAATCATTTAATAGAATTTTAACTCCTAAAGTCATCTAAACTGACCTTTTGTACCAACTATAAAGCTGCGTGCCTTAAACATTACTTAATCTTGAGTTATTACAAGATTACACATTGAGGATGTTTTCAATTTTAGAGTTTTATAGAATTAGATCATAAATCATGCATTACATTCCACATTTAAACAAGGTGGTTACATTAAAGACAATATTCACTATTACCATAAAAGGAAACATATTTAAAACAAAACATGGATTCTTTCATGACACTTCATTGACACTATCATCACATCATGTACCATTCCCTGGACCTGTGAAAAACATTTAAAAAACTTGGGATGAGCATAAAAATCATAGTAAGGGATATAAAAGTACGAAATGAAAACATTAGTCCATATAGACATAAGAATTAATGAAATCTTACTTTACTCATAAAACATAAGCACTTTAACATACCTCATCAAATCATGAATAAATCATAGAAATATTAAGACATTAAGGTAACTTGGGGGCATTTATAACATTTTTAAGTAGGGAGTAACCCTCATGGTTACGATTGGAATACCCATCGAAGTATATTCCCTAAATATATTTAGAGAAACCCTATCATTTAACCCCTTCGAATTACCCAATGCATTGGAGAGCTATATTGGGCTCACCAGCCCTTATTTTATCCCAAAACCACCCGTCTTCATAGACAATGCCCAAGAACTATAACATCATCGTATCACATAAAACATGCGTAAAGGAAATATAACCTTTCCACATTTCAATCACAAGATATGAAAAACCCATTCATATAACAAAAACATTATGAAAACCATTTTTAATATCAAAATAAAAGAAAAGTAAAACATGGTATTTATTTTTCATAAAAAAAGTTATGGCTTGTAGAGGAATCCGAAAATCAAATAATGGTCACGGCGGCGGATAAGTCGTTGTCGCCGCATACGTACGACAAAAACATTCCCTTCTGTCATTTAGTAAAACGCTTCATATAAAAAAGATTCCTTTTGAATAAAATTAAAATTCAAAGGGTTTTATACACCGTATAAAAGAAAGTTGTGTATAAAACTAAATATCCCTCAATGAAAGAAGATTGAGACGAAGTCCCATACCTCATGTCCGACTTGACTCGATCATTCTTTAATCTCCTGAATAATAAACATGAGTTAATTTCTACCTGATTAAGAACCTTTTTCAAGTTTATTATTCCTTTTATATCACATATTACCATGTTATGAACACTATGTAATTATTTAAGTTAATAACGGTCGTTTTTTCAATCATTGGTATTTGAGTCAAAAATAAACTCCTTATAATTACAAGTTGTTCATGTGGTAAAATATCCATTATATCCAGAATTATATTAATGATTTAGATATCATATATATAATATATATCCATTATATACATGAATTTATAATATTACATAACATTTAGAGGTAAGAAATGAAATGCACCGTTCGTGGAGACGGTAAGCCGTACGTACCCATGAACGCTACTTTAATTTATATTTCGTATTTAATGGATGAATTCATAATTATATAAAGGTATATTATAATTACAGTATAATATCATATATAATATCATTAACTCCATCCTTTATACGTCCCACATATGGCATTAACGAATCAAATCACTTTGAGGGGGCGGTAGTCCGCAGTTCCTAAAATGAAGATATCACGTTTACCCATAATGGAAACCATAAAGGTATGCCATAAATGAAAAATATAAAAGAATAAGGAAAAAATAAACAAAATATACATCATATATAAATAGAGTGAAATTTTAATGTCCACCATGAAAGGCATTAAAAGAATATTGAACAATCATCGTTTCTTAAGGTAGAAATTCGCCTTCCACAGAAACAGTATGTTCTTTAACCATTAGATGGAGGTTTGTGTAAGTGTAGCTCGTATAATTCTCATAAAAACATCCTAGTATATTTAAGATACTGATGTTGTTACAAAATAAAGTAATAAAAATAGTTTAGTGGGTTGGAGAAGCAAAATAAAACAAAAGAACACAAGTGAAGACATTACCTTTAAATCGGGTAACTCCTCTTGGTTTGAACCAAAAGGGTTTCTTTAAGATCTTTCTGCCTAAGGTAACACTTCTAGGATTAATAGAGGGATGTGTAGAGATAAAATGAGCATATATTGGCCGAGAAAATGGCTTGAGTGGTGTGGGTAATGAGTTAGAGGTGAGGGCCTTTTATAAGAGGAAGGAGGGACACTCTTGGAATGCCAAGAAATGTTACTTTATATTAAAATGAGTTTCGGATTTTGAAGGTCCCAAATTGATATATCTCCAGGATAAGGTGATAAGGGTTTGAAATATACTCATCCAATATGTTTTTAACAAGTGTATGTCTTATATTTTACATTATATTTTCATTTTATTTAAATCGTTCCTTAATGAGGTAATCACTGCATCATCATGGTGTCATAAAATATTTAATTTATTTAATGTCTGAAAAATTATAAAAAATAATATGATGTAGGAAATCTTTTTAGATTTCCAATGACTATTTATAGTCAAAGAGATCATTTATGTAGACAAAATTAAAATTGTTTTTCTTAGGTTTAACATACTTTTGTGATATTCTCCTTTCTTTAAAAAATAAAATGATAAAGTGTCACTATCACCCAAAAGTGATTCCACGGGGTCCCTAAGTTTGGCACAAGGAATCCCATGATCAGCTAGGATACAACCAGTAGAATTTGGACACATATTGGGGACATTTGTTATTATTATTATGTTATTTTATTATCCTTAACTACCCGGTTACTAATTAATCATGATAATTAAAGATAATTACCGTCGTTACTATTCATAATGTCCAAAAACAAAAGAGTCTTAATTACATAATTTGGACCTTATGATTCCTAATATGGAATCCATTTTACCAAATTCCAAAAATAGAAATTGAAATAATTAATTTAAAAATAATTTCCGTTGTCAAAACAAATAGCGGTTTTTTTTGAAACAATATCTATGAAAATTTTGGCACTTGTTTATGCCCAATTCCAAATCGAAATCAATTATAATGACCAACATTGGATTAAATGGTAAAACTATATTCTGATTACACTTTAAATCCAATTTTAAAGATTATCTAACCATATAATTTAATTATATGAAAAATCAGTTTTGAAGTAAAATGCAGTATTTTTCACTATTCCTTAAAAAATAAACATTGTTAGAAAAATACCAAAAATTTATCCAAAGTAAATTTAAATATCCCAATACTAAATAATAAGTTTATTTTTACAAATAGATCTTATAAAATTGTCAAAATATATATTTAAAAATGGTTCACCATCAAAAGGTGGTAAAAGAATCTATTAAAAATATTAGAGAATTCTATGCTTAAGAGTGGATTTATTCTCATTTTAAGTCTTTAAAACACTATCTAATTCATAAATAGACATAGATAAGAAAATCCATAATTCTTTACTTACTTGGGATGTTACATCCTTCCCCACTTTAGAAAATTGCGTCCCCGCAATTTATTTACTTATCGAATAAGTGAGGGTATTTATCCCTCATTGCATTTTCAGATTCCCATATTGCCTTTTCAACCATGTTGTTTTTCCACAAAACCTTTACTCGATGAATCAACTTATTCCGTAACACCTGCTCCCTATGGGAAAGAATCTGGACAGGTTGTTCCTCATAATATAGGTTCTCTTCCAATGGAACTACCTTTGGACTCAAAACATGAGATGGATCTGGAATGTACTTCCTTAACATTGAAACATGAAAAACATTGTATACCTGATATAAAATCGGAGGTAAAGCCACTCGGTATGCAACTAATACAACTCTCTCTAGAATTACATATTGTCCAATGAACCTTGGGCTCAACTTTACTTCCTTACCAAATCGCATCAAACTTTTCCATGGTGAAACTTCGAGGAAGACATGATCACCTACCTCAAAAGAGAGATCCTTCCTCCTGTTGTTTTCATAACTTTTCTGCCAGCTCTGAGCTGTTCTGATGTGTCTCTGTATCATCTGAAATTTTTCTACCAACTCTTCTACCAATTCCAATCCCATAAACTTCCTTTAATCCAATTTATCCCAAAAATCTAGAGTTCGACACCGCTTCCCATATAATGCCTCAAAAGGTTCCATATGTATACTAGAATGAAAACTGTTATTATAAGAAAACTCAACCAAAGAAAGATGTTGGTACCAACTTTCCTAATAATCCATAGAAAAAGCACGTAGCATATCCTCCAATGTTTTAATTGTTCGTTCTGACTGCCCATCTGATTGAGGATGAAAATCTGTACTAAAATTTAATTCAGTACCCAACAACTTTTGAAGGCCTTTCCAAAAGTTAGAAGTAAACCTAGGATCACGATTAGATATAATGGAGAGGGGAACTCCATGTAACCTTACTATCTCTTTATGATACAAAGGAGAAAGTTGATCTAGGGAGAAAGTATCTCGTATAGCATGGAAATGAGAAGATTTAGTCAAACGATCAAGAATAACCTAGATAGCATTATTACCTCGAGGTGTCTTTGGAAATCCCACAATGAAGTCCATGGATATATTATCCCATTTCCACTCTGGTATTGGTAAAGGTTGAAGCATCCCTTTTGGTAATTTCCGCTCTGATTTAACCTATTGACAAGTCAAACACTTCATAGTAAAATTAGCAATATCTCTTTTCATTCCATCCCACCAGTAGTACTCCTGAAGATCTCTATACATCTTAGTCTTGTATGGATGAACTAAAAATAGAGAACTATGAGCTTCACATAACAACTCTCTCTTTGATTGTGAATCACACGACACCCACAATCTCTTCCCAAATCTCAAAACACAATCATTATCAATGTTGAATTCAGTAAACTTACCCTTCTGAACCAGCTCTACCTTTTTCTACAACTCATTATCTTGCTTCTACGCTTGCTTAATTCTGTTTGATAGAGAATATTTCACTGATACCTGAAACAAAACAGAATAACATCCTACACCAACAAATTCTATCCCAAAGTTCATCAAATCCTTGACCAAAGGATCACGTTCCAAATTTAACATGGTTAATGAAGCATTACTTTTTCAACTCAATGAATCATACACTTTATTTGCTTTTTTCGGATGGTAGTGAATTGTACAATCATATTCCTTGATTTATTCTAGCCGTCTCCTCTGTCTCATGTTCAATTATTTCTGAGTGAATATATACTTTAAAATTTTGTAATCAGTATATATTTCACACTTTACACCATACAAATGATGCCTCCAAAATTTTAAAGCGAAAACAATAGAAGCTAATTCCAAATTATGTGTAGGGTAATTTACCTCATGATTTTTCAACTGACGTGAAGCATAAGAAATTACCTGATCATTCTATATTAGGACATAACCATGTCCTTTTAATTAAGCATCACTGTAGATAACAAACTCACAATTCTTGGAAGGTAGTGCCAAAACTAGATCATTCACCAATCTTCTTTTCAATTCCTGAAAACAATCATTACATTATTTTGTCCAGATAAACTTAACACCCTTCCAAGTTATCTTAGTCATTGGAGTAGAGAACCGGGAAAAATTTCTAACAAACCTTTGGTAATATCCAACCAAACCAAGAAAACTATGAATGTTAGTTACATTTGTGGGTCTTGGCCATTCTTCAAAAACCTTTGTTTTTGTAGTATCAAAAGGTATTCCATCTTTAGAAACAATGTGACCAAGGAAAGAAATTTGTTGAAACCAAAACTCACACTTTCTAAATTTCCCATACAATTTATTTTCTTTTAAGGTTTGCAAAATAACCCTTAAATGGCTTTCATGATCCTCTTAACATTTAGAAAACACTAAAATATCATCAATGAAAACTACCACAAACATATCCTTGAACTCATGGAAAATTCTATTCATAAGGTCCATGAATACAGCAGGTGCATTGGTTAGCCCAAAAGGCATTACTGTAAATTCATAATGGACATATCTTGTACGAAACGCGGTTGTCAGAACATCTTATTCCTTTACCTTCAACTGATGGTACCCCGATCATAGGTCAATCTTTGAAAAATACTGAGCTCCCTGGAGCTGATCAATCAAATCATCGATATAAGGAAAAGGATATTTGTTCTTACCAGTGATGTTATTCAAGGCTCTATAATCAATGCAAAGTCTCATAGAACCATCTTTATTTTTAACAAATAAGACATGAGCACCCCATGGTGATGTGCTCGGTTGAATGAAACCTTTCTCTAATAAATCTTGCAATTTCTCCTTCAACTCTAAAAGTTTAATTTGAGCCATTCGATAAGGGGGTTTTAAAATTGGATAAGCATCAGGAACTAAGTCAATAGTAAATTCAACTTCCCGATCTGGTATTATTCTAGGAAACTCATCAGGAAAAACATCAGGATACTCATTTAGCACTAGAACATCATTAATCTGAACAGTTCCTCTGTTTTCAACAATATGTGCAAGGTAACATTCATTTCCATATATTACAAGTTTCTCGTCCTCTTGATATGTTATCAACAGTAAGGGTTCATTCTTGTACACAAACAGAATGTCTTTCTAAAAAGAAACTTCATTAGCTCTACAATCAATCTTAGCATGGTAAATAGAGAGACAATCCATACCCAGGATAACATCAAACTCCACTAGAGGTAAAACAATAAGCTTCTCAAGTAGTTTCTTTCCACGGATAAGGATAGGAAGACTCTTATAAATTATTTTTGCCACAACATTTCACCTAGGGGTTTTTACCACAAGTTTAGGAGTCATTTCTTGAGATGAAATTCCCAATTTACTAGAAATGTTTTCAGATATGAAAGAATGTGTAGACCCTGAATCAAACAACACACTGGCATAATCTGAAAAAAGAAACAAAGTACCTGATACCACTTCATTTGCTGGCCCAACATCTACTGAAGTAGTTTCAAAGGATTTCACCACTCCTTTTTTCTTGTAGTCTGACTACTTACCATCATTTGAGCTCTTTTTCGAACACTCTTTTGCATAATTACCCATCTCATTGCACTTGAAACATTTCACTAACTGTAAATCAAATTTGGTCTTTCCATCACCCTAATATTTTTCAGTGCAATCACGAGCCTTATGTCCCATCTTAACACATTGGTAGCACTTTCTAGAATTCAGAAGGCATTCCCCAGCATGCCTTTTACCACATTTATCACAAACTGGAAACTTAGTTTTCTTACCATCAGGCCATTTTGAATAATTCTTCCCTTTCTCCTGCCACCTCAGTCTCTTCTTCTGTTGGTTGTTATAGAACACCTGATCATCGGAAAACTCCATTTCCACCTTCTCAGCACATCGAACAAGATTTTCATAACTCTTGAACTCGCGAGAAGCTAAAGCGCTCCGATATTTTGGCTTTAATCCTGAGTAAAAATGATTGATTTTACTATTAAGGTCTCATATAAAATTTAGATCATACCTTTCTAATCAAGTGAACCTTTATTCATAAGCAGCCACTGAGTCGTCCTCTTGCCTAAATTCCTAGAATTGTTTTTCCTTACTAAGTCGAACAGCCGTAGGAAAATAATTCTCAAGAAACATACCTTTGAATTCATCCTAGTCAAGGGAATCAATATCAACAGCGTCCCAGATATT
Source organism: Viscum album (assembly GCA_963277665.1). Classification (NCBI taxonomy): domain Eukaryota; kingdom Viridiplantae; phylum Streptophyta; class Magnoliopsida; order Santalales; family Viscaceae; genus Viscum; species Viscum album. The sequence continues at coordinate 1,492,026,309 of OY728152.1, forward strand.
TTTAACCATCGACCACCACTGATCTGCTTCACCCTCCAAATGGTAAATTGCAAGACTAACTTTTTGATTGTCTGAAAACCCCATGACATCTAAAAGCTTCTGTAGTGCTTTAATCCACCCTTCGACTAGTACATGGTCAGATGATCCTCTGAATGATGGGGGATGTTGACTCATGAAATGTCCCACCACTGACATGTTCCTCTACGGTTGATCTGGCTGATCTCGTGCATGGATACCACCACCATTTATCGCTTGAGTCAACTCCGCCATTACTGTAACAAACTGTTCAGTTCCAATTCCGACCATCTCCGGATGTTGATTCGGAAGGTCATTTCCTTCTGTATGCCTTCCTAACACTGCTTCCCTTTTTCCTCTGCGAAAAACCATTCTGAACAAACATGTCTTAGATGAAGCAACATGGTAATCTTCAAATGCTATATCATTTCAATTTGACCATTAAAAAAAATATTTTTGGATAATCATTAAATAGAATTTTAACTCCTAAAGTCATCTAAACCAACCTTTGATACCAACTATAAGGCCCCGTGACTTAAACATTACTTAATCTTGAGTTATTACAAGATTACACATTGAAGATATTTTCAAGTTTAGAGTTTTAAAGAATTAAATCATAAATCATGCATTACATTCCACATTTAAACAAGGTGGTTACATTGAAGACAATATTCACTTTTCCCATCAAAGGAAACATATTTAAAACAAAACATGGATTCTTTCATGACACTTCCTTGACACTATCATCACATCATGTACCTTTACCTTGACCTGTGAAAGACATTTCAAAAACTTGGGATGAGCATAAAAAGCTCAGTAAGGGATATAAAAGTACGAAATGAAACCATTAGTCGATGTATACATAATAATTAATGAAATCATAATTTACTCATAAAACATAATCACTTTAACATACCTCATCAAATCATGAATAAATCATAGAAATCATAAGACATAAAGGTAACTTGGAGATTTCATAACATTTTTATATAGGGAGTAACCCTCATGGTTATGTTTGGAATACCCATCCCAGTATATTCCCTAAATATCTTTGGAGAAACCTTAGAGTTTAACCCCTTCGTGTTACCCAATGCATTGGAGAGCTATATCGGGCTCACCCACCCTTATTTTATCACGGAACCACCCATCTTCATAGATAATTCCCATGAACCATAACATAATCGTATCACATAAAACATGTGTAAAGGAAACATATCATTTCCACATTTCAATCACCAGATATCAAAAACCCATTGATATAAAAAAACATTATCAAAACCATTTTACATACCAAAATAAAAGATAAGTAAGAAATGGTGTTTATTTTCCATAAAAAAAGTTATGGCTTGTAGAGGAAGCCGAAACTCAAATAATGGTCACGGCGGCGGAGAAGTCGTTGTCGCCGCATACGTATGACAAAAACATTCCCTTTTGTCATTTAGTAAAACGCTTCATATAAAAAATATTTCTTTTGAATAAAAGTAAAATTCAAAGGGGTTTATACACCGTATATAATAAATTTGTGTATAAAACAAAATATGCCTCAATGAAAGGAGATTGAGACGAAGTCCCATACCTTGTGTTCGACTTGACTCGATCATTCTTTAATCTCCTGAATAATAAACTTGAGTTAATTTCTACTTGTTTAAGAACCTTTTTCAAGTTCATTATTCCTTTTATATAACTTATTACCATGTTATGGACACTATGTAATTATTTAAGTTAATAACGGTCGTTTTGTCGATCATTGATACTTGAGTCAAAAATAAACTCTTTATAATTACAAGTTGTTCATGTGGTAAAATATTCATTATATCCAGAATTATATTAATGATGTAGATATCATATATATCATATATATCCAGTATATAAATGCATTTATAATATTACATAACATTTAGAGGTAAGAAATGAAATGCACCGGTCATGGAGACGGTAAGTCGTACGTACGCATGAACGCTACTTTCATTTCTATTTCGTATTTAATGGAATTAATTCATAATTATATAAATGTATATTATAATTCCAGTATAATATCATATATAATATCATTTACTCCATCCTTTATAAGTCCCACATATGGCATTAATGAATCAAATCACTTTGAGGGGGTGGTAGTCCGCACTTCCTAAAATGAAGATATTGCGTTTACCCATAATGGAAACCAAAAAGGTATGCCATAGATGAAAAATACAGAAGCATAAGGAAGGAATAAAAATTATATATATCATATATAAATATAGTGACATTTTAATGTCCACCATGAGAGGTGTTAAAAGAATATTGAACAATCATCATTTCGTGAGGTAGAAATTCTCCATCCACAGAAACAGTATGTTCTTTAACCATTTCACGGAGGTGTGTGTAAGTGTATCTCGAATAATTATCATAAAAACATCCTATTGTATTGAATATACTGGTTTTGTTACAAAATAAAGGAATAAAAAGAGTTTAGGGGGTTGGAGAAGCAAAATAAAACAAAACAACACAAGTGAAGACATTACCTTTAAATCGGGTAACTCCTCTTGGTTTGAACCAAAAGGGTTTCTTGAAGAGGTTTATGCCTAAGGTATGGCTTATAAGATGAATAAAGGGATGTGGAGAGATAAAATGATCAGATATTGGCCGAGCCAATGGCTTGAGTGGTGTGGGTAAGGAGGTAGAGGTGGGGGCCTTTTATAAGAGGGAGGAGGGGCACTCTTGGAAAGTCAAGAAATGTTAATATATATTAAAATGAGTTTCAGATTTTAAATGTCCCACACTGTTATATTTCTAGTATAAGGTGATAAGGGTTAGAAATATACTCATACAATAGGTTTTTGACAAGCATAAGTCTTATATATTACATTATCATTTCATTTTATTTAAATCGTTCATTAATGAGGTAATCGCTGCATCATCATGGTGTCATAAAATATTTAATTTATTTAAGGTATAAAAATAAAAAAAATACTATGATGTATGAAATATTTTTAGCTTTCCAATGACTATTTATAGTCCAAGAGATCATTTATTTAGACAAAATTAAAATTGTTTTAATTAGGTGTTACATACTTTTGTGATATTCTTCTTTCTTTAAAAAATAAAATGATAAAGTGTCAATATCACCCAAAAGTGATTCCATGGGGTCCCTAAGTTTGTCACAAGGCATCCCATGGTCGGAAATGACACAACCAGTAGAATTAGGACACATTTTGGGGTCATTTGTTATTATTATGTTATTATTTTATTATCCTTGACTACCCAATTACTAATTAATCGCGATAATTAAAGATAATTACCGTCATTACTATTCATAATGTCTAAAAACAAAAGAGTCCTAATTACATAATTTGGACCTTCTGATTACAAATATGGAATCAATTTTACCAAATTACATAAATTTAAATAATTAATTTAAAAATAATTCCTGCGGTCAAAATAAATAGCGGGTTTTTTTGAAACAATATCTAAGAAACGTTTGGCACTTGTTTATGCCCAATTCCAAAGTGAAATAAATTATAATGACCACCATTGGATTAAATGATAAAAAAATATTCTAATTACACTTTAATTCCAGTTATAAAGATAATATAACCATAAAATTAAATTATATGAAAAAAAAATTTTGAAGTAAAATGCAGTATTTTTCACTATTTATTAAAAAATGAACATTGTCAGAAAAATACCAAAAATTTATCCAAAGTAAATTTCAATGTCCCAATACTAAATAATAAGTTTATTTTTACAAATAGATCTTATAAAATTGTCAAAATATAGATTTAAAAATGGTTCGCCATCAAAAGGCGGTAAAACAATCATTTAAAAATATTAGAGAATTCTATGCTTAAGATTGGACTTATTCTTATTTTAAGCCTTTAAAACACTATCTAATTCATAAATTGACATAGATAAGAAAATCCATAATACTTTACTTACTTGGGATGTTACATAATATATTGAATTAATTTATTTTTATGGTATTCTATGTTACATTTAATGTAATCTATTCATGGGGATTATAATTAAATGTTACCAAATTAGTACAAGATTTATGTTATAATCACATTTTTTTATTGGGATTGTCTATGATTATGTCTCAATTGTTGATATTTTATGTTCTACATAAAAATAATTCTCAATAATATTATTATCCTATAGGATTTTCCCGAGAACCAATGTTTTCCCATCATCATTGTCATTTTATTTAATCAAGAGTTTAGAAACTTGTTTTATGAAATATAGTAAATATTTATCTATTCAGTCTAAAACCCCTTTTCGTCCAAAAACCATGTTTCCCAAAAATGTTTTCAAAATATTTTTTTAAAATTAATAAAATTATTTTTAAAATAAATTTGTACAAATATTTTATTTTTTACAATTTTTTTGAAAGGAAGGTTCATGTCATTTTCCAAAAAATGATAGCTGGGATTTTACTAAAAATGTGAAAAAAATTGTTTAAACATGTATATAATGAGAATAATTTTCATCCATCATGACCATTATTTATTTCCAATATCCCTTTATAATTTTTCTGTTTTATTTTAAAATAAATGGATTTTAAAAATATTTTGAAAAGTATTTTTAAAATCCATTTAGGAGAAATTTTCAACATAAAATATTTTAGATGATTTTTAATGATTACTTTATATGTTTCCACAATTATTTTTCAAAGAATATATTTTTTGTAATATATTATGAATCATTAGTTTAATAAAAATGTTTTTAAAATAATATGTTTATTTTTCTATTTTTTAATGATAATTTAATTGTATTTCCTCTCTTAAATTTCAATAAACCTTAATGTTACTTATTACTAAATATGGATATTTTATATTGATACCATCCAGATTCATTCTCTTGATGAATTAGTATTGTTTCCAAGATAATTTTATGGAACCCATTTATATTCTATAGTTTAATCATATTTCGAAGTGATTATTATAGAACACATTTCATTTCCAAGGGTTATTCATGATTCAAAGTTATTGTTATGGAACACGTTTCTCTTACATGGGTAAATAATGTTTCAAAAATAATGTTATGGAAAAAATTTCATTTTCATTGGTTAATAAAGTAATAAAATGAATAATTTTTGTTTATACTAGTTTTACAAGGATTTATAAGCTCTATGATTATTTTTTGTGTTTATTAGACATTATATATTATGGGTTCACCAAGACAGTTCTAGGTGATCCCATTATAGATTATATGATGGGTGCCCCCAGATAGAATAGGATGATCCCATTATAGCCTATATGATGGGTGGACATGGATAGTGGTCCAACCCATTGGGTACTGATTATTTTCCCTATAAAGTTATCTTGGAAGATTTCTGTATGATTATTCCAATTGTAAGGTTTTGGTAAGAGTGATATGACTGTAATGTTCCATGATACCAACACATTTTATATACGATAACTAAGGTTTTATAATGTTTACTTGGATCAATATTAATATCAAATGGACCATCATTATTGATTCATATTATTCTTTCTATTTTTAAAGCCTCATTCAATGGTATATGATTTACTATTCAAGAGTTTATGGGTATGAGTTCTTATATGATTCTTTTATGCACTCTCGTTATGTAATCATACCCTTATAAACTTCTTATTATTATTGATTACATTGAAATGTAAATGCTTATTTTTACAATTATTGATACATTGAGATCACACTTATTATGTTTACTTTTCTCTCAGGTTAAAAAGAATAAGGTTGAATGATTTATTTTTATAAATTACTTCATATGGTTGATGATGATAATATAATGTAAAATAAAGAAATCTAGGTTAATATGTTGAAATGTTCAGTTGAAAACATGGGTATTATTTATATATGAGTATTTCATAATTACATAAAACCTTAATCCATAAATTTCTTTGATAATGTAAGTGATACAATTTTTAACATTTTATTTTCTAAGGCTTTGATAGGAAAAAAATTGGTCGCAATTAATGGCACCAAAAAAAAATGTACCACTTATGATTTCAGAACTAGATCTAAGAGTGTGGCTTGTAGACCATTATAATTTATATCAGAGGACAATTTAGATAACTTCAAATATTTGTATGTTATCACATTAGTTTATCTTAAGAGTTACATATACCATCATAGTTCTATAATAATAATTTTGATCATTAGTTGAAATTCATATACACCTCTTAATGGTTTTAACTAATGATATCTAAAAGTTATTAGTGATATTTTACGATTATTTTTTTTAGGATTAACTGTATATATTATTATCTTTATGGGAAGTATGAATTTACATTTTGTGAAAATAATATTTTATGTTTTGATAACCTTTAGGGTATATATAATCTCGGATACTGTAATAATTTTGGGGATACAGGTTTTATCATATATATAACCATGACATTAAAAAGTTATTTGGTGAATAAGTTATTATGGTTATATTAAAAAAGAGATATCATGATATTTTTGAGCTTGTAATCTGAATGCTATGAAATAACAATATGAGATTAAAACACTCATTGATTTGGAGGTCATTGTGGTATGTCTTAGTTTGAAATTTTGGAATTACTATTTAATTTTGATGATTAATGTATCATATGATGGTTTAATAAAGTTGGGAATTATCATTCCAGGTTATAACCATTTTTGATTTTTTTAATTTCAAGAGACATATGGAATAAATTATTATCACTTTTATTTTTATATGATCCTTTAGATGTTGATTTTTATGGATTCATGTATGAAAACTTTATCTTGGATACTCATACTTTGGAGGAATAGATTAATTATGGGGAAAATTTGGCAAAGGATGAAATTATACTAAAAAGGTAATTATATTCAAAATTTTCAGTCTAGATGGTGAGAAAAGTACTCAACCTTATGAAAAGTATCTTAAAAAAATATTATCGTATTATATATATATCTAATGAACCAGATGGTATATTATGTCATTACTAATTTATTATTTTGAAGACCTTAATGTTTCATTGATCATTCACATTCTTGTGATCAATGACCTGAATCTCTCTATGTAATTTTTAACACTTTTCTTTTATTCCCACATATGTTATCCTATTTGAAAACATAGTTATGTATTATTACATTTGAACATGGTACATAATTTTCTCACATAATAATAGGAAGTTTTATTATCCCCTTTTATAATGTTTGTTTCCAAAAAAAGTATTTTTAATTTTTATCAATTTATTATCGAGAAAAAGATAAATTTTCGAGGAAACAATTTATTAATGTGGGGAGGATGTAACACCCCATGATTTTTAAATAAGAAAATTATGATCAATAGTGTAAATGACTTGAAACTATAAGCTTAGATGACAATATAACACCATGGGAAATTCTAGTATATTTATTGTTAAATTAATATAATCTCTTAAATAGAATGTTGTATACCCAACCATGATATTTTTATGCTCAGAGCATATTCAAAACACAACATCGATATTTAACGACCCATGATATGTATAACCATTATAACATAGCCATTAAATTGTTATGTATGAATAATATTATCAAAATCATGAGATATATATGTGTATATATATATATATATATATGTCCCAATCAATACAATCTTTTGATTAATTTTTTGTAAATTTTAAATCATTTTATAGTAATGTAATTTTATTCATCAAAAATACGTTTTCTTCAAAATATTTTTATATTTATTTTCATGAAAAAATATTGTAATTAATTAATTTTTTGAAAATATAAAAAATTTATTTGAAAATATTTTTTTCTTTTTTAAAATCAGAACATCAGAATGCACTATTTTTAAAATTTTGGGATTTTTAAGAAAATATTTATTTTTAGAGAATAATGGTAAAATACTGACTTTTCTCAAAATGCAATTTATTTGAAATAAATTAATTAATTTAAAAGTTAAAATTTGTTTTGAATATTATTTAATGTAACCTATTTATTTTTTATTTATTTTTAATCAGTATAATTACTTTTGGAATAATTTTATAATGGTTTTTGGTATATTTTTATTTTTGGGTTTAAAAAGATAATTTTTCTAAATATATTTTTAAAAGGAATAATATTAATCTATTTTAATTAATTAAAATAATCCTTAAAGAGGAATATTTTATATGAAATTTATAGATTACATATCAATAAGATATACTTTAGTGTTATGTAATGATTATTATTTAACAAAGGGATTATAAAAAATCATATTGTTCCTAAAAACAATTATAGAAAACCCTATTTTTCATCACATCTACAGATTTTTTTAATTTTAATTTTTTTCCACATTTATGGAATTTAGTCAGAAAAAATTAATTTAATTTTTAAAAAACATAATTTAAAAATAATATAATGTTGAATTTTTTATAATTCTCTAAAAAGATTAAATTTTTGTTGAATAATGAGAAATACTTTATTTTAATTGAAAAATTCATAATTGTACTATTTTTATATAAATTTAAATTGTATTTGAAAGAGGTTTTAATGTAATATTAGTTCAATTATATATCCATAAATCCAATTTAGTTCATTGGAATAAATTTTAATTTTTCTTATATAATAACAACGTAAAATTTTGAATAATTTTCTTTTTAAAACCTTCATTTCCCATCGTGTTTGCAGGATTGATTTTTAATTAAAAATAATGAATTCTGTGAATGAAATTTTTAAAAATGGATTCCATATTTGTAACATGAATAATTTATATTATTTAATATGTTCAACTAAATTTTTATCAAAATTTAATAATAAAAATAGATAGAAATATTTTTTGGGGATTAAGATAAAAATCGATTTACAAGGGGGTTAAACTAAAATGATAAGGGTTAAAAATAAACAAAAAGATGTAAAAAACCCATTTTAAGGAAATATTAATACGATAAATATCCTATTATAGATAATTAACCATTTTGGAATTTTTTTCATTATAACAACATGGGTATAATTTAATGTTTCAAAAATTAAAAGTGTGCCACCCCCCTCATATATGAATGTTCACCCACTCTCCTCTCTTATTTAAAAAATAAATCCAAATTGGTTAGTAAAATAACTACAAAAATTACATCTCAAATTCACTACAATAATATTAGTTTCCTAATTTTGTAAAAAAATCTATCCTAAAAAGGCATTAGTGAAAACCTAAAGAGGATACCAGAAGAAGAGGTATTTTTCTTCAATGAGTGACTTTATTTCATTTCATTATCCACCACCATCAATTCTTATTTAACAATAATGATATAAAAAAATCAATAAAATCCATTTATTGGTATGTTTATATTATAAAATAATTACCTACAACCATCTCCACTTCCAACAAACGAGTTTCAAAATTGTCATTTCTTGTGTACGATAGACTACAACCTCATGATCCTATGTGATTCATCATTCCATTACCACCTTTCATAATTGACTATGATGTTGTATATGATATATATATATATGTGTGATATTTATTACATATTCAAACCTTTTGAGTCATTATATCATATAATTATTATTCTTACATTTCATTCCTTAGGGGTTAAGATAACATGCTTCATGTGTAAGTCAGACTACCGCCTCATAAAGTGATGTTATATGTTTTCACAATAATTATTTATATAAAAGGTAATAATGATAAATTTAATGATTATAAATGATATACATGGATTTTTTGTAATTTTTAAGATTTATTTATCATTCTGAATGTATATTATTTCACATTATTTTTTACACTAAAAAGATGATAACATCACTCATGTATGTGTGGAAAACTACCTTTATGAAGAGACGTGACTCAATATTCATCAAAACACCAGAAATATGATATAAATAATTATATTTAAAGAATAAATATATAAAATATGAATTTATTATAATAATGAAAAGATAAAATATTACATAACTCTTCTCCATGATGATTATTGAAAAATAGAAATGTTACACATGCATATGTACAACCTGTCATCTCCATGATGGAAACATACTTCATTTTTAATAACCATTTTTCATGATTGGTTTTAAAATTTTAATTGATGTATAAATATTTTAACTATTTAATTATTATTGTTCTAGATATGATATAACTATATTATAGACATAAAAATGTGAGACTCTTATAACAATGCATGATTAATAAATAAGGTGATTAACACCCAAAACAATAAAAATAATGAAATATCATTAACTAAAAAGAGACATGTTGTTATAAAAGGATTATATGCTATATTATAAAATATAATATGGTTATATAAAATGATAATAACATGTTTAAAACCACTATACATGATTATAAACTATGATCAACCAAAATTAAGTGTGTGGTATGATATTTTGTCTTAATTTCATTTTATTGATGAATAATATAAAATTATAAACCTAATTTATTTTATATTTTCTACATAATTCCCATTTGAAATGTTATATCACTAATATCTGTAATTTCATGATATTTAATATTTTATCAGGGATTATGATTAAAAATATTATGAAAAAGGTAATGAATTTTTGTCGCAATATTCTGTTGTTGAGACTTATAACGTGTTATGTTACTATATTCTTTTATGAGGTGTATATAAATCCCATTTATCATGTAATATCATGAATTTTATTTATTCATGTTATGTTATGTTTCATTTAATTTAATTATTTCATTTCATATTAGGATTCAAAATATTAACAAATTGGTAATAGATTTTTAATCAATTTTTGTTCCATGAGATTTATGTCATGTTATGAACCTGTCTTCTGTTTGAGGTGTATATACATCCCCTTTGATAGAAAATATAATTAAATTTTTATTTTAATTGTATTTTTTGTTTTATTTAATGTAATCCATTTATGGGGATTATAATTCGATTTTACCAAAGTGGTTAGAGTTTTATGTTTCAATTTAATCATTTATTGAGTTTTTTTTAATTATTAATTAACTAATGTAGAAATATTATGATCAATATATAAATAAATCTTTTTAATTTTCTTATATTGTGGTTATTTTATGAGATTTTTTTCCATTCATTATAATCACATTATTTACTACATATTTAAAAAAATAATGAAAATTTATCTTTATTTCTCTCTATGGTCAGGAAACCTTTTTCTTCGAAAAACCATGTTTTTTTAAAATGTTTAAAAAAATGTTTTGAAAAATCATAAAATGTTTTTTAAAATAAATTTTTATCATTTATAACTTTTTTATAAATATTTTAAAGGAATATTAATTTCATTATCCAAACAATTACCATTTGAATTTTACAAGAAATTGTGAAAGGAATCATTATTTTAACATGTATGAAATGAAAATAATTCTTTTCCATCATGAAAATTGTTTTCATTAAAGATTACTCTATACATTTTCATGTTTATTATAAAATAAAAGTATTTTAAATGTATTTTAATATCTTTGTCAAAATGGAAAGTTTATTTTCCCTAAGAAATGTTTAAGATGATTTTGAGATATTCCTCTATATATTTCCATGTATGTTTTCATTGAAAATGAATTTATCAATATATTTTTAATATCTAGTTAAAATAAATTATTTTCCCAAATAAAAATGTATTTTTACTTAAAATATATTTTATTATCTTTTTATGGTATTTTCATTTATCAATTTCAACTACACTTGTTGTTTTTTATGCTCCAATGTGGATATTTTCTATTAATACCACCCTCATTCATTTAAAAGATGGATTAAAATTACTTCAAAGAGATTGTTATAGAACCTGTTTATTTTCAATAGTTCAATCATGTTTTAAAGAGATTTTTATAGAACCCATTTCTTTTATATGGGTTAATCATGTTTTATAGAGTTTATTATGGAACCCATTTCTCTTCCATGTGTTAATAATGTTTTAAAGTGATATCTTTGGAAACCATTTTTTTCATGACTTATTCATGTTTTGAATGGTATAATTGTTGTTTTTATGAGTTTTTTTCATAATGTATAAGCTCTATGAGATTAATTTTTGGTTCTGAGATATTTTATATGAAGTGATCTCCCATATTTCTTTAGGTGATACCATTATATATTTTATGATGGGTGGACCCAAATATCACATGTTGATCACATTATTTCTTATATGATGGGTGTTCCTAGATTGAACTAAAATTCATTGGGTAGTTATTATGAACTCTAGAGAATTATATTGGATGTTAGTTATATGGTTATTCAAATTTTAAGAGTATTTTAAGAGTGATATTATGGAATTTTCTAAGATAACAACATGTTTTATCTATGCTTATAAAGGGTTTATAGTGTTTCCATTGATCAAGATTAACATCGCATGGGTCATGATTATTGATTCTTATGAATAATTCATTTTCTAAAGCCTTATTCTATGGTTCATAATCTAAGAATTTAGTGTTGATTAGAATTATTTATTTTATGATTAAATCATGAATATTGATTATGTCATATTTACCTTTTAGACTTCTAATTCTAATTGATGACATTGAATTTTTAATGATTATTTTTTACATTTTATGTACTTTTGTTATCTCCAATATTTTTTTTCTTTTTTCCATGAGGGTATAAAGAATTATGTTTATTTAATTATTTATAGGAACTATTTCATATTAATAATGATAATGAAAAAATTTGGAATCATAAAATTTGGGTTATGTTCAAAAAATTATCATTTAACGACATGGGTATTGTTAATGTAGAAGATTTTCTTAATTCTATGAAATAGTAAACCATAAAGGACCTTTATAATGTATGTGATCTTCCTTTTTCATTTTATATTGTATGTTTTAGATGGATAAAAATTGGGACACAATTATTAATATCATATATGTAAATGTAATGCTTACGATTTCATCACCAAATAAGGGACTGTGGTTCTGGGATGTTATTATTACAACCATCCTTATACATAATATAATTTTAAATTTTCTTCAAATCAAGGGGAAATAGAAAAATAATATATGGTGAAATTATATGCTTAATATGGGTAAAAAGGTAGATATCAATGACTATTTAATCATATAATGATAATAAGGGTATAAGAATACGAGTTTAATATTTGAAATCTATACCCAAAAAAATAATATATGTAACATCCCATGTAAGTAATTAATAATAAATATTTTTATCTATGTCTATTAATCAATTAGATAGTGTTTTAGAGGCTTAAAATGAAAATAAATCCAATCTTAAGCATGAAATACACTAATATTTTTAAAAGATTGTTTTACTGCCTTTTGATGGAAAACCATTTTTAAATATATCTTTTGACAATTTTATAAGCTATGTTGGTCAAAATATACTTATTATTTATGATTGGTACATCAAAATTTACTTTGTGTGAATTTTTGGTATTTTTCTGACAATGTTCACTTTTTAATGAATAGTGAAAAATACTGCATTTTACATCAAAACTACATTTTAATCTAATTTATTTATATGATTAGATTATCTTTTGAATTGGTTTTAAAGTGAAATTAGAATATATTTTTACCATTTAATCCAATAGTGGCCATTGTAATTAATCTCACTTTTAAATTGGACTTAAACAAGTGTTAATCTTTTGATACTTATTGTTTCATAAAAACACGCTATTTGCTCTGACAGTAGGAATTAATTATTTAATTAATTAATGGAACTTATATGTTTTGAATTTTTTAAAATAGACAACATTTTTGAATTCAGAATATCAAATATAGCTTAGGGTGAAGTTTTGGTATTTTTCTCAAAAACTTCAATTTTTGATGAATAGTGAAACCACTAAGTGGTACTTAAAAAACTGATTTTTCGTTTAAATGAAATTTCACCACCTCTGTGTTTTGAATTTCAAATATCCGACATATATGGTTGTCATTAAGAAGTAAAATTTGGTTCAATGGGATTAAAATAATTTTTTTGGTGAATAGTAACTTTTATGTGTTTAATCGCGATTAGTGGTAATTAGTGTAGTTTTAGGTAAAAATAATGTTTTAATAATATTCAATGACCAAGAAACATGTCCTACCCTTCTTTGATGTGTCATGGCCGACCGAGACAATCCATGGGTCAACTTGGGGACCCCATGGATCCACTTTGCTAGGAAAATGACATTAATATCTTTTTATTTAATGTTAAAGTAAAAATGACACAAACATGAGTTATTTTACTAAAACAATTTTTACATGAAGTTATACAAGTCAGATTTTTGATTATAAATAGTCATTGGAAATATAAAAAGATTTAATACATCATAGTATTTTTTTTATAATTTTTAGACTTTAAATAAATTAAATTATTTATGACATCATGATGATGCAGCGATTACCTCATTAATAAAGGATTTAAATAAAATGAAATTATAATGTACAATCTATGACCTACACATGTAAAAAACCTTTTGGATGAGTGGATTTCTAACCCTTATCACCTTAACCTAGAATTATATCAATGTGGGACCTTTTGAATCCGATACTCATTTTAAAATAAAGTAACATTTCTTTACTTTCCAAGAGTGACCCTCCTCTCCTCTTATAAAAGGCCCCCACCTCTACTACCTTACCCACACTTCCAAAGCCTTTGTATCGGGAAAACCATTCCCATTTTGTCTCTAAACATCCCTCTCTTACTCCTAAAAGCCTCAATTTGGGACGATGTCTTCCCAAGGAAGCCTGTGAGCTCCAATCAAAAAGAGTTACCCGTTTTAAGGTAATGTCTTCACTTGAGTCCTTTTGTTATATTTTACTTCTCCAACCCCCTAAACTCATTTTATTCATTTATTTTGTAACAAATCCAGTATATTAAATATACTAGGATGTTTTTATAAGAAGTATTCGAGCTTCACTTACACACACCTACATCTAATGGTTAAAGAACATATTGTTTCCGTGGATGACGAATTTCGGCCTCCCAAAATGATGATTGTTCAGCATTCTTTTAACACATTTAAAGGTTGAAATTAAGATGACACTATATTTATATATGATATAAAATATGTTTATGTTTTCCTTAAGCTTTTTTATTTTTTATTTTGGGCATAACTTTATGGTTTCCATTATGGGTAAACGCGATATCTTCATTTAAGGAAGTGCGGACTACCGCCCCCTCAAAGTGATTTGATTCGTTAAATACCATATGTGGGATGTATAAAGGATGGAGTTATGATATTATATATGATATTACACTAGAATTATAATATACTTTTATATCATTATGATTCCATTCTATAAAATACGAAATAGAAATGGAAGTAGCGTTAATGCGTACGTACGACTTACCGTCTCGATGAACGGTGCATTTCATTTCTCACCTCTAAATGATTATGTAATATTATAAATGAATGTATATACATGATATATATGATATATATGATATATAAATCATGATTATAATTCTGGATATAATGGATACATGAACAACTTGTAATTATAAAGGGTTTATTTTTTACTCAAGTACCAATGATCGTTAAAACGACCGTTATTAACTTAAATAATTACATAGTGTTAATGACATGGAAATAAGTGATATAAAAGGAATAATGAACTTGAAAAAGGTTCTTAAACAAGTAGAAATTAACTCAAGTTTATTATTCAGGAGATTAAAGAATGACCGAGTCATGTCGGACCCGAGGTATGGGACTTCGTCTCAATCTCCTTTCATTGGGGCATATTTTGTTTTATACACAACCTTCTTTAATCGGTGTATAAACCCCTTTGACTTTTACATTTATTCAAAAGGAATATTTCTTATACGAAGTGTTTACTAAATGAAAAAAGGTAATGTTTTTTTTGTCGTACTTATGCGGCGACAACGACCTCTCCGCCGCCGTGACCATTATTTGAGTTCCAGCATCCTCTACAATCCATACCTTATTTTTAAAAGAAAAATAAATACCATGTTTTACTTTTCATTTATTTTGGTATTGAAAATGGTTTTCATAATGTTTTTATTATATAAATTTGTTGTACTGATATCTTGTAATTGAAATGTGGAAATGTTATGTTTCCTTTACGCATGTTTTATGTGATAGGATTATGTTATGGTTCTTGGGAATTATTATGATGACAGGTGGTTCCATGATAAACTAAGGGCAGGTGAGCCCGATATAGCTCTCCAATGCATTGGGTAACATGAAGGAGTGAAACGTTACGGTTTCTCCGAAGAGATTTAGGGAATATACTATGATGGGTATTCCAAACGTAACCAAGAGGGTTACTCCCTACGTAAGAATGTTATGAATGCCTCAAGTTACCTTTATGTCTTATGATTTCTATGATTTATTCATGATTTTATGATGTATGTTAAAGTGATTATGTTTTATGGGTAATGTATGATTTTATTCTTATGTATATATGAACTTATGTTTCCTTTCCATATTTTTATAACCCATACTGAACTTTTTATGCTCATCCCAAGTTTTTTTGAAATGTTTTTCACAGGTCAAGGGAAAGGTACATGATATGATGATACTGTCAAGGAAGTGTCAAGAATGAATCCATGTTTTATTTTAAATATTTTTCCATTGATGGGAAAAATGAATACTATCTTTATGTAACCACTTTGTTTAGATGTGGAATGTAATGCAAGTTTTATGTTCTAATTCTCTAAAACTCTAAACCTGAAAAGATCCTCAATGTGTAATCTTGTAATAACTCAAGATTAAGTAAGGTTTAAGGTCGGGGCCTTATAGTTGGTATCAATGGCCAGTTTAGATAACTTTGGGAGTTATAATTATATTAAATGAATATCCAAAAATATTTTTTTATGGTCAAATTGAAATGATATAGCATTTAAAGATTACCATGTTGGTTCGCCTAATATATTTCTGTGTTAAGAATGGGTTTTAGTAGAGGAAACATAAAAACTTTTCTGCGGAGGCATACAGAAGGAAATAACCTTTCAAATCAGTATCTTGAGATGGTCATAATCAGAACTAAACAGTTTGTTGTAGTGATGGCTCCATTGACTCAGGTGAAAAATTTTGGTTGTTTTCATTGATTTTATTTTGGTGTTTTCTAAAAGTAAAGAGGAGCATGAAATTCATTTAAGGGTTATCTTGCAAACCTTAAAAGAAAAGAAACTATATGAAAAAATCAGCAAGTGTGAGTTTTGGTTACAAAAAATTTATTTCCTTGGTCACATTGTTTCAAAAGATGTGACAACTGTTGTTCCTGCAAAAACAAAAGTTGTGGAAGACTGGCCAAGACCCACAAATGTAACCGAGATCCGTAGTTTTCTTGGTTTGGCGGGTTACTACTAAAGGTTTGTTGAAAATTTTTCACGGTTATCTAGTCCAATGACTAAGCTAACTCGTAAGGGTGTTAAGTTCATCTAGACAAATGAATGTGATGATTGTTTTCAGGAGTTGAAAAGAAGATTGGTGAATGCTCCAGTTTTGGCACTTCCTTCTAGGAACAGTGAGTTTGTTATATATAGTGATGCTTCATTGAAAGGACTTGGTTGCATCCTAATGCAGAATGATCAGGTAATTGCTTATGCTTCACGATAGTTGAAAACTCAGGAGGTAATTACCCTACACATGATTTGGAATTAGCTGCTGTAGTTTTTGCTCTAAAAATTTGGAGGCATCATTTGTATGGAGTAAAGTGTGAAATATATACTGATCACAAAAGTTTAAAGTATATATTCACTCAGAAATAATTGAACATGAGATAGAGGAGATGGATAGAATTAATCAAGGATTATGATTGTACAATTCATTACCATCCGAGAAAAGAAAATAAAGTGGCCGATGCTTTGAGTCAAAAAAGTAATGCTTCATTAACCATAATACGTTTGGAATGAGATCCTTTGGTTTTTATTTGATGAACTTTGGAATAGAAGTTGTTGGTGTAGTAAGTTCTTATGTTTTGTTTCAGGTATTAGTGAGATCATCTCTATCAGACAGAATCAAGAAAGCACAAAACCAAGACAGTGAGTTGTAGAAAAAGGTAGAGCTGGTTCAGAAGGGTAAGTTGCCTGAATTCAACATTGATAATGATTGTGTTTTGAAATTTGGGAAGAGATTGTGTGTGTCTTGTGATTCATAATTGAAGAGAGAGTTTTTATGTGAAGCCCATAGTTCTCCGTTTTCAGTTCATCCTGGATGTACTAAGATGTACAGAGATCTGTGGGAGTATTTCTGGTGGGATGAAATGAAAAGAGATATTTCTGATTTTACTGTGAAGTGTTTGACTTGTCAACAGGTTAAAGCAGAGCAGAAGTTACCAAAAGGGATGCTTCATCCTTTACCAGTGCCGGAGTGGAAATGGGAAAATATATCTATGGACTTTTTTGTGGGATTACCAAGGACATCTCGAGGTAATAATGCAATCTGGGTTATTGTTGATCAATTGACAAAATCTGCTCATTTCCTTGCTATACAAGATACTTTCTCTCTAGATCAACTTTCCCGTTTGTATATTAAAGAGATAGTCAGGTTACATGGATTTCCTCTCTCCATTGTATCTGGCCGTGATCCCAGGTTTACTTCTAACTTTTGGAAAGGCCTTCAGAAGTCGTTGGGTACTGAATTAAATTTTAGTACAACTTTTCATCCGCAATCAGATGGGCAGTCAGAACGAACAATTTAGACATTGGAGGATATGCTACGTTATTGCTCTATGGATTATCAGGGAAGTTGGGACCAACATCTTTCTTTGGTTGAATTTTCATATAATAACGGTTTTCATTCCAGTATACATATGGCACCATTTGAGGCGTTATATGGGAAGCGGCGTTGAACTCAAGCTTTCTGGGATGAAGTGGGTGAAAGGAAGTTGATGGGACCAGAATTGGTAGAAGAGATGGCAAAAAAAGTTCAACTGATTCAGAAACACATGAGAACATCTCAGAGTAGGCAGAAGAGTTTTGCGGACAATAGGAGGAAGGATCTCTCTTTTGTGGTAGGTGATCATGTTTTTCTCAAAGTATCACCATGGAAAAGTGTGATGCGATTTGGTAAGAAAGGAAAGCTGAGTCCAAGGTTCATTGGACCATATGAAATTATGGAGAGAGTTGGATCAGTTGCTTACTGAGTGGCTTTACCTCCGATTTTATCTCAGGTACACAATGTTTTTCATGTTTCTATGTTGAGAAAGTATATGCCAGATCCATCTCATGTTTTGAGTTTAGAGGTAGTTCAGCTGGAAGAGAACCTATCTTATGAGGAACAACCGGTCCAGATTCTTGACCACAGGGATCAAGTGTTACAGAATAAGGTGATTAATCAGGTAAAGGTTTTGTGGAAAAACTACATGATGGAAGAGGCAACATGGGAATCTGAAAATGCAATGAGGGATAAGTACCCCCATTTATTCAATAAGTAAATAAATTGCGGGGACGCATTTTTCTAAAGGGGGGAAGGATGTAACATCCCAAGTAAGTAATGAATAATAGATATTTTTATCTATGTCTATTAATGAATTATATAGTGTTTTAGTGGCTTAAAATGAAAATAAATCCAATCTTAAGCATGGAATAAACTAATAATTTTAAAAGATTGTTTTACTGCCTTTTGATGGCAAACGATTTTTAAATATATCTTTTGACAATTTTATAAGCTATGTTTGTCAAAATAAACTTATTATTTTTGATTGGTACATCAAAATTTACTTTGTGTGAATTTTTGGTATTTTTCTTACAATGTTCATTTTTTAATGAATAGTGAAAAATACTGCATTTCACATCAAAACTGCTTTTTAATATAATTTATTTATATGATTATATTATCTTTTGAATTGGTTTTAAAGTGAAATTAGAATATATTTTTTCCATTTAATCCAATAGTGGTCATTGGAATTAATTTCACTTTGAAATTGGACTTAAACAAGTGTCAATCTTTTGATACTTATTGTTTCATAAAAACATGCTATTTGCTCTGAGAGCGGGAATTAATTATTAAATTAATTAATGCAACTTATATGTTTTGAATTTTGTAAAATAGACAACATATTTGAATTCAGAATATCAAATATAGCTTAGGGTGAAGTTTTGGTATTTTTCTGAAAAACTTAAATTTTTGATGAATAGTGAAACCACTAAGTGGTACTTAAAAAACTAATTTTTCGTTTAAATGAAATTTTACCACCTCTGTGTTTTAAATTTCAAAAATCCGACATACATGGTTGTCATTAAAAAGTAAAATGTGGTTCAATGGGATTAAAATAATTTTTTGGTGAATAGTAACTTTTATGTTTTTAATCGCAATTAGTGGTAATTAGTGTTGTTTAAGGTAAAAATAATGTTTTAATAATATGAAATGACCTAGACACATGTCCTACCCATATGGGATGTGTCATGTCCGACCATGAAAATCCATGGGTCAACTTTGGGACCCCATGGAGCCACTTTGGTAGGAAAATGACATTAATATCTTTTTATTTAATGTTAAATTAAAAATGACACAAACATGAGTTATTTTACTAAAACAATTTTTACATGGGGTTATACAAGTCAGATTTTTGATTATAAATAGTCATTGTAAAGCTAAAAACATTTACTACATAATAGTATTTTTTTATAATTTTTATACTTTAAATAAATTAAATTATTTATGACATCATGATTATGTAGCGATTACCTCATTAATAAAGGATTTAAATAAAATGAAATGATAATGTATAATCTATGACCTACACATGTATAAAACCTATTGGATGGGTGTATTTCGAACCCTTATCACCTTAACCTCAAATTATATCAATGTGGGACCTTTTGAATCCTAAACTCATTTTAAAATAAAGTAACATTTCTTTACTTTCCAAGAGTGCCCCTCCTCTCCTCTTATTAAAGGCCACCACCTCTACTACCTTACCCACACTTCCAAAGCCTTTGTCTTGGCCAACCCCTGCCTAGTTTGTCTCTCCACATCCCTCTCTTACTCCTAGAAGCCTCACTTTGGGCAGATGTCTTCCCAAGGAAGCCTTTGATCTCAAATCAAAAAGAGTTACCCGTTTTAAGGTAATGTCTTCACTTGCGTCCTTTTGTTTTATTTTACTGCTCCAACCCCCTAAAATCTTTTTATTCATTTCTTTTGTAACAAATCCAGTAACTGCAATATACTAGAATGTTTTTATAGGAAGGATTCGAGCTATACATACACACACCTACATCTAATGGTTAAAGAACATACTGTTTCCGTGGATTGCGAATTTCGGCCTCCCGAAACGATGATTGTTCAACATTCTTTTAACACCTTCGAAGGTGGCCATTAAGAAGACAATATATTTATATATAATATAAAATATGTTTATGTTTTCCTTAAGCTTATTTATTTTTCATTTTGGGCATACCTTTATGGTTTCCATTATGGGTAAACGCTATATCTTCATTTAAGGAAGTGCGGACTACCGCCCCCTCAAAGTGATTTGATTCGTTAAATACCATATGTGGGACGTATAAAGGATGGAGTTATGATATTATATATTATATTACACAGGAATTATAATATACGTTTATATCATTATAATTCCATTCTATAAAATACGAAATAGAAATGGAAGTAGCGTTCATGCGTACATACGGCTTATCGTCTCCATGAACGGTGCATTTCATTTCTTACCTCTAAATGATTATGTAATATTATAAATGCATGTATATACTGGATATATATGATATATTTGATATATACATCATGATTATAATTCTGGATATAATGGATACATGAAAAACTTGTAATTATAAAGGGTTTATTTTTGACTGAAGTACCAATGATCGTTAAAACGACCGTTATTAACTTAAATAATTACATAGTGTTCATGACATGGAAATAAGTGATATAAAAGGAATAATGAACTTGAAAAAGGTTATTAAACAAGTAGAAATTAACTCAAGTTTATAATTCAGAATATTAAAGAATGACCGAGTCAAGTCGGACCCGAGGTATGGGACTTCGTCTCAATCTCCTTTCATTGAGGCATATTTTGTTTTATACAAAATCTTCTTTTATACGGTGTATAAACCACTTTGACTTTTACGTTTATTCAAAAGGAATATTTTTTATATGAAGCATTTACTAAATGTCAAAAGGGAATGTTTTTTTGTCGTACATATGCAGCGACAACGACTTCTCCGCCACCGTGACCATTATTTGAGTTTCGGCTTCCTCTACAAGCCATACCTTCTTTTTAAAAGAAAAATAAATACCATGTTTTACTTTTCATTTATTTTGGTATTGAAAATGGTTTTCATAATTTTTTTATTATATCAATGTGTTGTATTGATATCTTGTGATTGAAATGTTGAAATGTTATGTTTCCTTTATGCATGTTTTATGTGATACGATTATGTTATGGTTCTTGGGCATTATTATGAAGATGGGTGGTTCCATGATAAACTAAGGGCGGGTGAGCCCGATATAGCTCTCCAATGCATTGGGTAACGTGAAGGAGTGAAACGTTAATGTTTCTCCGAAGAGATTTAGGGAATATACTGTGATGGGTATTCCAAATGTAACCAAGAGGGTTACTCCCTACGTAAGAATGTTATGAATGCCTCAAGTTTCCTTTTTTTCTTATGATTTATATGATTTATTCATGATTTGATGAGGTATGTTAAAGTGATTATGTTTTATGGGTAATGTATGATTTCATTCTTATGTATATATGAACTTATGTTTCCTTTCCATATTTTTATAACCCATACTGAGATTTTTATGCTCATCCCATGTTTTTTTGAAATGTTTTTCACAGGTAAAGGGAAAGGTACATGATATGATGATAGTGTCAAGGAAGTGTCAATAATGAATCCATGTTTTATTTTAAATATGTTTCCATTGATGGGAAAATGAATACTATCTTTATGTAACCACTTTGTTTATATGTGGAATGTAATGCAAGTTTTATGTTCTAACTCTCTAAAACTATAAACCTGAAAAGATCCTCAATGTGTAATCTTGTAATAACTCAAGATTAAGTAAGGTTTAAGGTCGGGGACTTATAATATATCATGAACATTAGTCATGTTGTAAAAAGTTTCTATTAAAAATGCATTAATCATAAAAGAAAACAATGATCATGAGCCATAATAGAATAAAAAAAGAATAAAAGATATGTTTTTGACATACATATAAGAATATAATGTAATTTCCAGAGACCAAACTCATTATATTAGCCATTGTATTGGATTGGGTTTACTCCTCAGTCCATTATTTCTTTAGTTAAGTTTCACTCCCAAGACTATCATAGTGTAAATGCCCCCTTACCGAACTAGGTTTAATCCCTATTCTAGTAATTATTATATCATGAGGTATCAATATTTACCCAATGTATTAGAGGGATATATAATTTATGTTCCACCCATCAAATAATGGAAACTGAAAATAAGTGGGCTATAAGATCACAAAACATTTATCATACCATGATACCATAACTCGTGGAAAGTAAATGACTTTCATAAACCTTTTATCATTTTATCATAGTCTTCCGAGAGGAAAATAAAATGTTTTTATAAAAAGCTGACCGTCATTTTCATAAACCACATAGAAATAGAATCAGAATATTATCATTGGATTATATCCCCATTAAATTCAAATTAACATCAATGTATGTTATCAATAATGAAATATGTATTTAAATTACTAGTGAAATATTTCTAGAGGTAAAAAAATTTATTTTTTTAAAAAATATTTATTTTCCAAATATTACTAAAGTTTTATGAAAATATTATCATTGAACCAAACTATGGAAATTTATAAATGAATATTCCATGAATTGAGTGGTCAGTATGGGTAGATTTTTTTTCATGTAGTAATCATTAAAACAATGATTATGGTATCTCATTCTATAGAAATTACATTGTTTAGAAAATGATATAAAGATAATTTTTAATTTTTTTTAAAATAAAACACTGTTAAATTAGATATTTACAAAAAATTATTAATAGTAATAAATATATTTGAAAAAATTATATAATACATTGACATGGAAGATTTTAATTTCCAAATTAAATTTGAGAAATAAGGTAGAATTTTATTAAAAACATTTTCTAAAACATTTTGAATTAATAATTGAAAAAATGTACTAAAATTTTAAAATTACATACATAAATAGATTATAATAAAAATGAAATGGGTTTATAAAATAAGGATTACATAATTTACTCTATAGAAATTTACGCATAAATAATCTTGATTAAAATGGTATTGAAACATAAATCCCTTGACTGAAGCCTCATCATTCTTTATATGGGTTAAAAAATATATTTTAAAAATTATATATTTATTATAAATCTATTATGAAACCATATTATTTACCATAAAATATTATCTCCCATTAATTAATAATACTTATATTAAAATTACTATTTTAAAGGATAAGTACATCATTTTACCTTTATGTTGTTCTTAGATGGATTTTGTAATTACACCATTATCTTGGTTTTAAAATATATATATTCATAATTGTGAAATTAATTTCATAATAACTAATTATACACCTATTTAAAAATATTCACATTAAGAGGTGATTGAAAATAGATGACGTCACTTCATTGGAATAGTAGTTTGTGCGTGCCTATGAGTGATGTTTCCATTTTTCGATGGTTCTATAAAAATAAAGTTAAAACAGAGGTCATCATTAATTAAAAATTATTATATCACATATATCAAATATATTTATTAAATATATCATTATTACCATCCCATTAAAGTTAATATGAGAAAAAAATCTTATCGCATCCTAGATGTGGTGGTACACACGTACACATGATCAATACTATCATTATTATTGGATGTAAAGATAAGAAGGTAGAAAATATTATAAATCCAAAAGTATAATTATGATATAAATATTATATATAAACATTAAATTTATCCTAATAACCATAAATGATTTTTAGAGATGGATAATGAATCATACCACTAAGTGATGGTGGTAGTCCAAATATACACACGAGTAAAACTTTTCATATCTCATTGAATGAAAAAATAGGGGATATTAGTGGGTCAATAATCATAATAAAATTTTGGTATATTGAGGATATTAAAATTACATAATTATGATGAATAACATATATTTCATGGTGGTATATGTATAAAAAAATAAAAAGTTTTTGGGTAAAACGTTTACCACATCTTCAGTAGATCTCTTTTATATCCCTTCCTAGAGACCCTTATAATGACCATTTTTGAGGTCCAAAACCTCTAAATTGTGTATAAGGATTTTTAGAAGTGAATTGGGTAGGGAATTTTAGATCTAGGTGGATCATGAAGGTCAAGATAAATGATACTAGGTTTGTCCATTTAAAATTTGGGGGAGTGATACACATTGAATATTTTAAAGGATTAAAATATTATTAATTCATTTTCAAGGAAATATCTTCCATAAATAATTCAATTTTAACCCTATGGTGATAAGGGTAAAAATAATTTCAGCCATTAAAAATTGAGAATAAAAAATTCTACCCTATCACTTTTTTAACCAAAATTTACTTGTTTTACCCTTTTTACTTGGGTAGAAATATTTTTATCATGGCTATTATTCATATTTACCTAATATGAAGTAGGAATAATTAAAAAAAATTACATAATGATTCTAAATATGGAATCCATATTTCAATATTCAATCTCTATAATTTGTAATAAGTAAATTCATATAAAATAATAAATTCAATGACTTTTTTTTGAAAAATAAAACCCATTTTATGTGTAAATAATATTTTATACCGATATCAAATATATTATTAATACTAAAGATATAAATTTAATTATTTTTAATAATAAAAATAATGAAATTTTAAAACTAATCCAAATCAAAATGGAACATTGAATATAATATAATATAAAATACATTATTTGTTCAATAAAACCGTTTTTCACTATTAACCCAAAAATAAACATCCTCATAATATTCATAAGAAACAACCCTATGATAATATTTACTTGTGTATTTAAAAAATTAAGTTCATTTTTTTATATAAGTTTTTTATAAATGGTATAAATTAATTACAATATCATTGCACAAATTTTGATAAAATCATTTTCTATGAAAAAATGTTTATATAAAATGAAATATATTTATCAAGAATTAAGAACTTATTTATAAATATAATTAAATAATATAAAACCTTCATAAATAGTTTTTTTTAAAATGTGGATATTACCATTCATACAAAAATTTAATTTATTTTTTTTGTAATGTTATACTATATTATAGTTCATTTAAGCTTGGGTTGAATGTATCAAAAATGGTTAAAGAAATTAATTTTACTTGAAAAGAAATATATCCTAAAATATTTGGGTGTTAAATTTTACCTCTTTATAAGACATTATCCTTTGAAATATTTTCACTACACTATAAAAAATGTTAACTTTTTTCCCTCATCATATATTCTGGTTCCAACGATTCTTATTGAAATATATGTTTTCACCAAAAAACGTTGACCAGGTGAGTGCTATTGTTTTTTAGTACTTTATCCCAGTGATCCCAAATTTATATTTATTATTTAACATAGTAAAGATCCGAATCCATAATTAAAACATACATTTTTCGTGTATTTGAAGGATAAGGTACATACTTTCTCAGGAGATAGGCATTTAATACTTCATGAACATGAGAGGAGTTTAGTGGAAGGGCCATATAATAATATATTTTCCATAATAAATCAAGATTATCAAAAGAAACAATATACATAAGGCTCAAACTCACCTTATTTATGAATATCATAAACTTCTTCCAAGTATAAATTCATAGGAATACCTTCTTAAAGTCTTTAAATTACAAATTTCAACAATTATTTTTAGTATAATATTTTTTCCAACTCTGAGATACATTGATGTCCATCTAAATAGAAATGAATCTCTCTTACATTTACCCAAAAATCTCAAGTCCAAGAATATTTCATTCTCTAGCTTTATCACAACACATTGGAGTTATAAACTTAATTAAATAAAGAGTTTCATATAGTTACCCTCTATATTCATGAGTGAAATTTATCTTCATACTAAAATTTAACAATATAAAGTAATTTATCCCAACCACTATCAAAATACATATAGAAATATCTCAGTATGTTTTATAGAGTTCGAATAGTCCTCTTAGACAAACTATATATTTATGTATAATATGAAATACTAAATTTGCACTCTATAACTAGATCCTACTTAAGAGTACTTCATAGAATAAATGTAATCCTTAGATCCTGATCAGATATAATAGAAAGTGGTATGCTATGAATCCTTACCTAGTCTTTAATGTATATCCAGGTAAGCTGATTAAGAGATAAATATTATTTGATGAAAAAATGAACTAATATCATAAAGAAACCCAATAAAATCCTAAATAAATTATTCCCGATAGATGTTTTAAGGTTTAATATGATATAATATTTGTTAATGCTTTCCTATTTACCTCCTTGTATATAAAATTGTTTTACTATCCCCTTAAAAATATATCTCGAAAACTTTACTTGTTGAAAATCCAAGCATCGAGACACATAATGTACAATATCTCACTACAAGTTGTCCAACTAGAAATAATCATTTATATATCAATAAATATCTATACGGTTAGGATTAAGAGAAAATAATTATCTATAAGATTATTCTAGTTACATTATCTTCAATTATGGTATTGGGGAGACACATATATATTTATTAAACCTTATTACTCCATCAAAATAAAGGTTGAAATCAAGAAAATTTCTC
This sequence comes from Viscum album, assembly GCA_963277665.1. NCBI lineage: Eukaryota > Viridiplantae > Streptophyta > Magnoliopsida > Santalales > Viscaceae > Viscum > Viscum album. The sequence continues at coordinate 1,492,053,834 of OY728152.1, forward strand.
ACATTCATTTGTAGTTCCACATCCTCCTACAACACTTCTTTAATAATCACTTGGATTGATGGTTGAAAATTCATATGAGAAAGGCCTAATCTATCAACTTACATCATGATTTCAAGATCCATACTCTACAAATCCACAGTCCCTATCATGTACATACAATCATGGTTTCTCTAACTAAAAACTCCAACCACATTATTTACTATTATAGTGTGGTAATATATTAATTATTCATATTATTTAGTTAACTCAAACCATATCCTTTGGTGAATATTCCACTCATGCTATGTTATTATATATTTAAATCTATAATGATCAGTATATATATAAAAAATTCATCCCCATAATGATTACCCCATATTTTCAATAAAAAATCAATCTCTTCTAACTCCATGTCATGAATAGGGTATTTTTTCTCATAATTGTTCAATTAGGTAGATGAATAATCTATCAACATATCATTATTAATGATAACACATACTTTTTTGTTTCTTTAAATCATCATTGATGATAAGAAAACCCCTCTCCGTTGTAGGGTTGTATATGTATAGTTATGTTGACCAACATTATTTTTACCTCATTTATATTTTCCAAATATTCATCTATCTAATTTAACCTGGAACTCATCCATTTGAACATTGTTATTTGATTATAAATGTATGTGAAATTTCTCAAAATGTGATAGTATATTTTCAATAACCCATGAAAAATATGTATCTTGATTACCATGGCCGATTTGAACCATTTTTCAATAAAATAAATTTTTTAGGACCCACCAATATACCATCACTCAAGAATATATGTCCCAATAATAAAAAATTTTGTAGACAAAATTTACACATGGTAAATTTAGAATACATATTCTCTTTCCTTAGGGTCTTTATCACAATCCTAAAATATTCTTCACGATGTTCCTTTTTCATTCAATATATAAGAATACATGTTGATCAAAAGTGTGGTTTAGGTTTTATTTATTTGCAATACTATTTTTAGTATGATGATTGTTAAAATTTTCTAACATTTGAAGGACAAGTTTTAATGGTTTGTGGATCAAGCACATTGTTTACAAAAATAATGATGATTTAATTTCCATCAATTTTGGATAAAGATATTTTACAAATATGTATAATTCCATAAAATGCACTACTATTTCAATAGGATAGATTTAATGTGAGGGTAATTGAAAATAGTTAAGGATGAATTTATATTTTTACATAAATGAATCATTACGAATAAGGAATAGGTGTCATGATAATTTTTTTACTTAGTAAATACTAAAAGATTCAGCTGGTATTATCAAATTAATGGTCCAACCACTGGAAACCAATGACCCCCTCAACCAGAAATTTGGGACCCATGGGTTAACCACATTATAGGGAGTCAAACTGGATACTGTAGGTGGATGGTGGGTGAGATTGGGAATGAGAAATTCCCACATTGCATACATGGGTGTGTTTATGGTTGCACTATGTGAATGGAGTTTCTCCGGATGACCATGAAAGGGTTTTGCATGGCCCGATAGGGCCAGTCTGTGTAGAGTAATGGGTGATAAACCCCAATAATGTCTAAATTAGCTGATTCCACTAGAAGTTTTATTAATCTACTGCTGGATAAAATAAATTCCAATATTTTACTAGTATAGAACATGAATTGTTTTCTAGTTTAAATGTTACATAAATAAGTTTTTTGTTCAAATAAATTTAAACCAGCAATATTATCATGTGAAAGATTATCTTAAACCTCCATTAACCATAATTATATCTTATCATCAATATCAATGTCATAGTAAGAATAAACTCAACAAAATATCTATCGACAATCTAGAAGCTCATGCTTTAGCAACACTCTCTATCAAAGAATGTTTAAAAATTAACGATGGTAGGATTTAATGCTATATAAAGCTATTTTATAATTAATTGGAATGCACCTTAATATTAGAACTGTGTTTCTGTAATATGTAGGTTTTTTTAGAGTGGATGAATCACAACACTATAAAATATATTTGGAATAATTTTAATGTGGTAGTAAATATCACTACACCACAAAAAACTGAGGGGTAAATGAATTATTTAGACATGTATACCTTGATATACAAAATTGGAATATTTTTTTTTGGGTTTCTCTTATTACATCCAAAAAATGTATTGTATAATAGAGATGAATTTCATGCATGAGATAATGGGATCACTTTGAAATGAATCTGAACACATAAAGGATGAATAAAAAATAATTCCTCAATTATTGACTATTATTTGATATAGAATGATAAGTAGGTGAAACTTGTTTAAACCTTTACATAAAAATGATATATTTGTATATTTGAGTTATATTTTACCCCAAATTCAATGTTACTCTATGAAAGAAAATGCGGGGATGGGTTCAACACACAATAATGAAAAAATTGATGAAACTATATTCCATTTTATACACAAGGTGTTGATTATATTATCATGTATGGAGATATATATAATTTTTTTTGTTAGTCTATATACTATATTTTTCTTATGAAAAAGAATGTAGTGATGGATGATGAAAAGAAGATAGCTTTTGATATGATTTGAGGATCATGTTGTCGATGTCTATTATGAATCATTTGTTTTATGATATAGTTTCTTGAACTAGACATTGTAATTTGAATAAAAATTCCCTTGGATGATTTATTATTGATAATAAAATGAATATTTTTCCATCGGTTAAAAAGGTTCTATATTTAGTGTTTTTCAAAAATAGATCAGATGGATCATCATAATCTGGTTAAAAAGAAGGAAATTACAATGTTTTATTGAATTGAATTTCAAAAAATGAATAAGGGAATGATACCTTATTTCTTCTATATAAGAATTTATTTATTTTATTATATTCAATATCACTTTATAGTGCCAAGATATCCCTTAGACTGTCCTTCTGCTAGTAGGAAAAATATCGAATGTGATGGAAAATTTAGAAATGAATTGTTGTCTTCATTATATGAAAATGATATTTAAAGATTAATGGGATACATAAATTCTATTTCTCTTTAGTATATACATCATAATATTTTTAAATGAAAAAATTGGAATTAATCCATGCTTTAGATTCATATAATTTTTTTGTAGATAGAAAAATATAATAAGTTAAATTATTTAATGAGTTATTTAGAAGGGTTCATGGGATTTCAAAATGAATCCAAGGGTTCATAGATATTCTTTATAACTCAATAGTTATAAATAAGTTAATGAGAATCTTTTTAGAAAAATATAATACCAAAATACCATCACTGCAATATAGTGACATTTATGAATTCATAATTGATGAACTTCATAAAACACTAATAAAATTTGAATGGAGAAGGGGAGTAAAAATGAAAATAAAACAAAAAAATAGATATTTACTTAAAATAATAAAAAATTGAAAAATAGAGGTGAATAGATTGAATAATGAAATGGAAATTTAAAAGGCTTTACTAAGATACATTCACAAATTTTAATATGCTCCGCTTATGGTAGAGGTATGTTTAAAGGTAAAATTCTATTTAAATGATTTAATTGTTGAATGGTTAGTCACTTCTATGAAAACTATCACTTGAATATTGGATAATAATATTATGACTATAGATCCTCTATAATTGTGGTCATTAATATTGAATATCCAAAAAAAAATCAGTCAAAGGGAAGGAATTATTTTTCAAATTTAACATCAATAATAATTTTTCGATAAATCGAAGAGGGTTTTTCTATTAAAGAAGAAAAAAATGATAATAGGAAAACATTATTAGGGGTCTACCAATGATTTTATATGGAACATGGAAAATAAAATAATTCATCATAAGATGATTCACAATACAACATTGGATATGATGTAGACTAAGTTTATACTACCAATGAATACACTATAATAATTGAAATAAAAGTGTTCTTGAAGGATATTGAAGGAATATGGAATTACAAAACTCAATTCAATGAAATTTTTGACTGAAAAAGTGAATACTAGTTTGTGATGGATACTTTTCTTAAAAAAATTAAGTAGGTGAATCTTGAAATTGACCTGAGATGAAAATTTATTGAAGGCGTGACTTCTATGGCTATTAATGGTAATAAAGAAAACCAGTAAAATGAGGAATAATAGATGAAACTAAGAAACAATTTTTTTATGTGTGAAATTAATGGGAATATACGAGAAGAAAGATAATTTAAAAAATGTTTAATTAAACTAATATCATTTATATGGACGGATGTGTTAATGAAAATAATAGTTTTAATCATCATCAGAGTAAATTAATGGATGAAAAAGCATTTAGTATAAGTGAATGCGTTGAGTTAGTCAATAATTATGATGGAATGGGAAAAATAACTCAAGGTTTGAAGAATAAGGATTTTAATAATCCTTCAAATTGATTCTATAAAATTCAGATACATTCTTTATAAAAAAACATAATTAAACACATACATCAAATAGTTGAAAATAGAGCATTAGAGCAACTTAATAAATCAAAAACATTCTTTCAGAAAATAAGGTTTCAAAGTTAATATTATTGTTGGAAAATATTTATTCACGAAAAAAACAATTATTTGACAAAATTTGTCTTTATGGATTGATTAATTGACATGACTCAAGTGAGAGATAATGAAATCAGATAAAAACTCAACATTATAAAAAATAAATTGAGAAGAATGTTTAAGAGAGTAAAAAATTTAAATTATTACAAGTTGTTTATAGATGATATGATTTGGAATTACATACATCATATGTGTATGTATTTCATTTATACTAGATCGGTTGAATTTATGCCAGCATCATAGAAATAAAAAAAATTAGAATCATATCAAATACTAAGAAAATATTATTGATGTGGAATTTAAAAACTAAAAATGTGAAATAATCTAGATCATGGATAATGGTTGTTCATTCCATGTGAAAGGAGATATTGGATAACTGAAGAATTTTATGAAGTGATAAGAATGAGCTGTAATATTTGGGAATGATGACTCTATATTAATAAAAGGAGCTAGAACAGAAAATATTTGGATGGTTTAAATTAGTATAGATAATTTCTTCATTGTTGAATGACTAAATCTCATCACATTGAATTTATAAAAACTCTATGATGATGTGAATGAATTATCTTTATTAAAAAGATTTTCTTATTTATCATACATAAATATGGGTTAGTTATATCAATGTGTTTAAGAATACCATGTTATTTATTTCATGTTATAGAATCAATGATAGATTTTTAAAGCCAATAGGTAAAAAATAATTTGTTTCATAGAAGTCATGGTAATTTTTGGAAAAAGGACATAATGAAAATTATCATAGAATAAGATATATAGAATATTCCTATAATGAATGTAGATACTTCCACAGTCTGTAAAACTTGTAAATTTGAAAAAATACTAAACAAAAACTAAAAAGGAATGAAATTAAAAGCTAAATACCTATTTAGAACATAAACTTAGATGTTTAAAAACATATGAAAATTTTGTAAAAGTGGAGACAAATATTTTATTGAATTTATATATGATTTCAAAATGATGACATACATCATGTCCCTGTCACATGAGTCACATGTCCTAGAATGGTTCAATGTTTTAGAAAACAATTAGAGATTCAAACCATATTATCCTTGAAGTTATTGATATTAGATAATTTTAGTAATAATTCAAACATATATTCAATAAATATCTTGAAAAACATGTTATCCAACATGGGTTCTGTACTCCGTAATAACCTCAATAGAACAACGATGATAAAAGGAAGAAAATATCCATGTTTATATGGAATAAAATATATTTTCATATAAAAACAACTGTAAATTCAAATAGTTATAGTCTATTAGGGGAATAATAATAATATATAATAAGTTTCACATAGGAAAAAAATCCTATATGAATCATAAAATGTTTTGGTTTATGAAAAATCCATATTTTTAATACTTTACAGTGTTTATGAGTCCATGCTAGATATTGATGAATGATATTATTGGAGGAAAATTTAATGCAAAACCCGATGATGGAAGTTTACATGGTTATAGAACAAATGGAAGTCCAAAAATATTTTATAAAAATAAATTGGAGGGAATTATTGATAGTGGTGATGTCCCAATTTTTCCGAATAAGGAAGTAATAAAAAATTATATCATTGTTGAGGATGTCATCAAATCTGAACTAGATTAAGAAATTATAGAATGAAAATAAATTCAAATAGATAATGTTGATTTAACCTACACCATTGTAAATGATGATAATAAAAAAACTAAAAGAGAAAACACCTGGTTAATAAAGAAATTAGATTTTTAAAATATTATCGGGGATCAAAATTATGTAGTATAAAACAAGAGAAGAATTATTGAAACCATCCATTCAAATTATATATCAAATATTTATCCTTAAATTGTTTAGGGATTTTTCGAGCATGAGGAACGTGTTCAGAATATGAATGAAGAAATATACTAGACTGAGAAAAATTAATCTTTGGAAGTTTTTCAAAGTCCTAGAGATAATAATGAAATTAGAACAATGTGTTTTTTCAGGAATAAAAAATGAAAAGGGAGAACTGGATAGAATCAATGAACTATTAGTTGAGAAATAGTGATCACAAATTGAAGGAATTTTCTTTGATTAAACCTTTTCTTTTACGATTAGAAATTAATCTATTATAATTTTCTTAAAAATATAATATTATAGGAGATTAAAAGTTTCTTAAATTGATATTATGTCAGAATTTCTAAATGGTTATCTTAATAAAGAAGTATAAATAGAAAACCCATGGGGTATCATGGACAATTAATATGAATTGGGTTATATAAGATGAGTATTGTTCTTTCTATTTTGAATAAATCTACAAGAGATTGGTATTTTATACTTTATGAATATCTGAGAAGCATGGAATTCAAGATGGTATAAGTTGACATCAATATAAATGTCAATCAAACGAACACTAAATCACTTTTTGTGATTTTTTATGTTTATTAAATTATTTTTACTAGCATTAAATAAATGCGGTGAAAATAATTTTCAACAGATATATAGGAGAGATTTGATTTATCAATTCTTGTTTCAGATAAATTTTTCTTGGGATTGGAAATTATATATGTAGGCGGTTATATTTTTAGATGGAAATTGAAATATGAAAATGATCTGTTAAGGAATTTTGACATAAAACAATGTAGTTCTGTGTCTACAACTATTAAATTGATAATATAAATGAGCTAGGATTGTGTAGGAAATGTAGTTAATGATAAAAAAATTTAATTTTAATTCCCAATTTAATTAACTTAACAATAACCATGCCTGATATTCTTTATTATATCACTCTTTCTACTATATAACCATCTAATCCTAAAGAATTATATTTCTTGGAATCAAAGGGAATTTGGAGATACTTCTAAAAACATAAAATTATATAGTAATGTATAAGAAGAAGAAATAAAAAGATTTATATGAGTTTATATATATTGATATGGAAGGATCTATTAATGATATAAAATTTACATATAGTATAGAATTTTTTGTTGGAAAAAGATGATAAACATTGAACTGAGTGAAACTAACAATAGTTACATTAATCTCAACTATGGTAGAATATATGGAAATATCACTGACATTTACTCAGATGATGTGGATATAGATAATTCTTAGAGATTGGAATATTGAATTTAAACATCCTATTATAATTTAATGTCATCCAAACACATTGAATATAGTTCAACATTCCATATCTAAACACATTGATATCATGTATCATTTTTTAAAAGATAATGTGGATAATGGTATCTTAAAAATAGAATATTGTCCTACTAGGTAACATTTTTTTGATATCCACACAAAAAAATACAATAATTTCTTTTGATAATATAAGGCCAAAAATGGGAGTGCATCCTAGTTCCCATCATTGAGGTATGTTTTTATTGGTGTTCTCTTCTATTAGATATTGTTTAAATTATTGAGGGGGTATCATTTAAATGGGTATAATTTTTTTCCACACTAATTGTAAACCATTTTATAATGTGTATTTTGAGTTATAAGAAATAATTATATAAATATTTTAAACTTCTAATTAATTACGAATAAAATTTATATCTTTAGATTAGTTTTTTTAAAGACATCATTGATGTCTGTATTGTTCACTCTTATTTTCTAAACTAGTCCTGATTTTTAGACATTTTTTTGATAAATTCACGACTCTTTAGTATTTCTAATTTATCAAATTTGTTCATTCACTTTGATTTTCATTTTAATTACGGGAGAAGTGATGGATGATGTATTGGAAAAAATACAAAGCAGGTATTTTTAAATCTATGTGAGGATGATATTGATTCTTTTTTTCCATTATATGTTTAAGTATGAAGATTGTTGAACTGTTAATAATGTTTAATGATAAGTGATACTTGTGTGTGGAGAAATCACATTCTCTACATAAATGAAGATGACTGAATTTCATTCTATTTTTATATGAAGAGAAAATTCAAATAACTAGAGATCCATGAAATAAACTACTATTACATGAAGAGATATTTAATGTTAAGGAGAGGGAAAAAATAGGTCAGCATGTATTTATATATTTTCATTATTTAATCCTTTAAAATAATGAATTACTGGTTTTATTATTTCAAACTCAATGATTACTATGTATTTTAGAGGTATTTATAAAAATTTTTAGCCATTGGGATCAATGGACACCTCGACCAGACATGTGGGACCTAGGGGGTAACCACATGGTAATGTTTCGACATGGCCACAATAGGCGGTAGGTGTGTGAGATTGATAATTCATAATTCCCACAGATCTTGCATGTCTGTCTATAAGGGTGCTCATTGTGCATGTAATTTGATGCGTGGATCATGAAAATATGTGTCCCTACCCGTGAGGGGTCGTGCATGTAGTGTTGTGGGTGTTGACCCCCACAACATGATCGAGATGTTTAGGGAATGGGGATGTTTATTAAGTGGTGGATGACTAAGATTATGGTTGATATGGGACAAGAAGTGCATAATAATTGTTCAGCCATTCCAATTTTATAGATATAATCTCTAATGTCAGAGATTTATAATACTCAGACTCCAATCACATGAATTATCCTTCTCAGCCTCAGATTACCCCTTACACAAACTCAACATCTTATTATATATCATAGATATAAGTATATAACCATAAGAACCATGGTGAATCTATAATATCAAACTATTTCATTACTCTATTCCATGGAGGTTTTAAATCAGCAATGGAATAGATTTCAAGATACATAGAGATACACTGTAATTATTGAGATTAAACTATAATAAGATAGTTGAGTATATAATGGTTCTAGAAAAATTGTGGGTGCTGCACCATGGAAGAATCACAATGATGTACAACTCACTTGGACGAATTATAGTGTTATAGTAAATATCACTTCACTACAATGAACTAGGGTAGAAATAGAAGTGTCGTTTGTGAGTATACTGTGATGTAGTCTGCTTGAAATGGATTTTTTAGGGCTTTTATCACATACACAAATACAAGAATTTTATAATGAGGTTTATTTTTGTGCATGATATAATGTGAACACATGCACATGAGTCTATGAACATGAAGGAATAATCGATGATGATGCCCTGATTCATGAAATTCATGTCATATGAAAGGATATGAAAGAAACCCATGATCAAATTATGAGTTCAAGATGATATATTTTTATCTTTTAAGGATTCTTTAAGCAGTATGAAATGTTGATCATGGGAAAAAAATGTGGAGAAAAGTTTTGCAACAAATAATATGAAAATTAATGAAACTATGTTGCACTCAGGGAATTGAAGACAAATTCATGTGTGGAGATATGAATGAAAATGTATTTCTAATTCCAAATATTGAAATTTTATGATGAATAAGAAGTCAACGAATAAAAAATTTAAGAAGATATAATTTGAGATCATGTGAAGGCTCATGTATTCGATGGTTGTTGTGAAACATTTATTATATATTGTAATTGTTATAAAGAAAAGTTTCAAAAAGTCTATGGTAATTCTATTTTATATTATCTTCATGAAAATAAATGGATATATATGTGTGTGTGGGGTAAAAAACCTGAAACTCGAATGAATTATACATTCTTAGTGGTGGTGAATATCATTAAAAAAGTTTTTGTGTTCATTTTTTTAATTTATCTATAAGTTTATTATAAGAATAACTATTGAATTTTAAGAGTTATGAAGGGACTTGTGAAAATATTTGAACACTAATTCACCCCCTCTCATTGTTCATCACAAAATAATTTATACATATTTATCAAAATGTTCTTATTACTATTCATAACAAAAATTTAATATGTATTTTATAATGGTATACTATGTTTTTGTTCATTTAGATTTGATGTTTCATGTATCATAAGATTTTGATTAAATTAAATCTCTTTGAAGAGAAATATATCAAAACATATTGGGTTGTAACATAGTTTATGTAACACCCCGAGATTTTATGAAAAATATTCTTTTTAATTTCATTAATGTCTTCTGTTGTACGATACACCAAAAGGAGCTTGCAAAACATGCATCCTTGACTTGACTTTCATTACACGCAATCATGACCTTCCTCGATAGCATGTTTAGTACGCAATAATGAGTTTCAGTAGACAACAATATGCTATTAAAATATTATTAAAACTAGCCGTTATGAATAGTAATAACAACTTTTTGAAATTTGGTAAATTTTATTTTTCAAAATGGACTTCATTTTTGGATTTGGAATATCGAAATTAGATTAGGGTAAAATTTTGGTACTTTTCGGATAACTTTCATATTCTGATGAATAGTAAAAATTACTAAATTTTAATTAAAAACAAAAATTTTTAATCGAAAAAATTAGTAGTGATAAATTATTAATTTTAGTGATTTTAATTTATATTTAGAATATATTTTTACAATTTAATACAATGTTGGTCATTGGATGTAATTTCACATTTAAACCAGACATAAACAAGTGTCAATATTTTGATAGTTATTATCTCTTAAGAACACACTATTTGTTTTGACGATGAGAATTAATTTTTAAATTAATTAATGAAACTAATATGTTTTGAATTTTGTAAAATAGACATCATTTTTCAATTCATAATATCAAATATATCTTAGGCCTAGTTTTTGGTATTTTTCTAGAAACTTTCATTTTTTGATGAATAATGAAACCACTAAGTGGTAGTTAAAAAAATGAATTTTTCATAAAACTTAATTTTACCACTTCTGTGAGTGGAATTTCAAAACTCCGAGAGACACGGTTGATTTCAGTAAGTAAAATGTGGTTCAATGAGATGAAAATAATTTTTGGTGAATAGTAACTTTTTACTTTTTTTTACCACAGTTAAAAGTAAATAGGGCAATTAAGGGTAAAAATGATATTATTATTACCCTAAAACATGTCCTAATTCTGTTGGATAAATTTAATTCGACCAAAAACAACCTTAGTAATAAAATATGACCATTTAGGCCCACTTGGATTAGATTAGGACATTATTATAAATTTATTTAAAGAAGGGGTAAAATAGTTAAAATCAATGTTTAATAAGTATATCATTTTTAATATAGGGTTATACATAAGATAAATTCGACTATAAATATTAATTATAAAGATAAAAAGATTTCCTACATAATGGTATTTTATTTGTAATTTTTAGACATTAAATAATTTAATTTATTTATGACACAAAGATGATGCAGTAATTATCTTATTAATGAAATATTGACATAATTGATGTTATAAATACCAAAATAAAGGTAATTTGAGACTTTTTATGAATTACACTAATTTTCTAGGTTAATATGACATGTTAGTATTGATTTAATTAACGTTTTTCGAACTAATCATTCTTTATGATTTTGAAACAAATCTATTACTAAATAGTGTCAAAAGTGACATAAAATAGTTTTTAAACAAATATTATATTATTAATTGTTATTTTATTCCTAAAAATATAAGGTTCGGCAAAATGACTTAGATAAGGTTATATATATTAATAATAAACAACTTGGGGTTCGTTTGGCTTCTTATAGTATGTTTATTAACGTTATAGTGTAAGAACACAAAAAGACACGATAAAAGTAAAATTATCTAACTTAATGTTAAATCTAAATGATAAGGTTAAAATAGGAACCTAAAATTGTCTAAATTCTATCGGATGAGAGGATTTCGACCCATCCACACATTATCTTCGAAATAAATCAATTTGGAGCTATTTAAAACTGAATTTGGCTTTATAATAAAATAATATTTTTAGTTATTCCAAAGGTGCCCCTCTCCTCCCTTATAAAAGGGAACCTCCTCCCTCTCTTCCACACACGACTTTGAGCCTTCAAGCTCGACCAAACCCTGCCAAATTCTCTTCTCCACTTCCCTAGAAAAATCCTAGAGGTCCTAGTCTTATTCAAAGACCAATTTTATTACCCTAAGTGGAGGACTCAAAGAAGCGCTTCAAAGAAGAGGTAATGTCCGTTACTGATTCTTTCAACTTTATTTATTCTTCCACTTCTTCTTCTTAGGTTTTTTAATTATGAAGTAATAACATCAGTATCACTCATATACTGATATGTTATTATAAGTATTAAACAACCCTATTTCACCATCTATCCATCCTACGGAAAACGAAATCACCGCGCGTGCGTACGTACGGAATACCGTCTCCACGCCGTGGTGTAATCTATTTTCCACCACCACCTAACATGGATGGGTATAATGGTGTACATAATAACTATATATGATAATTGTAAAGTGATATTGATTCTGAAATATTATACATACACTCCAATAAAATTCCACGATCATAAGAATGATATCATCGCTCGTGCGTACGTACGGACTACCGTCTCCACGACGCGATGAGATTCATTCTCCACATTAACCATTCATGAATGATTATAAAGTATATATAATAAGTAATAATGAAATATATGACATAATAATGATACTGTATTTATGTTTGTATATATGTATGTCTTCTACTTAATTCCATTCAACTCAATAAGGAAACGAAAACAGCGTTCATGCGTACGTACGACCTACCGTCTCCATGAACGGTGTATTTCTTTCCATTTACTGATCTATTATATATATGTATATTATGAATATATATTATATATAAATCATGTTTTATATTCTGTAATTAATTAATCATGACATAAGTAATCATATGAATAATTACAAGTCAAAACACGGACGACAAATGAAATGATTTTTCCCAAAACGCTCTTTAACATTGAATTTACAAAAGAACGGTTAATATAAAGACATAAGTGAACCATATATGATATCATAACAATGAGTATGATTCTGGAATAAGTCAATGAAATTATTTAAATCATTATACAGGAGGTTCGGACACTTACGAAGCAAATCAGACCTAAGGTAAGGGATAATTGTGCAAATCTCATTTTTATCCGAGATTACTTATTCATAAGTATTTACTGGGGTTATTGCTATTATCCATGTCCATGTTTTATAAAAGTGTATTCATGTATGTTTAATGTCCTTTTATACCCATTTTGACTTTTACCCCATGGTATGGAAGAATCATTCTTTTGTTTACCCTACGAGGTACTTTTTTAACTTTTCCGACAAAAGTACAAGAAGAATGTTTTTTAACTTATACGGCACGAGCAAATTCTTACAATTTTATAAAGACTTATTTTCATGATGATTCCTAAAAATATTTCATGACTATTTTCCACAAAATCTCTTTCTTTTAAAATAGCCTGACCTTTTGTGAAAAGAAATTGATTTTGAAGAAGAAAGGATATTTTCCTCAAGAATTCATTTCAAGTGTTTTATCAAAACCTTTTTCAATCTAAGATGAAATTATTTCATATGTGTATGTTTCAAGTATAAAGTCCCTATGATTTACATGGTTTCACTTTTCTTATTATGAAATTATATCCATTTATTTTATAAGGATTATGTGATTATGGGATGATGTTTATGAAACCCATTTTATTTATTGGGTTACTATAAATGATGTATGTTTATTTGGTGGCACAAGTAAGAATGATTTCATTATGAGATGGGTGGGACCTATATCTCCCTCCAATGCATTGGGAAATGATTTATATCTCATGAGATAGAAATGGCTGGAACGGCAAGTTAAACCGGTTCAGTAATACAGAACTGGAACGAGGAGTGAACTCGATTCAGAAAGGGACTTTGTCCACTAAGATGGTTTTGGAAGAAATGCCTTGGCTAATGTGGTAATAATATCATGTGCTTAATGGTTTCCACAATTACATGTTTTATTACCATTCTATTTTATTATTCTTAATGTTTCTTTATGATCTATGGCATACGTACTTCAATGTTTTGTGTCATTTCTCAAGCTTTTGATGTTTAAACATTATGTTCATGTTTTTAAGTTTAAATGTATATGGTATGTTTTATTTTATCCATTATTACCCTTACTGAGCATTTGAGCTCACCCATTTTATGTTTTCTTTTCCCCAGGATATAAAGAAAGGTTTTAGGTAAAAAAAGGAAGATCTTTATAGGAGATGTTGAAGATCTTTCACCACTATTAGAAGATTATATTCCGAGTTTCCAAACACACTAAACTATTATGGTCCTTATGTCTGTGTTTTTGTTATGTACTAAGTAGTCCGCAAAAGTAACGTAATGTCCATGTACGTTAAGCTTCGGGTCTCTACAGTTGGTATCAGAGGAAAAGTTTAGTCAACCTTTGGAAACTAGGATGCGAAAACGTTTGTGAGATCCCTAGAGATATTTCTAAGGTATGTCTAGGGATGTCCCTAAGGATAAGTATATGTATAGGATATAGTCCTAGAACTATGGTAACGATATTAGATTAAACCAAAGATGTTAGATATTGAAGTTACTCTCCCTTTATTATGATTTTTTCTTCTCACACTATTCTTTTTGGGTTTTAGAAAATGGCTGGAAACAAGATGATTCACGATAATGGAGGATATGATGGACAATGGAATGATATTCTTCATGAGAAACCAAATGAAATGGGATTTGGAAGTCCAAAGATAATTATTATGCCGAATCAGAAATCTCATAATATGATCAATAAAGTAAAATTTGGTAAGTTTCCTGACTCGGCTAATAAGAGAAAGATGGAGTTTCATGATGATCATAGAGGAAAGAAAGTTCAATTTCCCCTATGTAAATCATGTGGGAAGAGGCATCAAGGAGAATGTTTCAATGGAACTGGAAGATGCTTTGGTGTGGAAAATAATGACACAAAGCCAGTAAGTGCAAAGGAAAAGGTTCAGTTAACACTAGGGATGAGGATAATGGTATTGCTATGACATCAACAAAGGTTAAATGTTTTAAATGTGGAATGTACGGGCATTATGCAAACCAATGCCCTAAGGGAAAGTCTCATGAAGAGAATCAGTATGGTCGTATGGGTAGTATTTATGTTGATGATGATGAAGAGACTAAAAATGATATGTGAGATGAAAGAATTGTTGAAGCTCGGTCAATGGTTTAAGAATGTAGTGGAATTATTACATGTTTGTCATGTGTAATATTGTATAAGTAATATCATGGTACTATGGAATAAAGAGACATCTATGTATTGTTACACTGTTGTCTTTCCTTGAGTTTTGAAAGTGTATGATTAATAGTACCAGTATCCATGAAAGGTTATTCAGATATTTTTGGAATGTAGATTATATGCGTATAATGAAGGGATAAGGAGAAAATTAAATGTTTGATAGTATTCATGAGCTCATGACTGATATAAGGAGAAGGTTATATCATGGTTTAAATATATAGAATTTTTGGATTTTGGTATGTGGAAAGAGTTAACTTTTGACAGCATTCATGTTTTCACTAAGGTTTAATGGGTATTCATTTTTCAAGAGAGTACATGATTAAGGTATTCACATGATTGGAATGTGACCAAAAAAATATATGGCGGATAAATGATGGTATTCACATGCTTGGTTGATGACATTTCAAGTAATCGTTTTCTTTATACTATGATCTTGGACCGAAGTATTTTAGATAAGCCTAAAGATTGGAATGGATTATGTTGGACATAAGTTAGTATTGTTTAAGGATAGAACTTTTTTTTTGATATTATTTATTTGATGTTATAGTAATTTATTTTTAGAAAAAGGACAACCTGCAGGATGGGCAACAACCCCTCGCATCGGACAAGGCTGTGGGAATCGAACCCACAACTGAAGTGCGACTGGCCTTTATCGCCTACCACTGGCCTACAGGAAGTCCCTGTTTAGTAGAAACTAGTTTTATTATATTAAGCAGTATGATATATGAAGTATAAGTCCATTTTAGGAACCATATATGATTAATCTCACTATAGATGGACTTATGTATTTTTGATAACTTTTATAACCTTTTGTTTGAGACAGATGTAATGACCCATCATTCTATCACATGATCTGCTAACACGTCATGAATAACAAATTCAACTTCATTTCATTAAGGGATGAAGTGGAAATTGTTCAATTAATGAACAACAGTGAGATTGTACCAAAATCATGTAAGTATTTCTTTTAATTCATCAACTTTAGGGAAATGTTCTTGAAAACCAAAAATGTAGTCCTAATACCCTTATATCCGATGAATCAGATGGTACCTTAGATCATCACAAATCTATGGATTTGTGATTACTGGCTTTTCCATAGCCATGTTCTCTACAACTCTCCATCAGAACATGATGGTTAGATTTCTCTTCCATATCTATATTTTCATCTATGTGGAAACCTAGTGATTAGTTTATTTGGGTAACCGTTACGTTTCATACTTTTGTTTTTAAAGATTGGTTTTGGTATTCCTTTTTACGATGTGGGTTTCTATTAAAGAATCTTTCTAGGAGTAAACCATTTTTAACCCTGAAAAATTTTGAGGGAGAAATTCATTTTAAGGGGGGTAGAATGTAACCCCCCGAGATTTTATGAAAAATATTCTTTTTTAATTTCATTAATGTCTTGTGTTGTACGCTACACCAAAAGGATCTTGCACAACATACATCCTTGACTTGCCTTGCATTACACGCAATCACGACCTTCCTCAATAGCGTGTGTAGTACGCAATAATGAGTTTCAGTAATCAACAATATGCTATTAAAATATTATTAAAACTAGCCGTTATGAATAGTAATAACCACTTTTTGAAATTTGGTAATTTTTTTTTCAAAATGGACTTCATTTTTGGATTCGGAATATCGAAATTAGCTTAGGGTAAAATTTTGGTACTTTTCGGATAACTTTCATATTCTGATGAATAGTGAAAATTACTAAATTTTAATTAAAAACAACTTTTTTTAATAGAAATAATTAATAGTGATAAATTATTAATTTGTGTGGTTTTAAAGTATATTTAGAATATATTTTTACAATTTAATACAATTTTGGTCATTGGATGTAATTTCACATTTAAACCAGACATAAACAAGTGTCAATCTTTTGATAGTTATTATCTCTTAAGAACACGCTATTTGTTTTGACGATGGGAATTAATTTTTAAATTAATTAATGCAACTGATATGTTTTGAATTTGGTAAAATATACATCATTTTTGAATTCATAATATCAAATATAGCTTAGGCCTAGTTTTTGGTATTTTTTCTGGAAACTTTCATTATTTGATGAATAGTGAAACCACTAAGTGGTAGTTAAAAAAAATGAATTTTTCATAAAACATAATTTTACCACTTCTGTGAGTGGAATTTCAAAGAGATGAGAGACACGGTTGATGTCAGTAAGTAAAATGTGGTTCAATGAGATGAAAATAATTTTTGGTGAATAGTAACTTTTTACTTTTTTTACCACGGTTAAAAGTAAATAGGGTAATTAAGGGTAAAATTGATATTATTATTACCCTAACACATGAACTAATTCTATTGGATAAGTGTAATTCGACAAAAAACAACCTTAGGAATAAAATATGACCATTTAGGCCCACTTGGATTAGATTAGGACATTTATTATTAATTTATTTAAATAAGGGTTAAAATAGTTAAAATAAAAGTTTAATAAGTATATCATTTTTAATATAGGGTTATAAATAAGATAAATTCGACTATAAATATTCATTAGAAATCTAAAAAGATTTCCTATATAATTGTATTTTATTTGTAATTTTTAGACCTTAAATAATTTAATTTATTTATGACACAAAGATGATGCAGTAATTATCTTATTAATGAAATATTGACATAATTGATCTTATAAATACCAAAATAAATGTAATTTGAGACTTTTTATGAATTCCACTAATTTTATAGGTTAATATGACATGTTAGTATTGATTTAATTAACTTTTTTCGAACTACTCATTCTTTTATGAGTTTGAAAAAAATCAATTACTAAATAGTGTAAAAATTGACATAAAATAGTTTTTAAAAAAATATTATATTATTAATTGTTATTTTATTCCTAAAAATATATGGATCGGCCAAATGACTTATATAAGGTTATATATATTAATAATAAATAACTTGGGGTTCGTTTGTCTTCTTATAGTAAGTTTATTAACTTTATAGTGTTAGAACACAAAAGACACGGTAAAAGTAAAATTATCTAACTTAATGTTAAATCTAAATGATAAGGTTAAAATAGGACCCTAAACTTGTCTAAATTATATTGTATGAAAGGATTTAGACCCCTCCCCACCTTATCTTTGAAATAAATCAATTTTGATCTATTTAAAACCGAATTTGTCTTTATAATAAAATAATATTTTTAGTTATTCCAAATGTGCACCTCTCCTCCCTTATAAAAGGGCACCTCCTCCCTCTCTTCCTCACACGACTTTGAGCCTTCAAGCTCGGCAAACCCCTGCCAAATTTTCTTCTCCACTTCCCTAGAAAAATAATAGAGGTCCTGGTCTTCTTCAAAGACCAATTTTAGTACCCTAAGAGGAGGACTCAAGGAGGCGCTTCAAAGAAGAGGTAATGTCCGTTATCGATTCTTTCAACTTTATTTCTTCTTCCACTTCTTCTTCTTAGGTTGTTTCATTATGAAGTAATAACATCAGTATCACTCATATACTGATATGTTATTATAAGTATTAAACAACCCAATTTCACCATCTATCCATCCTACAGAAAACGAAATCACCGCGCGTGCGTACGTACGGAATACCGTCTCCACACCGTGGTGTAATCTATTTTCCACCACCACCATACTTGGATGGGTATAATGGTGTAAATAATAACTATATATGATTATTGTAATGTGATATTGATTCTGAAATAGTATACATACACTCCAATACAATTCCACGATCATGGGAATGATATCATCGCTCATGCGTACGTACTGACTGCCGTCTCCACGACGCGATGAGATTCATTCTCCACATTAACCATTCATGAATGATTATAAAGTATATATAATAAGTAATAATGAAATATATGACATAATAATGATACTAGATTTATGTGTATGTATATGTATGTCGTCTACTTAATTCCATTCAACTCAATAAGGAAACGAAAACAGCGTTCACGCGTACGTACGGCCTACCGTCTCCATGAACGTTGTATTTCTTTCCATTTACTGATCTATTATATATATGTATATTCTGAATATATATTATATATAAATCATGTTTTATATTCTGTAATTAAGTAATCATGATCTATGTAATCATATGAATAATTACAAGTCAAAACACGGATGATAAATGAAACGATTTTACCCAAAACGCTCTTTAACATGGAATTTACAAAAGAACAGTTAATATAAAGTCATAAGTGAACCATATATGATATCATAACAATGAGTAGGATTCTGGAATAAGTCAATGACATTATTAAAATCATTATACAGGAGGTTCAGACACTTACGAAGCAAATCAGACCTAAGTTAAGGGATAATTGTGCAAATCTCATTTTTATCCGAGATTACTTATTCAAAAGTATTTATTGGGGTTATTGCAATAATAAAAGTCCCTATTTTAAAAAAGTGTATTCATGTATGTTTAAATTCCTTTTATACCCATTTTTACTTTTACCCCATGGTATGGAAGGAATCATTCTTTTGTTTACCCTACGAGGTACTTTTTTAACTTTTCCGACAAAAGTAAAAGAAGAATGTTTTTTAACTTATACGGAACAAACATATTCTTACAGTTTTATAAAGACTTATTTTCATGATTCTTCCTAAAAAGATTTCATGACAATTTTCAAAAAAATCTCTTTCTTTTAAAATAGCCTGACGTTTTGTGAAATGAAATTGATTTTGAAGAAGAAAGGATATTTTCCTCAAGAATTCATTTCAAGTGTTTTATCAAAACCTTTTTCCATCTAAGATGAAATTATTTCATATGTGTATGTTTCAAGTATAAAGTCTCTATGATTTACATGGTTTCAATATTCTTATTATGAAATGATATCCATTTGTTTTATATGGATTATGTGATTATGGGATGATGTTTATGAAACCCATTTTATTTATTGGGTTACTATGAATGATGTATGTTTATTTTGTGGCACAAGTAAGAATGATTTCATTATGATATGGGTGGGACCTATATCTCTCTCCAATGCATTGGGAAATGATTTATATCTCATGAGATAGACATGGCTGGAATGAAAAGTTAAACCGGTTCAGTAATACAGGACTAGAACGAGGAGTGAACTCGATTCAGAAAGGGACTTTGTCCACTAAGATGGTCTTGGAAGCAATGCCTTGGATAATGTGGAAATCATATCATGTGCTTAATGGTTGCCACAATTACATGTTTTATTCCCATTCTATTTTAATATTCTTAATGTTTCTTTATGATCTATGGCTTACGTACTTCCATGTTTTGTGTCATTTATCAAGCTTTTGATGTTTAAACATTATGTTCATGTTTTTAAGTTTAAATGTATATGGTATGTTTTATTTTATCCATGCTTACCCTTACTGAGAATTTGAGCTCACCCTTTGTATGTTTTCTTTTCCCCAGGATATAAAGAAAGGTTTTAGGTAAAAAAAGGAAGATCTTTATGGGAGATGTTGAAGATCTTTCACCACTATTAGAAGATTATATTCCGAGTTTCCAAAGACACTAAACTATTACAGTCCTTGTGTCTGTGTTTTTGTTATGTACTAAGTATTCCACAAAAGTAATGTAATGTCCATGTACGTTAAGATTCAGGTCTCTACATTTTATTTTGTTCATCCTTTGAAACTAATAAACTAATTATTGGATTCAATAGGAGTGTATAAAGATAGTTAAAAAGTTAGTGAAAACTATAAGTTCTTCTCCTTAAACGAGGAAACATGAGATAAATGACTTTCACAAGGTTTCCACACAATTTTTCAAATGGCCAGATGGGTGACTATGTAGCTCTAGAATCATTCAGGTAATAAACCCAGGTAGAATATGAGAACATGGTAACTCATATGATTTATTTATCACATAGATATGGAAACTCTAGAGCATTAATTTGACCATTACTAGCTCAAAAACCTCTCCAACACTCAAGAATAACACAACTGAAGTTTTATTATTCTCTTTAAGGAAAAGGAGTGTCGTATGGATATCCTATACATACAAAAAATCACATCTACTAATAAAATATTAGAGCATCATGATGCTACTTCCTCAGTTGATACTCCATCAATGAAAGAAGACAAAGTGAATCTCTAACCATACGTTACCTTCACAGAAATATCAGGAAATATCTCCAGCGGTTTTCTTAACCTTCATAAGAAAATCAAGAATATGATCCATTGGTAGGTTCTTAAAATCTTCAAACCTCAATGAAATGCAATGAAGATAGATAATACCTAGACATAGATATCTAAAAAAACTTCTTCAATGAATCAACTAACCTCAATCCACATATATACTATGATGTGAATTTTGATGACTCCCTCTCATGGTGATCTAATATAAGACAACATCTACTCAAAATACCCTTCCTTTCCTAGTACCTTATGATATGTCTGTATCATAAATAAGGTAACCATGAATTTTATCTCTAGGAAACAAACCCCATGAAATTTCACTCTTTATCCTCCTCATTTAGCATTGGGACTAAAGCACATCATAGAAGTTTCTTGAAATGGATACTAAAATCATATATGCTATAACTCCATTATTTCAGGTTAAGAATATATTTATAGATTAATTCCTTTGAGTTCAATGAAATAGAATCATCTAGAAATGTTTCTCCAACCATGTCCCATGAAATTTATGATTCTCTACTTCCCATAAGACTAAGAAATTGAACATCCTGGATTCCACATGCCACATCATCACTCTCAAAGAAACCATATACTCATTTGGATTGTGAATTGAATTAAAGGTTATCTCTACACTCTCAAAATAGCCTACTATAATTCTATCTGAAATAGATGCCTTATAAAACTATAGTATTTTGAACTAAAAATCTCAGAGTGTCCTCCTATAATTGACAACGTTTTTAACCTCGACTATGTGGTGGTATATTAGAGCATAAAACTAAACATTTTTTACATAGACCTAATTAGGACATCAATATGGAGATATTAATAAAAAATTATAAATATTTAAAAACTAACAAACTCAAAAATGGAGTAATTATGATTAATTAATTATGGTGTAACCTAATCCAAAGGTCTACCTTTTTCCATTATTGTTAACAACAATAATTATGTGTTATATATTACTAGTTATCTACCCTAAAACAAATATAAAAATGCATATTAGGATTAGTTAAGATTATTCTCCTCACTTTTGATCACATGGGGCCCAAAATACCCATTTACCGGATGATATATGATGTTTACATTACTTACTAGGATAATATAAAACTACTACACTACCAGTCCCTCCTATCCCCACCTGTTTGTACCTCTAAAATCTATCATATCCCTCAACCATTCTTTTATACCACTATGTCTTGAAACCTTCCCCCAAAGGTACCCCTAATTGGATAGAAATGACAGAAGGGGGATAATATTTCTTAAGCCTGCCTACAATAGTTTAGAGGTTAATAAAATGAACTATGGTTATAACATATACATAATTGGGAGGAATTACCCTTTACAAATAATTTGAGACAAAAGAGATATTTTAAAACCACCATATAAATCATTTGTATACAAAATTAAACAAGGATGAAAAAACATGCATGGATTGTAATAAAACTAAACAACAAAATAAGAAAACACAATTACCAAAAAAAAATGATCATTAGTGTCCATGAATCCTAAATATGTCCAAAATGATGAAACATGACAGTAATATCCATCTCGATGACCAGAAAACTCTTACATAACAAAAAAAAAGAACAATTCATACAAATGTATACTGATAATATTCTATATACTTAAAAGGATCCACCATATAGACTTTAGTGAGAAAGATAAAGAAATAATACTAAATTGTAGTTGATAAACAAATGAATCTAATTCATCACTTGATCTGGTATACTATATTCTAAGATCACCATTTATCGATCACCGAGTATCTCAAAAAAGTAATAATATTATATAAAATAAAATATAAGATTAATGGTACCCCAATTCAACGTCACATAAAATTTTCTACTCAACCCAAAACATTTCACATTTTGAACCATCTATCTCAAATAAAAAAACACTCAAAAAAGGGAAACTAAAACATATCATACACCTCTAGAAAAAATAATCACATAATTAATATCACCATCTATAGTTTGGAAACTATTATTTTACTATGATACACATTATAACATATGTTGTGTATTATATCTCAATTCATCACATCTCATAAAAAACATAAATATAATAATCATTAGGATACTATATCAGGAGTTAAATGAGTATAAAATAACAAAATTCTATTATACCTCTCTATGAAAATATATGGGAAAGATAAAAATCTTGAACAACAATACATATTAATACAAGTGATGAGATTTGGGAGAGGGGAAAGTAAACCATCCATCATCACTATCCATAATATTAGGGAAAAAATCCCATATATTTCACTTGTGTTTGTTTCCCTACTAAAATGGATTGAGTATCTTATGAAATATCATAGCATGAATAATTTATATATATATCAAAGACAACACTATGGGGAACTACTTATCGTCAACCTTAGGAGTAGATATCTCCTTTTTTACACTCAATTTCCATCAATAAGGACTAGATATCATATAAGAACACAACCATTTAAATATTAATTCATTTAATTCATTTTATTAAACATTTAACATTTTTATAATTTAACATTTTAAACCTATACCACAAGGAATAAAAAAACACTTACAAGGTTCCTAAAGATCTATAATCATTAGGAATATTCATTGAACCTCTAACCCCAAGGGTTAGAAAATATATTAACATTATCATTAAATCATTTCATGTAATAAAGTGATCATCCCATTATACCTCATAAAATACATAAATTCTACACATACAGATGTGTTAACAAGTGGGGAAAGGAATGAAGAATCCATAATATATGCCATCCATTCATTAAATAAGATTTTTTATTAATAAATAATTAATGAATTTGAAAAAAAAACTATGGTAAATCTAATATTCATCCCACTCTATCATCCTTGGAGACATCTATGACACAAAAATGTACATCAATATATATCCAACCATAATCATAATTTTCATCTACAAAAAACAAGGGAATCCACCACTCTCTTACAAAACCATAAAACCTCATTGGATCACATCAAATCATATTTAAAATCTCTAAAACAAGAGAAATTAAACATTACATCAAGAAAAATTGAAAAGGCCATAGTGAAAAAACATTCACCATGATAAAATGATTTTAACAATTGAAAAAACTAAATCATGAGGCAATAAACCATATCCTAGTATCCAATGTCAATTCCACATTAAAGAAATATAGAGGGGTCTATGACATAGATCCTATAAATTAGGAGAAGGAACATGACCCAATTGAACTAGTTTCGGCATAATTATAAAGAAAAAGAATATGAATACCTGAAAATCATCAATACATCATGAAGACCCAAAAATAAATAATATCATTAATGCAAGGGTTCCATATTTCATTCTACCCCCACCCACAATGCTTCAGTATTGAAACTTGTAGAACTACCCAAACCTCCTGTATCCATCTTCTATAGTGCATCTATTAATCAAGTACACAACCTCATATTATAGTTGTAATCCATAGTGTAACATTTATCTCTATTCCAAAATCCTATAATTAAGTTGAAAATTCAACCTAACTCACCTTCTTGCTCCTCTAGGACTCCTCTTGAAATCTCTAAATCCTAAAGAATGAAAAGTAGGGGGAAAAATTGATATGGACACCTTCCTTTCTTCTTTATTTAAATAATCACTCATAAGAATATAATGTTGTCAAGAATAATTTAGAACTTCTATAAATGATATTTTATCTTCAATGAACATATTATTCGTTTCCAAACTTTTTTACATTATTTGATTAAAATAAAAAATTTAATATTTATTATGATCTTCCTACATTTCTTTTATACATTTCATTAGAATTTGTTTCTATCAATTTTACTAATGTGGGTTCTAATAATGTTATTCAAAAATATAACAAATGTTTTACTTTCAAGAATTTATATTTTATCTTCCACTACAATATTTTTTAAATATACACTATTTCCTTTAAAATATACATTCAAGGGTTTCATTTAAATTGGTTTTTTTAAATTTCATGTCTCTTTTCTGAAGATTTCACTAATTATAACTAGAAAACTTTTATTTTTAAAATAATCGTGAAAATTATTTAGGAAATTTGTTTTTATGATGTTAATTTATTTTTTCTCTCTCTATCGAAAAGAACTAAACAATATTGTGTTATTTTTCATGAATAAAACACATCATTTTCTTATGATAAAAATATTTTTTGGTGATTTAATTTATTAGAATCAATGAATCTCTTTTTTTATATATTATTTTATGTGATAAAAATTGGAAATATTGAAAACCCATTTTCTTCTAATGATTTTTTTAATGATTTTATACATGAATATTTTTTGGGGATCACAGATACATGTAGATTATCGTCATTTGATCATAAGGTTACTATATAAATATATAATTGATTAGTTATGGTTTTATATCTCATGAGATACTTATTTTAAATTAGTTTTAATGCTCTCTATATTATGGTAATTGTGTAGTAATGTCTCGAACACTATGGTATAGAAATATAGTAGTGATAACTTATCCACTAGGTTATGGGAATTACATAGGGATTGTTTCTTCACTATGTTATAAGTAAAAAGTAGTTATCCATACTATATTTTTATTTTATTTCTTATTCTAATTATAAAACAACATTTATATGATAAATTCTTGTGTTTTTATCTAAGGATCAAATTTATGGTATGTTGTTTCAACACTCTTATAACATGATATATTTTTTGAAATTTGAGGACATGTATCACCCTATTGTGCAGTATAGAAAAATATTATTTATAAAATACCTTCCATGTTTTCTCATATCCTTATGATATGACCTATTAGTAACTCATGGATAATTCTTTCCTTATATGAGTATTTTATGTCATACTATCTTATGTTTCCATTTTCCAAAAAAATTACATAAATTAATATGTGTTAAAGGAAGTCGTATGTAGAGATTATTTGAGAGATATTTAATCAATTATGTGAACTAATGTTTTTATGTATCTTTTTTACAAAGACACCAAACCATTAGGTTCTAAGATTGTTCATTTATTTATGAGATATAATGTCTATGTTATATAAATGATGTGAAATATTTGAATGTCCAACATGGATCCAAAATATTTTTAACAATTAATATTTTTAAAGATTATTTTTATATCCTTGATTATAGAAGTGTGCATCTCGGACATCTAATCTAGGATTAATGTAGGGTTTCGTTATATTTTGGGATTAGTACTAGATAATATTAGTTAAAACACATGTAATATGGGGAAATATAAGAAAAAATCCGAATACAATAGTAATATATAGATTGCATGTCCTCTTTTAAATTCATACCTTTCTAGATATAAACACGTGGATACATTTCCTAGTATAGATGATCCTTGGGGTAATAATCTTTGAAAATATCTGGCTGTATATTAACATGATCATCACTCATTGAACAACATGTATCCCTAATGGGACACCGAGTTTGATACTCTAGAGGGATATAATTTGATTGAATTATATGTTATTTATGAAGTATTTATATGGAGATCCACGATATAAAATATTCCAGGTAATGTTAGAGAAACTATTAAAAATAAAAAAATTAATAAAAATGATTGAATCCCATAAATGCATAAAAATGGTCTAGGAATTATCAACTATGAAACTATTTCATTATTTATCAATGATTTTAGTAGGGGTTTTGATAACTATTTTTTGTTATAGTATTTTATTGGACAATGTATTATAAAAATGACATTTAAATGTTATTTTTCTATAAAATACTACGCATTATGACCAAATGTTGATAAATATTTTCTTAAATAGTTTCAATATATTCTAATTTTTAATGATAAGAATAGTTTCAAAGTATTATAGAAGTTATAAAGGATGATATCCCAATAAAATTATATATATTTTTTATTTTATATATTTTAGGTAACCATAGATATTTTTATTTGTGATTCATAATTATAATTGTAAGGATAAAATCTATTTTGTGGGGGAATGAAACACCTTGAGATATTAATTTTAATTTTCCTATAAATATATACTATTTTGAATAGATTGATTCACATGTAATACCAAAGTAAAATGAACCGAAATTTTTTATTCAAACAAAAAATTTCAAAAAGAGTATATAAAACCATGTATTACATACCATAGTTGATTACATCCATTAATTAGAAATAAATTAAATGGATAAAAAATAAAATTGAATAATATTTTTAAGACTATGATATTAGAGGGATCATCTGTACCCTAGATATTCACTATTATAACTAATAAACCTATAACAAGAATGATAATACTGAAATGATAAATAATTAGAGAGAATTCTTAATAAAAATGGGAAATATGGATTAATAATTGAGAATGGATGAGTTATTTTAGAAATTATTTATATTGGAATTACAAATTAGCATTATAAATATAATCATTATAAGGATAAACATTATAAATATAATCATTTCATATATGGAAGTTTGATATACAAATATCTAATGGGTATCATTACTTTATATATTCATAGTAACAAGTTTAAATATATATTATACGAATAAAAAATAATTAAAACGAAATTATAATATTTAAATAAATTATAACTTTATTAAAATAATTTTATGCATTAAAAATGATTTTATTAAATAATTATATAATAAAATTTATAGAAATATTTTTTATGATCATGGAATCCAAAAACACAAAACTGATTGTTATATTCAACTATTGGCACATAATAGAATAGTTGATGTAGGATCGAATAGCTTAAGAATCATGGAAAACCAGAAACAATCACATACACATGAACACACACACACACACACACAGATATATATTACTTTTTACCAAATATGATACAATATAAATAAATTGCAATATCATTGTTATACCTTCCATCATATCCATAAAATATAAAAATTATACACCTTTATGTTTTTTAGTAAAGGAAAAAAATATGTGTGTTCTCATATTCTTAGTAAGGAGTAGAATTCAATGGATGCTATCACAACATATAGGTAGTAATTGATATAGCTAGAATAATTGGATAACATGAAACCATAATAAAATGAAAATAAGGCAATTATATATCTATGAACATTATTGAAATCCAGATTAATATTAATCTTTTATCTCATACAGAATGAATGTATAATATTTGAACTCCATAAATTCTCACAAGGCCTTATTCTAAGAAACTATTATGTTATGGGAAGAGTTATACACTAAAACCCAACCTATTTTTTCTCATGAGATATATCAATTCATCAAGGGGTTATATAATTTCGGGTCTATACACCACATAATTATGTATGTTACATTCACCATAATAGTCATCAAGACCTTCCATAACATTCCCTAAGTAACCTATTATTTAATAAAATCTATCTAATTATATATTGATTAATAAAAATATAAAATAATATCCCATTCAGAAGAATATTTTTTATACCAAGGATAACATCTTGTTTTCAACTTAGATATTGTGAGGTTTCATCGAAGTCACATAAAGTACCCTTATCAATCAAATTTAGTTGTGATAGAACATTTATGGTGTTTTTATCCATGGAATATTTTAATTTGGTTCAATAGTAATCATTTATTGGATACTAAATAAATGTTAAGAAAAATTGTTCATCATTTTTCATAAAGAACATGTGAATATTCAAACTCATATCCCCTTGAAAGTGTCTTTAATGATTGCATTATTAGAGCCACTAACCATGAATCAATGAGATGTATGAGTCTACACACAAGAAACCCTTTTTAGGGTGATTATCTATAGGTGCATCTTTTATATAATTCTATCAAATTTCCAACATCCTGATAGGTATGTATTTTATAAAAAATTATACACACTTTGAATATACCAAATCACCGAATGTTTTTTACAACATTTAAAAGATGTAGTTTTAAAATGGTTTTAAAAACACATGAATCATAAAAATATGAGGGTGGTATAATAATAGAGTCATGAAAATAATTTAAATTTCATGGATAATATATTAAATTTCGTCCTTGGTAATGTATTGACCATAAAAAAGGAAATAATTTGTGAATATTACATGGGTCCCATTGAATGAAAATTTTGATTGAAGGACCCCCATATGGCTAGGTAAAATTTCAGTTATAACCCATTGAAAGAGAGGGATTAAAATTTATCTTCAAATACCTTAATAAATTTATTTATTCATATTACATATCAAATAGTTAGTATACTAATAACATAATTAAAATTAAGTTCATAATAAAACACTTTTCCAAAAGAGATATATTTTAGATGTAAAACCCTTACCACAAATCTTAACATCCAATGATATACATTATCCTATGACATTATAAATATTTATATGTTTATCAAATAATTAAAAACCATAATAAAATCCATTTTCATCTAAAATATTTTGAAAATATTCATTATCTTTATGAAAACATGATAATTTTTACATTAGGTGTTCATAGTATTGATTATATGTATATGTGTTCTAATATAGATTTATGTTTTCACTCTCACTCTAAAGTTCACCATTACTTGTTCATTAATGTTAATTTTAATAATTACTTATAATTAATTATTTTTTTAAAATTTATTCAAGGATGTTTTATTATTTTTCTATGAATATGAAATCAATAACTTCTATGGTCTTATGATTCTTTTGATAGAAGGGTGTTTTATTAATTTGTAATGAAAATATTGATATATTTTTTCCTAAATAAAACGTTATCAATATTTAAATATATATATATATATATTATAATATAAACATAATTATGTCATATACAATTTATCATATGATTTTTTAGTGTTGTTCTTGTATGAAGTTAAACCAACCCAAACAAGAGCACAACCCAATTTAAAGAAAAATTATGAGGTTAGTTTGTTGTAATACCATTATACAATAAGAATAATGAAATTATTTTGTGTTTATCAGTGTGATATATCTTAATTCTAATTAATTTTAGGAATAATGAATGAATATTAAAATATTAATCAATTTGAATAAATGATTAACACCTTGGTATACTTATTTTAAATGATTAATTAATGATGATAATTATTTGATATTATCATTAATAGGTTCTATAATATTTCATATCAAAACTATATTGATAAAATAAAAAATATTTATCCATTAATCTTATCCTTTGATATGGACTTTTGTGGTGGTGATGGAAAATGAAACATGTTGTGTCAATTGAGGTTACAGTCTCCTCATCGCTCGAATAACTGTGTCATTTCTAATAAGGAAAAGGGGAAAGGTTGTTATTATTTATTTCCAAAATACAGCTTCTTTTTTTAAAATTTTAAATAATAAATTATTTATTTTATTTTTGGGCAATGAATATGAAATTTAATGATAGAAGGAAAATATATAAGATAAAATATTTATAGGTAGTTTGAGGTCTTTTGGTTTCCCTTGGAGGATTATTTGGAACGAAAGAGCTTATGATAATCTACTGTGATCAGATGTTTATTGGAAAGAAATGGTATGATATCGTAACAAAATAATTCATCTTTTTTAAAATAAATATTTAGAGTTAAATTTAATGGCTGGTGAGAGTCCTATTTATACGTGATGAGAATTAATTTTTTCAAAATATTTCACTATAATAAAATGTGAGCACATGACAAAATTGTAATTTGGAACAAAAAATTGGAATTAATCACGATTCGTGTGAGGTAAGTTTGATTATATCTCAACCACTTAATTTTATACATGTTTTTATCAGGTTTTAATCTCTTTTCCCACCTTCAATTATTACATTTATCATTTTAGCTTTTACCACTATAACTAGTTTTTACTAAAGGATATATAATATTTTTTCCTAAAAATAAATTTTCTCATATTTGATAATTTGGACCAAATAATGTTCAATATTAAATCCATTTTGTATTGAATTTATATAATCATTAAAATTTTATTTTAGTATATTAAATTTATAATATATTAAAACTTTTTTGGGTAAAATATTACATGAATTATAAAATATTGATCATTGTATTGTAAAATATAATTTATATTTTATAATTTATATTTCAAAAAATAAAATAAATATGTTGTCAAGAAAAGGGTTTCAATTTTTTTTAATTAATACTAATATAATAATAAGGAAATAAAAACCCTTATATTACTAAAAATGATAATTTATATTTTTCAACAAAAAATAATTTTTTGAAAAATTATATCAAGATATTATAATTATGACCCATGAAAAAATGATGTTTATTATCTAGTAATGAAATTATAATATTTATTAATTAAACATTTAAATATACTCTTTAATTGAGCCTCTCTAGTGTGTGCATCATGTGAGAGTCCATGATCTGGTGTTTACATATTAAGACAAGGTCTCAATTATTACAATTTTACTATAAAAATATTGATAATATAAAATTATTACAATATAATTAAATATGTTTAATTTTATTTGGTTTAATAAAATTTTATATAAAGAGGGATATTTTTCATATAAATATTTTTCTAAATGTTTTTTTATTTTTATCATAATAAAATAAATCAGTATGACAGCTTGGGTTCACATTCATTAGATTGTAAAGACCTAATCCAAGGAGACACACTTTATTTAGACCACTTCCTCCATAAATGAGGGTTCCATTTAACTATGTTCTTTGGCTCCTACAAGTTTAATAAAATCAATTTTCAGTCAGGAAAAGAATTATGTTAATGAAATGTGTGGATAATATAAAAAATAAAAAAATAAAATATTATCCAGTAGTCAATACAATGAAACTAGCAAGAATGAATTCATTTTGTGCATAAAAATAAAATTTCTATGTTATTCAATCTTTTATTTAAATATATTATAATCACCTATATTGAAATATTTTTCTAAAATTGTTTTTAAATTATAAATCATGATATCT
Organism: Viscum album; assembly: GCA_963277665.1. Classification (NCBI taxonomy): domain Eukaryota; kingdom Viridiplantae; phylum Streptophyta; class Magnoliopsida; order Santalales; family Viscaceae; genus Viscum; species Viscum album. The sequence goes on from OY728152.1 coordinate 1,492,086,257, forward strand.
AAATTATGTTATAAATATAATTTTTTTAAACAAAAAAATAAATTACCAGTTAATTTTAATTACCATAATGATAGAAGAGCTGTTATTCCAGAAGAATGTTTTTCATAAATGTTGTATAATAGTTTATATACTTGAATTATATTGATCTCTTTTAATTAATTTATCTAATGTGAAGTTTCAACATATGATTAAATATAATTATACTCAAATAATTTTTACTTTATAAGAAATATAAAATAGAGAAGCACATATTTTAAAATCAAATTTTCTATAAAATAATTTTTATGTCTCACGATTTAATATAAAATCATACTTTCACCTCTTAATAAATAAAATTATATTTAAAGTAGTCAAAATTCAAAATGAGAGAATAAAATTTTGATAATAGAGATCATTTTATATTTTTAGTAAAAAAAATATCTATGGTAAATATTTAATCTAGATTAATAATGGTACAATGGAGTAACTTAAATTGTTTTTAATTTTGATAGGTTTTCATGATAACTTGACTATTTATAAAACCATTATTTGGTAAGAAAGTAATGGACCCATTTTTTTCCAATATTTCCTCACATACCAGACCAAAAAATTATGCGATTCTATCTTTACCCCTCAGATAACAATCATTTCAAAGGAAAATTTCGTATTTTTCACAAATAAAAGGAGACTACTCCCACCCACATCAAACAACTCATATAATTTGAAATTATCTTAAACATATAAACATTATTACTCTATTATAGTACCATTTCTCATTTTTAAACAAATTGTTACAATAAATTCCCTTATTTCCAATGTTTCTAATAAGTCATCCAAGAGATTTTTCACATCCTAAATGAATTTCATACACTTCAGGTGATATTAATAGTTAAGGAAATGGTTTTTTTGTCATAATTTTTAATCATTGATATTTATGACAATATAAAAAAAATTATTTTTTTTCATGTATATACTACCCTATGGATTCCATATATCATGAATTTAATTAAATACAATGGATTTAAAAATCTACCACATTTTCAATATTTTAAAATAATCTGATAGAAGTATAACTATATCCATAAGTGGTTTTTTAGAATCAAATCTTTTCATTGGGTAATAATGTTAACTCATTAAATAAAATAATACAAGATAGTTTTATTATATACTCTGGGGATATTATATTAAATTTCCACATTCTTTTCTAGTTAATATATATATTAAAATAAATTTATTATTCATAATAGAATTCTTTCATTATAAAAACATGAGGTTATTCAGAACAATTTTCATCCTCTTCAAATGGGATATTCCTATTCCATAACTATATTAATTTTTTAAAAGGGGGGTTTCATTTTTTATTTCAAAATTTTAATATTTAATATCAATTTTGATCTTCATGATTATATTTATAATATTTCGATAAAAAAACATTCATAATTTTTAATGATGTTAGATTCAATAATTATATTTCAAAATATGAAAATTATTTTTCTTTTGATGATGACATATTTTATCTTCAACATAAAATCTATTAATATAACAATTATTTCCATTAATATATTAATATTTAGAATTTATTTTAATTTGTTGATTTAAAAGTATTTTATTATCATATTTTCAGAAATGGATTTTAGAAGGGACACATATGTTCTATATTTTACAAAATAATATGATTATTTTATTTAATATCTTTTAAGGATTTCACTTCCACATTCCTCACTATCTTCAAGGGAACTATTTCATACAATGATATGATTCATGAATAACCCTCTATAATCTCTTAATAAAAAGTTATTTTTTGATGATTTATTTTTTGGTATTAAACAGTCTAATTACTGACGTTAATTTAGTTTATAACATTTGGAAATGTTATGAAACCCATTTTGTTTAACTAATTTATTTAAGGTGTGAATAATGATTGATTCTATATGGGGAACATGAATATGAATTATCATTATCTAATGGGTGGTGTACTATTAATACCACCACTCCATTAGTTATGTATCAATATCTCATTAAATAATTTTTGTAAATGAGTATTGCTGATATAACCACATTGGTAATTAGATAGTGATTCTTACTCAACTATGTTATGGGAATCATATAGTGTTGATCACATCAATAGGTTATAGGGAAAAATGTATTGATTCCTACTCTAATATGTTATGGGAAATATATAGTATTGTATTATCTATTATTCTATGATTTTCTATGCTTATTCTTACAAAACATGTCTATGTTATATTCGTTTGATATTTTCTATGACTCAAATTTATTATAAAATGTTTACTAACACTTTTTCAATTATATACGATTGATCATTTGATGTTACATGTCTTTCTATAATTCTTTATAGTAAAATATTATTATTCAAAATTAAATCCATGTTCTCTCAAATTCTTATGCTCTAGACTCTTAGGGACTCATTGATAAGTTTTCCCCTAACTGAATGATTGAAAATACCCATTATAATGTTTATATTTAACAGAGAAATTATTTATAGATTATATATAAAATTTAGTCTTATTAAGAGGTACTGTGTGATTGGTTTATCAAATTATGTGAAGTAATATTTTTTTATGTAGTTGATCCCCAATTATACTAAATATTTTATTTCTGGGAATATGTTTTTATAAGTGATATGTAATTTATAGCTTATGAAAAGTATGTGAAGTATATGAAATTTTATTAATTTTATATTAATTCATATAAAAAATGCATGTAATGAATATTTTAATATCACTAGACTTGGGTGTGCAGGTCTGAAGTGGATCAACACTGATAGATAATTTAAGAAATATTCAAACATTAACCATTATTTTTTACTACCATTAAATATTTAGAATTCTAATTTTTTCATAGAAAACAAATTGTAACATTAAAATATTTCTCATGTAGTGAATATTATATTTTTTTTCAGAAATAATGACATTCCACGTGAGATTCCTCATGATTTACTAACATGGAATACGACTTTCCTTTGGAACCATGGTTGCATTACTATATAATATTGTTAATAATAATACAAAAAAGGTCCCATTTTTTCATAAATACATTATAATTTAGGGAATATTCCTATAAATGCTTCCACATTCACTTAATCTTTAAATACTATGATTCATTAATCCTAATTTTGTATCATATAAAATAACTTTTAATACCATATCCAAATTATTTTTTATATTTTCCAAAACCCATTTGTAATGACATGGAAAACATCAAATTTCACCAAATCATATGGAATATCATTTGAATATCCACCTAAACACAATTTTGTATAAACTCTAAAAAACTTATAAAAAACTTGACACATTTTATAAAACACAATCTCTATTAAAACATATATCATTTGTGAACTTATGATCATTTTAAGAGTCAAAAAAATAAGAATTACAAAATTTTCAAATATAGTCGAATATAATCCTCTAAAATAACACAAAATGTACTAAATATATAACATGATCATGTGTATCCTTAATTAAAAATGTGTATCTTTATACTTGTGTTCACTAGTTGTATGATATTCAAGCATGAATTTCGATTTGATCCCATTTCAGGGAAATTCAGTAGGAATAAGACAAGGAGAATATCAATACCTTTTAAATTATCATACATTCATAATTAATCAAGTATATAATGAACATGGAAATCAAGACATGTCATGTTACTCATAGTTATAGATAAGCACATAATATTCACCTCACATTACAGATAAGGATATAAAATGTACTTTCAATTTACAATCATACACTCATTAAATCTATAATAATCAAGAGATTATATATCATAATCACTATATATGAAGGCATTTTTTTTATTTCTCTCCAACTGATTAAATGATCAATAGAATACCCAACCTCCTTTAATTATCTAATCCCAAAGGAATATGTTTCAAATTCATCAAATTATAAAGGATAAAATTCTAGGTTTCATTCTAACCTCAAGTATTAGGGGAATAAAAACACAAAATATGAAACTAAAGTATACTAAAGACATGGTCTATGACACTAATTATAGTATACATGGAGGGTCATCTAGAACACAAAACACATTTTTAACCACATAAACATATTCCATATTTCTATAAAACAACATATATAGGTTAAAAATAATATTTCATCACAACTAGAATTATCTAGGATGAAAATTATTTATATTTTTCATAAATCTATAATTTAAGAGGTTAATAATAATTTCAAATCACAAGATATATGTAAAAAATGAATTAATGTAAATTTGATGTAGAATTTTATATTGAATTATAAATTTAATATTAATAAATGCATTTATAAATACTAAAAAACCATTTGATGATTCTTTTATAATTATTTTATATATTATAGAATACTAGATATGTTTCAGGTTTGTTACACTTATTGGGTTTTTGTAAATTAATTTCTTCTCTAACTAATTTCTTACACATCCCTATGTGACCACCTAAACAAATCCACCTAATAAACACTTATAATTTGTATAATATATGACATAAGATAGTTTGAACAAAGTGAAACATATAAATCACAAAGTTAGTGTTCAACTCTTTAGAAATGTTATTAAAATTATTTAATTCCTAAAATCAAATGTTATGATTTTAATAACATCTATTTTATTCATTTAACATTTTCTATGTTCATTATTAGGATTTTTCTTGAATTATTTTCCATTAAAATGTTTCGGAAATTATTTTTTGGAAACTAATTATACTAATTATATTTTTTACAAGGATCTATTAAAAACTATTCTTGATATTAATGTAATATTTTTATTGCAATTTAATAGGTATAATCCATTTTATGTTTGTATTTTAACTTTCATAATTCCAAATATAATGTAAGAAACTATCTTTTTCCAAGTACATTTCTCTCTATGTTTTTTTCTCCTTCGATTGAGTATTAGTGATCCTGTCCTTTTTGGAGAAGAAGAACCTTTGTTAGATATAGTGACCTAATGTTTTGGTATGTATGTTTGTGTAAATTAATATAGTTATTTTTAAATGGTTTTTTGGTGAGGGTGATGCTTAAAAAGAGAACATGGAATAAAAAGTCAACTGAATAACATTTCTAAGTCATGTAAGGGGATTACATGTCATGTAATTGTTCATGGGATTTAATAAAATACATCTTAGGTGATATATTTTTCATCTAATAATATTTCAAATCTTAACATGATGTGTAATTCTTTTACACACTGTGTAAATTCCAAACAATCATTTTAATGTTACTGCGTGGCTTATTTTCATTGGAATACACTTCATCTCTTCTCCTATACAACTAGAAAGAATGTCTAGAAGATTATTAAGTGAATAACACTCTTCTAGAAGTATCTTTTACACAATAAATCCTTGGTAAGTCCTCATGGTTGGGTTTCTTCCTTCTCTTCCGTCTACTTCAACACATTGTAGTGAAATCCTTTGGCCGATTATGTTGATGGTTTTTATCTTGATAAATCTTGATCTAGGGCCCTATTTGAAATCATACTCTCTTTTACTAATGGGAATTGGCCATTGGAAACATTTTTAGGTCTTCGATTAATGTTAGGTGGTCTAATATTAAATTCCCATAGTCATGTATTTGAAATGTGTATTGAAATTTTATAATTTCTAGTGTTATTTAGAAATTTGAATTCATAAATTTGGTTAATTAAAGTGGCAAATTGATTTATTGAAGTATTGTTAAAATAGATAACTAATTTGGGAATTAATCATGAGACTAAGGGGGAGTTCCAATTAGAAAACTAATTGGGGAAATTGTTCATGTGATTTAGGTATGGAGATTTAGATAATTGATCTAGGGATTAATTATGAGATAGTGAATTTGTTGAATTAATGATAATAAATCATGTAATTAATTATGCGACATTTATGTTATATATTGACAAAATGAATTGTGAAATTAATTAAGAAGACTTTAGATTGAGAATGAGATAATTAATTCTGAAAATTAATTATGATACTTGAGTTGTGAATGATGATTAATTAGTTGATAAATTGAACAATTAATTTGATAACTTAATTAATGGTGATTTAATGAAGGTTAATATTATGATAAACTAATTGTTGAATTAGAAATGGAAATTATATTGATAATTAATTATTTATTAAATTATTTGTAAAATAATTGGAATATGTGTATTATAATTTGATAAGTATGAATGCAAAAAATTTCATTAATATATAAGTAAAGGAATGTGAACATGGTCATTCAATTAAGAAGTATACATGGTAACATGGACATTGAACTTGTGAGTAATGTAATGGGAGAATGTTCATTCAATTTATGATTATAAATGGTAACATGGTTATGGTACTTATGAATAAAATAATTGGAATATGGTCATTCATTTGTGTGATGTTTGAGTGGTAACATGAGCATTCAAGTATGAATTTAATAATTGTAACATGGAAAATCAATTATGAACAAAGGGATGGTAACAAATGCACTTTGATATATGAACTAACTTTAGAATACTTTAGGCTCAATCATGAGCCAAATCATGTGTTGACATATGATATCACCATTGAATAATTCAGGCTCCAACATGAGTTGAAGTAGTTATTAAGATATTATATTACCTAGGACACTTCACACTCTAGCATGAGCCGAAGCTAGCAAGACGTATAAGTGTCCTCAGGATCACTCAAGATAATGTTTTTAAATAAATAACAAATGATAATGTGAAAACTATTTACATATTCATTGTACTTATTTCTATATATAATGACATACACAATTATATAACTGTAATTTAATAGAGAACATTGGTAGTGGCCTACAAATTTGTACTCATACCCTAATCAGGATGCATGAATAGTACATGAATAGACCTCATTTTTTCATGATAGGTTAAGGGAAAATTCCATATTCTAGATGAATAATTTTGGGTATAGAGCTTGGATGAGGGTATCATAAGTGGTTAGGGACCCAATAGGGAGTCTTTAGTGTCTTTATTTTCATTTTTAATTTTAGACAGTTGACACTAAAATTAGAATAGAATGTTTTCTAATTTTAGTTGGATATTGTATTCCTACTTTGATTATCATGAGATATTGGTATTTTATATTATTATATATTGCTTTCACTACTGTTTATTATTTCGAAAGTTGTTTTAATATGATCAAATATGGTATAGTCTTCTCACTAGTAACTTATCAGACCATCATTTCTAGTTGATATCCTTGGGAATTTGGGGAGGCGTTATTGAGGTTATGTGACTGACCGGCTCAGGGAACTAATGAGTGACACTCGAGTGAAGATGTTACAAAGTGGTAAAAAATCCAAATTTTATTTTCTTTATATTTTTTCTTACTATTTGGGAATTATTTAATAGAGATAATGAAGTTTTGGGCCATAGAAATGAGCTCATGCAAGGGAGTTTCAAAAGCATGTATGGGGGAAAAATTAGGTAATCAGGTTTGGAATTTGGTTATTACTATTTTTTATTACAGTTGAATAATATTTCACCTTAAGTGATGCACTTTTTGTGTGATGTGATTTTTTTTGAAATTTTCTATGAATTTATTTGTTGTCTGGAATAGCATTAGAGTTGTGTCTTCATGCATTATTTTTGGAACTAAGGATTATTTTTCGATATCAATATTTTTAGCACAAATAGTAAAATAGGTTTTTGGTAAGTTTTTGAACATAAACTATTTTTCCTTACATGTGAAATTAATATGAAAATGGTCTCTAATATGAAATTATAGGTGTTAATATGATGGAATAATGTAAATAATAGGGTGTCTAAATTAGATACTTGAATATTAGAATGTTGTAACCTTATATAACCAAGGTATAAGAATAAGATGAGTTATGGTAGTGATAACACCTCAGTTTGACCGCATGTAGAGATTTAGAGAAAAGTATTATTGTGACATGTTGATATTAATTTTTTCCTCTTATGTAAATATAATGAAGTTGGTTTATCTGTAATATGATGCATTTTTTAGAATTGTATAGATATTCCTCCAAGATGAATCTTTTTGAGAGGACAACATGAGGTTATGGTTGGTAATGCTATACCAGCTGTGGGACCTAAGGCACCAATAGTATTTTGTGTAGAAGAAGGGGAGATGTTTCGAGAGAAATTTTCCCACTTCATGTAATTGAAGGTAATAGGCCTAGGGTGGGTTTGTGAAAATAATTTCTGACTTACAGTGATACTTTTTGTTGTAGTACCCTCTGACTTTCACTAGAGAGGGTGAACCTAAAATTGATAAGTTCTAGGTTAAGTTCATTGAGATGATACGTTGCTATTTGGATTCTTCTGAAGAGAGGATGGTGAAGTAGGATACTTACTTTCTATGAGGATCAGTGAAGCACTGGTTATATGTTCAAGCATAGACTAAACATAAATATAATATGTTATATAAGTTATTCTTGGAGATGTTATTAGAGAACTTCTACCCAAACACACTGAGGTAAGAGAAACCAGTAGATTTCATGAAACTGACTTACGAGATCATGTATATGAAGGATTATGGTGTAAAATTTACATACCTACAATGATTTTCCCCAACAATGGTAGGAGATGAAAAAGTTATGGAGATAAGATTTAAAAAGGTACTAAAGTATGATATTATGTCCGAAGTTAACCTATTTCAGTTAAATATGTTTTTTGACATGGTGCATCAGGCTCTCATGGCTGATGGGAACCACCTAGAGGCTTCCAGTTCTGGACAGATAGTTGATACATAATGAACATGATGTGCGACTTCTAAGAGTAGTAAGCACCATTAAGAGATCATTATCCAGGGTATTGGAAATATGAGTATTCGTACAGGAGGATAAGTTTCAAAATACCTTAATAGAGTGTTCTTTCATCAGTGTGGTAGGCCAATACATTATCATAGATATTTTCCCTGACCATTTGCAGAGTGCATGTCCTGTGGAATGATGGGACATCCACATATATTCTATAGGGCACATCGAAAAATGGTTAGTCGGGTGAAGCTAGACAGAGTCAAAGGGTGTGAAGGAGATCTTTTACACATGATAAAAATGGTATCTAGAGTTACACTGGATGAGGTATTAGAGCCAGTTGACATAGTGATTTTGGGAAAGAGTAAAAAAATCAAGAGAGTGGTGTAGCTCATGGGATTCAGGCAGCATCATAGGGAAGAGGGGTAAGATAGTTTCATGCAGTGTATCATGAACTTATGGATAGTGATGTTGGACCATCAACAATGAGAGGTACTATTATTTTAGATTCTACATTTTATAGTGAATTATTTTACACTAGTTCCTATCATTACTTTATATTGGAAAACATGTTAATTTCTTGAGCCCAGGGGTATAATTTTTGAGTGGGGTATGGACTATAGATACACATTTGGATGTATAGTCTAGAGACATCTGTTTTTGAAAGGTTTATTATCTTGATGTCCAAGGGTATCATTTTCTATGGGATATCTATATCCTTGGAAAGTTAGTAATCTACCTAATTATTTATATCGAATGTCTAGTTTCATAACAATACCATATTGATTGTTATCACATGAAAGTGACATCTACATATCCTAAGGGTGACTACTACATTCACCGTGCATAGTGGGATTTCTAAGAATGATGAGAAGGGAAAATTACTTATCAAATGGGAGATGCCACACCCTAGGTTTTTAGTATATATATGGGTGACAGGGTCAAAAATAATGATATCTTTCTACCAGTTGTGGAATGGTTTGAGGATGTTTTTTCTAAATACTTCTCTAAACTTCCACCTATGAAAGATGAATAATTAAATATTAAAATCATACTAGAGGACTAAAAATTTTATATTCCACTATATAGAATGGAACTAATATATATTACATATATCAAGACTCATGTGGAGGATTTTGAGGATAAAGGGTTTAATTTTTTGAGTACGTCTCCCTGGGGATCACCTGTGTTGTTAGTGAAGAAGGTTGATGAGAGACCATGATTTTGTGTTCATTACCAAAAGTTGAACCAGATGACTGTGAAGAACCATTATCCTCTTCTTGGTATTGAAGATATGTTTCACTAGTTGGGATGAACTTGTGTATTCTTGAAGATCGACATGAGATCATGATATCATTAGTTGTGAGTTCTAACTTTTGATATATCGTGAACTGCTTTCAGTAGTAGGAATGTACTTTATGTTTTTTTCGTAATGTTGTTTGTGCTTAAAAACACACCAGTAGTGTTTATAGACCTGATTAATAGAATATTACACCTATACCTAGATCGGTTTCTCATAGAATTCTTGGATGACATCTTGTTGTATTCCAAGACTCATGATAATCATGCCCAACATCTTGACATCAAAATGAGTATACTAAGAGAGCATAGACTATACACTACACTATCTAAGTTCCATTTTCGGATTGATCAGGTACACTTATTGGGGAAAATCATCTCAGAGGAATGTGTGTCTATGGACCCAAATAACGTTAAGGATGTGGTTTCTTGAGAGAATCCCAAGAATTTGTTGGTATCCATAGCTACCTAGGATTATCAGGATATTATCATAGGTTGATCAGGGATATTCCGAATTGGAATAACCACTATAGATCTTGAACAAAAAAGGTTAAAGTTTGATTAGTCAAAATCATGAGACATTGCCTTCTATGAGTTGATGAAGATCATAACACTGACACTGATCTTGATCCTACATGAGCCAGGTGAGGAGTACAAGGTGTATTGTGATTCTTCTGGGATCATACTTAGAGATGTGTTAATACAGGAAGATAAATTCATTGCATGTGGGTTCATACAACTGAGGCCACATTAATGGAACTACCCTACACATGACCTCGAGGTAGTATATGTGGTTTATAATTTGATGTTTTAGTGGAATTATCTATTATTAAAGAAGTTTTACAGTGTTTACATTTTATAATAGATTAAGGTATATCTTCTCATAGAGAGACTTGAATCTTAGGTGGTGGATAGGGGTTGAGTGTATGAAATGAGGTAGTTTAGGAGTCTTATGTTGATTGGAAGATGATGGTATTACTAGTTGAGATGCATGTGGTGGATTAGGAGAACTAGGAATAGATGAATCTAGTGTCAGTTTTAGTGGATTCCACTATTTGAAATGGATATAAGACATTTAATATAAGTATATAGAATTTTAATTATTCAGTAAAGAACATAAAGGTGTTGAGTAACCTTCATATTGTAGCATAGATGAATATGAGACCATTTATTTCAAGAATCGAGTTGTTGTGCTTACGAGCTTGCCAGGGGATCTCATGTAGGAATTTCATTCCTCAAAGTGGGTAGTAAATAAAGGACTGTCCAAAATGTATTGTGACCTATGTTGATAGTTTTGGTTACATGAAATGAAAAAGGAGATAGCAGGTTTCATGACACGATGCTACACCTGTTAGCAAGTGAAGGAAAGGAATCAATGACCTGGAGGTTTGAAATTTTCAATATCTTTTTTGGAGTGGAAGTGGGATTATGTGACTATATACATTGTGGTGGGTCTCCCAAATACAAAATGGAAGAATGATTCTCTTTGGGTTGTTGTGGATCAAATAATGAATTTAGTGTATTTCATGCCCGTATATGAGAATTTCTTAGTGGAGATATTGGGAGAGTTGTATATTTGGGAGATAATTCATCTACACTGCGTGACATAAACAATAATTTCAGATTGTGAATCATGTTTCACTTCACTCTTCTAGAAGGGCTTGTAAAAGGTTCCTGGTAAACATTTATTATTGATTATGGATTTTCACCCACAAAAAGATGGGAAGTCAGAACATAATATACAATTATTTGAGGACATGTTTTGGGCATGTGAGCTTGAATTTGTTGGGTCTTGAGAGAAGCACTTATCTATAGTGGAATTTACATATAAAAATAGTTATCAGAAAAGTATATAGATGAAACCATACAAGGATATTTATGGTAGGACATTAAGATCACCACTATGTTGGATAGAGTCTAGTGAGTAAGAGTTGATTGGACTAAGTCATGTGTAAGATACATCAGAACATGTGCATCTAATTTTGAAATGTACGAATATAGCGTAGAGTAAGATGAAGTATGATGTGGACAGTTGAAGATGACTGCTAGAGTTTGTAGTGGGTGATCATGTGTTCCTTTAGGTGTCTCTTAGGTTGGTTTACCATAGGATATGGAGATAGGGAAAGATGGAACCCTGTATCTTTGGAACATTTGAGGTATTTGATAGAATTAGGCCAGTGGAGTACCAGTTAGCTATTCCAAAAAAAACACAACACTATAAATTATGTTTTCCATGTATCATAACTTTAGATGTATCACCCCAACACTTATAAAGTGATCTAGGTAGAGGATTGATATCTAGAGATAGATTAATCCTTTGTGGATAATATGATACATGTATTGGATTCCATTGAGAATGTGTTGCAAAAAATTCAATGCTGATAGTTCGTGTATCGTGAAAGCATGGGCATATACAGGTGGAATCCTAGAAAGGGTAAGCAGATATGTGGGCATAGAGGCCGGATATTTTTGACTCAAAATCATAAAGATTCTTTAGAGTGCATCTCAAGGAAGAGCTATTATAAGGTGGGGATATTTTAAGAACCCCTCATTTTCTAGGTACATTTATCTCTGTGTTTTTTATCCATTGTTTCAGGATTAGTGGAAATGTCTTGTTCATAGATGAATAAATTTTTTTTAGAGAAAATGTACTAATGTTTTGGGTTGTATGCTTTTTTAAATTAACAGGGTTGGGCATAAATAGGTTTGTGGTGAGTGAGAGTTTCAAAAGGGAAAAAATGCATAAAAAATCAACTACATAACATTTAAACAACATATAAGTGGATTACACATCATATAATTGTTCATGGGTTTTGTTAAAATTAATCTATGGTGATCATATTTTTCATGACTAAAATTATAAAACATTACATGACATGTAACCAAGTTACACATTGTGTAAATTCTATACGAGTAGTTTAAAGTTGATGTACAACTAATTTTTAATGGAACTCACCTTAGATCTTCTCTTATCAACCAATGAAGATCCTATAGGTAATTTTATAGTTCCAAACACCCCTCGGGAAGTCCCATTTATTGGATCAATACCTTGTATGTCCACTTGGTTGGGTTTCCTCTCTCACTTCCCTTTTCTCTAACTGATTTCAGTGAAATCCCCTGGAAAATTGTATTATTGGTTTTTATGTAGATCAATATTGACCGAGGAACATCTTTTCAATCATGAGAAACATTACTCTAGGGATTTGTCCATTGGAAATGTTTTTGGATCGTTGGGTATAGGTATGTGCTCTAATCTTTAATTTCCAGAGTCATGAATCTGATATGTGTATGAAAATTGTAGAATTTCTAGAGTTCTTTATCAATTTGATTTCTGAAATAGGGTTAATTGATGTGGATAATTGATTTTTTATATTATTGTTAATGTAGATGATTAATTGAGGAATTAATCATCAGACTAATGGGGATTCCCAATTAAAAAATTAATTATAGAATTGGTTATGTGATTTAGGGATTGTGATTTAGATAATTAATTATGGGATTAATTATGAGATATTGAATTGGTTGAATTAGGGGTAATTAATTATGGGATTAGTTACGTGATATTGATATTATAGACTAAGATGATTAATTTTAAAATTAATTAAGAAAATTTTAGATTGCAAATGAGATATTTAATTCTGAAAATTAATTATGGGACCTGAGTTGGGAATATTGATTAATTATTTATTAAATTAATTATTTAATTTGATAACAAAATTATTTTTTGAATTAATTAAGGGTAATTAAGTGATAAAATAATTGTTGAATTATTAATTGAAATTATGTTGATAATTAACTATTTAATTAATTATGTGTAAAATAATGGGAACATGGTCATTCTAATGTGACAAGTATGAATGGAAACATGGTAATTAACTTGTGATTGAAGCAATGTAAGCATGGTCATTAAATTATGAAGTATACATGAAAACATAGACATTGTACTTGTGAGTTATGTATTGGGAACATGGTCATTAAATTTAGGATTATAAATTGTAACTTGTTCATTGTACTTATGAATAAAAGACTAAGAACATGCCCATAATGTTTTGTAAGGATTGAGTTGTAACATGGGCATTCAAGAATAAATTTAATATTGGTAACATGGAATAAAATTTATGAACTAAGGAATGGAAACAATGGAACTCCAAGATATGAATTCACTTGATAATAATGCGGGCTTCGGCATGAGCTGAAATAGGAATTATATATTATATCAACTATGGATACATCAGGCTTCAGAATGAGTGTAAGTAGGTATTATGATATGATATTACCTAGAACACTTCACGATCATGCATGAGTCGAAGATGGAATGAGACATGGGTGTCCTCAAAAACACTAATGTTAATGTGGTTAAATAAAGAATAAATGATAACGTGATAAATATTTACTTATTCATTGTAATTATTTTTTATAGGACAAAATAAACTATTATTTGATTGCATTTTTGTAAAGACCCAGACCTGGATGTCACTTAACGGGTGCCCCATGCCCTATGGGACACTAGGCCTCAATCGCATCTTCCTAAACGCCAGAGGTGGCCGAATAGTAGTGAGGGCATAGGGTGTGTCTGTGGGAAGACTATGTCCTCATTAGACGAGTGTAGTACAACAGAAGGAATATAATGGAATAGTAAACAATGGAAGCAATATGAATAAATATCATAAGAAAAGTGATGAAATAGATAAACAAGGATGAAAATAATAATATCAACTAGAACTATGATGATGTGATGTCATGTCACTAGAAAACTTGAAATCATGGATAGAAGACAATAGTCATTACTAGTTCCACAAGGTAAAAGAAAAAAAATTCTACTCCAAGCATCCAGAGATCCTACTTGGTCATTTGTTATCAATCCCCTTCATATCTGCACATAATCATTTATTAGAAGCTGTATGCTTCCCTTTGTCAATACCTGCCACCATGTAATCAACTTTGGGTACCAAATGACGCCTGGAGAGGGTGTGAGATAAATCTCAGAGTGCCACCACCAACGGTGTCTAAAACATATATCCCATGTAATGGAATATTGCAGTGTGCAGGCATGCATATATAAAGTAATGAAAGTAGTACAATATTACTAAATAACCAAGTAAAGGCTTCATCCCTCTGCTGTTGTCTGAACATGTAACCAATTAATTTTATTAATCAATTACCATTTAATTCTAATATGTCATGTGAGACATAGCAAACACTAACATCACCTCATGATTGTATAAGTTGGGAAGGACCCAACATGTAATAAGGAAACTAGACAATAATATCTAGTAATGGAGATCCATGGTAAAAACCAAGGTAACATAAACTCACAAAAAGATAACTGAGTAGTATCTGAGTCTAGATAAGGGTTAAGAGTGTAATCCAAGGAGCATAATCCAAGAAATTCCACAATAAGGCATCTAAGGAGTCCAAGGTGATCGTCCAAGGTAAAACGGGGCTAAGAAAAGACAGGGTCGTATGGGCTTTCACCATGGCACCTACTAGTCAATGCTTGATCCAAGGAGTGTATCCAAGGTATCCTGTAATAAAGAAAGGAGACAACGATAGTATACCGGGCATCCAATTAATAGAATAGAATCAGAGTCTAGGTCGGTATCATCCTAAGAAAACCATATCCTTGAATCGTAATGAGGTTCTAGAGACCCAAGGTATTATCCTCTCTAAATCCAAGGTGAGATCGAGTTAGTACATTCCTATTTGATATTATAATCATGTAGTAATTCATTTGGTTCAATTCTTTCCTTCCATTAGTGTGGATGGGTCAAGTAGATTTGAAACCATTTATTTATCTGTCTAATTCGTGTCTTCCCTTATTGTGGATAGGATAAGTAGCGTTGAAACCATTTAATCAAGTCTTAGTTACCCATTAAGGAATATTCAACTATTGATGTTCACTCCAATACCTTCCATCAACATTGATAGGGGTGCTACAGAAATGTAACCTTTATTCAATCTCATTTTTAAGGCTATGTTATATATTTAGTATAATTTCCATTTCACATTTCACATTTCACATTTCACTTTTAAAAACCATTTTCAAGCACTTACTTTAGGCAGGTCAATTGGTGAGAATACATGGTACATACCATTATACAATACTCATCAATTAAAATTCATATATTATAATAAGTCACACCTTTAGGAAGTTTTGGTAAAGTCACACTCGAACGGTGGATGAAACGTGTCAAACCAATAAAAACCCAATTAGGGAATAACCTTTGACCTGAGGTGGATTGACTTGTGGGTGAAACCACTAACAACTAATCACATATTTAGAATGAGCATAACCATACGATTCCAACAAGTATAATCATGTCATGTTAATTTAAGAAATTGTTCCCAACAAAACTGGTGGGCCCCACACGAACATTCTAAAAACAACAAAATTTAGGGATGAGTTATTAACCACCCACATTAGGGTTGTACAAGACTTCTCTTCCAGTATCAGCCCATGATTTTCCTCATATCAGAGTATATATAAGAAAATGTGAAAACACTCACATGGAGATATCTAGGTCAAGAGTGAAATAGAATAAGTATGGATAAAGAGGACTTGAGTACTTACCATTGCACATCTAACCTGATGATCATAAGCTCGATCAGATACTAGACGAAGGAGATCTCTTCATCCCTAGCATAGGACTTCAAAAAGCATCCAATGGAAGAAAATGGATGAAAATCCTACAAGTCCTCAGATTAGGGAGGAAGCAGGGATTAATAAATCATGAAGGGAATTTTCATCATTTTACACAGGTTTTTAGCATGTACACGGTTTGTCGGCATAGTTTTTCAAACCATGCTCAAACTGTGCATGGTGGTTCTACCCAAACATGGGAAAAACGTATGTTCACATAGTTTGGATGAGTGTTCATACACCTACCATGCAAGGTGCCACTGTCTGAAGAAACACAATCCACACAGTTAGGAAAACCATGTGCTATCCATGTGAAAACCGTGATACTTGGCTTATTGTCTCAAAAAGAAGTGTTCAAAGCTCCAAACGAGCCCCATAAACCCTCAAAACCTATGCTAACTCATTAGACATCTATATTAGGTCCAAAGAAAATATTTAGACAAAAAATTAATGGATCCATACCTTAGTGAAAAACTGGGTTCTTACAATCTTCACCCCGTAAAATAACTTGCCCCCAGAGTTCTCTGTCCAAGGGTAAGGAAACACTGTCTGAGAACAACTATGGCCACTGAGCATGTAAATCGGGTTCCCTATCCCAAATAGCATCATATACTCATCTTTGCTTCCAAATCACTCGTATAATAGGGATATACATTCCTCAGAGAGCCTTCGTGTTTCGGTCAACGATGCATACTTGATATTCCTCATTGTTGATTCTTGTTCAGAAGTTTATATATTTATCAACTTAACTTATGATATTGATTTTCATGGGATAAAAAATTTTATGATGAGTTCTTCTATATTTTTTTGTGAGTTTGGACAAAACCATTTTTGGATTTAGTTTTTAGATTAGACAGTTTTGAGTTTAACGGATTCTATATTTTCTTTCCATTATAGTACTAGTTGTTCCAAAAAATCATATATAATGGGATCTAGATTTATGGGGTATATTTGAACATCATTATATTGTTGTTATAGTATATGATGATATTATAAAAGTGTTTTACTAAAATGGTTCTTGATTCTTATAAGTGAGGACATTGAGTTCAGATTTTATAGTAGGTGTAATAAAAACTAGTTTTATATCTATTTTTTTTATCATAAATAGGATACATTAATTTACTTTGATAAATGGAGATGTCCAAATACTAAACACATGTGTGAGATAAATATGGATGTTTTGTGGAATTAGTTTCCTTAAGTGATGATAATTTCTCATTTTATAGACCTAAAGGATCATTACTATAGTGGGGAGAACAGTAACCACTGTACTAGGTGGATAGTTGTTTCTCCATAATGATCAAGGTGAATGTTTTTATGGAAACCAATACATGGGACCTCTCTAATGAAATGTGACAATCATTATGGTTTTTCCTATGGATTTTTTAACTATTATATAAATAATCCTTCTATGGAGTCGATGAATATGGTTTCTTGAGTGATTGAATATTTTGATTTCTTAGAAATGAATCTTCTTTTTTATGGACCCAAAATGAATATTCATCTATGTGTTTAAGAGCTTTCTTTATGGATTGTGTGGGATTAGACCACTAGATGGGTAGTGGTGTGATGTTGGGTGGTAGAAAAAGGTTTTTTTTTTCATATGATGGTAATAAATATGTGTTTTATAAGAGTGATGATAAACAATAGGCTATCTTTAATATTAAAGAAAAAATATATCGGGGATCAGGTTATGGATGAAGGTTTCAAAAAAAACTTTTTGGTAAGGGGAGAAGGATTACAAGGCCTTTGGGTAATGATCTAGAGAAATTAATATATGTGATTTAATAGAATTATATAAAATATTATACAATGTGGTATTGGGGTAGAATTATTATTTGAAACATATTTTATATCAATGTATAATTTTTTTGGGAATCACTCAATATTTTGTGTGGTATGGATAGACTACTCTAAAAAAACTACAACTAGTGATGCTATATAAAAGTGTGGATTAAGGATCTCATTCTAGTGATTAACTTTTATATAAACTCTATTAGAATATGTTTTTGGTATGTGGTTTTATTTTATCCTACATAGAGAAAAAACATTAAAATGGGAAGTATTTGATTATTGGGTCATGAGATATGTTCTTTAAGATAATGTATGTTTCTTCTTAGCTCTTACTTTTCTGATATTTTGAAGTAAAATACATGTGTATGGGAGTGGATATTTAATAATTAAGATATTGTGTTATGATTTTTTAGATCATTGATATTTAATGGTAAATGAAATTCAAGTGCTGGTTAATCATTTTTAGATTGATATTACATTATGAACACCCCTTCTTTACAGCTCTATATGTTTCATATATAAGGAAAAAATGATTTAATATGAGGGATTATGTAAAAAACAATATTTTTCCAAACTAATACATTGTCATTATTCTATTTCACAGTCCCATGATATTTATAGATGGAAAATGGAAACTTTACCCTAATAGATGACCCACGAAAAATTATCTGATGGTTTCATTGACTCCTGGGTGTGGGGGTTTCTGATGGGT
Source organism: Viscum album (assembly GCA_963277665.1). NCBI lineage: Eukaryota > Viridiplantae > Streptophyta > Magnoliopsida > Santalales > Viscaceae > Viscum > Viscum album. The sequence continues at coordinate 1,492,105,380 of OY728152.1, forward strand.
GAAGAAGAATAGAATATCAAGTATGGTGACTCCTCAATAATAATACAATTTTTATAAAAATATTGTTTTAATCATCATGAGTTCAATTTTGATGAATCAATTATATTTTTTCATTAAAGTGTTTTATTGAAAAATGAGAACACAGTTTTTGTCTAAAGGGATTCACCCTTTGGATAGTATAAAATTGGTTGGTATTGGGATAGTAAGATGTTTTTCATCAGGGGTTAAATAAATAATTATCCAATTAATTTTTTTTTTCAATGAACCGAATTTAATATTTAGTGAAGCACCACTATCTTCTATTAAAACATCTCTTATATCTTTATCTCTTGTGTTAGACTCTATAACTAAAGCTTGAGATTCAGAGTGGGGGAGGGATGTAGTAGTTGATGGTGATCCATTTGAATTGGTTAATCTAGGATTTGAATAATGAAAGTTCTATATGATTTATTATTGGATCACATGATTATGATGAAAATAATCATAATTACAAAAAAAAAATGGATTGAATAATGATATATTCTCCATTAGGTAGGCCAATGTTATTTTTTCATTTTTCTTAAGTTTTTGATATTTCTAAGTGTTTATTGATTTTCTATAATTTATTCCATATTAATATGACCCAATATTTTTTTGGATTACAATTTTGATAAGAATATTTCATTATAAATTATATTTTATTTATTCCCAGTTACCACACCTATGTTACTAGGTTGTATTTTAAAAAACCATCATTGGTAAACAGAATGATTGTTAATTTTATTTCCCCCACATTTCTTTTAATATTTACCATTGACCTATAGTTATAATGATAATTCAATTATCTTAGTATGAGTCATGTCCTGATCAAATCTTAGACCATTCTCATTGAAGGGATCAACAATGGAAATTAAACCACATGTAACATCATTGTGTTTTGGTTTATCATATATGTCTAATGAAAAAATATCCAATGAAATTATGGGATTCAATAATGGTATATGTTTTAGTGATTTGTCTCTAAAAATTGATATATAACAACCCTAAATCCATTAAATAAACATTAAGTGAAGGACTTATGTGATACTGAGGGTAGAAATTCTAATAGAATAGAAAGTATTCATAAGAACATGAGTTTTGGTTAAATTCATGGCTATACATGGTGTTTATTAGAAGATCATATTATTTTTATATTTGTTGGAGTGATGGTCATGGTTTTAGTTTGAGTTAAATATCACACTCCATATAACCTAATCAACATGATATTTAACCCTTTACAACTTGAATGGAATATGTATGAAGTAAATTCCCATTTGCCATTTTTATTTACACACCATGTGGGTTGATAAAAAAACCATATACCTTTTGAACTTGACTTGGGAGTCAATGGTACATTACATATACTCCTACCAAGATTGAAAAAAATTATAGAATAAGGTACACACCATGTAGGTTTCTCCTTACAATATTGTGTTAAGTCAGTAAAAATATTAGCTACAACATATGGGCTACTAATCATTTACCCCATAGCACACATCATGCACTCCTTTCATATCATATGACAAGTTATATTTCGTTGGTCAAGACTAAAATTTTGGAAAATTAATATCCCTATTTTTAGTTTTTTCATATATAATGACATATATCTCTTTGACATCAAATGAAACACTTGGAGGAGACGTGATCAGTATATTATCAAAATCTGTATGGGGATAATAATGGGGTTTAGGCATGATTATTATAGATTTCTAATCATTCTAGTTGAGTTAGGTATCCCCAATGTATACTAAGTGTTCATGATCCTAAATAAATTGTTTGATTCCAGATAGATATTTGTATACCCCCATAGGACCTTGTGTGGAATCCTCTATCTTACCCCATTTCTAAAGAAATGTGATACATCCCTCACTATAAGGGACAAAAGATTCACTATTTACCTACATATTTTTTTTATAGGTTCGAGTATCTCTCAATTTCCCTGGGCATGGGATCATCTATATATTATTTTGAATCTGTTGAATAAGGTGAGTTCAATTGAGGTGAATATATTCCATTTTACATTTTTTATAAGGAAACATGGGTTTCATATCATTGGTAATTCAAATTATTGGTTATTGTTATGAAATTGATAGACTGAATGGTGTATATTCCCTTGACTAACGAGTCTCCTCCAACCATGAGGTGGACCCCCCATCATTGATTTTTATAGTGGTGTGTTTGATGTAATAATTATGTAATTATAATTTTATTGAGGAATTTATAATAAAATGAAAACTATGGGTCACCATAAAGTTTTGATGTAAGATATGATATAGAAATTAGGATTTGGGGACATTTCACATCATTGAGTATCCATAGAATCTCCAATGGTGAGTTCTTTGAGTGTAGGTGGTGTTGGTATAGGATGTATTTACATCCTATTATATCATAGGTTTATAATATCATGATTATTAATTATTTTTTTGTCTCTTAAATAATCATTAACACTTACATATTTTTTTTCTTCTGAAATATTGTTTTGTATTATTCACTATGTCTTCCACCTGGTCACCTCTTACATCTACTGTTAAACTAAAAACATTATATTATTAACATACTAGTTTCAAGTTTTATCAATATGTTTATTTATACACACCAATATATGGTAAATTTTCCCACACATGATGTTTTAATGAAATAAATGTACAGTCCTAGGGATGGTATATAGAGATCTTGATCTTATCTAGATAGTTCATAGTTAGAACATAGTGATTCTTGGTGATTAATTTTCGGGTATAGTAAATCATGATAGTGGCAGTGGATAATATTGAATTTTTGTTATTATATAGTATATTAAATGTAGAGTATATTCTCATATATATGTATTAAAAACATTTCTAGATTTTTTTGGTTTCCCCAATATTTTCCTTTTGGGATTTTATTTTAATTATTTTCTCTTTCTTTTATTATATAAAGATAAGTTTGTTTGGAAAATCATTGTCATATTAAGAGTGCATATTAATTATTAAATATGTTTTTGGTATTGGTCATTATAGTATAAGGCCTCCTATATTATTATATATTCTATCTCAGTTAAAGTCATGAGACCTTGGCCTATATTTGGATGGCATGGGGTGTCACACTCGGCTTACCCCCAACCAGATCGCTGAATTTTTGGGTTTGGTTGTGTAACTTTACTAAATACATTCAAAAATGAAATAAAAGTTGTAATTCCTAATATGTATAAACTATATATAATTTCTTAATTTAGGATTATAACATATTAAAGACAATGTAAAAGAAAAATAAATCATTATATCTACTATGTCACTACATTAATACATGTATTATAATGTCTAGAATATTTTAACAATTTTAAATAAATAATGAAGCCATGCATAAGATAAAAATTATATTCATTAACAAAACATTAAATAAAATAAAAAATTGAACAATTAACATATTTATCGAAAATATAAAAAAATCAAGAATAATAGATAAATAAAGATATTATATACTCTTTATAACTCAACCATAAATTATAGAAACTTACACATCAAGATAAATATATTTACCGAATATTTATATCTAATATGAATTCTGTAAAATTCTTATTTATTTTTCATTTAAAAAAACTTCTGTTATATTAAATATAAACAATTTATATATGAGGCATTCATATATTAAAAAAACATTAAAAATATATAACATTTACAAGCTTATAATATCTAATTATATTAATTATAAATACGTATTTTGACATGTTTGAGATAATTTCGAAATATGAGGTCTTCAATTTGATCATTTATACTTAAATAATATAAATATATTCTAATTTTAAATATAACCAAATTTATATTATGGTTTAATTTATAATTTATATACACATTAAAAATTACTATTTTAGTATCCATATAAATAGTATATAATTAAATTATATTTCATTCCATAAAATTTTTATTGGTACTTAATATAATAAATTAAATGTATTGATATTTATTTTAAACATAGAATATAGACATTTATTATCTAATTTAAAACAATTTAGAATCAATTTATTTATAAACAATTTATAAATTTAATAAATATTCCAAAAAAATTATCTATAATATATTAGCATTTTATAATTTATATAATTCAATTTATCATTCAAATAATGGAAAAATAATTTATACATATTTCATATTTAACAGCATATTCAATACCGTAAGATTTGATTGAAAATAAGACCCATGATATCTCCTCAAAATAATATATATCACACTTTATGGTATATAATATATCGTTTTGACATTATAAAACAATTCCTAAAAGTCATAGACAATGATATTACATATATCTAAAAAACTATTTGATTAATATATATAAGCTGAAAATTCTATAAACATACTCTATGATTTGAAATATGATTCAATCTTATATATGTAAAACTCAGTTATTAAAACCATATAACTCTTCTTTAATATCCAATATCAAAAGTAATGATAATATCATATAATAATACATTGAATATTATAATACTATCAATAATAAAAAATGTATATCTTATTTGATGACATAGATTATGATAATAAATTTTCAATAGAAAATATTTTTTGAATCCTTTAAAAAACAATACTATAGAAAATAATTATTTATTGTCAAAAATATTTTAATAGTAATGTCAACATTGAATATCTCTGACCCAAATCATAGTTGTATAAGAGTCAAACAAAACTTGTTCCAAGTAAAGAGCATCAATTGAAACAATAAGCTGAAAATCAACATGAATTGAAGCTAAAACCATATAACGACATAAAGTAATTAAACTATTATAAATTATAAAAATGATTTTATTGAACTATATTCAATCATATACATCATGAGAATCACTCATAAGAATTAACTGGACTCCCCCATATACGGTGTATCAATGGGATGAATCTGAATCACACAATTCCTAGGTGGAATTATTTATAATTTTTTTTCATAATAAAACCTATAAATGAAAAGGGAGGATGAGAAAGTGGTCTTTAGGGAGATAGATAAAAAAAATAAAGGACCATTTTTTTGAAACTAATACAAATATATGAATCATTGAAGTCTTGAGTCCGACATAAAATTTAATTCAATATTAATAATAATTAAAGTATAGCCTTCAGTTATAAAATTAATTACCATCAACCAAAAAAATTATCCAATAAGTGTTATACTATAAAATATTAATAATAATGATATTTGATATAGGATATATACTGAAATAATAACCATTAATATAGTATTTCCAATAAAATCCTAGTATGATATTGTAATTATAAAAAAAATTAAAACATTTTAATTTAGAAAAGGTAATGTCACTATATAGTTTCCAATGACATTCTAATTAAAAAATTTATAATATAGAAACATGGAATATTATATACCTCTAGATAGAGGAAAGAAAATTATAATACATGATCAATACCAATGCAAAAAATACCTATATATACCACCTATATTCTTTATGGTATATCTCTATTAGGTAATATTTTAAGAAATTAAAATTAACCATATTTTCACCAACACCTGGATTTATTAAATTTTCTCCAACTATTTTAGGAGTGGATAATAATTTTTAAATTTGTGGTAGTTATTCCACATTACATGGTAATTTTTTATCAATAAATAAATTAAAGGGAAAGGAGATTAATTCAAAAACATTATAAGAGATATCTCTCAAAAATAACATGCGACTCCAAAAATGTATAAAATTTAACTAGACAACAGACATGGATAATAATAATCACTAGATTAATCTCAATCAAGATTTATCTTCTTATTCAAGAAAGTAAATTTTATCGAACATTGATATCTATAATCATTCACTACTAAAATCCATCCCTTTGTAGTCCAAAAATATATAGGAAATGTTGGTTGAGATATCACACACTCATTTTAAAATTGAATAAATAAATTTAAATAAAGATAATAAATCAATGAAATAAATACCTAAAACATGATGAGATATCTCTCAATTAAAAATATATATAATTTTCTATATATTCATTCTATAATAAATTTGGATTCCATTTCAAAATTATATTTCTTATATCTGACTAGATCCATGACATATTTCTCGTAAAAATTTCCTAGTCATCAACTAAAACTATAACACCATAATATGTTATGAAATATAGATTTTTTCAAATAAATTAACATTATTATATTTCTTTTATTACATGGAACATTGATATTTAACTAACTGTAACATATTATGTAATTATATCCTAGATGTTAAATTAGTGGGAATGAATGGAAAATAAAATTGATGAAATTATATAGTTTAAATAATATTAAAATTAATTCCTTAGTTATAAAATTATTAGAAATTAAATAAAAAATTATTTAAATGTAAAATAAATGAATTCCTAAAAAACTATTTTTATGCGTACGATGTGATTTTAACTTTTAAATTAAATTAATAAATATTTTAGAATTGTTTTACTCGATTTTATATATTTTATATTAAATAAAATATTTTTTCATTAATATAATATTTTTTCGTTTCATGGGATATGAATAAATAATATTTTATTTTTAAAATTATATTTTCTTAAAAAGTGGAATCATCACATTTTTCACGCTTATTTAAAAATTAATTTTTAAAACTTTTAGAAAATGTATTTGGAAGAATTTCCATAAACTTTTTTAAAAAATAAAAATATTATATTTTATTAAATTGATTATAATTACCAAAAATATTAACATTTTGATGATATGTGAAAAATCAATAATTTTTATTGAAAAAGTGTTATTCATTTAAAAAATTTAAAAAATTAAATTTTTTTTTAATTTTTTTCAAAAGTAAAATTATTTCAATTATATTATTTATAATATAATTTAATTCAATGTAATAAATATAATTATGAATTTTTATATGAACACATTTCCCAGTTAAGAAAACATTTTCTTTGGAAAACTTCATTTTTATCTCGTTTGCGAGATTAATTTTAAATTAAGCATTACCATCTATGTAAATAGAATTTTCTAAATTCTTTCCATATTTTGAATCATCATAATTAGTTTTAGTTAATATATAAAAATTAATTTCTGGACATAATAAATTTTAAAAATAAAATAAAAATTAATTATCATAGTTAATGTTAAAATGGGGGTATCCCATTACATGTGCTTGCATTAAAATTAATTTTCCGTGTGGATGATATTTTTTTTGAAAAATTAAATTTACCATTAAGAATATTTGGGTCTAATTTCTCAATTTAGTATCATTTTATTTTTATCCTTAAAGGATAAATTACATAAGGAAAAGAACTAGTTACAGTGGTGAAAAAATGTTAAAATTAAAAAATATTAGAGAATAAAGGAATAGAATCATTATAAACTATTTATTTTTAGTTTTAGAGATTTTTATAGACCTTATATACATTAAAGCATATTTATATCAACTTTTTATGCATTGGGAATGATATAGACTTCCTATTATTAAATAGTTATGGGTATTAACAAAAATACCACTCATTCTCAATTTTAAGAGGGAACCGATGTCCTCTTTTCTTCACACATCCAAATACTTTTTGTTTAGAATTTACTTTCCCAAATACATTCAATAATTCCCCTACAAGGACATAGAGGTATTATTTTTATTTAAAAACCCTTATAGGGATCCTTTTTGTGGAAACCGAATGAGGTTTTCTAATGAATAAATATTGTTCATAACCGAGCATTTCTATTTAATTATTCTTCCTCCTACATCAAATATTAGTCAAATATGATTAAATGAAAAAATATCTTAATTATACTAATATGTTATATTTTTATTATCATAAAATATATCCATATCCTTGTCAATAAATTATAAAACTATACCCTCGATGGTGTGTACAAAGGACTACCACCTCACGAACATATATAATTTGTATCCATAACCACCTATCAAAGATAGATATAATGATGATTTTTATGAATTTAAATATAATAATAATTAAATAATTATTTTTATTTATTTATAATATCACTTATATCTATTTACATTCCAATATGTTGTAAAATCTAACATCGCTCACACATATATGTGGACTACCACCTCCACAAAGTGATGTGAAAAAATTTTCAATTAACATTGGAATCATTTGTAATAAGGTTATATTTAATAAATATATATGATATATATGAAATAAAAATGATTCTTTAATTATGAATTAATATTCTCCTTCCATTCATTATATCTTCTTAGAAACTAGAAACAATGTTCATGAGAACGTCTAGTCTATTGTCACCATAAATGGTGATATTCATCTTTCTATATCTAACATTTATGGATAGATATAAATATATATAATAAATATATATTATATTAATATCATTATTTTTATTATTTTTACCACTTAATCATAATAAAATATAATGGAACAAAATTATCAGACCAAAACATACATGAAAAACTAAGCAGTTATTACACAAAATAGTACTTTTAATACAGATTTGTTAATAAAAGGTGGATAAAAGGTTTATGTATATAATATTTGGTATGATATATATATATATGAGTATGGTTATGAAATATATTTATAATAATACTATATTTATTATATAGGATATTTGAATATTTACAATAGATATTTAGACCTCAGGTAAGGGATTTTCATTCTCACTTTTATTTCACTAGGAATATGAAATATTCAGCATTTATTATTTTTTGATGTATATACATATCATGAATGTATTTTAATACTATTCTAATGAAATTTATTGTTTATGAATATCTATCTAAGGTACATTATTTTGAGGACCATACGATTCAATATTTACCTATTTTTATGGGTTTTCTTCAAAATGTCATTATTTATCAAGATTGTTTGTGATTAATTTTCTGATGATAAAATATTATGATATATCTATCAAAAATATCATCAAACAAATTTTCCTTTCTTTATTTATATGAATTATAATGTATTCTATTAATTTTACTATCTTTATTTAAACATGAGATCAATATAATGTTCTTAAGGAAAATCAACTTTATTAATACTTTTGGTTTAAATTCATTCCCTTACATGTCCTTTTTTTCAAAAAATTATTTGAATAATTTGTTTAATATTAACCAAATATTTTTTAAATTTATTTTAACCCGTGTTTTAATTTTTTAAAAATGGTTTTAAAATAATCTTATTTTTATTATATTAATGAATTAATTTTATACATTTTTACAAAATTGTGAAAGGAATATTTTTATTTAACATTACCAACATATAAATAATTTTAAGATGTCATGAATGCTCAATGATTTGATGCATCCTATAAAATTTTCCATGGTTATATTCAATGAAATTATTTATTTTAAAATATTTATGAAATTTTATGATTTCAATGATTTGTTTTGGAAATTGAATATATATTTTTCTCATGATTTTTATGGTGATTTTTTATTGGTATTTCAATTAATTAATGAAAATAATCAAGGATTTTTCTTATTATTTACTATGGAGATGATCTGATGATACCATCCTTATCAATTAACATGATTGTTTACTACTCTGATGAAAAATATTTATGATTTATTTTTATTCCCATGGTATATGATATAAATAAATTTCATGAAAACTATTCCCTTTATGATATGATTAATGATTTTTTAGAAGAAATTTATATTATTTTCATTTATGTGATGGGTGGGATCAGAGTTATATATCCTTTAAATGCATTGTGAAATTATTAATTTTCTATGAGCATAATGGGTAAATGGGTGGTTATCCCAAGCCTAAAAAAATTGGGTATATGAGAGGTTATCCCAAGACCAAAATCAGTTACACATGTGGTTTTCCTAACAAAAATGATGTTACATGAGTTGTTATCCTAAGACTAACAAGTTAAGAATAAATTTTCAGGTATCCATGACATATGGTTTTTTATTCTTATATGTATACAAAAAATATATGTATTTTTCCATTTTTATTCCCCAGTGAATTATATACTTTGATTCCAGTATGATTCATGGCTTATGAACTTCCCATAATTATCACGTGACACAATATTTTGATCTATGATATGAATGGTATAGTTTTAAAATATTATGCTCATATTATTATATCCTTATTCTCATTTTATGTTTATGTTATCATTGATATCCCCCTTGTTTACCTTTACAAAGGTTCTAAGACCACCTATTCTTATGGTTCCTTTACCTATGTTATGAAGAAAGGTATTAGTAATGATCAGAGAAGGGTATTAGTTATGAGGAACATATTTCAAGATGTTATTGATTAGTCATGTACTAGTTTATTATTTACCCAAGATAACAAGTATTATAAACCTATAATATTTTTCCATGGATGAATATGTTATGTAATGAATATTATTTACTAATTTGTAAAACCTATATAAGAAAATTATCGGTCACTATAGTTGGTATTATATCAAGGTTAGTTATTCTTTCGAAACTAGGATGTGGAATCAATAGTAAGAAACTTATAGAGAATTCAAATTACATTATCATGTCCAAGAATTTTAGGGAAGGATAAAAAGTGCATTTTCAAAAAAATTGCATCTCTGTTTGGATAGTACATGTGGATGTGTCTCTGGAACAGCTGTTCCTAGAGGTAATAATTATAAAAAGGGTGTATTGTAAATTGACTTAATTTTTACCTGGTGCATGAAAATGGGCCTTGTTGCACACCTATTTTGAAAGTCATGGAATATATATTTTATTAATTCACAAACACCTTATAGAAAATCAAAAATGATTTGAATAGTTCATAACCATGAATTATATAGGATAAACCTAAGTTGTTATAGATTGAAAATCTTTTGTAATGATTTGTACATCCTATAAATGAGTTTTAATGATTTACCTCTTTGATAAATGATTCCGGAATTTCCTATAAGTTATTTTGGATTTAGTAACATATTGGAGATAGAATCATGAAGTTGACTTTGTAATTTTTTTTCTTAAATGATGAATTACCCTATTTGATAATTGTTATATAAATTCTTTTATATTAGGAATCTTTTGAAGGAATATTAACTCAAACTTAAATGATTATTTGTTGAAATGGAATTTAAATCCCCAATATTATGATGATTTTATCTCAAGTGTATTATTCTTTTCTAGTTAAAGTTTTTCGGAATACACTTCAAAAAAATATTTTTATTCTTCTTATGGTTGATTTTTAGGCTCCAATAGGCATGTATTCGATTTCTCTATATAAATCCCAAAATAATATATGAATAATGGAAGTCATGATTCATATTCCATGTTATACTATGATTTTCTATTAGTGAAATGATAAATATGAAAATTATATGGAAATAAAATCAGTTCCATAGGTATTGATTCCTAATCAAAAGTGGATTTTATATCATGTGGTTGTGGAGGAACACAATATCAATGTTATACCTATTGTAAAAGTGTATTTTTATTCATTTCCAAGAGTGGAAACATCTTACACCGAATCATGAAGTGGAGTTCTCAATAAAATGGATGCCTGGTTCTACATACATTTTATAGACTCCCTGTAGAATAGACCAATTTATTTTCCTGAATTAAAAAATGATATCTCGTAAAATATTTATAATGGATGCATTTCACTAAGTGTCTCAACATGGGGTGAACTTGTTTTTTTTTAAGATTTATGATGTATTGATGTTACTCTTATTTGATTATTGGGAAGAAAAACATATCACAATCAATAATAATTACCTTAGTCCCCATATTTATTACCCGAATGATCAATTTTATAGAGTATGATACTTTTCCATGATTTATATTAATTTTGAATATCATCAATTGAGGGACATGAATCAGGATATATTAAATACAACAATATATACATGATTTGGAAACTATGAATATATTAGTACATCACTTATTCTTACTAATTCCACCAGTACCTTCTTGTATTTAAGAATTTAGTCATTATATATTACCTGGATTAGTTTATGGTAGTCATTATCGGTATTATTATTATCTATTCAATTAGAATGAAAGATAATGAAGATAACATGTGAATTGTAGAAATGATCCTACAGAAAGAAAATTTGTATGAAAAATTTAAAATGTGTGGATTTTTTCTACAAAAAGATTCATTTTGGGGTCATAGAATCTCATGTGAGGGTATATTGTGGATCCATAAAAGATAGAGGTTGTTGGAAATTGGTACATTCCAACCATTATGACTTTGATTTTATGTTTTCATGTTTTGTATACCTATTATCTAAACTTTCTGAAAAAAATACATGTAACTCCCCGACCCCAGTTACCCAGCGTCGGTGCATTATTACATAACATTGGCATGATCACAAATGATCAAGTCTCGAATGACCTATTAGTTTTGTAGTCTTGGAAACACTAGATATATTCATAAGTCTTACATTACTTCCTAATGTAAAAAACCCACAAAAAAATCTTGTATTCATATCCCCTCATACTATCCCTATAGGTCATTCATAAATTACTTCTTCACATCCTAGGAAAAATAAAACATTGAAAGGGGTGAGCTCAGATGCTCAGTAAGGATAACAAAATTGCGGAATCTTTAATAGATAAGCATAAACATTTAAGGCAATGTATCAATAAAACAAAAGCCTTTTAAACATGAACTATAGTATAATATGGAAAAGATAAAATGAAATGATTCCATTTACTTATTCACATGTATTTTCTACTAGTCGAATAACCACATGAAATATCAATAATCACTTTTATAATGATGGAATGCATAATGCCAGACTATCATAACCACATAGTCAAGAACTCGTGCCAAGACTGCAAATAAGATTTTGTCAAAGCCTTGTGCCAAGACACTAGTTTGTCTCATGAGACCTACCGATGTATCGATGATCTATAGCAGGCTCCACCCGTCACTTACTATGTCCAATGCATTCCTCATATGAAAATTTTCAAACATAACATAAACATTCGTATTAAATCTAGCATACGAAATGTCAATACTTTATCCACAAACCCTCAATGGCATAAAAATAGCACATCAACAGTCAAACATAACTCATTCAACACAATAAAGAAGATTTTATTGTAACATATTAACCTCAATCGATAATAATTAAGGATATTGACATAGATTAAAATAATCATCAAAACTATTTGAGAGAAATATCCAACTTTTTCTTGAAAACATTTAAAAGTCACACTATTTGTCAAGAATCCATTTAAAAATAGATTTTTTAATCAATGTGTCCCATACCACTTTGAAACTTTTAAAAGGAATATTTATTTTAAAACTTTAATGTCCATATAAGGAAATCATTAAAACCATTTTTAAAACATGGACATTAATGAGAAAGACTTAGAATAATAAATCTTTAAAACATTTTAAAATTATATTTTAGTTAGAGTACTAAACCAAAATAGAGACACTTGAATACAAATAATAGAGGTAATAAAAACATTGTAATATCATGAGAATAAAGGGATTCATGATATACTATGTCAAAGTACATTATATACACCACATAAAAGTGATTTGGTGTATAACAACAAAGGAGTCTCAATGGAATGTAAATTGAGATGAAATCTCTCATAAAGGTCGTATCATTAGGTTAAGGATAAATCAACGACATAATTTTGTGTGAAAAATATAAATGCAGTCAATATGATTGTATATTCAGTGTAAAAAAATCAAAGGTCATTCACACATATTCTTGTAAAAACAAGACCAATGAATTAGATGTTTAACTCAATAAATGGAGAATGAGTTAAAATTAATCTTATCTAGTTCTTGTCGATGACTTGAGAATTTATCAATGGAGTGATTATGTGTATCAAAAGTATATTCACAGAAAGGGGAGTGGAAATTATGACATAAGAAAATAAATAGTGATTCCACACATAATTTTGGAGTAAAATAATCAATGAAGTATTCGTAAAGCCGAATGAGTGGAAATTGAATTTTCAAATTCCCTTATCAATTAGGTAACTTACGAAACATACACCCATGAAATAATGATCATACAATGATGATGTAAATATCCATAAATTAAAGTATATTACACAATGAATACAATCATGGATAGTACACACACCACATGCAATAAATAAGTGGTGAACAATGGAAATCTCACGTAATTAAAAGTGAGATAAGAAACCCCTTACATTGTACATTTTACTTGGTCGAGGGTAGGTTATCCTCCTGTATAATGTTGAAATAATTTTTATTTAGTTATACAAGAATAATATACATTAATATGATATCATATATGATCTTTTAACATTTCTTCGTTAATAATATCTTAGTATTATCGTCGTTTTGGGTGTTAACTTACTCATTTTCTTTTATATGTTTTGTTACATAGTCATTTTTTATGGATAAATTTTATCTTATTCATACAAATAATTATATTAATTTCTTAAACATTATTTTTAATCCTAAAATTATAATTAGACTTGTATGGATATGATGGGGAATGAATCTCATTGCGTTCGTGGAGATGGTAGTCCGTACGTACATACGAGCGATAATATCATTATTTTGATATTAAAATCATATATAATTGGATGTTATATCATATATACAGAATAATTATCATGTTATATTTATTATTTACATGAATTACACACCATTGTTATTTTCATCTAAATAATAATGTTTTGAGTAACAATTACACCACAACGTGGAGAGGGTAAACCGTATGTACACACACATATGGTGACATGTCATTTAATGGATGGATAGAATACTGAATATGGTTGTACCATATTTATAATAACATCATATTATATAGAATATAATATAGTTAATATTTTAGAATGTAAATAACAAAGAAATAAGAAGTTGAAGAAGAAAGGAACTTGAAAGAGGGTGGTGAAAACGTTACCTCTTCTTCAGGTTCTTCCTTTTGATTTGATCAAAAGGGCTCCTTAGGTTGGATTTATGATCAAACTAAGGCCTCTAAGTTGAATTGAGGGAAGTTGGGAGGATATTTGGGCAGAGTTTGTCCAAGCCAAAAGGCTTGAGAGTTGTGAGTAATTGGTTAGAAGTGGTGTCCTTTTATAAGGGGGAGGAGGGACTCTTTAGAAAAAACATAAAGTATTAATTTATAATAAATTCATATGCGGTTTATAATGGATCAAAAGTGGATTATTCAATGTATAAGGTGGGTTTGGGTCAAAAAAAACCCAACCAATAGATTTTAGACATGTTTGGGTCACTATAGTAACCTTATCTTTTAGATATAACTCTTAGTTAAATAGTTTGACATTTACCATGTCTCTTTGTATTTTTATATTATATAGTAAATAAACTTACTATATACTTTCAAGATACCCCCAAGTGGTCCATTAATGATACACCTATAATTATATAAGTCATTTGGCCGAACCTCAGATTTTTATGAATATAATATCAATTAATAATATAATATTTGTTTTAAAAACTCTTCAATGTCTATTTTGACACTATTGGGGATTTTGTTTTCGATAAATTTATAACAGCATTATTAATTCGAATAAAATTCATATAAAAAATAAAAATATGTCATATTAACCTATAAAATTACTGTAATTCCTAAAAAGTCTCAAATTACATTTATTTGGATATTTATAATATCAATTATTTTAATATTTCATTAATTCAGTAATTAATGAATCACCATTGTGTCATAAATAAATTAAATTATTTAATGTCTAAAAATTATAAATAAAATACCATTATGTAGGAAATATTTTTATATATATAATTAATATTTAAAATATAATTTATCTTATCTATATCCCTATATTAAAAACGTTTTAGTAATTAAACTTTGATTTTAACTCTTTTAACTCTTCTTTGAATTAAATAATAATAAATGTCCTAATCAAATCCAAGTGGTCCTAAATGATAATATTTTATTCCTAAGGTTTTTTTGGTCGAGATACACTTGTCTAATAGAATTAGGACACGTTTTAGGGTAATATTAATATCATTTTTACCCTTAATTACCCTATATACTTTTAACCGTGCTAATGAAAAGTAAAAAGTTACTATTCAACAAAAATATTTTTTATCTTATTGAACCACATTTTACTCCTTGATATTAACCATGTCTCTCTGATTTTCGAATTTCCAATCACAGAAGTGGTAAAATTAAGATTTATGTGACTTTCCAAATTCTCCTGGGAGGTGAGTAAAAGATGGTGAAAAGTTCCATAAAATTTTTATATATCTAAATTTATTCTAAACTAACTCCAATGAATTAAATTGAACTTATATAGGTATTATGTATCTATTTTGACCTTGATTAAATATAAATAAAATAAATAATTATTTAAATAAAAATTCGGTTTTAAACTATAACTTTGTGTTGTTTCACTATTCATCAAAAATTGAATGTTTTCAGAAAAATAACAAAAATTCACCATCAGCTAATTTCGATATTCCAAATCCAAAAATGAAGTCCATTTTGAAAGATAAAATTTATAAAATTTCAAAAAGTGGATATTACTATTCATAACGGCTAGTTTGATTGGTTGTGGTGTGTGTTAGAACTTGAAGTTGCATACGACACACACAACTGCATTATTCAAAGAGAAGCGTACAGTAGAAGCATGGGGTGTTACATTCTCCCCTCCTTCAAATAATTTTGTCCTCGAAATTTTTAAAATTGGGCTTCAGAATATAATTGAATGTCCCAAATCGGAAAAAGAGTCAGCAAAAGTATCACCTTAAAAGAAAGAAAGATAGGTACAAAGGTTAACCAAGATAACTCATACTCAGATTCCATATAGGAAAACATGGATATTGAAGAGAAACTAAGTGTCATGTTCTGATAGAGAGGGATAGAAAACATGATCAGGAGAAAGTTAACAATAAGAAAGCCACAAACTTGTGATGGGATAAACAATCATTAGTTTCCCAGTTGGAAAAGTAAACCAACAACATTTTTTATGTTACATTACATAAAGATGAGGAATTAATTTATGAGATTGACAAAGAAAATAAAGAGATTTACTTACTTTTTAAGTAGAGTTTAATTCTTTAATAAAATTTCACCACTAACGCATTTTTTTTAAATGATGATTATTCAAGAAGACTTGGTCACACTGTAATATCTAGAATAAACTTCTATAGAATCACATGAACCACGAAGGATAAACTATATATTTACCTTTTCTTTAGAGATTAATCAAAACCAAAACGGTTAGTACAAGATCTGATGATCCCCCAAAATGATATTCCTTTAGAGAGAGAAACACTAATCTTAATATCTGAAATTAATCCGACAATACCCCAAAGTTAAATAAATACCATTCAATAAACAGTTGTCCTTAAAATCCCTCAATATAATCCAAACTAATATTGAAACCCAAAACATAGAAGAATTTGGTTATTTAGTCTTCCACGTTAAATTGTATCTCCAAATGACATCAACTACTCTAAAAGTCACAAACTTAAAAGTAATTAACCTAATCACATATTTTCTATTATAGTGTAATCATTTCCAAAATAACCCAAATCACTATAAATACACAATAAAAACATAGATAAAAATCCCCCATTACTCCTCAAATGAAATCCCATAGTATTCTATTTTCAATGGGCATATAGTGTTCCCAAAAAAGTGAACATCTTCCAAAATAAAATTTATCACTTAATCATCAAATCATTTTCTTACACTAATGTTATCAATTTGATAAGACATAAGAACCCAAATAAACTTATTATTGATCAATAAAATAATTTAACTAAAAATAATTAGTCACACTAACCAGGGACTTCATGTAGTCTAGTGGTAGGTGAGAAACCCCAATCGCACTTTGGTTGTGGGTTCGATTCCCACAGCTTTGTCCGACGCGACGGGTTTTCACACGATCTGCGTGTTGTCCTTTTTCAAAAACTATATTTTATAAAATTACCAAAATGAGATAAATTCCTCAAAATAACCATAACATAATTTTAACCAGAAATGTTATATCATACCTTGCATTTTCATCCCAAAATATAATCACTTGTAATTGCATCAAACCCAATGATCATATAAAAAAAATGGTTATTTATAACTATATCCATGAGAGAAAGGAAAATTATTCCTCAAATATCATTCTCACGTGATAAATTGTAGGGTAACACACATAAGAGAAAATTCACTCAAAGTAATATCAATAACAAGGAGTACTAATACATTTAAATATTTTCCATCCATTTATTTCCACATAGGTTCTTCCTTGACCAAGAGGTTATCCTATAGAATAGGGAATTGTCTTGGGTGTTGCTAAGGTCCCTTACATTTATGACAAATCACTGTAATTGGAATCGTAGGACCATTTTTATTTTCTTCTATAGTACTCCTCATTTTTCCTCGTTAATTCTTCACTTTATGTCCTTCCTTCCCACATGTAAAGAATTTCTTTGTTCCATTGAGACACTTTTCTAGGTGTCTCCTTCCACATTTCCTACATGATGGAAATTGAGGATTCTTTTCTCCATGGTCTCCACTACTGGAGATCTTATCATTCATCACATTTCTCTTCATTGTTGAGTCAAGGAATTGGTTAATATATATATTGTTGATCATATTTTTGGAAAATTGATTTTTCATGAAGACGATATCTTTTACGCATATCAACATTACATTTTGTTTCTCATTTCCACCACCATACCCACTTTGTACATCATTCTCAAAGTCACTATGTCTTCCTTGGAATCCAGCCATTGACTAAAACCAGAAAGCATTGTGTGAGTAAAAGTAGTCATAAAATCATTTAGAGAATATCATGTCACCATATTCTCAATTTGAAACACATTAGGATTAACCAAGGTCATTTACTCTCATAATAATTTAAATCTGTTTGTAAATAAAAGGTAAATTATCCTAAGCATATCCCCTGGGAGTGTCGGAACCAAGAGTGCAGCAAGACCCGTTGTCATGCACCAGTTCCCATTCGAGTCTAGCTCAAAGCGGTGTTTTCGGGTTTTACCCCTAGGTACATCTAGGCCAGAGCCACCTCTACCTGCTCGTATCCAAACAGGGATGTATTTCTTGGAAAACTCAGAAAATCTATATAATACCAAAATTCTAGGAAGTTCTTCTATACTAATCCTCAAAATATTTCTTAGTGCAATGTGATCTAATCAGAGTTCATCTAAATCTTGTTTCCATGGTTTGTACTAAACATCCTCTGATACCAACTATAACGCCCTGACCCTAGTTACCCAGAGTCGGTGCATTATTACAGAACATTGGCATGATAAAAAAAGATCAAGTCTCAAAATACCGATTAGTTTAGTAGTCTTGGAAACACTAGATATATTCATAAGTCATACATTACATCATAAAGTAAAAAAACTACAACAATATATTGTCTTTATATCCCCTCATACTATCCCTGCAGGTCATTAATAAATTACTTCCTCACATACAGGGGAAAATAAAACATTTAAAGGGGTGAGATCAGATGCTCAGTAAGGACAACAATATAGCAGAAACTTTCAAAGATAAGAATAAACATTTAAGGCAATGTATAACTAAAACAAAACCCTTTTGAACTTGAACTTCAGTATAATATGGAAAAGATAAAATGAAATGATTCCATTTAATTATTCACATGGATATTCTACTAGTCGAATAACCACATTCAATATCAATAACCACTTTCATAATGATGGAATGCATAATACCATACTATCATAACCTCATAGTCAAGGCATCATTCCATGACTACAAATAAGATTTTGTCAAGGCCTTGGACCAAGACACTAGTTTGTCTCATGAGACCTACCGATGCATCAAAAAGCTATATCGGGCTCCACCCGTCACTTACTAAGTCCAATGCATTACTCAAATGAAAAGTTTTAAACATAACATAAAAATTCATTTTAAAACTAGCATACGAAATGTAAATACATTATCCACAAACCATGAATGGTATAAATATAACACATCCACAATCAAACATAACTCATTCAATATAATAAGAAAGATTGTATTATAACATATTAACCTCAATCTATAATAATGAAGGATATTGACAAAGATGAAAATAATCATCAAAACTATTTGAGAGAAATGTCCCACTTTTTCTTGAAAATATTTAAAAGTCACATTATTTGTCAAGAAGCCATTTAAAAATAGATTTTTGAATCAAAGTGTCCCATACCACATTGAATCTTTTAAAAGGAATTTATATTTTAAAACTTTAATGTCCATATAAATAAATCCTTAAAACCATTTTTAAAACATGGACATTAATGAGAAGGATTTAGAATAACAAATCTTTAAAACATTTTAATATGATATTTTAGTTAAAGTTCCTAACCAATAGAGAGAAACTTGAATACAAATAATTGAGGTAATAAAAACTTTATAATGTCATGGGAATAAAGGTATTCATGATATACTATGTCAAAGTACATTATATACACCATATAAAAGTGATTTGGTGTATAACAACAAAGGAGTCTCAATGGAATGTAAATTGAGATAAAATCTCTCATAAAGGCCATATCCTTAGGTTAAGGATAAATAAACGACATAATTAGGTGTGAAAAATATAAATACACTCAATATTATTGGATATTCAGTGTAAAACAATCAAAGTACATTAACACATATTCTTGTAAAAACAACACCAATGAATTAGATGATTAACTCAATAAATGGAGATTGAGTTAAAATTACTATTATCAAGTTCATATCGATGACTTGAGAATTTATCAATGGACTGATTATGTGTATCAAAAGTATATGCATATAATGGGATGTGGAAATTACGACATAAGGAAATAAATAGTTAATCCACACATAATTTTGGAGTAAAATAAACAATAAAGTATTCGTAAAGCCGAATGAGTGGAAATTGAAATTTCAAATTCCCTTATCGATTTGGTAAATTATGAAACATACACACATGAAATAAGGATCATACAATGATAATGTAACATTCCATAAATTATAGTATATTACACAATTAATACAATCATGGGCAGTACACACACCACATGCAATAAATAAGTGGTGAATAATGGAAATCTCACGGAATTAAAATGGAGATAAGAAACCCCTTACTTTGTACATTTTCCTTGGTCAAGGGTAGGTTAGCCTCCTATATAATGTTGAAATAATTTTTATTTAATTATACAAGAATCATATACATTAATATGATATCATATATGATCTTTTAACATTGCTTTGTTAATAATATCTTAGTATTATCGTCGTTTTGGGTGTTAACTTACCCGTTTTCTTTTATATGTTCTGTTACGTAAGTCATGTTTGTTATGGATAGGTTGTATATTATTCATATACAGAATTATATTAAGTCCTTAAAAATTATTTTTAATCATAAAATGAGAATTATACTTGTATGGATACGAGGGGGAATGAATCTCATCGCGTTTGTGGAGACGGTAGTCTGTGCATACACACGATCGATAATATCATTATTTTGATATTAAAATCATATATAATTGGATGGTATATCATATATATAGAATCATTATTGTGTTATATTCATTATTTACATGAATTACACATCATTATTATACCCATATAGATAATAATGTTTGGAATAACAATTACACCACGACGTGGAGACGGTAAACCGTACGTATACAAGTATGGTGACATGTCATTCCAAGGATGGATAAAATACTGAATATGGTTGTAACATATTTATAATAACATCACTGTATATAGAAAATACTGGATTTATTATTTTAGAATGGAAATAATAAAGAAAGAAGAAGTTGACGAAGAAAGGAACTTGAAAGAGGGTGGTGAAAACGTTACCTCTTCTTCGGGTTCTTCCTTTTGATTTGATCAAAAGGGCTACTTAGGTTGGATTTCTGATCAAAATAAGGCCTATAGGTTGAATTGAGGTAATTTGGGAGGATATTTTGGCAGATGTTGGCCGAGCCAAAAGGCTTGAGAGGTGTGATGAATTGGTTAGAAGTGGTGTCCTTTTATAAGGGGGAGGAGGGGCTCTTTAGAAAAAACATAAAGTATTAATTTATAATAAATTCATATTCAGTTTATAATGGCCCCAAAGTAGATTATTAAATTTCTATGGTGGGAATGGGTCGAAAACCACCCAACCAATATATTTTAGATAGGTTTGGGTCACTATAGTAACCTTATCTTATAGATTTAACTCTTAGTTAAATAGACTGACATTTACCATGTCTCTTTGTATTTTTATATTATATAGTTAATAAGCTTACTATATACTTCCAAGAGACCACCAATTGGTCAATTAATGATAAACCTAACATTATATAAGTCCTTTTGTAGAGCCTTATATTTTTAGGAATATAATATCAATTAATAATATAATATTTGTTTTAAAAACTCTTTTATTTCAATTTTGAAACTATTTTGTATTTTGTTTTTGATAAATTTATAACAACATTATTAATTCAAATAAAATTCCTATAACCAATAATAATATGTCATATTTACCTATAAAATTATTTTAATTCCTAAATATTCTAAAATTACGTTTATTTGGATATTTAAAATATCAATTATTTTAATATTTTATTAATTCAGTAATTACTGCATCACCATTGTGACATAAATAAATTTAATTATTTAATGTCGAAAAATTATAAATAAAATACCATTATGTAGGAAATCATTTTATATTTTTAATTAATATTTAAAATCGAATTTATCTTATGTATAAACCTATATTAAAAATGTATTATTAATTAAACTTTGATTTTAGATCTTTTAACTCTTCTTTGAATTAAATAATAATAAATGTCCTTATCTAATCCAAGTGGTCCTAAATGATAATATTTTATTCCTAAGGTTTTTTTGGTCGAGATAAACTTTTCCAATAGAATTAGGACATGTATTAGGGTAATATTAATATCATTTTTACCTTTAATCACCCTATTTACTTTTAACCGTGGTAAATAAAAGTAAAAAGTTACTATTCACCAAAAATTATTTTTATCTTATTGAACCACATTTTACTCATTGATATTAACCATGTTTCTTGGATTTTCAAAATTTCACTCACAGAAGCGGTAAAATTAAGTTTTACGTGAATTTCCAAATTCTCCTGGGAGGTGGGCAAAAGATGGTGAAAAGTTCCATGAAATTTTTATATATCTAAAATTATTCTAAACTAACTCCAATTAATTACAGTGAAAATATATAGGTATTATATATCTATTTTGACATTAATTAAATTTAGATAAAATAAATAATTATTTAAATAAAAATTCGGTTTCAAACTATAACTCAGTGTTTTTTCACTATTCATCAAAAATTGAATGTTTTTAAAAAAATACCAAAAAATCACCCTAAGCTAATTTCAATATTCTGAATCCAAAAATGAAGTCCATTTTGAAAGATTAAATTTATAAAATTTCAAAAAGTGGATATTACTATTCATAACGGCTAGTTTGATTGATTGTGGTGTGTGTTAGAACTCGAAGTTGCGTACAACACACGCTACTGTATTATTCAAAGAGAAGCGTACTGTGGAAGTGTGGGGTGTTACATTACATCTATCCATTCTAGTCACAAAGTCAACTTGGAAGGGATCCAAGTTCTTTTCATCATATGATTTGAGGAATGTTTCAACCATCTAATGTGAATTATAGTCAGTTCACTTGTGATATCATTACCCCATAGTGGATGAGGCTATGCATTATATTGTGACTCGTTATTGAATAATTGGGATGAATTATCTTGTATAATGATATGGTGAAGGATTATGCTTCAAGAAAATTGAGGAACTAACACATGTTTTAGATTTAGCTGATTTAAACTTTGTATTAAATATATAGAGGCACTATCGTTATAGAGAAATGTTTTTATATATACTGATCAATTTTTTTAGTATTTATTCATATAGGAATAGTTAAATATGTTATATATAAGGTGGTTTGAAATGAATAAAGATTATTAATAATCAATACATTAGCACCCTAATAAAGAGAACAAGGTCGAAAATTATTTTAGTCAAAAGTATCATTATAGATTATGAATGATTAGAATAAAAAATAATTTATTATATATGGATTTTCAAATGATGGATCATGAAATTTTAATGAAAGGGGATAAATCTTATCTTTCTAAAATAATTGGTCAAATATCTATCAATGTCATTATTTAATAGGTGTGAAAGGAATATGTAGAGATAAAATAATGTGGGAAATATTATTTATTTTGTCCTTTATTTTAATATACGTAATTTGTTATAGAATCATGTGAGTTTTCTTTCTTTATCATATTTGAATAAGGAACTGTTTTTTGAGTCTTATAGTTCTTTATTCTCTATTCATATGGGAACTACAAAGATGAATATATATTTAAAAGAGTTTTTTTGGGGGGGGGGGTGGAATGAAGGGAAATATTCCTATGTATGCATCTTTTTTCATGGTGTGTTATCATGACAAGGATAAGAGAAAAAAGTATAAGGTCATGTTACAACCATTATACATACTGTAATTGAAATGGGAAAACATCTCTATGGAATTTGATGTTAGAATCATAAAAATGTAAAATGTATATAATGGTATTTGAGTTTTAGTAAATATACTTATAAATTAATCAAAAATAATATATTATAAATTATCTCCCCCTGGACCATATTTATAAGATATATATAATGTTAGTGTTAAGGATACATGAAGTGCCACATTCTAACATATCTCACTGGGAACCAAGGTTCTTTTTGAGGTTCCGGTGAAGTATTCAATGGGATCGTGACAATTAAATATGTTTCTTCATTGTGTATCATCCTCAGGAAGATATTTATTTTGAGAGAATCATAAAAACCCTAAATTATATACTAAGATCCTATTATATGGATTACAATTGTGGTTGGGATCAATATCTTCATCTAGTTTGGTTTTCATACAATAATTGATTTAAATCAATAATTCAGAAAGATCTAATGAACCCCAATATAGAATGAAGAGTAGAAGATAAATGTGTTGGGATGAAGTTGGTAAAAGAAAGATACTAGGACCTTAGCTTAAAGTTAAAGAAACCGAGAATGTTAGATAAATTCATAAATCCATAAGGGAATCAAAAAGTTGTCATGAAAGTTATGCTTAAAATTATGATCGTGATCTAGAGTTTGAAGGTAGTGAAAATGTGTTTTTGCTATTGTCTCCATGGAGGATGGTTATGAAATTTTGGAAAAATTGAAATATTAACCTTGTTTATATTATCTCATTTTAGATTATTGATTGATCAGGGATAATACGTTATCACTTGGTTCTTCCACCAAAACTCTCTCAATTTATTGATGTGTTCCATCTATCTCTCCCAAGGAAGCACATACCAAATACTTCACATGTACAGACCCCATAGGTCATACCATTAGAGTTTTATCTAACTAATAAATAGAAATCACTCAATATTATGTATTATAGAGATAAAGTGCTTTGAAAAAAGACCAGTCACTTGGTAAATATTTTATGGAAAAAAAATACTAATTTGAGGTAGGTAAATGTGGACCTATGGTTATGATGAGGCCGAAGTACCCTATGTTGTTTCTATTAGGATAATATAATTTTGAGGGTGAAATTAATTTTATTTTGGATATAATTTCACACCCCTATACTTCATGAATTTATTCTTCAAAATAATTTAATTACTTCAATATCTTGTGTTACATGTAACACCGAAGTTTAAAAAAATATAACATTATATACCCTTATAACCTAGATATTAAATATTATATTAGTAATTATAGTAACTAAATTATTTTATTTATATTTTTTCACATGATTAAAATAAATTCATTTGTCATGAATTTATTATAATTTAAAATAAAGATCATTTAAAAGTAAAATTATTTTTTTCTTGAAATCTATTTTTGAAGACAATGTGTTTTTATCATAATAAATATAATTATTAACTACTAGTGAATTATTTTAATTAAATTATTGTATTATTTATTTAATAATTTTGTAATCACTCATCTAATATTTTTTCTTATCATGAAATAAGAATAAATTTTGTTTTATGTTTAAAAATGGTATTTTCTAAAAAGATGGTTCATCGTATTTTGCATACGTATTTAAAAATAAAAATTTACAAAATTTATAAAATTTATTATAAAAATCTATATTCATATTTTAATTAAAAATTAAAAAAATGAATTGTTTAATTTTTTATAATTTTTTAAAAAGATTTATTTTTTGATTAATAGTGAAAATAATAATTTTTGTCGAATTTTCTTTTTCATTTCAACCATTTATAATGTTAAATTTTATTTAAAAATATATCAATATTTCAGAAATATTATTATTAATCCAATTTAGGTTATTATAACCAATTTTATTTAGAATTTTTATATGAAAACTTTTTGTGCTTATGAAACCATTTTCTTTAGTAAATGGCATGTTTATCAAGCTTGTAGGTTTAATTTTAAATTATATTCTTTATTTTTTATGAATTTAAGTTTTAAAATTTATTTCATATTTATAATAAGATAAATAATTATTTTTTAATATATTGAATATAATTTTGGGTCAAAATGAATATTAAAAACTGTAAAAATTAATTACCATGGTTAGGGATTAAACAGTATTTTGCACATTACATAAACATGTAATAAAATTAATTTTACAAACAAATTTTTTTTTTCATTGATATATTTTATTTTTTATTTTTAAATCAGTGGGTCTAAATTTTCATTTAAGGATTGTTTTATTTTCATTCTTAATGTATAAATTATATAGGTAAAAAACATAACGTGGTGAAAAGAATTTTCTAAAAATTAGTAAACATAAAGGATAATGGAATAAAATGTTTAAAACATGTATAAATAGTTTTTTATGTGTGTATAAACTATATGTTACCTCCAATCAATTAGTTATAAATTTTGGAGGTGTGTGGATCGAGAGTGACTTCCCATTGTTGAATTATTTGGGGAATTTACAAGATGCCACTATTTCTCAATAATGAAAGAGAAAATCTTCCCCTATTTTATCAACAATTAAAAATAATGTTTTCATATAATAAAATCCCAAATAAATATTTAAATTCTCCTTTTATGTCCTAGGTTCATGGGTTTTATTAGAAACCCCACATGAGAAGAATTTTTGTGAAAACATAAAGTGGTTGTCTGATGATTAGGTGTCATTATTAATTGAGTTTTTTTATATTATTTCTTCTTATAAATAATTAAAGTACTCTTAAAATATGATAAAATAATAAATAATATTATAATTCAGTTACTTATATTTTATTTTTTTAATATCATAAACTATATTCATCTCATCTTCCATCAAATTGGAAATTAAACTATCAATCGTGTGTATGGTGGGATGCTGCCTCACAAACTAAAATTATTCTTTTTCCATAACCACCTAAAAAAATTTATAAATGAATAATTTAATTTATATATGATAAATATTACATAATTAAACTTTTTAAATTAAAATATATCATCTAACTTCTTACCATCAAATCCATTAGAAAAGTATGACGTTGCTTGTGCATACATGTGGACAACCATATCCATGCAATGATTTGATATGTTTCTCAATTTATTTTATTATAAAATTGATGGTAATAAGGATATATTTAATCAATTTTATTATATATATATTATATAAATATTCTTCTTGTAATGTGAATTAATATTTACCTTTTCTCATTCCATTTGTAAATAAAATGGAAACATTTATAATGTGTATGCATGGTCTATTATATTCATGAATGGTGTAATTAATTTTTCAATATCATAAATTATATATTACTATAAATATTAATATAATGAATATTTATGATATTTATATCACGAGAAAAACTTCGGAGGTCATGGAAAAATAATCGATATATTAGAACCAAAATTACCGAAACAATGATTTTTAGAAATAATTTTTAATAAATGGGTGACTAATTATAATAAATAAATAATATTTGTTATGATATATATGGTTATGGTTAATTAATATATTTATAATAATACAATATTTAATTTATAGGATGATATAAATTTTTCAAAATGAAATAGGAGCTGAGGTAAGAGATTTTCTCCTCACATTTACATAAGTAGGACACATTCAATTTCAAAAACTTGTTCCATTTATGTGGTGTATATACATCCCAAGAATATAATTTATTTACCTTTTAAATAATATTATGGGATATAAATAACCATATATGTTTCTTTAATTCATGGTTAATAGTATTCAATAGTTACCTAAGTGGAAAGTGTTTTATGTCTCAATCTCATTGTTTATCGAGATTGTTTAAGATTATGTTTTTAATGTTGAAATATAATTATATATATATATATATATCAATTAAATAATTAATTTTCTTATACTATGTTTATTTATGTAAATTAAATGTTTATTTTCATTTTTCTCTCTTTATATATTCAATATTCCTAAATAATGTTTCAATGGATAACCAAAAGTATTTTTCTTTTTTAGTTTAAAATCCATTTTATTATATATCTATGTTTTCTAAAAATATTTTAAAAATTGCTTTTAATAATATCAAATTATTTTTAAATTAATTTATATCCATTTTTTACTTTTTAAAAAATTAATTAAATGGAATATTCCAGAAATTTTCAGAACAAGGTTTTTTTTCTTTTTTTACAAAACTGGGAAACAAATGTTTTTTTAACATAGATTACATGTAGAGAATTTTAGGCCAAAATAAATACATAGCACATTGATGATTACACTACATGTTTTGAACTTTATTTTAAAATAAAATGTTTTATATGATATTTATTAACTTTTTATTCATTAGTGGAGTTATTTACATATAGAAAGTGAATTTTAATTAAGAATGTTTTAATGATCTTTTAATAGTGTTACTATTCATTAGTGAAAATGACATAGGATATTAATTTATATTTACCAGGGATATGATCTAATAACACCATCATTATCCTTTCTATATACGGTATATGATTATGATTAAAAATGTATATGAAACTCATTTAATTCCCCTGGGATATGCTATGATAATTTTTTTTATAGAAATCATTTCATTTTCAAGGGTGTTGAAATGATGAATGATTTTATGGAATGGATATGTATGATTGTGATTTTGGTGATGTATTATACAAAAATTATATTACACTATAGTTAATTAGGTAAGGATTAAGGTTCCATGAGCTCAAATGGTATATGGGAGTTTATCCCATGATCTAAAGAAGAGGGTACACAATAGGTTTACCCATAACCAAAATAGGGTACACGAGAGGTTATCCCAATCCCAAAGTAGGAACATAGGTGGTTTTCATAATCCTACAATGTTATTAATGTTTTAGTGTATAGTCGAAACCTAATAATTTTGATGCTTATGTGTATTGCACAAATTTATTTCTTATTAAAATGTTATAAACTTATGGATTATGTTATTTGAATCCATTATGATTCATGTCTTATAAACTACCATGTTTACACAATTAATCTTTATTGTCTCAAATTTTCCATGTTTTCTTTTAAATATTATA
Organism: Viscum album; assembly: GCA_963277665.1. NCBI lineage: Eukaryota > Viridiplantae > Streptophyta > Magnoliopsida > Santalales > Viscaceae > Viscum > Viscum album. The sequence continues at coordinate 1,492,134,703 of OY728152.1, forward strand.
TGGAATTATTATAAGAATAGGTTTTTCTAAGGTGTGCAATTCCGAGGCCTGGAGTTCCTAGAATAAATGTCTGAAATAAATTAAACTCTATATAGCGTGCGCAAGCGGTTTTCCCAGAAAAGTGCAATAAATTTTAAACAAGTTCCCTGATTAGAAATCAAAGGGAAACATTGCGTTCAGAGCAACAAATTTACATTATATGGGGCCTGATATTGATCGGAGTGGGTCGACTACAGAAGATATTTTTTGGATGTTTTAAAAGAAATAAAATAAATTAATACTGTATTTTGTTTTAATTTTTTTTAACTCAATGACCTAATCCAAACCTATTAATAGCTTCTTATGGAAAGTTCACAGGGTTAGTCACATAACCCTGAAAATTGAGGATTTCCATTGGAGGTTTGGAGGAGAACCCATTGGCAAACTATGACTGCACGATCAATCGATGCATCTCAGATTCGACAAACCTCACCGACGAACACAACATGACATTAATTATTCAATCTAATTGAGGTATGGGTTTGATATTTTGATTTAGTTATTCCCTATTCATGTATTAAATAGAAAAACTCGGATCAATCCACCAACAGATTGATCATTGGATAGTGCGTTCTTGCGGGAGACTGTTATTTTCTCATTTCTTTTGGGTTTTTGATTGGTGAATTGATTCAATGATAATTGTTGTATTATTGATTAATAATCAATTAAACCTACTAATGGGAGTGGATCAACTATGTGATGAATGATGTAGAGTTGTGTTCCCCTTTTGGTTCTTAGATTTCTCCAAGGGGTTTTCCAACTTTCTTCAGGTTCCTTGTGGGGAAAAAAATAATGGATTGTTTCACATCATTTTCACAATGAAATGATATCAAATCAGAGATCGAGAATCGAGAAAACCTAGGGGAGTAATGGAGACGATAATAGGCAAATAATTGTATCAAATAGGGAGAAAATGTTCTTCAATAGTTCTTCGCATGGGTGGATCAAAATGGGATTCAAGGCCGATCGAGCACCCGAAACCTCATAGAATATTGTTAGCATTGCGGGAAAACCTTGGATCTTGAGTTTCGTGACAAATGAATCCTCATAATTAGCATCGAGAGATTGACAGAGGCACAATAGTGGAGGTTGTAATTTTTGAGACTTCCAAAGAACACGACGTGTTCTCCAATGAACACATATTGTGGTGTTATCATGGTGGCAGCGTGGTCTTACACGCTCAACACAGTGAAGGACATGGCATGCTCGTCGAGAGACATGGAATGTGGTTCTCACTCAGTAGTGGATGGTGTTCTTGGTGACAATAATCATAGACACAACGTGTTACCATTGTCACACGGTGTGTGGGTCTTTATATAGGACTCTGCGTGTATCCTGGACGATACGCCACCATGAGGTGGAGTACATGTCCTGTAATCCACTACATGGCAAGATGAGGCTAGTTACAAGGGTTACAACATGTACTGGTTACAGGTGTTGGTATACACAGGTTGGGGCCATGTACAGGCAAATGGCCAACATACACAGAGAAGACCCCGGATACCTTGACATAACATGTTATCTATCCTACACACTGTATATATTCATTTTTACACGACATGTTTTCCATACTCAGTTCATTGTACATGGACAGTACCAGGAATCAAGGGACACGATGTGTGAGCAAGTCTACATGCCATGTACTCCCTTCTACTTGGATTGAGCCTCTTTTCCATTGTACCTTAGATATGTTTTGTTTGGGTTACTTCCCCTTTTCTCTCCCCCTAAAGGCTAGTTATCGTTTCCATTCTTAGGTGTATGATCCCTTCAGTAGGATTTTCTGAGATAGAGTCAAGTATCCCTCTTAGAGGACCAGAGCGAGATCCTCTATCTTTTCTTAACCCTAGTTAGATTCAGGTATTTATGTGGCCAATCCTACTGGACGCCAATCCTCTACATAGAATTTGGGATTCAGATGAGTCACGATTTCCACCAAGGCCCTGGCAGTGATCCTTATCTGTGTATCGTGTTATTTTCCCACTCAGGAGTGTGTCCACCTAGAAAGAGTATATATGTTCTCTCTTCAGAGCTATCAGTGCATCTCTCTCTCTCATGGATTTTCCTGACGAACATAACCTCTCAAATGGACGTCATTAGAGATATTAGACTCATGGAGTGAGTTCTCCTGTACATTTTCTTGGTAGAATCATTGAACTAAATCCCAAGCATGGGTATGTAGCCATTGTCGACTACTGGTCTATGTTTTGAGTATATTAGTATGTGATTCTCTTAATATATGTTCACTAGACAAATAATGTGTAGAGATGAATGTACCTTTACTATGTGTACTCCTTTGTGGTTTTCAGGATCTTATTCTGAGTATTTTTATACTCACCCCTACATAGGATTTTCTCACACTTGTCATGTCTTGTGTAGCTAAGTGTCCTTTTGATGGAGTTGAGGGCGGACCAGGACCAGACTGAGCTTTCTGAGTTCCCTATAGGATGAGGTGTTCCTACAGCTATGAACAGAAGTCCAAGAACATCTTCCTTGCTTATAGGTTTGATATTTTAGTTTGAAGACTCTTGTTTTTATTGTGCTTATACTCTAGCCTAGTTTAGTTTCTACACTTTACATTCTATTAAACCCAGTTGGCTGGGTATAGTTGTATGCATGAATTTGTTCCATAGAGGGTTTTACTTTTAGAATTTGTCTTCTTAGAGATGTGTGTGTGTGTGTGTATAGGTACTTAGGCACTGACTCCCATGTTAGTGATATGCCTACTTGGTGCTAGTCACCAGTCCCTGACCTATTGGAGGTGGGCTTGGGGAGTCACAGCACGTGCCCCACTATGATGGGTATTGAAAGAGTGGTATCAAACATGGTTAGTTCTACCTTAGGACCAAGAGTCGATGATATTTTTTGGGGCAACAGTGTTAAGTGTTTAGAGCTTGACTTTAAGGATAGGGACTCCAGTGTTGGTATGGGCGACTGATGTATCCATACACCAGGACTTTGATAACATAATTTTTGACTCGATACATGAAAACAATAGTTGTGCTGAAATAAAAGGAGACATGAATCATATAGGATGGGGTAATGCTTTCCATATACTTTGTGTCAGCTATCGAGATATACTCATTGACCATAGTACATATTTATTCTTTATAGGATGCCTCTGTGACATATACACTCTAGGATTCAACAGCTCGATCATGAGGATGACCCCCTCTGTGATGAGGCATCAATACAGGGACCAGTTCCCCATGAGTTACATTCATGTGGTGCACCTACTCTACCACAACCAGTAGAGAGTCACGTGGTACCTACCATAATAGTAGGCGAGGAGCGCAGGCTTACTGCACTATATGAGTTCCAGAATCATAGAGTGGAGCAGAAAAACCTGCCCGATAGCATACGTGGAAGAGGAGAAGGGAGAGCTGAAGGTGGTGGCAGAATCTTTGATATACATCCACCACCTCCCCCAGGAGGTCCACAGCAGGCTGGGGGAGCTAGGGGACATGGGCGGGGACAACTGCATGCAGTTGAGGAAAAATACCTAGAGACTCTAGAGATGATCTGAGGTATGATCTATGTCTTTTCAACCTTAGCATCTATACTTATAGACATAGGTTCTAGTCATTCCTTCCTCTCCACATGTCTTGGGTGAAAGCTTGAGATTTTGGTAGATACATTACGTCAACTCTTCCACTTGGAGACACCTATTTGGGGAGACTCAATGATCAGGCATCTTTGTAGATAGTGTGATATTTCCCTTTGAGGTGAGAGTTTCAGTTGGATCCTCTTGGTGGCAGCGTCAAGGCCTTACGACGTCATTCTTGATATGGATGGGTTATCTTTGGTCCATGCCCAGATTGAATACTTTTGGCGAAGTGTGTAGTGTGTCCAAAATGATTGGACAAGGTTTTACATTATCAGGGAAAAGGTGACCTAGGTAGCTCAGGATGGGCTCTTGCAAATGAGGGTACAATCGATCACTCATGAGTTGTCTAGCCTTATCCTCAGAGCAATATATGTTGTGAGATTCTAGTTCCCAATAGTAGTGGAAGTGTACTAGGTTCTCTTTCTAGAAGATATTCCAGGATTACCTCCCCACAGAGATCTAATTATGCATCGACTTACACCCCAATAGGGCACTGAAATCCTTACCATTGTATCAGATGGATCTCACAGATCCTTGAAATATGTGGGTAATGTTGAAGGTTTTTCGGAGTAAGGGATTCATAAGAGTCAGTGTTTCACCTTGGGAAGCCCCGATTTTGTTTTCCAAAAAGGTATATTGGAGCGTGAGGTTGTGCATGGATTACCAGTGCCTGAACTGGGAAATAGTAAAGATTATGTTTCCATTACTGATGATCTATGACCTCTTCGATCAGTTGAGAGGGGAATGTTTGTTCTCAAATGTTGACCTCTTGTTAGGTTATTACCAGCTTGGAGTAAGGGAAAAGGATATACCGAAGAAGAATTTATGATGTTGATATAGTCACTATGAGTACTTGGTGATGCCTTTCAGCCTGAAGAACACAACCACAATGTTCATGGGACTTATGAACCAGATCTTCCATCCATACATAGACCGGTTTGTAGTAGTCTTCATCAACGACATCCTTTTGTACTCATCATCAGACGAGGAGCATGCAATACACCTATGGATGGTTCTACACATACTCTAAGAGCACTAGCTTTATTGGAATTTCGTGATGTTCTAGTTCTAGAAACAGGAGGTCCACTTCCTGTGACATGTTATCTCAGTAGATGGAGTATAATTAGACCCGAACAAGGTCTAGGTAGTGTTAGCATGGGTGACACCTCAGATTGTGACATAGGTGCAAATCTTCCTTTGGCTAGTAGGATACTACCGGAGATTTATCTTTCATTTATCTCAAATATGAACACTGGTGATAGCCTTGAACCATAAGGGGAAAAATTTTGTATGGGCGGAGGAGTTCCATCAGGCTTTCCAACAATTGAGGCAATGTTTGACGACTACACCGATCATGAGATCTATAGAAGTGGGTGTCGAGTACATAGTTTTCTACAACACATTAGGGACTGGGCATGGCTGTTTCATGATGGAGGGACATGCAATGATTTCATATTTTTCTCACCAACCAAGGCCACATGAGAAGAACTATGTGACCCATGATCTCGAGTTGGTAGTGGTAGTCTTCATATTAAAGATATAGAGACACTACCTGATTGGAGAACATTTTATCATATACTCTAACCATAAGTGCCTCATGTACATCTTCTTGCAGAAGGATATGAATCTAAGGTAGAGGCGATGGCTAGAGTTCCTTAAGTATTATGAATTTGAGATCATCTATACTCCTAGGAAGGGGAATGTTGTGGAAGATGCTCTCAATAGGAGATAGAGTTCACTGCTGCGGAGTAAGGCATCAGAGATGTTTTCCTTGCTACAACAATCCCTCGTGGATGGAAATAGTGCATCTTATCTCCAGTCGATGGTTGTCACTCCTCCACTCTTACAGTGAGTCAGGTAGGAACAACTGGTGGATGTCGATTGCAAGACCTTACGCAGTAAGTTATTGTAATGATCCAATGTTTTATAATTGGAAATTATTTTCTATAAATATGTCATGTAATCACATGAAATCACAAAACAATGAACTACTATATACTATGTGACCTTCAACCAAAAGTTTGTCAATTCTCTGTTTTGAATTTCAAAAATTTTATATACACGGTTCCGAGCAGTAAGTTATTTGGAGTCTAAAATGACCAACTTATTTTTTGGTGAATAGTAACATACCAATATGAATAGTAATTTAGCCTTATTAATAGTGAAAAATCCTAATGAATAGTAACCTTACCTATAATAGTGTATAAATAAGATTCAAATGGGGGTACGATATACCTACATCTTAGAATAATAAAATAAATGTTTAAAATTGCTTTTTTTGAATAAATTATTATTTTAAATAAATATTAAATTAATAAAATTTTAGAAATTATTTCTGAAATATGGATATCATTTTTTGATTCTAAACATTAAAAAATTGTTTTGGTGAATTTTTTGTATTTTTCTGAGATACTTGAATATTCAGTGAATGGTAAAATACATTAATTTACCGCATAAATACATTATTATTTATATCCACTATTACCAACATCATAATTGGTGTAAGAACCAAAATCTAGAACTCACATGCATTTATTACTATTCTAGGTCATGTAAGACTCACTATTTCTTGTCTTGTGAAGAAATAATAAAATAATTATTATAATATTATGAAAACCCTCCCCCGTTCACTATAAATATCACTCAGCCTTCCCTCTTCTCTTCACTACCCTCAAGCTTTGTGCCTTGATAATATTCAGCTCAAATCTCTTCATAAGATCTTTCCCCATGACCAAAATCCCCTAGTCTATTCAATATACCAAATATTATCCCATTAAGAGGCTCTCTAAGGAGGTAAACTCAAGAGGTAAACTCCTCTTTCCAAATCCTTTATTTCTTATAAGTTCTATTATTTTTTTGTTTCATTACTCACCTACCTTCACCCAAATCATATGATAACTCTAGTAACATAAATTCATTGTAATTCTATTATGATAATGGTATAATTCATTATCTTTACTTCTTTCTGTATATTTTATTTGAAAGAGATGAAAACAACGTTTGAGATGTGTTAATTTTGCACAATCAAGGATGACAAGTTATCAATCTTCCTTACCATCTTTAATTCTGATCTGGATACAATTTTCATGGTTGAAATAGACCATAAAATATTTTTTATGCATCATTTATGGTTCGGTAATTCTTTTTTACACATGGGTTTTGTTTTTTTAAATAAAATGTGTTCTTTGTGGTAAAAAAACTGCCAATTAACCCAAAAGGATGTCACTAATGTTTTATATAACGATTATACTTACCATTAAGTAACAAAATTACGTTTTCAACCATGTATACTTATGGATCTTCAATAATAAAATTTAACTTCAACTACAGACAACCACCTTAATCATACATGATTTTCGGAACATGACCCGATAATTAAAACTAAGCAAGCAAACAAACCCAAACAATGAAATTGAACCTCTTAACCAATAAAAATGGTTATAAATGAACTAAAAAAGGTTATAATAAATATTTAAAATATATAATACATTATGTAATTATTAATTAATGAACCAAATTTCATTTTTCAGGTCATTAAGTTAAAGAAAAGATCACCATCAAACTTAAAGTAACAGATCCTCTCCATTCCACTTTTATTCAAGAATGTCCTCTATGCTATGCCATTTTATGTGTAATACCTAATTAAGGGGTATGATTTCACTCCTCCAACATAATACCATCATGATTTATAAGTGACTAGAAACCCATTTCCCTCTCATGAATCCCTCTTAAGTACACCCGATACCATGTCGATAATCCGTAAGGAATTCTACCAGGACTGCCTTTATTCCTTCAGGGTTTTCTATCTTTCTTTTTACCCAAAAACATTTTCCTTTTATTTTCTATGTAAAACATCTAAATAATTTTTATATGATCAAAAATCACGTTTTAAGATCCATCCCTCATTCTCTTTCAGGGATATACAAGATTTTAATTGAATCCTTTCTCGACACTCCCCAATAAGCAAACTCGTTTAAAGGAAACTTCCAAATTTTTTACAAAATTTCAAGGGAACTATATACTATTTATTAAGACACCATTATATTTATAAAATACGTATTTTTATTATGAAAACCTTTTTAGCTCACTTCTGATTTTATATAAAATATTGTTCCCTTTTCTATTTTGAAAGCTCTGTAGTATTTTCCTTAAAACTGAAAAAAATGTTTTAAATGCAAAAATTTGTCAAATACATTTCTCACATGTTTTCAACTATGTTTGAAATCACTTACCATGATATATTCCTATTTTACTTTATCAATGTCCATTTATATTCTACTTCCTATCTTTCATGGACACTTTCATGATACACCCATTGGTTATGCTTTATGTCATGATTGTGGTACCCAATTCATTCCATGGGTTACCCTTATGTTTCTAATGGATTGGGTAAGGTTTAGTCTCTTGATATGTTATATGTGATGTTCTTGGTGGTTAGACTTGTCTTGTGCTACCATATGCAATAGTCTTGGTGGTTATCCTTGGAATGTGCTACTATGGAAAATTGTCTTGGCTGTTAGCCTTGACCCATACTAAATTCATGTTTTATGTTTCTACCACATTTATATGACTCTATGTTTAAAGGATCCCATTTTTATTTGTTATGATATGTTACATGAGTTTTTATATCTTCATTTCATTCCTTCTATCCCATGTTGGTATTCTTTGTTCTTATGCTTATTCCCTTACAAGGATTTTAGATCTTCCCTTTTTCATGTTATCCCCAAGATATCCTATGAAGATGTATGAGCACAATAAAAGATAAGAGCTCATTATTGAGTTTAAATATTTTTTTTATAATTTTTGATTATGTACCATGTCTTCAAGGATACTAGACTTTATGATCCTTGTCTTGTACACTGATGTATAATTATTCTTAAAATTATGTAATGTTATATGTAAATGGAAGGAGTTTCTATAGTTTGTATTAGATGATGGTATAGTTATTTTTTGAGATTAGGAATATGGCACTTTAGTAAGAACCTTAAAGATGAGATGGAGTATAAGAAAACATCGATAGATTTTGTTAAGTATAGAGTAAGTAATTAATCAAGGAAATACATCCATGTTTAGATAAAAATAGGTAGAGGTGGCTATGAAACATATATACCTAGGAGTGTAAACTATAATAAGGTGTTTTAGGATTGACCCTGGGTATCCCGGTACATGAAAACATGCCTTACTGCACTCTTGGTTTGACACTCCCTGGGGATATGCATTGGTAAATTCTTGAGATTAGTAAAACACATTACTTAGGGAAAAAAATCCCATAATAATATAATTTAAGAAATAGATCATGGATAACCTAGATTTATTTCTAAGGAACCACAAGTTAGGATATACCTCTCCTCTATAAGTTTATCCTTTTATGTTCAAAAGTTTACTTTTTTATGTTCAATAACTATGTATTCAAGCCCTCTAATTGTACATTATTTTTCTTAGTTATTTGAGGATAATATAAGAACACTTTCCAACAAACAATGTGATAGGAAATGTGAAGATTGGCCTAATGAAATTCCTAATATGATGGGAATGGGTGCTCAAAACTTCATTAAAGTACTTACTTTAATGTCTCACGTTATTAATAATAACTTAAATCATGTGTTAACACATCCTCCTCCCATAAAAGAGAAATTTTATGTAGAATCCTTCATACTGAAAAGGCATCCCATGTTTAACAGATCTTCAGATCCCCTCCTCTTGGAACAGTGGATTAACTCCATTGAAAAGATATTTTCAATCCTCTAGTTCTTAGAATAAGTGGATGTTGTACTAGTGGTCTGTCATTTGGATGGGGAAGCTGAACACTGGTAAACACTGATCAAGATTACAAAGCCCAAATAGGAAATTGATTCTATTGATTCATTGGAATTCAAGAGGATGATTTTCAAAAAATATTTTCCTCAAACCCACCATCTCCAGATGAAATGTGAGTTCATTGGTCTCAAGAAGAAGGAAGATGAGTCCATAAAGGAATATGAAGAAAACATTAAAAAGTTGGTAAGGTATGTTTTTGGATTTTTTTTGAACACCGAAAGTAATGTTGATCACTTCTTTAATGGGATAATGCCGAGTCTACAAAAGGTGTTGGCGATTTGAGACTTTGAAAGTTATGAAGAGATTGTCCGTTGTGACCTCAAGGTTGAAATAGATATTGGAAACTCTAAGTGGTCACATGGACTTCGTGAAATGATGTGTAAAATGCAGAAAAACATAGGTGGTTCAACAAATAAATCCCATGATAGTAAGAATCCAGAATATCCCACTTATAAATGTTGTGGGAGGAAGCATCCTGGGAACGTTCTAAAGGGAACTGGGAATTGCTTCAAATGTGGAAAGCTAGGACATATGGACAAGAAATTATGGAGGGATAAGAAAAATCCTGATAATGTTGATGATGAAAGGATGTTTTATATCAATTCTTAGCTAGTGGTGTAGTGTTATAACTATAAGAAGCATGGTAATTATGCCAAAAAAATCCCTAATCTAAGTGTTGTCAGAGGAAATCAAAAAAAACCTCTAAGGTGAAAAGGAAGGGATTTTTCTATCACTACTACTGAGGTGGATTCAGACAATGATGTGGGGAAAAATATTCAAGTTATTCATTCAAGAATAGAAAATATACTATTAAATTTTGGTTTTACACATTCTTTCATATCATACAATTTTAGTAGAACTATTCAAACCCCACCTCAAAATCTGGAGGAAAAGTTATATGTGAGAACAACGAATAGGTAAATTATTGCATCTATGGTTTATAACAACTACATGGTTAATGATTGTAGACTGAACCTCCCAAAAAATATTATCATACGTCCTTTATTTGAGTTTGACACTATTCTGGGAATGTATTATCTATCTTTATACAAATCCAACATCAACTGTCAGGAAATGGAAATCACTCTTCACATCCCGATGCATCCTCCAATTCATTAAAAGTGTAAGGGGGAAGATGAATCTAATTTAGAATCATCATTTCAATTGTGGATATTGCTTCCTTATGAGAAATAATATCTAGCCAAAATTATTGAGACAAAGGAGAGAATCAGGCTTGAAGGCATGCCCTTCGGGAGGGATTACAATATTGTATCCCCTAAATAGTTTCCTGGTCTTCCATCTGATCGAGAGGTTCCATTATTAATTAAATTTATTCTTGGATATCTACCTATATCAAAGAAAACTTACAGAATGTCCACCGTAGAGTTGTAGGTGCTGAAGAAGTAGTTATAGGTGAATTTGGAGTAGGGGTTTATATGCCCTAGTGAATCACCATGAAGTTCAACAATTATCTTCATCAACAAGAAGGATGGATCAATGCACATCTTCATTGATTATCATGATCTCAATAAAATCATGATAAAGAACAAGTATCTCATTCCTCCGATAGATTACTTGTTTGATCAGCTTTGTTGGTCTTGTTGTTTCTCTAAGGTGGAACTTCGGTCAGGATATCAAAAATTAAAGGTGAGGAAGGAAGATATTCACAAGACTTTATTTCAAACGAGGTATGGACACTATGAGTTCATAGTGATTCCCTGAATACTCACTAATTCTCTCTAAATTTTCATGCATTTAATGAATAATATCTTTAGAGATTACCTCGGCAAATTTGTGGTAGTATTTATTGAAAATATTATGATTTACTCAAAGAGCAAGGAGAAACATTAGGAGAATTTGAATACTGTTTTAAAGACTTTCAGAAGGGATAAGCATTTAGAAAAGTAAAGTAAATGTGAGTTTTGGATAGATAAAGTATCATTCTTGGGGAATCTTATCACTAGAAAAGGGATATCTGTGGACACTTCTCAGACAAATTCAATTGAAAAGTGTCCCAGGACAATATATGTAATGGAGAACTGATGATTTTTCGGTCAATATAGATATTATTTATGATTTTTGAGTGAATTTTGACAGTTGAAAAAACTATTGACCATGCTAACTTGAAAGGGAGTAAAGTTTGTATGGTCTCAGGAATGTTAAGGCCGTCTCAAGGAGTTGAAAAAGATAGTTATCAATATGCCAGTACTCACACTCCCAAATAGTGGAGAACTCTTTGTGGTGTACAATGATGCTTCAAAGAAGGGAATAGGCAGTGTTTTAATGCAAAATGATAAAGTTATAGCTTATGCATCAAGGCAGCTAAACATCCATGAGAAAAACTATCCCACTCATGATCCGGAGTTGGCAGGCTGTGATCATTGCATAGAAAATATTGGGGAATTATTTATATGGGGAGAAGTGTGAGATATATATTGATCAAAAGAGTTTCAAATATATGTTGGAACATAAAGAGATTAATTTTCTCCAATGAGGATGTATAAAGATCATCATGGATTATGACTGCTCAATCTACTACCATCCCATTATGGAAAATACGGTGGTGGATTCTCTAAGTAGAAAGGATCATGCATCTTTTTCAATTATGAGAATTGGAAAGGATCTGTTCTTCTTAGATTTGCAGAGGATGGACATGGGAGTCACTAAAGTAGGAACACCATCAATAGATTATCAAATGATTTATCAACCATCCCTCATGGATAAAATAAATGACTCTCAAAGAAAAGTAGTGGAAATTATGAAAAGGGTGGAAGTTATTAGAAATAATAAATCCTAAAATTTCATGATCAATGAAGAAGGAGTTGAATGATTTGGGTTAAGATAATGTGTACCATCCGATCCAGATATAAAGAAGGATATTTTGAATGATAGACATAATTCGACCTTCTCTATTCACCAATGGATCATAAATATTTATTGATATCTCTGAGAAATATTTTTGTGGGACAATATGAAAAGAGAGATTGCTGAATATACATCAAAGTGCCTAGTATGTCAACAAGTGAAGGATGAGAGAATGAAGTCTAAGGGGATGATAAAACCACTACCCATACCAACCTGGATGTGGGATAACATATCCATGAAATTTCTCCCTGGATTTACAAGGACAACATGAGGAAACAATTCTATATGGGTTATTGTGAGTAATGGTATGAAGACAACTCACTTTATCTCAATTCAAAAGGACTTCTCATTGGATCAAATTACATGGATTTACATTAAAGAAGTGGTAAATGTGTATGGAGTAACACTATCTATTGTACCCGATCGTGATCCAATATTCACCTTGAAGTTCTATAAAAGTCCCCAACATGCTCTAAGTGAAGAACTAAACTTTAGTATGGCCTATCATCATCAAACTGATTTCTAATATGAGAAAACTATTCAGACACTGGAATATATGTTGAGAAAATGTTATATGGAATTCAAAAGAAGATTGGACCAACATCTTCCACTGGATGAATTATACTAAAAAACAATTTCCACTCGATCATCTAAATGGGAACATATGAATCCCTTTATGGGAAATGATGCAGAACATTGGCATGTTGGGATGAAGTCGGTGGGCATAAGATGCAAGGACCTAAAATGGTTGAAGAAATATTTTGGAAGGTGAAAACCATTCAACAGAATTTCATGGCATCTGAAGGTTGATAGAAGAGTTATATATACAATCATCGATGAGACATTGAGTTCAATGTTAGAGACATTATATTTCTACACATACCTCCATGGTATATGTTCCTGAGTTTTGGAAAGAAAGTGAAGTTAAGTCTGAGGTACATTTTTCCCTTCAAGATTTTTGATCGTGTCGGGGTTGTGGCCTATCAACTGGCACTTCCATCTACCATGACCATGGTATATTATGTCTTTCATGTATCCCTCTTATGGAAGAACATACCAGATCCTTCACATGTACACTCTTAGAAGGTGGTACAGTTGGAGGATTATCATTATTATGAGGAGATTCTGGTGACGATCTTTTATCATAGAGATAATGTTCTATGTAACAAGACTTCTCACCTTGTCAATGTACTGTGGTGGAACCATAAGTACAAATAGGAAACATGCGAACTGGAGGAGGCAATGAAGGAAAATTACCTACACCTATTTATATATTAGAATGCAAAATGAAATTTCAACGGAAAAATTTCATAAGGGGGGAAGAATGTAACGACCCAATGTTTTATCAATGTAAATTAATTTCTTATAAATATGTCATATAATAACATGAAATCACAACACAATGAACTAGTAAGTACTATGTGACCTTTGAACATAATTTTGTCACTTCTGTGTTTTGAATTTTGAAAATCTGACATACACGGTTGCAACCAGTAAGTTATTTGTAGTCTAATATGACCAACATAATTTTTGACGAATAGTAGCATACCATTATGAATAGTAATGTAACCCTTATTAATAGTGACATACTGTAATGAATATTAACATTACCTATGATAGTATATAAATAAGATTCATGTGGGAGAATGATATACCTATATACTGGAATGAGAAAATAAATGTTTTAAAATAGTTTTTTCTTGAATAAATTATGATTTTAATTAAATATTAAAATAATCATATTTAGAAATTTATTTTTGAAAAATGGATTTCATTTTTGGATTCAACACCTTGGAAAATGGTTTGGGTGATATTTTTGGATTTTTCAGAAATACTTGAATTTTCGGTGAATAGTAAAATACCTTAATTTACTGTACAAATGCATTATAATATAAATCCAATATTATTGACATCATAAGTGATGTAAGAACCCAAATATCAAACTCAAAATAATTTATTACTATTAAAGGTCATGTAATACTCACTATTTCTTTTCTTATGATGAAATAATAAATTAATGCATATAATATTATAAATACCATCCTCCCCTCCACTATAAATACCACCTATCCTTACCTCTTCACTTCACATTTCTCCAGACTTGTTGCTTGAAAATATTCTTCCAAAATCACTTCCCAAGCTCCTTCCCCACGACCAAAATCTCCTAGACTTTTGAATATACCAAATCCCCTCCCCTTAATAAATGCTCAAAGGTGGTAAATTCAAGAGGTAAACTCCTCTTTCCAATTCTTCTATTTCTTTTACGTTCTTTAATTTTGTTGTTTCATTTCTCACCTTCCTTCACTAAAATTGTATGACAACACCAGTGAAATAAATTTAAATGAAGTTTTATTATTATAATGGGATAATTATTTATCTTCTCTCCTCTCCACATCTTTTATTTGAAAGAAATGAAAACACCATTTGAGATTTGTTAATTTAGAACAAAAAAGGACGACAGGTTCTGAATTTACATTATTGTCTTAAATTATGGTCATGAAACCATTTTTATGGTTGAAAAAGACCATTAAATATGTATTATTCTTTATCTATGGTTCTGGAATCCTTTTTTACATAGGTTTTTTGTTTATAAAACAAAAACTATTCATTGTGGTAAAAACCCGCCAATTAACCCAAACAGATGTCACAAAAGTTTTATAAAATGATTCAAAATCAATTTAAGTAACCAAATTATGTTTTCAATAATGTAAACTACAGTATGTTAAATAATTAAATATATCTTCAATTCTCGAAACCCACCTTTATCATACATGTTTATCCAAATAGGAACATATCATTAAAACCAAGGAAGCAAACATACCGAACAATGAAATTGAAGCTTTTAAACAATGAAAATGGTTATAAATGAACAAATAAAGGTTATAATATATATTATAAATATATAATATGTTATGGAATTATTAATTAATGATACTAATTTTATTTTTCAGGTCATTCAATTCAATAAAAGATCACCATCATACTTTAAGTAAGGGATCCACTCCATTTCACTTTTATTCAAGAATGTCCTCTATGCTATGCCATTTTATGTGTAATATCTAATGATGGGGTGTGATTTTAAACATCCCACATGATTCTTTAATTATGTATAAGTTATGATAAAACCTTTTATCCCTCATGAATTCTCTTATGTACACCTGATACCATGCCGACAATATGTAAGGAATTCTACTCAAACTACCTTTATTTCTTCTGGTTTCTCTATCTATATTTTTACCCAAATGATGTTTTATATTATTTTTATGTAAAACATTTAGATGATTTTTATATTCTAAAAACTAATGTTTCATGATCCACCCCACATACTATTTTGGGGATATACATGCTTTTAAGTGAATCCCTCCTAGATACTTCCAAATAAGAAAACTCATTTTAAGGGAACTTCCCAAATTTTTACCAAATTTCAAGTGAACTCTGTCATATGTTTTAAGAAAAAATTATCTTTATAAAGTAATTATTTTATTATGAAAACCTTCTTTTTTCACTTATGGTTTTATATAAAATATTGTTCCCTTTTCTATTTTTAAATCTCTATAGTATTTTCCTTAAAACTGCAAAAAATTGTTTTAAATGATAAAATTTTACAAATACATTTATTACGTGTTGTCACCTATATTTGATATTACATAACATGATATATTCCTATTATACCTTATGAAAGTCCATGTATGTTCTAAATCCATTCTTTCATGGAAACATTCATGATACACCCATTGTTATGGTTTATGTCAAGATTGTGGTACCCAATTCTTCCATGGGTAACCCTTATGTTTAAGTAAGATTGATTATGTATGATTATTTATGTGGAAAATATATTCATGAAATGTAATATGGGTTCACCCAGATATCTCTCTAATGCATTGGGTAATGTTGAGTCTCATGAGACTTTACATACGATGGTCCTGGTGGTTAACCTTGGCTTATACTGCTTTGTGAAACTATCTTGGCGATTAGCCTTGTATTGTGATGACATGGTAGATGGTCTTGGAGACTATCCTTGATTCATAATTAATTTATTTTTTATGTTTCAACCACAATTTTATGATTCCATCTTTAAATGATACCATGTTTATTTGTTATGATATGTCACATGCATTTTTATATCATCTTGTTATGACTTCTATCCCATGTGCTAATGGTTTGTCCTTATCGTTATTCCCATACTGATATTTTAGATCATCCCTTTGTTTATGTTATCCACAAGATATCCTATATAGATGCATGAGAAAAATTAAAGATAGGCGCACATTATTGAGTTTAAATAAAATGTTTTTTTTTTTAATGTCTAATTATGTACCTAGTCTATCGAGGCACAAGAATTTACGATCCTTGGACTGTACTGTGATGTATAATTATGAATAAAATCATGCAAGGTTATATGTGAAAGGATATATTCTCTATAGTTATCCACATGACATGATCCTAATGGATATTCTCTAGGTGGGGAGAAATTATTCCTTTTCAAAGGATGCACAATTGTGTTGTTGGCATTGTGGGATGAGGTTTTGGGGGAGTTTCGTACACCCCCCTTGGTGGTACATCCTAGAGTGGAGAAAATGTACCAAGAACTCTGACATAAGTTCTGGTGGAGAAGTATGAAGAAGGCAACAACATAGTTCATTTCTTGATTCCTTATGTGTCAGTCAGGGATGGTTGATTCCAGGGTTCCAGTAGGATTGTCTCACCCCTAGTAGTGCTAGAGTGGAAGTGGGATAGGATATCAGTGGACTTCATGATGGGATTACCACAAACGTTCAAGGGACAAAATTCCATCTAGGTGATCATTTACTGACTCATCATGTTGGCCCACTTCCTAGAAATCTGGGAGTTGAGTTCTATAGAGATCATGGGACGCCTCTACATACTAGAGATAAATCAGATTCATGGAGTCCCTTAGAAAATAGTCTCATATCGCAATGATCGTTTCACATCCTAGTTGTGGAAGGGATTGTATGAGGATTTTTGGAATCATCTGCAATTAGGAACAACATTCAATCCCCTGATAGATGGTCAGACATAGATAACCATTTAGGTTCTGTAGGATATGTAGCGGGCATGTATCATAGATGTTGGTCATAGTTGGGAGTACCACCTATCACTGGTGGAGTCTGCATACAATAACATTTACCACGCCACCACTGGCATTGAACCATTTGAAGTCTTATACGGGAAACCCTACTAGTCACCACATTGCTGTACCAACCCTAGAGAGTCAGCACTCATGGGTTCACCATTGGTTTGGGATACCACTATGAAGGTGTAGATCATATAGGAGTGGATAAAAACTTCACAGAGCTAGAATATATCTTTTACTAATAGATGATATAGAACAATGGATTTCAAGGAGGGGGACGATTTATTCTATAAAGTCGCACCTCAAAAAGGGTTGCAGAGATTTGGATGGGACAACAAGTTGTCTCTGAGGTTAATCAGCCCTCTCAGATAATGTGTAGAGTTAGCGAGGTGACGTACTGTCTATCTCCACCACCGCAATTTCACTAGGTGCATTATGTGTTGCATGTATCACAACTGAGGAGGTGCATGCATGATCCATCACATGTCATCGACTGGGGCAAGCTATAAATTGAGGATGGATCTACCTTTGCAGAGTACCAAATGAAGATTGAGGATCGAAAGGAGAAGATCATTCGTGGGTGAGATATTCCCTTGGTGCGTGTCTTAGGGTATCACACGAATCTTTAAGAGAGCACATGGGATGGGGAGGCTCATATTAATGTGCAATACCCACATCTATTTGAGTAGCCTTTTGTTTTGGAATTTCATGGACGTAAATCCCAAAGGTGGGGAGAATGTAATGTCTCAAATTTTCTCGGTATTATTTTTAAATATTATATGGAATTATTATGAGACTAGACTTTGTAATGGAATGTGATTCCTAGGTTCAGAGTTCCCAGAATAAATGTTTGAAATAAATTAAACTCTAAATAGCGTGCACAAGTTGTTTTCCCAAAAAAGGGAAAAAATGATTAAACATGTTACCAAAAATGAAATATGAGGTCATCATTTCATTCAAAGAAAAAAAATTACCTTAGGTGGGGCCTAACATTGACCTGCGTGGGTCGGCTGTAAAAGTTGGTTTTTGACGTTTTAAAAGAAAAAAAATAAATTAATAATTTATTTTATTTTAAATGTTTCCTTAAATGCAGCAACCTAATCCTACCCAATTAATAAGTTCTTATGGAAAGTTCGCAGTGTTAGCCACATAACCTTAAAAATTGATGATTTCTATTAGAGCTTCTGAGGAGAACCCGTTGGCGGACGACGATGGCACGATCAATTGACACATATCTGATTCAACGAACCATACTAACGAACTCAACACGACAATCTATATTCAATAAAATCGAGGTATAGATTTTAAATTTTGATTTAGTTCTACCTATTTTTGGATTAAATGATGAACGCATATCAATCCACAAACATATTGTTCTGTGGATCGTGTGTTCTCGTAGGAGGGTGTTATTTTCTCATTTCTTTTGGGTTTTTTATTAGGGAATTGATTCTATGATAATTGTTGAATTATCATTTGATTTATTGTTAAACCTATAAACAAGAGAAGATCAATGCCATGAAGAACGATGGCAGAGGTGTGTTCCTATTATTCTTATTGGATTTCTTCCCCCATTTTTCCTACATTCTTCATGTTCTTCGCGTGGAGATGAGCAACATGATTATTGCACATTTGTTTTTTAAATCAATGATTCAAAATCAGATAAAAATAATTGTGAAAACCTAGTGGAGTTGTGATGATGATGGCGAAAGATGAATCAACTCAAATTAGAAAAAACCATTATTCTACGGTTCTTCACATGGGTGGATCGAAATGGGGTTTCAAGGCCGATCGAGCACCTGAAACCTCCTAGAATATTGATAGAATGGTGGAGAGACATTGGATCTCGAGTTTCTTGGTGAATGGATTGTCGAAATGAGCATTTGGAGAACGAAATAGGCACAATTGTGGAGGATCACATTTCTGAAAATTTTCGAAGAACACGGTGTATTTTTCAATGAACACGCCATGTGGGGTCAGTATGGTGGCCGCTTAGTCTTGCACACTGCACACAGTGAAGGACAAGATGTTCTCTAGGGGATACACAGTGTGTGGTCCCCATCTAGTGACAACTGGATTTATGGGTGATAGGAATCATAAACAAGGTGTGTGGGTACTTACATGGGGCTCGGTGTGTATCTGGGACGATACAAGGACACATGGTGGAGTACATGCCATGTAATCTACCACAGGGCCAGACAAGGCCGGTTACATGGGTTACCCCATGTACCAGTTACATGGGCTGGTATACATGGTTTGGGGCAGTATACGTGCACATGGCCAGAATACATAGAGTAGAACTTGGATAACATGAAACAACATGTGATCCCTCATACACGCTCTATATATATGTTTTTACACACCATGTTACCGAGACTCAGGATGTTTTACACTGGTAGTACCAAAATTCAAGGGACACAACTTGCGACCAAGTCTACAAGCCGTGTACCCCCTTATACATGGCCTAAGCCTCTTTTCCACTGTACCTTGAATAGTTTTAGTTTGGTTAAGTTCCCCTTTTCTCGCCCCCCTAGAATGACATGCATCATTTCCATCAACTCGAGTATGATCCCATCAGTAGGATTTTCTAAGATAGAGTCGGGTATCCCTCTGAGAGGCTCCGAGCGAGATCCTCTATCCATTCATGAACCTAGGTAGAGTTAGATATCGACATGACCAATAATACAAGATGCCAATCCTCTACTTAGTAGGTGGAATCCGGATGTGTCATGGTATCCACCAAGGCCCTATCAGTGATCCTCATCGGTTAATCAAGATCTTTTCCCACTTAGGAGTGTGTCCTCATAGAATGAGTATATATGTTATCTCTTTAGATCTATCTGTGAATCTCTCTCTCTCATGGATTTTATCGATAAACAATAATTCCTAGACGGACGTCAACAGAGCTATCAGACTCATGGAGTAATTTCTACCTGATGAGTGCTTTGTGGAATATTTCAACTAAATCCATAGTGTGGGTATGTTGTCATTGTAGACTATAGGTCTGGGTTTTGAGTATACCTAGATGTGTTTCTCTTGATATAAGTTTAGTAGACATATACTATGTAGATCTGATTGTAACTTTACTTTCCGTACTGCTTTTTGGTTTTCAGGGTTCTCTACTATTTATTGTTTTACTCACCCCTACACGGGATTTTCTCACATGTGTTGTGTCTTGTGCAGATGAGCAACCTTTTGACGGAGTCCAGGGAGGACCAAGACTGGACCGAGATTTCTGAGTTCCCAATAGGCCAAGGAGTTCCTTTAACTACTAGCAGTAGTCTCAATACCCCTTCCATGCTCATAGGTTGGACTATGTATTTTGCAGACTCTTGTTTTTGGTGGGATTGTACTCTTTCCCATTTTACTTTATACACTTTACATTCCGTTGTACCATGTTTTTTGGGTTTATTTGTATGCATGCATGTGTACCTTAGTGGGTTTTTTCTTTCAGAATTTTTGGGCTTGGATATAGGTGCATGTGTACATGTACTTAGGCAATGCCACCCATGTTAGCGATATGCCTACTCGATGCTTTTCTGTATCCCTAGGCCTATTGGAGGTGGGCTTGGGGAGTCACAACACATTCCCCACTAGGAAGGGTCATTTCACACTCAATATTATAATATTTGATATAATGGTCATGGTTTTCAACTGTAATGATCTTGTTATGCTAACTTAATGATTGGGTTATGTACAAATGATCATTTATATCTCCCCTGTTTACTCTTACACTGTATTTGATCTCTTCAATTCCTTTTTATTCCATTTCCAATGTTATGATGAAAGGAATTATGTATGATTCATATAGTAATGGTTGTAGTAATGGAGAAGATAATAGCATAGGATGTAGTTCAGTTATGAACTAGTTTTTAATGTTACCATGTTTCTAATTATAATAGACCCATATGATTTTGGAATGTATTTTTAAGTTATGTAATGAATTATATTCTAATAAAATATAAAATCTATATGTAAAATATGTGGGTTTCTTATAAAAATAGAATAAGTTACTTCATGACCTGAGTTTATAATTATAGGTATTTTATACTCAATCAATAAGTTTTAAAATATAATTCATAATAATTCCTTTTTAATGACTATCTATATTATGACCTCGTTTCACCAAAGGGTGTACTATATCTTCAACAAAATATATTTTCAAGAAAAAAAATGAAATAAAATCAATAAAAAAGGTTGATATTAACTAGAATATTAAAAATTAATAATCTATATGAAATTGAATCGTTTCATCATTATTTAATATTAGACCATGGGTAAACCATA
Source organism: Viscum album (assembly GCA_963277665.1). Classification (NCBI taxonomy): domain Eukaryota; kingdom Viridiplantae; phylum Streptophyta; class Magnoliopsida; order Santalales; family Viscaceae; genus Viscum; species Viscum album. The sequence goes on from OY728152.1 coordinate 1,492,156,407, forward strand.
TTCCTTTTCTAAAACATCCTCACATGTTGTTTTCCCATGGTTATATAAAGATATGTTATAAATATGAACAACATATGTTTTTTTTTGCTTTTTCAATAAATAATTAATGATTTTATCCTATTATACACTAATTAAGAAATTATAAATTTAAGGGAATTTTGTAAATATATACATTTCTAAATAAAATATATATTTCAAGATTTATTAACTCAAAAAACAATCCCATAATGTGATCCTAGTGAAAGAGATTTAAAACCCACATAAATGAGCAGAGAAATGATTATTATAGAATTTTATTACTACATATAAATAATAATAACTTATTTATCATGAATCCTTTTCCTCCAATGGGACTCTATAATCACACTATCAAAAACATCAATCCAATAAAAAAAATATTCAATGATACCATTTCAATTTTTTGGATACATGATAAATAAAAATTAAATTTCTCAATTTATAATTAAATTACTCCTTCAATATTATTTTCAAAACCACGATTCCATGTTTAGTTATTTATTATTAATTTATAGTAATTACTTTTATCAATTATAATTTATTTTCTTCTTTTTCTTTTGAAATTTGATGTCTTTGTGGAATCAAGGGCAGGTGAATAGTCTACACATAGTTAGAGAAAAATGTGTGCCAACCTATAAAAACAATGCATGTTAAGGCAGTGGAACTACAAAATCTAAACGTTTAGATTCAATTTTTTTTAAAATCATGAGATTAAATATTCTTACCCTTCCAAGTGGTTCTTGAGGCATGAAAATGGTTGTTGAACAGTTTAGAAAACAATACAGGAAAACTATTCGGTCTTCACAGTTTTTAAAATGCTTGAAATTCCTAAACTACCTCTTGAATTTTTTATAACATACCCACCACCTAATACTCAAATTTTACAACCTTAAAACTCATGGAATTCCACCCCCTTATTCCCTCCCAACATTGATTTAATTTTTTCAGTGTATTTTTCTACTATTTTCTATAGAATCGTTATGTAATTATCCCTCCACCAATTTCTTGTTTCCCCTCAATTATTTGTAATGTTTATTCCCAGTAAATAGTTGTGATGATAAAGGGATAGTTCAACCAGAAATATAGGGCAAGGGTTTTTATTTTTTCCCTTACTTCCATAAGATCTCTTATCATCTTGTCTTCTAGTACCCAACCCGTTACTGGTGATTTCCATGGACAAGGTACATGGTTTCATGTTTTGAATTTTTTCGAAAACATTTGTATTATTTCATCTAAAAATATTTATTTATGTAAATGTCTTGTATGATAATGGTTGTTTTCAATGTTTTTTATGTGTATTTGTGTGAATGGTTTTTGTAATAGATTCCTCCAAATAGAAATGAATTGAAATCTTGATCTATGAAAAGTGTTCGTTTTCTATGTTTTGAATGATGAATTTTTGGCTTGATAAAATGAGGGAAAATAACACGAGAACCTAGGGTATCTAGGTGGGTATACTAGGACAAGAACACAAGATGATGTATGAGGGCTTGAAACTATTATACATTAAAGGATTACCCTACAACTGTAACTAAACTAGTTGAAAATGTTACAAATTGTATACGGCTTGATAACAAAAATGGATTATCATTTCCATGATCCAATCAAAAATTATATGTGGATCCATGAATCCCATTAAACCTAGCTATTAAGGTATTTCCCACTATTATTACATTTTTCTTCTAGTTGATTACCCATTATTTTTGTTTTCATATCATTTCGTGTAATGTTTTAGGATTTTTTTTAAAATAAGACATATTATTTCTCTTAAAAACTAGATTTTTATTTATAATGGATAAGCATGGAATACATGGTGGGATACTATAGGAAAATTGTGTTTAGATACTAGATACACTATATGCGTGTATGTTTGCCTCCTTTTTTCTAACAATGGTAATGTTAATGTTTCACATGGGAGTTGATGATACTCGTGATAATACTAGTTTTTGGACAGTTGTTGTTCATGGTTTAATAGGTGGTTGAACTTATATCAAAAGGCTATTAAAATCTCTATTTTTAGTCCATCCTTATTTTATTTTTACATTTTGTTAATTTTACATGGATGTATTCTCTTAAACTTATCTATGATCCTTTTTATTATAGATATTGTTATGGATGAATATTATAATGTTTTATGTTTATGTTGTTTTTATTGATGATAAAATCATCCCCAAAGTAATTATTCAATGAACATGAAATAGTTTCATAATTGTAGGGCTCAGGAATGCCCTTTGGGCCATGTTAAGGGTTAGTTCAAGTAGAAGGTTTGGTGTAAGCCTTGGAAGGTTCATGAAAAAAATATAGTAGTGATTTATTTCCCTCTCTTTGTGGGTCTTGATATTTTGGAACATCTGGTATAGTTAGGAAAAAATAATTTATAGGTTTGGGGTTACGATTTTGTGTGTGGTTATTGACTGAAACACCTTTTGATGAGCCTTAGGTCACAATGGGATGTTGTGAATTTGGTTTGACTCCTCCTTATGCTCATATTTAAAGGTTGTAGTTTGGGAATGGGTTCCAAATTAGGTTGGAGTGGGTTGAGTTGTTATAATCTAATTGTGATTTATGTAAAATGTTTATTATGTATTTTGTTTAATTACATGATATATGTTGTATTAACTATTTCCATAATTATATGTATGTGTATATGATTTAATCCTGATTCCTATGTGAACTTCTATACAGCCACAAGAGGATGCTATATAGAATTTTCATTCAACCATCCAGCTAGTTGATCAGAAATTTATAAAGATAGTGGTTCAAGATATAGAAGACATAGAGCAGGGATCGAGATAAGGTTCTACATAGGGCTGAGAATTATAACGACGTCTAAAAAAGGATCAACCATATGAGTTCGTTAATAATAATTCCCCTTACTTCCGGGGTAACATTTAACCCCATGAATATGAATATTTGGTGGAGAAAATATAGAGGCACTTTGAGTACATTATGATTCTTGAAAACATTAAAATTAATTGTGTTGTGTTAATGTTTGGAGTCCTTAGTCATAGAACGTGGGATAACATAGATTATCCTTGATATAAAGAGCATATGGTATTGACTTTTTTTCAGTCTCCCTCCAATGAGTAGTTCTATTCTTAGACCATATCCTTCAAAAAGTCTTTGGAGTTCCAATCCCTTTAGAAGATTTACCAATTAGGGATAGAATATGGTAACAACTTTGAAGATATAGTTTTATTTTCACCCAATATAATCACTTATAGTAAGATGATACTATGTTTCCACTCACCCTATCTACTTATTGATTACAAATAATTCTCATGTATTTTTATCACCTTCTAATTATTCTTACATCTGCACTAATTTTATAATGAATAACGCATGTTTTAAAAATATAACTATTTCATTATTTAAAAAGCATTAATTTTCACCTGTCTTATATTGAATATTCATGGAATACATGGTGTCTCCCTACTAGGAATGTGGGATTATAACCTAAATACACTATTTTGGTGAATGTAGACCTCATATTTATTGACTTAGCTAATATCAAGACCTCATATACGGGTCACAAAAATGCACTCTTGTAGTGTTTTTTGGACATTGTTTGGTTGTGTCATAATGAGAGTTAGAACCTTATGTCATTGTGATAATAATGGGTATATTACTTGTCATATTTACTTTTTTTTTATTCGTTATTTCCTATGGATATAATATATTAAAATTGTGTTTGATTTTTTTATTATAACTTTTGTTGTGGATGGTTATTATATTGTTTTATATTGATTCAGATTATCACAAGGAAAAAATCATCCCCAAAAGAGTTCATTAATGTCTAGGAAATAGTTTTTAGCCTATTGAAATTCGGAATACCCCATTGGTGTTATCATGGTCTATGTTGGGCATTGGGTAATGTGGAAGACTGGGTCTTCTCATGAAATATATCATAATTTTACCTCAACTATTATTCTTTCATTTACCCTTAGTTTATCATCTTAGGACCCCCAAAACAAGGTATGCGACACCCCAAATTTTTCATTTTCAACATATAATTAAGATAATACTTTTAAAATTAAAATAGTGAAAATTTAGATTAAATTTGTAGGTATTTTGCGACGGTCCATCATTCCATAGTTTAGATAAATATTATTATTAATGTTATGAAATAATAATTTCAAGAGATAGGGAGATTAATGATTAATTAATTCATAATTAAACCATTCTAGAGAACAATGAATTCCTTACAAGATAGACTAAAACTTTTTTCCATGTATTATATCCAAATAATCTTTTCGATCATATTATATGTTATTATAATGTTCTAACTGAGTAGTTAATGTGATGATATATGTTACGATCTTCCTCTACGAGGAACCTATCTGGGGTGGTCTGTAAAGGAATTTATGCCCCCCGTAGACCATCATTAATAAGCCATGGGTTGGAGGGAAACACAATGTTTAGAATCACACAAAATGGGTGGAATTACCCCCATAATACTAGGAATAAGAGAATAAAACATCAATTACCTCCATATAAAATAAAATAAAATAAAATAAATAATACATTTAAATTTCATACATAAAACATTTTAGAAAATAGAATACATATTTGATATTCCTATGGTATCTTCAACATCACTAACCAATAATATCTATGATATAGTATGAAACAACTCGATCACCAACACCCTTTTCGAAAATTATAATAAATATTTATATACATTCATGATCATATACGGGTTCACTATAAGATCCTCTTTAATTCTTATTATAAATATTTGAAAATTTTATACTAATTACTTAGTAAATAAATAGTAGAAACCACTCTAACCATTTTCAGACCATCTATCACCCAAATTATCCATGGATCACTCATCTAATATTGCATCCATTTTTAAAAACATAGAAGTAAAAAAATAAATGATAACATGATACCTTAAATCAATGTCAATAGTAATTTGTTTTCTCTCATACCCTTTCAGAATATGTTTTCTTCTTCAATGCCTTAATTATAACATAAAAACCAATTATAAATATATTGAAATATCACAACCACATACTACAAACCAAAAACACATCACAACTCAAAATTACTTCCATGTGGTAATAATTACTAACACTATTATACTGCAAACCTACCCCATTCATCACATAAAATAGTCATAACTACATTAATAACCTCTATGTTTATTTATCATTATTATTTTTAGAATTTAAATGAAAAAACATTATTTTATACGATTATCCATATTTAAGACCAAACCATTCATTAAAAACATGATGCTTTAATCCATGAATTAATCAGTGGTCACATATATTGTATCCTTAATATTTCACAATTAAATATCCAATAATTTTTTTTTCAACCAATTTTACATTACAAATTTATGTAATTAGAAAAATAACCCACAATATTGGAAAACTAAAACATAACCCTATAACAAGAAAAACAATGACCATAGAAACCACCAAAAAACACATTCCAATAAACAATATTAAAATATATAAACAACCACTTTTTATTATAAACATCCATAAAACCAATACTGTAATAAGAAAATGGCCAATTCACCACCACCATAACCAATTTACTCTACATCATCCAAAATATCCACAATAACTATCCATTAACACTCATCAATAATCAAGAAAGACTCGATGTATAGTTTAAAACATGGAAAATCATAGAGGAAATCCACAATGAATAATTTTCAATGAGCTGTTTTTTATATATTAAAATAGAGTTTGGGGGTCAAACATTTATAGGTATATTACATATTTCCATAAAAATTAATTCATTACCAAAATTAAGTGATTATTACATTATAAAATATGACTCAAAAATATCATTATATGTGAAAAAATTTATTTTACAGTTGAATGAATAATTCAAATAGTAATAATAATTATAGAACAATAAATATATGACCAATATCATTGGATTTAAATAAACACTTTTGAATCACACACTTACTATCCATTTACTTTAGTTTAATTCATTGTATTATTGAGGGTTATTTTTACTATTCACATAATACAAAAATATAAACATAATAAATAAGGAGAAGTTTTGGAGCCCCTGATTCCAACCTAACATGGTCAGAGTCATTCCAAAATAGAATCTGTGGATGATTAATAAAAAGGATATTGTAGCATAATATTTAAAGATATCACATGAATATTATCCTATGTAAACTAAACCGAGTAAAAAATCAAGATTACCATGTCCAAACATAAATATCTATGTCACATCCAACATCATGTATGAAAAAACCAAGATCCTTTTTTCTAGAATTACTTATGGACATTCATAAAAAATAATTACTCAAAAAAAATATTTTTCAATAATCTATCATCATTATATAATTATTGTTCTACTCTAAGACAATGAACCACCAATTCCTCATGAATTAAACCCAATTATACAACATGATAACTAAATAACATAAAAATTATTCAAAATAGTTCTACTAAGACTATCTAAAAATTATCTCATCCAACCAATTCCCAACAATACAATATACAGGGTCATGCATCAGCACATTCTCCAATTTTAAATTATAGTTATCTCTAATTCTTATTCCCTATATCATTATCTACACCACAAATTCTTAAAAAATGAAAAATAATTACATTAGTATTCATGGGAAACTATTTTATATATTTATAAAATTATTAACTACAATGATAATAACCCCCCGCCCAAATAATTACCACACATCCAAAACATCCATAGAAGATACAACTCAAACATATAAAACATATTAATGATGTCGTAAGGAAAAATACTGACAAACATCTCAGTCTAATTAGTATTAGATAAATTATATCAATATAAAAGAAAAAAATGTTCAAAATAGCATTGGGTGTTAAGAATTCCTATGTTACTCATATTATGATAGGCACTCTCATAAGCCACCATTCCATCACATGACCTAGATATAGGAAATTATGCGACTATAAAACACATTGTCTTGGTGATCCTAAATTTCAACCATCTGAAATACCAATTCCTCATAATACTCTACATCCATCCCACCCATGGGTTTTATTATAAAAATATTATAAATTCATAGACACATTGATGTGTACATAGATCCAGTCTAGTTGTAGAGGAATATCGAACATGTGTGTCATCTCAAAAAAAATATCTAGCACCTCATTGTCTTGTTAATTAATGAAAAAATATTACATCCTTGGTTGAACCCTTATATCCTATGATAAGGATAAACCTAAAATAACATAGTGTCTCTAAACTCAAACTCTAATAGTCACAAACTATGATATTAATGATACTTATTATTATTTTTTCCCACCATTATCTAATCCTGAATCATATACAACATCTGGGATATTTACCATACCATTAATTTTTCAAGGACCATTGAATTTGTAAACACATTCTAGAATAATGTATATCTTCAAGAGTTCCCATTAAATTATTCAAAGGGATAAATCCCAATATAAGTGTTGTGGTATATTAATATTAGAAAACATGAAAAAAGGAATTTGATTCCACCAAGAATCTCCAAAATCATGAACACACATGGAAAAAATATCTTCCATTGTCTATATAGTCTTCTCTATATTAAAATCCTTCAGATAAATATATATATTTCCTAGTAATATAAGAGAGATAAAAATACACAATGATACTATTTAGAATATTATGTTAAATTAAAATTTTCAATTGGTAATTATTGCCATTGTAACCCCATGAATATTTTACACACAACCCATATACCTCATCAAAAAATCGACTAAAACAATTAAACCATTGATCAATATAATATTGAAAAATTATTATATTTTAACCCAATCACCAAAATAATAATACCTCATACATTACTTAAAGGAAAAACAAATATGAAATCCATTCAAAAAACCAACCATTTTCACTGTATTATATCAAATGGATATGAAAAAACTCATGGAACAGGAAAACATAACTTCACATACTCAATACGAAAATACTATGAAAATTGTTACGTTATAGACTACTTCGTTATTGGCCCCCAAAACATATTCATTAGAGAAGGGTACATCGTAGATATACTAGGATACCTAGCTTAGTGTGAGATATGGAAACCATGATGAATTGTGTCTTGAATCATTAATGATAAAATACGATTCACTTGAACTAACATGTCATGTTGAGCATCTTCCGAACATCCCGTATTTATATAAATATGAAGGATAAGATCAAAAAACAACTATACTTATTGGTCTCCCAACTGAGACTTCTCTGTTGACCATAATATGGATTTTTTTGATATCATTTGTGACCATATTCCTCAACCACCATCCTCCCCCACATCATGACTCGTCACTAAAAACTCCTCCATTAGTCATGATATATCTGTAGACTCTTGAATAATATCTTCTAGAGAATTATTTTTCGAAACATCAATAGTTATATTCCATTTTTATAGGGAATATTAAATGTCAAAGTTATAATCCCCTAGTAACAACATCAAAATCTTTTAACATATATACAATTATATTTGATAAAATATATACCTCTAATTTTCGTGATCGGTGAAGACCACACATCATTCAATGACGAGTCAATAGAACTATATATTTAGATAAATACCAACTATAGACAACAAAATATCATGGGATACATACTTATTCTTATGAGTATGTAATCAAAATGGACCATATGTGATCACCTCTCTTTGATTCAATAAGAAAAAACCTAATGTGAGAGATATGTACCAAAATAAACCTCTAACATAACTCTTTCTTAAAGAAATAAATGAATATTATTATTTATAACCATCTCATTCACAATGTTAAATCATCATAAAATTATGTAATTAATATAAAGTCATTTTCATTCCTAGTTATGGATACCATGGGTGCTACATTCTAAGGGAAATTATACATGAACATTCGATAATAGTTTGTAAGACCAATGAAACTGCAGACCTATAAATCATTCATTGTTTACTCCTAATAAATAAATTCTTTAATATTTAATGTATATATGAAAATATTCTTATAAGAGAGTGAATTCCAAGGAAAATGTACCTTATAAATATTTATTATACACATTCACAACTTCCCATGTAGAATATGGTGGCCAATGACTTGGAGAATAGTTCATAATTTTTAGCATGATCCACTTTCCACTAAGAATAAATGAGGATATTATCAATTAAAATCTCTATGAATGTAAAAAACTTTGAAATTTTAATAGTATATAATTTTTTTGATTTATTAGTATTGATTAATTATATTTTATAGAGTTATATTAACTATAATAACATTATGTAATTTTCCAATCAAAATGAAAATAGTTTCATTCATATAAATTTTATTTATATATATTCTATAGATTTATTTCAAATAATTAATTCCATAATCTAAAATTTTAATTTCATAAAATAAAATTCTAAAACTAAAAAAAAATTAAAATTAACTTCTATTTATTTTTCGGGAATTTTCTAAAGAAGTTGATTTTTGTTAGAATACTAGAAAATGGTAATGTTTATTGAAAACTATCTTTTAATTTCATGTATTTAAAGATACCCATTTTATAATAAAATAGTTTAAAGGTATTATTAAATAATTTAAAAAATTAATAATCCAATTAAGATTATTGGAATACATTTTATGGTTGATTTGGTATAAAAATGTTTAATACCTAAGATGATTTTATTTCTAGGAAATAGATTTTTTCATTTTTTATAGTTATAATTTTAAACTAAATTATTATATTTAATTTAATAGAAATAAATATAATGGATCAATTATTTTTATTGTTATTAATAAATATTTTATAATAAGTTAAACAATATTTATGGTCACAATAAATAGTAAAAATTGAAAAAATAGGCTACGAATGATAAGGTTAAAACCGGTTTACCGGGGGTTAAACTAAAGTGATAGTTCATATATTGACCAAATAAAATTTATAAATAATATTGGATAGCTATAATTTTACCCTATATCATGCCATAATTGGAACCTATCAATTTGGGATGCATTGTTTTTGAGCAAGACATTAATATATTTTAATATTTTGGAATTTTCATGGGTGTCATCTTCCATAACATATAAACGGACACCCTATTTACTATGTTATCCACACATAAATATCCTTTTAGTTCAGACACCCCTACAAAAATAACTTCCTAAAATTATTTAACATGTCTTATATGTGTTATTTTATCTCAAATACAAACATTAGAGGGGTGTAATAAATTATGTTTTCTGAAGAATGTGTATAGTTCTTAACCAATCATTTTCATTTTATTTCTATATATAAAACCATAAAAAATTATTAATCTATTTTGGAATTATACCCTAATTATCTCCAATTTATATATAATTTATTATCATATTTTTATAACCATTTTTAATTTACATTAAATTTTAATGAATAGTATATATATGATCATGTGTTCATGCCGACTACCACATCATGGGAAGATTTACTTCATTTTCATCACCGAATCTTACAGGTTTTCATAAAGATGGTTCTATAAGATATAATATTACATATAATATATTCATGTAATAATTTCATTCAATATAGATAATACATCCTCTAATTTCTTACCTTTTGATCCATTGAATTTTATTAACATAGTTCATTAATGTTTGGAGATTATAACCTCCATGAAGTAATGTGATTGATTTATTATCACCAACTCACATGGATAATATATATATGAGTATTTAATGGAATTATTTGGTATTTTATATATATTAATATTTATAAAAATATAAATTTATACTTACCCTCTTTCCCTAATTTTGGTATAAAAATAGATATATTACTCAGTCGTACATATGACTTACCATATCGATGACAATAATGAAATTTATTTTTCATATGAATCTTAAATATTTAGTGGTAAAGTATAAATAATGTATAATAATAATAATTATAATGAAATTAATAGTATTGAAATTATATAATAATTATCCATTTGATCAATGTCAACCTACTGGTGATATTTTGTACATGGGAACCAAACAACCTCAAATTTTCTGAAGTAATATTAAACAATTATGTAATCAAGTATAACATAGATATAAGTGAAATTAGGGGAATAATAAAAATGATAAATTTCATTAACAATGTAATTAATTTACAAATGTTCACTATTCAAGGATATAATGAATTTGTGTGAAAATTCAAAATCTTGGTAGGGGAGACATTACCATAGAAACCCGGGTTAAAATGTTTTGAAGGTATATTTTAAACATATTCTTCTACTCAGTCCATATTAATAAATTTCATTTATGGGTGTGTTTATATGAAATCAAATTTATTATAAATTAAGTTTTATTTCTTTTTTACCATATTTAAAATATTTTCAAATGGAATATTTATATATATTTTATACGAAAAAATTTAATTTTTTTGCAAAAGGAAAAAAATAATATTCTATTTTATTATATATGGAATTGATGGATTTCCCCACCACCATGTTGATTATTTTTAATTTTTATTCCTTTATATTCGTTCATGTTTTGACTAAAGAAAAATTGTTCTTCTCATCATTTTAGGTATTTGAGTTTTGATATTGGGGGTTTTTAGGAATGTGATATATCAATATTCAAAAATGAGTTACATTTAAGATAAAAAAAATATTTTTTATGAGTTTAATGATAGAAATTAATTTTTTTATGTTTTTCTTTCATTTTATAGTTCAATGTTAATTTTTATGATTGATAGGCATGCCCGATATAACTCTAATTATGGGTTAGCTCGATATATCTCTATAATGATTTGGGTAATGATTTTGTTCTCTATAGAATTATATTTGAACTTGATTATGTAATTTATTGTAATACTAAGGGTTATTCTAAGGGTTATTATATATACACAATGAATATTATTTCCCATGTAACTGTTATTACATTTCTATTATTACAATTGAGTATTAATAAAAATATTGTCATTTAATATGATAAGGTAAATATATATTTTTTTAGAAGGATGATTATACTATTTTAGGGTTAAGAGATATGTTTTTAATAATTATTTTTAGGGATCTCATTATTTATATAAATTATTCATGATTATTAATCTTCATTTATGTTTTTTTATAATGTGTTTTATGAAAAAATATATGTAGTAAAGTTGATTTTGTGTATATGAAAATTATTATTTGAGTTAAAAGATTATAATGTTAAGGGGAATATTTTTTTAATGATTAAATGGTTTCAAAATGGATAAAAAAGTTTCTTTATTCCTTTTTATATATCTCTTGATGATATTTACTAGATCAATGATTATTTTCAAATATTTTTCAATGGTTTTAGTGAGGAGAATGAAAAATAATGGATACATGTTGAAAAACATGATGATTTTTCATGAAAAGAAAATTTATTTTATTTTATAAGTTATTATTTGTGGAAAAAATAGATTCTATTAATTGTTATATAACATTTAATTCATGGATTTTTTACATGATTTGTTTTCTAAAACTCTAATAAGAAAAAGATATTTGGGAATGAATGAAATAGAATTCTTGTTTAGTAATGAATATACGGTTTAAATATTGAACTGGACATTGTTTTTGGTATCAAATAATGGTTTAGATAGTTTTAGAGGTTAGGATAATTTATTTAAGTAAACATAAGATAATATAATTTATAGTCATCATGATATACAATTTTATGATCACCATGTTTATTTATATTAACTATGTTTGTTTAGAATAGTTTTAAAGAGAGGAAATTGGGTTGGTAATGTTTAAAGGAATCAAGATGAATATATATTTCTAAATCATCCACAAAGAATATTTATAATTATAATTTAGTTGTTTTTTTAAATGATCTATTACTGTACACATTCTATAAATTTTTATGGTATCCTTAAAAGGGTGATACCACATTCACAATAGATGAACATGTCTATAGTGCAGTGATTCCTGAAACAACACCCTGCATTATTTTATTAATCATAATACATTGTGATCTGATGGAGAATGGGTTAAGGCCTTAGAGAATATATTCAATGTCATTGGTTGTTTATAACCTAAAAATGAAACTCTTTCTATTTACCATTTTGATGGTGAAGATGATATGTGTTGGTAAATGGTTAAGAGTATCAGAGAAAGATAAGAGATTGATTCCATGGAATGAGATGAATATAATAATATTTTCCTTGATAAATATTTTTTTATGGATATTAGAATAATGATGAATTTTTTTTAATTGAGGAAGATGGAGGGAATTTTAACGACAATGTATAAAAAAACATCACATGATTTTATGGTTTTTCATAAAATTTTATATAAAATATTCATATTAAATATAATAAATCTTACAAGGGATCAAATCCATTATATGGAAGGGAATTATATTCTTTTTAATTTAAATTCTACAAGATACTTATTTTATATTACAAGAAGGTATAAATGGAGTGATCTAACTGTCACGTATCCTACATAAATAAGAATTTAAATAGGTCTAGCTAAAATGAAATGAGGTTACATCTATTGAATTAATATAATTGTATGAAAATAAAATTTTCATCATGTGACAAATATTTTAAAATTAATCCTAGTGAATGAATTAAAAAATATGCGAAGTTCTGATGATTTTTTATATAAAGTGACCAACGTTTTCATTCATTAACATTACATTGTTTTAGATGTGTTGGAGTTGGTGGCATAGAACCAAATACTTTGTACTTTATTAATTAAATAAAAAACTTATCACATCATGATTATTCTTCTATGTGACAATGCATGTGATAATGTCTCAAGGATTGTTGTTGCATTAAAGGGTCATAGCGGATCCTCGCTATGATGAGAACCCTGTAGTGCCATAACACTATTCTTGAATATATGTTATATGGATGGATGATGTAATTTGAGGGACACAAATAATATAAGCCATTAGGGGTGTGGACTCATAAAAAATTGAGTCACCTTCTCATGGTGTGCGCCCTTGGTAATATCTAGGAGGATATTATGAGAACGAGACCCGCTAGTAAGAAATCCACATTTCATCGTGTCATTGGATATTCCAATATTTGGATGTTTGTCTTGGTCTTTAGACGTTAAGATTATTATTAATGGGTATTACTACTTACACACATATATGTATTGACTAAAACTGTGAAGACACACTGTTCACAGTGAGGTAGGATATGTTGGGTGCATCATGAGTGATACTGCATTAATTGATAATGCGAGAAAGGATTCGTCCCCTCTGTTCCATAACGGAAGTAGATATCTCATTCCCTTTGATGGAATTTATATAGCCTAAATAAATCCATGTCTATGGTAAGGTATGGGAGAGTTTGATTTCGGGAATTCAAATAAAGATTAATTGAGCACATGGGTTGATGGCACTAGCATACAGCCCACTTGATTCAAGATATCGCGAAAAAATGATTATATTACACGGTAAGTGTTTGTATGAGGTGACACATCATTATGGAATTAACTTATTTCTATATGGGTTCCTTGGTGCATTTCTAGACGCTAACCTTGGACTTGAGGCAGGCTTCGCCTAATGCCACTAAGAAAGAGGCCTAGAGGGTCACACACTATGTGTGTCCATGTATCTCAGTTAAATATTTTTTTAACAAGTTAAATAAAGATTATCCCTGGTTATGGTTTAATAATTATTTAAGGATTCCTGATCGCATTTATTTCGACACTAGTTATTCGAGAGAATATATTGTGGGTGAAATAATATATATTTACTAGCAGGTAATGGAGTTAAAATTATTTAAGAAATAAATAGCCATTAATCAAGGTCTAAAAAATGTGGCGGAGGAAATAAATAAAAATTAAAACAAGATAAACACGCCGTGTACATTTAATGTACACGTCGTGTAGTTTTCCTGGAAAACGAGTACACGCCTTTTTGTTTTCATTGAAAATGAGTACACGACGTGTATTAAGGATTACATGCCATGTGGTTTTTCTAGTTTGGATTTTGATGAAATAATATCATTTTATTAAATGATATTTATTATAATCAGCATGGGAGCAGGTCATGTAATTACGCATTTGACATGAGGGTTTTCAATAAAATTTAATGAAAAAAAAAATTGCGTAACACGTTTATTTATTGTCATAACTCTATAACCTCAAACCGGATTATAAATATCCTCACAACCCCAAATTTTTCCAAAGTGAATCGTTGTGCACAACAATTCTGGAGATTTTTCTCATGACCGAAAGAACTCCTTCCTCCAAGAATGATCTCAAGACAGAGAGAGATCCTCCTTTATCAGATCAAGGCAATCAAAGGTGGACAATACAAGCAAAGGATTATCCATGCTAGCACCCGTAGATTCATTCGGTGTTGTCCGAAGATACATGGTTCATGTGTGGATCACCGCTAGTGGAATTCTACACTTGGATTCTGTGACACAATAAATAATCACATCAGATCATGACTGGAGACATCAATGAAGAAATAATTCTATCAAGCTAATTCTTTTCAAGTAATTAAATTAATTATAACCAAAATATGACGATCTTTTATTTATGGTTCTGGGACTCCCTCTTTCCTTTTTGTTCTTTATTCTATTCCAAAGATCCGGCATTTTATTATCATGATGGATCTTGGATTGATCGTTGTTAACACTAAAATTAATGTTGGGAAAACCCACCAACGTTCTTCTACTGTGCCGAAAACCTACAAGTGGTATTAGAGTGATTAAATAATTGATTATAATTATTTAGTTTTTTGTTGGTGATTTACTCTTTTAATAATTTAGTTGTTTCAATTAAATGTGATCATTCTTTAAATCTAAATCTCGAGATCTGTTCTGCCCTTCTCGTTTCTCATTCTCCTTACAGAAACGGATTTTTTCATTTAATTTTGATTAAAATAAAATATAGGAACTCATCAGGAGGTTCAAACGTATCTGGCCGTAAAACAATATAATACACAGCATGTATTTGGAAGTACACACCGTGTAGTCTAGGTTCAATGCATTGATTGTTCTACGAAATCATGTCGTGTATTGGATCCTATCTAAGTCATTTATGACACCTTGTGTTGACCAAGAACAGGTGGCACACAGTTTCTCGATTACACGTCGTGTTGTCCAAATGAACACAACATGTAGTCCCTTTCGGGATAGGGTTGGACCGTGTACCTCGTACATGGTTTGCCTGGATAGAAACCGTGTAACGTGGATACTACACGATGTGTGTCCCAAAGAACACGCCATGTACTCCAAAAATTTCGAAAGTATATCCACACGCCATGTCCACGGGCATGTACTTAGGATGGATAGTGAACAAAAGTACATGCCAGGTTTTTGAAACAACACACTGTGTACTCATCCAAGTTACGCAGAATTATTAAAATTTATTATTATATTCTACAAACACTTGAGACGTGTACCATAGTGCAGGCATAAAGGTGAGGCACAACACAAGATATGTGTTTTATATATAGGTGTTTAATTTAACATCTACGTACTGAATGAGATTCACCAGGATGCATCCAAGGTACAAGTTACCTACAAAGATAATTTTAAATGAATTTATTTTTTTAAAATTATGATGGAAGATAATCTCAAGGAAATTCAGAAAAAAAGTTTAAGATAAAAGGATTGATTAATTAAAGATAATTAATTGATTCAAGCATGATTTATCTTAAACAAGAACGATTAAATAATTGAATGATAGTATTATTAATGCGTAATATCGTTGCATGTATGGATGATCAATAGCTAGCCCAAGACCTTTGAATGTGAATGGATTCTTTTAATTTATTTTTTTAAATTAAATTTGTTGGCCTGTGATCCTTCTCCTCATTAATATGTAGGGCCTGCGTTCCCAAGGTTTCTTTTATGAAAAACCCCTTTTACCCCTCACCTTCATGTGAGATAAATTCATATGTAATGTATCGAGCTCCCATGCTAGTGGAGTCGGCTCATGTCAGGTACCAAGGTGAAACCAATCTGAGGAGATACAAAAGTGGACAGGTGGAAATATGTAAACATGAACTCGAAAGTTTCACGGTATTTCCCCCCCAGGTTTTGGGTTAGTTAATCAACCAATAGATAGACTAACCAATAGAACATGCTCATGATCATACCATTTATTTTTTTTTGTCAGTTTCATGGTTTATTTATTGTGGGTGTGTTGTCACGATCACACCATTAATGAATTAAACAAGCATGCAAGATGGAACTAAAATAAGACCGTATTATCCGTAAATATTATCTTAGAAAAGATTAATCAATTAAGTATATACCACTTAATATTAACAATCATGTAATCAAAGATAATAAAATGGAAATTTAAGTATAAGGATAAAATCACTCAAAAAAAATATTATGTCAGCATAGCCATCCATAATCTTGGTTCGAATCAAACCATAGTTCAAAGTGCTTGACCAACCATAGTTGGGGTGCTTTCAATTATCGAGGAATTATAATTCATGGTTTTGGGTTGACTTGACTTGGTTCACATCAAGGGTTGACTTCCTCATTATGACTTGTTGTGACCAAGAGGAAAAGATTGAGGAAATACAAAATAAAAGGATTTCATGATTGGGGAGTCCACTCAACGGATCAAGAAGCAGCGAGTTAATGCAGTTGGAATTTGGAATGCCTCCCTAAAACCCATCAAGTTGCTTGACCAAACCTAGTTGGGGTAATGAGAAGGGAAATATGGATAATTTCCACTAGAATATTCTGGAAACGAAATATAATGAATTCAATAGTTAGGGATACTACATTTCGATAAAATAGTGGGAGACTAATAAGTATTAATTTATTTATTTGTCTTAGTTTTTGTAATAATGTACTAAAACCTTTTTCATTTTAATTTGTAGAAACGACAAGAAAAACAAATACTTCAAACATATCATTGCGAACCATACTCAAGAAGGAAAACCT
This sequence comes from Viscum album, assembly GCA_963277665.1. Lineage (NCBI taxonomy): Eukaryota > Viridiplantae > Streptophyta > Magnoliopsida > Santalales > Viscaceae > Viscum > Viscum album. The sequence continues at coordinate 1,492,174,233 of OY728152.1, forward strand.
TCTCAGTGGAACCAATTTCCAAGAGTGGGAGAGGCGTTTACGCGGCATCCTTCACCCCGAGAGGAAGTTGTATGTGCTGAAATAGCCCTTTCCAATTGTGCCTGAAAAAGTGGCCAGTGATGAGGAACTATATATCAATATAAAACACATTGATGATGCGACATATGTTCAGTGTTTCATGCTATTGGCCATATCTAATGAGCTCTTGAAGCAACATGAAAACACAGACGTGTATAGTATGATGTCTAACCTTAAGGATCTTTACCAAGAGAAGGTGAGACATGAGATATGTGAGATCTCCAACGCATTGTTTACAACTATGATTGGAGAGTCTTCGCCATCTAGGCCTCATCTAGTCATGATCATTGGATACATTGAATGCCTGGACATCTTAGGGATTAGGTTCCCAGATGAGTTGCATACAGATCTCATCCTATCATCACTGAGCAAGACCTTCACTAGATTCATTGTTAATTATAACATGAGAAATAATGAGAAGAGTCGATCGAAACTTCTGACCTTAATTTTCCTAGTAGATAAGGACATGAGGCATGACCAAACCGCTGTCTTTATGGTGAATAAGAAAAGGAAGGACAAGGCAAATGGTCCAAGGAATTATAAACGGTCCAAATCCCCCGAGCGAAATCCTTCCAAGACGGGGAAGATCCAGAGGTAGAAAAAGGAATGAGAGGTATTATGTTTTGCATGTGGCAAGCAAGGCCACTGGAAGAGGAACTACACCCAAAAGCATGGGGATGCTAAAGGTGCATTCGTTATTGAGTGTAATATTTCTATTTCTACACATTGGGTATTAGATAAATCTTTTGGGGCACACATATATATTCAAATGCAGGAACCAAGTAGACTTAGAAAGATTTATAGGGGAGAGGTGGATCTTCAAGCTGCCAATGGCGTGAGGCTGACTGCGTTGGCCATTGGCAATTACCACCTCTCATTGCCGACTGAGATGGTTTTGGTTTTACATAACTGTTATTATATTCCTAGTGGTATTAAGAACAGAGTTTTTGTTTCTTGTTTGGATATAGATTGATTTATTTTCATGATCGGAAATAAGGGTTGCCTCTTTTATAAGAAAAACGTATGTTATGGTAAGGAAAATTTAAATAGTGGTTTGTATGTATTAAATTACGAAAACCAAGTGTTGTAAATTGATAACGAAACAAAATCACATGACTCATACATCACCTAGTTGTGGAATCACCATATCGGTCATGTAAACGAGAAAGGATTGACAAAGCTATGCTAAGATGGCTATTTAGACTCTACTGAGCTAAAACCACTTGATAGATGTCATGCTTGTTTATAAGGTAAAATGACCAAGACGACTTTCAGGGGATAAGGTAAAAGGGCAACAAAGCTTCTAGGATTGGTGCACATAGATGTGTGTGTAATATTTCTAGTAGAATATAGAAGTGGATATTCTAACTTCATTAATTTTACTTATGATTTGAGTAGATATGGCTATATCTACTTAATGAGGTATAAGTTAGAAGCCTTAGAGAAATTTAAGGAATTCAAGAATGAAGTAGAGAATAATCTTGGTATGAAGATAAATAAACATCAATCATATCAAGGTTGAGAATATCTGAAACAAGAGTTCATCGATCATCTACAGGATTATGGTATTCTATGAGAGCTCTCTCCTCCTTATACACCACATCGGAATGATGTTAGTGAAAGGAGGAACCACACCTTTTTGGACATGGTGAGGTCAATGATAAGTCATGGAGATCATCCATTATCCTTCTGAGGATACGCATTAAAAACTGCAACATACACATTAAACCGAGTACCAAATAAGGTGGAAAATGGAATTCCATCCAGGTTATGGAATAGAAAGAAACCCATTTTCTCACAAACACATGTATTGGGATGCGAGGCATTTGTTAAGGCCTTATCAAGAAACAAACTAGCACCCCAGGGAAAAAGGTGTATCTTTATAAGATATCCCAAGGAAATGAAAGGATATTGCCTATATAACCATTCAGACAAGAAAGTGACTGTCACCCGACAACCCATCTTTTTTGAGAGGGATCACATCCTCAAAAAGGATAGTAGGAGAAATATTGACTTCGACGAAGTTGATTCTCAAGATACACATGAGTTTGTACAAGAACAAGTTCCACAGGTCCCCGTGGAAGAGGTTCCAGAAACACAAGTACTACATAGGAGCCCAAGAGAGGTAAGGTAACAAGAGAGATTTGGTTTCCTAGTCATTGAGGATGGTGAATCATTATTGTTGGAAAATTATGGACCTCTATCCTACAAGGAAGTAGTAGAAAGCTCAGATGTTGCAAGATGGCTGGAATGTATGAATTCTGATATAAATTCCATGTATCCGAACCAAATCTGGGTTCTGGTCAATGAGCCAGTTGATGTAAAGCCTGTTGGATGCAAATGGGTATTCAAGAGAAAACTAGACATGGAAGGTCAAGTTAGCACCTATAAAGCAAGGCTAGTGTCTAAAGGATTCTGACAATGTCAAGGAATTGAATATGATGAATCCTTTTCGCCAATTTCCATGTTTAAATCCATAAGAATCATACTTTCCATAACAGCTTTCCATGACTAAGAGATTTGGTAGATGGATGTCAAAATGGCATTCCTTAATGAAAACCTTCAGGAAGATGTCTATATGACACTACCAGAAGGGTTTGTGACACCAGGTGAAGCTAAATGGGTTTGCAAGTTGCCGAAATCCATTTATGGATTAAAGAAAGCATCCAAGTCATGGAACATTCTATTTGATGATGCAATAGAAGAATCTGGATTCATTAGTAATAAATGTGAGACATGTGTTTACAAGTGGTTTAATGAGAATGTGATCGTTATCCTAGTAGTATATGTTGATTACATATCGCTTATTAGAAACTATGTACTAGTCTTACAGTCAGTTAAGGAATGGTTGAACAAGTTTTTCACCATAAAGGACTTGGGTAAGGAAACCTAAATTTATAGGGATCAATATCATTCATGATAGATCCAAGATGCTACTTGGACTAAGTTAGGGTACATACATTGACTAGATACTAAAGAGATTTAGTATGGAACAATCCAAGAGAGGATTGGTTCTAGTGTCACATGGGCTACATCTTTCTAAGAAAATGTGTCCTCAGACACAACAAGAGAAATATATAATGAGTAAGATCCTTTTTTCTTTGGCTTTATGATCCATCATGTATTCTATGTTATGTACCAGGATTGATGTTTCCTATGCACTGATCATGGTGGGAAGATATCAAGAAGATCCAGGAGAACAACATTGGACTATTTTTAAGAGTATCCTTAAGTATCTGAGAAGAACTAAGGATATTTTCCTGGTGTATAGAGGAGAAGAAGAGCTCTTCATCATAAGGTATGTTGTTTCTAGCTTTAAAATAGATCAGAACGATCTGAAGTCACAATATGGATATGTTTTATGTCCAAATGGAGGAGTTGTGAGTTGGAAGAGTTCAAAGCAGCCAGTTTTCGCCAATTATATAGTGGAGTCTAAATATATAGCAGCTTCTAATGCATCCAAAGAAGCTGTCTAGATTCAGAACGTTGTCCATGAGCTTGATATGGTTCCTAGTAGTAAGGATCCTATCACGTTGTATTATGAAAATACTACAGCGGTGGCTCTTTCAAAAGAACCACAATCACATCAAAGAAAAAAACATATACTCTGAAAGTATAACCTTTTGAGGGATTTCTATCAATGGGGTGAAGTTTCAGTGAGTAGAGTGTCCATGGAAGAGAATGTGGTGGACCTAATGAATAAAGTCCTATCTCAACAGAAGCATCTATATCATGTGAGAGCTAGCGAGTTAAAAGTTGTTAGCAGTTGGCTCTAATCCAAGTGGGAGTCTATTGGAGTTGGTGGCCAAGAACCAACTAATTTGTACATTATTCCTTAAATAAACACCTTATCACATCTTGAATGTTCTTCTACGTGACAATTCATGTGATAATGTCCCAAGGATAGCTGTTACATTAAAGGGTCAAAGTGGATCCCTACTAGGATGAGAACCCATAAGTGACATAACACTGTTCTTAAATATATGTTCTATGGCTGGATGACGTTATTTTAGGGACACAAATAATGCATTCCATTAGGGGCGAGAACTCACAAAACATTGAGGCACCTTCTTATGGTGTGCTCCCTTGGTAATATGCAGGAGGATATTATGAGAACGAGACCCGCCAGTAGGAAATCAACATTTCATAGTGTCATTGGATGTTCCTATCTACGGATGTGTGTATTGGTCATTAGACATTGATATTATTATTAATGGGCATTACAACTTGCACAATTAAATGTATTGATGAAATCTGTGACGATACACTATTCGTAGTGAGGTTGGATTCATTGGGTGTGTCACGAGTGACACTTCATTAATAGATAATGCGAGAAAGGATTCGTCCCCTCTGTTCCATAACAGAAGTAGATATCTCAGTCCCTTTGATGGAATTGATATAGCATAAATAAATCCATGTCCATGGTAAGGTATGGGAGAGTGTGATTCCAAGATGTCAAAGAAAGAATAATTGAGCACATGGGTTGATGAAATTAGCATGCAGCCCGCTTGATTCGAGATATCATGACAAAGGGATTATATTACACGGTAAGTGTTCGTATGATAAGACACGTCATTGTGGCATTAACTTCTTTCTCTATTGGTTCCATGGAGTGTTTCTAGACGCTAACCATAGATTTTAGGCAGGATCCGCCTATTGGCACTGAGAAAGAGGCTTGGATGGTCACACACTAAGTGTGTCCATGTATCTCAGTTAAATATTAAGTTAACAAGTTAAATAAATATTATTCTTGACTGTGGTTTTATAATTATTTAATGATTCCTGATCACATTTATTTCAACACTATTTATTTGAGAGAATATATTGTGGGATAAATAATATATATTTACTAGTGAGTAATGCAGTTACATTTTTTAAGAAATAAAAAACCATTACTCAAGGTCTAATAAATGTGGTGGAGGAAATAAATAAAAATGAAAAAATATAAACATGTCATGTACATTGAATGTACACTCTGTGTAGTTTTCATGTAAAACAAGTACACGCCTTGTATTAATGATTACACACTATGTAGTTTTTACAGTAGGAATTTTGAAGAAATAATATTGTATTATTAAATGATATTTATTATAATCAGCATGGGTGCATGTCATGGAATTAATCATTTGACATGGGGGTTTTCAATAAGAGTTAATGAAATAAATAAAATGTTTAATGCTTTTATTTATTATCATAACTCTATAACATCAAACCTGATTATAAATATCCTCAAATCTCAAAAACATTTATATATATAATTGTTGTGAACAACAATTCTGGATAATTATTTCAAGACCGAAAGAAATCCTTCCTCCAAGAACACTCTCAATACCGAGAGAGATCCTACTCCATCGGATCAAGGTGATCTAAGGTGGACAACAAAAGCAAAGGCATCTCCACGCTAGCACCCAGAGATTCCTTTAGCGACATCTAGAGATACATGGGGCATGTGTGGATCACCACTAGAGGAAGTCTACACTTGGATTCTACAACACAATGATGAATCACATCGGATCGTGACCGGAGACATCAATGAAGAAATAATTCCACCAAGGTATTTCTTGACAATTAATTAAATTAATTATAACCAACATATGATGAACTTGTTTATATGGTTCCGGGACTCCCTCTTTTTTTTGTTCTTCATTCTATTCTGAAGATCTGGCATATTATTATCATGACAGATCTTGGATTTATCGTCGTTAATGCTGAAATTAAGGTTGAGAAAACCCACCAATGCGCTTCCGCTGCGCCCAGATCCTACAAGATGAATATTATATATATAACATTAAATCCATGAAAAAACTGTAATGATTTTGTTTATTTGGATAATAGTTACACAATAGTGTTTCCTTGAAATATCATATATATTTCCCAACTTGATCACTTATAATGTATAAACTACTTAAAACAATTCTTCATATCCCAGATACGTTAAAACACAATAAAGAGTTAGATTATTTTCTAAATAAGGGTAAACATTATAGATAACAATCATTGAGAAAAGAACAAGAATATGGGTATTATATCATGATAAATAATTATTTAGTTCATACTAAATCAATCATACATCATAAATATGATTCAATGAAAAAAACTTTATCATAAGAATAATGAATTTACCAAAGATAAAGAATAATCAATAATCACTAACAATACATGAGTAAAAAACAACGAAATAGGATATCGAAAAAAATTACTTATTATATTGTAATCACGTATAAATAGAAATAGGACCCCTTATAATGTTAAGGACATTAAATTAGGCCCTCACATAAACTTATGGGCATGAAAATAGATCCATTTCTAATCATTTTAACAAGAAAACCATGATTACACATAATTATTAGGACATGAAAACTAGGTCCACAAATAATCTTATGGACATAATACTAGGTCCCCCAATATAATTGGGAACATGAAATCAGGTTCACACAAAACATATTTAACATATAAGTTATAAATCATTACCCAATTTAGCAGAGGGTCATAACAAAATTAACTATTGATAATCATAATCCATTAATTTGTATTCCATAAGATCCTGGAAATATTTATCATTTCATCAAAACATATTTCATGTAAATGAAAATATGTTTCAAAAACCACTTATCATGCAAGAAATAAAACATCATGTGAAGGAACAAGGATGTTGTAATAGAATTATATCCCCAATGAAACATACTTATCAAAAAATTATTTTAACATTTAAAAGATTTTCTTTGTAAGATCTCATGAATATTTTATTTACGAAAACGAACTATTCCATTTCGAAAAAACTTTATTAAAATATAAAACATTTTCAAAAATTTAAGGAAATTATTTTATTTGAAAATAACAATAGAAACTCGTAAAGGATGTTTCAATTAATGGATCAGTCATGACATGTATAAATTTTGTTCATGTAATGAATGTTAATATAGTGACTCCTTTCACATTTTTGATAAAACTTCAAAAGTACCTTGTTCCAAAAGAAAAAATTAGATTAGTTTAAAATCACAGGGTAAAAGTTAAAACATGGAAAATGACTTTAATCAGTAATTGGAGCTTTGTACAAGTATTATTAAATATATTTTAGAACAAATTTATATTAAAGAAATATGATTTTTAATAGAAGATATAATTTAAGTCATTTTCCATAAAAACATTATTTTAGTCTCATGAGTACCTAAAGAGAGTAAAATTAATGGAAAAAATTAGAATATAAAAATAAACATAGGAAAATAAAATAAAATATATTTATTAGGAACATATCTTATAATTTCATTAAATGGAAATCCAAGTATAATGAGTCACTATTAAAACAATATTTCTAAAAAATACCTTACGACTTCAGTAAATTTAGAATATAATATTCATGAAAGAAATAAAAATATATGGAAATGTATATCCACATAATTATCATTATAATGATAATATAACACATTCATGTGGATTATATAAACTATATGAAAGAAATTATTTGATAATATGGATTGTTTCTCACATAATTAATAGTGAGATGAAACATCATTACTACAAGTATTTTAATTATTCATATTTATTAGAAACTATGGAATAATAAATATAGTTTTATTATAATTGTATTTAAGAACAATAATCATATATATCAACCCATTTTTTACATGTAAAATTTTATCACCCATTTATTAACAAAATTTTATTAAAATCAATGTTCTGGCTGATAAATACTTCTATCTTCAATAATGTTTGGGTCAAATATTCGTGATATATATTCTTTGATAAAGGTTACATAATTTATAGAATTTTTATAATTATTTAAATATCATATATATTTATTAGATATATATTTATATTAATCTATAACGTTTTTAGATAGAAAAATTAATTACACCATTCACGATGATAGTAGACTATACATACACATGAACTCATGTTTAACTATTTAACAGATGGAATGAAATAGTGGTAAATAATAATTCACCATTAAAGAATAATTATTATATCAGATGTATAATATATATTCAATACATACATACATATTACCATCCATTTAAATTGTAAATGAAAAATGAATGACATAACCTCATTGAGGTAGCAGTACAAACATTCACATGAATGATGTTATCACCTTTCAACAGACGTGATGAATGTGTATAATAATTGTTCAATCGCTATATATATCAATTTATTATTATAAATATCTTATATTAATTATTTATTGAAGTAAAACATAAATATAGAAGAGTTTTAATATTAAATAAAATTTAAAATCCCCTATTAAGAGTTGTATCTCTTCATTAAAAATATTATTTGACATACACCATATGCCTTGAGAGGATATTATTTAGGAAATACTATAAGATATTTGTTTTAAATATGGTATCTAGCAATGTTTTATTTTTCATGGTATTGTCTTAAAGGCTCAAAAGGTGAAAGTAAGAGACGAAAATAAGCACCCTATTACATGTGAGGGGAGTGGAACACCTATTATTACATAAATTAATAAATTAATATAAATAATTTTTATAATAAGTCAACTATAATATCATAGATTTAAAATATATGGGGCTTATAAATTTAACTCCTCTCATAAAATAATATATAATAGGTTTATGTAATGTTTTAACCCTTATCTCTTAGTTTAACAACTAATAATCCTTTTGACAATTACCACATCGTAAATGTTTTCCACTTTTTAGGGTTAATACTATTACCATAAATGAAAAAGTGATAGATAAATGTTATAAGCATTATATTTATCACTATATCCAATTCAATTGGCTTATGAGAATATTTTGTTGAATTTTGAATCTTCCATTAAAATAATATTTATTATAAAAAATTAATATTATTTTTAATCTATTTATTTACATTGACATTATTGTCAAAAAGATATTTAATTAATTCAAATATAAACATTTGAAAAACCATAAATGTTAAATTTTCCAAAAATATTAATTGGAAACAATAAATCATCCAATTTTTATCAATTTTAATATTTTTAAAATTATTTTTTTTATTTTTATACTAATGAAATTGAAATGATGTCAACATTCCATAAGAAATAAAGGTAATTGTAAAATAAAAAAATTAAAAATAATTTAACATGATTAAAAAATTAATTTTTAATAATAATAATCGTTTATAACCAAAATTTCCATCTTCTAATCATTATGTAAATTTTTTTGAGGTATTAATATTAAAAGACAAAACTTTTTCATTTATTATGTTCATAAAATAATAAAATGCCATAGTCAATGAAAAATAGAACCATGGAAACTATAATTTAATGTTAAGATGCGATAGGGAGAAAATAAGCACAACTAGTAACATTTGGGTATGCTTTGATACATTTTAGACATTACATTTTTTGTTAAATCACTCTAAAACCATTTCAAAATTAATAGTGTTTATTTAACTTTTTTTTACACTCATAAGATAATTAAAAGATAAAAAATAAGAGGGCCCTTAAAAAAATTAAAAAATTGGGGAATATTTTTTATTCTGTTTAATAATATATTATATTTACGTGTGAAAATATTAGTTTGAATATAAGAACACAATATGTATGAAAAAACATTTCTTAGGAAAACACCCGATTTAAGATTAAAAATATTTTCGACTTGAAATAAATTATAAAATAGTTTTCCTAGAAAAGTTTCATTAAATTATCAATATTATAGGGTTTTTATGAATTTGGGTAATTCTATAACTTAATGGAATATTCGAACAATTATATTAATTTAAAAAACCAAAAAATAGTATTATTCTGAATAAAATATAACTTATCTTTCCCAAAAGTCAAAGAATGAAATCCCAAATTCAAAATAGTGTTTTAGAATTTATTATTTAACATGATTAAAATATATTTTTTTTCAAAAAATACTTATCCAATATATTAATTTAAACTCTGAAAGTGATTTTTAAAATTTTACATCGTAATTTTAACAGAGTATTACATCTTTTACTATGGTGATAAGTCATTAACAAGGTGACTATTCATTATGATAAAAAATAAGGTTGACCAAATTAAATTATATTAATTATGATTATTTTTAATATGAAACCCATATTATAGAATTAATTAAATATATATGAAATAACATAATTTAAAATTAATCCCTCAAAATATGAAAAAAGTGGGTTTTTAGAATAAAATTATTCTTATTCATAAAACATTTTTGACACTAATATCAAGCATAAAAATGATCCAAATGATAAGAGTTGGATTATATATACCATAGATGAAATAATATAACTTTTAAAAAAAATTATTATAAAATTTAAATTTGTGAATTCATTTAAATAAAATATGGTTTTCGATAAATATCAATATTTTAATTATTTATCAATAATTAAATATTTTTAAAATATTATCAAAATTCAACATTCAGATAATAATGAAATTATGAAATAAAAAATTATGCTAATTTTATATTATTACATTTCTATATGAGGAATATATTAGTTATATTATTTATTCAAAAAAACAAGAATTTTTTTTTGAATGAAATTGTATTTTTAAATAATATAATGAATTTCCAATAAAATTACTTTACTCTTTAAAAACCATTGTGATTTTTTTGAATGTTATTATTCATATTAATATCCCCAATTATTATGAATATTTTATAAAATAAAAGAATAAATAGTTATATATTAATTGTATTTCATGGTTCATTTAAACTCAGTGTTGCATGTAACATAAGCTATCTTCATATTTTAATTTAATTATAGAGAAATATATTCTAAAATAATATAATTTCACATTCTTTCACCCTTAAATAAAATTTTCCCCTATTTTTATTCATAATATATGTTTCAACATTGCAGAATATCATTTTTGAAAACCCATAATATACAAAGTGACAATAAAACATCATTTGAAAAAGAATTTAGGTTATCCTAAATTATACCCAAAATAACATTGAATCAAGTCCCCAAATAATGATTATAAAAATAGAGGAGAAAAATATCCTATATAAAATAATATTGAGTGACATAGAAATCTCCGTGATAAATATAACCACCAAGAAACCATAAATCAATGAGGGGTGAAAAATCCATCATTCACCTTCATAAGCATAATTTCTTCGTTTGATTTTTTTATTAAATTTTGAAATTATCTCATAATATATGAAAATAAAATTCTTGTTGATTGTAAAAACCAAGGTAATTATAGAATAAATCATTTTCATTTTTATTAATATGAATTATGATGTTATATTCATTATACACATATTATGTTATTTTATTAAAATAATAATAAAGTTGTTTAAATTCAATTATTTTATAACAAGGACATTATTTTAAAAACTTATTTCTTAATTTTATAATCCTAATTTTAAAGAATAAAAACCATTTTTATAATTATCATATTCTAATTTTACTAAGTTGATGTTTAGGGATTTTTTAGAAAAAAATGATTTTTTTAGTGAATTGTGAAAATATCGATTATTGTAAAAAAAGTCATTTATTATTATAAAATTGAGTAATATAAAAGTACCATTATGCTTTGAATATGATTTATTGTTTCATAATTTATATACATTTATATTAATTTTATTTAATTAATTTTTAATTAACACTATATTTTATATATTATATGTTTGTTTTAGGGTTTAAAAATGAAATTTTTCTAAATTTATTTTAAAAAGAATACTGGTTTCCCATATTAATTAATTAAAATAATCCCTTATGAGGTATGTTTTGAATTATATTTATATATTACAATTAATTAAATAAAAAAATTTATTTCTAAAATTATTATTTATATCCATCGAATTAATATAAAATCAACTTTTGTGTAAAAAATATACATCATGAAAACCCAAATTTTCAACATTTCTATGGTTTTGATTTAAAATAGGAAATTCCAATTTTTTGAATTTAATTTCGTAATATGGATTCAATATCTTAAAAAATGAAATTACATAATATGGTGAAATTAATTTTTTACTATAATGAATACTGAAAAAAATAAAAATTAATTAACTCAGATAAGGTAAAAATAATTTTACATGGGGTTGAAATAAAAATGAAAAGAGTTCAAATTACCTAAAAACTTGTCTAAAAAATATTTTAATGATTTTTTCAATCATATAATATCTAATTATATATAATTATCCTTCTTATGTGTTTGTGTGTGGAAAACATGGTTACACCGTTTTCTTTTCAAAAAGAACAAGTTTTCCGCTCATCTCAAATATAACATGCCGCCCCCAATCCAATCATTTGATAATATTCAATCCATATATATAATCAATTTAATAAAAAAATCTTACTCAAATCTCTCCTGACTATATATATTTTTTATTTTGATCATAAATCAACCTTATGAATTATTCTGGTTCTTACCTAAGGTGGTTAATTGAAAAATATGTATCCTTCTTAATGGAGCATCATTATATTATTTATTCTTCCATGTTTTTAAAATATTATAAGATTACACTTATAAAATAACAATAGTTTCTACCGAATATTGTATGATATTATTTTAATATAATGTCATAAATCTATATCATCTTCCATTAAATGGGATAATAAATCATCAATCATGTGTTTGATGGACTACCACATCACAAATCAGTGTCAATAATTCTCTATCATATCCCTTAAAAGATTATATTAATGATTTATTTTAAATTTTTATGTTATATTAATAATTAATATATACTTATGGAGTTTATATATCATATATATGTTCTTTATTACCATTCTATGGTGGATACAATAACATTTATCGTGTGTATGACACACTCCCTCCTCATAAAGTTACATGATTCATTCTTCACTAAATATTTATATGGATGTTAATAAGGATAATTTTATTTAATATATTTTATATTAAAGAATTAAAAATTATATTAAATAAATATTTAACATTATAAAAGGATAACATATCATTTTCTTTCATACACTGAAAAATAATTACATCCGTCTTGTACGTGGGGACTACCACCTCCAAGAAGTGATGTGACTATATATTTCACCACCTCATCACAATAATGATATATAAAAGAATATTTAATGAAAGAATATTTAATGTATGACATTTTTATCATTATTTATAATGAAAATATTTTTGACCTTCTTTACATAATGATCAATGGAAAATGAAAATGTTACCCATGCGTACATATGGAATACCATCTTTATGATCACAATATAGTTCATTTTTCATACCCATATTTAATTAAAGGGTTTAAAATTATTATTTATATATAAGTTGATAATTATTTCAGATTTATATTCTATATATGTTGAAATAATTACCTCTTAGACCAATAGTCAACCTACATAAGACATTTTGAAATATAAGCAAAATATTATCAAAATATCGAACATAAATATAATAGACTAAGTAACTGTATATTATGTTGTAACAAGTGAAATAAATGGAATAATAAAATTTGAAAATATTCCCAAAAAAGTACATATTTAAGATAAAGTTATTATTGAGAATGGAAAATAATTGACATGATGAATCAAACTCAAGGTAATAGAATTCGTGTCATTCCTCTTTTATTAAGACATATTTTTATATTATGCACCTATATTCATTTATGATGTGTACATAAACATCATTTGAAAATTTATACTATTAAGTTATCTATTATCATTATATTGAATTTTTTTTATTTTGTGTTCTTATGATTCAAAACTATTCAATGTGAAAAGGGACGTTTATAAAAACAATTATTTTAATTTTTTCCTTAAAACTCTATTTTTATTCAATTTCAATGATTTTAAAATTAATTTATTATGGAAATGATAGTTTTACAAAATAAATTTAATAATTTATTTAACTATTTTTAAAAAATATTCATTGTAAAGAATGTTTTGAAGTCATTACAATTGACAATAGAAATGTTCTATTTTAACGTACTTGGTGACAATATCTTTACCCACCACAATAACCATTACTTAAAGCTTGGATTAATTTTTTAGATTTATTTTTTTATTCAAAGATAAAATATATTTCTTGAAATGTCACATTACCTTTAACGGGTTAGTTTTCCATATTCTATAAGCCCTATTTTGTTTGAGAATCCTTAAAAAACAGTTCTATGGGGTTTGCTGCAGGTTTTAGGTCGTGTACCTAAAGTAAATTCCATGTAACTGAATTACATGCCATGTACATCGGGAATGATTCATACCGTGATGTGGGGGTCATGCTGTGAGCTGGTACACATCATGTACCTGAGGTAAACGTTATATAGGGGGTTAAATAGTAGATTTTTAACATGAGGGGATTGGTTTTTCGGAATAACATATCTTGTATGGACTACACCTCATGACCAAGAGGTACATGCCATGAATCAGCTTGAGCCTAGGTTAAATTCATGTGTTTATAATTATCTCTTTTATATTATTTCCATATCTCCTAGCTATCATACCAGAGGTCTCCCTAATAATTTTTTAGAGGCATATCACCTTTAGGGTCGGTCATAATGGATCCATTTCATCGTTGTTTCTACGGTGCGTCTCTCTGGTTATGTTTTCAATCTAATTATTCCTTGAGATTTATCTTGATTTTGCCCATTCCTTGTGATACCAGTTAAACTAATCCATGTTGGATGTTTCTTGTTTTCTTTTTCATGATCTATTGCGAGAATTCATTTCAAAGGACTTTTCCTTCATTGGTTGTGGTGCAGCGGGTGTCCTTCTTTGAGGGATGTGGTTTTCCTCTCTCCCGTTATCATTTTATGATTATTCTTGAATCAATAATTTCATGGATTGAATCCTAGGGTCTCTATTGGTGCTTTTGGGTTTTTTTCTTGGTTTTGGATTCTGTTGGGGGTTGTTGTGACCTGAACTTTTAGATAGGTAGTTTCTTATCTACCCTATGATAATGAACCTGCTTATTTTTGTTTAAAAATTTATTTATAAATTGATTTAAGAAATTTTAATGATTTGATTTTTTGTGTTCAAAAAGGTTTTTGAAATAAAAATGGTTTTCCATATATTTTGATAAATGGATTACAAATGGGTTTGAATGGTTTTTAAGTCATTGAAATGGGTTTTTTGAAAATGATCATATAGATTACCATGGGTACATAGGTGGTAGGTTTATCTAGAGTCCATCGTCCATTGATTTGTGATTATCAAGGAGGTTTATCTTGGGGGTTTACTTTGTTTCTTAGGACTATTTATATAGGGGACTGATATTTACTTTTTAGGGGATTTACTCCTAGGGTATTCCTTTGCTTCTTACGCTTGTTGTCGTAGGATCAGTTTTGTGCACTTGAATATTTTTGTACGAGTAGTCTGCTACCTAGACCTGTAGTATTCCTTTGTGTTTTCATACATGTGCTTCTATTTTATACAACTTGGATTTCTAAGTTAGACTTGATATGCATGTTGATTCTTGTGAAAGATGATATGGAAATATTCTTTGGAAAATGATATACCTGCTTTTGTTTATTACTGTGAAGAAGAAAATGTTTCCATGTTTTTTATAAAACAACTTTATTACTTATCTTGTCATTTTGTAATTAATAAATGAACATACAACATATGTAATACATAGACTTTTTATGGAACACCTCAGTGGAATCCTAATGAGACTATTAGCTAACACCCTAGACACTGCTCTTTTGGTTAGTAGACCATTATTTATCTTCCAGTGAAGGGAAAGGAAAGGCTCCATAGTGAGGTGGTGAGGTTTGTGTCAGCTGGGAGGGGTAGAAGATGGTGAGATGGTTGGAGTTCATCCATTACATCATTGTATTAGTTTTTTGGTTTTGATTCCCTTGAAGTTGGGCTTTCCTTTTATATGTTTTTATCTTCTATTATAGTTGTTTTGTTTCCACTATATTCTTACAATTATGTCATATATATTTTTCTAGCATTCCACTATCCCATTCATTCTCTATATATAAATTCCATGTGATTTTTCATGTTTGAAAAAACTGTCCCCTTAGTTTTTTTGTTTGATGCACGGGTGCTTGTTTCCAGCCTGTGGGGATCAGGAACCCCTTTTGGGTATGTGCCAGATCACATTGTGTGCCAGTTTTGAGTTCATCCCATAGCGATTCATTACAATTTGGTATTAGAGGAGGTATGTCCTTGAGAATATTTTCTCAGGATGTCTATTAGACCGATGATATGATTTTTGGGACTTGAGAGGATTTTTGTGATGAGTTCCTAGCTAGATCTTGTCGTAATGTGGTTCAAGTTACCTTGGGATATAAGGATGTGTGTCTCTAGTGTTGAGTTTTTATTTTTAATCTCAGTTTATTCTTATAAGTTTTCTAGTTTGAATTGATATTTGTTCTATGTCTGATCATTCTCATGTTTTGGTATGCATCAATATTCCTGCAAGACATCTTCTACAGGTTCCTCAGGAAGGTGTAGCTAATGCTCCATAAGGAAATCCACCTATGGATCAGAATCTCATCGAGAATACCATATGGGCAGTCCGTGATATCAATCAGGATGTTCCACGAGTTCATAACTCAATAGTTGAAGTACAAAAATGAGTTGGAGGAGAAAGAGATTGACCGCATGATTTCTTGCACGAAAACCCACCAGGAATTAAAGGGATGACTAAACCTGAAGAGGTGGGGGATTGGCTGGATATGATTGATCAATTATTTGACTTCATGGAGACAACAAATAATATTAAGGTTAAGTACCAAGTGTTATGAATTGAGGGTTCCATTAATCATTTGTGGGACTCTATGGTCTAAGAATACAAATGTGTGGGATCAGATTGGAAGGGTTTTAAAACCCTTTTCTTTTAGTAGTTTGGTTTAGAGTTCCTAATGTTGAAAAAAATCTGGTGTTCCAATCATTGTAGTTCTGAGAGCGTTCGGTGTTTTCCTACACCAACTAGTTTGCTGAACATGTCAGTTTTTCTTCAGATGTTGTAAGGAATGAATAGATAATGGCGCATAAGTACCTATAGGGTTTGTGACTGGAATTTAGATCATAGGTGTTCATTTTGAAGCTTTATACCTATGTGGATACAGTGGATAGAGCAATAATAGAAGATATGGACATAGAAGGCATGGTTGGCACTACTGATTCTTCTCTTCCAACTCATGATAGCTTCAGTGGGGTGCATGGGAAGAAGAGGAAGTGGCATGACCGTCAATGAAGTGGTGGAGGTGGGTCTCAGTAGCGAGCCTCATCTAGATTGTCTATTGCTACATGTATTGTGCCTATGAATTACTACCAATGCGACAATGGGGTCACTCCAGATGTTATTATCCTATGCCCATGAAGACATGCAACAACGGTGGACATGTTGGTCATCTATAGTGTTTCTATCAAGCTATGAATACACTTCATTATGGTCATGGTTTGTCAGCTATAAAGGTTATCTTGGTGTATTTAGAATCCTCAAATAATTTATGGCTCCAACCACATGCCTTAGTAGTGATGAATTTACACGTATTAGATTAGTTTCCATTGGAAGTTGATATAGGTCTAAAGACAGTGAGTGGTACGCTCCTTATTGCAGCTTCAATAGCTACTTCTTTATTTTATACTAGTTCCTCCCTCTAGTTTATATATTCATGTTTTTTTGATATGATTAAAATTCCCTATAGATCATATTCCATCTAAAAATGAGTTATGGAAACCTCTTGGTAAGAGGAAAGAGTAGTGGTTAAGGTGTCCTTCTTGTTCGTTCACAATAGTTGACATGGAGTTTGTTTGATATTTTCTCATTCTTGATCTGGTTCTCTTTGACTTCATCATCTGTATGGATTGGGTTGTTTCTCATCAAGCTGAGTTTGATTGTTGTCATCTATACATTGCATTTCTTACTGCTAATGGGAGATCTCATCTATTTCATGGAGAGTGAGACTTGAGGTTAGGTCGTATAGGACCGTCCCATTTAGAGCTCAAGAGTTTATTGGTTGGTATTGAATTTGAGCCCAATGATGTTTTTTATGTTGAGGATCATGTTGTTGTTATTTGAGATTTTCTGACATTTTCCCAGATGACTAATTTGGTCTTCCTCTTGAGAGATAGGTAGAGTTCACGATTGTAAAGTTTCCATGTATGCACCCTATATTTATTCCTTCTTATCGTATGGTATTTGAAGAGTTGAAAGATATCAAGATTTAGTTATAATACCTATTAGATAATGTTTTTTCTCCATAGTGTTTCTCCTTGGGAATTTCCTATGTTATTTTCCAAGAAAGTGAATGGCTCACTTTGTCTATGTGTGGAATATCAGAAGTTAAACTGGGTGACAGTTAAGAAAAAATATCATTTTCCTCATGTGGATGATTTGTTTGAGCAGTTTAAGTGATAAAATTGGTTTTCAAAGATCGATCTTCAGTTAGGTTATCATCATCTAAGAGTATGGGAGTCTGATATACTAAGACGACCTTCAGAAGTAGGTATGGCCATTATGAACACCACATGATGACTTTCGGTACGACTAATGCTCCTTCTGTTTTTATAGACATTATGAATCTTGTATTCCACCAATATCTTAACACTTTTTTTGGTAGTGTTCGTGGATGACATTATATTTTATTCAATGTACGAGCATGAGCGTGAGCACCATATGAGTTTGGTTATAATGATTCTATGAAATCACCGTCTGTATGGAATGATTTCAAAATATAGTTTTTGGATTTGAGAAGTGAAATTCATGGGGAATATAATTTCTGATCAAGGCTTTTAATTGGAACCAGAGAAGGTAAAATTTTATTTATCATGGAAGGAACCAGAAAATGTCATTGAAACTCAAAGATTCCATAGTCTTGCTGGGTACTACTGACAGTTCGTTAAAGATTTATCTAAGCTAAAATCACCTTTGAATACTCTTATAAAGAAAGAGATGAAATTATCATGCAATGAAAAGTGACAGTCTTCCTTTGATGAATTGAAATGGATTCTGACATTGGCACCTATTCTGATCTTACCTTATCTTATAAAGGGGTACATGGTGTTTTGTGAAAAATATGGTGCTGGTTTGTGATGCGTACTGATGCAATATGATAATGTGGTAGCTTATGGATCTTGTCAGCTCTGACCAAATGAGAAGAACTACCTAACTCATGATTTAGAACTTGTTGCTGTGATGCATGTACTTAAATATTGGTAACACTATCTCATTGGGGAGTAGCTCACAGTTTTCTATGATCATAAAAGTCTGAGCTATATATTTTCCCAGAATAAATATAATATATGATGGAGAATATGGGTATAATACCTTCAGATGCTTGACATCAACATTTCCTACACCATTAGGAAAGGGAATATTATTGCAGACGCTTTAAGTAGGAAGGTTCCATCACAGTCCATTTTGGAATCGATGGAGGAGTGGAATCTTATCGGTATTTTAGCACATTTTAACTTGGATGCTCAGGTGGATGTCTCAGGTAAGGTTTTGACCAATGTTTAGTTGTTGTTTTAAAGACCCTGAAATCCCATGGATTTTTTTTCTATACAAGGTATTTTTTATGAGTTCGCAAAAATTTACGGTGATGGATTCCAAGGCCCAGTGTGCCTAGAGTCAATTTCTGAAGTTTTGTTCGGGTATGTTTAGTAAAGGTACAATCAGGATTTTATAACTTTGGAACTAGTGCTCGGAACTAAAATCCATGGGCACCGTTGAACTCGCGGTGCTAATATTCTCTTAAGAAGGCATTCACTTCGATAGTAGTGGGTCGAGTTTATAAGTTAGTTTTTGGGGTTTTATGATTAAATTAAACAAAAATAAAGTGGATGCTTTATTTTTTATTTCTTGTTGGTTAAAACCTCCATGTGGAGGTTGGAGGTGGAAGCCACCACACCTTAACCTCCAATGAGAGGTTATGGTGGTAGGGCCCACTCGAACATAACCTACATTGGGAGGATAATTTTGGTGGGGACCACCAGGGCCTGTAACCCCTTAGAACACCCATTTATGGCGGAGAAACGCTTCAACACCCCTTTATTTAATTTATGCCAACCCTCGTCACTTAATTGAGCCAACTCCACCCCATTAATTAAATGAGTTGTCTCATTTAATTAAACACCAAAATTTGAATTTTTGTGCCAACAAATAACAGACAACACTTTCCTCAATTATTTTTTCATTGGAATTTTGGTGGAGCTTGGGGAAGAGAAGAACTCTCCAATGAAGAACGACCACCGAAGAATGAAGAACGCTCTCCCAATGAAGAATGACGATGAGGGATGTCTTCAATTACGAATAAATACCCCTATGACATTCTTCCGCGGACTCCTTCGATGTGGGATGCATTCATCTACCACAGATCGATGAAAATATTTCCGTAAAGTCAACGAACGATGACCAACGAATCAAAGGTAGGGGGTTTATTACTTGTTGAAGTTGTAAGATTTTTTTCTTACCTCCTTCAAAGGATAAAATGTGGATTGATGCTAACGTATTAATGATAATCTTCTTCTCATGATGAGACAAATGATACATTCTTAAACGCGGAGGGTGTGGGCCAACCAAACATGGCTCGACATCCTTTGTCGTTTTCTCTCTTGTGTGGCATTCTACGACATGGCGATGAGGTGAAGATGATGAAGGTGACAACGATGAAGGCCGCGCTACCCACAACCTCCGAGAATCATGCCGCCCCGATGGCGCATCGATGATTTCGGCCGAACACCGCCGGCCCGATCGGTGCCCGACCCCCCTACCCGTAGCCTCCTGGCGCGCTGCCCGGCGCGCTGCCCGCCTGCCCGTGGTGTCCCGACACCCTGCCCGGAACGCGGACCGCCTCCTGCGGCCTCCCGGTACCCTGCCCGGTGAGTGACCCGCCTGCCCATGGCCCCCACACCCTGCCTGACGCCCTACTGGTGCCCCCGCGGCCTGCCTGAATGCTACCGTGCCCTGACCGGCGCCCTGCTGGTGCCCCCGCAGCCTACCCGGTGCCCTGGCCGCACCATCGCAGCCTGCCTGGCCCCTGCCGTGCCCTTCCCGGCGCACCCGCAGCCTACCTGACCTCTAGCCAGCCTGCCCGCGCCGTGCGCACTCTGCCTGCGACCAACCTGCACCCAGCACGGTCTGCCCGTTGGCCTTCCATCCGAACGACTTCCTGATCCAAGTCACCCGAGCTGCGCCCCTCACGGGGCTGGGCGAACCAGCCCTGGCATTTTGGCCGATCCGCCTACGTGGCAACATCTGGGCTGAACTGCCCTCACAGTCCGCTGGGCCGGGCCCAGCGGACCAGGCCGAACATAACGGGATGACCCACCCAATGGGCTGGGTCAGACCCAGCGAGTCTTACCAGGTTGACCCAGACCAGTTTAGCCCAGACTAGGTTGGGCCGAGTCAGTCTGACCGGGTCGGACCGGACCCGGGCCCACTATTGACCCCATTGCCTTCTTGGGACATATATTTGGAACCAGATGTCCGTTTGACGAACCGTCAGCGGAACCAATATTCATGGAGTACGATGGTCTCTTTGAGTACACCCCACCAGAGTTTGGGGTATTTTTGAGTTACGGTCAGGTTGGTTCGAACACGAATCCAACTGGGCCCTCAGGACAAAAGGCTAATAACTAACAGACCATGCATCCGATTGACGCTCCATCTGTTGCGTTGAGACCCCTATGACCTGGCGGACCTTTGAGATGCTTCCACTTGGGACTTTGTGATAGTTGATGTATCGACCAGTAGCATGTGGAGCAGAACTTTTACAGATGAGCATGCATTTTTGCGAGAACCTAGTAGCTGGATGAGACTTGACAACTGCTGATTGATTCAACTTAGAGTGATTCAACTAGCCCAGTGGGGAGCACCTCTATGTGAGCGCGCCAGAACCACGGTGGGGAGCGCCTCTGTGTGAGTGTGACAGACCCATGGTACTCGACACGTGGAGTACCTCAACAAGCTACCAGAGGGAGCACCTCTGTGTGAGCGCAGTAGACCCATGGTGGGGAGCGCCTCTGTGTGGGAATGACAGACCCACGTTACTCGATAGGATGAGTACCTCAGCAGTCCATGTTAGTGGGATTCACCTCTTTGTGACGCGGCATGCCCACTTTACTTGATAGAGAAGGATTTCTATAGCACACATGAGTTCAGATTGATATTACCCCTAGAATAAAAATCATGGTTGAGCTGAGTCAATGAATTTTGTGTTTTCTTCATTATTGAGATGGGTTAGTGGATAACTTAGGTATATATATATGGGCATATACCTAAGTAATGGTTATCCGTTGATTTCATTCTTTTTGGTTTATCCTTGTTGATTTTTTGAGACCATTAGGGTCTTGGGGTCCCTACTGAGTATCAATAAACTCACCCCTGCACGGGATATGCCCGAACCTCGTTGTGTTGGTTGCAGAAGACAAAAAATGCTGATCGAGGCAGAGAGTAGTAGGACTGGACGGTACCCAGAGGTGGACGACACGATGTGATGGTACATGGAGGAGACAGATGGACGGGAGTGCTAAGGAGACCATCTGTACCTACCCTTCTGGTAGGAACCTCGGAGGACGACCCAATATCTTCTTTACTTTTCCTCAGTTATACTTGGATTTAATTGTACTTTCAGTTTCATTGTACTTTACAGTTGGGCTTATATTTCCGGCCCCTTTTACTTTCCATCACTTCTTTTGTAAACATTTTTACTTAGTGTTTTACTTCCAGTTGTGTACTCTGATGTGTTTGTTTATAGTTATAAAGGCAATGGATTCCCAGTTTATGGATTTACGCCTTTGGTTCTTGTCACCTACCCCTGGCCTATGGAATGCAGGCTTGGGGTAGTCACGATATGGGGCTCAGGGGACGGGTCAGGAAAAATTAGTATCAAAGGTGTTGGTTCTACCACAGAACTTAGAACTATGATCTTTATTTTCTTTGAAGAAATAGTGGTAAGGGTACTAATTGTGGTTTTCAGTTCAGGGAGTCCAGTGATGGTGTGGGAGACCGACGTATCCAAACACCCGGACCCGGACCTCTGATTTACGACTCAGTGCACTAAAACACTGATTGCATGCGTGTTTCCAAAAGTTTTCTTTAAGTCATTTCAACCAGTTCAGCTAACCTGGTATAATATTTTGACCGTGTCACATGTGTTTCATTCAGGATGTCTCCTTGCGGATGACCGGTTAGAGCCCCAAGAGTCATATGCACTAACATCCCACCAGGCGATGAGGCCTCAGTGCCATGCCCTTTACCAGGGGAGGCACCAGTGGTACCACTTCTCGTTGGGCCACCAATGCCAGTATCCCCAGCAGCATACGATGTACACAACTTGAGTGGGATGCACGATTTCCAGTGCCAGAGGCCACCCAGGTTTAGTGGAGAGATGGACTCGCAAGCAGATGAGGATTGGCTGGAGGCTGTGGTGAGAGTCTTCAGGTTAATAGGGACACCAGCAGATTTCATGGTGATCCTTGATATGAGTCTCCTTCAAGAAGCATCAGGCATATGGTAGAGTCTGATTCTTCAGGTGAATGACGAGGAGACACTACTCTGGGCAGACTTCGAGAGCCTGTTATAGGTTTAGTTTTTCCCAACCACCCTACATGCGGTGCAGAACAAGAGCTACTTCATCGGCAGTAGGGCAGCATGACAATAGCACAGTACTCAGTGAGGTTCACCGACCTATCACTCTACTCCATAGATATGGTGTGAGACCCTTTATTTAGGGACCCGCCCTTCGAGCAGGGGATCATGTGAGAGATCATGGCTTTGATGATCTCTCTCAGTATCCCAAGGCAGGCGGGAGTGTTGGATCCAACCCTCTTAGTGGAGAGTTTCCTTACTGAGCAGTCTCCAGCAGCGAGACCCACCACTAGTCAACATACATCAGTGTCTTTTCTTGCTGGTAGTGGATAGAGTATGCATAGATCCAAGAGGACAAGACCCATGGGTGGACGAACGCATGACTCAAGATCAGTTATACAGGGCACCCAGGGCAGAGACACACATGCCCAGAGCGGGTAGTGTTACTCATGTGGCGAGCATGGTCACATGGCTCGTGACTATCCGAACTGCCATTCAGATAATCAGTAGACAATTGAGAGACCTCCCATGTAGAAGAAAAGGTTTGAATGAGGTGGTCCATAGGGAGGAGGCATACATGGAAGAAGAGATAGACGTGCAGCTGGCAGTGGATGACGTTACAAGGTGTTACCACCACCACCACCAGGAGGTCCACCCTGACCGCATGGAGTAGGTGGACATGCGAGAGCTCAGCTTCAGGATACTGAGGCCTATGATCATGGAGCTCTAGAGATGATTCGAGGTATGATTTGTGTCTACTCCACCTTAGCTGTAGTTCTTATAGACACAAGTGCCAGTCACTCTTTCATTGCCACATCCTTCTTTCAGAGATCTGAGATTCCAAAGGAGCTGTTAGTTATATCCTTACAGCTAGAGACTACTACAGGATCTGATTTGATGATTATGCACTAATGCGGGCAGTAGGAGCTTACTCTAGGAGGTGATATCTTCGGCTGGGATCTCCTAGTAGTGGCGTCAAGGCCTTACGACGCAATCTTGGGTATGAACTAGTTATCTACAGTCTGTGCTCAGATAGACTGTAGTAAGCACAATGTGCGGCGTGTCCACACAGATGGGACCAGGTTTACCTTAAACGATGAGAAGGGAGTCATTGCAGCACATGACAGACTTACATGGAGGAGGGTGTAGCTGATCACTCATTAGTTGGTTTGCCTTACCCTCAGAGCAGTTTAAGTGGAGAGACCAATCTCTCCTGTAGTGGTGGACCAGTACATGAATGTTTTCCTTGACGATGTTCCAGGAATACCTCCTCACAGAGAGGTGGAATTCTACAATGGCATGTACCCTAGGATCAAACCGATATCTACACCAGCATATTGGATGGCTCCGCTGATATTTGTGAGCAGCAGGTACTACTGGGGGAATTTCAAGGGAGGGAATTCATCCGGCCCGGTGTTTCTCCTTGGGTAGCCCCAATTCTGTTTGCCAAGAAGGCGGATGGAAGCTTGTGGCTTTGTGTCTACTTCCGTCGCCTGAACTAGGTAACTGTGAATAACAAGTACCCACTCCCGAGGATGGGAAACCTCTTTGATCAGATGAAGGAAGCATGATGGTTCTCGAAGATAGACCACTGATCAGGCTATCACCAACTCAAAGTTAGAGACTAGTATGTTTAGAAGACGACCTTCAGGTGTCGGTACGACGATTACGAGTTCTTGGTTATGCCATTATGTGTAACCTACGCTCCAACAGTGTTCATGGGACTCATGAACAAGACCTTCTAGCCATACCTCGATCACTTTTTTGTAGTCTTCATTGACGACATTCTGATCAATTCGACTACTAAGGAGGAGAATTTCTACCATTTTCGGGAAGTACTGGACACACTCTGAGAGAAACAGTTTTATGGTATGCTCTCAAACTGCCAATTTTGGATTCGAGAGGTTCACTTCTTGGGACACGTCATATCAGAGGCTGGAGTTGTAGTTGGTCCAGCGAAGATTGAGGTGGTAATTTCTTGGGAACCACCTAGGAGTGTGACAGAGGTACAAAGTTTCTTGGGTTTGTCTGGATACTATCAGAGGTTCATTAGAGACTTCTCTAGAGTTGTAGCACCACTATCAGCTATGACGAAGAAGGGGAAACCCTTTGTGTGGTCAGAGAGATGCCAACAGAGATTTCAGGAGCTGAGGTAGAGGCTGACTAGTGCCCCCATCTTGAGGCTCCTAGGGGAAGGCGTAGGGTATATAGTTTACTACGACACATTAGGGACCGGAATCAAGTGTGTCCTGATGCATGAACCGAGTAGTGATCACATATGGTTCTCGGCAGCTGAGACAACATGAGAAGAACAACACTACCCATGACATGGAGTTAGTAGCAGTGGTCTTCACCTTGAATATGAGGCAACACTATCTGATGGGCGAACGTTTTACCATGAACTCTAATCACAAGAGTCTCAGGTATATATTCTCTCAAAAGGACCGAAATCTATGATAGTGACGTTGTATTGAGTTCCTCTAGGACTATGAATTCAAGATAGTATATAATCCAAGGAAGGGGAATGTTGTTGCAGACGCACTCAGCAGGTGGACTGGTATACAGCTGCTAGGAGAGGTGATAGAGAAGCTTGCTGCCTTACAAATATCCTTTGTGGACCAAGATGGAGCAGCCTTCCTACAGTCCCTTATACTCACTCCCCCACTCCATCAGCGAGTCAGGGAAGCACAACATGGGGATGCTGACTGTGAGACACGAAATGCTCAGATATCCACAGGGCAGGCACATGATGGATTTTTTTATGGTGGGGATCACGTCATCCTCTTCAGAGGACATACCTTGGTACCAGTGGTACTTCGGGAGGAATTGTTGAGGGAGTTCCACACATCCTCTCTACCGGTACATACAGGAGTAGTGAAGATGTACCAGGACCTTCGATGACAGCACTGGTGGCCAGGTATGGAGAAGGTAGTATCGGAGTTTGTCTCATGGTGCTTCAATTTTCAGAAAATGATGGCAGAGCACCAGGTACAAGGAGGCTTGGTACAACCTTTATAGGTCCCTGAGTGGAATTGGGATGGTATATCCATGGAATTCATGAGAGGTCTTCCACATACATCCAGGGGTCACGACTCGATTTGGGTGATTGTCGACCGACTCACCAAGTCGGCCCACTTCATACCGATCAGAGATCAGGGTTCAGTAGAATGCCTGGGATGCCTCCATGTGTGGGAGATTGTGCGTTTACATGGAATATCTTTTTCGATTGTCTCCGATGGTGACACACGATTTACTTCTTGACTATGGAAGGGATTGTAGGTGGCTTTCGGGACACAGCTTCACTTGAGCAACGCCTTCCATCCCCAGATAGATAGTCAGACCGAGTAGACCATTCAGACCCCTGAGGACATGCATCGCGCTTGTGTCCATGACTTCGGTCAAAGCTAGGAGGATCACTTACCCTTGGCAAAGTTTTACTATAACAACAGCTATCACTCCACCATCAGTATGGCACCTTTAGAGGTGTTGTTTGAGTGACCTTTCAGATCACCCCTATACTGGACTGACCCAGGGGAGTCAGCACTAGTGGGACTAGAGATGGTACGGGCTACCACAGAGAAGGTACAGATCATCCAAGAGTAGATGAAGACTACACAGAGCAGACAGAATTCGTACGCTAGTAGGATATGGAGACATCTAGAGTTTGTGGATGGTGACCACGCCTTTCTAGAGGTCACTCCTCGATGAAGCCTACAGAGATTTGGCCATGTTGGAAAGTTATCTATGGGATTCATCAGAACTTTTCAGGTCCTCAGCAGAGTTGGTGAGGTGGCATACCGCTTGTCTCTTCCAGCTCAGTTGCACCAGGTGCAAGACGTCTTCCATGTATTTCAGCTGAGGAGATATGTGCATGACCCTTCCCACATCATCGACCATAGAGAGCTGGACATCGATGACGAGGTGGCTTATATGGAGGTTACAGTGGAGATTGAGTATAGACAATAGTGGGTCCAACGTGGACAGTCGATACCTATGGTGCGAGTACTCTGGAAGCACGAGAACCTCCATGAGAGCACATGGGAGCGGGAGGCTCAGATGCGTGCTCAGTACCCTAATTTTTTCCCATAGATCGAGTTGTGGCTTACGGGGACGTAAATCCCGGAGGTGGGGAGAATGTAAAGACCCGGAAATCCCGTGGATTTTTTTTATATAGATGGGAATTTTTTACGAGTCTGTGAAAATTTACGGCGCTTGATTCCGAGGGCCAGTGTGCCCGAAATCAATTTCTGATGTTTTGTTCAGGTATGATCATCAAACGTATGAGCGGGATTTTATAACTTTTGAACCGGTGCTCGAAACTGAAATCTGAGGGCACTGTTGAACTCGCAGCGCTGATATTCCCATGAGAAGACATTCACTTCGATGGAAGTTGTTCGAGTTTATAAGTTAGTTTTTGGGTTTTTATGATTAAATTAAATAAAAATAAAGTGAATGCTTCATTTTTATTTCTTGTTTGTTAAAACCTCCAAGTGGAGGATGGAGGTGGGGGCCACCACACCTTAACCACCCATGAGAGGTTATGGTGGTGGGGCCCACCCAAACATAACCTTCCTTGGGAGGATAATTTTGGTGGGGACCACCCGAGCTTGTAACACCTTGGAACCCCCCATTTAAGGTAGAGAAACTCTTTAAATCCCCTTTATTTAATTTATGCCAACCCTCTTCACTTAATTGAGCCAACTCCACCCCATTAATTAAAAGAGTTGTCTCATTTAATTAAAAACCACAATTTGAATTGTTGTGCCAACAAATAATAGAAAATGCTTTACTCTATTATTTTTCCCTTGGCATTTTGGTGGTGCTTGGGGAGGAGAAGAACTCTCCATTGAAGAACAACCACTAAAGAACGAAGAATTCTCTCCTGACGTAGAACACCAACAAGGGAAGCCTTCGACATCGGAGAATGACCCCCAACCTTCTTCCTCGGACTCCTTCGATGTGGGACGCATTCATCAACCACGGATCGACGAATATCTCTCCGTAACTTCAACGAAAGGATGACCGCCAAATCAAAGGTAGGGGTTTATTACTTGTTGAAGTTGTTCCATTTTTTTCTTACCTTTTTGGAAGGATAAAATGGGATTGATACAGATGTATTAATGACCATCTTCTTCTCACGATGAGCCAAATGATACCTTCCTAAACACAGAGGGTGTGGGCCAACCGAAGATAGCCCGATATCCTCCATCATTTTCTCTCTTCTTGTGGAATTCTATGGCATGGCGAGGAGGCGACGACGAAAAATGCAGCAACGACGAAGGTTGTGCTACCCGAGGCCTCCATGAATCGTGCCACCCCCCACGACGAACCAATACTTTCAAATGAACATCACTGGCCTGAGCGGCGCCCAACCGACATACCCGGGCCTCCCGACGCCCTTCCCGACGCGTAGCCCACATGCCCACGACGTCTCGATGCCCTGCCCAGCGGGCGGCCCGCCCGCCCTGCGTGTAACACCCCGAGATTTTATGAAAAATATTATTTTTAATTTCACTAATGTCTTGTGTTGTACGATACACCAAAAGGAGCTTGCACAACACGCATCCTTGACATGCCTTGCATTACACGCATTCACGACCATCTTTGATAGCGTGTGTAGTACGCAATAACGAGTTTCACTAAACAACAATATGCTATTAAAATATTATTAAAACTAACCGTTATGAATAGTAATAACCACTTTTTGAAATTTTGTAAATTTTATTTTTCAAAATGGAATTCATTTTTGGATTCGTAATATCGATATTAGCTTAGGGTTAAATTTTGGTGATTTTCGGATAACTTTCATATTTTGATGAATAGTGAAAATTACTAAATTTTAATTAAAAACAAAATTTTCAATCGAAATAATTAATAGTGATAAATTATTAATTTGAGTGGTTTTAAAGTATATTTAGAATATATTTTTACAATTTAATACAATGTTGGTCATTGGATGTAATTTCACATTTAAACCAGACATAAACAAGTGTCAATCTTTTGATAGTTATTATCTCTTAAGAACACGCTATTTGTTTTGACGACGGGAATTAATTTTTAAATTAATTAATGCAACTGATATGTTTTGAATTTGGTAAAATAGAAATCATTTTTTAGTTCATAATATCAAATATAGCTTCGGCCCAATTTTGGTATTTTTCTGAAAACTTTCAATTTTTGATGAATAGTGAAACCACTAAGTGGTAGTTAAAAAAAACTGAATTGTTCATAAAACTTAATTTTACCGCTTCTATGAGTGGAATTTCAAAAATCCGAGAGACACGGTTGATGTCAGTAAGTAAAATGTGGTTCAATGAGATGAAAATAATTTATTGGTGAATAGTAACTTTTTACTTTTTTTTCCGCGGTTAATAGTAAATTGGGTAACTAAGGGTAAATATGATATTACTATTACCCTAACACATGTCCTAATTCTATTAGATAAGTGTAATTAGACCAAAAAAAACCTTATGAATATAATATGACCATTTAGGCCCACTTGGATTAGATTTGGACATTTATTATTAATTTATTTAAAGAAGGGTTAAAAGAGTTAAAATCAAAGTTTATTTAATAAAACATTTTTAATATGGGGTTATAAATAAGATATATTCGACTATAAATATTAATTAGAAAGATAAAAGTATTTTCTACATAATGGTATTTTATTTGTAATTTTTAGAAATTAAATAATTTAATTTATTTATGACACAACGATGATGCATTAATTATCTTATTAATGAAATATTGACATAATTGATGTTATAAATACCCAAATAAATATAATTTGAGACATTTTATGAATTACACTAATTTTCTAGGTTAATATGACATGTTAGTATTGATTTAATTAACTTTTTTAGAACTTATCATTCTTTTATAATTTTCACAAAAATCAATTACTAAATAGTGTCAAAATTTATATAAAATAGTTTTTAAAACAAATATTATATTATTAATTGTTATTTTATTCCTAAAAATATAAGGTTCGGCCAAATGACTTAGATAAGGTTATATATATTAATAATAAACAAATTGGGGTTCTTTTGGCTTCTTATAGTAATTTTATTAACCTTATAGTGTAAGAACACAAGAAGACACGATAAAAGTAAAATTATTTAACTTAATGTTAAATCTAAATGATAAGGCTAAAATAGGAACCTAAAATTGTCTAAATTCTATTGTATGAGAGGATTTAGACCCATCCCCACCTTAGCCTCGAAGTGAATCAATTTGGAGCTATTTAAAACCGAAAATGACTTTATAATAAAATAATATTTTTAGTTTTTCCAAAGGAGCCCCTCTCCTCCCTTATAAAAAGAGCACCTCCTCCCTCTCTTCCTCACACAACTTTGAGCCTTCAAGCTCGGCCAAACCCTGCCAAATTCTCGTATCCACTTCCCTAGAAACATAATAGAGGTTTTGGTCTTCCTCAAAGACCAATTTTAGTTCCCTAAGTGGAGGTCTCAAAGAGGCGCTTCAAAGAAGAGGTAATTTCCGTTACCGATTCTTTCAACTTTATTTCTTCTTCCACTTCTTCTTCTTAGGTTGTTCCATTATGAAGTAATAACATCATTATCACTCATATACTGATATGTTATTATGAGTATGAAACAACCCCATTTCACCATCTATCCATCCTACGGAAAACAAAATCACCGCGCGTGCGTACGTACGGAATACCGTCTCCACGCCGTGGTGTAATCTGTTTTTCCACCAACACCTTACATGGATGGGTATTATGGTGTAAAGAATAACTATACATAGTTATTATAAGATCATAATGATTCTGATATATTGTATCATCCACTCCAATTCAATTCAATAATTATGGAAATGATATCATCACTCGTGCGTACGTACGGACTACCGTCTCCACGACGCGATGAGATTCATTCTCCATGTTAACCATTTAAGAATGATTATAAAGTATATATAAGCAATAATAATTAAATATATGACATTATAAAGCTACTGGATTTATGTGTATATATATGTATGTCATCTACTTAATTCCACTCAATTCAATAAGGAAACGAAAACAGCGTTCATGCGTACGTACGGCCTACCGTCTCCATGAATGGTGTATTTCTTTCCATTTATCGATCCATTATGTATATGTATATTCTGAATATATATTATATATAAATCATGTTTTATATTCTATAATTATGTAATAATGATCTATGTAATCATATGAATAATTACAAGTTAAAACACGAACGACAAATGAGACGATTTTACCCAAAACGCTACTTTAACATGAATTTACAAAATAACGGGTAATATAAAGTCATAAGTGAACCATATATGATATAATAACAATGAATATGATCCTTTAATAAGTCAATGACATTATTTAAATCATTATACAGGAGGTTCAGACACTTACGAAGCAAATCGGACCTAAGGTAAGGGAAATATCACAATCTCATTTTTATCCGAGATTTTTTATTCTTTGGTATTTACTGGGGTGTATTTTATCATACACATCCATGTTTCCTCAATATGTAATATTTATATCCTTCTACAATTGTTTATATCAAATTTTACCCTTCGGTGATTTTTTAGTAAAATATATGAAAGGAATCTTTTGTCGTTTTTCGTACGAGGTACTTATTGACTTTTCCAACAAAAGTACGAGAAGAATGTTTTCTTTTTAACTTATACGACATGAATGGATTTTTAAAAAATTCCCTTACAAGTTTTCAAATTTATTTTTAATCAACTTCTTTTAGTTTAAAATTCTATGACATGTTAAGAAAGGAAAAATGTTTTTGAAGTAGAAAGGATATTTTCCCCAAGAATGGAGTTCAAGTGTTTTATCAAAATTATTTTCCATCTAAGATAATATAGGGTTCTGATTCTATCCCTATCATTACATTGATTTGATTATGTTGTGATGGAATTATTTTTATGAATTCATTTATCTTATATGAATTGTATTATGATGTCACAATGTTTAATAATTCCATTTTTATTACATGGGTTTTGCAATGAATTATGATTTATGATTTTTGTGGCACACATTAGAATGGTTTAATTATGAGATGGGTGGGACCTATATGTCCCTCCAATGCATTGGGTAAAGATTTTATATCTCATGAGATAGACATGGCTGGAATGGTAGGTTATACCGGTTCAGTGAAACAGGAATGAAACGAGGGAGACTTGGTTCAGAAAGGGACTTTGTCCACTAAGATAGTCTTGGCAATGAGTCTTGACTAACAAGAAATGATTGTCTATTATTATGTGTGTATGCCACAAAGTTTCATGTTTTAAGTTATGATTATTGTGATTAAATTTCACTGCCATGATTTATCTCATGTTATGAAATTATGCTCTCTTTTGCAGGTTAAGATTTCCAAAATGTTATGCTCTTATGAATATGATTTGATTGATATTTCTTTTGTTTACCCTTACTGAGCATTTGAGCTCACCCATTTATGTTTTATTTTCCCCAGGATATAAATAAAGGTTTTAGGTAAAAAAAAGGAAGATCTTTATGGGAGATGTTGAAGATCTTTCACCACGATTAGAAGATTATATTCCGAGTTTCCAAAGACACTAAACTATTACGATCCTTGTGTGTGTGTTTTTGTTATGTACTAAGTATTCCGAAAATGTAATTTAATGTCAATGTACGTCAAGCTTTGGGTCTCTACAGTTGGTATTAGAGGAAAAGTTTAGTCAACCTTTGGAAACTAGGATGCAAAAACGTTAGTGAGATCCCTAGAGATATTTCTAAGGTATGTCTAGGGATGTCTCTAAGGTTAAGTATATGTATAGGTTATAGTCCTAGAATTGCTCTAATGATCTTAGAATTTAACCTAAGATGTTAGATATTGAGGGTACTCCCCCTTTACTATGTTTTTTTCTATAGCATGATTTTTGCCTCTCACAGAATTCTTTTTGTGTTTTAGTAAATGGAGGGAACCAGAAGGAATTCAGTTAACATTGAATCCAATGAACAAATTGGTGACTATGAGCAACAAAATTGTGTAATTCATAGAGAGAAAGATATTGTGATTATGCCGAATTAGTCATCGCAATATATGATTAACAAGGTGAAATTTAGTGGTATGCCTAATTCAGCAAAGAATAGGAAGATAAACTATTATGCATGTTCGCATGTTGAGGAGCATAAAGAAAGGAAGATTGAGATTTCTAAAGAAGGGAAGAAGAACCTTGAGGAATACCTCAAATGGAGGGACCAATGTTATCTATGTGGAGAAAAGGATCATAGAGTGACAGACTGTTATGGAGTTCAATGTCTTATTTGTGGAGAACTTGGGCATTACCCAACTCAATGCCCTGACTTAAAAAGTTACTTCTAAATCAAGGAAGGACTTATTCCAGGACAATCATTGAAGTGGATGGACTGAAGTGTTTATATATTGGTATTCAAGAATAATGATTGTTGATGTACTTTTATGGTGTGTTGAAATATTTATGTATTGGCCTATTGTGGTTTTCAATAATTTTAAGGTACCGGTAACCATGAAAAGTGATTCAAATATTTTGGAAAGAAGATGATATGCGCATAATGAAGGGATAAGGAGAAAATGAAATGTTTGACAGTATTCATGAGCTCATGATTGATATAAGGACTAAGTGATATCATGGTTTGAGTATATAGAATTTTGAGGATTTTGGAATGTGGAAAGTGTTAACTTTTAACTGCATTCATGTTTTCAGTATGGTTCAATGGGTATTCAAGAGAGTACTAGATTAAGGACTTTGAATGTTTGTAATGTGACCAACAAAACATATCTTATGATATATGGGGATCAATGATGGTACTAAATCTCTGTTAATCGTTTTCACTATGTTATGAGAGTGGACTGCAGTATTATGGATAAGCCTAAAGATTGGAATGGATTGTGTTGGACATAAGTTATTATTGTTTAAGGATAGAAGTTTTTTCGATATTATTGATGGTATGTTATAGTAATATAGTTTTAGAAAAAGGACAACCTGCAGGATGGGCAGCAGCCCATCGCGTCGGACAAGGCTATGGGAATCGAACCCACAACCGAAGTGCGACTGGCCTTTATCGCCTACCACTGGCCTACATGAAGTCCCTGTTTAGTAGAAACTAGTTTTATTTTATTAAGCGGTATGATATATGAACTATAAGTCCATTTTAGGAACCATATATGATTAATCTTACTAAAGAATGACTTATGTATATTTAATAACTTTTGCTAACATTTTGTTTGAGACAGATGGAATGACCTGTCATACTAACACTTCACGAATAACAAATTCAACTTCATTTATTTAAGAGATGAAGTGGAAATTGTTCAAGGCACGAACAACAGTGAGATTGTACCAAAATAAAGTACTTATTTATTCTAATTCAAATTCTTCAACTTTTGGGAAACGATTTTGAAAACCAAAAATGTTGTCCTAGTGCTCTTATAACTGATTAATCAGATGGTACCTTAGATCGTCACAAATTTATGGATTTGTGATTGCTGGCTTTTCCATAGCCATGTTCCCTACCACTCTCCATCAGAACATGATGGTTAGATTTCTCTTCCATATCCATATTTTCACCTATGTGGAAACCCAGTGATTAGTTTATTTGGGTAACCGATACGTTTCATACTTTTGTTTTTAAAGATTGGTTTTGGTATTCCTTTTTACGATGTGAGTTTTATTAAAGAAACTTTCTAATAGTAAACCATTTATAACCCCAACGAATTTCGAGGGCGAAATTCATTTTAAGGGGGGTAGAATGTAACACCCCGAGATTTTATGAAAAATATTCCCACTAATGTCTTGTGTTGTACGCTACACCAAAAGGAGCTTGCACAACATGCATCCTTGACTTGCCTTGCATTACACGCAATCATGACCTTCCTCGATAGCTTGTGTAGTACGCAATAACGAGTTTCACTAAACAACAATATGCTATTAAAATATTATTAAAACTAGCCGTTATGAATAGTAATAAGCACTTTTTGAAATTTTGTAAATTTTATTTTTCAAAATGGAATTCATTTTTGGATTCGTAATATCGAAATTAGCTTAGGGTGAAATTTTGGTGATTTTCGGATAACTTTCATATTTTGATGAATAGTGAAAATTACTAAATTTTAATTAAAAACAAATTTTTCAATCGAAATAATTAATAGTGATAAATTATTAATTTGAGTGGTTTTAAAGTATATTTAGAATATATTTTTACAATTTAATACAATTTTGGACATTGGATGTAATTTCACATTTAAACCAGACATAAACAAGTGTCAATCTTTTGATAGTTATTATCTCTTAAGAACACGCTATTTGTTTTGATGATGGGAATTAATTTTTAAATTAATTAATGCAACTGATATGGTTTGAATTTGGTAAAATAGAAATCATTTTTTAGTTCATAATATCAAATATAGCTTAGGCCTAATTTTTGGTATTTTTCTGAAAACTTTCAATTTTTGATGAATAATGAAGCCACTAAGTGGTAGTAAAAAAAACTAAATTGTTCATGAAACATAATTTTACCGCTTCTGTGAGTGGAATTTCAAAAATCAGAGAGACACGGTTGATGTCAGTAAGTAAAATTTGGTTCAATGAGATGAAAATATTTTTTAGGTGAATAGTAACTTTTTACTTTTTTTTTACCGCGGTTAATAGTAAATAGGGTAACTAAGGGTAAATATGATATTAATATTACTCTAAAACATGTCCTAATTCTATTGGATAAGTGTAATTAGACCAAAAACAACCTTATGAATATAATATGACCATTTAGTCCCACTTGTATTAGATTAGGACATTTATTATTAATTTATTTAAAGAAGGGTTAAAAGGGTTAAAATCAACGTTTATTTACAAAAACATTTTTAATATGGGGTTATACATAAGATAAATTCGACTATAAATATTCATTAAGAAGATAACAATATTTCCTACATAATGGTATTTTATTTGTAATTTTTAGAAATTAAATTATTTAATTTATTTATGACATAACAATGATGCAGTAATTATCTTATTAATGAAATATTGAAATAATTGATGTTATAAATACCCAAATAAATATAATTTGAGACTTTTTATGAATTCCAATAATTTTCTAGGTTAATATGACTTTTTATTATTGATTTAATTAACTTTTTTCGAACTTATCATTCTGTTATAAGTTTCACAAAAATCAATTACTAAATAGTGTCAAAATTTACATAAAATAGTTTTTAAAACAAATATCATATTATTAATTGTTATTTTATTTCTAAAAATCTAAGGGTCGTCCAAATGTTTTATATAAGGTTATATATATTAATAATAAACAAATTGGGGTTCTTTTGGCTTCTTATAGTATGTTTATTAACCTTATAGTGTAAGAACACAAGAAGACACGGTAAAAGTAAAATTATTTAACTTAATGTAAAATCTAAATGATAAGTTTAAAATAGGAACCTAAACTTGTCTAAATTATATAGGATGAGGGGATTTAGACCCATACCCACCTTAGCCTCTAAATAAATCAATTTGGAGCTATTTAAAACCGAACTTGACTTTATAATAAAATAATATTTTTAGTTTTTCCAAAGGAGCCCCTCTCCTCCCTTATAAAAGGGGCAGCTCCTCCCTCTCTTCCTCACACAACTTTGAGCCTTCATGCTCGGCCAAACACTACCAAATTATCCTCTCCACTTCCCTAGAAACATACTAGAGGATCTGGTCTTCCTCAAATACCAATTTAAGTGCCCTAAGAGGAGGTCTCGAAGAGGCGCTTCAAAGAAGAGGTAATTTCCGTTACCGATTCTTTCAACTTTATTTCTTCTTCCACTTCTTCTTATTAGGTTGTTTCATTATGAAGTAATAAAATCAGTATCACTCATATATGGATATGTTATTATAAGTATGAAACAACCCTATTTCACCATCTCCCCATCCTACGGAAAACAAAATCACCGCGCGTGCGTACGTACGGAATACCGTCTCCACGCCGTGGTGTAATCTGTTTTTCCACCAACACCTTACATGGATGGATTTTATGGTTTAAATAATAACTATACATAGTTATTATAACATCATAATTATTTTGATATATTGTGTCATCCACTCCAATTCAATTCAATAATTATGGAAATGATATCATCGCTCGTGCGTACGTACGGACTACCGTCTCCACGACGTGATGAGATTCATTCTCCATGTTAACCATTTAAGAATGATTATAAAGTATATATAAGCAATAATAATTAAATATATGACATTATAAATCTACTGGATTTATGTGTATATATATGTATGTCATATACTTAATTCCACTCAATTCAATAAGGAAACGAAAACAACGTTCATGCGTACGTACGACCTACCGTCTCCATGAACGGTGTATTTCTTTCCATTTATCGATCCATTATATATATGTATATTATGAATATATATTATATATAAATCATGTTTTATATTCTATAATTAAGTAATAATGATCTAATTAATCATATGAATAATTACAAGTTAAAACACGAACGACAAATGAGACGATTTTATCCAAAACGCTACTTTAACATGAATTTACAAATGAACGGGTAATATAAAGTCATAAGTGAACCATATATGATATAATAACAATGAATATGATTATGTAATAAGTAAATGACATTATTTAAATCATTATACAGGAGGTTCGGACACTTACGAAGCAAATCAGACCTAAGGTAAGGGAAATATCACAATCTCATTTTTATCCGAGTTTGTTTATTCTTTGGTATTTACTGGGGTGTATTTTATCATCTACATCCATGTTTCCTCAATATTTAATATTTATATCCTTCTATAATAGTTTATATCAAATTTTACCCTTATGTGAGTTTTTAGTAAAAGATATGAAAGGAATCTTTGGTCGTTTTTCGTACAAGGTACTTTTTGACTTTTCCAACAAAAGTACAAGAAGGATGTTTTCTTTTAACTTATACGGCATGAATGGATTTTTAAAAAATTCCCTTACAAGTTTTAAAGTTTATTTTTAATCAACTTCTTTTAGTTTAAAATTCTATTACATGTTAAGAAAGGAAAAATGTTTTTGATGTAGAAAGGATATTTTCCTCAAGAATGGAGTTCAAGTGTTTTGTCAAAATTATTTTCCATCTAAGATAATATAGGGTTATGATTCTATCCCTATCATTACATTGATTTGATTATGTTTTGATGGAATTATTTTTATGAATTCATTTATCTTATATGAATTGTTTTATGATGTCATGATGTTTAAGAATTCTATTTTTATTACCTGGGTTATGCAATGATGTATGATTTATGATTTTTGTGGCACACATAAGAATGGTTTCATTATGAGATGGGTGGGATCTATATCTCCCTCCAATGCATTGGGTAAAGATTTTATATCTCATGAGATAGACATGGCTGGAATGGTAGGTTATACCGGTTCAGTGAAACAGGAATGAAACGAGGGTGACTCGGTTCAGAAAGGGACGTTGTCCACTAAGATAGTCTTGGAAATGAGTCTTGACTAACAAGAAATGATTCTCTATGATTATGTGTGTATGACACAAAGTTTCATGTTTTAAGTTATGATTATTGTGATTACATTTCACTGCCATGATTTATCCCATGTTATGAAATTATGCTCTCTTTTTCTGGTTAAGATTTCCAAAATGTTATGCTCTTATGAATATGATTTGATTGATATTTCGTTTGTTTACCCTTACAGAGCATTTGAGCTCCCCCTTTTATGTTTTATTTTCCCTAGGATATAAATAAAGGTTTTAGGTAAAAAAAAGAAGATCTTTATGGGAAATGTTGAAGATCTTTCACCACGATTAGAAGATTATATTCCGAGTTTCCAAAGACACTAAACTATTACGATCCTTGTGTGTGTGTTTTTGTTATGTACTAAGTATCCCGCAGATGTAATGTAATGTCAATGTACGTAAAGCTTCGGGTCTCTACAATGCGGCCTCCCGGCGCCCTGACCGGCAGGCGGCCTGCCTACCGGGGGTCCCCGTACCCTACCTGACGCCCTGCCGGTGCCACCGCAGCTTGCCCGGCCGCTGCTACGCCCTGCCTGGTGCCCCTACGCCCTACCCGGTGCCCTATCGGCGCCCCTACGGGTATCCCAGTGCCCTACCGGTGACACTGAGGCTAGCCCAGATACTGTCGCGCCCTACCCGGCATCCAGCCAGTCTGCCCGCACCCCTCGCGCTCTGTCTGCGGCCAGCCCGCACCCCGCGTGGTTTTCCCGCTGGCCTCCCGGCTGACCGACCTCTTAGGCTGAGTCGTCCGAGCCACGCCCCTCACAGCGCTGGCCGAACCGTCCCCGACATTTGGGTCGAGCTGCCTACGTGGCGACATCAGGGCCGAACCGCCCTCGTAGTGTGCTGGGCTGGGCCAAGCAGACCTGGTCGAACTTAACAGGCTGACCTACCCAATGGGTTGGGTCAGACCCATCGAGTCTAACCGGGTTGACCCAGACCAGGTTGGCCCAGATTGGGTCGGGCCGAGTTGGTCCGACCGGGTCGGACGAGACCCAGGCCCACTACTGACCCCATTACCTTCTTGGGCCATATCTTTGGAACCAGATTTCTTTTTGAAGAACCTTCTGCGGTGCCGATATTCATGGAGCATGAAGGTCTCTTTGAGTATACCCCACCAGAGTTCAGGATATTTTTGAGTTACAGTCATATTGGTTCATACACGAATCCAACTGCCCCTGGGACAAAAAGGCAAATAACTGATAGACTGGGCGTCAGATTGACGTGTCGTCTATTGCGTTGAGACTCCTATGACATGGCAGACCTTTGAGATACTTGTATGTGGGACTTCGTGATAGTTGGAGTATCGACCAATAGCTTTTGGAGCGGACCTTCCAGATACGAGCATGAATTTGTTCGAGAACCTAGTAGATGGATGAGACTTGATGACTGTTGATCGATTTGACTCAGTGTGATTTGACTAGCCCAGTGGGGAGCGCCTCTGTGTGAGCGCAGCAGACCCATGGTGGGGAGAACCCTTGTGTGAGCAGGACAGACCCACAATACTCGACAAGTGGAGTAACTCAGTAGGCTACCAAGGGGAGCGCCTCTGTGTGAGTGTAGGAAACCCATGGTGGGGAGTGCCTTTGTGTGAGCATGGCAGACCCACAATACATGACATGAGGAGTACCTTAGTAGTCCATGTTAGTGGGAAGTGCCTCTGTGTGATGCGACGTGCCCACTGTACTCGATAGAGAAGGAGTTCTTCAGCAGCTGAGGGTTTAGATTAATACTACCCCTATAATAAAAATCCTGGTTGAGCTGAGTCAATGACTTTTGTGTTTTCATCAGGATTGTTATGGTTTACTAGATAACATAGGTATATTTATGGGAATATAACTAAGTAATGGTTATCTATTGATTTCATTCTTTGTGGTTTATCCTTGTTGTATTTTGTGAGACCTTGAGGGTCTTGGGGTCCCCACTGAGTATCGATATACTCACCCCTACACGGGCTATGCTCGAAACTCATTGTGTTGGTTGTGGATGAATGAAATCATTGACTAAGGCAGAGAGTAGCAGGACTAGACAGTATCTGGAGGTGGACTACGAGGCGTGATGGTACAAAGAAGAGATAGAGAGATGAGAGTGTTTAGGAGACCATTTGTACCTACCCTTCAGGTAGGAACCCCGGAGGACGACCCAGTATCTGCTTTACTTTTCTTCAGTTGTACTTGTTTTTCCTTCTACTTTCATATTATTTGTACTTTACAGTTGGGCTTGTATTTCCGACCCCTTTCACTTTCCAGCACTTCTTTTGTATATAGTTTTACTTAGTGTATTTCTTCCAGTTGTGTATTCTGATGAGTTTGTATACAGTTATAATGGAAATAACTTCCCAGTTTAGGGATTGAAGCCTTTGGTTCTTGTCACCCGCCCCTGGACTATGGAAGGCTGGCTTGGGGTAGTCACGATACGAGCCCTGGGGGATGGGTCGTGACAGTCATCATATCTCCTAGAGTCTATCTCGCAATGTCAAAAATAAGATGTTGAGTTTTTAAAGATTTGGGAAAAATTTTTATGGTGGGGAGGTAATTATTTCTTGGTCTGTTTCATCAGATGGAATAATTAACATTAGCAAGTGATTCATCATACCATCAAATGTGAGAAGTTTGGTCTTGTTTTATTTTCATAACTCTTCATGGGTTGTTCGTCCTGCTACATCAATGATGTATTATGACACGAGAAGGCGGTTTTGGTGGATACGTATGAAGTGCCACATCGTAGAATATGTGTTCTGTTGTTACACTTGACAAAAGATAAAGGTAGAGCACCTGAAACCTTATGGTATGATTTAGACTCTTCTAGTTCCGAATTAGAAGTGGGATGATGTTCCCATGGATATTTTGGGTTGCCACTGACACCCCGTGGAAAAAATGCTATTTGGGTGGTTGTCGATCATTTGACGAAGTATACTCACTTCATTCTGATCATATACTCCACTAATGTAGAA
Source organism: Viscum album (assembly GCA_963277665.1). NCBI lineage: Eukaryota > Viridiplantae > Streptophyta > Magnoliopsida > Santalales > Viscaceae > Viscum > Viscum album. The sequence continues at coordinate 1,492,216,183 of OY728152.1, forward strand.
GATATGGATAATTTGTATGGGTAAGTTGTATCTTGGGTTTTAGTGGATCATGGTCTATCCATCTAGGACTGGTTGAATTTTTTTACCACAATAGTTACCAGTTATTGATCTGAATGGCTCCTTTTGAAGCATTGTATGGTCACCCATGCAGATCACCTATTTATTGGGAAGTGGAAGGTGATTTACCTTTGGTTAGACCAAGTCTAGTTCAAGAGACTTTGGTAATGATTTAGGAGGTTTGATGACATTTTGTTATAGCCCAAAGTTGATAGAAATCATATGTATATTGGTAGTGTTTTCCTTTGGGGTTTTCCATTGGTGACAATGTTTTCATGAATGATTCTCCTCATTTGGGTCACCATCGACTTAGAAAACAAGGAATGTTGGATCCAAGATATGTTATACCATTTGAGATCACTAAACTTCTTGGTAATGTTGATTAATGGTTAAAACTTCTTGTTCAAGTGACAAAAATTCAGGATGTTTTCCACAAATCTTAGCTTAGGAAGGATCACCCTGACCCCACTCATGTTCTATGTTTGGAAGAAATTGAGTTAAATCCAGATGCTTCTATTTTGGAGAATCTAGTCAAGATCATCAACACTCAGATGAAATACTTGCATGGGAATTCTATTTTGTTGGTCAAAGTTCTATGTAATCATGGATCAGATTCTAATGAGACTTGGGAATTCGAGTCATCGATGAGGGATCAATGGCCTCTTCTCATTCTTGAGGATACATCTTCCACATGAAATCCTGGAGATAGAAAGGTTTTATGGTGGGGAGTTTATAGTATCCCATTACCTTGATTGGGTATGTTTACCACCTTTTCTAATCCCCCATTTGATTTAGAATCCTTGAAATTAGTTTTTTGGGTTTTAATGCAGGTTTCAAGTCTTGTACCAGAAGTACACTCCATGTACCTGAAGAACATGACATTTACTTGAAGTACACACCATGTACATGGGGAAATATTTATTTCATGATGTGGGGTTCATGCTGTGAGCTGGTATATGTCGTGTAACTAAGGTACACGTCATGTAGGGTTTAAATAAAATATTTTTAACCTGAGGCGATGAGTTTTTCAGAGTAACTTATCCAGCATGGATGAAGAATCGTGACTAAGAGGTACACATCGTGACTCAGCCAACACCAAGGTTAAATTCACATCTTTAGCAGTTCGATCATCTATTATTTCTAATTCTCTTATCTCTTGAACTATAGCTCTCCCTATGAATTTTTCAGAGGCGTATCACCTTCAAGATCAATCTGGCTGACTCCGGTTCATCATTGTTTCTATGATGCATCTCTTTGGGTAAGTGTCCTCTCTTATTCTTTATTGATATTGACAGTGATGGTGCCCTAGACTTACATTATCGAATCCACTAATCCAAGTTGGATATTTCTTATCTTCTTCTTCTTCTAGATATGTTGTGAGATCTCATTCTGAAATCCTTTTCCTTCATTGGTTGTGGTGTCACAGGTGTCCTTCCTCGAGGTATGTGGTTTTCTTATCTCCCACGAACATTTTGTGTTTATGTTTGAATAAATATTGTTATGTATTGGATCCTAGGGTCTCTATTGGTGATGTTGGGTTTTATTCATGGTTTTAGATTCTGTTGCAGGCTGGTACAACCTGAACTTTGAGGTAGGTGGTTTCATCTCTAGCCTGTGATAATTTTCCTTCTTTTTTTGTTTGAAAATTTATTTATAAATTGTTTTATGAAATTGTAAAGATTTTTGTGTGTGTTGAAAAAGGGTTTTGAAAGAAAAATGGTTTTCCATGGATTTTGATTAATGTATTATAAATAGTTTTGTATGGTTTTCAAGACATTGAAATGGGTTTGTGAAAATGATAACTTCGGTTACCTTGGGTACTTAGGTGGAAGTTTTAGCTTTAGGTCATGTTCTATTACTTTGTGATTAACAAGGAGGTTTGTCTTGGGGATTTCCTATGTTTCCTAGGCCTATAGTTCTAGGGGTCCGACATTTACATTTTGGTGGGTTTGCTCTTGGGTTATTCCTATACTTCCTAGGCCTGCTATTCGTGGATCAGTTTTGTGAACTTGATTATTTTGGTATGAGTAGTCACCTACCTAGAATTTTGGTATTCCTTAGTGTTGTGATACCTGTGCTTCTGGTTTATACTTCTTGTCATTATGAGTTATCGTTGATATGCATGTTGATTCTTGTGAATGATGATATAGAAATATCCTTTGGAAAATGATATACCTACTTTTTTTTATAACTGTGAAAAAGGAAATGTTTACCATGTTTTCAACAAAACTAATTTTCTACTTATCATTCCATGTTGTATTTAAAAAATGATAATTCGAGATTTTTTATACTGAGAATTGTTATGGAACACCTGGGTGGGATCCTACTGAGCCAGTTAGCTCACACCTTATGCACTACTCTGGTGGTGCGTATAACTTTATTTGTCTTCTAGTGCATGGAAAGGAAAGGACCCGTAGTAAGTAATCAAAGTTTGTATAAGGTAGGAGGGGTAGCTAATGGTGTTATGGTTGGAGTTCATCCATGACATCATTGGAGTAGCTGTTTGGTTTTTAGTCCCTTGAATTTGGACTTCTCTTGTATAGTTTTTAGCTACGGTTATAGTTGTTTTGTTTCTACTATTTTCTTATAGGTATGGCATATATATTTTGTTTGTCTTCTATTATTCGTTTCCTACTCTATATATAAATTCCATGTGGTTGTTCAGTTTGGGAGAAATCATTACCTCGGGTTTTTATGCCTGGGTGCTTATCACCAGCCCGTGGGGATCGGGAATACCCTTTTGTTATATGGTAGATCAAGTCGGGTATTGGTTTTGAGGGAAACCCGGGTCGGTTCATTACAATTACCTTTATTTCATAGTATTTTATTACTGAAAATAGATTTTTAATAGAAAATTATATTTTAGTATTTAAAATAGATTTATAAAATAAATACTTATTTTGAAATTTGAAAGTGTTTTTATATGAGTTTAAAAGAGTTTTTCAATCATTTTATGTTAAAAATTTGAAATCAATTTTTTTTACACATGTTGTAGTTCATATACATTATATACGAGGGGAGTACCCAAATAGAATAGGGTGACCCTGATATATCTTATATAATGTCTATGAACATATAATGATCCAATGCATTGGGTAATTATTATGTTCTTTGGAGAATTATATTGAAATTTGGACAAATTATTATTCTAAACTGCAAGGGTTCTATAAGGGGTGCATGAGATGATATTCCAAGGCACCTACATTAATTTTTTTATGTATTATAATTTTTTTCATGAATAATTATTGATTTCAAATGGAAGGTTAATGATATTTTTTTAAAATGAAAAATGTTTCCATTTTTGGGAATATTGATTGTTTTTATGAATTGGGTTTTCACGAGTCTTAATATTTTTCACAAGACTAACATACATCTTCTATTTATGTCCCTAATTGATCATTTTGTGCTAATACAACTTAAAAAAATTCATAGTATTTATGGTTAGGTATAATAATGAATGATGTATGGATGAATGTTGTGAATATTTGTTATTAAAGGAAATTTTGATTTATTTTAGAAGTATTATATTATGGGAAAATTGGTACAAATAAGAAGTGTCAACTTTTTAGTTTATGGTTTTTGTTATATTTTAGTTATGATATAATTTTTTAAATACCTATAGTAAAATTGATCCTCACATATATGAGAATGAAATCATAACATTGAACAAAAGATTAAGTAATATTTGAGGATGGTTTTTCATTATTGGTATCAAACTATAATTTAGATAACATTAGAGGTTTTGGTAATCTTAATGGAATTACATTGAAAAGGTTTTAAATTTTGGTTAATTTGATATGATATAGAATTTTATTATTACAATGATTATTCATATAAACTATATATTATTAGAATGATTTTTCATAGAGAAAATAGGGAATCTGTAGTGGAAAGGAACTATGAGGAATATATCCTTCCAATTCAGTATCTTGGGATAGCTGGAATTTGAACAAAGTAGTTTGTTAATTGATCGATCAGTTGATATATTAAATAATTTTTTTGGTATTCATGATTTAGAGGAACTCAATATACCATGAATGAACTTGTATTTTGTATATAATTTCATTTGGAAAATTCCCTCATAATTGGGTGGGTCATCCAAACTTATAGTAGAATATGGATTGATCAATACTATAAAGAATATATTTTATTCCATGGGTTGTTAAAAATATCAAAATGTAACACTTTATTCTCATCATTTTTAAGGTGATGTTGATAAATGGGGGTTATTGGTTAATAAAAACAAATAAAAAGATGATATTGATTCCCTAGAATGTGAAACATTTAAGTAAATTTTAGTTGAGAAATATTTCCAAAGGATGAATGAAACTAGAGGGAAAAACCTCTCTATGAAATGGGAAAAAAATGATGAATCTATGGCCAAAAATTAATCCAATTTTACAAGACAAGTTAAGTACTTAAGATATTTAGATAATCACATTTATAATAGTAATAATATATTTTAAATTTGATTCAAACTATTTATACAATGAGATTTGGCTACCTAAGAATTTTAATTATCTGAGAATCCAAATCATTGTGCTAAAAAAGTTGATATGGAGTTATATGACACTTATGTTTCTTTTGATGATGAATGTATGAAGCTTTAAGAATAGCAGTAGATGAGGATGCATACACAAATTATAACAATCCATACTTTACATACATTGTTTATACTTCAAAATTGAAGCATACTTATTACAACATATAACAAAACCACAAAAGGACTGTATAGGTATAGTTTTTTTGGAAACTGGGAAACATAAACAACTGGTTCATAAAGCATCTACTTTGCCTCCCATTTATTTCATCATATCTAGAGTCCCTTTTTTGCATATTCTACTTAATAAACTTCTTCCTGACCTGGGGAAATAAAACATACAAAAGGGTGAGCTCAAATGCTCAGTAAGGGTAAACAAAAGAAATATCAATCACATCATATACATAAGAACATAACTTTTGGAAATATTAACCTGCAAAAGAGATCATAATTTCATAACATGGGATAAATAATGGTAGTGAAATGTAATCCCAATAATCATAACTTAAAACATGAAACTTAGTGGCATACACACATAATCAAAGAGAATCATTTCTTATTAGTCAAGACTCATTGCCAAGACTATCTTAGTGGACAAAGTCCATTTCTGAACCGAGTCACCCTCGTTTTAGTCTTGTTTCACTGAACCGGTATAACCTACCGTTCCATCCATGTCTATCTCATGAGATATAAAATCATTACCCAATTCATTAGAGGGAGATATAGGTCCCACCCATCTCATAATGATACCATTCTTATGTGTGCCACAAAATCATAAACCATACATCATAGCAGAACCCATGTAATAAAAATGGGAATCTTAAACATCGTGAAATCATGAAACAATTCATATAAGATAAAGGAATTCATAAAAATAATTCCATCACAACATAATCAAATCAATCTAAAAATATGTCTAGAAACATAACCCTTTATTATCTTAGATGGAAAATAATTTTGAAAAAACACTTGAACTCCATTCTTGAGAAAAATATCCTTGCTGCTTCAAAAACACTTTTCCTTTCTTAACATGTCGTACAATTATAAACTAAAAGAATTTGATTAAATATAATCTTGAAAAATTGTAAAGGAAGCTTCTTGGAAATAATGTTTTAAAAATCCATTCATGCCGTATAAGTTAAAAAAACATTCTTCGTACTTTTGTCGGAAAAGCCAAAAAGTACCTCGTACGAAAAACGAAAAAAGATTCCTTTCATATCCTTTACTAAAAACTCAAAGAAGGGTAAAATAGGATTTAAACAATATTAGGTGGATGGAAATAATATTACATATTGAGGAAACATGGATGTGGATGATAAAATACACCCCAGTAAATACTAAAGTATAAACAATCTCGGATAAAAATGAGATTGTGATATTTCCCTTACCTTAGGTCCAAATTGCTTTGTAAATGTCTGAACCTCCTTTATAATGATTTAAATAATGTTATTGACTTATTCCAGAATCATACTTATTTTTATGATATCATATATGGTCATATTCTTAGCTTCTTAGTAGTAATATTTCATTGCTACTTGTTATTCGGGTGTTCATAACTTTTTGTTCTTATGTGTGTTTTGTCTAATAAATTATTATTATTTTCTTTATGTTATAGATACCTCATTTCCATAATGGTATTAGTGTAATATATATCATATTCATTCATTCAATTCATTTATATAATCATTATGAAATAAAGATTATGTAGAATGAGTCGCATCACATCGTGGAGACGGTATTCCGTACGTACGCACGAGTGATGATATTGTTCCTATGATCATGGAATTGTATTGGAGTATATGTATACTATTTCAGAATAAATATAAATTTATAATAGTCATATATGGTCATTATTTATACTATTATACCCATCCAAGTAAGGTGGTGGTGGAAAATAGATTACACCACGGCGTGGAGATGGTATTCCGTACGTATGCACGCGCGGTGATTTCTTTTTCCATAGGATGGATAGATGGTGAAATAGGGTTGTTTCATACTTATAATAACATATCAGTATATGAGTGATACTTATGTTATTACTTCATAATTAAACAACTAAAGAAGTATAAGTGGAAGAAGAAATAAAGATGAAAGAATCGGTAATGGACATTACCTCTTCTTTGAAGTGTTTCTTTGAGACCTTATTTTAGGGCACTAAAATTTGTCTTTGAAGAAGACCAGGAACTCTAGGATGTCTCTAGGGAAGTGGATAGGAGAAAGTGGCAGGGGTTGGCCGAGGTTGAAGGCTCAATGTGGTGTGAGGAAGAGATGGAGGAGGTGCCCTTTTATAAGGGAGGAGAGGGGCATCTTTGGAATAACTAAAAATATTATTTTATTATAAAGTCAAGTTCAGTTTTAAATAGCTCCAAATTAATTTATTTCGAGGCTAAGGTGGGGATGGGTGGAAATCCTCTCATCCAATTGAATTTAGACAAGTTTAGGTCATTATATTAACCTTATCGTTTAGTTTTATCTCTTGGTTAATTAGATTGACATTAACCATGTCACTTTGTATTTTTATATTATATACTTAATAAACTTACCATATACATCCAAGAGACCCCCAAGTTGTGTTTTATTAATATATATAACCTTCTCTAAGTCATTTGGCCGAACCTTAGATTTTTAGGAATAAAATAACAATTAAAAATATAATATTTGTTTTAAATACTATTCTATGTCAATTTTGACACTATTTAGTAATTAATTTTTGTGAAAATCATAACAGAATGATTAGTTCGAAACACATTAATTAAATCAATAATAACATGTCATATTAATCTATAAAATTAGTTGAATTTATAAAAAGTGTCAAATTACCTTTATTTTGGTGTTTATAACATCAATTATGTCAATATTTCATTAATAAGATAGTTACTGCATCATCTTTGTGTCATAAATAAATTAACTTATTTAATGTCTAAAAATTACAAATAAAATACCATTATGTAGGAAATATTTTTATCTTTCTAATGAATATTTATAGTAGAATTTATCTTATGTATAACCCCATATTAAAAATGATTTACTTATTAAACTTTGATTTTAACTATTTTAACCCTTCTTTAAATAAATTAATCATAAATGTCCTAATCTAATCCAAGTGGGCCTAAGTGGTCATATTTTTTCCTAAGGTTGTTTTTGTTCGAATTAAACTTGTCCAATAGAATTAGGACATGTGTTAGGGTAATAATAATATTATTTTTACCCTTAATTACCCTATTTACTTTTAACCATGGTAAAAAAGTAAAAAGTTACTATTCACCAAAAAATTATTTTCATCTCATTGAACCACATTTTACTGACTGACATCAACCGTGTCTCTCAAATTTTATAAATTCCACTCACAGAAGTGGTAAAATTATGTTTTATGAAAAATTCAGTTTTTAACTATCACTTAGTGGTTTCACTATTCATCAAAAATTGAAAGTTTTCATAAAAATACCAAAATTTCACCCTAAGATAATTTCGATATTACGAATCCAAAAATGAAGTCCATTTTGAAAAATAAAATTTATAAAATTTCAAAAAGTGGTTATTACTATTCATAATGGCTAGTTTTAATAATATTTTAATAGTATATCGTTGTTTAGTGAAACTCGGTATTGCGTACGACGTAAGCTATCGAGGAAGCTCATGTTTTCGTGTAAAGCAAGACAAGAAAGTGTTGTGTGTAGAAAAAGATTCCTTTGATGATTTATATAACATAAAATTCTCGGGTGTTACATTCTACCCCCCTTAAAATGAATTTCTCCCTCGAAATTCATCACTTTGTAACAAATAGATGAGGATACCTCTCCCTCGTCATATCCTCAAGCTCCCATGTAGATTCTTCTAATTGGTGGTTCCTCCATAAAACTTTCACCAATCGAGTGGTCTTGTTTCGTAGGACTTTTTAGCTATGATCTAGAATCTCTATCGGATGTTCTTCATAAGAAAGATCTTGCTCCAGTGGTACAACTTCTGAACTGAGTACATCTGAAGGATCAGGTATGTACTTTCTCAGGAGAGATACATGGAACACATCGAGAACTTGAGAGATATTCGTTGGAAGCGCCAATCGGTAATCTACCTTCCCAACACGATCCAGTATTTCGAAAGGACCGATATATCTAGGGCTCAACTTCCCCTTCTTTCCAAATATCATAACCCTCTTCCAGGGAGATATTCGTAAGAACACTTTATCACCCACTTCAAACTCTAGGTCTTTTTTTCGGTTGTCGGCATAACTTTTCTGTCGACTCTGAGTTGCTCTTATGTTTTGTTGAATAGATCTGACCTTTTCTGCCATTTCATCAACGAGATCAGGTCCTAATAGCTTTCTTTCCCCAACTTCATCCCAGCAAGTTGGAGTCCAGCATTTCTTTCCAAAGAGAGCTTCATAAGGAGCAATCTGAATACTGGAGTGAAAGATATTATTATAAGAAAATTCCACTAAAGGTTGGTGTTGATCCCAACCACCTTTGAAATCCATAGAGCAAGCTCTCAACATATCTTCTAGGGTTTGAATTGTTCTCTCAGACTGACTGTCTGTCTGAGGATGTTAAGCAGTGCTGAAACTCAACTCTGTATCCAGAGTATGCTGAAGACTTCGCCAGAACATCGAGGTAAATCTCGGATCCCGGTCAGATATAATATAAAGTGGTACTCCATGAAATCTTACAACTTCCATTACATATATCCTGGAAAGATGATCCAGAGAGAAATCCTCTCTAATAGCAATGAAGTGTGCAAACTCTATAAGACGATCAACTATGACCCAGATAGCATTATTGCCTTCGGATGTTTTAGGAAGTCCTGTGACAAAGTCCATAGTGATGTTTTCCCATTTCCATTCGGGTATGGGTAATGGTTTTAACATCCCCTTAGGCTTCTGTCTCTCAGCTTTAACTTGTTGAAAAACCGAACATCGAGAGAAAAATTCCGCAACATCTCTTTTCATGCCTTCCCACCAGAAGTACTCTTTCAGGTCCCTATACATCTTCGTGCTTCCAGGATGAATAGAGAATGATGAACTATGAGTCTCATCCAACAGCTCCTTCTTTAATTCGTGGATGGGAGGAACACAAACCCGATTCCTAAACTTTATTATCCCATCACAATCAATGTTGAATTCAGGAACATTTCTCATCTTCTTTTGTAACTTGACATCTTCTTTCTGTGCCTCTTAAATCTTCACATGTATAGATGGTTGAACATTCATTTGAGAAAGATAAGATTTTTACCCTTTCATTATAATTCCAAGATCCATCCTTTTTAAATCCATAAATATTGGATATTTTTTGATCCTCATCATGGATAAACTGGAATGGTCTTGTCGACTTAATGCATCAGCCACCTTGTTTGCTTTCCCAGGGTGGTAATGGATTGAGCAGTCATAATCCTTAATCAGCTCCAACCATCTTCTTTGACGCATATTCAGATCCTTTTGTGTGAAATATACTTTAAACTTTTATGATCAGTATAAATATCACACCTTTCACCATAAAGGTAATGCCTCCAAATATTTAATGCATAGATTACCACACCTAACTCCAAATCATGTGTTGGGTAATTTTGTTCATGGATTTTCAACTGTCGTGAGGCATAAGCTATCACCATATCATTTTGCATAAGAACACACCCCAATCCCTTCCTGGATGCATCACTGTAGATCACAAACCTTTCTCCACTACAAGGCAATGTTAGCACAGGTGCACTGGATAACCTTCTTTTCAACTCCTTGAAATTCTCTTCACATTCCTCCGTCCAGACAAACGTAACTCATTTACGAGTCAACTTGGTGAGTGAATTAGATAATCATGAAAAATATTTCACCAAACGTCGATAATATCCAACCAAACTAAGAAAACTTCGGATCTCAGTTACTATTGTTGGTCTCGACCATCTTTCGATAACCTCTGTTTTTGCTGTATCCACAGATATCCCCTCTTTTGAGATTATGTGACCCAAAAATGCAACTTTTTGAAGCCAAAATTCACACTTGGTAAATTTGGCATAAACCTTCTCCTTTCTCAGGGTCTTCAATATAATTCTCATGTGATCTTCATGTTCTTCCTTGCTCTTTGAATAGACAAGAATATCGTCTGTAGAGACTACCACAAATTGATCAAGATAGTCTCTAAAGACACTATTCATCAGATCCATGAAGATAGCAGGGGCATTAGTAAGACCAAATGGCATCACTATAAATTCATAGTGTCCATACCTTGTACGGAAAGCCGTATTTGGTATATCCTCCCTCTTGACCCTTAATTGATGATACCCTGAACGAAGATCAATCTTGGAAAAGTATTGAGCTCCACGTAGTTGGTCTAATAAGTCATCAATGCGTGGGAGAGGATATTTTTTCTTGATAGTGATCTTGTTAAGTTCTCGATAATCAATGTAGAGTCTCATTGATCCATCTTTCTTCTTAACAAATAGAACAGGTGCTCCCCAAGGTGACGCACTAGGGCGTATGAATCCCTTATCAAGATTCTCTTGCAGTTGCTTTTTCAATTCCTGCAACTCAATTGGGCCCACTCTATAAGGTGTCTTTGAAATAGGCAAAGCACCCGGTACGAGTTCTATTGAAAACTCAACTTCACGATTTGGTGGAAGACCCGGTAATTCCTCCAGAAAGACATCATCAAACTCCCGTACAATGGGAATATTCTTAATCGTGAGTTTCTCACCAACCATTTGAGACAAATAACCTTCATTTAGTGGAATCAATACCCATAAATGGAAGAAATTTCCACTGGAAGGTTATGTTCATCCTTGCATTGATAGACGATCATAGATTGATCTGGAATATGAAATGTGACTTCCCTTATTTAGCAATTGATATGAGCTCCATATAAAGAAAGACAATCCATGCCAAGAATCACATCAAATTCCACTATAAGAAGGATCACAAGATTTGCAGGAAGCACTTTCCCACAAACTTTGATTGGAGAAGAATTATAAACTTTTGATGTGACTGTTGTGCCATTAGGTGTTGTCACAACTAACTCAACATCTAATTGTGGAGGTAATACAGTGATACCCTTAGAAAATTCTTCAGAAATAAAAGAGTGGGTGGATCCAGAATCAAATAAAACATTTTCTACTTTAGAGTGGATGGTAAGTGTACCTTTCACCACATCGTTATCGTACTCCACATCGCTGATAGAAATTGCATGTAACTTTCCTTTTTCTTTAGCCTTAAGAGTTTGTTGACGTCGACCATCATCATCAACCCTTGTATTAGGGAATTTATTGGCATAATGTCCCATCTCCTTGAACTTGAAACATTGAAGTGTAGTAGGTTCATTCTGTGTATCCCTTCCTTTGTTTTCATCATTAGACATCTTCTTCCCATCATCACGACATTCAAATGCACGATGACCTTCCTTTACACATTTGAAACATTTACTTGTCCCTTTAAGACAACTCCCTCCATGTTTCTTTCCACACTTTGAGCATAAGGGAAAGCTCATCTTTTTTTAGTGCGATCTTTAGATTTTCCTTAGAATCCCATTTTCCTTTTCATATCAAACCCATATGACTGATGGGTTACTCCAATCTCCATCTCGACTTTCAGAGCACATCGAACGATTTCCTCGTAGCTATTGAAGTCCCTTATGGCTAACGCCCTTCAAAGACTTGGTTTTAAGCCACTAAAGAATCGATCGATCTTACTCTCATGTTGGATAATAATACCAGAAGCGTACCTTCAAAGTCTTGTAAAATTTGCTTCATAGGTACCAACAGATTTATCATCCTTTTGTTTCAGTTCAAGAAACTCTTTCTCCATCTTTTTTCGGATAATACGAGGGATGTACTTATTGAAAAATAAGTTCTTGAACTCGTCCCATTCCATGGACTCGATTTCATCCCTTTGCCTCGTATTCTTAATAATATTCCACCATTGATCAGCATCACCCTCCAAACGATACTCTGTTAAGATGACTTTATCATGATCAGAACATTAAGGAACTGAAAATATCTTTTCCGTAGTACTAATCCATTGTTCAGAAACTAATGGATCAGTAGACCCGCTGAATGAAGGTGGACACTGTCTCATGAAGGATTCAACAGAATGTTGCTCCCTCCTTTGCTCATTTGGAAGTCCTGCATGATTCATAGCTTGAGAAAGTTGTGTGAGCATAGCTACAAGATTTTGCATTCCAGCTCCCATAACATTTGGTTGTTCAGGGGGACAATCATTGCATTTCCCATCGCATTCCGTATTAACACGATTCCTTGGGGTTCCATCCATTGACTAAAACCAAGAAGAATAGTGTGAGAAACACTAATTATAATAGGAAAACCACATAATCAAGAAAAAAATTTCACACATAAGGTATTATCCTAGGATATTCATGGTCATTTCTAAAACACTAAGATTGTGTTCTATGCTTAGACTTATCTTTAGGGTTCTTACTAAGGCTTTCACATCCTAGTTTCCAAAGGTTGACTATACCTTTCCTCTGATACCAACTATAACGACCCATACTTTACATACATTGTTAATACTTAAAAATTGAAGCATACTTATTACAACATATAACAAAACCACGAAAGGACCGTATAGGTATAGTGTCTTTAGAAACTAGGAAACATAAAAAACTGGTTCATAAAGCATATACTTTGCCTCCCATTTATTTCATCTTATCTAGAGTCCCTCTTTGGCATATTCTACTTAATAACCTTCTTCCTGACCTGGGGAAATAAAACATACAAAAGGGTGAGCTCAAATGCTCAGTAAGGGTAAACAAAAGAAATATCAATCACATCATATACATAAGAACATAACGTTTGGAACTATTAACCTGCAAAAGAGATCATAATTTCATAACATGGGATAAATCATGGTAGTGAAATGTAATCCCAATAATCATAACTTAAAACATGAAACTTCGTGGCATACACACATAATCATAGAGAATCATTTCTTATTAGTCAAGACTCATTGCCAAGACTATCTTAGTGGACAAAGTCCATTTCTGAACCGATTCACCCTCGTTTCAGTCCTGTTTCACTGGACCGGTATAACCTACCATTCTAGACATGTCTATCTCATGAGATATAAAGACTTTACCCAATGCATTGGAGGGAGATATAGGTCCCACCCATATCATAATGATACCATTCTTATGTGTGGCACAAAATCATAAACCCTACATCATAGCATAACCCATGTAATAAAAATGGGAATCTTAAACATCGTGACATCATGAAACAATTCATATAAGATAAAGGAATTCATAAAAATAATTCCATCACAACATAATCAAATCAATGTAAAAATAGGTATAGAAACATAACCCTTTATTATCTTAGATGGAAAATAATTTTGATAAAACACTTGAACTCCATTCTTGAGAAAAATATCCTTGCTGATTCAAAAACACTTTTCCTTTCTTAACATGTCGTACAATTATAAACTAAAAGAAGTTGATTAAAAATAAACTTGAAAACTTTTAAAGGAAGCTTCTTGGAAATAATGTTTTAAAAATCTATTCATGCCGTATAAGTTAAAAAAAACATTCTTCGTACTTTTGTCGGAAAAGAAAAAAAGTACCTCGTACGAAAAACGAAAAAAGATTCCTTTCATATCCTTTACTAAAAACTCAAAGAAGGGTAAAATTGGATTTAAACAATTTTAGGTGGATGGAAATATTATTAAATATTTAGGAAACATGGATGTGGATGATAAAATACAGCCCAGTAAATAGTAAAGTATAAACAATCACGGATAAAAATGAGATTCTGATATTTCCCTTACCTTAGGTCTGAATTGCTTTGTAAGTGTCTGAACCTCCTGTATAATGATTTAAATAATGTTATTGACTTATTCCAGAATCATACATATTTTTATGATATCATATATGGTCATATTCTTAGCTTCTTAGTAGTAATATTTCATTGCTACTTGTTATTCGGGTGTTCATAACTTTTTGTTCTTATGTGTGTTTTGTCGAATAAATTCTTATTCTTCACTTTAGGTTATAGATACCTCATTTCCAGAATGGTGTTAGTGTAATATATATCATATTCATTCATTCAATTCATTTATATAATCATTATGAAATGAAGATCATGTAGAACGAGTCGCATCACATCGTGGAGACGGTATTCCGTACGTACGCACGAGTGATGATATCGTTCCTATGATCGTGGAATTGTATTGGAGTATATGTATACTATTTCAGAATCAATATAAATTTATAATAGTAATATATGGTCATTATATATACCATTATACCCATCCATGTATGGTGGTGGTGGAAAATAGATTATACCACGGCGTGGACATGGTATTCCGTACGTACGCACGCGCGGTGATTTATTTTTCCGTAGGATGGATAGATGGTGAAATAGGGTTGTTTCATACTTATAATAACATATCAGTATATGAGTGATACTTATGTTATTAATTCATAATGAAACAACTAAAGAAGAAGAAGTGGAAGAAGAAATAAAGATGAAAGAATCGGTAACGGACATTACCTCTTCTTTGAAGTGTTTCTTTGAGACATTATTTTAGGGCACTAAAATTGGTCTTTGAAGAAGACCAGGACCTCTAGGATGTCTCTAGGGAAGTGGAGAGGAGAAAGTGGCAGGGGTTGGCCGATCTTGAAGGCTCAAAGTGGTGTGAGGAAGAGAGGGAGGAGGTGCCCTTTTATAAGGGAGGAGAGGGGCACCTTTGGAATAACTAAAAATAATATTTTATTATAAAGTCAAGTTCGGTTTTAAATAGCTAAAAATTGATTTATTTCGTGGATAAAGTGGGGATGGGTGGAAATACTCTCATCCAATACAATTTAGACAAGTTTAGGTCATTATATTAACCTTATCCTTTTGTTTTAACTCTTGGATAATTAGATTGACATTTACCATGTCACTTTGTATTTTTATATTATGTAGTTAATAAACTTACCATATACATCCAAGAGACCCTCCAAGTTGTGTTTTATTAATATATATAACCTTATATAAGTCATTTGTCCGAACCTTAGATTTTTAGGAATAAAATAACAATTAAAAATATAATATTTATTTTAAAAACTATTTTATGTCAATTTTGACACTATTTAGTAATTAATTTTTATGAAAATAATAACAGAATGATTAGTTCTAAAATAGTTAATTAAATCAATACTAACATGTCATATTAGTCTATAAAATTAGTGTAATTTATAAAAAGTGTCAAATTACATTTATTTTGGTGTTTATAACATCAATTATGTCAATATTTCATTAATAAGATAATTACTGCATCATCTTTGTGTCACAAATAAATTAACTTATTTAATGTCTAAAAATTACAAATAAAATACCATTATATAGGAAATATTTGTATCTTTCTAATGAATATTTATAGTCGAATTTATCTTATGTATAACCCCATATTAAAAATGATTTACTTCTTAAACTTTGATTTTAACTATTTTAACCCTTCTTTAAATAAATTAATAATAAATGTCCTAATATAATCCAAGTGGGCCTAAATGGTCATATTTTATTCCTAAGGTTGTTTTTGGTCGAATTACACTTGTCCAATAGAATTAGGACATGTGTTAGGGTAATAATATTATTATTTTTACCCTTAATTGCCCTATTAACTTTTTACCGTGGTAAAAAAAGTAAAAAGTTACTATTCACCAAAAAATTATTTTCATCTCATTGAACCACATTTTACGTACTGACATCAACGGTGTCTCTCGGATTTTCTAAATTCCACTCACAGAAGTGGTAAAATTATGTTTTATGAAAAATTCAGTTTTTTAACTATCACTTAGTGGTTTCACTATTCATCAAAAATTGAAAGTTTTCATAAAAATACCAAAATTTCACCCTAGGCTAATTTCGATATTACGAATCCAAAAATGAAGTCCATTTTGAAAAATAAAATTTATAAAATTTCAAAAAGTGGTTATTACTATTCATAACGGCTAGTTTTAATAATATTTTAATAATATATCGTTGTTTAGTGAAACTCGGTATTGCGTACGACGCAAGCTATCGAGGAAGCTCGCGATTTCGTGTAAAGCAAGACAAGAAAGTGTTGTGTGTAGAAAAATATTCCTTTGATGATTTATATAACATAAAAGTCTCGGGTGTTACATTCTACCCCCCTTAAAATGAATTTCGCCCTCGAAATTCGTCACTTTGTAACAAACAGATGAGGATACCTCTCCCTCGTCATATCCTCAAGCTCCCATGTAGCTTCTTATAATTTGTGGTTCCTCCATAAAACTTTCACCAATCGAGTGTTCTTGTTTCGTAGGACTTTTTATCTATGATCCAGAATCTCTATCGGATGTTATTCATAAGAAGGATCTTGCTCTAGCGGTACAACTTCTGAGCTGAGTACATGTGAAGGATCAGGTATGTACTTTCTCAGGAGAGATACATGGAACACATCATGAACTTGAGAGAGATTCGTTGGAAGCGCCAATCGGTAAGCTACCTTCCCAACACGATCCAACATTTCCAAAGGACCGATATATCTAGGTCTCAACTTCCCCATCTTTCCAAATCTCATAACCCTCTTCCAGGGAGATATTCGTAAGAACACTTTATCACCCACTTCAGACTCTAGGTCTTTTCTTAGGTTGTCAGCATAACATTTCGGTCGACTCTGAGATGCTCTTATGTGTTGTTGAATAGATCTGACCTTTTCTGCCATTTCATCAACGAGATCAGGTCCTAATAGCTTTCTTTCCCCAACTTAATCCCAGCAAGTTGGAGTCCTGCATTTCATTCCATAGAGAGCTTCATAAGGAGCCATCTGAATACTGGAGTGAAAGCTATTATTATTAGAAAATTCCACTAAAGGTAGGTTTTGATCCCAACCACCTTTGAAATCCATAGAGCAAGCTCTCAACATATCTTCTAGGGTTTTAATTGTTCTCTCAGACTGACCATCTGTCTGAGGATGATAAGCAGTACTGAAACTCAACTCTGTATCCAGAGTATGCTGAAGACTTCGCCATAACATCGAGGTAAATCTCGGATCCCGATCAGATATAATAGAAAGTGGTACTCCATGCAATCTTACCACTTCCTTTACATACATCCTGGCAAGTTGATACAGAGAGAAATCCTCTCTAATAGCAATGAAGTGTGCTGACTTTGTAAGACGATCAACTATGACCCAGATAGCATTATTTCCTTTGGATGTTTTAGGAAGTCCTGTTACAAAGTCCACAGTGATGTTTTCCCATTTCCATTCGGGTATGGGTAATGGTTGTAACATCCCCTTAGACTTCTGTCTCTCAGCTTTAACTTGTTGACAAACCAGGCATCGAAAGACAAATTCCGCAACATCTCTTTTCATGCCTTCCCACCAGAAGTACTCTTTCAGGTCCCTATACATCTTCGTGCTTCCAGGATGAATAAAGAATGAAGAACAATGAGCCTCATCCAACAGCTCCTTCTTTAATTCGTGGATAGGAGGAACACAACCCCGATTCCTGAACTTTATTATCCCATCACAATCAAGGTTGAATTCAGGAACATTTCTCATCTTCTTTTGTAACTCGACATCTTCTTTCTGTGCCTCTTTAATCTTCACATGTATAGATGGTTGAACATTAATTTGAGAAAGATATGATTTTTCCCCTTTCATTATAATTCCAAGATCCATCCTTTGTAAATCCATAAATATTGGATCTTTTGTGATCCTCATCATGGATAAACTGGCATGGTCTTGTTGACTTAATACATCTGCCGCCTTGTTTGCTTTCCCAGGGTGGTAATGGATTGAGCAGTCATAATCCTTAATCAGCTCCAACCATCTTCTTTGACGCATATTCAGCTCCTTTTTTGTGAAAATATACTTTAAACTTTTATGATCAGTATAAATATCACACCTTTCATCATAAAGGTAATGCCTCCAAATATTTAATGCAAAGATTACCGCAGCTAACTCCAAATCATGTGTTTGGTAATTTTGCTCATGGATTTTCAACTGTCGTGAGGCATAAGCTATCAACATATCATTTTGCATAAGTACACACCCCAATCCCTTCTTGGATGCATCACTATAGATCACAAACCTTTCCCCACTACAAGGCAATGTGAGCACAGGTGCACTGGATAACCTTCTTTTCAACTCCTTGAAATTCTCTTCACATTCCTCCGTCCAGACAAACTTAACTCCTTTCCGAGTCAACTTGGTGAGTGGATTAGATAATCGTGAAAAATCTTTCACCAAACGTCGATAATATCCAGCCAAACCAAAAAAACTTCAGATCTTAGTTACTGTTGTTGGTCTCTACCATCTTTCGATAACCTCTGTTTTTGATGGATCCACAGATATCCCCTCTTTTGAGATTATGTGACCCAAAAATGCAACTTTTTGAAGCCAAAATTCACACTTGGTAAATTTGGCATAAAGCTTCTCCTTTCTCAGGGTCTTCAATATAATTCTCAAGTGATCTTCATGTTCTTCCTTGCTCTTTGAATAGACAAAAATATTGTCTATAAAGACTACCAAAAATTGATCAAGATAGTCTCTAAAGACTCTATTCATTAGATCCATGAAGATAGAAGGGGCATTAGTAAGACCAAATGGCATCACTATAAATTCATAGTGTCCATACCTTGTACGGAAAGCTGTCTTTGTTATATCCTCCCTTTTGACCCTTAATTGATAATACTCTAAACGAAGATCAATCTTAGATGAGTATTGAGCTCCGCATAGTTGGTCAAATAAGTCATCAATGCGTGGGAGAGGATATTTGTTCTTGATAGTGATCTTGTTAAGTTCTCGATAATCAATGCAGAGTCTCATTGATCCATCTTTCTTCTTAACAAATAGAATAAGTTCTCCCCAAGGTGACGCACTAGGGCGTATGAATCCCTTATCAAGATTCACTTGGAGTTGCTTCTTCAATTCTTGCAACTCAATTGGGGCCATTCTAAAAGGTGTCTTTGAAATAGGCAAAGCACCCGGTACGAGTTCTATTGAAAACTCAACTTCACGATTTGGTGGAAGACCCGGTAATTCCTCCGGAAAGACATCATCAAACTCTCGTACAATGGGTATATTCTTAATCGTGAGTTTCTCACCAACCATTTGAGACAAATAACCTTCATTTAGTGGAATCAATACCCATAAAATGGAAGAAATTTCCACTGGAAGGTTATGTTCATCCTTGCATTGATAGACGATCATAGATTGATCTGGAATATGAAATGTGACTTCCCTTCTTTGGAAATTGATATGAGATCTATATAAAGAAATCCAATCCATGCCATGAATCACATCAAATTCCACTATAGGAAGGATCACAAGATTTGCAGGAAGCACTTTCCCACAAACTTCGATCGGAGAAGAATTATAAACTTTTGATGCGACTGTTGTGCCATTAGGTGTTGTCACAACTAACTCAACATCTAATTGTTGAGGTAATACGGTGATACCCTTAGAAAATTCTTCAGAAATAAATGAGTGGGTGGATCCAGAATCAAATGAAACATTTTCTACTTTAGAGTGGATGGTAAGTGTACCTTTCACCACATCG
Source organism: Viscum album (assembly GCA_963277665.1). Taxonomy (NCBI): domain Eukaryota; kingdom Viridiplantae; phylum Streptophyta; class Magnoliopsida; order Santalales; family Viscaceae; genus Viscum; species Viscum album. The sequence goes on from OY728152.1 coordinate 1,492,236,283, forward strand.
TTATCGTACTCCACATCGCTGATAGAAATTGCATGTGACTTTACTTTTTCTTTAGCCTTAAGATTTTGTAGACGTCGACCATCATCATCAACCCTTGGATTATGGAATTTATTGGCATAATGTGCCTTCTCCTTGCACTTGAAACATTGAAGTGTAGTAGGTTCATTCTGTGTATCCCTTCCTCAGTTTTCATCATTAGACATCTTCTTCCCATCATCGCGGCATTCAAATTCCCGATGACCTTCCTTTCCACATTTGAAACATTTACTTGTCCCTTTAAGAGAAATCCCTCCATGTTTCTTTCCACATTTTGAGCATAAGGGAAGGCTCATCTTCTTTTCAGTGTGCTCTTTAGATTTTCCTTAGAATTCCATTTTACATTTCTTATCAAACCCATATGACTGATGGGTTACTCCAATCTCCATCTCGACTTTGAGAGCACATCGAACGATTTCCTCATAGCTATTGAAGTCCCTTATGGATAACGCCCTTCGAAGACTTGGTTTTAAGCCACTAAAGAATCGATCGATCTTACTCTCAGGTTGGATAATAATACCAGGAGCGTACCTTGCAAGTCTTGTAAAATTTGCTTCATAGGTACCAACAGATTCATCATCCTTTTTCTTCAGTTCAAGAAACACTTTCTCCATCTTTGTTCGGAGAATACGAGGGAAGTACTTATTGAAAAATAAGTTCTTGAACTCGTCCCATTCCATGGACTCAATTTCATCCATTTGCCTCGTATTCTTAATAAGATTCCACCATTGATCATCATCACCCTCCAAACGATACACTGTTACGATGACTTTATCATGATCAGAACATTGAAGAACTGAAAATATCTTTTCAGTAGTACTAATCCATTGTTCACCAACTAATGGATCAGCAGACCCGCTGAATGAAGGTGGACGCTGTCTCATGAAGGATTCAACAGAATGTTGCTCCCTCCTTTGCTCATTTGGAAGTCCTGCATGATTCATAGCTTGAGAAAGTTGTGTGAGCATAGCTACAAGATTTTTCATTCCAGCTCCCATAACATTTGGTTGTTCAGGGGGACAATCATTGCATTGCCCATCGCATTACGTATTAACATGATTCCTTGGGGTTCCAGCCATTGACTAAAACCAAGAAGAATAGTGTGAGAAACACTAATTATATAGGAAAACTACATAATAAAGAATAAAATTTCACACATAAGGTCTTATCCTAGGTTATTCATGGTCATTTCTAAAACACTAAGATTGTGTTCTATGCTTAACTTATCCTTTGGGTTCTTACTAAGGCTTTCACATCATAGTTTCCAAAGGTTGACTATACCTTTCCTCTGATACCAACTATAATGACCCATACTTTACATACATTGTTAATACATCAAAATTGAAGCATACTTATTACAACATATAACAAAACCACTAAAGGACCGTATAGGTATAGTGTCTTTAGAAACTGGGAAACATAAACAACTGGTTCATAAAGCATCTACATTGCCTCCCATTTATTTTTATCATATCTAGAGTCCCTTTTTGGAATATTCTACTTAATAACCTTCTTCCTGACCTGGGGAAATAAAACATACAAAAGTGTGAGCTCAAATGCTCAGTAAGGGTAAACAAAAGAAATATCAATCACATCATATACATAAGAACATAACTTTTGGAAATCTTAACCTGCAAAAGAGATCATAATTTCATAAATGGGATAAATCATGGTAGTGAAATGTAATCCCAATAATCATAACTTAAAACATGAAACTTTGTGGCATACACACATAATCATAGAGAATCATTTCTTATTAGTCAAGACTCATTTACAAGACTATCTTAGTGGACAAAGTCCTTTTCTGAACCGATTCACCCTCGTTTCAGTCCTGTTTCACTGAACTGGTATAACCTACCCTTCCAGCCATGTCTATCTCATGAGATATAAAATCATTAACCAATGCATTGGAGGGAGATATAGGTCCCACCCATCTCATAATGATACCATTCTTATGTGTGCCATAAAATCATAAACCATACATCATAGCATAACCCAGGTAATAAAAATTGGAATCTTAAACATCGTGACATCATGAAACAATTCATATAAGATAAAGGAATTCATAAAAATAATTCCATCAAAATATAGTCAAATCAATGTAAAAATAGGTATAGAATCATAACCCTTTATTATCTTAGATGGAAAATAATTTTGATAAAACACTTGAACTCCATTCTTGAGAAAAAAATCCTTGCTGCTTCAAAAACACTTTTCCTTTCTTAACATGTCGTACAATTATAATCTAAAAGAAGTTGATTAAAAATAAACATGAAAACTTGTAAAGGAAGATTCTTGGAAATAATGTTTTAAAAACCCATTCAAGCCGTATAAGTTAAAAAAAACATTCTTCATACTTTTGTCGGAAAATCCAAAAAGTACCTCGTACGAAAAAAGAAAAAAGATTCCTTTCATATCCTTTACTAAAAACTCAACGAAGGGTAAAATTGGATTTAAACAATTTTAGGTTGATGGAAATAATATTACATATTGAGGAAACATGGATGTGGATGATAAAATACACCCCAGTAAATACTAAAGTATAAACAATCTCGGATAAAAATGAGATTGTGATATTTCCCTTACCTTAGGTCCGACTTGATTTGTAAGTGTCTGAACCTCCGGTATAATGATTTAAATAATGTTATTGACTTATTATAGAATCATACTTATTTTTATGATATCATATATGGTCATATTCTTAGCTTCTTAGTAGTAATATTTCATTGCTACTTGTTATTCGGGTGTTCATAACTTTTTGTTCTTATGCGTGTTTGGTCGAATAAATTCTTATTATTATCTTTAGGTTATAGATACCTCATTTAAATAATGGTATTATTGTAATATATATCATATTAATTCATTCAATTCATTTATATAATCATTAGGAAATGAAGATCATGTAGAACGAGTCGCATCACATCGTGGAGACGGTATTCCGTACGTACAGACGGGTGATGATATCGTTCCTATGATCATGGAATTGTATTGGAGTATATGTATACTATTTAAGAATCAATATAACTTTATAATAGTCATATATGGTCATTATTTATACCATTATACCCATCCAAGTAAGGTGGTGGTGGAAAATAGATTACACCACGGCGTGGAGATGGTATTCCGTACGTACGCACGCGTGATGATTTCTTTTTCCGTTGGATGGATAGATGGTGAAATAGGGTTATTTCATACTTATAATAACATATCAGTATATGAGTGATACTTATGTTATTACTTCATAATGAAACAACTAAATAAGAAGAAGTGGAAGAAGAAATAAAGTTGAAAGAATCGGTAACGGACATTACCTCTTCATTGAAGTGTTTCTTTGAGACCTTCTTTTAGGGCACTAAAATTGGTCTTTGAAGAAGACCAGGACCTCTAGGATGTCTCTAGGGAAGTGGAGTGGAGAAAGTTGTAGGGGTTTTCCGAGCATGAAGGCTCAAAGTGGTGTGAGGAAGAGAGGGAGGATGTGCCATTTTATAAGGGAGGAGAGGGGCACCTTTGGAATAACTAAAAATATTTTTTTATTATAAAGTCAAGATCGGTTTTAAATAGCTCCAAATTGATTTATTTAGAGGATAAGGTGGGTATGGGTGGAAATACTCTCATCCAAAAGAATTTAGACAAGTTTAGGTCATTATATTAACCTTATCTTTTAGTTTTAACTGTTGGTTAATTAGATTGACATTTACCATGTCACTTTGTATTTTTATATTATATAGTTAATAAACTTACCATATACATCCAAGAGACCCCCAAGTTGTGTTTTATTAATATATATAACCTTATCTAAGTCATTTGGCCGAACCTTATTTTTTTAGGAATAAAATAACAATTAAAAATATAATATTTGTTTTAAAAAATATTTTATGTCAATTTTGAAACTATTTAGTAATTAATTTTTGTGAAAATCATAACATAATGATTAGTTCGAAATAAGTTAATTAAATAAATACTAACATGTCATATTAATCTATAAAATTAGCGTAATTCATAAAAAGTTTCAAATTACATTTGTCACGAACCGAATCTGGTCACCGCCAAAACTGGCACCAAACCCAGCCCGTGACATGACCCGAAGGGCGTTCCCCAACCCCACGGGCTGGCACAAGTGCCCGGGTATCATAAAAATTCATTTGGGAACGATTTACCCGAGTTTGGGTTCATAAGATAACCAAAAACAAACAACAAACCAAATCTGAAAAATTATGCCAAACAAGAATTAATAAAAATTCAGAACTTGGTATATGAGTTTAAACAAGACACAAGAGGTCCAAAGGTACATAAAAGTAGCAGCAAACAGCCCAAGAGACTCCACACGACAAGGGGTCATCTCCCACAAGCCGTCTCCACAACACCGCACCATCGAGAGAAACTAGCAACCCGAACCGCCATCGCCCAAGGCTTTTCCTTTGCCTGTGTCAAACATGATCAAGTCTACTTACACCAAAAGGTGTAAGTAGGGTGTGAGACTAATCCCAATAGGATATCACCCAAGGATTTCAAGTGATAGGCATTGTAAAATAAAAGGCTTTCCAGAGTTATAAATAGATAATAGTGGCATTTATTTCTAAAAGTGAAACTTTGAAAAGAAAATAACTTTCAATGGGGATAACTATAAAGAATCAGTGAAATTGAATAAAACATTCAAGCTGCTGGTTTTCACATCCCAAAATACCATAAAGAAAGTTTAAATGCCAAAAAGGCCACGAGCACCAAGCGTAGGAACCCCCCCTAGGTACTAGTTTGTTGTGAGCCCTAAGTACCTCGTACCTCGGTGAAAGTAACCATAACGAAATTCGTTCTCATGCACGAGCCACTAGTAGGGAGCATACTCATAACCTAGTGGTCTCCAATCATCTCCATTATAGTTTTGTTAGTGTTATCCATGTCAGACTTGCTAAGTGAACCATGGTCAAAACCCCTCCGTTCACTAGCGTACTAGTACACGTTAGCCCACCTAGATACCCGGGTTTCCCGTATTGTGCTCAAATAGTCACCACATGCTACCAAAATCAATATTCACATATAAATGTCAGTTCTGGTCACACACATTCAAAATAGTATCTACACCTTCTTTTCACCTTTTGCGTAACTCAATAAACCATTTATAATTTCCATAAAACAATTTCAAGAAAATTAATCAAATGTTGCACATTAAATTCATCTAAAATCCCATATTTAAAACCAAATGGAGACCAATATTATACCAAAACATAAATTTCAGCATCAAAACATTTTTATAAATCCAATCCCTGAATTATAAAACAACACCAAGAGGCACAATATGCGTTACACATGTAAAACACCCATTTTCACACAAGATTGGCACTTAAAAATCTACCACTTTTAAAATGCTACCCAAATCAATTTTTGAAATCAAAATACTGAATGATGAACATAATGGAAACCTAAATACAGCAAGCCAACTCATTATACAATACCTACATATGAAATCACCTACCAAAAGAGTCAAAACCCCCAAATCCTTGTGCTTCACTTCAACCGCACCTCCGCCGCACCACAAAGGAGTAAGATTGAACCTAAAACCAGAGGATTGGACCAAGAAACTCAAAACTAAAACCCTAGGTACGAAACCCCATCTTCTGGACATTTGGGGATTCAATAAAAAAGGAAGAAACCCTAAGAAGAAGGGAGGAATAAGGAAGAGAAACAACTTACTTGAGAAATCTGGACGTTTTTTGGAGCTACAGAAGTTCGGCCCTAAATCGCGACCACTATGAGCCCCAAAGAGACGCAAACGAAGATGGGGGTGTGGATGGGTTCTATGGGAATGTGTGAGAGGTGGAATCACCGAAAAAGGATAAAAAATAAATATTTTATGAAATAATTACAAAACAATTTTAAAACTGGAAATGGGATTTCGGGTGGGCCCAATACCTAATTTTATCACCCAAATCCATGATTCTAATGAATTTTTAAGGGGCCCAAAATTATTTTGTGGTTTTAATAATTAAATGAAGGTCATTTTGGAAGTTGAATGGTTGAAAAATGTTGAAAAACGAAGGTGTTATTAAAGAAACAAAATATACTTTCAAAACTGGAAATGGGCTCTTAGGTTGGCCCAAATTTTGGAAACCCACTATTTCCTTTAAAAATGCATGAAAACCCACCAAAACAAATCAAGGATGTAAATTAAATGAAAAATACCTCTAAATATTTCATGTATGTGACAATTCTCCCCCCCATGAAGGACTTTCCGCCCCGGAAAGTCAACATGAGGCTTGATTGGAAAACAAGAACGAGTACTCTTCCTCGACCCACGACTTTCGCTCCCATGTCTCATGTGTATCATTACCATGCTTCCATAGAACCCGGACTAATGGAATAGACTTCCCTCGAAGTATCTTCTCTTGGGAGTCCACTATTTTCCCTGGCCTCTCAACAATAGTCAAGTCAGGCTCTATCTCCAATTCTTCCCAACTCAACACATGGGACGGATCCGGGTAGTATTTCTTCAACTGAGAAACATTGAAGACATCATGGATGGATGTCAACTGAGAAGGTAAGTCCAACCTGTATGCCACCTTTCCAATACGTTCAATGATCTCAAATGGCCCGACATACCGCGGAGTCAGCTTACCTTGCTTCCCCAATCGACGATGGCCTAAACGAGGGGCCACCTTCAAGAATACTCTATCACCCACAGAAAACTCTAGGTCTCGACGCCTCCGGTCAGCATATGATTTATGACGACTCTGAGCTGTCAATAAACGTTGCCTGATTAATTTTACCTTCTCAGATGTCTCCTTCACCATACTCGGCCCCATTAGTGAGGTCTCACCTACCTCATCCCAACATAGGGGGGACCGACAAGGCCGACCACAGAGCGCCTCAAAAGGAGCCATTCGAATCGAGGATTGGTAACTATTATTATAAGCAAACTCAACCAATCCCAAATGGGTATCCCAAGAACCTCCAAAGTCTAGGACAAATGCACGAAGCATGTCCTCTAAAATCTGATTTGCCCGCTCTGTCTGACCATCCGTCTGTGGATGGTATACTGTGCTCATCTTAATCTGGGACCCCAAGGCCTTCTGAAGGCCTTCCCAGAATCGAGATGTGAAACGAGGGTCTCTATCTGAGACAACTGCTGATGACACACCATGGAGTCTCACCACCTCCTAAAGATACAAACGGCCCAACTCATCCACTTTATATGTACCTCTGATCAGAATGAAGTGGGCTGATTTGGTTAGACGATCAATCACCACCCAAATGGCATTCTTAGCTCGAGGTGTACGAGGTAATCCAACAATGAAGTCCATGGCAACCTCGTCCCATTTCCAGGTAGGAATGGGTAGTGGTTGGAGCAAACCGGAGGGCCTTTGGTGCTCTGCTTTCACCTGCTGGCATGTGTAGCATCTCGACACAAAGTCCGCTATGTCCCATCTCATACCAGGCCACCAAAACTGCCGACGGACATCATAATACATCTTAGTGGCACCCGGATGGACAGCCCAGTGAGACTGGTGGCTATCCTGCATCACCACCTTCTGTAGAGATAACGGCACTACCGAACGACCCTTGAAGCACAAGATGCCCTCGGGTGATGACGACCAATTAGAGGATGTCTCCCCACCATGAAGAAACTGCTTCGATCGCTGACAAAGCTCATTACTAGGTTGTTCCTGCTGAATCAACTCCAACAGAGAAGGATTCAATTGGATGCTCGCCAAGAATGCCCCTCCACTATGTTCCTTGGTCTCCACATGTATCTGAGAAAAGATCCCCATCAATGTCCACTCATCACTGGACTTCCTCAAAGCCTGCACTGGAACCCTTCTACTCAAGGCGTCAGCCACTACATTACCCTTACCTGGGGTATAGACAATGTCAAAATCAAACCCCTGCAAGTACTCGATCCAGCGACGCTGCCTCATGTTGAGGTCCTTTTGTGAAAAGATATAAGCCAAGCTTTTGTGATCAGAATAGACCACAAACTTCTCCCCAAAGAGGTAGTGACGCCACATCTTCAAAGCATGCATCACTGCTGCCAACTCCAAGTCATGGGTTGGGTAGTTCTTTTCGTGTGGCCGAAGTTGGCGAGAGCCATACGCCACCACATGATCATCCTGCATAAGCACGCACCCAAGACCCATACCTGAAGCATCACAATAAACCACATATCCCTTTCCAGCCTCTCGTAAAATCAGCACGGGGGCAGTAGTCAATCGCCTCTTTAGCTCCTCGAATGATGCCTGACATTCTGGACCCCATACAAACTTCACCCCTTTCCAGGTGAGGGAAGTCATCGGTGAAGCAAGCCGAGAGAAATCCCGAACGAATCGCCTGTAATAACCGGCCAAGCCAAGAAAACTCCTGATCTCGAACACATTCTTCGGTTTCTCCCACGACATGACTGCACTAATTTTCTCAGGGTCCACTGAAACTCCATGCTCTGAGATCACATGCCCCAGAAATCTCACCTCTCTGATCCAGAAAGTGCACTTTGACAACTTTTCATAGAGGCAATGATCTCGTAATGTACCCAAAACGATCCTCAAGTGATGTTCGTGTTCCTCCTCAGAGTAAGAGTATACCAGAATGTCATCCACGAACACCATAACAAAGTAATCGAGATACTGATGGAACACCCTATTCATAAGTGCCATAAATACTGCTGGAGCATTGGTCAATCCGAAGGGCATGACCAAATACTCAAAGTGGCTGTACCTGCTTCGGAAGGCTGTCTTAGGGATATCTGACTCCTTCACCCTGAGTTGATGATACCCTGAACGTAGGTCTATCTTTGAGAACCACTTTTCCCCCTTCAACTGATCAAACAAATCATCTATTCTGGGAAAAGGGTATTTGTTTTTAATTGTTACCTTATTCAGCTTCCGGTAGTCAATGCACAACCGGAGGGATCCATCAGCCTTTTTTGCAAACAACACAGGAGCGGCCCAAGGGGAGACGCTCGGGCGAATGATTCCTTTGGATTCTAAGTCGTCAAGCTGTATCTTTAATTCCCTCAACTCGTTGGGGGCCATGCGATAAGAGGGAAGAGATATCGGCTGTGTTCCCGACGCCAGATCAATCGAAAACTCCACATCCCGCTCTGGGGGCAAACCAGAAAAATCATCAGGGAATACCTCCGGAAACTCATTCACTACATGAGGCAGTGCACCTTCAAGGGAAAGACCATCCTCTAGCATAATAGAAGATAACTGGAAGATAACACTTCCCAACTCTGGGAGTGGAGGCCCTGCGCGACCTGACCGAGGATCCCATTCTCCATGAAAAACCTAACGACTCCCATCAGGTGCCGTGAAACTCACACGCCGTCTATAGCAATCGATGTGTGCCTGGAAGTGTAATAGCCAATACATCCCGAGTATGACATCAAAAAGGTTCATATCTAAGACCAAGAGGTCCCACTCCATCTCAACCCCTGACACAGAAAGCGCACAAGATGGGCACCTGAGACCCTGCTCCTTCTTCTTTCCCAGCGGTGTCACCAACTCCATTGTGAATGACATCAAATCAGTTGGCAGATTCCGAATGTCGACAAAACGAGATGAAATGAATGAAACAGAGGCACCAGTATCAAAAAGAGCAGTAGCTATAGAAGATGAAATCAAAATGGTACCTCAAACAGTCGACGGTCCCGCCTCTGATCCTGGTGGTGCATGATCCACCGCATGGAGATGTCCAGTCTCTGCCTAAAGACGACCGCTAGTTTGTGGTTGTGCCCTGAACTGGCTTTTCCCAGAAGATGACCCAACCCTACCACCACGGCTTCCAAATCGAGATCCCCCAGTCCTCGACGGCTCAGACTGTGCTGGCACTCCTCTGGGAGCCATGGATCCTGCCCCACTTTGAAGTGGACGCGCTATCCCGAAAAAGCGTTGCACGTGTCCCATACCTCCACACTGGAAACAGGTCTTCGGAGGATGAGGGCATGCTGGACGGATGTGCCTGGTCTTCCCACACTGGTGGCACACGACCGATCTCGCATCAGAAGCCGCTGATGACAACTGCCTAGAAGAGTTCCCTGAACTACCTCCTCCTTTCTTCACATGATCCTCCCGCTTCCTTTTCTTCTCTGAGGAGCATCCACTTCCCACTGCTGATACAGAACCATAGTAACCAGCCCTTCCTTTTCTATCAATCCCCACCATGCACGCCCGATCAACGACCTCAGCATAGGTCCTCAGCTTAAACAAGAACACCTGGGAGTATATCTCTGGTCTCAAGCCTTTCTCAAACCTCTGGGCCTTCGCTTGCTCATTAGAGACAATTTCTGGAGCATACCGAACCAACTCAGTGAAACGGTTGGCATACTCTATCACAGATAGATTTCCCTGAACAAGTTCCATGAACTCTCTAGACCTGGCATAAGCCAAGACCTCAGGGCAGTACTGTTCATTGAAGACATCCTTGAAATCTCCCCAGCGCATCTGCTCATTCTTCCCAGCCTGAAGCACTGACTCCCACCATTTACGGCTGGGACCCTCCAACATAAAGGAGGCACACTTCACCCTGAGCTCCTCGGGTGTTTCCAGGAACTCAAACATATGCTCGATCTTCTCGAGCCATTCCTCTGCTTATTGGGGTTCTGAGCTGCCTCGGAAGGTTGGAGGCTTATTTTTCAGGAACTCCTGGGCCTTGTCCTTTCTAGGACCAGTCTCATCCTCTCTAATAGGAGCTGGAACTGGAGCTGGTCCATATCCTAGATCCTGGACAGCCCGGACCACGGCCTCGACTAGCCTCTGATCAATTGGTGTGGGAGAACTCTCTCCGGCTTCCTCCCGTGGGTGCGTGAGAGCTTTCCGGGGAGGCATGTTGCTAAAAAATGTAACAGTCACAAAATAATAATCAATACCACAATTCTGAAAATTTTAATCAAATGCCTCAAATATAGATAATCATAACACATTTCAGTAATAAAATAAACAACTACAACACATCCTCATGATGTCCACATGTGGTCTGCAGCCCACACGTCTCACCTGGAAGTGAAGTCAATCATTAAATTCCAACATCCCCTGGTGACTCAGGGTATGCCATGAGAGGTGTGGGCCAGACACCCTACTCACAACCAAAACCCCGAGCCCCGACAGTCCTAGCTCCTGTCTATCCTGACTCATCCCAAAATAACAATATAACCCAAAAACATTAACCTCCTCTGATACCATTTTGTCACGAACCGAATCTGGTCACCGCCAAAACCGGCACCAAACCCAGCCCGTGACATGACCCGAAGGGCGTTCCCCATCCCCACGGGCTGGCACAAGTGCCCGGGTATCATAAAAATTCATTTGGGAACGATTTACCCGAGTTTGGGTTCATAAGATAACCAAAAACAAACAACAAACCAAATCTGAAAAATTATGCCAAACAAGAATTAATAAAAATTCAGAACTTGGTATTTGAGTTTAAACAAGACACAAGAGGTCCAAAAGTACATAAAAGTAGCAGCAAACAGCCCAAGAGACTCCACACGACAAGGGGTCATCACCCACAAGCCGTCTCCACAACACCGCACCATCGAGAGAAACTAGCAACCCGAACCGCCATCGCCCAAGGCTTTTCCTTTGCCTGTGTCAAACATGATCAAGTCTACTTTCACCAAAAGGTGTAATTAGGGTGTGAGACTAAGCCCAATAGGATATCACCCAAGGATTTCAAGTGATAGGCATTGTAAAAAAAAAGGCTTGCCAGAGTTATAAATAGATAATAGTGGCATTTATTTCTAAAAGTGAAACTTTGAAAAGAAAATAACTTTCAATGGGGATAACTATAAAGAATCAGTTAAATTGAATAAAACATTCAAGCTTCTGGTTTTCACATCCCAAAATACCATAAAGAAATTTTAAATGCCAAAAAGGCCACGAGCACCAAGCGTAGGAACCCCCCCTAGGTACTAGTTTGTTGTGAGCCCTAAGTACCTCGTACCTCGGTGAAAGTAACCATAACGAAATTTGTTCTCGTGCACGAGCCACTAGTAGGGAGCATACCCATAACCTAGTGGTCTCAAATCATCTCCATTATAGTTTTGTTACTGTTATCCATGTCAGACTTGCTAAGTGAACCATGGTCAAAACCCCTCCGTTCACTAGCGTACTAGTACACGTTAGCCCACCTAGATGCCCGGGTTTCCCGTATTGTGCTCAAATAGTCACCACATGCTACCAAAATCAATATTCACATATAAATGTCAGTTCTGGTCACACACATTCAAAATAGTATCTACCCCTTCTTTTCACCTTTTGCGTAACTCAATAAACCATTTATAATTTCCATAAAACAATTTCAAGAAAATTAATCAAATGTTGCACATTAAATTCATCTAAAATCCCATATTTAAAACCAAATGGAGACCAATATTATACCAAAACATAAATTTCAGCATCAAAACATTTTTATAAATCCAATCCCTGAATTATAAAACAACACCAAGAGGCACAATATGCGTTACACATGTAAAACACCCATTTTCACACAAGATTGGCACTTAAAAATTTACCACTTTTAAAATGCTACCCAAATCAATTTTTGAAATCAAAATACTGAATGATGAACATAATGGAAACCTAAATACATCAAGCCAACTCATTATACAATACCTACATATGAAATCACCTACCAAAAGAGTCAAAACCCCCAAATCCTTGTGCTTCACTTCAACCGCACCTCCGCCGCACCACAAAGGAGTAAGATTGAACCTAAAACCAGAGGATTGGACCACGAAACTCAAAACTAAAACCCTAGGTACGAAACCCCATCTTCTGGACATTTGGGGATTCAATAAAAAAGGAATAAACCCTAAGTAGAAGGGAGGAATAAGGAAGAGAAACAACTTACTTGAGAAATCTGGATGTTTTTTGGAGCTACAGAAGTTCGGCCCTAAATCGCGACCAATATGATCTCCAAAGAGGCGAAAACGAAGATGGGGGTGTGGCTGGGTTCTATGGGAATGTGTGAGAGGTGGAATCACCGAAAAAGGATAAAAAATAAATATTTTTTGAAATAATTACAAAACAATTTTAAAACTGGAAATGGGCTTTCGGGTTGGCCCAATACCTAATTTTATCACCCAAATCCATGATTCTAATGAATTTTTAAGGGGCCCAAAATTATTTTGTGTTTTTAATATTTAAATGAAGGTCAGTTTGGAAGTTTAATTGTTGAAAAATGTTGAAAAACGAAGGAGTTATTAAAGAAACAAAATATACTTTCAAAACTGGAAATGGGCTCTTAGGTTGGCCCAAATTTTGGAAACCCACTATTTCCTTTAAAAATGCATGAAAACCCACCAAAACAAATCAAGGATGTAAATTAAATGAAAAATACCTCTAAATATTTCATGTATGTGACAACATTTATTTTGGTGTTTATAACATCAATTATGTCAATATTTCATTAATAAGATAATTACTGCATCATCTTTGTGTCATAAATAAATTAACATATTTAATGTCTAAAAATTACAAATAAAATACCATTATGTAGGAAATATTTTTATCTTCCTAATTAATATTTATAGTCGAATTTATCTTATGTATATCCCCATATTAAAAATTATTTACTTATTAAACTTTGATTTTAACTATTTTAACCCTCCTTTAAATAAATTAATAATAAATGTCCTAATCTAATCCAAGTGGGCCTAAATGGTCATATTTTATTCCTAAGGTTGTTTTTGGTCGAATTACACTTGTCCAATAGAATTAGGACATGACTTAGGGTAATAATATTATTTTTTTTACCCTTAATTACCCTATTTACTTTAAACCGTGGTAAAAAAAAAGTAAAAAGTTACTATTCACCAAAAAATTATTTTCATCTCATTGAACCACATTTTACATACTGACATCAACCGTGTCTCTAGGATTTTCTAAATTCCACTCATAGAAGCGGTAAAATTATGTTTTATGAAAAATTCAGTTTTTTAACTATCACTTAGTGGTTTCACTATTCATCAAAAATTGAAAGTTTTCCTAAAAATACCAAAATTTCACACTAGGCTAATTTCGATATTAAGAATCCAAAAATGAAGTCCATTTTGAAAAATAAAATTTATAAAATTTCAAAAAAGTGGTTATTACTATTCATAACGGATAGTTTTAATAATATTTTAATAGTATATCATTGTTTAGTGAAACTCGGTATTGCGTACGACGCAAGCTATCGAGGAATCTCGCGATTTCGTGTAAAGCAAGACAAGCAAGTGTTGTGTGTAGAAAAAGATTTCTTTGATGATTTATATAACATAAAAGTCTCGGGTGTTACACAAATGAAGTTATGAGGTATAAACATGTAGTTCCCATCATGTTGTATGTGTTGTCAAAATCACCCTGGAGAAACTCTTATAAAAGTTGGTAAGTGATGTCGATATGTAAATACTAGTTATATATACGATAATTTTAATGAACAAAATACTAAAAAAATCCATGAATGGGGTAACGAACTGCCATTCAATGATGATTTGTTTTCATTGTAATAATTTTATTTAGTAGATTAATGTATGCCCAATGTTTGAAACCAAATATTGAAATAATATTTATCAAAAATAAAATGGTTATGGAAATTTCTTTTTTTTTTAATACTATAGTTGATGTTGGGACATAAAATAAAGTGGTGAAATGTATATTATATTTATATTTGATTGTTACTAATACCATATTTTACTCTATATCTTCCCATTCATTAATTTTTGATAAATTTTAATGTAAATAAGAAATATCACCTCATGATAGTATCATATAGTTTTTGGTAAAAACTATTGGAACAAATATTAATGAAACCATTATTTAAAGGAAAATTCATTTTATTATCATTGGTCTACTATTTAGTACAAATATTATTGACCCTTCCATAGTAGAGTTTGATATCATATATCGTATATATTGTATTTCTGCATATTATACTAATATATATTATAGAGATAATAAATTTATGATCAATGATTTCATTCCTTTGAAAACATGAAAAAATATGAGAAATTTATTAGTGATGGAATTTAATGATCCCTAGATAATATTGTTTAAAATAAAGTAACTATTTAAATTATTGATGTTCTAGTAGTGAATGAGTACAAGTATGTATTTCTGATTGATTTCCCTATTTTTATTCATCATCGTGACGTTGTGTTTACTATTGACTTACTTCCTAATTTTAAGCCTATTTATAAACCCCCTTATCAAATGGATATACTAGAATATTTTAAATTTGAAAAATAAATTACAATATTTTTTTGATAAAGGTTTCATTTTTTCCTTGTACTTCACCATGGGGTGCTCCTGTGTTATTTTTTTAAAAATATATATAATTTAATGAGACTTTTTATTTAGTATGGAGGCATAAATAACATCATTGTTAAGAAAAAATATATTTTTCATCATTTAAATGATTTTTTTATCAGCATTAGGGAGCTTGGTATTTTTTCAATATTGAAATCAGGCCTGAGTACCCTCAGATGATGGCGGAGGAGGATTAAAATTTTAATATATCATTTCAATATAATTAAGTGAATTATAAGTTTATAATTATTACAATTGGGTTCTCCAATGCACCTGTTATATTTATGGACCTCATGAATATAGTTTTCTATTATTTCATTAATAATTTTGTGGATGTGTTTATTGATAAAAAAATTTTATATTATAAACGAAAACATGAACATTAAAGGATCCTAATGATTTTTTAGAAATTATAAAATAAAAAAAACTATTATTTAAATTTATTAAGCCTAAATCTCTATTAGAATAAAATTATTTCTATGTACAAATTGCTCTTAAATATGGCATGACTAATTACCTTGATAAAAGAATTTTTTTTCTTGAAAAACCAAGACCCAAAAATATCACGGAGATTCATATTTTTCTTGGATTATTATGTTACTACCATAAGTTTTTGGAAAACATTTCTCTATTTTCTAGACCACTAATTATGGTAACATGAAATGGAGTTAAATTTATTTAGACTAATGACTTTTATGATTGTTTTTTGGGAATAAATTTTTTTGGTGATTTCTATTATTTTCACCATCATTACAAAAATCGAAAATGTATTATATACAGTTATATTTATTGAATGTTCATAGTTGTGTAATAATTTTTTATTATGAGGTAATTTTTTATTCATCAGTTTATTTGAAGCTTCATGTGTTAAATTAATCTATGAATGATCTAGAATTAGATGGTATTTTATCCTCTTTGAAATTTAAGAGGAATCATTTGAATGTAATAATTTCTGAAATATATATTAATCACAAAAGTTGATGTATAATTCAATGAAAATAAATTAAAAATATAATAATGATTTTTAATGGAGCATATCAATAATTATAATTGGACAATTCATTAACATCCTATAAAATAACCCAAATAGACAATTCATTGAGTTGAAAAATATTTCTACATTAACCCCGATAAATTTGGAACATGAAAATTTTGTTAATTATTTTTTACTTTTTAACATAGACATTGTGGTTAGGTATTCTTTTATTTGGTTTCAGGTTTTATTGTATTCAAATTTTCTAGAAATAATTCCAAAATCTCAGAAGGAGGATGATTATTTTTTATAAAAGGTTGAATCTATGGTGAAACATATTTTTATTGATTTTAATAACGATGAATAATGTGTTTTATTAGTTGGGAAATTATTATTATTAACTTTTGATTCATAGTTGATGAAAGAGTTGTTGAGTGAAGCTCATAGTTATCCATTTTCAATTCATATGGGAAATACTAATATGTAAAGATACCTTCAAGAATATTAAGAGTTTAAATAAATAACCAGTTATATTGGTGACTTTAACATCAAGGTTTTTTCCTATCAAAATGTAAGAATAGAATGAAAATTACTAAATTGAATGATTCAACCATTTACTATTGCATATTTTAAAAAGGAAAATATTTCAATGGATTTCATGGAAGGATTAACAATGACTTCTTGATGTATTAATGTGATTTGATTTATTATTTATCGATTAACTAAAAACTCACATTGAATTCAATTTTTAGATATTATGTGATTTGATGAGCTTTATCAACTATACCTTAATGAGATATTATGGCTAAATGGAGTTCCTCTCTCCATTGAATTATACTAATATCCCAATTTTACATCTAATTTAACAAAAGGACATAAAAAATATTAGGGTTGTGAATATAATTTCAATTCAACTATTCATCCACAAACTAATGTTTAGTATGAGAAAGAAATTCAGAACATGGAAGATATTATTATTTGTTATTTAATTGAATATAAGGGATTTTGGAATAAACATCATTCTTTGGTTGAGTTTTCTTATAAAATTAGATTTCCTTATAGTATATAGATAGAACCATTTGAGGCATTATATTTAATGAGGTGTTAGAAACTAGCTTCTTAAGATAAATTAGGAGAAAGGAAGTTGACGAGAAAAGAGTTTTTAGATGAAATTACAGAGAAGGTACATTGTATTTACCAATATATGAGTATTTCATAGACAAAGTTGAAAATATATTCATATAATCAGCCTTTTTAGGTAACCGATCATATATTTCAAAAACTATCTCCATGGAAAAGTGTTATGCATTTTGGTATAAAGATACATCTATTTTAAAATTTTATCAGACAATATGAAATCTTAGAGAATGTTGGATCAATTCTTTATGGATTGGATTTTCATCCAAGTTTATCACATGTACAAAATGTTTTTATGTCTTGATATTTAAGAAATATGTTCTAGACCCCTGTCATGTTTTGATCTCAGAAGTAATTTATTTGGAAGATAAAATTTATTACAAGGAAACCCTATTCATATATAGACAATATATTTCATGTGTTGCGGTATATGGTGATTCACCATTTTAAAATTACGTGGAGAATCTATATGGTTGATGAGGGAAAATCAGAATCTGAAATTTTTATGAGGGTAAAGTATCACAAGTTTTTCAATAAGTGAATACAATTACGAGGATATAATTTCCAATTGGGGGGAATAATTTAATAACCTAGGAAATGATTGAAAAAATAATTTTCATATTTATTAATATGATTTTCATAGTTATATTTTCTATAAAAATACTATCTATTTTTATCAAATCAAAAAGGAAATAGTTTTATTTAAACACTTATCTTATATTGTGTTTTTTAATTTAATAATATCTAGATTTAAGAATTTGAATTTAAAAAATTATTTTCATTTTTTAAATAATCATATTAAAATTTACGTAGGTAAATGTTATAATTTTTTGGGAAATAACTTATTTTTAAGGGAATCGTAAAGAATTATGTTTTTTTTGTAAACGAGTCCTTTTATTAAATAATATAAGAAATTAAAAATAATAGTTGTGTTTTGAATATGATTTAATGTAACATAAGTATAAATTTTTTGTATTTTAACAACTTAATTTTTTTTAATCAACATTATATTGTATTTTTTAATAAGATAGTTTTTTGGTGTAAAACCAATATTTTCTAAAAACTTGTTTTAAAGTGTATAATGTTCTTCCATTTTAATTAGTTAAAATTTTCCATTTTGATGAATTTTATAAATTTAATTTATATATATAATATATCAATAAATATTAATTTATATTCATATAATTATTACTATTTTTCAAAGAGTTAATATAAAATCATTTAATAATTAAGAAATAAACTTCTTGAAAACCCGTTTTTTATCTTGTTTCAAGTTTTTTTAAATAAAAAATTACAAATTTTTTGAATTGAATTTGATAAAATGGATTTAATATTTGGAATAATAAAACTTTTTTTATCTAAAATTATCAATATAATTTTTTATCATATTTAATAGTGAAAATAGTAAAATATAATTATCATGGTTATGGTAAAAATTGATTTAATGAGGGTTAAAATAAAATTAAAAGAGATAAAATAAACTAAAAAAGGTTTAAATTCTTTTTTTGGTCATATATCATCCTTATAATGTCTAATTAACAATAAATTACCATTTTTAGACTTTTAGGAATGCGAAAAATGTGGGTATAACTTTTCATTATAAAAAATTACAATTATTCTACTCAGTTAACTTATGAATGGCCACCCACTATCATACCCTCTTCATATAATCCAATTAAATTGGATCCTCCAAAAACTATTCAAATATCATCCATAATTCCATAACTATGCCCTTGAACCTTATTTTTATTATAAAATCATCCTAATAAGGATTTTTATTCTTACGTAAAGAGGTTTCTTGAAGAATGGTTATCATTCATTACTGATCATCTCTATTTTAATTATTCTTTCACCTCCATGAAATATTCTAAAATTATTATTATATAAAAAAACTAGTATATCCAATATAATTAGGTAATATTATGTTAATTTAATTCCTTATATCCATATCCTCTCTTATCAATTGGGATATTAAACCATCATTATTGTGTATGATCAATTACAACCACATGAACCAACATCATTAATTTTCCTTCATCGCATATCACGTCATGTGGTAATGATGGATTTAATGTGTATATATATATATATATTATATTTTAATGATCATTATACTTATTTATTTATTTTTTCACTTATTACTTCTAAATTTACATTACATGGGGGATACGTTAATGTTGGACTTGAGTACGGTGGACTACTACTTCAAGAAGTGATATGATTTATTATCACAAATGTTATAAAGTCAATGTAAAAATGATAATTTTAACACTAATTAAGTCATTGGATATAAAATAAATTAATATTATATTCATGACATATTTATAAATATGAAAAGTTATTATATCATTTTATTTGTTAAACTGAAAAATCATAATGCCTTTTGTGTATGTGTGAACCACCACCATAATAAAGATATTTAAAACTTTTTTTGCATCGTCACATCACAAGAACGATGTATAAAATTATATTAATTAAAATAATATGGGATTGGTGATATTATTATCATTTTTAAGGACAAAATATTCATCACTTTTTTTCGGAAATGTTCAGTGAAAAATGAAAACGTTACTCATGCGTTGGTATGACATACTGTATCCGTGATCCTAGAGAAGTTCATTTTCAAAACAATAATTCATGATTTTTTCATAAGAAAATTTTATAAATAAAAATTATTCCATTATTATTGTTATGTATGTTGTTAAATAATGATTTCTTAGACCACTTTTAATCCTACTGAAGTCATTTTGACATATAAGAAAATATAAATGGAAAATATAACATAAACATAACTTATTAAGTAATAATATATGACATGGTAATAAGGAAAATAAAAGGGAAAATAAACATGAAAATATTTACTAAAAATTAAAATAATATAAATATGTTTATTATTCTAGAAGATAATGAATGAACAAGACACATTGAACTCAATGTAAGGGTCTTCATCTCAAGTTCTTTTTATTGAGGCATATTTTTATTTTGTGAACCTATATTAATTTACGAGTTGTATATACGCCCCTTTGTTGTTTTGTATCCTGTATTTATCTATTATCATGTTATTTATATTTTATGTTTAATTTTATTCTTTAATGAGTCTTATGATTAAAATACATCCAATGTTATAAGGGTATTTTCCCTAAAAAATATTATTTATTGTTTTTCCTTCTATCTCCCTTTATCATCCAAGTCCATGTTTTTAAAATAATTATTTATGGGCATGATAATATTATAAACGAAATTTTTATCATTCATTCAATATTTAAGAAAAAATTTCTTAATTTTTACTTCATGGTTGAATTTATTTACAAATGATAAAATAATGTTTCATTGTTAATGCATATGGTGAAAAAGTCTTTTTCTACCACTACAACCATTATTTGAAGCCTTTATTACATTTGATGGTTTCATGTTTTCTTTAATGAAAAATACTCCTTCCCATTTACTTTGTATTAGGTATTAAAATTGGATTTTAAAAGAAGTGGTATTTTGGTATTAAAAATGAGATTTTAATAGAAATTTTTATTTTTATATGAGAATGTGATTTTCATGTGAGTATAAATTACTTATTCAAATTATTTATTATGAAAATTTGAAAGCATATTTTTTATTCATATTTTATTTATTTGATATTATATAATATTGGTGTGCGAAAATAGACATGGGTTATCCTAATATATCTTACACTATGTGTGTTCATAGATAATACTCTAATGCATTGAGTAAGGATTATATATTCTAAGAAACTTATATCAGCATTTAGTCATATGCTTATTCCAATATGTAAGGGTTTTATAAGGGTTCTATAATGGTTCTATGAGAAGATGTCCTAAGGCACCTACATGAATTTTTAATAATTTCTAAAGAGTTTTCATAGAAATCATATTATTTAAAATGGAATGATAATGATATTTTTTAATGTAAAAATAAAACCATGTGATTGAAAAAATTAAATTTTTATGAAAATGTTTTTATGGGTATCCTTATTTTAAACTTGACTCACATACTTTTATTATGTAACTTAATGGTTTTTTATATTAATTCCACATTGTAAAAAAAATTATAGGGTTTAAGGATGAATAATTTTATGCAAGATGTAATGTTGAATGCCGTGATGATTTTTCATGAAAATAAATCATTATTTATTTTAATGGAATTATAATATGAGAAAAATGATTAATAATTGGAAGTTTACAGTTTTTAATTTATGTTTTTTGTTATGAATGAGTTATGAAATCATTATATAAAACATTAAACATGAAAATATACTAAAATGTTAGATGATGAATTATTGAATTTAATCTCAAGATTATTTAATGTTCAAGGATTGGTATTTATAATGATTTATTAATTACTGAAGCCATATAATTAATCAATTAATGAATCATAAGGTCTATAAAAAAATTAAATCACATTTTTTCTATCATTGAATATTTATATATAGAAAAAGTTTTAGAAAATTTTATCTAATATATTAAAATAATATCTATAACCCAAAAAGTAACAACAAAAGTACAATTTAATCCATTCTATAAATAATTAAAGACAAGAATCCTCTAAAATATGTCTCACCTAATTAAAACCCTAAAATTTGAATGATATGATTAAACATTTATCCTAATACAAATTAAATGTACATCATAATTTCAAATAACAAATACGTAAATAACTTGTCCATTATTTCTCCTAAAATATTCTAATCACATAACATGACAATAAATCCTCATTGAAATCAAATACTATATAATATATTCCATAAATCCTAAAATACAATAAACAATATCAAATATGACCCAAATGACCTTTTCCATAAAATCAGAAACCAATTTAACCATTAACAATAATATCCCATTTATATTAGTAATTCCAATTATTTATTTAGCCTATATAAACATTATTATATAAAAATTAGGAACATATTTAGGGTTATCATTCCCCCAATCATGTATTCTCTAAAAATATCACCATATAACTAAATAATCTTTTCATACTATTAGTAACATAAAATATATGTTCTCAAATCCTTAATGAAAATATTTTGTGGAAGAATCCTTCACTGTTTCAATATTCTTATAACTAAAATATCCTTGGTAAAACAAAATTCTCAAATCCACATTCATTATCTCTTTAATCCTTTCACTTCATAAGTTGACATAGAAAATATATTTTTATGATATATGAGTTGAGAATTGTATTTGGGAATATATATATATATATATATATATTTTACCATGTTCAAAAACATATTAAATTGAAATATAAATGGTAAATTTAGGTGAAAATATTATTCCTCTATCAAACTCTTAATTTATTATTATCAATTACATGTTTTATGTCCTTATTTTCAAAACCCAAAAAATATTATCATTCCTATAATACATTTACATAAGTATTTCTTCCCACATACATGACATGTTGGAAACATAATACTCTTTTCAAAATAGTTTTTTTAAAAAATCCATTTTTTATTTCATATGTGTTTGGAATATCACATGTGTCTACATTGTGAATCATAAAATGATAGAGATTACTAATCATAATCACAAATTTTCACATTTTATATGATAATTCATTGGTTTACTCATGTGGATAATCATTCCATTTTTTTTTCAAATTTAGTGTTAAAAACTACACCGCGTTTAGTCCGTTTAATAAATCCAAAAAGCTTTTTGTTAGAAAAAATATTCATTGTGTGAAATCACAAAAAATCATTCATATGATGTATAGAATAAGGCACCATATTATTAATCCATGGAACCATTGATTTATCATTTGTTAACCATAGTCATTATCAAAATATTAGTATTTTATCCTATAATAAGGATTATCCCTATGGGTTTTACACAATATCTCTAATCCTATTCTCTATAGATTAATTAAACCCATCTCTAATACCAACTAATGCAGCCTAAGATTAACAAACATAATTATTACATTTTTAGGAGAATATTAATTATTTAATAATATTATCAATACATGAACTATAATTATTATTTTTACCTAGAGACTAGATATAAATCATATTATTTCATTAAATAACATTTACATTTCCCACAAAGATCACTTTTTAGGTATACCGTCGTTAAAACCTTTCTGCTTAACATGTGAAATGAAAAACATAGAAAAATTAGAGACCATAATCTTAGTAAGGTAAATAATTATAGATATATATCAATGGGAATATTATATGCATAATAGTATGAGTTCATGATAATAAATAATAAATTTCATAACAAATATATCATAGAACATAATCATAAGTCACAACAAAAAACATCATCACCGAAAAATAATATAATAAAAAGGTTGAAGAATCATGCATAATATATCATGGTCCATGAGTTAATAAAGTATACATCATATTTCAAAAAACATATAATTATTACTTTTTTAACATGTACAAACTGAAACGAGATCACTCTTATATTTAAGGATAATATGTCAGGCCATCACATCAAATTATGTACATAAAAAAAGGTCCATGCTTAATTTAATGGAACTGAAAACTAGGTCCCTGCCTAATGTTATGTACATAAAAACCGAGTCCATGCATAATCCTTTAGAAATAAAAACCTGATCTACGTATAATCTTATAGACATAAAAACAATTTCAATGAATAATGTAATAGACATGAAAATGAGGTTCATAAAAAACAATTGTGAACTTAATATATGGTTCATGCATAAAATATTAATCTCACAAGTTATCCAAATATCCCAAGTTATTATGGGTTTATAAAATAATGACCCATATAATAATTTTATTAACTCATATATACACCAAAATATCAGGATAAAATTTACCAATTCATTATAACATCAATCATTTAAAAGAAAATGGGTTCATAAACATCTCATCATCCTAAAAATAAACCATATAGATAAATAATAATTTTTAAATCATAGATTAATATCTCCATTGATGTATTAGTAGTATCAAATAATGATTTAATATATAAAAATTCACTTAAAATACATCTTTAAATATTTCTAGAGTGAAATACCCATTGAATTTTCAATCTACTAACTTAAAATCTAAAAAATTTATAAAAAAATATTATAAAAAATATCATTTTTAAACATATCCTTTTAAAATTATAAATTAATTTTATGATCATCTATTATTCAAGATAATATGATAAATCATTCATTTCATTTACATTAAAACCAATATTCTGTTTAAATTTTTAAAAAAAAGAAAAAATACGTCATTCAAAAAATAGGAAAACTATTACCATTAAATATTTTTAAAAAATTAAAAATTGTGTTAAAATATAATAAAAAATCAAAATATATTAGTAAAAAGACCTCACTAATATGTTTTTTACCTTTATAAATTGAATAATCATTATATAATAAAATAAATTTTTTAAACATTCTTAAAGAGACCCTCCTTTAACTTATAAAAAGCCCTCACTTATTTCCCATTCCTCACAATTTTAAAGCCCCTTGTCTCATCTAAACTCTGCCAAATTAAGCTCCTTATATCCCTTTAATCCTCATATATTCCTTCCCCTAGGATGAAGGAAATTCAAGTAAACATTTTGGTTCAAACCAAAAGGAGATACCCGATTTTAAAGAAACGTCTTCTGTTAAGTTATTTTGTTTTATTTTAGTTCTCTAACCCCATAAAATCTTTTTATTCATTTATTTTATAAAAAAACATGTATTATAAATAAAATAGGTTGTTTTAATGTGAATTATTCGTAATACACTTATATAAACCTCCATATAATTGGTAAAGAACATACTATTTCTATGGATGATGAACTACTGCTTCCTGAAATGATGATTGTTCAATCTTCTCCTACCACCTCTCATAATGGCCATTATGATGGTACTGTATTTATATATGATATATATTATTTTTATTTTTTCTATATTCTTCTATAAATTTTATTTACAAACATACCTTTATGCTTTCCAATATGTGTAAATATGATAATTTTATTTGAGGAAGTGCGGACTACTGCCCTCTCAAGGTGATTTGATTTGTTCATGACATACGTGGAAAGTATAAACGATAGAGTTAGTAAAATTATGTAACATATATATCATATGATATTATACTGTAATTATAATATACCTATGTGTCATTAAGTTTTCATTCCATTAAATATGAAATTGAAATGAAAGTAGCGTTCATGCGTACATATGGCTTACCGTCTCCATGAACAGTGCATTTCATTTCTTATATCCAAATGTTATTTACAATTATAAATACATATATATACTGGATATATATGATATATATGATATTTAATCATTAATATATTTCTAGAGATAATGGAATTTTTTCCACATGGACAATTTATAATTATAACAAGTTCATCTTTAGCTCAAGTTCCGAACATTGAAAAAATGTCTGATATGAACTCAAATAATTTACTATTTTTTTATAACAAGGTAATAATTTATATAAAATGAATAATAAACTAAAATATGTTTCTTAAACATGTAAAAATTAAACTTGGTATATTATTCAAGATATTAAATAATGATCTAGTCATGTTGGACACGAGGTAAGGGGTTTCTTATCTCACTTTTAATTCCGTGAGATTTCCATTGTTCACCACTTATTTATTGCATGTGGTGTATTTCTCATAGAAATTTGATATATATTATCTTTATTATATTTATATTCAGGTTATATAATGATTCATTTGGTGGTTTTTAACATTTTTCCATACGACTTGATTGAATACAACGTGGTAAGGTGTTTTCATCTCACTTTTTATTCTCATGAGATTCATGCTATATTTGCCACTATTTCCTTTTATGTGGTTTATATACTACCTATGATTATATTAATTGTAAAATATAATTTAATTTATGTGTATTTACATATTCATTGTATGAACCTTATTTAATGTGGTGTATGTTTCGTAAGTTACCAAATCGGTAAGGGAACCTTTCAAACTCCTCTTTAAAAAAAAAATTATTTTCATGAAGTCTTTTAATTTACATATTATTATGTTGGGATATGTTCATAAATATCCTTATTAATGTAAATTTTAAGTCCATGTGATGAGATACCCTTTTCTCTCTCATCAACTCATTTTCTGAATTTTAATGTGACGGAGTTAGGCTGTCGAATTTCTGTAAGGGAACTTCTTAGCCAAATATCAACTCTTTTGGTTAAACTTATACTTCTTGATTATGTCATGCTATAAATATGTGTGAATTAACTCTGACTATTTTACACTTAATATCTAATTATATTGGGTGAATTATTATTTGTCACACATAATTATGTCATTGATTTTTCCATAATCGAAGGATATGATCTTTGCAAGGGACTTTGTCTCAGTTTACATTTCATTGAAACTTATTTGTTATTATACACCAATTAACTTTTATATGGTATATATACTACACTTTGATGTATTATATCATAAATCTCTCTATTCTCATGATATTATAAGCTTTTATTAACGTTATTCCTTAATTATTTGTATTCAAACACCTCTCATTTAGTTAGTAACTCTTTAACAAAAATATCGTTTTAAATGTTTTAAAAGATTTATTCTTCTAAATCATTCTCATTAATGTACATGTTTCATAAATGGTTTTAAGGATTTATTTATATAGACATTAATGTTTTGAAATGTTAATTCCTTTAAAAGATTCAATGTGGTATGGGACACTTTGATTCAAAAATCTCTTTATTAAATAAACGGTTTTGAAAATGGTTTGATAAAGCATTGATTATGATAATATCTTGAAATGGTAAATTGTTATTACAATTAAGAAATGTTATCTTTTCCATTATTATAGTTTTATGTGTTATGAAAATGTTATGGTTCTTTGGCATTGTTTATGTATACAGGTGGTTTTGTGATAAACCTACGGTGGGTGAGCCTAAGATAGCTCTCCAATTCATTGGGTAATGTGACAGAGGTAAACACGATTGTTTATCCTAAGTGATTTAGGGAATATACTATGATGGGTATTCCAAATGTAACTCCCTACATAGCTGTGAAATATAAAATGTATGTTTGATATGGATTCCATAATTTACATTTATGATTTATGATTTATGTGTGTCATTCATAAATATTATGAGTTCATGAGGTATGTTATGATTGAAAATTATGGTTTAACTGATTTGTATTTATTGATGGGATAATGTTTTCTTTCCTTATTTTATAACCTTTATTGAGCTTTGAATAATCATCCCAAGTATTTGAAATGTTTTACATGTGAATTAAAGATGAATAGGGTCAAGGATGTGATCATGGAAAAATCATGCTACCTAAAACATGGAACAAGAAATGTTTCATTTTAATAGTTTTTATTTTATGAAAAAAATAGAACTAAGTAGTAGAGTATACGTATAATTTTTATGTTGGTATGTAATTGTTACGGCCTAATTCTCTAAACCTCTAAACCTGAAAAGATCCTCATTGTGAATTATTCATTTAATTCATGATTATGTAATGTTTTCTGGCTATGTCCTTAAAATCCTAGTACCTCAACTTAAATAATACACAATGATTACCAATAATAATGTACTAAAAATCTCCAAGGTTGATCAAAATATTATATTATTCAGTGACTTGGTTCAGGATTATAGATCAGTCCCTAGAAGTTAGTTTGAGCTATTTTTGGGCTCTAATGATTTCCCAAAATCATAACGAAATTGCGCGAGGAAGTCTATCTGTAATATGGTATAAAATACCATTAATAATATATATAGGAAATTACATATTCCCTATCATATATTCAATATCCTATGATACAAGGGATATAATTAACCAAACATCTTCACTACCATGATGTACATTATTCATGAGCATTATTAGAGTAGGGTAACCCAAAAAATCCTTAAACAGGAAGAATAAATTACACATTGAACAAACCTAAGAGTAATAATAATTTAATAAATCTCCCCATATTTGAAATTCATGACATTGAAATTTTTTTATGATGAGTTAATCCAAGTTGAACACCATAATTGAGAACTAAGTGAACCCAAATAATGAATTGCAGAGAACCCGAGTCTTCATGAAGATTATGAAAGTGGGTAGGTATAAATAAATGATACTATGGAGATAAATAACCTTTTTATGGAAGGTAATTATATAGAGATGGTAACAAATAAGTGGAATAATCATGAAAACCTAATGTTAATAGATAAACTTTAATCCTTGGTATAACCTATCCTATAATGAACAATCCTTTTTATAAACAAAATATGGGATATAATTTGTTCAGGTTTCTCATCTTTTTAATAAATTACTTGACTTTTTATCTTAAATCATTGTTTGTTACTTTATTTCTCAAATTGAATCAGCTATTAGTTTGTTTATATGTGTTAAGATTTTAAAGGATAATATTATGATAACTTAATCCATTTGAATATTTTATGGTAATCCAATTGTTATATTTTAATTTTGATATTCTCATTCCTATGTTGAATTATGGATCAATCAATATCTTTTGGAAATTTTCCCTAAGACAGATATAGGTGTCCTGGTTATTAGAGAATATATAAAGTCACTATATGTGGGGTGATATTTTCAGATAAAGGACATTGGAATGTTGTTTTATCATGATAATATAATGTTATACTGCTATAGGCAGTCCAAATATCAGGTAACATGCACCATTACCATAATATAAGGTTATATACCTCAAATATTGTATATGGTTTAATCTTAAATGGGTGGCCTAAGGTGGGTATATTTTTACTGGATACAATTATATATATACAATCATAATAATATTTAGTTAGTCAACTAATATATGATTGAGATGACTAATTCATAATAATGAAAAAATATAATGGGAAATTTGGATGGATGAATCCAATGAACAAAAGGTCTTGAGTACTCCAAAATTACACCTCCATGCCATTTTTTCAGGTATCTAAAGCAATATTTGAGGAGGATCGGGATGGTCCAATTTTTTAAATTATTGGGGGACCTAGATGGCATGTATTAAATTTTGATAGCTCTATTTGGATGGTGGTACATGAATTTTTTTTCTTTATAACATTAATTCATTATGATTCCATATATTTGGAAGCATAGTAGGCCATAATTTATTCATTGCACGTGTTACCCTTTTGGGGTTCTAAGAAATCCAATTATGTTACTTTTAATCTATTTTAAAAAAACATTATTATTCAATAGTTTTTCACGGTGAATTCCATGAAAGTGTGGTGATGACTTATTCTTAAGTATCCCTTTGATTATTTCCATGGTGAGTATCGTGACCCTTTAATTGGTAATTTTGTGGTTTTAAAATTTGTACCATTTAAGGTGGTGTTTATGGTTGGATAACAATGACTAAGTTATGAGGCAGTCAAATTATTATCTAGGTAGGGATAAACTATTAGTGAATAACTTCATAATAACACTTATTTTGTTAAACTCATATAAATGTTAATTCATTTTAGGGCCATGATTATTATATAATAATATTTTGTGATTTATGGTCATGTTATGTTGATAATAATAATGTAATATTATAATGTTTTGATCTTTATGTGATAATTTTTATGATGTACAGATGTGTAACGTTGATGATATTTTAATCTAAATGAATTATTATACTATTGGAAGTGAAAATATTAACTTATTGGATTTGAATAAGGGAATGATAGGATAAAACAAGTATATTGAGGATAATTATTTACCAAATTATAATAATGAGTATCATTGAAATTTTATTAGGGTATATATGGTTAGTGGTCCTTCCCTAAGGGTGAAATATTCCTTTTCTTGGTATTGTTAAATATTTTGGTATATTTATCATAACTGTGATAATGTTTTTCTTACAACCAAATGTGCTCAATATCGATTATAACACACCAATATATTACAATATATTTATTTTATACCAATTTTTTTCTTTATTTCATTACACTCATCAACATGCAAGATTTTTCTACACATAACATTGATTTATCTTGTGGTACATGCATAACTGAGTTTTAACACCTTTTAATGGAACACCTAGTATAAAACAAAATGTCGAAAATGTCAAAAATTTTAATTTTTTAAAATAAAAATTCTCTTTTGTTTTCAAATGTCAAAATTCTCTTCGGGGGAATACTTTTTATTTTTATGAGAAGAATCATTTCTTGACGAATAGTTTAAAATACTACATTTTAGTTGAAATCTACCTTTTTGTCTAAATAATTGTTAATGTTAAATTATATTTTAAATTTGTTTTAAATTAACATTATGTAAATTATATATCCATTAAAACATTTAATTTTATTTCAAAATTTTTTATATTTAATATCGATACTATCACTTTATGAAATTTTTAGAAATTTCACATTCAATGCTTTCTTTCTCACCATGCCTGCAGGAATATAATTTAACAAAAAAATTTCACTTAAGTGTATGGAATTTGAAAAAACATAAATAAATGGTGATAATAAGTATAATATTTATATTATAATATACCAAAATATATTTTGACCTAAAATATTTCTGAAAGTAGTTAAATTTAATTACAATGATTGTGGTCAAATTCAGCTTAATAAGGGACTAAACCATAAACATATGGTAAAAAATAACCTCAAAAATTGTTCAAATGACATTGTATGCCCATATTTATAAAATAACTTCTATTGGTTATAATATTATGAATTAGTGGGGAACATTTACTTAAATGTGTCATGTATAATATGTTATGTAAGGAAAAAGAATAAAAGGAACCTTCTTTTTCTTTATCAATTACAAATCGTTAGGCTTTTGAAGAAGCTACATTGTTTTGGTTATAAACATTATTATCAAAGATAAATTATTTTTTTGATTATAATTTAAATATATATTTTTTAGAGATGATATATTTACATTAAACATTTAAATAAATCTAACACATTGATTAAATAGTTAATAATAAAATAAGATAATTGACGATAAAAACATTAAAAGTAAAGTAAAATAAATGCATTATTGTGTTGCATTATTTTTGTAGGTAATTATATTATGTTAAAAATATTTTAACTTAATATATTGGAGTTCAAAAATGTTTTTATTTTTTAAAATTAAATTTTAAAAAATAAAGATAAAATTGAAATCAATGTTACTTTACAATAAATGATAATTTATTAAAATATTTAAAATTAATAGGAAAAATATTTTCATACAAGTGAATTTTAAGTGTCAAAAAATATAAAATATGGTCAATTAATTAATTAATTAACTTTTTATAATTAATATATTAAAAAATGGATAGTAAAATCATTTTAGCACAGTCCATGTTAAAGTAGTGTTTTTTCACGTTACATGCGCTTGTTTTAAAATTAATTCCTAGCACACAAAGAATTTATATTTTGAAAATTAGATATGAAATTTAGAATTATGTTTTTATATATTTTATAATAAATCTAACTTTAATTTATTTTTAATGGTAAAATTACATACGTTATAATATTAGATACCTTAAAAAAACCCAAATGATAAAATTGGGAAAACAAATATGTTAAGGAACAAAATTACAAAAAATGCATTTATATTTTCTATTAGATATTTTTATCAACCATAAGTTCTATTTCATATATTTTTTGTCCATTTTTTAAGCACATGTGGTTAGGGAAAATTCACAATATTTTCTATCATTTCGAATATAAAAGAATGCCACTCCGCATCCATTATAAAAATGAATTCACTCTGCCCCTTCCTCTAACCACTCAAGACAATTAATATTCTCCAAAATCTTCCCAAATAGTCTACCACCCCTCAACATAGAATCATCACCTTGGGAAGAAAAACGAATATGTTTGGTGAAAACCAAAAGGAGTCACCTGAAAATAGGTAACATTATTCAATTTGTATTTATGTATTATTTGTTTATATACCTCTTAATTTATTATTATTTAAAAATTATATAATGCTATGAGTATAATAAATAGACTGAAATGTTTTTATGTTTAGGTTTAAACTTACACCAACACACAATTCCGTCAAATGGGTAACAAACTTATCATTTGTGTATGGCGAACTACTTCATCGAGAAACGATGTCACTCACATTTCCTTTACCTCCTCTCATGGTTGGAAATTATGATTGAAAAACTATTTTTAAATTAGATTCAAGATATTTTTATTTTATTAATACTTTTGGAATTTTTATGTAACACATAACATTATGTTATTCAGCTTGTTTAAATACGATAATATCATTAATGGTCATGTGGTGTAATGCCCCGACCCGAGTTACCCAGAGCTGGTGCATTATTTTAATACATTGGCATGATTACAAGCAATCAATTCCCAAATTAACGATCAGTTTAGCAGTCTTGGAAAATAGATTACATACATGAATGTTACATTACACTTTAAGACACACAAAACAACATAAATACTCCTTTATGAACGCCATTGTTCCCTTGGCATAACCCTGCATATGAATCACAATAAAATTCTTGGAATCTTGGGAAAAATAAAACAGAGAAAGGGGTGAGCTCACACTCTCTGTAAGTGTAAGAAATATAGTGGAAACTTTCATAAATATTCATAAACATTTAAGGCAATGTATAACTAAAACAAAAGTCTTTTAAACATGAACTTCAACATAATATGTCAAAAAGAAATGGAAATAATTCCATTTAATTATTAACATGGATATTCTACTAGTCGAATAATCACATGCGATATCACTAACCACTTTCATAATGATAGAATTCATAATTATATACTATCATAACCACATAGTCAAGGCCTTGTGCCAAGACTACAACTAAGATTTTGTCAAGGCCTTTTTCCAAGACACTTGTTTTTCTCATGAGACCTACCGATGCATCGAGGAGCCATAGAGGGATCCACCGGTCACTTACTAAGTCCAATTCATTCCTTATATGAACATTTTTAAACATAACATAAACATTCATATTAAATCTAGCATACAAAATATCAATACTTTACCCATAAACCATGAATGGTATAAAAATAACACATCCACAGTCAAACATATCATAAAACCTTCAATACAAAATGGATGATTTGTATCATAATAAATGAACTTCATAACATGTTTAAAATCCATTAAAGGATTTTGACATATATGAAAATGATTTAAAAAACTCTTTGAGAGAAAAATCCATTTTTCATGAAAACATTTAAAAGTAACACTATTTTTCATGAAACCATTTAAAATAGATTTTTTAATAAAAGTGTCCCATACCACTTTGAAACATTTAAAAGGAATTTTCATTTAAAAACATCAATGTCCATATAAATAAATCCTTAAAACCATTTTTAAAACATGGACATTAATGTGAAAGATTTATTATAATAAATCTTTAAAACATTTTAAAATTTTATTTTAGATAGAGTTACTAACAAAAAGAGAGACACTTGAATACAAAAAATTGAGGTAAAAAAACTTTTTAATATCATTAGAATAAAGGGATTCATGATATATTATGTCAAAGTACATTATATAAACCACATAAAAGTGATTTTGTGTATAACAACAAAGGAGTCTAAATAGAATGTAAATTGAGATAAAATATCTCATAAAGGTCGTATCCTTAGGTTAAGGATAAATCAATGATATAATTATGTGTGAAAAATATAAATAAACTCAATATTATTATATATTCAGTGTAAAACAATCAAAGGACATTCACACATATTCTTGTAAAAACAACACCAATGAATTGGATGTTTAACTCAACAAATGGAGGTTGAGTAAAAATTACTCTTGTCAAGTTCATACCGATGACTTGAGAATTTATCAATGGAGTGATTATGTGTATCAAAAGTATAGCGACATAAAGGGGAGTGGAAATTATGACACAATCAAATGAATAGTGATTCCACATATAATCTTGGAGTAAAATAATCAATGAAGTATTCGTAAAGCTGAATGAGTGGAAATTGAAATTTCAAATTCCCTTATCGATTTGGTAACATACGAAACATACACCCATGAAATAAGGATCATACAATAATGATTTAGATATCCAAAAAATTAAATCATATTACACAATTAATACAATCATGGGCAGTACACACACCACATGCAATAAATAAGTGGTGAACAATGGAAATCTCACGGAATTAAAAGTGATACAAGAAACCCCTTACATTGTACTTTTTCCCTGGTCGAGGGTAGGTTATCCTCTTGTAAAATGTTTAAATAATTTTTATTTAATTATAAAAGAATCATATACATTAATATGATATCATATATGATCTTTTAAAATTTAATTGTTAATAATATCTTAGTATTATCATCGTTTCTGGTGTTAACTTACCCGTTTTCTTTTATATGTTTTCTTACATAAGTTGTGTTTGTTATGGATAGGATGTATCTTATTATTATAAAGAATTATATTAAGTCCTTAAAAATTATTTTTAATAACAAAATGAGAATTATACTTGTATAGATATGATGGGGAAGAAATCTCATCGCGTTCGTGGAGACGGTAGTCCGTACGTACGCACGAGCGATAATATCATTCTTTTGATATTAAAATCATATATAATTGGATTTTATATCATATATAAAGAATCATAATCATGTTTCATGTACTATTTACATGAATTACATATCATTATTAAACAAATATAAATAATAATGTTTTGAATAACAATTACACCACGATGTGGAGACGGTAAGCCGTACGTATGCACGTATGGTGACATGTCATTTAAAAGATGGATAGAATATTGAATATGGTTGTACCATATTTATTATAACATCATAAAATATATAAGATACTGGATTTACTATTTTAGAGTGGAAATAACAAATAAAGAAGAAGTTGAAGAAGAAAGGAACTTGAAAGAGGGTTGTGAAAACGTTACCTCATCTTCGGGTTCTTCCTTTTGATTTGATAAAAAGGGATCCTTAGGTTGGCTTTCTGATCAAAATAAGGCCTCTAGATTAAATTGAGGGAAGTTGGGAGGATATTTGGTCAGATGTTGGTCGATCCAAAAGGCTTGAGAGGTGTGAGGAATTGGTTATAGGTGGTTTCCTTTTATAAGGGGGAGGAGGGGCTCTTTAGGAAAAAAGTAAAGTATTAATTTATAATAAATTCATATTCGGTTTATAATGGGTAAAATGTGTATTATTAAATGTGTAAGGTGGGGATGGGTCTAAAACCACCCAAAAAATAGATGTTATACAGGTTTGTGTCACTATAGTAACCTTATCTTTTAGATTTAACTCTTAGTTATATAGTTTGACATTTACAATATATCTTTTTATTTTTATATTATATAGTAAAAAAACTTACTTTATACTTCTAAGATAACCCCAAGTGGTCCATTAATTACGAACCTATAATTATATAAGTCCTTTGGATGAACCTTATATTTTTATGAATATAATATCAATTAATAATATAATATTTTTTTTAAAACTGTTTTATGTCAATTTTGACACTATTGGGTATTTTGTTTTTGATAAATTTATAACAACATTATTAATTCGAATAAATTTTATATAACCAATAATAATATGTGATATTGACCTATAAAATTATTTTAATGCATAAAAAGTCTCAAATTACATTTATTTGGATATTTATAATATAAATTAATTTAATATTTCATTAATTCTGTAATTACTGTATCACAATTGTGTTATACATAAATTAAATTATTTAATGTCTAAAAATTATAAATAAAATACAGTTATGTAGTAAATATTTTTATCTTTCTAATTAATGTTTACATTAAAATTTATATTATTAATAACTCTATATTAAAAATGTTTTAGTAGTTAATCTTTGATTTTAACTCTTTTAACTCTTCTTTGAATTATATAATAATAAATATCCTAATATAATCCAAGTGGACATAAACGATAATATTTTATTACTAAGGTTGTTTTTGTTCTAGATAAACTTTTTAAATAGAATTAGGACATGTTTTAGGGTATTATTAATATCATTTTTACCCTTAATTACCCTATTTACTTTTAACCGTGGTAAATAAAAGTAAAAAGTTACTATTCGCCAAAAATTATTTTCGTCTTATTGAACCAAATTTTACTCCTTGGAATTAATCATGTCTCTCAGATTTTAGAAATTCAACTCATAGAAGCGGTAAAATTATGTTTTATGTGAATTTCCAAATTCTCCTAGGAGGTGGGTAAAAGACCGTGAAAAGTTCCATAAAATATTTGTATATCTAAAATTATTCTAAACTAACTCCAATGAATTACATTGAACTTATATAGTTATTATGTATCTATTTTGACCTTAATTAATTTTAAATAAAATAAATAATTATTTACATAAAAATTCATTTTTAAACTAAATCAGTGTTTTTTCAATATTCATCGAAAATTGAATGTTTTCAGAAAAATACCAAAAACTCACCCTAAGCTAATTTCGATATTCTGAATCCAAAAATGAAGTCCATTTTGAAATATAAAATGTATAAAATTTCAAAAAGTGGGTATTACTATTCATAATGGCTAGTTTGATTCGTTGTGGTGTGTGTTAGAACTCGAAGTTGCGTACAACACACAATATTGAATTATTCAAAGGCAAACGTACCGTGGAAGCTTGGGGTGTTACATTCTCCCCTCCTTCAATAAATCGCGTCCTCGAAATTTTTAAAAATGGACTTGGGAATATAATGGGAAGTCCCACATCGGAAAACGAGTCAATAAAACTATCACTTTAAAAGAAAGAAAGAGAATTAAAAAGGTCACCCAAGATAACATATACTAGGATTACATGTAGAAAAACAGGGATATGGATGATAAACTAAGTGTCAAGTTCTGATGGAGAGGGATAGAGATCATGATCAGGAGAAAGGTAACAACAAGAAAACCAAAAAGTTGTGATGGGACAAATGGTCATTAGTTTCTCAGTATGAAATGTAAATGGACAACATTTTTTTATTAAGATACATCACACAAAAATGAGGAATTCATTTATGTGATTGACTAAGAACATAAAGAGATATACATAATTTTTGAGTAAAGTTTCATTCATTAATAAATTCCTACTACTAACTCATTTTTAAAAGATGAGTATTCAAGAAGACTTGGTCACACCGGAAGTGATAGAATAAAATTCTTATAGAATCACAAGATCCACGAAGGATAAAATATATATTTACCTTGTGTTTAGAGATTAATCAAAACCGAAATAGTTTGTATATGATCTGATGATCCCCCAAATGGATATTCCATTAGAGAACGAAACACTAATCTTAATTTCTAAAATTATGCCAAAAATACCCCAATGATAAATAAATACTATTCAATAAACAATTGTCCTTAAAATCCTTCAATATAATCCCAACTAATATTGAAACCCAAAACATAAAAGAAGTTGGTTATGTAGTCTTCCACATTAAATTGTATCTGCAAATGACATCAACTACTCTTAAAGTCACATAATTAAAATAAATTAACCTAATCACATATTCTCTATTATAGGTTAATCATTTCCATAAATAACCTAAATCACTATAAATCCACAATAAAAACCTAGATAACAATCCACCATTACTCTACAAATGAAATCCCATAATATTCTATTTTCCTTGGGCATATAGTGTTCCCAACAAAGCGAACATCTTACAAAATAACATTTATCACTTAATCACCAAATAATTTTCCTATACTAAGGGTATTCACTTGATAAGACATAAGATCCCAAATCAACTTATTATTGATCAATACAATCATTTAACTAAAAATAATTAGTCACACTAACTAGGGACCTCATGTAGTCCAGCAGTAGGCGATAAATCCCTATCGCACATTGGTTGTGGGTTCGATTCTCACAGCATTTTCCGACGCTACGGGTTTTCACATGGTCTGCATGTTGTCCTTTTTCAATAACTATGTTTTATAACATTAAAAAAATGAGATAAATTCCTCAAAATAACCATAACATAATTTAACCACAAATGTTATCTCATACCTTAAATTTTCATCACAAAATATAATAACTTGTAATTTCCTCAAACCCAATGATCATATAAAAACAAATTGTTACATATAACTATATCTACAAGAGAAAGGATAAGTCTTCCTCAAATATCATTCTCACATGATAAATTGTAGGGTTACACATATAAGAGAAAATTCACCCAAAGTAATCTCAACAACAAGGAGCACTAATACCTTTAAATATTTTTCCATCCATTTATTTCCACATTGGTTCTTCCATGACCAAGAGGTTATCCTATAGAATAGGGCATTGACTTGGGTGATTCCAAGGTCCCTTATATTTATGAAAAATGACCGTAATTGGAATCTTGGGACCATTTTTATTTTCTTCCATAGTACTATTCAATTTTCCTCCACAATTCTTCACGTTATGTCCTTCTTTCCCACACGTAATGCATATCTTTGTTCTGTTGAGACACTTTATTGGGTCCCTCCTTCCACATTTCCTACATGACGGAAATTTAGGATTCTTTTCTCTATAGTCTACACTACTGGATCTCTTATCATTCATCACCTTTATCTTCTTTGTTGAGTCCTGTAGTTGGTTAATATATATGTTGTTGATCATATATTTTGAAAACTGATTTGGCATGAACATGATATCTTGTACGCCTATCAACATTCCATTTTGTTGCTCATTTCAACCACCATTACCACCTTGTACATAATTCTCAAAGTTACTATGACTTCCTTGGACTCCAGCCATTGACTAAAACCAGAAAGCATTGTGTCAGTAACAGTAGTCATAAAATTATTTAGAGAATATCATGACAACATATTCTCAATTTGAAACACCTTAGGATTAACCAAGGTCATTTATTCTCATCTTATATTAAAATATATCAACTTGGTTTGTAAATAAAATGTAAATTATCCTAAGCATATCCCCAGGGAGTGTTGTAACCAAGAGTGCAGTGATGCCCCTTTTCGTGCACCAGTTCCCATTCGAGTATAGATCAAAGCGGTGTTTTCCGGTTTTACCCCTAGGTACATCTATGCCAGAGCCACCTCTACCTGTTCTTATCTATAGAGGGATGTATTTCTTGAAAAAATCACAAAATATATACAATACCAAAATTATTGGATGTTCTTCTATACTAATTCTCAAATTCCATCTTAGGTCTATGTGCTCTAATCAGAGTTTATCTAAATCTAGTTTCCAAGGTTTGTACTAAACTTCATCTGATACCAAATGTAATTCCCCGACCCCAGTTACCCAGATCTAGTGCATTATTTTAATACATTGGCATGATTACTAGGAATAATGTTCCAAAGGACCAATCAGTTTAGCAGTCTTGGAAAAACGATTACATACAATAATGTTACATTACACTTTAAGACACACAAAACAACATAAATAATCATTTATGAATGCCATTATTCCCTTGGATTAACCATTCATATCAATCACAGTACACTTCTTGGAATCCTGGAAAAAAAACATAGAAAGGGGTGGGATCAAACTCTCAGTAAGGGTAAACAATACAGGGAAAACTTCAATAAATAAAAATAAACATTTAAGGTAATGTATAACTAAAACAAAAGCCTTTTAAAGTTGAAATTTTTCATAATATGACTAAAATAAAATGAAATAATTCCATTTAATTATTCACATGGATATTATACTAGTAGAATAATCATATGCGATATCACTAACCACTTTCATATTGATGGAATGCATAATGCCACACTATCATAACCACACAGTCAAGGCATTGTGCCAATTGTACAAATAAGATTTTGTCAAGGCCTTGTGCCAAGACAATAGTTTGTATCATGAGACCTACTGATACATTGAAGAGCTATAGTGGGCTCCACCCATCACTTGCTAAGTCCAATGCATTCCTCATATGAACATGTTTAAACATAACATAAACATTCATATTAAAACTAGCATACGAAATGTCAATACTTTACCCATAAACCATGAATGGTATAAAAATAACACATCCACAGTAAAACATATCATAAAACCTTCAATACAAATTGGAAGATTTTTATCATAATAAATCAACTTCACAACAAGATTAAAATCCATTAAAGGATTTTGACATAGATGAAAATGATTTGTAAAACTCTTTGAGAGAAAAATCCATTTTTCATGAAAACATTTAAAAGTAACACTATTTTTCATGAAGCCATTTAAAATAGATTTTTGAATCAAAGTGTCCCATACCACATTGAAACTTTTAGAAGGTATTTTTATTTTAAAACATTAATTCCCATCTAAATAAATCCTTAAAACCATTTTTAAAACATGGATATTAATGGGAAATATTTAGAATAATAAATCTTTAAATCATTTTAAAATGATATTTTAGTTAGAGTTTCTAACCAAAAGATAGAGACATGAATAAAAATAATTAAGGTAACAAAAACATTATAATATCATCAGAATAAAGGGATTCATGATATATTATGTCAAAGTACATTACATACACCATATAAAATTGATTTGGTGTAGAATAACAAAGGAGTCTCAATGGAATATAAATTGAGATGAAATCTCTCATAAAGGCCCTATCCTTAGGTTAAGGATAAATCAATGACATAATTATGTGTTAAAAACGTAAATACACTCAATATGATTGGATATTCAGTGTAAAATATTCAAAGGACATTCACACATATTCTTGTAAAAACAACACCAATGAATTGGATGTTTAACTCAACAAATGGAGGTTGAGTAAAAATTACTCTTTTTAAGTTCATACCGATGACTTGATAATTTATCAATGGAGTGATTATGTGTATAAAAAGTATATCAATAGAAAGGGTATTGGAAATTATGACATAATAAAATGAATAGTTATTCCACACATAATCTTAGAGTAAAATAATCAATGAAGTATGCGTAAAGCTGAATGAGTGGAAATTGAAATTTCAAATTCCCTTATCGATTTGGCAACATATGAAACATACAATTATGAAAGAATTATAATAGAATGATGATGTATATATCAAAAAATTAAATTATATTACACAATGAATAAAATCATTGGTAGTACACACACCACATGCATTAAATAAGTGGTGAACAA
Source organism: Viscum album (assembly GCA_963277665.1). Lineage (NCBI taxonomy): Eukaryota > Viridiplantae > Streptophyta > Magnoliopsida > Santalales > Viscaceae > Viscum > Viscum album. Next base: position 1,492,277,633 of record OY728152.1, read on the forward strand.
TGGAAATATCACAGAATTAAAAGTGAGATAAGAAACCCCTTACTTTGTACATTTTACCTGGTAGAGGGTAGTTTATCCTCCTATATAATGTTGAAATAATTGTAATTTAATTATAAAATAATTATATACATTAATATGATATCATATATGATCTTTTAACATTTCATTTTTAATAATATCATATTATTATCGTCGTTTCTGGTGTTAACTTACTCATTTTCATTTATATGTTTTGTTTAATAAGTTGTGTTTGTTAAGGAAAGGATGTATCTTATTCATATAAAGAATTATATTAAGTCCTTAAACATTATTTTTAATCATAAAATGAGAACTAGACATGTATGGATATGTTGTGGAATGAATCTCATCGTGTTCGTGGAGACGGTAGTCCGTACATACGCACGAGTGATAATGTCATTCTTTTGATATTAAAATCATATATAATTGGATGGTATATCATATATACAGAATCATAATCATGTTACATGTCTTATTTACATGAATTACACATCATTATTATACCCATCTAAATAATAATGTTTTGAATAACAATTACACCACGACGTGGAGACGGTAAGCTGTACGTACGCACGTATGGTGACATGTCATTCAATGGATTGATAGAATACTGAATATGGTTGTACCATATTTATAATAACATCACAGTATATAGAAGATACTGTAGTTTTTATTTTAGAATGGAAATAACAAAGAAAGAAGAAGTTTAAGAAGAAAGGAACTTGAAAGAGGGTGGTGAAAACATTACCTCTTCTTCGGGTTCTTCCTTTTGATTTGATCAAAAGGACTCCTTAGGTTGGATTTATGATCAGACTAAGGCCTTTAGGATGAATTGAGGGATGTTTTGAGGATATTTGGGTAGATTTTGGCTGAGAAAAAAAGGCTTGAGAGGTGTGAGGAATTGGTTAGAAGTGGTGTCCTTTTATAAGGGGGAGGAGGGGCTCTTTAGAAAAAACCTAAAGTATTAATTTATAATAAATTTTTATTCGGTGTATAATGGAACCAAAGTGGATTATTCAATGTAGAAGGTGGGGATGGGTAGAAAAACACCCAACGAATAGATTTTAGACAGTTTTTGGTCACTATAGTAACCTTATCTTTTAGATTTAACTCTTAGTTAAATAGTTTGACATTTACCATGTCTCTTTTTATTTTTATATTATATAGTTAATGAACATACTATATACTTCCAAGAGACCCCCAAGTGGTCCATTAATGATACAACTATAATTATTTAAGTACTTTGTCCTAACCTTATATTTTTAAGAATATAATATCAATTAATAATATAATATTTGTTTTAAAACCTCTTTTATGTCAATTTTGACAATATTGGGTATTTAGTTATTGATAAATTTATAAAAGCATTATTACTTCGAATAAAATTCATATAACCAATAATAATATTTAATATTAACCTATAAAATTATTTTAATGCATACAAATATTCAAATAACATTTATATGGATATTTATAATATCAATTATTTTAATATTTCATTAATTCTGTAATTACGGCATCACCATTGTGTCATAAATAAATTAAATTATATAATGTCTAAAAATTATAAATAAAACACAATTATGTATGAAATATTTTTATCTTTCTAATTAATATTTAAAATCTAATTTATCTAATGTATAACCTTATATTAAAAATATTTTAGTAATTAAACATTGATTTTAACTCTTTTAACTCTTTTAACTCTTCTTTGAATTAAATAATAATAAATGTCCTAATATAATCCAAGTGGACCTAAATGATAATATTTTATTACTAAGGTTGTTTTTGGTCGAGATACACATGTACAATAGAATTAGGACATGTGTTATGTTAATATTAATATCATATGTACCCTTAATAACCCTATTTACTTTTAACCATGGTAAATAAAAGTAAAAAGTCACTATTCACCAAAAATTATTTTCATCTCATTGAATCACATTTTTCTCCTTGATATTAACCGTGTCTCTTAGATTTTAGAAATTCCACTCACATAAGTGGTAAAATTTTGTTTTATGTGAATTTTCAAATTCTCCGAGGAGGTGGGTAAAGATGGTGAAAAGTTCCATAAAATTCTTATATATCTAAAATTATTCTAAAATAACTCCAATGAATTACATTGAAAATATATAGGTATTATGTATCTATTTTGAACATAATTAAATTTAAATAAAATAAATAATTATTTAGATAAAAATTCGTTTTTAAACTACAACTCAATGTTTTTTCACTATTCATCGAAAAATGAATGATTGTCAGAAAAATACCAAAAATTTAACCTAAGATAATTTCGATATTCCGAATCCAAAAATGAAGTCCATTTTGAAAGATAAAATTTATAAAATTTTAAAAAGTGGGTATTACTATTCATAATGGCTAGTTTTATTGGTTGTGGTGTGTGTTAGAACTCGAAGTTGCGTACAACACACGCTATTGCATTATTCAAAGGGAAATGTACCGTGGAAGCTTGGGGTGTTACATGTGGACTACCGCCTCATCAAAATGATATGATACATTCACATGTTACGTGGAATATATTTATGATAGTTTTAATTTAAGTTATTTGACATAAATGAAATCTTTATAATATTAATGTAATGATTAATTTTTTTTAAATATAATATACAATTTTCTTTATTACCCTTTTCAAACACTAAAAAGTTATAACATTGTTCGTAGATGTGTGGACTACCACCTCCTCGATGCAATGTGATTCCTTTTAAATAAAAATAATTATATATATAAGTATATATGATTAAATAAAAAGTTATTTATGATATAATGATAATTTTGGAAATATAAAATTTTACAAACCTTCATTCCTTAATGATCATTGTAAAATGGGATCAATACTCATGCGTACGTACGACCTACAGTCTCCATGAAAGTAATGTTGGTTAATTTTTCATAACCATATTTGATGATAAGTTATAAAAGTATACTTAATATTTAAATATTTTAATTATACCATCAATATTATTTTGTATATGTTTATATAATTACCCCATGATAATATCAGACCTACCAATGTCATTTTTTGAGATATGAAATAAAATTTTTCAAAACACACAACATAAACTTGATTTTTTCAGTATTTATATAAAATGTTATAATAAGTTGATTAAAAGTAATAATAAAAATAAAAAAGGTTAAGATAAAATTATATAGTTAACATATCTTCATTATTTGAGAATATAAAGACACAAGTGTCATTTTAGACTTAAGGTAAGAGATTTCATCTAAATTTACATTCCCTTGAGACTTATTTGTTTTTATACAACTATTCAAATTTATATGGTATATATACTGTACATAAAAATTTATATAATAAATATATTTATTCCCATGATATTATATGTTACATTTAATGTTATTCATTCATGGTAATTATGATTCAAATGTTTCAAAGTGGTAGGGGACACTTTGGAATGTTTAATATTATTTCCCTCAAGAATGTTTTTAATGATCATTCAATGGTATTTACATTCATCAAAGTCAAAAGACCTTGTTTTTACTTATATTTTACTAGGAAAACTATTAAAAATCTATATCATTTATTCAATATGAATATATGATTATATGTAATGTTTTTTATTAATTAAATTGATTATTGGATATATGAGGAATGCTTTGGAAAGGCAAGAAACATGTTTGGGAAATATCAATGTAATCCCCTCAATGAATCATTAGAGTCATGAGATGATATAAATTGGAGAAAAAACCTTCAAAATTTATTCAATGTCAAATAGATGTGTTTCTATGCACATAATTCAACCATCTTGTGAATGGTCTTGATGGTAGAGGTTCATGTTCCTGATATATAATGACTAATAATTAATCATTTTCTTTATTGAGAAATAAGTAATTATTATAATCCAGGATAATTTTCCCTGGAAATATCTATGGTTTAATTTCATTCTCAGTTTATGGATAAAATAGTGAATGTTTTAGTTTTCTACCATGCCATTTTTACTTTTCTATATCGAGATATTTATATGGATTGCGTACTTAGTTTTTTTCCTTTCACTGATGATTATTCTCAGTGACTCATTATTTATTATGTTGTAATTACCATTACTGATAATTTTATATCACCATTATTTTGGTTCCTTTCTCTCGGATGTGAAGAAGAAATATTTAAATGAACTTTCAAGCATTCACTTTATTTAATTTTATTATGTATCATGTCTTATAATTTATTTTCCAATGTAATATGGGTATCATGTATGTAATATGGCTATCTAAAAAATCTAGGTTGATCATTCCCTCAGAATTTGTTTTTATGTAATCATTATAGTGTAATAAATTATTGAATTGACTCTGGGATTTTTGAGGTCATGGAATTACATCGATTTCTGTGATTTTTTAATGATGATTCAAATACTTGAACAATGATTTGGGTATATTGGAAAAGGATATTAAAGAAGATATTGGGTTCCCTAAATGATATTCCACTATGTAATATACACATTCTCATAGAAAATGAGTGTAACATAAATAGTGTGAGCATGCTTATAAGAGAGAATTCAAAATGTCTGATATAACATTTTCATAGAACAGTGTGTCAAACTAGAATAGCTTGAACATTTAAAGGGCCATATGATGGACCCTATTAACTAGGAACCATTATCATCATAAACTCTATATTTTTCATAATCAATGAATGAGACTATATTAATTAGTGGATATTTCATTAGTATCCCTATATGGGGTTCCAACCGAAAAGTTCTGTATACCATGTATCATTTTTAGTTTAATTTTCACAAAATTTGGACCACCAAAGAGAGATGTTTAAGGTCATATATCTATGTACAATGTTAGATTGTGTTTTTATTTTATCTATCAACGACCAGAATTTGATGCAGTTTACATAGAAGTAAGGGTGAGGTTATGAAAATGTTAATGTAATCCTAATGTAACTAATGTAAATAGAACCATGGAATAGATCCCGTTGATTTTTGTAATGATATTTTAAAAAAAATGGTGGAGATCATATATCAATAAAGGAAGAGATAAACCTAACATGAATGGAGATCCCAAACATGGTATAAATAATATCATAGATGTGAACTCATAGTTTACTATAAAAATTATCAGATGAAATTAATTAGTGTTCTATATTTGAAATCCTTAAAAAAAGGGGGAGATATACTATCTAGAATGTGAGTGGTAAATTATATCTTGAATGCAGAGTCCAACATGAGTATAAGTTGCTTCGTAGAGGGGTGAATTAATTTTAAGGTCATATTTGAGGACCATGCATGTCTAAGGTATAGGGTCACAATGATTTGAACAAATTATGAGTTGGTTTATTAATTAATGTTTAAGAGATAAACCAATGTGAATTAAATTACCAATATCCACTAAGCAAATAGGTATTAGTATAATTTTTATAATATAGGGTATTTTTAACAATAATAAAATGATCCACAACGGTTTTAAAACCAACAAATTGTTTTAGTAACATATTAATTATTGATAGATTTTTATTTTAATATTCTCTATATTTTTTTTGAATACATTTTTTTGATGGTTATTAACTAACCAAAAAAATGCATTGGATTTTTTGAATAATTTTTATAATATAGGAATAATCTACTAAATTTTTTTATTTCAAATCTAGCAATGATTATAACTTCTAATAATAAATTCATTGTTGTTTAGTAGAGTGTTGATATATGTTTTTAGAGATTATTGGCAGCTAAACACATAATTATTATATAGATATGGTTTAAAATATTGTGAATCATAAATATACAGGAGGTAAGAGTAGTATTATAAATATTCTACCACATATAATATAAAATATAAAAATATTAACATGGTATAAAACAAAGTAATTTCAATAGTAAAATGAAAAAAAAATAATATTTACAACTATTAAATCAAAATAATTTCTAATCATAAAATATATTTGTTAATGTGAAAAGGTGAAAAAAATGTCATATATAATTTTTCATTACAAATAAATGATATAAAATGGGAAATACAAAATAAACCATGCTCCCCTAATTTAGTATGGATACCCCTTTGATTCAAGATTCATAATATTTTCATGTTAACTACAATATATTCATTCAATTGTTGTCTTTATTAAATGGAATATATAACATAAATTAATTTTAATTCGATTAATAATAGAAAATATATTTACTACAATTATCATAATAATATAAACATATTAAAATATATTAAAATATATTCAATACCATAGTATTTTCTCATATTAGAAAATAAATGTCTATAAGAAACCTCCAAGAAATGTCCTAAAATAAAATACCCAAAAATTATACTTATATTTAATAATATTACATGATATAAAATTAAGATTTACATTTATTTTCACTTACATTCACATGTTTTTAAAAAATATATTTCTTATAATTAATGGTCATAATCCATAAATCATAATATTTTATGGGAACTGAGGTCATCTCACAAGACAACTATAAAAATAATGGATAATATAATCACTTGAAAAATATATATGCTTCCCAAGTTGTCAAATGGTCAAAATAAATTAAAATTTACACAACCCCAAACATATAATTTACTAATATTTTATTCTATCATGATATTATCTTAAATATTTATATATATATATATATCCAATTATTAGAATACAAATGTAATTTTTTTGTACAATAAAAATTATATTCTAATAATAATAACCCTCTATTACCATTGTTATGGTAACTATGGAACCATATACTCAGTCAATCACCACTCATTAGCTAGTCCATTTGATCGTTAAAGAATACATGGTAAATAAGAATATGCACTAGATGTAAGAAGAAAACATGGAGAATATGGGAATACACTAGATGTAATGAAATAACAGGTTGTGGATAATAATGATAGTAGGGATCACACCAAATGTATGTGGGAGAATATCATGTAGGTCATATGGCATCATTTGAGATATGGATGATCAAATAATATCTTAAAATAATTGTATTTTTTTATTCCTATATCCAACATGAATATAAAACACTTTACAATATGAATTAATATATAGAATAAAAAAAGTATTGAAAATGTGTTACAGAAATTAATTTAATTCAACTATTCTAAGTAAACAAATAAATGATACGATAATGGAAAATTGATAATACCATAAGTTATTTAATCATTTGGTTGCTTTAGTTTTTAAACCACCCTTATTATGATTTCATCATTGTCTTGATAGAGAAGATATGGCTGGTAACCCTTCACTAAGGTGGATTTGGTTTTTCCTGGTGTTTGATTATAGGGGGTTTGATTTCTTGAATAATCATTAACGAGGGGTCACCATTTTCATTCTCAATGGAAACTCAAAATGATTCCCTCATCCATAACTGGGTAGATACATTCTATCCAAAGGTATTTTGTCACTTGGGTTTGTAAACCCAATGATGCTTAGAGACTCACATTGGTTGAGAGGATGGGAGGTCAGGCTCATTGCACTATTTAGAGGGGGGGTGGATTGTTTCCTACCTGAGGACTCTATTATATATCTAAGAAATAATTTATAATCTCTTCCTTATCATGATACGAGAATGGTTACCCTAACAAAATTATTATAGATTAAATTAATTTTAACATAAATGGAAGTAATCTCAATAGTTAATCCATCTGTATGTTTCTGTGGTTTTTTATCCACTTCCCTGTGATGGGTAGCTAATTATATGTGGAATCCATATAACCGGGAACTTCAAGATTTTATCCCATGTAGAGATGTGGTTAATATTCTTAGTAATTTATTGATCCATTATGAGGAATCCTATGAATCATGTTTGTTCCATGAATCAAAATCCATACTGTTCATTAAACCCATGTAGTTTAACCTCATGTGAAGAGGATATATGTGTGAGTACATGGGAATTGAATATTTGAGATCATGTTTCAATGAGACATCCTATGTATGTAGTATATTGCGGGAATCAATATTATCATAGTTTTATCATCGGCTTGGGACTAGCCCCATGGTAGATACCCATATATGGTGGATATTTGTAACATGCCACTCATTTTGGATTACATTTTTAGAGTCCTTGTCTAGTAGAGATTCATGATGTGAATGATCATACCATTGATACTCCTTAAGGCCACGTGATGTATACTCTATTTGAGAAACAAGGGGTTGTTATTAATCTATCTCACAAAATATGGATATAGGTCTCATGTACTGGGATAGCCCTTGGTATTTTTATATACAATTTGGGACTTAGAGAGGGAACCTATATATTCTAGTTATGGATGGTTTTAGAGTCATCATAGTTCAGTTTGCTACTTAGTCTGCTAATGGATGAGGAAATATGATTATCCCAAAAAAATTATTGGGTACAAATGGTTGGAATGTTAGAGACATGGTGGGGATTAGAATGATGTGGATTCCCATTTGAGTTAAACTATGGTTTGTATGAAGGAATCCTACATATCTAGGTTTTGGAAGGAATCAAAGTAATCATAGTTCAATTAGATTCTCAATCCACTAATTGATGAGGAAAGATGATCATTCCTTGGGAATTATTGGGTCCCAATGGTTGAAAATTTATATACAAGGTGGGGCTTTCACTATTGTGGATTCCCATTTGAGTTTGGTCTCAGGTCTTAAGAATTATTCCATCATATCCTAGTTATGGTAGGAATCAAAGCCATCGTACTTCAGTTCATCGGGGATTAAAAAAGAAGGATCATTTTCCCATTGTAGAGTATTATGATGAAAATGTTATGATTATTACAAATCCCTAAGAACTTCTGATATTTTATATTTGTGAAATAAATGGGACGGAAAATGATCATTATCATTGGTTATGGACGTGGGACATACATACTGGGACAACCCTTTGGCAGTTTGATTTGGAGGTTAGGCATTAGGAATCCAAACAACGTATCCTTGTTATGGTAAGAATCATAGTTTTTGTATTTCATTTGATAAGGGATTACACAATTGTGCTTCCATTATAATCGGTATATATCGGATTATGAAACTGGTTGTGGCTTAAACACTGAGGACGAACATGGTTATCGAGTCCTAACATACCCTTTGGACCTGTCCAGCTTATTTGACTATCATGCATTTGATTTAATTCTCGACATGCCTTGATTGTCTTATTGAGATGTCAGAGGATGTGTTCTTGACATGTCCTAAGGAAATAAAATGATCTATTTGACTTGTCTATGGGTCTTCACATATACTAGATGGTGAGTTTGATGGTTATATCATGATCAATGATGGCTTGTCCAGAGGACATTATGATCCCCAACCAACTTTTCATTGAATCCATCACATGATGCTATCTGACATGTCCAGAGGGAATTTCATGATACATATGAATTGTTATTGTCTCATTAAAAGAGATGGGTGACAAACTTGGAGGGATTCAATAGAGTCAACATGACATATATTGGTGGGTGACTCTTAATATAGGCTAACATGTCTATAGGACATTGTGACACCTTTTTATCTTGCATGGAGGGCGTCGTAAGAGACAATCGACATACATGGGTTCTATTACTAGTGAAAAATAACATGTTCTAGTGACAATGTTTTTGATAGAAGAAATGTTTAAAGGACATTGTTAGTTTTATATGGAGATATCAGAGGGATTTTTGAGACTATGGTGGCATTCCTAGGAGGATCTACGTGACATTATTTGACATTTCCCAAAGGACTTCACATAATAAAAATAGTATAAAAAAGGAGCACTGTGAGATCTGGGTGACATTTACTTATGTTATTGAGTGTCTAGTGAGGTTAATGTGAAGAACATGAGGATCATTGTATATGTTCTTTTCTTAATTCACCCATCCATTATACATTATTCTTTCCTTTTATTGAGAATGTATTCGATCTGTTTAGTTTCATCCTGTTTTATATAGCACATTATATAGAAGATATTTGGTATGTTATTTTCATTTCCTACAATAACTCTATCATGTGATCAAATAGGGATCACATAAAAAGCATTGTGCATGGTTCATGATCACTCTTGGGGGTCCACAGATTTTCCCTGATGGGAATCATTTCTGGTGAAGAGATAATCTACTCTACGAAATCCACTCTAGATCTTGGGTGTCTGGTGCATGTTGAGAAAAAAATGATAACCCCTTCTTCGAGGTTGGAGGGGGGATTTGTTGGCCACACCACCTTGGTTGTTCACCACTTTGTGTAGCGTATATCGCAAAAGTCCATGCTGTAATCCACAGATGGAATTTTAATCATTCATCTATATGAGGTCCTAAGATGAAAACTTCTGGTGGAGTTTCATGTATTTCAGTTATGGAAAGACCATCCCGTGGTCAACAAATCCTTTAATAGATTATCTCCAATTATTTGACTCATGTTTTAACAAGAAAAAATTTCCAGGTAATTTCAAAATTTTATGGGTGACAAGTCCAAGTAACTTCATGAGATCAAGGTTCCTGCTAAAAGGCTTTCACATGATCTCAGGATACTTTTATTGGACCTTTCAAAAGACAAGGATGACTCATCATGGGGGTTTGTGAGATCATGATGGATTTTCAAGGAATATTTTGATATCATTTTGTGGACAATTTGGGTGTGTCTGAAGAGTTTTACAACCATGATAGGAACCCATATCCTCTAATTTGTATTTCTTTTGTTTATGGTAAAACAATTGGATTTCAAGAGGTTGTTTTGGAGTTGTTGAGGACAATCACATTTCTTTTTGGGCATGAATTCTGTGACTGAAAATGTTCATTTTGATATTCGAGATAATTTCATGGAAAATTACACTAATTTTTCCTTATGAAGCTAAAGGAGAAGCTCAAGGTCCCTAATACATACCCAAGGACCTTTGTGTGATGAGGATCCAAACTAGAATTATTTTGTGAGATGATGTGGAAATGTCACTGGTGACTTGTGGTGTCTTGTGGATTACTAGAGAAACATTCTATGATGCTTATGACCAAAAGAGGCTCTTGGATACTTCCCTTTTATTTCCTTTTTGTATTTTAAAAAGTCTTAGGTATCTCAACAGCTTTCTTGAAAGTTGAAGTGGATAATCATTCTCTCCATCGGTGAAGCTTCACATGAGTTTAATAATCATAATAGGCTCCTTAATTTTGGTCTTTTTCTGTATGTTTTTGAAAAAACTATGTATAGTTTATATGGTTCCCCCACAGCTGATAGGTTGTGTGAAATATGAGATCTTATATGGATTCCTCCATGTGATTACTAATTTTTTACGGCACTTTCACAGTTTTAGAAGTTATTTTTAATGGACTTTATGGGGAATTCTATAATTAATGCATTGTACATGGATCGTCCAAGTGACCTTATGATGGTCATGTTATCACATGTCTTTTAGAGGTTTATGTGGTCCATGAGTCTTTCTCTATCTTAAAATTACTTATAATTTTATGTAAAATAATACATATATTTTGGTATTTGTTACTTTTTTATTTATATGATACACATTTGGTGGGTGTCAACAAATGTTCTCCCTCAGATGTAATGTCTACGAGGACTAGGGATCAGTTATAAACAAATGACCTCCTACATCTTTTTTGTTTTTACCAACCGGTTTCTTGGGAGACACATGGTTTTCTAGGTGACCCTTGGTATTCCATGGAATTATCTTTATATAGGGGAGTGGAGAGAGGATTCATTCACTACTTACTCAAATCTACCAAGCATAGTCACCCAGCTTCCATTGTGTGAATTTGTCACAAGATCTTATAAGAATATTGTCCTGTGATACCTCTTTATGAGCCCATTTTTGGATAATTTCTATACAAGGAATCATTATCCTTGGAACCAACTTGAAACAACCCTGAACTAACCCTGGTAATTTCTTGAACTATGGTGGTGGGGATTCATTATTTTCATGAGGGTTTTTTAGGTCTGATGCCTTTATCACATGATCATTTGAATATTTTGTGGCTTGCATGACCATGTGAAGGTCATGATATCATGAGTATTAGAGGGGTTTGGTGGTCATGAGATTCCTTATGGGATGATGCCACCCACAAGATTTTTAGGATTTAGATAGTTCGCATTCCACTTAGGTGACTTGTGAATTCATTTATTAGCTCATGTGATTCACATGATTCTTATCATTTGTATTCATTTAATTTGAAATTTTTTTTATCATGCTGACATACGACACTTACTACTCATTTTATGGATTTTGGTTCTCATCAAGTATCTTGAAAACTTTTAAAGAGGAGGGATGATCAAAGATATCGCACCATGACGATATTGTGATGATGATTGTAACACCCAAGACTTTTATGTTATATAAATCATCAAAGGAATCTTTTTCTACACAACACTTGCTTGGCTTGCTTTACACGAAATCGTGACCTTCCTCGATAGCGTGTGTCGTACGCAATACCGAGTTTCACTAAACAACGATATGCTATTAAAATATTATTAAAACTAGCCGTTATGAATAGTAATAACCACTTTTTGAAATTTTATAAATTTTATTTTTCAAAATGGACTTCATTTTTGGATTCTGAATACCGAAATTATCCTTGGGTGAAATTTTGGTATTTTTCTGAAAACATTCAATTTTTGATGAATAGTGAAACCACTAAGTGGTAGTTAAAAAACTGAATTTTTCATAAAACTTAATTTTACCGCTTCTGTGAGTGGAATTTAGAAAATTCGAGAGACACGGTTAATATCAAGGACTAAAATGTGGTTCAATGAGATGAAAATAATTTTTGGTGAATAATACCTTTTTACTTTTTTTTACCACGGTAAAAAGTAAATAGGGTAATTAAGGGTAAAGAGGATATTATTATTACCCTAACACAAGTCCTAATTATATTGGATAAGTGTAATTCGACCAAAAACAAACTTAGGAATAAAATATGACCATCTAGGCCCACTTGGATTAGATTAGGACATTTATTATTAATTTATTTAAAGAAGGGTTAAAATAGTTAAAATCAAAGTTTAATAAGTAAATAATTTTAATATGGGGTTATTCAAAAGAAAAATTAGACTATAAATATTCATTAAAAGATAAAAATATTTCCTACATAATGGTATTTTATTTATAATTTTTAGACTTTAAATAAATTAATTTATTTATGACACAACGATGATGTAGTAATTACCCTTTTAAGGAAATGTTAACATAATTGATGTTATAAATGCTCAAATAAATGTAATTTGAGACTTTTTATGAATTACAATAATTTTATAGGTTACTATGATATATTAGTGTTGATTTAATCAAATTTTTTCGAACATATAATTCTGTTATGACTTTCACAAAAATCATATATCAAATAGTGTCAAAATTGACACAAAGTATTTTTTAAATCAAATATTATATTATTAATTGTTATTTTATTCCTAAAAATCTAAGGTTCTTCCAAATGACTTAGATAAGGATATATATATATTAATAATAAACAACTTGGGGTTCGTTTGGCATGTTCTAGTATGTGTATTAACCATATAGTGTAAGAAAACAAAAAGTCACGGTAAAAGATAAATTATTTAACTTAGAGTTAAATCTAATTGATAAGGTTACAATAATAACCTAAACTTGTCTAAATCCTATTGGCTGATAGTATTTCGACCCATCCCCACTTTACCTTCGAAATAAAGCCCTTTGGAACCATTATAAACCTATTTTTACTTTAATATAAAATAATATTTTGAGATATTCCTAAGGTGCCCCTCTCCTCCCTTATAAAAGGGCACCTCCTCCCCCTTCTCCTCACACCAATTTGAGCACTAAAGCTCGGCAAACCCCTGAAAAAATCCCTTCTACACTTTCCTAGAATAATCCTAGAGGTCCTGGTCTTCTTCAAAGACCAATATTAGTTCCCTAAGTGGAGGATTCAAAGAGGCGTTTCAAAGAAGAGGTAATATCCATTACCGATCTTTTCAATTTCTTTCTTCTTCAGCTTCTTCTTATTTAGTTGTTTCAAGATAAAGTAGTAACATAAGTATTACATACATACTGATATGTTATTATAAATATGAAACAACCCAAATTCACCGTCTATCCATCCTACGGATAAATGAAATAACCGCAAGTGCGTACGTACAGAATACCGTCTCCACGCCGTGGTGTAATCTATTTTCCACCATCACCTTACAAGGATGGGTATAATAGTGTAATGAGTAACTATATATTATTATTATAATGTGATATTGATACTGAAATAGTATAAATACACTTAAATACAATTCCACGATCATGGGAACAATATCATCGCTCGTGCGTACGTACGGAATATCGTCTCCCTGATGTGATGCGACTCGTTCTACATGATCATCATTACATAGTAATTATATAAATGAATTGAATGAATAAATATGATATATGTTACACTAATACAATTCTGGATATAAGGTATCTATAACCTTAAAAGAAGAATAAGAATTTATTCGGCAAAACACGCATAAGAACAAAAGGCAATAAAGACCCGAGTAACACGTAACAATGAAATATTACTAATAAGAAGCTATGAATATAACCATATATGATATCATATCAATATGAATGATTCTGGAATAAGTCAATAACATTATTTAAACCATTATACAGGAGCTTCAGACATGTACAAAGCAAATCGGACCTAAGGTAAGGGAAAAATCACAATCTCATTTTTGTCCGAGATTGTTTATACTTTGGTATTTACTGGGGTGTATTTTATCATCCACATCCATGTTTCCTCAATATGTAATATTATTTCCATCCAACTACACTTGTTTAAATCCTATTTTACCCTTCGGTTAGTTTTTAGTAAATGATATGAAAGGAATCTTTTGTCGTTTTTCGTACGAGGTACTTTTTTGACTTTTCCAAAAAAAGTACGAAGAATGTTTTTTTAACTTATACGGCATGAATGGATTTTTAAAACATAATTTACAAGAAACTTCCATTATAAGTTTTCATGTTTATTTTTAATCAACTTCTTTTAGTTTAGAATTTTATGAAATGTTAAGAAAGGAAAAGTGTTTTTGAAGTAGAAATGATATTTTCCTCAATAATGGAGTTCAAGTGTTTTATCAAAATTATTTTCCATCTAAGATAATAAAGGGTTCTGTTTATATCCCTATTATTACATGGATTTGATTATGTTGTGATGGAAATATTTTTTTGAATTCCTTTATCGTATATGAATTGTTTTATGATGCCATGATGTTTAAGATTCCCATTTTTATTACATGGGTTATGCAATGATGTATGGTTTATGATTTTGTGGCACACATAAGAATGGTATCATTATGATATGGGTGGGACCTATATCTCCCTCCAATGCATTGTGTAAAGATTTTATATCTCATGAGATAGACATGGCTGGAACGGTAGGTTATACCGGTTCAGTGAAACAGGACTGAAACGAGGGTGACTCGGTTCAGAAATGGAATTTGTCCACTAAGACAGTCTTGGCAATGAGTCTTGACTAACAAGAAATGATTCTCTATGATTATGTGTGTATGCCACAAAGATTCATGTTTTAAGGTATGATTATTGTGATTACATTTCACTGCCATTATTTATCCCTTGTTATGAAATTATGATCTCTTTTGCAGGTTAAGATTTCCAAAAGGTATGTGCTTATGTATATGATGTGATTTATATTTCTTTTGTTTACCCTTACTGAGCATTTGAGATCACCCTTTTGTATGTTTTCTTTCCCCAGGTCAGGAAGAGGGTTATTAAGTAAGATATTCCAAAAGGGACTATAGATATGATGAAATAAATGGGAGACAATGTAGACTCTTTATGAACCAGTTGTTTATGTTTCCAAGTTTCTAAAGACACTATACCTATACGGTCACTTCGTGGTTTTGTTATATGTTGTAATAAGTAAGCTTCAATTTTGAAGTATTAAAAATTTATGTAAAGTATGGTTCGTTATAGTTGGTATCAGAGGAAAGGTATAGTCAACCTTTGGAAACTAGGATGTGAAAGCCTTAGTAAGAACCCTAAGGATAAGTCTAAGCACAGAACACAATATTAGTGTTTTAGAAATGGCCATGAATAACCTAGGATAAGACCTTAAGTGTGAAATTTTATTCTTTATTATGTGGTTTTTCTATTATAATTTGTGTTGCTCACACTATTCTTCTTGGTTTTAGTCAATGGCTAGAACCTGAAGGAACCGTGTTAATGCGGAATGCGACGGGCAATGAAATGATTGTCCCCCTGAGCAACCAAACGTTATGGGAGCTGGAATGAAAAATCATGTAGCCATGCTCACACAACTTTCTCAAGCTACGAATCATGCAGGACTTCCAAACGATCAAAGGAAGGAGCAACATTCTGTTGAATCCTTCATGAGGCAGTGTCCACCTTCTTTCAGCGGGTCTACTGATCCATTAGTTACTGAACAATGGATTAGTACTACTGAAAAGATATTTTCAGTTCTTCAATGTTCTGAACATGATAAAGTCATCCTAGCAGTGTATCGTTTGGAAGGATATGCTGATCAGTGGTGGAATATTATTAAGAATACGAGGCAAAGGGATGAAATTGAGTCCATGGAATGGGATGAGTTCAAGAACTTATTTTTCAATAAGTACTTCCCTCATATTCTCTGAACAAAGATAGAGAAAGAGTTTATTGAACTAAAGTAAAAGGATGATGAATCTGTTGGTACCTATGAAGAAAATTTTACAAGACTTGCAAGGTATGCTTCTGGTATTATTATCCAACCTGAGAGTAAGATCGATCGATTCTTTAGTGGCTTAAAACCAAGTCTTCGAAGGGCGTTAGCCATAAGGGACTTCAATAGCTACGAGGAAATCGTTCGATGTGCTCTCAAAGTCGAGATGGAGATTGGAGTAACCCATCAGTCATATGGGTTTGATAAGATGAGGAAAATGGAATTCAAAGGAAAATCTAAAGAGCACACTGAAAAGAAGATGAGCTTTCCCTTATGCTCAAAGTGTGGAAAGAAACATGGAGGGAGTTGTCTTAAAGGGATAAGTAAATGTTTCAAATGTGGAAAGGAAGGTCATCGGGCATTTGAATGCCGCGATAATGGGAAGAAGATGTCTAATGATGCAAACAAAAGAAGGGATACACAGAATGAACCTACTACACTTCAATGTTTCAAGTGCAAGGAGATGGGGCATTATGCCAATCAATGCCCAAATCCATGGGTTGATGATGATGGACGACGTCAACAAGCTCTTAAGGCTAAAGATAAAGGAAAGTCACATGAAATTTCTATCAGCGATGTGGAATACGATAACGAAGTGGTGAAAGGTACACTTACCATCCACTCTAAAGTAGCAAATGTTTTATTTGATTCTGGATCCACCCACTCTTTTATTTCTGAAGAATTTTCTAAGGGTATCACCGTATTACCTCAACAATTATATGTTGAGTTAGTGGTGACAACACCTAATGGCACATCAATCGCATCAAAAGTTTATAATTCTTCTCCAATTGACGTTTGTGGGAAAGTGCTTCCTGCAAATCTTGTGATCCTTCCTTTAGTGGAATTCAATGTGATTCTTGGCATGGATTGGCTTTCTTTATACGGAGCTCATATCAATTTCCAAAGAAGGGAAGTCACATTTCATATTCCAGATCAATCTATGATCGTCTATCAATGCAAGGATGAACATAACCTTCTAGTGGAAATTTCTTCCATTTTGTGGGTATTGATTCCACTAAATGAAGGTTATTTATCTCAAATGGTTGGTGAGAAAATAGCGATTAAGAATATGCCCATCGTACGGGAGTTTGATGATGTCTTTCTGGAGGAATTACCGGGTCTTCTACCAAATCGTGAAGTTGAGTTTTCAATAGAACTCGTACCGGGTGCTTTGCCTATTTCAAAGACACCTTATAGAATGGACCCAATTGAGTTGCAGGAATAGAAGAAGAAACTCCAAGATAATCTTGATAAGGGATTCATACGCCCTAGTGCATCACCTTGGGGAGCACCTGTTCTATTTGTTAAGAACAAAGATGGATCAATGAGACTCTGCATTGATTATCGAGAAATTAACAAGATCACTATCAAGAACAAATATCCTCTCCCACACATTGAAGACCTATTTGACCAACTACGCGGAGCTCAATAATTTTCCAAGATTGATCTTCGTTCAGGGTATCATCAATTAAGGGTCAAAAGGGAGGATATACCAAAGACGGCTTTCCGTACAAGGTATGGACACTATGAATTTATAGTGATTCCATTTGGTCTTACTAATGCCCCTTCTATCTTCATGGATCTGATGAATAGAGTCTTTAGAGACTATCTTGATCAATTTGTGGTAGTCTGTATAGATGATATTCTTGTCTATTCAAAGTGCAAGGAAGAACATGAAGATCACTTGAGAATTATATTGAAGACCATGAGAAAGGAGAAGCTTTATTCCAAATTTACCAAGTGTGAATTTTGGCTTCAAAAAGTTGCATTTTTGGGTCACATAATCTCAAAAGAGGGGATATCTGTGGATCCAGAAAAAACAGAGGTTATCGAAAGATGGTCGAGACCAACAACAGTAACTGAGATCCGAAGTTTTGTTGGTTTGGCTGGATATTATCGACGTTTTTTGAAAGATTTTTCACAATTATCTAATCCACTCACCTAGTTGACTCGTAAAGGAGTTAGGTTTGTCTGGACAGAAGAATGTGAAGAGAATTTCAAGGAGTTCAAAAGAAGGTTATCCAGTGCACCTGTGCTCACACTGCCTTGTAGTGGAGAAAGGTTTGTGATCTATAGTGATGCATCCAAGAAGGGATTAGGGTGTGTTCTTATGAAAAATGATATGGTGATAGCTTATGCCTCACGACAGTTGAAAATCCATGAGCAAAATTACCCAACACATGATTTGGAGTTAGCTGCGGTAATCTTTACATTAAAGATTTGGAGGCATTACCTTTATGGTGAAAGGTGTGATATTTATACTGATCATAAAAGTTTAAAGTATATTTTCACACAAAAGGAGCTGAATATGCGTCAAAGAAGATGGTGGGAGCTGATTAAGGATTACGACTGCTCAATCCATTACCACCCTGGGAAAGCAAACAAGGTGGCAGATGCATTAAGTCGACAAGACCATGCCAGTTTATCCATGATGAGGATCACAAAAGATCCAATATTTATGGATTTACAAAGGATGGATCTTGGAATTATAATGGAAGGGGAAAAATCATATCTTTCTCAAATGAAAGTTCAACCATCTATACATGTGAAGATTAAAGAGGCACAGAAAGAAGATGTCGAGTTACAAAAGAAGATGAGAAATGTTCCTGAATTCAACCTTGATTGCGATGGGATAATAAAGTTCAGGAATCGGGTGTGTGTTCCTCCCATCCCCGAATTAAAGAAGGAGCTGCTGGATGAGGCTCATAGTTCTTCATTCTCTATTCATCCTGGAAGCACGAAGATGTATAGGGACCTGAAAGAGTACTTCTGGTGGGATGGCATGAAAAGAGATGTTGCTGAATATGTCTCTCGATGCTTGGTTTGTCAACAAGTTAAAGCTGAGAGACAGAAGTCTAAGGGGATGTTACAACCATTACCCATACCCGAATGGAAATGGGAAAACATCACTATGGACTTTGTCACAGGACTTCCTAAAACATCCAAAGGAAATAATGCTATCTGGGTCATAGTTGATCGTCTTACAAAGTCTGCACACTTCATTGCTATTAGAGAGGATTTCTCTCTAGATCAGCTTGCCAGGATATATGTAAAGGAAATTGTAAGATTGCATGGAGTACCACTTTCTATTATATCTGATCGGGATCCGAGATTTACCTCGAAGTTCTGGCAAAGTCTTCAGCATACTCTGGATACAGTGTTGAGTTTCAGCACTGCTTATCATCCTCAGACAGACGGTCAGTCTGAGAGAACAATTCAAACCCTAGAAGATATGTTGAGAGCTTGCTCTATGGATTTCAAAGGAGGTTGGGATCAACACCTACCTTTGGTGGAATTTTCTTATAATAATAACTTTCACTCCAGTATTCAGATGGCTCCTTATGAAGCTCTCTATGGAAAGAAATGCAGGACTCCAACTTGCTGGGATGAGGTTGGGGAAAGAAAGCTATTAGGACCTGATCTCGTTGATGAAATGGAAAAAAAGTTCAGATCTATTCAACAACACATAAGAGCAGCTCAGAGTCGACAGAAAAGTTATGCCGATAGCCGAAGAAAAGACCTAGAGTTTGAAGTGGGCGATAAAGTGTTCTTACGAATATCTCCCTAGGAGAGGGTTATGAGATTTGGAAAGAAGGGGAAGTTGAGCCCTAGATATATCGGTCCTTTCAAAATACTGGATCGTGTTGGGAAGGTAGCTTCCCGATTGGCGCTTCCACCAAATCTCTCTCAAGTTCATGATGTGTTCCATGTATCTCTCCTGAGAAAGTACATACCTGATCCTTCACATGTACTCAGCTCAGAAGTTGTACCACTGGAGCAAGATCTTTCTTATGAAGAACAACCGATAGAGATTCTGGATTGTAGCGAAAAAGTCCTACGAAACAAGACCACTCGATTGGTGAAAGTTTTATGGAGGAACCACCAATTAG
The DNA here is from genome assembly GCA_963277665.1 of Viscum album. Classification (NCBI taxonomy): domain Eukaryota; kingdom Viridiplantae; phylum Streptophyta; class Magnoliopsida; order Santalales; family Viscaceae; genus Viscum; species Viscum album. Next base: position 1,492,298,137 of record OY728152.1, read on the forward strand.
AAGAAGCTACATGGGAGCTTGAGGATATGATGAGGGAGAGGTATCCTCATCTGTTTGTTACAAAGTGACGAATTTTGAGGGCGAAATTCATTTTAAGGGGGGTATAATGTAACACCCGAGACTTTTATGTTATATAAATCATCAAAGGAATCTTTTTCTACACAACACTTTCTTGGCTTGCTTTACACGAAATCGCGACCTTCCTCGATAGCGTGCGTCGTACGCAATACCGAGTTTCACTAAACAACGATATGCTATTAAAATATTATTAAAACTAGTCGTTATGAATAGTAATAAACACTTTTTGAAATTTTATAAATTTTATTTTTCAAAATGGACTTCATTTTTGGATTCGGAATACCGAAATTAGCCCAGGGTGAAATTTTGGTATTTTTCTGAAAACTTTCAATTTTTGATGAATAGTGAAACCACTAAGTGGTAGTAAAAAACTGAATTTTTCATAAAACATAATTTTACTACTTCTATGAGTGGAATTTCAAAAATCTGAGATACACGGTTAATATCAAGGACTAAAATGCGGTTCAATGAGATGAAAATAATTTTTGGTGAATAGTAACTTTTTACTTTTTTTTACCACGTTAAAAAGTAAATAGGGTAATTAAGGGTAAAGATGATATTATTATTACCCTAAAACATGTCCTAATTCTATTCGATAAGTTTAATTCGACCAAAAACAAACTTAGGAACAAAATATGACCATCTAGGCCCAATTGGATTAGATTAGGATATTTATTATTAATTTATTTAAAGAAGGGTTAAAATAGTTAAAATCAATGTTTAATAAGTAAATAATTTTTAATATGGGGTTATACATAAGATAAATTCGACTATAAATATTCATTAGAAATATAAAAGGATTTCCTACATAATGGTATTTTATTTATAATTTTTAGACTTTAAATAAATTAATTTATTTATGACACAACGATGATGCAGTAATTACCCTTTTAAGGAAATGTTAACATAATTGATGTTATAAATGCTCAAATAAATGTAATTTGAGACTTTTTATGAATTAGAATAATTTTATAGGTTAATATTATATATTGGTGTTCATTTAATCAACTTGGTTCGAACATATAATTCTTTTATGACTTTCAGAAAAATCATATATCAAATAGTGTCAAAATTGACACAAAATAGTTTTTAAAACAAATATTATATTATTAATTGTTATTTTATTCCTAAAAATATAATTTTCGGCCAAATGACTTAGATAAGGATATATATATTAATAATAAACAACTTGGGGTTCGTTTGGCATGTTATAGTAAGTGTATTAACCATATAGTGTAAGAAAACAAAAAGTCGCGGTAAAAGTTAAATTATTTAACTTAGAGTAAAATATAATTGAAAAGGTTAAAATAATAACCTAAAATTGTCTAAATCCTATTGGTTGATAGTATTTAGACCCATCCCCACTTTACCTTCGAAATAAGACCCTTTGGAACCATTATAAACCGATTTTGACTTTAATATAAAATAATATTTTGAGATATTCCTAAGGTGCACCTCTCCTCCCTTATAAAAGGGCACCTCCTCCCCCTTCTCCTCACACCAATTTGAGAACTCAAGCTCAGCCAAACCCTAAAAAAATCCCTTCTCCACTTCCCTAGAATAATCCTAGAGGTCTTGGTCTTCTTCAAAGAACAATCTTAGTTCAGTATGTGGAGGATTCAAAGAGGCGTTTCAAAGAAGAGGTAATATCCATTACCGATCTTTTCAATTTCTTTCTTCTTCAACTTCTTCTTATTTAGTTGTTTCATGATAAAGTAATAAAATAAGTATTAAATACATACTGATATGTTATTATAAATATGAAACAACCCTAATTCACCTTCTATCCATCCTACGGAAAAATGAAATCACCGCGCGTGCGTACGTACAGAATACCGTCTCCACGCCGTGGTGTAATCTATTTTCCACCATCACCTTACAAGGATGGGTATAATGGTGTAATGAGTAACGATATATGATTATTATAAAGTGATATTGATACTGAAATAGTATAAATACACTTAAATACAATTCCACGATCATGGGAACAATATCATCGCTCGTGCGTACGTACAGAATACCGTCTCCACGATATGATTCGACTCATTCTACATGATCATCATTACATAGTAATTATATAAATTAATTGAATGAATAAATATGATATATGTTACAGTAATACCATTCTGGATATAAGGTATCTATAACCTTAAAAGAATAATAAGAATTTATTCGGCAAAACACGCATAAGAACAAAAGGCAATAAAGACCCGAGTAATAAGTAACCATGAAATATTACTAATAAGAAGCTAAGAATATAACCATATATGATATCATATCAATATTTATGATTCTAGAATAAGTCAATAACATTATTTAAACCATTATACAGGAGCTTCGGACACATACAAAGAAAATCGGACCTAAGGTAAGGGAAAAATCACAATCTCATTTTTGTCCGAGATTGTTTATACTTTGGTATTTACTGGGGTGTATTTTATCATCCACATCCATGTTTACTCAATATGTAATATTATTTCCATCCACCTACACTTTTTTAAATCCTATATTACCCTTCGTTTAGTTTTTAGAAAAAGATATGAAAGGAATCTTTTGTCGTTTTTCGTACGAGGTACTTTTTTGACTTTTCTGACAATAGCACGAAGAATGTTTTTTTAACTTATACGGCATGAATGTATTTTTAAAACATAATTTCCAAGAAGCTTCCCTTAAAAGTTTTCAAGTTTATTTTTAATCAACTTCTTTTAGTTTAGAATTTTATGAAATGTTAAGAAAGGAAAAGTGTTTTTGAAGTAGAAAGGATATTTTCCTCAATAATGGAGTTCAAGTGTTTTATCAAAATTATTTTCCATATAAGATAATAAAGGGTTCTGTTTATATCCCTATTATTACATGGATTTGATTATGTTGTGATGGAAATATTTTTATGAATTTCTTTATCGTATATGAATTGTTTTATGATGTCATGATGTTTAAGATTCCCATTTTTATTACATGGGTTATGCAATGATGTATGGTTTATAATTTTGTGGCACACATAAGAATGGTATCATTATGAGATGGGTGGGACCTATATCTCCCTCCAATGCATTGGGTAAAGATTTTATATCTCATGAGATAGACATGGCTGGAACGATAGGTTATACCGGTTCAGTGAAACAGGACTGAAACGAGGGTGACTCGGTTCAGAAATGGAATTTTTCCACTAAGATAGTCTTGGAAATGAGTCTTGACTAACAAGAAATTATTCTCTATGATTATGTGTGTATGCCACAAAGTTTCATGTTTTAAGTTATGATTATTGTGATTACATTTCACTGCCATGATTTATCCCATGTTATGAAATTATGATCTCTTTTGCAGGTTAAGATTTCCAAAAGTTATGTGCTTATGTATATGATGTGATTGATATTTCTTTTGTTTACCCTTACTGAGCATTTGAGCTCACCCTTTTGTATGTTTTCTTTCCCCAGACCAGGAAGAAGGTTATTAAGTAAGATATGCGAAAAGGGACTATAGATATGATGAAATAAATGGGAGACAGTGTAGACGCTTTATGAACCAGTTGTTTATGTTTCCCAATTTCTAAAGACACTATACCTATACGGTCCTTTCGTGGTTTTGTTATATGTTGTAATAAGTATGCTTCAATTTTGAAGTATTAACAATGTATGTAAAGTATGGGTCGTTATAATGGTGGATCTTAATGGCACCATGAATTTGGGTCACATCAACTAATTCATATAAATCTGATGGGATAAAAACATGGGGACTATTAATTTTAAGAATAACTAGACCATTATTGGGTCAGTCTTATGGGTGATTCTCCCCTTCTCCTAATAAAATAAACCTTTATACCCTTTTTTGGATTAAAAAACCCACAACATTTTCCAGGTGAATTTCTCCAAAGGGGGATACTTGTTCACAGAGGGAGACTCCAAAGATGGTAATATACGAACATTCATGACCAAAGACATTTATTGGACATATTGTAAATTTTATGAGTATTATTTTATGTACCACCCAATAATGTGTATGTTTGCCTATAATTATATGTTTGGGTGGGTTTCTTACTAGGAAATCCAATCATGAAGTAGAGTGGCATGGACTATGGATGGCCCTTATGGGTTTTATAAATAGATTCTTAATTCTCTAAAGAGTTGAAGAAAATTTGAATTAATATAGTCATATGGATATCATGGTGTATACATAATACAAAAAGGGTCTAATGAAAGAACTATCTAGTTGTTCGAGTCCAGATATGAAGAAATTACACCACATTCAAGGCGAGGTGGGAATCATCCTTTGGGATGTGGAGAAGAGATGTGGTTCAGCTATATTAGGTGGGATTTATGATGAGTTATTTCCACCAAGGTCCATATGGGACGATGTAATGAGGACTCCCCATATCACCTGAAAAATAATTTTTCGGGCTATAATTGCCATATAGAAGGAGACTCTTCCTGGAGAGGATATCCTATTCAATACATGGGTCGGATACTTCATCAACAAAGTCTTCTTTGAGTAGGATTCTAATATGCCAATGGCTTGGCCTATAGTGGACTCTCATAGTTCACCAGGTACTTACTGACATATGGCTATGGAAGGGAATCTTAATTAATAGTGATGGGAGCCTTCCCCTAGTATTAATCGGGCTATTCAACTATCTGATTTCATCTCCATGTACCTATGTGGGTACTTACTTCCCTTGAAAGAAAAAGGTGGATCTAGTGTTTCCACTTTCATGACGACGATATCCATGGAATGGGGATCATATCGTGCTATCTTCCCCTATTTTGGGAAAAAATTATCGTCTTATGAACCATGTTTGCATGGGAAAATCCCCACACATGATGATGGATCCATTTCATGTATTATGTGGATTTATTGAAGCTCACCTAGGAGGATATAAATATCTTAACAACTAGGGTATTCCCATTGTCCACTTCATACAATACCTACAATTTCATAGTGGGGTAATACATGTTACACTAAAATGTGGGGATTTTAGTGATTGTATGACCCACTAGGACCATTTCTACTTATGAATTTATTGGCCACTGATGAGGGATGGTAATTTTCATACTGGTGAGGCTATTCTTGAGGTGTGTTATTATATGAAGTAACTTCGTGGGGGTGTTCATTCCACTTGTATTGATGGGGACCTCATTTAAGAGTGGTATGGACCCTTCCAGTTCAACCGATGATTCCTTTGTGTCTATTGAATATGTGACCATTTGGTTAATGTTTTTCTACGGAGTATCTGATGGTATCTTTATAATTTTGGATGATGTTTACCAGGGATGATAATTGTGATGAGATATACCTTCCTCCCTGGGATGATAAAATTAGTTTATCTAATGGTTATGATAAGGTTTGGATTAAATCATATATTTGTGGGGATTTATCAAAAATGGTAAGATAGGATTCCCAAATACCATCAGCTACTAGGCACAACCTGAGACCTAGAAAACAACTCATTTCTAGATGTACAATATCTTTGAAAGAACCTCACACAATGATAAGGAATTTACAATCATCTTCTTTTCTAAAGGAAGTATCCACTGATGCAACTTCAGTGATTGCATCAATAGATATTGACATCTTACTAGAAAAAATACTTTATGTCATATCTCAATAGTGGATTTCAGGGTGAATGAAAAACATAGAGGTTGATCTTTGGAGTATTATGCATCAATCTAATATTCATTTGGGGGGTTTTCTTATGTCACCACCCGTCTGGGTATTACTTTCTAAGACGATATTGAGGAGGATATGGCCTTTTTTTACCTTTAGATAATTCTTGAAAGCATTAAGGTTTGGGTTTGTTATTTTCATTAATTTCACTGAACGGTGGTGCATAACACACTTAAATTTTTCATAAATGAGTTTGGATATCCCATAGTGATAATGGTAAGACTAAACTCACCACTACGTTTAAGGGTTAGTAGTTATATTGTAATTTTACTGATGTCTATTGTGTTTTTATTTATATAGGGAGAGGATTTTTAATATCATCCAATCCTGATATCCCCCTAATATTATCCCTATATTAAAGCCTTGGTAGAGAATTATGAAAGTCATATGGCGACAAATTATGATGAATCTTCAAGTCTATTGGACCAGATGAGGCCAGAAATTATCATTTCTAGAATAATGGTTTCAACTTCAGAGCCTTCCCAGGAGACTTACATAGAAAGGAATAAGAAAACGAAGTGATCTATATTGTAAGGGTCTTATCCAACATTATCATCCAAGAAAGACTGTCACTTCACTCTTTTCTTATAATGGAATATTCTAGCAAAAAATCATGATTTTTCAAAAAATGTGAAGGTCCTCCCTGAGCTTATTTGGAAGAGAATGTATCTGTATTAGAGGATGTTTGTGAGAATTTGGTAGATTTGGTAGATCCTTCACAATTGGGCTCAACCCATCAAGAAGAAGTGGTGGATGAGGTTCCATATCAATCATTCATGTTTCCAGATGTAGACATCTCAAGGACCACACCACTTGATCAGGTGCAGTTGGATGCAATTCTGGATGATACTCACATAGATACCTATTCATTTACCATGTTATCTTCAATGTAAGAGAGTTTTAGAAAAGGTGAATATTTTTTTTATGATGGAAACTTTTTCTATTTGTGTTATATAGCCTCATAATATATTTATTTCATGCTGGGATAGTTGGTGTTGAGAGAAACACATCTTTTTGAAAATCACCATAAGTTCCACAAATCTAGTTGTCTCAAGAAGGAGTCATTTATTCCCCCAGGGATGTTGTTGGTGTAGTTTATGTCACAAAAAACATGATCAAGAAAATTACATTTACATCATCCGTCATTTTATTAATTAATTGATGACATCATATAATTTGTTATGTGGATGATAAACCCCATGCCCTTTGTAGTAGTGTCTTCACCCCAAATCCAGAGTCTCTAGTCCCTACTCTTTTGGGCGTGCCAATGACTAAATCTACCAATTTGGATTCCATTTCTCTTCCAATTTAAATGAGGACTATGAGAATGAATCATTCTCTAAGATACTGAGTCCCATAATATGTTCACATTCCTAGCATGATATTGAACCAAGGAATGAGGCCTGTGACATTCTATCAGTCCATGCAATGACACTTATGGATAGAGATTGTTACCTTAATTTTGGATATCCCCTTGGAGAAGTTTAAGGATTAGTTGGGCCACAATCAGTTTAGATTTCCAACCCTTGGTCATGAGGGATTTTATTATACCACCCTTCATGCTTGGGTAAAGGTGGTGATCTCTATGAGGGAATATAAGTTGGCCCTCGATTTTGGTTTTCTAGTTTATGAGGCCATCTCATTAGTAAAGCAGAGTTGATATGATGCTCTAAATAATGATTCCCAGCATGATATTGAGGCATAAGCTTACAAGGATGCGGTAAAGTTTGAGAATGATGAAATTGACCGTATAAATTCTATGACCGGTCTTCATTAGTCTAAGATCCTACATATTCAAGAAGATCGTTCCCAACATCAGTATTCAATGTAAATAACAAAGATGAATATTCTGTAGAAATTTAGAATAAATGATATTGTAGGGAAGGGGAGTCTTGAAGCTATTTCAAAGTGAAAGGAGTTATAGTGAGTTGTGTAAGTGAAAACAAAGTCTGTGGACCAGTTTTTCCAATCTACAAAATCCCCAGAGAAGAGGCTTGATGAGTTCAACTATTATTCTAATAACATGTTGTGATAGTTATAACTTTGACACCTTACCTTATATTATATGTTCATGGGAGAGGCACTAATATGTGGTGATTCTTCCTCCTATTTGATATTAGTGAATAGATATATGGAACTATATATGATGCTGTCCAGTTTTTTTTTCATCCATGAAGTGCAGGACATTTCATTGATCTGATTATATATGAATCACCAACAATACCCATACTCTGTATAATATCATGTAAACCGAAATTCATATATTGGAATGATTAAATCATAAAAAATTATCTTCTAGAACGACTCATGAATACCCACCGACATGATATTCCTTATTAATATATTTTCTTAAACTATCCTAAGATGACATGACTCACAAAAGGCTAACTTTGAAAAATAAATGTCTCAGAGGGTGAGTGATATATCTTTTTCTAAATCCAATAGGAATTGTGAGAGAAGTTTGATTAATGTCATGGACATATAGTGCGCCTTTCAAGAATTCCAATTCATACAAACCAAATCGATGCTACTATTTAGTTTAGGGTCTTTTAGCTCAAAATTTCAATCACATTAATTTATAGTTTTTTAGATCAAACCTTCATCGAAGTATTTTAGGGTCTTTTTATCTCGGACTTTTTATAAAAATATTTCAGGATCTTTTATGTTAGACCTTCTATTGCATTATTTTATGTTATTTTAGATCAATCCTTCTATAAATTTATTTTAGAGTCTTTTTATCACAAGCCGTATCTCTATTTAGTTATAATTATTTCAGCTCAAGAATTATATTATTTTAGTTTACGATCTTTTAGCTCAGACCTTCTATTATTTTAGTTTATGTAATTTTTACTTAAATCTACTATTGAATTATTTTAGGGCCTTTTAGCTCAAACCCAATAAATGATCATTTAATATGGTGTTTACATTCAAGGAATGACCCAAAAAAATATGGGCTATTGAGTTCTAAATTGGTGTTTCCAAGTATCAAAAGGATTAATTCTCATTTCATTAAAGGGGTTCATGCCTCTAGTGGTAGGTCAATTTCCTTATATATCTGTATCCTTGAAAAAAAGGTCTCTTTACTCTTTTCCAAGGGTTTTAAAAGGTATATAGAGGTAATATCAGTTGATGGAGAAATATTAGGAGTGTCTGTTCCTCCTTTAGAATTTGGGTATTTGTGATTTAAGTCATTTCCAAAAAGTATTTAGTCCAAGAATATGGATGGGGAAAACATGTAGGGGATGACTTGTAACACCCAAAGGTTCCAAGTTCTTCTATGGTGTTTCTAGGGATCACAATAATTAATGACCCTTTATGACAAAGAGGATATTTCAGTTTTTGGTTGGTCAAAGACCATATGCACTGATAACATGAACTCAAAAATATGACCTCTACCAATTTCTGAGGTCTATGAAAGATCTATAAAGACTCAATCATCTAGATAATGACATTGTGTATGGTAGTATATCTATCCAAGAAGGGTTATGAAACCCAAGGTTAGTTGATCTCTTAACTTGTAAATAATGAGCCTCACACCATTTGGTTTTGAATCATGAGTCATGGGACCTAAATGTTTGGGGAATGAAGCATCTCATATTGGCCTTGTAAAAGGGTACAAAACATGGTGATGTAATATTGATGATATTGAATTTTCTTGGATAGTATTAAAGGAAGATTGTAAATCATGGTCCAAATAGCTCATGTTGGGAGGATGATATGAGACAATCATACTGGGAATGACCCAGAACACATTGAGGTGATGAGTGCTATCGTAGTTATGTCAGGGCTCAAAAGGATCATAATTGACCATTTTTCAAGTGAATAATTTATTGGATGACCATAGGAGCATTTTCAAGAGTCATATGCATAAATCCATCGTAAAAAAAGAGTTCCTTGAAGTCATGTATCATTTCTGAGGTCCGTTTACAGGGATCCGAAGCACTCAAATCATTATGTTTGATTTGGGGAAATAATAATATCCAAGGAGGTTTATAGAACCCCAAATGTTGGGCCTAGCTACCACATCAAATGACATTGTGTATGGGAGAAGTTTGATTAATGTCATGGACATATAGTGCGCCTTGCAAGCATTCGGATTCATACAAACCAAATTGATGATACTATTTAGTTTAGGATCTTTTAGCTCAAAATTTCTATCACATTAATTTATAGTTTTTTAGATCAAACCTTCATCGAAGTATTTTAGGGTCTTTTTATCTCGGACTTTTAAAAAAAATATTTCAGGCTCTTTTATCTCAGACCTTCTATCGCATTAGTTTATGTTATTTTAGCTCAAACATTCTATAAATTTATTTTAGAGTCTTTTTATCTCAAGCCATATATCTATTTAGTTATAATTCTTTCAGCTCAATAATTCTATAAATTTAGTTTATGATCTTTTAGCTCTGACCTTCTATTATTATAGTTTATGGACTTTTTCGGGAAACCTACTATTGAATTATTTTAGGGCCTTTTAGCTCAAACCCAATCAATGATCATTTAATATGGTGTTGAAATTCATGGAATCACCCAAAAAAGGATAACTTGTAAAAATACATGACTCAGAAAAGGATAACATGGAAAAATACATGTCTAAGAGGGTGAGTGATATATCTTTTTCTAAATCCTATAGGCATTGTGAGACAAGTTTGATTAATGTCATGGACATATATTGCTCCTTGCAACAATTTAAATTCATACAAACTAAATCAATGATACTATTTAGTTTAGGGTCTTTTATCTCAAAATTTCTATCACATTAATTTATAGTTTTTTAGATCAAACCTTCATCGAAGTATTTTCGGGTCATTTTATCTCGGACTTTTTATAAAATTATTTCAGGCACTTTTATCTCAGACCTTATATCGCATTAGTTTATCATATTTTAGCTCAAACCATATATAAATTTACTTTAGAGTATTTTTATCTCAAGCTATATATCTATTTAGTTATAATTCTTTCAGCTCAAGAATTCAATTATTTTAGTTTTGATCTTTTAGCTCTGACCTACTATTATTGTAGTTTATGGACATTTTCCTTAAACCTACTATTGAATTATTTTAGGTCCTTTTAGCTCAAACCCAATCAATGATCATTTTATATGGTGTTTACATTCAAGGAATGACCCAAAAAAATATGGGATGTTGAGTTCTACATTGGTGTTTCCAAGGATCATAAGGATTAATTATCATTTAATTAAAGGGGTTCATGCCTCAAGTGGTAGGTCAATTTCCTTATATATCTCTATCCTTGAAAGAAAAGGTCTCTTTACTCTTTTAAATGCATTGTAAAAGGTATATGGATGTAATATTAGTTGATGGGGAAATATAAGGAGTGTCTGGTCTGCCTTTAGAGTTTGGGTATTTGTGATTTAAGTCATAACCAAAAAGTTTTTAGTCCAAGAATATGGATGGGGAAAACATGTTGGGGATGAATTGTAACAACCTAAGGTTCCAATTTCTTATATGGTGTTTCTAGGGATCATAATAATTAATGATCCTTTCTAACAAAGAGGATATTTAAGTTTTTGGTTGGTCAAAGACCATATGCACTGATAGCATGACCACAAAAATATGACCTCTACCAATTTTTGAGGTCTATGAATGATCTATAAAGACTTAGTCATCTGGATAATGAAATTCTGTATGGGAGGATATCTATCCAAGAAGGGTTATGGAACCCAAGGTTAGTGGATCTCTTAACTTGTAAATAATGAGCCTCACACCATTTGGTTTTGAATCATGAGTCATGGGACATAAATGTTTGGGGAATGAAGTGTCTCATTTTGGCCTTGGAAAAGGGTACACAACATGTTGATGTAATATTGATGATATAGAATTTTCTTGGATAGTATTGAATGAAGATTGTAAATCATGGTCCATATAGCTCATGATAGAACAGCTTGTTCAAACTTTGCTTCATCCATATTTTCTTTGTGCGACTCCAATTGTTGGTGTGTACAATCGAGGGCTTATAGGGATAGGAAGACAGAGGTGATGACTACCTTGAAGTTGAGGGCTTCCTTGCTGAGGAAGAAAAATGTGTCGACTACCTTAAAGTTGAGGGCATGCATAGATAATAAGACATACTCTGATCTTCGTATCAAGAGCTTACCCTGGTGTGGGTAAGACATATTTTCATGAAAGTACAAATCAAGCGACCATTATTCAAGGTTGTTGGATAACCTTCTCTTTGGGTTAAAAGTTTTACTATTTGTTACTTTTTTTGTTACAAGTTTTTCACTGCATTTTATTTGTTGAGGAAAGTATAACTATCTTATAATTCCTTATAATTGTTCTCTAATTTAGTGAGATTCTATATGATTTAAGGTAGAATCTTTATCTTTGTAAACTTTTATTAAGTTTCATTTTCCAGACCCATCTTTCCGGATTCAGTTTCTCGAAAACATATTTCCTTATTCAAGAAAGAGTATAGACTTAGAGGTTTTTTGAATTACCTTGTTTAACATTGATAAATATAACCATATTTAAATGTTACAAAGGAATTTTTAAAATAATAAAATTCACCCCCTCTATTATTTTTTGTATCACTAGATACTACATATAATATCTATATTATTAAGATCCTACATTTGGTATTATAGAGTACATCATACTCATATACCATCTCAACAATTGGTATCAGAGGGGGTGACCTTGATTCCTAAACCAATTTAACAATTGAATTTAGAATTTTGGTTCAATATGAATTAATATCACTATTAGATTCAGAAGAGAATTGATCTTATTCTTCTATTTTTTTGGACTCATAAAATTCGATTCATAATTTTCTTAGAGATACTATTGTTTTATTTTCCTTGCTGAGGAATATTTTTCTTGTTTAAAAACTATATGTTAAAAAGTTTTTATGGAAATATTTTTCTATAAGATGGCAAGAATCATTGTTGGTTCCATAGATAATCTAAATCTAACAAGACCACCTATTTTTGATGTGAATGATTATGAGTACATGAGAGATCGAATGAATAATTTCATTATCAATACTGGAGTTGATAAATTTTTTATGCTTACTAGCAGATATAAAATACTTGACAAGGAAGTTAGTGCCTACACAAATCAAGAAAAGCATGAATATCAACTAAATTATAAGGTACGAAATACTTTGCATTGTTCTATGACTAGAAATATAAACAGCCAGATATCTTCTTGTGAAGCTGAAAATAGAATTTCGAAGAAACTTGAAGTTACTCACTTTGAAAATTCCAAAGTAATTGAAACTAGAAGAGCTATCCTCAGAGTTGAATACCATGGCTTTAACTTTCCTTATAGAGAACCCATATTTAAGGTGAAACAATTATCATGACTACTGTGAATAGTTTACAATCCATGGGTGAAACAGGATTATATGATGAATCTCTTGTTGATAAGATCATAGACATCATTCTGAATGAATGGGAATCCAAGAGAACTGCTATAGATGAGAACAGAAAGGCTACTCAAATTTCCTTAGATGAGATGTTTGGAACTCTTCTTCAACATAAGACTAGAATGAAGAGAGATTCTTATAATGTAAAGAAGAATAATTGGAATGACAATGTTGATTTTACTACAACTTTATATCACTTGAAATACAAGACTCCTTAGAGAGTTACCAGATCCAAATCTAAGAAGGATATTATCCAATCCGAATCTATTAGAAGGGAATCTTCAGAAAATGAGTTTGAAAATATTGCTCTAAGGATGGAAAAGATAGCTGGACAAAAGAATTGCCAATCCTGATACAAGAAGAAATAAAGGAAATATAAGAAATATTCAGAAGTTACTTGTTATGAATGCAAGAGAGATGGACATATAAGGCATGATTTTCCTATTCTTAAGAGAAAATAAAGAATGGAAAATCATTCGGAGAGAAAAATAAATAAGTATTACAAGGATAATGCTAAGAATGTCTTAAAATCTAATGAAACCTGGAGAGCCATTGCTGGTGACTCTTTAGATGAATATTCAGATTATGAATCTTCTAGACAGAAAACTCTCGGTCTAATAGCCATACTACCTATGGAAAATCATTTTTTAATGGCTAAGGTACACAATTCTGAATCTATGATGAATATATCTTTTAATGATAATGATAGTAAATATTATAACTCTTCTGATGAGGAATCTTCTTCTGATGAATATTATAATTTACCTACCTATGAATAAGTTTCTAGGTTTTCCAAACTCCTTGAGATTGAGAATTCAAATCTCTTGAAAAATCATGACAAGGAAAAATCTGGGAATACTATTCGTTCTAAGGAAATATCAAACCGTTATAAAGATCATTATAAGAAAAATGTTGATTTTTAAAAAAATTCTAAAATTTATGAGGGAGTAAATTCTGAGAAGAATAAAGTTTCTAAAATCTAGAAATTGTAATTTATAAGAAAAATGTTTTCGAGTCTTACAATAATTCCAAATCAAATGTTTTAGATGACAATAACTTGGTTAACAAACTGAAATCATAAATTTCTTCCTTGTGGAAGTGTTTTGTCAAAATTTACCCTTGGTTAGGAAAATTTGGATAAAAAGTTTTCTCAAATCCGACCTCTATGGAATATTTCATGTTTTGGTTATACTAGTTCTAAACCGATTATTAGTAACAATTATTTTTTTTCCAAAAAGTTCTCCATTCTTCAATAAGTGTCAGTGTGGTGGAAACTGGGGAAGAAATTGTTCCTTAAACAAAACACAGTCTTTAAAATTTCATAAATACTATTTTTCTAAAAAGAAGTGGGTGCCTAAAATTTTTCTTCCTGGGAATTCTAGATCCATGAAATTCTGGATTCCGAATAACTAACTTTTTCTTATTTTTAGGAAAATAGAGAGAGTACCAATAGAAAAACATAGTACATTGATAGTGGATGTTCTCGGCATATGGCTGGTAACAAAAGATATTTTGAAAAGATTATCAAGATGAAAGGAGTAAAAGTAACTTCTGGAGATAATTCTCAAGGAGAAATTATTGTTATAGGTAACATTGTTATTCTTGGAAAACATTGATTTCAAATTTTTTATTTGTTAAGGGTCTTAAGCACAAATTCATTAACGTAATTCAGTTATGTGATGAATGTTACGTTGTGAATTTTAGGAATGAAAAGTACATAGTACAGAAATCCAAGGACGAGTTTATTATTTCTTCCCATAGGAAAGAGAATGTATACAAACTAAACTTAGAAGACCTTAGGAGCCAAGATCTACCTTTCCTTAGTGCAATGGATGATTATTCTTGGTTATGGAATAGAAGGTTAGAACACTATAACCTTAAGAACTTATGGAAAATTTCTAAGAAAAGGATAGTTAAGGATCTACTGGAGCTTATATTTGATTCTTCAAAAGTTTTTAATCCTTGTCAATATGGAAAGCAACATAAATCGAGATTTAAATAAATCGGTGAAGTCTCAACTACAGATGAATTACAGTTAGTGCATATGGATCTATTTGGTCCTACACAAACTGGAAGCATTGGAGGCAAGTATTATGTATTTGTTTTAGTTGATGATTACACTAGATTTACATGGGTCCATTTTCTAGTAAAGAATTCTGAAGCCTTCTCGTATTTTAAAAGTTTTATCTCCCAAGTTAAAAATGAGAAGAACCTTCCATTGAAAACTATTCATAGTGATCACGAAGGGGAATTTCAAAATTCCGATTTTGAAACTTTTTGTAGTAGAAAAGGAATTACTCACAATTTATCAGCACAAAGAACTCTTCAACAGAATGGCGTTGTTAAAAGAAGAAATATAATTATTCAATAGATAACTAGAACCATGTTCAGTGAATATTCTTTAGCAAGACATTTTGGGCTGAAGATGTAAGTACTACTTGTCACCAAAATCTGATGAAGGAATTTTCTTAGGATACTCCACAACTTCTAAGGATTTTAGAGTTTTCAATATTAATTATTTAACTATTAAAGGGACAATACATGTGAAATTTGATGAAACTGATATTTTTGTTTTTAAAAAACCCCAACCTACATCTTTGGATGTGTTTTCAAAAACTAATTATTAACCTTTATTATAAGATCCTTCTGATAAGGAAAATTCCCAAGAAAATGTTTATGCTGCATTTATCGCAAAATAATTCCTACCCTATGTTGATGAACAAGCTTTACAAAACCCAAATCAGGTTTTTATAAATAATCATCCTAGTGATAGTATCATTGGTGATGTAAATCAACCCGTAAAGACTAGAAATTCCTTAAGAAATGATGTATAACATCTACCATTCCTTTCCCAATTAGAACCAAAAATCACTGAAGAAGATTTTGGTGATGATGACTGGATTAAATCTATGCAAGATGAGCTAAATAAATTTTAAAGGAATAATTTTTGGACCATTGTTGAATGACCGAATGAAACTTCTATTATTGGAGTAAAATGGGTCTTCAGAAATTAGTGTGATGAAAATGGAATCATTATTAGAAATAAAGATAGATTGGTTGCTAATGTCTACATTCAACAAGAGGGAATATACTATGATGAAACCTATGATCTAGTAGATATACTTGAAACTATTCATATCTTACTTTCCTTTGTATAATTCTTTATTTTCAAACCTTTTCAAATAGATGTGAAATGTTCTTTTTTTAATGGTTATGTTCACGAGGATGTTTTTGTTGAACAACCTCTTGGTTTTGAAGATACAAAACATCCTGATAATGTTTTTAGACTTACCAAAGCTTTTTATGGACTTAATAAATCCCCTCGAGCCTGGTATTATAGAATTACATGATTTTTGCTTCAAAATAATTATGTTAAGGGAAATGCAGATCCAACCCTTTTTATAATGAAATATAAGAAAAATGTTTTGATTGTTAAAATTTATTTTGATGACATTATATTTGGTTCAACTCAATAATCCTTAACCGATTCCTTTGAAGATCTAATGAAATATGTGTTTTAAATGAGTATGATGGGTGAGTTAGCATTTTTCTCTGGTTTTCAAATCTCTCAAAAACTAGAAGGAATATATATATATCAACATAAGTATGTTAAAGATCTTCTTAAAAAGTTTTTATATGAAAACACTAAAAGTATAATTACTCCCATTGGTACCTCAAACACACTTGATCTTGATGAAGTTGGGAAACCAGTAGATCAGACATATTTTAGAGGTATGATAGGCAGTTTACTATACTTGACATCTAGTTGTCCAGACATAATGTTTCCATTATTCATATGTGAAAGATATAAATCCAATCCTAAGGAATCTCATTTAAAGGAAGTGAAAATAATTTTTCACTACTTAAAGGGAACTATGGATTTAGGACTATTTTATACTTATGGAAAGAATTTTGTTTTGAAAAGTTTTTTAGATGATGACTTTGTGGATGTAAAATGGATAGAAAGAGTACATCTAGAACTTTTCATTTCATAAGAGATTCATTAGTTTCTTGGTCATGCAATAAGCAACACTCAGTAGAACTTTCCACTGTGGAAGTTGAATATGTAGTAGCTGGAAGTTGTTGTGCTCAAGTGTTGTGGATGCAAGACACCCTCACTGACTATGGTATGAGTTTTACCGAAACAAAAATTTTGTGTGATAATACAAGTGCCATATCCCTTTTTAAAAACCATGTACATCACTCTCATGGAAAACACATTGATATTAGGCATCACTTTCATAGGTATTACACACATAAAAAAGATATCATTCTTCAATTTATCGGAACAAAAGATCAACAGGATGATATTTTCACAAAATCATTACCCTTTGATAGGTTTGAATACATTAAATAGAAGTTAGTAATGATAAACATAAGGTAAACCTCCTTGATTAACTTTTTATTGAAATCAATCTCCTTATAGTAATAAACTCCTTTTCATAGGGGGAGTACATTTTCTTTTTAGTTCTTCAAATTTTTCGTAATGAAGTTTTTCATGTTTTTTATAATGTTGTTTTTCATATTTTTTGTAATGAAGTTTTCATGTTTTTCATAATGTAGTTTTTCATGTCTGCCTTAATGATGTTTTTCATGTTTTTCGTAATGTAGTTTTTCATATTTTTAATAATGACGTTTTTCAGGTTTCTCGTAATGATGTTTTTTATATTTTTTGTAAAGAAGTTTTTCATGTTTTTCGTAATGATATTTTTCATGTTTTTCATAATGAAGTTTTTCATGTTTTTCATAATTATGATTTTCATGTTTTTCATAATGATGTTTTTCTTGTTTCTCGTAATGTAGTTTTTCATGTTTTTCGTAATGAAGTTTTTCATGTTTTTCGTAATGACGGTTTTCATACTTGAAATTTTTATAATGATAATTTTCGTAATGGAGTTTTCTTTGTTTTTTTTTGTATTCAAAATTTTTGGAATCTAAATTTCTTCACGAAGAATTTTTCCTCATTACAAATAATCTTCCCAGCAATCCAAGAGGTATGACTCTTTCTTGATTTTTCGTAATCAACTTTTTCCTTGATGGTATTTTCTTTTGTGTTTTAAAATTTTTCAGATTCTATTTTCCTTAAATCCAAATGTTTTCCTTTAAAACCCTCAAAATATCAGATCCTAACAAATTTTCCTTTCTACTATCATTTCGACCATCAGATCTGATCAGAATAATTCTCAACCATTGGATTGAGATGGGGAGTTCAACCGACGCATCAACACCTATAAAAGGGGACTCCCGATGGTTGTCCCACATCGGTTTTCAAGCTATTGCATGTCGAAGCTTTGCCCCTCCTTCAAAATCATGTTCTATATTTTTTAAGAATTATTAATTTTGAATGCATGGTGAAGTTCCATCTCAATATATGTCTTCTGTCAAGCCAATTGCAGAATGGAAAGTATATAGAGGGAGGTTAGTGCATCCAAATTTCTTCAATAAGTATGACTCCATTATCTCCCAAAACATCAAGCTGAATGGATGGGAAAGCGTTTTTATATCAATTCCAGGAGCTCAGGATGTAGTGTATCAAGATATACTGATAGAATTTTATGAATCAGTTTGTTTTTTCAAGGAAGATGGCAGAGAAAAATTTCCCTTCAAAACCTATGGAAAAACATATTCACTTTTATATACCAATGCTTCTAGCTTGGTAGGGTTATCCTATAAAGTAGAAGCATAATTCTGTTCTCAAAAATTACCTAATGTACAAGGATGTTTTATCAAGGTAATACCGATGGAGTGTCTAGGACTAACAGATGTCAAGATTGCAAAGATTTCTCATTTGTCTACAAATAATCGGATCCTTGGGATATTGGTTTAGGGTTTTAGCGTACAGAGAAAGGGTGACAAGGAAACCCTAATGAAAAGTGATATCTAAATCTTATATTTTTTGGTAAATCTAAGGAAGATCAATCTGATGAAGCATATTATTATTACGATAGTGAATATCAAGAATGGGAATTTTAAAGCACAGATAATCTTGTATCCTGCCCTACTCTCCACGTTGATTATTTGATGTCCGGAGTCCTTCAAGATTCTTTTCATTTACAAGATGAGGAATTGAAAAGCCATGTTAGTAAGCGATAATAATTTGAAAATAATGAAATTTGGGTTTTCTAAGGATTCTTGGGAGTTTTATGATCTACTAGTGTAAGAAGAATAAGCTGTTCCGAAGAATGCAGAAGAGGCTGAACCGTTGAAGAAGTCTGGAGAGAAGAGGAAGCTGAAGGAAGTGGAAGAATCAGAGAAAATCCCAGAGGCTAAAGGAAACCAATCCTCATCTCCAAAGCCCAAGAAGTAGAAACCCTATCCGGATGAGGTAGTATCCAAATAGAGAGAAGACAAAAAGAATCAGAAGGAAGGAGAGACAAAATTTGGTCTAGATCCTACAAAGGCCAAGGATCTAAAAGAGAAGACTACTGAAGAGCATGAGAAGCAAGCCAAAGAGAAGAAGAAAACAAAAAATATGTCAGAGGATGATATTGTACTATCCATTCTAAGGGATACTAAAATATCATCCGAAAATATTCCTATACTGAAATCGTTCTTGGTTGAGCCTTTCCCCAAGACACCGGGGAAGAAATTTCTCACTCTAGAAAAAGTTCCTGAAAAATTTATTGAAGAAAAATAAGTTGTAGAAGAAGTAAAAGAAGTTTAAAGCTGTGATGATATAGATGATCTGATAAAGAACGTTTAATACTTTCAGGAGAAAGAAAGTTATTTTGAGAAATTATCAATCCGTACTTCTCAAGCCGGATCTTCAAGGGTTGATACTCTTGGGGTTGATGAAAAATTTGAAGTGTAAGTGAACAAATTATACGAGGAATGGAGTCATAATCATAACTTCATTCATCATAAAGATATTGATGCTAGAGCTGAGAATGAAAAATTTGATGAAAATAAGATTGTTCAGTTGTCTGAAAGTGAGCATGAGTCTCCAGATGAAGAAGCTATTTCGAGAACCAATAAGGGGAAATAGGTGGCTCAGGATACACCTACTAAGATTTCTGTACGGAAGAAGGAAGCTGGTGAATTTTGTAAGAGGAAGTTGGTTGATCTAGAGGAAGAACCATTACCTAAAAAATTGTTAGATTCAGAATCATCAGCTCTGGGAAATGATTTTATCATTAAATCACTAAAGAAGCTTGTTGACACCATTCCTATCATTCCAACCATTGACTCTAGATGTCATATGCTCCAACATAGCTTGAATCAAAAATTGGATTCTGTATCCATGGTTATGGATAGGTGTGTTAAAATTGAAGCAGATTACAAGAACATCTTTGTCATCTATGAGGCTCATAGAAAATCTTTTAAGAAAGTTGTCAGCAAGTCAAACACTATAGTTGAAGATTTGAGAGAGCTTGATGAGTTTCAAGATGATGTTAAGGAATCTTTTGATACTTCAGACATCAAAATCAAAGATCTCACAAATATCTTTAAGGAAAAGAAAAATCTTGAGCAGAATACTCAGATTTAAGATGTCAAGGATTTGAATGGGAAGTTGAACTCTATTGCCCAAAGCTGGAAGATGGAAAGGGATCTCCGGATCAAGACTGAAGAAAAGTTAGTAAAACAAGATGACTTGTTGAAGATTGAGGCAGAGGCTCTGAAGGCTCAGGGTGATAGGACCAAATCCTTAGAGAAGCAAGTAGAGGAGGATCAAAAGGAGTTAAAGAATCTAAAAACCATTTTCAAGAAATTGATACCCAAGGAAAAGGAAGGAAAATAAATCTGATCTTTTGTTGTATTTTCTTTCATTGTACAAATTATTTCAATATTAATGAAATTTTGGGTTTCTCATTTATGTTTGTATGATTTGTACTAATATTTCAGGTACTAAAATTTCTTTTCCATTCTGTCAAATTCTTTTTGAAAATCACAAAGGGGGAGAAAGAAAAATAATTCTATGTAAAGAAGAAATATCCCTATGTAAGGGGGAGTTTATCTAAGGGGGAGTTTTCATTACAGAGATTTATGTACCATTGATAACGAAAAATATCATTCTAGAAATATATAATATGATCCTTAGAGTTCCAAAGACTAAGGGGTAGTTAGTCATATTCATCTTTTCTAATGTGAAAAGGGAGATATGTTGTATTTCAAAATAAAGATTTTTTCTATGTCCTTATATTCTTTTTCATAAGGTTGTTTGTGATTTCCAAAAAGGGGGATATTGTTGAGTCAATAAGTTTTTCCTTTTGACTTTTACATTCCTTCATGCTTAGGGGAGATTGTTGACTCATTAAGGTTTCTTTATGAATTTACCAATCCTTATTGTTTTGAAAATCACAACCACCTTATCTCAAGGAAAATTTAATTTTTACCATGTGTTTTAATTCTATAATGAAAAAAATTTCCTTCCCCAAGGAAATTTATCCTTATCATGTTTTTGTTGTTCATATCATAATTTTTCCAAGTGTAAAATTCAGTTTGTAATAAAAACCTTGGAATCTTATAAATACGTAGATATGAATCATTCTATTTTATGATCTGAATTCTCAGAATTCTGATTATGAATTATAATTATGAACTCTTCTAAGTTCAACCCCCGAATTCTGAATATTAATTCTAGTTACGAAATTTTCCAAGTTTTGACTCCAAGTTCTCTGAATATAGACTCCTAACTCTTATGAGTTCTGACTTCTAATTCTCAGGAACTCTAACTCCAAACTTTGTATGTTCTGGTTCCGAATTTCTGAGAATCCAGATTATGAATTTCCTTGAAATTCAGACTCTAGAATTCTATTGAGTTCAGATTCTGAATTCCTAGAAAATAGAATCCGAATATCCTTGCATTATAGACTCTGAATTCTTTTTTTGGTTAGACTTTGAACTTTTATTTACAATCATTCTGAATATTGTATTTTGGTTATATAACCATATTTTTTCTTACAGTAGTTTTGTTATAAAATGATGTCGTGCTTTCAGTTACTAACTAACCATTGTTTTGGTGACACGTGTACATGTCCTTCCAAAATTCAAGGAAAAATATTATTGTTGGAGGAGGGAGCTGACCGTTGAAGCCATGCCTATAAATAAGATCTCATTTGAAGAGATAACAACTTTTTTTGGCTGAACTTACTCACATGCTGTTGAAATGATTTCTAGAGAGAGTGGCTCTTATAAACTCTCATGCTTCATGCAGAAAGTTTGAACGACTTCTTAAAACTTTTCTTTCTGCATATTTTCTTTGTGTGACTCTGATTGTTGCTGTGTACAATCGAGGTATTTTGGGGATAGGAAGACAGAGGTGCCAACTACCTTAAATTTGAGGGCTTACTTATTGAGGAATATAGAGGTGCCAACTACATTGAAGTTGAGGGCTTGAGAGGATAGCAAGAGAGACTACGTTCTTCATATCGAGGGCTTACCCTGGTGTGGTTAAGATAATATTTCTTGAAAGAATAAATCAAGGGACCTTTATCCAAGGTTGATGGAAACCATTTTCTTTGGGTTAAAATATTTACTACTGGTTACTTGTTTTGTTATAGGTTTTCTGCTGCATTTTATTTGTTGAGGAAAGTATAACTATCTTATACTTCCTCATACTTGTACTCCGATTTAGTGATATTCTTTACGCTTTAAGTTAGTATCTTTATCTTTTTAAACATTCATTAAGTTTAATTTTCTGGAACCATCATTCTAGATTCACTTTCTCAGAATCATATTTCCTGATTCAAGAAAAGTGTATAGACTTAGAGGTTTTGTGAATTACCTTGTTTAACCTTGTTAAACTTAACCGTCATTAAAAATTCCAAAATAATTTTTAAAAGAATACAATTCACCCCCCTCATGTATTTTTTGTATCACTAGATACTACATACTATATCTCTATTATTTCGATCCTAAATTTGGCATTATAGAGTATATCATACACACATTCCATCTCAACACCCCCTTATTGGATTATTTCAAATTAATGGGGTCTTGTTTAAACATGGAGACATGCTAAGGGAAATTATTATATTCCTTCTTGATATGTTCAGGATCCTTCAAGAGATCAAGGTTAATTCTAAAATTCATTCTCATGATATTAGGTAACTTGTTAGGGGACTTCTAAAATAAAAGGATATATCTTCATGGGGACTTCATGAGATCATGTGGTCTGGATGAGTAGTATTGGGAGACTTTGAGGTGGACATTTTGGGCATGTATTAAGATATTATATTAACAATGATAGGATACCGAGTCCTCCCCGTTTTATTTATTTTTTATATGTTACAAAGGATATGAATTTTAAAAGTTGTTAGGGTTTTGTCGAGGAAAATAACATTACCTATTGGTGATACATCAAATGAAAAAATAATGTTACTGTAGAGATGAATTAGAATTTCATATACAATTCCATCCATTTTTCTTTATGGAGAAAAATGGGGATGTGTGAGGTCAAATGAAAATTTCCAAGACCATTCGTGTGATTGGGATTTTAATGTTAGAAGGAATTTCCAAGATTAAGAAGACATGTCGATGGGGTCTTGTTGCATATCATGAATCTATGAGGGCATGTCACATGATGTTTACAACCGAAAAATCCTCTCACCTCATCACCTTTTATTTTTTTTTCTTATTTTACAATGTTTTGGTGATCTAAGGAGTTTTCTTTATTTTATTTTGAGAAATATTATTCTCCCTATAGGTGATATATCGTATTTTTTTTACAATCATAAGAATCTCATTACTTGTGGATATTACCCCCAATTTTCAAATGACCTTTTGATGGGTTGTCAGGATCCCACCGGTAGACAAGATGCAGGATCTCAAGGAGTTTATATGGCTATCACCTCGTGATGATTGGTTTCCTATAGCACTTTTACTAGGGCATAAGGACTTATTGAATATAATTAAGAGGACCTTCTACAAGTTTTTCACCTTGCATGGACCCTCCTCATTAACTAATTAGTGTCATTTTATTGTGTTCTCTTAGAGTCTTATATGATTAATGATTATTTGGTCACTTTCTTCTTACTTTAATTTACAGGGAAAACAATACCCATATTTAGGAATTTCTTCCTTTCCAATTTTTTAGATTCTCAATATTCAATAATCAATAATCATATTCACCCTCCATTATTAGAACATTATTTTATTCACAACCCACATCATCACTGATTGAGAGAACTAAGAAATTTTTTATTTTTTGATTCCAAGAGTTTTTGAGGTCAAAATTGAAATATCTATGGAGAGCAGATCTAAAATAAAATCCAACCACATTGTTTGTCCTAGAAGAGGATTTTTTACCCAATTATGTAGGTTTGGTTAAAATCATAGTTGTTTAAATTTTCAATAAGTATTTAATATAAATTAGTAAATTAATTTTTTTTGTAAACGATTATTTAGTGATATATTTTGAATGAAACACCCGATTTATAAGTTGAATTTCTTATTTTGTTTTAAAATGGTGTTTCATATTATAAATGGTATAACATAATGTATTTTATAGGTACCGAAGATGAATCCCAATATATTATATTTAAATTTTCTTTTTATTCTTTTCTTTTCTCATTTTTATATTTTCTTTTCACACACTAGTCACAACCTACAATGTACTCCCAAGTTGATTCCCCCTATGGGGTCTTCTTCTGATAGAAAAAGAGAGGTATAAAGATGGAATTTCCAAAATAGATATTATCTATATATATATTACAGCCTGGGAATTTCATGGTACAAATCTACTTTTAATCCATAGAGTTATATGTGAAGAGTATAACCAATATTAATGTTTCATTGGAAACCCCAAAAAATTAATTTTTTATTTTTAATGTCTTATATGGATTATGGGATTCACATGATGTATATTTGTAATTTTTTAGAAAATATTTTGTTTTGGGTGATTGTAAGGGTTTATCCATTAAGGAAGACCATATCACAAATTTTTTAGTTTTTGAACACATGCCATGTTCATGAAGGTTTGAATATGATAGTGAAAATGTGTGATTATTTTGGAATCATCATGTAAAGGAGACCTGTGGAGTGGCTGAGTACTCATCTAGACACCTAGTATAATGGAACATGGATATGTATAGTACTTGTTCAGAGCTTGTGCGAGGTACACTTCCAATTTTCATGTACTGTATTTGGGCAGACCACATGTGGGGTACATGGCCAGGTTCTCTGTGGACAACCCTTGTAAGTTACACATCATGTTTATGTGATAGGTTTTATGTACATTTGTAATTACAGGTTTGATGGATGAAGGTAAAGTTCAGAGAATCATATTGGTGGAACACATCATATAATTCCCCTTTGGATGAGATTCCAATTTCTTCTCACCCTTTAGTCAAAACAAGACATGTGATTTGTAAATTCTATGTGATTTTTAAAGATCATGATTGTGATGTAATGTAAAAATTTAGATATTGTGAGTATAGTGTTTTGTATTGGGTGATCCTAGGTAGGGGGATTTCATTGATATTTGTTTCTAGAATACTCTTATCAGTTGGAGTGTGGGATGAGATACCCTAGTGGGTGTAAATTTTTTTAGATGGATTAAAATTTGTATTCAAGGATTGTTTTAATTTAGTATAATTTAGATATATACCTATTGTCTATATTGAGTAATATCTATGAGGATAACATGGATGGTCCATGGATGCAAGGAAAAGTTACTTGAGGTTTGAGTTGTGGTGGCTGGATACTATTTGTAATGATTAGTTTTATTGGAGACTTTAGTATGGGTTAACTCCATGGTATAGAAGTTACATATTCCTAAAATTTATGGGATGTTGATGAGTATTTGATGGACTATCATGGAATCCTTTTAATGTAGGATACTGTAGTTTTTGATCAAAGGATGAATCAAGATATTCTTCTGAGGGAAATCATATTGGACCCTTTGGATACCCACATGATCAGGTTTTAGATCAAGTGATTAGAGGATTTCTTAGTCGGTATTTAGATACCTTTTGGGTGTTGTTGATTGAGAATCATTTGGATACCATTGGGGGATTATTTTACATGATTTCTAATAGAAGGATAGGACATAATTCATTAAGATATATAGGATCCTCTATAATATAATACCTTTGATAATGCGGCATTATTTTTATGTGAGTATTGTTTAATGCATAAGTATCATCATCTTGGGTGTGGAAGGGGATCCCCTAGTTAGATGACCCTCTGTTCTATAATCATCAAGATCATGGTTTCCTCAAGTTTTTTTTGACACTAGGTATTGTTAGTTAGAGATTTTAGTAGATGTTTTATGAATGAAGATATATTTAGGTTTCATGGATCCCTATTATTTTTATATGATATTTGATCAAAAATTATAGTTCCTAATGTTTTATAATGGGTTAGAGAATTTTAGAAACACGTATTTTAATATCCATTGAATGAGTATATTGATCCATTTCATTCTGAAGACATTATTTGAGGAGAGGACCATTAGGATATCTTGACTGAGTTTTATCCTTGTTATTTGTTTTACATATCTACACCATTGGATTGATATTATTAGTTTGTAATAGGGTGGTAATAAATGATATAGTGGATTAAATTACTTATCTAGGACTGGGGATGTATTACTTCAGCTAAGGATTGGGGAGTCCTTGATCATTAATGTTTTTGAGGACATCGGTTGTGGGATTTTCCCATCCTCAATTTTACTTTGTCGATCTAGTTAGTCTTTTTGGACTACCATGTTCTCTATAGGCCATTTTAGTGCTAGTAGAGTACATGCTTCTAATTTAGATAATTCTATGAGTGTGGTAGATCATGGTAGGTGCATGTTATTCTTGTGGACACAAACGATTATTCCCTGAGGTTAAAAATTAAATAATTTTTAGTTTTAAATGACATGGATCACCCTTTTTTATTTGGTATATGAAAATGATACCATGTGGAGATGTTCAAACTAGTTATAAATCCTCTATATTTGGACAAGATGGGAAATTTTACCTCTTTTGTTAGGATATAACCTACAGTTTTATGTTTTCATTGTAATTGTTTATCCAAAATTATTTTCTATATGGTTATTCATTTATAAAACATGTCTTTAGTTTTGGTCTAGGATTGGAATATAATTTATTTGTTTAATTTTTATGATATTTGATTATATGATTACTATTAGGGATATAGTATTAAGATTAATTTATAACCACGTATATTTCTACATTCTGGTTAGAGGTCTTCTTGAAAATTTGATTAGGTGGTGGCCCAATGTTTCTTGATTGAGAGATCCTTCTTGTGTGGAGTCTTTAGATCTGGACTGCATAGAATATGATTCATGGAGACTAAGAATATTATATGGCTTATTGTTTTATTAAGACCCTTTTCAATTTATTTTAAATTATATTTTTTTGTACATGTGTTCTTCCTAGTGGGAGAATTTTTTTTATCATTCTTTGACTCTATATTTTTGGATGTCACATACCATTTATTATATCAAGTTTTGTTTTAGTTAATTTATTATGTGTACTCTGGTGATTATTTTTTTGGTTTTTTAGTTCATTTTTGTGTTTATTATACTCTAATTCAAGGGTATAATATCCCCATTTTATGAATTATTCCCTTTTTTCATGTCATCATCCTATAGTATATGGGGAGGCACACTTGAGGCCTTAAGGTCTGTTGTATAGGGTGAAATGTCAGATCTAATCTATTAGGTTCATTTGAAAATGGTTTAAAATGTGGTTTTATGATATTAGAAGTTGGTAGGTAGGTGGATCCAGAATTTGTTTAAATTTGTGAAGGTTATCAGATAGTTATTTCTTGAATGTGTTGGCCAATAGGAATCACAATTTACTAGGGAAAGACATTTTTTATTATTGTAAATTTTTTTATTTTTATTATTTCATCTTGTGTGACTCAATCATATTTATAGATATAAGATTATTTCTAGTTTTTTTATAATGTATTTTTGGAAAGTGGACAATTTTCATAAATAGTTCAATGTTTGTAGGAATCAAATGAAATATTATTGTCAATTTGTAATTTATATTATCATTTATGTTCTATTGATTAATTTTTCAACAAAAACCTACATGGTGTTGTCCCATATATCTTTTTTGTCGAGTTATAATCAATTAAAGCCTGTGAATATATTTTCTTCTGAAAGAATCCAATGTCTATCCAATAGTGAAATTTATTCTAGTAATAGAGATTCAGTATCTTTATCAAGGGATGCATATAGATGCTTATGGGTAAGTCTGATATCGAGTCTTCCTAAGGTGATAGTTTCCCTAATTTATTAAGATTTAATTTATTAATGGGGATTATTTATTAATACATTTTTTTTATTTTGGTCCACATAGTGTAGCTCATGTGTGTGTTATCACTGAGGGCTAGGGTTATTATAGATTATCTTCCTCGGTGGGGATGTGGGGTTTGTTAATGCCTAGACGTGGTTAGGCAAGATGATTACAGGTCTTTGAGAATTAGAGCACAAGGAGTGCTCCTATAATTTTTTACAACTTAAGAGCGTGTGACTTGTTGATTTCTAGATCTATTTTATTTTTCATTCACATTGGGTTGTTCGGTGAGAGAATGGTTCAGTAATCGTTGTTTTGGATCGATTCCAAAGTAGAGGGTGTTTGTGTGGTGTATCTTATCACGAGGGGTATTCATTGAATTTGAAGAGGAGTGTCAAGTATATTTGGTTGTTTGGAAATCACCTATTTGAGGATAATGGTCAGTGGTTTTAGGTGCAATATCCTATGAAAATTGGCACGTCAGTCATTTGAGAATGAGAGCATGAAGGTGGTTCTTGGAAAATAACTCAACCAAGATAAAGAGCGTGGTGGGTGGGGTTTATAAGGAACTGGGCTTTTCATATGTGAATATTAAAACCACTGATAGGACTATTAAATACATTACACAAACACAATCATGAGGACTATAATTGTTTAGTTTCTTTAAAGACTAGGTACATAATCATCAGATTTGGTGAAAGATCATCAATATCACAAACAATGATCTTCCCCTTTAGTACACTTCACAAACATACCCTACTTAAACCCTTTCCACAGAAAATGGGGAAATGAAACAAAAAAAGGGTGTTCTTATATGCTCATTAAGGGAAATAAACATATATATCAATGATCACATAAGAATGACATGAACATGACAAATTTTGAACATTAACCTAACATTTCAACATTATACACTACATATCAAAGACCAAAATCCTTTGTCATGGAATAAAATTCTAATTTGATAAGACTTGAGTCATATGGAAATAAAATAACATGGACCATAAGAGCATAAAATACACATAATACATATAACTGTCACATACACATAAGCCTATAAAATTAAATTTAAAGGTTATCTACCATGGAATTTATAACATATTTAGCTTGGGATAATAACCTATGTACCTATTTTGGGAATATGAAAACCTCTAATATACCCTCTTATTTTGATCTAGAGATTACAAACAAAATTCCCTCCTATTTTTCTCTTGGGATAAACTACTCTATACCCTTATTTTTTGAAAATTGATATCCTCTAATGTACCCTTTTATTTTTATTATTAGATAACTACATGTGTACGCTTCGAGACCATATAACATTCATCCTTACCCAATGCAATGGTAACAATATCAGTCCCAACCACAAAATAATATACAAATTTTTAGGCCAAAAGATAAAATATCATTAATTATATCCTGATAAATGAAAATGAATGGGTTAGCAAAAACTTTTAATCCTAACATATCCCATCTAAAGGAAATAGGTTTCATATTTATTACATTATTTTATCATAGCATAACCCATAGAAAAGATATGGGTCTCATAAAACTCAAGTAATAATTAAATTGTTCCATTTGAGAAATAATAAGAATGGTACCGATGGATTATATTTCCAGTAATGTATAAGCAATATATAAGGAATACTTCTTAGAATAAATATTATTTTGAATGAAAAATCCCTGGGAAAATTTCTTGAGAAAAATAGAATTTCCACATTGAAAACAAATTTAAAACCTAAAAAAATTTCAAAATCCTTTTATTTGAATATTAAATTTGTAATATATAAATAAAACATTAAAATAATTATTTTTCATGATTGTAGAAAATACCATTATTGTCGTATGCATTAAATCAAAGATTCGTTTCACATATTGAGAAAATGATAAAAATGCACCGTTTTTGAAAATGGCATGAAGATTCATTTTTTTAAATTATTACATGGGTAAACATATATTTAATAAATAATTTTAATAATGTTAAAAAAATTTTGAAAACATTTTTAGAAAATATGCATATGAATGAAAATGCTTTTTTTTACAAAAGAGAGAAATAAATACTATTTTTTATGAAAACATTATTTTTAACTATTGAGTACATAAATTTAAGTAAATGAAGGGAAAATTTCTATTATCATAAAATAACTATATTATGACATAATATATTTTTTTTATTAAGAGATATATAATATTATTTCATTATTTTAACCATAATCATAAAAAATCCATAGAAATGATGAGATTTTATCATAAAAGCCATACCACATTGGTAAAATTATATTTTAAGTAACACGTAATAATAACACAAAAGAAACATATAATATCATGACAATAAAAAAATTCTTGATATTACATGTCAAGGGGGAGTTATATGTTCCCAACAAAAGATAGAAGGTGTATAACAAATCATATGGCTCAATGAAAGAAAATTGATACATAAATCCCTTAATTATTTGGTAGCTATTAAACCATAATAGCCATGAAGAAGAAACCCCCAAATGGATTTATGAATCCAAAAAAATAATTTTAATAATTATAAAATAAATTCAATGGATGTGTATTCGCCACATTAAATAAATTGGTGGTGAATACAAAATGTTTCTTACAGAAGTACAATGTGAGACATAAATCACATACCTTATCTCTCAACTTCCATTGTACATATTCAAATATAATATATAATAAATAATATTTTATTATAAATATTAAAACAACTATTAATTATATATATAATACCATATATTATTTTCTTATGAACTTTTATCAACTGTTTGTTAACAATTCCAATATAAAGTCAGGTTTTGGGTAATAACTGCTCTATTTTTCATATATGTTTTCACTTGTTATTTATATGTTCTATTACATTGATCATGATTCCATCATCCCAATATTTTTACACATTATAATAATAGAATAAATATATACTATATTAATTTATATAAATCCTTTAAAGAAATATTTAGAAAAATAATCACACCATTCATAAAGAGGGTGGGTCATATATATGCATGAACATTGCTTCCATTTACTCAATGGATTGGGAAAATCAAAGGTAAATAATATATCAAAATTAAATAATCTTAATATTTATTACATATATATAATTCATTTTAATTAAATATACCCTTAATTAAATCTATGTAAAGGTAACAAAAAAATCACATCGATTATTGAGGTGGTAGTTTTTTGTACACAAAAATGACGTAATTGTACCCCTTTGTAATAATAATTAATAAGAAATATATAAAATCCTAACTAAATAAGTATAATAATTTCATAAAAACAATATATTTTTTTTAAATACCTCATTATATCCTTCCTTGAAATATTTTTATAGAAAACAAACTACATCGGTTCGCGTGGAGATAGTCCACCGTACACATGATCTATGGTTTTATTTTCCATTTAATGGAATTCGAGATTGAAATAGATTGTTACATTATTATAATAACATATAATTATATAGTATATATGGGTGTTATTATATTATAAGTTTTAAGTCCTAATAATTGTTTCAAGATTAGAAATAAAAAGAAGGGTCTAACTAAAGACAAATAAATTTTCTTAGAATCACCTCATCTGGATCTCTTGTTCACTACCATAGAGACAATATTTTGTGGGGGGAAAAATAGCTCTAGAAAATGGATAATGATATTAGGGATTGATTTTGGAAAAAAAGTATTTATATTTCTTGATAAGCATGAATATATGAATAGTGGGGGTGGCCTTTTATAAGTGACGTAATGGAACCCACTTATATACTACATTGAAATTTCCAAAAAGAGTCCAAAATAATTGAATAATTATAATGAAAATATTATCTAGATGAAAATTCATTATAAATTGGTAAGGTTAATAATTAAATATTTCGAAAAAATATGAATTTTAATGTTTTTTATTCATTTAAAATTTTATATTCATAGATTATCACCCACCCAGCCCCAGTAAACCCATTTTTAACTTAACCACTATAACTAATTTTTCACTCTTTTCACTGTTCATTGTTGTCAAAAAAAATATTTTTACCATATTAAATAATATAATTTATTATGATTCCAAATATTGAATAACTTTTACCAAATTAAATTCACATCGGTGGAAAATTATAAATTTTGAAAAAGCCCATAATACATATTGATAAAGCGGGTTTTCATGAAGTGTATATTTGAAGCACAAGATGATTTTATATTAAAAAATGTAGAATGATAATAATTATATTAATAAAAATTAAAATTCATTTATATATAATAAGCACATTTTTTTAAAACCATTCTCTTTTATGGAATATATTATTTAATTTAAGTTGAGAATTATTATGCATATTGAAATATTTTCATCAAAAAACACATTTATTAACCCAAAAAACATATATTAAAACTTAGAATAATTTTGATGAAATATTAATTGTGTTAACAAAAAATAAATAAATCATACTAATTGTACTTTAAATAAATAAGGAATTAATAATTCTTGATTTATAGAAATGAAATGATTGTTTTACAAATATCATTAATTTTCACTATTGAAAAAACGATCTATAATTTTTAAAAAATCACAAAATTTCACAATTAGTTAGTTTAGAAATGTAAATATTAAAATTAGTTTTTATTTAATGAAATAAATTTTATAATTTATCTTCAAATTAATTATAAAAGTTACTCATAAAGGCAATAATTAATTTTGAAGAAAACTTTTTTTGGTGAATATAAATACTTCACTAAAACATGATCTTTATTCAAAAAGAATTTGAAAATAAATAAATATATTTTATTAAATTTATATTTACATTTCATAAATTAATCAATAATAATCAATTTTTCATTTTGACGAAGAGGTTAGAATTGTCAAATTTTAAAAAAGTTATTTAATGGTTTGTGCATGCTCGGTATTGTGTGTTATGAATGATATAAAAAACTCATTATTATGTGTAACATAAGATAATGTTTTTGTGGTGTATATTGCTAGATGTCTCACCCAGTTTTTTAATTCCATTATTTGTTTCAAATATTCTTTTGGTTCTTAGTTTTCTCTTTGTTTCCGAATGTTTCGGGTGTTCCCGGTTTAAATTTGGTGTCTCAGGTGTCCTTGATCTAAGTCCGTAGTATTGGATGTCCTGTGAATTATTTTTATTATTATTTTTAGGGGAAATTTATTAGGATTATGCATCTTGGAAATGAATTTGTGACACTTCTAGTGGCACCTATGGTGGGGTATGTTTTTTGGGTGGTTTATACCCTTGAATTTGATGATTTTTTCATTGAAAAGCGTGTTTTAATTTCGGAAATATTACCCCTGTACTTTTATATCTCTAACCATTAATCCCCCTTATCCCCCTTTGAAATTAGAGAAGAATATAGATTTTCTAGGTGGATAGAACTGGCCACATAGTTTGGCCGCACGGTTTACTAAATCGTGCAACCAAAGAATGCGCAGTGTCTAGCACATTATATATATATTTTTGAAATTAAAAAATTTCCCTTCCAAAAATAATCCTAATCCAACTTATTCTTCTCTAAATCGACCCTATTTTCCATGGGAGGTCTCCAATATCTCTAAATCTTCATTTGATCCATTTTTGAAGTGGGATTTGGGGAAGGAACATCAAAATCATGCAAGTAAGTGACTATTTCTTTGTATTCTTCCTTATCCTTGGTGTTGAAACCCTAATTCTTAACGATCTAAAATGTACATTTGATTGGGTTTGCACTTAGTGTTTTATTTTGTGTCTTTATTGTGAAATACTATGGATTAGGGTTCATTTTCATACCCTTGTGGTGCTGCAGTGGTTCGGATGAAGATTCACATAATGATTTGGAGATTTTGACACAAAATTCAAGTGATGCCTTATGTAAGAATTATTTGATGAGTTAGCTTGATTTATTTACTTATTTATAATTTTACTCATATGTTTTTTATGGTGAGAAATTTTTTTTGATGGAATTAGATAAGGGTTTAATTTTAAAGTGTCATTTTTTCTTGAGATGGTGTGTTTTCGTTGTGTAAATATTGCGGTATCATTTGGGGTAATATTACAACATATAAAAATGTTTTATTAAATATTGATTGAGCTGAAAAAAACAAGTTTGGTAGGGTTTTTGTGTGATTTTGGCACTGAAAGTGGATTTTTGAATGGGTTTTCTGTGAAAGACCTTGTTATACTCGAAGTGTTTTTTTATAAAAATATCAAATGGTATATAGAGTTACATAAAGTGTGAAAATATTGTTGAAGTACTATTTTGGTGGATGTATATTCTTAAAATGTGTTTCTGTAATAGGATGTTTGGATTTTTGATACCAACCATTTTGACCAAGATTTATAAATTTTTGAATCAATTAATTAAATTTTAATAAAGGTGGGACACATGCTTGTGGTCTGTTTTTTGTGAGTCTGATGTTAAGAAGAATTTGAATGAAAAAATGTTTTATATGACATTATTGTGGTATTTTCAGTGTGTGTCTGATTGGGAAATAAAATTATCATGTGAAATTATTATATTATAATATGTCGGATTTTTTTAAGAACAAGAGGGAAAACCTGGGTATCTAAGTGGGCAGACATGTACTAGTATTCCAGTGATACTGAGTGGGTTTGTACATATTTTATAAAGATTTTATGATGATTAAAACACTAAGTAAAAAATTATGATGAGGTTGGGGACCACTAGGTTATGGATATGTTATCTAATAGTAGATCATGCACAAGATAAAATATTTGTTATGGTTACATATCACTAGATAGAATGTACATGGGACCCACAGCTAGCTGGTGCCTATGGGTTTTCCCATGACTAGTTCTCATTGGATATTTGCTATATAACATCAATATACAGTGGTTTTGGATAAAAAAATTCAGTATCATTTTCATTTCATTTAATCGTTTTCATTTTTTAATGTTAAATCTTGAAAACTATTTTGTCTGAAAGTTGCATCTCCTGTATATTGTTTCTAGAATTTAATTTATTTATAAAACATGCAATATTTTAGTTAGAAAATGATTATTACATGGAATTTCATTTATGGGAATCCAACTAGGCTTAATATCACACCCTACGTACACATTTGTGTGTAAGTATACTTGGAAATATTTGGTAGGCTTTAGGTAAAGATTTCAGTACCAGTGGTTCGAGTTACTAGTGGTCCTTCTTGGTGCAGTGTCATGTAGAAGGATTGAGGGTTACACCCCCTTTCCACGAGGTGGATCATGTGCTTTTATTTATGGATTTATTCTCTTGTAGTATAAATTTTGGATTGTATAAAGATATTTTTTTCAATTATATATTTTTTGTAATTAATGGTTTGGTTTGTAAATTTTACAATTTTTTTATCATCCTTGTTGGTTGTTTTATGTTTCTAAAATCTGTAAATCATTCCCAAAACATTTTTATCATATAGAGTCACTTTTTCCAGCCATTGGGGATAGATAATTCCCTTATGAAATTTCCACATACTGTTTCGGGGATAGTTTTGATGGAATCTTGATCTTGTTTGTGACTAAATGGTGTCAAATTAAGTTCTCTCTTTTTGGGTCATTTACTTTGGGAAATATTCTGGGTAAACCGGAGCTAGGACTATCAGGAAATCGACTTCTTAATATGAGAAGGGTTCATGGTCATCACACCTCATGATAAGATTCAATTTTATAAGGTATTCTGGGTTTTATCAAAGTTCTTTTGTTCTCATGGATTACCGATGACTGGGAAATGAAGAGAGAGTTCATTGAATGGTCTCATGAGGCCATAGGGCATGGAAAGACATGTAAAGCCAAGAATATTTTCCTAGAAAACTCTCTATTATTATGAGGTGATTGGAGTATGGCCTCCAAACATATTTACCATCCACCCACTGGCACTAATTCTTTCTCGTATTGTCTTATGTCTCCTTTTTTTGGAATCTTAGAAACATGGTTTGATGTAAAAATTTCATGGTTTCTAGAAATGTGAATTTTTTACAATTATTTTCTTGTAAAACAGAAATGGGTGAATTTTTAAATGGTGGAAATTAATTTTTATAATCTTTTTGAAATGGTAAATTGTGTGTTTACACGTCTTTTGAAATTTGGAATTATGTTAATGTGGGTTTTGAAAATCTATTTAAAATAGAATTTTTTGAGCTATTGAAAAGGGTCTTTTTATTATTGATGTGTTTTGGAATTTATGTGTTTTTTTAATATATATTTTTATTCGGTAATTAACATGATTTTGAAAAGTTTTATGAAATAGTATAACCTTGTTTTAAATGAGGATAAACGAGTTTTCAAGTAAATGTGTGTTTGGGAAATGGCGTGTGTCTTAAAATCTAAAGTGTTATGAAATGGGATAAAATGTTTTGAAATAACATGTACGACTTGAAAGTGAGTTTTCATTTGAAAGGTTAGTTCTTTTATTATAATTATTTTATGATTTCAATTGGGTTTTGATTTTGGGGTTAGTGG
Organism: Viscum album; assembly: GCA_963277665.1. Classification (NCBI taxonomy): domain Eukaryota; kingdom Viridiplantae; phylum Streptophyta; class Magnoliopsida; order Santalales; family Viscaceae; genus Viscum; species Viscum album. The sequence goes on from OY728152.1 coordinate 1,492,334,887, forward strand.
TTTCAAGAAATGGAATGTGTGGGTAGAATGTTTCAATTTCTAAAAGAGGAGAGGTTTGGTTATCGTCATTGGTGTTCTCATGGTTGACCACATACATGGGTTTACATGGAAAGTTGGGTCATTAATGTCATGGATAGATGAGTTCCAGTATAGATATGAGGAGGGTTCCCGATATGGTACAAAAATAAGCATGTGTGAGTCCCATGGGGTACCAATGGTGATTTCTCTAACAACCGACCTAGTTTACTTTCAAAGAAATTATTTTTAGAGAAAATGTGATGTTTGGAAAACAAGTGTTTGGGTGGTATGTTTTATGTGATTTTGGGATTGTTGTTGTGAGATGTTTTGTGAGTGATAATTTCTATTGTTAAATGATGTTTTGGGTTTGTGTTTCATCTGTATGTTGGGTTGATGTGTTGGTTAGTGGTATCTTACGAGAAATGTATCAGTATTCCTTTGTGGTGGTTCACCACATGTATGATATTATGGTTTGTGGTATGTTTTGACTAATGGACCATCTTGGTTGGGTCCCTAAGTTATATCCTTGGCTAGGGTACTCCCCCAAAAATAGTTGATACACGATCGAAGTGAAACCACAGGTGATTCTCCAATAGAAGATCCTTAAGTTTATCAATATAAAGAAATTATTATTGATCTTTAGAGATTGATTCTACCCCATATTCTTTCTCAGTAATGTAGATCCTCCTGTAGTTGAAGAGTGTTTTAGGAAGGTCAAAATAGACCTTAGTCTCTTAAAATTTTTTGAGTCATCAAAGGTGAGGTTGGACACCATTGTGTCTATAGGTTTTATCTAGACACATTGAAGGGTAATTCTATTGAATAAAGATAAAAATGTCTAGAATTGATGGTCTTGGATGAAATATTTAAATATATTTTCATCATTACTTGGTTTTTGATAAGTAAAGGATTCATATTAGGCCACAAGTGTGGAAAATATAGTCATTTGAGGCTATAATGGTTTCTTGAAGTAATATCATGCTACTTGTGACATTGTTCAAGGTCCCACTCCTTGTAATTTCTCTTTTGGATTCAAGGGTCATGTTAAGTGGTGTATTTTTATGTTGTGTTTTTTCTTAAGGGTAATATTGGATTTTGCATAACTTTTTGAGGACTTCAGCTCAAATGAAAGTGTGACTCTCTTATAGGAATCTCTAAATACCTTATTTTGAATGATGGTGTCTTCATTATGTTCTTTCTTCTGTTGTTTCTTGTTATGGTTGAGTGGGGAAATGCATTTGAATCTTCGAGGCCCCTATCTTGGAAAAGGTTCCATGAATGGGTAAGTGGTTTGTGGGATGTGTTATATTTCTGTTGAATTTTTCATATCATGCTGTATTTATTTATGGGATTAGATGAGTATGTTCTAATCAGGGGTTTTTAGAACCTCTCTATGAGGCAAAAGATTCTCCAATCATCTGAGCACTAGTCGTAGGTCCCGAAGTGAAGCTCGAGCGTAGTCATAAAAACTAGGGGTGTAAGGGATCTTTTTTCCAAATCTATCTATATTATGGGATGTGGATACAGTTCATGTTTTTATGTGGTCGTTTCATTCCATGTGGTCTAGTGGGGTGGAAAGGGATGTGCCGGGTGGTTTTATTTTCTCAAACCTAGTGCCTGAACCATTGTGGGTGAAAAAATCAATATGGTCGTTCTTTTATAAATATACTTATAGGCTCTTTTTGATCTTGGTTTTGGTTGGACTCATTTGAGGATGGTAATATTCATGGTAGTGATGTACCACTTAGTGTCTCTATTTGTATGGTGTTTCGATGACCAACCCCCCCCCCCCTTGTGGTGGGGATTGAGTCTTATGGGGTCAGATTTGTGTTGGCCCATGTTAGTCGGTTAAGACGGTTGGTTTTTATGGTGGGTAAACCCACCATGGGTCTCATGTAGGTTCTATTGTAATAAATCTAATGTTATTCTATCTATTGTGTTAGGGATCCCATTCATCCCTCCCCCTATTGGTGTCTCAGTTCTCTCTTGGGAAATCCAGTTGTCTCTAATGGTGTGGAGTTCTTCGAGACCTCCCAATATTGGTGTAATGGATAAATCTCAGTTGTTAGTTTGTTTGTTTCTATAGTGGGTACCTTCTTGGGTCTCCACATAGTAGTTCCAAAAATTTTCTATGGTGTTGACTTGGTTGTAGTAAGACTCGTTCAGAGCTATCTAACCACCAATTGTTTCCTTGGGAAAATATGGGATTGGAGCACACCCAATGGTTTTGTTGAAGTAAGGATCTAGTATTGTGGTTTTATTTCATTGATCATTTCATGTTGATTACTCGAGCTTCATTAGGTTCTGTTTGAGGTGTTTTATTTCGGGATTTGGTTTGAATATGTTTTATTGTTTCATGTATGTGGGGTAAATATTTGTTGGTGAGAGTATACCTTCATTTATCTGGTCAAATAGAAGTGTTTAGGACATTTAGGGGCAAGTGAAACATAGAAAGGTAGTCTCTATAGGTTTATAAGATTTTTTTTTCTATTCAATATGGAATTTTTTTAGATTTCTAGGAGAAGAAAGATTTATGGTGGGGAGAATTTTCACACCTCGATTTTTAATTCCATGCTTTGTTTAGAATCTTCTTTTTCTATTAGTTTTTGCTTCGTTTCTGGGGGTTTAGTGTTTAAATTTTGTGTCTCAAATGTCCTTGATGTAAATCATTTTTTTTGGATTTATCTGGTACTATTTTTCCTTGTGTTTTGTGAGAGTAAATGTATGAGGATGATGTGCCTCATAATTGAATTTGTTACACTCCCAGTGGCACCTTTAGTGATGTATTTTTTTTGGGGTGGGTTATACCCTTCAGTTAGATGATTTTTGGGTTGATAAAGGTGTTATATTTTTTAAATTATTTGACTATATCCTTGTCCAATATCTCTCCATTTAATACCCCCTACCCCCCATTTAAATTGTTGTAAAATGGAGTGTTTTTTTGTGGACAAAAAAGGCCTCACGGTTTGGGTGCACAGTTTCGTAAACCATGTTTCCAAACTGTGCGCAGTTTTTGAAACAACAAAAATAGGTTGGAAATTCCAATTTTCCCTTAAAAGAATAAACTTACTTACATTTATTCCCCCATTTGATCCTAGATGGCTGGGGAGGTCTCCAAGCTCCCTCAAGCTCCCTTGGAACCCCTTATTTGTCCGGGGATTTGGTGGAGGAACTTCAAAATCATGCATATATATGATTCTATATTTGTTTTAGTCCTTATACATGGGGTTTACTACATCCTTATTTATGTTATAAAATATCTGAAATTTATGGTACGTACCTAGAGTTTTATTTATTCTCTTTTGGGTGAAATATTTTGGATTAGGGTTTGTTTTCATTCAATTATGGTGTAGCGGTGGTGTGGTTGACGTTTTTCACCACGATATGGTGTTTTTTATAGAAAAGATAGGTGATACCATGTGTAAGAATTAATTGATGAGTTATATTGATTCATTTACATATTTATCATGTTCCATTGATGTTGTGTGTGATGAGAAATCTATTTTTGGATTAAATTGGTTAAGAGTTTAATTTTAAAATTTTATTTTTTCTTGAGATGGTGTAATTTTCTTGTGTAAATCATATTGTATCATTTTGGGTCATTTTATAACATATGAAAATTTGGTATCCAATGTGTATTGGGATGGAAAATATTGTTTTTTAGGGTTTTGAAATGATTTTGGCCTTGTAAGAGGTTTTTTGAATGGGTTTTATGTGGAAAACCTTGTTATACTCCATAAAGTTGTTTTATAAAAATCTAAAATGGTTTATTGAGTAACAGGAAGTTTGAAAAGGATGTTGAGGTACTATATGGGTGGAACTATATTCTTAAAATGGGTTTTTGAAATAGGACATGGTGATTTGTGATGTTAAATGTTTTGAGATAGTTTTATATATTGTTGAAATGATTTATTAAATTGTATGAAAGGTGGGAGACATGCTTGTGGGTTGTTTTGTGTGAGTATGAGTTAAAATGAATTTGAATGAAAAAGGATTATTCTGTGACATTCTTGTGGGATTTTTTCTATGTGTGTGATTTTGAAATTGTATTTTCAAGTGAAATTGGTACTTTATAATATGTGGAACTTGTTTGAGAAAAAGAGGTAAAACTTGGGTATCTAGGCCAAAAGATGTGTACAAGTATACTAGTGATCCAGAGTGGTTTCATCCCAAATAATGTAGCATTTTTTATGATGAAAACACTAACTAAACTATTATGATGTTGTTGGGGACAACTAGGTTATTGTTATTTTCCCTACTAGTGGCTCGTGCAAGCTAATTAATATTTGTTTTGGTTACTCTTCACTGAGATATGAGGAGTTTGGGGCCCACAGCTAGCAGGTGCCTAGGTCTATTTCCCGTGACTAGTGCTCATTGGATATTTGATACTAACCGTCAGAATACGGTGGGTTTGGATGGAAAAATTCAGTTTCATGTGCATTTTATTTTAATGTTTGTATTTATTAATGTTATATCTTAAAAACAATTTTCATTGATAGTTTAATCCTTTTGAAATTGTTAATAGCATTTATGTTGACTATAAAGCGTACATTTTTTATATTTTAAAATTTTTATAATATGGAATCTTGTAGGTGGAATCCCATGGGTCTTAGGATCACACCCTACATACAATTTTTGGTGCAAGTAGAATTGGTCATTTTTGTTGTAGGTTCGGGTAAATCATTTAGTTCCAACGGTTTGGGTTACTAGAAGTTATTCTTGGTGTGGTGTCATGGATATGGACTAAGGGTGATTCCCCCTTTCCATTAAGTGGTTGTTGGGATATTCGTTTCAGATTTCGTCTCTTGTAGTAGTCTTTGGGGTTTGTATAAACTTATGTTTTTTTGCATTATTTGTAAAGAAAGGATTGGATTGAAAAATTATAATTTTTTTATTATCCTTTTTGTTTGTTTTAGGTTTATAAAATAAGGTAATTCTGTTCCAAACTATTTTTGTAACACTCGGTACTTGTGTCAGCCTGTAGTGATAGGGAATTCCATTTTTCCCATGGCACAGACTGGGCTAGGTGTCAGTTTTGATGTCGTCCAGATTTGTTTCTTAATTAAATATATTAAAAATGTTAAATTAATTTTATAAAAAATATTCTATAAAATCTAAATATGTTACATTCTACCCCCCTGGAAATGAATTTCTCCCTTATAATTAATTCCACTCAAAAAAGTATTTCCAATTAAAAATTAAATACTATAAAAACACTTTATAAAAATTGATGATAAAAAATTCCTTGAAAGGCGAAATTTAGATACATAAAGGTTTCCCAATTAAACTTATTACTAGGTTTACAAATAAGAAAAAGGATGTGTGAATTTAAGATTTGGACATGGAAGAAAAAAATTAATTTCCTAAAAATGATGGGGTGTTATCAAAGTCATTGATCAAAATAAAGTGAATGACCATGTTATGATCATAAAACACAAACCCTAAAATAAATATGTGTGAAAAGGGATATTAATATTATAAAAAATTATGGTAATATTATTACATTTTATTTCAGATCATTTTGATAGTGTTTAATAATTTTCATGAGAAGATATACTTTATTTATCTCATTCTATTTTAAGCACAATATCACCCATTGGTTCTTCCATGATCAATTTAAAATTCATATCTTACTCCAATATGTGAAGGTGAATTTTTTAGGACTGAAGCACTAATGAATCATAAGATCCATAATATAATGATATGTTTTCTATATATCCATAGATATCATCATCAAAAAATTGTTATCATAGGTTCTACAATATCCATAAATTATCATATGGTTAATTATTACATAATTATCCAATGAATCATCCAAATTTCAACTTATAACATTACATAAATTATTTAACTATTGAAAATTGAAAATGATTAATTCCAAAACCAAAGAAATATGATCTCAAATTTTTTGAACATAACTAAACATTTATACACCAAAAATATAAATAAGTTTGAAATTTCCTTTTAGAAAACTTGTGAACATCTATATCATATATTCTATTGAATCGTGGTATTAACATGAATTTTCATAGGAAGAAATAGGAAAACATACATGATTCATTATTTATTAAATAAAACATAGAATATTGGAGATATTCCTTAATTCTAAAAATACTATAAACTCCATAAATGATAGAATAAATACATTACAAAAAAAAACATTAATCTGTCCTATAATAATAAGAACTGTCTAATATTCTTTATCCATATCAATAACATTTTTACCCCAACATCATTATCTCATCATTAAGAACAAATTATGGGTTTTATTTCCTTTAATAACATGTTTTATAGGAAATACCACATTTCCAATAAAACACATTTCTTTTTTTATAATTGTTTATCTTATTCATGAACATCCTTAATGAAAATCATATACCAAAAAATAAATATATATTTAGTAATTATTTAATTACAGTAAATAATAACGTTAGTCATTCTACTACATTATTAAAATATTTACTTGGCTTCATCATATTATTTGTTAATAAATCATTCCTTTTATATGTCAATTTTAGGCTCTTCAACATCAAAAACAAAACCTATACTTGTACTGCCTCAAAGAACTTCATCTTTATATTTCACCCAAGAAATCAATTTTCATAATTCTCATACCACCCAATATTAAAACATTCATCAATTAATAATTCCTTTGGGAGACCAATATTCTCATCTATTTTGATAATTGAAATTTTAATTTTTACCTAACAATTACATTCTCTATTCCCTTTGTCACCACTCATAAATAATATTATTATTCAATAGGGAATTCTCTTGAGTGATTACCTACACATTATAACCTTATTGGAAAAGTAATATTCATTCCTATATGGTCTATAAAAATTAAAATCTCTATGATATATGTCATTTAGTTTTATTGGTGACTCGAAGAGTTGGTTAATGTGAATGTTTATAACAACATATCAATATAAAAAAATTATGAATAATATAAATATCCCTCACTCAAGATTTTATTCCGTTTTTTTTTTAGTTAACAAATTCTCTATCAAATACAAATTTATCTAGTTTTATATAGTTCCCACCATTGACTAAAACCCATAATCATAATGTGAGATATAATAATCATATCAGGGAACCAAATAATCATGAAAATCACATATTAAATGTTTTAATCCTGAAACATTGTTTTTAATATAATGCACATTGGTTTATCCAATTTCCTTCATAGTCAACATGTTTTAAATCCTTCATTAGGGATCTTAAATATTTTGGGAAATTTAAAATCAAATACCACATGATTATAAAACTATTAGTATATCAAGGCTCATTTTAATGCACCATGTGAGGATTGATTCTATATCAATGCACCATTTTGAGACATATTACCCCAAGGTACCACTATTCTAGAGCCACATCCACTTGTAGTATATAGACTATGATGTAATATCTTAGAAACCACATGCTCTATCATTTAAAAAATCCTAGGCTATTTTCCTTTATTTTTAGTCATCCTTAGAATTATCATCAGATATACAGCAAGTCATATCCTTTAAAATATCCCTATGGATCACAAAAACTTATTCACACCCTTGAATTCACTATTTAACAAAGCCTTTCCTATGATACTAGCTATAATGACCTGGGGTTTTCATACATGGATATCACATCATATTAGATGAATACTTAAAAAATTACACAACCAAAGGAAGGAGGATCTTAATATTTTAATTTCTTTGGAATTTATGTACACAATATTATAATTTTGTGAACGTCCATCAATATTTCATTTAATGATCGTCTTTATTAGTACTATTCTAAAACACAATCAAATTTAGACATTTCTTCATATTTAGGGGAAATGATACATTATAATGGGAGTGATTAGTTGCTTATTTAGCTTATAAAAGTAAGATATAAGTGATCACTTAAGTATGACATGAGAAAAAGTGTATGTGAACATTAGAATATCATTTGAAAATAATACCTAGTATATTAATAACAAAATTCATGAGTCATGGAATAAATATTTGTAGATCATAAGACATGAATAATAATGAATTCATAGAAATTGAACCATAAGATAATTAAATTTGTATAATAAATATATTTATGGAAAAAATAATCATATAAAATATTATGTTATGTATATCTACCAATATATTCATAACATGTTAATCTTGGGATAATCATCCATACACCTATATTAAGCATGGGAAACCACTAATTTACCATCTTGTTTTGGGATTGGGATAAAATCCCATGTACCATATTCTTTCATTACCAAGATAAAATCATGTGTAACATTTTTTGGGATGGGGATATCCACCCGTATACCCACTTAATTTAGGATTAAGATAACCTACCATGTTCCATTTAAGCTCAAGTAACATTAATCATTACTTAATGCATTTGAGTGATATTTATATCCCACCCATCACATAATCCATTCATTTTTTCTTTTACTAGGTAATAGAAAACTCAAAATTTTATAACCCAAGAAAATAATTTTTTTGTTAAACATTTATTCATAACACACCTTGTGGAAAAGAAACACGTTTCATAACCAATTCAACATATCATCCTAAGATATCCCATGTAAAAGATATGGGTTTTATAAATATCATTTCATCATAAATATAAACTATTAAGGGAAATAATAAAACCATATCCATGGATAATATCAATAGTAAATCGTACCTAACATTAAATTATTTCATATGAGTTGAGAAATTATTTTGATGGAAAAATAACATGGAATGTTTCTTGAGTAAGAGATCATTTCCACATTGAAAAAAATCTTTTAGAAAAATAAAACAATTTACAAATTTTTTTCTTTGAAAGTAACCTTATAAAAATATAATGATAGATTAAGATTATTGAGTGTCTTTGATTGTGTAAATATCATGTATGTCGTATTGGTTAAATCAATGATTCCTTTCACATTTTGAATGAAATCCTGACAAGAATTGTTTTTGAAAATGACAAGAAGTTTTGATTAAAAAAATTAAAATCATTATAACATAGGTAAAATTATATCTGTTAAATATTTTTTGTAATTTTAATTATAATTTTAAACAAATTTATATGTAATTTACATGTATAAAAATTTATTTTTTACTGAAGGAAAAAATAAAGATGATTTTTCATAAAATCATTCTTTTGAACTCAAGAGAGTATATAGAGATTAAAATAAAGGGAAAAGATTATTCCCATGAAATAACCAAAGGAGAATAATTTTTTAGATTTTCATGATAGATATATCATAATATTTCATCATTTTAAGTATAACTATAAACAGTCCTAATAAACGATTAGATTATATGATAAAATTTTACCACATTAGTAACATTAAACAATAATACCAATGAAATAATAATATAAAATAAATCATATAATATCTTTAAAATAAACAAATTAATGATATTACTTAGAAATGGGGAATTATATTCACCTCATAAAATAATATAGGGGAATAATATACAATATATGTCGAAGAATGAAAAATGAGATAAACACCCCTCACCACATTAGTTAATTTTAAAATGTAATCCCTTTCAAAGAAAATTAACCAAATGGACATTTAAATTTAAAAATTTTAATAATAAAAATCACAAAATATTTTAGGGGGTATTTTATAAACCCTATAAAATAAATAGGTATTTAATAAAGCCAGTGTCTCACAAAAGTAAAAAGAGAGAAGGATGTCCCTTACTAAAAGTCCCCAATTCTTCTTTTAACAATATAATATCCTATATATGGAATATAAATTTATTATAAATATATTTTATTACCAAAAGTATATATATCATACGATATATGATTTATTTTGGACATTTTATTACCAATTTATTATCAATTACATGTTAATGTCATGTTGTAGGGAATTAAAACTTTGATTTTTTTGTATATTTTGATATGTTATTTTATTGGACATCATATTTTTATCATGGTTTCATATGAAACATTAATTTTAACCATGATATAGATTTCAAAAATCATCATAATATATGTATTTAGAGACATACATAAACGTTAGAGATAGAATATTAAATACATTATTAATGGATATGGTCAGCAGTATATATGCATCAATGTTATTTCTATTTTATTCATGGATTTAAAATATAAAAGTAAATAATATAATATAATTCCAAATTGATTAAGATTTAATATTTAGAATTTATTATAATTAAATTATTTCTTAATTCCTTCCATGTAAATCATAAGAAAAATGTTTCACTTCACTTCATGAGGCAGTGGTCATCATTACACACGAGCGACATTATCGTATCCCCCATGGAATGGAAATTAACATGGTATATATGATTTCATACATAAATAAGTACATCAATGTCATAAATATAATATACATTTTTGAAATCCATCATTATATCCAGACTTGAAAGGTGGCTATGGAAATCAAGTTACATCAGTTCATAAGGTGGTAGTCCGCTATTGACAAGGTCGATAGTTCTACTTTCCATTTGATAGATGTGGATATGGATATATTTTGTAAAATTAATATATTTACATATAATTAATTATTATATTATATTCTTACTATACTGTAAATTTTTATAAATAATTTATGGTGTAATAATTATAATGAAATAGAAGAATCATGGTGAATACAATTTTCTACTCGTAGATGTATATCCTTTGGATCTCTTATTAAGAACACTAGTGTAGGTATATTTGGAGAACTGAAAGATATAAAACAAGGATAATGGTAATTGGTAGGGACTTGGAAATGGGTTTTTTAAATTATATGTAATTTTAGGTTTGATGAACTGATGGGTGTTGGTGGCCTTTAATAAGCGGGGGAAAGAAACCCACTTGGAAACTACATAGAAATTTCCCCAAAAAAATCCAAAAATATTAAGGTCATTCTTACAAACATATTTGAAAAAACCATATAGTATATAATCAGATTTTTTTATTTATATTTTTCCATAAAATAATACATTAAAAGTTTTTAGTCAATTTAACTCTTATCTTCTTAGTTCCACACTGCAGTAAACCCATTTTAACGATATTCTCAGAAAATAATTTTTCATTATTTTCAATATTAATTATGTTCAAATATTATTTCAAACTTATTCAAAATTATAAGTTATTATTATTAAAAATATGGAATCCAATTTAAAAATTTATTTCACATTAGTGAAACAATTAAATAAAGAACCCCAGAGATGTGATGAAGATGTGATTTTTCATGAAGTGTATTTTTATAGTACAATGTGATTTTATATTAAATATATGGTAAATAATAATAGTTGTATTCATATAAATTCAAAAAAATTATTATATAATATAATTATTTTAATTAAATCATTCCCCATTATGGGTTATTTAAATAAATTAACAACGAGAAACATTATTCACAACAAAATAATTTTTAGATATACCTATTTTCTAAACCCAAAGGTAAAATTATATTAAAATTAAATATAATGTTGATTAAATAGTAAATTAGTTAATGATATATAACTGGGAAATACTTATTTTACATTCAAACATAATAAGAAATTAAAATTAAAATATTTTTTGAAAATAAATGAAATTTTTATAAAAATAGTTATTTTTCACTATTCATTGATAAATCAATATTTTGCAAAAAATACCAAAATTTCACAATATATTTATGTAAATATGAAGAATTAAAAAATAAATATCAATTTGAAAAATAAAATCTCTAAAATCTCTATAAATTAATTATAATAATTATCATTAAAATAAAGTCAAGTAATTGTTTAAGAAAACATAATTTTGTTGAATATAAATACTCTACTAAAAATGTTATATTTTTTACTATGAATTTATAAATAAATTTTTACAAATACGAAAATTTATATTTATATTTCATAATGTATTTAAAAATATTAAAACATTCCAATTTAATAGTTAGGTTATAATAGTCAAATTTGAAATAATATTATTTCATGGTTTATTGAATCTCAGTGTTTTATATCTTCGAAAATATTAAAAAAAAAATATTTTTTCATATAAAAAAGATAAAATAATTTTTTTATAGCAGGATATCAAAAAATATAAAATAATTTAAAAAAATAATAAAATTATTGGAAGTTAGAACATTTGAATATAAGAATTTATTTTATGTAGTGTATTATTATTTGTGTTTTTATTTGATTGGTTATGTAAGGGTATATTGAGTGTATCAATGTTTTTGAAGAACCTAAGTGTTGTAGCCAATATGGTCCAATTGAGGTTTACACTTAAAGAGTGGTGAACAGAAATGCTTATTTTATGGAGTTCCCAATAACAATTTTGTGGTCATGAAATATGTTTTAAGTGTTATCTTGAGAATCAATATAGTCATTCTTGGTGATATTCATAATGGAAGTGGGGTCTATTTAATTTTGATATACTGATGTGATCAGGTTTGCCAAATTATACTTATTTTGATTTGTGATAGATAGATAATGGGTAGGGCAGTCTAGTTTTGGTTGTGAAGAGGTGATAAGGATAATTCATTGGTGGAGAGCATTAGGTTGGTCGAGGTTAATGGCCTCTCATGATGGTTGAGGGTTTTGGGAACTGTTTGACCATTCTATGAATGGTAGAGATAATATTGTGTGTGCTAGTTATTAGAGGGATATACATGGTAGAAAATTAACCATTGAGGCCTCCCAAGGGTGGAAAACATTTATGGTGGGGAGTACATGAGTAATAACATTGTTATGGGTGGAGAAAATTCAGAGACATGTGATTTTTTCCTCATGATTTTTTCATGGTCAAAATGAGAATTTCAGTATTGAGATAAAATTAAATGTTTTTTCTAACCACTACCTTCGTCCCAGAATAGTTTGTTTTTCCATGGAATGGAGTTTGGTGGACATCTGGTCCATTTTAATTTTCGACAAAAATTAAATATTTAATTGATTAAATAATAATTTTTATGTGTTTATTTATTCTATGATATAATTTGAATAGGTATTTTGACTGAGATTTCAACTCCAATATTTAATATTGAATCATTGGTTTTTATTAGGCATGACATTACCTCTTATTGGGTGATGGGTTTAGGGAAGATCTCCCACTCATTTCATTATTTTTTTTCTTTTTTCTTATATTTCCACTTACATTGTATCATCGTTTTCAAGTATATATTCATATTAAGAGGGGATACCTCCATATAGGGTGTTAGAAGAAAATATAAAGATAGGGAATGAGTGGAGGTTGCGACTTGGGAGCTCATCAGGATGTAGATCACAGTGTGGTAGTTGTGTGACATCGATATTTTGTGAAACTATGATTTTTATTGTTTGATGTAGTAATGTATTAGTTTCTTTAAAAAAATACCTATATATTCAAAGTTATTAATTTAATTTAATCCTCTCATGGTTTTCCGGGGACCACATGAGGATTGACCTATAGGTTATTTTGGGTTAATCAGGGGATTCAAGTAGCCATAAATGGTTCTCATTCGGGAAAAAATAGTCACACAATGTGTTGTTTATGAGCAAAAATAAAGTATGATTTAGTTTAAGAAAGGGGTTAAAGATGGTACTTACACTTCATGGGTTTTCATGACACTCCATTTAATGTTTACTCTAGGTGAGTTCGGGTACACTTTTAGGCAACTCATGTCTATGAATTTTGAATTGTATAGTACTTGACCAGAGCCCGTTTGAGGTACAAAACTTGTGGTTATGTACTATCATTGGCTTACCCCACATAGAGTACATGAGTATGTTCTGGAGAGGACATACCATGTGGGGTAAATGTTGTGTACTTTGAGAAATCCACATCAGTTTTTCCAAAGGATACATTACCAAGGATGAATGTTAGAGTTACACGCCGTGTATATACGGTACACACCGTGTACATTCCTTTTGAATAAGTTTCTAGTTTCTTCTCATAATGGGGTAATAAATGGAATTTTTCATAATCCATTCATATATTTTTTTAGCATAGATCAAAATGTGTATAACTTTTTTGAATTTAGAGGATATATAGATGAAGTTTTGGATTATCCATGATTGAGAAGTTGAATTTTATAGACGTTTCGAAGTAGATTCCTCTTGTGGGTTGCTGTGTTTTTTGTGAGACTTATGTGTGGGTTTTGAGCTCATTATATTTCTTTGATATTTGATTCCATGTTAGTTTGGTATGATTTTATTTCTGATGGATCCCTAGATATGGTATCATGAAATATATTTATGTAAGTCATGGATTATCCCTAGATGTTGGGACTAATTTATAAATTTCAGAGCAATTTAGGTTTGGAAAATATGTGTGAGGATCATTTTGGTTTGAGTTTTTTTATATATTGATAAAAATTATATAATTTAATTGTTGGTTTATTTTAGAGGATTTCGATGAGATACTAAGGGACTATTGTGGATAACCATGAGAGTAGGATAATATAATTTATTATTGAATTCTCAATAGGTTAATATTTTTATAGTATTCTATAAGACTCTTAAGGATTACCTCATGGGAGAGTTTTAGATCAAGTGATTATTAGATGATGTGGTTGGTTTTTTGATTCCCTTTGAGTATCATTATTCAATGAGGATCTGTTGGAGGATTTTGAATGCCTCTCTAAAAAAATTTATAATGGTGGGTTTTGTCCTAGTTTTAGAGGATATAAACATACCCCACATAGGGAGTTAAGATATTCCAATGTCCTTATGGGAATGAGTTTTTTATTTTACAAGAGATGCTTAAGAGATTTTGTGTCTAAGGGAAGACCCTAGTTGGATGTCCCACTGTGATGCGGCCTTAGGGACCATGGGATCCTTGATTTTGGTTTGAATCTGATGTGGTTTTGTGAGAGTTAGTGGTGGTTGTTTTATGGATTATGATATCCAACTATCTTATAGATCCTCAAATTTTTTAGAAGATATTTTATCAGTTTTTATAGTTTAAATTTATGAAATATTGGTTTAAGTATTTGATTATCTAGCATTTTGATTTCTTCAGGCTATGGATAATGAGAAAGTAATTTTTCAAGACATGGTATGAAGAGAAAAACATTAAGATATCATAGTGATCATTTTCCCCTGATATTTTATTTGGTTCTATATTTCATTGGATGGTTTTTTTAGACGATTCTAGGGTGAAAATGGATGATCGAGATGAGTGAAAAAATATATAGGTCTTCTGATGCATTACCCCATCTAAGGACTTTGTGTCCAATGTGCAGGATGTTTTGGTGGTCCTAGATTTTTAGATATATTGTTCCCCACTTTTATTTTATGAATAATTTTAAAATTTCTGTGCTATCATGTATTGGAATGGTTCTCTTGATGTCATTAGTGTTCATATGGCTTGTTCAGATCATTCCATTAAAGTCCTAGAGATTGGTACATGCATGTTGTTTTTTGACATCTATAGTTATTCCTCAGGGATTAGAATTTATTCATGTTTAATTTTTTATTTTGGGATATGTTTTTTATATTTAGAGGATGTGTCATATGTTCTATCTCAATGTGATACTTTTGAAATTAATAATCTAGTGTAGGCCAGATCGGGGATTGTTTTTCCATAGGTGTTAGGAAAGAAGCCATGTTTTACTATATTCCTTATTTTCTTTAGAACATTCTATTACATTAAACTATTCCTTTTACAAAATAATTTACTAGTATTTGTATATGATTGTCACATCATGTGTGAATTCACTTGTTGTGAAAACAGATTATAGGTTCTCTATTAGGGGGTGGTAGGCTGAGATTTGTTTCTCACACCATATATATGAACATCGGTGTGTGTGAAAAATATATATCTACATTCAGGTTGTATCATAGGTTACACCAATAATAGGGGAGAGGCACATTATTTTATGATAAAGTGGACATGATCACCCTCATTCTCCGGATCTCGCAAGTGCAACTCAAGTATCATGGAGATTAGGTAAGTGGTATGGATTATAATTTATAGGGGATCCTTGTATATTTATTTTTATTTTTGTTTATTTTTTATATGTTTTAAAATTAGTTGGAGACCAGTTGTTCATTTTTGAACACCATAAGTTTTCATGACTATATATGATAATCCATTAATATAGTATGTTTTGTTTCATATTATTTATTATGTGTAAAATGTTTTTTTTATATTTTTGGTTTTGGTTATTTTATTTCTAGATTTATATTACTTTTATTTAATATAATTTTATCTTATTTGTGTGGATTAAGACAATTCCTCTTTACAATCACCTTTAGTGTATGAGGAGGTGCAGATGAGGCCTTATGCTGACCCAGATCGAGTGATATTTCATGTTGTATTGGGATGATTTTTTATATATTTCAATATCATCATGTATATATAAATAAATATATTTTTATAGGGATCAATTTCAAAAAACAACACTTCATATTCAACACCCATATAATTGATGTCTCTTAGTTTGACATGGACTAAAACAATATAAACATCATCAACTCTAGCATCCAAAAAATATAACATTTTAGCTCGTGAATACACAATATGTGGAACAATTTTGTGAGGCTCATGAGAATAAACCATTAATGTTAATTAACCATAATTAAATTGTGTCAAATAATTATTTATTCTCAATTAAATAGAAACCTTCATATATTTAAATAAAACAACATAATATTATCCACAATAATTTTTTTTATAATGTCAGTAAACATTCCATAGTATCCCAAGTATGTTATGTTTTTGATTCTAGAACTATTATATTTTTTAAAATATTCTTCACTAAAAACTATATAATATATAAATCCCATAATTTTTTTTTCATCAAATCTCCTAGTCTACATCAAAGGTCCTCGATCTAAAAACATCCCATCATTTTTCACCCCTAATCAACAATTGTCATTCATGATATTCATGTATAAATATAAAATAATGTTTTATAAGGTAATTATATGAATTTATTATGAATATAAATATTATTATGATCATACATTACAAGAAAAAAATCATTAATGTATTTCTAATGGATTTTTTATCTCTTTATCATTTTGAGTCTGACTCTGAGGTAGTTCATTTTTTGAATCAAGAATTAATTAATTTAATGATCTATAATATCACTATTTTTTTGGACAAGGTTATGTTTTTTAAGGATTCTATTTTTGTCTAATAAAATAGATGGTATTTTACAAACAATCTGGATTAAAATTGGAAATTTTACTTATTCACATTATAACTAAAATTAATATTTTACTAATTAACATACCTATCTTGACTAAATATAGTCTCAGAATTATCTAAGTACCATATAAATGGAGAGCCTCTATAGTTTTATTTAACCATTTGATATAGATCTATATTTTGAGAATTATTTCTCAAGAAAGACATCAAATTACCGTGATACCTAATGAAAAAATTAACATCGTAGTATTAATCACAAATATAATGAGTTTTTGAAATTTAATTTAGAAATCATAAAAATGAAAGATGTTAATATCTCTTTAGTGTATACATCCATTAATACTGTATGGGACCTAACAATTTTACATTGACGGTCAGATGCATAGTTAGATGAAATATCAATGAAAAAACATTTGGGGAAAATAATTCTAAGATGGAAATTTTTTATTACAATTATTTCTTGAGTTTTAACCTCAATCCAGTTTTCTTACAATGAATTCTAATTAATGTGAAAAAATCAATTTCATTTGTTTTTAAATTAATAGGTAAAAATGTAAACAATTCCAAATGTTAAATATACTCTAAAAATTTATGCGGGTCATTTATTTTATTTACAAATAAATTATAACATATCACGTCATTATATCTTGAAATTTCAGTGAAATGTATTTCAGGTACATTCATATTTATCATTCTTTTATGGAATTTTTTTTTCAAACTTTTTGATCTAAAAACAACTACATGAATCATTTTAGTATCATTTTCCCACAGATAATTATTTATATTCATTTATTCATATTTCTTATGAGTACTAAGTTTATGTTTTCATTTCCAACCCAGATTTAATATTTTAAAAAATTAGTACATACATTATTTTCAATTTGTGTAATATCAATATTGTGACATAACAATTTAAATAAAAAATATGGTTGTTTGAAAAGGAAACATTATTTACTCTGTTGATGGGTGTTCACTATATCTCATGATATATGAACTCTTTTCATAGACACCTTCATATATTAGTCATCCACAAATTTTGAATAAACATTTGATATTAACGACAAGAAGTTTGAATCTAATAACAATTTTGATGGTGTCCTCAACTCATTTTATATATAAAATTGTGGCATGTTATATCAATATCAAGGATATGTATCCATTAATCAATGATTTCACATGAAACACCACATTATAATATATGGTATTATATTAAAATCTATATTAATGATACAAAAATCAAATTCCAGAACATGTGTGAGTTTTCTAATTTTTTTTATAATCCTTGATAATTAAAAATCATCCAAATTACAATCCCATGAATTTTGAACATTTATGTGTTCAATTACTTATATGTATTTTCACCATTGTCTTTTATCACATGAAACTATTCAAGAAGAGAGTAATGATATACTTAAATGTAATTTCCATGAATTTTCATACCTTGAATGACTATAGATTTGTTGAATAATGTATTTTATATACAAATTCATTAATGTAGGTGGATGGGGATTAAAATTAATGGCCACATGCTATAATTTATACATAGAGTCACAAATATATCAAATCCATTATTATAAAATCCAAAGAACATATTACCTGGGTCTAAAGAAAAGATTGGATAAAAAAAATAAATTTAATTACATTTTTATATGTCTCTTGGATTCTGTGTAAATCCTTCATTTCTTTCACAATATGCCAAATTTTATTAATTTTTTTGTAGAACACATTATCGATTTTTTCAGTCATGATTTTACTGGAATGTCATGTAAAACCATCATAGACGTTTTATTTATCTTCTTCTAAATAATATATTTATTTATACATTATTCAAAATTTATTAATTTATATATAGAAGAAAAAATCATTTATAATATTTCATATTTGAACCTTATACCAAATAAAACAAGAATTTACTAGAACAAGAAATTATTCATGTATAATTGAGATTACATTTTTTAATAAAATTATTTATCACATAAAATGACTGAGGGTTTTTAGAATAAAAAATATTTCATGAGGAAACTCCAATACAATCAGTATTTCTTTATATATAAATCCATATAATCATATTATATGAATCAAATTTAGTAAAAATAAAGTTTTTATGTTCGATACATCCTTTATAAAATTCATTTTTTTCTAATTCCTATAATTAATAAAACTCGTTTGATGGATAGAATTCATCCTCTATTATAATAATCTATGTAAAACCCTATATAGGCCGAACTGATATTTTATAATCATACTTACATTGTAAACTGTGGAAATCATTCTTAATTGGTTTTAAAACATCATGGCCATTATTAAGACAATATGTTATTCATTCTGGTGATGGTAACATGTCAGACATTCTACAATGACCAACTCTATATTCCAAATACATGTATCATATCCATTAAAAGATTGTTTCAATATCATGTTTTCATAAACGACATTTATTATTAACTACCATATGAAATTGTAATCAGTATATAGAAATTTTATTCTTTAGCCTATAGGTCATTTTATTTTTGTGTAATAAATAAATATGCCCACCCCCTAAACATATTTATTCATATTTCAAGGTAAAACAATCAATCTTTTACCAATTTATATGCAATTTACAAATATCTATATGAAAAAAAAATTTCTCATTTATTATATAAAATCATGTTAAAATTAGAAAATAATATTCATATACAAAAAACCTTAATATCAAAAAACCCCATTTTAAAAGTATTACTAACAACAGATCATCTAATAAAATATAATTATGTTATATTGATCTTAAAATTACATATTTTATTATATAAATATAACATATTGAATACAATAACACATTAATTTTCTTTGAGCGAATATCAAAATAGTAAATATAATAATTCATTTACACATTTTGTAACACATTAAGAATACCTAAAAGGGAATATGATATAAACTTATAATAATAAATGTTTATCACATTAAGATAATTAATAAATGAACTTATTTTTCCTTGATATTAATAGATATGCTCTTATATAATGGGAATAGAGAGGGAAGGGATAAATAAGTGTTATCCTTAAACCCATTTATTATTTTGGACATTTTAACTAATTAAATATACAAAACCTATTAGGATATGGATTGATTAATTTATATTGTAATATAAAACTCTATCATATAAAAAAATAACTAAAGACCACAATACAAATGATTTTTATAATCATTACCATATATATAAGTTACTATAGTCATAACTGATATTCAAATACCATTTTTATTAACCACATATATTTTAATAAATTATATTTTTATAATTTCCAAAAAGTTAATACAATGAAAATAAAATTTGAAAAAATGAAAAAATATTAGAAAAATTGATTTAAATAGTCAGTGAATGTATACAAAAGTTGTGGAAAATGTATATGATTATTTAAAAGTGGTTTATCATGTCAATAAATGATTCCCAAAAAATATCTAATATCAAATAATAAAATTGGATATGATTATAAATATAAATAGAACACATATGTAATAACCTGACCCAGGTGGAACCAACTGATGCCTCAAGGTGATTAGTCACATGAACTCAAGTGCACCTCCCTGTATGCCAGAGGGTACTGTCTAGAAGGTTTTGTTTAATATCAGTAATAGGGAGATGATTCCCTCTTTATCAAAATACTACACCAATGGAAATATACAACCAATAACTCTAGAATTATATAACATAGTATAAATAACCTAATGTCAAAATATGTCCAAAACAGGAAATGCATTTTTATTAAAAAATAGTACATATGCCATGATAAAATATATTCTATGTGTCAAAATGAAACTAAAAAGTAAATATAGTAAAAACTCCCATGAAAGGCCTAAATAATGTCGAGTTCCCCTATATATACTCCATCCCGAATCAACCTTCGTACACAAAGCCTTTACCCTCATCTTCTCTAACAATCATGTAATCTATCTAGGTACCCTCCAGGTATCCTGAGTTGGGTGTGTGTAGAAATAAGTAGTCCACCACCAATGGTTTCTTAAAGAATATTTAATTATATAGTGCATATAGTTGTATAATAAATAAATAAAATAAATAACGTAAAAATTTTACATTTATTAAATTACTCTTTATTTAACCAAATAACACTCAGGTCGCCTAGGGAACTTGAGCTATCAATAACTACTTCATCCATTTCTAGTGTCTGAACTATCCCCAAGGAATATCATATATATTTATTACATTTCTATAATTCATTATATCTATTTATATATTAATTCCATTATTACCATTCATAATTCCCTTCCCATCATCAGCTTTTGATACACTGGACCATATCCCACCTACACTAATACTATTAATTATTTTCTCCAATTAATTAATCATATTCAAAAAATTAATTTTCACATCATTCCATAAATTAACTCAAAAATTAATTAATCACCTCCATTATATTAATTAATTCAATAGTCATTTAATCATCACAATCCCATTAACTAACTAACCAATTAATAAATTGAATTAATCACATTAATTTATTCTACAATTAAGTAATCATGTCAATCAATTAAATAATCAAGAACCATTCCAATTAATTTATTCAATAACTAATTAAACGTGATCAAGAGTCCCGATAACTACATAATTAATTAAACAACTAATTAGTCTAATTCATAATCCCAATATTCCAAATTTCACAATTCTCTCATTGAATTAATTTTCCAAATTAATTAATTCAATCAAGAACTCAAATGATAATCAACAAATATAATGTATAAAATTATATATATATAATTGAAATAAATACTATGGAATTTGAATTGTTTACCACATACATCATGAATGATGAATAACACTCACCAAAGGATATCCAAAATTTGGATAGAATCAATCAAAAATGCACTGAAGAACAATATTTACATCTTGATCCTAAATAAACAATTAAATTTATCATTATGTGAAAAAATTATATCTAGATATATAACCAATAACATATAATCATACCTATTTTATATAGGAAAAGGTGTGGTAGAGGTATAGAGAGAGGAATTTAAACGTGAAGACATCACATATCCGGGGAGGTGTATATCTTCAATCCACCACTTTATTTAGTAGAACAGGGGTTAGGAAGGCTTGAAATCTGTATGGGAGCCCCCAAAATCATGAATGTGATGTTAGGGTCAATCAAAGGTTGAATAGGGTTTAAAATTGAGGATCATGAATTTTTAAAAAAAAATCAGTTTAATATAAATCCAATGCATGGTTTATTGGGAAGTGGCGCATAGTTTTCCAAACAGTGTTCCATAACCAAGATCCTATTCTGGGGGGGGGGGGTGCATGATTTCTCCTTTTAGGGGGTGCATTTTTAAATATTGTGCATTATCCATTCAAACACTCTCTATATTGGGTTATGTGTTTTACCGGGACATAAATATTGACTAGGGTAATCCATGCACCAATTGAGCACTTCGCTCTATCATTCACCCAAATACACACCAGGGTAAAACTGAATTAAAAATTAATCAACACAAATAAAAAGAGTTCTTATAAATGAGACTATTCCAAATCATGAAAAGGTCATGTTTTTACAATATATCATAAGAACATAATTCAAAAATTTAATAATCTGAAACCAAATCAGAAAATACATATTTCCTCAGAGTGAATTAATAAAAAAACACTATAGAAAAAATTGGAATCAAAATCTATGATACTAGGACAGTGTAATGATTCTATTGAGGATATCTTGTCACTGTGAGTTGGGGAAAGGATTGATGAGACATATGGTTGTTTTTCTAAGATGGTAAAGGATTGAGGAGAAGGGTGGGTGACACTGGGGTTGGAACTCGGGGAATTAAAGGGTGTCATTGGATGGGGAGGCTATGGAATCTAGTAGAGGGGTGAAATGATGATAAAAATAAAGTGAGGAAATATGGGTCTATAAAAGATGAAATTTTATTTTTGTTTTTTAGTAACAATTTACTTATGGAAATTATTGAATAGAATGTTGTTTATTTAGAAACCATCCTAAAAATTAATAAAAATTAGTTTAGAGTACACCATATATAATTAGTTGATGGATATTACGTTTTGGTTTACTCTCCATTGTTATTTGTAATCCCCTTTAATAAACTAGTAAAAATAAAATTTTTTTATTATCGTGAATGCTAATATAGACTCCCTCAAGGAGATATGAACATTTTCAATGGTTATAGGCCTTAGACAATGGGTTCCTGGGGTTTATGGTTGTAAAACTAGGATAAATATATAAGGAGGTCTATGAAGGAAGGGTGATGAAATAATTTAACATGAATTGAAATTCCATTGATAATCGATTAAGTCATATAGATGTGCACAAAGTTTAATGTTTTAGTGCTCCAAAAAATGGTTGTTCACTTCAAGATCACAAAGAATTGACCATAAAATGAAGAAGTTTATAATGAATGGATTAGATGATAACTACCATTAATTGAAATCCCCATAGAAAATTAGAATCCATTAAAAAGTCACAAAAAATTATGAACGGAGTTCACAAATTTATTTTCTGGTGGTTTGATATGACAACCTCGACGAGGCACAATGGCTAAGAGTAACAAATAATTATTTATTTAAGAATAATGAATATTCCAATAATGAAATGTGGAATTTGAGTTAAAAAACGATGAATTAGGAAAATTCGTCTATGGTAGACCACTAACCAATATTAAAATTGTGCAATAAAAGACAGTGTTAATGATGACACAAGGGGTTATAGGATTTTTTATATGGGGTGAAGTATTCCTCTTCTTTGTAGTTAAAAAAATAGAGTTGGGAGTTTTATTACCAATTATTTGTGTCCCTCAGTATCGAATGAGATTGTTACAAATAGACGTGGAATGATTATTGTGATTAAAAACACTTTATATTTAAAGTAAGGTGTCTAATAATGGGTACTTTATGAATTTACTGGAACATTATAATCTTGAACTAACCTTGGATGTTCTATTTTTGGATTTTTAAGAAATTGAAATGGAATAATATTTAGGGATGTTTCTAAAATTTGTGTTTCATACATCATTACATAAAATGATATAATTAATATCAACCCAAATGTTGTTTATAATATCCCTCCATGTGGATTTATCTCATTTATAGGGGTGGATTTTGGGTCTCCGTTATGGTGCCTAGATGTTATAAGAATCTAAATGAGAGTTAGTAAGATCATGAACACCATGAGTTTATTAAATATGATATTTTTTATTTGGCCTTGAATATTGTGATTCACTGTGACATTATTTTACAGGGTAATAGAAATCAAGATACACATAGTTGGTAATAAAAAAAGTCATCATAAATCCATATGACATGCTAGAATAAGGAATTATTTATTTTTCATGTGATTATATCCTAAAGAAGTTACAAGGAATGCCCCTATGACATGATATCCATGTTATAAGAATAATATAGGTATTTTAACCTTGAATATTTTTAGTTATATAGAATTTAGTCTAGGATCCCATACACGGATTTGGATTATAAGTAGGGATGTTGGGATATACAATGTGGACCACTCTATGTATTTTGAGATCTTAGAGGGTGGAACATATTTCATGTTGTCAAACATCATGTAACTAGGACTTTGATGTTTTGATGGTTAATGATTTATTATGATGACCACTTCCAATGAGTTTAGAGTTAGGCTCATTGGCTTGTGTAAAATAAAATGGTTCTATATTAATTTCAAACTATCGATAGAAACCCATAAAAAATTAGTGAGGGATGACATGTCTATAAATGAAAGGGTTTGATCGGGATAATAATTATATTTGAGGATAATAATCAAGACATTACTATATATATATAGGAAAAATGAAATTAAGACCCATGTAGTTCATATAATGCCCATGTGGTGGGGTCATTGGAGAAGACATGAAATGAATGAGATTCCTCATGATGGGATTGATAGGAGTAATAAATAATAAAATTTGTGGATTTAGATAGGATAAAAGAAGCATACATGACTAAGAATCATGGAATAACATTACTCATGCTATATATATTTCCTGAAATTTCCTTTCACATACCAAACATATTTGTAGGGGGGATGGTAATAAAGTTAATGGTTATACTAGTATGAGAGGAGAGGAAACTCAATGTGAATGGTGCCTTAAAAGTTGAAAAAACAATAAATAAATAATTTATATGTGTATGGTAGATATTTTGGAGAATCATGAGTTAATATATATAATATGTTATTAAGAATCATTCCATAAATAGTTCTGTAAAATGCATCTTAACCTAATGAAGAGTCTGCTATTGAAAGACACAATGTTATTTAGGATATTGAACAATATGAGTGGTGAGATATAAATGTGTTTTTTTGTTGGGGCCTAATATTAATGACCTGATAAACTTTGTGTATCACATAATTTTATTAAAAAAGATACACCTAGATCAAATAAGGTGGAAATTTTAGCCAATGTTACGATCAACCCTGATAAATGGGATTACTTTTGTAACCATAACAGCTACACATTTGATGAAATAAAAAATATCATGTTTATTAATCTCTTATAGGGGTTTTGGTTTCAACAAAGATTCATTTTTAAGGGAAAATAATCTATAATCTATATATAATTCTAATTTTATATAAATGAGTTATGTTTTGTGGAATGAAATACTCTAACCGTTTTATTATCCTATACGTTGGACCACATATCTTTTACTTTTATGTAATGAAATACAGTCTAAAAATTTTAATTGATTGTGGACATATGTATAGGACCATTAAATCATGAACATTAGTGACATATAAATTGAATTTAGTTATTATATTGTAACATCATGAACCAAGAATATTCTTAACATTCCTTGAAATTACGAATCTTTCATATTGAGAGACCATGAATTAGTATATTTTATTCCACACAATCAATACATTTTCTCTTGGGAATATATTCTATTGGAATATAAATAACTTATAGTGTAATTTAATTCCAATATTTGCTTCACATTTGAAGGTTCCTTCTTCAGAATCGTGGCTGATTTCAGAGCTATCCCAAATTATCCCTAAATAGATGAGAATAGGTGAACCTTTATGTTGAATACCCACATGAAATTATTCTTAGGGGTTTCGTGGTTATTATATTAACAATGTTTTTTTAATTATTTATATCAAATTATTAATTCCTTATCTTATATTTTTCATCCAAAAATAGTTTCTCCTAGATAAATATATGAGGTAAGGGAAGTTGAAAATTAATGCAAAGAATGTATTTTTCCTATATATAAGAAAAAATTGGGTCATTTTTATAGTAGTATGGGGTCTAGTGAGATGGACCCATATATCATATCAGATAATATCTTTCCTATAAATATTTTCATTATGTAAAATACATTAAATGATATTAAAAAGGTATTTCATAAAGTCATAGGTCTATTGGTTCATCTATTAATGATAACAATATGAGTGGTTGTACATGATTTTATACTATAGATACAACAACTTCAACTATGAATAATAAAATTGGTGTTATTTTCTATCAATATGGTGTGGGGGACATCAATTTTGATTATGATGTTAGATGAAATGATATTGGTGATTCAATTTGTTTTGATACTCTATTATTTTATAGGTTTTACCCACTTGGAGAAGAAATCAATAGTATTTTGGATTAACTTTAACATTCCAATTATAGATAGGGGATACGGCCCATCACATTTACCCCAATATGAAATATATTCTAGTGTTTTTTTTAAAATTTAAATGTTCTAGGGGATGATGGATGAGGATAGAATATGTCTAAAATTTTGGGGTCATCATAGTGAACTATATTTTTCATGAAACATTGATTAACATTACTATCCAAATTTCCATATATGAATGTTTTTCTTTACTTTTGTATGGTGGAAATCACTGGAAATTATATAGATTTCAAGTTTAACAAAAATTTTCTCTCATTCTTCCAAAATACTATGAATAACTCCATAAAATATTCAATTTTAGATGACATTCTAAAAATATTGTCTGTTATTTATTACACAATTTACTACATGATGTTTGACTTATTCCATATTTTTTTGATTATGTGGGTGGATCCCGTAAAGGGTGAAATATTTTATGGGATAAATACAACTAATTAGGGAATAAAATCATAAGAATATTGTCTCTCCTTTTTAATGGCTGTTATTTACATCATTAGTTTCTTCTATGTCAATACACATGAATAGATAAACCACCATTTGATGAGAAATAAAAATTATTATCTCACATTGTTCTAGATATTTCAGGGATATAGCTATATGAGTGTGTCCATATACATGGGTGTTCTATAAACATGGGACACACTACAATGTCATATATGAGGTAAATTCATCTATAAAACCTCATATATAATAATATGAATGAATCATTTATTCCATAAAAATGGAAAATATTTACATGGTTTTCTTAATTTCTATCTCTGAAAAACTCTTAATATTGAATTAGGAAACTAGTATATACTGGGAAAATATCAATCATGCAATGAGGGCCTACTTCTCTTCCTCATTATTATTTTGTTCAGAAAAAATAAAATAAGTATTAGTTCATAACACCTTTTATTAAAGAAATAGATACAATCATAATATCCACACTTTTAAGATTCAATCTATTCGTACTTATCCACATTGAGATCCTTGAAGATCTATAAAAAAGTATTTCCCATGGATGAAAATATCCATGGAATGATAATATTTCTCCAACATGGACCTCTATTATAAATAATAATGACTCTGAGTTGGGGTATTCTATGAAGAAAATTTCTAATGTATACACATAGATAACTATTTGATGTATGAATAGTTTATGAAACATCAATTGAATGACTACCCCCAATGTTAATTTACTAGTTTACAAAAAATAACGATGGATAAAATAGAGTTTATTAATATAAAAAATAATAGGGAAATTAGGGTGTTGCATATCGTTTTTCATATTTTTATGAAAACTAAAAGTATAAGAAATTTGTTTTTGTTTTTATTTTATTGATTCTCTATATCCATAATCATTAGGCTTGGATAATATTAATGATTTTCCCTAAATGAATCACTATTATGAGTAGAAATGGAATTAAATTATTATTCAAGGGTTTATATAAATAGGATGATATCATTCCCTTATTATAGTGGAATCATGTCACAAATAATTAGGAGATATTTATTGAGATCATCCAAGTCCTTATAATAATCATTATCTCACTAATAAGAAACCCCTTTTATCATTATATTTTTAAAATTAATTTTGTTTCAAAAGGGATAATTATGAAGTTACTAACATTTGGTTGATATCCTTAATGTCTTATAAATTACTAAAGGTTTTGTTGAGGGAGATATTATGTATTAGTTTCAACTTTTTGTTGCCATCTTCGATGCCATAATGATGTAACAAAAATCTGAATAATTTCCCTGATGTCATGCTAAAATTTCATTTTAGGTGATTCATCTTCATAATACGTTGTCACAATTTATTATAAATTATCTCAACATCAGCATGATAATCATATTTATTTTCTAACATCACCACATGATTTTATAGATAAATGTATATCATATTAACTATGATGGGTTTGAATATATGTTTCATACCATGTTGATATAGGTTTGTCACGTTCTTATTTGATGAATTTTCTAAATAAATCCCATAATGATCTTCCCCATTTTCACTCTTCATAAGAATAACTTTGTTAAAATATTTCATCATTACCTTAGGAAGGTAAACTTAATAAAATTTAATTTCATATGCTCTATAAGGGTAATCATGGGAGTTATCACTATATTAACATATGGGTGAATAATATTTGAATAAGGTTATTATAACATGAAAATAACATAAAAATCTCATGCCCTATTAGTCATAAAAAAAATTATTCATGGAATAATTAATTATCATTCCCAAATACAAGATTCATAAGAGTGTGAAATCATCATAATTCATAAACTATATGTTCATATAAAAAAATTCTAAAATGAACATAGGTATATAAACCATTTCATTTCTCATGTTTAACTACCAATAACACCAAAATTAGTGGATCATGACTCATCACCAATTACAAAATGTGAAACTTTCCCATAATCTTGTTTCAAATTGATGAATAAGAACATCTACCTATATCCTATTATGGGCCAAACCTGTTGCATTGTTTCCAATTTCTATCTCACAATATATAAGTATTTAGCTAATGTATTAGAGGGACATATATATTGTACCCATCATATAAGGAAAATCATATATATCTGTTCAACAAGATCATAAAACATTCACCATATAATAACCCATGAAATATATAGGGTTTTAGAAACATTTCAATAGAGTACAACCCATAGAAAGAAAATGGGACTCATAATCATCTCATAAAATTTTCATAGAATAACCCATGAAAATGAAAGGGGTTCAATAAAAATATATTCATATTTATCATAAACAATATAGATAAATTTTAATGAACCACTCCCCACAATGTGTACTACTCCATGGATGACAATGAGGAAAGGTATATTGGAAACTATTGGAGTCCCACCTCCAGTAGGCCCTCAGATGGTGCATAACACTGAGGGTATAATAATCATGTATATAAAAGGAATTAACCACTAATAGAACTTGAGGAAGAGTGTGATAAGAAGGTTATAAAAATAAAAACCTACCAAAACATATATATAATTATATACCAATTCGAGACATGAAACTACATATAGTACTTTAACAATTGAACAAAAATTATGTAAGTACTAAAATGTATAGACCGAAGTCAGCATTTAACCCAAATAGATCCTATGAAACCATGTACTAGTAATATCTTTTCTGATATCCATCATAGCCAAATAACATAAAAATATTTTATATATACATTGGTTGAGTTTAATATTATACTGATTTGTATCATCCAAGGAAAATCTCATAAAAAAGGTAAATAAAGCATACTTAATCAAAGTGAACAATAGTGAAACTAGCATGTCACCTAAAAATTCATACTATATTTCATGTCTCACCATGGATAACTATCACCAAGTATCACATATAATATATCATATAGTATAATAATGATGCATTAAGGGTACCCATTGAAGTTTCTACACTGGTTCACTACTCTTCCCAAATGTCGCATGTCCTCAACCATTTCTCACCCAAATAGTGTAGCCAGAAGAAACTTGTGAAAGGTATCAAAACATGCACATCATGAATCACATAATAACATAATTCCATATCACATCACTTTATCTAGTAAAAATGAAGTTTCCAAGTTCCACTACAACCTGTATGACATAAATAAAACATCATGTTTTATACTTGAATCCATTACATCCCATACAATGTGTATATACCTAAAGCAATCATATGATCTAAATGTCGTACATATAATATCCATTTGATAATTTATCTAGAAATATATATCTTTGAATTACTATATTCTATCACATCTATATACACAAATATATGGGAAATTAACTCTCTTGAAAACCAGAATGAGTTACTACCATCTGAAGTGAGATGGGCCAGAGGTAGTAGTCATCTAGCTAACCTCTATCCTTCATGTTGGGGGAAACACCCTCTTATATTAAATTGGGTTTTAGTTTAATTAACAGACATGGGTGGAACAACATATGAAATAACATAACATACAAGATTTAAAATATATTACCACCACAATATGAAAATAACCTAATGTTAGACTCAATTACATATAATGTTACTCAGACTCCCATCTCCACCTACAAAGACAAGATATCAAAAAAGAATAGAAAAAATTAATAGAGCTATAATAATTACATCTTTCATTTTTATCGTTTTCTTATATTAATTTATTCGTTAAAAATTAATTACCCATTTAGTTTATTCCATATTAAACTCGATCAATCATCATAGTTATGTCCATTCCCTCCATGAATAATCCAAACCATGTCCATGATTTACAATTATTAACATATTTCTACATTTTATTTCCATCAATAACAACCCCCCATGTTATAAATTATTTATTCATTTTTAGCATCATTCCATAATCCATGTACTATATTAAAAAAATCTTACGCTACCAATAAGGGGAAACATGTAACCAATCAGACCAAGCTAACTCAATTAGTGGGTAAATGAATACGGACGAAACAAGTAACCATACCATATACCATTAAATAAAATCATTAAATAATGAATCCAATGTTATCACATCGTTTTTTAAGCTTATATAAACAATTTTCCATCATCTTTGGTTCCATCCCAGACACCCTCATAGATATAACAATTTATCTCAAAATCACTTGCATCAACTACTATCACATCATCTGTGCCTCACAGCCCACATATTGAATCATCTATATATGTATCATAACATCATCTAATCCAAAATTCCCCATTTCAAATCATATATTGAAGCTCACATCCTGATAAAATCTCAAAAAAATAAGAAACAATGTTATTCAATAGGGAAAATGGTCTCTATGAACATGGCATTTATCCTTCAAATGAAAACGATCTCTCATAGCTCCAAACTCAAGACACTTCACCCATCACCAGAAAATATAAAAATAATTTAGCAACAATTATCTTTATCCTACATCCATTTTTTATTCCATTAGTAATTAATTGATTCATTATTCATAGGTTCCAACTATTGGTAACCAAATGTATCAAGTTATAACTACATATAAAAAAATATTCTCATAACATTAGAGTAATTCTAATTATCATAACTATGATTTATTATTATCAATAAGAAACAAAATTCTACAAATTATTTATCAATACCATTAAAAAATGGATGATCGTATTTAGTTAACATGTGTATTTCATCAATTTGATCAATATAAAATTATAATAAACATTGGAATACCAACATTACTATTATTTAATTATTAATACAATTTATTATCAACTAATTATAGATTTACCACATTTATCAATTACAACATACTAATAAATGTATAAAAAAATTCTAAAAAAGTATATAATAGGGATAACAACACCTATCAAATTAATAGGAAACATCTATCAATGAGAAAAGAACATCACCATTCCATCACTAATAGATTCATTATTAGTATAGTTATGTATAAAAACAACCCAAGAAAGATGAAATATGGTGTCTTCTATCAATTAAATTTTCATGATTATAATGAATCAAATTATAAAGGACTGATAATTTTGTAGTATTGGTAATCCAGATACATAAATGAGATTGTATTATAAATTAATAGAAAAAATTAAAATATTTTTTTTTCTTCTTTTGAATAAATTAATTTGAGAATAAGTTTATTTCGTCTAGTATATTTGTGTATATATTTCATAGTCTTCTAATTGGATTCATGGGGTAAGGAAACATAATAAGGGTGAGATTAATTTCCCGGTAAGGGAAAAATATAGTTGAAACAATAATGAATCAATGTGAAAAAATTAACATTTAAAAGTAAATAATTGAAAACACATTCTAAGTAATCTTTATGTTGAAATAGAATTGAATAAAAAATAATAAAATATAAATGAAAACATATTCCATTAAAATAACTATATTAGAAAATTAAATATGATAAGGTATGAAACTAAAAAACATGCAATTTAATCAACGCACTGAAAATAAAATGTATCCATAGATATGTATCTGCAAAATATCATGGATAAATAATAACAGAAACTAAATGAAGGAATTACTTAATTATTGGATTCCATTTTCATGAGGAACTTGGAACCAGTACCATCGAGAACATCTACAAAATGTTTTAGCTATTGGGTAAAAAACTATCTAAATAAGCTACCAACTAACTCATCCCACAAGAAAAATGATGTATCAAGGGACTACCTATAACCCATCCCCACCAATGTCATAAATATCTAAATCACTCGTCATATATTAAATAATCAATTTAAAAATATTCTTTACCAAATTCATGTATGGAATAGATGATATAGATTTATCAATATTTCCATAAATAATCAAATAACATTCAAAGAAAACGCCATATGAAAAATTAAAAATGGTTTAGGAAATGATAATTTCTATGAAATATTATATGTATACATATGTGAAATTTGATTTCAAATGATCATAAGAAATTGAATAAATCAAGGGGACTAAAAGAGACCAGGGAAGCAAATGTGAATACCATCCTTTTACAAATCAATGAAAACCCCATGCATAGGAAGGATAAGTATGGTATAAATATAGAATATCCTAATTATATTAAAATAAAGGGGTTTTGTCTACGATGAATATAAATTCTAAAAAGGATATTATAAAAATGGTTTTGAGAAAAATATCATTTCATTATGAAAAAACATTTGGAATAAAATTTCATTGAAATTCGTGTTTCACAAAATTTTATTTAGAAAGTAACCTTTTAAATAAATAAATGAAGCTCTAAATAAATTATGAAAAGTGAATTCATACTTGTCAAAAGAGTTAAAAAAAATTGTATGCACGGTAAAAATGTTTGATAAATTCTTTATTGAGAATACGAATAGAAGACACAATTGAAAACATTAGTAAAAGAAAAAAGGGTTAAAATTTCATTACCAAATATCTTTAGAAATAATTATGATCCTTTTAATAAAACATGAATTTTTAGTAAAAAATATGTTTTCTGACTAAAGATATAAATAATTTTAGGTTTTCATAAAAACAATTTCTAATACATTTTGAGTACCAAAGAGTAAAGAAATGGTATTAAAACATGAAAAATTTCATGAATAAAAAGAGGAGAGAAAAATAAAAAAAATCATTGAAAAATTTTCATAAAATATTCCCTAATAAAAATACTCTTTAAATATCATTAAAATTATTATTGATAAAAATAAACTCTAAACATTCTGAAGTGTCCTATACCACATTAAAACATTTTAAATCAAAAGCATCACGAATTAATTAAAATAAATATACGTTATAATTTCATGATATCAAGGATATTCATGATATATGATGTAAAATGAGTGTATATAAACATTATAAGAGAAACTAAGCACATATCAACATATATGTCTTAGTACAATGTAAATTTGAAAAAAAATCATTTTGCTTGCATTTCTTTTTAGTTGAACATCCTTTGACTTATTGTATAAAATAATTATTTTAATTATGTAATTTATTGAGATATTTTTTAATTAATATAATTAATTTTATTTCAATTATTACTATTTTTATACAACAACTTAAATAAATATGTTTATATAAGTTGTTTTGGCCAAATTTGACTACTGTGTCAGAAACAACATTGGTAGGTCTACTACTGTCAAAGGGATTAATATAAAATATCTCCAGAATAAAAATAATTACATAATTACTATACATATACTTGAATTATACTTTTAAAACAAATTATTAGATATTATTTTGAAAAATTATCCAACATTACAATCATGGAGACGGTAGGTCGTACGTAAGCATGAGCAACATTCCCATTTTTCACTAATCATTATAGAAAGAGTGTGTGTAAAAACATATATTTATAGATTTATTATTATATCATAATTACCATTTTATATAATCATATATAATTATATATATTATTATTTTTATGTAAAATGAATTATATCGTGTTGAGGATGCGGTAGTCCACATGTCCACAAATAACATTATCACTTTTTAATTGTGTGAAAGGTTATTAAAGAAAATAACATATTGTATTTATATGAATGTAATTATTTCATGTCTATCATATAGATGTTTTTTATGTTACATATATTTTATTAAAACCATCCTTTATACATTCCATGTATATAGTGAATGAATCACATCTCTTTGAGTGTGGGGAAGTCCACATATCCTCAAAAAATGCAATCATATGTACACAAAATCGAAAGATTAACGGTATGAGTTTTAAAATAATAAAATAATATTAAAGGAATTATAAATATCATATATATCATACATAATTAGATTTTCTATCATAAAGTTCCCCATGAGAGGTGGTAAAGTAAAAAATTAATAATCATCATTTCTTAAGGCGGTTGTTCGCCGTACACATAAATAGTGTGATCATTTCCCATTAGATGGAATTTTTTGTTTGTTTGGATCAATAAATTTTAATAAAAACCTCATAGTATGTTTAGGAAATGTTTTCTGTTATATAAAAAAGGAATAAAGAGAGTGTTTTGAGTGGAGAAAGGAAATAACACTAGAGAGCTTAAGGAACGATGATATCTCTTAATAGGGTAACACCATTGAGATTAGACAAAAGGAAATACTTTGATTGATTTATTCCCAAGTGGAAATTTTTTTGATTATGAGAGGTATTATTAGGATATATTTGAATATATATTGGTTGGAAAAATGTATCTTGAGATGTTTGAGGAAGTGGGAGGAGAGGATGCCTTTTTATAGTGTAGGAGGAGTGTAACTCTTGTAATATTTTGACAATGGAATTAAATAAATGTTTTTCACATTTTATATAGCTTTAATAATGGAACCAATTAGATAGAATGTATACTATAGTCTAAATATTACTATAGAATGGATTTTGTACATGTTTATAGGTCATTTGGACACTTAATGTTAAGGGTTAATCCCTTTAAAATATTAATTTTACTTTAATGGTTAGAATTAGATTTCATGACATTTACTAATTTGTTTTGTCAAACAATAAGGTGAAATTATTATAAATTACTAATTATTCAGATTCCAAAATTTGAATAAATTTATCCAAATTCCAATCATAGATATATTAGAAATTAATTTAAATTTAATACCATAGACAAGATGAGAATCTGGGATTTAAAGTAAAAATATTCAAATGTTTTCAATTTTTTTTTTCAAATTTCAAATTAAAATTAATTCCAAATAAAAAATTAGATTAATTGAAAATAATTGGATCTAATTGAACATTAGAACCATATAAAATTATAATTTATCCTTATAAACAAATGATATGAAAAATTAGTTTGGAATTAGACTTAAGTATTTTGACAATTCATTAAAAGATGAAAATTTAGAAAAAATGCCAAAAATTTACACTCTCCTTATTTTTATATTTCTATCTAAAATATGAATTTTATTTTCACATATATAATATATAAAATCTCCAATAATTGATTATTAAATAGGTTCAACATTAAAAGGTGGTAAAAGTTCCGTAATAAAAATATATGTTTTAATTTGTTATATTTAATTTATTCTTATCTTTGGTCTATAAAATCTATTAAATGATTATATAAAATATTTTATTTAACATAATATATATATATATATATATATTAAATTAGTATCACTAAAAAATTAAAATTAATTTAATTTATTATTGTAAACCATCATTATGGGTCTAAAAATAGTTTACTAAAAAAATAATCACTTTATCTTCAACTAGTTATTATATTCATTAAATTGAAACAAATGAATTTTTCTCGTAAACCTTGTATTTTATAATGTTAGTTAATTCTATTCATAACGGATAGTTCATTATATCTTAATATATTAAATGTTAATAATGTAAATGATAAATTATTATTCGAAAAGACTCAGTATTGCATGTAACATATGCTAACTCGATGTAGCATGAATTTAAATATACCTAATATATTGAATATATTCCAAATAGTAAATATAATATAAATTATTTGGATATTATATTATATTATGCACATGGCGTCTCACGTCATAAATGATATTTAATACAATGTTTCTACTTTATATTTTCGTGGAATTACTCTATCCCCACCTTAATTAAATTGCGTCCTTACAATTTGAACTCAATTTTGGTAATATATTATTTGATATTTTCTATGTTTAAATCCCACATCATGAGAAGCTTTCAAATGAATTCATCTATAACCAAAATAATGGTATGGAACGAGGCAACATGGACAAACCAATAAATAGGTCTCTAAGTAGAAGAACAATAGTTGAAAGTAGACATTTTTACTCGGAGGTAAAGCCAAAATATTTATAGGGAGAGATTAAGGTCATCAATCATGGAAAAGAGATTGATCAATGGAATGTTGAGGGCCTTCATTCCATAATTTATTAATGATTTAAAAGCCCTAGGTTTAATAGAAATTAAGTAATTATGACATCATTTTTATATCATTTTCCTAATATTGGATAATTCATTTAATTCCAAAGGATAAAAGGAAATGTACTTAGTTGATATATTTATATAAACTCAATTTCATACTTCTGGTATTTCTTATATTAGTTTTCCGATTCATGAAAAAAATAATATTTATTTTTAAAGAACTAAAATACAGATCTAAAGGATCTTAAGGCCCATAAAAGGTTGACATGTATAACTATTTTTCTCCAACTAATTTTGAAACCCAATATGGTTAAGATATTAATAACTAAACATAAAATGTAACACTACTATTTCATCATTAACATTTTTTCATCATATTTTTCTTATAAATATAGTGATATATTTACAAGAAAATTGAATAGTTTAGTGTTTGGAATTAAACCCTTACCATCCTTTTATCCTCGGATCAAGGTATAAGGCCCTGACCTTAATCCATACTTAATATTGAATTAAATGAATAATTCACATTGAGGATCTTTTCAGGTTTAGAGTTTTAGAGAATTAGAACATAACTATTACGTCTCAAAAGATTACAAAGTAGACACTTCTACTAAGTTTCCATAATAAAAAAAACTCTTAAAAAGAAACATGTCTAGTTCCATGTTTTATATAGCATGACATTCCCTTGATCCCATCTTTGACCTTATTCCACATTAAGTCCTGTGAAAAAAATATCATAAAAACTTGGGGTGAGCATAAAAAGCTCAGTAAGGGATACACAAAGAATGAAAACTGTTACTTTTTCAAACATCAAGTAAACCATGTATACTCTATCAAAGTAATACCTTCACCTTCATGAAGTAGTAAAAACTCATCACTAAATAAAGTATCGTTACCTACCTTTTTTTTAAACAAAGGATTACCATAAAACCAATATAAAGAACACATAACATATATAAAGGTAACTTGGGACATAAACATACTTAAGTGGAATAACCATACGGTCGACTTCTACACATATCACTTAATGGAATAGCCATACGGCCAATTTCCATACATACTTAATGGAATAGACATACGGCCGACTTCCATACCCAATGCATTGGAGGTTATAACGTTACCACCCGTCCTGGTATTCACGACACCACCCGTCATATGGTTTATCATGTAACCACCCGTCAAATGTCTAAGTACCAATATAAAATCATAAAACATAAAACCAATATAAAGGAATGATAACATTTCCACATTTCAATCACAATATATAATTTAAAAATACTGACATAATATAATCCTTTATCAAAACCATTTTCAATACCAAAATACATAAAAGAGTATATGGTATTTACTTTATTTTAAAAACATTACGACTTGTTGAGGAAGCCAAAGACCAAATAATACTCGCGGCGGCGGAAAAGGTCGTTGTCACCGCGTACGTTAAAAAACATTCCTTTTTGTCGTTTAGTAAAATGATTTGTAGAAAAATATTCCTTTTGTATAAAAGTAAAAGTCAAAGGGGTTTATACACCGTATAAAAGAAAGTTGTGTATAAAATGAAATATGCCTCAATGAAAGGAGATTGAGACGAAGTCCCTTACCTCGGGTCTGATTTGACTCGATCGTTCTTTAACGTCCTGAATAATAAACTTGAGTTAATTTATACTTGATTAAGATCCTTTTTAAAGTTCATTATTCCTTTTATATCACTTATTTCCATGTTATAAAAATTATGTAATTATTTAAGTTAATAACGGTCATTGGTACTTGATTCAAAAATAAACCCTTTATAATTACAAGTTGTCCATGTATCCATTATATCCATAATTATAATCCTGATGTATATATCATATATATCATTTATATCCAGTATATACATGCATTTATAATATTACATAATCATTTAGAGGTAAGAAATGAAATGCACCGTTCATGGAGACGGTAAGCCGTACGTACGCATGAACGCTACTTTCATATCTATTTCGTATTTTATAGAATGGAATCATAATGATATAAAGGTATATTATAATTCCAGTGTAATATCATATATAATATCATATCTTCATCCTCTATACATCCCACAAATGGTATTAACGAATCAAATCACTTTGAGGGGGCGGTAGTCCGCACTTCCTTAAATGAAGATATCGTGTTTACCCATAATGGAAACCATAAAGGTATGCCCAAAATGAAAAATACATAAGCTTAAGGAAAACATAGACATATTATATATCATATATAAATATAGTGACATCTTAATGGCCACCTTTGAAGGTGTTAAAAGAATGTTGAACAATCATCGTTTCGGGAGGCATAAATTCACCATCCACGAAAACAGTATGTTCTGTAAAAATTAGATGTAGGTGTGTGTATGTGTATCTCAACATCCTAGTATATGTAATATACTGGAGTTGTTACAAAAGAAATGAATAAAAAGAGTTTAGGGGGTTGGAGAAGCAAAATAAAACAATAGGACTCAAGTGAAGACATTACCTTAAAATCAGGTAACACTCTTAGATTTGAGCTCAAAGGCTTACTTGGGAAGACATCTTCCCAAAGTGAGGCTTAAAGGAGTAATATAGTGATGTGGAGAGCCAAAATGGGCAGCGGTTGGCCGATCCAAAGGCTTTGGGAGTGTGGGTAAGGGGGTAGAGGTGGGTGACTTTTATAAGAGGAGAGGAGGGGCACTCTTGGAAAGTAAAGCAAAGTCACATTATTTTAAAATGTTATTCGGATTTAAGAGGTCCCAAATTGATTTATTTAGAGGATAAGGTGATAAGGGTTCAAAATACACTCATCCAATAGGTTTTGGACATGTTTATTTCTTAGATATTACATTATCATTTTATTTTATTTAAATCGTTAAATAATGAGGTCATCGCTGCATCATCATGATGTCATAAATAATTTAATTTATTTAATGTCTAAATATTATAAAAAAATACTATGATGTAGGAAATCTTTTCATATTTCCAATGAATATTTATAGTCAAACATATGACTTGTATAACCCCATTTAAAAATTGTTTTAGTAAAACATCTCATGTGTGTGTCATTTTTACTTTAACATTAAATAAAAAGTTATTTATGTAATTTCCCAACCAAAGTGGCTCCATGGGGTCCCCAAGATGACCCATGGCTTGTCTTGGTCAGACATGACACATACAATAAGGGTAGGACATGTTTCAACCTCATCTCATATTATTAAAACATTATTTTTACCTTAAACTACACCAATTACCTCTAATCGCGATTAAAAACATAATAAGTTACTATTCACCAAAAAATTATTTTAATCTCATTGAACAAAATTTTACATCTTAATGACAACCATGTATGTAGGATTTTTGAAATTCCAAACACAGAAGTAGTACAATTTCATTTAATCGAAAAATCAGTTTTTATAAGTACCACTTAGTGGTTTCACTATTCATCAAAAATTGATGTTTTTCAGAAAAATATCAAAAATTCACCGTAAACTATATTTGATATTATGAATTAAAAAATGAAGTACA
The DNA here is from genome assembly GCA_963277665.1 of Viscum album. Taxonomy (NCBI): domain Eukaryota; kingdom Viridiplantae; phylum Streptophyta; class Magnoliopsida; order Santalales; family Viscaceae; genus Viscum; species Viscum album. Next base: position 1,492,375,375 of record OY728152.1, read on the forward strand.
TTTTACAAAACTCACAACATATAAGTTGAATTAATTAATTTAATAATTAATTCCAGTTGTCAGAGCAAATAGCGTGTTTTTATGAAACAATAAGTATCAAAAGATTGACACTAGTTTAAGTCCGATTTCAATGTGAAATTAATTCCAACGACCACTATTGGATTTAATGGTAAAAATATTTTCTAATTTCACTTTAAAACCAATTCAAATGATAATCTAATCATATAAATAAATTATATTAAAAAGTGGTTTTGAATTAAAATACAACATTTTACACTATTCATTAAAAAATGAATTTTATCGGAAAGATACCAAAAATTTTCACAAAGTAAATTTTGATGTCCCGATTATAAAGAAGAGTTATATATGGTCCAATAGAATTTATAAGATTGATAAAAACTATATTTAATGACGGTTCGCCGTCAAAAGGTGATAAGTGAACCCTTAGTGAAAATTAGGGTATAAATGCCTAGAATTTAATTCTTTCTTTACTTTATGCCTTTATTATTTATTGGATAAATGTAAAAACATTTGAAAACATATATAATCATAGACTTTAATAAGCTCCAACCATTTTTAGTTATTTCTATCCAGTTTTACTAGATCTTTAATCAAGGGATCTCCTAAGATCCTCATTGTTGCCAGAACAACAGGATCTTTCCTGCTTAATGCATCCACGACTTTGTTTGCTCTTCCAGGGTGATAATGTATTGAACAATCATAGTCTTTAATAATCTCCAACCATCTCCTTTGTCTCAGGTTCAATTCTTTCTGTGTGAAAATATACTTTAGACTTTGGTGGTCAGTGTATATATTACATTCCTCCCCATAAAGATAGTGCCTCCATATCTTTAGAGCAAAAACAACTGCTGCCAGCTCTAGATCATGCGTAGGATAATTCTGCTCATGAATCTTCAACTGTCGAGATGCATAAGCAATTACCTTGTCATTTTGCATGAGGACTCACCCAATCCCTTTCAGAGATGATTTGCTAAAAATAATGAATCCTTCTCCGATAGAGGGTAGTGTTAACACAGGTGCAGTAACCAATCTCTTCTTCAGCTCTTGGAAACTTTCCTCGCATTCCTTTGTCCAGATGAACTTAAACCCTTTTCGAGTCAACTTGGTTAGTGGATTAGAAAGTCGTGAAATGTTTTTCACAAACCTCCTATAATATCCCGCTAAACCAAGGAAACTACGAATCTCAGTTACTATTGTGGGTTGAGGCCACTCCTCCACAACCATTGTCTTTGCAGGGTCAACCGAGATTCCTTCATTGGTTACGATGTGCCCCAAGAAAGCCACTTGTTGTAACCAAAACTCACACTTGCTGAACTTCCCTAAGATCCTCTCCTTCCGTAGAGTTTTCAAAATAACCCTCAGATGATCTTCATGCTCCTCACGAATTTTTGAATATATGAAAATATCATCAATAAAAACTACCACAAAGTTATCAAGGTAGTCCTTAAAGATTCTATTAATCAAATCCATGAAAATAGCAGGAGCATTAGTCAAGCCGAAAGGCATAACAGTAAACTCATAATGCCCATATCTTGATTGGAAGGCAGTCTTTGGAATATCTTCCTTCTTCACCCTCAATTGATGATAACCAGATCGAAGGTCAATCTTAGAGAAGAATTGAGCCCCACGAAGTTGGTCAAATAAATCATCAATTCTTGGAAGAGGGTATCTGTTCTTCACTGTGATCCCGTTCAGTTCTCTATAATCAATGCATATCCACATTGATCCATCCTTCTTCTTCACAAGGAGAACTAGTGCTCCCCAAGGAGACACACTCGGTTGGATAATCCCCTTCTCCAACATTTCATGGATTTGATTCTTTAACTCTTCAAGATCCACAATTTCCATTCTATACGGAGTCTTTGATATCAGTTGAGACCCAGGTACGAGTTAAATGGAGAACTCTACCTCTCTTTCTGGGGGAGGTCCAGGTAACTACTCAGGAAATACATCCATGTATTCCTGAACAGTCAGAACATCTTCAATTTGTATGCTCCCTTTCCCTTCTTCATCATCACCGATTAACTCCATAAAGAAAACTATGGGAGGTGCTTCTAGATAGGGATCAGTTCGGGATATCTCTCCTTGGAAGATAACTATAGGTCGTTTATTCTAGACTACTGAGATTTCCTTACTTCTGCATTTGATCTTAGCATTATACATTGAGAGCCAGTCCATCACTAGTATAACGTCGAATTCCAACATGGGAATGACTACTAGATTTGAGATAAGATTGTGCTCACTAAAGTAAACACTAGAGTCTCTAAACACTGTTGATGCATGGATAATCCCACTTGGAGTCTTGACTGACAACTCTACCTCAAGCAATTCGGGGATTGATTCTATATTGTTTGCAAACTTGGAAGAAATAAAGGAATGCGTAGAACCAGAATCAAATAAAGTACATGCTAGTTTTGAGAGGAAAACAAGAGTACCTGCTACCACATCGTTTGGAACTTCAACTTCAGTTGTTGTGATAGCGAAAGCACGACCTTGCTCTCTTGGCCTCTGCTGAGGTTGATGGTGATTCCCCTCCACCACCCTCGGATTTGGACATTGATTAGCAAAGTTCCCAAGCTGTCCACACTTGAAGCATGTGACTTCAGGTAGGGCCTGAACCATCTTTCCTCTATTGTTAGTGTTGGGAAGCTGAGGCTTCACCTCACTTTGAAAATTCCGAGCAATATGGCCTCCTCTTCCACACTTTTAGCACTTGCCACTTCCATTCAAGCAGTTCCCTGGATGCTTCTTCCCACATTTATTGCATGTGGTAAGTTGCATTTCCTTTCCACCTCTTCCCTGATCAAAAGTCATCCCTAAACTGGGCTTCAATGATCTCTTCTTTTCATTGGATTTATGAGACCACTGTGTCTCACCAAACTCTAGCTCGACTTTCATAGCACTTCGAACTATTTCTTCATAGCTATCATAGTCCCTGCTGGCTAGATTCTTCTGCAGATGAGGTCGTAGTCCACCAAATAATCTATCAACCTTCCCATTAGGGTCCATGACAAAGCTTGAGGTATAATGGGAAAGCCTTGTGAAGTTCATCTCATAGCTTCCGACAGATTCGTTCTCCTTCTGCTTCAGCTCGAGAAACTCTTTCTCCATTCTCGTTCTCATGGAACAAGGGAAATACTTGTTAAAGAATATTCCCCGGAATTCTTCCCAATCCATAGCATCCATCTCTCCTCGTGGCTTCGTGTTTTTGATCAGGGACCACCACTGATCAGCTTCTCCCTCTAGGCGGTAAACAGAAAGGGTGACTTTTTCTTGTTCTGAACAATGAAGTACAGAAAAGAACTTTTCAATGGAGCTTATCCATTGTTCCGCAACCAATGGGTCAGTAGATCCACTGAATGTTGGCGGTCGTTGACGCATAAAGGACTCAACAGAAAGATGCTCCCTTCGTGGTGAGATCGGCCTCTCAGCTTGATTCAAGTTATTACTCATAACTTGAGTCAATTGGTTCATCATTCGCATGAATGTTTTCATTCTGGATTCCAATGGAGGGTCGTCAGCACATGGTGCATTGCGGTCACCATCGGCACAGTTTCTCCTATTGCCCGCCATTTTCTAAAAGAATAAAACCTTAGTGAGAAACTTATTTCATTTATGAATCTTTTAACTAAGACTTCATGCTTAGACAATTAAACTTCTCTATAATTCCTTCATAATGATTCATAAAAAGCTTGTGATTAACCAAACATATCCCCCGGGAGTGTCATAACCAAGAGTGCAGCAAGACCCGTTATCGTGCACCAGTTCCCGTTCGAGTCTCGCTCAAAGCGGTGTTTTCAGGTTTTACCCCTATGTAAATCTATGCCAGAGCTGCCTCTACCTGCTCGTATCCAGATAGGGATATATCTGTTGGATAAACACTTACTCAATACTTACCAAAATACCAGGAAGTTTTCATATACTTAAACTTTTCTATAGGGCTCTTCCTAATGTTTTTATATCCTAATTTTGACAAATAACTAAACCTCCCTTTGATACCAACTATAGCATACCGTCTTTTTATAACATAAACTTTCATTACATTACACAAAACTGAGGATCTTTAAGGTTTAGTGTCTTGGAAACCAGGAACATGATACATGAAAACAATACAAAGCATTCTTCTTAAACACTTGAAAGACTTATCCTTAAGTTCATCCTAGGATCATTACTACATCTCATAACCTGGGGTCATACATCAAAAGAAAGGGTGAGCAGAAGGCCCAGTAAGGGAAACAAGAATAACATTTTACATGTGAACTTGATATACTTCAATAACGCCATGAAAAGAACTTTAAGGCATGAGAATGAAATCATGAGGCATATCATAATAAAAATAACATTTTTCATAACATGAAGATGTGGCTGCAACATTTAATATTGACAATCATTTAATTTCACCAATGTCCATCCCCAAGGTGTCATTAAAAATTACCAAGGTTATTCACCAAGGTATCAGTCTAAAAAGTCATCTCTAGAGATTGAGTCTTTACCCAATGCATTAGAGCGCTATCTGGGCGCACCCTTAAACTGTAATCTCTTGTGGTTACATCATTATCCAATGCAATGGGGTGCTATCAGGGCGCACCCTTAAATTTGACTTTATTATCATGTGATCCACATATATCATCATTAAAAATTTCATAAAATAACCCATATAGCATAAAATAAATGGGTTTCATTCCCTAATCATAATGTTTTAAAAACTACTTTAAAGGCATGATCTTTACGTCACTTTAAATCCACGAAAAGGGAAAGCGGGTCTCATGTATGTAAATACCAGAATTTAAAATAGAACATTTTGATATATGTGTGAATACCCTTGTAGAAATAAGATCTTTGAGTCTTCACTTTATAACATAAAATAATTTTGAGAAAAGAGAGAGGCATTTTGAGACGAAAATTCTGCAGCATAACGGCTTTGTTACAAGGTTTTAGAAAACATTGAAAAGAGAGGGGACATGGGTCACCCACTCATAAATGATCCATAAAATAGTAGGGGGACAGAATATAAGGGATTTAAGAACATGTTAATGAAATTTGAAAGATATACCATATGAAATGAAAAATAAGGAAGTGAGACAAAAATAAGATTTCTTTTATGAAAATTCGGCAGCCTAACGGCATCACTTAAACTTTAATAAAAAAAGATTAGACAAGATCAAATAGGTTCTCTCATCTTAGGATCATTATAGATCAGTATGATAGATATAGAGATCATACCCCAACATAATAAAAAGGAACTTGAAAGACTTGACATGAAAATAGAACTAAAAAAAGAGAAGGGTGAAAGAATCCCTTAAAAATTCGGCAGCCTAACGACGTCACTTAAACTTTCATAAAACGAAATGATGAGAGTAAGAGGGGATGTCTCATAATAAAAACATGAAAAGGGAAGTAAGAGGAATATAAATGAACATCCTCTCACATAAGAACATGGAGAATAAAAGAAATGACATAAAAGAGATTACATGAAAGAAAGAGAGAGGTCAGATCCCTTACCTTAAAACATGACTCTTGAAACTCAAAGGTTTGGACCTTGAGGGCTTGGGGGCACCTTGGGAGGACTCCTTGGGAGGTAAGGAGACCAGAACTTCGTTGGGGGAGAGTTGGGAGAAAAACTAAAGGTGGAAAGGGTGGGTATATATAGGGAAAGTGAGGGGACAAGGCATTAATGGCCAAGGTACACCTCATAAGTGCTTTTCTCAAACCCATGTGCTCTCTCATGATATTTTCCATAAACTTAGGCAAAATGGGCCCCCCAAAAAAATACTTCATCACCCTTGTCCGGTCAACCCTTAAAATATCTCATGACATCATCATGACACAGTTATGCTGTCATTAAACATACCGAAACCCTAAAATCGTATTTTTACTATTCACTGAAAATTCAACTTTCTCAGAAAAATACCAAAATTTCACCTTAACCAATTATCGATGCTCTAAGTACATTTATGAACTCCATTTTATAAAAATAATTTTCTAAATATTTTTAATTTAATTTTTAAATAAAAGCACTATTCATCGAAAATTCATTTTTTTCAGAAAAAATCCCCAAAAATTACCATACAACAATATCGATGCTCTGAGTTCAAAAATAAAGTCCTTTTTATAAAAATAATTATCTAATTATTTTTAATTAAATTTTTAATTAAAAAACACTATTCACCCGAAAAGACTAATACTTGATTAATCATTTATGAAACTGTTATTTACCTATTTTATTGAATCACATTACTTAATCTAGGTGTCTAAATTATATTAAAACTTTCTTTGAGTGAAATTACTAATCCATTTGGTCACATTAATAATCCTAAGCGTAAAATCACTATTCATAATTTACTATTCATCAATAATTAAGTTAATCTTATTAGACTCCAAATTCCTTACTGAACACTTTTGTAGAAGACAATTTTATGAAAATCATTACACATCATTAGTTATTTAGGGTTTTCATAAATATTTTAAAATATCCTTTTTTCAAAATAAATTCTAAAATTATCCGGACATTTAAAATTTCACAAACATCACTAAAGGAAGAAATCTCAATTCATTCATCCCAAAGAATTACAAAAAGAAGATAGGGTCTCGTCACATAGCCCCTTATAACACCGGCATATGACCTAAGTGTAAGGTGTGCTATGGTGAGAGAATCTGAGGGAGGCTCAGATAACATTGCCCTAGTAGTAATCTCTACTAACTTGAACTTCTCCAGTAGGCGTTTCCGTTCAAGCTTGACACACTGGAGTTCGGCTTGGGCTTGGTCCAAAGCGAAGCCCACAGATGCTACCTCCTTCCAAAGCTCTGATATGTGGGATTCATAAGGTTCGAGTCTACTGGATGAAGCCATCGACTCATCTTTCTGCATTAACCATTAACATCTCTATTAAATCATTAAGAGTAAGTTAATATATTATTTAAAAAGTTTGGGTCGTTACATTCTTCCCCCCTTATGAAATTTCGTCCCCGAAATTTATACTTGAGGCCTAGTCAAAAAGGTGAGGGTACTTTTGCTTCATCGTTTCCTCAGGCTCCCAAGTCGCTTCTTCATACTTATGATTCCTCCACAACACTTTCACAAGGTGGGTAGTCTTGTTTCGTAGAACCTTCTCTCTACGGTCCAAGATCTCCACTGGCTTCTCCTCATAAGAGAGGTCATGTTCAAGTTGTACCACCTCTGGGTTCAGTACATGAGAACGGTCGGGTATGTACTTCCTCAAGAGAGATACATGGAAGACATTATGAACTTGAGCTAGGTTCGGTGGAAGTGCTAGACGATAGGCCACTGCTCGTATGCGATCAAGGATTTCATAGGGGACAATGTACCTAGGGCAGAGCTTCCCTTTCTTCCCAAACCGCATGACTCTCTTCCATGGAGAGATTCGAAGGAAGACTTTGTCACCAACACCAAACTCCAAGTCCCTTCGACGATTGTCAGCATAGCTCTTCTGCCGACTCTGAGCTGCCTTTATGTGTTGTTGGATGGCATGAACCTGTTCCATCATCTCTTGCACGAGATCAGGCCCAAGAAGCTTACTCTCACCATTTTCATCCCAACAAGTAGGAGTTCTACACCGCTTTCCATACAGAGCTTCATAGGGTGCCATCTGAATACTCGCATGGAAGCTGTTGTTATAGGAGAACTCCACTAATGGGAGGTGTTGATCCCATCCACCTTTAAATTCCATGGAGCATAATCTCAACATGTCTTCGAGTTTCTGAATAGTCCTTCCAGATTGGCCATCAGTTTGAGGATGAAAGGTCGTACTAAAATTCAATTCAGTATTCAAAGCATGTTAAATACTTCTCAAGAATTTTGATGTGAATCTTGGGTCACGATCAGATACGATGGATAGTGGTACCCCATGCAGCCTTACCACTTCCTTCACATATATCTTGGCAAGCTGATCCAGAGAAAAATCTTCCCGAATAGAGATAAAATGGACTGTCTTGGTGAGACGGTCCACAATAACCCATATCGCTTTGTTTCGTTTGGATGTTTTCGGGAGACCAGTTACAAAGTCCATAGTGATATTATCCCACTTCCATACTGGTATGGGTAGCGGTTGTAGTACCCCCTTAGGAAGTTGTCGTTCTGCCTTTACTTGCTGACACACCAGACACCTTGTAGTGTAATCAGCAATCTCCCTCTTCATGTTATCCCACCAATAATGATCAAGAAGGTCTCTATACATCTTAGTGCTTCCCGGATGTATAGAGAAAGTAGAGCTATGAGCTTCATCCATAAGTTCTTTCATTATCTCTGGAATAGATGGAACACATAGTCTTGTACGGAATTTCAATACACCTTCTTGATCAATATTGAAATCAGGGAACTTCCCATCCTTTATAGCCTCAAACATCTCCTACAGAAAAGGATCTTCTTTTTGAGCCTTCTTGATATTCTCTTGTAATAAAGGTTGAGAAATCATTTGGGATAGGGTTGATCATGTCCCTTTCCTTATAATTCCCATGTCCAGTTTTACTAGATCTTTAATCAAGGGATCTCCTAAGATCCTCATTGTTGCCAGAACAACAGGATCTTTCCTTCTTAACACATCCACGACTTTGTTTGCTCTTCCAGGGAGATAATGTATTGAACAATCATAGTCTTTAATATGCTCCAACCATCTCCTTTGTCTCATGTTCAATTCTTTCTGTGTGAAAATATACTTTAGACTTTGGTGGTCAGTGTATATATCACATTTCTCCCCATAAAGATACTGCCTCTATATCTTTAGAGCAAAAACAGCTGCTGCAAGATCTAGATCATGCGTAGGATAATTCTACTCATGAATCTTCAACTGTCGAGATGCATAAGCAATTACCTTGTCAATTTTTCATGAGGACGCACCCAAGCCATTTCAGAGATGCATCGCTAAAAATAACGAATCCTTCTCCGATAGAGGGTAGTGTTAACACAGGTGTAGTAACCAATCTCTTCTTCAGCTCTTGGAAACATTCCTCGCATTCCTTTGTCCAGATGAACTTAACCCCTTTTCGAGTCAACTTGGTTAGTGGATTAGAAAGTCATGAAAAGTTTTTTACAAACCTCCTATAATATCCCGCTAAACCAAGGAAACTAAGAATCTCAGTTGCTGTTGTGGGTTGAGGCCACTCCTCCATAACCTTTGTCTTTTCAGGGTCAACCGAGATTCCTTCATTGGTTACGATGTGCCCCAAGAAAGCCACTTTTTGTAACCAAAACTCACACATGATGAACTTCCCAAAGAGCCTCTCCTTCCGTAGAGTTTTCAAAATAACCCTCAGATGATCTTCATGCTCCTCATGAATTTTTGATTATATCAAAATATCATCAATAAAAACTATCACAAAGTTATCAAGGTAGTCCTTAAAGACTCTATTCATCAAATCCATGAAAATAGCAGGAGCATTAGTCAAGCCGGAAGGCATAACAGTAAAATCATAATGCCCATATCATGATTGGAAGGCAGTCTTTGGAATATCTTCTTTCTTCACCCTCAGTTGATGATAACCAGATCGAAGGTCAATCTTAGAGAAGAATTGAGCCCCACGAAGTTGGTCAAATAAATCATCAATTCTTGGAAGAGGGTATCTGTTCTTCACTGTGATCCCGTTCAGTTCTCTATAATCAATGCATAGCCACATTGATCCATCCTTCTTCTTCACAAAGTGAACTGGTGCTCCCCTAGGAGACACACTCGGTCGGATAAACCCATTCTCCAACAAGTGTTGGAGTTGTTTCTTTAACTCTTTTAGCTCCACATTTTCCATTCTATACGGAGTCTTTGATATCGGTTGAGACCCAGGTACGAGTTCAATGGAGAACTCTACCTCTCTTTCTGGGGGAGGTCCAGGTAACTCCTCAGGAAATACATCCATGTATTCCTGAACAATTGGAACATCTTCAATTTGTATGCTCCCTTTCCCTTCTTCATCGTCACCGGTTAACTCTATAAAGAAAGCTATGGGAGGTGCTTCTAGATAGGGATCAGTTCGGGATATCTCTCCTTGTAATATAACTGTAGATTGTTTATTCAAGACTACTGAGAATTCCTTACTTTTGAATTTGATCTTAGCATTATACTTTGAGTGCCAGTCCATCCCTAGTATAACGTCGAATTCCAACATGGGAATGACTACTAGATTTGCGATAATATTGTGCTCACTAAAGTAAACACTAGAGTCTCTAAACACTGTTGATGCATGGATAATCCCACTTGGAGTCTTAACTGACAACTCTACCTCCAGAAATTCAGGGATTGATTCTATATTCTTTGTAAACTTGGAAGAAATAAAGGAATGTGTAGAACCAGAATCAAATAAAGTACCTGCTAGTTTTGAGAGGACAACAAGAGTACCTGCTACCACATCATTTGGAACTTCAACTTCAGTTGTTGTGATAGCGAAAGCACGAACTTTCTCCCTTGGCCTCTGCTGAGGTTGATGGTGATTCCCCTCCACCGCCCTTGGATTTGGACATTGATTAGCAAAGTGCCCAAGCTGTCCACACTTGAAGCATGTGACTTTGGGTAGGGCCATAACCATCTTTCCTCTGTCGTTAGTGTTGGGAAGCTGAGGCTTCACCTCACTATGACAATTCCTAGCAATATAGCCTCCTCTTCCACACTTGTAGCACTTGCCACTTCAATTCAAGCAGTTCCCCGTATGCTTCTTCCCACATTTATTGCATGTGGTAAGTTGCATTTGCTTTCCACATCTTCCTTGATCAAAAGTCTTCCCTAAACTAGGCTCCAATGATCTCTTCTTTTCATTGGATTTATGAGACCAATGTGTCTCACCAAACTCTAGCTCAACTTTCATAGCACTTCAAACTATTTCTTTATAACTACCATAGTCCCTGTTGGCTAGATTCTTCCCCAGATGAGGTCGTATTCCACCAAAGAATCGATCATCCTTCCCATTAGGGTCCATGACAAAGCTTGAGGTATAACGGGAAAGCCTTGTGAAGGTCATCTCATAGCTTCCGATAGATTCGTTCTCCTTCTACTTCAGCTCGAGAAACTATTTCTCCATTCTCGTTCTCATGGAACGAGGGAAATACATGTTAAAGAATATTCCCCGGAATTCTTCCCACTCTATAGCTTCCATCTCTCCTCGTGACTTCGTGTTTTTGATCAGTGACCACCACTGATCAGCTTCTCCCTCTAGGCGGTAAACAGTAAGGGTGACTTTTTCTTGTTCCAAACAATGATGTACAGAAAGGATCTTTTCAATGGAGCTTATCCATAGTTCCGCAACCAATGGGTCAGTAGATCCACTGAATGTTGGCGGTCGCTGACGCATAAAGGACTCAACAGAAAGTTGCTCCCTTCGTGGTGATATCGGCCTCTCAGCTTGATTCAAGTTATTACTCATAACTTGAGTCAGTTGGTTAATCATTCTCATGAATGTTTCCATTCCGGATTCCATTGGAGGGCCACCAGCACATGGTGAATTGTGGTCACCATCGGCACAGTTTCTCCTTTTGCCCTCCATTTTCTAAAAGAATAAAACCTTAGTGAGAAACTTATTTCATTTATGAATCTTTTAACTAAAACTTCATGCTTAGACAATTACACTACTCTATAATTCCATCATAATGATTCATAAAAATCTTGTGATTAACCAAACATATCCCCCGAGAGTGTCGTAACCAAGAGTGCAGCAAGGCCCGTTATCGTGCACCAGTTCCCGTTCGAGTCTAGCTCAAAGCGGTGTTTTCGGGTTTTACACCTATGTACATCTGTGCCAGAGCCGCCTCTACCAGGTCTTATCCAGACAGGGATGTATCTGTTTGATAAACCACTTACTCAATACTTACCAAAATACCAGGAAGTTTTCCTATACTTAAACTTTTATATAGGGATCTTCCTAAAGGTTGTATATCCTAATTTCCTCAAATAACTAAACCTCCATTTGATACCAACTATAGCATCCCGTCTTTTTATAACATAAACTTTCATTACATTACAGAAAACCGAGGATCTTAATGGTTTAGTGTCTTGGAAACCAGGAACATGATACATGAAAACAATATAAAGCATTATTCTTAAACACTTGAAAGGCTTCTCCTTAAGTTGATCCAAGGTTCATTACTGCATCTCATAACCTGGGGACATACATCAAAAGAAAGGGTGAGCAGAAGGCCCAGTAAGGGAAACAAGAGGAACATTTTACATGTGAACTTGATATACTTTAATAACGCCATGAAAAGATCTTTAAGGCATGAGAATGAAATCATGAGGCATATCATAATAAAAATAACATTTTTCATAACTTGAAGATGTGGCTGCAACATTTAATATTAACAATAATTTCGTTTCACCAAGGTCCATCCCCAAGGTGTCATTAAAAATTAACAAGGTTATTCACCAAGGTATCAGTCTAAAGAGTCATCTCTAGAGATTAAGTCATTACCCAATGCATTAGAGCGCTATCTGGGCGCATCCTTAAACTGTAATCTCTTGTGGTTACATCATTATCCAATGCAATGGGGCGCTATCAGGGCGCACCCTTAAATTTTCCTTTATTATCATGTGATCCACATATATCATCATAAAACATTTCATAAATAATTTATATTGAATAAAATAAATGGTTTTCATTTCATAATCATAATGTTTTAAAAACTACTTTAAAGGCATGACCTTTACGTCACTTTAAACCCACGGAAAGGGAAAGCGGGTCTCATGTATGTAAATCCCAGAATTTAAAATAGAACATTTTGATATATGTGTGAATAAACTTGTAGAAATAAGAGCTTTGAGTCTTCACTTTATAACATAAAATAATTTTGAGAAAAGAGAGAGGTATTTTGAGACGAAAACTCTGCAGCATAACGGCTATGTTACAAGGTTTTAGAAAACATTGAAAAGAGAGGGGACATGGGTCACCCACTCATAAATGATCCATAAAATAGTAGGGGGACAGAATATAAGGGATTTAAGAACATGGTAATGAAATTTGAAAGACATACCATATGAAATTAAAAATATGGAAGTGAGACAAAAATAAGATTTCTTTTATGAAAATTCGGCAGCCTAACGGCGTCACTTAAACTTTAATAAAAAAAGATTAGACAAGATCAAATAAGGTCTCTCATCATATGATCATAAGAGATAAGTATGATAGATATAGAGATCATACCCCAACATAATAAAAAGTAACTTGAAAGACTTGACATGAAAATAGAACTACAAAAAAGAGATGGTTGAAAGAATCCCTTCAAAATTCGGCAGCCAAACGACGTCACTAAAACTTTCATAAAACGAAATGATGAGAGTAAGATGGGATCTCTCATCATAAAAACATGAAAAGGTCAGTAAGAGGAATATAAAAGAACATCCTCTCACATAATAACATGGAGCATAAAAGGAATGACAAAAAAGAGATTACATGAAAGAAAGAGAGAGGTCGGATCCCTTACCTTAAAACGTGACTCTTGAAACTCAATGGTTTGGACCTTGAGGGCTTTGTGGCACCTTGGGAGGACTCCTTGGGAGTTAAGGAGACCAGAAATTCGTTGGGGAATAGTTGGGAGTGAAAAATAAAGGAGGAAAGGGTGGGTATTTATAGGGAAAGTGAGGGGACAAGGCATTAATGGCCAAGGGACACCTCACAAGTGCTTTTCTCAAACCCATGTGCTCTCTCATGATATTTTCCATAAAGGTAGGCCACATGGGGACCCCAAAACAATAATTCATCACCCTTGGCCGTCCAACCCTTAAAATATCTCATGACATCATCATGAAACAGTTATGAGGTCATTAAACATACCGAAACCCTAAAACTGTATTTTTACTATTCACTGAAAATTCAACTTTCTCAGAAAAATACCAAAATTTCACCTTGACCAATAATCGATGCTCTAAGTACATTTATGAACTCTATTTTATAAAAATAATTTTCTAAATATTTTTAATTTAATTTTTAAATAAAAGCACTATTCATCGAAAATTCATTTTTTTCAGAAAAATCCCCAAAAATTACCATACCACAATATCGATGCTTTGAGTTCAAAAATAAAGTCCTTTTTATAAATATAATTATCTAATTATTTTTAATTAAATTTTTAATTAAAAAACACTATTCACCTGAAAAAACTAATACACGATTAATCATTTATGAAACCATTATTCACCCATTTTATTGAATCACATTATTTAATCTTGGTGTCTAAATTATATTAAAACTTTCTTTGAGTGAAATTACTAATCTATTTGGTCACATAACTAATCCTCTGCGTAAAATCACTATTCATAATTTACTATTCATCAAAAATTAAGTTGATCTTATTAGACTCCAAATTCCTTATTGAACACTTTTGTAGAAGACCATTTTTTGAAAATCATTACACATCATTAGTTATTTAGGGTTTTCATAAATATTTTAAAATATCCTTTTTTCAAAATACATTCTAAAATTATCTAGACATTTAAAATTTCACAAACATCACTAAAGGAAGAAATCTCAATTCATTCATCCCAAAGGATTACACAAAGAAGCTAGGGTCTCGTCACATATCCCCTTATAAAACCCGCATATGACCAAAGTGTAAGGTGTGCTATGGTGAGAGAATCTGAGGGAGGATCAGATAACATTGCCCTAGTAGTAATCTCTACTAACTTGAACTTCTCCCGTAGGCGTTTCCGTTCAAGCTTGACACGCTGGAGTTCGGCTTGGGCTTGGTCCAAAGCGAAGCCCACAGATGCTACCTCCTTCCCAAGCTCTGATAAGTGGGCTTCATAAGGTTCGAGTCTACTGGATGAAGCCATCGACTCCTCTTTCTACATTAACCATTAACATCTCTATTAAATCATTAAGAGTAAGTTAAAATACTCTTTAAAAATTTTGGGTTGTTACATGAATCCGTGTACATTTATGAAAGTTTGGTTGGTGGAAAAATATATATTTTCCCAATACGGTGTAGTTTTCTTTGATGAAGAAGGTGGAGGAGTCTTAGTGGGGAGACTCAGAGGTAGAGGTGATGTGAGTTCATGTTCACCATGGTGAAGCTCTGGAGGGATGGTTGGAGGATGGTCAGTATCATATGTCGTTTCATGAATGGTTTTTTGTTTTGGTGGTGAGGCATGATGGAGTTCATCATGAGTTTCATAGACTACCTTTGTCGGTGCACCCAGAAGTTTCCAATATGTACCGTGTCTTAAGGATGCAGATTTGGTGGTTGGGGATGAAATGTGTGTTTTCATAGTTTTTGGAAAAGTTTGTGGTTTTATAGCTTCTATAGTCAAAGCATCAGGTTTCTTATGGTTTATTACAACCCCTGGATGTTCTCGAGTGATAATGGGATGAAATATCATTGGATTTTATCATAGGGATACCCATAGATTAGGGTGGTCTTATTTCTATCTAGATGACCATGAATCAGTTGAAAAAATCTTCTCACTTCTTAGTGATCAAGGAGTTAGGTACAATGGATGCAATGACTAAGAGGTACATGGATGAAGTACTGTGGTTTCATGGAATTCTAGAATCCATTATCTTAGATCAGGACACTCATTTTACCTCATGATTTAGAAGGGGCTTTCTACATGCTTTTGGCACCCAGTTATGCCTTATCACTACTTTCCACCATTAGATGGATGGGAAGATGGAACGGACTATCTGACCATTAGATTATATGTTGTGAGCATGTATTATAGAATTTGGTGGATCTTGTGTATGAAAACATACATTGGTTGAGTTTTCTTATAATAATATCTATAAAATCTTCTTTTTTCATGGAATCAATTAAGGATTTGTATGTAAGACCAAGTCGTTCACCATTTTGTTGGATATAGGATGGGAAAACAATTGTACTTGGTCCCGATGTGGTGCAGTGCACAACAAAAAAGGATTAGTTTTTTCTTCAGAGGTTGAAAGATGAACACGATAAGTATAAGTCTTATTAATCCAGTAGAAGGAGGAACTTAGAGTTTGAGGTTGTGACCATGTGTTCTTGAAGGTATACCCTTGAAAATGGTATCTATGTCTTGGTATCGGGAGTAATCTTTCTCTATGGTTCGTTGGACCCATTGATGTGTTGGGGTGAGTTGGTGAGGTGGAGTATCAGTTGGCATTGCCACTGTGGTTGGAAAGGATACATTAATTCTTAAAAGACTCCCAGATTTATTGGAATCATCATGATGAATCCCATTCCATTGACTGGGGATAGTTACATATCAAGGATGAAACGATGTTTGTAGAGAGACCAGTGGATAACCAGGATCATCATTAGAATGAATTGTGAAGACAAATAATTCCTTTTGTTAGTGTGTTGTGGAGCCATGGTGGTCTAGAGGAGAGTACTTGGGAGAGAGAAACATATATTAATCCTATTACCTAGATATTTTTTTTGGATTTTCCATTTTTTCTCTTGTGATATAATGTTGGGGTCCTTCTGTTTTATGAAATGATCCATTTTCCATAAATGTGATGTGTGCGTTGTGATGTGTGATAGAGTCCTAACATATAAAAAAAGGAGAAAATGATTCCTAGTAGACATGACTTAATTTAGATGTGCATAAACCCTTATAGGAATGTTAGTTATTCTTAAAGAAGATTGTATCTTACATTGATGAAATAATTCCCAGATTCATGTGTTCGGGATAGTATAGTTTGTTGCATATAGCAGATTTTTTGGTTTGGGCTGTGTAGAGGTTGATATAGATGTGGAGTTGTTGCATAGTAGTGTGGTTGTGTTAGTTGTGGTGGCTTATGGATTTGCAATTTTTTTCTATGTATATTGGGGTTCGAATATTTAGATAGAGGTAGTGTTTGAGGTACGACATGATCCATGAAAGGTATTTTACAGGGTTGTTATTTGGACCCTTTTTTTCCTTCTGGGATTTGTTTTAGATTCTCAAGGGTGAGAATCATTTGTGAGGCATCTGATATAATATTACATTCTATTCATATCCATTTCCTTTCAAGTGTTGTTGTTGGTAGGTTTCTAAGGAGGCTCCGAGGGAGTATAGAGATGTTTGAATGTTAAAGGTAGGAAAGAGGGAGGTTACACATATTGTTACTAGATTACATGATGTGAAGGTATATTTCAGATCTTATGAACAGGGTTTAATGACATGTAATATATTAGGGTTTAAAAATAAATAATATAATAAATAAAATAGTGAGGCTACACGTTTTTCAATGGAATCTAAACAGCATGTATTACAGGACATGAAATGGGATTACATGTCGTGTAATACCCCATTTCAATTTTGATTTAAAAAAGATTTTGGCCAAAATTTCATTCATTAATCCATTGTCCCTCCTTACTCTCATATTGTGAAAACCCTTGGTGCCAAAAGGAGTTCTTAGAGACCTCATCCTTCCTATTATATCTGTTGATCACTACGATTGTTTGTTGGAAACCAGTGGTGAACCAATGTGCATTCTCACTCTGTTTTGCATCAGTTTATCTTAGTTTTACATCATATACTTCCATGTATTCTCATCATCCTATGGAATTATATTATCCATGTTTCTAATTGGGATTCTTGTTGTGTTTATTGGTGCGGTTATGCCACATCATCCCTAGATGGATGAAATCCGAGAGGTATGACTGATCTAAGATCTATTGCATGCTCCATTCTCATGAGAAGATCATTGACACCCCTTTTGGAGGTAGTATTTCCATTTTCTCTCTTCAATTTTGCATCATGATGGAGGGGATTTACTTTTTTATATACATGAATTATGGTTGAGATGGCTTAAATTAATGAAAAATAATCGATTAATTTAATTGAATGTGGTAATGGGATTTTATCCACATGTTTTTATATCATTTATATTGTTCATGATATTTTGATTATACGAGAAAAATGACCCACTGAATATTGTAGATGTTGGTGGACTTTCTTGTGTTGGATGTTTCAGTTATGGTTGTTTCTTAGTTTGATATTGTTTGGTATTAACCTAAAATGAAAATTTTCTAACCACATATACTTGGCTAATGAATTGGTTGCACAAGGATTTTCATTTGTGTGATAACTCCCATAGGAAAAGTATTGGAATGTGATAAATATTTTTATGAACTGGTAAAATGCTTTTTTATGATAGGATGCATGTTTTTTTATTTGTAAATGTGTTATATGTGGAGGGAATGTGGTTTTATAGTGGGGTTATGATCCGTGTCATTTGATTATGTAGTATATTTGTGAAATATATTGTGTTTGTAATGTGTTTCAGGATGTGGTTGTGAGTTGGGGGTTTGTTTTTGTTGTATGGTGGTTTGGGTAGGATGACATTGAAGAAGGACAATCGTTATTGGTTTAGATCAGATTATCTCTATTAATAACATGTATAAAGCTTCACCCCATTATGTAGGATTGATATGTGATGTTAAACAGATGTTTTCTAAGTAGTTAGGTAACGTGGAGATATGTAAATTTATTAGGGATCATCACCATATAAAATGAATGTTTCAATGTTATTTGACATGCATTGGAACATATTAGTTTCGTGGTATGTGTGGATGGTAAAGAAATGAGTATTAACAGGACATGTTGAAATGGAAAAATTTAGAGATTGAATTAGTAATAATGAAATATTGAAAAAGAATTTTGTATTGTCCTCTGTTTCTGTGGAGATATACATTTAAAGGCCGAATCAGAATTGACAAGGTTGTGAGTTGGTTTGTTTGTTTGTGGACCATAGGTGGGGATATTTTTTTAATACTATACATATATATTTTTATATTCATATGATTTATATACAGTCTCCACCCATTTTGAGAACTTTGTACTGAACACTGGCATCGTCACGTGTGGTGCATTTTTCACAACATTAGGTGAGGAGTAGAGATGGATGGGTAAATAATTTGTTCTACTATCTCTTCCAGGTGAGGTAGGTATGGTATAGGCTCTGATGGATGGAGGTCTTTTAGTGAATAATATTGTGGTTGTGATGGCTCAGTTTCCTTCATCCGAGATATGATAAACCAGGTGTTTGCACATGAGGTGTTTTGTTCATTCCCCGGGGTATTCGAGATGATTTATGATTTTCCTACCCAAGTGTCTTGGGGATGAGACGTGATGTGATGTGTTGTGAGGCCCAGGTGTTTTATGGTTGGATGTGATGTGGTATACAAAAGTGATTACATTTCCAAGATGAACAATATTGGGAGAGAGCATCATACTAGTGGGAAAGTGGTATAGGGGACCCTTTCATCGATTTTTTATCATATTATATTAGTAGGATTTTTTGATTTGGTGATCATTCCTTGGTGAGGTTGGGATGCATCGTATACCTATTTATGTTTTGTTTGGTTATGCTATTTTTTTATAGGATCATTATTATGCTTCTTTCACATATGGAGGAGTGATTTGGATTTCCTACTGAGCATATTTGTATTTTCACCATACATATATAAAATTGTTTCCTGGTTTCCCAGAGGATAACACGAACAGTGCTTGAGCTCACTATCCTGTACCCTGATTTTTTTTGTGTCACTTATTTAACTTTTGTTTTGGTTATTTACATTGAATAATTTTAATTTTTTCAGTTCTATTTAAACATTCTCGTGGTATGGTTATTGACTATCAATTTTATACTATGACTTGGTGTTATTGTGGATGATTCATCTTATCCCTCGATATTTTTTTCTTTATAAAGGGTATGCCACCCATATTGTGATATTTATACACCCATAGATCCAGTAGAAAACCATAGGCCTGTTGGTGTTGGGACTCAGGGGTCATTATCTCCCTTTCAACATTTCTATCTGAGGAGGGGTATCTTTGGGGGTAGGGGTTGTGAATGTTAGAATCGTGGAGACGGTAGGCTATATGTACCAATGAGTAACATCCCATATTTCAATTATCAATCTGAAAAGATGGTATTTAACACCATATATTTGTATAATGATAATTATATCATAAATACCATGTTATCTATTCATATATATATATATATAATTATTGTTATGTAAAAGGAATCACACATTGTTGATGAGGAGATGGTATGCACATCCACGAACGACATTTTCACTTCTTGTGTGCGTGAAAGGGTAAGAATGAAAAGGATATAATATATTTCTAGAAATGTAATTATGTCCTTAATATCATTTATTTTTTTATTCTACAAATGTTTAATTAAAACAATACTTTGTACATCGTATAGTATAAACGAATCAAATTTTTTTGAGGGGGCGATAGTCCACACTTCCACAAATGATATTATCATTTTTACACAAAATGGAATATATAAAGATATGAGTCGAAAAATAATTATAGAAGATTTAAGGAATAATAAATATCATATATATCTTACATAAATAGGGTGTCCATCATAATGTCCACTGCAAGAGGCTGTAATGTAAAAATGAACAATCATAATTTTGTGAGGTAGTTGTTCACCTTACACGTAAACAATTTGTTCATTTACCATTAGATGGAATTGTGTGAACATGTAGGTTTAATGCACAAAATAAAAAATCATTGAATATTTCTTATAATATTTTTTTATAATCTTGTAATAAGGATAATTTTTTTAGTAGAGAATTGAAATAACACTAGAGAGCATAAGGAAAGATGTTACCTCTTAATAAGTTAACTCATTTCCAGTGTATGAAAGGGATTCCTTAGGCTTCCGTATGAAAAAGTGAAGAAATCAAGGATAAAAAGATTTATTTTTAGGATCTATTTGGGAAGATCTTGGTTGATCTAATGTTTCTTCAGAGATGTGAGGAATTGGGAGGAGAGGAGGCCTTTTATAGTGGAGGAGGAGTGTCACTCTTGTAATGTTTTGAAAACGGAATTTAATTTATGTTTTTCACACAAAATGTGTATAAAACAATGAACCCAATTATATAAAAGGTATGATAGGGGTCAAAGTATGAACATAAAATGGATTTATGGAATTTTTCTAGGTCAGTAGTACACATAGAATTAAGGTTTAATCCCTTATATAACTTAATTTATCATTAATCATTGTTAATAATTTTAATTACATTCTCTAAATTTTTACGTAAAAAGATAATTTGACCATTTTATAAATTATAAATTATTATTATTATAATTATTTAATCCCTTTTCCATTTATAACCAGATAAGTGGTTGAAATTAATTTAAATTTAATTTCACAGACGAGATGACAATGCTGGGTTTTAATGTAAATGCATCCAAATATTGCTTTATTTTAATAGTAAATTGAAATGTAAAATTTTCTATAAGGTCATAATTAGATTAATTTATAAAATTACTCTCTAATTAAAATTTAGAGACAAATAAAATTATTATTTAACCTTATAAATTAATTACATGAAAAATAAGTTTTCAATTAAATTTCAGTATTTCTCACTGTTCATAAAAAATGAATCTTCACAGAAAAATACCATAAATTATACCTAACCTAATTTATATGGTTCTATATCAAAAATTAAGTTTATTTTTACATATAAAATATTTAAAAGGTCCAAAAATTGAATTTTAAACAGGTCCTCCATTAAATGGAGGTAAAGGTGCCTTAATAAAAAGATAAATTTGTAAGTGTAATATTGAGTTTATTCTTAACATAAATCTATCGAATCTTTGGGGTGGTTAGAAATATAATTTAATTAATATATAATATAAATATTAAATTAATTTAAATCAATAACTTTAATTAATTTATCTTATTAAGTTAAAACCATATTGTGGGTCTACAAATAGTTTTCTATAAAAATACTCACATTATATTCAATTTTTTATTATATTCAATAATCTATAACCAATGAATTAGTTGTGAAAACATATATTTTAGTAATTTAGTTAACACTATGAATTATGGATAGATTATTATGTCTTATTATATTAAATAATAATAAATTAAATAATATATTTTTATTCTGTAAGACACTATCTTGCATGTAACACACGCTGACTCTGTGTTGCATGAATTGAAATATATATAATATATAGAATATCTTTTAAATATTAAATATATCATAATGTATTTGGATATTACATTAAATTAAATTCTTTGTGTCTTATGTCATACCCTCTATCAAATACAAGGTTCCAAATTTATATTTTCCAGGCCTTAAAAGTTAAATCATTATTAGATTAATTTCACTATAATCCAAATGTCCAATGATTGCTCAATTTATAATTGCATGAAAATAAATTAATATAACCAAAATATTCAATTTTAATTAAATTATAAAAAACCAATGATATGGATCTTAGACACCTCTCCTATAAGAAATTGCACCCCTCTAGGGATATCATGACACAACCACAACTACAAAACAA
Organism: Viscum album; assembly: GCA_963277665.1. Taxonomy (NCBI): domain Eukaryota; kingdom Viridiplantae; phylum Streptophyta; class Magnoliopsida; order Santalales; family Viscaceae; genus Viscum; species Viscum album. Next base: position 1,492,397,613 of record OY728152.1, read on the forward strand.
ACTCCACTAAAAACATGGATATGATCATCCATTTCATGGAAATAAGAAATAGGATGTACCAAATTGAAGATTTATAAGAGGAAATGTATAACATACCTTAGAGATCCTCGAATATAATATAGAATTACAAGGTTTTATCCCCATCAGATGGAATGTGAAACACCATGAGGAAGCATCACTGACTGCCTAGAAATCGAAATAAGTTATAGTTTAGAGCGGAATAATGAGTTATGACAATGTTTATAGGAAAAAAGGGGATATAAATGGAATGATACTATTTCATGTCATGTAATATTCAGGATTTATATCATTCAAAAATAATTCTTCACATCAATGAATTTAGTCATGTATATTTATATGTCGAGAAACAACATGAACTATCCTCAACCAATTCATTTATGGACTTCTAGATGTGAACCAGCCATAAAAAATATGTAAAAAAAATATACAATGTGATATATTTACAAAATATATATTCTACCAACTTAGAGTTTTAATATTATAAACCCCTCTAGACTCACTCTAGACCTCTAAAAAGAACAATGAGCTTCGAAAACATGAAAAGGATCAGACTACATGGATCCATGCCCTTAAATTAAATATCAATCAAATTTTTTTCATCCTCCAGAATCCATAACCATACATATAGAGAATAATATATGTTCTATTTCAAATATACACCCCATGAGATGCCCCTCAAGGATCTCTCTATTTTAGGATCTCAACCACCTCATCAGAGTAACCAAGTGAAAACCCTTGTAGTAGAACCAACTAGATCTACACATTCTTCTAAGGGAGATACCACTCAAACAAAAGTAATGAGATAGTAAGAAAAATTTGGAAACAACTCTTAATCTATAATGGCGAAAATACCAAAAATTAACATCTTTACATTAGAATAGCTAAACATCAAACAACTTAGTAATTGAGTGAACATATGCATCTCACTTTCCCAAGTACTCTCCTCCATGCCACCACACCACCATATTACATTAACCAAGGGAATATAATTCCCACAGAACACCTTCTCCTAGTAGTCATAGATCTCCAAAGGTAGCTCCTCAAAGGTCACTTCATAAATGAAATTGATATCTCCCCAATTTATGACATTAAATTCATCGTGAAAATAACAATGAAACAACACATAAAAAAATCTTGTATCTGAATCATCAGTGGGGGATGTTCTCCCTGATATTATATGACTCTAACATGATCCAAAACATTTAATGGCTTAATAAACTTGTGAGAAATCTTACCACCACTAAAAAACATTCGTTAGCCATAACATTTTGTCACCTACTAGAAAATGTGATCTCCAATGTCGAACTCCAGTGGAATCCTCCAATGATTGAAACAGTATTTTTTATTATCATGTGCTACCTTTATCCTATTTTGAATTAATTAAACCGTATCTACATTATTAGGTTCTATTTTTTACATAATAATAACTAAATGTCTGCCCATAATCTTTAAAAATGGAAAAAATAAAGTTCGGTTGTACAATGATTCAAAATAGGAAATTCCAATGGTGGTGTGGAAACATTAATTGGATGAAAACTCAACAAATGGAAGGTTCCTCATCAATGAGCCTAAAAAATACATGTCACATGAGAAAAACATGTCTTCTAGAGTCTATATAGACATTATTTTTTAATATATGTCTATAGATGAAAATTAGTGCTATTGAATCACTAAGAACCAGAAAAATGTGGGAGACCCCTCCACACCAAGAAGATAAAATGATGATCTTGATCAGATATGATCATACAAGGGAATACATGGTGTCACACCACATCATCTAGATACACCCTCGATAAAAACCCTAATAAGATCATGTCCCTTATCCCTATAAATTGGTAATATTATATAAAAAAATCTACAATCACTAATATAACATCATAGACTCACTGATATTAATGTAAACCGGTAATGAAGTCAATCAAAATTTCATCCCACTTCCACAAGGAAAAATCCATTGGCTGGAAGAAACCAATGGAGGGACTATTATTATCCTTTACCATATGGTAGACAAAAAATTGTCAAAAAAATACTCTACAATCGCACAATTTTTCCCAGGACATCCAAATTATCATAAAAAAGATCAGTATATTCTTTACACAACGATGTACAACAAAAGGTTATAAATTGAACACTAGAAGAAGTATCTCACGCATCTACGATGAAATGAATATCTTTACCTATAACAACATTTAATAATGTTTATACTCAAACCATCTCTTAAGTGAATCACTAAAAATACCCATTCACTCCATAAATACACCTCAGAATTACATAGATGGTATTTCTCTACCTACTACAACAAAGATTACTAAACATTCATCTAGAAATGAAAACCTATTCAACATTATCTACCACAACTAGATTCCTCACTGGTGGTTCTTCCATAACTCTGTAGGAATCCTTAGATTCATGCACAAAATCACTATGTGATTTCCTATTTAGCACATAGGCCACATAATATCCCATTCCATGTATATATTAAATCTTAAAGATGTTATCAGAGAAGAATTTCATCCAAAAACATGGAATCATGTTCCATTCAAATTTGAATAATATAAACCTCAGGATCTTATATTAAGTAAAATCCACTTATTGATGATGTAATGTTACCAAAAATTCATGGAAAACACCGCTAAAAAAATTAGGATCATTGGTGGAATAATTATACTCATGGGAACAAAGATTCACAACTTAATAAGAAAAAACTGATATTCACTACATCAAAACACTAGATAGTACATGATGTCATGCATTAGAGAAAACATAAAACTGAACACCCTCTGATATAAAAAAGGACTGGAGCATGAACCAACTTCTACTTTAGGTATTTGAATGTTTCCAAACACTGGTTAGTTTAGAAGAATGCATGATCCATATATTTCAAAGCAATCATTGGAGCCAGAACTCGAGAAAAGTAAGCTATGAACCTACTACAGTACCCTAAAAGACCAAGGAAACTCTAAAACTATTCCAATTTCACAGGGTATTCCTAATAAATAACAAAATATATCATTTAAGGATCCACAACTACTCCCTATTGGGAATCCACATGCTTGATGAAACATAATCCATGAACCCAGAACTCACACATCAATAGCTTCCTAAATAGATTCTCATGATGAAGAAATTAAATAATGGAACGAAGATGCTTTTCAAGCTCCCACTCAAACACAAATTATATAAGGATGTGGTCGAGTAAAAAACTATTAACATATCTAGGAACTCACATAACACTACATTAATGAAACCCATGACCATGAATGGAGAATTTATTACACCAAAAAACATCACAAGGATCTTGTAATTCCCACGATGACAATATAAATAAGTCTTATGAATATCTTCATCTTTCAACCACATAAAATGATATCCTATCAAAAAATATATTTTCAAGAACCAACTTTATCCCTTCATCTAATTGGAAAAATCACCAATCCCTGGAATATCATAGAAGATCATCACATTTAATTTGTTAAAATAGATGATAATCAATATGATTCAACAAAATTCTATCATCCAACAATATGAACAAAGACGGTGCACCCCATGTTGAACCCCTTAGCTAAAAAATCAAGGCATCAACAAATCTTTGAGCTATAGTAATTGAAATTGCAAATTAAATGGTGCCATATTATAAAAATTCATTGAGTTAGAATACAATCCTTGATATTTCTTGATCCCAAACTTGATCACCGGTTGATGGGGTAACACTAAAAACACCACTAGAAATACATCATAATGCTCTTCTATTACCCTAAGAAACACTAACTCATGAACTTTTGATTAACCCTACATTATCTCATCCATCAAATCATACAATAATGGAATAAGTCTTTAACCCATCTGAGTAATTCTCTGACAAAAAAAACAACTTTCACTCCATTTTGATAATATAACACAACCCGCCTCTTGAATAAATAAAAAATATCCTCTATTTAATAAAACCAATACATTATGGGGAGGATATTGTATGGTTGTATCCTGAAAAATTAGATGTCTTTCAAAGATAATTGATGCCCCAAAAAGTGATTATACTCTCTACATACTTTATAAAAGACATCGTGACCTCTATCTAGCATAGTAAATGCCAATGGAACAAAATTCCTCTGTAACTCATGTCCTAAGGTATTGATGAGTTTAGTTCATATAATTAACCACTTCACAACTCAATAATATAAAGCATGAACCCATGTACGAAAATGAAATGGGAACCTTGATCAATGTATTGATTTACCAACTCTGGAAATGCTAAAGAATGATAATGACCATGCCCTACTCCATTGCCTCTATGACCCTGCTAACTACCACCTACATAACCATAATCTTCTCTATGAGGATGATGATCATGTTAAGGAATTCATCTACCTTCCCCATATCCTCTCTTCTAATCCCAAATAGGGATAACCTATTATTACTTTGTTGTATGAAACTACCTCAAAGTAAGAACCAAAAGAAATATAATTAGTGCATGTTTACTCCTTTGAATGGTTGGTGACTCTCACCACTGATGAACTATTACTACCTAAGAAGAACACATTACTGATCCCTTTGGTATAGGTGTGAGAAATTCTGCCCTAGGAGATATGAAATGATGAGGGCCTTGAGCTACCCTTGGCTGACCGAAAGAGCTTTTGTATAGGAAACTGGGATCCATGGGCCATATCATTACTTCCTGGGGAATCACATTGACTTCCATCTCATGAACATCCAATTCTAGAAAGTGTGTAATTAATAACATATCACCTCACTTGCACCTTTATGTACATCTTTTTCATAAATGGGGTTACATGGAATTTGATTGATAGTTGAAAATACACCTCAAATTTCCTCACTATAACATCCTCGTATAAAAAGAGGTCTAAAGGAAATCTATGAAGGAGAACATAATGGATCCCAAACTCACACATGCTAGAACCTCCCTGTCTAAGGGTAACTATCTTCTGGTGTCTATGAACCATTGTGATTTAAGAAAGAAACTCTAATCAGATATGGTCTTTGAACATCTACCATGAGTATTCCAACTCATTATGATATCCAATGATTAAGAACTACCACAATGTCACTACTCTACACAAAATCATCACAACCATGTGATCCATATAAGAAAGAATCAAACTGAAATCTATCTCAACCTTCTACAACAAACCTTCTCTGATAGAATCTAAAACAGTTACCTCATACATCTAAAAAATATATCTTATAATCTCTTAGAGTTTTCTTTTCTATGTTTCATTATCATCAACAATTACTCTGTGGTGATCTATTGGAAAATACCACTTCACAAAATTAGTGTGATCCTCATGTGTCCATTCACCAATATCAATTCTTACAAAGAGAACAAAATCATAGATTACTAAACCTATAATATGGAATATTTAACATTATCATGTTATTTATTTATTATCTTGTTATGGTTTTAACTAATCCCAAGGTATAACCACTTTAAATATAGGTGTAAATAAGAATGATGCATTATCCTATAATTGGTATCTTACCTACAGTGAGTATCACATAATTTATTATGATCAAAAAAAATTAATTGATCATACAACAGATCACAGGTTGACCAAATACACATGTATCAGTCAACCTCCAATGTTTACTCTACATACTAACGACATCTGACACCATTTCCCTACCAACCCATACAGTCTCACCTTTCCAAACTCCAAAGTCCATCCGATCCATAAAAATAAAAATCTAATACCACTCTATCATGATCCAATCCCCCAAATGTTTACCCTTTATATTCCAAAAATGAGGGAATAGAGATGGTGACTTCTTGGGTCCTGCTTCCAGTAGGCCCCAGGTTTGTGACTATCACTAAGGTTGTAATTAGGTTTCTTATGGGAGGAATTACCCTCTAAGATATTATATAGATGAGAGATATATGAAATATACACCAATAAAACTTTACTAGAATAATATATAATGAAATAACATGTGAAAACATGCAAATATAGGAAATAATATATCAAATGAAAGGAAAACTGAAAGTACCAAAATTAAATTAATGTAGTGTCCATAAAGCCCAAACAGATCATGGAAAACCACAATGCTAGTAATGTTCAATATGATATAAAAAATTCTCCAGATGACCTGAAAAATATTATATAAAGACATACGTTGATAATAATAGTAAACTAAATAAGATCCTCCTTGGAACCTCTAGAGAAAATGTTAAATAAACCATTATAAATCACAGTGAAACTGACTCACTTATTAAATTGGTATACTATGTTTCTAGTATCACCATGTCTAACTCTAAAAAATAATTTCACAAAATATTGAATATAATAAAATAATTAATTATCAAGGGTAATAGTCTATATCTTCCCCACCTGTTTACATCTCTACCACAAAATTCATGTCTTGGTCCATATCTCTACAAAATTGGCTAAACCGAAGACCTAGGCATGGAATCACGACATGCATCTTATTCATCAAATCAGAAAATTATCCCATACAAAAAAACCACATATAGTAACCATGTATTTTTTTGGGATCCACCACATCCCAGAGGACATGTTTCATACATCGAGTATTATACGTTAAACCATTATAGTCCATATATCGAGTAAGTACCACAAGCCATAAAAGACTATACACCCCACACCTAAAATATTATTTTGGATAATATATTCATAAATACATGTGTTAGAATAAAAAAATCCGCCTTTCTATGTAAAAACATATATTGGAAAAATAACCACCGTGCATACCAACATGAGTAACTACCATGTTATGGGAGTGGGGCTAGTAGTGGTTTCCATGCATCCATCATCCCAGTTGGATAATGGGGAAAACACCCACTAAGATTCTATGGGTTTTATTTTCCCTAATTGATTTGGTTGGGGAAAAATATGAAATCACATAATATAAAAGCTATAATATAGTTCAAAACCATGATAAGGGCATAACCGAGTATTAGACCCAACTCTAGCTAACATCGGTTGACTCCTGACTAACACTGTTAAGACCTGATTTCTTATATGCACACAATAAATTTATGGTTATAAATTAATTACTTACTTCCCTTTAATCATTTACATATATTAATTAATTAACTATCCATTAATTGAAAATTAACTATAATCCACGTTACATTACATTATATTAAATCATCTGAGTAAATTACATGCACTCCGTGCAAAAACGAAACCAAGACTATAGTTTTTTAAGTTAACATGTTATAGAATTTTTATTCCATAAACACCAACCCCATGGTTTAAATTTTTTTTATTCAATATTAGAATCAATATTTAGTCAAGGTATTAAAGGAAAAAAATAATAAGCTACCACCATGTCTAAATATTCAACCAAGCACACCTAGATACCTCAAGTAGTGGGTAAAGGATTTAATACATGACAAGAATCCTAGCCATCATTGATTAAGAAGATTCAATCAAGAAGACATCTAGATTTATCACAATAATAGGTATGCCCATCTTCAACTTGTTCCAACTTCTTGGGTTCCATCCCTAACACCATAATGCATATACTGATTCTTTTCTTCATCACATTATTCAAAGTATACAAGATAATCTGGGAATCCTCACCCACATATCCCATCATCCATCTCAATCTCATCTACCCATGGATCATAATGTCATATAGGCCTCCCTGACCATTATTACATCTCATAGAAAAACTAAAATAAAAAAATAACATCAAAAAATCATCTATAACTAACAAGATTGGACAAATGGTAATCTATGCCCTCAAAATAGGGTACCTATCCTTTAAATGGAAATGATCTCTCATAGATCCAAACTTAATGAACTTCATCCTTTATAAGAAAACTAGAAACTCATGCCACAAAAATTAGTTTCTTTAAACAACCAATTTTTCTTCCAACATGAATTGAGTGATTCATTATTCACAAGTTTCAACTATGGGAAATCAATGGAATAAAGCAATAATAAGCGATAAAAGAAAATACATGGTCCTAGAATTATAACAATTCTGATTAACACAATTTTTTTTATTTTCAACAAGAAATAACAAGATTAAATTTCTTTATCACTTACATAGTCACATAGATGGACACATTTAATTAACATGTGTATTGAACTAATTTGATCATTATCCACTTACAACAGACCCCAGACTACAAACATTCCTCTTAATTCATTATTATATCAATTAATTATTAATTAATTCTTTCTTTAACATGTTTATCAATGTCAAAATTCTACTTGGAGCATAAGAACGCGCCAACAATGAATAGAATATATATTAAACTATCTATAAAATGAAGAGGAAATATTTTTTTTTGTACAAAGGACAACAACATAAGATCACAAACCCATTTATTATTAATATAGTAAAATAATTATTCGATTAATTTTCTTTCTATATAGAGAGATAAACCCTGATCAATGTACGATTAAATGTAAATAAATATATAAAAAATGAATACCCCACCTTAAAGGCCATAACGTTCTCCATATGATAATGGACCAATACTGTAGATCCTGATCATCTCTCCCGCAAAAAAATGCAATAATCTAGGGATTCCACTCTATAAAACAAAACAACAACAAAAACCAATGAAATATTGATTAAAAACACATAAATGATACTCCATCTCATAGATATAAGAAAAGGGTTGAACCATACTGATAAACGATAAGGGGAGAGTTGGTACATAACTATAATCACTTTAGATCAAAGATTAAAGGGCATTGACTGATCACCGTCATAAGTAATACAAAAATCTCGAAGGAAGGGTTAATGACTCCCTGGAAATTGAGAGAAGTCATAGGTTTTGGGGAACTACCAATCCTCTATAGAATTTATAGAAACACAACATAGGGTCTTTACACGGTATGAAACCCTTTCACACCATTTAAATGTCGAGATTTATATTCATCACTGTGAATCATTTAATCCTGACTATTTAAAAATCATATAAATACCCATGAATTGTAATACCAAAAAATTGATTCGTTTTATGGATGTGAACTATCATTACAAAATTTGTGAACTAAATATACATGATATGAAATATTTACAGAACATGTATTCTCCCTCCTTATAGCTTTTAACATCCAAACCCCTTCATACTCACTTCAGACCTCCTCTAAGTAATATGAGCTTTGGAGACATTCAAAGTATTTGACTAAATGGATATTATCCATTATATAAGTAATAAGGTTGAAAAATTGGAACATATCCCTAATAAAACATAAGAAACACCAGTGGTTGTGGTTGATCAATATCAATTCAATAAAATATAACTAAAACATTCTTGAGGACCACAATCTTTTCACATTGAAAATTAAAAATTAAAAATCAAAAGTTCAAAAAACATTTTTAAAATCCATTTCATTTAAAATTTAATTTCAAACTTATAAATTATTCTTTAAAACCAAGGTTTTTCATGATAGAAGTAAATTTTGTTCATGTCCTACTTGTTAAAACAAATATTACATTCACATTTTCTGTAAAATCCAATGGGTAATTGTTTGGAATATGACAAGAGTAATAATGTTTTAAAATATTTATTATTTAAAACATGGATTTATTTTAATTTAATTTTTTTATATAATATTTAAAACATTCCTTAAAACATTTTTAGAGATCATATGCATGAAATAAATAGGGGTTTTCACCGAAGAGAGAGATAATTTCAGTTTTTTCATAAAACATTATTTTTGAATAATGTGTAAAAAAGATATCTAAATGAAAGCTAAACAATTAATTTTAGGAAATACCCTGAAAAAACAAAATATTATTGAGTTCCTAGAAACATTTATAATAATATCTCATCATTTTTATTATAATATAATTATTCTTGATAAACAATGTGTTTATAACCATAAAACATTACTACATTTGTATCATTTCAGTCATAAGACCGATGAAATAAAGAACATTATACTAATATTTATATCTCATTATTATCATTATAAGGATCATAAAATAAATTCATTAGGATTATATACACCATAAAAAAGTTGTTTATAGGACTTGTATCCCACATAAAAAGTGAGATGAGAATCCCTTACCATATCAGCATTGTTTTGAATTGTACGTTAAAATAAAAAATTAAATGATATTAAACATTAAATATCATGAATATATTAATATATACGATATAACATGTGAAATTAGTAGTATATAAATTACAAAAAATATACTAGTGATGAATTGGCCATAATTCTCCTAGAAATAAATCAAATATCGATATTCCTCACCATAAGTCTTGAATTAGTTTTTACACATTCAAAATTTATGTATAAATTATATTAGTTTATTATACATATATTACAAAAATATAATAATATACATAATACCATATATTATTCACTTATGGTATTTTTTTCTACTTTATTAAATACACATTATTAAAATCATGTTTTGGGTAATACTTGCTTAGTTTTTCATGCTTGTTTTAATTTTTTATTTTCAGTCCATTCTATTTGATCATAGTTCAACAATATCCATAATTGTAAAAACTCTATTAATATCATACATATTCATTATATAAGTATTTATTGTAATATAGTTTTTTTAGATATAGAAAATTAATGACACTCTTCATGGAGATAATAATCCCTATGTACACATGAATGTTGCTTCCATTTTCGTGAAGGATGAAATAAAATAATGGTAAAAAATATATTACCCTTACAAGATTATTTAAATTTAGTATATATAAAATATTTTTATTAAAGATATAAATATTACCTTCCATGTAAATCATAAATTAAGAATAGATCACATCACATCACGAGGCGGTAGTCCACCGTACACATGAGTGACATTATCATATTCCAGCATAATTAAATGTAAGAGGTAATATGTTATATTATAATGAAATTATTATAATTATTTCATAAATATAATATAAATATTTATAATACATAATTAAATACAGCCCTGATCAATGGTCATGGAAAACGAATTACATCGGTTCTCGAGGTTGTAGTCTACCGTACACACGATCGACAGTTTAGTTTTTGATTGGATTGAAGAGGGGATGGATATAGGTCATTCCATCAACATAATATCATATCATTATATGTTATATACTATTTTTATAATATTTTAATTATTTTAATATAAATATATGTGTTAATAAATTTTTTAAAATGAAAGATCTTAGCAAAGACAATTATTATTCCTCAGTACACGCTCTTTTGGATATCTTATGAAAGAACCAAGTGTTGGAATTTTGAGGAAAAATAGCTAGAAAATTGAGAAGGTTTTTTGGGAGAGATTTTTATAATTTTTTTTTGAGTTAGATGGCATATGAAATTTGAAAAAATGCAGGGAAGAAGTCCTCTTTTATGATTGATGAAGAGTGAGATTTTTGTAATTGCCCCAAAATTATTCAACAATTGGATGTCACTCTCACCCAATGTCCCTAAAAAATTAATAGTAAACAAAATGTAGGGTTGATATGGTCTACCCAAACATCCACCACCAAACCCACATGTTTTAAAAATGTTATCCTTTATACTTTAATTTTACATGATTTTAACATTTGATTTTGCACAACGGTGCTCCTTTTTTTATTTGTTTACCTTGGTGGTTTAACCCTTATGTATCAAAATAAAAAGATTATTATTATATAATTATGAACCACTAATTATAAATATTAATTAAAACTTATAAAATAAAATTTCTTTTGTGATTGTACAATAAAATCTAAAAATAGATAACTAAAATTGACAAATCCAATTTTAACCTTAACCGTGATAATTATTTTTTACAATTCTTACAATTCTTTATGATAAAAAAGTTATCTTTCAATTAATATATAATATAAATTATTGAAATTCCAAACATGGATTCTATTTTTATAATTTTAATTCAATTAAGTAGAGAATTATATGTTAAATTTAAACTTATCGATGCAATGTAAAATTTAGTTTCCATGTATTATATTTCCAGGAGTATAGAAAAAATTAATATAAAAAATTAATATTAAATTCATTATAAAAAACTATATTTGATAATTAAATATATAATTTAACTAATATTAATTTTAAAAAAAATATAAAATAAAATGGAGAATGTAAATAATTTATTTGAAAATATTGGTTTTAATAAAAATCAGTATTTTAAACTCCTCACTAAAAAATCAATATTTCTAGAAAATTTTAAAAAACAACCTAAGATAAGTTTGACATGTAATTTTTAAATATAATGTTATATTTTCGAAAAAAAAATTATAAAATTGTACAATTGTTTTATTTTCACAAATAGAAATTCAAATCATTTTCTGAGGAAAAAAAGTATTATCGAAACATATAGAGACATTACTAAAAATTATGAAATTAATTTTAAATATATATTTTTTATTTAAAACATTTATGAATAATTTTGAAAAATTTTAGATACCTTTTCATACTTCTAAATTTAATTGTTATTTTATAAAAATTAATTTTCAATAACAATATTAATAATATATCATAGTTCTCTAAAACTAGGGGTTGTGTGTCAAACAAGGTATTGAAAAAATTAAATTTATTGAAAAAATATTTTTTAAAATATATAGGTTTTACACATATTAATAACTCCTCAACTATAAATTGGTTCGAAACCCTACGCAAATGCACCACCGAATAACTCTAGCTTTTCACCATGTGTCCTTACTTCCTGATCCATAATGAGATATAAAACGTTTCAAAGAAATAACAAAATTATTGGCCCCCAGTTCTATGAAAATATCCAACATGGGATTTTGGGACTCTTTCCCTCATATTTACCACATGTTTGATTCCACTAATGCTTTTCAACTGAAAATTTCCTACCCAAATATTTCAGTATCAAACAACACTAAAAATGATTATAAATAGTATATAAATCCCAAATTTTGATTCTATATATATATTCAATGATATTTTTTATGTAATCACAAATTATGGTCCATTGATTTCACTCATATAGTGTCAATCATGGAGAACCATGAGTGAATAATGTGTGTTATATGGAAATGGAAGGATGAAATAGTGGATGAGTGTTATTGTGAAGTAAATAATAAATGTTTCATTCAGTAATAGTTTATATTATTAAATTTAGGAAATTAATATATATATAAAAACTATATTAAACTAAAAACATAATTAATAAATTATATAATTAATTTTAAATTTCTTATAAATTTTTATTTTTTGGATGTTTAGTTAACTTTCATATCCACGACCACTATTAACTGATATTATATCAAATAAATGAATAAAAAAATAAAAGGGAATATGATGAAAAATTTTCTATGACTACTATAGATTATACAAAAAATAATTACTTATTATTTTATATAAATATACATGTTGAGAATATATGATTTATAATTAAATATATGTTACTAAACCTTATTAAAATTTACCCTATACCTTATTAAATAGATTTTATCATTTTCAATGTTGGAGGATTTCCAATCTATCAAATGTTTTCCATTATTTTATTTACTATTGTTCATTTTTTCAATGATATTATCTCTAGGCTATTTATTTTACAATGATCAACAAATTATCTTATAAAAAATTTATTTAAATGATTTAATTTTATTAATTTTTTTACGAATCACTATTGGATCATGTTGTTTCTTCCTTATTATCTCAACCTATCGAAATTAGTGTGAATTGATATAAACTGACCATTTTAGTTTGTATTACATCAAAACTAATCATTGGTCGCTTAATTTTTTCACAGAATTTATTTTTTCAGAATGTCATTTCAAAAAAGAAGAAATTAACTAATTTTAACCATGTTTCCGTACCCATAGTTTTGATAATTTTTGTTCAATTTTACTTTTTTTTATCAAACTATGAAATATGAACACATTTTTTACTTTTTTATTCAATATAATAAATATTGGATGCATAAATGGGAATAAAAATAATCATCAATGAATTTATACATAAGGGGTGATACATCTCTTTTGTTTAATACTACCTCTATAGGAATTATAAAAGAATTAAGATAACAAACATAAATAAACTAATTATTACCAAGCCATTGAAAATGGAATCTAGTTGGGTGAAAAGCCCAATGCCAACTATTTGTCTATTTAAAATGAAAAATAGTAACCCATGCCTCATGGAATAAACAACATATCATTCTGTGCAACAATATGATATAATTCAACAAAATTTCATGGATGAAAAAGTAGATTATTAATTAAGTTATTTCAAAAAGGTATGACTTTTAAAAGTACATTGAATCACACTATACTTCATTATTATAAAAATAAATGTGTTCCTAAATTAATGAAATGGTTATAAATATTATATGATATATTATTCCCTCATAAATAATCATTTTCCAAAAAAATGTTAATTTAGTATGTTCCTTTCATCAAATTTAATATTTAAAATATTAAAACATATGTGACCACAAAAACTTCTGAAAAACTCAACATATTTACCATATGGTAAAAATAAAATTATAAACTAAATAAAACCTACATAAATTTTTTACATTATCGTATACTATGTTAAATATAATTTTATTCCCTTGATGTAAAAAGTTTGAGAAAACACCAGGGAATTTCACAAACACAAAAAATATGTTTTTAGGATTTAATAATGGATACACATTCAAAACATTGAAACCCAAAAAATATCAACTCATATTTTTACCTCAAAATACTGAACACATAAATTCACCAATGTTTATCACATGGTATTTGATCAGTAAAAAACCTCTAAAAATACCCATTCCAAAATGATGTTCACAAATACCTAAAACTTATAAACAATAAATGGTAAGGCACACAATCCAAAAATTCAATATGAAATAATTAAATATAATCCATATATTGGAATTAATATTTAATTATCTATAAACACCATCACATTATTAAATTTCTCAAACATTAGATGTAATAAAACTCCTAAAGTTATCTATTGTAATTATCTGTATAGATAAAGACTAAAATCACATTTGAATAATGATAATTATTTACTAACATATTAAATATGTTTTAGGGTTTGGAATGATCAAAACAAACTATACATAAACAAAATCAATGATTTCAATGGACGTCATAGAACCCAC
Source organism: Viscum album (assembly GCA_963277665.1). Taxonomy (NCBI): domain Eukaryota; kingdom Viridiplantae; phylum Streptophyta; class Magnoliopsida; order Santalales; family Viscaceae; genus Viscum; species Viscum album. Next base: position 1,492,412,649 of record OY728152.1, read on the forward strand.
AAAAAACTCAAATGATTCATCAACCCCCCCCCCCCTCAAAACTTTGATTAAAACAACATAAATATTAAATAAGATCATAAATGGAACCTCTCAATCCATAAGTAGTAGAAAAATAACAACATATAATTCATTCATCAATTTGAAGGAACTATCCACTAATTATTATCATTGAGTTTGTATCAAATTTATTAAACATTAATATAACTCTCAAAAACCTCCTCATATTTTTAGAAAGGAGAAAAAATCCTTTTCACGAATCCAATGAATATATGTTGACTTAAATGTCGGTAGTAAACAATGAATACATATAATATTGTTACAAATTGTTTTTAAATAAATAATTTCAAAAAAATAAAATAAATATATTTAGTCACATTGACTATATACATACTGTATATTTTTCTAATGAACACAAATTACCTATTTCATGGAATATAATTAAATATACTTATATTATATCACTCTTATATAAGCTTATTTATTACGTTATTCATTATTTAATAAATAACTCATTCGTTACATCCCATGGTACCATATCATGACACCCAAGAGTAATATCTAACAAAACATCATTGATTAACATAATATAGTGATTGGAGGAATCAACTTGGTAATATATCTAGAAGTTACACTAATCTATATAGTTATTAAATGTTAAAAAAATTTAAATATCAATCAAATCAACATCATGTGTACATAATTAATTTTAAATTCCAAGGCCTCATCCATTTAGACTAAAATTTTACTCTCATTATATATCACACCACTAATAAATGATAATAGAAATTAGCCATCATAATGTTATCTTTTATCATTTCTATTTCATTAAAAATATCATAAAACCCCATTTCAACTCATTATTTCGTCCCTCTTGCTTAGGACTATAAATAATACCTCTAAAAGAATAATTAGAACATTTTCTATTATATTTCACACATTTACCAAATATCCATGATCTTGTATACTAATAAAATCCCATAATAACTCATACTGTGTAAATAGGATCATGAACACCCCAATAACCTCAAATAGTCTCACTAATGTCTGACGAATCCCTCAAATTGAATAAGTGACTCTAACAAGGCCAAAAAATTTGACCTAGAGCCTATATATTACGATGATAATAACATCAAGTTTTTAATCAAGACAACTTATCTTTCAAATACATTGATGGAAATGGGTTATATATGTTCAAAAAATTTTGTTCTCTCAGAATGATAAAAGAATTCTTTCATCCGAACAATTTTAAATGCTATGTGAATATTTCTTCACAGAGGGTATGTTGCAATTTATAATATATTTGACACAGAGTGAGGAAATAATTACTAAAAAAATTATCCTTAATATTATTATTCTTACTTCATGAATTTTTTTCCTACACAACCTATCATCATCATCATTACACTATTATAATGATAATGTCAATCCCCCTCCCCTAAGAAAAGTTATTGATCTAGAACATATATAAATAAAACTAAATGAAAACTAAGAAGTGATACATTCATATGACCTTATCCATCATGTTTTTCACACAATGATGAGTAATAAGGTTTGGTAGCTTTACCCAAAATCTTTAAAATCTATAACATGCTTCCATTTCACAGTACATCAAATTGTATATCACACATTTGACTCATATCTCATCATCCATATAAAATATAATTTCAATTCAAATTTGTCCTTACAAACCTATTATAATCCAACAATGTAACACATGACTATTATGGTTTATCATAATTAAAAATATTATATCTTATGTATTAATTTCTTTTAATATCTAATCCATACTTATTAGGGAAGATAACAATAAAAATAATAATTCATCAAATTGGTAAATGAAAGAGGGCCCAAACATAATAATACAATCATCTAAGAAATAAATAAATCATTGGGGATAATCAATGAGGTCCTAAATGACATGTACATTGAATACCACATCCCATGAAAATCAATGAAAAAATTATTCAATGTAGAATAAACTATCAAATAAAATAAAAAAATATCACACATTTCTCCCTTATTAATCCCCATTCCAAGAAAAAAAATTCACAATCACAATAATGACCAACCAATAAAATTTTGAATTGACAATGTCGAGTTAAGGCCAAACAAAATTAGTGACATCTCATAAAATTAAATTGATATTTTACTATAATAAAAAAATATATGGAATAATATCACTTTCATAAGAAAAAAATTAATTGAAAAAGTTCATAACATAAAAAAGAGAAAATAATAATGATATTCATATAAATCATACCATATATTCTAAAAAAATTTAGAAATCAAAAATGAGATCAGGAATAAATCATCTCATAACAACACTCTGATTCATGTGTTGGAACTTCCCTTACCAGGTTTTAAATTACTAGTAGCCCGACTGAGTTTTTATGAAATATCCAGCATGCCTCCTCATGCATCAAAGGATGGTTTCTAGCATTGAGGGTATAACATGTGGTAGATTGGAACAATAACATAACATTAGAGTATTGATTACAAAACTAGATATCCTAGTCATTAATTGTTATGTAACATAATACTCTGATGAAATAAATTACCAGAATCCTTCAATAATAAAAACATACATTCAACTATACTAGAATATTTTCATGTTTCCCACTAGGCTGATCATCTATAAGTACAAGATGAATGAAAAAAATTATGTAGATTAATTCCCTTATCCATCCCCAAACAATACCACATAATGGTCTCTAATATCAAATAAGATGTCTGACTTAGTAAAGCTACTCCAATCATCTACTCAACCTCAACCAACAAACAATGAATGTTTCTCAGGTACCCAATAGTAATGGATTCCTAGGTATGTGTGAGTATATTAATCATCAAGGGACCATCAACATGTTATCATAAATATCCATTAAATACTATAATTTTTTTTAATATACTCATTAGAATAAATAATCACCCATAGTTACATAACTACAAATAACTTTTGATCATAAGAATCTATCTTCACACCCAAGATCTACCATGCCTACTTGGTCAAGTGCTGAATTTCATTATCCTAGTACCATAGTCATGTATGTTAATATACGGCCACACTAGGTCAAATGGCTATGTATAAAGTCCCCCAATGTTATAATAATAATTTGAAGATAATATCTAAGGATCAATGAACAATGTCCCCTTGTAATATAACAATTACCAGAATTGTATATCCAAGGAACAACATCCAAGGTCCCCCATAATATATTAATGGGAAAATCAAATCCAAAAATCAATTTCAATTCCCCCTATAATATAAAAAATGGTTACACCAATTATTTTTCACAATATCCATAGTCCACATATTATATAATAATGGGAACACCATATCCCTGGAATCACCTCAAGTTACACCCAATAATAAATAAATGACAAAAAACTATTCAATAAATGTGTCACAACAATCTTTTATTTAATAAGTATTTCAAATTAATATACAATCTAATCAAAATCGTGCATCAATAGACCATTTTAACCAAATATTGAATATATGAGGAATTTAATAAACATTCTTATTAAGAAACCAATATTCAAGTCATGTTCCAAATACTTGGATTTTATCTATGCATATTCCTAAAAACATTTATTCATTAAACATCACTTTTTCATAAGAGCCTCAAATAATTCAATGGTAATACTTCTATTGGTTTCAACTCAAACACAACGTTTCCACTCCGGCCTCTCAATATCACATAGTCTAGCATGTAGTTAAAGTTGAAACATCTAGATGAACCTAAATATTATATATCCACTCCCATCCTTGGGGGAATGTAATGAACCGAGATACCTATCTTGGTACTCAATGGTCACTCAATTTTTGGAAATGAAATCTACCATAAATGCTATACAGATCATTAAAAATCTATAAGGATAACATTGTGAAACTATCCCAATTCACAACTCATTCATTATAAGGGGTTAATGAGAACATATCAAATCCACTACGATCATGTAAAAAATTATTTAGTACCTCTCAGGGGTTCAACCTATCCTATGTAAATTGTTTATAATTAAAATCCTTACCATTGATAGCTATAATTTTAATCTAGTGTAAAGGGGTCCACTACGTCCCTTAATAATTTTTGCATTATAATTATAGGGATTACATAGAGTTTAAGAGGAATTTAATATTAATAAAATAATTTATTACTTAAATTTTCCATCACCTATATTGTAGAGGACATATATCACATGGAATATCAAAATAAAAATTAAACCGCATAAACAAAAATGGAAACTCAAGGGACCACCTACCTTAACCACATGGATGTTTATAAAACTAAATATTATCCAAGATCTAAAGAAATAGGCCTCTAATGAAATCAAATATATCCCATCACCATGAAAATCATATCAAGAAACTATAGCTCGATGATTCCTTTATAAATAGATTTCAAGATCAAGAACATACCTCTAGACCAGTCACACAACAAGAATAAACTAGAGTCAATCATGTAAGGATAATAACATCTAATGAAATCATCTAAATGTAGATAGATCATAATAAACTATCAGGGAATCATCTAGATAAAAAACCATAATAAGTGAGTAATGTGAGTGGTTTGAATATAGAGGGAATCAAATTAGAATAAATTAATTTACCATCCATAATGATCCAACATTCCCGCAAAAATTGGAATAGATCAACCGTAATGATCAAGTGGCCAATTTGGATGTTTCAAAATTCTGAAGCTACCATCACCATAGTGTGGGGTTGTTTACAACACCCATGGTGGAATGAATCACACCATTATTAGTATACCATTTACTATAATAGTGTAATGTGTAGTGGAAAACCTTAGTCATTTTAGACCCACCACAACTTGAAACTGGGAAAAGGGAGGCTATATTTTTAGATTACATTGGGAGATTCCCAATTATCTGCACCTATAACCAAGCCCTATCTAGATGTGGTCTTCACCTTGTTATACAAAGGAAACCACAAAAGATAACTATAATAGAACAACTTGCTGGTCATTATCATGATGCAACATAAAATGACAAAAAAAATTATATATGTCACTATGAACACTCCAAAGTATTCAATTAAAAAAATACAACAATCAAAAAACAAAAAATTAAATTCCTTAAACCTATTTTTGACAATTTTTCTAGCAGGTGGATACTATATCATCTAAACCACCCCATCCTTTTCTTTGATTCCTTCTTGATCCATCAAGAGACCCCATGGGTATCAAACCATGTCTGAAAAAATATTTAGCATATTCAAAATAAATACAAAATTTTATTCAAAATCTATGTTCTTAAAAAACACTACTCTAATTCAAAAATAAAATTCTATAGGATTTTTCTAAACTGTTCTAGAAATGGGTTATTAAAGTATCACCCCAATTATATTTCTCATACTTGACTAGTCTCATTGGTCACTCAATCATAATTCTTATCCTATAAAGTTCACAAATAAAATTCCATTATGGAACATATTTGATTTCGAAACAAACTTCAATTATTATCACAAACATATGGAATTATATAACCAAAACATGGGGAAGCACTCTTTACTCTGACCAAATAAATATGAAAGTGTTCACCCTCACTCATAAATTCTGAGCAACAAAATTTTATTCCATTAATTTATTTCTAAACCATTGAACCTTCTATCTGTATCCCATATGCAAGTGGTCCAATTTGTATCCATGACAATCCTTAAAATTAAAATATCTTAAAAAAATAATTTATACGATTCAATTACAACTCAATGTAGTCTCTTAATTCATATAATTCCACCTCACATATAATGAAAAGTAAAATGGACAAAATAATTCTTAATTTTTATTCCATTCAAATTAGAAGATCTTCCACCTTCAGAACACAAGTCTCAACATATTTGATTTTCCTTGAAAATCAATGATCATATAAGAGAAAACCTCCAATGGCCTGAAGGAATTCATTTTTTCATTGATTTTGATAATCCACCTTTCAAGGGGTGAGGTGGAACCCTTACAAGGAACGTAGGAATAAGTATTACATGGCCCGTAGGACCTAGAGAAATTCATTGCCCGTAGGTTTCAAACATTACATACAACCGAGACTAACTACTTGGAACTACTCCTCCCCTAACATCTTCATCGTGAAATCAGCTGTCCACGTTCGCATGGATGTTCGGCTAGGAATTCTAGTGCATGAACAAGCTTGTCCTGATGGCAGGTGCCAAACCCTCTCATTATTGAAATCTGTTTAGCTTCTGTTGTGGTGAATGCTCCTTTCTCATCCTCCTTGTAGAGCTTATTCCTTCCAGGTTGTCTCGTTTGCATCTTCACTAAGGTGGCCCGAAGGCCTTGAGGTGGCCCAAAGGCCTTACTATCCCAAAGGCCTAGGTGGGCCGAATTCCTTACAGGACTCAGGGACCAAATCGGTGGCCCGAAGGCCCAAACGGGGGCATATTCCTGGCTGCTACAGCGCCAAACAGTGCCTGCTACAGTTCCCGCTACAGTACTGCACAGTTCCCGATACAGTACCTAATTTCTATTGAAATTAAATTTTGTATTTTCTATCTTCCTTAATGAAATACATGGTCTCATTTTGAGTACATGTAATCTATAAATACAATTGAAATTAATATCACATCAATTTTACCAGATCATGAATCCAACCTTAAATTTCCATACATCACATATATGAATCTAAAATCTAGTTTTTACTAGAGGCCATATTAGTCACCTTCACCTACCTACTAGTATGAAAATTATTTATCATCCATCCATTTACTATTCTCATTACATCAGTTACCCCTCCATCATGTGTTAAATTCTCTATATAATTATATAATTTTTCCCATATTGGTTACATACCAATTTTCACTCCATCAAAAAACAATTGAAATAAAAAATACCCATTTTCCATCAATTACCGAACATAATGATTATATTTTATTATCCCAATCATAACAAAATTACATCATTAAAATTCAATTACTCCACATTTCTATGTTATAGAACCAATTATTATAATCTTCTAAAAATTTATCTAGTAGGGGTGTCACATCTTGATGCATCCAACAGTGGACTCCCCACCATAAGTGTTTACTTATACTACTACCGAAATATAAACTTATTAGTTATAACCAATAAAGATGTTTATCTCCAATTGAGAATCATTTATTGAATTTTTTCATCCATCGATACATTTCCAAAGTTTCATCCAAATCATAGAGGAGACACTCCACCTTTTGATTAAAGACTTCATACACATCAAAATTTATATTTCATTTTAGTGACCTTTTCATTTCCATAAAGGATATCGTAGGAAATAATGCCCCTAATCAACTCATACTTTCCAGAAATCCTCTACCTATACATGGATACTCACTGCTTCCCAACACAAATAGTACCACACATAAAAATCAAGATCCATATCAATCTCATCCAAAAACAGTGTGTCTATCCTCTTATACTAATTATTAAAACCAACCGAACCTAGAGGACATATGTATAATGATATTAAACATAAGATATGGTTCTTTGTTCACTTACCAATAAATGTGGAATTACAATCTCATTATGTTCTACGAACATAGCTAAATTATCTTTAAAACATAGAATTCCAGCAATGTCATGTATATAAATTGACCACCCATTGATCTGATTGGATTATAATAAATCACAACCATCTACCATCACTTCAACACAACCCCTGAAAAACAAATTAATAACATAAGTTGATGTATCATAATGATCCTTCAATTGAATTCTATACATGATATGTAATGTTCCCACACATAAAGTGATAATTATTTTAATAATTACTGGTCATCCAATGATGATTCTATATAACATGGTTCAATTCATGTGCACTATTACTAGTACATGAATCACCTCATAATTCTCCCAAGAAATAATAAACTCACATTCACTAGATAGCCCTTATGTCATGTTTTCATTTTGTATCAGATACTAATAGTGGATGGAAGGAAGATCACACTTCCTAATCAGGAATCTTGGATCATGAAGGTCCTAAGACTGTCTCAAGGCAATAGAATATCTCCCATAACCCATGGGTCACATTTCATATAGGAATAAATCATTGTTAAGTCCACTTTGTTCCCATATTCAACATCATATAACAACCCATGGGCATTATTCCAACTATAGGGATTATTTTTTGAAAAATCCATGATGAATTAGATGGCAAGTCATCATCAGACTCATGGAATTGATTCTCATCAAGCATCAACATACATGGATACAACATTGAGAATCAAAATATAATTAACCAAAAATTTCATGTAAAAAAACATATATTATTATCTATTTCATGTAACCACAATTATGTTTTCACATAAGGTAGTCATCACTTAGAAACAAGATTCTATTACATTACAATCAAGGGTATATATGCATTCAAACATCATAGGTCTAAATAGTCTCCATGGTTGGAAACCACACTATTTAATTAAAAAGAATTTTATCAGATGAAATATCATTGATAACATTCCCAAAAAATAATGTCATCTATGTCCTATATATAGAACTTGATTCATGGGGTGACTCTATCTAATGATAGAAGAGTATAAATTCCTATAATTTCCATATTAGAAAAATAAAAAATTTCAAATTTGAATAATAATAAAAATTGAAAAAAACACCTGTATCAAAAAAATGTGAAAGTATTTAATCATGACATGAAATTTCATGAACATAATTCTCAATCCCTTAGTGACCTAGGATTATTACTCAGAATGGTGTTTATGAAGAACTATTATGACATCCATTAGAAGCATCGACACATTTCTATTTAACTAGAAAAAAAACACTAAGAATAGTAATTCATGAAAAGGATTCCTATATATTATATTGTATCATCCCTACCAAGGTTTACTATAGTAATTATTAAGACAAGGTCGTTATGTGATTTTATGTGTTCTTACCCTTATGTAAATTTCTACCAACTAGTATAAAGGGTCAAATTTATGGTAAGGGGACTATAACCTCAAATAATAGTATAAACATGGGAATAAATAACTAAATATAATTCATAAAAAAATTAAAATAAGTACTCACCCGTAATAAATAAATAACGTCCATATAAAAACTTTATTTATTAATATAGACAATAATATCAATTCAGTGGCCCCTTGGATGATCATTTTTATGTGAATAATAAAATAAAGAAAGAAAGTACATTGAGTCCTTAATAATTTCCCATGCCTCACCTTGTCCTTGTAACCATCCTGATCAGATCTCTCCCACTTGGTAATGCTAGTCTATGCCTCAACCTAACTTATTCTTGGGAAAAGTGAAAGATTCCCAAGAATAGAAGTTAAATGGTAACATGAGAATTATTTTAGTACATAATTCAGTATGTAACTGTAAATTCATTATCATACATTTCTATTAAATGAATTGATATGTGCAAGTGATATAATTAGTAGAATTAATAAATTACTATACTGTTATATAAATAAATACAACTATTGGTCTTATTAGTATCATGCAACACCCGAGATCAACCATACCCACATCGACCAGTGTTGGATTTCTCTATCAATATTACTATAGTCATTTACAGAAATATATTGGCACAATATATCCAAAGATTATTTCTAAGGTCCCCATATATTTTTACAAGAATGGGAATACCATATCCATGAAAAAATTCAAAGGCCACACAATAGTACGATAATAATGGACCAAGACGATCCAAGGAACAATTCCCAATGTCCCCTAATAGTATAATAAATGTCACACTAGATCCGATGAATAACATCTAATATATTTAATAATATAACAATAATGTGCACAATAGATCCAAGGAACAATGTCTAACATCCTAAAAAAATATAATAATGGGTACTCAATATCATTGGAATCACCTCATGGTCCCATAATAATATGTAATCAACATAAAACAATTTAATAAATTTATCACATCAATAAACAATTTCATAGTGATATTGAATCGATAAACCATTCATTATATATATCAAAACAAATGGTGTGAAACAACATCTATCATAAACAAACCATTAAATACGATTATTTTATTATGAAATCAACATTGAAATCTTGTCTTATGTCTTATGAATTGATATTAGTATCATAAGAAAGTTATTTAGTTCTCAACCAAATATGTTCTATAAGAATATCCACAAATATAGTGGTAATAATTTTATTAGTTTGAACTCATACACAAAGAATCCATTCTGAAATCTCATTCTCACCTAACCAGGCCTTTTGTCTGTGGTGACACTTGAATAATACCCTAAATAATATATCTCTATTACTAAAATAGGGGGAATGTAAAATTATAACTCACTAATTTATGCTCTTTCTAATCATAAATTTCTTCCTCGTGTCAACTAACCTGAAGGATCTAAGTCACTGAAAAAATCTATAAGTCCAAATAGGGCCAATTATAATAATTTTTAAATCTTCATACTCAAGAGGTCAAAGACATATTATCATGTCCACTATGACAATGTATACATTTATTTTGATCTTTACAATGATTTCCTATATTACAGTGAAATCATTCATAATAATACTCTCGACCGTTGATGGGTGGAATGTCTAGAAGTTGTATAAGGGACCATCGAGGCCATTGACACTTTTTGAATACCATGTATTTAAATTATAATTAATTTAAGATGAATTAATACTTAGATTAAATAAATTATTAAATCAAGGTTCAATCTCCCATATTGGTGAGACTTTATACCATATGTAATCAAAATAGTATAAATAATCAAGGAAATCTGAGGGAGTAAATACCTCAAATTTTTTAATTTAATAACAATTTAATAGAATCCATAATCTAATGAAAGTGGCCCCCCTAAGAAGTAACAGATCAAAACACCATGAAAATAATTATAAGAAACTATAATTTGATTATCCCTAGATCAAAAATATCAGGAGAAATCACATAACTCAAAAACATTTTCATGTAATAAAAATAATAAGATTTGATCATGGAAGGAATAATTAAACTACTCTAGTATCCTGTTGGGGATATTTCATTTAAAAAAATCATCGAATCAGCAAGAACAAAATGCTGAGTAAGGGACAATGTTACGATTTTTGAATAGCTGGGGAATCGAGTGAAAATGGATTAATAATCCTTCCTTAATGATGTAGTGATTAATAATAAACAGTAGTAACTCATATTGATTAAAAGGTATTCGATTGAATTATTTCAATATTTTGAATCTTACAGAACCTCAATGGGATTGTGTTCACCATGCCGATTGTCACTTGAGTCACACTATTCATAGAATATTGACCACTATATTTGGAATAAACCACGACTGTTTAAGAATCACCATTCCATCTGCCAAAACTTTTGATTCTATAAGGCCCCAGCCTTAAACCTTACTTAATCTTGAGTTATTACAAGATTACACATTGAGGATCTTTTCGAGTTTAGAGTTTTAGAGAATTAGATCATAAAACTTGCATTACGTTCCACATATAAAAAAAGTGGTTACATAAAGATAGTATTCTTCATTCCCATCAATGGAAACACATTTAAAATAAAACATCGATTATTTCTTGACACATCCTTGACTCTATCATCTTATCATGTACCTTTCCCTTGACCTGTGAAAAACATTTCAAAAACATGGGATGAGCATAAAAACTCAGTATGGGTTATAAAAAAAACATGGAAAGGAAACATGAGTTCATATATACATAAGAATGAAATCATACTTTACCCATAAAACATAGGCAATTTAACATACCTCATAAAATCATGAATAAATCATAGAAATCATAAGACATAAAGGTAACTTGACTCATTCATAACATTCTTACGTAGGGAGTAACCCTCTTGGTTACGTTTGGAATACCCATCACAGTATATTCCCTAAATCTATTCGGAGAAACCTTAACGTTTCACTCCTTCGCGTTACCCAATGCATTGGAGAGCTATAACGGGCTCACCCGCCCTTAGTTTATCACGGAACCACTCGTCTTCATAATAATTCCCAAGAACCATACCATAATCATATCACATAAAACATGCATAAAGGAAACATAAAATTTCCACATTTCAATCATGAGATATCAATACAACATATTGATATAAAAACATTATGAAAACCATTTTCAATACTAAAATAAAAGAAAAGTAAAACATGGTATTTATTTTTCTTTTAAAAAGAAGGTTTGGCTTCTAGAGGAAGCCGAAACTCAAATAATGGTCATGACGGCGGAGAAGTCATTGTCGATGCATACGTACAACAAAAACATTCCCTTTTGTCGTTTAGTAAACGCTTCATATAAAAAAGATTCCTTTTGAATAAATGTAAAAGTCAAAGGGGTTTATACACTGTATAAAAGAAAGTTGTGTATAAAATAAAATATGCCTCAATGAAAGGAGATTGAGACGAAGTCCCATACCTCATATCCGACATGACCCGCCCATTCTTTAATCTCCTGAATAATAAACTTGAGTTAATATCTACTTGCTTATGAATCTTTTTCAAGTTCATTATTCCTTTTATACCATGTTATGAACATCATTTAATCATTTCAGTTAATAATGTTCATTTTGTCGGTATTTGGTTCTTAAGTCAAAAATAGACTTCTTACACTTACATGTTGTTAATTTGGTCATAGGTTCGTTATATCCAGAATGATATTAATGATTTGGATAACATATATATCATATATATTCATCATATACATGTATTTATAATATTACATCACATTTAGAGGTAAGAAATGAAATGCACCGTTCCTGGAGACGGTAAGCCGTACGTACGCTTGAATGCTACTTCCATTTCTATTTCATATTTTCTAGAATGGAATCATAATGATATAAGAGTATATTATAATTCCAGTATAATAACATATATAATATCATTAACTTTATCCTTTACACATCCCACATATGGTATTAACGAATCAAATCACTTTCAGGGGGCGGTAGTCCGCACTTCCTAAAACGAAGATATCGTGTTCACCCATAATGGAAACCATAAAGGTATGCCCAAAATGAAAAAAAACAGAAGCTTAAGGAAAACATAAACATATTATATATCATATATAAAAATAGTGTCATCATAATGGCCACCTTTGAAGGTGTTAAATGAGTATTGAACAATCATCGTTTCGAGAGGCAGAATTTCACCATCCACGGAAACCGTATGTTATTTAACCATTTGATGCAGTTGTGTGAGAGTGTAGCTCAAATAAATATTATAACAACATCCTAGTATATTGAAGATACTGGTGTTGTTACAAAATAAGTAAATAAAAAGAGTTTAGGGGGTTGGAGAAGCAAAATAAAACAAATGAACATGAGAGAATGAATTACCTTTAGAAGTGTAACTCTTTTTGATTTGAGCCTAAAGGCTTCCTTTGAAAGGATTCTGCCCAAAGGGAATCCTCTAGGATGAGTAGAGGGATGTGGAGAGAGTAAATGGGCAGGGTTTGACCGAGCCAAAGGCTTGAGGAGTGTGTGAAATGAGGTAGAGGTGGGGGCCTTTTATAAGAAGAGAGGAGGGGCACTTTTGGAAAGTAAAGAAATATTACTTTATTTGAAAATGTTTTTCGGTTTTAAAAGGTCCCACATTGATATACTTCGTGGATAAGGTGATAAGGGTTCTAAATACACTAATCCAATTGGTTTTGGCCATGTGTAGTTCATAGATTTTACATTGTCTTTCCATTTTATTTAAATCGTCAAATAATGATGTCATTGATGCATCATTATTATGTCATAAATAATTTAATTTATTCAATGTCTAAAAATTATAAAAAAATACTATGATGTAGTAAATCTTTTTATCTTTCCAATTACTATTTAAAATCAAAAATCTGATCTTTATAACCCCATGTAAAATTTTTTTTCGTAAAACATATTATGTTTGTGTCATTTTTACTTTAACATTTAATAAAAAGTTATTTATGTCATTTCCCAACCAAAGTGTCTCCATGGGGTCCCCAAGTTGACCCATGGCTTGTCTTGGTCGGCCATGACACGACCAATGAGGGTAGGACATGTGTCAAGCTCATTTTATTTTATTAAAGCATTATTTTTACCTTAAACTACACTAATTACCACTAATCGCGATTAAAAACTTAATAAGTTACTATTCACCAAAAAATTATTTTAATCTCATTGAACCACATTTTACATCTTAATGACAACCATGTATGTCGGATTTTCAAAATTCAAAACACAATGATGGCAAAATTTCATTTAAACGGAAAATCAGTCTTTATAAGTACCACTTAGTGGTTTCACTATTCATCAAAATTGAAGTTTTTCAGAAAATTACCAAAAATTCACCCTAAGCTATATTTGATATTCCAAATTCAAAAATGAAGTCTATTTTACAAAATTCAAATCATATAAGTCACATTAATTAATTTAATAATTAATTCCCGCTGCCAGAGCAAATAGCGTGTTTTTACAAAACAATAAGCATCAAAAGATTGACACGAGTTTAAGTTTAATTTCAAAGTGAAATTTATTCCAATGACCACCATTGGATAAAATGGTAAAAATATATTCTAATTTCACTTAAAAACCAATTCAAAACATTATCTAATCATATAAATAAATTAGATTAAAAAGCAGTTTTGATGTAAAATGCAGTATTTTTCACTATTCATTAAAAAATGATCATTATCAGAGAAATACCAAAAATTCACACAAGGTAAATTTTGATGTCCAAATCATAAAGAATAAGTTTATTTTGACAAACATAGTTTATAAAATTGTCAAAAGATAGATTCAAAAATGGTTTTCCATCAAAAGGCAGTAAAACAATCTTTTAAGAATATTAGTGTATTCCATGCATAAGATTGTATTTATTTTCATTTTAAGCCTCTATAACACTATCTTAATCATTAATAGACAGAGATAAAAATATCTATTATTCATTACTTACATGGGATGTTACATCCTTCCCCCCTTTAGAAAATTGCGTCCCCACAATTTATTTACTTATCGAATAAATGGGGGTACTTATCCCTCATTGCATTTTCAGATTCCCATGTTGCCTCTTCAATCATGTGGTTTTTCCACAAAACCTTTACCTGGTGAATCACCTTATTCCGTAACACTTGCTCCCTATGGTCAAGAATCTGGACCGGTTGTTCCTCATAAGATAGGTTCTCTTTCAGCTGAACTACCTCTGGACTGAAAACATGAGATGGATCTGGAATATACTTTCTCAACATCGAAATGTGAAAAACATTGTGTACCTGAGATAAACTCGGAGGTAAAGCCACTCGGTATGCAACTGATCCAACTCTCTCCAGAATTTCATATGGTCCAATGAACCTTGGACTCAACTTTCCTTTCTTAACAAATCTCATCACACTTTTCCAAGGAGAAACCTTGAGAAAAACATGATCACCTACCTCGAAAGATAGATCCTTCCTCCGGTTATCCGCATAACTCTTCTGCCTGCTCTGAGCTATTCTCATGTGTTTCTGAATCAGCTGAACTTTTTCTGCCATCTCTTCTACCAATTCTGGTCCCATAAACTTCCTTTCACCCACTTCATCCCAGAAAGCTGGAGTTCGACACCGCTTCCCATATAATTCCTGAAATGGTTCCATCTGTATACTGGAATGAAAACTGTTATTATATGAAAATTCGACCAAAGAAAGATGTTGGTCCCAACTTCCCTGATAATCCATAGAACAAGCTCGTAGCATATCCTCCAATGTCTGGATTGTTCGTTCTGACTGTCCATCTGATTGAGGATGAAAAGCTGTACTAAAATTTAATTCAGTACCCAACGACTTCTGAAGGCCTTTCCAAAAGTTAGAAGTAAACCTGGGATCACGATCCGATACAATGTAGAGAGGAACTCCATGTAACCTGACTATCTCTTTAAGATACAAACGGGAAAGTTGATCAAGAGAGAAAGTATCTCGTATAGCAAGGAAATGAGCATATTTGGTCGAGCGATCAACAATAACCCAGATTGAATTATTACCACAAGATGTCTTCGGTAATCCAACAACAAAGTCCATGGATATATTCTCCCATTTCCACTCTGGCACCGGTAAAGGCTGAAGCATCCCTTTCGGTAACTGCCGCTCTGCTTTAACCTGCTGACAAGTCAAACACTTCACAGTAAAATTAGCAATATCTCTTTTCATTCCATCCCACCAGTAATACTCTCGTAGATCTCTATACATCTTAGTACTGCCCGGATGAACTGAAAACGGAGAACTATGAGCTTCACATAACAACTCTCTCTTCAACTGTGAATCACAAGGCACACACAATCTCTTCCCAAATCTCAAAACACAATCACTATCAATGTTGAATTCAGGCAACTTACCTTTCTGAACTAGCTCTACCTTTTCCTGCAACTCACTATCTTGCTTCTGTGCTTGCTTGATTCTATCTGATAGAGATGATCTCACTGATACCTGAAACAAAACAGAAGGACTTCCTGCACCAACAACTTCTATGCCAAAGTTCATCAAATCCTTAACCAAAGGATCACGTTCCAAACGCATCATTGTTAATGAAGCATTACTTTTTCGACTCAAAGCATCAGCCACTTTATTTGCTTTTCCCGGATGGTAATGAATTATACAATCATAATCCTTGATTAATTCCACCCATCTCCTTTGTCTCATGTTTAACTCTTTCTGAGTGAATATATACATTAAACTTTTGTGATCGGTATATATTTCACACTTTACTCCATACAAATGAAGCCTCCAAATTTTTAAAGCAAAAACAACAACAGCTAGTTCCAAATCTTGTGTAGGTTAATTTACCTCATGAGTTTTCAACTGTCGTGAAGCATAAGCAATTACCTGATCATTCTGCATTAGGAAGCAACCATGTCCTTTCAATGAAGCGTCACTGTATACAACAAACTCACCATTTTTGGAAGGTAGTACCAAAACTGGAGCATTCACCAATCTTATTTTCAATATCTGAAAACAATCATCATATTCTTTTGTCCAGATAAACATAACACCCTTCCGAGTTAGCTTAGTCATTGGACTAGATAACCGTAAAAATTTCTAACAAACCTTCAGTAATAGCCCGCCAAACCAAGGAAGCTACGAATATCGGTTACATTTGTGGGTCTTGGCCATTCTTCCACAACTTTTGTTTTTGCAGGATCAACAGTTATTCCATCTTTAGAAACAATGTGACCAAGGAAAGAAATTTTTTGCAACCAAAACTCACACTTTCTGAATTTCCCGTACAGTTTCTTTTCTTTTATGGTTTGAAAGATAACCCTTAAATGTTTTTCATGCTCCTATTTACTTTTAGAAAACACCAAAATATCATCAATGAAAACCACCAAAAAAGTATCCAAGAACTCATGGAAAATTCTATTCATTAAGTCCATGAATACAGCAGGTGCATTGGTTAGCCAAAAAGGCATTACTACAAATTCATAATGGCCATATCTCGTACGGAATGCGGTCTTCGGAATATCTGCCTCCTTTACCTTCAGCTGATGGTACCCCGATCTCAGGTCAATCTTTGAAAAAAACTGAGCTCCCTGGAGCTGATCAAACAAATCATCGATATGTGGCAAAGGATATTTGTTCTTAACAGTGATATTATTCATGGCTCTATAATCAATGCAAAGTCTCATAGAACCATCTTTCTTTTTAACAAATAAAATAGGAGCACCCCATGGTGATGTGCTAGGTCTAATGAAACCTTTCTCTAATAAATCTTGCAATTTCTCCTTCAACTCTAAAAGTTCAATTTGTGCCATTCGATAAGGGGGTTTTGAAATTGGCTTAGCATCAGGAACTAAGTCAACAGTAAAATCAACTTCCCGATCTGGTATTATTCCAGGAAACTCATCAGGAAAAACATCAGGATACTCATTTACCACTGGCACATCATTAATCTGAAAAGTTCCTTTATTTTCAACGACGTGTGCAAGGTAACATTCATTTCCATATTTTACAAGTTTCTCGGCCTCTTGATATGTTATCAAAAGTAAGGGTTCATTATTGTAAACAAACTGAAAGTCTTTCTGAAAAGAAACTTCTTTAGCTCTACAGTCAATCTTAGCATGGTAAATAGAGAGCCAATCCATACCCAGGATAACATCAAACTCTACTAGAGGTAGAACAATAAGGTTTGCAAGTAGGTTCTTTCCACAGATAAGGATAGGAAGATTATTATAAATTCTTTTTGCCTCAACATTCCCCCCATGTGTTTTTACCAAAAGTTCAGGAGTCATTTCTTGAGATGGTATTCCCATTTTACTAGAAAAGGTTTCAGAGATGAAAGAATGTGTAGACCCCGAATCAAATAACACACTGGCATAATCTGAAAAAACAAACAAAGTACCTGATACAACTTCATTTGATGGCCCGACATCTGCTGAAGTAGTTTCAAAGGATTTCACCACCCTTTCTGCTTGTAGTCTAACTGCTTCCCATCACTCAAGCTCCTTGTCGGACACACGTTTGCATAGTCACCCATCTCATTGCACTTATAACATTTCACTAACTGTAAATCAAATTTGTTCTTACCTTCACCTTGATCCTTTTCAGTTAAATCACGAGCCTTATGTCCCATCTTACCACATCGATAGCACTTCCCAGAATTCAGAAGACATTCCCCAGCATGCCTTTTGCCACATTTATCAAAAACTGGAAACTTAGTTCTCTTACCATCAGACTTTTTTGAAGAATTCTTACCTTTCTCCTGCCACCTCGGTCTCTTCTTCTGCTGGTTGTTATAGAACACTTGGTCATCGGAAAACTCCATTTCCACCTTCTCATCACATCGAACAAGCTTATCATAACTTTTAAACTCACGAGAAGCTAATTCCCTTCGATATTTTGGCTTTAATCCTGAGTAAAAACGATTGATTTTACTATCAAGGTCTCGGATAAAATTTGGAGCATACCTTGCCAATCGAGTGAACCTTTCTTCATAGGCAGCCACTGAGTCTTCCTCTTGCCTCATTTCCAAGAATTTCTTTTCCATCCTAAGTCGAACAGCCTTAGGAAAATACTTCTCAAGAAACATACCTTTGAATTCATCCCAGTCAAGAGAATTAATCTCATCGGCGTCCCTGATATTTTTAACCATAGACCACCACTGATCTGCTTCACCCTCCAAACGGTAAATAGCAAGACTAACCTTTTGATTGTCTGAACACCCCATGACATCAAAAATCTTCTCCAGTGCTTTAATCCACCCTTCATCTATCATAGGGTCAGATGATCCTCTGAATGATGGTGGATGTTGGCTCATGAAATGTTCCACCACTGACATGTTCCTCTGCGGTTGATCTGGCTGATCTCGTGCATGGATACCACCGCCATTTATCGCTTGAGTCAACTGCGCCATTACTGCAACAAACTGTTCAGTTCCAATTCCGACCATTTCTGGATGCTGATTCGGGAGGTTATTTCCTTCTGTATGCCTTCCTAGAACTGCTTCCCTGTTTCCTATGCGGGAAACCATTCTAAACAAACATGTCTTTGATGAAGCAACATGGTAATCGTTAAATGCTATATCATTTCGAAAAAAATATTTTTGGATAATCATTTAATAGAATTATAACTCCTAAAGTTATCTAAACCGACCTCTGATACCAACTATAAGGCCCCAGCCTTAAACCTTACTTAATCTTGAGTTATTACAAGATTACACATTGAGGATCTTTTCGGGTTTAGAGTTTTAGAGAATTAGATCAGAAAACTTTCATTACATTCCACATATAAACAAAGTGGTTACATAAAGAGAGTATTCCTCATTCCCATCAATAGAAACACATTTAAAATAAAACATGGATTATTTCTTGACACATCCTTGACTCTATCATCTTATCATGTACCTTTCCCTTGACCTGTGAAAAACATTTCAAAAACTTGGGATGAGCATAAAAACTCAGTATGGGTTATAAAAAAAACATGGAAAGGAAACATGAGTTCATATATACATATGAATGAAATCATACTTTACCCATAAAACATAGGCACTTTAACATACCTCATAAAATCATGAATAAATCATAGAAATCATAAGACATAAATGTAACTTGAGGCATTCATAACATTCTTACGTAGGGAGTAACCCTCTTGGTTACGTTTGGAATACCCATCACAGTATATTCCCTAAATCTCTTCAGAGAAACCTTAAAGTTTCACTCCTTTGCGTTACCCAATGCATTGGAGAGCTATAACGGGCTCACCCGCCCTTAGTTTATCACGGAACCACCCGTATTCATAATAATGCCCAAGAACCATAACATAATCATATCACATAAAACATGCATAAAGGAAACATAAAATTTCCACATTTCAATCACAAGATATCAATACAACACATTGATATAAAAACATTATGAAAACCATTTTCAATACTAAAATAAAAGAAAAGTAAAACATGGTATTTATTTTTCTTTTAAGAAGATGGTATGACTTGTAAAGGAAGCCGAAACTCAAATAACGGTCACGACGGCGGAGAAGTCATTGTCGCCGCATACGTACAACAAAAACATTCCCTTTTGTCGTTTAGTAAATGCTTAGTATAAAAAAGATTCCTTTTGAATAAACGTAAAATTCAAAGGGGTTTATACACCGTATAAAAGAAAGTTGTGTATAAAATAAAATATGCCTCAATGAAAGGAGATTGAGACGAAGTCCCATACCTCGTATCCGACTTGACCCGACCGTTATTTAATCTCCTGAATAATAAACTTGAGTTAATCTCTACTTTCTTATGAATCTTTTTCAAGTTCATTATTCCTTTTATACCATGTTATGAACATCATGTAATCATTAAAGTTAATAATGTTCATTTTGTCGGTATTTGGTTCTTAAGTCAAAAATAGACTTCTTACACTTACATGTTGTTAATTTGGTCATAGGTTCGTTATATCCAGAATGATATTAATGATTTGGATAACATATATATAATATATATTCATCATATACATGTATTTATAATATTACATCACATTTAGAGGTAAGAAATGAAATGCACCATTCATGGAGATGGTAATCCGTACGTACGCATGAACGCTACTTCCATTTCTATTTCATATTTTCTGGAATGGAATCATAATGATATAAGAGTATATTATAATTCAAGTATAATAAAATATATAATATCATTAACTTTATCCTTTACACATCCCACATATGGTATTAACGAATCAAATCACTTTCAAGGGGCGGTAGTCCGCACTTCCTAAAATGAAGATATCGTGTTTACCCATAATGGAAACCATAAAGGTATGGCCAAAATGAAAAAAACAGAAGCTTAAGGAAACGATAAACATATTATATATCATATATAAAAATAGTGACATCATAATGGCCACCTTTGAAGGTGTTAAATGAGTATTGAACAATCATCGTTTCGGGAGGCAGAATTTCGCCAACCACGGAAACCGTATGTTCTTTAACCATTTGATGTAGTTGTGTGAGAGTGTAGGTCAAATAAATATTATAACAACATCCTAGTATATTTAAGATACTGGTTTTTTTACAGAATAAGTAAATAAAAAGAGTTTAGGGGGTTGGAGAAGCAAAATAAAACAAATGAACATGAGAGGATGAATTACCTTTAGAAGTGTAACTCCTTTTGATTTGAGCCTAAAGGCTTCCTTTGAATGGATTCTGCCCAACGGTAATCCTCTAGGATGAGGAGAGGGATGTGGAGAGAGTAAATGGGTAGGGTTTGGCCGAGACAAAGGCTTTAGGAGTGTGTGAAATGAGGTAGAGGTGGGGGCCTTTTATAAGAGGAGAGGAGGGGCACTTTTGGAAAGTAAAGAACTATTACTTTATTTGAAAATGTGTTTCGGTTTTAAACGGTCCCTCATTGATATAATTCGTGGATCAGGTGATAAGGGTTCGAAATCCACTCATCCAATTGGTTTTGGCCATGTGTATTTCATAGATTTTACATTGTCTTTCCATTTTATTTAAATCGTCAAATAATGATGTCATCGCGGCATCATTATTATGTCATAAATAATTTAATTTATTTAATGTCTAAAAATTATAAAACAAATACTATGATGTGGGAAATCTTTTTAGCTTTCCAATTACTATTTATAATCAAACATCTGATCTTTATAACCCCATGTAAAAATTGTTTTCGTAAAACATATTATGTTTGTGTCATTTTTACTTTACCATTTAATAAAAAGTTATTTATGTCATTTCCCAACCAAAGTGTCTCCATGGGGTCCCCAAGTTGACCCATGGCTTGTATTGGTCATAAATGACACAACTAATGAGGGTAGGACATGTGTCAAGCTCATTTTATTTTATTAAAGCATTATTTTTACCTTAAACTACACTAATTACCACTAATCACGATTAAAAACATAATAAGTGACTATTCACCAAAAAATTATTTTAATCTCATTGAACCACATTTTACTTCTTAATGAAAACCATGTATGTAGGATTTTAAAAATTCAAAACACAATGATGGAAAAATTTCATTTAAATGGAAAATCAGTCTTTATAAGTACCACTTAGTGGTTTCACTATTCATCAAAAATTGATGTTTTTCAGAAAATTACAAGAAAATTCACCCTAAGCTATATTTGATATTCCGAATTCAAAAATGAAGTCTATTTTAAAAAATTAAAATCATATAAGTCACATTAATTAATTTAATAATTAATTCCCACTGCCAGAGCAAATAGCGTGTTTTTACAAAACAATAAGTATCAAAAGATTGACACCAGTTTAAGTCTAATTTCAAAGTGAAATTGATTCAAATGACCACCATTGGATAAAATGGTAAAAATATATTCTAATTTAACTTAAAAAACAATTCAAAACATAATCTAATCATATAAATAAATTAGATTAAAAAACAGTTTTGATGTAAAATTCAGTATTTTTCACTATTCATTAAAAAAATGAACATTGTCAGAAAAATACCAAAAATTCACACAAGGTAAATTTTGATGTCCCAATCACAAAGAATAAGTTTATTTTGACAAACATAGTTTATAAAATTGTCAAAAGATAGATTCAAAAATGGTTTGCCATCAAAAGGCAGTAAAAAAATCTTTTAAGAATATTAGTGTATTCCATGCATAAGATTGTATTTATTTTCATTTTAATCCTCTATAACACTATATTAATCATTAATATACATAGATAAAAATATATATTATTCATTACTTACTTGGGATGTTACAGTTTCTATCTTGGTTCTCATCCACATGTGGAATCCCCATGGTCAATGATTATGACCACACCCTACTTAGGCATTTTTGTCTCCCCAATTTACATTTATGATCACTAGGTGGAACATGGTTGGGATCCCCATATGATCTAGTTTGTATAACACCATAAATATCTTAAAAAAATTTAAGTCACTAGAAACCTTATAATACACCATAATAAAAAATAAAACAGCAACAAGGATTAAAAATAAATACCTTAATCTAGGGATGTGGCAAAACAGTTGTTCGGTGGATATTGTAGCAACATGGCCATTTAGAAATTCTTTCCAATGGTTTACTGAACCCTCATATTAATCCCAGTGTCTCCAAAAATGTATGAAACCATATTTTATTAACATTAAAATTTTTATAACATAATTTCAAATATATATTCTCAAATTAAAACTTACCCAAAATTGAAAATTAAAATTATAGTAGAATGTTCTCAAAATGTCCATTTTTGGGGTGTTTCATATACCAACCAAACTATAACATTAAATCAATAAAATATGTATATTATTCAATCAATATAATACTAGACTCCATGGATCAGTGTATACTATATTACACCATACACTGTTTACTTTTTTTCATTTGAATGAACCCTAAAACTGATAACAATGTTTTTTAGGATTTTTAAAAATAATCATAAATATCACATTGTCTTTACTCATAATCACATACTATATCTCATCCAAATTCTCTAATATTGATATTTTTTTGATGAATTTATCTTTAAAATATATTGGGTAAGTAAAAAACCATGTATGAACTTAAATCCCACATCCAATGGTACATGGATTGACAACTAGTACTCAGGGTTTAAATAAAAAAATAAGAGGTATTATAGTTAGGTAACATAAAAATTCTTATTATTTCAAAATAAAATAATTATAACCAATAAAATTTAGAAATACATGATCAAATGATATCATATGTACTATATAATGTTATAATTTAAGGTTATGGGGAACAATATATGTTTTTGGGACAATGAACTACATTGTTTTCAAAAGTTTTAATGGATTAATCTAAATAACCTAATGGTCTGAACCCCATACTATCCATAGAGTGGATCATTTTACTTTAAACATATAATTATATTTCAATAAAATTTATATCTTATTGAAAGTTCATTTATTGATGATTATCCATTTAATATGCTCTCTTGTATCATTTTTTGAGTGAAAAATATAATGTAATTTTATCTTGAGGAATCTGAAAATACTCAACAAATCTCAAAACATCCCTATTGGAACTTCAGTTGTTAGTGAGGAGGAAAGAATGACCTAAACTCTATTATAGTTTGTTTCAATATGAATAAAATCATTCTTCCTGGAACTCTTCTATAGTAATATTTATCTGATGAAGGAGAATGAGTATTTATCTCATTCAACATATCAGTAGCAAAAAAAAAGTTGATAAAACTTGATTGGAAGGATAAGAGTGTATAGAATCATCAATCAGTACTAGGAATTGTGTAGCTCTATGTGGGTAAACACTAAAAGATCAGTAATGTGAGTTGGGAAATTGTAATCATTGAAGAAGATAATAGGTAGTGGAATTTCTATTATAATGGCTTTTTTGGCGTATGGTTCATGTATGGGTTCCCTCATAACCTAATTAAATAGAGGATTTTGTATTATAAATTAGATAAAAAGGACGTCCTTCTAGCCGAGATTAAAATAAAACTGAAATATATATTCTAAACTTGAATAAATTGTGTTTTATTTTATGTGATCAACTTAAGTGAAAATAATTAGTGTACCATAGACTAATAATAATAATATTAATATTGTTAAATACAACTAGGGAATAATATGAGATTCTAGATACAATTATTTTTTGGACCTCTAGGAAACATTCTTAGTTGAATTATATGAGAGTCTCTAAAGTATATGACAGGGGTTAATCAAATCATCATAGAATGTTAAGAGAATAAAGTTAATTTCTAAATGAAAACTACCATATATGAATAAAAAATTTGCTAAATAACCCCATTTTCTTGATATATCATCAAGATGGTTGTATAATCATATCACTAACCTATATTCTTGAAATTTAATTATTTTACTCTATGAAATAAAATCATCACAAAAACCCCATCTTCATAGTCATAATAAATTTTTTTAATTTCATTCAATGAGGTTGATGTATTATCAATTATCAACTCAGAGGGGTTAAATCATTTTGATAACATATTTAATTAATGAAATATCACTTCAAATGATCAAAACCTATCTTAATTCATTTCGAGCAAGTTTTTTCAAATTTTAATTAAATACATAAATGTACATGATTTATGAAACAAAATAATAAGAATCTCATGTTTGAGGGAAAATACAGACGTCATTAGATAAAAAAAACAAAGACATTTATAATTTATATTAGATGGTATGTCATCATAACTTCCTCTATTTATGGGTACCATGTTTTAATCTTCCTAAAAAGAAGCTCCATACACTTTTTAAGATCAAGAACATGATAATTAATATATCATCAATATCCCCTAATTAATATTTAATAATGTCCCTGGGATTCATTTTAATGAATTTTGAAAAAGAATATCATGGTTCTTTATATAGTGATGAATTGAAAAAAAATTCCTGGAGAAAAATAATCCAAGGAAATTATCAATTTAATGTTACATTAATGAAGTAGGTTATTATTTACAATATGTATTATTCTATGATGGATTATAAATGAGATTCCAGTCTTAAAAAAATAAATGTCTACATCAATAAACTTTTTTTGACTAGAAGCACCTTATACCTGAAACTAGTAACTATTCTTGGGTCTACCTTTGTTAAACTATTGGATAAGGGTGTCCATTGAATTAAGAACATGACACTCTTTAATGATGTTCTTCAAGCCAAAATTTCATGGAACCTGATTAATAATTATTCTCATTATATTGCTTTCATAAAAAATAATTTTCATGAAAAATTTAAAAAAGTCCACCTGAACTTCTTGAAATCCTCCATCTGGCCTTCCATAAAATAATTATGCTCACATTATGACCAATTCTAGAAAGTTGGTCTCTAGGAACTCTTCCATGAAAATTGGGTTAGATAACTTGACTGGTGATACTCTTATTACATGGTTAATTGACCAAACCTCTTATAATATCAATATTTATATCTGAGATGTCAAGAATTCCCATCTTGATATCCTTCCTAAGAATTTTGTACAAGATATTAACAACTATACCTTCTCAAAAACATATGGTTTTCTTATATGGGAACCTTCTAATAACGTTATGTTTGTTTCAATGAATAATTATAATCAATATGTGTTCGAGAAGGTATAGTTTTTATGTAATCGACATAGAGATGATGACAATCATTTATTTATTTCATGCACCATGTTCACTACTATTGGAAACAATATTTTTGATATCTTTTATTTTATATGGACTCTTCTTGAATCTATAAATGCTCACCTAATGCATTTTGTGGATGTGGATAGCTCCCAAAAAAATAAAAACATTTTTTTGATGTTTTTGTGGAGATTATTCATGCGATATGGTATGATAGAAATTCAATCGTACACAATCATTTCTCACTCAACATTAATGCAGGTTTGATGTGGATACATATCTATATTCATGAAGTTTCCTCGAATTATAAGGAATACCACAACAATTTGGCGAAAGACTTTATGATCCTACAAAAAATTCATTCTAATGCAATTTTTTTCTAACCATAGTGCACGTCAGAAGTTTTTTGGAAACCGCCTCCCCATGGATGGATTAAAATTAATTTTGATAGTGCTTCTAATGGAATGCCAGGACCCACGAGATATAGCACTATTTCCATAAATCATCTAGGTTAGATCCTCAAGTTCCTTCTTTGAGGATGTGGTACTACCTCCTCCTTGGAACCTGAAATGACGAGTGTCATTCATGCTATCTCGTTTTCCAAACAACAAGGTAGGAATATCATATGTATTGAAAGTGACTCGACCACCATTTTCATTACAGTTTGGAATTGTGTGGCACATCTAGCCTGGTCTACTAATATATGTTGGATGGAACGCCTCCGTTCACTCTATGAAATCAACCATATAACAACATATACCTATCACAACGCAAAAATAGTTTTAGATGGTCATGATAATAAGGGTGTGAGTTAGGCCTTCAGTTGGTTGGAAGATATCCCTAATGACCTGCTCCGCCTTCATGTGAAAGATTGTAATATGATCCCATTTTCTAGACTCTTGTAATATTTCAAATTTTTAAATAAATTGTTATTATTTATTTTAAGCAAAGAACTAATTTCTTCAAAAAAACATATAGACTTCAAGTTATAACATGATATTCCTATTTCTTCATAGAAAATAAATCATTCATTGGCACCATAAAGAAATAATCAATGAAATTTTTTTATTGGGACCTAATATTTTTTAGAAAACCCCATAAATAGGCAACTTATTTGAAGTATATGATTCTTATATTGATGTTACCATTCCACTTTGGCTAGAATCATTGGTGAAATATTACCTATATATAGTGTGAACGCAACATAAACCACTGTTCTAAAATTAGTCCCCTCAATGATGTTAGGAATTAAAATTCATCTTAATATATGTATGAATCCAAAACATACCTAAACTCAAATATATAATTGATGACCCCTATCATCTAATAATTTATTTATCACATAAATTATATATTAATGTAGAAAATGTATTTTATCTACGAATTTAGATCATTCAGATAGAATAGATTCATGAATTTTTGTATCACAAGGTCCCTAAATCCATATATGCTCTAAAAGAACAAGAACAAATACTTTTAATGACATGTTTTCCTTAGAATATTCATTATAGTTATCTAGTATAGTGAACTTGTGTCTTCGTTATATATTCCTATCATACTAAATGTGAAATGAGAATCAAGGCATTGATATAGCATGGAATACATGAAAGTTCCCATATGGAAAAGTATAATATATTCTAGTCATTATATCACTTTCCACTTGTTTATAGGGACATTTCCATTGAATGAATTATACCATGTAAAATTTTAATCCATTCATACATAGATGGTTTTATAATAAATATAATTAATAACATGTAAATTTATATAGATTTATTTAGTCAAAAAAATCTTCTTATATCATTCCTAAATTCACTTGATACCAAGAATATATTATGTTTAAAATAATTATATCATCGATAAGTATTTTATTAATAACATCTTAATTGAATGTAATAGTTGTATCTCATTTTGCATCTGTAATTTATCATCAATATATAACTGTTGAAAAAAACTATACTCCCACAAATCCATTTATAGAAATAGGATTATGATATATTCATTCAAAAAAATAAATTCCCTTTTGAATCATGAAAACAAATATTTTACTTACTATAATACTTTCCTCAACAAATAAATGGATCTCTATAACTTGTATATGTTTTTGGAATCTTTTAGTGTTGGAAACCCTTGATGATGTGTCATGTATACTTCCCTGAAAATGATCATATTATGGAAAATATTTTCGAATTAATTTTACAAATAGGATAATAATTGTATGCTACCATGGAATAATGAATTTTGATGGATTTCCATATATATAATTTTGAAAATGTTTCATTACTTTCCCTGACTTGATATTTCATAAAACCATTATCAACCTATTTTGATTTATATATATTGGAATTACCGTCAACATGAATCATATTATTGAACACCCCATTTTTTCTAATCTTCCTTACATACACTAGAGGATATACTAAAACCCAGACAATGTTGTACTACATTGAAACCACTTCTGAAATCATTGATTCTTTTCAACTTTTAACTATTTATCTAATTGCTATTTCTTTATATGAAAAAGTCTCATCATTATCAAATTATAATCGTTCACTGTTCTTGGAGATACTAAAACCATATCCCCCATGATCTTTATCATCTTGGGGGACCCTTCATTCTAATTGTGTTAGTATAATAATATATTCTACTTGTCTATTTTAAATGTATTATTATTTATACTATTGTGTTTCTTAATCATCGACTTCATCCAAGTAAATCATTATCCCACTATCACTTTTAGATGTGTTTCCCCTCTCATGAAACATAGAATGTCTATACACTATTAATTTTACATTATGGTTCTATTTATAAAATATTCCCTTATTTCTATAGGATATCCTATGAATATACCCTTTTTGAATCAAGGTATAAATTTATAACAAGATATTCCATTAAAAAATATTTTTTATCCTCACACATGTATGTTTGGAAACATCGATTTCCTCCCACACTATAACAACTAGGACCTAGTGATTACACATACACCCAACCTTGACATGGTATTAAGGTCATAGACTTCCAGTTACAACTAGTTTCCTCGAAGACATGTGGTATTTTACATGGGGCACATCCACATTACCGAATAGGTCATTAGATAATTCATTTTCCCTATAGTCCAACACATGTTATTTATGGTATTACTTGTCCTCAATGGCACACTCCACAAAGAACATCCCATGAGGTCATCCATCTTGATCACTAATCCTTACAAGGAACGATTAACTCTGGAGTTTTAATATGGTTGGATCCTAAAATAAAAGGAGATCGTTTTTTCCAGGAGTCGTATAATTTATATTTTTAACCCTGTAACACTTCAGGTCATTACACAGATCATAAATCATATGGGATTATTCATGAAACCTTTTTTAGTACATGGTTTACTATATATAATTTAGCCTATAATTTTTCTCGACTAAAATAAAAACGAAAAACTCTTTGACTCATAATCAATATCACCATGTCGAACAATGTGGGGTTTCTCATTTTACTAAAACTATTCAACTGTGTTTTATAAGGACGAGTGAGATGAAATGATATAACAAAAACCCTTAAAAATTAATGAAATATTTATGGAAATTATTTA
This sequence comes from Viscum album, assembly GCA_963277665.1. Lineage (NCBI taxonomy): Eukaryota > Viridiplantae > Streptophyta > Magnoliopsida > Santalales > Viscaceae > Viscum > Viscum album. The sequence goes on from OY728152.1 coordinate 1,492,442,688, forward strand.
CACCATTATCCATGAGAAGTTTCATTATGGTCCTCCTATGATTAATATCTACATCAATATTTTATTTCTTAAATTTCTATGAGGAATAAGGATTATACCTTACTATGTAGAAAAATCCATATCTAGTAATTTCATGAATAATAGTAATGAGGTATGAGTATTCACATATAGAATCTATGTCAAATGGTCCGTTCATATATTCCAAAATTATTTATAAATATTCTTATCACATACATACATTCAAATAAATATAACATTAGTCAATTTACCATGAGAACAGTCATAAAAAATATCTATGTGATTTAGTTTAAATTTGATTAATTACACTTCATGATATTACTTTGTCCAAAAAATATCATTTACGAAACCAAACTAGTGATTCCACTTCTTCTGGTGATATAATTCATATGAAATTAATTCATTGTTAAATGAAAAAAAGTCCATTTTCATATTCCTGTATGAATATATTTTTATTCAGATGTGAAATTTTATAACATGTATTATTTTTATAAAATTAGTATATACTATTTCAACACATGAATATAAATCCATTATTTTCTAAAAAATAGAAATATTATGTTTCTTGTTAAAGAAGTCTTATAATTACAATTAAATAATGAAATAATCAATAATGTTGACATTATGAGATAGTGGTATCCAATAACAAGCACAAATAGTCCTGCTTCATTGGAAGCTCAAAAATCAAATGCACCTCTAGAAAATTTCTAAAATCTACATAGATCATGTATGTACATACAAATTTGATTACTAAATTTTTTATCTAATACCTAATTTGTATAAATTGGTAGGATACATTTGAAAACTAATACTACTTATATATCCACTTGTTTATTAATCAATACACAATTATTATTACATTATCCTATCTTATAATAATAAAAATATATTTCTTTTTATTCGAGGTCTATCCCCATGAACTTCATCCTCATGGAGAGTGGTGGATATATTCCATAGAAATAGAGTTATTCAAGGATCATTTCACATATATTTATTTATCATTCGTCAAAATAAAAAAAAGGTTATATACATTATATATTCATCTACATTGAAAATATAATTCGAGAGATCTAAATGAGTCTTATATACATTATACATATTAAAATTAATTATAAAACAAGAGAAACACTATTATAGTGAGCCAATAATGAGTTCAATACTAAATTCATTTGGTTTCTACGAACCTCAAATTTACCAAAACTCGATATCACAAATCCACTTGACTGCCCATGATCTAACTAGAACACACAATCCATCATTAAATAGAAAGAGTTATATGGAGATCTTGAACTAATTTTCATTCAATGATATGATAGAAATCATATAGATGACGAAACATGGTTTATACATAAATATATTGATTTATTTTCTTCAGTGCATGGGTCCTGGATACAAGAAATTGAAAATATACATCCAATGAATCATCTATATATTTTCATAATATTGAATAATCTACTATAATAGTCTCCTTTTTTAGGATCATTATAATCCAAAGACACATGTGCATAAAACATAAACCCTTGGCATATTATGATACCTAGGTATAATCTATTTACATTCAATTTTCAATAAAAACAATATTTTAGTACATTACCCTGTTTATGAACTATTATGTAATAAATTTTATTTTATTACCCTTTTTCAATTTGACCAAATCCAAATATCCCAAATAATTGGTTTCATAATATCCAATGACATGGATATTCTTATGTTAGAGATCCATATTCCTATTCGCATAACCCTTATGAGCATCTCCCAATGTATTTTTTGTAGTTATGGTTTCAAATTTAATGACATTTTCTTCGTTGATCTTTTTCGTGGGATCCCCAATACTAAAATCAAATATATTCGCATCATCAACACGTTCATCCATGTTACACCATGTATTGGGAAGGAAACTCTTATAGATGACTTATTGGTTATGCAAGACCAATAAATTCATTCAAACTCCATGATAAATGAATATATCATATAATGTGATATATGAAAACATATGTCAATTATTTCATTCAATATCATTTAATAGAAGGCTATGTATGATATAATATTTTCATTGATGGATTTTTTCATATTATTCATAAAAAATATTTATTTTCTAAATTACATTAATGTAAATATTATATAGATGTAAATAATTATTTCACTACTTCAGGTTAAAATAATATATGCATAATTAAAAAATTAATTAAACATTAATGATTCGTAATTCATTTTCATTATATTATTGTGTTTAATCGTCAAATTATTTTATTAATTTCCTAGAGCAATTAAAAAATAAATCAAAACTATGATGTGATGCTAAAATTTTATTTACTGGTTGGTTAATCAAGAGTATGCATAAACCGAGACTTGTTAATATACGAATAACTCCATATGCTAATACCTAGATCCAGTTGTAAGATTCCACCTATGACATTGGTATCTCCTTGACTGCTTTCACCTTATCTTGTTCTTAAACTATCTCCCCATTCATATATTTTATTAATTTAAATATTATTATTCACTATCAGGTTCTAGGAACTCGGGATTTAGGGTTACATAAATAATACATAGAAATGAATGCTCATACATCATAAGGAAAAAGTGGTGATTCATAAGTCATCGTGTTTAATTTACTAATAACATTATCCAAAAAAGTTATATATAATTAAATTACATTTTACCCACTAAATAAATATTCTAGTAATTCTTAGGACTAATAACAACATGAAATTAATACTGATATCATTCATATCAATTCATATTTTATGTATACAAATTTATTGAATTAATATATTAATCATATATTTAATTAACAAATTTATTATCTTGATTATCCTTCCATTGAGTCCTATGATTCCCACAATTTATTAATTTATTTGATATAAATTAATTAACTTTAATATAATTATTGTTTACTATACAACATGCACTAGTGGATCCATGGTGAGTATGATTATGTGTTTGAATGATTTTTTTTTGTATTTTTACAAATAGATTATGTGTATTGTCACTCGATTTGATGTGTGACTAGAATTTATATGGTTGTTTTAAATAATTGGGTATATATACATCATGTATGACTACACAATTTGTCAAAATATTTCACAGAATTTTCATATACAAAACAAACTTCCTAGTCTACACGACATGTCTGAAAACACAAAAAGCATTAAATATACCTTACATGTTCCAATTATGATTTCTGTGAAGTATAAAGTGCATAAAAGTACCTTACACATCATATAATTTCATAATGAAATGAAAATTAATAAATAAAAAATCTAGTTTGATACAACATGTAAAAAACACTCAGTGTGTACATGGGGTATAATAAAACCATCAAATAGATTGTATATATAGTTATATGTAGTATAATTTATTTTATTCATAATTTAATATTTTATTTATTTTTTTGAATCACAAGACATTTTTATCTTGACACATTCATTGGATGAGTTATCACATGATGAATGACATGTACAACACACTAGACACTATGTAATTTGTTTCTACCTACACGAACAACACACTAAGGGAATTGACATAAAAATTGCATGGATTATCATTTTTCATTCCCTGTGTACCAATAATAACACATTATCTGTCTTTCATGATGTTATGTTTCCCTACCGAAGTCAAATAAAATGAATGTCATGTTTTCATGACTTATACATTGAACATAAAAAAAATTAAATTTCTACATAGGGACAAACCATATATGTTTAAATCGTGTTTACATTTCCTACATTCCATTTATCTAATTCTATCTATATTCCAAGAGGTCGTAAGAACATATAATTTAATTAAACACATGGTGTACCGACACCCACCTATCATTCTCTAATAATCACGCCCTCTTCTTGTCTTATTTGAAGATGGTTAATAGTATATTTTATGTTTCACATTATGTATCAATGACATGTAGAGAGCATTATCATCACCAGTAGATAAGATTCATGATAATTCAATATTTTTTCATGTCCAATTATTGGTATTCTATAAAAAAAATTAAATAACAAAACTTTTGTATTTATAAATGAAAAGCATGATTTTAATTTTCACTAAGAATACCAGAAAATTGATCAATTTATAATAAAAAACTATAAAGATACCACTCTAATTCCCCTTGTAGGTTTTGGTGAATAGTGGAAGCAATTAAACCAATAAAAATTAATTTTATTAATTGATTTCAATGAATAAATCTTAAAAATGTGAAAAAAATAAATCTAAAATCTCATTTGAGATGAGCCCTTCACATTTTATTTGTATTTAATTTATATCAAGAATTATCTGGGTTTAATAATTATTCTCTAATTGATGGTCAATGTGGTAGCCTCTATCATATCGTAATTTATGTTAAAAAAATCCATAATATGACTCACATAGAAGTATCCAAATGTTCTCTATCAATCATAGAACATCACCATTGGTACTCCAATTGATTGAATGGATGACATAGTTGTATTTCATCATTTTTATTGATTAACTCAAGAATAATTTTATTTTTGAAATAATTTTTCCTAGTTACCTCATTCATGATATAGACGAAGAGGATGTATCTCGTTTTTTCAAAAATCCATGAGATATTCCCATAGTCTTTAGAAAATTTTCGTGAGAGTAAAAATATCACTTAATAATTCAAAAAACCTTATAAAATATAATTCATGAAGTATATACTTATGGATGATCAATGACTAATTTATCATATTCACATTATCTCATAGTTTATTCTATGTAAACCCCATGTCAATTAATGATATTATTGTTATTTTTATATTCCATGAGATACAAAAACTCATTGTTATTTAATTACCATCACTTATAATAATAAAGAAAAATTTATTTGAATGATATTAAATATAAAATATAATTCCCATAATGCACATAACTAATATTATCAATCAAGATTCATATTTATCGAACCATAAATAAAACATTTACTCTAAATAAAAATAATAATAATATTCCATCAAAAATTAAATAAAGATATACTATAATTATTTTTGTACAAGTAATTATTTATTAACATTAATCTCACATACGTATTTTAAAACAAAAATAAATAATGATTAATATTATTATATAAACTTATTCTAAATATTTATTATCTTCTAAACTAAGAAAAATATATTTTTTTAATTCATATTAACTAAAAGTAGATTTTATGAACAAACATAGTGTGTGACCTTTCAATACACATTATTAGTGGAATTAATAAAGCTCACCTAATATCAATGATTACATTCTAGAAAAAACATTGTGACACTTATAGAGAAAGAAGATAATTCTATATTGATAATAAAAACTTACGAAGGATCACCATGTAGTATAATAAAATTTTCATCATATTTCATCATAAAGATTGAATACTCAGGCCATCCAAATAGATGCCTAATATATCATTCATTGACCCTATGAATTAAACTAATAATCCATACTCCATTGAAATTTTATTAATTAGAATGTTTCATATTAATCAGGAGGTCTACTATATCTTCTTCTATTAACTCTAAATGAAAAATCCACTTATTAACATATTCAATAAATGTTATATCACATAAGTTTCCCTTATTATATCTTAAATCTATAATTTCATATGTTTAAATTGTTTACATTAATGCAATATATTACATGATTCTTGATATTTAGTTTTAATATTATTAAATATAAGGGGAAAAACATATTTTTAGATAGAAATGATGATTGAATTAAACAATATATGTAATTTATAATCACTTCTCTATCATCATGACTTCCTATCCTAAATATGAACATGTTAAGAACATAATGAGATAAATCCTCATACAATTGTCAGAATCCAACTTAATATAGTCAAAACATGATCTATGTACTTTCTAATTTCATTTATGTTGGAAGATAATTTATTTAAATAATAGAATATAGGGGTTAAAAGTCCCTTATAACATTGAATAAAATTATTAAATTTGAATTATTTCATGTTTGAAACAATTGTTTAATATACTGTTCATAATATAATTCTAATGAAAAACATATTAACATAGTATTTTAAGAGTATTTCGGAAAACAAAGATCCTACTCCATGAAACAATCCTCTTTACATGGAAAGAAGTTCATCACCCAATATGAAATCATAATTTAAAAAAATGATATAATTTTTATAGTAACTATAATTTATAAAACCTTGATGTGGAATCGATACGTATATTTCTATAGGAGTCCCAATCTAAAATTGCGGGACATTTTCTTAAGATTCATAACCCAAAAAACATTTTTTTGTTAGTACAATTACTACTATTTGGCTAACTAATTATTAAAAAACCGATTAAACAACTCTAAAAAATAAGAATAGTTCTTTTAATAATGATAGTACAGAAAACAATGAAGAACACCATATGGAATAAAATATGAAAGTTGATGTAGCACATGGAACATTGATCACCCTAGAAAAAACTAATGTAATGTTTTATGTTTTATAATGAATAAACCAATGAAATAGTCATTATAGAAGATATCAACAATATTTTATAATTGTTCACTTTATATTTTTCACTTTATCAGTTCATAATTATTTATTGGAAGATCCATAATGGTCATCTATATCCCTCTTTCTTCTCTGGATTCATTAGAGTTTTTTAAAACCCATCATCTTCATTAAATGGTTAGAAATATTTTAAATATTTATATAATTAAATTACTAACTTATTTCATAATTCACCAATTCATGTATGGGGCTTATTAAAACACATTCAAACATATTTTTCACTACATTTCTGAAGTTTAAAAATTTATAAAAAAATAAAAAAATTCCTCAAGGAATTTCAATTAGACATTATATTTTTATAATATTTTATTGTGTACAATAATTCATCTATAAGATATACCTGGGCTATGTAGAAATTTGGATATATCGCATAATGGTTCAAGAGGCTCACATTTTACTTTGGATACTTAAATTAAATGGTTACATGGTTCTACCGAATATTATTATTTATCATATTTACCTATATGATATTTATACGTAAAATGTTCGATCACATATATTTTTTCTATATAGATTTGGAAACATGAAGGAATATTTTACTACTATCAAGGTTTGACTACGACTACTTTTTGAGGTCATTCTTCAACTAATGTTGGAAACATTTCCACTCAAATTTATAATGAGCTGTTGTAACTATTTTGGTAATGCTACTTTTACTCTTAACCCATAAAAAAAGATATACAATTAAAAAATGATATTAATTTTAGATTAAGATGTTATGATTAGTGTTAAAAACAGAGCTACCAACAAGGATAGAATTTCTTCCACAACTATGCATGATTATATAATATAGTAATATGATATCATGGGAATATTATATCTTATGTTGTAGTAAAATGTACTTTTCATATGCTATGAAATGGAAATGTGTACACTATGTAATTGTAATCTTGAACATACATTTATCATGTATGGATAACCTTAAAATAAAATCAGTTTTGTATGGGTAACAAGAATTTTTAACATCATGAATAATGTCAAGGCATCTTCTTCATAAGGGTAAATTGAAAACCAGGTAAGGGTAAACTATTTATCAAAATGTTTTATAATAGTACAATTATGATTATGTAAAGGTGGATAGAATTTTATATGAAATATGTCTCGATGACATGAAATTAAAACATGTAACAAAAGGGAAATTAATATATAATGAAATTTAATTTTTCACATCCTTTAATAAAGAATAAAAATAATTAAAACTGTATGAAATGATAAATAAAAATAATTACAAAAAATATAATTAAATAAAAATAGTAATATATAAAAAATAATTATAAAAAACTATTTCCAAAAAATAGATGCATTTATATTACTCAAACTACTAAGAAATATAAAAAAAATATATATATACTCGCAAATCAAAAAATCGCTCTCCCCAACACTAACAATCTTAGCCTTTTTCAAAATTACAAAATGAAATAATATATATCAAAATTTATCCACCAATTTTAAATGTATCAAATATTTTAAAAGGAAAGTATTCAATTGAGAAATTAAATAAACCCGTTAGTAAAAAATGAAATAAAAATTTAGTTTAAACCCTTATTATATTTATTAAACGTTAAAATTATGTTTTTTCAATTATAGAAAATTCCAATGGATTATTAAATATATCAAGAAGATTTTCTTAGTTGGAAAAAACATTAAACTGACATTTCATTTATAATCATGATCCCTCAAAAATTTAAATCTAGCATCTTTATGTATATTTCAATATTGTTGCTAATGTTGGTTAGAAATAGAAATAACATAATAATTATGACTAAATATTGGAATTCTACAAAAAAATGACTATTCAAATCATATAAATTATGTTTAATCCATATAAATTGATAAAAAAACCCAAGGATTAAATATACTCCTCTATATTTTCAGATAATGGTAATGGTTTTTTCTCAATAACTCCATAAAATTAATATATTACAAAGAAAATTACACGTACATGTTGTGTTTTCTGATTAATGATAATATCTAAAAATCCATGGTAGGCTATTGTAATATATAAAAATAAATATATTTTTAATAAAATAATATATAAATAATAGTTCATTTAATATTTCTAATGAACACTTAATAGATTAAAGATGAATTTCCTAAGTATTTTACTGAAATCTAGCACAAAACAAACTAAGGAAACTATATTAGGTCATGATGCAGTAAAATAGTATAAGGAAATTATCATACCTTAATATAATTTAACATCAACAACCATTATAGATTCACCCAAATCCATATTGGAATTTGTACCCATTAATTTTTTAATATACTTTAATAGATAGAGGATTAAATACTAGGTATGTTCTTTATCATACTTTTATTGATTTATGAATTTTTTTCCATTATTAGGATATTTTTAAAAGTATGAAAAAATTAAAATTCTCTTATTAGGATCATATATAACACATTTTTCAATAGTTTATAAAAACACAACAATGTAAATAATTTTTTGAACAAAATATAATGGAACCAAATTATATTTATACTATCAAAATATAATTTGAAACTCTATTTATAAACGTAGTTAGATAAATCGTTAATTTTATAAATTCATTTTTAAAAAACAATTAGTCTCTCATACCATGATATAAGAGATTTATTAAGATAAATTTATATCGCTATTAAGTTAAGAAACAAGATTTGGAATGTTTTCATTTCCAAATTTAGGGTTTTTTTTATAAAATACTTCTTTGGATATTTTCCCATTTTAAAATTTCCAATTTTCATCAATATGAAAACATTATTATTCTAAACACAATTAAATTCCTATAAAGTTATAAAATACTATGTCTAGTAAATAGGATCCAAAATATATTCAATTTCATTTTCCACTTCTTAAGAATAACCCTAATCTTCTAGTATTGATTTTTAACTATGTTTCCCACATCATCGATTTTATTAATAAAAATCAACTCAGTTCCCACCATTTAATTATATTTTACTAATTCATCTAAATTACACACTCTATTTACTTTATATTTATTTTATTAATAATCAAAATAAAATAATCTAGTATGAATATTTTGAATAACTTTCAATTTTAATAGGTAAAAATTTAGCTACAAATTAGGAATTAGCACATTAATTAAATATAAATTTCCATATTTGTATTCCAGATTCAAAATTTCCAAATATAATTTCAATGGGATTGTATTTTATGGGTTTAAGCTCTATATTATCTATTTGAGAAGATATTTTATCCCCTTAAACTAAGGTATTATAATTATCCTAGACATTCCATTATCAAATTTCAATTACCAAAATTCTTTATAATGATTAATTAAATATGAACTCTCCTTGATATTTTTCATTTTTTCAAATTTAAAATTCACTAGATCATCCAAAATTATAGTTATATTATTCAATTCTATATATCTCTTACTTGTATTTGAATAACCTAAAAAAATTCTTTCCTGAAAATTACATTCATTAATTTATAAATTATATTCGGTATTTAGAATACAAAATTATGACCAAAAATAATAAAATATCATTTTTTTATGGTTAAACCCATTAAAAAATTCATAAAGGATTTTATTTTAAAATAATCTAGTAAAAACTCATCTTCAAACATGAAATACTATATTAATAACTTCTTCCCATAAATATTTATCCCCATTAAACTCAGTAATCATCGATCATGATATTTCATGAATTGACGTGTTTATTCTTTCAAACACAAATTTTTTTTATGGTGATCGGTGGGATGAAAAATAATTCTTATTTCTACGGTAATAAAAATATTGATCAAATTCTAAATGCTCAAATTTCCAACCAAAATCACTTTTAAAATTGACATTGAATTTTTTATTGAATATTTGAATAATTTTTCATAAGTTAAAAAATGTGGTTAGAGTTTTAGTTTTGTGTGATAATAAATCAATATTGATTAATATACTAAAATCATTAATAATTATAAATATATACTACATTCCATCTAAACTAGTAGGTTTTATCGGTCCAAATATGTCAATGTGTTTCCATTAAATCTATATATAATTTCTTACACCATATTTATATTCAAATATTAATTTATTTGGAATTACCTTTAAAAATGAATCACAAAAATAATACTTACTTTTCTTTTACATTGGAAATATTAGAAGCTTTTCATGATTTGAAAAAAAAATCAATAGTATGACGTTTTCATGCTACGGATTCTATGCCACAAAAAACTATATTTATCTTTATTATTCAATGACATAAAATTCATCATTATTAGATAAGAATGATGAATAGTAAAAACGTTATATTTTCTATTTTTAGACAAGAAAAAAGACTTATTTAATAAAACTGTATATTTACCATTTAATAATATTTTATTTTGACTACCATAAAATAACTATAACTTACTTTTTAAATTATTTTTTAAACAATCTGTAAATATTAATTTTGAAATAATTATTATTTTAGAGGAACTAACTTCTTTAATTCATTTAATATGTCCTCTAAAATTTTTTCCCGATGTAACAATGACTCAATTACATGAATTAAAATAACTAAAATTATAAATATAACATATCATGTGTCTCAAACAACCATTATATAAATAATATGAATCATTGAATCTTATAAGGTATATTTCATGAAATATATCAATCAGGTAGAATTTTTTATATGTATTCAAACATGGGCCCAATTTGATTATTATTAGAAAATTAAGGAACACATCTAAAATTAAAACATCTATTTGAGGAATGTTTAAAAAAATTATCAATATATTTTTTTAATATTCCCAGATGATTGGGTAAACCTCAATGTTCATTCATTATAATAATTCAATTACATTATACATTTAAATTTTATTTTACTAGAAATATTACCTTTGGATAATTTAATAAATGTGGTCTTATTTGTTGATTTTCCTGAGGGGGATCATGCAGTCACCTTGTTGTGGTGGTTAATTAGTGGTTACTAATATGTACTAATTATATTCAACATTAACATATTTCTTAATTTAGGATGATCAAATTTTTTTATTTTTAAGGATTCATGGAACTTCTTAAATTATACCTCACTATTATAACCATATTTTATGTAGATGATATATAGGAAATAGCAAACATTCATTTTTACAAGGTTCATCATTAGTGTGAAAAGATACATCCTTTCCCTGACCACTACATTCAATCCTTGTATTTTCTAACTCATAAAATTTCCATCAATTAGAAGTGATGGGTATTTATACATCATCCCATAGTTGATATATCACCCGAAAGGACCTTCTTATCTCATGATAATAGTGAATTTACTTACTCAGGGCTATTACAATTGTTTTGTTAAAAAAAACAAATCCCAATAAAGTATAAAAATATTTTTAAATAAATATTTGAAAATTATTCCAAAATTATTAGTTTAAAAACTTCATCTGATGAGGCTCTGACATTACCTATTTTTCTTTTTCGGTTGAATCTCACCATCTATCAAGAATTCCATGATCTGGTGTTCATCTAAAATTTTTTCCAAAATATTTTTTACCCGATGTTTCGTTTGAAAGTTTCTAGTATGGTGTCTCTCCTCTATGAAAATGATCCTATTTTCAGACATGGGTTATATCCACCCAAAAAACCTTTATTCCTCATTAATTTCGTGGAATATAAATCTAATTTTCTCTATATAGTATTTCATATCTGAATGATCTATCTAATACTTTGACTGATACCTCTTTTATTCGATTAAATATTCCATTTCATGGGAACTCATACTTCTTTAAATTCTTCATCACATCATTTCACATTCAAATATCAATAATTTTCATGTAATATACTTGTAATACTGAGCCCCATTTATATTGGTGTTCTTATTGAAAAAAAAACATATGAACTAAAATTTATTTCCCCACTCATATTAACTTCATTAGGTACCTCCAAATTCTTATTCTGTCTTCTAGAATCTTCTTTATGATTAAATAGTTCTTTAACATCTGTAATCATATATGGATATCCTTAACCTCATCATTATGTTTCTTCCCGAGACATAATTATTATATATTGATAAAAACATTGAAATACTATCATTTCATCATCACGTTAAGAAGATTTACAATATTATTTTTACTTTATATTTCACTCTATTTGGAATATGGTTTTCCTATGACTTCTTTAAGAATTTTTTTGAGGATCTTCTTAATTTATAGGACATATGATATTTTTCCTAATGACTTACCTCTCTATGAAATTATTAAATCACATATTTTAAAATAGATACTCTTTCTAAAACATTATAAATGTTTTATTGATGAACTTTAATGCATTATTATGTTCAATATTTAGTTTTGATGAAAGCATCCATCTGATAAATGTATATTTAATCACATTGTCTCAACTCACTAAAACATTCATAAATTGGTCCACAAATCTTGTCCAGGTTCATCTTTTCAGAAAAACCAATTCAATAATATTTCATTCAACTACCTCTTATTCTTATTTTGGTAGTATCATTCAACAATTCACTTCTTACTTTATAGTATAACTCCATTTGGAAACTCCTTTCAAAAAACCCCTCTCTTGATTTGTTTTTCCATGACCAATTTTTTTTTAAATTGACAAACCAATGGAACTTATCTATATTTTAGTGTTAATTTAAATTATTATTATTTGATAACCTTTTTATTTTTCAAGATAAATAAAAAGATATATGAAAAAATCACATCAATATTGTAATGTTAAAGGTATTTATAATGATTTATATTAAACTCATAAATATACATATAGAGGAATGAGTGACTAATGAATTATTTTTATAATCCCACCATTTAGTTGAAAAACATCACATCTCTATGTTTCTCCATCTAGTTGGCTCGTCCGAAACATCCGAAAACACCTCAAAACTAACTTCTTAGAATTTTTTGGATATATGTTCATTCGATGGATCTTTTCATGATGGAATCTATCCATTGGCCTTCTATTAGTAATGATATTTATAACATCCCAATATTATAATTGATAAAATATAAAGCATAAATCTATTCCAAATGATTTTTATGAAAGTTGTTTGCCTGGAAACTCAATCCGCTGCCTGAGACTCTTACACTAGAGTATTTGAAGATGGTCGACTAAATTGTTTTATCTTATAATGAATTATGTTAAATGCATATTATAATTATGTAACATCTATTTATATATCATCCCTATATTTATATTATATTAAAATTTTGATTTCTCCTCCATTGTGTATCCAATGAAAAAACTTGAATTATGTATACTCATTTTTGTCAGGACATCCCCTATTAATCTTCACAAACATTGTACGAAACACAATAGTGTTAATTTCATAAAAAAATCCATCTTATTTGGTATGTATATTTTTATACATTCATTTATATATATCTATAAGAACTCACCTGGTATATATATTTTTCTACTCTCTATTAACAAAAATTTTCTCATCCAATCAATTTTTATCGGGAAATAATTTTTTGGTGGTCTACATATATTTATATTAATTTGGAAAACACTTAATGGAAAAAATAAACCCCCGTTTGTAAAAATTATTGTATCATGATATATTCATGATATTAGGAAAACTATTTATGGAAATATCATCAATTGATTTTATAAGAATGATTCCTCTAGAAATTTGGTATATAATTTTTTTTAAACATGTATAAGGAAATTTTACTTAGCATTTCCAGAAACCCAATCATCCGTTTATCATTACGCTTCACTCTTTTAATCCACTAGAACATAAATATTCATATAAAAATATTATGGATTGTATAAATAAGTATTGTCCTACAATAATTCCATGGGGTCCTTTACCTTCAACATTCACATTTACTTTACAAAAATATTTTGATAACATATAAAATATATATAAACAAACATTCCAAACATTATTCAATATCCCAATTTGGATTTATTTTCAATACTATGTTCAATTTACAGTCAATGAGTCCTTTATCCACCTATTTGATAATTAATTCAATGCCCCTTCTACTAAGCGTGATAAGAGAGAGAGGCCAATTCCCCTATATGATTTTATGATCTTAGTTTTTTAATATTCCATGCCATCCTTTTTGTGGCTGGGGAGGATCGTTCATCACATCCTTTGTTATTTACATACCATCTTCTACATAACTTGTTATAATTTAAGATATTATTGGGAGAAGTAAATAACCCATATTATTATAGTAATAAGACCAATATAAAAAAACTCTATGTCTATTTGAGCCACGATTTCGGTAGAAAATAAGTGATATTAACTCATACATTAGATTTGACCCTAAAATTAACCAAGTGAATACATCTTTTATTAATGTAATTTTAATGAAATTTTATAATATTTTAATTTATCTAAATCCCTACATCAATATAAAAAAACATTTCAAAATGTTCATTCATAAATAAGAGCATGTTTTCTCCCCTATTTCAAGGTAATACAAATAGTTTCACCATAAAAAATATTTTAGATATACATTCCTAAATTAGTTTTTATGGAAGTTTACATATATAAACTGTAACTCAATAATGATATCATAATTCAATATACCTCCTCATATAGAATTTCTTATCTAGTATTGGTACACATTTTTTTTTCTAGAATGAATTTCCACAATATCATATAAATATTTCGAAACACTATCTTAAACTTTATAGATTCTAACTTCCTCGGACCATTATCACCATAAATCCCCTTTCACATTGTAAAATCATTGAAAATATTTAGGGAACAAGGTGGATAGTCATTATCATCAATTGAAATTGAAATTGGACTATTAATGTTTTCCCATCCATGAAGATTTTGTTTCTTTTCATTTATTCGTGCTTTCTCCCTTTTTTTATGGACATTGATCTTGAAAGGCTTCATGGGTTATTTTGGCATTCGTATTCATACATAATTTTTCAGTGGAGTTTTATTGATTATATAAATAATGTAATATAGATTTTTTCTTTCTCTCATACTTCATGATATTGAGCTTATTCTAGATATTTTCTCCCAAAAACCTAATAGGTCTTGAAATTATTTTCAATTTTTTTATGTTGTGGTTTCTATATAACACCACCACTTCTATATGAGGGTTTTCTATATTTATCAACAAAATTATATAGAAATATTAATATCATCATGGAAGTTTTAGGATTATAGACTTCCTACTTATATCATACATATAATTTTTTATATAATATATATTTACTTTCCAAATATGTCATCTGATGACTTTTAACATCTTCATTAGATATATCTTCCACCAGTCCAATCTACTTATCTCATTCTCATACTAATTTCAATACTTTATTAAGACATATTATCATATATTGAACATTTATGGTATATTTAAAACTATACATGAAGTGAAATTTTCTTCCACATAATTTTAATTTCTTATTGGATATGAAGTTTTTCGTGTCATCATTATTGGGGGTAAAATTATTATTTAAATATTTTTTTATACCATGGGGAATAAATATTGTCTACCATTATTTCATTTTCCTTCAATTTTTTTGTCTTTGTATTATAATTATATGTGTTCTGTGTGGTGTATGTAAACTCTTTATTTTATTTCATAAATAAAATTCATCCAAAACTATAAAAATTAATTATATTTATAAATATGATAGATATTATCTATCATTAATTTTTTGTGATGGTTTAGAATACATATCTTACAATCATTTGTTTCTACATTTCTCCAACTTGATATTGAATTAATAAGTTCCTAATACATTAGAAAATTGTGCCAAAAATCAGAAGATATGTGTTCAAACATTCCATAATACAATATTTAACCATTGAACCAATGTTTCTTTCATTGTTTTATGTTTTCACTAGTAGAAAAACTGTTTATTAAGGATTATTTTGAAGAACCATTTCAATTTTTTATTTTAACATAAACGTTCTGAGTGGTAGTGGCTCTCTCAACTATAATCCCCAAAATTCATATATAATTATTACCTTCACTATGAATATAATAGTTACTACTAAAAATTAATCAGAGTATTCAATTAATATATTCGTCATTCTGATAGAACATAAGTATTTAACATTTTTCATGTAATTATATTGAGCCCTTATTGAAGTAATATATTCCATTGAAACATGATTAGATATTATTATCACTATATTATGTCTATATTAATCTTGATTAGATTCTATATTCCTTAATCTCATGGATTTATCAAGTCACATTAAATTTAAATGATTTATTTTATATTTGTGAATCTTAATTTATATTTCACATTCATGTTCAAATTTTTTTACCTATTACTAAAGAAATAAGATATTTTATTTTATTTAATGATGACGTTCTATTAAATTATTTTCATTAACTTTATGTTGAGAAAAATTAACTTCAACAGCTTCATTTTATGTTTCATCTAGTTTGTAGAGATTAACTTTGAATTTTTTTATCATACCTTGTTTTCACAACCTCTATAATAGATATTTTTCTATATAATAGAAATTTACATTATACTATTCTTTTGATTCTTCCTTGGTTTCACTGAGATTGGTGTTCCTACTATTCTCATTTCTTACACCAAAGTTTCTTCATTCATTTTAAATTCCATTAGTAATATATCTTGATCTTCTATTATTTTATATTATTCTTCCAACTGAGAGTTCTAGATGTGATTTTATTATTATAATGAATTGAATCATTCTCAATAGACATTATAAAAAATTGAATTGTCATAGTAAATAATATAGAAATTTTATTCAAAATGTTTTATTCTTTATTGAGAAAGTAGTACTTATTATTTCGTGCCTTTAAAAAATTTAGTGAGAAATGTACATTCTTTGATCTTCTATATTAGTGGATTATATGAATCATTGTGATCCGAATTTAGGTAGGATATTTCCTCCTCCTATTTGATGATATGTGAAAATATATATGTAACAAAATCCTCTTAGAAGTTTATCATGTATGAATTGATTTTAGATTAATTACCTTCAACATTTATTATATAGTCATGCATGAAAACGACTCACTTGGGAGATCAATTTTCATATATTCAAAAGAATTCATATGAAACACCATAAAATTATGTGGTGGTGGACCATTATTCTTTATTATTGTATAATAAAAACCCTATATATGTAAAAATCATTATTCATTAAATTTATCATGGTTTTGGATACAACCTATATGTCTATATAACTAGAAATAAATTATATGTTTTCATATTAGGATGAACTATTGTATCCTCCAAAAAAATATACATAAAAAATACATCTTATATAATATTAAATTACATATTATAGATTCAAATAGAGCGAACCTACCCTCTAATTAAAATTTATGTTCCCTAGGTGAATCATGTAGTCACATAAAGATGGGGGGTGAAATAGTGGTAACAATCTTTTACAGATTATATTCAACATAATAAAACAACTCAGATTCGGTTTATATAACCACTTTTATATGTTAGGATGTATGGATATTTATAAAATATTCCTCAATGTTTTATCATTATGTTATAAAATTTATATAATGGAAACAACACACATAAATTATTACAAGGTTCAGTCTTAATTTGATAACCTTTATCCATTCCATGGAGACTCCCATCAGCAATTGGATTTTTTCCCAAATAATATTTTTTATCAATTTAAATGAATATTACTTATAATAAATAATAAATTTTATTTATAACTAAAAAATCTCTTCTTATATTCTGATAGGAATGATTATACAGACTCCCTAAAGTAATAAATTATTTCTCCTGAAAAACTGATCTAGCACATGATTAATAAATAATATAAAAAACTCAATAAAAAATCACCTAGAAAATTCCATATGATAAATATGTCTTATATACTTCATCTAGTGAGGTTCTTCCTTTTATTGGTATGATCTATCTATTTTCCTCACCTACATCCAAGAGTCCTCTATTTGGTACACAACTAGAAATAGTTCCTTAATCATTATTACATCGATATGCATGAGGTAATTATCTTTCTACTGTGACACCTCTCTGAAATTGTTTCTATTTTATGATCTTAGTGATATCGAATATGTAAAAAAAATATGCCCCCCAACATACTCATAATACCTATCTGACATGCTCAATATAGAATCACATTTCTGAAGGATACATCTCACACTCTAAATGTTTCTGTTTTCATACACTAAAAATTTCATTTGATAGAATCTAACATTAATATAATGTATTCAACACTTCACTTCACTCACATTTATGAATAGTGTTTGTGTACTATTCTCGAGTTGTTTCACCCCTGCTTATAGGAATGCTTTCTAGAAAAACATGGGAACTCAAATTTTTTTCCCACCATCACTACTACACTAGAATATTGTTAATTCATAGAGATTTTACATTAAATTTCATTATGAAATCATGATTTATTTAACATATAAACCATTCTATATACCTCATTGACCTCAAATTTATGGAAAATATCCAAATATCCTTATCATGTCTTCAGAAATAGCATTGAAATATCATCATTCCATTGTTAGATGTTAGAGAATTAAAATTTTATTATCGAGTTATTCAACACTTTACCCAACATGTTCTTTTTTGATGATATCTCTATGAATTATCTATATGTATCAAATTATATTCCTTATGCATATGATATATATCAATATAATGACTCAATATTGTATAATATAATTCAACTGATTCTATTCATACAATTTCACTTCCTATAAAATTATAAATGTTTGATCAATTAACTTTTATGAATTCTTCAACCTATCCTTCATATAAAGTGAAATAATCAATCTGATCATCATCCCAAATATGACTATATCAATAATGATTTAGTTCAAAAAAATCAGCCTTGTTTATAATCTCAATATCACATTTCTGATAACATTACATTTTTCTATCTATTTTTCCCTTATGATGTTATCTCCATCGATTCAATTTCTACTATATAGTATAATCATTAGGGTTTGTCCTGCGTTAAACACATATATTTTGTTCTTTTTCTTTAAAATGTGGGAATTTTTTAATTTTACAACTGATGGAAATTTAATCTATCTTGTTTATTATTTATCTTATTCTAGTTAGAGTTCCATTATATTTATGAAATGAATTAAAAATTAAATTGAAAAAATAAGATCAAAATTGATATGTTAATTGGAACTATAAATATTTACATATATGATTGAAATATACATCTCATGGAATTTCATTACCATGTATTTATTTAAGTATACATATGTTCATTGAAAAAACAACACTTACCCACTTTAAATTTTATATGTGACAATATTCTATCATCATGCCTTAGTTCATAACATACTACTCAAAATTGTTCATCTAAGGAATGTTTTATTCATTGATATTCATCCAATGGAGCTTTGACTAATGACATTGATTGATTGACCTTCCTTAAACAATGAACATAAAATCAAATCATATCATCATCAATATTCATACAATTAAGGAAATAAATATTTAAAAATGATATTCTTACAAACTATATATTTGGAAACTCTATCAGATATATCTATCCATTCCAATAAAGCTATTGTAGAATGTTGAATATAGAATTTTACATTATATAGACTTCAATTTCTAGACACATTTCTTTTATTAAAAATTATTTGGATTTTTACATTTTATTTATATCATCTAAAACATTTAATTTTTTCCATTTTAGATTGCATAAAAACCCATTAGATTATACCTTATAGTATTTCATTAAACCCCTCCCCTTTTTTACTTCACACACTTTTTATAGACATAGTAGTGAAAATTTCATATCAAAATCCATATTCCTTCATTTTCATGTTTTTCTAAATTTGTTGATCTTTGTATGTTATAGGGCGTCTAGTAACAGTGTATTACTACTAACTCTTTTTACAAACTAAATATTTTTGTAACTTTATTTCTACAAATTAATATATAGTGTACTATATTTGTTGGTGTGAACCAAGAAAACTTTATCTCATAACATGTCTTTTCTCTATCCTGTATAAAAATCCTTGTATCATGAGATTTTCATGATATTAGGAACATTTTATAAAATACTAGTACATCGCCCGTGCATACGCACGACATCATAAATGAAATATGAACTACAAAATGCATTAGAAATATGAGATGTCGTAAATGAAAATGAATAAACAAAATATAGAATATATATATATATTCATAGAAACAAAGTATGACAATCTAATTTCTAGATACTTGAAATAGGTAAAAACTGAAACAGAATCATGGTAAGATAACACGACATTGGAAACAGACATTAGTTTTCATTTTTATTTCACATTGAAAATAGAACTGTGGAATGTTATTTAACCATAATAAGATAACATAAATACAATTTCAGTAGCAGATACATGTTTGAAAACATTAATTGGAACCATGATCTTCAACAATAGAGGGTGTGCAGATCATATTACAATTCATGTCATTATAATGTGCAGTCAATAGCCTCCATGTACTACCATGTATCATTGAGGTAGAGTAGCAGTTTGTCATGTTTGTTGACAGTTATATTGATCCCTCCAATATATAATCAGACATGAATGTGAGTAAATGAGATTTTTTACTATGAAAAAATAACTGGTTAATCTAGTGAAGTGAAAAAAACATGTCTTCAACTCTTGTGCAACCACATCATCAAAAAAA
Organism: Viscum album; assembly: GCA_963277665.1. NCBI lineage: Eukaryota > Viridiplantae > Streptophyta > Magnoliopsida > Santalales > Viscaceae > Viscum > Viscum album. The sequence goes on from OY728152.1 coordinate 1,492,463,757, forward strand.
TTGAAATTAAATGTCTCTTTAGAAGGTTCACATAAAATAGTATCAGAAAAAACATGTGTCAATAAATATTTGTTGATACAATCAATGTCTAACTACTACATATAAAATTATATGTATATTTCATGCTAATGTTATTGATATTTTGTCCCTGCGAAAAACAACACAATAGAAGAAAAACCTCCCGGGGTGAAACCCAAGATAATCTACAACCATCCCCTACTAATTGAATGAAAATATTCAGTTTATTGATATGAAATAAAAAGTCAATTTATAGAAACTGCATATATTTTCAAATATTTCATCCGTAAATGATAAACAAAAAATAATGAACATGATCAATGTCATGAAACCGCATGTATATTCACAAGATGTAAATGAATAGATATTGAATACAAATTTCTGTTATCATGCATGATACATAATTAAAAGAGGGAAGAAATATTTTATGTTGTAAGGATGATCAGTCTACTAATTAACTATAATATTATCTATTTTCAATTCAACATCAATACTATTATAAAATTTGATTTTCATATGTAATTTTCATATATACTGTTAAGGAAATTCCATTATCACATATTAAATATCAATATTATTATCAAGGAATCTAGACTTCCATGCATAACCAATCCAGTTTTTTATATTCATTACACTGCTATATAGGTTTTTAAGGCATTCAATATCTTTTTCATATTCAACATTACATTTGTAACTGTATATTACATTTTTGGGACATGTTAGTTCTACTTTTTATACGATAATATGACATTTCTTATTGATTGAATTTTATTTATTAGTTTCAATAAAATCAGATAAAACAACACAAAGCATCCAAAAGACATCCCTAAAAAAAAGTTAAACAAAAAGAAAAATAGGAAATGCATCAACTTTCTAAGACATGGTGCCTTACCCTCAGATCTACATCATGCGCTCCTCCTATTCTCCGGTCATTTCTGCTGAGAAAGCCTATCATGACCAACCTGCAGTGTTTTGGAAGTTTCCATGACCTTCATAAAAACAACATTCAACACAGCTTGCAAAGAGGGCCTATGAATCTAAAAAGGTAAGGTAATTTATTACCTTCCAGATATAAGAAATAACAGCCGCCAGTAATGTGACCAGAAATTCTTGGATTTGATCACTCTATACAAAATTGATGATGGATGACACGAATCCAACAAAACTGTCCGTGTTCATATTAACTCCAAATTTAGCCTGAATATGTTTCCAGAACCTTCATTAAAATCAACAGGAGATGAATTTGTTTAAAATTGATTCATCATATTTCGAAAAAGGTAGCAAGCATGAGGAATATGAAATCTAGTTTTCTATAGGAGGCTATATATAGGTAGCCTGCACCTATAGGTTCTTCATAGCAGCAGAAAATGGAACGGAGAGATAAAGGGAATTTTGAATATCTAAAACCATAAGTGAATAGTAGTGTTTCCATCACATGGATACCTATAATAATCCCTATAATTGAAAATTACAATGGAGATGGGATTCCATATTAGAGTATCAATATCAACATAGAGGTATCTGTAAAATTCTAACCTGGTTTGAGTGGATAAAAAACCATGCAGATCAGTATAATGGTGAGCATCAGCAATGGAGAGACATTTCATTAGAGGATTCAGATCTATTATTTATTGGAATTACATTAGATTATGAGGTATATATACTAGTTGTGTTATCTTAATCACTTGAAAATGGGTAAGATACTGATACAGCAGGTGGATCTTTATCAGTGAATAAAAAACTGAAGTTGAAAGATGCACATGATTTAATCTATTGTGAGAATATTTTGAAAAGGGAATTTGGTAGATTCTTTGATTCAAATTTACACACTAAATGAATAGGTGGATTTATATAGTAGGATAATCATAAAGGATAATAGAAATATATAATAATGGGTTGAAACATTGAAAATCAACCTGATCATACATGATAATGTTGTGGGAAGAAAAGAATCATCAAGGATTGTGGGGATAAATTATATACACCATTAATCAATTCAGTAAAGACAACAGGTAAGGGAACTGGCATTATCTTTTTATTGACCATGGATTGTATCATAGAGCCTTATATTTTATTATCAAGAGCATCTCCTCATTTTACATCAGATTAAGGAATTTAAATATAATTATGTTTCTAGAAATTTTATATGGGTATATCTTGATGATGATAAACCTCTTATGATTGTAGGTAACAATGATATTAAATCAATACCAAAAGTGGGAGTTCTCTCATTATAAGGAATATTAGATATATTCCAAGGCTTAAAATGGAATTTGGACTGTATAAGAAATAATCCAATCCCTTATAACCTATGAAGATGGAGGATGTTTGGATTGTAAATTAAGTTTAGACCACATAATCTTTTTTAAAAGAGATGAAAGAGAAGGAGAAGAGGGCAGCAGACATTAAATGGTGAAATTTTCAAAATAGACTCCTCAATATGAATAAATTTCAAGTGGAAAGACGACATACTACGAAATATAGACCAATAGTTACGAAATCTAGAACTCAAAAACATCATGCAGTTTAAACCAAATAATGACCCAATTTACTAGGCCAATGTTCAACTAAATCCCCTTCACATATTTAAGAAACTGATGTAGTGAACATATAAAAATATAGGTTTAATATTTCATATTTATAGTAATATGAAGGATGAATATTTAATTATATTCTGAAAAAGGTGAATTTTAGATATAAATTTCAAAGTCAATTGGTACATTACTCGTAATTTGAAAAACAAATTAGTTTTTGGAAAAAAATACATGTATTTCCCTTTTTTGAAATATAAATTATTGTGAATGTATTAGAAAAGTAAATAAATAAATGTAAATAACATAAATATAAGAGGTTTTCATGGATTTATTGATGTTAAATAATTTAAAAAAATATAATAAAATAATTATGAATTTGACTAAAAACTATATCATTGGGATATGAGGAAGTATGCAAGTAACTAATTGATATTTGGTGGAACAATTTATGGTATGTGCCTAAATGTTTTTCCCATTCTATTAGGCTGGTTAATAGAATGTCTTCCACTTATGTAATTTTTATTTAGATGATTACTTAAAAAATAATGTTTTCATGCAATAGTTAATTTGACTAAACAACAAAAAGAAAAACATATTTTCATTAACATAAACATTTAAAATATATTTATCATCATTAATCTATAAAATACAAATATGAAGACCTAGTATCTACATTTCAAATCAAATTATAAAATAATCAAAATGGCCAATTCCATTGATCTAAATTTATGATTCAGGGTGGAAAAAGCATTATAAAGTATGAGTCATTGATGGTTTATAGAAGTCATACCCAACCCTGAAATGTGCCCATTTTATTTCTAATTTAAGTTGAAATAAGGTTCTATATGATTTTCGAAAAATATATAAACAATTAAAAAAGTTAAATTTATCTTGAATATGATATGATAATAAAATATAAGGGGGTTTATATTGATAGATATGTTTAATTTAAACTTGATGATTTTTCCTTTTTACTGATAGTCACATCATTTTCCATCAATGTTAATTAGAATAAACATGGTTAGAGAAGTAAAAAAATAAGCATTTCAGTTGAGAAGTAATGTAAACAATTCTCAAAGATTGAGAAACTAAAAAAAGCTCAATGGTATTTTTCTTAGTGGTATTTTAGATCAAAAAATCATGTAACAAAGAACCATGCTAATATGATACAACAAAAAATTACTTAGTGGTACTTGTCCTCCAAAATTAAATATATTTCTCTTAATTTACCTCTAATGTGTGAATAATAGAGAATAATGTAAATTAATTTAATGGTAATAGAAGGAAAACAATGTATAATGTTTGTAACAATTGAGAGAGAATTCTTTTCACGGGATTTTACTATTAATGTATTTGAAGAATTTTCTAAAATAAATGTAAAAAATGAAAGACATAGATTTTTGGGTGATGAGAAAAGTGTTAACCAATATAATACTGATTTTATACCAATATTTTTCCATGTAAGGAGGATGGATCTAGTGGTGACAGGTTTGTGGAGAATTCCTAGCCTATAGTATATATATAAAAGATACGAAGTTGTGTGAAAAAATATGAAAAATTATGAATCTATTTAAAAAAACAATATGTATAAAAAAATAAGTTTTCAATATAGAATTAAAATAGAAAAGAAATAAAATATTTCATACCTTTGGGTATGAATATGAAATTGTATTAGTACTTGAAACAAATTGTCCATAGGTTTCATCAGAAGAAACAACTTGTAACATAATGAAATTTGAAGTTAGGTCCCAGAAATAATTGTACATGTTATTTGATTTCTACAAATTATAACTACACATATGGAACTAAAACATTTGAATTAATGAAATATCTATTGAGAAGTTATCCCTATGTTGAAAAAGTTTATTTAAATCCAATAATCATGAGAGAATGAGTTGGGAGGAAAAACCACATGAGTCAATATAAGAGAAACTATACTTGTTGCAAGACCACTTATAGCAATCTATCTTCCAATGCCCCAAAACCCCCTATGTGTACCACCTGCGGTGAGTCTAAAACTGCTAAATCCTGACATGGCACTAGGAATGAAAATAAACTTATTGATGTATCTAGACCCAATGATGATCAAGATCTTACCCTTCTCATCCATTTCTATGGATATCTCACAAAACCAAAAAACAAAATGGATGTTTGGGGCTTAGAAATCTATGGAAAGGTACTACATCGAAAAAAGGGAATGTAAGGAGAATAAAAGGAACAGTACCTTTATATGCTTTGCAATTTTTTCACCCTCCAACAACATCTTCAAGTTCAGCTAGATTTCCTAAATCAGAAGAGTGTTGAAGTTATTGTTGCTTTAGCTACTGGATCTCACGAATGTACTTCTTTTCTTCCACAAAATAATAAGTTACATATTCTATCAAGTGTTCTAACATTCTCATCTACTCGCACATCATTAATTAGAGAATTCATATCTTGATAGAAATAGATATGCAAGTGACATGATACAAAACTCTAATTCAATGAAAAAGCACAAGTGACTGCTTTTTTACCAATATCACCAGCAGTAATTGCATTACCCTCTCTATCGATCATGGACTGTGTAGAACTCGATAATTCACAATCATATTGTATAGCTCAATTCCTGACATGGAACTGGCAAAGAAAATAAACGTGTTGATGTATCTTTACCCAATGATGATCAAGATCATACCCTTCTCTGCAATTTCTAAGGCTGTCTCACTAAACCAAAAACAAAATTGATGTGTGGGGCTTAGAAATTCTATGGAAAGGTACTGAATCGCAAAAAGGGAATTTAAGGAGAAGAAAATCAAGAGTACCTTTAGATGCTTTCCAATTTTATCACCATCCAACAGCCTCCTCAAGTTCATCTAGATTTCCCAAATCAGAAGAGAGTTAAAGTTGTTGTTGCTTTAGCTACTAGATCTCATGAATGTACTAATTTTCTTCCGTGAAAGAATAACTTACACATTATATCATGTGTTCCAATATTCTCATATACTCTCACATCATTAATTGGAGAATTAATAACTTGATAGAAAGAGATATGCAAGTTAAATGAGACAAAACTCTAATTCAATAAAAAACACCAGTGGCTGATTTTTAACCAATATCACCAAAAAACTGCATTACCCTCTCCATCGATTAGGGACTATGTAGAACTCTCAATTTCATAATCATATTTTACAGCTCACCTAAAACTGTGTACTACTAGGAGAAATTTGTCCAATGTAGTGGAAGATAACCATCAGAATTGTTGAAGACAACATGCTTCAGTCTTATCTGCAACACCCAACAATCTAAAAATGTTTAAGAAGATGAAACCAAAACAATTCACAATTAACAAGTTATATCAATAACATTCTCAAAAAATGAACAATAACATGTCATCATAGGACCCGTAAATAAAATATTCTAGGGACACAATTGCAATAATAAATTACTAGTCATGAATGCCCTTCGTGAAACGAAAATTCACTCCTTGAAAAGGCCTTGAACAATATACACTTTATCTACATGCTAAAACTTTTCTTTACAGTGAATAATAGTTTCAATTACATAACTGTCCAAATAAATGGTATGAAAATGCAATGCATGGTCAAAATAATACATTATTTACCCTCGAAACTAGCTGCACCATCAATGCTGCCATCACCAAATTCATGAATACCAATTCCATCACCCTAGAGCACAACCTCACTGTAGTAAATATACATAATTTAAATAATATCAATTAAATGATTCATAGAAAATATATATATGAAATAGTAAGAATTCAAAAGATCAACCTAAACAGGTAAATGAATAAAAAATTTGACACCCATGGAAGCCTAATGAAGGTGGAAGACTTCCTTGATAGATATTTATAGAAAAATAATAGCATCAAATATTACCATTGTAGATTTTATAGCATGGTAATGTAAATAGGATCATAACTAGAAAATATTCTTTTCTTTTTGCATACATAAAATTCATCCCAACACTAGACACTTCACCTTGAGAATTTTACTCACATTCTGATGCCACTACAAGCTTGGTACAATGGACTTCAAAATTTTTTGGTAAATTATAGAGAGATACTCACCTTATACATGTCAATGAGAAGCCTAAAATTATCATTTTAGAGTACCCATAAAGGGTGGAACTATATAGAACCACGCCTCACGATCTTGGTATTAGGGTAGCCAAGTGAAGGGTCTGTTCCCTCCAACTGGACGCCTGAAGAAAGTGTACAAGAAGACTGAAATTTGAGGGAGGCAAAGCAGCCAGAAGTGGAGGATCCATTAGTATAGGATCCAAATCCAGTTTCGGAGGAGTCAAATTCGGATTAGCTAGCTGGAGAGGTGGAGATAATTCTGGAGGCGTGGATGGAGAGGGGTGTCAGGGAGGTAGTTGATGAAATCGTTTGGAATTCTAAGTACTGGTCAACCCCAAGTGGGGGAGGGAACTGAAAAAGGGATAGAGAGGGGAAACATGGGTCGCGATGGATGTAGTGTAACTATAATATGGATGAAAGATCTGAGAATGTAGTTAGATGCAGGCAGCTAGATGCATGCAGTTAGATGCATTTGCAGTGGGTCACGATGGATGTAGTGAAACCCTAAGATTGAGGGAAGAACCAAGGTAGCGCGGAGGTAATGGGATTTCTGAGGATGGAAGCCTGATATTGGAGGGAAGAGTGTATTTTTTAGGTTATGTGGCTTTATATCTAGGTGACATATCAACTGGAGGAATCCAAGTTTAGTATAGACAATAGATTCCATCATATGACTCTGTAATAATGTTTCCCCAAGAAATTTCATCTTGAAACTATCTTAATAGTGATAAGTAAATTTTCCTTAGATTCTCAAGTAACTCAATATTCCCCTAAGAATACATCCTCCCTCATCATATCTTCATGTTCATACTTCTACATATAAAAAAACAAATATTGTCTACAAAAGTATTATCCTACAAAAATTTCTTTAGAGTGTTTACCTTAAACATTCTCACTGACTTTACATCATACTATTTTCAACATATACCATATTTTTTACAAAAAACACCTAGAGAATATTAGTTTATCCTTGTTTAAAATCCATCACAATCAAAAGAATTATTATATTAGTTTTGATTCATCATAGAAATAATTTAACAATATTTATTTTTTCCTTGAAAAAAGAAGAAAATATATATTTATGATTAAAAACATTCTTTTTTTAATTACACATTCTATTTTAAAATATCTTCTATATTATTAAAGAATTTATTAATATAAATGTTGACGCCTGCCAAAAAAGAACTGAAAAAGTCACAAAAGGATTAAATATATGGATATGTGAATTATTTTACCCAGAAAATAAAGGATAGAGTGGATAATTCGGTAGTTGTGAAGCCCCTAGACTCATGATCACATGACCATGTTAAGGTCACGTAAACGTCTCATGCTTGGTGCATCACCTATGATGAGTCCCACGGTGCCCTCTTCAACAAACCTTCCTACCCATGAAATGGCCCCCGAGACAATCTAATGAATGCCCTCTGGCCGCATGGATTTTCATTGGAATTCACCTAATAAATCATTTGAAATCCTTATAAAATAAAGTGAAACATTTTAAAAGAAGATAAACCTTGGGTTCATGATGTTCATATTCCAAATCATCATTGGGAAGAATGTAATTCACTGATGATATTTAATCCAACTCCCAAAAACTATGATATTTTCCATATAAAATGAAGGAAATGAAGGAGAGTGGAATGAGGGGTTCACGATCATGGAAATACATGAAACACATGCCCTTGATGAGACACGAAGCACTGTGAGACCATAGCATCATATTTGGATTAGTGCACAGGATCCCTCTGGCCTGTTAGCCTCACCACACAGATGTCCTCGGGAGTGACCAAAAAAAATGGGGTGCTCTAATGTTATATGGATATGCATGTCCACTACTTTATTTCATCTTATCTATATGAACCATATTCATTAACCAAAAAAAATCAAAAATTTCATTAAAAATTATGGGCATTTATCATACCAACTCACATGGTCCCTAAACATTTTAAAATAAATCTAATGGGGATTAAAAGATAGGAATAGATAGGGGTTCTTGGTCACTGATAGATATTTCACATGCGCCACTGGAAAACCATGAAGCACCACAAGACCTCAGCGACACGTCCACCTCACAATGCTAAATACCTAGGGCTTGTAATCCATGATATGTGAAGCACCACCATTAACACCTCAATGCTTAAAGACATATGGATATACTTTTTCATAAAATTCTTGCAGACCCCCATGCATCCCACATTGGTCATGACACACATCTGAAAAAATAGTATAAATTCCCCCAATAAAACACTTGTAATTTCACATGAATACCAAACTTTGTCACGTCACCCAAATGGATTTATAAGGGAGTGGGAGAGAGGTACTATCAATCAGAGAAAGGCATGTGACATTACCCATGCACCCACATCACTATCCTGCAAGACATTGAGACAATTCACCCAATGTCTCATGAGTGTATTTTCATAAAAAAATATAGATATTGCAAGGGCCCCCAGATGTGTAGACATGACAACATGGAGGTCCTTCGACAAACCACAAGATTAAACATATACAATATAAATATAAATAATATGATAAAGGACGAATTGACTAAGCAGGCTCGTGATCATTGAAAATTAGGAAACATGCGTGAAGAAGTCTACATCAGAGACTCATGAAACCAAGTGGCACTAATACCCTTCTCCAACCCCAACATGGACATGTTCTTGATATGCCACAAAACCTAGAAAGTCTCAAGTGTTGATATTCTTATAAATCCCCTAGACCAACATGGATAAAGGGTGGAATTTTTTATTATCCCACACTCAAAATTTGCAGGATTCAACTATCGATATCTATAGACTTCTTAGAGAAACTGATCATGTTAGCGACTATCATTCCATCGGGTAATATAATGGTGGGATGCAAGATTATTCATGTGCTATGTATAGAGTGATTCATGTGATCATCCATAGATCACATGAAGGAGATCAGGTGTGTTAGGAGATGAACATCCCACGAGCCCACTAGATCATGTGTGTATCAATGTGGACTAACACTGAAAAAACAAGTCATTCACAACATAATTGTTATACCCAATTTCAATGGTGGAGTCCATAAATAAAATACATGATCACAGATATTCATGTTCTTTGCATGTTTCATCCAACGACACACGACAGAATCTAGATGCATCATCCAAATCATTGAACACTCATTTGTCATCTCATGTGGGACATGTGGAATACATAGATCATGTTAGATCAAGACTTAGAGTTCCCCTACGAGCAACACTCTGATCTTTCAAATCCTATAGGTCTATCACCCATGTCTAGTGATATCCTTCATAAACATCTATGGAATCATATAATGGAACATGTTCCTGTCCTTAGAGTCTCAAAAAAGTATCTTGATATGACAACTAAGTCCCTGTAACACCCTCTAGGTTGGTTATATTAGACTCACGATTCCCTCCCGACATGTCGGTAAAGTTTCACAATGTATCCTAGAGGATTCAGTAAAGAGAAGTGACAACCCTTGTGCTATGACACACTAACTATCACAAAACCATCTATATCTGTTATGTCTAGTCATTTGATGACCCGTAGGGTGTTCCAACTAGATCTTGAGACATCTTCTAGAAAAAAAAGGCTAGATCACTAGGGAATCCTAGTATTTGACAATACTTTTTATACTTGGCATGTAATCCCCAACCAATAGAGAAATCTCAATGTGTAAGCCCCAACATAAATAAACAGCGAGAACTCTAATTTCTACCATAAACAAAATATAGTGGACTTCTTCCTAAGGCTTAAGCTTTATACCAAGCACCCTAAAAACTATTCAAATATATTTCCCATACCTATACACCATGAGGCCGATCATCTACTCCACCTTGTTTCTCACCTCAAACATGGATCAAATGGTCTTAAGGGGATGTGACACAAACCTTACCAGAATCATAAATATACTCGATCTAGGGTTACCAAAGTGTGTAAGCCCGGACATAAATGGAAGTATAATGAATCTGATTCCTGCAATACTTAGGATAAGTAGGTTACCTCTCATCGAGGTTTGAGATCCATATTGATCATTCAGGATGTTCCAAATATCAAAATTCCTCACTCAAATAAGTGACATTGGTTACATTATATCCTCTGTTTCTCACACCAAGCATGACTCACATGAGCTTATGGAGTTTTGATAATTTTTTTATCATCACGAAATGGATCTGTAATGACACATCCAACTCTATTATGTATATCCTAAAAGAATAAACTACGAAAACTCTGATTATCTCTATATTTTGGATATTTATAACAACCCTCTTGGACTTGATCATTATTTTTTCCTAGATCAAACATATAAGCCCTTCCGCATGAAATAAAACTACAGAAGTTGAAGAAACTATGTGGGCTTTGATTCCTGCAACAACCTGGATACATAGGATGCCTCATAATGGCACAATATTATTCTTGAAATATTAATTGACTCCTCATGTATGATCATGATCTGAAGAACATGGTTATATAGTTTCTGCATATAAGAAACCACCTCTTACCAGATAGTGATAATGAAACTCAGACACATATAGATAGAATCACCCAAGAGATCATAGTCTATGGCATATAAATTAATATTGACCTAAAGTCATTTTGTTTGTGTAACAAGTAATGTATCCGAATTTAGAAGAGATTAATGAACAAATATCAAATCCTTAATATAGTCTTGGAGTATTAAATAATTCTCCCCAGTAGGGTGTGATGATCCTAACCTCCCATCCTCTTGACCATTCCATGTTGTTTGGCCTAGAAACCCAGATGACCACTATCCTTTGGAAAGAAGATCTATACCCAGCTACGGATGGGGGAACCATTGGTATTTTTAGGGAAAATGAAGATGGTAAATCCAAAGGAAAAACACAACCAACGAACCATATTTACTAATGTAACAAAAATGTCTTATCCAACATGAATCTCTCCAATGACAAAAAAATTAGGTTATAATGAGTTTGAACATTTTTTTTCAATACCTATAAAATAAAGTAATAAGAATGGAATTATATTACAAATTATCCTCTATAGAAAGGGTTATCATAATTTAGTCCTCATTTATATAAGGTCCAATGAGTGGAAATGTAGAATTGGGAATGAAAGAACAAATGAGTTAACCATGCATACCTAATTGAGAATATTATGCCCACATTATTTCACTAATTTGTATCATTTTTATTTTGCATATATGTAATTGTAGATACTACATGAGAATCCCGAGAAACTTTCCTCATCATACGACATCTGGTACAAAAAATCATCATCAAATTCAACTTCAATAGCTTATAAAACAGTTTCATGTTCATGAAAACACCAATGCCGCCTAGAAAATAGTATGGATTTGTTGTACCGCTGATACGGTAATGTATTTTACAAGGAGTATTATTATAAATTCCACCAGATGGGACGGTTAGTGAGTCTACATCGCCCGAGAAAGGCTGATGTTAAACTTGTGGCTCTCATCATGTAAACCAATAGCTTTAGAATCTTATTCCCATAGTGTGGTAACCACCAATATTCATTTCTCAAGATGGTGGACAGGGAGGCAGAATACAGTTCCATATAGGTTCTATAGACACTAAGAGGTCTCCTTCATTCCTTCGTCATCTACATCGTCCTTTCGATACCCCATAGTCACTGTCTAAGAGTTCCATATGATATAAAGTGTCTTCTAACACCCATGTATGGGGTACAAGGAAAACTCCTCAAAGGAAAAAAGGTGTGGGATATTCAGTAGATGGATCATATCCCTGCTCCCACTGATGATGACTACCTACATAGTTAGGTAGGGACTAGTCAACATGGTCATATCCCTTCTCTCTAAGAACAAGATTGTGGGACATTCTCAAAGAATGTGTGGGAGAGGATCATATTTCAACACCTATATATGAACCCATTAGCATACCCTTATGGACAATGGAGGACAAAAGTGGGTGAATATACCCACTTCAATAGAAGACATATGCCAGTATATCATTGAGACTAACAATTTACATGCTCATATACCTTCAAAAAGTCTTATAAAATACCAATAGATTTTAGCAACAACTTCACAACTCTTCCAAAATATTCCAGAACTATTGTAGATTAATGTATAGGTGAATATTTATATCCCTACAAATAAGACATCACAACAATATAAACAAACTAAAAAACTTTCTCTACTAGATAATTCTTACACTCTTTCTACCACCGGGGAGCATTACCATCTAATTTCAATGAAGGGAAAAGAATAATATAAAGATGATTTCCTTATTACAACCATGTCTAACTAGGTGAGAGAAACACATGCCTTATGATAAGGGAACATTCATATCGAACAAGTTCAACATTATATTCCGAAGGCCCAAAATTGGGAAGTTATCCCCATTCCGGGAAATGATAATATCGAATGAAAGGAATAAGATTTGGTACATGATCATATTAATGTCAGAAAATCTCTCAAGAATATACCAGCAGATCATAGAATCAAGGCTCATATCCCTAATTCCATAAATAAATGACTGTATGAGGAACATTCCTTGCCAACATAGGGGAATGCCAGTATTCCTTCTCCCATTCAAGAGTTCCAAAAATATATTTCATTAGTGAATTCATATTCAGACTATATTCATATTCCTTAACCAACTAGGGCCAACTAGGTGAGAGGGGAACATGTCTCAGAGAAGGATCATATTCATTCCATGAAAGGCCAGTGGAATATCCCCAAGGCTCAATATAAGGTTCATACTCACATGCTGAATATGTCTCACCCTGTGTGAATGGAACATGGCTCATGATGGGTTCATAGCCCTGTCAATAATGAGAAAACATATAGAGATATTCCAATAGATTCTGATCAGTGGTCTTCTACTCCCATGGAATTTGATGGTTATAAAAAATTCTGGCAACCATCACATAGAAGGCTTGTATTTTGGCCCAATCACCAAAGGGAGTTCAGTATATTCTGACCACAATGTAGAACATGGACTATACCCCTAATATTGTTAATCACAGTGTCCTCAGGGTAATTGGAGATACATTCTCAACACCACAAGGGTTTTTCAGCACTATTATCAAATTAGATGTAGGAGACATTCATTACCATTATATTCCTCCTCCTAATAGTGTGGAGACGGATCACATGGACTCTATTCTTGACATCCACCATGGTCCACCTCCCCATGAAAATATCTCTGATGGTCAAGGAAATCATCCCTTGTCCAAACTACTCCATATAGAGTGGTGAACCAAACCCTGAAACTTTCATAAAGATGGGTGAACAAAACACCATGGTCAACTATATATAGTTCCCTGTAAATTTCAAACAACACTCCATTATCATAATCATATGAACATTAGAGACATCTTCTATGGTCTGACCAGTTGGAGGCATGTAAGTTTGATGAGGATGTGGCTGCCATTGACATATTGAAAGCATTAGCTGGAAACAACCTCCCCATAATGTTTGGGACGCATGGTATTTATATATATGGGAGCACAAGTGAGCTATAAAAGAAGTACACTCGTTAAATACACCATAATATGTGGGATACTTATCATTGGCTGAATAATTGAAATATCAAATATCCTTGATATGACTATCACCTTCAGAAAACCAAGATACTATATTTCTATCTTGACCATGTTGATATCACTATAGCCTAGGATCCAAAACTGGAAAATTGCAGTGAAAACCTATGATACACTAGCCACCATTTCATAGTGACACATCAGTGGCTGATCCCCAAAGCTACGTTAGGAATCCACATAAAATGATAGGGGAAATTTTGGGGAGGTGCACTTTTAGAATCTATTGAAATATCAGATCCCTTCATATATGAATTCCTATGATATTATAGCCTTTGGAAAGATCAAGGGACAGTGAAACACTTTGGATTGTTGGTCATTATGACAGAATGCCTCTACCCCAATAGTACTAAAACATTATAGACCGAGAGGGAGGATAGAAAAAATGTCTTCAAACTAGGCCCTGAAAATAATAATAATACATTTCAAACACATATATCGATGTTTTGATCACCTGGGAAAATTCATATGTGAAATTATCCTCATCACGGGTCACCGTCTCACAGAGCTTCCACACGAGCATACCTACGCCACATCACAATTACTGAAATATCCATAGCCATAGATACCATTTAAGAGAAAAATTGTACCCTAGGATATAAGAATATCTACTACAACCTCCAGCCCTCAGGTAATCAATTACCAAGAGGATTCATGTCATACCTTCGGTAGTTTCAAGAAAATCACATTCTACTTGGATGGGGTAGTTATATCTCGATCACCATCTCCTTGTTCATCATCCCCTGATATGATTATAGAAACATCATCGGTGATCCTAAAATAACCCCACCCAGCAATGTTAGTGGAATTTATATCATCACGCCTAGCCAGGGAGCCCTGAAATCCCCGACCAGATCCATTGGATCATCAAAAATTGTCCAATAAGTACCAAAAGCTACCCTGAAAGACCCGCATCCCATAGGGATGGTGGAATTTTCATCATCACCACCACCACCTTAGAGGGAATTATTATTCTCTATATTGGGAGAAATCAATCAAATGTCGACATCCCACCTATCATGAGACACACCTCTACTGGTTGGGGCTCGTTCAACAAACCTGATTGGGAAATCCCTCCGGATCACTATTCATAAGAAAAAATGGGTGGAACGTAAAATGAGGATGGCTAATCCCTGATGGGGTCATAAGAAATAAATACTCAATAAAGCCAAGGGTTTAAATAAATACCTTGATGGAAGTAGTGCAGAATCATCATGTTGCATCGAAAGAAATGGAACAACCACTATTTATCGATATATCGCTATGAATTTCATCACTGTCATTATAGGAGATAATAATAAAGAAAAAATTATAGGAGGGACAACATAGAAAACATACTATAGGAGGAGGTTGTCCTGAATTCTCTAAATGAGGCTGCATGCACCAGGAACCAGTGATAGCTCTAAAACATGACAATTCTTAATATTGAGTTTCTACCTACTAAATAAAATGTTTCTAAGAGGTAGGGTACAACCAAATCTTGATCACATAATAAGAGGATAAAGGTTCCTTCCATTAAGGACTAATTGTCATAATATCATAATGAAATACAAGCTCTTTGGAAACTTATTGAGGAGTTTCTTAGGGGAAATATTACCATAGAGTTTCATCTTTGAGCAAAGACAAATTTTCTTCCTCCCATAGTGAATCAATCATCAAGGGAAACTTCTAAATATCCGACTGCTTTCGGGTCTAGGAAACCATCCTACATGCAGGAGGAATTCAAAAATGATAATGACTTCCTCTATTTCAGTAACATCCTCTTCCCCATAAGGATAACCATTCTATCATTAGAAAAATTTAAAATTAGCAGGAGATAAAAATGAGGCCACCTAATCAACCCCCACTAGCACCTGATGGGTGGGAGAAGTTCTATGAAAGAATTCTCTCAATGATTCTTAACATCATTGTGTCCCTGGATACTCCAATGGATGCCATAGAGGGGTGACATGCAGTTGTGCAGTTGAAAAAAAAGCAATATCTAAAATGGGTGGATGATACTCCACCTCCACCCAACTTCATTAATCCCAAATTTTCAACCTTTGATGGTTTATTCGATCCTAAGTAGTATCTCATACACTTCATGTCCCAATAAGGTTTGATGATGGGCTATCAAGATCTATAGTAGGAAACAATGATGATTTGTTTTTTATATAATTTGATAAGGCTAGACATTGTTTGGTATAGCAGTCTACTAGTAGGATCAATGTCAGGATGGGAAGACCTATATATTCAATTGCTTTACCAATTCATTTCTACACTTTGTTATATAATGATATTATTCTTGAAAAATATAATACCACATGAAAATGAGAGGGTGTCTAATTTTATAGCATGGTGGAAGGGTTTGACCTACTCACTCAGCATCCCTCTCTCACAAGAGAAGATACTAGAACTCTATCATGAAAATATTGGGGATGAGTTTCATACATCAATAATTATAATGAAATATCCATGTTGATTACATGGATTTGTTGAAATAGAACAATTCCTTGAAGTCTCCATCCAGAAAACTCAATCCAAGACTTGACACTTTCCTACAACATAGAGGAAAATGCCAGCTAGAACGTATGTTTCACCTTTCACTCTCAAGCCAATAATGGCACCTGTCTAGATTCCCAAGTAGGTCCCAAACCACCCAAAAACTCATATCGAGTAGTGAAAACCACATAATCACCCTTGGATAGGAGAACATGGAAACCAGGGTTATCTGATATTTTATGAACGATGAATTCCTTCCAGAATGAATAGGTCCCTGATTATTTCTCGGAATCTAAGGAAAATGTCCTCACAAATCCACAAAAAGGGAACACGATGATTTCAACCTCACCAATAGGAAAAATTACATCTGATTCTACATTATGCTGGGTCATAATATACAAAAAAATTCATGAAAGACATCCTCCTAGGATTGATAGACTCAAGACAAGTGGTGCTGCCTAATTCCCCAGAGCAGGTGGATTGCATAACCATGGTGTAACTAGACGAGTAGGATGATTGGTAGCAGGTACTGGCTAGAAATGCATGAAATTTCGACAACTGGATGGTTCAAAAAACATTTGATTTAGCCCATACCACTCTGAGAGAACATTTGTGCATACACTCTGTTGCTCCACCACCCAATAAAGATGTGTCAGATGTGCCCCCCAAGGCTATGAATGACCACTGAAAGAAGAATTATATAGAAGAGGAAGAGTCATATTCTCCTCCAATGTAAGAATTAACCATCTCTGAATTCTTCTTTGAGACATCGGAAGCTGGGGCACCACCCCCACCAAACAGAATCCTCATTATATGAGGAATTCATATTTGGTTCTTTCAACACTATACATTTGAAAAACCCCTTCTCTGATGATGAGTATGCCCCTAAACATGGTTTTACCACATATAACTAAGGAAGGTGGGTGCAAATGTATTAGAACCAATGGTATAGGAGGTAGCACACATATGGTTAGAAACAATACTCCGTTCATGTCCCCATAGAGGGAATACATAGATCTAGGACTCATGGTAATATGACCCAGTAGACACAATGGAGGTGAGAAAGTTCTTCAGATCCCTCAAGCAGTTTCTTATACCCAATTATCTTGCATGACAGTTTAGTTGGGGTTAAATTTGATAATACCAGAAAATGAGGAAGGCTGGATCAACCAGCACCATTGGTAGTATATTTTCACACATCATCAGCACAAGAAGCATGTCCATAGACCTAGGATTATACAACTTCTAAACCACATTCCCAAGAGAAGCCCCATATCGGGAAGCATCGAGCTTTGGCACAAAAGTACAAAGTTATGAAATAACTATCCACAGTCCCATCTAGGCTCTGAATCCTTGATGTGATTTTTATTTTCAATGAAATCAAGAGGGATTTTTTTGAAGCCCTCTAGAGCCAAAAAGTGTTCAAGAAAGATGTCTCTACTATCTATGTCTATCACAGGGAGAATATTTCCTTAAGATTCTTTTTTTCTTTCTCATTCACTGATTAAGATCCAGAGGAGGCTATCTAGGGGAACATTAGACCCTTATACGTTTCAAGGAGGATCAATAATGTCAACGTACAAAGGATATTGTTTGATTAGAGACCAGGGATCAATCTTATCACATTTTGGACCATCTGATGACTAGGGTATAGAAAATTGTACTTATCCCATACATATCATACAATATAGGTATATGAAAATTGTGAGAAAGAGCATACTAAGAGGATCTGTGTCGAATCCCAATTTGGGGAACTCACATCTGGGGAAGAGTTCATGGTTGTATAGAAAAAGAATGCATATAATTTTCTTCTTGGAAGGCCTTTTCTACATAGAAAATTTGTGGTACCATCAACATTCCATCAATGTTAGAAGTACCCCATTAATGTAAAGGGTGGAATATTATAGGGTAAAAATTTCCCCTCGAGACATGAGGAGCCACATATGGTGATGTATAATTTGATAAGAAAGAATGTTAGAAACCAATGGCAGATGATGATATATAGATTTCATCCCCCAATTGCATAGGGACCACCCATCAGAATCCCTAGAGAATTCTTAATTATTTCTATGCGATCTCTAAAAACATTTTTAATGTGGAAGATCTGACCCCAAGGGTCCAGAACTATCCTATCCTCTACAACAATCATCTCTAGCATATATCTAAAATGACACAAATAGAAGGGGAATGTGATATCTCTTCTAATGGCTTCCCTCATACATATTTTGATAGAATGGTCCCAAGACTACCATCATCACCTAAATACATCTCCACAGACTCATAAATAGACGAGGATGACATCAGAAATTCGCCTCCAATATTTGAAGAAAGAATCTACACTACCATAAAAGAGTTCAGGAAGATAAATCTGGGGACATAAGAGGACCCACGTCCTTCCCTGATCAATTTATCCATGTCTCTCGAAGAGAAAACGATGTACATTTCATTTCTGAAGCAGCACCGATTTGTGTTTTACTTGAACTACATAAAAATTTTGGGATATAATACATATGTGGCTATGAACCATTTTAGACTGTAGGATGATCATTGGGGATTCAAAGATGTTTCTAGGAGGATACACCCTTCTCACCCCACCAATGTATGCGTGGAATTCGACAAGTGGATTAAATCAAACATTGTTCGAGATGTGAAATACCTATGATGGGTTTTCATCATCGTCCCCATCTAGAATAATGCAAATATTATGGGGGTTCAAAACCCATTAGGCGCAGGTACTGTAGCAGTACTGTAGCGGTACTGTAGCTGCGGTGGTACTATTGATTGTCGGTTACTGTAGCGGTGGTAGGGCACTGTAGTGGTGGCAGTACTATGCGGTACTGTAGCAACTGTGTTACTATTCACAGAATGGGAATTTGGCCAAAAATTTGGGCTTACAGGCTATGTAATGGGCTACAAACCCACTGGGCCTTCGGGCTATGTAATGGGTCTCACTCTACCCAGTTAAAAGATGTATTTTCTTTGCATTATTAATAGAAACGAGGCTTCGACCCATACCTTTAAATAAAATTAAAATATTATGGTCTTAATTTACTTTAGATACCATAATGGCATTTGAAAAATCACTATTTTCCATTCCCAATAATATAACTATTAATCGATGAAACGGCTAGCTTCCAGGCCCTCTCCTTCATGGATGGGTACTAAGGGTACAACCAAATAAAGATGTCCCCAAGGATGAATAATCCATTACCTTCAGAGAAACTCAATGGATATTCAACTAGTAGGTCATTCATTATGGATTAAACAATACCGAATCCACATAGTAGTATTCAATGCACCACAACTTTAGGAAATTCTTTGGAAGGATATTCATGTTGTATGTTGATGTTCTAATCATTAAATCCTAACAATGATGTGGTCACTTCCCAAATCACTAATTAATATTTGAAAAGATTCAAATTTTTCACTAATAATGAATTTAGTGAAATTGTTCATTGGGTAAATGTCAAGAATGATTCTTGTCTTTGTGGTATGGCACTGTGTAATTTACATTTACCTAGAAAAGAATACTGCAATTCTAGAAAACTCACCCCACAGGAACCTGAAATAACTAAGGGGGATCCATGAGAACCTATCCTAAATTCTTTGATTCATATTTATATAGGATGGAAAGGATCTCCCCTTCACCTGTTGAATAAAGAATGGAGTTTCCAAAAAATGGGATGATGATTTTCAGAAATCCTTTGAATGTATCATACAATATTTGTTGCACCCACCAGTTTGGATGCCTTTTGTGGATGGGAGGACACTCATATTATATGTGTCCACTATGGAATGCTCATTGGGAACCATGCTCACACAAAAACATTATGCGGGATGTGATAATAATCTCTACTGTCGTAGCTAGATAATCATAGGTTCTGAGACAAGATATTCTGATGTCAAAAAGTGTAGCCTTGCACTCATCTTTTTAATGAAATAGATGAGGCATTACATGAAGTACCATGAGGTCCACCTAGTATATCCTATCAATCCACTCTAGTATATACTTGGCCAACACATGTTGAATGGGAACATAGCTCAATAGGAGGTCATTCTTTAACAATATGATATCTGGTTTGTGTTGCATAAGTTAGTGAAAGGTAAATCCGTTAGAGATTTCCTCACAACACAACCTGCCTCAAAATATACAATAAAAGTAATTGATCTCCCCAATAAAGAGGTATTTTATACCCATGACACTCCCTAAACATGGTTGTTGTACTTCGATGGCACCTCCCGAAGTCCTATAAGAACTAGAATAGATAACCTAAAGCACAAGAAGTTTGGTATAGGGATTGTACTTGTCTCCGTAGATATAAAATTTTTTCCATACTATTTCCTGTTATCCTAAGGCTGCACAAATAATGAGGAAGAATACCATGACCTCACAGTCAAATTATAACTATCCCTATAGATGCACATAGCCTACATAAATATCAAAAGAGACTTGGAACTAGTGATAAAGGAGATAAATGTCTAATATTCTATTAAGATGGAAGATCTAGCCCCCCCAAACTGTCTATTTCAGGGGATTAATGTAATAATTCCTCTTTGATTCCACACTGTATTATGCCCCTCGATCACAGAATGCTCAACCAGATGCATTGAAAAATGTAGTCTCTATCATGGATGAGCTTTATTAGGATAATGAAACCTGCCATATTACACATCCAATAATTTTGTCATCATTCGCCATATGCAATAGGTAAGAGATCAGACGGGTTATCACCACCTAGAGTGTGATAAACCAATGACCACTCATAGATATATGGAGCCCATAGTTAGCTATTTTAGAGATTAAAATCTCCCAACAGATCATACTAGAAGACAACATATCTGGCACTGGGTAGTGAATTTCAATCTATAAGATGGGAAAAATGAGATGAAAATACTCTATATGCACCACTTTTAATAGAATTCTCCTTAGGTGCACAACCAAAGGATAATTTCTCACCATTATGGGGGAATTTTACATAGGAACTAATGACAAAAATCAATATAGAACCAAGATCTCCCACTAGTTCATGATGTTTGGATATTAATGAAAAACTATGATACAAGACTATGTGGATTTCATCAGGAAATATCATGTATTCAAGATCAATTTAAGTTTCATCCCTCAACCCTCTTAATTTCTTCATACCAAAAAATATTCTTTCCCATTTTCCATTTGGGGGATGGATGTTGTGGGGGCCATATCCCCCAGCCACAACCAAGAAGTTCAATTAAATTCTTACAAGTACTAACTTCTTTTCAAAATGGGCAGAGTCGGTACCTCTCAAGGCTGTCAAGATGAAGAATGTCATCAAATTTTTGAAGTCCCATATAATCACCAGGATTGGATTCCATAACACAAAACATACAAACATATGCACCAAATTATTTTCCATAAAGTTGATGAAGCTTTACCATGAGTTCAAAATTGAGTCCAATAACTCATCGTGCTATTATGTAGAATCAAATGGAAAGATATAGGCCTTTAATAAGACCTTATCGAACATACTCCAAAAGATGTTGAACAAGGATAAGATGTCTTGTCTAGATAAACCTATCTATTATTTATGGTCCTATCGTACCACCATGAATACAACTACACATGATATTCCATATTCCCTAGTGTTCTAGACCGAGGTAGTGTTTCCCATAGTGGTCCAGCTAACATCACACCGAATATCCATTTACAGACAACTCTCAAATGATTAACAATTCTAGAAATGAATGGATGAGTTTGAAAAGTTATATGAGAAGAGGATACACATGATTCCCAACCTTGAGATCCTCCAAAATCAGATTGAATGATATTTCAATAAAAAGGTTCACTTTCTCTCATTCATTAAGGGAGAACTGGTGTTGGCTCTCAGAACCTCGATGATATCAGGAAAGAAGCCCCCAAAATTGGATCTGAAGTGGGAATGACCTTAAATTATACAAAAGGACTATAATAATGAAGCCTATTATCTAGAAACCTTGGATGGGGAGCATGTCACCCTGCCCACCAATGTGATATTTCACAAGAAATACATCAACTAATCTATTATGAAAATGGGAATAAACATCAGAGTAAGCCCCATCATTCGTCTTTTTAGCATGAAATTAAACTACATGGAACATATCATCCTTATCGCATGATATTAAACTACATGGAACATATCATCTATAATGTATGATGTTAATCATCATAGAATATCTCCCCCTCATCGCATGACATTAAATTTCATGGTTGATGTCCTTACGACACAAAATTAAACTGCACAGTCTTCTAAGAACTATATACGAGTTTCTTTTCCTTCCCAATGAGATACATAGGGACACCTATATCCTATATCTTGTTCCAAGCACTTCATAATAAAAAATTACCCAATTATAACCTTATTTTTTCTCTACACTTTAGGTACTTTCCCTCACATGTAAGGTATAGAAGTAGACAAAGGATCTATTATGATCCAAATTAGAAGAACGTAAAAGTCTTTCAATAATTCCCCACCGCATGATGTTAAATTATACCATCGATGTCCTTTCTTCATGACATTAAACTGAATAGTCTTACAAGAAATATTTGTGTTTTGATTCTCATCCCCATGATATAGGTAGTGACACCCCCCATAAATTCATGTAGTTTCACCTTTTCCCTCACTACATGATGTTATACTAAATATAACATCAAGTACTACATGTATCCTAATACCCGTACATACAACATAAACAGTGATGCCTGGATCTCCCATCATCAGACCAACTACAACTATCAATGGAAATTATTCCAACCTGTACATATGGCTCAAAACTTCATAAAGATTATTTTTTAGAACTACAAGTGGTGTGTTTATCAAATTCATTAGATACATAGAGACACCTAGAAATTTAGTCTTTGAGCCCAACCGTATCCATGAATTGTTTTTGAGAAATGTCACGAATCTTCCTAGAAAGGTGAATGGTGTGGTTGAGAATTCGTTGGTCCTCCTTCATGTTATATTTCTTCAGGGTGTTATGTCATTCACACCCAAGTTTGGAACTCCACATTACAGCTTAGTCCACATGACCCAAAAGTGTCCACACATGTCCCTGCGACACGAAGTTAATCAATGTTGCATAATCCTCATCTTAGGATGTAAAACTTCATGGAACATTTATTTCTCACCACATGATATTAAACTATACAGAGTTCATCCATACCTCAAGATATTAAACTGCACAACCACCCCTTATTACATGTGGATTGATTATTTTATTCATTGGATATATATTGATGCCCAAGCTCTATTATTTAGGACCAGGTGCAACATTATCATATTTTATGTAGCTTATTATGTCCGTACCAAAAAAAATTAAACTACACGAAAGCATTTCTTTATTGCATGAAATCACACAAAACATATAATAATGCATCCCCACTACATGACAGTAGACTGTATAGACCATCTTCCATTTTTCACTCCACATCAAAAGACTGCAAAAGACTTAACTCAATCAACAAAAATATGGGGTGATTCCACCATCCCTTAATATCACCTCAAATCCATATAGAAGAAGTCATTTATTGAGCGTCCTTAACCACCGTCAACCATCCATGGAAATTGGAAAGGATATATGGCTTCAATATCAATTTTCTACACTATTCATTCATGCACATGTCCCTTACATATGATTTTATGGCTATCAGCAAAATGTGTTACTCTGAAAGGACATTCCAATTCTTGTTAGACCAGAAATCATCACCACATCAATCAACAACCCAGTGTGTCTGAACCAAACCTTGTATGACTATACCACATCCATACTCATGACCTGGTAAACTCGAGCCATGATTTATATCATTTATCTTACATTCCTGAGCAGAGGTTGGAGCACTCTTAACCCTGGGTATCCTAATTAACCACTTTCGTCATATCCCCCATGTCAGTCCCAGGAAAGTCATCACTCAAAACTATCAATTCAATTTGTGAAATCTGTATGAACATAAAATCTATCCCATAGTGGTACAATTTTCTAATCCTTAATCATCCAGAAAAAGAGACACAAAATCTTTTCCAACCCAAAACCCTCAAAGAGAGACCTGGAAAAAATTTGATTCTTCAGCTGCTAAACTCTTCATCCACAGAGTTTAAAAAAATAGGGTGAAATAATAAAAGGTACAATGATCATTAGGTATATAACCCAAGCAAAATCTAGGCTATGCCTACTGGACACACTAGTCTAATAAAATTTTGGAAATTATTTTTCACAACTGCTTTCTGTAAAAGTATGTTCTCTAGGTAGCGACACAAAATTTAAAACATTAAATCTCAACATATATTTTACATATTCCATAAATCAAACTAAAAAAGCTGGGGATCCTCGAATAATGAAATCCGTCCATGGACCATGGTAATGATATCTGGCTTCAAGGACCCTTTTCATGACTATAAATGTATGCCTACGACTCTTGAATATGCACCTAAAACCGTTAACCAAATGCGTCACTCTGAAAAAATGGAAATTTCAGTTCTCATATGCCCTAAAAGTATCACGACAGTACTCAATACCCTAGTGTTTCTAAACATCTCTATGTATTCCTATCCCATAAAATTATATAGATATGAGTGCTCTAGATTGTGACTTTCAATCCTTGTAGCAATCTATCCACGAGGATTCAATATCCTCGACATTACTTGATCCTCTCTCATATGCTTAATCATGGACATACTATAACACATAATTTCACTAAATTTGATGGGCCATGTCTCATGATATGATACCACATGGCGTAGAGCTCATGTTTAATTTTATGATATAGCTTCCCTAGGGTTCTAGAACCCTTCTGGAAATCTTTCATCCCATATCCAACTTCATCATCTAGTTTTATGAATCATTGAATGTTTTCATTAACCCTTGGAAATTTGTTTCAATATTTTTTCACATGGAAGGATACCAGTGCATAAGGGTCTTGACACACAAAAAAATGAATCTTTTCATTTCCGTACTGGTTTTTCAGTCCCTGTGAGATTTTGAAACATTCTAGTAGAACGTAGCATTTCTAAATGTCAAGGGAGAAACATTTAATATTTTCACAATATCATATTCATGGAATCAAACTCCCTTGTTATTATTTATTTCATCCATACCCCAACTACCCAGGAAGGTTTTTTATCCATATAATTATATCTTTATCAATATTACATCTATAGATCTTCCATATAACATTCAAATGATAACTGGATTCATGGTAACCCTTGTCTTGACTGTGAATACATACTTATGGATCCTGAATATGCGCCTACAAATATCAAACAAACATCTCACTCTACAAAAAGGAAATTCTGATACATGTGAGCCATAGAAACACTAGATGAAGATCCAACTCTTCATAGAGTTTTAGGTCACTCCAATCATGTCTGAACCGAACCCCATGCTCAAATATGTGGTCTGACCTAACAAAACTAAAATTAAAACAATAGATAGTCCGGGATAAAACAAATTAATATAAATCAACATATGGACCATGATAAAACACCTTATACAAAATAAATATATGTTCCAAGCTAAAACACCTTAATCTAAAGAAACAGATGTTCTAAGAAAAATGACCTTAATATAATGAAATAGATGGTCCATGATAAAATTCCATAAAATAATGTAATATATTATCCAAGATAAAATACTTTAAACTTGAGAAATATATGTTTCTATCCAAAATAGCATATACTAAAGCAATAGATAGTCTGAGCATAAATACAATAAAGTAATGAAATTGTTGGTCCGAGCTGAAAATCCTTAAAATGAATCAATTGATCATTTGAAATAAAATGCATTGGACTAAAACAATATTTTATATGAGATAAAATTCGTTAAACAAATCAATAGATGTTCTATGAAAAAAGTCCTTAAACTAAGGAAATAGATGTTCTGAGATAATATACCTTAATCTAAAGCAATAGATGCTTCAAGCTAAGAGACTATAATCTAAAGAAGTAGAATGAATGAGGTTAAAGAAACAAAACTTATTGACATGGAAATTAAAATAAACTCCCTTACATGGACTAATTATGATTTATTTTCTATCTGGTAATATGTAAAGAACTCATTTTATGTGACATATTTCCTACCTAGATGATTCATCTACACATCAGGTGATCTCAAGATAGCTGGAATATATTACCAGTATGGAACCACATATGTGGTGAGCCATCAAACGATATCCACAATGAAAAATTGTCAGTATTTCAACATCCAATTCAAGGAAATCATAATATTTTAATATAAATCAAGGATTGGGTGTCGACAAAAAATTGATTGAATATCGAGATATCATACATGGTAGAAAGTATAATAGTAATCCTAGAAAAAACAAAACTCATCCATTCATAGTAAAAAAGTAGGGGGAATAATCTTCACATTTTAGAGTCTATATAAACAAAGAAAAAAACTAGAGTGTAGTGAAATAGTATGGGATGAAATAAATTTTTTTTTGAGGCACAAAAAAAAGATTATCAACAATGATAGCCAGGTGAGAAAGGGTTAGGTGGGAGATTTAAATTGGGTGTTCGAGTTTCACCTTCCCTACCTCTTTCTCCTTTTCCTCAGGGCAGAGAAATTTTTCCAGAGTAGTAAATTATCCAACCCTTATCCGAGATGTGGAAAATGAGGTTGATGATGTCAAAATATGGGACTTGAAATGAGGGATCATCTCTTTATGCCTCCATATTTTGTTTCCTGTGAATCCATATTGGTATGCAGTTCCGACACATCTGATGACCCTACTCCAGTGTCTATTGTGCCTCCATTTTCTCGGAATGGGAGGCCTCATCCTCGAGATAATGAAACCCCCTTTCATACATTTCTATGTCTCTTTGGGTTAGGATAATTCCCTAAAAAATTTCATACATAGGCTACCAATCAAAACCGTTATCCCTGATATCATGAAATTAATGGTGAAACCACTCTCCTTAATTATCGAATGTTTCCGGCGGGGTCTTAGTAATAAAGGAATGGATATGATCCCAGATAATTTTATGATTTTTTTGATCATTAGAATTCAAAGAATAGGTTTTAGTATAAGGATTTCCAAATAGCTGAATCAATGCTAAAATAGGAGAAGAATCTATATACATCTCTCACTTAATATGTGTATAACCCATAGCCTACAATGGAGGACTAGTATCCTCAACAGAACATGACTTATCATCCAAATAACATTCATAATAGCGAGGTCTCTTCCCCAATTACTCTCTAATGTCTTCAATCAATTCCATAAGTTCCATATATAGGGTAATTAGTGATGAAAGGGGCTTTCAACCTGGAAGAACAGTTGACGAACACCCCATTAGGATATGATGTCAGCCAATCCTGGGCATAATTCCATGTGAGGAATGGAAGAGATGTGGTAGGTAGTTATATGATCCTAGACATGGTATCTTTGTGGGATAGTATCTTTCAAAATTGGTAGATGCTGCCAGGGCTTCACTCCCATCACACAATGGATAGATGAATGGGGGATACTCCCTAAATGTAGCCAAATTTTTAGGAAAATCAGTATGGTGTGTATGATTGAAAGATAATCATCTCATGAACCCTCACTACAAGGATCCCATCTCAATGAGAGATCATATAAGATCAATTCAAGAGATCCACTCCCATCATCAATAATCATACTTCTTAGAACATATAAATTTGTAGTGTTAAAGTTTTCAGATCAGCATAGTGCACCTTTGATTCATGTAGGTGATAGAGACATTGTTCTAACCCTAGATATGTTCATTAATATAGGGATGGATATGGGGTCTCAGATACTAGAGATATTTTAGTACTCATAAATATTTAAGTACTCCCCTATCCAGCAAAAATGGAACTGTATAGGACCACCAATCCTATAGGGAGTGACACCATGTTGGATATGACACTCCATCTAGTAGAGGCATGCAATAAATGCTACCACCACTCTAAGGTGAAACCATTCTGTGAGCCTCATTGACATTACCAAAATTCTAACATGAATTCCAGAGCATGTATCCCAAATGGGAAATTTCCACCAATTTAAAACATAGAAAGAATTATTCAAACCTAATTTTTGAAGAAAATTCAAATTTAACCTAATTGGAACATGAGCAGTAGTCCCTAGCTTCCAAAATGGACCATTATGAGATAGTACTATCACAAAATGTCTTGGAATAGAATAAATGAGGGCGGATAATGTTGGGTCTCTCCAAGCTTTTACACAAAAAAATATCTCTCCATTTTATGAAATAAATAAGCTAGTGAAATCTCTTCTCCCTCCTTAGATTATTCTTCACAATGGAGAGAATCTCCTTCACTAGAACTAGTGTTTTTAGAGTAACATCCCAGAAATCCGCGATTGGAATAAGTACATCATACATCACTTAGAGAGGAGGGATGATGCGTAGTTGATGGATATCCCATAAAATGATACCCAACTCACAGTGAGGAATATGGAACCTGTTGGTGACTGGACACTAGTATCTAATCATTTCCAGAAGGAGGCTAGGTTGGTGGAAAATAATTAATTGTGATATATACATAGCTTCATGGATATGTACCCTATATAAATCATCCAAAAATTTAAAAAATATCTATCTTTCCTAGAATGGCCATCCACATTCATTGGTGAAATTGAAACCAAGATTAATGCCTCAATTTTTACACCATTCTCCGCTACATGAATCCATATAAGTGGTGAATATGATTTAGTAACTCTATGAAATAGGTTTTTGGGATAGTTCATGATAATCCAGGCTTAGAGGAGAACTTGAAAAAGGATAATATAATCCTGGAGATTGGGCTGTTACTATATGAACATCATCAGAAATCATTTCATGAACGTAGTATGATGAAATAGATACCCTACGAAATGTTAGGATAAAATATAGGGGAGTAATAGTGGCATCATCTAGCACCAAAAACGTTTATAGTGGATGTAAATCAGATAGGGGATAATTCGGAATTCCATAATAAAGAAAACTCTAAAAGACCACATTAACAGTACGCATGCGATAATGGGGATCCACATTATGTTTCCTTGAAATCATGGCCCTGTAGATGTCCATATCTAAAGAAAATTCATAAGAAATAGAATACATCAAAAAATAAGGAACTGGAATAGGTTATACAATGAAAACAAGTAGTCTTGTAAAAAAATACGGGCATGAAAATTTTGGTGGGGCCATGCACATTGTGTGACTCACAAATTACCTATGAACCAAATTTAGGGTTTCTAGATTTCATGATCTCTGGACGACTCATAGGGCACATAACCACATCATGGAATCACATGCATCACATGATGCCCCACGAGACTCATGATTGGGTGATCCGAACATGGTGAGATAAATCATCAGACCCCCTAGAGCCTCATGATCACGTGACCCAAACATTGTCATGCAAGCTTTCAATAACCGAAAAATCGGCCCAATGGATCCAATGGAGACCTCAACACAACCATATACCTCATATAAAAAGACTAATTAATTACAAAAAAACCATGTTCATGGTCAAGGCAGACAAGCACCTTATCAGAAATGCTCCATGTGCAAGATCATTGGTGGAAGGGGTTAACAATGTGGGCATGAGGACATGGTTCATGGTAGGGTCTCATGATGGTAGGAATAGTGGGATAACTCTAAAAATAGGTGTCTAGTTGAATTAATTTTCCTCCACCCCCAATATATTTGCAGTTTTTGGAATACCAAATGTTTCCTAGTAGATCAATCGTCACCTGAGGCACTAATTCATGATGTTGCCAGAAGATCATGAAGACAATAATTTTCCTCATAACCGAGTCATTTTACCCTGGGAAATTGATCCAGATTGGGGGGGGATTTTTGAAACCCAACAAATAAGCACTAAAGAATCACAAAAAATGGAAATAATAGGTTAGAGGTCTAATATTTCCAATAAAAACAAGGAAGGGGGGATGGGCATTGACTAATGAAGCCTTTAAAATACTCACAATTGGGTAACCATGTCAATGTCCCATGAAGGCCCCATGCATGGACCATCACCCATGAAAATTCTCATGGATCCCCTTAAAACTAACCCACATTCTCTTTTGATGCCCCCCAAAATAATCAAATGGGTTCGCCCAGGCTGCATGGTTTGTAATTGGGAAGAGCCTGACAAACCATCCAAAATCAATTGGAAATAAAGAAGGATGAAATTATAAATGAAGATAGCCCAGTGGTCATGAAGTTCATGCACCAAATCATCAACGGGGAGAATAAAATTTCCGAATGATATCCTAGACAAATGCCATGACATCCAAGCCTTGTCCACATAAAAGGAATGAGATAAACGAGAGGTGGATAGAGGGGTTCACGTTCACTGAAATACATGTTATGTACTCCCCTAGAGACCAATGATGCACTATTAGACCACAACATAATTTTTGAATCAGTGTTTAGGATCCCTCTCGCATTTCAGTATCATTACATGGATGTCCTCATGAGTGACCAGAAAAATCTGCAGCACTGTAAATATATATGGATAGACCTATCCAATACATTCTTTCACACTCTCCATATGTCCCATATTTTTTATGTGATATTACATCAATGAATTGAGATAATAAAATTAGTCATTAATCATTCCAACTCCCATGATCCCTGATATTTGAAAAATAAAAAAACGTGACTAAAAAGGTAGGATGAAATATGGGTTTTCAGTAGCTAAAGGACATGAAACGTGCGCCCCTAGTGACCTATGAAGTGCCATGAGAACTCGATGACACATCCTTATTGCCTCACAAGAGCCCGTTGGATTTTAATCCTATCTATGTAAAGCGCCCCAGACTACTCCTTGGTGCCTATATACAAATGGATAGAAATTTCAATGAAATGATCATGTACCCCCATGCGACCCACATCAGCTGCGTGACACATCTCAAAAAAAGAGGAAATTCTCTTGATACCACACATACAATCGATCATGAATCCAAACCATTGTTACTACAAACAGAGGGGATAAAAAGGGAACATGTGAGAGGTAATCACAGTCAATTATTGGCACGCAATGTTCCCAATAGACCTATAGTGATGTCCCGTAAGACATTGAGGAAAGTCACCTAAGGTATCATGAGTTTCTTTTCCCAGAAACCTCAATCTATTGAAGGCCCTTGGACTTGTCAACATGACAAAATGTAGGTACATTGAAAAAACCACATTATTAAACAAGTCTTTGATAATAAAAAATAATACAATAAATGACTATTTGATTATGGAGGCTCACAATCACTGAAAATCAAGTGACACACTTTATGTAGTGAATGACCTAGACTCACGATACAATGTGGAACCAAGCCCCTTCTCAAACTACAACCTATACTTTCACCATATATGACTCAAAAACTACTAAGTATCAGGGGTGTGTATTTCTATAAATTCCCCACCCCAACATGAAGAAACTGTGGGATTTTTGACTATTAGATGATTAGGCTCTGCATTATTTGACTCTTGGATTCTGCAAACGTCTCAAAGAAACCGACCTTGTGACTAAGATTCTTTATGTTAGGTAATACGAGAAAGGGGTACCAAATTAATCATTTTATAGATATAATGTGATTCACGTGATTATCCATAGATCACATGATGGACCTATGGTTGGTTATATGAAGAAATTCGTAGTATTCCACTAGAACACATGAGACTCAAGATAGAATAACACTGAACGAATTAAGGAATTCATGATGTAAGTGTTTGAACCAAGATATAATGAAAAAGGATTAAGTGAAAGTCATTCTTCAGTCCATTCATACACTTCACATGTGTCATACAATGACAAGTGAGAACATGAGGAAGCATCATCTAGATCATGTAAAACTCATTCTAAATGACATCTGGGACGTGAGGAATACTCTGGGAATATTTGAGAAAGCCATAAAATTCCACCAAGGAAACAATTTTTATCTCGTGATCCCTCTAGTTATATCAACCAAGTCTTGTTATATCCTTCTAACACATCTCTTGACTCATATAAAGACAGTTATTCATGTCAGCCAAGTCTCATGAAAGCCTCTAAACATGACAACCATGTCCTCATGACACCATAAAGGCATGTTAGATTAGGATCCCAATGCCCTCCAGACATGTTATCTAGGTCTCATGGTGTCTCCCATAGGTGTCATCCGAGACACATGACACCCCTTAGGCTATGACTAACTGAATCTCACAACATCCTCTATATTTGTCATGTTAGGTCCTGTAATGACCCACACAGTGTGTGAACTGGGTATTGAAAAATATTTCAGATAAGAAGGCTAGATCATTAGGACATCCTTAGTGTTCATAATTCAATCAATAGTTGGGGTGTAAACCTCAAATAATAGGGAAACCTCAGTGTGTATGGCTCAACACAAATGAACAATGAGAACTCTGATTTCTTCCATAACCTGGATATGTAGGATGCCTTCCTAAGGCCCGATATCTATACCAAGAACCAAAATGACTGCTCCAATATATAGGTACCTCACCCATACTCCATGAGTATGAACCCCTACCCCCCATTTTCCATCCTGTGCATGGAACTTGTGGGATTAGGGGGATGAAACCAACACCTCACTGGCATCATAAATTTCCACTATCTTGGGAATCTTCAGTGTGTAAGCCCCAACGTAAAGGGAACTGCGACATATCTTATTCCTACCAAACTTAGGATATGTAGGGTACCTATCTCAAAGGATAGAGGTCTATATTGATCATTAAGGATGATCCCAGCATCTAAATCCATCACTCAAAGAAATGACACTGGTTACTTTCTATCCCTTGTTTCTGACACTGAGAATGACTCATGTGAGCATAGGGAGTTGTGATAATCATGTAATCTACACCACGAGGCTCTATACTGACATAAGAATATCTTATACATAATACATAGCAGAATAAAATATGAAAAATATGAATCTTTCTATATTCAAGATACATAATATATCCCTATAGGACCCATGTGTGACGGTGTCCTGGAGAACCCATATAATACCTTCTGCGTGATGTAAAACTGCATGAGTTAAATGATCAATTTGAGTTTTCATTCCGGAAATAACCAGGATAAATTGGAAACCTCATAATGAATCCATACCAACCTCAGAATATTAATCTCAACCAAATGTGGGAGAATATCCTGAAGAATATTGTTTTATAGTTTCAGCGTATAAGAAATCAACTTTTACTAGAGAGTGATGAAGAACCTCAGTCACATATAGAGGGACTCACCTAAGAGATCCCAGTCTTTGGAATATAGATGAAAATTGATCTAAATTCATTTAGTTAGGGTAACCAATCCTTTATTGGGATTAGAAAGAGATTCACAAACATATATTAAATATATAAGTGATTCCTAGAGTAGGCAAGAATTCCGCCAAAAAATTACAATGATCCTGACCTCCCATCATCCCGACCAATGTGAGTCCCTAAGAGTGCATGGGCCTAAAAACCTAGATGAATGACGTCCTTTGTAAAGAAGTTATGTACCCCGCTATGGATAGGGAACCATTGGGAGTTTAGGGAAAAAATGAAAATGGCCTCGTGAAAAGAGAACTCCCCACCCCACATACCATGTTTTCCGACAAAATAAGAACCACAAGCTATATTTCAAAATTTTATATTTCCTTCAAAGATAATTCTATATTAATTCTAATATTTAGTCAAATACTCCATGGTAGAATTAAATATTCAATCATTATCCCTATTTTATAACTCATGTAACATTTTATTAATATAATTTTCTTATTTTAGTTTCAATATATGAGAATCACAACTCATTTTATATACCTCATTCTATGAAACACTAATATTTATTTATCACAATAACTTCTATGTTTATCATTATTTAATAAATATATTATTTTTTATTTTATGTCTTTATATCATTCAATAATATCTATATTATCTTTTATTAATTACATATTTTCTTTACATAGTTGGTTGACTTTAGAATTCATAGGTCCAGAATAAGAACGAGAATCAAATTCAGTTAATTTTTCCACATACATTTTTGAGATATAAATTTTTTTATTATAAATTACTAATTAAGTGAAAAATTAATTTTATAACTAAAATATTTAGTTATCATAGAATGTTATCATGTATCATGTTAAATTATTCTATCACTACTCAAATCTGATATTTATGTACAATCTCATCATCAAAATAATGATTTACTCACTTTCCTTATTTTGTCCTTATAATTCTATGAATGCTTGGGTTTATGGTAATTGATCATGATGTTTCATTTATTCATGCACTCAGAGTAGGTTATTTATATATCATAATTTTTTTTAGTATGACCTTTTTTTATTCCTTTTTGAATAACTTTTTGAAGTGCCTCTTACCTCAAATGTTATTCACAAACATTTAAATATTCATTCTAAATTGAGCCATCTCATTATCAATTTCCTATAAAATAGATTTAAAATATTTAAAGGATTAATTAAAATTTGATTTTTAAGGAATTTTATTGGAGTCTTATTTCTAATAATATTTATCCCCTAAAATAAAGTTAATTTATTTGATAACTTTTGTCACATGCCACACTGAATTCAAACAAACTATGATATACTATTATGATATTATTATTTAAAAATCACCATTATAACCTATCCATTAAAATTAATAATATTAAAAGGAATAAAAATATTATAAAAAATATCTCTAAATTATTTATATAAACTGTATTTATATATTAATTTTTAACAAATTAGTACCCAATTTTTAGTAAAGTAATTTTATTCTTAAAAGATACGTTTTCAATTAAAAAAGTTTTTTATTTCATTTTGTGCAGATATAACATAAATAATTTTTAAAAAAATTAAAATTTTAAAATGTAGATATTCATTTTATTTATGATTTAAAATATATATTATTTTTAAAGTTTCATATTTTTCAGAAAAGATTGTGTTTTCCGTGAATAGTTAAAAAATATCAATTTATGTAAAACTATAATTTCTATTTATGAAATCAAGTAATTTAGTGTCTTATTATTATTTTTATTTTTTAAAAGAAAAATATTATCCATTTTTGAAAATATTATTATTTTCATTTGAATCAATAATTTAAATTTTTTTGTATGAATCTATTTTATTTCTTAGAATGCATTTTTTCTAAAAAATGCTTCTATATGAATAATGTTTTTTCAATTAAAATAATAAAAATAACCCCAAATAATAATGATTTAAATGGAATTCTTATATTATATATATGCCAATTAAAATTAATATAATTAATATTACTATTCATATAGGTAATTTAAAATCACATTTTCTTTGAAAATTATTTTCCTTGAAAAACTAATTTTTGTTGTGCATTGAGAATTTAATTTTAAATTTAATTTTAAAAATTAAATAATTTCAAACATGAAAAATGGATACCATATTTGGAATCAAGTGGTCTAAATTTGGTAAAAAAATACTATTTACATGTAGTCATTATGAATAATCACTACAGTAAATAATTATCACCATGGTATGTGTAAATTATAAAATTATGGTTTAAAATAATATCGTATAGACTAAAAAATGACCCTAAATCATTAAATTATCCAATTTAATGATAATATTTCATCCAATTAATTTAATCTCATGAATATATGGAATTATGGTGCCATATTTATTTTATTTTACAGTTACAGTATTTATATATATTATATTGTTAAAAATATACATATCATTCTTTTAATATTTATAATAGTTTTTGATAAGCGAAAAAATATGTTAAATTAAAAAATTTCATTAGATTAATAAATTATTTTTTATCTTGTTAATTTCTTAATAATTATTATAAATGAAGTATTCACTTTATATTCTTATTCAATGCTAACAAAGTATTTATTTAATTAAAAAAAATATTGAAAATGATTTTATAAATATTAAAAGTAATATAAATTTTATGAAAAATTATTTTCTATGAATGTTTTAGATAAATATGTAAATTTAGTGATGCATGAAAGGATCATGTTCGAGTTCCATTAATGAATTGTTATTTTCAACGTCAAATTTTATGAATAGTTCTGAAAATGACATTAAAGATATTTTGTAAAAAATAATACTTTATCAAATGATATTAAATTTATAAAAACCCTTATTCAAAAATGTTATTGTAATATGGTTGAAAATATCTAACATGGTCCATTTATTATCCAATTTTCCTTTCAAAGTAGCTATATTGAACCTGAAATAGGAAAACATTATTCTGAAATTAATTGTAAAAAATAATTAATATGGGTTAAAACATATAGATATGTGCATTAACTGAACCTAAACATGTCAATACTTTATTATAAGATATTATATAGACCAATCCTTATCTATTATTATAATTATATTAGTTTGGAGTCTATTTCCATGAATATTAATTTATAGTTTTTTAATAATTTATGAAATTGTAATAGTGATGAACTTATGGGGTACTGTAGAAGGGGACTGTAGCTGGGTTGTTGTAGTAGTGGTAACACTATAATAGTGGAGGCACTATAGTGGGAACTTTATTTGTAGCATTTCGGTAGTAGGTCCATTAGCTACTAGGGTATTCTAGTTTTACTCTTCACCAGAGGGCCGTTTATGCAAAAAAAAAATTCATACCCCTGGGCCCTTGGGCTATGTAATGGTTCTTCATCTAGCCCTTAAATAATGTCTGTTCTTAAATTTAATAATTAAAATAAGGCTTGGACCCCATCCTTTAAAAAAGGACCCATCCATTAACTTATAAAAAGAAACATCCTCTCATTTATTTTTCCCACATAAAACACATTTTGGTTTGGTTAATAGATAACTAAATACCTTCCTTACCTCCATTAACATGTTATGTATTTAATTTTTGTTATAAGGAATCCTACGATTTATTTGGGTGTAAACATAAAAACATGGTATAAAAGAAGAATTGTGTTCCTTAATTGAGCGTTTCTATTTATTTTCATCATTAACCAACCAAAAATCATATTAAAATATGGTGATATAATTACATTAGTAACACCCATAAACTAATATGCCATTATCTTAATAAAAATACCTACATCCATTCCCTCTTCCATCAAAAGTGAAACGAAATAATCATTCATGTGTATGGTGGGAAACTGCCTAACAAATCGAGGTAATTCATCTTTAGTCTTTTCCAAATATGATTTTTTATAATATTAAATTTAATTTAAATATATGATATTTATTTAATATTTATCATTATAGAAAATTAATATATAATATATCTTATTTTCTTTCCCTTCGTTGATATAAGATAACATTATTCAAGCATCCATGTGGTTTTGCACCCCCATTCAGTAATTTTTTTTATCATTACCACATCACAATGATAGAATATATAACTGTATTTAATAAAATAATTTGTTATTTATAAAATAATAATCATTCCTAAGAGTTTAATATAACACTTACCTTTTTTCCATCATGATTATTGAGGAGTAGAAGCGTTACTGAAGTGTGCGTACACCATACAACCATCTTGATTATAAGATCATTCATTTTTCAAAACTATCATTTGTGGATAGTTTTAAATATACATTTGATTTTATAAAATTAGAAATACTTCATTATCGTTTGATGTAGATAATAGAACAATGATCTATTTTACCATTGTCAACCCATAGAATTTATTTTGTATATATGAATTAAATATCATCAAAACATTCAACATAAACATAATTGAATAATTAAAAAATTATAAAGCAAATAATAATTAGATTAAAATGTGTAATAAGAATTAACCAGATTTTAATATTTTAAATATTTATCATATGTTTATTATTTGGCAAGATAAAAAATATACATGATGATTTGGACTAGAGGTACGAGATTCCGTATCTATTTCATTTCATTGATGCTTATTTTAATGTTTTGCACCAAATTTATTTTATATGTTTCTCATGTTTCAAATTTTACATGATATTTCATTAATAATAAAAAATTAATGCTACTTAAATTTTATATTCAAATTACATCATCTATGGGGATTTAACTATATTTTTTCCATGTGTTAGTTATATCAAAACTCAATTTTTTACATCAATTATATCACTTCTTCATTGATTATATTATCACAAAATATAAAGTGAAATGATATCTATTTAATATAGGTGGTATTTGAAACCATTTTTCATAGTATAACATTTTCTACACATAATCACATCATTGATTAGTTCTCACATCAATTTTATGATCATTATAAGGGTTTCTCATTTCACATTTATTTTGTGAAGATATATGCCATATTCACTAATTTTTCATTCATGGGTAGTATATAATAACTCTTTGATATAATATAAAATCATTAAATTTATATTTATGGTATTTGAATATTAATTTTTAGTTATTTATTTCATTGAGGATATGATTCAAAAGTTACAAAACCATTGAGAGTTTATTTGGAAATATCATTTTAATCCCGAATTTTATACCTGAAATCCCATAGGGTATTTTTCTAATCAATGTTTAATAATATTTTTCATTTTAATATCCTATTATTATTCATGAACTTTTAATTTAATAGTAATATTTTCTTCTTCTGGTAAGTAAATGATTGATTTTTTTTGAAATACTAACATTTTCTATATCTTATGTTGAAAAAATGTTTTCATCCATATATATGTTTTATAAATATGATTCAAATAATTTTATTTAATATTTTTATATTATTTATTAAACTAAGTTTACAAATTTTTTAATTTTTATAATTAAAATTAATGGAATCATTTTTTTTATTTTTTGGATGACGTGCTTTATTAATTTTTACTTAAAATGTTAAAATAACCTTTGTTTTATTGCACATGAAATGAATGGAATTTACCACCATCATGAGTACTAATTTTTTTTAGCATACATCATATTTTTACATATAGCAATTAAATGAAATTGATTTTCCTAATATTATAAAATATTTTTGTTTTTAAAAGTGGAATTCAAAGTCAAAATGTTATTTTCCTAAGTAATATTTTTAATGATTATTTTATTTTATTATCATTCATTAAAAACCATTCACTATCTACTGAGGATATTTTTTTAATGATACCATCCATATTATTTATACAGATAGTTTATGATCATTTTTATATAGAAAAGTATTAATAATCATTATGTTATTTATTCCAAAAATGATAGTTATTTATTCTTAAAGTCATATTGATAAATTTTTATTGAATATTCATATTATGATTGAATTATGATTATACATGACGGGTGTGGACATGAATTACATATCCCTTCAATGAAAAAGTAGGTATCTTAGTATATAACAATTTCATATCCTTATTAGATGGTTTAATAGTGTATACATACAGATAATTTAATTTATCTTCACATGAGGCCAGGATGAAAAAATTCATAGGTGTGAAATTTTGCATTACATCATTCTGAAATCATCAAATAATTTTTGTGTGATTATTTTGAAATATATATATGTGTGTGTGTGTGTGTGTCTGTATTAGTTTCTAGCTCATGTGATTATTTGTATGGATTTATTTTATCATCATTTACACCTTCAATATAATTCTTCATTCCCAATTTATTGATAAACTAGAATTTTTTTTATAGTTATCTACTATTACATATTGATTATTAATTATTTTTTCATGATTCCATCTTCATAATATAATCATTAATAACAATATCAGATCATGCTCATATTTTTCCTTTCCATAGTAAATGAAGAAAAAATCATTTATGTAATCCATGGATGTAAAAAAATTTCCTTTACAATGTTATATTTTTGGTTTTTAAAATGTAATGTTTCGTCAAATTAGGAATCTAGTTTTCCATGACTATTAAATTATTCAGTCCATTAAGATGTTATCTATTTAAAAATATTCCAATTTAATAAAAAATTTATTGATATAGAGAAAATAATGTCATAGTCATTATAATTGGAAATAGAAAAATATTAATAGAAACCCCGAGAACTATATTATTAAAATAATTGATTCAGGAGCATAAACCAATGAATTAATTTTAGGATAAGTATAATTATAGGAATGAATCTTATTGTTTTGTTGATGTAGACATTGTGTGGTTTTCCTAGAAATAGATCAATTCATATAACCTACATGTGGACATTATTTTGTCACACATCCATCTAGAGGTATTAACCCTAAATAGACATTGTTGAGTATATATTTGCCATCATTCTAATTCATGGTAATGGAACCCTTGATATTCACTTGGTTTGACACAACCAATGGACAAGAATGGCTAAATCGATATTTTTCATTATAAATACGTATGATGAATGAGATAATTGAACCTATGTAAACTTATGATATTCTATAGTGATATGGGATAATCCTAAACTATTTTTGGTTGACATGATTATGGTCAATCATAAATATAAATATATAGATACAATTTTTTTTTGTGATAAGAGTTTATGTTGATTACGAATGTTTTGGGAAACATTTTTGGCAATAAAACACTTTGGTTTAGTATATTTTTTACTAAAATGGTTATCTGAAGAAAAATTATTTTATATTTTGGGAAAATAATTTTAATCTTATTGATAAACATTGTGTTTAATATTATCATTTATATTTTAACAATAATAGTCAAATAAAGTTATTTGATTTTTTTGAAAAATAGTATCTGGTATAGAAAAACATCATTGTAAAATTGAAATGTTATGATTAATTTTATTTATAGTAGGCTCATTATAATTTATGTATTGTTATATATATTATATAAATATTTTTTTATAAAAAGTACAATCATAGGTTGGTAAATAACCAATCGCAACCAATAGGGTCATAGGGACAGAACCCACAAATAAAGTGTTGTATGGGTAAAATTCCTACAACTTCACTGTGTGATGTTCAAGTTAATATGACATAGTTTTTAATTAAAAGGGTTTACACATATATATATATATATTATTTTTATTCTGGGAATAATTTTATTGGATCAAATAATTTTCTTTTTTTATGATATTGAGGTAATTAATGACAACTTAAATTTTTTTCATTGGGTTAAGGTATATGTAACCGTTAGGTCTAAAATTTGATTTTCCATAAAACATTATATATTAATAAAAATCTTTAATTATTGATTGTTTTTTCCATTTGGAAATAAATTTAGTTTTTTGGGAATGAATTAAAATAAAATTTTTATTCAGAAAATAAAATGAAGGTGTATTCATTTTTGAAATTATTGTACATTATATTAACTATTTTTTTTCTTTTAAGATGTCTTAATATAAGTAGAATATCCTTAAATTATATTTTCGAATCATTTGATCCAATATAATTTGATTTTAGTAATTTTTAAATGAAAATTTAAAACTACATAACCATTATTTTGATCAGCAAATAATATTTTACTATAAATTAATTAAAGGATTCAATTTTCATTTTTAAGGAAGTATATTTACTTATCTTCATAGTAGTGATGGTAAATGATTTCATAATATTTATAAAAAGGATCCTGATCTAAAATTTTTTTCTATTAACTTCATTTTTAGGAATGAATGTCCTTTTTACCACCCCATCGATTTATGGTTTTGTGGTCGTTAACATTCTATTGATCATTCACAATATTATGATAAATTATCTCCATCTCCGTCCATAACTCTTAAGACAACACTTTTATTCCAAATTTAATTATATTAACTTACCAATAATTTTCTAAAATTTATAATCCTAGTTAACGGATAACTGTTATATGCCCCCCACCCCCTCATTCAAGAGGATGTTTTATTAACACCTTTTCAATGTGGGTTTTCATCAATGGAATATTAAATTTTTGAACCTCTGCTTACCATGTTCTTATTCAAAATTGATAGAATAAGATTTATTTATGTGGGATATAATATAGTATCCCTAATTTTTAATGTATATTTACTTGAAATAAAAATTCTTTCATTGATGTCTTTCCTCACACACTATACATACATTAAACAAACTAGGATATACTATTCAAATATTTTAATGTGACTTATATAACATAACTGTTAAAATTGGTGGTATGAATAAAAATAAAAATATTATGAAAAATATGTCTAAGGGTTTTATATAATCATTATTTATTGAAATTTGTTTAATAAATACTTAATCAAATTCCTATAAAGTGATTTTATAGATCAAAAGTAGGTTTTATTCAAAAATTATTTTTATTTTTTCTAGTGTGCATATAATATAATTAATTTATTCCATATTTATTATTGGTATTTTATATAAAGGTAATCATTTATTAAAATAAAATATTAATATTGTAGTATGTTTACTTTTTTATATTTTTTGGATACGATTGGTTTTTCGTCAAATATTAAAAAAATATTGGTTTTCAGAAAATAGTCATTTATTTTCATAAAATTAAT
Source organism: Viscum album (assembly GCA_963277665.1). Taxonomy (NCBI): domain Eukaryota; kingdom Viridiplantae; phylum Streptophyta; class Magnoliopsida; order Santalales; family Viscaceae; genus Viscum; species Viscum album. Next base: position 1,492,506,709 of record OY728152.1, read on the forward strand.
TAATATGAAGTCCGAATGAAATTAGGAATTATTCATAAAGTTACATATGATCAATTTTATTATTAATTATATAATCAATTTTATTTTAATAAAAAAATTCATTTTTTTGGTGTAAATCTATTTTTATGCTTAAAAACACATGTCATCTAATAATGATTTTAAAGTGGATAATGTTATTTATATTTTAGTTAATTAAATATCCTCTATTGAGGAATTATATAAATTCATTTTTTATGTTATATTTCTATATATTTATTTTCAAATTTTTTAAAATGATGGCTATTATTCATAGTGTTAATGTAAAATCATTTTTTCCTTGAAAAATGCATTTTCCTGAAAAATTACTGTTCACAATGCTTTGGGAGAGTAATTTTAAATTAAATTAATCCATTTATATAAATTGAGTCACATAAATTATATTTTATAATATGAATCATGAGTTATGAATTTTTTAATATAGCACCATTAATATTTAGTAATTATGAATAGTAAATATAGTAAATAATTATCGACATTGTAATATTTAAGCATCTAATTATGGTTAAAAAATATAATATAGAGTAAATATTTTCCATAAAAATGAATTTATATTATTTTATGAATGGATTTATGATTTTTTAGTCTAATTCTTGAATATATTTCCAATTAGGTACATATGTGTAACATCCCAAAAATTCTAAATAAACCAATTATTCGATAGAGTATGTGGAATGCAATACCAAGTGTTGAATGTAATACAAACTCTCAATAAATTATGATTTATTTAATATTTTAATAATATTTAATCTATTATATATACTTCAATGCATGAGACACCATGTTATTTAGCGTAAAACACAAGGGAGACTTTCTTTGATAGCTTGCATTACAGAAAATATTATGTTTAACTGAACAACAATATATATTATTAAAATATTATTAATTTATATAACAATATAAAATGTATATATTTAATTAGTGTTTATTAATATTATTAAATAAATTATAAAAATTTATTTCCAATTAACTGGTTACCAATTAATTAGAAATGATTTTTGAAACCCAATTGAATATGAAGGAAATGTTTTTATAAAACAATTTTCTCCAAATGGGGTTTTATCTTAATATATTATATTAATTACAAATATTTAATTATATTAGTAATATATATAATATATATTCAATTAAATTTATAAAATTAATCAATTTTTTATCTTTATATGATAAAAAAATCGAATTTTAAGCATAAAAACACGTACTATTCTGAAGGCAGTTTTGCCGCCTTTTAAAGAGGGAGTTTTTTGAAAACAAAATTTTGAAACTTAAATTAATTCTAAATGAAAAAATAATATTCTAATTATTAATATAAATATTTATCTTAGGGTGAATATTTGGCCTTTTTTTGAGAAATTTAATTTTTTGATGAATAATGAAAAATACTGAAATTTAATTGAAAATTGTATTTTTATCTTAATATATTACAATGTAAAATTATATTTTATATTATTTTAAAATTTTAATTACATAAATTATAATTTTATAAATATAATTATGTTCATTTTAATCATTTTTATATCTAATTCAATTACAAAAAATGAGTATACATTGGAACATTTTCACATTAAAAACCCATTGTTTCATCTTATCTGGGGTATTGTTGTTTAATTAATTTATGATAATTATGTTATTTGAATTTGTAAAAAAGTATTAAATATTTTTATTTATAATAATTTATAATGTATAAAAATTTATAGTTCATTTCGTAACATAATAATTAGTGAAAAAAGTTAATGTTAATCACGATGGTTAGAGGAAAATGATTTTACTAAGAGAATAAATTTTAATCATAAGGGTAAAAAGACCTATAAAATTTTAAAAAATATATTAGAATGAAATATTTCAATAATATTCCCTTTTTTCAATAATTATTCATTTTGGGGGGCATATTATGTAATCGGGGCCTCCAATGATTATTTACCCTTTGATATTTACCAGAATGTCACTCCTCCACCACTATAAAATGCAACTCATCCCCTCAGTTATTCGAACCTTACAATTATGTTGGATCAAAAAAATCAATCCCAAATAAAATCCCAACATACCATACCTAATACTGGAATCTTTTTTTGACATAAATCAATCAAATTAAGGATTTAGATATAAACCCAAAGGAGTTATCCTTAGAAGAGGAAATGTTTAACAACGAGCACTTTAGTTTTATTTATTTCTCTATAACTTCAATTATTCTTGAATAATTATTATATAATAAAAACATGATATTTTATATTTTAAGATTTTTTATGATATGTTTATAACCTATAACTTCACAGGCTTCCATCAAATAGAGGAATATAGCCTCACACACTAATATCATTTATTCTTCCATTACCACCATTTATGGTTTTGAATATTGATGGTTATATAGTTTTTATATGATAAATATTATATTTATGATATTCTAATACTTCCCTAATTATTATATAACACATACGTTATTATTACCCATTTTGTGGGAATACGATAACATCGCTCGTGTGTACATCAGACTACCACCTCACAAGGCGAGGTGATTCCGTCACACTTAACATAGAATATTTTAAGAATATGTGAAATATATGGGAAAATATTTTACTAATATAATAATATACATATATTTAATTAAAATTTTGTTAATATTATCAAAAAAACAGATGAACTTTTCATGCATACAAATGACATACCAACTCCATAGATGTTGTATTCCATTTCATATAACCAATTTTTATAAAATAGTTTAAATATAAACATATAACAACTATTTATTAAATTTAAATCATGTTTCACATTTTGGAAATGATTAAAACATGATATTTGAAAAATGGTAAAAATAACAAGTAAAACTACACTCGAAAAATAAGCCAATTAACACCCAAAATGATTAAAATAATAAAATATTATTAATGAACAGGTAATAATATTTTATAAAAAAATCATATAGTATATAATAAAAAGAAATATAAATTTGGAATGAGTTTATAACATATTCAGAAACTATATAAATTAATTTAAAGAAGGTAAGACCAAAAGGCATGTGTGAGGTAAGGGATCCTCATTTCACTTATTCTCTAAGAGGGATACACAATTTTCACCACTAATTTCTTTTTTATCATGTATATAATTACCATATTTAATTTTATATCCCTAATAAATTTATTTTCAACATAGTTAATTTTTTATTTGATTTTATTTATTTCATGAGTATTATAATTCAAATTTTACCAAGTGGTAAGGTATTTCATCTAAATTTAATATAATTAAGGAATATTTCAAAGTTATTCAGATAATGTATTTTATATAGTATATATAAAGACCCTATGAAATGTATTATCTTGAATTATTCATTTTTCAAAATCATTATAAGTATCAATTTTATTTATTTCATCTAAGGGGTTTTGAATTTAATATTACCAAGTGGTAAAGTATTTCAAAACCCAATTTCTTTTCTCTATGTTATATGAAATCCTTATTGTCGTTAATGTTCAATGATTATATTTATACTTCATTTTTATTATTATATGATATATTTAAAATTGTTTTATGCTTATTTATATTTGATACACATAATCTGTTCAATTATTTATTATCCCTACAAAATTATAACCATTTTAAGGGATTATTTAATATTTTCAATCTAATCAATATTGATTATAATTAAAATTCCATTCAATGAAATTATTTTATAATTTTTTAATAAAACATTTCATTTTATTATCATGTGGTTATTAAAAATGTTTTTCAAGTTACTGTACCACTATTCCACTCTTAGATACTTAATGATATTAATGTTTTTTTAATATAATCCAACAATATTTCTCCCTTTATTAAGAAATATTTTTTCTTAAAAAAATCTTTTGTAAACAAAAAACTCAATAATGTATTATTTTGACATTTTAAAATGACTTATTTGAATAAATTTTTTTTCCCATTTTTTGTTTTTATTAAAAATTTTCAAATTATTCTTGTATCTTTCCTAATAAGGAAATTTTCTATGGTTATTACAATATATAATAGAATGTTCTTTTTACCTAGTATGGAATTACCTATCATTATTTCATTAAAGGATAAATTAAAATTGTATCATCATATTTTTATAAATATAATTTTTATAAAGGTAAATATCAACAAAAAGTATTTTCAATAAATTTTTCCAAATTAATAGTATGTTTTCTTGAAGATGTTTTTTAGTATCTTTTAATAAATTTTCAATTCATCAATAAAAAAATGATTATTCTTAAAAAAATTGGTATACATTGTTTTGATAAAATACATACTATTTTTATTGAAAATTAAGATTATTTTTACAAAGGATAATATTGAAATTAACTTCAATAAATCATTTTTGTATCCATTAACATACCTTTCATTTATTCATTTTCCAGATACCATTTATCATTAAATTTTCATTAAATATCCAAATTATTTATCATGGATATTATTATTTCTTAAGACATATAACATTTTAAATTAAGATTTTACTCTGATAGTTATATTATTATCTAAGGAAATATTTTTAATTAAATAATCTTTATTGAATATGTATATTTATAATGAACATTATTTAGGAATGAAATAAATTATTTGATATGATTTGAATTCCTTAAACTTATATGAAATGGTTAATGGAAATTTAATGTAATCCCCTCGATGCAATGGTAGTCTCATGAGATGAAATCACAAGAAAAGAAATTGTTATGTGTAACCAAGCAGTTTAATCTATCTAGAGGGTTGATTTTGAAAATAGTGTCTAATGAAAGGTCTAGAAAAAAATTATATGGGGTTTACCCCACATGGTTTGTACCTTCTGGAGGATAGATATTGATGGTAAATTTATTATAATCCAGTGAAACATAAATTCCAATAATTTAGTATTTATATCATTGATAATTCTGTTATTATTATTATTATTATTTTTATCAATCATATTTTCATTATGAACAAATTTATAGATATATTTAATTCTTAGTTAATTTTTGAAATGGATTATATTTTCTGTTATTTATATTTCCATATTATTTGGGATCCTCCCTAATAGTTATTGATCAAATGGAATATGTTTTCAGTTATTTACCTTGACATATGATATATGCACCTCCCTAAAAATTGATTCAATGGGATATCTTTTTAGGTATTTACCTTTCCATATTATTTACAAACATCTAACCCAGTTATTAATTACATGGTATGTGTTTTCAATTATTTACCTTGATATATTGATTATTCTCATTGATTCATTTCTCTTTCCATAGTTGATAAAACAAAATTTTATTGAATATTTTATTGATAAAAAATTATTTAATTTCCTCACATTATGATAAATATGATCAATTATTAAATATTTGGGATTAGATCCTTCATTTTCAAATTTGATGAAAATTCCAATTTAATCCTTTTTAAATTCACTATAGTATTTCAGGAATAAATGTTGTTATGTAAAATATTTTGTTTGAAACATTTTTAAAGGTTTTTATGACAGAATAGGATATAAATTCTACTTATGACATTGGAGATATATCATTTATGTGAGTGGAGTAAATGGGTCATGAAGAAAAAGTTGTATAGAACCATCCAGATTGGACAGCACTTCACTATTTGGATTGTATCATCTTCATCTTGATTCGGATTGAGCCCATATTAAAAGGGAAGCTTGGGGACATAATTAAAAACAAATTATCCTTATATAAGTTCGTCCAATTCATGCGTTTTAGAGGCCAACTATGTGGTGAAACATTGAATAAAATATTTGTATGAGTTTTAATTTCTTACAGAAAAAGTTATATAATTCTAGCACTCAAAAAACTATTTAAATTGGGGTTTCACTCTTTGTGAGGGTTAGGCGAGCCTTTGGAAAATTTTGACCAAGAGGGTGTCTTTTGGGAACACCTCACAACCATAGGAAGAAGTAAGTACTTGTGCAAAGTTTTCTTTCAAGATGGCTCTCCTCTGCCACATTCTCTTTGTTTTTCCTTGTTTTCATGCTTGTAATGTGAATTTTCTCCAATAAATTTTCTATGTTATTCTATTTTCATCTTCTTATTTTTCTTCTTGGAAGGGAATCTAAGATTGAAGATGATATTGGGTATTCCCTTTTTAATCCATTTCTTATGCAAAATGTCTCCACGATGACAACTCCGCCCATGGAAGAGTGATTTATTTCGTAATTGATCTAATCCTCACTCCATTAATTTAATTATTTTGAACCCATATACATACTGTAATTCTTAAATTGTTATCAATTAATTGAGTTCTAATTTCTATGTTACTGGATCGACGTACACTTGGTGGCGTAGTGGGGCTTGTGTAAACCGTATGAGTGAAACCTCAATCACAAAATCCAATCAACTTGGGATAGAATTGTAGGGTTCAATTATAATACCCAAAAAAATTAATTCTCAAATACTCGGTGGATATGCTTCCCTAATTTACCATTGAAGATAAGTTATATTTTTTATCACAATCAAGGTAGGGTGCTATGATTGGAAGTCCCGAATTTGACCGAAGGCTCATTTTCCAATATTTTTGGTCGTGTTAATTTCTATAGGGTTCGACGGTTGATAAGGATAGAGGATTATAGTTGAATGAATTGTAATCATATGAGATAAGGATAAATTAATGATAAAGGGGTTTGATTAGATCAACTATGACTTCTCATAGAAGTGTTTTTTTTTAATTTCAGTTGACTGTTACTTCTCATTTTCATGTTTAGTTTACTATTCAAAAAGTCACAAAACAAAACCCCCTTAATTTTTTTTAATTTGTTTTTAACTATTTTCTTTGTTAAATAAAGCCTATTATTAGTTGTTTAATTCACTTCCTTCTTGAGAGAACGACCTAGGTCAGCCACTATGCTGCACTTAGTAAAATCACAAATAATTATTTTTAGAGCGTCCGCGACAACATCCATTAAAATTGGTGTTGTTGACAAGGAGGCAAGTAATAATTTCAACCAATTAGAGGTATTTATTTTATTTTACATTTTATTCAATTATTATATTTTTTCTTCCTTCTTTACCCAATCATAATTTTTTCTTCCACTTTTATTTTCTTCTACTTTTCTTGGACCATCATGTCAAAATTATCATTTTTATTTTACTATGGTCCACTTTCATTCTTGTCATTTTTATTTTATTCATGACACAAACTAATCCTGATGAACTCATAGATCTTAACCCTGAGATTTAACAGATCATTAGGGCTAGAATCATACATTCTGAGTCTATGGGAAGTTTCAACATTCAAACAATTGGATAATTTCTCCACTCTAAGAACATTGAAATTTGAAACACATATAATTACAACATTAATAAAGAACCAATGGTAGAAAATAATGAAAATAAAGTTAATAGAAATATTCGAGAATTGGCTGCACCTGATATTAACTATCAACCAAATTGTATTGCATACTCAAATCACAAATAAGACATTGAACTGATATCTAGATTAATTCACCTACATCCAAAATTTCATAGCCTCTCTGGCAAGGATCCCAATAAACACCTTAATGAATTTAATGTGGTTTTCTCAACCTTATAACCAAGAAATGTTTCTGAAGATCAAATCAAACTAAGGGAATTCCCATTTTCACTTGATGGAGCTATAAAAGACTGGATGATTAATTTACAACCTGAAGATGTAACTTTATTGATCAATTTGAAATGAATTTTCATGCAGAGACTTTTTCTATCATCAAGGAACACTTAAATTCATATGGAGATATTGGGGAATAAGAAATACCTAGGGGAGTCAACGTATGAGTACTAGGAGTGATTCAAGAAGTTGTGTGCAAGATGCCCACATCACCAAATTAGTGAGAAAATCCTCATCCAATACTTATATAAAGGACTCACACGTATGGAGAGGAGCATGGTGGATTCCGCGGCTGGAGAAGCCTTGGTGGACAAGACACCAGTTGCAGCATGTGCATTGATTGAAAAAATGGCCCAAAACACTCAATAACATGGCGATCGTGGTACACCACATGTTGGGGGAGTACATCAGGTAAGTCCTTGTTCTCTTGAGAGTCATTTGGTTGATACCATGTTTGAATAATTGACTACTATGGTGAGGAAAATTACTTTGGATAAAAGACATATCAACCCTCTCTTTCAAGGCCTAGTGGAATTTTCACTGGGACAAACCACCCAACTGACAATTTCCCACAAATACATGATACAGAGGATTGTGTAGCAGTATTCCCTAGGAGACCATATCAACAGCAACAAAAACCATATCCTCAAAAGAAGTTGGATTCCTTTGATCCACCAGACAACCAAGGGAGGAAGGATCAATCAGACATAAGGTATAGCTGTAAATAACAATAAAGGCCCCTGTTTCATCAAAACATCCAGCAGCCTCCCCTTACCAACAGGGTTTCCAACATCCACAAAGAATATTTGATGTTGAAGCATCAACAAACCAACAACAAGGGAATCCTCCAACCAAGGTAGATTCTAACACTGATGACATTTTGAAGCCAATTTTTCTTAATCAACAGAATGATTTGAAGAGTCTAGGTTCAGAGATGAGGGAGTTGAAGACACAAATGAGGCAGATTTCCACTACCCTCCATGAACTAGTAAGTAAGAATTATATCAATATACCCTCCCAACCTACACCAAATCCCAAGGGGGATGTTGGTGGCATCACATTGAAAAGTGAGATGAAAATGAATTATACATTTGTACATACCATTCTACGGTGATTCACCTCAACTCCCTAATAGCCCCATTCTACACCAACTGTTGAGAAATACAAGGAGAAAGACAAATGTAAGGAAAATATTGATGATGTTCCTCCTAAACCCCTTCCATTTCGAAGTAGATTTTTACAATAAAAAAAGATGGCTGAAGAAACAATGAAAAGGGGGTTTTTGACACATTCAAGCATGTGGAAATCAACATTCCTCTACTTGAAGCCTTCAAGAAAATCAAAGGTATAAAAAATTCTTAAAATAACATTATACCAATCGAAGAGGGCTCAAGGGATATGATAAGATAAATCTGGGAAGGAATGTGCCAGCACTCATTACACTAACTCTTGAAATTCCAACAAAGTGCAAGGATCCATGGATATTCACCATACCATGCACCATAGGGTAGTTTCGCTTTTCTAATGCTCTTTGTGATTTAGTAGCTTCCATAAATATGATTCCTCACTCTGTATTCTCTTCTCCGCATCTTTGTGAGATGAAACCGATGAAGTAGCGGTGCAGTTGGTGAATAGAGCTACAACATATCCAGTGGGAGTCATTAAGGATGTACTTGTCTGGGTAGGAGACATGATCTTTCTAGAAGATTTCTACATTCTTAACATGGAGGATGATCAGGTAAGTTCTCATGCTCCCATTATATTAGGTAGAACCTTCCTCAAAACTGAAAAAACTATCATAAATGTTTATGAGGTTACATGTTCCATGGATATTGGGGATGAAGTTGTAATATTTAATGTTATGGATTCTAAGAAGTACCCCTCAGAAGACCATTCTTCATTTGTTATGTCCCATTTTGAACCACCAAATAAAAACCCATGGAATTTGATTGTCCTATTCTTAGGGAGACTATGAAATTTTTTTCTAGTTTGATGTCTAAGAGTACTTCCACATCAATTTCTAATGCACCAGACTCTCTTAGATTTTATTTTGAAATGGAATCATATTATGATCATTTGAAAACTTATTATGATATGGCTATTTTGTATGCTGATTGATTTGATGCTTTATTATCTAATTGTGATGATTTCTATTCTGATACTGATGCTCATTATGCATATATTTCAGTTCCTTCAATTTATCTAACCATGCATCACCCCTACATCGGAACTCAATCCATTACCACCAAATCTCAAATAATAATACATTTTAAATGGTGAAAAATTACCTATTTTTATTTATAACAATATCCCATATGAATATGAAGTAAAATATTTGAATCATTTGAGAGAGAAAATCAGGGAAATCAGGTGGACCTTGGATGACATATCAGTTATTAGCCCCTCCATTTGCATGAATATGAATCTTTTGCAGGATGGGGCTAAACCGGTTTGGCGGCCACAAAGGAGACTCAATCCAACACTATTAGAGGTTGTTAAAAAAGAGGTTGAAAAATTGCTGGAGGTAGGTATAATCTATCATATTTTATATTCCTAGTGGGTGAGTCCAATTAAGGTTGTGCCTAAGAAAAGTGGTGTTTCTATTGTTAAAAATGAGAAATATGAGTTAGTTCCAATGAGTGTGCAAAAATGTTGGTGTGTGTATATTGTTTATAGGAATCTAAATCAGTCCACTCGCAAAGACCACTTCCCCCTCCCATTTATTGATTAGATTCATGAGAGACATGCTGGAAAAATAGACTACTATTTCATGGATGGATTTTGTGGATATTTTTAGGTTCCTATTTATCCATAGGATCAAGAGAAGACAACATTCAATAGTCCATTATGAACATTTTCCTACCGAAGGATACCATTTGGACTTTTTAATTCCCCAGGTACCTTCGAGAGATGCATGGTGAGTATTTATTTTATTTTATTGAGACCTGCATTGAGGTATTTATGGATTATCTTACAGTTTATGGGTATTCATTTGATGATTGTATATCTTTTTTGGGAAAGGTGTTGAATACTTTTATTGAGATGAATCTAGTCTTGAACATTGAAAAGTGTCATTTCATAGTAGAGTAAGGCACTATCTTAGTGAATGTTGTCTGAAAACATGGGATAGAGGTTGATAGATCTATGATAGAAATTATTTCATCCTTACCATATCCTTCATGTGTGCGTGATGTTAGATCTTTCCTAGGGCATGTTGGATTTTAACGGTGCTTCATAAAATATTTTATTAATATTTCTCTTCCAATGTCACGATTAATTCAAATGGATTCTAATTTTATGTTAGATAATTATTGCAGGACTTATATTGATGAGCTAAAGAAGTGTCTGACCACTCCACCAATTATACAGCCCCATGGTGGGAGATTCATTTTGAGCTTATGTGTGACACCTCTAACTTCACAGTTGGTGTTGTCTTATCTTAAAGGGTGGGGGGATGCTCACATGTTATTTCCTATGAATTGAGGACACTAGATTCAACCCAATTAAACTAAAAAACCATAGAAAAGGTGTTTCTTTCTATCATATTTTCTTTATATAAATTCCGTTCATATTTATTGGTCTCTAATGTAGTTGTTTTTTTCTATCCAAACAGCTCTGAGGTGCCTCTTGAAGAAACCAGGCGCAAAGCCTAAGCTAATCCAATGGATGCTCCTTCTTCAAGAATATGATATTGAGATAAAGTAATGGAAGGGGTTGAAATACTTGGTGGTAGACCACATGAGTAGGCTTACTCACACACTAGTGGATGACACCGTGGACCAGGTACCACTTCGGGACACCTTCCCCGATTAGCGTCTTTATTCCATCTCAGGTACGCTTCCTTGGTATGATGATTTAGTTAACTACCTTGTTGCCTCTGAAATGCCAAAAAATTTAATGAAACATCAAGTCCAAAAATTCAAGATAGATTCTAGTTTTTATTTGTGGGATAACCCCTACATCTGGAACATGTGTAGTTACCAAGTGAGTATGAGGTGTGTTCCTGATGATGAGTTTGAGTCTATTCTACAATTTTGTCATACACTTGATTGTGGTGGACACTTTGGACCCTAAAAGATACTAGGAACTTTTTGGAATCTGGATTATATTGGCCTAGCTTATTCCATGATGCCCATGTGTTTTGTAAGTCATGATCTCGTTTCTAACACAATAGTAACATTTCTAGGATAAATGAGATGCCCCAAAACCAATAATATTCTCTGAGATTATTTATATATGGGGTATCAATTTTAGGAGTCCTTTTCATAGTTCTTATGGTTTTTTGTATATTTTTGTAGCTGGTGATTATGTGAGTTAATGGGTGGAGGGTAAGGCCAGTAGGAGTGATGATTCTCATGTTGTTGTGGACTTTTTCAAAGAGTAGATTTTTTGTTGGTTTGTAGCACTGGAGGCCATCATCATTGACCAAGGAACAAACTTCTGCAATCTAAATCTTTCTTACCTTATTCATAAGTATTGGGTGACACAAAAAACATCAACACCATACCACCCCCAAACAAATGGACAAACAGAGATTTCAAATCATGAGATGAAACAAATTTTGAAGAAAACGGTGTAGCTGAGTAGGAATGATAGGAGAGAGTTCTTGGATGATGTACTTTTGGATTATAGGATGCATAAAAGACACCCATTGGTATGTCCCCATTTCATATTGTTTTTGAGAAAGCATGTCATTTCCCATAGAAGATGTGAATCAGGCTTATTGGGCTATAAAAAAATTCAACATGGATTTGGCCTAAGCTGGAATCCAACGAAAGCTGCAAATTGAAGAGCTTGATGAGATTCAATTGTCTACATATGTTAAATAAAGGATCTATAAGGAAAGATCCAAGGCATCTCATGACAAAATGATCCAACAATGAGAGTTTTTTGTTATGGATAAATTTCTTCTCTATAGTACACAACTGAAGTTGATGCCTGGTAAGTTGTGTTCCAGATGGTTAGGTCCTTCTGTTGTGACTAATATATTTTATTAAGGTGCAATAGAGATCACACAATAGGACACATGAAGGAGATTTATATTTAACATTCAATTTTTAAAGAAATACATTTAGGGACTTCCTATAGATGTAGTATATTTCATCACATTGAATGATCCCATCATCACAGGAGCATAGCAGACTTTTCGTAACCCTTTAACATCTATAATATTTTTCTATTTAAAATTATGCATTTCATTTTCATATATCATATCATGTGTTCACATTGAAGAAAATTAAATATTTTTTGTGTGGTAGAGAGAACATTTTTGTTTTGTAAATTCAGTTGTTTTCCTATTGTTCAAGGATTAAAAAAACAAAACAAACTAAAAAAAATTGTGGGTTTTTTAAAATTTGTGTGTTTATTTTTCAATTTTTTGTGTCCTTTTGAAAAATTTGAGCTGAAATTATTCTCATCACCATTTTTAAATCCATATCAATAAGTGAAACAATTTATCCCTTGAAACTGATATTAAATGAATGCTCAAAATGACTTTTATTCAAGTTAAAATATTTTGTAATTTCATGAATTGTACAATGAATTTTGAATCCCATGACACATCTCACAGTCTATATATTCGAAATAACTTTCCTGTGAGGATTCTAAACCATTATTTTAATATTATTTAAATTTACCTCACTAATTGAAGGAACCAAAACATTACTAATTTAAATAGAATTTGATTTATTTATATCAAAACTTGAGGGTTCGAGGTACTTATGTTTAAATGATTGAAGCATTTGTTTAGTATTTAAGCCCCTATTTCAAAGAATCCTTTTTTATAATGGCATACATTGAACATTTAATCCTCTTAGCCCCTAGAAAACATGAATAGCCTATTATGATAACCACTTTACAAGAAAAGTTTTATCTATCCAACTGACTCTTGAAGTGAGATTGCATAATCTAGTTGAACATAAGTGTGGGGGAAGCTGTCTTGTGTTTTTATAGAACATTCTAGGATAATTTGGGAGAAAAATTAAATTATGGAGAGATGTTTTTTCTTCTGAAGAAAATCATCATATTGAATGTTGGGCCTTTTCTGGATCCTTCATAATAAGAGAATATGTGCCTTTCTGGAGCATTTAATATAGAGAGAAAGTTGTGCCTATCTGAAGCTTTCTAGAAAATCATGTTTGAGAAGATTGAAATTTTTACTGCTGAAATGTTGAATGGTGTTCAAATTCCATTATTTTTCATGATGATGAAAATGAATCGATTCTATGGGGATTGAGGAGGAGACCATATTATAGTGAAAATTAGATTAATGTAATTTTTCTTCAAAAAGAGTCAAGCCCTCCTCATTCAGCCTCAGAATCTTTCACAACTTAATACTACAAACCGAAAGCCACAGAACAACCCTGGAAAGTCTTCATGATAAAAATATTTCCTTGAATAATATCATGTGGTAATGTAAGAATTTATCAAGCCTATGTAAACCCTTGTATGAGTTTGGATGAGAAATAAATTTCTAAAAATTGAGATTTTTTGGTAAGAGATAATTCAATTGTGGTAAGTGTTTTGTGAATGGGAAGATAAATGAAGTGGAAATATATTGAATGATATAAATGGAGAACTTTAAATAATGGGTTTTATACGAGGCATTATATCTTTTTTTTCTTGGTGTGCAATTGTAGGATCTCAAGGATATGTGTTTTAAAATTTGTTTTGATTTGATGTTGATGTTTACTTGATATGAGGTTTTCTCCAAGAGTGAAAAAGGGTAAGTTTGGGGGAGTTGATAAAACCCAATTTTATTGAATATTTTATTGATAATAAATGATATAATTTCCTCACATTTTACTAAATATGATCAATTATGAAATATTTTGGATTAGATCATTCATTTGAAGATTTAATGAAAATTCATGTTTTACCCATTTAAAATTCACTGTAGCTTTTTAGGCATAAATATTGTTATGTAAAATATTTTGACTTATAATCTTTTAACTATGTCCCTAAATTAATGGACTAAAAACTCTATTTAGGACATTGGAGCTAGATCTTTCATTTGAGTGTATTAAATGGGCCATAAAGACAAAGTTGGACAGAACCATCCAGATTGGAAACCACATCACTATTTGGGCCGTATCTTCTTCATCCAGACTTGGAATGGGCCCAAATATGGAGGTATTCTAGGGAATATAATTATAAAAACATTATAACTCTATAAGTCAGGCCAATTCACTAGTTTGTGAGGTCAACTATGCGGTGAAACATGGAATAAAATATTTGGTCAATTTTTCACTTCATACTTATGAATGTTATGCAACCCTAGCCCCCAAAACACTATTTAAATGGGGTTTTCAATATTTAGGAGGTTTCGTAGAGGATTTGTGAAGGTGTGACATAATGGGTGTCACTTGGTAACACCTTAAAACCATTGTAAGAAGTTATTCCTTGTGCAAATTTCTCTTTCAAGATGGCTCTCCTCTCCCACCTTCTCTTTGTTTTTCCTTGTTTTTATGCTTGTAATGTGAATTTTCTTCAATAAATCATCTTTGTTTTTATATTTTCATATTTTTATTTTTATTTTTGGTCTTTAATATAATATTGGATACAAGATTGGTTATACCCCTTTCAATCCATTGTTTATGCAAAAAGTCTCCACGATTACAACTTCGACAATGGATGTATGGTTTCTTTTGTAGTTTATCTAATCTCTATTCGATTAATTTATTTATTTTGAATATATACATATAATTTAATTATTAAAATTTTATCAATTAATTTATTTCTAATTTCTAGGTTACTTGATTGACTTACACTTTGTCACGTGGTCAGGCTTGTGTAAACCGTATGAGTGAAACCTCAATTGAAAAATCTAATCAATTTGGGATATAATTATAGGGTTCAATTCTCATCTCCAAAGAATTTAATTCTCAAATATTGTGAGGAAATTATTCCCTAATTTACCATTGACCATATGTTATATTTTGTATCACAATCATGGTAGGGTGCTACGATTGGAAGTCCCGAGGTTGACCAAAGGCACATTTCTCCAATATTTTTGGTCGTGTTAATTTGCATAGGGTTTGGGCGTTCACAAGGTTAGGGGACTAAAATTTAATGAATTATAATAATATGGGATAATTATAAATTAATTATTAAGGGATTTTATTAGATAAACTATGTATTCTAATATAAGTGTTTTTTAAAGAAAATTTCTTATTGATTGTTACTTCTCATTTTCTTATCTAGTTTACTATTCGAAAAGTCACAATACAAACCCCCCATCATCCTTTTAATTTGTTTTGAACTATTTTTATACATAGTTAAAGTATATTAAAAGTTGTTTAATTCACTTCCTCTTTGAGAGAATGACCTAGTTCAACCACTATGTTGCACTTAGTAATATCACATATAATTATTTTGAGAGTGTGTGCGACAACGTTCTTTCAATAGTAAATAACCCTTACTAGGAATTTAAGCTCACAATTATTTATTTCCATCCCATATTATAATAATAAGTTTACTTAAAAATATATATAGGGACATTAATTAGGTAATAATGTAATTTTCTAAAATTAAAAGAAAAATAGTTATGTTGTAATTTGTGAATTCATTCGTAATTCAAGACTCTTGTATGTATCTAGTTTATCCAAACTACTGAACTGGTCAGACCATTGGGATATAAATCATGATTCAATTGAAATGCAATGGTATTAGGCATTATATATAGGATTTTAGGTTTTCGGTCAGTACAATATGTATTTTAATTCAGACTATTAAAATATAAAATTAAATTACAAAAAATGCCACTTTCTTGGTTTTAATAAAACAATTATATTTTGATTAGGATAAAAACAACATATATATATATAATAATTTTACTAATTTTAAATATATATAATTTCTTATAATTTTAATTTATTTATATTATTTATTAATAGAATAATTTCAATAGTTTTGTAAGTAACCCTGAGGCGGTATTTATTCAACTAATTGAAAAATAATATTAATTATTTATGAAGTAATAAACGTAATATAAATTATAATAAATACTATTTTTCATGAATTTTGTAGTTTATAATGAAATTTAATTAATGAGTGGATTTATTGGATTCATATTCTTTTGATTTCATGTAATTTCCAGTGTCAAATTAAATTAATTGTAAAAAATTGACATTACTGATATTTTATGATTAAAAATATTTTATAAACATAATTGTTATTCCTAAAAATCATATCATCAACCAAGTTATTGGGATATAGTTTAAAATATAATCCATTTATAGTTTATTATAAAATTATTATTTTATATTAAAAATCATATCCCCTAAAGAGTAAAGATTTTTTATCACGTTAATAGTCAAAATGTTGATGTTGGTTAAAAAACTCCGATAAGGGTAAAAACATAACCAAACCCCATCAAGATTTAATTATATTATAGGATTTATACACATCATCCTCCTATTATATAATTATATTATTTTTTGTCTGTTTTACCATAATTGTTAATTTATGTAAATATAATAATTTAAGAAATTCAAAATGTTCGCATCCACTCACATATAAAATAACACAACATTTACCCTTTTCTTCACACAAAAAAGTCTTTTTTTCTATGAAATTAACAACACAAATCCAATACTTAATTCTATTACCATATCATAATTTATTTTGGATTATAAAACACTCTTATGAATACTTTTGGTTTAAACCTAATGTGTTTCTTTAAAGAAGTGGTTTCATTCTTAATCGAGTGTTTTTATTTTATTTTTCATCCACCTCCATCAAATATTTTTCAACCATTCTGATATAATATAATTATTATATCTTATATACATAAATTATATTTCTTTTAAAACATAACCTATATCCATCCATTCTTTCATGAAATACAAATGAAAACCATCTTTCATGTGTACGGTGGACTACTGACTTGCAAGCGAATGTAAATTGTATTCTATCATTGTATCTAATGATTATTTATCATGATTGATTACATTTATTTATATATATAATTAATAACATATTTTTAAGGATTTAACATTAATAATTCATATGTTTTCTTAACATTAAATTCAATTAATGATGATAATGTAATTCATGTGTATGTGTTGATTACAACCTCTACAAAATGATGTGATTTTTTCATTACCACATCACATATTTGGTATATATCACTATATTTAAATAAATAATATTGTATTTATTTTTTAATTATCATTTTTATAAGATAAAAAAATTCATAGTTTATTTCTGTTATGATCTTTGAATAATAGAAACACTACTCTAGCATCTGTATGATCGATTATATCTATGATTGTAATGTACTTCATTTTTCATAACCATATTTCATGGTTGATTTTAAAAGTAAAATTGATTTTTAAATATTATAATTATATAATTATTATAATTGTGGACATGATGGAATAATTAACAATCCAACCATTATGGGATTCATACCTCACTAGTCATGTATCTGTCACCAAATAACTTACAAGAATCCCGTCCCATGTTCCAGAAGTCTTATTTGATGTATAATATAATTCATATAGTGATTAAGGGGTAAATAAAATAATCATGTCTGGAAAATACATATAGGACATAACCAAATGTTTCTGTATCCATCCTTATTCAACCTCATTGAAATATTCTTCAACCATGAAGAAATAATAACACAAGTATATTTTATCTAATAAGATGTTGTAATGTATGTCTCATAACCAATATCCTTCAGCTCTTCTAACAAATGGGAAACCAAACCATCATTCATTTTTACAAAAATATAAGGGCGAAAACATAAACCAAACATGTAAAATTATTATTTTAGTATGTACTTAAATCCATAATAATATTAAATTATAATTTTATAATTTTATATCCAATTTATGATGAAAATAAAATAATATTATTTTAATACTTAATAAATTCCATGAATTCCCCTCCCCTCATTATAAAAGGACACTCTATCTCCTCTTTACATCACATTTCATAATCATTTTGGTGCATCCAATACCTACAAAATCCCATTCCTAAAATAAGTTTCCAAATTCATGATGTCTTATTTTATGAATAATATAATCTATAGAGGTATGATGTTGTAAAAAAAATTAGGTGGTCTGAAAAAGATACATAACTTTTAAATGAATATTTTAGTTTCATTTATTCTTCTACCTCCTAATAATATTATTCAAACATGATGAAATACTAACAAAATTATATTTCATTAAATCAAATGTTTTTATTTTAGTGTCAAAACCTTTATATATATCATCTTCCATCAATTGAGAATCAAAACATTCATTAATTTTTATATCAGATTATCACTTTTTGAACCAATGAAATTAGTTTCCCATCACCACTAATCTTGAATGGTGGAAATTATGTATTTAATATATATATATATATATTATCAATTAAATATATATAATTATAATAACATAATAAATCATATAATTTCTCATACTTCAATTCATTGAAAAATAATAACATCGTTTTTGTGTACGTATGGATTACCCCTCCACTAAGTGATGATATTTGTTTTCCATCACCATTTCTCATGGGTTGAATATATATATGTGTAAATAAAAATAAATATTACTATATTTATTATATAATCATCATTTTTAATGGTAAATTAATACTTACGTACTTTTCATCCTGATCATTGAAGAAGGGAAGGGTTGATCATGTGTATATACAACTTACCCACTCCATGATGGTAAAAAATTGAATTTTAATGAAAATAATTAATTTTTGGTTCCATAATTTTAATTTATGTGTAAAAATGATAAATTTTTAATGATTATTATGGTCTATATGATGGAACATTTCCAACTTTTTGCATAACCAACCTACTGAATTCATTTTTTATATATAAATCGAATATCCTTAAAACATTAGATGTGAATTTTACTGATTTTGTAATATAATATAACATCATAATAAATAAAATAAATGTAACAATAAATGTTAAAATGGATATTTATATATTAAATAATAATTATACATTTATTATTGAACAATATAAAGAATTAATGTGACGATTTGGACCTGAGGTTAGGGGCTTCTTAACTCAATTTCCATTATTTGGGTTATATTTCAACATCATTGACTATAGTATCCATAATTCGGTGTAAAATGTATTTTTAATGTATTATTTTTTATATAAACTTATTTTAAGAGGATTTATGTTTTTTTCACCAAAATACTTCATTGATTAAATCTCACTTCAATGATACATTCTTTATAAGGGTTCTTCATCTCAATTGTGTTTCATTATGAAATATTCACCTATTTATGAATAATAGTTGTATATAATAATCCTTTGACATGATATATCATTAATATAATTATGTAAATTGCCTTTAAATATTCATTTTATTTTGTTCTTAAAGGGGAATATGATTCAAATGTTACTAATGTAGTAAGGCTTTATTCAAAAATCTGATCATTATATAGGAATGTTTATTTTTAAGTATTATCTGATAAAATTATTTGATAATTATATCATAAACAAAATCTACTTTCTAGTCCTAGGTTTTTTCTATAAATTAATAGTTTTCTTTTCCTTTTCATCTCTTTAGGAACGTAAAAAACTAAAACTTGGATTTTAAGGGAAATTGAAAATATTTTTCTACTTAGTCAGGAATATTTTTATTCCATGTCTATATTTTAATAAAATTGTTTTATAGAATATTTTTACTATTATCTAATAATTTATTAAAAAATTTACCATGTTCAAAATTCTTTACAAAATTGTTGTCTTTTCAATTGCTGAATAAGTTACTTTTTAACTTTCTATAAATGGGTCAAATGAATGTTTTTATCTAAGATGACATGAAGGTATATTCCTTCTATATATACTTATCATTGAATTTATTCCTCCATTATAAGTATCCCTCATTATTTTTAAGAAAGAAAATTATTTAATATAAAAGAAGTTATTTTTTGAAAGTAAATTTCAAAATGAAAATTTTATTGTAATCAGTAATGTATTTTATAATAATTTTATTAAAGTTATACAAATCATTAAAAACATCTTTTTTATTTTATTTTTTCACTAATAGTGATATATTATATTGGTTTCATTCATAATATTTCTTTGTATGTTTTATGATCTATTTTACAGGGAAGTCTATTTTCATTTAACATGATAGTTCTTCCAATATGGATAGTTCTCTACAATAATTATGTACTGATTAATTATTAATTCTCATTCCTATGATGAATGAAATGGATGTATTATAAGAAATATGGCCCCCGTTTCAGTCCCTCGATGCATCGATAGGTCTCCCAAGGTAAACTAGTTTTTGTATAAGGCCCTATACATACACAATTTCTAATGTTATCTTGGAATAAATCATTATCAACCTATTTAAGATATCTATGCAATTAGAATAGTGGAAAATTTTATTATGTTAGTCATTATGAATTACATAAATATGAAATTAGATATTTATGTTCATGTGTTTATTAATGATATCAGTTGATAATTATATAAATCACGTTATTATTTATGTATTTATTTGATCATCATTTATTCCTACAATATTAATCCTTATTGTCATGTTATTGCTTAAAAGGAATTTGGTTTTCTATAATTTTCATCTTCATATTGATTATTTTTAATTTAATAATTATTTATTCAACATTATATAATTCTTACTGAACATCTTAGTACATCCTTTTTATGTTTCATTTCTCAAGGATATGAAGAATAAATAACTGAATGATTCCAAGGATGTAGAATATTTATATTCACTATATTTTATTTCATGTTTGAAAACGTAATATGAGATTTAATTATGTTTCTAGTTTCCCAATACATCTAAACTATTTGTTCCTTTGGTATGTGATCACTTATATATAATGAAAATTTAATAATTTAACCACTAACTATATGCTACTTGAGATAGGGACATTGTAGTTTGGGTGTGTTTAGATGATATTTTTTGAATTTTTTATAACAAAATTTAGATTATATAGAGATGTCATTATTCTATAATTTCATAGGGGATTATGAAACCAAAAAATACTGGTTATGAATTTCAATGGTTTATGGATGAGAATAGATTTACAATTGGCCTCTATGATAATAATTTTAAGAATTGTATTCATTATAATGTGAAGAATTTATGTATTTAACTAATCATAGATAATGTCCTCGATTTATTCTCCAAATTTTGGATCATAGGATTGGGTAAATATTTTAGTGATTCTTACTAAAAGTATCCTCTAGATATATTGGAACCCATGTACACTAGGGAGTATGTTTTCGAAAGATAAATCAATAGGGATACAACATCACTTTAGTGTGGCCAGCAGGTCCACCTCTCGTAATTATCACTAGGGTAAACCATCTTTTTTAATCAATTAATATTGATAAGAAGGTCCTTCAATCAACCCTGCCATGTGAGAAACATTATTTTGTCTATCCCTTACTATTTTAATCTAACAACATAGTCTTATAGTTTGGTTAATTCCATTTCACCGCTACAATACTATGATGCCATTAACAAAACAATTTCAGTAGCAGAACACCTTGCACATTGGTCTCCTACCTTGGAATCCAAATAAATGTTCCCCCACTCATACCAAAAAATTTAAATAAAGTGGGTATATACAGAAGTTTGAACCCTCTCAATTATGTATTTAATTAAAAAATCGAGGATTTATGATTTTCCTCTAATATAGGTAGAACTATAAGGGTGATCAGGATTTTTGAACCCCATTATAATAAGTTTCACTATTATAAAGACAATGATGTGGTATCATATTTCATAGTACACTCATCGGGGATCTTTTTTCTAACAAGTGAGACCTTTTTAAATAGTCTTATCCATTATGTGTAAGAAATATCTACGTTTCAATTAAATATTTCATAATCTGGGGTAACTAATGATTCACATACATCCACACAGGGGCATCCCATGAATAAGATATAATTCCATTCTCATGAGGCCAAATTCACCATGAGTTCAATAATCCTTCAATAAAAAAATAAACAGATTGGATGAATATTCATATGGACCCCATACATTCATGATTATTCACTAATCACATTCACTGGGTTTCTAATTAGAATTTTGGGTCTTCATCAATGTGTATATTTTAATCATGACCCCATAAGTTGAAAATTTAATCTTCCACTCAATGATCCATTCATCCAAAGATAAATCACCAATTAACAATCCCCACTCAATACTTTGTTTTCATTCATTACATAAAATATAATTCCTTGACATAAGATGTTAAACAATAATATGATATCCAGGTCATGTGACATAAAAATACATCTAACAACATTATTCCATGATGTTTTACAATGTAGTACATTAATATCATATGATTTTAATATATACACCATTAACTATGTGGGAAGTGATTCATGTTAAAAAATATATATACTATTCCTCATTATGTATCAAACCGAACATTATAACCACCCACTCCCTTACACACCAGGACAAATTACCCTTGATACGCGATATTAATGATAATTTGTACATACACCCTTTGAGAACATTGTTTAACTTCACTATGTAAATATTCCAAGTACTATCATCGTCATTAGGTCATATTATTGATGAGTCTATATTCCACCTTTAGGTCCATATCACAGTGAAGCAAACCAGCCATATTTTATATAGATTTATATTCTCTATGAAACAAATCCATCCTCATAGGTAAATAATCCTTAATGTTTGGTAGAATGGGATCCCTATATGGATGTCTCATACCAATATTTTCAGGTCACATTTCTCCTTGAATCCCATTTTGAAAAAAAATTAATCTACATAGAATTATTCATGGTCTCATGACATTAAAAGTCACTATGATCTTCCTTGTAACATGACATAATATGGTAATGAATGTACCATTATGAGAAACTAAACCAAATGTTTTCTATTTAATTTTTTTTATATATTGGAGGAATTTTTCATTGAACTAATACCAACAACATAAATAGTAAATGGGTCTAAAGATACAAATTTACACCATATATGACTACTAGGTTGATTTAAACCCCAGAATTTGTAATTCATGTGAAAATTATAGAGATAATAAAATAAATATGTATGATACAATAAATGGATAACCTAATATAAGAAATGATATTCAAATGTTTATGTTACCAATAATATATATTAATATTCACATTCACATTGGAACGTGTGAATAGATAATATCTAGAATATGGGTATTCATTCGATACTATGATTTAAGAATGATTTATGCATGAGTCTTAAATATATAAGAAATTCTATAAGTAGGTAAAAATTTCTCTATCAAATACTCTAAAAGGATTCATCCTCTCTTCATCATAACCAATGTGAATTATACAGTGTTTTTAGAAATGTACCAATAATAAACTTACAATAGAATGCACTTCTTCCGAGACTCAAAATGCATGTGGAAGAATTTCACATCAGGGTTACCACTAGAAATTAAAATTTTAACCCTAACATGAATCCATTTAATATGAAAATGAATGGATGAACATGTCCTTGCATTTTTTTCTTCATTAATGGGATTCCTTTTTTTCATTGATTTTTTATGGACATTAGAAGTAAGATCCTACTTATATCCATAATTAGTTGAATACTAAATGAGTTAGACATATTACATAGTCTTCGTAAACACCAAGGTATCATTTTACAAAAGGATGGTTTCTCCCACTA
The DNA here is from genome assembly GCA_963277665.1 of Viscum album. Classification (NCBI taxonomy): domain Eukaryota; kingdom Viridiplantae; phylum Streptophyta; class Magnoliopsida; order Santalales; family Viscaceae; genus Viscum; species Viscum album. Next base: position 1,492,530,945 of record OY728152.1, read on the forward strand.
AGTTCCTCTAATTCTAGTTGATGAATTCACTAGTTTAAGAGAATATATTTATTCGTAATATCCTAATCTTGGAGGATGCACATAGGATTAGATATGACATAAAATCCTAGAAAATATCTTCTAAATGATACGTTGTAAAGATTTATGGGGAACTTATGGTAGCCTCAAATAGTGTTGGGTGGCTATCATATGTTCGTAGAATTGGTCACCTCACTTATCCTATAGATGTAGATCATAATGTCAATTAAAGCCTCACTACTATACAAGATTCACCTGGGAGGGATCCTTCTACAAACTAACTCCATTATTAACCTCACATGACATTAATTCCATAAGAATATATTGAGGATGACTCTAAAGAGATCCAATCACCCATAATTTAGGCCATGGAACCCAAAAAGAGATACCTCTAGGGGAAGAATACCCACCTAAATTAAAAACATCCTCATATTATTTTCATACAATAATTTCTATTGACATATACCAGAGAAATTATAAGCTTATATTCGTTCTATAACTCATTTGTCCTACTAGTGTATTCTTATATTAGATTATGGTGAATTGAAGATTACTACAACTACTACCTAGGGAAAATCCATAATTATTTCCCATATACATGAATCCCATCATTGCACCATGATTGTTAGAGGATAACTAAAGTTGGAATATATGCCAACTACCTTAATGAAACAATCCAATATTCCCATTCTAGTGGAATATGATCGTCCTCACATTATTATGATGGTTAAAGGTAAATAATATACTCCATCCCATCCCATAATAATATATCACTATATATAGGAAGAATTAGCTTAAGGACCTCAATAACATATCATGATAGAAAACAGTGGCAAGCATATTCTCTTTCCACTAATGTTAGAGGAGTGCATCAATATTTTCCTTGTGATAAAAAAAACTAGGGTCATACATCCACTAATATTCAGAAGGATAATTGATATGTAATAATATGTAATAAAGAAATACTCATGTTCATAGCCACTTTATAATTGTATTCTCCAACATCTTCTGACAGTCAATTTAAGGAAGGCTCATATCCTTTCCAACCTCATAGAACATACTTGTGTTATTCAAAAGTTTCTCATAAATAATCATATATTCTCATTAATCATTATCATGATGAAAAACATTATAATATCATAATTCCATTTAAAGTACAATATTGTATTCCCTTACACGTAATGGATATTATAAGTATATTTCAATGATGAGAAAAGAGTAGGAACATATCCCTACATTATATAAAAAATCCATCAGTATATTTATATGAAAAAATAGAAGTTTTCTTGGAGGAAACCCACCAATGATGGTAATTTTATTAAATAAATGACATTATTAACTAGAAAAAGGAAAAATGAAATCATATCCCCCCTAAGGAAATAATACATCTCTACTATAGGCTCATACATCAACCCTAATCAATGATCTTATTCATGAGTACCTTCAGTATATCAGGACTTTTGGCCAAGATTTTTATAACCCATAATCCTAATGTGGAAATAACTGAATTTTTAGAGGTACCGACCATGGTTTTTTGATGAGTGAATTTTATTGAACTCTATAGAGAATACCCTATGAAGTTAATCCCTATAGAATCAAAAATATCATTCTTTCTCTCTTCTCTCATAGTTAGACTTGCAAAAACTATCTATACTGTTGAAAAATAAATTTTTTAGATGATCCTTGCCATTATAGTGCATCATGCACTAGTTACCATGGTGGTCCTCCTAGTGTAATCCAAGACATCCATCCAAAAGGTCAACCCATTGGTATCTATTAAAGAAATCCTCCATGTAGTCAGACATTGATCCATAAATAATGTCTTCCCAATAATTATTAATATGAAAATGACCCAAGATCTCCCCCAACATTAATTCACTATGAATATCCTACTTACAGTGATAGATTATTTTTAGAAAATAGTCCAACCCCTAATAAATCCACTATTATAATGCTCTAATATCAATGGGAACATGATTAATAGAGGTCATCAATAATATGTGACAAATAATTGATAGGGGATATCAATTCCAAACATAAGGATATTTGGGGGATGAAATGTTCATAAACGACACCTTTATATCATATATGTAGCAAACTACAATTTTATGGTATTGAACTTTTAAAATTAATATCTTCAATAGCTTATGTTGAACCCAACACCGAGATTAAAACTCTGATTTACTATTGACTATTTACGTGACTGTTAGGAATATTAATATGAATATTAAGAATAATAATGATTCAATTATAATAATAACCATACTAATGAAAGTATAAATATAATTTATGTATCTTATAAATAAAAATATTGTAAATTTATATCATGTAATAATAAAATAAATTTTTTCAAATTGATAAATTAATTATTGGTATTTTCTGAAATTTAAATTTTGATTAAGAGTTGTATAATTAATTTAATGATTCTGAATAAAGTAATTTTCCTAAAATAGATTAATAAATTAATATTTATATTTAATATAATTGTATTTTAGTTTTAACACCCCTAAATTAATTTCTCAATGTTTCATAAAATCAGTTAAAATTGGAAAATCAGTAATTTTTTTATAATGGGTGATTTTAAATAGAAAATACAATTTTCATATTTATAAAATTATTTTCATAAAATGGAGTACATATTTGAAAAATACATATTGAAAAATGGTTTGGGTGATTTTTTTAAAAAAACATATTTCAATTTTTTAGGAAAAGTGAAATATGGAAATTTATAGTATTTAGCATTATATGAAAATAAATGAATTTTTATGCTAGGGTTGAGTCATGGATGATATATGTGAACATTATCTAATACTAAAATTATCTAGTCAATTTACAATGTTAAAATAACTCTTACTATTATTAGTATTTATCCAAAAATTTCAAATAGATGAATAAAATATTCAAAAACACCCATCTCCACACATTATAAATACCACCCATCACCAACTATTGTTTGAACACTTTCTATGCCTTGAATTATGATTTAATTCAAAAAACTATTCCGTAAAACCTATTATCCTTGTTCTGGCCTTTCTTGTCTCACCAGATGACCATTTTCATGTCCCATAATAAGGTTTTCAATGCGACCACACATAAGAGGAAAACCTTTTCTCTCTCTCTCTCATTCAATTAATTCTATTTTCTTATCCTTCCATCAGCTACCATTTCCAAAACATCATTATATCTCTAGAGTCATATCTATAAGGCAATGTTATTATGATAATGGTATATCATCAATCAATTCAATTTTCTTCCCCTTTTTGTTCTAAAAAAGAAAATATCATCTGTGAGGTGTCAATTCAACACCTTCATGGATAATGATTTTTTATATTAATGCGTTAAAATATGTTCACAAGTCCATTATAAGGGTTATAAAATATTTTAAAACATATATTAAATATTATTCAGTGTTTTCAAAATAATATATATACATTATATTATTTAAAAAACAATACTATTGTGCGATGATTTAAAAAGGGAAAAAATATAAATCATTATCATTTACATTTTATATAATGAATCATCCTCATATCTAATAACAATGTAATATTTATGGAAATTTGATGTTATATAAGATCATTAATAACATATAATTTCAATTATGGATAACTGATCCTATTTTATATGATCTTTCATACATATATAAAAATTAAATAATCATGAATACCAAGGTCACAAACAAACTCGAATGATGAAATTGAATATTATAACTCATCAAAATGGCCATAAATAATATTAATAAAATTATGAAAAATTATATACATGTTAAATAAGTTAATAATTAAATTATTATTGAATCTAATTTTATTATCCATTACATTAATTACAAGTGGGTAATACTTTCAGAAATAAGGTATAGTTTTCTTAACTCGCATATTTTTCACTAAAATATGCCTTAATCACACCTTATTCATTTTTTATGGTGTACATATTCTTCTATTCAATATATATTATCATAAATCTATTTAACATTATGGTACTCACTATTTTATTTGATAATCAATAATTTTTTAGTGGAATATGGTTCGACTATTTACAAATTGTTAAGGGATTCTCCCAAAACCTCTTCTTTTTTCACCAGGTTACACTCTCAATCTCTTTACCCCAATTTAATTATCAATTATATTTATGTACTCATCCAACATTTGGTTTTTATTTTCCAAAAATATGACCCTACCTAAATTATCTATTAATTGACGGGGAAACACATGTTTGATAAGGTTTAAATTTTAATTCCTCTTGATAAGTAAGCCCAATTAAAGGGAATATCCCAATTTCCTACCCATATCCATGTACACTCCTTAATCTATTATATTCCACAAATATTTTTATTAAATTGTGTTTTTTATGATGAAAAAATATCTTAATTAATTTACGATTTTATTAAAGTAATTATTCCTTTTTATCTTTAAATAATATTTTATATTTTCCTTTAAACTGATCCAAATTAGATCGTTTCTAAATTTCTTAAACATTGTTTCTATATGTCTTCCCATCATTTGGGCATAAATTAACTTAACAAATTCCAAATTTTAGTGTGATAATTACATTAATATTTCTCAAAAATAATTCCATTATCCATACTATATTTTATTATATACATATTTACTATCTAATTTTATGAAAAATGAAAATGATTATCCAAAAGAAATCTTTTTTCCAATGATAAAAGGGTATAACTCTCATCAGTTCTCACGGATTTAATTATATTATTTTTAGATATTTCAACACCCTCTGATGAATGTTATTCTTAATTTATATTGATCAATTATGTTACCTTATGCCTTGGTTTGTTGAATGGTTTATGATTATTTTTTATAGGGGATGTACTATTATGATAACATTTACCATATTACACTGGATGGTTTGTGATTAAGTTTAATAATTAGGGTAATTATTTAAATTTCATATTCTATTTTCAAAACGAATTTATGTTTCGATTATATTTCTCCCCTTTCATATGAGTAATGCATTAGACTATGTATGTGTTGGGTAGGGCCTGCTATATCCCCTCGATGCTTTGGTAGGTCTCATGAGACAAACATGAATAGGATTTAGATATTTCCTTACACATTTTGTGGATATCTTAGAAAAGGCCTTGAGGGTATGTTTTTTATTTTCTAAATTATATATTCCCTCATAATGAAATTAGTTCATGATAATCCATGTGATTATTGGATTAGTATAATATCCATGGTTAAGTTTCTTTGTCATGTGATTATTTATTTGGAATTTATTTGATCTGAGTTTATTCCTTATATCTTATGATCAATAATATGTTTTAATGGAATTATGTTTTAGTTATCCACCTTTAATTATTATTTATTTTTACTTATGATTGATTCAGTTGTTTTGCTTACACTTATTGGGCATCTGAGCTCAACCCACTCTTATGTTTAGTGGTTTTCCAAGATGACAAGTTGTATAGTATGATTTATATGCACCGATAATCTATATGAATAGTGATATTTCCAAAAGAGAATATATGTTTTATTTCATTACATTATTTAATGTAAAATTCACGTTTCTATTTACTTTTCTAAATATACTTAACTATTTGGTACTTTGCGATGAAATCACTTGTTTATAATACTAATGTAATGAAGTAAGGCATTGAATCTCGGCTACTAGGGTTGGGAAAATTAATTTTGGTATTAATGAATGTTTAGTAGGAACTATGGACACTATATTTTGGAAAATTTAGATTACAGAATGAAAACCTATGATATAATGTTAAAATATTCCCTTGGAAACCAATATTACGATTTTTGGATTAGTTATAAACAAATTCTCAATTTAGGATATCTTATTAACGGGATATGATATTATTCAATATGTTTCATAATGATTTGATCAAATCTATCATGTTACTTTTTTTATAAGTAGATCATAAAAAACAATGTGAACCTCACCAATACAAGTGATCTAAATAACAAGAATCATAATTTCTATTATGATAAAAAATAGATATTTCAAAGGGAAGTAGTCTCCCAAATATTCTCATCATATGAGGAAATAATATTATGATCCAATTAGATATAGAAATAATTATACATGACTTATCTCTTGGAGGTTAATTAAGAGAATAAGAGGAAATCTGGGAAAAAGATAGTTAATTGGAGGAGGGGGGAAAAGTATTTCTCCACATCTAATAAATATGAAAGGAAACACCATGGTATATGATTAATAGGAAAAGAAATTTTATTAATGTTTTAAGAAAAAGGACACCAATATCAGGATTTAATAAGAATGAAATAACTTCACCAAATTCAATTAATCATCTATAATTATATGGGGCACAATGAAAAAGGATTCCCTATGATCCTTGGGAATATATCCAAGAAGAAGCTAATGGATTAAACATAAGTTTATGTTATTACTACTGATGAAGTGGAATGATTAATGTACTTGTATTTGGAATCAGGAAATATTTTATTAGAGTATATTTATCAATGATATTATAGATGTAAAAATTATGAAATATATATTTAATGTATTTCATTAATTATACATTGAGAATATGAATGCCTATATTGAATAGAACAATGAAAAGCGTTTTAATGGAATATTGATATTTTGGAAAACACATGATATAGGGAATATAATCCTTACTACATTCTTGATGTTGTGATATCAAATATAAAAACATGTGTATGGGATAATATTAGTGACCACGAAGGTGTTTATTGATTTGATTCTCTATGATATGGTGTAATTATTAGATGTTCAGATTTAACTATAAGATTGAATAAATAGAGAATTTAATCTTGGAATCATGCATGTTTCATAATGGTTTAATGAATATTAAGATATTCATATCTTTTAAATGTGAAAATAAGAGAAAAAATATTTGGTGAAATATTTTGTTATGTTTATTTTATAAATTTAATAATTTTCAATATATTTTTTTTTATCCATGGATTTGGACGGACATATTTTAGATGATTCATATCCCTAAATACATATGTAACAGATTAGGTATATTTTAAATTATAATAGAAGTATGATTTATCTTGTTGGATATCATGAGATACCTACTTTTATTTTGGTAAATATTTAATGGCCGAAGGAATGACTTATGGATCGATTGATGGGATAACTTATGACATTAATATTATTCTTGAATATCCATCTCTTGGTGTATAAAAAGTTGTGTAAATAGATATAAGTGCAACCAAAGTGTGTGACTATGATTATCAAATAGAATATAATAAATTAAGTTAATTATGTAAATTTATTTTATGTATTGTAAAATAATCCATCAACTCTCACGAAACAGATTTTGGAACACAAATATTAGCCCTTGAATTTGTTGATAAGAAATAAAATTTCCTTTAACCGATGAAAAAATTTTGGTTTTCAAATGGTTAAATTCATAATGAACAATTTCTCTATATCTCTATATCTGAAAATGATAGTTAGATATCTTGTATATGAACATGTTTTCACATCCCAGTAATGATATCTTATTCAAAATCATTATTTTTTAGTGAACATATAATTATGATTTCCATCTTATTAAGAGGATGTATTATTAACCCTATTTTTTATTTGGGTTTCCCATAAAATAATTTTAATGCATAAACCAATGGTTTTTATTGAGATATTTCAAACTATGTGAACAAAATTTATTGAATGAGGGGATAATGAAGGACCCCAGGATATTATGTTATTTATCTTTTAAATTTAAATCTTTAACAGCTTATGTCACACTCAACACCGAGATTAAAATTGTGATTTATTATTAAATATTAACATGAATGTTTGGATCCATACTATGACCATTCAGAAGAATAACGTGACCATTATAATAATAATGCCATCATTGAAAGTAAAATTGAAATTTAAGTTTTTAATAATTTAAACTATTGTATATTTGTATCATGGAATAAGTAAATAAATGTTTTAAAAATAATAAATTCATTATTGGTATTTTTCTGAATTGTAAATGTTTAATTACAATTTTATAATTAATATAATTATTTGAATAAAAACTAATTTTTCTGAAATATATCAATAAATTAAAAGTTTTATGATTATTATTATAATAATGTTTTATGATAACTTAATTATTTTTTCAAATTTTCATTAAATTAATTAAAATTTTAAAGTAGGTATTTTTTGAAAAAATGTGGAATTTAATTAGAAATTAAATTTATCATATCTAAAATAATATATTCATAAAATGGGGTCTTTTTATTTAATCTATATGTTAAAAAATGGTGAGGTATAATTGTTGGTATTTTTCTAAAATTAGTGGGTTTTTATGGATAATGCAATATAATAATTGGCATTATTTAACATTATAAGTAAATAAATTAATTTTTTGATCATGAATGAATCATGGATGATGTTAGTAACCATTTTATTGAAATAAAATTCTATAGATACTATAGTTACAAATAATATTCTTATATATTGATTGCCTTGACATAAAATAGCATGCAAATGGATATAATATTTAGAAACACCCCTCTCCTCCCATTATAAAACCACCCCTCACCACCTCTTATCCTAAAAAATTTCAGGGATTATACTATACTAAAATTCTTCCCAATTCCTCTACATAACCTATTCCATACGTTCTGGTATTTCTAGTGTCACTAATGTAGCATTTCCTTGTCCTATCATGAGGTTCTCAAGGAGGCGACACATAATAGGTAAACCCCTCCTTCTCTCAAAAATCAATTTTATTTTCGTATCCTTCCCTACCTATCCATTTTAAATCATTAAGATAACTCCCTGATCATATATATACAATAATATTATAATGTTAATGTTATATCTACCCTCAACTATCTTCTCTTATAATTTATTCTCTAAAAATGAAAATATCATTTGTGAGGTGTCGATTCACCACCTTCGTGGACAATGAATTTCCATTTTATAAAATCACCTTTAATGTTGGTAATAGAACCATTATAATGGTTAAAACATATTCTAAAATGTATACTACTACTTTTTATTCTTCTATAATTAGTTAACAAGCATAATATTAGTTAATAATACAAAACTAGGGTGTTATGGTCTAAAAAATTGAAAAATAATCTAAATGGTTATCATTAACATTATATCTAATGAATAATCCTTATATATGGAAATATATATATATATATGGAAATTTAAGATTATTTAAATTCATTAAAAACTTATAATTTCTATTCTAGATAACTCTTCCCATTTTACATGGTCTTTGATAAATGTATATAAGTGAACCAATAATAAAAACCATGGAATAAAACACTACTGAACGACCTAATTGAATCTTACTACTCATTAAAAAGACTGTAAATGAACATAATAAATTTATAATAAATCATATACAAGTTAAATATTTTCTGAATTTAAAATTAAATTAATCTATTTTTATTATATAGGACCTTAAATACAAGTGAAATATGCTTTCAGACATAGTGTATGGTTTTTTAATTATACTTTAATTTCTATGTGATATGAATTATCCACCACTTATCCCTTATGTGTGCTTTTTGTATACTTACCATTGATATATAATATTATTATTATTATTATATTAATGGTATTTAATTTTTCCTTTTGTAATCACTGATTTAATGGGGAATACGGTTAGACTTTTTACAAAGTGTTAAGGGATTCTCCCCAAAATCCATTTTTCATTTAGTTAAGGATTTCCCTCTCTTCAACCCAATGTAAATATTTATTATTAATTATTCTTTCCAAATTATTTAACTTACAACTAAATTCATGTTTTATGAGGTTCCATTTTCAATTCATCTTGATATTTGATCCTCATAAAAGGGAACATGCAAATTTATTACCATATTATATGTACCCTCTATAATTTTTTTTAATCCACCAATATTTTCATAAAATGACACATTTTATCATGAAAAACAATCTTAGTTCATTTCATGTATTATGAAATCAGTTACGTCTTTTCATATTTAAATATTATCATATTTTACTTTAAACCACACTGATGTGGATCATTTATAAAGTTTCTTAAACTCTCTTTATACATGATTTAACTTTTCATGGACATAATATATTACAATCTAACCCCAATTTCTATTTAAAAATTATTTTAAAATTCCTAAAAAAATATTCATGGTCCATTAATTTTCTTTTCTGGGGTAAATGTATTTAAAATCTGATTGTGTGATAAATAAAAATGATATTCCAAAGTAACTCTTCATTCTTATGTAAAAAAGGGTATTTCTATCAATAATTTCTCAATGATTTTTTTGGTATATTTTAATAAATTTCAACACCCTATGTTTAATATTATTCTTAATTTAAATTGATATATTAGTTTACCATCTACCTTATATTGTTGAATGGATTATGATTATTTTGACTGGGGACGTAATATCTTAATACCATTCTTCTTATTACTCAAAATGGATTAAGATTATGTTTATTAATTGGTAAAATTATTTTCATATAACATGAGAGATTAAAAATGAATTTTTATTTTGATTATATTCACCCCTTTGCTCTAAAAAATTCATTAGACTTCATAAGTGTCAAGTGGGCCCCGTTAAAACCCCTTGATGGATCGGTAGATATCCTATGAAAAACTAGACCCAGTTTTAGAAAAGGTCGTACCCATATATGTAATCTTCTTGGATAATGACTTGATGGTATGTTTATGATTTCCCAAATTCTGAATTCCCTAATTATGTAATTAGTTATCGATAATTCATGGGATTATTCATCCAATGAAATATTCATGATTATGTTTCATTTTGATGTGATTATTTATATGGAATTATTTGATCAACATTTAATCTTTCCATATTATTTTAAAGTGAATTTTTCAATGTAATAGGATTATATTTATTATAATTGTATTATGGTTGATGTTTACTTTTTATAGATATTGTGGTATTGTTTTCCTATACAGGTCATCTGATCTGACCCCTTTTTTATGTTTTATTTTTTCATAGGATGCTGACATTTATATTATGATCGGCATGCGAGGATAATCATGGATAATATTGATGTTTCCAAATGAGTTTCTATATTTTTTTCATTTCATGTTGTAATGTAATATTTATTTTTGTATCTATTTCTCTAAATCTACTAACATATTCAGTATTTTGGGATGTGATCCCTTGTTTCTAGTACCATTTATATACATACAAAATATGGGTTTTCTATGCTGACGTGTCACCAAACCATGCATCCACATCACCAAAATTTCAGCTTCCAACCCTCTGAAGCAGAAAATAGCAACTGCAATCTCGACTCTAATCGGGATTTTCCATTATTATTACCTCCTCCACCCATTTCATCTCCTCGATTTCCTTATCCCAGCCCTAGGGTTCTCGAAGTCCTCCTCGAATTTACTCTCCCACCCCTCCCCTCCCCGAAACCCCTCCCCAGTCCCGAATCCACCAGCATGTGATCCACCTTCATATCCTCCGACTATGGCTCCTTTGATTTCAGCTCCTCCAATTTCATCACCTACGACGTCCCATGGATTTCTCCTTCTACTAGAGCTATCGATCTTGGTTTCATGTTGTAGGTACTCATCGTCTACATTCTTCTCATTCGACTAATTTCCTTCCATCTCTATTTCATAGAAGGTTTTACATAGAGTGTCATCCCGCATGTGCTTCATCTCCAAATTCCCTCCACTGCCACAGGTATTTTCCTCAGAATTGTAGTTGACTCAAATAAACCCATATGCTCCACCAAAATCTCTAATCCCTGCACCAAATCCCTTGACATCAAAACTGTTGCCTCTATCCTCAAAACCCCAGCTGAGTGGGGTAATTATGTTCTTATAAAAAACCAATCCTCTCTCTACGACTACTAGACATCTCGCGGAACCCAAGATCAACCACAAACTCATTCATATCCCCACTAAGGTAATTTTATATTTCAACCATCCCTGTAACATTAATCTTGGAGTTATACTCGATCATCCTGGTATATTCACAAAAAATTTCCATACTGTATTAAATTATTTTCATTCTGGGATCTGGAATTTGGGATCCACTTCCTTCAGTTTATATCGGCAATAAGGTAATATAATGGATTTCATGGTTCCATATTTTTTTACCATTATTTTCCTTCACTGTACGCAAATCTCCACTGCACTACATAAGTTGTGTTATATGTACCCCCTGACAGAATTGTCTCTCTGTTCTACAATATTCAGTATTTAGGTTCACATAATATTTATTCGTAAGTTATTTTAATACAGATTCTATTATAAATATTTTTTTTAAATATAGAATAAAAATTTTTCAATTTCAAATTTAATGTGTATTATATTCTCCAATCCCTGCAGGGTTCTTTTCAGTTTCAGTAGTTGTTTCTCTTTAATTGGACTTTTTCCACAATCTTCACTATTATACTTTTAACATATATAATCAATTATCTTATTTTTTTTTCTATTTTCATTAAATTTATGGTTTATCTAATACTATATCATTGGGAATTATGTTTACTAAATAACTCTCGTCATCTTTAAATCCTGATTCTGATCAGCCAATGTTACTTACATTTTAATTTTTATCATCATGTGATAGTTCTGAGGATATCTTTTATCTAACGTAATTTTCATGTTCAAGCCTTTTTATTATAATCCTTCAGTTTTCAATAATTATATTATATATGAAATATTTATCAATGCGTGCATTGTTTGGATTTCAGGAGTTGTGTTCACATTGACGAGTGAGTATTTCTATCGGAAGCTGTCGGTTCAGATTAAGTCTGTACCTTGGAAATCTACACTTCTTTCTATGTAATATTTTTCAACTGAATAATCTAATTATTATCTTGACATTAATCGTTCACTATTATATATTCAATAATTAAATTCATGTCTGGGTAAGTGGGATAGAACTCTAATTATTTTGTTGAGAATTTTATATTAGAAACCACAATTGAAATTGTTCCCAGTTTTATGTGTAACTACATGCTAGAGTTTTCAATAAATTTGTTCTCCGGTGGAAATTTACTGAGATATTTTCATTATTAATGGATTTAATTGGGATGGAACTCTCTAATACGGGTGGAAATTTACTCTTTGCGCAGATTGAACCATTTCTAGATGCATACAATATATGGTTTGTTTTCCTTCATAACAGCTCTGTACAAGTAATCTCCAATTTTAAGTATTCTATTTAACAGAATTTTTGGAGAATGAATCACTATTATAAATAGAGGTATGTTTTTTAATTTCATTGTTTTTTAGATTAGAATCCATTCATTTTTTTATTAATCACTTTGTAAATTTATCCATCTATTTTTTTGATTCATAGATGCTGAAATGGTGGTCATTCGCATTATGGTATGTTCTACTCATGCCATTTAGGTACTGTTTAATTAACCTATTTGAGAAGTAATGAAAGGGTTTTTATTACATCATTCGGTAATTTTATTGAAGTTGTTTCAGTGTTTTATTCAACACTGTGTCAATTTATACATATATTTTTTGATTCATAGATGCTGAAATGATGGTCATTCACATTATGGTATATTCTCATCATGCGATTTAGGTACTATTTAATCAACCAATTTGTGTAGTAATGATATGGTTTTTGTTGCATCATTATGTAATTAAATTGAAGTTGTTTCAGGGAATGATTTGTTCATATTTATTTAATAGGCAAATTCATAATCTACTTATCTGTTAATCACTATTCAAATTTGTAAGCTAGAATATACTGGTTTATATTTGTTATACTGCTATTTTTATTTTATTTTATATTGAACTTTATATTAAACTTTATATTAGCTCATGTGGTACTGAAATTGAAGTTTACATTCCTATTTATTATAGTTGTTTCAATGTAACTTCATATTACAGTTTATATTAAAGTTTATATTGCATTATCAATTATTAAGATCACATAATACTTGTGCATTAAATTATCATGCATGTTGTTTCATTATGAAGAATTCAATTTCCTTCTACAGGCATTCATTGTCATGCATGCTCATATGTGAGTTTGGATGATACACTTGATTTTAATATATCCAGTGATTAATATTTTTTATTCCATATATATTGTACTTCAAGAAACCAAATCAAAGTATCACATCCCATGGTTTGGTTATTTACATGAATCTTGTGTTTTCTTATATTTTTAATAACGTATAACAATTAATTACTTCAATTTTTTTTCACTGATGTTTTTTAACATTATTCTTATGATGAATGATTTTATGTGTCTCTTGAGGATTTATTTATATAATTTCTCATTTTATGGCCATCATAGGTTACTACAGTACGTGTGACTCCAAAAATATCAATACATTGTTTCTACATTATGATTACTCCAGCACAACTATTTAGGTTTGTCAAAATTATGATTACTCCAGCGTAATTGTTTCTGCATTGTGATTTGTGCATGATACAGAATTAGTCATCTTCTAAATGATCGACCAAAAAATCAAACTATTTATTCTGAAATATATGGAGGGATGTTTTTCAGCATTTTGATACTAGAATAAAATACTATCATTCTATTATAATATAGTTATGTATATTATTATAACACTAATACAAAAAATAGAATGATGATGTGGGGAAGTAAGTTAATTACATTTGAAACTTCATTTCTGAAAAAGGAAAAAATTACAACAAAGCTCCCAAAATTCAGAGGCTAGGGTCCCTCTTGACTATTCAAAGGAAATGTCAGAGGATTGTGGATAAGAATAAAAGAGTTTCCAAGGATAAGTCGGAGGTTGTTGAGTACCAAAATCTTCTTGCATCAAGGCTTAAGTAACAATGAGAACACTAGAGTGAGAGCATTTCCAAGAGAATAACCAAGCATTCTATGGCTTCAAAGCTGTCTACTACTGCTTCTTCTTAATTCATCGGTGAGCCATTTTTGTTGTCCTTCATTTCTATATTGGTTATGTTCAGTTTCCATTTAATGAATATCATGTTTCAATGTTAATTAATCATTCATTTTCAAGAATCTTGTTTGCTGTCTGTGCATTTCTATGGCTACAACAAGTACATGATTATTTTGTTCTGTAGAGGTATGTACTATATAAAAATATTTCTTCCATTAATCATTATTTTAAATGACTTTAAATTTAAATGTCCTTACAAAAAATAATGACATTTTACTATTATTAGTCACTACCATCTCTTAGAAACAAGAGTATATACATATTTCTGCACCTTCTAAGGGAATTAGGCTCAGTTAATAAAAATTGATCACAAAAATCATCACCTAAATTAAAAGATAGAAGATATAATGGTTTTAATATTTTTATTCAAACCGTGATAACATATTTGGATAACATTCTACTCAGGATAAACTACCATGAACCCAATAAATCAGGCCCCCTACCATGAACCAAAAAAATTAGCCCCCCTTTGCAATTTTATTTTTTCTGGTTTTTTGGTTTTCGTATCTGGAAAATGTGAGTTTGGGTTAATTGATGGTTTTCTCTAGTGCAGGTAGTTTCTGACACAATAAAAAATTACCAGGGGTGGACATTATGTGACGGTAGGGATTGGATGGGAATTGGAGATGTCACACTGATTATGGAGGTTATGTTTTGGGTGATCCGGTTCTTGACTGGTGGTGGTGAAAGTGCAAAGAATGATCCTGTGGTTTTTTAGTTCTGAGATGTGTATCCATAGGAGGTTTGATGGGATTTTCATATCATATGCTCTGTTATCCCATCATTGATGGTCTGATGGTTTCCAGGTACAATTCAGTAGATCCGCATGTTGATTTCTCTATGTTGTATATGCTACAGGTTTGGTTATCTGTATTTTTTTGAATGATTTTGTACCCTTATCCATTTAAAATGGATCATTTATGAAAAAATAGTTGGATATAATCATTTATTGTGATGTTAATAATTTTTTATATTGTTTTAGTTTTTTATGTTTATTATAACATTTGGTTATAATCTTTTATTGTGATGTTAATGCTTTTTAACTATTCAGTGGAGCTGCATGTTGATTTTCCCATACTGTATATGTTATAGGTTTGGTTTTATGTATTTTCATGAATGATTTTGTACCCTTATCCATTTAAAATGGATCTTTTATGAAAATCCAGTTTGATATAATCATATATTTTGATGCTAAATCTTTTTATTGTTTTAGTTTTTATATGTATTATTAATTTTGGAATTTGTGATTTATATTTAGACATAAAATTTGGAACTAGTTGTGTAGTTTGCAAGATTAATAAAACAATGTAGATGATAATATATAAATTATAGATAATTTATATTTATTATTTTAATATATTTATAATATACTTTTATATGTTTTCATTATTTTTAAATTTCATGTTTTTTATTCTTGCCATTATTTTTCATTTTTCATTTTATAACATATATTTTACTATATTTTCAGGAATTTTTTGATCATTGAAGCACACCCCATAATTGGTATGTTTGAGATTTTATTCCATTGTCACCATGATTTTAATGAATCTATTATTTAAATGGGATTAAAGTTATTGTTTCAGGTTATTGTATCTCATGAAAAATATGAACCGGTTATTGGTCGTTATGTGTGTAATACTTCTAATTATCAATACTTCCTCATATTTAGTGCATTGTAGGTATTTATTCCTCCTGTTGTCTATGTATTCTATCGAATTTCCTCCCATATTTAATTGATGTTAATAAAAAATTACTAAAGCATTAATATTTTACATCTCCTATTATGGTTCCCCATTTCACCCTACCCCTAATCTACTCCGCTATTGTTTCTTCAACTATCATTCTTAGTAGGGTTTTTATTTATTTCTTCATTTCATCAAATTGTTCTATATTATGGGGTATGTGAATCTTATTCAATTAATATTTTTGATTAAGAGTTCCATTAGTGTATATTAAATATATAATTCGTTTGTTTCCTTATTTTTTTCAATGATTACATGCACATGAGACATATTATTTGGGTTTCGAAGATATATTATATGTACTCCGATCGAAGTAATGCATCACATAATTATGTTAAACTCCTTGAAAACTAAATAAAAATATAAACAATACAAAAATCCATGAATAATTGTCATGTATAGAAGCAAGGCATCAAAAAAGACTACTCAAAAAATAATGAAAAATAGGTTGTGTTATTTCATTTTTGTTCACCTAAAACTATTCTGTTTTTCTTTTCATTCTACAACTATAGATAATAACTATAAATTCACTTTTATAGGATTAAAATGTCTTCAAAATATTATTCCATCTAAGACAACATCTGCACGAAGCACGCTAAGAGGACCCCAAATGTCATTATCACCTAGATCCAATGATGGTAACTTCAATTTACAATGTTGACTACAATTTTAACTCTACTATTAAATTCATATCTTTTCATCCACTATTGTATGCATAAATTTATCCATATCTAATTGAAATATTTTACATGATATTGTCCATTATTTATGTTTTTGGAAGTAGTTCATTCGTTTTATCTTTGTTTTTAGATTTGTTTCATTATAATGTTTTTTGAGTTGGAATATAACAAATAGCGATATGTGATTCTTAATTTTATGTATCATTGTACTTTTATTAATATTTTGGTTTCCATGAAGCATGAGATAGAGACATGAATTTCATGCTTTATGGTCAATGAACCTGGACTAATTGGAACAACCCACTCTTTAATTGCACGCAATCAGGTTGGTGTACTCCTCCACTTATTTTAGAGTCATATCACTCAACTATACTAAGCGTTAATTCAATAGGTATAGTGGATATAATATATATCAACCATTAATATATCTCTAAATTTAATTGCGGTAAGACTATATTTTAACATGGTGATGCCCAAGAATCATATACTATTGAAAAATGAGGGGGATGACCTTTTGGGCTTGATTTTTTCCACCTGAAGTAGCTAGATAAGTGTCCGGACAATAGATTGACTGATGTGATTGATAATAATGTAGACACTTCAACTTTTACCTATCCATTTCAATTTTAATATTCATTTTAATTTTCATCATGTTGTTAAACTTTGATTTATTTGATCTTCCTGATTTTTATGTCCACATGTCACACACAATTATTAAAGTCTACACATAATGTTTAAAAAATATACATGGAAAAAATGGACCATTTATGACTGCACATGTTCTTCTTTTTTCCTTTTTCAAGAATTTTATACAGTGGAGAAGAACACATGAGTTACCCAAATAACTTATGTATTTTAATTATAGATTTGTTTTAATGGATGATACCATGAAACATGTACCAACTAATAATCGTATAATTGGACTATTTTGGTATTCCTTTAGAGATACTGATATTTATATATATATATAATGTTAAAAATTCTTATGAAATTAATTCAATGGTTTGTTATAGTATTTGCATCATAATGTAAAATTTATTTATGATGATAATAGGTTAAAACTATGAACTTCTAACTATATTACCATTCAAAGACACCAAACTGAATGAAATATTGATTCCTACTAATCCTTTCCCAACATCTTCTCAAGACCATCAACTCCATTCAAAATCCAGAAACCTTGAATCTCACTCTAGGATTCCTTTCACCTTTTATCGCAATCTCAAATATTTCCTCCAACTTCTCCATCACCTCCACCTTTCTTTTCATCTATGTCTCTTATCTCTAAATCTTCCATTCCATCACATTTCATCTCCATCACAATTAGTATTCATTTCATTTCCTCATGTCACAGGCACCCCACTCACCTCATTATCATCATTTTATTTTAAACATTATATTGAGTACAATGACATTACAATTTTTTTGAATGAAGCAGAACCAGATGATTTGAATGAAAATTGAATACTCCCGTGCATTTGTACGGGCAGATTACTAGTTGTAATAATGAAAGGAATCCGATCTGGGCTGCTTTAGTTGGGGTCTGGAAAGTTTACCTCCCAATACGGTTGGAGAAAACTAAACAAATATATCCCCTAATAAGGTAACATGGAATAACACACATTTATTATATCATTTGGTGTAATCCCTTATGGAGGATGAAGAAAATGAAATATTCATAATGAAATATCTAGCCAAAGGTTATATACCTATTATGTTATTGCTGATAAAAAAACTCAGGGAAATACATTAAAAAATAATTAAGTGAGGAATTCATATATTATATTTTTTTTTATAATCCATCAATAAATTACCATCATCCCAAGAGAAAAATATAACTTAGATGAAGTATATAAACTATTTCAAAGTGATAAGTTAACATTGTCACCAAATTGAAAAAGCAGACCATTGAGTTACAAGAAATCTATTGTTTTTAACAAAAAATGATTTCCTCTAACATTAATTCCACAAACTCATTAAAGAATATAACAATTTTAAATATAGATTCGACATTATATTTTTAGAATCTATATTTGGGTGAGTATGTATCATTGCATTTTACTATGCTCGATGGCCAATTGATCCCATTCAAGAAGGTATAATATAATTTAAATTCCCCAAGTCATGACAGGGTTTCATGATCATATTATAAATTCCATTGAGTGTAATAAAGTCCTTCTATCTATATTTAATAATAATAATTCAATGGGAGTAGTACATTAATAGAACCCCATATCTCGCCTCTAAAAAAGTCTTACTAGATTTCCATATGGGAAATTACAAACCCTTAGCTATAAAATATCACTTAACGAGAGACATTTCAAACATAAAATTCTTCATTAATCAAGAAGTTTCTTAATTAAAATCTATAATAATAAAATTTTTATCTATATTAGCATCTATAATTAAAATATAGGTGATACCTATTATACAAGACTATGTGTATTTTCGCCACCACCACTACCCAAGGGAAAATAAAATCCATAAATTTCCAAATATTTATGGTGATTTACACATGATTACCCTTGACCACAGAGATAGGTGTATTTATATCCCAATATCCACTTCCATCATATAATTTAGTCTTTTCTATATTGGATAATACTTCATAGGGAATGTCATAAAAAAATTTCCCCCTATATAATCCACCTTCTTTATTTGGGAAGATTTCAGTATATATAATTATGGATTCACTCATGAATAACTTTAATGTAATCATTTTGGGAGAACATTTTTTGTATAAGATAATGCCTATCATGGATTCATAAGAAAAAATGTTCCTCGAAGAGAGAAAACACTAATGATGATAATGAATTCACTCTTCAATAGTATTAGTAACATCCTAGGTAAATAAAGAATAATACATTTTCATATTTATTAATATTTGTAAATTAAATATTAATTTTACTTTAAATTGTATTCTATTTTCGATCTCTTAACTGATACAAAACAACGGGTTTCTTTGAATTCTTACATTTCACACTATGTTGAGTTATGCTGAAAATAATATTATAATATTATTATTTTATATGGTAGTTAATTCATAGATGTTATAATGGTAGGAATGAATAGAACTATCAAAAAAATTATTATACATATTTGTTATGTTTTTTTTAAATTTATCCAACAAAAGTTAGAGGCTCAAAATGTAAATGAATCTAATTTTAAGCATAAATTCTCTAATATTATTTTAAAGGACGATTAATCTCCTTTTAATGGTGAAACTTATTTAAATCTTTTTTTGGTAACTTTTATATGTTTCATTTGAAAAAATAAAATTATTATTTATAATCGGGACATCAAAAATTACTTTGGGTAAGTTTTTGAATTTTTCTGATAAAATTCATTTTTTAATTAATAATGAAAAATACTGTATTGTAATTCAAAATTTCCTTTTAATATAATTTATTTATATGGTCGGAATATCTTTTTAATTGTTTTTAAAGTGTAATTGGATTTTATTTTTACCATTAATGCCAATTTTGGTCATTTTATGTAATTTTACACTTAAATTGGGCATAAACAAAGGTAAAACTTTTGATAGTTATTATTTCTTAAAAACGCGCTTTTTTGTTTTGACAATGGGAATTAATTTTATACTAATTTATACCACTTATGTGTTTTAAATTTGTAAAATTGGATTCAATATTTACAATCCGTAGGTCCAAATTGTGTTAATAGGTAACTTTTATTATTAAACATTGTGAATATTTACCTGAGTAAATATTTTATTTCCCATAATAAAGGGGTAAATATGGTAAATATGGGAAAAATATTATTATAATAAAATTAAATGAAACCAAAATGTTTCATATTTCTATTGGTTGATACATATCCAACCATTTTCATCCTTGGGTCGATTTTGGGACCCCATGGATCCACTTTGGAGTGATAATGACACTTTATATTAATTAATTTTATGTAAGGGAAAAAATAACGTGAACATGTATCTTTTTCGTAATTGAATTTTTATATGGGGTTATATAAGTTATATATTAATATAAAAATATTAATTAGAAATATAAAATTATTTCCTACATCATGGTATTTTATATTAAATTTTTAGAAATCATATAAATAAAATTATTTATGACACAATCATGATGTTGTGATTACCTTGTTGATGAATGGTTTAAATAAATGATATTACAAATTTTAAACACTATAAAAACCCTATAAAACTATTATTGGATGACTTTATTTATAATAGGAGTCATCTTATCTTTGACTTTAATGAGTTTAGGACCTTTAGAAACTGAAAATAATTATATAATAAAATAATATTTTCAACCTTCCCTAAAGAGCCCTTCCCCCCTTATAAGAAGTCATCACCTCTAACCCAGTAATAAAACCTCTCAATCCCATTATATCAACAAAAATATATCTATATATTCTCTAAATATCTTTGTATTCCACCAATAATCCTTTACTTAGGCATAAGCTACTTCAATAAATCCTTTTTATTTAAACCAATAGGGTTTACCTGATTTAAGGATATCATCTTCTCTTATGTTTTTTTCTTTTATTTTACTTATCAAACCCCCTAAACTCTTTTTATTCATTTATTTTATACCAAAAAGAGTATTAAAATTATAATAGGTTGTTTTGATGAGAATTAGTTGAACAAAACATACACACACCTCCATATATTGGGTAAGGAACATACTATTTCTATGGACGGCGAACTACTACCTCACGAAATGATGTTTGTTCAATTATCTCCTACCACCTATAATGGTGGAAATTATGATGGATCTATATTTATATGTAATATATATTATATTTATATTGTTTATATTCTTCTGTATATTTCATTTATATCATACCATTATGGTTTCCATAATGGGTGAACGTGATAATTTTATTTGAGGAAGTGCAGACTACTGCCCCCTCAAAGTGATAATACTTGTACATACCATATGTGGAATGTATAAAAGATGGATTTACGTAAATTATATATATATATATATTAATATAATGGAATTATAATATACATATGTATCAATACTTTTCCATCCCATAAAATACAAACTACAAATGAAAGTAGCATTTATGCATACGTAAGGCTTACCGTCTCTATGAACGGTGCATTTTGTTTCATACCTATAAATGTTATTTAATATTATAATTATATATATATATATAATAGATATAAAATATATATATTATATCTAAATAATGAATTTCATTATGGAGATAATGTACTTTTGACCACATGGACAACTTGTAATTATAAGATGTTCATTTTTGACTAAAGTACAAAATATTGAAAAAACGACCATTATTAACATAAATAATTTTGTTATGTTTATAATGTTTTAATAAATGTTAAAAATAAAATAATAAACCGGAAAAAATTCTTAATCATGAAGAAGTTAACATTAGTTTATTATTCCATAGATTAAAGAATGAACTGGTCAAGTCGGACACGAGGTAAGGGACATTGCCTCAATTTTCTTTCATTAAGACATATTATGTTAGATAAATGTCATTATTTTATATGGTGCATAATCACCTTTGACTTTTCATTTTATTCAAATGAAATATTTTTCTACGAGGTGTTTTTCTAAACTAAAAAAAATAATTTTTCTTTTAATGTAAGCGGTGAAAATGACCTTTTCTGTTGTCGTGAGTATTATTTGATCTTTGTATTCCTTAACAATTTGTAATGATTTTAAAAGGAAACTAAATACCATATAATATTTTACATATTTTGGTAATGAAAATGGGTTTGATAATGGATTTTTTATCTCAATATATTTAAATGATATATTGTGATTGAAATGTGGAAATGTTTCCATTCCTTTATGATTGTTTTATGTGTTATGAATATGCTATAGTTCGTGGGAATTGTTTACGTATAAGTGTGGTTATGTGATAAACCTAGGGTGGGTGAGCCTGAGATAGCACTTCAATGAATTGGGTAACATGATAGAGGTAAATGTGAATGTTTCTCCTAAGAGATTTTGGGAATATACTGTGATGGGTATTCCAAATGTAACTCCCTAAGAAGTTGTGAAAGCTATAATGTAAGTATGTTATGGATTCCACAAGATACCTTTATGATTGGCGATTGATATGTGTTATTCAAAAATCTTATGATTTAATGAGTTATATTAATATAATTATGTTTTTATGGACTACTTTTTTCTTTCATTTCTTATAACCCTAACTATGCTTTTTAGACTCATCCCATGTTTTGAAATGCTTTTCAGAATACATAAAAATGAATAGGGTCAAAGATGGTATCAATGAAAAATTCATTCTATCTAAAACATAGAACTATACATGAATCTTTTTATCTAGAGTTTTTATTTTATGAATAAATTGAAATGGAGTAGAAGTGTATACATTGTAATTTTTGAGATGTAATTTAATAGTAATGGCCTAATTCTCTAAAACTAGAAACCTCAAAAGATCCTCAACATGAATTACTCATTTAATTCATGATTATGTAATGTATTAAGGCAGGGTTCTTATAGTTGGTAACAAAGGACAATTTAGACAACTTTATGAGTTTTAATATTGTTAAATTAATGCCCATAAATTAATTAATGGTAATATTGAAATGATATTGCATTTACAGATTAGTAGGTTACATCAGCTAAGATATTTCTGATTTTATAATGGTTTTCAATAGAGGAAACGAGAAAAATATAATGGGACGACATCAAGAGGAAGGAAACCTTCCAAATCAACAACATAAGATGGTCGGAATCAGAATTGGATAGTTTGTTGTAGTGATGGCACAATTGACTCAGGCTATAAATGGTGGAGGTATCAATGCATGAGATCATCCAGATCAACAACAGAAGAACATGTTAGTAGTGGAGAATTTCATGAGGAAAAATACACCATCATTCAGAGGATCATCTGACCCTGTCCAATCTAAAGGCTGGATCAAACCACTGGGGAAGATTTTTGATGTCATCGGGGGTTCATAGCATCAAACAGTTTGTCTCTTTGTTAACCGTTTTGAAGGTGTAGCCGATCAGTGATGGTTGATAGTGAAAAATATCATGGATTTTTAGGAGATCGATTCTCTTAATTAGGATGAATTCAAAAGTTTGTTTCTTGAAAAATATTTTCCGAAGTTGGTTCTTCTTAGGATGGAAACAAAATTCCTAGAATTGAGGCAGGAGGATGACTCATCGGATGCTTATGAAAAAAATCTCCTCGACTGGTAAGGTATGCTAAAAACATCATATGAGATCTTGATATTGAAATCAATAATTTTTAAAGAGTATTGAAGCCAAATAATCTAATTTATTTAGCTTCTCGTGAGTTCAAATGTTATGAAGAACTCGTTCGATGCGCAAAGTAGGTGGAAATGGAGTTTGTCGTTGATCATCTGTTTTTTTGACAACCAACAAAATAAATGGTCGAGGTGGAAGATGAGAGGGATGAACTCTTAAAAAATATTTGATGGTAAAACATATGTTTTCAATTTGAGAAAATTGAGGTAATAATCATGCTGGGGAAGGTATATTAGATTCTTGTTAGTGTTACCGATATGGTAAAATGGGACATAATGCTTGTAATTTCACTGAAAATGATCCAGGTAATGGTATGAAAAAATTCAATTTACAGTCAGTAAAATGTTTTAAGTGTAATGAAATTGGAAATTATACAAATGAGTGTCCAGAGAAGAACTCAGCTAAGGGAAAAAAGCCATGCTACTTGCAGAAAGGGGTGGTAAAATCCATTGCAACTACTTCAACAAATGTGGGGTATGACAACCCTGCTTTTTATTACAACTTAAAAATGATTTATTACATAAAACATAACATGATACAATAAAGAATATCAAAAGGTTTAGTTTCCTTTTGTCATAATATCATTACATAAAAACTTAAAACAATAAATACAACATCTTTATTGAAAACTTCCTTTACATGACCACTACATTCCTTTGAACTTAGCATTGCATGGGATAACCTGAGGACATGCATATGAAAAGGGTGATCTATAAAGCCCAGTAAGGGAGTACACATGGAATAACATGAGGAGTAAAATTCATGTTATAATATAGGAATATCAATAGAGAATAAGAAAAACATGAACTTAAAGGCGTGATAAAGCATGATAATCATAACATGGAAATGTGGCAACAACACTTAACATGGAATTAGCATGAGCCAAGGCTCATTGCACCTGCAGCATGAGTAAATCCTCATTGAACATAAAGCACAAGTAAACCCTCATTGCACTTCAATTAGCATGAGTCAACACTCATTTCACATGATGTATCATGATACTATACTTTACCCAATGCATTGGAGCGCTATAAGGGTGAACCCTTCTTAAACATTTCATTTCATGCAGAAGTGTGCCACATGGATCATAAAACATGGATTCATAAAACATAATCATTTATTCTACAATAAAGGAATGTGGAATTAATACATGAAACTTTAAAATCAATAAGTAAATTTGCATAAAGGTGAATATGCTTGATGGAGAAATGGGCATGGTATTCACTACACAATGACATTGGCTTAGAAAATCTGTGCGATTTCGGCAGTGTAACGACGTGACATAAGAAATCATAAAAAAGATTGATGAGAGATAAAGGGGTTCCTAATCATATTTACATGTAATGGACAGTAAATAGGTCATATAGATACATGTCCCAACAATTGTAATGTAATTTAGATTCAGGATACAAAAGTATTGCTTGAATGTAAAAGAGGAGAGAAAAGTTCCTTTTAGAATTTCGGCATAGTAACGAGTGTTCATTAAAGGAATTTAATGAGAGAGAAAGGATCTCCCATCATTGAAACATAAAAAGGTAAGTATGAGGGAGGTTCTAAATCATACCCCAACATTTATAATTGAAATTATAAGGGAAAAACAACTTAATGAAAATTGGAAAAAAACGAGAAAGGAAGAAAAAACCCTAACTTGGAAGTGTGCTTCCAAAGGTTAGAGAGAGGCTTGTGAGAGGCTTCTTGGGAGCTTGGGGCACCTTGGGAGGATTATAGAGAGAGTAGGGTAGAGTTTAGACGAACTCCAAAGGCTTTGAGTGAGGAGGAAGTGGTATCTTGGGTGGATTTATATAGGAATGGTGAGGGAATTCTTTATTATTTAGGTTTGGGACCCCTTATATTAAATTCATCCAAACCACAAACCATCCCATGGTTTTTGGAAAAGGGAAGAGGAAAATAATATTTTATAAGGCCAACATCTGAACTTCTTAAAATATTAGGGTTTCTTATTTGGAGGTGAGTCACACTCCCATGGAAATTAATTTAAAAAGACAAGGTGTTTAATAAGTCTTGAGGGTTCCATCAATGCTTTGAAAATTAAGCCAAACAAACCCAAAATCACATTATTTTAATTTTAAAACATATATTGGACGAACATAAAGATTATAGTATTTTATTACATCACTATTGGGTCATTATGATGTCATAAAACACATTATATATTTAAACGGTATTTAATTTTTACTCAAAAATTTGACTGTCTGAGAAAATTATGAAAAATTCACCGTTGGATAATTTTGACTTCTTGAATCCAAAAATAAAATTTATTTTATCTAAATAATTTTCTAAATATATCAATTTTCACTTTTAAAATTAAAACCAACATTTATCAAAAATTCACGGGTTTTGACAAAAATGGCTTTCAAACCATAATAAAAATTATAATTTCATTCATACAATTACATGATCATTTATATAAAATAAAATTAATCTAATAATAATTAAAATACTATTTAATTAAAAAATTCCTTAATTTTAAAAAATTTATTTCTTAATTAAATTATAACTAAAAACACCATTTTTTAATTTAAAAACTATTTACAATGTATCAATAATGACATGAAATTATATTCATTATTATATAAAAATATAATGTACATGAACATTATACTATCGATTAGTTACATAACCCCTTAAAATAGCCACATAAGACCTAAGGGTAAGGTGTGCGATGGTAACAGACTCTTGGGGTGGCTCGGATAACATCGCTTCAGTGGTAATTTCTATCAACTTCCACTTCTCCCGTAGACAGTCCTGTTCGAGCTTGACATGGTGAAGCTAAGGTTGGGCTTGGTCAAGAGCGAAGCCCAAGGACGCCACCTATTTTCTGTGCTCTGATAAATGGGCTTCGTATGGGGGAATTCTACTGGATGAGACCGTCCCTTCCTTTGTCTAAGTAAAATTGGATGTGTTAAAGCCCTATATTTATACTAATCATGTGATCACTGTTCAATGGCTATAAAAGTAACGATCAAAATTATTATCACAAAACCAATGAAGTTGACATTTTATAAAAACATTTTATATAAAGAGACAATTAATAAGATCATGAGGGATTTTCCATTAATAAAACTTTGGTTCATTACAATATTCCCCCCTTAAGAAATTTCGCCCTCGAAATTTTTCTTTTCCCACACTAAAACAGATGTGGGTAACTCAGCTTCATCACTTTCTCCGATTCACAAGTTGCTTCATCATACTTGTGGTTTCTCCACAACACCTTGACGAGGGGCATCGTCTTATTTTGTAGAAGTTTTTCTCTATGATCTAAGATCTTCACTGGTTACTCATCATAAGAAAGATCATCTTCCAATTGTACCACCTCAGAAGAGAGTACATGTGAAGGGTCCAGTATGTACTTCCTTAAGAGAGATACATGAATGACATCATGTACTTTGGCCATAGTAGGCGGAATTTCTAGTCGATAGGCCACAGCCCTGAGACGATCAAGAATCTCGAAGGGGCCGATGTACCTTGGACTTAACTTCTCTTCCTTTCCAAAACTCATGACCTTCTTCCACGGAGATATGAGTAGAAAGAAAATGTCTCCAATGTTAAACTCAAGGTCTCATCGACGATTATCTGCATAACTCTTCTGTCAACTCTGGGCTGCCTTGATATGCTGCTGAATGGTTTTGACCTTCTCCACCATTTCCTCGACCATTTCGGGTCCAAGCAGATTACGTTCACCAACCTCATCCCAACATGCCGGTGTTCTGCACCTTTTCCCATATAGGGATTCATATGGTGCCATTTGGATGCTCGAGTGGAAACTGTTATTATATGAGAACTCAACTAGATAAAGATGTTGATCCCATCCTCCTTTAAAGTCCATTGATCATGCTCTCAACATATCCTCAAGTTTTTGGATAGTCCGCTAAGATTGACCATCATTTTGAGGATGATAGGCCGTACTAAAGTTCAGTTCAGTATTCAGAGCATGGTGAAGATTCTTCCAAAACGTAGAGGTGAATCTTGGATCTCGGTCAGACACAATAGACAGTGTTACTCCATGAAACCTTACCACTTCACTGATATATATCTGTTCCAGTTGATCCAATGAGAAATCCTCCTGAATAGCAATGAAGTGTGCAGTCTTTGTAAAACGATCCACAACAACCCAGATTGCATTGTTGCCTTTGGATGTCCATGGAATTTCAGTGACAAAGTCCATGGTGATGTTCACCCATTTCCATTCTGGTTTGGGCAATGGTTGCATCATCCCCTTAGACTTCTCCCTCTCTGCCTTCACTTGCTGACACACCAGGCACTTTGATGTATATTAAGCGATCTCCTTCTTCATATTATCCCACCAAATGTTTTCTCAGAGATCTTGATACATCTTTGTGTTCCCTGGGTGAATAGAGAAATTTGAACTATGTGCATCATCCAAAAGTTACTTCTTCAGCTCCAGACTTGATGGAACACATAGTCTTTTCCCAAACCGCACAATTTCATCATTAACATTAAACTCCTAGGATTTCCCTTTTTCGATATCTCCCACTTTTTCTTGAATTCCCATATCATCCTTTTGAGTATCCTTTAACCTTTCCAAAAGAGACAATTGAGCAATAATTTTTGAAAGGATTGATGATGTTCCTTTCTCTATGATTCCCATGTCCATCTTCATCAAGTCTAAGAAGATTAGATCCTTCTCAATTCTCATCATTGATAGAATCGCTGGAACCTTTCTACATAGGGCATCTGCCACCTTGTTCACTTTCTCAGGGGGGTAATGTATTGAACAATCATAATCCTTGATGATCTATATCCATCATCTCTAGAGAATATTAAGCTCTTTCTGTGTGAATATATATTTAAGACTCTTGTGGTCAGTATATATCTCACATTTCTCCACATAGATATAATGCCGCCATATTTTCAAGGCAAATATCAACGCTGCTAACTCCATTTCATGCGTTGGATAGTTTCGCACATGGATTTTCAACTGCCTTGAGGCATAGTATATCACTTTATCATTATGCATTAGCACACAACCTAATCCCTTCTTTGAAGCATCATTGAATACGACAATAAGTTCCCCACTTGTGGGTAAAGTGAGCACGGGCGCAGTGATAAGCCTCCTTTTCAACTCGATGAAGCTTTCTTCACAATCATCACTCCACGCAAACTTTACTCCGTTTCGAGTTATCTTGGTAAGAGGGTTGGAAAATCGTGAGAAATTTCTCACAAATCATCGATAATATCTAGCTAACCCCAAGAAGCTATGGATATCCTTTTCCGATGATGGCCTCGTCCATCCCTCAGTTGCATCTGTTTTAGAGGGATCCACAGATATCCCATTGCTTGTGATGATATGGCCCAAGAATGAGACATTCATCCACAGGAACTCACACTTGTTGTACTTTGCATAGAGATTATCCTTTGGCAATGTCTCCAGTACAGTTCTTAAATGCTCCTCATGATCCTCCTTGGTTTTGGATTATATTAGAATATCATCTATAAAGACTACCAAAAATTTGTCTAGGTAATCTCTAAAGACTCTATTCATCAAGTCCATGAACATTTCTGGAGCATTGGTGAGTCCAAAAGGCATTACTATGAATTCATAGTGCCCGTATCTTGTACGAAAAGCAGTCTTGGGGACATCTTTCTTCTTCAACCTTACTTGATAACATCCCGAACACAAATCTACCTTGGAGAAGAATTGCGCTCCACACAGATGATCGAACGATTCATCAATTCTTGTGAGAGGATACTTGTTCTTTATCGTGATTTTTTATGTTCATGATAATCGATTCAAAGGCCCATTGATTCATCCTTCTTCTTGACGAAGAGGACTGGTGCACCCCATGGTGAAGCACTTGGGCATATAAACCATTTATCAAGATTCTCTTGTAGTTGTTTCTTCATCTCTTCAAGCTCTACAATAGCCATTCTATATGGATTCATGGATATTGGAAAAGCCCTGGGTATAAGTTCAATTGAGAATTCAACATCCCTTCTAGGAGGAAGACCAAGCAGTTCCTCGGGAAACACTTCAGTGAATTCCCTCACAATATGAATTTCTTTAAGGATGGTTTCTTCCTTGGACTCAATCATCTGATCTAGATATGTGTTCTTACAAGGTAATAATATCCATAATTGAGATGATGGAGCTAAAGAAGATCCATCTTCCTCCTTACAATTGTAATGAATCGGGGGTCGATTCTCCATATGGAGTGTGATTTCCCTCTCTCGACAATTTATGTTGTCTCTATATAAGGAAAGCCAATCCATGCCAAGAATTGCATAAAATTCCACTAGAGGGAGTATGACGAGGTTTTCTGGGAAATTAAATCCATATATTATAACATGGGAGGACTTATATTCATGGGATGCAATGATTGCCCCATTTTCCGTACTCACTGGCATCTTCACTTCCATGATTTTTGCTAGTGCTGGGATTGTTCTACTAAACTTTCGAGATATAAAAGAATGCGTAGAACCTGAATTAAAAAGTACGTTCACTGTTCTTGAATGAATAACTAGCATACCTGTCCCCACTTCGTTGTCGGGGTTCACTTCGGCAGAAGTGATGGAAAAAGATCTTTCTTGCTGCCTTGGAGGTTGTTGGTTGTCTCCGAAAACCCATGGATTAGGGCACTAATTTGCAAAATGACCTGGTTCTTTGCATTTGTAGCATTGAAAAATGTGTTGAGGCTCGAACGGAGTGTTCCTCTCCTCTGTCGTAGCCGCAGGTCTTTCTTGCCGACAGTTAACAGATAGGTGCCCCTCCCTTCCACACCTGAAGTATTTCCTCATCCCCTTAAGGAAATTTCCATGGTTATTCTTTCTGCACTTTTGGCAAGTGGGGTGCTGGATCTTCTTAGCACTGTTGGATTTATCAATCGGCCCACTAGCATTGAATTCCACCTTATTCTTCTTATCCCCATGATACCCCTGTTATTCTCCGATCTCTATTTCGAACTTGAGGGCACATCAGACAATTTCCTGATAGTTGTCAAAGTCACGGATCTCCAATGTTTTCCACAGGCTAGGCTTCAGCCCACCAAAGAAGCAGTCAAATTTTCATTCTGGGGTAATGAAAAAGCTGTAAGCGTATCGTGCAAGCCTTGCTATGTTTTCCTCATACACTCCAATAGATTCTTCATCTTTTTTATTGAGGGAAAGGAAGTCTCATTCCATCTTAAGCCGGTGGGTGCGCGGAAAATATTTATCAAAAAACTTCTTCCTGAAATCCTTCCATTCCAACGCCTCAATCTCATCCTCAGGCTTCGTATTTTTGATCAATGTCCACCCTTGATCCGCTTCACCCTCCATATGATAATCCTCCAGGAGAACCTTCTCTTGTTCAGAAAATTGAAGGATGGAGAAGATCATTTCAATGGAGTTGATCCATTGTTCAGCAATTGTGGGATCAGATGATCCACTAAATGTAAGAGGCCTTTGTCTCATGAAGCTCTCGATAGAAACTTGTTCTTTCTTAGGGGGGGTTTAATGTTCCTCTTGAACCTTGTTTCTATTCAAAACTTGAGTTAGCTGAGAGAGAAATTTGATAATGTTCGCGATTCCCGCTCCCATTGGATTGGACATCTCATTAGTATAGTCATCATACTGATCTTCACATCGGTTGTTCGCCCGAGTCCTCCTATTACTGGCCATTGGCTCGAAAAAATGAATGTTAGGGGTAACACATAAAGGGTAATCCAAAGACAAAATTTGATGAATTATAAATATACTTTCATTTCCTTAACTCATGAGTCTATAGGCTTCAATCTAGGCTTTTCATGATCTACTTTCTAACATATATTCTTAGGGGCATTTTTCTAATTCCCTTAATAAGGGTTCATACTAAGCTTGTGAATTTACAAAAGCATATCCCTCAGGATTTTCGTAACCAAGAGTGCAGCAAGGCCTGTTTTCGTGCACTAGTTCCCATTCGAGTCTTGCTCAAAGCAGTGATTTCGGGTTTTACCCCTAGGATACATTTGTGCTAGAGCCGCCTCTACCTGCTCGTATCCAGACAGGGATGTATTTTCTTGATAACACACTTACTCAATACTCACCAAAACAAATGGATGTTTGTATTGTACTTAGTCTTGTATCTAAGGCTTTACTAGGGTTTTCTAATCCAAATCCAAAAAATAACCAAACCTATACTTTGATACCAACTTAGACTACACTGCTTTTTATCACAACTTAAACATGATTTATTACATAAAATTTCACTTTATACAACAAAGAATATCGAGAGGTTTAGTGTCTTTGGGGCTCAGGATCATTACATTAAAATGTAAAACATGAAATACAACATCTTTAATGAAAACTACCTTTACATGATCACTACATTCCTTCGTACTTAGCATTGCATGGGATAACCTGAGGACATGAATAAGAAAAGGGTGAGCTATAAAGCCTAGTAAGGTAGTACACATGGAATAACATGAGGAGTACAATACATGATAGACAATAGTCATATCAATAGAGTATTAGAAAAACATGAACATAAAGGCATGATAATCATAACATGGAAATGTGGCAACAACACTTAACGTGGAATTAGCACGAGCCAAGGCTCATTGCACATGGAGCATGAGTAAATCCCCATTGCACATAAAGCAGAAGTAAAACCTCATTGCACTTGAATTATCATGATTCAACAATCATTGCACATGACGTATCATGATACTATACTTTACCCCATGCATTGGAGCTCTATATGGGCGCACCCTTCTTAAACATTTCATTTCATGCATAAGTTTGCCACATGGATCATAAAACATGGATTCATAAAACATAATAATTTATTCCACGATAAATAAATGTGGAATTATTACATGAAACTTTACAATCAATAAGTAAATGTGCATAAATGTGAGTACCCTTGATGGGGAAAAGGGCATGGTATTCACTAAACAATGACATTGGATTAGAAAATCGGTGCGATTTCGGCAGCGTAACGGCGTGACATAAGAATTCATAAAAAAAGTTGATGAGAGAGAAAGGGGTTACTAATCATATTTACATGTAATGGAAAGTAAGGAGGTCATATGGATACATTTCCCAACAATTTTAATGGAATTTATATTCATGATACAAAAGTATTTCTTGAATGTAAAAGAGGAGAGAGAAGTTCCTTTCATAATTTCGGCATAGTAACAGGTGTACATGGGAGGCATTTAATGAGAGAGAAAGGGTCTACCATAATTCAAACATAATGAGGGCAGTATTATAGAGGTGAGAAACCATACCCCAACATTTATAATTGAAATTAAAAGTGAAAAACTACTTAATGAAAATTTGAAAAAAATGAGAATGGAAGAAAAAACCCTTACTTGGAAGGGTGCTTCCAAAGGTTAGAGAGAGGCTTGTGAGAGGCTTCTTGGGAGCTTCGGTCACCTTGGGAGGATTCTATAGAGAGTAGGGCAGAGTTTGGACGAAATCCAAAGGCTTTGAGTGAGAAGGAAGTGGGAGCTTGGGTGGGTTTATATAGGAAAGGTGAGGGAATTCTTTATTATTTAGGTTTGGGACCCCTTATATTAAATAAATCCCAACGACAAACCATCGCATGGTTTTTGCCCATATTTTTTGGAAAAGGGAAGAGGAAAATAATATTTTATAAGGCCAAGGTCCGAACTTCTTAAAATATTAGGGTTGCTTATGTGGAGGTGATTCACACTCCCATGGAAATTAATTTAAAAAGACAAGGTGTTTAATAAGTCTTGAGGTGTCCATTAATGCTTGAAAAGTAAGCCAAACAAACCAAAAATCACATTATTTTAAGGGTAAAACATATATTGGCAGAACATATAGATTATAGTATTTTATTACATCACTATTGGGTCATTATGATGTCATAAAACACATTATATATTTAAACTGTATTTAATTTTTACTCAAAAATTTGACTGTATCAGAAAATTATGAAAAATTCACCGTTGGATAATTTTGACGTCCTGATTCCAAAAATAACAATTATTTTATCTAAATAATTTTATAAAAATGTTAATTTTCACTTTTAAAATAAATCCTGACATTTTTTAAAAATTCACTGGTTTTGACAAAAATGGCTTTCAAACCATAATAAAAATTATAATTGCATTCATACAATTACATGATCATTTTATATAATAATATTAATCTAATAATAATTTAAATATTATTTAATTAATAAATACCTTAATTTAATAAAATAGATTTCTTAATTAAATAATAACTAAAAACACCATTTTTACTTTAAAAACTATTTACAATGTATCAATAATGGCAATAAATTATATTCATTATTATATAAAAATAATAATGTACATGAACATAGTACTATCGATTAGTTACATAACCCCTTAAAACATCCACATAAGACCTCATGGTAAGGTGTCCGATGGTGACAGACTCTTGGGGTGGCTCTGATAACATCGCTCGAGTGGTAATTTCTATCAACTTCCACTTCTCCTGTAGACAGTCCCGTTCAATCTTGACATGGTGAAGCTCGGCTTGGGCTTGGTCAATAGCGAAGCCCCAGGATGCCACCTCTTTTCCGAGCTCCAATAAATGGGCTTCGTATGGGGAAATTCTACTGGATGAGGCCATCGCATCCTTTTCCTAAGTAAAATTGGATGTGTTAAATCCCTATATTTAACCTAATCATGTGATCACTATTAGACGACTATAAAAGTTACAGTCACAATTCTTATCATAAAACCAATGAAGTTGACATTTTAAAAAAAATTATATAAAGAGACATTTAATAAGATCCAGAGGGATTTTCCATTAATGAAACTTTGGGTCGTTACATGGGGCCATCAAATGAAGTTGTATCAGGTACATTGATTGTTCGTTCAGATTATACTGATGTGTTGTTTGATTCAGGGTCTACAAATTTGTTCATTTCTGAGAATTTATCTATTAAACTAGAAATTCCATCTCAATATATGAATCCTGATATTGTGGTAAAAACACATGGGGAAATGTTAATACAAAATGGAATTATAATAACCTTAGTTTCCTTTTGTGTTGCAATAATCTACCTACAAAACATATTTGTTTTCCTCATGTAGAGTATGATGTTATTTTGGGTATGGATTGTATTTCCATTTATCATGCTATGATTGATGCAGAGCTAATGAGGTTTCTTTTTAGAATGATTTTTAGTTTGTGTACATGAATGAAATATTACTTTTAATAACATATCAGGAAGATGATATACTAGTAAATGATGTAAATGAATGTTACCTAGCACATATTGTTGAAAACAAAAGAACATTTCATATTAATGATGTTCCCATATTAATTGAGTATGTTGATGTTTTCCTTCATGAGTTTCCTAGTATAATACTAAATCAGGTAGTTGAATTTACTTTTTACTTATTTACTAATGCTAATCCCATTTCAAAACCCCCTTATCTAATGGCTCAAATGGAACTTTTAGAGGTAAAGAAGCAATTGCATGAGTTATTAGATAAAGGTATCATTTGACCTAGCGCATCACCATGGGGTTTTCCTGTATTGTTTATTAAAAATAATGATGGTTCAATGAGACTTTCCATTGATTATAGAGAATTTAATAACATTACTTTTAAGAACAAGTATCATTTTCCTCATATCAATGATTTTTTTATCAACTCTAGGGAGCTCAGTATTTTTCGAATATTGATTTGAGGATGGGGTACCATCAGATGAATGTAATGGAAACAGAAATTCCGAAGACACAATTTTTTACTAGATATGGCCATTATAAATTTGTATTTATACCTTTGGGGTTAACAAATGTACCTATTATATTAATGGATCATATTAATATAATTTTATTTGAGTTCTTGGATATGTTTGTGGTTGCATTCATCGATGATATATTGGTTTATTCTAAAAGTAAAAAGGATCATGAAAGTCATTAAAGGGTTATCGTTCAACCATTAAATGAAAATAAACTGTATGGGAAATTCAGAAAGTGTGAGTTTTGTTTACAGAAAATTTCCTTACTTGGTCACATTGTTTAAAAAAATGGCATAGCAATTGATCCTACAATAACAAAATTTGTATAATAATGTCCAATACCCAAAAATATAATTGATACATGTAGTTTTCTTGGTTTTACAGGTTATTACCAGGGGTTTTTTGAAATATTTTCAAATTTATCAATCCCATGGACTATGTCAACTAGAAATGGTGATATGTTCATTTGGATAAAAGAATGTGATGATTGTTTTCAATAATTTAAAAGAATATTGGTTAATACTCTAGTTTTGGCACTGCCTTCTAGGAATGGTGGGTTTGTTATCTATAGTGATTCTTCGTTAAAAGGACATGGTTGTGTCTTAATGCAGAATGATCATGTAATTTCTTATGCATCATGTCAGTTGAAACCACCTGAGTTAAATTAACCTACACATGATTTGGAAATATATTTTGTTATTTTTGCATTAAATATTCTAAGGCATCATCTATATGGAGTAAAATATGAAATATATACTAGCCACAAAAATTTGATGAATATATTCACCCAGAAATAATTGAACATGAGATAGTGGAGATTGTTAGAATTAATAAAGGATTATGATTTCATGCTCCATTACCATCGATGAAATAAAAATAAAGTGGTTGATTCTTTGAGTCTAAAGTGTAATGCTTAATTAACCATGTTACATTTGGAACAAGATCCTCGGATTAACTATTTGATGAACATTGGCATATAAGTTTTTGGTGTAAGAAATTCCTCTATTTTGTTTCAGGTGTTAGTGCAATCATCTCTATCAGATAGAATTAAGAAAGTGCATAAGGAAGACAATGAGTTCTAAATAAAGGTAGGGTTGGTTTAGAAGGGTAAGTTACCAAAATTTAACATTGACAATGATTGGGTTTTGAGTTTTGGGAAGATATTCTATGTTCCCTAGGAATAACAGTTTAAGAAATAGTTATTATGTGGAGCTCATAGTTCTCCCTCTTCATTTCATCCTGGTAGTACTAATATGTACAGAGATTGTCATGGGTATTACCGGTGGGATGGAATGAAAAAAGATATTGTGGACATTATTGTGAAGTGTTTGACATGTCAATAGGTTAAATCATAGCAACAGTTACTGAAATGGATGCTTCAGTATTTACCGGTACCAAAGTAGAAATGGGAAAATATTTCCATGGATTCACTCTTGGATTACCAAAGACATCTCAATGTAATAATGAAATCTGTATTGTTGTTGATCGATTGACTAAATCTTCTCATTTCCTTCGTATTTGAGGCACATTGTCTTTAGATCAACATTCTAAGTTTTATGTTAAATATATTTTCAGGATGCCAGAAGTGCCCATTTATATTTTATCAGATAATGATCTCAGGTTCACTTATATCTTTTAGAAAGAACTTCAGAAGTCATTGGGTACTAAATTAAATTTTTGTACATTTTTTATCCTAAATCATATGGTCAGTCGAAATGAAAAATTCATACATTGGAGGATATGCAACGTGCTTGTTCACTGTATTACCATGGATGTTGGAGTCAATATCTTTATTTTGTTGAATTTTCTTATAATAAAAATTTTCATTCTAGTATACATATGGATCCATTTGAGGCATTATATGGTAAGTGGTGTCAAACTCTATCTTTTTGGTAATAATTAGGTGAAAGGAAGATGATTGGATCAGAATTGGTATAAGAGATGCTAGAAAAGGTTCAGACAATTCAGAAGCAGATGAGATTGGTTCAAAGCAGGAAAAAAATTTATGCAGATA
This sequence comes from Viscum album, assembly GCA_963277665.1. Taxonomy (NCBI): domain Eukaryota; kingdom Viridiplantae; phylum Streptophyta; class Magnoliopsida; order Santalales; family Viscaceae; genus Viscum; species Viscum album. Next base: position 1,492,569,202 of record OY728152.1, read on the forward strand.
ACTGAAGGAAGGATATTTTTTTTGAGGTAGGTGATCATGTCTTTCTCATTGTTTTTTCCACTGAAAATTGTGATTCGTTTTTGTATGAAGGAAATGTTGAGTTCAAGGTTCATTATACCTTATTAAATCAATGAGAATATTGGATCAGTTACATGCATAGTATCTTAGCCTCCATATTTATCCTAGGTACACAATTTTTTTTATGTTTCAATGTTGAGAATGTATATGCCGCATCCATATCATTTTTTGAGCCCACGTGTAGTTCGGTTTGAAGAGGATCTCTTTTCTGAGGAACAATCATTCCAGATTCTTGACCGAAGAGAGAAAGTTTTGTGAAATAATGTAATTTATTAGGTTAAGGATTGTGGAAAATATATATGGTAGAAGAGGAAACATTGGAATCTTAAAATGCTATGAGGGATAAATACCCTAACTTATTTAATAAGTGAACAAAATTGTGGGGAAGAAATTTCCAAAAGGGTGGAAGGATGTAACATCCCAGGTAAATAGAGAAAGATAAATTTTCATATTTATTAATATTTGAAAAATGAATATTAATTTTACTTTAAATTGGATTCTATGTTCAATAGACGAATATATACACAACAACATGTTTCTTTGACATCTTACATTGCACACAACCTTGAGTTACACTGAAAAATAATATCATACTATTATTATTTAAAATACTATATAACGCCTAGAGATAGTAATGGCGGGAATGAATATAACTAACTAAAAATTATTATACATGTTTTTAATTGTTTTTACATTTATCCAATAAATTTTGGAGGCTTAAAATGTTATAGAATCTAATTTTAATCACAAATACTCTAATATTCTTTAAAAGGTCGATTTATCTCCTTTTTAGGCAGAATCCTTTCTAAATATATTTTTGGTTAGTTTTAATTACTGTATTTGAAAATATAAAATTATTCTTTAGAACTAAGACATCAAAATTTACATTGGGTAAATTTTTGGTATTTTTTTGATAAAATTCATTTTTATAATGAATATTAACAAATACTATATTTTAATTCAAAACTACCTTTTAATCTAATTTATTTTTATGGAATGATTATCTTAACTATTTTTAAAGTGTAATTGGATTATATTTTTACCATTTAATCCAATTATGGTCATTGGAAGTAATTCCAATATTAAATTGGACATAAAGAAATGTAAAAAATTTGATTGTTATTATTTCATAAAAACACTTTTTATTTTGACAATGGGAATTAATTTTAAATAAATTTCTACCACATATGTGTTTTAAATTTGGAAAAATGGATTCCATATTTGGAATCAAGAGTTCCAAATTTTTTGAATAGTTAACTTTTATTTTTAAACATTATGAATATTTATTTCAGTAAATATGTTATTTACCATGGTAAAACTGTAAATATGGTAAATAAGGGTAAAAAATAATATTATAATAATATTAAATTTCCATAACATGTGTCCTAATCCTATTGTTTGATACATGTCTGGCCATTGGCATCCTCGGGTTGATTTTGGGATTTCATGGAGCCACTTGGGAGTAATAATGACACTTTATATTAATTAATTTAATGTAAGGACAAAAATAACATAAATATGAAACTTTTTAGTAATTCAATTTTAATATAGAGTTATATAAGTTATATCTTCAACTATAAATATTTATTAAAACCTATACAGATTTCCCACATCATGGTATTTTATTTAGAATTTTAAGACATCAAATATATAAAATTATTTTTGACACAATGATGATGCAGTGATTAACTTATTAATGAATGATTTGAATAAATGAGATTATAAAATTTAAAACTATCAAAAACCAATAAAATTAGTATTTTATGATTTTATTTCACACAATATTAATATTATATTATAATTTAATTAGTTTTTTAATTTATGAAACTGATAATCATTATATAATAAACTAATATTTTCAATCTTTCATAAAGAGCCCATCCTCACCCTTATAAAATGTCATCAACTCTAACCCATTACTCACCCCTCTTAGTCACCTTGGATTAACCAACCTCCTTCCAAATAAGCTATCAAGATCCATATCTTCCACCTAGAATCTCTACCTTAGGAATAAGGCACTTCATGAAATCCTTTTTGTTATAACAAATGGGAGTTGCATGATTTAAAGGCAACATCTTCTCTTAAGTTCTTTTCTATCATTTTACTTCTCCAACCCTCCTAAAATATTTTATTCCTTTATATATAAAAAGTATCCTAAATATACAAGGTTATTTTTAGGAAATGTATTTGAACTACACTTACACACACCTCCATCTAACGGGTAATGAACATATTGTTTCTATGGATGGCGAACTACTACCCCACAAAACGATGATTATTCAATTATCTCCTACCACCTCTCATCGTGGCCACTATGATGGAAAATTATTTATATGTAATATGAATTATATTTTTATTGTTTATATGCTTCTTTATATTTCATTTATAGCTTACCTTTATGGTTTCCATAATTGGTAAACATGATAATTTCATTTGAGTAAGTGTAGACTACTGCCCCCTCAATGTGATAGGAATCGTTCATACCATACGTGGAAAATAAAAAGGATGGAGTTACTGAAACTATATATAATATTATATTTGAATTTTAATAATATTATGTATAATTAAGATTTTATTCCATTAAATATGAAATAGAAATAAAAGTAGCGTTTATGCGTACGTATGACTTACTGTCTCTATGAATGGTGCATTTCATTTCATACCTCTAAATATTATGCACTATTATAAATACATATATATACTAAATAAATAAGAAATATATGATATATAAGTCCTTAATATCATTCTGGAGAGAATGGACTATTGACCACATGAACAACATGTAATTATAAGTTCATTTTTGACTCCAGTACCAAATATCGACAAAATGACCACTATTAACTTAATTGATTATATAATCTTTATAATGTGGTAATAAATGATATAAAAGGAATAATAATCTTGAAATTTTTTCTTAAGAAAGTATAAATAAACATTATTTTATTATTCATGAGATTGAAGAACGAACGGGTCATGTTGGACACAAGGTAAGGGACCTTATCTCAATCTCCTTTCATTAAGGCATATTTTGTTCTATACAAAACATTATTTTATACAGTGTATAAAAAATGTTGAATTTTCATTTCATTCAATTGGAATCTTTTTGTATGAGGAATTTTACTAAACAACAAAAATAATGTTTCTTTTAAAGTAAGCGGTGACAATGACTTTTTCCGCTACTGCGAGTATTATATGATCTATGGATTCCATAACATGCCATAAGGTTTTTAAAAGGAAAAAAATACCATATCATCTTTTAGGAATTTTGTTATTGAAAATGGTTTTGATAATGGATTATTTATGTAAATATATTTAAATGATATATTATGATTGAAAAGTGGAAATGTTATCTTTCCCTTATGTTTGGTTTATGTGTTATGAATATGCTATGGTCCTTGGTATTGTTTACGTATGTGGGTGGTTCTGTGATAAACCTAGGGAAGGGGAGCCTAAGATAGATCTCCAATGCATTGTGTAATGTAACAAAGGAAAACATGAATGTTTCTCCAAGGAGATTTAGTTAATATTCTATGATTGGTATTCCAAATGTGACTCCCTACGTAGATGTGAAAGCTACAATGTAAGTATGTAATGGATTCCACAAGTTACCATTATGATTTGTGAATCCTTTTTGTTATTCATAAATCTTATTATTTCACGAGGTTTGTTAAAAATATTATGTTATAATGGTCTAATGTTTTCTTTCTTCATTTTATAAACAATACTGAGCTTTTTGTGCTTATCACATGTTTTGAAATGTTTTTCACCGGACTTAATGATGAATAGGGTCAAGGATGGGATCAAAGAAAAGTCATGCTGTCAAAAACATGGAACTAGAAATAAATCATTTTTAAGTGTTTTTATTTTATGAAAAAAAATGAAAATTGAGTAGAAGTGTCTACTTTGTAATTGTGGAGATGTAATGTAATAGGTATGGCATAATTCTCTAAAACTTTAAACCTGAAAAGATCCTCAATGTGAATTATTCATTTAATTAAAGATTATTTACTGTTTTAAAGCTAGGTACCTATATTATTCATTGGAACAAAAAACCATACCCTTATGATAAATATATTATCCTTACATCCAATAGTTAGTTAATGAATTTCATCAGCATCACTCATATGGATAATATATTTATTAGTGAGGAAGAATAGAGAAATGATTATTATACACCAATATAAAAGATAGTCTACACAGTGGTTCCTGGGGATGGTGTCTCTAGCTTATATTTTAGGTAGACTCCAAATATGGAACCCTCTAAGAAAAAAACCTTCCCTATTTAAGAACTACTACAAAAGAAAAAGGTAATGGTATAAAAACATCCTACCCATATCCTATGGAAATTGAGACTCTCACTACCACCAAAATGTTGGAACAATGTGAGCCAATATTGGTGGATATAAAGAATCTCAATGTGGAAGAACTCAATGGAAATAGCCCAGATAATTATTAATTCTACGTATAAACCTATATAACGTAAATGATTAATCCTCCCAAAAAATAAGTGAACACCCTAATAATAGGAAAAACATGGAAATTAATCCAATTCCAGATATAGGCCATCAATAAATTTAAATAATATGGTCAAAATATTTCAGGAGATCCCAATACTAGTGTGGAATGCAAATCGAAATCATGTGTGGTACACAAATATAACACATAATGGATACTATAAGTAAAAAAGGGAGAGCCAGACATATCATCTTTCTTTGGATACTTCAACTCAATTTCCATCCCATCGAATAGTCTCTATAGAACATGTTTCCTCTATTGATCCATTTGTTTTCTAGCGAAATACCAACGAAGAGAGGCATGCATCATTACCTCCTAAAAAGAAGCCATAACCATAATATATGGATGAAACTACTATTATTCCCAACATCATAATTACTACATTCCATATATTAAACAACATTGGGGAACCAGAGCATAATATTACACATTTATTTTCTTGATGTATCCCCATGATGTAAAATCTCATTAAACATGAAGAAACTAATATCATATCATTATTACAAACTCTAAAGGGACGACAAATTTTATCATACTATAAGCTTATATTTTTATCATTCACATATTGAGAATACATTCAATTGAATCTTCACTAACAATTTGGCTATATACTGATAATGATGATGATCTTAGACCTCTATAATTAAAATTAATAAAATAATGATCGTGTATCATTATTAATCATAAGTTGTTTCGTTCCAACATGTTAATTTATAATGTAGATATTGTGAGAGAATAAACATGGTGTTTTCATATTAAATATATATATTAAATTATAGACATTTTAAATATCATTGATATATTCTATTAGATTGTATGAGATTTTGTTGTATATATATTGATATAGGAAGATATTTAGAATTCAAATGCAAAGTCCAAGAGCGAACCAACAACTCTAGGAATGAGGTTTATAATAGTATAAAACATAACTATTAAACTTTATCTAGAATTGAAAATATCCTAGGTCCCCAAATAATTGAAGGACCACAAGGTGAATCCCCCCAAATAGTTGTGAAAATTGAAATATCCCTTCTTAGAAGGAAAAAATAATTATTGTTGTATGAAATTTTAGGTCCATTGTAAATTGATGTATTATTCTCTAAAGGAATAAATATCAAGTTACATCATTATTTCAAAGGAAAATATCCTCCTAAATCATCCAAATACCATGAATTGTGATCAAATTGGACTCCAATACATTCATCTTTATTTTTTTAACTGATGAATATTCTGGGAAAACATCTATTATTCTTTTTTCCATTAATTAATTCTTATATAATATGGTTTCTTCCTATAGATTTTATTTTTTAAAACTACCGGCACATGTAGGTTACATTACTTCCATCTCAGAGAATGAATGAGAATAGAAATAATTCATGAGAAAGTGAAATGAAATTTCTGATATCTATGTATCTATAATTTCATTTTACTGATCATATTCCATTCTTAGGGAACAATTAAATAAACTAGTAATGACTGCATCCACCTTCAGAAATTTGGAGTTGGATTATTCAATATCACAAACCATTTAAACTATGACTTATAAGAACATTTATAACCGATACAATAAAAAAAGTTGCGAGAGGTGGAAACCATTACAATTCCAAAATCTATCCAGGACTCTTCACGAATTATTGAAACTTTTTTTAATAAGGTCACCATCATAAAAAGTGGTCTTACATGTACCACTACATCTTGTAAATGTCTCATCAAATGGAGATTCTCAATTAATAAATTCCAATGGGATCCATATGGCTCACCCATTCTATTACGAGAATAAATACATACATTAATTACCAATAAAAATCATAATATTGGAAGAGGAGACCATATAAGAAGTCGAAGCCCTAGAAAATCTATCAAAATATATCCTGACAATCAATTTGTATCCCTAATAAATCAATAAATACTATAGATACATTAATAAAAGAACTTAAATGTTATTAACACGAGCATCTATCCAATTATGAATCATACAAAACCCGATTAGGGTAAATTATAGCATAGGAAATGTTAAAATATGGTCATATATATATTTGGAGTGGGATTACAATAATTTTTTCATAATCTAGTCCATAAATAGTTCAAACATCCCAATATTATTTTTAGTTGATGGAAAAACATGTATAAACGATATATACTGAAAAAACATAGGTGAGGGAACAACATTAGTGCCAATATCATAGGCCCTTAGTCAAATCATATGATTTCTTCCAATAGAAATCTATTTTTTAAATTTAATCTATAAATTATCAATGCAATCAACTTTTCAATACATCTTTGTGAAACACCTATTTTGGGCCTTTTATGAACATAGGGGTTCATGGGCGAGGTTGTAAATATGGAGGTATATCATTTTTATATTTACACTAATGAATTTTATATGGTCATGTAAATCCTAAAAATTATCCGGGATGTTTCTCTATATGGGTATATCCTGTCAATGTACTTACTTATAAAGCTCGATGATGTTTTAATCTGTTAGAATCTCATTAATAATTGTTTTTCAAGCAACATCATACTAGCCTAGACCCTCTGCTATTTGGCCCATAGTGATGATGAATTTTATCCCATAATAATGATATACCATGGTTATTATAGGATTAAGAATAATCACATTTATCAATTCGATCATATATGTAAATTTAGAGATCTAGTATTTGATAATGAGATCATGATTTCCCACCAAGGAATATATTTAAATGATATTTAGGGAATACAATGGATTTATTTTCATATATTATTTACTTCATCATACCAAATGTGTATCAAATATTCCATTAATGTATAATATGGTGTGTTTTATGGTGATATCTATCCTTTTGTTTCCCTTAAAACTCAATATATAGATCTAGGATTATAAAAATTGTGAAGGATGCATCGAGTGATAGTTTATAATATTTGAATCACTACAAAAAAATGATCTAGAAATGATGAATTTCAATCATCTCAATGAGATTAGCGATGACTATTTGTGGAGTACTAATAATATTAATGATGTTGTTCTAAATATGTGTAGTTAACAATTCATATGAATCAAATTTAAGATGAAAAAAATAAATGATCCCATTCCTATAATACAAGGGTTATTAGAATTATCCTCTATAACAATCAATTTCAATAAGGTAAAAGATTTTTGTACCACCCAATCTATTTAATAATGATCCTATGAATTTATAAAAGAAGGATGGTCAGACTAATCTCTAGGACACATATCCAATGGTCACCAATCAATTGTACCTCACCCATCAGTTATAAGGGTTGGCTAGAGTTTGGAAATGTTTTCCTCTATCATCGTTATGTAATTCATGTTATATGAATATAACCACTTAGATGAATTAAGTGATATTTAAGAAGAATGAAAACTCCCTTGTTAAAGATGCTCTCACTCTATTGTCAATGACTAAGGAGATCCTTGCATCATCATCAAGATCACAATATAACTCCACATAACCAGTGGGAAAAAAATGACCTCATGTCATATCATGACTATCATGATGTCTTCAACTCTTCTATTTTAATTGATAGTGGAAAAAGAGAAAAAAAATTTATTCCCTTGATATTGATTCTCTTAAATCATTACTCTTCAAATCCAAATTTATCTCCTCATTATTCAATATAGATGAAAAGGCCCCATTTTTTGTCCTACATAACAATGAATTTTTCTACATATCATTATATTAATAAAAATTATTTCTGAGAGAGAAAATGATGATAGTCTCAGAGATGCCCCTACAAGATCAGGGTGCATCTCCTTGGTCGATCACATATGCCATCAGGAAATGTGGTCGTATACCTGGCAGTAACACTAAAGTGTTTCACAAGTGGAGGGAGGAAAATTTTTGTTGATCACCTAGATGTGCAGGATATCTATGGATTAAAGGATGTGTGATTTCATACTATGGCTATCTTGATACTTGAGGGGGTCATCTTGATCATAGGGGCTGCCCTCGGTCTTCACTATTTCAGGCCTCAATTTCCCCCATCTTCGGGGTGGGGGTGGGGGGGTGTTTTTGGGGTTCTTATGTGTGTTTTTGTCCTCTTTTAAGTTAACAAAAATATACATGATGGTGAAACACATTGATCATTTCCTCTATTTCCCACAAAGGAAAGGATAAATATTTATCCTTTTTAAAGAAAAATCATGATTTATCTTTCAAAAATTACATAAATATTCATTGGATTATTTCTTATATAGAAAAAAATAATTCTGTAATATCAATTGATCTGTATGGAAATAATAATGAAGATACATTAAATAACCAATACCAAGATTTAAATTTAGAGGCTCAATTTGATAATAAAATAAAAAAACATTATTTGGGAAGTTCAATACCCAAAATGGAACACCAATTTCATCCTCATCAATAATATTATATGTGAAATCAATTCTTTCATTAACACTATTTATCCAATATTCCATTGATTGAAGGATTATTTACTAATCTTGAGATTTTGATTTATTTAATAACTATTTTCCAAGATTTCTACTTTATAGAGGTGTAACCAAGAAATAAACAAATATTTATGGCCCCCAGTGATGATAAAGATATAAGTTCTAGGGAACCCCAATGAGTATACCATTATAAATTAACTCCCTTATATTTAAAAGTTACTAACATTGCAAATCAATTCCCCAAAAACCATGTCTCCATGACCCTTTTGGGGAAGTATGTATAATTATACATTATCCACTTATTTTCAATTCTTAGCACCACTACGAGAAGAATATTGACATAGAAATAGTTTCCAACAAATTTCAACAAAAAGCCCAATGTTTCATCACATAATCTATGCTTTTATGGTAACATCTGTAAAAATAAAAATATTTGTGGTAGATAAATATTCCATTACGATCATAATTAAGAAGAATAATGTGGTATATTATGTGAAGCAATCTCAAATTTTGAAATAATAGAGTAATTTAGGGACCATTCACAATATTCCGACACTTCATAAGAAAAATTTCATGAAATTATAAGACAGTAAAAATGATGATGAAAAAGGTATTAAACTATTTGTGGTATTTAAATTTTCAAGTATAATTTTACATCTTCATGAAATATATCTTGATACCATTGGAATTATTATCTCCCTTTGAAGTTAATCCACTCATTATCGATGCAGAAAATAAAGATTGTTCAATTAAGAAACTTCAAAAAAAAATACAGGCAAAGATAAAAATATTTGTTTTCTTAGCTAGATAATCCAAGATAATTATACTCTATAATTAATTATGGATAGAAATAGATTAATATTAATATTTAAATATCATAAGCTGATGCATTACTTACAACATCATGAGGATCACTTGGTCTCTCACATTGACCTTTTCATGAAAATCCATATTTTTTAACTAGTATCATGATTGATGGAAAGGTGTGAGGTCATCGTGTAGTAATAATACATTAATATTTCCTCTTATAAAGTAGTTAAATGGAATTAAATAGCTAGTTTCATTTTAGAAAACCCTATACAATATAATTTAATTCTTGAGGAAAATATCCATAATGAAAAAAGTTTTCTCAATTTATGACAATCCAAAAATATGTGAGATAGAGTGTTATGGTTCCTCGAGAATCATTATATGAAGAAGAATACAAAAAACACAAAACAAAATAGGGATGGATTTTGTATTGTCCTTATCTATCTAAAAAATAATATTCTTCCATATTACTTATTATTGTTAGAGGGAAACACCAATATTTAACCAATATACGAGACACTTATTATAGGCTTTGATTTGGCACTACATTTACATATAAATCGCTTCAATATCAAGTGTGACTTAAAGATAGTGATCAATGAAAAATATGAAATTAAAAAGAAGAATTATTTCCATTACCTATATATGTGTGGTGGATATTGGATTAATTCTTCGTGAAACCAATAATGTCTCAAATTTTTTGTATACAAAATTATAATATCAATGAATTAGATAATGTAACCACAATCATAGATGATCCAAAGCAGGATGAAATGGTAATTACCATTGCACATTATAGGGTTGTATCTTCATTCACTGAAATGGATATGAAAGAGATCAATTAAATAAAAACATTTCCAAATAAAGGATAGATGGTAAATTTTTTGGATAATACCTCTATTTGAAAAATATCGCCTATATTGGACTACCCTCAAAGTTAAATTCATTCATATCATTGGGGAAGAAAAGAATAGATATTATTTTTGTATATGAACTTAATTCTTCATGATGGTCTATGTTACAAAAAAAATTCACTATTTAGTCTTTTAGGGATTCTCCATTATATCAATTGAAGGAGGAGAGACCCACACTATTGTATTGTAATTTCATTCTGGCTCCTACAATGGTCATTAGTCTAGAACATAAATCTCCCATAAAATTATGATTCTTTAGTATTTATATCTTCTAGTGAATTAATAATATATATAATTAAATATTAAATTTCATGATTTATAAATAAATTTCAATTTCTTAAACCAACTCCTAGACCTAAAACACATCGATAAGTATTCATTTCCATTTTCGTCGAGGGGAATTGATTCCATGGGCCTATATCTACTAACTAAATCAACAAAAGATCATATACATCAATACTTCTAAGGATTTATTCTCTAGGTTGGTTTTGGAAATATCACTCATGGATGTAATATAGAAGGATACATTCAACTTATAATGTAAAACATCTTTACTATATTCACTATCTGTCCCAATATATTGATGACCAATGAAACATATATCTTTTAATTTGACGTGAAACATATATATCAGTAGTAAAATATATTATCCAACCAGTCTTCTTATGGTAATACAGAGTAAAATTGAATGATAAAAGCTTTAAAAAATACTCAATATAATATTATACATAAGATGGTGGAAAAAAGAAAAAATTCTTATCCTTAAAATGTTTTTTTTCATATTGTTTGATTATTGTGATACAGCCCTTACCATAGTGAATGTGAAACTATATTTTATTAAGTATGAGTCAAAGGATATCATTTATATCGAGGACCTACTACACTCAATCCCTGAAAAATTATACAATTATTCCTAAGATAAAAAATCACATAACTAGCTAGATGAGTTGGAAAGGATCATTGAGAAAGTGTTTCACATTGTTCATAACCTTGAGATTCAATTGAATAGAGGTGGGTGTGAATTCAAAAAAAATTATTGAATCTATTAATTCATTAAATGAGAGATGGTATTGGAACTTATAAATACAACGATACTAGGGAATAATCCTGGAAATCTCAAGAAAATGTGGGAAAAACCTTACCCCAAACACAAGGTCTATTCAAATGGATCAAATTCGTTGATCAAAATGAATGGGGAGTGCATCAAAAAACCCACCTATATATTCATTATAAGGATGTAAGTTAAACAAAACAAATATCCTGATCACTAAATTTCGACCAGAAAAATATTAAACTATATAGAAAAATTCAAATCAATGGGACTTTATATTTCTTAGTATACACCCTCATTTTATGATGTTAAAATACATATTTATAGACCTATAATCCAAATATTAAACTTCAAAACCCATATACATACTAAATTTATGATGTTAAACAATATAGTAATTTAACTAGATGCATTACTTTAAACAAAACAACTAATATATATTCTTGTATTATGATGTTAAACTACATAACACCAATGTCCTCACTGTACAGTATTAATGAAAAGGGACATAGTCCTATGTACTTAAGATTAAACTGGAAATCTCATATATATCCAGAAAATAAGATGTTAAATAAAATGGTTAGAGATCTAACTATATGACTGTAAATAAATAAATCACATGTCTCTAGATTGTATTACTTTAATCTCTATAACATCAAATTCCTAATCAAATGACTTTAAACTGCAACACACATCCATTGAATATGATGCTTAAATGAATAGTATATTTCCCTACTTGTTTTTCACTATAATATTATCCAAGTAATAATTCAATCACATACAATTTCTTATGTAGAGAATGAATCATATGGACATAGATATTTTGTTTGGTTTCCAATGATAACATGATATTGTAGAATCTTGTAGAAAATTTGTTGACCTATATCCTAGAAACATTTTTAAAAAATACATAACATTGACTCCACTATGAAAAAATTAAGCTACTTAGAATAGAACACATTATTTGTTCGCATACCATTTATATAACAACTCGATCTAAGTAGTGTTCAATAATAATTATTGTGCATGGATTGATTCTTGATGATTTAGAATACATATTAATTCCTTAACCCATTGTCATTGGCCTAGAAAAAGACTCTACATACCATGGTTATGAAATAATGGATAGAAATTTCGAGCATTCATAATGTGTTTTCAATTCTGTCTTCCACTAGGTCACCCTTATACTTCTCCCTTAATTCATTTAATTCGAGAATAATCTTTAGAGAAAGTCATATATGAACATTGTACACATGGATTATTATTGTTAATGGAAACCAAGTGATATATGTTCTATCTACCTTGGGATAGGCCATAAATATTTGTCACATTCAATTCCTTTTCCCTTATAAGAGTGTTATATCCATCTTGGAAAATATAGAACATGTATTCATATGTAATAAGGTAATGTTACCTTATATAAATAATAACCATGTGTGGCTTGATTCCTTCTACATAGAGATATATAGTGACTCGAAGATATCATATCCTAGGCCTATCTACTAATAATAATGAATTTTAATTCCCATCATTGTATTATCTCCTCAATAACATTAAGTATTTTAATATAAGACTCTATACTAAGATGAATTCTTTTTTACATTATATAAACTAAAGATTACATGATTCTTATACTATGGGATACATAGAGATTATCTCATTCACATTATATAACCTAGTTAAATATTTGATGATTTTACCCCTAAAATACATTCATTTGGGGATTTTAGAAATCTATTCAACTTAAATTTAAACTACATGTGACCTCCATCGTTGTTGTTAGGAATTTAAATATAAGTGAGTTGGTCCATCATTTATGATTTTTGTACTACGTAAATTTTTCCATGATTCATGACCTATCATTCTGTACTTGAGAGTTATATCAAGGTGAAGGTGTAAATTATATGAGACTATAAACAAGCTAAAAAACAATTGCCCATAATATTCATGGTGTCTGGGTACCGGGCACTCATATTTGACTATACACCAATAGATTTCCCAAAATTCCCTTAGGAGGTTCAATCTATATTCTTTCCCATAGATGTATATGATAGTTCCCCTCCCCTGAAATTGGGTTAGATAGGTGTAGAGGCTACACATCATGTATGAACATTGTATGTCTATATTATTAATACACCATGAAACTTAGTTACTTGTAAACAACATATTTTAGAACCATCAACAAATCATCATCTTTTACACTCTACCAACATCCATAAAATAATATTTTCATACCTTTTCATTATGATTGGGATGTTTTTATCTAAATGTTTCAACAAATTTATCACAATGATTTTAGTTTATTTTTGAGACTATAAATTTTTTTCAACCATTGGTAAAGAGTCTATCTGACTCAAATGGACACCTTTATTTAGTAATGATCCTTAGTTACATCATATGGAAACATACTATCCAGATACATATTTAACCTATATATAATGTCCTCTACTATTCATACACCTCTGACAATGTCATTATTCATATCATCATTAAAATGTTGTTCATTATTCATACTTATCACACTTGTACCATCTCATATTCATAATACAAATACATTACTCCATGATTTAGCACTTAGTGATTCCTTATTCAAAGATGTTAGAAAACTCTTTGTTCTTGAGCCCCATCAGTTTTACCATACATCATCCTCATTTTCTGTCAAGTAAATAAGACATTATACAATGTGGGATCACTTGTGAGATAATATATTCATCCATTATGTCCACAAATTTACAACATATGACAATTTCACTTTTTTATTTGATGTATATAATCATTAATATAGTCTTAAAACCATGATATTAAACTATAAATTCCTCTATAGAGGTTTTATAAGTTATTGGTGAGGATTATCCATCATTTTTTGGTCATCCTTTCCCCCATCAATGGATGGAATACCACATAATTGTTTTTAATGAAATATTAACTTAATATTAATCAACTATCGGTCCAAGCAGCAAGAATACTAATTGTATTCACTCCCTCATGATGGTTTGTAGTAACAATTTTCTATCCAATCATTTCATTTTATCCAATAGACTTTTTGTATAGACTACGTCACATTTTTTCCAAAAATGTAAACACATAAAGAAAAGAAACCATTTGTTATTTTTTTTGTGACATTATAATCCAGCCCCCATTTTTCAGAATTCAAAAACACAAAAACTAAAAATTAAAAAGACACTTGATTTTACAGGCCAAAAAACCCATAAAAATAGAATCCTAATAAAAACTCTAATTTCCACTCACTATTTCACCCACTGAATATCCTAGATAAATTTGGATTGGAAATAATGGAAAAAATAATAACTCTTATGAGGAAAAAAAGTGGCCCTAGTAAAATATAAGATATGATATCTAGGTTTACTATTTAAGGAATGTGTGATTGTGATTTCATATGATATATATCCCCTGTGAATGTTTATTCTATATAATATGGTGTAAATTTTAGCATTCTTAAATCTTCATTGAATATTCTTTTGTGTAAAATAATTAAAATATTTTACAAGTGTTCAAATAATATAAAACTGTTCGTGGATATCAGAAATGAGTTCAGTCAAATCCAATGGACACCAATTCATGTTAACATACTTCAATGACACTTTATTTTAATCTCCCAACTAGAGTAGAATTTTTCCTAAGGAGAATATCATCAAATATTTTTATTCCTTAAAAGAATCCAAGTGGAACCCATAATTCGAATGTCTTCTATAGTTATCCCATGCATACATGTTTCATATAATTATCTACAAATTTGAAATTCATGTGTTTAGATATACATGTTCACCAATAATACTATTGAATTGGATTTATATATCCTCATTGTTACACAATCCTATATCAAATAAAATTTCATGGAAATAATATGAAATTTAGTTCCTAAATTTGAAATATTCCTCATCATGTGACCTTAAACGACATAACACAGTGGTCTGTGAATAAGAAATTAATCTACATACATCCATTTATGAGATTTTATACACTTACCTCAAGATTTATCAAATATAATTTATGAATACCATAATAATTAGGATATATCATATTTTAGTCAGATATAGATTATTATATATTATGATTATATATTTTAAAATATGGTCGACCTAAAGTATCATTACTCTTTGGTCTAAACGTTATAACCACAAATTCAAATCACCTTCCTATGAGTCCATACAAGTAGTATCATGTTTCATTTCATTCATGTATGATATTTTACCTTTTTTACTTTAAGATGGGTAGTTTCACCTGTTGCTCTATGCTATACAACATCTAAATATAGAAATATATCCACAAATCCATCAAAATAAATACACAACAACATTATGTTTGAGAACTGTGATTATAAACTATATGAACCATTCTAAGAGTTCATATATATTTTCTAAATTGTTCTCAATAAAATTTCAATTTATTTTCCCACATTTCATTGCAAATCATTTTTCTATTTGGTCAAAGGTTTTAGGACCTAAAATACCAGCAACATTGGCCCCACATTCATAAACATGGACATACCAAAGAATTATTCAAGGTACTATCTAAGTAGAAATAATATAATGGTATTAAAATAAAAAATTTATATCTTTAACAACTAGATATAAAATCTATATTGTCATGGAAAAATTGATCATTCTGAAATGGAAAATTGAAAAACCATTTCTATTTAAAACCCCATAAAGGGTGTCTTGAGAGAAATCTATGCCCCTTACATCAATGAATCCACCATATGAGGATTAGTAAAATTTTAGGATGTTTAATAAAAAATTAATAATGATAATGGGATGAACATTATGATTGTGGAAGAAGTAATTTGTGCTCTCTATGAATATTAACTAGGAAAAATTTAGAGTATCCTTTTATTCACTCCCATCTATTGATTCAGAAGACCTATATGAAATTGGTAATGATATTAATTTATGGTTCTTGATCCTTAATGATACATTGAACCCAAATTCAAAAAAATATCAACAATATCTATATCACATTACATTAAATCATTTTATATCCAAATGGAAAAACATTACTATTATATTTGTTATATCTATGCCTATTCATGTCCATAATGCATGCAAATGAAAACATAGTTACACATTTTAATGGAACAAACATAGTGTGATAGTGATTTGGTAACTCACTAATATCTTAATAAATGATTACCTTTATATAATTCATTGCGATAGATAGCCTTCTCAATATAAATCACCGATCATAAACAAAAACATGAATTATAGGGATAAAATATATATTTATAATTTTTAACCTAAATTCCTAACAATTAAAAATGTTTGAATGAGTAAGAATAATTTTTTTATGATATATATGTATAAGGAAAATATAAACTAAATTAAATATAAATTATATTCAATTAGTTTACTCAAAATGACTAATAATATAAATTATTCTTTGGAAGAGTATTTTTATAAAAATTTATTTTTTTATGAGATAAAAATTTCTATTTCAAAAAATATGTGATTAATGATGATAAAATATTTGTGATTTTAATTATTGGTTAAAAACATATATATAGTAAATGGTATGAAATATGAATAATAATAGTTAATATTTGAAAATGTTTTTTTCCAATAAAAATGATTTTTCGTTATATTTTATATTTTTTTGGAAATTTAATTTATAATTATTGGAATTAAAAATTAATAATTTAAAAATATTTTTTAAATATTATTATCAAAATTGAGTTATTATAAAATTTTGAACTTTTTTAGGAATTGTTATTTTTTAATATAAAAATAACGTTTCAAGAAAACATTTAGTTTTTTGGAAATTTTAATTATATTAGAATGATATATAATATTAAAAATATTTTATTTAATCAAATATGAATCAATGTAATAAAATTATTATCTTTATATTATTATTTTTCATATAAAAACTTTTTCAAATATTTTATGAACTATAGAAAAATGATACATAAATAAAAATTATTTTTGTTATCTCTTTGGAGAAATTATTTTCTAGGTGAGAATTATTTTTTATCATTCAATAAATTACCATAAATATTATTTCATTACTAATAAAAAAATTTAATTTTAGTTATTAACAATAATAATGTTTTCATTTATAAAAATAAATATTGATAAAAAAATTATTTTCCTACAAACTGTTCTTACATGTGAAAGTGTGCTTCTTTTAAAATTATATTCTCACATATAATGAATTTTTTTTAAAGAAATCATTTATAAAAGTTTATATTACTATTTTTAAGTCTAGTTAAAGTGTAAAATGTAAAATTTTTAGTTAATATTAATTAAAAATGTAATAATGTTAATTATTATAGTAAATGTAATTTTGTGTAAATGGTTAAATTTAAGAGTAAAAGTTATAAAACACTCAATTTTTTCACCCAAATTATTGGTTGCGGTGATTTTCATCCCAAATTACCTTTACCATTCTATTTTTTCTATTTTGGAGCAATTTAACATCGAATAAATACATCACATAATAGAAAATATTAAGGGTACATATAAAAGTCCCCTTCTCCTGAATTATAAAAATATAACACTCCGTCCACATAAATACTCACCTATTCGTTTAATTTACCATTTTCAAAATTCATAATTTTTTTCAAAGAAAAATATCCCACATTGATTATAATTTTTTAACCATTAGTGTTTTATTGACCTCATTTCCAAAGGGAATTATAAGGAAAAATCAATTACCTGAGTTGAGTATTATCAACTACATTACATTTCCTCCAAATTATCAACATTTAAATTAATTATGCCTATAGTAATTTAGGAAATGATTATCATTTATATACTTTTATATAATTGATTTTTTATTATTATCATATAATATTCATCTATCCCACCCATTATGAAAAATAGAACTGGAGTTCTTGTGTATGTGTAGACTACATCCACCTAGAGCAATGAAATTCAAAATTCATCACCACCCAAAATTAATGGTTCAACGAATTTTTTAACATGTAAATATTATTTTAATGACATAATTAAGGTTTTGGTATGATAAATCCTAGAAACTATTAATTATGTGTTTAGTAAATGATCATCACAAGTTTAATCATTTAAAACAACTGTGTTGAGTGGAAAATAATATATTCCACGTTTGTTATAATTTCATATCCATTATTTATTCATA
This sequence comes from Viscum album, assembly GCA_963277665.1. NCBI lineage: Eukaryota > Viridiplantae > Streptophyta > Magnoliopsida > Santalales > Viscaceae > Viscum > Viscum album. Next base: position 1,492,588,079 of record OY728152.1, read on the forward strand.
TATGCAATTTATAATTTAGATATTTCATAGTTATAAAAAAATAACAGTATAATTTTTTTCTATATAATGTTATAACAACAAAGATACCTCTTAATCATTCATTAAATAATGTTATGGCCATGTTTGGGTCAGTTAACCACCTACTATAACAATGTTATTTTCCATGATTATGGATATGTTATATAAATATTTAATTATTCAATTAATAAAACACATGTCCTTCATCAAGAATCATCAAAACATTTTTTTATCGATTTAATCTTCATGGAAAATGAAAAAACACTCATGAAATGAGTTTGAATCAATATGAAACATATAAAACGTCCTTATATGTAACTTTAATTACATATTAATTATGATATTGTTAATATTAATGAATAAGGACATCATTATTATGAGTCTAGTATAAAATATCCAAACTACAAACAACTGATGTCAAAAATAAGTTTCATTTATGTAGAAAAAAATTTATAAATGGTATCAATTAGAATAGGAATGATTAAGGTTACTAAATATGTGATTAATATATATATATATATATATATATATGTTTTTGATAAAGGAGGTTAATATACATTCATGTACGTTAGGATAATAGGAAAGGGTTTTCATTTCTAATTCCCCTATTTGAGACAAGTTTGGTTTTATGAAAAAAATTTCATTTATGTGGTACATATACTTCCTATATGATATATCATATAATGAATTATTTGTTACTCATTGTATTTTATTTTCAATTATAGAATTTACAAATTAAGGGGATTTTATTTAAATGTTTTTTAATACTTTAGGGGTTTCTCCCTTGGATCCCTCTATTTAAGACAAGTTTTCTATTATACACCTAATTTGTTTCATATGGGCTATAAAAAGACTATTTGAAATGTTATATCATGAAATTTAATTATGAATTGCCTTTATATATATATACTAATCATTATCATTTATGTTCATTTTATTTAATTGATACCCAAGCAATATTTTTGGTCTTTCCATCTCAATTTTTATTATTTTGGAATTATGTTATATTCAACATCTATTTTCATTTTTTGGTGTAGAAATTACCATGTTAGAATTTTTTTTATTAATAAATAATGAAATAATGGGATTTATAATTCTATATTATAATCCCTCTCTCAAAATCTTTTGATTAAAGTGTTTATAAAACTGTTGTAAAACTCAATGTTTTCCATTTTGTATAAACCATCAGATGTTTTTGAAAAATAAATTGGCTCAAATGTCATAAAAATAAAATGATTAATGGATATATTTCATGTGGATATGGATATGTTATATATTCACCTTTTGTAGTCACTTTGAAAGGGTTGGTTGAGAATAGACTCAATAATCACCAAGATGCATGGTGAGTGGGCCTAATACTCCACACATGGAGAGACATTATTAGAGGATATGTTTTTGGAATATTCACATGATCATAGTTAACCATGAAGAAGGATTTTTCATTCCACTAAATTGGTATTCTACCAATGAAAAATATTAAACCCAATTACTATTTTCCATGAATAAGCTAACACATCTAATGTATTCTTTCTCAAATATTTCTCTGATAATGGTAATAATTGTAATATTGATAATATCCCTAACACCAGGGTCGATAATGGAATGTTCTATTATACATACATATTATTCTACTCAATGGGGAAGTATTTGATTTTTATTTTTCTAATTATATATATAGACATGTTTTATTTAGTAAGATATCCATAGGCTTCAATATAAAAAGTCATCTTGACTCATATGGGAATGCAATGGCCATAATTAGGTGAATGATTGGGATAATAATTATACAGACCCTCAATTCACTAAAATAAAAGTGAGTCAAAATAGTTTTTTGTTTTATGTATATGATATCCTACAATAGAGAAGTATCGTGCAAAATGTCTTTGTAATATTGTTTCTAATTTATGGAATTTTTCATTCCATTAGTATGAAATTATTATTAATGATATCTATGTTCTAATTCAAATTCATTGATATAGAATTATCCCAAAATAATTTATTTATGTCAATATTGATATTATTTATTCCTAACATAATATTTATATCATTCTTATGTTTTTGACAACATCAGTTACATTTTATTTCATTAAAAATTTGTGATTGTCCCTTTTTTTGTTTCAAATCTATAGTTTGTGAAGAAAATTAGTTCACATGACATGTTTAGAATAATAACATGTGTGAAAAAATTTGTGGTAGATACTTAATAATCATTATATATTAATTATTTTTTCATATAGTGAAAAAATTCATTAATTTAGATATTAATTGTATTAATTAGTCTACTTTTTATGACAATTGTATAAATATGTAAACTTAAAAGGTTATGAAAATGTATGTAATGAAATATTTTCATTACTTAATTTAATTATTAGATAGTTTGGTATAAGAATTTTATGATGTTATAGAAGACAATATTTATAGTATATATCCATGGAACCAGATTTGGGAGTAAGGGTTAAGGGAATCATAGATGGAATTAGAGTAGGGTATATAGAGCTTTTGAGATTATGATCTCTATTACAAATTATTTAAGTTTTTATATGATATGGTTGAATGCAATTTCAATGTTTTATATAACCCTTTCAGGTATTATAAAATTTAATGATAAGGTAAAAGTAAATATTTTATTTGTGGATTATGATTTGAAATTTTTAGTGAAAATATAAGGATTATTTTAAGAGGTAATTCTATGAATAGTTTAACATCCTCATGTGTTAGTAATATATAAATTTTACATTTCTCCGGTAAATTAAAGCCATGTATGAATACTTTTGGTGGATATAGGCTCTCGAAGAGATATACCTAGAGGTAATTTACTGATAAGGAAGGATTAGTTATTAACTAGATCAATACATAGTGCATGAAAAAAGAGTCCTATCAACCCAACTTGTTTAAACCTCCTATGGGAAATTATTTAGTTTAAAAAATATTTTTGAACATATATAAATATTTTGAGTATAATGGTAAAAAATAATGACAATAAAACTAATAGATGAATTAATTAGGATAACTGATGATTTTTCAAAGAGTCCCATAGGTTATCTTGAGACTATCATAAGATAAAATTAATCTATCCTTATAGAATCCATCTTATGATTGAGATTTTTATTCAAATAAAAATTTAATGTGATTTTATTAGTATCTATTTTGAGGTCTTTTATTTGGTAGAAACTGTATCTAATAGATTATTTTGATAATGTTTTGTATCTATAAACAACTATGTCTTAAAAATTAACTATATAGAATTCATAAATGGTTATGTATTTTAGTTATTCTTATTATCACGAAAAATGTGAATTTTCTAGTCTTATCTAAGTTATTGATATTGATATTTTAGTTCAAAATAAATCCTGAGAATCATTTCTATTTTAAATAGTGAGATATATTTATTGATGATATTATATATTATTTTCAATGTAATGGGGAGTATGAGAAACAAATAATAATTTGTCCTCCTTAGATAAGATGTATTGGTTTGGAAACATATCATAAATGGTATAAATGACCATGAAAGTGATTTAATGATTTCTTAATGATTTTTATTGATAGATTTTGGAGAACACATAATTCAGTTATGGATAAATTTTATGTTTTAAATTTTCAAAATATTGACCTAATAAAGGGTTGATTGATTTTAAAAAAATTGAGTTAGATAGTGTTGATATCCGTGAATTTTATTAGTGATCCATGATATTTTTTGGCATGAACATTTAATTTTTCGTATAATGATATATATTAAATACATTTTGACCTTATGAACTCTTGGTTAACACAATTTTAAAGTTAAATATAGATTTAACTTTTATTGGAATATATAACTTCACTATGGGTTATTGACTAGTAGATTAAAATGGTTTTGGGAAAGGAATGGTGTTGAGAATATATGATTATGTTATTTAAAAACTATTGAATATAATTTTAGTAATGATTAATTATGTTTGAGTAACGATAAGTAACATGATATAGACAAGGAGAGAAATACTATAGTTTATACATTGTGTAATAAATATGTTAAGAGTTATCTCATCTAATTTCATCAATGAATGATAATTAAAATTGAGAGGTTGTTATTTCTTTAGGTATGTGAGAATGTAAAAACCTGTTATATTTAATATAAGATTACTATCAAATAAGGAAGTGTGATCGAATTCTTACACCACCCACAACACCGAATTTGAACAACATTTATATTTATTTACACAAAATATAAAATTTTATGTAGGATCATTAGAACATTGATATCAAATTTATTAAAACTAAAAATGGTAACTATATTATGATATATATTTATAATGAATATATTTGATACATTTAATATAAATAAAATTCAATTAGACATCCTAAAATGAATTATTAAATCAATTATTGACTAAAGGAGTATTTTCCAAAAATTTCAATTTTATGTGATGTGTATTTATATTTCGAGAAATTTATGATTAAGGATGATAAATTATTATTTATATTAATTATTCATTACCCCAATTTTTTTGATAAATGATATAAAATAAGTATAAACAATTAATATTTGAAGAATTAATTATTCCATAAAAATAATATTTTTAATATATATTTTTTACTCAAAAATAGAATTTATATATATTAGAAAATGAAATTAATAAAATAAAATATATCTATAAATTCCACATATCAAAATTTACTTATTATAATTTTTATAGCTTTTTCTAAAATGGTTAAATCTTAGTTGAAAATTAAGGTTTTCTCCAAGCATTTTTGTTTTATGACATTAACCTTATAAAATATTGATAAATAATATTCAAAAACATTATGTGATAAGATAATATTTTATGTTATAACATAATTAATTTTAAGATTTAATTTAAAACTCTAAAACACACGTCAATCATTTTTAAATCTAATGTTAAATATCACATTAATAGAATTAGCTTTCAGTTATTTTTATAATCAAGTATTTTCAATATGTAATGTGATTATAGATTTATATGACATAATTCTACATTTTCTATATTTATAATAAATTAGAATATTTCACTGAAATCATTAACAAACAAAAATTTATCAAATATGTAACTTTTATTATGAAAAAATCTATTTATCTGAAAACTATTTTTACAAGCTTATGTTTGGTTTTTAAATTAACATTTTATATATTTTAAAATTTTATTTGATAAATTATAAATAAAAATTTATCATAATAAATTTTGAAAATAGAAATAGGGGTAAATGTTTATTTCTATTTCATATTAATTACTCTATGTAAATGTTAATAACCATAGTATAAGTAAATATTGGTAAAATATTACATGAAAAACAAAAGGGACAAAAAACTAAATATATTCTATAAAATGGGTGGTATAGGTGTGCTTCTATACAAAATCATTTTCTTATACAATTTTTCCTATTTTATATCCATTTATATTCTAGTAGTAGAATAATATTTTTGAAAATGAAAAGGATGATTCAAAAATATTCCTATTTTTTGACTTATAATAATGTAACACTACCTCCACTTCAAGGCATACATATTAATTGGATTTCACCCTAAGTATTTATGGAATTTTATACTAATAGAACCCCTAAATTTTCCAATTTATTATCCAATAAATTATTTTTAATAAGAAATTTATTTTGAAGGATAATTACAAGGAAAATCCATTTACCAGATGTGTGTATTGTCAATAAATTAAAATTTATTCAAAATAATTATATTCAAACTAATATAATGATTTTAGTATTATTTATATATTTTAATGTAGTTATATTATGTATATTATGTATTTATATTCATATATTCCATCCATTAAGGAAAACTAAATTTGTATTCTGGTAGACATACAAAATACGACTGCTGCGAGCAACAAAATTATATTTTTATAACCACCCCTAATTGATAGATCCCATAATGAATTATAAAGAATTTTTTTTAAAAAAAATAATTAATTTTCTCATATAAAAAATTAGAGAAACTTTTAATATGCAATTAATAAATGTTGAATAATAATTCAATCATTTTAACTGAGTGTCTTTAGGGGAAAATCATCTATTAAAATTATGTAAGTTTTCCATATCCATTACATCATTTATGATTAAATTAATATTATTATATATAACACAAATAAATATAAAATAGGATTATTATAATTATAGTATAATTTTATACACCAAAACCATTCAATAATAATTCACTAATTTATAATATGTTCATATTTTGTTCAGATTAACAAACTACATGAAAAATAAATAATTTTTTTACCATGAATTGATATGGGAACATAATTCCTTTTTAAAATTGATGAAATGTGTAAATAAATTTATTTTATTTTATTCTATATATTCAATATAAATATTTAACTCATCAATTTACAAATCAAATGTTGATCATCATGAATAAACAAAATATTCTTGTTATTGATTACATATGCAATGATAAATAATACAAAAGTTATGAAATGAATTTGAAATATGATAAATAATTATAAAAAAGAAATGTAGAAACATTAATTCCCAATTATTTATAATATTTTGAATTATAATTAATATAAAAATAGTTATTATGAAACTAGTCCAAATGATTAAAGATAAAAGAATATGATGTGAAAAAAATAATTATTATAATAGGTAATGACTATTAACGAAGAAATAAATGAAAATATACATGCTTAAGGTTATGAATTATATGATTATGAAATTTATTTTTTAAAATCATTAGCATAACATATGTTTGTGGATTTTTATATTTGAGTTGAGGGTTTTTGTTTTAAAATCAACCCTTTTAGTCATGTTTGAAATTATCCCCATAATTTAATTTCAGTTGTGTATATAAGAACTATTACAAATATAACATCATGAATAATATTTTAATAAATTTATTTTATGTTCAATTATAAGACCTATATTTTAGGAGTTTTTAATTTAATGTTGCTAAATCGGTATGGATTTTTCATCTCAAAACCCCCTCATATATTAATGTTTTTTATTATACACTTAATTTCCATTATGTGGTGTATATATAATTTTTTAGGAAGTTATATCCTGATATTTATTTATTCATGGTATTTATAGATCAATTTTAAGCCCTGTATTTCAAGGGATTTGGATTTAATTAATACCAAATCCATATATGGGGCTTTCCACCTCAATTTTCATTATTTTATACTTGTATTATATTTAAAATATTGACTGTTTTCTAAGTGGGATACATTGAAAAGGTTGAATTTTTTACATATTACTCATGTAATTTTATGGATTTACATTTCTATATTTTTATTCCTCTCTCACATACTTTTCATTTAATAATTTCTAAAATAATTGTAAAACATTATATTTTCTATGGTGTAAAAGCATTCCATGATATGATAAATTAAAAGTGTGTGTAATTTATTAAAAAATTAATCCCAATATAGAAAATATAATTTTGATGTTGTTTTGGATATATTATTCTAGGGTTATTCAGTTTTAAATGAGTTATTTTTGGAATTGACTCAATCGTCCCCATGATGCTCGACATTTGGTCCTATGATAGTTTAACTGACGAGACACTCTAAGGGGTATAATCATAAGAATATTCAAAAACACTCAATGAACCATGATGGAGGATTTTTTCCACCATTTATATGGTCTCAATTAATTGAAGTATATTTTACCCAATTATAACCTTCCACGAATAATCTAGAAAATTGAAGGTACCATCACACATATATTTCATTGATAAGGGTATTACATATTACATTGATGTTACCCGACACCTTCAAAGTTGATTATGGTATGTTCACCTACAAATATTAAATATTTAATTGAGTGGGAAAGTATTTATCTTTGTATATCACATTATCTATATATCCAGGATTTATTCATCAATAGGTTCCTTGTAAAATTCTATAGAAATCCTTGTTGAATGTTATGATAATTTATTGGACATAATTAGGTGATAAGTGGGGATAAAAATCCTATATCAGATGAATGAGTTTATATATATAATTAGAATAAACTTATTGGGGTGTGGTGTATACCTATTTATCAAATAGTAATTTTTTTATTATAAGTCCTGGAAATAAATTTTCCTAAAATAAATTATGCATTCTGTCAGTATAGGATTTGTATCATTCATATACACGTTTTAATTTATAATCATGGTTATAACATGCCCTTTTTAGTAGATTTTTTTATTAATTGGATCATTTATTCTGACTATGTTATATTTAACATTTTTAGAATTTTGACAAATTCATTTATATATTTTTCATACATAGTTTTTGGGATCACCCATTTCTTATGTTTCCATTTAGATGGATATGAAAAAAATAAAAACATATTCTATGTATATATGGAAATATGTTTGAATGTATTTTTGTAGATGTTGAAGAATCATTATAGATTAAATAGTATATTGTATATTCGAAAAACTAGACATTTGTTGAGAAATAAATGGGATTTATTATTATTTTGACTAATTCTCAAAAGCTATAAACCTAAAATGTTCTTGGGATTGTATGTAATGAAATAATTTAATTATTATGGTAATTATGGTAATGTTATGTCAATAAGTTTATTATCATTATATGTTCCAGTATGTTTTGTATATGTTTGTTGCATTGGATTTGGGAGTACAAGTCTGGGGTTCACATATTGATTCTATTCCTATAACCATATATGAAAAATAAATAGGAGGGAATAATTTAACATTAAAATAGACCCACTCTAGTGCTAAAATGTGGAATTTATGTATATTCCCAGTTATTATCCATCCATACGAGGAACCCTCTTTAACTGAAGTGTTTAGAATCAATAAATATATTAATAAATTCCTTTAAAATGTTTAGTTTTATTTTTTATCATGATAATAGTTTTTTATTTTTGGACTAAATTATTATTTGATAATCTATATAAAAAATAGTAAAAATGAAAATAGTTAATAGAAAAATTAAATCAATTATTTTTGAAAAAGTGAAATAGATGATTCCCAAAATTGGACACTCTTTTAATGACAATTATCTATTATTAAATTCTGAAAATATAGAATAGGGTTACACAAATCATCATCATATAATATCATTACACATAGTTATAATAAATTAATAATAGTTATTACTGAACCTAAATAGACATATATTGTAGGCTGGTCAACCCATGGTTACTTGTTTCATATTTTCATTGAGGGTATGAATGATTGGTGACCTCAACCTAATAAAGGGTGTGTATTTCTTCAATATTTACTCCTGATTCATCCGTTTATTCATCTCATGGACTATGGTATATTCAGAACATGTTGTTCTCACTTATAGAATAATATTTAACATGTCTATTTTAATATTAACTAGATTGTTTTTAAAATAAAAAATATATTAATCGTGCTTCCATTTAGATGTTTTTCTATGTTATTTAAGAATACATGTATTTTTTTAAATCATCTAAATGAAAATGAATTCAATAGGAAAATGATGTCCCTTGACATATGACAAGTCAAGGTCCATGTTTAGAGAAAGAATTTGATGAATCAATCTAAATAGAGCTGAAAAGACTGCAAATGCACCATTAATATCGAAAATCAAGATAACTGGAGCTGAAAGTGAGGCACGACTAAGGAATGATGAAATGAAAGTATTTGAATAACAAGAAATAGTGTGATTGTGTGACACATATACATCATGTCATAAAAAACATTTGATACTTCAAAAATGTGACTATAGGCGATCAAATAATTCCTGAGGAGTTGGTACATGGAAACTCAGGTCATGAAAGCATTATTCACAATTAGAAATGATTTGAAGGGGCTAGAAATAGATTATTTCTATGAAATAATAGTTTGGTCCCACTTTTGATCACCCCATTATGACCGAGATCCATATTTTCCCATATTTTTGGTGATTTATATAGACATGAGAATGATTGATTCTTATTAATAAATGTCCAGGGGGATGGAAATGAGATATCATCAAAATCCATAGAATCTTATACAATACAAGTAGTAGGATGTTTCTTAAGTTTTTAATTTATTTTTAATTTCTTTTACCATGTAATAATAATTAATAATTTATTTAAGTGTTTCATCTTCCATTATCTCTTATCTATTTTTGTCATGTTATCTAATGGATGCATTGTAGAGTGATTGATATGAGGCATGTATTTAGTAGAAGATTCATGGAATTTCAAAATTAATGTTCTGGAAATTAAAAATGTTTTAATTTAATATTCTTGAATGATATTGATTTGTAATGGTTATATGGTCATCCACTATAAAACATATTTTCGAACTCAACCATATTCTCAAAAAAATCAGTTCTCCCTCCCATTGGTTCGGTAAGACACTTCATACATTGAGGTTGTGGATTACCCAAGGGATTAAATGGCTATGACACAGTCGGATCATGGAAGGTATTATAACCATGATCATGGTGTTTATACTACCTTGGCTATTGGAGGAGGAGATATTTGGTGGACCGAATAGATATATTAAGCATACTAAACATCACACTAATTATTGATTGTATTAATTAATTAATGATATTTGATAAATGTAATATGAAATTGAATTATAAATAAAAATAATAGAGAATAAAATAAATCTAGAAATCTAACCTAAGGAAAAATACCAATATTTTGAAATAAATATTCAATTAATTCTAAATCGTTATTTTGGTTTTTTAATTTCATTCACATAATTTGTTTCTATTTTCCATCATTTTTACATAATAATATCAAAAAAAATATAATAAAAGCCTAATTATCAATAGTGGCTGAATAGTTAAGAATTCATCAAGTAATAAAAACCACTCCATCCACTATAATACACTAGGAAAAAATTTTATTTATTCCCCCACCCAAATATTATAATATCAAAACATGTCATCTTTATTGAGGATCCAAGTATTTTTTTGGAAAATATATTTGCATTGTTTTCATTATGAGAATTTATAAAACAATTACATGACATAACAAAACTGAATTTTTTTCTTGGACTTATAACTCACATGTGTAAGGTCAAGTGGCATAAAATACATAGGAGGCCCTCCAAAAAAGGGTTGATAATCTTAATAAACTAGTCAAGTATATGTTGAATGGATATGGAATTGGTGTCTCACTTCAATAAATAATTGTCATGATAAATAAATTCAATGATGATCTTCAAAAATGGAAGGCCAGTGAAGTTATACTATTTAATATCCCTAAATTTTCTTAATAGATTAAATATATTGAGGTCATAGATATTGAATATCCATATCACAACCACCTCAATATCCATATACAAACTGAAATGATGACACAATGAGTTATGGTGAAGTCTCATGTTTTGTAGTACATTTGAGTGATCAACTTGGTCTATATCAATTTTATAGTTAGTGGCAAAGTGATTAATTTCTACATTATCACCATAACTACAAAGAATAATATTCATTTCATCGCTACCTATTTCATGATATATAAAAAGAAACTAACCAAGTTATTGAATATGAAGAGATAATGGAGGAGCTTAACTACCTAAAACTAATTTTTGAAATTCTAAAATAAGAGGAAATTTCCAAAGAAGACCCAATTGAATTATAACCAAATAAGGTAGATCATATTTTAAAAGAATCATTATTATCAAATATTATTGAAACTGATTTGAGTATCAGTGCATGTTGTTTTGAATTTTTAGATTTGGATAAACCTTTTTTCCATGGAGGAAGATGAATAATGTTACGCACATGTTAAAAAACATATGGTTCCCCCAAAATAAACACACATTTTTTGGAGGATGTACTTGAAGAAATCAATGTGGATATACTAGAAGATAACAAGACAAAATAATCCAAAATTTAAGGGGAATATTTTGATATTTATTCTTCAGGAATCAATGTTTTTCAAATTTAATTATATTGTAAAATTCCTATTTATTACTATTATGATATATTATATATCATGAAACCAGTGGACAATGAAGAAAATCTCCCAAAATTAGTTACCAATATTGAATATGACTCAAACATCAACCTTCCCCAAGATGTTTGTTATAATTAATTAAAATGGTTGGATTTAGTGTACCCTTCCTTTGGATTCCTCAAAAAAGGATGAACAAGTAAAACATGGTAAAATAACCACATAGTGGTTGAAATCATATAAAGTCCACCACCATTAAATTTTATAAAACATTTGGTCCATAGAATTTGGAGGAATGAAAAACCTATTTCCAACATTACGGGGTAAACTAATACTATTTTCCATTATTTTAATTGACTCTAATTACATTTTACATCATTCATTTGAATATTGTTGTGGAAAATATTAGGATGTAGAAAAATCTGCCTCTATTATTTTAATACTTTAAGCCTTGTTCTTAAATGAATAATTTTATATTATAGGTCCATGAACATTTATCAATGTGACTTGAAGTGAAATGGAATAATCTGTATAGAATTCACACAATAAAATGAGAATTCATGATGTGAAAAAGGTTAACATCATATAAGTAGAATACATATACTACAATGTCATAGAATAAAATTAGGACGTCTAAAACTAGTGAATCATTGGATGATTAGTATGATTTTCAATTACATATTTTACTTTTTCACTAAAATTTCAAACTTATTTTATATATTTAATGTAAATTTCATTCCCCACTTTGAATCATTGATCTCTAGTATCAATCTATGAGATATAACATTCATAGAACATACATTATTCATTTTTTACATGTTCATTATTTACATGAATTGATGTGTAAAAGATTAATTGAATGATTAGTGTTAATCATGATGGAATAAATTTTAAAAATCATATTTATTTGTGAATAAGATGATATTTTTATATAAAATTACTTTTAGATCTAACATGATATAATTAATAAAATTGGGTTTGATTATTGTTTTTTATTTCTATGAATAATTTCTCCCAAAAAAAATCTTTCAAGAAAAAAATTAAATAAAAAATCCCTTTTTAAATATTATATTTCTTTGTATATTCATGCATGTTTACTTCTAGAATACTATTTAAATATTATGAAAGCTATGATGAATGTTAATATCTATAAATATATTTGAAGAAATTTTTTCTTAGTCTATTATCATTAGACCCACCATAAAATTTAGTCATCTTATTTCAAAAATAATCCATGATGGTCTTTTTAAGGAAATCGCCCTTATTACAAGACAATTATATCTATTTATAGGCTTCTTAGATTATGTTTCATGTTATTCATTAAATTATGTTTGGTGGATGGATTATCAATGAGGGATGTGTATTTACTATTTTGAGGAGATTTTGATGGTGGCATTTATGTAGTTTTGGGAGAGGCAAGTTATCATTCCTTGTAATTTATTACTCACATTTCTTTAAAAATATAATCAAAAGGGGTTCTGTCATAAATGGATCCAAAATAACCATTTCCATATAGATGATCATAGGTTCAGATGATTTTATGTTATGGATTTGTGTGTTTTTTAGCACAACATATTTAAAAGAAAATTAAAGATAAAAATGTATAATAATAAGAAAAAAATCAAGACAGGGAAATTAATTTATTATGATTACTCATATCATGGTAATTTTGGAGATTTTGGGAATAAGGAGATGACATATTCATTATTACATGATCCTTTAATTAGATATTATCATTTAAGTAGGTTAAATGATTTATCAAGGCAAGAAAATTTGATAAAATACATGTGTTGGTAGGCTTTTGAACAAAACATTATTACTAGGCTCTATTGTGACCCATTTAATGGGGAATTAATGTTGATTCATGCTTTATTGATCCATAAAAAAATATTTCCACTAGGGATTGAAAATATGTATCATTAAAAAATAGAAGATCATCGATTGTTCTGGGAGTCAGATTATTTTTAGTTTTTTCTTTTTCAAATTAATTTATCCGTGTAACTATAATTCATATTTTATTAAGGTGTTTCTTCTTAGATTATATACCAGTATCATTAAATATAATATCATTCCACTATGATCTCATACACTCATGATGGTGAGTGGAAGTCCTAAGGCTTGAACATGAGGGTGGTTTTTCAGCATTCCAAAATTCATTCACATTAAATTCATAAATATTTATTTTAATTGGGGTTTAATGAAAGAGAAGTGTATAGGTGTGCTGATCATTTACCATGAAATAAATCTCAATCTATTATTTACTCTCTACTAAACCATCATTCCCTCTCTTTATCTGGGTAAATCTATATAAAGGATAGATTTATAGATTTATCATAGGATGAAACAAAATATTATGGAGTTATTTTATGGAAGGTATTTCATCCTTGATCTAGGTTTTTATATGACCTTGGATGTTGGTGGATATGAAATTTACCACGATAATGAGTTTTTTTATGAATAATAAATATTTCACCCATGGTAGAGGGAAGTAATTCATAAATGTGATTTCCTAAAATATTTATTAAGATTAATTTTTAAATAAAAAAAAATTATAATGATGGAACACGATTGAAAAAAACGTAAACCAATACCACTATTTTCTAACACACATTTCATTAAATACATAACTACTTTTAGGTTTCAGAAATTATTTGACATTGTCACATTCTATTTTACATCATTTCCATGAAATACTATGATCACAAAAATACAAAATGATGATTTAAAAATAGCAATCATTCAAAAAAATCAAATCAATTGAAAAAACCATGGTAAGATAATGTGTTGTACTAGGAAAATATATAATATCTTTTAGAAAACCCTAGGATAGGCATGTCACTCGCCCCCATATCATGAAATTCACCTTTTATTAGTTCCACATTCATCATGGATACATATTGTTGAAGTTTTGATTCATCAATAGAGTTACATACCTACTCTTTAGTTACATGACCTATTAGTTCTATCTAATTGTTCTCATACTCATGGTTATTAAGGTTTCTCTCTTTAACATTAATTCTCTGCCAATGTTTTGGTTTTGTTAAAATTCAATTTTAACTCTCGGTAGTTAGTATTGTCTATACTAAGACCAATAAATATTTTATTGATGTGGGCATATTTTCTCCATCTTGGTAATAAATGTTCAAGAGATCATGTAATAAATGATAATACATGCCCTTTCACATTTAAATATTTTCATAAAGTCATAATAAACATAATTGGTCACTTCATCCATAATAACATGTGTGTATTCTAAGATGCATCCAATAATTCAGTATATACTCACAGGTGGAGTGGACACAACCATGAGAACCATTCCCCCATGATTATTACATAGTAGAGGTTCCATGTGAGTTGGTGATTTGTGGAAACATTATAGATGCAATGAATCAAATTTTATCCCTGATAACATTATAATATTCGCAAGAATGATTTCAAAGATGGGTGTTGAGTGAGCGTAGGATTCTAGTGCCCAAAGAGCCTCAGCACAATGATTTTAAAAGTATTAAATATATATTTCTCAAGCATACTCTATTTTGAATTAATATTGAATAACTCTCAAGTGGAGTATCATATCAGAAAAATAAGGTTTCAGTTGTGTTAATAACATTTTTCCCTAGGAACGACCTAATGTTTTCCTTGTCAAAAGTTTGGTTGGAGGCATGTTAGAGGAACTTCATGTGGTCGAATTGTTAATTAAAAGAATTTTTAATGAATAAAATCTTACCTAAATTCATCCCTCTCCCAATATGATTGGAAAAAAACATAGAATAGAATCCCTCTTCTTTCCTACCATGGTTACATTTTAAAACCGAGACAAATTAATGCAATGAACTGTTGTGAATATCCGTTCTTGGTGCCAATCATCTTCAGATTGAGGACAATCATTATTCGAGCATCACTCCACATCTGAAGCTTCATTGCTTCAACATTGAGGTAGGTTGTTTTGAATTTAGATCCTTATCGCTTTATTTTGAATTTTATTATGGTTTAATAGCCCTATTATGACTGCTAGAGATCCCCCCTAGGTTGGTATACTGGATTTATGGGACAATTGAGTAAAATCACTCAACTCCAAATGTAATTTCAAACTTTTATTACCATATACAAGGAATTTGGTCTTGTGAGATACACCATGTAAACCATAATTATTGAGGAAGAAGAACATTGGTAACTAAATGCAGTTTATCAGGGTTACACACCGTGAAGTCACCCCAAACTGTGTTTTCATAGGACATGGCATGGTGAGTCATGTAATAGCACATGTCCATGTAAAATTACATAGCCAAAGTACATGAAAATGTTGTGTCAGTAACGGTAATGGGAGAAATACATGGTCACATGTCCGTTTCACTTGAATAGACCATGTTTTATGGGATACACTGTGTTAAGGAAACCCATAGGGCTGACCACATGGAAGAATAACACAGCTAGTGGTTAGGTGTAATGGAATATGTATTGTATGTGTCATAAACACAGGCACCCCTGTATCGGTTGAAGAAAGTGTTTATAGGATACACACCTTGGATATTGGGTAGTTTCACAAATAGTGTGGACCCCATTGCATGTCATGTACTCTTTTAGGTCTTCTTGATATCTTCCTCTATTCATATATAACTCAATAAAACATAGATTCGAGCTTCGGAGTATCATATCATGAGTCGTTTCCATGTATAACATGATGGTTTCATCCTTTCATATATAAATGCTCTCATTCCATTCCAATGTGCAGGACTTCAATACTTATTATCCAGATAGAGTAGTTACTCCCCAATCAGACTATGGTGTGGGTCCTCTATATATGGAGTTGGTACTCCCTTGTCGTGTTTGGGTGTGTGTCTTCTATATGTGATGTATATATATAGTGGGTAATCTCCTATCATTTTGGGTTGTGGTTCTACTATCCTTGGAGTCCGAACCCCCCTTTGTTCTGGGACGTGTGTCTTCCATATGTTTCTTTCTCAAAGAGTTTTTTCTCCCATGGAATACCATTGAGTAGGTCCTTTGGTATGGTTTCAGTACAATCCAATCATGCTAGGGTGTGGGCCTTCTAACCTCTAAATGGTACTACCCTATAATAATTGGGTGATGTTTATCTCTTACGAAGTAGTACTACCCAATCTCCATATAGTAACTAGGTGCAGGCCCATTATTAGAGTGAGTTATCACTCATTTGTTGAGTATAGTTATGTGGGGTGGGACCCTCCAATTGTTACATGTGATTCACAATTAGGAGTTAGTGGACCCTCAATGGGATGACTTATAGGCCAATCCATACAGGATTAGCAATGGGTTCATAGGTTATTTATAAGCGAGTACACTCTCAACCAGAGAGCAATAGTGAGGAATGAGTCCCTCCATTCTCTATCATTAGTAATAATTTATGGAATTCATAGTGTATGAAATTTCTCCCTAAATTTTTTGTAGTTTTGAGGGGTGAGGCTCTCCACTTGGGTTTTATATCCTTTTCCATGTTCCATGTTAGTTTTAGAAGGACCTTGGGTTCTAGAAACTAGAGATGGAACTAGTGAGATTTTCCTACTTTATAATGTCTCATAGATGGATTCCATTGGGGATGTATGTGCTTGTCTAGTGTGTTCTCATATTTTTGTGTAGTTTTTAGATCCTCTAGTAGAATCATATCATTGGTTTTGAGGTCAAAACCTCATGGGACATGGATTTTGAGATGAGTATATTGGGGTGATTTATAGTAGTTCTCATAGTGTGTCAGATGTCTGATTTGACAACCCTTGTGGAGTAAGGTGAGATGTCATGTATAGTGTAGGATAGTTTGAGATTGAGTATCTATCTCGATTTGGTTCCATCTATCAAGGTCAAGAAGACTATTTCCTTTGATTTTACCACTTTTCTTTTGGGTTTATTTGGAGCATACTGAGTATTCATATACTCACCCCTACATAGGATTATACTTCCCATGTTGGGTCTTGTGAAGACCAATTTCTTTTGAGAGATTCCCCAGAGGACTTGAGGTAGGTAGAGCATAGGGAACTAAACTGAATGAGGTGTTTACAGGAGTATGGAAAATGAGATTTTAGAAAGTTGCATTTGATTTTGATCCCCTATTTCATAGAAGGATTTATGATTTTATAGTTTTCCTTTGGTGTGTTTGTGTTTCCGCTTTTTTAGTTTAAGGACTTCTTTTGTACTCTGGTTTGGGATAGTTATATGCATATATTTTATTTTCCAATATTTTATATATCAATAATGTTGTACTGAGGTGTTGATGGGTGTGTGTATACATGTTAATTAAACAAATTCCTCTCATCTATGTGATATTCCTACTCAAATATAGTCTTCATCCACTGGCCTATTAGGGGAATGCTTTTGATGTTTCAACCCATGTCCTGTTGGGTCAGGTCGTGACATAGTGGTATCATAACTTTCTTCCACATTGGGACTATAGTGTTGTTTTCATGGTTTGGGTTTAATAATGATATTGTTAGGATTTTTTATGTTTGGAAGTCAGGGTGTTGGTGCGGTGACTGGCATATTTATTATCCAGGACTCTAATAACCAGATTTTTAACTCGGTGAATTAGGAAACCATTCAAATGGAAATAATTTTATATACATAATATTGGACTAGGTATTGTTTTGTTTCCTTTTACTACCAGATTTGGCTCTAAAAATATACTTTTAAATCATGGTTCATCTTGATTTTATTTTGGGATTACACCCTAATGACAAATAGATTTTCTTCCACATCAGGATCGTGCTGAAAATCTGCCCTACGATGAGGATTCAGTTTAGGGAACTCATTCTGAGGCATTTTTTCTAGGTGGTAAACTGGTTGATCCACCACACATTGTGATTTTGTTTGAGAAAAAATTTCAATACGAGCATTCACACAAGTTTAATGAACTTCATAAGTTCTATAGGTGGTTACCTTGGAGGTATTGTGGTGAATCAGACCCCCCAAGTAGGTGATAAATATATCGATGTAGTCACTGGTGTTTTCCACCTCGCGAGGACACCTCACAATTAGATGATATTCCTAGCAATGAGCCTTTAGCATGGTTTTCTCTAGAAGATGGTGGACTTTAGAGATGTGGACCCACAGTGAGGTGATGCTCACATGGGTATAGTTCAAGAGACTCTTTAAGAAATATTTTTACCTACCCTTATAGAGATCAGTGCATATCTAGATGATTATGTTGATTCTAAAGGGTAGTATGACTATACTAGATTACCTGATGATGTTCACATACCTTATAACTACTCTCTAGAAATGGATCAAGCCACATTCTTTTGTGATCAGACTATTTGAGAAGGCCCTCCATAGAGACGTCCAAGAAGGTGTGGCCTCACTATGCCTTACCTTTTATAAGGGGTACTAGAGACAACTTTGTTTGAATATATATTTATAGAGTTGGGATATGTGGATATGGCCTATGGTGGTGGTCACAAGAATGAGGCATCTGTAACATCTATCAGATGAAATATAGCAGGATCAAGGTGTAGGAGGATTACCCATTCCAAGACTCTAACACCTGGTCTTACAGTACGGGAGCTGCACTAATGGTTAGGTTAGGCACATGAGAGGCCCTAATTACACTTGTGAGGGCCGAGTACATCTTATTTGGGATTTTATGATGCATTATGATTCTGAAAGGTATTTTTTCAATGATCCACCATGGGAGTGGTATTTTTTGGAGCAGTGAGATCTACAAAGGGGAAGACGATGTGGTAATGCTGGGAAAGTAGGAGATTATGGTACATTGTTCAATGTGTTTCCCCCAAAACCCCCATTTGGTCTTTTATAGGCTAATGAATAGAGGCACACTCAATTTACTTTCAACTTTCATCATTAGTAATTGTTAGTCACTATTGTGAGGTACTCCTTTCATTCTGCTTCTTGATAATGGTTTGAACCAGGGTAACATGGGGTGTCCATGTAATCCTATGTTGGTATTGAATGATAAAACATCTAAAGAATGAGGAAGAGAGGTCCTTCCACCACCAAGAGTTATTTTTGTGATGCGAGTAAAATAGTGAGAGTGAGTCGGTTCCACCCAAAGTTGAGAGTATCGAGGATTAGTGGATGAGTCTATCTGACTTGTGAGATCGGGGCTAGGTAAGAGGAGAGTGGTTGTAATAGAGGGAGTGGTAAGAAACTGTGTGAGTGTTTGGGTATCCTTATATTTTGTTTTTCTACCCTCATGTAATATATATAAAACATGAATGAAAAATTCTTACCGAGGTTTTAGTTTTGTTCATCCAAGGGAGGATGTGAACTATGGTCTTTTTTCGATATCTCCATCAGATTATCTAGGTATTGTAACGCTGCACCATATTAATAAATATAGAACAAGGTTCTTGATGTTTTTCCTATTGTTATAGAAGATGATATATGTGAAACTAGATTTCATGATGTTGACCTTGATAGAGCTGGATGGAAGTGTGTCATGCCTTGGTGGTTCCCCTAAGTGAATGCTTGTAATTAGTACGGGAACTCTTGGTCATCTTGTTGGGGTGAGATTTCTAGTCCAGTTCAATTTTTTTTAACTATTTTTCCTTGTATTCCACTTTTTGATGATGAAAAAACATAATGCCCGAGATAATGTAATGACTCATGTTTTGATCTGTAAGACTTTGGAATATTATTAGGAAAATCTCTAATGCCAGGAGCTGATTCGGTGTGGTATTCCAGGGCATGGGCTTGGCATAGTGATTTTAACAATATTTATATATTTTTTCATGTGAGTTTTGGTTTTCTTGAAACATAAATAGCTCAAGAGTGGATTCTTGGAGTGGAACTCTGAGGCTAAAGTTGAGTTCATAATGTTTTGTTTATCATAAGTGAGACATAACATTGTTCGTGCTGGGATTTTTGTCTTTTATGTGTTGGAGTAACGTCATGTCATATAATTTTTTATTAAATTAATATTTATTTAATTATATATATCCTAAATCCATTCCCCCTCTCTTGTTGGGATCACAACAAAGTGTAAAATACCTCTCCTCTCCTCCTTTGGTGGTGAAAACAACTTACCCAATTAAACATAATGAATTATTAGAAATCCCCGTTCTTGGTGCCGATCATCATCAGATCAAGGAGAATCACGATCCACACATCGTTATAAACCTACATCTTTTTTTTCAGCATTAAGGATGGAGTATTTTAGTTTTTTTCTTGAACCCATTTGTTCTTATTTTTTAAAAGTTTTCACATCCCTATTATAAATTCTTGAGATCCCTCAAAGGTGGAACATCAATCATTGTGGAAAATTGGGAGAATATAGAGAATAAAAAGGTAATGGTTGAATGGAATCACCATCTACAAATTGTGTAGTCCGGTGAGAAATTTTGTTTATCCCATCCTCTTTAAGGAAGAAAACATTTGGGGTCTACACTTTGTGTACCAGGGTTTCACTCCATATAGTCCCCCCAAACTATGTGGCTAGATGACATGGCCAGGGAAGCAATATAATATCACTTTCCCATGTAATATTACACTTCCAATGGACAAGAACATGGGGTAAATATAATGGGAACCTGAAAACTGCACAGTTAGGTGGCTGTTAAGAATGAACACACTGTGTAGTATAAAATACATAGTGTGTGAGGGACATGAATTTCCGACCATGTGAATGAAGGATATGGACAGGGGCCGGGTGAAGCAGAACATGCTGTGTATGGGATTTACATTCCATGTACCACTACATGGGTTGGAAAACCATGTTGATAGGATAAACATCATATTTCTCGGATGGGATCACACACCGTATGGACTACAGTGTATGATGTGTACTCCTTTCAGATCTTATTGAGATCTTCCTCCTTCCATAACTCCTTCTATGTAACTTTGATTCAACATTTTTAGTATCCTATATTAATATATCTTATACATAGAATACATTGGTGGCATCATTTTAAGCCTTCGAGATATGATATGGTCTGTTTCGAGTATGACTCTTTTGTACTATTTCTTTAACCTTGACAAATCATCTGGTAAGATCACGTAGTTTACATCATATTCAGTACAATTACCTTTAGTGTTAGGATGTGGGTCCCCTATACTCTTTGAGATTGTATATTTTCTTGGTTTATAAATACATATTCTAGTATTGGTACACCATACAACATGAAAGAATTGGTTCTCTTACAACTATTATTATTTGAGATGGGACTCCCCAAATCATGGGCTCGAGTTCTATACCAACGAGGTGGTTCTTCTAGGGTTTTTACTCCTCTATCGTGCCAGGGAATGGGTTCCATGTATCATTTGAATATTAGGATACAATTATTCCTTGATTTTCTATGGTGTGTTCCCTCTATAGTTTTTGAATAGATAGATTAGTTACACCCTGATTGGACAAGAGTGTGGGTCCTCTATCAATGGGTTTGGTACTGCCCTAATGGGTCCATCTATAGGTCCTCCAGATGTTAAATATAGATATAGTTGGTACCCCTATCATGTAAGCATATTTTTTTATATCCTTGGATTTAGAACAACCTTGTCATTTTAGGGCATGGGTAATGCATACTTGTTGTTCTAGCAGATTTGGTACTCCCCTGTCATACCCGGGAGCGAATCCTCTAAATTGGGGTTGGTACTCCCCTATCATAAAAGGGTGTGTATCCCCTATATGAAATTATCTAATATAGCGGTACTCCCATATCATACCATGGTGTAAGTTATCTAGCCTTGGAATGTTACTAATTTTTCATACCAGGGTGTAGGTCATAACCTACGGAGTAGTACTCCCCCATCCCTAAGTTGTAACATGGAGCTGGTCCTCCATTTGAGTGATTTCTCCATTGTATATTCAGAAGAGTTATGAGGAGGGAAACCCTCACCTAGATATGTGTGATACATGGTTAAGAGTTTGTGATCCATCGATAGACTATTGTGTGGGCCACTCCATACAGGACCGACAACAGTTACGTAGGTTAGTTAGAAGCTAGTACTCCCTAGACTACATGTAAATAGAGATGTGTGGTTCCCAATATTCCCTATAGTTAGAGGGGATGCATGTGGATCATAGTATATAGAGTTTATCACTCAACTATGTGTAGTGGTGAGGGTTGAGCCTCTTCACATGGGTTCTTACATACCTTCTTGTTGAACAGGTTAACGTTGGTAGGACCTTGGGTGTTGGGAACTATAGATAGATATATTAAGTTTTTTCTGATGGGGAAAATCACACAAATGGGTGACATTTTGGATGGGTGAGATAATTTAATGTGTTCTACTCATTTGGTGTTATTTTTATTGACCTAAGTAGAATAAAAAAGCTTGATATGTGGTCAGAACCTCCTGATACTTTTAGTTTGAGATGTGTATATCTGGGTAATTTCATGGGAATAATTGAAATGTGTCAAATTTCTGGATTGAAATCCCTTGTATAATGAGATAACTAGTTATGTACAACCGAGGATGGTTTGAGATGGAGTTTCTCTCTCAATTTGATTCCCCTTGGCTAGGTTAGGTGGACTATTGTATTTCAACTGCTCTCTATTCTTTTGGTTTTTTTGTACCCCTAATATGTAATATTATACTCACCGCACAACTAGGTTTTCCTTCATTTTTTGTCTTTTCACACCCACATTCCTTTAGACGGGGTCCTTGGAGGACCCAAGGTAGGTATAGATTAGAGAGATAGACTGAACAGGGTATTTACCAGAACTGGGAAGAGGATATTTCTAGTTGTTTCATTTGATAGAGATCTCATCTATCAGGCAAGGTTGAAAACTTTTATAGTTTTCTTTTATAGGGTGTGTATTTTTCCATTTATCTCTTTAAATATTTCTGTTGTTCTTTGTTTTCAAAAAGATATATGCATGCATTTTAGTTTCCATATTTTTATATCTTTGCACTATTTTATCTAGGTGTTTGTGGGTTCTTCTGTAAAGGTACTTTAGGATAATACCTCCAATCCTTTTGATATGCCTACTAACCTCTAAGACCTTCCCCTAGAATATTGGAGGTGGGACTGGGGAGTTGCTGCCAGGGCCCCATTGGGTCAGGTCCTGAAAAGATATTTTTTTCAAACTATCATGGACTATAGATTGAAATATCACATTTCCCAGTTTATTAGTGGTATTTTTTTGATAATTAGTTGAAGATCCTAGATCAATGATTTTATCATCCAACCTTTCTCCCTCTTGGGAACCCTCTATAGTGTGAATTGATGGTCCAAGTTTCCATTGAGGTACCCCCATCAATGTCATTAATTGGTTGCATAAAAACCATGATTGAGAATAATCTAGTGAAAAGCAAATTAATTTCTTATCTATTGGAAGAGTGATTTGTGCACTAATATCTATTTTAATCATCATTATCTCAAATTTCAGTACGAGTATTAGATTTTTTCCACCTCACACCTCATGGAATGGAAAAATATTGAACTCCTGAAAAATTGTAATCAGATCCCATTTCATGAAGATATGCTGGGTTCCAAAATTGAGACCCAATTAACCCATAATGTGATAAAAATATCACACAGTTAAACTGTCCGTGATAAAAAATTTAAGGATTCTCTAACTCTAGCATAAGTTTTTCTAGTGGGATATTTTTGAGGAGAAAAGGTAAACTAAATATTCTCACCATAACATGATCTAGATCACATGAATCTCCATTTATTGGATAAATTCCTTGTATTCTTAAAAATTTGCGCCTTAAATAACATTGATATGATATTATTGTCTTCCATTGGTTATAATTAACAATTTGAATAGCTTTATATCTATATATGAGTTAGATCAGTGTGTTATTCCTTTGAGGGGATTCACCCCATTAAACTCAACCCAATAATTTTTAAAGTATCCCTTACGGTGGAACCAAAAAATTCACTATTATTATAGACGATATTTTACCATCCATTATTATATTTCCCACAATTATTATATCATATGTATATCAAGAAGGTAAGAAGCACTAGTTTTGGAACATGGATTGAAGTTCATCCCATCCAAAACTATTTCCCATATTAGAAATGATTTAGTTAACCCACATAATATTGTAACCATAATCAAGGATAAATAAATATGTGTTCTTAGATCTGATTGAATGGTGGGTTGGTATATTTTATTGTATTTATCAATTAATTTTTATCCATGAGGAAGAATAAATACTTTGATCTATTTTTATGAAGTGAATATTTAAGTTTTAAATAACATACTTCATCAAAATTCCCTCAACTAGTACAAGCATATACCTCACCATAAAAAGAGTCCACCTAACACTATACTAAATTGTAAACAGAGGTAGAAACTCATTGTACATATCTCATAGGATATGCATTCCCTTTTTAATGTTAAAATCCTAGATATTGACACCAACCACATCATATAAAAAAATGAGAAGGGTTGGTCTTTGAACACTATCAGCTTATTATCCCAAGGGTACATTTTGGATAGGTATAATCTAAAAACTATAATATCTTGATAGCTTCATATATATAAATAGCCTTTAGGTGGTCCTTTTCTTTAGTATAACTTCTGTTCACATAGTTAGTCTATGAAAATTTTATAAAGAAGTTTCCTATAGGATGTACATCCGAAAAAATGCATTAACCAGGCCTTTAACTCTAAATATAGTTTTTTGTGTTTTTAATATCATATGGTTTCATCCCAAATTTATTTATGAGTATTAATGATTTATTGTGACATATTTATATTGTATTCCTACATGATATCCACATTGAATTAAATGTTCTCATTGAAGATACCTTGAGATGAAAAAATATGAATGGAGGCAAGATTTGTAACTGGTAATTAAGTGTTTATTGTAAGAAAAATTGATATAAAAGTACTTAATTAGAAAATATGTTCCAGACTAAGGCTAGTTCAATGAGTTTTTCTAAGGAATGATGGAATATTTTTATTTTTCCTTAAAATTTATTGTTAACATCAATAA
Organism: Viscum album; assembly: GCA_963277665.1. Classification (NCBI taxonomy): domain Eukaryota; kingdom Viridiplantae; phylum Streptophyta; class Magnoliopsida; order Santalales; family Viscaceae; genus Viscum; species Viscum album. The sequence goes on from OY728152.1 coordinate 1,492,613,813, forward strand.
TAATTTTATTTATCAAGGGAGAAAGAGAAGTATATAATGTAGTGATTGTGGAATTAACCATTTTATTCATTCAATTATAATCTATAGTTCTTTAGTATGATAAATGAATAATAAAAAATAGGATTATTAGAAAATAGTGGCGATGGTAAGAAAAATCCTATGGAAAATATAAAAAAATAATAATTTTTTTCTTGCGTACTTCACAATATTCCTTTACCCTAATCCTTTCCCATGCCTCATCTCTTCACTATAACTACACACATTTTATCCTAGAACCTTCACCCAATTAGTTCATCCATGTGTAAGGGCTCAATAAATTCTATGTTCTTATCACAATCTATCCTAGGGTATGGAAAAGATAAATGCTAGTGCGCATACCATAAGCTGTATGAATCACTAAGGCTCATTGAGAAAATGGTATAACTTGTAAATCAAGAAAAGGGTGAAAATAATTTTGGTGGAGAATGTATTTTGAGTATTATGTGGTAGTACAATGAAATAGATACAAAAAATCTAGTGTTTACTACCATAGTGCATATAATGATAGCACTACTAGCACAACAAATTAGAACATAAAAACCAATTTTCTCTCGTCAAAGACATGTTCACTATAGTTTCACTAATAACAACTAAATTAAACCCCCATGTCCCAATATGATCTAAATCAATTGAGAGTTTTTTTTGTGCACCCTTTTGGAAACATGTGGATACCTTGCAAAAATGATGGAAAATCCCTATATATTTTACCTTGATTTCATAAAGGACCCCTTATATTCACTATAGAAACTTTAACCACATCCATTCACCCAGGTCATATCAATTATTCACTTTTCTATTTTTTATTCCAAGCCAATGCGTTAATATTTTCATTATCAAGTAGATCTGTATGCCTATGCTATACTCCACTTGACCTTCACCAGGATTCCAATATTTACTTATAAATAAGACACTTGGGGTCCTTATTTGTAACCTATTAGAATACGAAGATAATCCCATTATCTCTTATCTCCCTAGTCTCAAATAATAGCCTCCACATCCCATTAGTTAGATTAATTTATCTTAATGAAAAGTTAAATAAACCAAAATATTTTTTTTAATGGTTTAAAAAATTAATAAACCACTGAAGAAATCAACATCACCATAGTTCCTCAACACTAGGACATAATACTCATTTGAAAAGAAATAATAAATCTTCATTTTCATTCATGCATATATGGAACCACTAACCACTAGCATGGAGTTTCTCCCATGTTCAATTAGTAAGGAAACCAATTCTTCCATATTTCACTAATTCTACCACTTCTCCCATGTATAACTCGAGTGACCAATTTTAACTAATTACACTATTGAGAACATATTTTAGTAATTTCTTACTAGGGAGAAGCCTATATTAACTCAACCCTTACTAGGTCATGTACTTCACTCAATCGACACTATGGTACCTCTTTCATCGTCCTAGCCATCACTATGTAGAATCCTTCCTCATATCCTTTATCTGGGTGAATTTGTATATCCCCCTACATCACTATGGTACCATGGAAACCCTAATTTATATGGTAGATCACCCATTCACTTAGGTAACCAATTCGGAATCCAATTATCATGGCCTCCTTTTAAACCCCCAGATCCTTTGGATATAGGCTTGTACACTCGCGCACACACTATTGATCATGTATGACAATTTGAAAATGAGTCTTTATAATTATACTTCCTGATAAGTAGTACCATTATGGTGGTCATTATTATTTATTCCCTTGAAAAAAATGTCCCCTACCATAAATACATATAATTGTTATCTCAAAAAACAAAATTAAAATCCAACCCCATAATCCAATCCATGATCTTTTTTTAATGGGACTTAAAATTAGTTGTTATCCATATCAATGTTCCAAATGATTATTTAAGACCTAAGATACATCAAGGATAAAGGTGAATCCATTCAGTGGTATCCCATGTGTAGGCATTGATATCATTCTCATGAGACCATATTATGCATGTATCGATTCATCCATTTTATCTATCATAAATTTGTAGGATATCGATTCCTCTAATAATCATAAATCCTTTTGTAAGACCCTCTTGTAATATACTTGTTAATAAGTAGTAATCATTCCTCCTTCTTTGTGTAAGCCTCAATTGGGGCCTCATCAAGGGAAAATATCTTGGTCAAATCAATAAGACATGCTCCTAAAAGTTAATCACAAATACACAATCCCCACTTAATCTTATGTTGTAATTACTTTCCTAAAATAAAAGGTGTAGTCACATGTTGCTATATAGTAGGATTATTACATTATCACATGATTTAATTCCACACAACAACATCTTTTCCATAAGATATTTTATTTCATGGCATATTATAGTCACCTGACCCCAAACTGAGCACCTCTAGCTACACAGACATTGATTCCTTTTAATTAGGAAAAATAGTATACAACCTATAGGCTAAAATTAATATCATAACCACCTACTTCTGTATTGTCCATAATTGTCCCTACATGCCATATCATCTCTTCTCATAGATCCACACTCTCTCATGGGAACAATGAGATCATAGTAATTCCATTCAGACTCACTAATTCTTTATAAATCAACATGGATGTGATGGATATAGTCTATGGATTACCATGATAAATTTGTGTTAGTCTTTATATATTATATTCTAATATCAGTAGAAAACATGGAGGATCACGAGGAGTAACTATGAACTATTCTAACAACCATATGAAAGGAGAATATTTATTCCAAGTATAAAAATGTGATTTTTGGTTGAAGGGGGTATCATTATTGGGGAATATTATCATAAGAAATTAGACAAATGTGGACCCTTTAATGAACAATGAAATGGAAGGATGGTTGAGTCCAAAATATGTGACAAATATCCATAGTTTCATTTGATTAGATGGGTACAGTAATTAATTTGTGGGAAATTTATCATGGTTTTCTAACCCTTTAACAAGGATTACTCAAAAAAGAGTCTTGTTTTATTAGAATGATGTATGTGACATTATCAACAAAGAGTTTAAAATGATACTTATCATTGAACTTGCACTCACACTACCTAGAATTGGAGAATATTTCATGCTATTCAGTGATTTTTGGAAGAATGGATTGGGATATGTGTTAATGAAATTTAACAAAGTTATAGAATATGATTTGATAATTTGAATGTTCATTAAAAAAACTCCCAACACATGTTTTTATGTCTGATTAATAATTCTATGCATTTATTTTTTTGGAATTATATATTTTGGGAGGAGTGTAAAATACATATGGATCACAAATCCTCACACATGTATTCTCAGAGAATGAGATGAATATGATCCAATGATCATGGTTAGAGAAGATCAACGACTACAAATACTCAATTCAATACAATCATAAGAAATTGAATAATGTTGTAGACTACCTAGGTAGAAATGATCCAACAATTATGTCATTGATTATAATTTAGAGAAATATGATCTTCATTGATTTTAAATGAATAGAAAATAGAATTATAAAGGAAGTAACATCATCAACCCTTTCATAAATATTTTGCCAACCGTCCCATCTAGATAGGATAAAGGATTATCAATGAGAAGATTTGGGAATTCAAAAAGAAGTGGAAGCTATAAGAAAATTAAAATCATCATATTTCAATGTTAATGAACAAGGAGTTTCAATATTTGGGTTACTAGTTTGTATACCATCAAATCCTGATTAAAAAAGGAGTTGTTTGATGATTTAAATTGTTCAAATTTATCCATCCATCTATGAAGCAAAAATAAGTATTTAGATATTCAAGATCAGTATTGGTGAGAAAATATAAAGAAAGATATAACATTATATACATCATGGTGTCTTTTATGAATGAATGTGAATAAGGAATCGACAAAATTCAATTGGATGATTAAACCATTGTCCATTGCTACCTGAAAATGGAAAAAACACACCATGGACTTTGTCACTAGTTTTATGAAGACATGAGGGGGAAATAATTCTATATGTGTTTAGTTTGATCAACTTATAAAAACTTACAAAAAAATTTCAATTTTACTGGCATTCAAACATTTTCAAATTACTCGGTTATAAATTAGGGGAGTGGTAAGGTAGAACATAAAACCCCAATCAATGGTATCTAAACGAGATCCAAGATATACCTCTATGTCTTCGACGATTCCCCATCACGCTCTAAATACTAAGCTGATATTTAGTATGGACTTTCACAACCAATATATTGACCAATATTTTTGGAAAATCAAAACACTTGATTAAATGTTGAGATCATGCTCAATTCAAAGAAAAAGAGCATGTGATCAATATTTTCTTCCAATTGAGTTCTCATACAATAACAGTTTCTAGTAATGAATACAAATGGACTTTTAAGAATTCCATTATGGGAGTAGGTTAAGAAAACATGAATGTAGGAATGATGTTGGAAAAAACAACGAGGTACTAATATGTATGAGGAAATAGTAGAAATATTCAAGAACATTTAACAGCTCATCAAGGATTCTAAAAGTCAACAAATGATATGTGATTACAACCATTGATAAGATAAATAATTTGATGTTTGAATATTTTTATTCCTCAAAATATCTCCAACGAGGAAATTCTTGAGATCTTGGAGGAAAGGAATGCTTAGTCCAAGATACATTGTCCCCTTGGAGATCCTTGACAGTATTAGAGTGATGGATATCGAGTAGAAATCCCACCTAACCCATTTCATGTAAATGATATATTAAATATATCTCTCTTGATGATATATATACTAGAAACCTAACATGTAATCGATTCAGATATGGTACCATTGTACATTGATCTCTCATAAGAGTATCATTTGGTGAAAATCATAGATTATCGAGACTATTTTTTACAAAATAAGACAATTAACATAGTTAAAGTGCAAGGGAGAAACAAAATGTTTGATGAAGATATGTGGGAACTGGTGGAAGTGATGAAGCAGAATTATCCACATCTATTTTGGTGTTAGAAATATAAAATTTCAAAGGTAATATTTTTTGAATATTGGAAGATTGTAATGGTTTAAATTGTTATAAATAAAATTCCCAATATTATTGAAATTAAATGTCTGGATAATTATTATGGTTATAGAAAATATATGAACCTATTTGGTTTTATTATATAATATCATATTGAAAATATGGTTAATAATCATTATAGTTGATAATATATCTGGTGAACCATGATCACATGATTAGAATAAAAATAGGGTTCAAATAGGTCCAATTCACATAGCAAAAGGATGTGAATGACTCAACAAGTATGATGGTACCCATTGACACCCATTTATAAAAAGAATATAAGGGAGACTTCATCATTGGTATTTTCCCTTAACCAATCAGAAGTTGAGATCCAGCAACTTGCACATGAGAAAAACCGATTATGGGAAAAGTTCAAGCTCATGAAGATCATGGCTGAAACCATGTATCCTGAATCACTCCATAAATGTCTCAACATCACGTACCATTACCATAGGGGGTTTCATGATGTATTAAAAGGATATGTATCAATACATTAATGAAATGAATTTTTATATATTTTATTTAATATACAATAATGTTCAAATTTTATTCTTATCATTACTCTATAAATGCTTTTTATTTTTTTACAATATGATATAAATTTAATTTTTTATTAGTATTCAATTTCCATTAAGAAATTTATTTTGATAATTTATTGGAGTTTTGAAATAAATAATAATTTAATATAAAATTAAAAATAAATATTGTTTATTAAAAATATATGGTCATATAATTTTTAATAAATCAAATGTAATTTTAATAAGGGTTCTAAAACACTTATTGTCAAATAACCTAGTATTTCTCAATAAATGTTGATTCATATTTCAAAAGATAAAATATACATAAATAGAAAATTATTATGATAAAATGAATATTAATTTTTTAATCATAATGTCAAAATTATCCAATGGTTTATTTTCTATAAAATTTCGACACATTCAAATGTTTTGGGTACGAATTAAATTTGTCAATATATGTTGTGTGGTATAACATCCTAGTGTCCTTAAAGTGATATAATGGATACTATAAAAGGTATAGAATTACAAATATATGTTTTACCCTTAAAAGATTGTAATTTTATGTTTATTTGACTATTTTTATAAAGCCTTTATGAATCCACCAAATCCATTAATATATTTTAATGTTTTAAAATCATTTATTTAATATTACAACTCTTCCTAATATTGAAGTGCATTGTATTATTATTTTAGTTCCTCAGAAAAATAAAATAATGAAATAAAATCCCATTTAGAAAAAACCATTGGAAATAATCATGGAATGGTTTGTGGGTTGTGGGTTGTGTTATTTTATTATGTAAAGTCTAAAGCCTATGTTTGAGTAATGATAAAAAATTCCCCACTCATTACGTATATAAACCTATCCAATATCTTGTTCCACTTCCCTAAAAATACTTATATCACATACTTACTCTCTAACACATTCTCTAGAGTCCTCCCAAGGTTCCCATAAGTTCTCAAGAAGCTCCTCCTAAGCATTTGGAGTTCCACTCTGAAGGTAAGGGTTCTTTTTTCATTCTATTATTTATTCATGCAACATCTTTATCTATACCCTTTTTTCTAATTCTTAATTTTGGTATATTCTCTTCAATATAACTATTAATTCCCCTATGATTCCTAAATGGTGATATACCCATTTCACTCTCATAATTACCTTCCCTAGAAATTTATATGACCCTATTATTCTATTGAAATACCACCATGATTTTCTATGCCAAACAATTTAGTAGAGAATACCTCTACCCATTTTATACCAATGATATTCAGCTTTAAGTAATTATTATTATTTCATTGAGGAAGTATATGTATTTATTCCAAAAAAATTGATCTTGAAATTATATATTATGATTAATTAATCCATTTTTATGAGATATATCACACAATTAATCATAAAAATGAAATGTAAGTGATAGTTGTTGCTTAAAATTATATATCACTCCAATGCACTAGGTAATCTTTTTATCTCATGATACATAACACAAGGTATTTTCGAGTAATACTAATCCATAATATGAGTTTATCCATTCTTATTTTATGATAGTTTTACATGAAATATTTTTTGATATATTTTTTTAATTGTTTTTACATTTTACAGGTTTCATTTATGTTATCATGAAATATACTTCCTTATTGGTTATATTTATGATTCCCACCCCATTTATTTCCCATTGATATTCCTATTGTCTAACATGTATTACATTCCTCGTTTTCTGTCACGTTTAATCCCTCACAAGTTTTTCATTCTCACCCATCTCTTATTGATGTCCCCAGGATATCCCATAGAGTGTTAAGTATGAATGAATAATATGATCATGATAAATAAATTTCTAATAATGATTATACATTCCTTATTTTATATTATTATGAAATGTACCTAATTCATAATGACACTTTAATTACCAATCATACTCATAATATGAAGAGTTATCTTATGAAATAATTCATGTATGCATGTGAAATAATGATTAGGGTTGTTATTAGTAGAATCTTCACTGTCTGCTCGAGGGGTTTGAAGAAGCGAGAAGTAAAAAAAATTCTTTCATTAAGAACAGAAGAGTCTCGTTCAGATATTACATACACAAAGTGCTTATGTGAAGGTTGTGGAGGAAAATAACATAGAAAATATAATTTTAACATACTGTTGAGCCTAAACTAAAATAAATAGATAGTGTGAAAGTGTAAATTATGCCCTAGAAGAAAAAATGAAAGATGTATATTACGCAAAGGATAATTTCACAAGGTATGGATAATTTAACTTTTTTAAAAGAATCATTTCATTCAGTTGCGATTACATTACCATTTTAGGTATTTATCATCATCATGAACAAGTGGGTATTCTTTATCATTTACCCATTACACAATGTACATTTTACATGTATATTTTTTTGTTTCAAATTTTATAGCACTTGTAATCACTACAAATTCATATTTGTAAGGGAATCTATGAAACAACTAATAGTTGATCATGGAAACCAGTTGGGTTTTTCTGAACCTCGTAAAAATCGATGTGGGAGGATTAATTTTCATGCATTAAAGAGATATTTGAATACACTGAATGAGATATTGTGACTATAACTGAACACATTCATAAAATTAAAAATTAATAAAAAAATGTAAGCACTTATTCACCCCACCACATTAGATCCTATAAGGGGCTATGCATAAGTTCCAATAGACATTACTATAATCTGGTATTTCATGTACAATCCTAAAACGCCATGTAATAGAGAGTATATAAAGTATTGAGAATAAAAATTATCATATAAGAAACTATCTAATATTGAGGCTACAAATATCATACCTTAGAATGTAGATGAGTTGAAATCCTAATATAGAATCATAGGTTTCACCACATGCTACTAGACTGAATTGAACTCTTGTGATCTAGATTAAGATCACTTCCACACACTACCCTTTAAGAAATTACACTCCTGAATCACTTTTCCATTGATGAATCTTAGAATGGAGTTGGATTTAAAACTCAAACTACAATACTAGAACGATGTAGCCTATCCAACCCAATAACCATACATTGGTCGGGATCCTTAGTCACTAAGTGCCTATTACATATTATTATATATCATATGAAGGATAAACATCATCCCACATACATGACACTCCAAATGTTCCTGGTAATAATATGGTTGAATGTGTCCCCATCAATTGCACATGGGTGGTCACATGAGATGAAACACCATATTCAGACCCCCCCATGAATATGGGTGGTCACATGAGATGAAACACCATGGTCATCTCTGACAATGAAATTTCATCATGAGGATCCTCCCTATATTTATTCAATGCTAATCATATTGGATATTTCCAAATCTGATAGTTTCAATCTACAACTGGATGAACAAGATGGCCCGACCTAGAACCCTTGAGGGCTATCTCATATAGACTCTCCTTGAACCCAAATGCTTTATGACGTGGAATAATTACAATAAATTTATAAACATTAATATTAGATCACCAAAAATGAGTTATTTAGAAAAATATATTAGTAATAGAACTGAAAATCCAAACACCTTATTATTCTTCCCCCAACAAAAACATTTAACATTAACCTTTCCCAATCACTTCTACCCACATTATATCTATGTCACAACATGTAGGGTTTACATCATCAATACATTCCATTTCTTAACCATTATAAATTTTAAATTATTATTTCTAGAAATATTCCATGAATAGAATTGTTTTATAGACTTTCTACCACATGTTATAAATGAAAACATATAATACATTCAAATTAAGACCCCATTTAACTATCCCAATCAATTATCTATAAAATTTATATACTAAAAGAAAAACACTTACACATATAAGGGATTTAACATTGAGAATTACATGATGAATTTATAATAAAACCCCATATATATATTGATATTTTCATGATAAATAAATAAATCACATTCCATTACATTTAATACAACGTTAAAGAAGCATTCCAATGTCATGAATCCCAATATTACTTATTATTGTAAGAACGAACAACCTTTTCCAAATATTGGACCATTAAATAAACCTTAGTAAACCAGAAACAATACAACCAAGTTCAGTAATGATTGTGGAAATTAGTCAATATAAGAGAAGAAAGAAATAACTTCAATTTCATCCGTATTAAAATTGATTTTTCCATATATTTGAGTTAGCTAGTACCCAAAACAAGTTATTTACCCATCCCCAAAAACTCATATTGTCGTATCTACCAACTTAATATATTTTGGTAAACAAAAACATATAAATCCACCTTTTGGTACCATACATTGGAATCAATTGAACGTATTCTCTTGGTTTTTGTAGTACATATCCTCGAGCGTGCCTCCGCATATGCAAGAGGTAGATGAATGGTAATGAGTTTCTATGATGTTACAATGTGTGAACTATTACCATATAAATAATTAGTGAATCATGGAAGTAAATAATGTTTATAACATCAAAATAGTAAAAAATAAATATGACAAATAAGAAAGAAGGTAAAACATAAAAAATTATTGTTTCTATAACAAAACTATTAGTACACCCATTGGCGAGTTATACAAGTCAATGTCATACATAAATGTAACAAAAATGACTAAATGATAAAATGTGAGAAAAAACAACCTAAATATGAGGATTTAGAAGTATTATCTTAATTGAGATCCCCTATATCTATCATAGAACAATTCAAGAATCTATTATATGGTACATTCCTTTATTTAATTCCATATAGTTGATGTATTCATAGGTACAAACTAGAGGCTTTAGTAAGGTGTGAGTTGGACATAGTAGGACCCAACCAAAAGTTTCTAAAATCATATCAATCTTGAAAAAATATATTGCACACAAATTTATCTTATAGAGAAGAAAGATAAAAATTTTAAATTAATAAAACAATATAAACATGATCTTTATGCCTAATGATGATACTGTGGTAACCACAACCTGGTTCATCTAATTCTAGATTTATTGATCATGTATTAATTAATTTTCCAACCATAGTCACTACATAGTGTCCAGAAGCACATACCAATATTCTTAATTTCCTATACTATTTAATATTCAATTAATAATCACATCATAATCTACCAACTTGTAAAATTTATAATCCATAGATCTCATGCTAGATTTCCTAACTCATGTACCAAATAGAATCCAAGGATATCATACATAAATTTCTATTATATAGTATAATATACTAATGGAAGTAAAATATATCATAATGACAGTCCCAAAAAAATTCATCATTCATTAGAATGAATCTGATGACCTCAACCTAGTATTATAATCTAATAAGCATTATATATCACTTTGAATCCTAGGATATCATCCTTCAATTACCCTTTATTTTAGAAGGGAAATACAAAAAAAATCTATTTAAATAAATTATGTCGTATAATGAAAAATATGATAATTATGCATTAATTTCCACCTTTAGTATGCCGATTGATTTGTTATTAACTGTATCAAGCTAAAAGATCACCCTCAACTCTACAACACCCCATTGATGTCTGGTTAATTTAAATAAAACAATACATTTTAAAAAATCACCCTAAATGGGTACTAAATATCTCAATATATATTTAAAAGGGTTGATTTATAGTTTTTATGGAAATTTATACCCATACTAGAGAGTAAACTAATTAATTCAGGATTCTTATTCATATTCAAAATAAAATAGCATGAAAAAATTAAATAAATATAAAATAAAATCAATGAAACCTAGATGAATATATTTAATACTAAATTCCATAGGTAGGATGACAATCCCTCATAAAATATTAAGCCTAGTATTGATTGGAAATGGTTGAAAATGTAAAACATGGAAAATACCTAACAAGTGTAATTTACATTAAATAATATAGGAGGAAATTATAAATAATTAAAAAGAAACAAAAAACATAATGGTGTTATATACATTCCACGGACCTTCGAATTTGGTACATGGAAGTAGAAATGGAGGTGGTTTTCCATATAAATATTTAATGTTATATTTTTCCTCAAATATATTTTATTTCTTTGAAAAATTTAAAGACATGAAACCCCAATCATAAATGAACTGTAATATGGTATACAATTATAACAGAGACATTAAATTAGAAGGTGTTAATATAAAAAAATTAAATATTGAAAATTATCTTAAAATTTTTTACATAAGGAATAGTAACCATGTTAGTTTCTAGTTACTAATATAAAAGATAAAGGTGTTAATTAATGTTAAATATAATGTGATAAGAATTAAAATTAATTCAAAAAGATAAATTTATTTTATATGATGTTTATATATCATATGTAATGTCTTTAATATCATAAATATGTCTTCTTAATCCCATTTAAAATTGATTTTGATCATTATGATATTTAAGTAAAAGAAAAGGTAAAAATCTCACTTTATTTAAATGTCTATAATATTCTATGACTAGGATAAAATAATCTATTTTGTTTAATATTTTTAGTTCAATGACTAAATTATTTTTTCATAGGGAAATTTTTTTTAATTTTTTTTATGAAATTATTGTCATATATTTTTACAAGATGTTGATAATTTTCTTGTGAATGTAATATAAAAATAAAATTAATAATATTATAAAATATAAAAAATATTTCATAAATTAGTTGTGTTCCATAAGTATAATAAATTAATATAATTTATTACGGTATTATAAAAGTTTTAATTTGTTTATTTTCATTAATGTGGTTTTCATTGTCAAATTAATTGAATATTTTCAAAAATTACATTAATGTTATTTAATAATAGTTAATATTTTATTATATCATTTAAAAATCATATAAATTATTAAAATGGACATTTAGTATGAGATATGGTAAGAAATGTAATATTTTTCCAATTTATGATCCAAAATTTAGCTTATATAAAAAATATAACCCTTTGATTTTGAAAACGTGGTTACCATAGTTATCATAAAAATCTGTTAAAAAGGGGCTGAAAATAGCATGGATTAAAATGGTACAAAAAATATTCTAAATTTCATTGGATGATGATAATTATATTATAGGATAGTTCTCAATGAATTAATTTATATTTGGATGTATTATACATAATAAATTATTTAATTATGTTCAAATAATTTTTTATTTCTATATTTTTCCTTACCATCACTTATAACAGTAAACCCATTCTTAGTTTTTCCTTCACCACAATGATCAATCTTGATCAACCATCCAATAAAAAAATTTATTCTCAAATTCCCAATCCTTGATATATATATATTCTTCATCAATAAAAACCATTCAATGGGTGATTGAGAAAGGATCAAATAGAGGCATACCAATTAATAAGTAACTATCCTACCTCATTTATGTCTATCTAATTCTTCTAACACCTCATCTAAATATTTTATATTTATCAGAAAATAATAACAAAGAATCATTAAAATACTAAAATGTTACTATGATTATGTGACTATAAGTATTAACCAACATTTCCATTAAATTGAATGTGAAAGTATTAATCGTTCATGTGTATGGACTACCACCTCCATGCAGAGAAACAATTCATTTTCCATCCACATATTTCATTGATTGTTATTATAGATGATTTAGTTTTTATACTATATATCTATAATATTAATTTTATATTTTGATTTTAATTGCATATATACTTTCTTACCCCCCCCCCCATCAGTTCATAAATGATAATGTCACCCTTGTGAATGTGTATACTACCATCTCCACGATGTAATGAAAATATTTTAATATTTCATATTAAATTGTAGGAAATAATGAGATATTTAATAAATATATAAGATATATATTATAAAATAATTATTTTAAAGGGTGACTTATTTTCTACCTTCATTAAGTTTAATCTATCTAAAATTGAAAGAATGTGTTCACACATACATATGACCAATAGTCACCATGAATGGTGAAATTAACTTTTTCTATCTATATTATTTATTACAGATGACTCTCAATATAAATATAATAGATATATATTGTGTATAAAATTATTAACATTTTTCAGATGATGTAACATTGATCAATATACTAGGACTGGATCTACCAAACTGAAATTATCATGAAAAACAAAATAGTTAACACCCAGAAACCACAATTTTAATAAGGGATTATTAATAAGTGGGAGATGAAATTTTATAAGTGGATCATATATGAAAATAATTTAATGTAAATGAATTAAAAATAGAATTATTATAAATTATAATTTGTTATAAAATATTTTAAATATCTTTTTAGGTAATTCAATCTGAAGTTATGGGGTTTGTGTTATAATATCCCTTTTTACCGTAATTGAATATGATTAAGTTTTTGATGATAAAATGTGATGATTTTCCAATAAAATATTAAATCAAATATTATATAATATGGTAAATCATTGATATCATATGTTTTCCTTTAAATTTTCCCTCATTATGTAATATAGATAATGAATGATTGGTTTTGATTAATTGTAACATTATTTGTCTCTTCATACAATTTTTTTCTTCCCTGTCCATGTTTTGTAAAAATAATATCAATATTTTATATATTCAATAATGTTAGTTTAAATCCATTTACATCATTGAATAATTTAAACAAAAATACATTAAATTTAATCTTTTTAGTTTTTTTTCAAATTATGTTCTATTTTCATTTACAAAAAATATGAAAGGATTTATTATTTTTTCAAACACATCCTAGAAAAAATTTCCAAAAATAAATACTACTCAATGATTTTATAAATACTCTATATGTTCCCAAGGGTATTTTTTTTAAATATTCCATATTAATTTGGAAGATTTTACAATTTTAATAATTTATTTCAAAGTGAAATAGTTTTTTTCATGAGATTTTTTAGTTATGTTTTATTTGATATAATCTTCTATAACAACATCCTATAATATTACTTATATATTACCAGTGTTATTTATACTATTTTCATCTTCATTAATTCATTGTATGGATTATATTGTTTATTTTTTAATGATGAATCCAAGAAACCAGTTTCATTACAAGGGTTTAATTGTTATATAATGAAACATTTATAAAACTTAATTCATTTCTTGTGTTACTATTTTATGAAATGAATTCATTTTTATCAAAACCTTTTCCTTTCTATGGGTTATGATATTCTGAATGATTTAAGATCATAGTCCACACAAACGTATTGTATTCCTTGGGTGATAGGTTATCCTAAAATTATATAGTCCTCCAATACCTTAGGTAAAGATAGATATATCGGGGGATAGTAAGCACAAGTAATTTTTTTTAAAATTTTGGTGAATTTTTCTATTTTATTTTGATCTATATTACTAGTAATTGTGTTAAAATTTTCATATCATGGTAATCATAAAATAAGATATTTGGGGTTAAAACTATTGTGATGAAGCATAAAATTACATGAAATTTTTTAGAATATTTCATTTGATGATTTTATTCCAACCTTTATGATATAAATATCTAAATTATTAACTTTTTCTCTTTATAATATATTTTTAATTTTATAGTATTTATGTAAATAAATAATTAAAAAAAGTATCTTTTAAGATTTTAATAATTGTAATATGTTGTGATAAGGATAAATAAAAATCATATTTTTTATGAATTTTTATTTCACATATACATAAATATATTTTATGTCAATGTAATTAAAATTTAATTCATTAAATAATTACTTTAAATGCTTATGCAACACTACCACAGTGCTTGTGAAAATAGTTCAACATTGAGGTAAATTAATTTAAAAAAAAATTAATTAAAAATAAATGACTAAGACAATGTTTTATATGATTTTTTTTGATAAATATAACAAATTTAGATTCTATTAATTGTTCATATTACAATTCATTTCCTATAATGTAGTTTTTACTGTCAAATTTAGTTAACAGTATCAAAATGAGGTTAATTATTTTTTAGAAAATAATAATAATTTATTAAATCATTGTAAAAGAATATAAATTTTGAAATATGATTCATGAAATTATAAATGGTCTAAAATTTCAATACCTGTCCGTTTATGATCCAATTGATAACATATATGAAAAACTATGACCCATTTAATTCGAAAAAATCTTATATTAGTTAATTATGAATTCTATTAATGAAGGCGTTAAATAATTAGATAATTTTTACATTGAATCCCACGAATTATAAATTTAATTATGTGATGATATTTAAATCCCAAAAACCATTTATGAAAATTTATTGATATTTTGTTGAATTATACGTAAGAAATTCATTAATTATAACAAATTATTTTTGTCAATTCCAAGTATCTCATTTCCCTCCTTTATAAAAAAATGCCTCTAATATATTTTCATTACATCAATTTTAGGCATATATATTGAATAAACCCTAATAGATTATCTTTTAAGATTGTTCATACATTAATTAGAGGTTATATTCTTTTTAAAAACATTTTCAAGGGATGTTTAGAATGTATTTAAAGGTGGCCTACTGAAGAAGGTGTATTTATTCCACCAAACAACATTCAGTTTATTAATTATTCTACCCCACATATATATTTAGTATTATCATTAAATAACAACATAATTATCTTCATATAGTGAAATACTATTATTATTTCAGTTCTATATGTAGTCTCCATCTTTTACATCAAATAGAAACTGAAAGTATCACTTGTGTGTACATGTGGACCACTGCCACCACATATCAATACAACTCATTTAATAACCATAATTCATTTATTGATTTTAAGAAAGGTATAATTTTGAAATAGTATATTTTTAATATAATTAATATTCTTGTATTATAATAAAATATCTACCTACTTACCTTACCATCCATGTGAAAATGATAATGTCACTTATCTATACGTGTGTAATACATGCTCCATGAAGTGACTGATTCATTTTTTTATTTCTCAAATTCATATATATTAATAAATATAAATTTAATGATTAGATATTATATATAAATATATATTAGATATAATAGTAATTTGATAATTGTAAAATATTATATAATATCTTTTGTTCTATCATTCTAAGAGTGATAAAAGTGACCACAAGCATGTATAGCCTTCCGTCTCTAAGAACAATGTATTTAATTTTTCTATATCTAGAATTTATGTATAAAAGTAAATAATATATATATATATATATAATATCATATATCTATATATCATCATTAATATTATGGATATTATGGACCCATTATCTTATTATAAGGATCAGAAATACAAAACTGAAATTAACATGAAAAATTGAACTGTTAATACCCAAAAATGAATACTTTCATATGGACTTATTCATAATTGGGTGTTAAAATATTAAAAGTTTATATAACCTAGAATATAATACATATATATAAAATCATAACAGATTAATACTCATTACATTTCAATAATATATCCCCATGGACCTTAATGGTTTAGTGCCTTTGGAGACTAGGTACACAATCTAATTATTTAGTGAAATATCCTCAGTATCTGCCTTGATGATCATTCCCTTTTATACTCTTCAAAAATATAAACTACAGAAATCAATTCATCAGATATTGTGAATGTAAACAAGAGAAATGTAGTTCATATATTCTCAGTAATGGTAAACATTGAAAATATGTAAAAATAATGTTAGAATGAGGGTATGATAATATGATCATAACATATGAAAACCATACATTGAAATTCAATGATATAAATATAATGTCATGAAATAATTGTTGGTTGATAATAAGGAATAAATCACAATTTAATGAAATAATGTGATCCTTGAGAACATAACATTGGCATAATGAATATATTTGTGACATAAACATAATATTATGATAATGTGAACAAGTATGCATCGAAACAGGTTCACTAATAAAGTATAAAACATGCAATTAGGCCCACACATAAAATTATAGACATAAAACTTGTTCCACACATATCCGCAATTTTTTGAAATACAGTTCCTTATATAGCACTGTGAACATGTAATATTGTTCAAAAATAACATTTTGAACATGTCATCAAGTCCATTCATAACATTGTGAACATTTAACTAGGTTTACACATATCATATTTACTCATGAGTTCCCCATATTTACCCAATGAATTAGAAGTAGATATTGGTCTCACGCATAACATGATTCTAAAAACTATGCGGAACAATATAAAAAAATAGTCATCATGTCAGAACCAATTAAAATGTTTCGCATTCCATTAACATTTAATATTAGTTTAAACTGTGGGAAAAATGGGTTTCATAAACATCATTTCAAAATAATAATATACCAAGAAAATAATTCATAAATATAGAATCATTGGATCATATACATAGTAATTGTTATTCAATTTCAAAGGATGAAATATTAGATGGAAAATAATATTGAAAAATCACATTGAAAAACACTTGAGGAAAATAGTCTTTCTTAGTTCAAAATATAACATTTTTAAAAGTTAAAAAAATAAAATCATTTTCATTTAATATAACATTTTTAAATTATAAATAATTCTTTAAAACATTTACTTTTCATGAGGAAATGAGATTCAAAGAAAATTAAAACAAATATTCCTTAATTTGTTTTAGTAAAATCAAAATTCTCATTTTTTGGAAAATGACATAACGATTCATTTTAACCTTTTTTTTGAAAAACCAATCATGTGTAAAAATTCATCAATAATTATTTTTTTGTAATATAAATAGTTTTTTGAAAACTTTTTTTGACAAAATTAACATGGAAGTAAAATGGTTTTCGATCAATGAAAGAAATAATGTTGGTGTTTATTAAAAAAATAATAAAATGAAAGAAAAATATTTATTATTGTTTAATAACCAAATGAGAAAAAATATCATGAGTTTATTTGAAGAAATATACTAATATTTCATCATCAAAATAATAATCATAATCAATCCTTATAGATGATGAGATTTAATCCTGAAACTCTTACCATTATGGTATCATTGAACCATAAGTCCCATGAAAGATAGAGCCTAAAATTGATATTTAAATCCTCATTATTTTCATTCAAATATTAATAAAATAAATTCCTAGGAATTATATAGATATAATAAAATGAATAGTTTATGAATATAGAATGTGTGTCCTAGAAGTAAAAACTAAGACCAAAATAAATTACCATAAGTCAAATATTCATTCATACATGTTCAAAACACCTATAAAAGAAATATATGTTCATTATAAATAAAATAAAGTAAAATTTTTATATATATTGTACCATAAATTATTTAATTATAACTTTTTTTTACATCATTATTAACAATTCCTTATCAAATAATGTTACAGGTTATATCTTCTTTATTTCTCACGTAACATTTGATTTGTTATTTTTGGTCCTCTTACATAGGTCATGAATCTATAATATTGATAATTTTAACGATGATAATATATATATATTCAAAGTCATCCCTAAATGTTATGAATATAAAATTAGATATGTCATTCATGGAGACGATAGGTCATATGTACACATGAAAGTTGTATCCATTTTATCGTGGGATTGATAGACAGAACAGAAAAATAATATATTACAATAATTAATAAACTTTATTTCATATATATATATATATCATATTTTATGTAAATAATTTCCTTATTCCCTACCACGTTAATTTTATGTGTTGAACAAATCACATCACTTCGTTAGCCGGCACTCTTCTACACACACGAATGATGTCATCATTTCCCATTTGAGTGGGAAGTACATTGTAGTAGGACATGTATATGAATTAATAATATATTAGTATATTTAAAATAATATGTTAATAATATTATAATGTTTTAATAATATTTTTAGGATTTTGAAAAAAACAGGAACAACTTGTTGAAGAATAGAAGTTGTTGTTCAACCCAACTCTATGAGTTTCCACCAAAAGCCATCCTAGATGTAATTTTGATTATAATAAGACTTCTAGAATTATAAGAAGGAATTAATTATGATATTTTTTTGGAATGGAAGAACCAAATGGGTTTTTTGTGTGAACAGGAGAGGATAGAGGTGGTCTTTTATAATTGAGGTGAGTGGCACACTTTATATTTTTCTATAGTAAAAAATGTATAACCATGTTTTTCTCTATCCAAAATGATCCAAATGTAATATTATCTAAGTAATGATAGATAAGCTCAAAATATATCCATCCAATGGGTTACAAAAATGTTTCTAGGACATTTTATCCCTATATATTTTATTTTATCCCCTAGTAAACCCATTTTCAACTTCACCATGATAATTACTTTTTATGGAGTTTTTATTTTCATAGTGGTAAAAATATAAGTTAAAAATATTAGAAATATCTATAATTAAAATTAAAAATATGTGATACATTTTTTAAAACGAAATTTAAAAAATTGGTTGAATTTAATTTAAAATTAAACATGTAGACATGACAAGAAAGTGATTTTCCAATGATAAAATTATCGTAAGTATAAAATGTTATTATATCCCAATTCAATAAAAACATTATTATACATAAATAAATTAAATTAATAAGTATATAATTGAATTAATTTTAAACATTAAAATAATAATAAAATAATTTATATTTTTTAAAAATAGGAATATGAAAAGATAATTCCTCATAAAAACTTGTATTTTTCAATACTCACTCAAAAATTTACCTTTTGAAACAATTATATAAAATTTACTTCAAGATAATTTTAAAAAGAAGATTTTAAAATTGAAGTTTATTTTTTAAAATAAATTTCATTGTATAGGTAAAATTATTTTTTTATTAATTTTTTATAAATTTAAATTTAAATTTTTATTAGAAAATATTTTGTTCATACAATTAAATATATTTAAAAATATTCCCTAAATTTTATGAAATTTATTTATGAAAAAATAATTATACATAATATTTAAAAATTATTTATTACTATTCATACCATTATGTTTTACATCTGGGTTAAATTTTTAATGTTTAAATAAGAATATTAATAATAATTCTATGTTTTTTATCTAGATGCCATGTGTAATATAGCCTCACCTTAGGGTTTCATGTAATTAAAGATATTGTAAAATTTTATTTTATTAATAAAACGTAAATAATAAAAATAATTTTGTAACTTTTTAACCCCATTAAAATTAATTTCTCCTTTTAAATTATTTGATTTGATATAAGAAAATGATGATTCTTATGCCTCACAATTTCGAGATGTTACCACATAGCCTCTTAAAACATTTTTCTTCACCAAAAAAAATTGACCATGTGAGTGGTATTTTTTGTACAACATTATATATAAGATAAAAAATATTCACTACTTTCATATGTAGAATATATAATTCTCTAGTTATATTACATCTAAATATAGTACAATTTATAGAGTAGATATATACTTCCAAAAGATAGATACATGGAACAAAAAGTTAAATTGAGAGATGTTTGTTGAAATTGCCAATGGATAGGCTACCATCCTGATATGATCAATAATTTATAAGAACCAATATACCAATGTATTTGTTTTCTTTTCATACTGAATCTCATTACCATATTAAGTGGATGAATTCATGGAAACACCTTATGATGATAATTGAATTCTGGATCACATCGATGGTTATCGGTGTAAATTTTTAGTTGATATTAGGTCTCCCTTATGTGCAGTTGAATGGATCTGACATACTCTTCCATTTCATAAGATATCTCAGTTCCCTATATATATATTTCTTTAACATAATCATTAAAACTAGAGTTCTACAATTCATTTTATAGAGGGCTTCATAAGGTTTCATATGAATGCTCAAGTGAATGATGTTATTGTATAAAAACTCAAATAGTTTATGTTATTGATCCCAACCACATTTGATGACAATATAATAAGATCTAAATTTATCCTATAGGGTTGTAATTATTCTCTTAAAGTTACATGATTCAATGTTTGACCCTATGTGCTAAAAAATAACAATCTATCAAGATCTTGTGGGATAATTCTCTCAAATTTTGGGGTCTACCTCAGATCCCAATCAATGATAACTGAATGTTTTACTCCATTAAAAACCACAAGTAGATTAATTTAGTTCAAGGAAATATGTTCCAAATAGAAATAATATCTAATTTATATGATTTGTGTGGAATTTTTAATGTGATTGACTACAAACCATAGATCATTATCTATGTAGATTCTTTGGGGAGATCAATGACAAAAATCCAGGATGATGTTTTTTAATTTCCTTCCATTATGAAGAAATTAATGTAATATCACTTTGGGAAATTTTCATTAAAAATATCCTTGATTAAATACCAAGAATTTAGATACAAACCCTACTATATCTTTATATATTTCATCCCATCAAAGATTCACTTTAAATTATAAATTCATTTAGATATATCCATGTTTAATAGATAATAATTAATTATGAGAATCCTAATAATAAATTCATTAAATAATTTATAGAAAGAAAAATATCGGATTAATATACCTTGTTATTCAATCGTAGTAATGTTTGAATACATGGACAAAATTTAACACTCTTTTTATCTCCATATATTTCTTCTTCTACTCTCTAATCATAAATTATAAAATGGTTAAACATTCAATTGATAATGATAAAATTTAATGCCATCCTTTTGGATTTCACAACCCATCATTGTCCAATCTAGAAATCATTGATCTCTTATTAGCCCCATCCAAGATAATATAGCATGATCCTTTCGACTCAACACATCATCCACCATGATCCCTTTCCTAGTGAAGTAATATGATGAGTAAGAATACTTATTATTCAGATATTAGAAGCTTCTCTGGAATATATTAAACTCATTTTGAGTTTATATATTCTCTAATATTTTTTGATTGATATATATATATATCACGATTTTATCTATATAGATAATTTATCTGTATATTTAATTAAAATATAATTGTAGCTAACTCTAAATCATGAGTTGGGTAATTTTTTTCATTAACCTTAGATTTTGATGAGGCAGAACATATAACCACGTTATTATACAAAATAATTCATCCCAATACCTTATGTCATGAATCATAGTACATTAAAAAATTATATACTATTGGGTAATGTAAGCATATCTAATCCGATTAATCTTCTCTTTAGTTCCATGAAATTTTCCCCACATTCATATGTCTAGAAGATCTTGTCTCCCTTATGAGTTAACAATGTGAGTGGATTATTTTTTCATTATATATATTCTAGATAAAATAAATAATAGTTTTCTTGAAAGAGAAAACTATAGATGGAAATCACTATTCTTGGTCTAGTCCAACTTTCTATAACTTCTGTATTAGATTGATGCACTGATATTTCGTTACTTAAGATTATATAACCCAATAATTAATATTTTTATAGAAAAATTTCACATGTTTTAAATTTTATTTATAGTTTTTCCTATTTTTGGTCAATAGTAAAATTCACTGGTAAACATCACGATGTTCCTTACTAATTGAGTAAATTCCAATATCATTTATTATGAATACCACAAACCGATCAACATACATGTTAAAGACTAAATTCATTAAATCCATGATGGTGGTGGGTTAAATTATAAGAAAAAATGTCATTAGTATTTTATAATAGTGTTAATACATAATATAATACATTGTCTTATGCATATCCCAATTCTTGAACCTCAATTGATGATATCCATAATAATGATAAATATTCTAAATGTATTAGGATCTTCATATTTCATAAAAAAGGTCACTATTATGGGGTAGATGATAATTTTTCTTAATAATGATATTATTAAACATTAAATAATAAGTTCCATTTTTCATAAACCTTAATTTATTTTTATCCAGTAGAACAGGTGCACCCCAAGGTGAGATAGATGGAAAATTTAATCCATTTTCATGGTCATTGTCAAGTTTATTCATGAACTCTTTAAACTCAATCATTGCCATTCTATATGGAGTAATTATAATAAGAGTTGAACCATACATGATTTCTTTTGGGAACTCAAAATCACATATCAATTGAAGACTCATGAAATGTTTTGGAAAAACATCAACAAAATCCCATGCAATGGGCATACCAATGAAGATAATTCCACCCCATCCATTTAATATAAATACCCCTTTTGAATAAGTATAAAAACCCATACATTGGATGTGAATTTCATCAGATGTTACAATTTATCATAGCACGAATAGATGATCCTAGGATCATTTGGAATATAAAATGTGACTAAAATTCCTTTTAAAATAATGTTTTATTTTTATAGAGTAATTGAATCCATTCATATGATAACATTAAATTCAACCAGAGGAAGAATGAAAAAATTTCCAAGATTTACGTTATCACAATCAACAATTGGAAAGGAATCATATCATTTAGATGCAATAATCATACCATTATGGAATTTCAATGCTTATTCTACACCTAATCATTTGGTTTTCAACATGATACTATTATATAAATCATTAAGGTAGAAAATAATTGGTAGATCTAAAGTCAAGTAATCCATTAGGTATTCTAGAGTAGAAGGTAATTGTACCATTCTCCATGTTGTTATCAAACACCTCATTATAAATAGTGACCACATGATATTTCACTTTTTCTCTATGATTAAGAGGTTGTGTGATTGATCACTATAACTAACCAACATTTTAAGCACTATCTCACATTATTCGAACTCCACATTTATTTAAAACACTAGATTTTGGGAGGTTTATTTTGTTGAGTTCTATATCCATTCTCTTGACTAATTATATTATTCACACCACTTATACATTATTTTTGTTGATGGCCATGATTCCTCATCTTGACAAAAACATCCTTTTCCTTTCAGAAACTCACATATTTTCACCTTACCAATGATTGGAAAGATACTTTTTTGAAACATTTTATCCCATCCATATGACATATCATTGGAAATTTCATAGCACTCGATCTTTCTTTATTTTTTACCAAAACCAAGTGGGATTCCAATTTACATTTCCATATTTACTGCACATAAAATTATATCTTCATTACTTCCAGCGTGAATTAGGTATAAACCCATTAATAATTTTTTATAGAACCACTACATAATCAGACAACCATACATTCAGGATGGATTATAATACCAAAAGAGTACCATGGAAGTCTTTAAAAATTTCTATCATAGTTACAGACATGTTCATCATTGTTAAATGAGTGATTGAGGAATTATTTCTATGTTTTTGTGAAGAATTCATGGAAATAAAATATTTAACAATAACCCCTTAAACTCCCCCACTTCCTTGAAAAAAGTATTTATGAGGGTCTCGTATTCTTAATAGGATTACACAATTAATCCATATCACCTTCAAAATTGGAGATATCCAAAAAAAATTCATTCTCTAAACTCTATAATATATAAAATATCTCTTTAGTGGTACATATCCATTTTTTAAAACCTTGTGGATTAGAAAAACCACTAAAAAATGGAAATTTAACCATAAATAATCAATTTAAATTTGTTCTCTCTCTACATCATTAATAATTTCATCATGATTCATAGCTTGAGAAAGTTGTGTGATTATGGAAATGATATATTTAATTTCAGATCCCATAATAATTTATAGCACTAGATTAAATCATTTCATTTTATTTTTCACTCAGTATTATCATGGTTCAATAGGATTCCATCTATTTAATAAAACCAAAAATCATAGTGTATAAATAATTTATCATAGTGAGGAATCAAATAATCATAAAGAAAATATCTTTTTAGATTTATAAATAATCACACCTTCATTTTTTTCTATGAAACCTCGGTTTCTTTGACTCATTCACAATCACCATCTATTTAAAACATTCATGATGGTTAATAATAAGTCTGTGATTAATCTAGGAATATCCCATAGGAGTGAAAAAGCTGGTGTGGAGAAAGGACAATTTTCATGAAATAAGTGATTATCATTTCCAACTCAATGTACCCTTTTTGTATTTTTTTACTCATCGAAACCAATGTACCAGAGCTACGTCAAATTGGAGTATCTAAACTGGGATGTAATTTTATATGAAACCACTATCTCTATCCATCTCAAAACTAAATAATATTTTCCTGTACATTTCATAACATATAGACATATAATTTGTGATCTTTATAATGTTTTTCATTCTATTTTACAAATAGTAAATAAATAATTCCAATGATAACATTTGTATAAACCCAAAATTATATTACAATGTAATCAAATAATAGTTGATGAATATTCATTACACTTCAGAAATAAATACCCCAGGATCATAATTGTTAATTACATTTGATGACTAAGTCCATAATATTCATATTTTGTGAAATACCTCCACCACATCCAATAAATATCTTCCCCATTGTTGAACATAAAAATCATATGCTAGTACCTCCCTTTCCTTATAACCTGAGAAAGAAAAAATAATAAATTGGGATCTAAGATGCTCACTATATATAAACATTGGAAACAAGTGAAAATAACGAAATTATAACTGTATTAGACCTTGATATTGATATATAAAAAACATAACCTCCATATAGATGACCAATATCTTATATCATGGAATACATTTTGGTAGTTAATAATAAATTAATCATAATGGAATCATGTAATCAAAAAACCTGATCCCTGAGAACATAACAGTGTAATATGAACTAGATTTATGTCATACACATAACCTTATAACATAGTGAACTTGTATAAATAGAATTATGTCCATTATTATGTTATTGTCATGAAATCATCCATATTATAATTTATGGATAGGAATCTAGGTCTATGAATAAACTTACTAAGATGAAATCCATGTCAATGCTTAACACTGGGAACATGTAATTATTTTCATCTATAACACTATGGACATGCCATCAGGATTCTGATTAATATTGTGAAAATGTAACTATGTTAACACATATAATATTTTATTATTAGTTATTTATATTTATCAAATTAATTATTTTATGATATAGGTCCTACACATCACATAATTCATACATATATGTGCTAAATGATCCAAACATTCTCATCGTATCATAACTAATGAAAATGTGTTTCGTTTATTTAATATTTCATTATAGGGTATACCCTGGAATGTAATAGGATTCATAAAAATGTTTTCATAATAATAATAATCCATATAAAGTTAAAATAAATTTTTTATTATTGTATTGTATCTTTACTACATCTTATGTAACATAGAAGTATATCATATAATATGGAAAATGATTCTGAAATTAATTTTGAACAACTCATGAGGATATTAATCATTTCAAATTATAAAAAAAATTTACAAATACATTTGGAAAAAATAGTCTTTAAATATTTACTTTTATTATTATAAAATAATCATTAAAACATTTATTCCTCATAATGGTAGAAAATGGTTTACACTGTTTAATGAAAGATTTAAACACATTTTTTATAAAAGACAACTGGGACATGTTTTCAAAATTACCTAAATTTTCATTTTAATTTTTTTTTTGTAGAGAAGTCAAAAAATGAAAAAAACATTATTAAAACATTTCATTATAGTTAAACCATTATCGAATTTTTTTATAATTTATGGAGATGGAATATAAAGAGTTTTCGATAGAAGAGAGAAATAAAATTGGTTTTCCATAATTTTTTTTGAGCTATTGAATACATAAACAGAATAAAATGATATAAAAACATATATTCACATGAAATAATATAATAAGATTACAATTAATTAGTTTCCTGAGATACATATCATAAGATTCTTTCATAAGATATATAATCATAAACAGTCTTGATAAATGATGAGATTATACCATAAGACACTTACAACATTGGTAACATTGAATCATAAGCCCCATGAAATTGAAATCCTCAATTGGGTATGTAAATCAAAATAATTTTCATGAAAATCATAATAATAGACATCCATGGGAATTATATACCCACTTAAATGAAATAGGTGTTAAATCATGAATGTGTATCATCAAAGTAAAAATTAAGAAAAAATTCCTTATATTAAATATCATATTCTGTCATACAAATAAAAAAATAATTGATATTAATTATATATTTATTCATAAGTCTATTAAATAATCATAATTTTATATATCAATAAATTTTTTATTTAATTCTGAATATCTATTACCCACTCATTAAGAATTACATGTTAAAATCCAATTATGGGTAATAAATATATTATTTATCATGTAAGTTTTGCTTTCTTACATTCATTACTATTATATTTCGTATGGGTAAATCAACTAAAAAATGTATAAAATGATATAAATATCAGGTATATTCATTATATATATATAGAGTAATCCATAAAAAGTTCAAATTGAAAATGAGATACACCATTCAATGAGACAATAGGTTTTATATACACATGAATGTTGTTTCCGTTTTCTCGGTGGATTGAAAGAAATAATGGTTAGTAATATATTAACATTTGTTACATATTTTTCTTCATATATAACAAATGTTATATTTAAAATTTTCTATATTACATTCTACATAAAGCATATTTTGAAGAACGAATCACATCACTTCATGAGGCAGTAGTCCTCTATACACACGGATGACATTGCCATTTCCAATTTTAGGGAAGAGGGGATATGTACAAGAAATTATAAAAAATATAATAATATATAATATATAAATTTTTATTATATTAACATAGTTTAATATTATTTTAATGCATTTGAAGCAGAAATAAAAAAACATGCTTTGAATAATGTTTCATTTTATTTTGCTAACCACCATTGTTTTTTAGAAAAATCCTTCATTGATATATTTTTTTGTCACACTAAGTATTATATAATGACATGATATAATTATGTACTATATTTGGGTAGTAAATGGCTGAACAAACTATGATTCCACGTGTTGAGAGGAATCTATTGGGGATGTCTTTTGATAACTTAGGTGAGTGGAAAAAATGTTTTTTAAAAAAATATAGTTGTGAACATGTTTTTTTTATGAAAAAGGATTAAAATAGGCCATTATAGATAAAATAAGATATATGGTCAAAATATTTCTATAAAATGTATGTTGTTCAAGTTTTGAGGTTGTTTTTACACATTATTTGTTTAGTTTGACCCCCTGGTAAACAAATTTTCACCTTAACCGTAGTAAATAATTTTTATAGATTTATAATTTATAATTATATAAAACTAATCAGACTATATTATAGAATATAAACTATTATAAATAAAAATATGGGATCCATTTTCTCAGATTAATTTCACAGAGTTTGTAGTATATTATTTAAAATTAAACACACAAACTCGAAGAAGAAACAATTTAAAAAAGAGAAAATTTTCAATATTATAGAATGTTTTATTATCTATTATAAAAATATAAATGATTTAAAAAAATTGAATTAATAAATATATAATTGAAATAATTTTAATTTTAAAAAAATATTAAAATATTATTCTTGTTTTTAAGAGATTTAAATTAATTATAAATTCTTAATAAAAACAAGTATTTTTAACTATTCACATAAAATTTATCAATTACTAAAAATATCTAAAATTAAATCCAATATAATTTTTACATGTTCATTCAAAATATGATTTTTTTTGATCTTTTTTTCTAAACATTAAAAATTACTTTTTTAATTTGATCACAAAATGTAGTATAAAATTTTCAGAGAAAAAGGTATTTCCAAAACATATATATAATTTTCTAAAAAGTACATAATAATTTTCAAATTGCATTCATTATATAATACCATTTTACTTAATATTTTAAAATTTATTATTTATATTCGTCAAATTGAGTTTAATGTCTTGGTTAATGTTGTTATTTTTAAATAATAATATTAATAATATTCCATTTTTTTAATTCTCGATGTTACATTTAATACAAGATAAACTCTATGTTGTGAGTAGCAAAGGCCATCAAATATGTTTATTTAATTAGAAAAAACATAGTAAAAACTCTGGGTGTTACAATAATTATATCATATATTATATTATATGTTTTTAAAGGACTATTTTATAAAATTATAATACATTACCTTTTTTATAAAAGATGTTACAGTTATTTCGAAGCATGTCGAACATGTGTTAAGGGATGTCTGTTACAGTCTCTTTATTTTAATGGATTGAATGTGATGAAGATTAAGATGATGAAATTTTATAATATACCTATAAATAATATAATTATTTTCATTAAACTATTTCTAATTTCTAGATATTAAATGTTTTCCATTCATTTTGTTCTTATTGAGTACTCAATATTCTGAAAGGATATTTTTTAAGAAAATATGATTTTATTTGTCACTTAAGTTAAATATAATTTTTATTTCCTATCCATATTTTCATTAAAAAATCAAGAGTGTTTTTAATATTATACAATGATTTAATAATTTCCTTTACACTTTCATTTTAATTTTTATTAAATGATTTTAAAATAATCTTCTTGTTTTCCAAATGAGGTACATTATACTTTTACAAAATGTATGAAAAAATATTTTTTAACATTCACAACATGAAACAAATTTCTCTATGTCTTGACAACTAAATATTTTTATTATTACATTACATGTATCCAAAGATATTTTCAAATAATGTTTTTTATATAATATTTTGTAAATTTTATGATTCTGAATAAGTTATTAAAAAATTAATAGGGGTTTTTACTCATTAAATTTTAAACGGACCTTTTAATAAAAACATTTATATATTATAACATCATTGATTATAATCATTCTTTATGTGTTTATGATCCAATAATATCACCCAATTCCTTTATTTATATGTCTTATTGCTATTTTTTATGGATAATTACATGAAATTAGCTTATTTCTAATAGGAAAATTATGATATGATATATATATTTTAAACCTATTTATTTTCCATAGGTTATGTAAATGTGAAATGAATTTTTTTATGAATTTTTTTCATTTAAATGGGTTATCATTTTATTATTATTTTTATCATGTGGATTAACATTTTTTTAATTTTGATTATGTGATTGGTGGGCTCAATACTATCTCCAATGTATTGGGTGGTGATGAATATGTCGTAAGATAATAAATACTGGATTGGGAAGTGAATACAGTTCAACATGGAACATTGTTCACTATGATAGTATTGGTATAAAACAATGACTAATGATATAATGGATTGTGGAGTGAACCCAATACACTACAATATTCATGGTAGTGATCCTTGATTAAAATAGAAGCGTGTATAAAGAAAAATTATGTCATATACAATTGATAATCTCCCATGGATCAAATGATTAGATTATATTATGATTAATATAAGATTAACTATCATGATTTATTCAATGAATCAAGATTTTGATATATGATACAAATGTTATAATTTTAAATTTTTTAAAACATATCATTATACCCCTTTTCTCAGGTTTTTTATTTTACTATTGATATCTCCCTTATTTAACCAAACATAGAGTTAAAAATGACCCACTCAAATGTTTACTTTCCCTAGTTATAAAGAATATTCTTAATTAGGGTATGACCATGAAAAATACAAAATGGGAATATCTATTTGGTATATATTGAGGATTATTATTGAAATATTATTAATGTTTATTTATAATATAACGAGAGTAAAACATGATGGTTCCTCCGTAAATAAAAATATTATCTAATGTTTATTCATATAATTAGATTTAATATATAGGTAATAAAAATATGGGTCACTATATGTGGAAGGAGAGAGAAAAACTCAAATACTCTATTAGGTGGATGATAACTCAAAACCATTGAAAATGGCCTAAAAAGATTCCAAAATTGATGTTTAAATTGTAAGTGGTCATAAGGATGGTTTTTGAAATTTATAAATTTGACTTGGTCATTTGGTTTGGTTGTATTATTGACCAAACTGTTTTCTAATTATAAAAACCACACTATATAGAAACAACACCCCTTCATGGTGAGTCACATGGTAATACCAAATCATTGGAATGTATCTATAAATAAATTTAGGTTTTCTATGATTTCTAGGACCCTATATCATTGTTTAACAAATCACTATCACCATCATTCTAAACTACATTGTTTGAGTTCATAGTTAGTGAAAATTATGAAAAGAACATGTGTCATATTATTTTTTCAAAAATATGAAATTCCATTCCCTTAACCCCCAAGGAAATATCAATGCATCACTACCCATACGGAGACACATGTAAGGTAACAATAAGGATGTTTTACCAAACATGAAATGGGTTAATACCTCAATAGAATATTGGGATATTATATTATCAATGGAATTTGAAAAATTAAATGCTCTCAATACATATTAGAGATTTAATGGACCAAATCTATCTCATATTGAGAAAATATAAAAATGTGTTCTATAATATGTCAACTATTCATAATATCATAAAACCCCTTCGGATGAAAATCAGTTTCATATCCTCTCGAAATAGTATCACATAACATGATTTCTGAATCTGATTCAGTGATTCTAATAGATTGGTTACACAATAGAAGTATTTTATATTAGAATTTTGATTACAATTCTTGTATAATTAATTTAAATGGTTTTATATTTAAGCGATGATATGTAAAATGGAATAAAACCCATGAAAGAGATTTCATAATAAATTATAAAACTCTAAAATAAAAAGAAAAATTACAAAGTACATTCATAAATAATTTTCAAGAATTAAAATAATTTTTTTAATATAAATCATAATATGAATTAAAAACAATAAATCCTTTAAAAATAATTAATGTTTATGTAAACAATTTTTTAGTGGAAAAATAAATATCTCGATTGTGGAAATAAGGAAAAATCCTTAATATTTTTCCTTTAAAATGAATCACATTGACCAAATCCATATATTTTAAATATTATCATTAAAAAATTATTTTGAAAACCAATTTTATAAAAATAAATACTCTTTCAAAACATTCTTTGTTAATGAAGAGACACCATAAAGACATACTCATTAAAAACACAGGCCATTAGTGCTATATTAAAACAATTAAATCTTATTAATATCAATATTTTACGTTATAAATGTTTTTGTATATATTATTTTGCTTTCAAAATAATTAAAAATTAAATATTTTTTAATATAATTTAAAATAATCGAATTTAAGATTCATAATAGATAATTCTTTAATGGTGAAAGAAACTCTTACATATTTGGTAACATTTAGATTTTTTTTTGAAATAGATCAAAAGAATGGAACATTAAATAATATGAATATAAATTTGATAGTGATATAATATATCAATTAAGTAATATAGTCACCACATAAAATAAAATAAGTGGCAAATTTGGTATATGCCTCGGAGAAATAATATTGAGACCATAACACTTATGATATTGTAAACAATTAAATCTTAACCCATTTTGAGAGGAAACATAAAGTAAAACATTAATTATCATTAATTAAATAGAATCACAATGTAATATTTCCAATAGGAGGGATGAAAAACATTTAAATAAACATATATGTATGATACGAAACATGTATTAAGTAAGAAAAAATTACAATACCCCCCATTTTTCATAATGATTAGCATCCATGAAAGTGAATTGATCTCATATTTCATAAAATATAAAAATAATTTAATTTTAATTTTTCAACCATACTCATATCTATAACCTGTTTAATATTTTATTCAATCATTAATTATACATTTATTAGTGATTTATTATTCATTTTCAATTTTATATGTAGTAATTATTATTTTTTGGAACATTTTTTGAAACAAATATGTTGAATCCCATTATTTTATTCTAATTTAATCATTGAAATATTATATAATGTATTTAAATAAATATGTTTCCATGATTTATACATCATGATGTTCAATTAATTGGTACTACATCATGGGTTGTGAAAATGATACCTATGTAGAGATCGTAACAAGTAATCTACAAACAAAAATGACCCATACCTTCAAAAAATTATTTATGGTATATATTAATCCATTATATAATATATATTCGTCAAATATATTGACTAATATGCTATTTATTATGGTGGGAAAAAAGAAAACATGTATCTCATATAGATGGTAGTCTGCATGTACACATGGATGGAATTTTCATTTATCATAGAACAAAATAAAATAATAAATTGAATAATAATTTAATAATATTGAAAATTATATATATATATATATATATAATATTTTCATTAAATCCCTCTTTTGAACCTTCCATGCAAGGTTTTTATGAAAAATAGAATATGTATATCATGAAGGTAGTAGTTTGGATGTACACATCATTGAAATTTTCATTATTCTAAAAAGAATGGAGGAACGATTAAAATTATTATAATAACAATATAATAACATTAGAATATATTATTGATACTTATTTAAATTTTATATTTTTTATTCATTTTTTAGAGGATGGTGGTTGAGAAATATAGAGATTCTTATGTTTGAAAACGGAGAATATTTACATTGAATGATTGATTTTTAACTTGAAAGATCCTCCAGAAATGGTGGAAATAGTTGAAATTTATATTTTACATAACTAATCAGACATAGATATTAAATAACTTTTTTTATGAAAATATATCTCATTACACAAACACTTTTCAGAGGAAGAAAAAGGCATATTTCCTTTGGATATATGTAATGACAAATAACTATTAAATAAGTGTTTCTGAGGATTTTTTTGGTCATAATTCCATCCATCTACCATGAGCTGACGTGATGACTCACTATTTCCACATGGTTCCTTTTTTAAAGGAAGTGTGGAATCTATCACATTAATTTCCAATGTTGGACCCTTAATCGAAATGGAATGATGGAATTTCTATTTCTCCTTCCATAGATTTCAATGTTAGAGACCATCTACTAGTCGTGGCTTCCATCATAGATTAGATTCATGATCCTGAAAATCATTCCTAATTCCATCTTAAGGTTGATGGTGGTTAATTATGATACTCTTATCCCCATTTTGAAACAACTGTTGATTAGAGGAGGTAGTAACATTTGAAATTACTAGGTATGTCTTGTGGTTGGGTTGGTTAGGAACCTATAAAATCTTCCAATTTTTTAGGGTATCTCATGTGTGAGGAATCATAGGCATGGATCCTAATTCATATAGTGGCATCCAAATGGTATTTAAATCTATGGGAATTAGACTTCCATGGATATTTACCTTATGTATCCAATGTTTATATTATGGGGAGAATGGTTTATGACCATGGAACATGTTTAACATCTTGTGGATATTGTCACGACCCGCATTCACCAAAAGAAGGGAAGGGTCAGCAGATTTCTAGGCCCTTCATTAAGTTAAACGACAGATAATGACACCCGAGACCCGCCTTAAATAGGTCTCGGAGTGGCAAATAACACCAAGGGTATAGAAATCACACAAAAATGGAAGGCATTACATTTTTTTGTTTTATAGGATCGGGAGATAAGAAGATGAAACCCAACAATACCAAGGTAAAAGAAAAGTAAAGAAAAAAGTTAACCATTCCCACATGCATGTTTCCAAAGTAAAATCCATGAAGTACAGAAGGTGACTACAAAGGTAAGTACCAAAGAAAGGAAACACCAACTGCGACTGCCCCAATGGTTTGAGCTAGTATGGTCCTGTGCGATCCCCAAAGTCCTCCAGGAAACCTGAAAGCAGTTTTATATACGTAGGGTGAGCATACAAGTACACTGAGTAGGGAAAACCAAAGACTCTCGTGCACAAGTGGGGGAACGTACTAAAGTCCTGTGAGAAAAAGATTAAACCAAACACCTATCAAGGTAAACTGTCCACCCAAGACCCACCAAGGCACACTCCCCAAATAATGAAAGTCAAGTAATATA
The DNA here is from genome assembly GCA_963277665.1 of Viscum album. Lineage (NCBI taxonomy): Eukaryota > Viridiplantae > Streptophyta > Magnoliopsida > Santalales > Viscaceae > Viscum > Viscum album. The sequence continues at coordinate 1,492,648,922 of OY728152.1, forward strand.
TATAATAAGAGCACATCGATGTTTGGGTACCCCTTGCCACTTCCCCACTGGTTATTGTGACATCATACGCATCGAACAAATCACGCCATTCTCACCGCAGTCCCACTGCTACACCAGCCCTCACACACCTGGGCCACATCCACATGCAGTCCCACTACCGAATCCCACCGGTAAACACCTGGGCCACCACTGTCACACGTAACCGTTCCTGCAAACGCCTAGGTCAGAACAACCACCACCACGCCCGAAGACACCTGGGCTAGAAGATCCACTGCCACGCTTGAAGACACCTGGGCCTCATTCCGAAGACAATGGGGAAAACATCTACTTCACACACCTGGCCAACCACCACACTACCCTCCCCGGAGGTTATTGGGCTAATAATGGACCTCAGCCTATCACAGCCTGCCCGAAGATACTTGGGCTATCCGGGAAAGGGAGCAGAAAAGGAGATAATATCCAGCCACTAATAATAGTGTTGGGAAAACACCCTCCCCCATGGAATGGGGGTGTTCAGCACTAAGTGCTCAAATTGGGTAGGGAGAGAATAATAAACACAAAACTACAAGTATATAAGTATAGGTAACAAGCACTCACCCAAAGATTAGGTTTTTTCTTCAGTCAACCTAAAGGACACAACCAACATCGAAGTCCGAGTCACGACTCTCGCCAACAAAACCCATTTGTACCATTCTTGTATCATGTTCAGTACAAATGTTCAAATAATTTTAAGCACTATTGGGAAACTAAACCATAGAAAGAACCAAGGAAATGAATCCAGCCAAATTTCAACTAAGCATCCACACCTGGTTCTCTTGTAAAGTCACAACAACAAAGGAAAAGTGAGAACCCTCGAAGTACTGGAACCAGAAAACCCCAAGACACTGCCCCGTGTCCCCTCCCCCAAAAAGGGTTTTCATCAACAAGGGATCCCACCCCAACTCGTGATATAACAAGGTGACCACCCGATCTTAAGACTCGCAACCACTGAATCCATAACAACAGGGGATCCCATCCCCAATTCCACAACCACCGAGAGTATAAAAAAACCAGGAATCCTATCCCCTCCCACATCTCCACCAATCAGCCTGTAAAAGGAAACAACCAACCCACTACCACCGACACAAATCATGGCCATGCCTGTATTTTCAGATTTATAAGATTTAAGACACTCCATGATTTCAATTCCGTGTGTTTAACCGGGAGTTATCACAGATGGGTTTATCCCGGTGCTTTCAATTTATTTAGCCGGGTACACGTGATTAACCAATTTAATTTTTATGGAAGGAGTTCAAAACCACTAGGAATCCACTTAAAACATCGCCAGTGGTTCATTAATGCATAGAGAAATACCACCAACAGCCATGATTTTCAGTAGTTTTAAGCCCGTACAATTCAGAAAGAAGATCATAAAATAAGACAGCATCAATAATCACAACCCCCCTTCTATCTTTATAGAATCCAATCATTATCTTTATTAGGTCTGGTTTATCCAATTCTACAGAATCAAAAGCACACCCACCCCACATGATACACAATGGAGAGAGACAAAGGGGAAATTCCCTACTTGTTGATTGATGATCGATTCTTAGGCTGGGGGACGAACTTCACGGATAGCGATGCAGTTTGCCTGAACGAAAAATCGCCTCATCTACCAGCACTCAGGCCGGGCGCGGATCATTACACATAATGATGCGGCTTGCCCGATGCACAAAAACAGGATCGTATGGATGAGGGTACTCGCCAAGGGTGATCAAGAAAAGAAGAAACCCACCGTGAACCCTTTTTAGTTATAAGGGCCGCAGACAGTTGAGATAAGAATGAAAAACCGCGTGAGTGGGGTTCGTGGGTTGACCACGCAGTTGGGCAGTTACACATGATGATATTAAAGTGTTATTTAAATATTACCCATCATAGAGGTTTCTCGGGATTTTTAGGTATTAATTATGTGCTTTAAAAGGTTTTAAAAGGAGTAAAAGAATTAATTTAAGTCAAAACATATTTTATGGGAGCGAAAAAGTCAGGTACTGGAAAATGAACGAAAGGCTCAGAGAGGAGACAAGGTGCCACCGTCACAGTGTCACCCTCACGGTGTCACCGTCACGGTGTCACCCTCACAGTCACACCCTCACGGTGTCACTGTCATGGTGTCACCGTCACCGTGTCAGCCTCACGGTGCCACCGTCATGGTTCCACCATCACGGTGTCACTGTCACGGTCTCACCCTCACGGTGCCACTGTTTTGGTAGAGCCTCACTTTTGGAAAAGTAATCGGCCAAGAGGGTCCGGGCAATTACATTAGATACGTCTTAAACAATTCTCGTCCTTGAGAATCAAAACAATCCAAGAAGGAAAGAGAGGGTCCGAACAAACACCTCGAAAGATACCTCTTACAAGTGAACCCATGCTAACTAAAAACACTTCCCTATCAAGAACCAAGCAACATACCACGCCAAACTACCCAGGCATGTGGGTTGGGGAGTCTCCACCCCTACGTCAAGATATTATCTGCTTTGGGTGGCACTGAGTCGCTCGCAAGGGTTTAATCGCATCAACCTTAATGCGTCTTGATTAGGGGTCGGGTCCTCTCCTCCATCATAGCGAGGGATTTTCACACACATCCAGAGGAAGGAAAACCAGTACATTCCATATCCAAAAAGAAAAAACGTTGTACTACAACAGGTACAACAAGGAACAATGCTCAAAATAACCCTGGGTACTGGGTACGAATCTGTGCTTCTCTCTCCCACTTACTCTCCTCAAGCCCACCATGTCTCCACAACACAAGAACCAAGGGAATGGTTCACCCACGAAGCACATTCTCATTGTGATCCTCGATCATCACTGGTCTCTCCACAAAAGTCACGTTGTCCTCGATGTCCATCTCACCCCAATTATGTACGTGTGAATCATCGCGCAGATACTGGAGGAGTTGGGACACATGGAAGACATCATGTATCCTCAGTAGCGGTGGTGGTAACACTTGCTGAAAATCCAATTCGCCGACCCGCCGCAACATTTCGAAGGGTCCAATGAACCTGGGAGAAGGATTACTCCCCTTTCCGAACCTCCATTGCCCACACCGAGGGGAGACCTTCAAGAACACATGGTCTCTGACCTTAAACTACAAGGGCCTCCTCCTGGTATCAACATACGACTTCTGTCGGTCCTGGGCCGCCTTCATCCTTTCCCATATGAGCTGAACCTTCTCTATCGTTCTCTGCACCACTTCCGGGCCAAGGATGCCAGCCTCTCCTACTTTGTTCCAACACATAGGTGAACGACATGGCCTCCCATACAAGGCTTCAAATGGATCCATACCGATGGTAGAGTGGTAGCTATTATTGTAGGCAAACTCTACCAGAGGAACGTATCGCACCCATGATCCCCCTGAGTCTAGAACACATGCCCGCAGCATATCTTCCAAGGTCTGGATGGTGCACTCTGTCTGTCCATCTGTCCGGGGGTGGAAAGCTGTGATAAGGCGTAGCTGGGTTCCAAAAGTGTGGTGTAATCCTCTCCAGACTCGCGAGGTAAATCGTGCATCCCTATCTGAGACTATAGACCTAGGAATCACATGAAACCTTACCACCTCATCAATGTACCTTTGCGTCAAAGCATCCACAGCCCTCGGCTCCCTGATCGCCAGAAAGTGAGACGATTTCTTCAACCAATCAACTACCACCCAGATGGTGTTGTATCCCCCTTGAACCTTGGGTAGTACTGTGATGAAAGCCATCGATATGTCATCCCACTTCCACTCGGGGACATCTAGAGGCTATAGTAGGCTTCTTGGAACTCGGTGTTCAGCCTTCACTTGCTAACATACTAAGCACTTGGCCACAAACACTACCACCGCTCTCTTAACTCCGGGCCACCAAAACTGCATCTTCAGTCCCTGGTACATCTTGGAAAATCCTGGGAGTACCACCAGGGGTGAGTTGTGGAACTCACTGGGAACCTTTCTCTGCATCACCTCTGGAACAAACAGCTTACCCTAGAAAAGAATCTGGTTCTGACCATCTTCTGTCCATCCTTCCGGATCATTGCCCTGTTCGACTTGATCACGCATCAATTCGCACTCTGGGTCTCCCCATCGAGACTCCTCCACTTGCTGAAACAGAGATGAATGCACCTTCATATGATATAGGCAGCCTTTTCCGCTATCCATCTTCGCATCCAGGTGTAAAGAATCCAAATCCTCTATCACCTTCCAGGCGTCCACCGACTCTCGGACCGCATTCTTCTGCGTCATACTGCTCAAGGCATCAGCCTCTACATTACCCTTTCCCTCAGTATAAGAGAGCTCGAAGTCATAATCCTAGAGTAACTCCACCCATCCCCATTGTCGCAGGTTTAGGTCCCGCTGGGAGAAGATATACCTCAAGCTTTTGTGATCTTTGAAGACCACAAAGCGTTCTCCGATGAGGTAGTTCCGCCATAACTTTAGCGCAAAAACGACCACTGCATGCTCCAGGTCATGGGTGGTGTAATTACGCTCATGGGGGCGTAGCTGCCTAGGCCCATAAGAGATCACCCCTTGTCGTTGCATCAACACACATCCTAGGCCCTATCCTGAAGCATCACAGAACACCTCATAATCCACCCCATCTTCTGGTAATCTCAGCACTAGGGCACTAACCAACTTCTCCTTCAGATAGCTGAAGGCTGACTCGTACTGGTCGCTCCACCTGAAAACCTGGTCGTTCTTGGTAAGGGTTGTCAAAGGGGCTACTACTTGGGATAAGTTGGGTATGAACCTCCGATAGTAACCTGTCAGCTGAAGGAAACTATGGACCTCTGCCACATTCTTGGGTGCTTCCCAAGAAACAACCGCCTCAACTTTTGATGGGTCCACCTCTACCCCCTGCTCAGACACCAGGTGCCCAAGTAAGTGCACTTCTTGTGTCCAGAACTTGCATTTAAACAACTTCCCATAGAGCTGATACTGTTGGAGGACCTCCAAAACTATCCTAAAGTGCTCTTCATGGTCTTCTTTTGACCTCAAATAGACCAGGATATCATCGATGAACACAACCACGAACTGATCCAAGTATTCCCGGAAGATGGAATTCATAAGCCCCATGAACCCAGCTGGGGCGTTCGTAATGCCGAAGGGCATAACCAAGAACACAAAGTATCCATATCTGCATCTGAACGACATCTTTGAGATGTCGCCTTCCTTCAATCTCAGCTGGTGGTACCTAGACCGCAGGTCGATCTTCGCGAACCATCCTGCCCCCTTCAGCTGGTCGAAAAGATCGTCTATCCTCGGAAGAGGGTAGCGATTCTTGATCGTCACCTGATTCAGCCTCCTGTAGTCTATGCACAACCTGAGACCACCATCTTCCTTCTTTGCAAACAAGACTAGAGCGCCCCACGGTGATGCACTCGGGTGAACAAAACCCCTCTTCATCATATCGTCAATCTGGATCCGCAACTCCCGTAGCTCTGAAGGTTCCATCCGGTAAGGAGCCATCGAGATCGGACGAGCGCCAGGCTATAGGTCTATCCCGAACTCGATATCCCTTTGAGGGGGTAGAGTCGTCACCTCCTCGGGGAAGAAGTCCATAAACCCACGGATGATCTCTGGAACTTCCACTATTTCAGCATCTACCGACCCTACTGATAGCTCGGCCAACAAAGAGAGGAGGGTTTCCTCTCGCATGCTGCCCTTCTGACTGCTCCGCTCACTGGTGAAGGTAACATGCCGGCTTCCCAAGTCTGAGGACAAAACCCTTCTTGGAAAATAGTCGATGATGGCACACACAGAAAATAGCTAGTCGATGCCTAGGATGACATCGTATGGCTAAATCTGTAGCAAGATAAGATCCCTAACCGACTGATGTGGCCCTATCATCAGTCTACATCCTCGACAAACAAACAACAAGTCGGTCTGACCTCCTACTGGTGTGCTCAACACCAGGGGCACCAGAAGTCTCTTGGAATCTAGACCCATGGCACGGGCTAGACTGGGTGCAACAAAGGAGTGAGAAGCACCAATATCGAACAAGGCATAAGCAAGAGTACTAAACAAACTGATCGTACCTCGAACAACCTCCGGCTCTGCTGGAACTGCTGCCTCTATGGCGTGTAACTGTCCAGGCCCAGCTCCCCTGACCGTCGGCTGTCAGACACCTCCCCGACCACTCCCTGGTCGAGGTCCTTGAGGATCCCCTGAGGTCGGCCTCCTCCTCCTACGTCTTCCCTCAGAGGGGCGGGGGCTCGCTGTCCCTGCTGCTACTGCTGGAAAGGCCTAGTTGGAAGATTCTACTAGGGCGGGTGGTGGGGCTGTCTGCCACCGCCGTGCTGTATCCGGTCTGGGCACTGACTCTAGAGATGTCCATGGCTCCCACAGATGAAGCATCGTGGTCCCGAGCCCGAATGAAAAGGGCGAGGACTAGGGTATCGAAACTGAAATTGCGGTGGCCTGATCCCTGCCGGTCTGAACCTGGAGGGTCCTGACACTGGAGGCCTGGTGCTGACGGCCTTCCCCTTCGATGGTCCCAGCTGGATCCCCTCTCGTGACACTCTTCCTAGAGCACACATCCTCTCCACCACTTCGGCCTTCTTTTGGACCTCCAAGTCCTTCGAAAGGGTAGAGGGGGTAACAGCATACTGGAGGGACGGTCGGAGCACCTCCTCCAAACATCTTGCCCGAGACTACCCGTTCGAGAAAGAGGTCCGGAGAAAAACATAGGAGGTCCTTGAACATGATCCTTAGCTCCCTCAATGAAATACTCCCCTGTTGGAGGGAGAGTATCTCCTGTCTATTTTCTGCCTTCATCATCAAAGAGAGGACTTCCGCCCGGAACTCCCTTTCAAAATCAGCCCATGCCACCTTAGCATCTCTCCTCTCCCCTAGGTAAAGCGTCCACCACTGACGCGCCACTCCCCACATCTGGCTGATGTCCAGAGGAACCCATTACTCGGTATGGTCCCAAATCAGGATGAAAGTTATCACTAGCTCCTCTCGCCAGCCTTCCATCTTCATGTCAGAGGTGTTTCCCTCATACTTCTCGAGGGTTTGTCAATGGAAGGCCCGAAGAGTCCTCTGCCACTGGTCATCCTCTTCTCAGTCAGCTCTTTGCCAATCGGCCAAGGTAGTCTACGGGGCCTCGATCGCCGGTACCACACATGGTCGCCTTTGATGTGCCACAGCTGCAAGGTAAACAAGGAATGCCTAAGCCCAAGTAGTGTAGATTATTGTCTTTAAAACTTCATAAACTTTTCATTTATTATTAATCCCCAAAAAACCCCAGAAACATGAGAACACAAGTCATGATGATGCATGTACCTTTCCTAGGGTCTCTAACCTACAATCAGCCTGGCATCACATGGTAGTTCGGTAGGTCCCGAGTCGTTGCGTCGGATCACGAGGGGGGGGCCTAAAATCCCATGTCCTAGCCAGTCTTCCCGGGCCTAATTCACACACCATGGTCACCCAACACTGTTTCCTTACCATCCCATGCAATCCTCAATGTGCCTAACTCCAGACTCCATCCTATCACTCAACCATCACCTCTGATACCATTCTGTCACGACCCGCCTTCAGAAAAAGGAGGGAAGGGTCAGCAGATTGTCATGCCCTTCCTTCTTTAAGTTGAAGGAGAGATAATGACCCCCGAGACCCGCCTTCAATATGTCCCGGAGTGGCGAATAGCACCAAGGGTATAGAAATCACACACAAATGGAAGGCATTACCCTTTTTTATAGGATCGAGTGATAAAAGCTGAAACCCAAAAACACCAAGGTAAAAGAAAATTAAAGCAAAAAGTAAACCATTCCCACATGCATGTTCCAAAAGTAAAAGACACAAAGTACAGAAGGTGACTACAAAGGTAAGTACCAAAGAAAGGAAACAGAAACTGCGACTGCCCCAAAGGATCGAGCTAGTATGGTCCTGTGCGATCCATGAAGTCCACCTGGAAACCTGAAATTAGTTTAATATACGTAGGGTGAGCATACAAGTACACTCAGTAGGTAAAACCAAAGACTCTCGTGCACATGTGGGAGAACGTACTAAAGTCACGTGACCAAAAGAGTAAACCAAACACCTATCAAGGAAAATTATCCACCCAAGCCTCACCAAGGCACACTCCCAAAATAACGCAAGTCAGGTAATATATATAATAAGATAACATCGATGTTTGGGTACCCCGCACCACTTCCCCACTGGTTATTGAGACATCCTATGCATCGAACCAATCCCACCATTCTCACCGCAGTCCCACTGCCACACTCGCCCGCACACACCGGGGCCACACCCACATGCAGTCCCACTGCCAAATCCTGCCCGCAAACACCTGGGCCACCACTATCACACGTAACCATGCCTGTAAACACCTAGGCCAGAACAACAACCACCACGCCCGAAGACACCTGGACTAGAAGATCAACTTCCACTCCCGAAGACACCTGGGCCTCATCCTGAAGACACTTGGGAAACCATCCTCCGCACACACCTGTCCAACCAACACACTACCCAGCCCGAAGTTTCTTGGGCTAATAATAGACCTCAGTCCATCACAGCCTTCCCGAAGATATTTGGGCTATCCTGGAAAGGGAGAAGAAATGGAGCTAATAACCATCCACTAATAATAGTGTTGGGAAAAACACCCTCCCCCATGGAATGGGGGTGTTCGGGACTAAGGGATCAACTTGGGTGGGGCGCGAATAAGGAACACAAAACTACATGAATATAAGTATAGGTAACAAGCAGTCACCCAAAGTTCAGGTTATTATTTAGTAATCCTAAAGAACACAACCAACACCCACGTCCGAGTCATGACTATTGCCAATAAAACACATTTTTCCCATTCTTGTTTCATGTTAAGTAATAATGTTCAAATATGTTTAGGAACTACTGGGAAACTAAACCATAAGCATAACCAAGGAAAAGAAACCAGCCAAACGTCAACCCCGAGACACTATCACCTATCCCCTCCCCCAAAAAGGTTTTTCATCAACAGAGGATCCCACCCCAATTCGTGATATAACAAGGTAACCACCTGGTCTTAAGACTCGCAACCACTGAATCCATAACAACAGGGGATCCCATCCCAAATTCCACAACCACCGAGAGTATAAAAAAACAGGGAATCCCATACCCTCCCACATCTCCAGCGATTAGCCCGTAAAAGAAAACAACCAACCCACTACCACCGACACAAAGCATGGCCATGCTTGTATTTTCAGATTTATAAGATTTAACACACTCCATGATTTCAATTCTGTGTGTTTAACCGGGAGTTATCATAGAAGGGTCGATCCTAGTGCTTTCAATTTATTTAGTCAGAGTATACGTGATTAACCAATTTACTTTTTACGGTAGGAGTTCACAACCACAAGGAAGCCACATAAAACATCAGTAGGGGTTCATTAATGCACAGAGAAAGACCACCAACAGCCATGATTTTCAGTAGTTGTAAGCCCGTACAATTCAGAATGAAGATCATAATTTAAAATAGCATCAATGATCACAGCCCCCTTCTTTCTTTATAGAATCCATTCATTATCTTTATTAGGTCTGGTTTATCCAATTCTATATAATCAAAAGCACGCCCACCCCACATGATACACAAAGGAGAGAGACAAAGGAGAAATTCCCTGCTTGTTGATAGACGATCGACGCTTAAGCCAGGGGTGGAACTTCACAGATAGTAATGTGGTTCGCATGAATGAAAAATCTCCTTGTCTATCAATGCTCAGGCCGGGCGCAGAACTTTACGCATAACGATGCGGCTCGCCTGATGCACGAAAACTGGCTCGTTTGGATGAAGGTACTCACCGAGGGTGATGGCGAAAAGAAGAAACCCATGGTGAACCCTTTTTAGTTATAAGGGCCATAGACGGTTGAGATAAGAATGCGAAACCGCGTGAATGGGGTTCATGGGTTGACCACGCAGTTCGGCAGTTACACATGATGATATTAAGGTTTTATTCAAATATTCCCCATCGGGGAGGTTTCTCAGAATTTTTAGGAATTAATTATGGGATTTAAATGGTTTTAAAAGGAGTAAAAGAATTAATTTGCATCAAAACTTACGTTACTGGAGCAGAAAAGTCAGGTACTGGAAAAAGAACGAAAGGCTCGGTGAGGGGACACAGTGCCACTGTCACGCTGTCACCCTCACGGTGTCACCCTCATGGTGTGACCATCATGGTCTCACCCTCACGGTGTCACTGTCACAGTGTCAGCCTCACGGTGCCATCGTCACAGATCCACGATCACGGTGTCACTGTCACGGTCTCACCCTCACGGTGCCACCATCACGGTGACACTATTTTGGTGGAGCCTCACTTTTGGAAAAGTAATGGGCCAGGAGGGTCCGGGCCATTATAGATATGGATCAGTTTATATGTTTAATGTCTTATGGATATGTGAACAGGCATAACCTATTGTATGGAGGGAAATATCCATGTTAAATATATCTCAAAAATGATTTTAATATGAACTTATTATGGGGATAGATGGCCACAGGTTTAATGTCTGACATAGATGGTTATAGTCATAACATTATGCATGAATTGGTGGATAGTTATGTTTTTCTATATGGGGGGATAAATCACACATGGATTTGATTGAGTGAATCCCCTGAAGCAGGATAATGTTGTAGTTAGATAGTGGACTGTGTCCCCACAATGGGATAATACCACAATGTGATGACAGAGTGTATCCCACCAAAGGTTATATTATCACACCTAGAAGATTGAGTGGTTTCACCCACTAATTATGTTTTCATATTTGTGTTCTGAAGTGTTTTCCCCCAAGTGTTACAATGTCATAGTAAGGTGATGTTAAAATTGATCATCTGGGAGGTGTCAAATGTACCTTTTTTAAGAGATAGGGATCAAAAGCCTCATTGTATGATGATTTAGTTTAAGGTCTTGTGATGGGATCAGTACATAGAGTATAACATCATACACAAAGGATGGTCATTTTATAGATGGAGAATCAATGTGGGATTGGGTATGAATTACATATATAAGTATCCCTATTCTTGGGGATTCATCCCTGGTGTTGGGGTTTCATTCCATTGAGGTGGATGATGGTAAGGTAATTGTACTTGGAAGCTAGCTGTTACAATGGTCTCATCCCATGGTGGGGAAGGATTGTGTGGACCTTACACATGGAATCATCCCATGGAAGGTGTTTCATTCCTTAGTGATGTATATAGCAAAATAACATTATGTTATTACATGAGTAATCCTTTGTTCATCACACGTTGTAAGGATATAGTTAAAGGTAATTTTTAGAGTATGTTCTCATGAAATTTAATTTCATACAATTATGAGGTAGTACTTGGTAGTTTTATATATGTCAGGAATCCTAACTGTGAATGGGGATTAGACCTCAAGGGGGGTTTTTCAGGGTGAGAGGAAGAATAATCCTAAGAATTATTTACCTAGATTGGTTCACAATTTCCCTTAGATACCCTACCTTTATGACTTATGTGTCTACTGCTCGTGCACCTATGGTGGGCAATCACAAGGACACAATTGTGTGGTAGTGAAAATCAGTATTTATAACATTAGGGTTTCTATGATTATAATATAAATCAATTATGGTAACTATAATTAAGAGAAACATGTAGGAATAAGGACCATGCCACACTTTAATGATAGTGAGAGGACACAAGAGTAGGTTGTAACTGTTGCATGGGCATTTACTATGCAGTTGAACTGATCATAGATAAGATAAAGGATCTTTGGCGCTCACCTATTATAAAATTTTATTGGATGAATGGAGAAACCATAGAGATTCCTGGTGGATTGGTTTCAGGAAAGGATGGTTTTTTGAATTTTTGAGGGTTCAAAAATGTTGGTGGTCTCATGGATTTTCAGGGTCTCATAGAGGTCATTGTTCCCACAAAAGTGTATGTTTCACAAATCATGGTGACCCTATCTAAAATTAAATTTTTGGTTCCCATGAGGTTTGTTTTGTGAATGAAATTTATCTCATTAAATAACAATTTCCAAAAAATTCTTTCATCATATGAATAAGTTATGGAACATTGACAAAATAAAATTCACAATGGATTGAGTTTCCCAATAATTCATGTTATTATTTTTCATGAAAGATAAATAACTTTATCTTTCAATCTATTATTTTACAGGTGAATATTATAATAAACATGAGTTCAGAGATTTTATAGAATTATAAAATTTTGTTTCAACATAAATGTTTGACATAATAGGGTAATTATAATACAAGTGGAAAAATGGCACTGGTTTCATGAAAGATGGAAGATTTCAGAAAAAAATAATTATGAATTTAAAAAACAAATGGGGTATCATGAACAAGATTTATGCTAAAAACGAAATATTTAATGGTTTTAATTGAGGAGAATTCCATGAAATTGATCTCATGGAATCAAGAATTACACTGAATGAAGGTTACCATCCGAGATCTACATATCTTGGATATTTGAGAGATAAATCCATTTGGGAAGATTGGAACCATCACAAATACAATAACTTAAGTGGATTTCATTGATATTTTGGCATGTATTTTCGATGAAATAAGATATCCTTGAAGGTTATATTGGATATAGTTGAGGCTCTCTATTTGGATGAGTGTCCTAGAGAGGATCTATATCCAATTGGAATGAAGTTCAACCTACCCGTGCATATGATTATGGATGACCAAACTAGTAATGTGTTGAGGGTATTCTATATATATGATCATATACCACCAATGGACTTCAAGGATTCTGAATCATTTTTAGGGAAATTAAGTCATCCAATGCATGATATGTTGGTGTTTGCATAAATTTATCTCCCTCACCATACTGATTGATATGTAATATTATGTGGGATCTCTCCGCAAATAGATAATAATGATGGGGACTAATGGGATGGAATCTAACAGACTATACGAACTTTCTCATGAATTAATAATTGAGAGGGAAAAAGCAAAGTGACATGAACTTGAAATTTCATATATATAGTAGGAGGCTGAGGGAACTAAGGAGATCCCAATAGATGAATAAGATATTACTCTACTAAAATGGCTAGAATAAGATTGTGCATTCACAATCCATATTCATGAAGAGACCATCTTATAGCTAAGGGATCACATGTCATAAAATGAGTATGATGAATCAGATGTAGAATATGTTTTTGATGAGTACTAGGTCATGCGATATCATAGGTCCATTAGGTTTGAAGTGGCTCATCATGTCTTGGAGGAAGAGATAGACAATCTATAGAATCGATATCAGATTTTGAGGGCTACCCAACAGAGGCTCGTCATGAATGATATTTCAATTTCTAGGGTGAAACCCTAGGTAATGTTTCCTAATATTATAATAAATTAGAGGCTCCATTATGTCGATGGCCTTCCCAAAATTTAGATAGTTTTAATTATATTCATTTTCCATAAAAATGTAATCATTTTGATTCAAGTTGACCACATTTACAGGATATCCAACAATATATCCTTAAGATAATGTTAGTCATGATAGGGGCAGTTGAAAGGGGAAAAACAGCATTTCTCATTCATAAGATTGTACAAGTCTAGAGTCGAATACCCAGGATCTAAAATAGTTTTTCCACCACCCAGAGTGTCTTAACCATAGATGTTCTGGAAGGAGTTTAAGACTCTCTAAGCAGCTGACAGGTATTCACAACAAGTGATAATGAATGAATGGAGTAATGAAATTGTTTTATAATTATCTCTTGAAATGGGAATAATGAGATTTGATTGAGATTCTCCAGGTTTTGAAAACAATGGTGGTGGTGTCATGATAGGGCATAACATCTGACCATGATTGAAACATTGAGATCAATACACATTTTATATGATTAGAGGTGAAAAAATGAGGGTTTAACACTAACCATGTTCAAAAAATGTGACCTATATAAAAGTATATATACAATTATTTTCGGGAATGTTTCTAGGATTTTTAGTGATCCATTATTGCTGGGAACCATGTTTTCGGCCCTTCCAGATGTAGAGGATGATGGGGATTGAGGTAAAGGGAGACACAATGCCTGTCGATGATGTGAGGGAATGTTTTAAAGTGGTAAAAAAACCCTCATATTAATTCCATATAGGAATTTTGAACATTGGTTAAGTATATTGTACTGGAAAATGATCAAACTTATCTTCCAAGGTGAAAATCATTTCAAATGCTGAGTGTTTGTTTAACGAGCACAACTAGTTATTTTATGAAATCTATAGTGGATAACTACCATATTTTTACCTCATTACTTAAATACCCTTACTTTTAATAGACATTTATAAGTAACCTAATATGGGATGTATTACATTTTATCTAATTTTCATTATGGGTTTTTAACCATAAAAAGTGTTGTACTTATTTTCTTTGGTATTTTAAGGTCATACCAGTTGGGTCTATAGGTAGTTTAAAGATTACTGTCATAATTATTTGACCGTGAATCCTATTTTATGGTATAGATATACCTCCAGAGAAGGTCCTCACTATGATAACGTTATTTTGATGTTATAGGGTTTAAAAATGATGCAAATGGAGTTCTTAGGGAACCCTACATAAGGAAAAATAACTAGGGCGAGTTGTACGTAGTTTATCATCATGATACCATGCCCAAGTCACCTAATTTAGAGTCATAGGGTATAGAAATTTTTTTTTTACTCCTCAAAGGGGGTTTTCATATAATTAAATAGAAATAAAATGATGGGAAAATATGGTCCTAGGAGGCAGGTAGATTCCACACAAGACATCCCCTAGATGACTTGTATACAGTTTAAATTCCGGATTCCTAGATCTGGACTCCTATTTTAAGGTCTTATAGTTAGGAAAAATTGAGAATAACTCAATTTCATAATGTATAGATTATATTAGTTTCTGTAACATGAAATTTTTTTATGATTTTTTTTAAATAAAATGACATTTCATCATTACATTCATTTCACAGTACACCATGTTAGGAATTCATTAATAGCAACCCATTGTTTAACTTGTGTAACATGAAATACCATGTTTATATTGTGTTACATGCATCATGGAGCGTAGATAGTTTTAAAAACTACATAGAGATTAGATTTTTTTACACATAGCAGAAATATTAGCTTGTAATAAATGAAGAACTATGCTCGGCTTTTGTTACACACAATATTGTGTTCCTTTGATATGATTCATTTCAATAAAGATCGAGTATTACTGAAGTACAATATTTTATAAATATTTTTATTTAATATGACTATTGTCAACTAGATGTTGGAATAGTGGATATGAATAGGATTAAATGAATAATAATAATATAGTTTATTCATGATTAAAAATGAATTTTTTGGTATGTAATTTTTTAGAAATGAATGCCTGTATGATTTGAAAATATTGAAATTCCTTTTCTAAAAAACTATTTTTACGAAAAAACATGTTTTATCTCAATAAATTAAATAAAAAAAATTAAAATTAACTAATTTAATGACATATATATATCAAATCAATAAATTATTTACCATTTGTATTATGGGTTTTATATAAAACATACAAGAATGATTCTAATTTTATAGATAAAAAGATCCAGTATTTTAAATGATAGTTATACCTTCTTATAATGGAGATCATTTGTTAAATATATTTTTTCGAAAAAAATAATTTTTTATTGGAAAAATAATTTTTTTGAAGTTTGATCTTCAAAAATAACATAGGTTTATTCTTTGGAAATTTTCTAAGAAGATTTATTTCATGATGAATAGAAAAAAACATTCCTGTTTTTAATTGAAAACTACCTTTTGTATGAATAGTTTATATAGAAAAATTATATTTTTAAATGGTTTTAATGTCTAATTAGATAAATTTTACAAATATTAATAAAATTTATTTCATCTTTATCAATTTTACATTAAAATTTGATTTAAAAATATTTCAATCTTTTGAACATTTTCACATTAAAATATAATTATTTCATCCCGTATGTGAGATTAATTTTATGTTAATTTATGCCACTTATGTGAATAAAATTTGGAAAAATGTATTAAATATTTGGTATAATAATAATTTATAATGTCTAAAAAGGAAAAAAATTTACTTTCTACCAAAACAGTTATTGAAAAAAAATTAATAACGAGGATTAAAGAGATAGAGAGTTTACTAGAGGACTAAACAATAAAAATATAAGAATAATAACCTAGAAACATGACAAAAACCCATTTTATGGAAATATATCAAATATTTATCAAATATTATCTATGTTTTTACTCAATGGATTCACTTGACAGGGAAAAATCATCGGTGGAATTCCCTCATTAAAAAATCTATAAGTTTCCCACTCACATAACTTATAAAAATGATATCAAATCTCACTATCTCTCTACAGCTATCAAGACATTTTTTCATGAATTATAACTATCCAAATACCTTAAAAAATTATATCCAATAATTCTAAGTGAATTCATTTTGGATGAAATATTTCCAAGGGGTTCTTTTGGTGATATCCAAATAGAGATACCCGAAGAAGAGGTAATGTTCATCATCAAATGTTTTTATTTTCACTCTTCCTCAGACCCATTATATTATTTTTATATCATGCTTATATAACAACATCAGTATCATGAATACCCAAATATATTTTTTTAACGTTAAAACCCAAAACCAGATACACATTCTTCAATTGTGTTATGGAATCATCATTCAGGTGTAAGGTGGACTACCGCCTCATGAATCAATGTCATTAGTTTTCCATTACCACTTATTATGGATTAAAATAATGATTAATGTTTTGTTTATATATATTATATTTATGATATTTATGATATATTGATAATTATTTAATCATTATATAACAGTTAAATTAATTTTATCTATTTTTTAAGAATATGTTAATGTCATTCATGTATATAGAGGACTACTGACTCACAAAGCGATGTGATTCATTCATATTTTACATGGACCGTATTGAGGATGGGTTTAATAGAATTATAAATGTAAGAGGAAGAAAAAGAAATATTAAAAAAATATATATCATATTTATATCATGGATGAAATTCTATAAATGAGGAAATCATTATAAATTTAAGAATATAAAAATTAACAAGTTAAAGAATATATGAAGAACAAATTGGTTATTTCAGAAAATGTAATGTTAAGACATAATTTTTAATAAAAGGGTAATATAAATTTAGAATAAAAGAAAATATCCTATTATATATATGAATAATTTTATGTATTATATTTTTAATAATATTATATTTATTATAAATGACGTTTGAACGTTTGTAATTGAAATCAATGACCAAGGTAAGTGATTTCCACCTCACTTTTTACTCTTGTGAGATAGATGCTATTTTAACAACCTATTTATCCGATTTGTTGTATATTATATGTAACGCCCCGACCCCAGCTACCCAGAGCCGGTGCATTACTTCGTAACATTGGCATGATCACAAAAGATCAAGTCTCGAAAGACCGATTAGTTTAGTAGCCTTGGAAACACTAGATACATTCATAAATGTTACATTACATCACAAAGTGAAAAACTATAATAACATAGTCTCCATAGTCCACACTTCTATCCTCTTCGGACTATCCCTGCAGGTCATTCATAATATACTTCTTCACATCCTAGAAAATATTAAAACATTGAAAGGGGTGAGATCGGATGCTCAGTAAGGTTAACAATATAGCATAATCTTTCATAAATAAACATAAAAATTTAAGGTAATGTATGACTAAAACAAAAGCCTTTTAAACTTGAACATCAACATAATATGGCAAAAGTAAAATGAGATAATTCCATTTACTTCTTCACTTGGATATTCTAATGGTCGAATAATCACATGCAATATCAACAACCACTTTCATAATGATGGAATGCATAATGCCAGACTATCATAACCACGTAGCCAAGGCCTCGTGCCAAGACAACAAATAAGATTTTGTCAAGGCCTCGTTCCAAGACACTAGTTTGTCTCATGAGACTTGCCGATGCATCGAGGAGCTATAGCGGGCTCCACCCGTCACTTATTAAGTCCAATGCATTCCTCATATGAATAGTTTTAAACATATCATAAACCATAACATAATCGTATCACATAAAACAGGCATAAAGGAAACATAACATTTCCACATTTCAATCACAAGATATCAATACAACACATTGCTATAATAAAAACTCTTTAAAACCCATTTTCAATACCAAAATAAAAGAAAGTTAAAACTTTGTATTTATTTTTCATTAAAAAAATGATGGCTTGTAGAGGAAGCCGACACTCAAATAATGGTCACGGCGGTGGAGAAGTCATTGTCGCCACATATGTACAGAAAGAAAAACATTCTCTTCTTTTCGTTTAGTAAAACGCTTCGTATAAAAATATTTTTTTTGAATAAACGTAAAAGTCAAAGGGGTTTATACACCGTATAAAAGAAAGTTGTGTATAAAACCAAATATTCCTCAATGAAAAGGATTGAGACGAAGTCCTTAAAAAGATCATTTTTTTTAAATAAAGTACATCTATATTTTGTATTCACTATAAGTACACATAAATAATGTAAAAATACAGGATAGGACATAATAATATCATGACAGAATTTGAAAGTAGGAGATTAACCCAATGAATGGAAGTTGGGTTAAGAAGTTCCCTTACCTCGTGTCTGACTTGACTCAACCGTTATTTAACCTCCTGAATAATAAACTAGAGTTAATATATACCTTATTAAGAACCATTTTCAATTTCATTATCCTTATTATATCACTTATTACAATGATATGAACATTATGTAATTATTTAAGTTAATAACGGTTGTTTTGTCGATCTTTGGTACTTGAGTGAACAATAAAAATCTTATAATTACAAGTTGTTTATGTGGTAGAATATCCATTATCTCCAGAATTATATTCATGATTTAGATGTCATATATATCTTATATATCCAGTATATACATTCGTTTATAATATTACGTAACATTTAGAGGTAAGAAATGAAATGTACCGTTCATGGAGACGGTAAGCCGTACGTACGCATGAACGCTACTTTCATTTCAATTTCATATTTAATGGAACAAAATCATAATGATATAAATGTATAATATAATTCCAGTATAATATAGTGTATAATACCATTTACTCCATCCTTTATTCATCCCACATATGGCATTAACGATTCAAATCACTTTGAGGGGGCGGTAGTCCGCACTTCATAAAATGAAATTATCGTGTTTTACCCATAATGAAAATCATAAATTATGCCATAAATGAGAAATAAAGAAGCATAATTAAAACATAAACATATTATATATCATATATAAAAATAGTGACATCTTAATGGCCACCTTTGAAGGTGTTATAAGATTGTTGAACAATCAGCGTTTCGTGAGGCAGAAATTTGCCATCCACATAAACCGTATGTTCTATAACCATTAGATGTAGGTGTGTGTAAGTGTAACTCGAATCCTTCTTATAACAACATCCTAGTATATTGAGGATACTGGTGTTGTTACAAAAGAAATGAATAAAAAGAGTTTAGGGGGTTGGAGAAGAAAAATAAAACAAAACAACATTAGAGAAGACATTACCTCAAAATCGGGTAACTCTATTTGATTTGAGCCAAAGGCATCCTTGGGATGGGTTATGCCCAACGTGAGGCTTCTAGGAGTATGAGGGGAAAGTTGGGAGAGTATTGGGGCAGATGTTGGCCGAGCCAAATGACTTGGAGGTGTGAATAAGGTGGGAGAGGTGGGGGCCTTTTATAAGTGGAGAGGAGGGGCTCTTTTGGAAAGATTGAAATGTTACATTATTACACAATGCTTTTCGGATTCTAAAGGTCCCACACTTATATAATTCGTGGCTAAGATGATATGGGTTCGAAATCTCCTCATCCAATAGGCTTTGGACAAGTGTAAGCCTTGGATTTTGCATTATCTTCTCATTTTATTTAAATCGTTAAATAATGAGGTCATCGCTGCATCATAATGATGTCATAAATAATTTAATTTATTTAATGTCTAAAAATTATAAAAAAATACTATTATGTAGGAAATAGTTTTATATTGCTAATGAATATTTATAGTCAAAATTTGGACTTGTGTAACCCCACTTAAACACTGTTTTAGTAAAACAACTCATGTTTGTGTCAATTTAATTTTAACATTAAATAAATGTATATTAATGTCATTTTCCAACTAAAGTGGCTCCATGGGGTCCCCAAGTTGACCCATGGGTTGTCTTGGTCGGCCATGACTCATCCAATAGGATTAGGACATGTGTCATGCTCATCCCATATTATTAAAACATTATTTTTACCTTAAAGTACACTAATTACCTCTAATCGCGATTAAGAACTTAAAAGTTACTATTCACCAAAAAATTATTTTAATATCATTGAACCACATTTTACTTCTTAATGACAACCATGTATGTCGGATTTTTGAAAATCAAATCACAGAAGTGGTAATATTTCATTTAAACGAAAAATCAGTTATTTAACCACCACTTAGTGGTTTCACTATTCATCAAAAATTGATGTTTTTCAGAACAGGGCCAAAATTTCACCCTAAGCTATAATTGATATTCCGATTTCAAAAATGTTGTCTATTTTACAAAATTCCAAACATATAAGTTGCGTTAATTAATTTTATAATTAATTTCCGCTGTCACAACAAATAGCGTGTTTTTAAGAAATAATTTATATCAAAAGATTGGCAATTGTTTATGTCCAATTTCAATGTTAAATTAATTCTGATGACCACCATTGGATAAAATGGTAAAAATATATTCTAATTATACTTTAAAACCACTAAATAGTATAATTTATCACAATAAATTATTTTGATTAAAAAAGTTGTTTTAAGTATTTTTCACTATTCATAAAAAATTGGAAGTTCTCAGAAAGTTACAAAAAATTCTACTTTGGATAATTTCGATATTACGAATTCAAAAATGAAGTCCATTTTGAAATATAAAATTTCTATAATTTTAAAAAGTGGTTATTACTATTCATAACGGCTACTTTGATTAGTCGCGGTGTTTTAGAACTCGAAGTTGCGTACAATGAAAGCTATTGCATTATTGAATGGGAAGCTTATCGTGGAAGCTCGGGGTGTTACATTCTCTCCTCTTTCTATAAATTGTGTCCTCGCAATTTGAAATTTTTCTTTGAAAATAAAAGGTTGAAAAGAGAAAATACCTTTGAGGAAAACCCACATCGGAAATAAGGTTAATAAATATATAACATTAAAAGAAAGCAAGATAAGTACAAAGGTCACCCGATATAGCCCATTCTAGGATTCTATGAAAATATGGATATGGAGGAGAAACAAACCATCAAGGTCTGATGGAGAGTTATAGAAAATAGAATTAGGAGAAAGTTTAACCACAAGAAAATCAAAAACTTGTGATTGGTTAAACGGTCATTGAATCCCCAGTTGGAAAAGTTAACCGGAAACATTTTTGTTTTAAGTTACCTTTTATAATGTTGAGGAATTTATTTAGGAGAATTACTAAGAATTTAAGGGAATATACATACTTGTTATGTATACTTTCATTCGTTAATAATTTTTTACCACAAACCCAACTTTTACTCCAAATGGTAATGGAACTCAAAAATATTCTATTTATCCTAATTGTATAAGGTTCCAAATGTTAACAAATACCATTTAGATTAGTAAAACTGTTTTGTAATAACCAGGGACTTCCTGTAGGCTAGTGGTAGGAAATAAAGGCTTGTCGCACTGTGGTTGTGGGTTCGATTCCTGCAGCTTTGTCCGACGTGACGGTTTATGCCCCACCCTGGAGGTTGTCCTTTTCCTAAAACTATAGTATTATAATATTCCAAAAATAATCTTCAGAAATGTTTTAACCTTAAACAATACTATCCAAAGATCAACTTAATCCATTCCAACCTTTATAGTTATCCAAAATACCTCCGTCCAGACATTCTCAAAAGGGTCCTTAAATTCCAAAATCAATTGTCACATTAGATTCCCTAAACAATGTAAAGTATCTCTTATTGTCACATACAAAAATATGATTACCTTTATCATATTAAAAACTTAATGAAATCAACATGTACTACAGTACAATCCTTATATATATATATATCACATTATTCTAATAACCAAAATATAATCCATGAGTCAAAAGCACCAATACATTAGTTATTTTGCTTCAACTGTAGTCATAGCATAAGATTGTCCTTGATCCCTTGGCCTTTTCTGAGGTAAGTTTCCTTGACGCTTAGGACATTAATTTGCATAATGCCCCATTTCCCTACAATTGTAGCATTCAACAATGATAGCCTCTTTCTTTCCCTTGCAATCACGAGCCTGGTGACCCTTTTCTCCACATTTATAAAAAACTCCCATTCCTTTTAGGCAAGTACCAGGGTGATTCTTCCCACAATTATCACATAATGGAAAATCATTCTTTCCCTTTTTCCATTTATCTGTCTCTTGTTCCACCGTTCTCTTCTTCTCTTGCTTTACTTTGTTGTCATAAGACATAGAGAATTCCTTTTCTGTCTTGATAGCACATGAGACAATATCTTCGTATGTTGAGAACGATTGTGATACTAATGCTTGACGGAGAAATGATTTTAACACATCAAAGAAACGATCAATCTTACCTCTTGGGTTATGTATACCTTGTAAAGTTGGCCTCATACTTTGCGACATTCTCATCCTCCTTTTGTTTCAGACTCAGAAATTGCCTTTCCATATCTACTCTATGGTCATGAGGAAAGTATTTTTCTAAGAAAAGATCTTTGAACTCCCTCCATTCCATATTCGATATGTCATCATCTTCTTTTGTGTTTTGAATCAATGACCTCCATTGATCAGCATCTCCAGTGAGGCGGTAAACTGCCATGATAACCTTTTCCCTTTCACTACTCCCCAAGGCGTGGAATATTTTCTCTAAGGAGTTTATCCATTGCTCAGCTACTAATGGATTTGTACCCCCATTAAATGTTGGTGGTTGTTTCCTCATGAAGCGTTCTAACATTGATCCTCCACGGTGCGGATCAGGGTGCTCCATACTAGTAAGGTTATTATTCATAACCTGAGTGAGTTGTCCCAGTATGGTAATAAGTTGATCAGCACCAGTTGTATCTCCTGCTCCACAATAATTATCTTGAGCAGGAGGGAAATCCCTACACGGAGTGCGTTCATTGATACGGTATCCATTCCTTCCACTAGGCGCCATTTCTAAATAATGGCATAAACTATATTAGTTTATAAATCAAAATACATAATTCCATACTTGTAAGATACTTAACATAAATTGAACTATTTATGGATATAATCCATTATCATAAAAACAAATGTTTCCTTTGAGAAAGTATATACTCATAACCCTTCATAGTGGTTTGTAAAGAAAATGAGAATTATCCTAAGCATATCCCCCGGGAGTGTCGTAACAAAGAGTGTAGCAAGGCCCGTTGTCGTGCACCAGTTCCCGTTCGAGTCTAGCTCAAAGCGGTGTTTTCGGGTTTTACCCCTAGGTACATCTGTGCTAGAGCCGCCTCTACTTGCTCGTATCTAGACAGGGATGTATTTCTCGGAAAACTCACAAAATCTCTACAATAACAAAATTCTATGAAGTTCTTCTATACTAATCCTCAAAGTCTATCTTCGGGCTATGTGCTCTAATCAGAGTTTATCTAAATCCAGCTACCAAGGTTAGTACTAAACTGCCTCTGATACCAACTGTAACGCCCCGACCCCAGCTACCCAGAGCCGGTGCATTACTTCGTAACATTGGCATGATCACAAAAGATCAAGTCTCGATAGACCGATTAGTTTAGTAGCCTTGGAAACACTAGATACATTCATAAATGTTACATTACATCACAAAGTGAAAAACTATAATAACATAGTCTCCATAGTCCACACTTCTATCCTCTTCGGACTATCCCTACAGGTCATTCATAAAATACTTCTTCACATCCTGGAAAATATTAAAACATAGAAAGGGGTGAGATCGGATGCTCAGTAAGGTTAACAATATAGCAGAAGCTTTCATAAATAAACATAAACATTTAAGGCAATGTATGACTAAAACAAAAGCCTTTTAAACTTGAACATCAACATAATATGGCAAAATTAAAATGAGATAATGCCATTTACTTCTTCACGTGGATATTCTAATGGTCGAATAATCACATGCAATATCAACAACAACTTTCATAATGATGGAATGCATAATGCCAGACTATCATAACCACGTAGCCAAGGCCTCGTGCCAAGACTACAAATAAGATTTTGTCATGGCCTCATGCCAAGACGCTAGTTTGTCTCATGAGACTTGCCGATGCATCGAGGAGCTATAGCGGGCTCCACCCGTCACTTATTAAGCCCAATGCATTCCTCATATGAATAGTTTTAAAAATATCATAAACCATAACATAATCGTATCACATAAAACAGGCATAAAGGAAACATAAAATTTCCACATTTCAATCACAAGATATCAATACAACACATTGATATAATAAAAACTCTTTAAAAACAATTTTCAATACCAAAATAAAAGAAAGTTAAAACTTTGTATTTATTTTTCATTAAAAAAATGATTGCTTGTAGAGGAAGCCGAAACTCAAATAATGGTCACGGCGGCGGAGAAGTCATTGTCGCCGCATATGTACGGAAAGAAAAACATTCTCTTTTTGTCGTTTAGTAAAACGCTTCATATAAAAAGATTCCTTTTGAATAAACGTAAAAGTCAAAGGGGTTTATACACCGTATAAAAGAAAGTTGTGTATAAAACCAAATATGCCTCAATGAAAGGGATTTAGACTAAGTCCTTAAAAAGATAATTTTTTTAAATAAAGTACATCTATATTGTGTATTCACTATATGTACACATAAATAATGTAAAAATACAAGATAGGACATAATAATATCATGGCATAATTTGAAAGTAGGAGATTAACCCAAAGAATGGAAGTTGGGTTAAGAAATTCCCTTACCTCGTGTCTGACTTGACTCAACCTTTCTTTAACCTCATGAATAATAAACTAGAGTTAATATATACCTTATTAAGAACGATTTTCAATTTCATTATCCTTATTATATCACTTATTACAATGATATGAACATTATGTAATTATTTAAGTTAATAACGGTTGTTTTGTCGATCTTTGGTACTTGAGTCAACAATAAACTTCTTATAATTACAAGTTGTTTATGTGGTAGAATATCCATTATCTCCAGAATTACATTCATGATTTAGATGTCATATATATCTTATATATCCAGTATATACATTCGTTTATAATATTACGTAACATTTAGAGGTAAGAAATGAAATGCACCGTTCATGGAGACGGTAAGCTGTACGTACGCATGAACGCAACTT
This sequence comes from Viscum album, assembly GCA_963277665.1. NCBI lineage: Eukaryota > Viridiplantae > Streptophyta > Magnoliopsida > Santalales > Viscaceae > Viscum > Viscum album. The sequence goes on from OY728152.1 coordinate 1,492,674,206, forward strand.
TCATTTCAATTTCATATTTAATGGAACAAAATCATAACGATATAAATTTATAATATAATTCCAGTATAATATAGTGTATAATACCATTTACTCCATCCTTTATACATCCCACATATGGCATTAACGATTCAAATAACTTTGAGGGGGCGGTAGTCCGCACTTCCTAAAATGAAATTATCGTGTTTTACCCATAATGGAAATCATAAATTATGCCATAAATGAGAAATACAGAAGCATAAGTAAAACATAAACATATTATATATCATATATAAAAATAGTGACATCTTAATGGCAACCTTTGAAGGTGTTATAAGAGTGTTGAACAATCATCGTTTCGTGAGGCAGAAATTCGCCATCCACAGAAAACGTATGTTATTTAACCATTAGATGTAGGTGTGTGTAAGTGTAGCTCGAATCCTTCTTATAACAGCATCCTAGTATATTGAGGATACTGGTGTTGTTACAAAAGAAATGAATAAAAAGAGTTTATGGGGTTGGAGAAGAAAAATAAAACAAAACAACATTAGAGAAGACATTACCTCAAAATCGGGTAACTCTTTTTGATTTGAGCCAAAGGCTTCCTTGGGAAGGGTTCTGTCCCAAGTGAGGCTTCTAGGAGTAAGAGGGGAAATTTGGGAGAGTATTGTGGCAGAGGTTGGCCGAGAAAAATGGCTTGAAGGTGTGAATAAGGTGGGAGAGGTGGGGGCCTTTTATAAGTGGAGAGGAGGGGCTCTTTTGGAAAGATTGAAATGATACATTATTACACAATGCTTTTCGGATTCTAAAGGTCCCACACTTATATAGTTCGTGGATAAGGTGATAAGGGTTCGAAATCTTCTCATCCAATAGGCTTTGGACAAGTTTAATCCTTGGATTTTTCATTATCTTCTCATTTTATTTAAATCGTTAAATAATGAGGTCATCGCTGCATCATAATGATGTCATAAATAATTTAATTTATTTATTGTCTAAAAATTATAAAAAAATACTATTATGTAGGAAATATTTTTAGATTTCTAATGAATATTTATAGTCAAAATTTGGACTTGTGTAACCCCACTTAAAAACTGTTTTAGTAAAACAACTCATGTTTGTGTCAATTTAATTTTAACATTAAATAAATATATATTAATGTCATTTTCCAACTAAAGTGGCTCCATGGGGTCCCCAAGTTGACCCATGGGTTGTATTGGTCGACCATGACTCATCCAATAGGAGCAGGACATGTGTCAAGCTCATCCCATATTATTAAAACATTATTTTTACCTTAAACTACACTAATTACCTCTAATCGTGATTAAGAACTTAAAAGTTACTATTCACCAAAAATTATTTTAATCTCATTGAACCACATTTTACTTCTTAATGACAACCATGTATGTAGGATTTTTAAAAATCAAATCACAGAAGTGGTAATATTTCATTTAAACGAAAAATCAGTTATTTAACCACCACTTAGTGGTTTCACTATTCATAAAAAATTGAAGTTTTTCAGAACAGGGCCAAAATTTCACCCTAAGCTATAATTGATATTCCGAATTCAAAAATGATGTCTATTTTATAAAATTACAAACATTTAAGTTGAATTAATTAATTTTATAATTAATTCCTGCTGTCACAACAAATAGCGTGTTTTTAAGAAACAATTTATATCAAAAGATTGGCAATTGTTTATGTCCAATTTCAATGTTAAATTAATTCTAATGACCACCATTGGATAAAATGGTAAAAATATATTCTAATTATACTTTAAAACCACTAAATAGTATAATTTATCAAAATAAATTATTTTGATTAAAAAAGTTGTTTTAAGTATTTTTCACTATTTATAAAAAAATTGGAAGTTCTCAGAAAGTTACAAAAAATTCAACTTAGGATAATTTTGATATTAAGAATTCAAAAATGAAGTCCATTTTGAAATATAAAATTTCTATAATTTTAAAAAGTGGTTATTACTATTCATAACGGCTACTTTGATTAGTCGCGGTGTTTTAGAACTCGAAGTTGTGTACAATGCAAGCTATTGCATTATTGAATGAGAAGCGTATCGTGGAATCTCGGGGTGTTACATTATACCTATTAATTACTTTTAGTATTATTAACCTAATTTTTTTTTAATTTACATATAACATTTAATATCACTCTTTCATGGTGTTTATCGCTCAAAAGTTACAAAATCGGTAAAGGAATTTTGTCTCAACTTGCCATCTATGAGATACGTGTTACATTATGCACCTATATTCATATAAAAAAGTTTTTACATCCCATTAGACATATTATTTCCTGAATATCCATGATTAAATAAAATTTTAAAAATAATTTCTTTTAAATTTTTCATAGGGATTTTGATTAAAATGTATTAACTTGGTAAGAGTTTTTTGATATAGTCTCAATGTTTATCGAATATGTTTATGAATTTTATTGTATTGATTAAATAGTTTGAAACATATCCCAATAATAATCTTTTATATTCATCTCTAATAGTTATTAATGATAAATTTAGGTTGTGGTACCATTTTCCACACAATGGCTCATATGAAAATTAAGTAACTATTTTTTATGAAAATATATCATTATTTCTCTGTTAGTTATCTAATTAGTTTTATTCAAAAAAAATTTCTCTAAAAAAAGTAATTTTTTTATTCTAAATAATAATTTAAGATCATTTTCATGTAAAAATATTTTAAATTTATTATGTTTTAAAATTATTTATAATTTCTTTCAATGCTTTCATTGTTAAATTTCAAAAGTAATTTTGAAATAAAATGATTTAAATGGTTTTTTATGATTTAATATTAATTTAAATAGTTTTAAAAGCTTCTATTATAGGTATAAAGGTTATTTTATAAGAAAAATATTTAAAAAAAAGATTTAAAAATATTTTTAAAATAAGAATGCATATTTTCGTCAAGAAATGTTTTTAATGATATTTAATGCTAACATTATAATATTTCATAGTGATTTTCAATGAAAATGAGTTCTAAAATCTGATATGATTTAAAAAATTATTCTCATATAAAGTTATATCCTTTGTGAATTACTCCAAGTGATCTTTCAAAATCATCATAAATCAATTATTAAATCCATTTAAATTGGTTATGCTTTAATAGGGATAGGATATAAGAATACATTTAATAATATATATTTTAATGGTTTATGGTTAAGTTGATTTAATATGAAACTCATTTCTCTTATAAGGGTTACACAAAGAATAAATTGGCATCTTTTACAAGGTTATTATATGAAGAAATGACTATAAAACCAATCACTTTTCTATAGGTAATGATATTAAGAAATTTTTACAATGTCCAATTAATTTCACAGGTTATAACAATATTAATGTTTAATGATCATATGGAATACATATGTATTGTTTTCTTTATATAAAGGGTGGGACCTCTATCTCCCTCCAAATAATTTCGTAATGGTGAATGTTATATAAGATCAAAGCCTACACTGGTGGTCTATTAAATCCATTCAATACAGGCTACACAATAGGTCACCCCAAGTACGCAACAAGAGGGTTCATAAGAGGTTATCCCAAGACCACAACCTGAGGGTACACGGGGGGTATCCAAATACCAATACATTAGGGTACATGAGAGGTCATCCCAAGTATCAATCAAGAACATGAGTTACTATTCCAAGCCTACCATGTTATGAATATATTTTTTGGTAGCCTTGAAATAAATTTTTATAGACTTATGTGTATGAAAAAATATATTTCTTATGATGATGTTACTCTATAATGGTTCATATTATTTTATTTTTTGGTGATTCATGTACTTGGAACTATAAAATTTAATTCCACTACCTATGATTTTGATCATTGACATACAAAGTATGGTTTTGAATTTTTGTTCTCTTGTTCTTAAACCATTGTGTTCATTTAATGATTTCATAACTCTTTTGTTTACCCTTACTATTAATTTGATCTCACCCATTAAAATACTTCATTTCACCATGTTATGAATAAATATTAAAATTAGGATTAATAAATGCAAAGATAATTATGGAATTCATTGGTGATCTTTCACCAAGTTAAAAATTATGTTTCCACTTTCCCAAAGGCACTAAAATATTATTGTCCATGGGAATATTTTGGTATAAGGCATTGAATAAGTGATGGGAAATGAAATGATTAATGTGAACGAAACTATTTTAATTATAAGTGTGATGTAAAATTAAATGATTTTAGTGTTTAGAATCCAAATTTTATTAGATATGAAATAAAAATTATTGTTTCTATGCTCACACAACTTTACCATGATATGAATCATTATTTACATAAAAATTAGAAAAAGGGGGAACAAAATTATTTTTGGCCGTTAAAAAGGAATAATACACCATATATTAGTGGGATATATAATCAAATTTTTTCAAATCTACGAATTGTTTACAAAGAATATATTTTTATCATTATATAGTGTCCATATCATGAAAACTAATTTATTTCAATATACCATTTGTAAGATAATGTAGATCATTGGTGGAATATTATAAAAAATATGAGGAAATGTGATGAAATTCACTCCATTGATTTATACATGTTAAATAACATATATTTCAAAATTACACTCCTCCTTTTCTTCATAAAACGATTTAGAAGGAGTTACATGAGTAAAAGAAAAATGGTGATGAATTTATTTATACCTACAAGATAAATATAAAAATACTTGTGAGGCATTTTTCTCGTATTATCATCCAAACATAAAATTAATGTCCATAAATTATTTAGTTGCGTAATACCAAGTATTTTATGGGTTTTATCCATAAGATAAATATAAAAATAAGGAATATATTTTCGATTAGAAATCAATGTAGAAATAGAAGTTAGAGTTATGTATTAACATCATGGTTTTGAAAATAAAAGGAAGAAATAGTTCAACGGAAAATAAAAAAACTGTGGTGAAATGAAGATTAATTTTTATTTACTCCCAACGTGTATGAATAATTATAATTTTTCTATGTATGTATGAGAATTCCATCGAGTAGATGAATACTAGATTCACATGAAGAAGTTATCCAATGATTTAAATAATGATAAATCTTAAAAAATTAAGCCTCCAATATTTTTGTTTTTCAACTACAATATGTTATGTAATTATGCTAACAATTCTACCTAAACAATGAATAATGTAGATGATAATCAAAAAAGAATATATGATTTTAAAGGAGAAATTGAATGATTATTTTATCATAATGGATGAATTAGACATTGATAATTTTGGAATACATATCATCCTTTCTATAGTTGTGAATTACCTGTTTTTATTTTTCATGAATGAGGAATAGGAAAATATTATTATTCATCCTCTTCTGATGTTTTCTGTTATTATCATATTATATTATAGAATAATGAAATCACATATTCTATTTCTACAAGGATGAGAAAAATAATCCAATGAGAAACTATTTTGATAAGATAAGAGCTAATATAAGGATTGTAAAAGCATATATCTTTTCATTATTATTTTGTGGTAATTTTGGTAATTACCATGTTTGAATATAATTCATGATGAAGGTATTCACATGTTTGGTATTTGATAATTAGAAGCAACTTTTGGACATGTGGGGGATCAATGTTAAAATGATATTGAGACATATGACGACCTTATTTATATGTTTTTGTATTTTCACTTTCATAAGTGTCATAAGAATAAAAAATTATGAAATTTATTACTTTTAAAATTGAATGAAGTTTTGGAAATCAATATTTTTCCGTAGGAATATTTTTTACATTTTATCATCTAGTCTTACAATTTTATTTTATTGATAACTAAAGATAATCAATATGACTTATTATCTAAAATTTTGGCCTTATGATCCATTGTCACATCATGCCTAGAAAATTAACATACATTTCATAGAGTAATAAGGAATTTGTATATTGATTAAGGCACAAACATATAGTGAAATTATTCTTATGAAATTGAATGAAATCAAGTATATATATCTTCTTATAGAAATTATACATCTTTTTGAAACTGGTCATCAAATAAAATTATTTCATATTATCATCATTTATATTGATATCAATGAACTTTTTTCATATCTCTCTTTTTTTGGTGTGTTATAATAACTAATAATTTCTGCATGGCCTACTTTCCTATGATCAGTTATGTTTATCATTATCAAAAATTATTTAATACTTTTATCTATGTCAAAATCATCACTTCCCAATGATGTTCTCCTTTGTTAAATCCATGTTATGAGTTAATTTTCATAAATGTTATGTTTCTAAAATTTCAATTATAATGGAATTTTTTATTCATTTTTATTGTGTGGGTTTCTATGAAATGAACATTCAAGTATTAAACCATTAATGATCCAGATGAATTTTGAGGGAGAAATTCATTTTATGTGTGGTATTATGTAACGTTGTTACTTTTTATTTTATTTTTTCATTTAAATTGAAATTTATTTATTTATTGAATTATATGATACACCAAGTTATTCTTTATTGATATTCAACACATAGGATAGCTTGTGTTATATACAATACCCTGCATAAATTGTGTATCATACAACACTGAGATTACAAAATGTTATATGCCACATCATGCTTAGCATTCATTACCCACACCACAATGATTAGGTTTTCCAATATAGAACACTATGTCTTTATTTTGATACACACCATTCCACGTTCATTCTATATCTTTTTGTACACGCAATACTGAGCCCTACCAAACAATAATATATTATTAATATTATTATTTAACATGATTGTTTTCACATACACATTTGAATGGAGGGTCTTAATATGATTAATTAAATTATTAAAATATGGTTTATTATTGTTTTCAGAGTTAATTATTTTGTGAAATATTAAATAGAATTTAATGTAATAACTATTTGTAAATAATGAAATTTCATTTCTAAAAAACAATTTTTCATTTTAGAAAAATGTTTTATCTCATCAAATAAAAATACCACTATTTATGAATTTATTTAATGATATAAATATATATATATTATTTTATACATTATTTAACATCCTTATTATTTGTTTTCTAGAAAAAAGATAAGAACGAATCCCATTTTACTGTTGAAAAGATGTATTTTTCTAATAAGAATATTTATTGACTGTAAATGGGGAACCCCAATTAAATATAATTTTGGGAGATTTAATAAATTATATTTGAAAAAATCAACACCATTTTTAAATCATAACATTAAAACCATTTTAGGTGAATTTTTCATACTTTTCTAAGAAGAATTTTTTTTTGATAATTTATGAAAAATCCTGAATTTTAATTGAAAAATGACTTCTTGTATGTATTATTTACATAATTAAATTATATATTAATATTTCAAAAGTATAATTAGATAAATAATACATATATTAATCCAATTTAATTCTTTGGTTTAAATTTTTATTGTAAATTGGATAAAAAATGTTTCAAACATTTGATCATTTTCAGTTTAAAAACACATTATTTTATTATATCTATGAGATTAATTTTAAATTAATTTATGATAAAAATGATAATAAAATTTGTTTAAATGGATTGCATATTTTTATGAATAATAATATATAATATTCTTGTAATAACAACATGATTTTTCCAATGTTAGTAAAGAAAACATTAAATGATAATCAATCGATTAAGTGAAAAAAAGTGTTCACTAAGGGACTAAACTTTAATCTAAAGTGTATAAATGACCTAAAAATTTATAAAGAACCCATTTTATGGAAATAGTGTGACTATAATTATTCTAATAACATTATTATTCTATATAGTATCCATAAGATATGGGAAAAAGGTTGTTGGAATTTACTATCTAAAGAATGTAAGTGTTTTCCACTGACCTCCCTTATAAAATCCCACCCAATCACCCCTCGCTTAACCTCCATAATTACCATTGGATCCATAATTCCCTAACCAAATATATTCAAAAAATACATCCCTTAATCATATATTCCTTAAATTTTCATGAAATCCAACCAAGGGTGTCCTTAGTGAAAACGAAAAGGAGATACCCGGAGAAGAGGTAACATTCATCAACAAACAATTTTTTTATTTCTTGATAAAATTTTTTTTATTATCTTTTTATCATAATTTTATAAAAACATCAGTATATTTAGTATGCTTATATATTTTTTATGTTTATGGTGAAAACTAAAACCATGAACACATCTGTGAAATCGGTTATGAAATCATCATTCATGTGTTTGGAGGTCTACCGCCTCACAAACCGATGTCCTTTATTTTATATTACTTCATATTACGGTGGTGATAAATTATGTGCATGATTTTTAAATTTTATATTTATGATTAATTTATTTTCATTAATTATTATATAATACATGCATTAATTGTTTACATTTTATGACAATACAATAACGTTGTTAACCTGTATGGCGGGATACCATCTCTGGAAGTGATATGATTCATTCATAGTATATATAAAGTATATTATGGATGGGTTTAACCTAAATATGTGATAGAAAACTAAATAATATTTATATTTTAATGAATATATATATATATATATATCATTCAATATGAAAAGAAAATGGTAACAATGTTCTTATGTACGTACGACCTACCGTCTCCACTAACAGCTTCTTTCATTTCTAATTTATATACTTAATAGATTATTATAAATAAATATATATGAAATATATATTATATTTATATAATTGTGAAAATTATATAAATTGGAAATTCATTATCAAAGTTAAAGGACCAAAAAAAAAGTAAAAACATTTATGGAAAACCAAGTAGTTGTTACACAAAATCTAATATTAACATTGAATTATTAAAAAAGGGTAATATAATTTCACAATAAAATAAAGTATGGTATGCTATATATTAATAAGTTTCTATAGCAATTTTATATTAAACTATTATTTTTTATAAACAAGGTTTGAATGTTTATAATGGATATCAAGACTTAAGGTAAGGTATTTCCATCTCACTTTTATCTTTTGTGATTGATAAACTATATTCACCAACTGATTTCCCAAGGTGGTTTATATAAAGGACATGTTTTAAATTTATGATAATTTTCCTAAAATTTATTGTTATTTACATACGCATTAATGTATATACCTTTGATGGGTTTTACGGTTCAAATGTAACCAAATCATTAATGTAATTTAATGTCAATTTTGCTTCTTGGAGACACATGTTATGATATGAAACTATATTATTCTAGAATGTGTTTTAACATACCATTTTACATGTTATATAATAAATATCCCTATTTAAATGAAATATTATGCTTCATGTAATTTTATTATTTTAATGGTATTTTAATTCAAATTTCCTAAAGTGGTAAGTTCTTATTGCTATAATCTCATCGTTTATCAAGGTTGTTACGATTATTTTTCCATTTATGAAATATTATGATCCCACTATCTTGACACGACCCATCCTAGAGGGGTAAGTTACTTGAATAACCTAATACATCCCCGATTAGGAAAGGGAATAACAACTAGCATCAAGTAGGTATATCACAAAATAGGTGGTATTTCCCTAACTACCTATACACGCGCAAACAAATACAAGCCCAAAATGATGACATGTAAAAAAAATACTATGTAGAAAAATATTGAATACACCATGACACCATCAAAAAATTATTACATTAGGAAAATGTAATGAAAACTGGGCCATAATAAAATCCCAACAAAGAAGAAGTCTGTCAAATTTAATGCACATGTTCCTAAAACTTATCCACAAAAAAACATGAAAGTAAAGAGACTGGACAACTGTCTGAAGCTGTAGGAGCACACCTCGAATTTCTAATCTCACTATGCATCACCTATTCTTTGTCAACCAATAACTCTTTCTAAGAATTTGTCATCTAAAATTACATGACACATATGGAAAAATCCCGTTCTGGGGTGAGTAAAACAATACTCTGTAGGATAAATCAAAACAAAAATGAATAATATAATATATAGGAAATTATAATTGAATACAATGAAGTAAGGCCACAAAGAATTATCACTAAAGGAAATAAATAAAGAACACTAATAAGGAGTCCTTATTGGGATACCATAAAGGAACACCACTAAGGAACACCACAAAGGTACACCATTAATGAACACCACTAACGAACACCATGATGAAACACCACTAAGGAACACCACAAAGGAATAGTAGAAGGAAAACTATTGAGTAACACAACGAACGAACACCACTAAGGAACAAAAATATGGAACAACTCTAAGGAACACCATGAAGGAATTCCACTATGTAATGCCACCTTGGAACACAATGCTGAAACACCATTAAAGAACACCACTAAGGAACACCATGATGAAACACCGCTAAGGAACACCATGAAGGAACACCACTAAATAAGACCACTATAGAACACAACAAAAGAACACCATTAAGAAACAAAGAGAAAGAAAAGTCTAAGGAAGAAAACAATGGAACACGATTAAGGAACACCACTATAGAAGACAACAATATAACACCATGAAGAAACACCACTGAGGAAAACCAAGAAGGAATACCACTAAGGAACACCACGAAGGAACACCACTAAGGAACACCCCGATGTTACACCTCTAGGAAACACCAATAAAGAAAACCACAATAGAATACATGATGTATACCAAAAATAAATACATGAATTATACCACATGGAAAGTCATGAAGTATTTTACACTGAATAAAATAAGTATAATGCATAGAAATATTATAGTCCGCTCATTAATGTATAAGTCTATAACACAAAAAATTATTATTTTTAAACATAGTCCATAGAAGAACTAGTATTGGTAAGAAAAGGATTTTAAATATGACACTAATTTTTGATAACACAAGTAGTGTTTATAAGTTATGCATCCCCCATGTAATGTAGTCACCAAGTCATGAATACTTGAAGGATTCCACTAATATCATGATTGTTATGGGAGAACCTACTCTTTCAGCCAAAATGTCGTATTCCAACATCCAAAATAACCTGTATAGGGTACCTCAATAGTTCATTATCATTTCAAGGGTCATAATTCCCAAAAAGGATCATTAAACAGACACATGTTTTGAATTTTAAAGCTATTTTACTTAAAAGGTATGACCCATGTCTGGTCTAAGTCTAGTCGAAGCCGTTGGCCAACCAGAACTTGTCCGGCAGACTCGAACTGACCTGGTCTGGTCCGGTCTTCCCTAAACTAGTATTTTTGATAGGGATCATCCTAATGGGCCTCCAAACCCATCTATCTGGGACACTGTAGTGGCCTAGATCCTCTGGTTAGTCCTACCGCATGTGGGTCGGTTCGCTCCGCTGCACGCGGTTTACCCAAACCGCGGTCCACCCCTATAGTGAGACAGCATACTAACATGGTGCTGAGCTGCATTTTTGGTCATCCAGCCACACCACCTACCTCATCACATCACCATCCCATATTCCTCTGGCACAGTATCGTTCATGTGTCCAAACTCCACATCACAACCACCTACTGTGGCCCCTGGTGAACACCGCGACCTCATGTCGCAACCCGCAGTCACCAGCCCCAACAAGTCCCTCTACCATGCTCTGCCTTCGCTGACCACTCCACTAATGTCCTCTCCCTCACACTCCTCCTGGACCTACACTACCGGGCCACATCCTGCCTCCACCACCATCTTCCCTGATGGTGGCACGTCATCCTACCCTCTTGGTCTGCCTTTACCTCAAAGAACCTTGCCTCCACTGTCGTGCCTCTGTGGTGTTGGGGGTTGTCAGATCATCGGTCTTGAGTTTTTTCTAATTCAATAAAAGTTCAAATAATAATTCCACTCATACAGTAAATAAATTGGAATAAACTTACGAATGGGGGAAAATGGATAATCACCAAACCACTTGAAGGAAGGATATCAACCTTAGTTCATGTCGACCATGATTAATCCTTTTTAGAGGGATCATGAAGAATTAAGAAATCACATGGATCTAACCCCCATTTATTCTTGAGAATATGACTCTCATCCCGCAAGCAGTCAAATAGTGGATCAAACTAATCATATGTTGGTCCATGTTAATCATATAATTTCTAAATAGAAAAAAAATAACAATGAAAAACACCCTAACTTGAGTTTAGATCGGTCATTGATGAGGAACGATTTTGTTGTCATTGTTCACGAGATCCTCTAACTCTATTGGTAGGATTATCCCTCATCTTTCCCTCAAGATGATTTTATTTCCTTGATCTTCCTTGAGATTCTCTAGTGTTCCTAGAGTTATGCGACTAACATTATGATTTTTTAAGAATGCTGTTTTAATTGTAAATAATCAATGCATCAACAAAATAATTTATCTTCAAATTATATAATGATAATTTTTTTCTTTTTAGGTTATTCCAAATAAGACAGGTGGGGATTAACCTTAATTATCACCCAAAGAAAACACCACATTAAAAACTCAATGGTGGTCTTAGATATCCAATTTGACTGTTTATTAATGAGTTATTATGATTTGAACATAAATAATTTTTATTGAATTTTGTTTATAGATATGTCCAAAAACTATCTATCACAGTTAGACTGTGGCAGCTAATGTTAGGCCTCACCCAAGTAATGCGACTTATCTGGAAATAATATTGCCCTCATATTTCAAATATGGGAATCCATTTAAGATTCATGTTACATTTTTATGGAAAATCTATTCATGTGAAATAAAAAACATAACATTTTTCAACAAACTATTCTGGACACACTGGGCCTCAGAATCACATATCGTCGCAACACCTAGCCTCGAAATTTTCCAAAATAATTTCTGAAAATAATTTTTGTAAATCATGAGTCATTACATTATCCACAACAAAAGTCTTCACATCCCCAAAATCCAAACCAATGTCTAGCCAAAATGATGTGGGTACTGATCATGAATTTTAGCCTCTTTCTCCCATGTTTTATCCAAGAGATTCATGTGCTTCCACCGAATTCACACTCAAGGAAGAAATCACCCATGATGAATCCTCCCAACTCTTGAAAAAACATTATCATGAAATCCTATTGTATAACCTATAGAACATGAATGGTCCTCTTAGTTTGGCCAACTATTTGGGGTAAAAAAGATATGCTCCAACGAAGGCATCTTCCAAATGAATTTTGGAATTCCTTCCACAACTGATATGTGAATCGAGCATTATGGCCTGAAATGATCATAAAAAACTCAACGGACATAAACTATTTATTTTATGTTGAGTCGTCCTAAGATCTCTATTTAACCCCACTCCTAGATAGGTAGGAAGTGGGATGACTTGGTGAATCAGTCAACAATCACCCAAATGGAATCATGCCCTCATTGGCGTGCGTGGTAAACCTGTTATGAACTCCATCAATAACTCATCCCACTTCTAATCTAAAACATCAAGGTTTTTCAATAATCCCACAGGAACCGGGTGGTTGGCCTTCACTTGATGACAAGTGAGGCATTGAGAGACAAACACTTCAACTATCTTCTTCATCCCTGGCCAACAAAACTGATATCGGAGGTCCTCACAGATCATAACCACAACCGTATTTTCCTCCAAAGGGGATGTATGGAACTCCATCAAAACCTCATCCTACAATTCCATTGGTAATATTGGGAACACTCTAAAAAATGATAAGCTCTCCAAATTTTGAATATCCATCAGGGACATACCCTGTAGACATCTGAGCACATAATGTATCACTATCAGTATTTAGAAGATGTGACTCATTGAATAACAATAAGAGTGGAGGGGTGAAACCCATCGACTAGAGGTAATCTGTTCTATCTCCATCCATAAAGGGTAACTATGATGAGTTAAACATCTTTGATGACTCATTCAGTAACTGCAAAATAGATCTATTGTAGAGGGTATTTGTAACCAAGTTCCCCTTCCCAAGTGTAGAGACAATATCTATGTCATAATCATGGAGGAACTCTAGACTATACCTCTACCTCAACCTTTGTTGGATCCATTTCAACTCCACCAACAAGTGTGGGAAACTGAGGACTCATAGTTCCCACTATGTCTAGGGTTAGGCCAGCCAATTGATGATAAATATGCTACACCCTCTTTTGTGTGTGTCCATTTTGTGCTTACTGGGATTCCTTTTATCCAAAAAGGGAAACCTCTTTTGATAGCTGAGTACACAACACATTATTTTCTCAATATAGTTATTTTGAGCACAAACTATAGGTAACCACTCCATACTCATATTGGTGTCGTAAGGCCTCGATGCCACTACGAAGAGATCTTAACAAAAACTCTTTCATGTAAGACTCAGGACACACTGTTGGCACTAGAGCATGATCATTGGGACTCCTATAGTAGGACTCTCCAAGAATAATGATGGAGTCAATAGTTCATCAAGAAACATTGAGTCTCAAAAATTAATCTTGGAAAGATAAGAATGATTAGCATCTATGTCTATTAATATTGTAGCTAAAGTATAATATGCATAGATAAATCCACAAATCATTACTATATCCATGTGTAATAAGCCTTGACCGCATGCAGCTATCACCTCCCCTGTCCACCATCTCCCTAAGCCTTGTGTCGACCACCTTGGGGTTGTGGTTGTAATATTTAGAAATTTCTAGCGGATCATGATGCTCTCATAGATCCTCTGTCACATCTTTTTTGTTTTAGATCTATTTGATCCTTCTTATCCACTACTAACTATCCCTTGATTAATCTTTTCCGCCATGGGACTCTTAACCCAAAAGGTTTTTCCTATCACCCTATCCTTTGTAAGAATGAACAAAGGTATAAACTAGATCAGATGCACCTACACAATCCTCGCTCGAAGGTCTGATCCCTAAAGTATTTATTTGTACCACATCCATCGAGTACTTAGAATGTTTGGTATACATAAGTGAATAGATATATAATAAAACATCATCTATCTAGAGCTACAGAAGCTAATGGATAAGAACAACCCTTATCTAATGAGGTGGGAACTCATCCATGAAAAGGATCTCAAACTCTGTCTAGGGAAATGGCACTTTATCACAAGATCTGGAGTCTTAACCAAACCATCTCCTATCGAAGATGTACAGAAGGATAGCATTAAAGAACACCACCCGATCTTCTAGTTTCTTGAATAGGCTGAAAAGTAGGATCACCAACTCAAGCTAATCCTCATCCATTACTGTGTCAGGATCACCTTGGAACCTAGTGGGAATCTATCCTTGAAACTCATGAGGCGTGCTCAGCCTACTGTCTACATCTGATGGTACTATAGGTACAATGTTATACACTACAGGTGGTGGTATTGTAAGTGCACTACATGTAGGAGATATGTCTACTTAAAATCCTTGTTTTGATGTCACATCACCCATCAGATCAACCTCAAGATCACATGGTGGAATCTTGGTCGGCTGTAAACATGGAGGCATCATGAAATAAAACCATATATACCATAATCAGTAGAGTATACATGGTGACCTAGCTCAATAAGGACTTGAGAACACACCAAAATACTATATGATTCATGTATGATTAATTTTTCCAACAACTTGAGTTTCATGTACCATGTTGAGAAGTAGTATTCAAAGACTTTGTGATTGGATTCTTCAGCTGCCGCTCAAGCAATGGATTCCCAAGCATAAAATCCGAACTTGAAAAACTTAATACTATTTCCCCAAACCAACCTCATAGACTATAGGTCCTTAAGTAGAAGTGAGTATGTCTAATAACAGTCTATCATGGCCAAACACAAGGGGCCCCATGCCCTTCCTACCCCAAGACCTCCTCTGATAGGCCAAGGGCTAGTGCCTTTCACTAAGTCAGTATATCCAAAAAATGGGCGGTATTTTTCTAAGTATTTATACACAACAACACAAAGAAACATCTCCACGCCCAAAATGTTAAAATGTAAAAAATATATGTAGACAAATAATGCATACACAAAGATTCCAAGCACATAGTGCATCAATAGGAAATTGGAATGTAAATAGGGCTAGAATACAAGCTCACCAAAGAAGGATTCTGTCAAAGTGAATGAACAAGTTTCTGAAACCTATTTGTATAAAACCCTTTCTAATGTAAATGGTACTCGATTGCGATATGGAGCCATATGTGCACACATTGTCTCTCTAGTATCAATTTTCACCACCTAGTCCTAGTCCACGATAGACTCCATCAAAGCATCAATCATCTGTTCAAAACACGACACGTGTATGCAAATCTTGTGAATGGGTGAGTAAAACAATACGCAGTAGGACACCTCGAAACCAAAAAGGAAAATATACAACATATGAAATTAAAATGGAATTCCATGAAGGAACACCACTAAAGGATAACAAGAAGAACTGCCACAAAGGAACACCACTAAGGAAGACCATAAATGGATACTACTAAGGAACACCATGAATAAACACCACTAAGGAACAACATGAAGGAACACCGCTAAGGAACACCACGACGTAACACCACCAAGGAACACCAAAAAGGAACACCAATAAAATCCACCACTAAGGAACACCATGAAGGAACAAAACTAAGGAACAACACAAAGGAACTCCCTGAAGGAATACCACTGAAGAATAACACTATGAATAATAATGAAGGAACACCACAAAGGGAGACCACTAATTAATAAAACTAATAAAACCCATGAAGGAACATATATATGGAACACCACGAATGAACACCACTCAGGACGTCCACAAAAGAATAATAATAAAAAAATACGAAGTACACCACATAGATATAGTTTAGTAAGATCACATAGGTATAAGTCAATATGATTAAAAATTGGATTATCAAACGTAGTCCATAGAACACCCAATATCGATAACACACTGAGTTTTGATAACACATAGAGTGTTAATAACACACAAAGTGTCGATAAAACACAGAGTATTTATAACACAAGGAGGGTTGATAACACACAGAGTGTCGATAACAAATGGTGTGTAGATAACACATGGAGTGTTATTAAATCATGTAGACCCCATGTCATGTAGTCACCAAGTCTTAATTAGCCGATGGATTCCACTCATTGTGCAATTATTCTGGGAGAAAATACTCCTCAAGAAAATGTATGTATGCCAACATCCATAACAACTCACTTGCAGTACCTCAAAAGAACCGTCTCTTTGAAGGGTCCTAATTCCACAAACTGCTTGTCAAATAGACACATGGTTTGAATGTTACAACATTTTTACTGAAACGGTATGACCAAGTTTTAGTCCTGGATAGATCTTACCCACCATCTGACCCAACCCAGTCTGGCTAACTGCACCAGACGCAATCTGGTCTACTCTAGCCTAAACCGATCTGGCGCACTAGGGTCGCCCGGGTGGGCATGACCCACTAGGGCTGGTGGACCCGAATTGTTGGGCCGCTGAGTACTTCCCGCGGGGCCACTAGAGCAACACGACTCCTCTGGTGCAGCCCACCACATGTGGGTAGGTTCATTTTTTCACACATTTCCTTCCCCAACCACATGCCTACATGTTGACGTGGTGCAGAGCCTTGGTTAATGAGGTTGACCAGCCACCCCGCCTGTCCCGTGGCGTCACCACCATAGGTTCCTCAGATGTGAAATTGAGAGGCATCCCAACTCGCCATTATGGACTCATAATGTGGAACCAAATCAATGCTATGGCCTCCTTCCCTAGATTGTTCTCACTATCCCTGGCGTGTCCCCCATGTGGCACTCCACCTTGGACAACTACCCCACTTGAAACCTTACCCTCATGATACACCTAGATCAACCCCACCAGGCTGTATCCTACAGCAACCGTCAGCCACCGCCTTACCCTCAATCTATTTAGTGACCAAAAATTATCACGCCTCCACCGTTGCTCCCCCAAAGTGTCATGGGGGTGTTAGAACCACAGTCATAGGTTGTTTCACAAAGATTCGAAGCCGCAACAATCAATCTACTCAGACAATAACTATGAATGTGAATGATTCAATGAAAGGGGGGAAGGGGAGAGGAAAAAAGAACATCAAGGATGGATCCCATACTTTTTTCATTTCATCCATGATTCTTTATTGATGGATGGATCAAGGAGAAAGACAAAATCACACAGATCTAACCCCCATTTATCCCCCGCAATTTAACTCCTTTCACTCAAGCAATTAAACTGAGGATTATCATATTTGTGGGTTCATCCACAGCTGTCATAGAATTTAATAATAGGAAACGAATCACAAATAAAAAACCCCACATTGAGATTGGATTGGCTGTTGATAAGATTTAGTTACCTTGTCATCATTAATGAGATCCTCTAGCACTTTTGGTGCGATGATCCATGATCGGATCATTGATCGTTCATCCATCATATGAGAGGATTCTTCCTCCAAGATCCCCGAGTGATTATAGAGCATTAAAAAGGTTATCTGGATAACCCTACTATTTTTGTGGAATGATGTTTGAAAACAAAATCTTCCCTACATCAACAAAATCATTTTTCTTTAAATTATTTTCTGAAAATTTTGTTCTCTTTAGGTTTTTTCAAAGAATAACTACACTTACATAATTTATTTCGTTCATAAGAAAAATAAAAAATAAAAAATTCAATGATTTTCTAGGATTTCAAATCTGAGTATGTATTCAAGAGTTATTAGAAATTAATAAAAAAAATAATTTCTTATGGAATAATTTTATTTACCATTTTCATAAAAAGATATCTTTCATAGTAGGCCTATGAAGGCCAACATTAGGGCCCACATTAGGTAAATCCTTTGATCTAAACACAATGGTTTTGTTCTATTTCTATTCAAGGAACCCATTTTGGAGTTATTTCAGTTTTTCCTGAAAACCGTGCACATGTGTTATTAAACACGTAACATTTTTCAATGAAATATTCTGGGCACATAGGGCCTCGGAAGCACACGCCATCTCGGCACCTAGTATTATAATATACTCATATAATTTTTAAAAGTAAATTAAATAAAATCCAGGCCATTGCATCTCAATATTTTACATGAATTTTATTCTAACCTGGCATTCATTATATCTTTATGTAATGGTAACATTTGTTTGATTTTGTAATTAAGATTATTAAAAAAAATGTTTAAAAGAAAATATATCATTGTGTATCATTTATTTCATAAGTACAATTGATTCAAAACCCATTTTTTATAAAAATGGTTTTATAGAATTATCTTTTACAACAATTTCATGGAAAATTATTTTAATTTTTTGTATATTAAAATGTGTTTGAAATTTTTTTAATGGATTCCACAATAGGAATTCAAAGGGGTTTTTCAATGATATGGATTTAAAAGTTGTGTTATGATTAAAAATATTTTAAATGGTTTTCGAATATTACATTATAAGTTTCAAGGATATTTTAAAAGAAAAATATTTTCATAAAAAATTATTTTTAAAAAAATTGTTTAATGTGAAAATGATATACTCCTTAAAAAACGATTATTTTATTTTTAAAGATTAGGTTATATGTTTTCAATGTTTTTTTGAAAGAAAATGATTGTGAAAATGTTTTATTTTTTAAAAATATATTTCCAGTTAAGGATATTTGCATTAATATATTATCTATGTGGTCTTTCAATATCCTCCTCAATCAATGATGACATAATTTGATATTGTTTATGACTTACTAATGATATGATCCAATGACACCATTCTTGTTATTTTTTTAAATGGTTTATGTTTATGATGACAAGATATTTATGAATCCTTTTTCTCTTCCAAGGGATATACCATTATGAAATCTACTTCTTTTCATGGGGGTTTCTACGATTAAATGATTATGAAACGTGTCACTTTTTAAAAGGTTATAGTATAATGAAAATTTTAAAATACAGAATATGTTATTCGGTTGTGATAGGAAGAATATTGTTTTATCATATGAAATACATAAATATGGTTTTCATTACTTGAAGGGTGGGAAATATATATCCCCCAATGCTTTGGGAAATGTAAAATGTTTGATTAGAATAAATAGTATATATGTGGTTGGCCCAATCTTGAAACAAGAGTGCACATGGAAGGTCACTCTAAGTCCAAAATATGAGGTTACCTAAGAGGTAATCCCAAGACCAAAATTAGAGGGTACATAGGGGTCATCCAAATCCCAAAAAAAGATGGTAAATGGAAGTTCATGTAATCCTGGAAGCATTTACATTGGTAATTTGCTCCAGTCAAAAAAGATATGATTTTTTGGGTAGGTTTACTTGAAATATGATTTTATATCCATTTTTGTATGCCAAAATTATATGTCTTATGAAAGTGTTCTGCTATAATGGTTCTTTCTCTTAGATTATCTTATGAATAATGTATTATAAACTGCCATACATTATTCCATGACGCTAGATTATTATATTTGATATAAAGGGTATGATTTTTAATGTTTTATTACCATGTTCTCCTACCCGTATGATCATTATATTATTTATGTATCTTTTTGTTTACCCTTGTAGGGATTTTTAGATCACCCTTTCTTATGTTTCATTCCCCTATGTTATTAATTATGGTTTTAAGTAGTTGTATTAATGGGTAAGATATTTATGGGAGATATTTAAGATCCTTCACCAAGAAAAATTATTACGCTTCCATGTTTCAAAAAGAACAAAAATATTATTCTCCTCAAGCATGTTTTTGTGTAATGATTTTAATATTAATCTAAAAATATGTAATATACATGTATGTTAATAATGGTACACTATAATGTGCATACCCAAAAATTGTGAATGTAACATATGGGATATTTAAAAATGTAAACAAGGGGATAAGGGTGTCAGACTCACATGAAACATTACCAAGACGACAATAACAATGTTTATAGTCATGATTCATAGAATTAAGCACTTAACATTTTTTTCATAGATTTAGGATCGATTTCAAATAGTTTAAGGTCATAATTCATGGACCATGACACATAGTTTGGGTTCATAGAGCATTGAACTGTGGTTTTAGTTCTTGAATGACTATCTAAAGCATTGATGATGGTTTTCCTATCCTGAATGGAGGGTCATAGGGGACCCTCATTGTCAATGGAAACATCTCCATGACAACATGAACACAGGTTATGTTTTTGAACATTTTACCTCGTATCCTACATTATGATAATAAAGGTTTGACCACAAGGAACTTGTGAATCGTTTCATTTTCATTGGAAAACTCACTCCCAACTTCTAATCCCTCATGATACTTCCTCTATATGAGAAAAAAAAGATGTATGGACTTCCATCCATTTATATAGAGAAAAAAACAAGGGGATAAAGTGATCAATGAATCATATGTGGGTGATTGAACATTTCAAGACATAGAAAGAAGGAGGGGAGTAATAGAGGAACCTAGATGAACTATTTAATGTGTATGAAAAGTAGTTTCTATATCTATGTTGGTTAAACCATGGGGAGTAAAAATGTTGGATCTACCATTCACCATGTTCAAAATATTTGAACCACTATTTTTTATGGAATATTCTTTACGGTATATTCCTAGGATGGTATATGAGACATTGTTCCTAGAAACAATTTTTAGTAGGGATCTCATTCATATCGATAGAATGATGATTACCCAAATTGATGAATGTGAGGAGTGTGAATATGGAAGTGAGGAAAGTTTCTAATGGAATTTTGTACCAGTGGATATATTCCTGCAATCTCTTAAATTATCTATATGAAAATGTGGGTAGGTGAGGATCAATCCGTTCCCAATCGGAAAATACCCAACAATGAGTTGATAGAGGGATGTACCTATGGTGAGATATTATAGAATCATTATGTATGCCATGAATTTTTGAATCATAATAAAATAAATTCTACAACACAAAATGGTATGATATTGACACAATAGGAGTGGAATCCTATATGGAGAGAAGATCATATAATCTCACATTGTGAGGCATCCTAGTTTTATATTAGTTATGATTACATTTTTCATTGTTCTATAATGAATTTGGTTTTGATTCTCATCATATTTATTATATTAAGATTCCAATTTTTATACAAGGTGAGACTACAATATAATTTCTTTCACTGAGGATGTTCCTTTTTTCCTATCACACATGGTATGTGAAGCATCCCAATTTTATAGGGGAGAGACTGCAGTTTAATGTCATGCGCTGAGGAATTTGATTTTCTCATCTCCTGGTTTTCATATGACACATACCAATTTTATATGGGGTGAGAATATAGTTTAATGTTGCATGATGAAGAAATATATTTTATTATATAACACTTAATATGTGAGACATACAAGTTTAATATTGGATGAGTCTATTGTTTAATAACATGTGGTGAGAATATTGATTTGGATCATCTCATATTTATCATTTGATGCATCATAATATTTTAGGGAGTATGGTTTTTAGTCATCCCATACATTACATGTGATACATCACGGTTTTATATATGGTATGTTAATAGTTTTACATCCTATTATGGGGATATTGTGATTTTTAGTTTAATGGTTTATAAGTCAGTCTATGGATCATAAGAAGTTTTTTTCCAAAGGCTTGGTCTAGAGAGTCAATTATTAGTTTAAAATCATGTCAAATAAACAAATATTTTATGAGGATCATAAGGAGGATTCTATGGAAAGAAATATTGATAAACCGATGTGAACATATGGTCCAAGGAGAAAAAATGATCTCACCAAATTTGAAAAAGTATACCCAGGTTGGTGTCCTAATGTCATGCAAGGAATGAAACATTAATGAGTCAATGAAGGGGAGTTGTTCCATGATATGAGATCTGGGCTTCACCACATATCCCATGAAAATGGTAAAAAACCATAAATTATTTTGGAACATGTTGTGGCAGAATACTAATGATTTTAGGTGGAAATCCTTTTGTCTAAGGAAATGGAATCATCTCATATTTTTGATATGATGCATCCAAAAATTATGCAAGATAATGATAAATTATAATTTATTATACTAATTATGTTGGTATGGATTCAACATTTAAATTACCATTACTTTCTTCATAATTTCATATCATAAGGGAATATCAGTCTTCAAATGGATGGAAGAAGACAAATGGTTCTTATACCTAATGTAGAGGATCGTAGTGGAATTCTATTGTGATATATTCATGGGTAATGGATTGTTTTTTGATGAATTTATAGCTAGTATTGAAGACACGATGTATAGGTGTCACTATGTATCACATGTGAATGGGAC
Organism: Viscum album; assembly: GCA_963277665.1. Taxonomy (NCBI): domain Eukaryota; kingdom Viridiplantae; phylum Streptophyta; class Magnoliopsida; order Santalales; family Viscaceae; genus Viscum; species Viscum album. The sequence goes on from OY728152.1 coordinate 1,492,697,237, forward strand.
TGAAGACCCAAAAACCATTGGAAATATGTGGTTTTATAAGATTTAAAAAACATAATGGAATAATAAAACAACGTGAATGAAGGGTAGATGAACATAGATTATGTACATTATTCTTGGGCTAGGGCCCATAGTTTAAGGTCATTTATCATGTACTAATACACTTAATTTATCTAAATAAAGAATGTGCCAATAATGTTAGTTTAATACAGTAGGGATTCAACTTTGGGTAGGTTCTCCAAGGATGTAAATGTGGCTCTAGAATGTTAAAACTTAACATGAATGGATCCATTGGGTATTTTCACAACACAAACCAATCTGAAATGTATTTTCACATAATCTAGGGTTTTGTGTTTTGGACCATGGGTAATTATTTTAAAATTTTAAAGTCGTGTTTCCTGATCTAATGCAGAGTTGTTTATATGGTTATTTCAATGTAATCAGAGGAATAAACCGATGACAAAGGATGTCATGCATGCCCATGTATAACACAAATACCATGAAACAAACTACACATATAGAAAGTTAATCATGCATGGAATTCCTATGGGGACATGGGAAAAATGTTTGCTGAATTTACTCCCCACTAGGGATGGTTTTAAAATGAATGGTGGTTGGTACTGGAGACATGAGTTATTTGTGTCACTACATGTCATGACCCAACCCTACCCAGGCTCGAGCCGCAACTACCCGAAGCCCGCCTCCATAGGCCAGGGGCTGGCGACTAGCGCCGACGGCACAACAACTCAGGGAGGCCTTTGCCTAAGTACCTGTACACACACACATACACACAACAAACTCAATGAAAAAGTGCAGAGTAAAGTAAAGGAAACTAAAGAAAAGGGAAATTTCTATATATATAAACCCCAAATGTGCATCGACCTCTAAACAGTACAAGGTACAAACTGAAAAGAAAAGGGGCAAAACAGGTGCCCAACCAGAAAGTGCCACAACCCAGTAATAGGTAATCAAAAAGAAACAGCTGACGGGTCTCCCACTTGGAACCCGGCCACGAACACCACACACGGTCCAAGCTCCCAAGCTCCTACGCTCCACTAGAGTCACACTCCACCTGTCCATCGTCTGTAAGGGCACACCAAGTGCGGGAAAATCCCAAGAAAAGGTGAGTATAAAAATACTCAGTAGGATACCCCGAAGGCTCGAGGGATAAACAAAATGAGGTACCAAAGGGTGAGCAGTAGAGCGAACAGGAAAAGTAGAGAAGTACAACTGAGAGTGCAGTAAATAGAATAGTAAGAGTCTAGCTCAACCAAACAAGAGAAAAGAGATAGACTGGTCTAGACACAAGGAGATGGAAATGGTGAGAAGATGAACTTCCCGTCGAGTCTTCGCTACCTATAGGAGGAGAGTAGACTCGTCCAACCACAAGGAGCTAGACACGGAAACCACGTGGCCTACCCCACGCGTCTTCGCCCCTCCTTGAAGGAGATTATCCAAACCCAAGAAGTGGGTACCAGAAACAAGGTATACTCATATCCTTATGCTCAAAAAGAAGCTCGAACAAACTCGTAAGTGGATCTCCATCCCGTAGCTCAGCCCAAGAAAACGAGTAGCCAACAGTCCCAGTAGTAAACTCCATTGATGCCCAGCATCCCGCACGTCTGCCCCAAACCAAAATTCAATGGGCTCAATCATGACACCTTGATTCTATCCGCTTTGGGCGGCACTGACTCACCCTCACAGTTTTAGGTCGCGTCACAAGAACGCATCTCGGTGGGGAAAGTGACCCTAGTACTTGGGAGTTCTTGGGAAATTCGAACCACACCTCGTCACTGCCCTACAGTCGAGAGGTATCCTCAAACCCAAGCCGTCACAACACTGACCTATATAACCAAGGGTCCTGCTCTGGTAATCACGGAGGAAAGCTACAGGCTATCCTAGTAGAAAGGACTGAGCTTATAATGTCAACGAGTGTCCCACTACCCAGCCATGCTGGAGGGTAATTCATAATAAGATACTGGGTGACCCACTGCCTACCCACGCTGGAGGGTAAACCATAATACATCATCCAGTGACTCACTGCCCAGCCCCGCTGGAGGGTAGACCTTAATACATCATCAGGCGACCCACATCCCAGCCCCGCTGGAGGGTAGACCTTGAATAAGTCGATATGCGACCCACTGCCCAGCCTTGTTGGAGGGTAGACCTGAAACTAGACGACGGGCGACCCACTGCCCAACACTACCGGAGGGTAGACCCTAAGAGGTCGTTGGGTGACCCACTGCCCAGTCTCTGCTGGAGGGTAGACCATAAGTGCGTCAGGTGACCCACTGCCCATTCTCTTCTGGAGGGTAGACCCTAAGAGGTCATCGGGTGACCCACTGCCCAGTATCTACTCGAGGGTAGACCTTAAGTGCATCGGGTGACCCACTACCAAGTCTCTGCTGTAGGGTAGACCCTAAGAGCGTCGGGTGACCCATTTCCCAGTCTCTGTAGGAGGGTAGACCCTAAAAATCGATGAGTAACCCACTGCCCAGCCCCGCAGGAGGGTAAAACTCAGAACTGTTCTAGCCATCTCCACTGAAGGGTACAACACTGGCCAACCGAACATGGATTGGTTATCACGCAACCACCCAACTTCAGAACAACTCACCCAAAAGAGGTGCAACGTCTGCTCCATCACTGGGTGTCATCAGCACTGCTACCGACCAATCCATCGAGAACAATACCATTGGGAGACCACTCAACCCTTCTGGTCAAATAAACAAGCACATAGGCAGGGGAAAAACTCCACCCTTCTGGTCAAACAAACGAGCACAGAGGGACCCTCTACGTCGCGAGAGGTCAAAGTATGCAAAGTAGAACCCAGCACGCACGTGGGGCCCACACAACGGGTGGCCCCATCTCAACCCTAACCAGGTGCACAAACGTTCTCAGGTGCGAGCAACCACATGTTCCTCCAAGCATCCCCGTATACTCCTATAGTATACAACATTCTCATCCCAAGGCCATCGTGCACACGGAACCCAACATCAACGCGAAGGCGTGACGTAACAACTCCACCTCAAAATCTCAGGCACGGACAACCACATCTCGTGAACCATTTACATCACTCTCCCAAGAGTCCGTGATCACACGCCAAGGGCCCGCTACAAACAAGGTAGGGTGAACCACCACTAGAGAACCTTTCATGCTTCCACATTTAACAAGATCGCGTAAGAGCCTCTGCACAGCCAAACGGATCACACCGTTGTAAACCTCGTGAAAAAAAAGCGAGTTAGACTACTTACTTGCCTCCAATGGATATCCGATGGAAAAGTCACCAATACCACCTCACGCCCGAACAACGCCCCGTGATCCTGAGCCTCAGCCCCGAAAACAGTCGGGCGCATTGCACCACTGCAATCCCCTCGGGAAAACACGTCAAAAGCACTACTCACACGAGTGCAATGGATATCTGGAGAAAAAGATACGTTCCGTCACACTGCACACGAGTGGTGCTTCGTGGGACCTACAACCTGGTCCTGAAACTCAACGAACGGATCATACTGTTGCGATCCTCTCGAAAAAGCACACAAGATGGACTACTCACTTGTCAAAAACGGTCACCCGGTGATAAAGATAGAAAAATCACCGTCGACGCCCAAACGACCCTCATGGGCCCCGCACCATCGTGCCGAATTTTGGTGGTCGGATTTCACCATTGCAATCCCCTCAGAAAAGCACCCAAAAACGACTTCTCACTCGCCCCGAACAGATGCCTGATGAAAAAGTCGCTAAACGCTGCGCACAGCTCAAAAGACGGGCCGTGGGGCTCACGCCTCAACTCCGGCTTTAGCGCCCGAAACCACCCTAGAAAGCGTTTCCCCGGTGCCAGGGTCCCAACGCTGCTGACGGCGCTTAAAACAGACGTCGGATGCGTTCGCGCCATCCAAAACAAGAATCTCAGGGAATACGCTCGTCCACTTAAGGACACATCGCGCCTCCGCGTCCCCTCGTTTTGGGAATAAATAATTCCTGAAACTAGCTCTAACCATTCCTCTCGATGAATGGTCCGTGCTGCCACTGACGGCACAAAAAACGGACGCCCGTAGCAAAAGCTACGGTCGTCAGAAATTCAAAGGGGGTACTCCCTTGGGCCGGACCGGCCCGGACAGGCCGGTCCACCCATTGCCGGCCCGCGGCCAGAGTGCAGGTCCGGTTCAAGCCTCCGCGGCTAGGTGGCCGCGGCCCACCACCACCGACCAACCATGACGGACGGTCTCCCCCTTTCCGCAGCGACCCGCGACATGCGGGTCACGGTGGCGCCGCACGGGGTCGCGCACCCCGCGACCCCTCCTCCTTCACGCTATGCCGGCGCCGCTGCACGGAACCTTGGTCGCCCGCCGTCTCACCTAGAGAGCCCCGCCGCGTCGCCCGCTGCCGCTCGCCGTCGCCTCCAGCGCCGCTACCGAATGGAGTCGTCGCCGCTGCCGCCTCCTCGGACCGAAGCCGCCCGGACTCCTCCGAACTCAGATTTTGATTCCAAAATATGATTTGGAAAGATTAAAATGTATACTATGTATCTATGGGATTTATTTGAAGGTTTAACATCAAATCGACACATAAAACTGAACTCAAAGGGGGGTTCAGAAATTAAAACACAAAACGCATAACCCTACCTCGTGGGCGTTGCCCAGAGCTTCGCCGCCGAACCGCCGCCTTGCTGGAGCGGCCTCACCGGAGCAGCCTTGCCAGAGGTGGAGGAGGATAGGGAGAGGAGGTGCTTCCAGGGGGGTAGGGGAAGGAGAAGAGGGAGGTGGGTGTGTTAAGCGTTTAAATAGAAAACGCTTAACCACCCGCCCGTCGGCCCGAACCCGAACTCCCGACGGGGTCGCAGTTAAGCCTCCCTTAGGGTAAACACCACCTCCCGAGCACAACGGCGGTCCCTGAATTTTAATCTGAGAACCCATTAAAAAGTTATAAAACTCAACGCCCGAGGGCACCAATTTATGAAAACGCCCCTAGGGACATTATTCACAGATGGGCCGTGCCCGCAAAACTTACACCACTCCTAGGGTAAACGACACGCTCCAAACTCAACGGTACCCTCAGGTTTCCAATCCGAGCCACCAATTAAGAGATACTAGTGTTTCTCCATTAAATTAATTAATTAATTTATTTAATCTTTTTAACGTTCCAGAAGCGGGCGAGGGGTCCAAACATCCCGTGCCGACAAGTTTTATGTCGTTCCTAGGGTTAAACACCCCATTCAGGAACCATCTATACAATCGTATCTCTGATTTAGAAATCCGTTTAGGAGTTATCCCATTTATTTTGCGTTTCTAGTGTGAACGCACTGAAAATTTAATTCTGGCCACTCGGGGGCTCGGAATCGCATGTCGTCTAAAGGCGCTGCTCTGGAATATTATCAAGAATATTCCAAAGTCCTTCGTAGAAAAAACTGGGTTCTTAAGTAATTCTTTCCTTCAAGATTTTCGTCCCCGAAAATAAAAACTAGGGAGAAACATTGGGTACTAAGCCCACACCTGGCTTTCCCATACCTAGAAGAACCCACGCATAGCTCTGCGTCACCGCACACAGACCAAAGGATTGATCTGTTCACTCTAGGTCAGCCCTTTCCGATGTTGTGCACCCACTCCGGACTTTGGGGTTAGGGAAAGGCGGTAGGGTACCTCGCCATCCCTTTGCACGGTCTCAAACGGCCCAAGGGCCCTCGGGGGTAGCTCACCTCCCCTGTCAAACTTCTACGTCGCACACCACGACTAGAATCACTGCCCACACCTGGAACAAGGCCCGGTGAATCCCTCCATCAGAATATCCTTATAGTGGAGCACCCAAGGATATCTGGTCACACAAGATTCCATAGTAGATGTATCACAACCAAGATTCTCTTACATGCTTGAAAATCGATGGAGTCGACACCATCGACTAAAGAAAAAGGTCCCACGCCTTTTACCTTACCAAAACAGGGTTACACCGACACCCTGCGTCACCCTGGTAACACCTCAAGCAAGGAGTAGGGAGGAAATCATTCCACACACAGAGTCTAACAATTCTACTGCAAAAAGGTAGAAGAGTTGCAGAGCATAACTCTTATCACCTCATGTTCTACAGGATTGTAGACATCCAAAGCTCGCGGCTATCCGCGGTCCCAACTGTCAGCTCTCGGAGCCTGACGTGGACCGCCTAGTGGTGATGGGGAGATCTCGTAAAGTCGTCCCCCACTACCAATTCCTCCCGCTACTCTGCTAGCACCACCTCTCTGGGTACTACTCCGATCACGGCACTGCCTCTGTCGTGGCAGTGCGCCTGCTGCCTGCCCGAAGCTCCCAGCAACTTGGGTCGGTCAGTCTCGTACCAAGTGATCTCACCCGTCACAAGCATAACATCAGCGCTCTCTAGGCTGCCCTTGTTCCCTCTGGAGCCACTGTGGTGTACGACCACAGCCCGGGATCCACTCTCGGAAGGGCATCCCCGGCTGAGGCCCTGCGCCTATTCGCCACAGTGGTATACGACCACGTCTCCGAAACCGGCAGTGAGAAGGCCACATGCATCGAGGTTCTGTCATCCGGCGCCTGCTAGCTACGGCAGATGTCTCGGCTCCGACATGCCTGCTGTCACCACCAACTCTGGAACGTGACAGGAAGCTCCCTGCCACGAGCGCCTACTCTTTCACCCCAGCATATGTAGAAATTCCCAAGGGTACTATGATAGCACGAATCTCTCAGCAGAGACCCTGCTCAAACTTCCACGCTCGGAAGATGCAATCGTAGACCATGTCCGGGTAAAAGCGTGAACGGTCTACAAAACTAGACGCGTACTCGGCCACCATCATCCCTCCCAACTAAAACTACAGGAGCCCCTAAATATGAATGGAGCGCAAGAAGGAGGGAAAAACTGCTTACAAAACAACAACCGAAAATCACCCCACAAAAGTGACAACTCGTCCAGAAACCGAGTCACCAGACTCCACTAACGCCAAGCTGATCCATAAAAAAGGTTGGCTGCCAAAGCCACTCTCTGATCTGTCAGCATCTGCAAAATCCTGAAAAGGAAAATCATTGTCTCTAACCAAACCTCTGCTACCTGAGGGTCTGGCTCACCACTGAACCTCAGCAGTCTCTGACACTGGAACTCACGAAGCGCGGTCAACCTGTTCTAAAACTCAGCCTGCTCTGCGGAAACTGTCTGCTTTTCAATACGTGGGGGTGCTGCTACCGGACCACCCAGAGAAAGGGGCTCGCATGATGGGTCCTGGAATAATGCCTCGTATCTCATAGGGTCGTCGCCACGTACCCAAGCTGGAATCTTGGCTGGTTGTCTTCGCGGAGACATCCTGAATATTATCAATGATTGTCGTGGTCAGATGAGCATAATGTATATACCAACAACAACGATGGGGAGCTGACTCAATAAGGACAGTCAAAGACTCAATCCTATGTGATACGCAAACAAATTTCCCTGCAACAAGTGTCTCACCATTCAGAGCCAAAAAGCGGGTTATCAAGGTCCTGGTGAATGGATACGTCGGCCACCGCACCATCACTGGACTCCCTGGCCTGAGAGTCGCTCTCGAGACACATTAACACTATTTACCTAATTCCCAACCAATTCCTATTTTAGGGACGTCCGCACAACGCCCCAAAGAACGAACCACCTCTGATAACACATTGTCATGACCCGACCCTACCCGGGCTCGAGCCGCAACTACCCCAAGCCCGCCTCCATAGGCTAGGGGCTGGCGACTAGCTCCGAAGGCACAACAACTCGGGAGGGCCTTTGCCTAAGTACCTGTACACACACACACACACACAACAATCTCAATGCAAAAGTGCAGAGTAAAGTAAAGGCAAGTAAAGAAAAGGGAAACTAAAATATATATATACCACAAAAGTGCATCAACCTCTAAATAGTACAATGTACAAACTGAAAAGAAAAGGGTCGAAACACGCACCCAACCAGAAAGTGCCATAACCCGGCAACAGGTAAACAAAAAGAAACAGCTGACGGGTCTCCCACCTGGAACTCGGCCACGACCACCACACGCGGTCCAAGATCCCAAGATCCTACGCTCCACTGGAGTCACGCTCCACCTGTAAGTCGTCTGCAAGGGCACACCAAGTGCGGGCAAAGCCCAAGCAGGGGTGAGTATAAAAATACTCAGTAGGATACCCTGAAGGCTCGAGGGAGCAACAAAAGGAGGTACCGAAGGGTGAGTAGTAGAGAGAACAGGAAAAGTAGAGAAGTACAACTGAGAGTGCAGTAAAGATAACAGTAAGAGTCCAGCTCAACCCAACAAGAGAAAGGAGATAGACTCATCCAGACACAAAGAGCTGGAAACTGTGAGAAGATGATCTTCCCGTTGAGTCTTTGCTACATATAGAAGGAGAGTAGACTTGTCCAACCACGAGGAGCTAGACACGGAAAGCATGTGACATACCTCACGCGTCTTCGCCCCTCCTGGAAGGAGCATAACCAAACCCAAGAAGTGGGTACCAGAAACAAGGTATATACATATCCTTATGCTCAGAAAGAAGCCTGAACAAACTCATAAGGGGATCTCCATCCCATAGGTCAGCCCAAGAAAACAAGTATCCAACAGTCCCAGAAGTAAACTCCATCGATGCCCATCATCCCACACATCTGCCTTGAACCACAAGTCAAGGGGCTCAATCACCGCACCTTGACACTATCCGGTTTGGGCGGCACTGACTCGCCCGCACGGTTTTCGGTCGCGTCACAAGAACGCGTCTCGGTGGGAAAAGTGCCCCCCGTACTTGAGAGTTCTAGGGAAATTCGAACCACACCTCGTCACTATCCTGTAGTCGATAGGTCTCCTCAAAGCCAAGTCGTCACAACACTGAACCGTATAACCAATGATCCCGCTCTGGTAATCATAGAGGAAATCTATAGGATATCCTAGTAGAAAGAAATGAGCCTGGAATGTCAACGAGTGTCCCACTGCCCATCCCTGCTGGAGGGTAATTGATAATAAGATACTGGGTGAACCACTGCCTAGCCCTGCAGGAGGGTAAACCATAATACATCATCTGGTGACCCACTGCCTAGCCCCACTAGAGGGTAGACCTTAATACATCACCATGCGACCCACTTCCTAGACCCACTGGAGGGTAGACCTAGAATAAGTCGACAGGCGACCCACTGCCCAGCCTTGCTGGAGGGTATACCTGGAACTAGGCGACAGGCAACCCACTGCCCAACCCTAACGAAGGGTAGACCCAAAGAGTTTGTCGTGTGACCCACTACCCAATCTCTGCTGGAGGGTAGACCCTATGTGCGTCGGGCGACCCACTACCCTGTCTCTGCTGGAGGGTAGACCCTAAGAGGTCGTCGGGTGACCCACTTCCCAGTCTCTGCTGGAGGGTAGACTCTATGTGCGTCGGGTGACCCACTGCCCAGTCTCTGCTGAAGGGTAGACCCTAAGAGCATCGGGTGACCCACTTCCTAGTCTCTGTAGGAGGGTAGACCCTAAAAGCCGATGAGTAACCCACTGCCCAGCCCCGCTCGAGGGTAAAACTCAGAATTTCTCTAGACATCTCCACTAGAGGGTACAACACTGGCCAACCGAACATGGAGTGGATATCACGCAACCACCCAACTCCAGAACAAAACACCCAAAAGAGGTACAACATCTGCTCCATCATAGGGTGTCACCTGCACCGCTACCGGCCAATCCATCGAGTACAATACCAGGGGGAGACCAGTCAACCCTGCTGGTCAAATAAATGAGCACAGAGCAAGGGGAAAAACTCCACTCTACTGGTTAAACAAACAAGCACAGAGGGACCCTCTACGTCGTGAGAGGTCAAAGTACGCAAAGCAGAACCCAGAACGCACGTGGGGCCACACAACTGGTTGCCCTATCTCAACCCCAACTAGGTGCACAAACGTTCTCAGGTACGAACAACCACATGTTCCTCCAAGAATCCCCGTATACTCTCAGAGTATACCACATTCTAAGCCCAAGTCCATCGTGAACATGGCACCCAACATCAACGCGAAGGTGTGACGTAACAACTCCACCTCAAAATCCCAGGCACGACCAACCACATCTCGTGAACCATTTACATCACTATCCAAAGAGTGCATGATCACACGCCAAGGGCCTGCTACAAACAAGGTAGGGCGAACCACCACTGGAGCACCATTCATGCTTCCACATTTAACAAGATCACGCTAGAGGCTCCGCACATCCAAACAGATCACACCGTTGTAAACCTCGCGGAAAAACACGTGAGTTAGACTACTTACTCACCTCCAATGGAAATCCGATGGAAAAGTCTCCAACACCGCCTCACGCCCAAACGACGTCCCGTGATCCCGAGCCTCGGCCACGAAAACAGTCGGGCGCGTTTCACCATTGCAATCCCCTCGGGGAAACACGTCAAAAGCACTACTCACACGAGTGCAACGGATATCCGGGGAAAAAGATACGTTCCGGCGCACCGCACACGAGCGGTGCTTCGTGGGGCCCACAACCCGGTCCATAAACTCAACGAACGGATCGCACCATTGCGATCCTCTCGAAAAAGAACACAAGATGGACTACTCACTTGTCCAAAATGGTCACCCGGTGATAAAGATAGAAATATCACTGTCGACGCCCAAACGACCCTCGTGGGACCCGCACCATCATGCCGAATTAGGGAGGGCAGATTGCACCATTGCAATCCCCTTGGAAAAGCACCCAAAAACGACTGCTCACTCACCCCGAACGGATGTCCGATGAAAATGTCGCTAAACGCTGCGCGCAGCTCAAAAGACGTGCCATGGGGCCCGCACCTCAACTCCGGCTTCAGTGCCCGATACCACCCTGGAAAGCTTCGCCCTGACGCCAAGGTCCCAACGCTGCTGACGACGCTTAAAATGGATGTCGGATGCATCCGCGCCGTCCAAAACAAGAATCTCGGGGAATACGCTCGTCCACTTAAGGACAAGTCGCGCCTCTGCGTCCCCTCATTTTGGGAATTAAAAATTCCCGAAACTATCTCTAAACATTCCCCTCAACGCAAGATCTGCGCTGCCACTAACGGCGTGAAAAAAAGATGCCCATAGTGAAAGCTACGGGCGTCAGAAATTCGAAGGGGGCACTCCCTTGGGACGGACCGGCCTGCGGCCCGACCGTGGGTCCGGTTCAAGCCGCCGCGGCCAGGTGGCCCCGGCCCACCGCCACCGACTGGCCTTGATGGCCGGTCTCTGCCTTTCCGCAGCGACCCACGACACGTGGGTCGTGGTCGCGCCGCACGGGGTCGCGCACCCCGTGGCCCCTCCTCCTTCGCGTTACGCCGGCGTCGCCGCGCAGAACCCCGGCCGCCCTCCGTCTCACCCAGGGAGCCCCGCCGCATCGCCCGCTGCCGCTCGCCGTCGCCTCCAGCGCCGCTGCCAGATGGAGTCGTCGTCGTCGCCACCTCCTCAGACCGAAGCCGCGCCGCCCTGGGAACCCGCCGGACCGCCGGAAATCGCCGGGACAACCCAAAATTCCAGCAACTTTCGACGATCAACCCCGGACTCCTCCGAGCTCTAAACTTGATTCAGAAATATGCGTTGGAAAGATAAAAATGTATACTATGAATATATGGGATTTATTTGAAGTTTTAACATCATATCGACACATAAAACCGAACTCAATGGGGGGGGGTTTGGAAATTAAAACACAAAACGCATAAACCAACCTCGTGGGCATTTCCTGGAGCTTCGCCTCCGAACCGCCGCCTTGCCGGAGCTGCCTCGCCTGAGCTGCCTCGCTAGAGGTGGAGGAGGAGAGGGAGAGGAGGGGCTGGCCGGGGGAAGGGGAAGGAGAAGAGGAATGTGGGTGTGTTAAGCATTTAAATAGAAAACGCTTAACCACCCGCTCGTTGGCTCGAACCCGAACTCCCGACGGGGTCGCAATTAAGCCTCCCTTAGGGTAAACACCACCTCCCAAGCACAACGGCGGTCCCAAAATTTTAATCTGAGACCCTATTCAAATGTTATTAAACTCAATGCCCGAGGGCACCAAATTACGAAAACTCCCCTGGGGCCATTTTTCACAGACGGGCCGCGCCAGCAAAACATACACCCCTACTTGGGTAAATGCCACGCTCCGAACTCAATGGTACCCTCGGTTTTCCAATATGATCCACCGTTTAAGAGATACTAGCGCTTCGCCATTAAACAAATTAATTAATTTATTTAATCTGTTTAACGTTTCAGTAGCGTGCGAGGGGTCCAAACATCCCGCACCGACAAGTTCTATGCTGTTCCTAGGGTAAACACCCCATTTCGGACCCATCCGGGGCTCGGAATCACACATCGTCTGAAGGCGCTGCTCTGGAATACTATCAAGAATATTCCAAAGTCTTTCGTAGGAAAAACTGGGTTCTTACACTACATATTAAATGTGAATGAGAATTATGCCACACATAGTTTTGGGACATGGTGCGGTAGGAAACCGATGTAGAATGTTGTGAAAAATTATCTAATGGGGGAATTGATGCAACCCATTGTTTTCAAGATACATTCTATGCTTCATTAAAAGGGTTAATTCATAGTCTATCATCGTGTGATGAGTTCATATTACATTTTGGTTATCACGTACTTATCATATAAGGCATCCCGATTTTATCATTGTGAGACTTCAGTTTAACGTTGTGTGGTGTGGGTGTTTTTTTATAATAAAATACCATTTATATGGTGAATCCCATCTTATTTTAGAGTAAAAGATCATATTTTAACATCTTGTGTTGATTAATTTCGTTTTGGTTATGGGATACATATCATATTAAGCATAATCTATTTATTACATAGGGTAAGATAACAATTCAATGTCGTGTGTTGAGGACATTGGGATTTTGAGTTTAATATTGTACAAATAAGACTCTGGTGGTTTGAAATGGAACAGTTTAATTATATTTAGGGAATTAATCCTCATTTAATGTTATATTGTTTGGACCATAACTGTTATATTTTAAGGTCATGTAGCTAGGACCACATAATCTCATGATGTACTGATTGAGATACCTGATGGCTGTGGAAGGTGTGATATGTTCTCCTTCAATGGTGAATGAAGAGAATTCTCTATTTAAGTAGACCATGTTGATAGTTTAAGGTCCTACAAATTTGGGATCCATATTTTTTGGCATGTTTTTGCATATCATCATTATTCAAAGAGCCAGTATCATGACACCCTAGTGGAAAGACCGGAGGTAAACCTTCTTGTTCATCTCTAAGGTACCTCTCTATATTTTTACAGGATTGAATAATGATTTTATATAGCACTATAAACATTGATATTTGGAATTACACCATTCTCCCTTGCATAGTTTGGTCCTAAAAATCCATTTAGAGTGATAGAAAATGAACTTTAATGGGAATGAATTCATCTGTTCTATACACCAGGGAATATGGGATCACCTTAGTGTAATATCAAGTCATCATATGATAGGCCCAAATGGAATTGAGTATCTTATTAGTCCAACGATTTTGTTATATCCTCCCATTTTATGTAATATGTCATAGAGGGTCATTTTGAACACCGCATTTAACCCATTTTCATGTGCGTGGTAGCATAAAGTACGGTTCGACTGATTTTTATTCTTAGAAAATACAAATTTCGGCTTGACTACTTGAATGATGGTGTCATTGAATATGACAAAAAGAGGAGGTAATCCTAATCAGTTGATGATGAGAGATCTCAACAATGTGATCACATACCGATTTTTGACTTCCTTGATGGATACCATATCTTCTCATTTAGATAAGTTTCCTTTTGAAGTAAAAATAATCATGCACTATTGAGTTTCACAGGAGAGTGAAGCCCCAAAATGTTGATATCCCATTCTCCTAAGGTCCAAAAGTATTGGTAGTGTGTAAATTGTTTTAATGTTGATAGAAAAGGTTTCCATGGATTTTACACACATGAATCCTATTAGAGAACTCAACTAAGTCATCAATAAATGGTGGTCTAAAAGTAGCCCAACCACAAAATTTATTTGGAGTTCATTAATCCCTCATTATAAAAACAATACGACATGAAATGAAATTACTAAAAATACTAAGGTATCTTTTCTCAGTATTTATAGTGGAGGATAATTCCATCAAACCCACATGTGTAGAGGGTTTTATAAAGGATAAAACCACTATTGAACTTAAACAGTATTTCACTTTGTATGATTTTATCACACTCAGCTCATTCTAGAATGAGAATTACACACTAGAGATACACGTCAAAGGGATCCATCTAATTGGGAATTTCAATGATGCTAGTTTGTTTTGAAGGCCCTGGTGTAGAAGTACCATCATCCATTTGAAATACCTATGGAATTTAGTATTCTATAGTGGTGGGGTTGATAACACTGTGATGAACAACAAGAATAAAAAGATCATCCTTATCACGTTGTGCAAGAGATGAAGATATTCTTTATGAATCATTAATTTTACCGTTCTATGACTAGGGAACATGGATCACCATTATAATGTAATGAGAACTAGTCCATAAGCTGATGGGTATATACTAATGGGGGTGAAAGATCATAATTTTTGATTACGTGGTTACACATATCAATTTGATGACTAAGTCATATTCTCCATACACATGTAAATAGTGGGAATGAATATTGATGTGAAACAAGAGTCCAATATGGATATCATGATTCTCAACATCATTGTTGTTGTATACTTATATGAACATTAATTAGTATTGAATGATTTCCTATTCTAGGGTGATGAAGATGATCCTTGAACCTACATTATTGTGATTTGGGTTTTTTAGCCTTGTATATTTCATGATTTAGGAGGAACCATTGATATGAATCTACTAAAATGTTGTAACCTTATATTATAAGAGAACATCATCATCATGTAAATCAACATCCATAGGTAATTTTTTTGTGGAAAGATGTGTGGTTAAGAATTAATCTATAACATGTACCATAATAATATTTTTTGTCACAAACCTAATTTATAACATCTAGAAGATAAATTCCCAATATTTTAATCATCCCACTATTATAGGGAGACAATGGATATAATTTACTAGGTCTTATCGAGACTCTATCAATATATCATCATCTAAAGATAACATCGTATTTTTTTACCTCAAAATGACATCATGATGAAACTATTCTTGATGGGGAATTATATTTTCTTCATTTAAAGTAGCACGAAACAGAGATAGTTTAGGCTATTTTCCATAGCCTTTCTATTTTTATGGGTTATTAGTTGGATGCACCATCATTACAGTTCCATTAAATAATGGATCAAAGGATTTCTCAATATAAGTGGAATTAGGACTAGTGGCTACATCTATTAGTGATTGATATCATCAATGGAATTCTAATAGTCTTCATCCAACTATTATATGAAACCATTTATCATGAGCTTCAATAAGGGATATTCTTCAAGGGCCATATTTTCAAAAAAATTGTTTATGTTGGATATGTGTCCTTAGAGGTTTTCAACTGCCAAATATTTCCTGGGGAGTTATTTGATTGATGAAATTGATCCACTATTATTTTATCTCAATGTCTCTATATCTGATGACAATGAGGAGAAATTTTCAAATGGTTACCACAAATGCACACATCAAAGGGTTCATATTTTTGTTTTGAGAATAAAGGAATCCAAATCGCTTTATCATTATCCTTGAAATTATCATGGAAGTAGTTGTAATTTATTAGTAGACCATCGATGTAGAAATCTAGAAATGTCAAGGGAAATGGGTTAATGATGTATTGTATGGTCTGGTGAAAAAGTATCTACTATTCATAAAGCCGAAATCCATAACTAGATAGTAGAATGCTTCATGGGAGACCATAAAGGTGGTGGAATCCCCATCATCAAGGGAAAATTAGTTTTTATTTTTCTAGGAGGATTCATCCATAAAATATAGGGAATGTAAAAATTATATAGAATCAATCAACAGTTTTATCACTAGAAGGGGAAAGCATCCTTAGAATAATAGATGTTGAGGTCCTAAAAATTGAATGATACTCTGATATTTCCATTATTTTTCTTAACTGGGACGATTTTGGATAACCACCCAAGGTACTGTGTATCCCTGATGAAAATGTATTTAATAAAAATGTAAACTTTGGCATCAACTATGGAACCATGAGATGGGTGTATCTATCTGGGATAATATTTGAACTCGTGATGAATCACTAGGAGTAGAAGATAATTTAAGGAGATATTTGGCTCTATATCAAGAATTTAATCATAATAAAAGGTTAAGACGCCATAGTGAAATATTAGGAAGGTTGCATACAGCTTCATCTCCTCTAGAGACATTGTTTCACTAATTACTATCAGCTTTAGATCTTCCTTAGTATCAAGGTTAACTCGGTTTTACTCATCAATTGTGGTGGAGACACAATCTTTAAATAAAAGAGGGGTTTCTCCCAAATCATCATTTTCACATAAGAGTGGGGGAATGATGGAGGAGGTGACTCTTCAATGATATTGGAACAAATGAAAGCACATGTGTCCTCTATGGTAGATACAGAATTCTAAATTTGGGGTTCTCGCTCGGCTATGTATATGATGATATAAGTTTCTAAGACATTTCCATTTTGATTAGAACTGTGAGGTTGACTCATGAAATGAAATAAATTTAATTGAGTAAACTATCTGAGACCCATCCTTATTTGATAGAACATGTAATAATTCCATTTATTAATTTTTTTGGGCTGAACAGCTTAGTACATCACATGGGTACTGTCATTCGATACCATCTAGAACTACCCAAGGTAGGAGAACAAGTTAATCTTTGAGCGTTCCTTTGTCATGAAGGTGGAAAAAAACCCAGATCTAGAGTATTGGGCTCTAACAAGAGAATCAAGGGAATAAATATGGCATACAATTCTACCCAATAATCATATGTAGTGGACATTAAATCATTTGGTGCATTGATATTCTCAACCTCATTGGACATGAAAAGATTTCCATCCCTTTTGAGGTACCTGGCTACACATTGAAGAAATTATCCTTTGAGAATACATTAAATTTAGTGCTTGATATCAACCCACCAAAATGAATCTCCTGTTGAAATTTTCCTTTATTTTTTCGTTGACTCATATCACAACTATGAATTGTATGGTTGGAGGGGGTTAGATCTAATTCTATAAGTCCCTGCTTTTGGAGCATCCACATCAGGATGAGGTTGATCATGAAACTAGTATCCAATTTGTAGTGGTTGATTTCCACACCATGGAATTGACATATGATATACCATGGGAGTATATTCCTTTTAATTGGGAAACCATTTCATTCTTTATAAAATGTGATTATGGATCCAAATTATTCTCACACAAACTCCTTCACATAGTAAGCCTCAGTAGAAGCTACTGAACCTCAACAAAAAGTTGTATTTTCACTGTTTTGACAATGAAAACTAGCATTTCCTTCAACAAGAATATAACCACAAGGGTCAAAAGAATTTTTTATGTCGGAAATGATCATTAAAACATCACACATATAATCTAGGGGTATTTTTGTCTTATGGAAGGTTGTTCTTTGGTATAGAACACATGTGATGTCATCAGATATACTACTATTGTTAGGAATGTATGTGTAATACTATGATGCTGGGTAGTAAGACTCCTCAAAAGAGATACTATATGAGTACTTATTTAATGAGGTCGGTCCCTAGTGGGATGTGGATAATCATGAAAAAATCATGGCTATGATTCATGTTCAACTAGTAATATTAGTTTTGGTGGAGTACCTAACAAATTGAACAAAGAGGCCTATTCATAATGAGATTTAAAAAATATTAATTCATGGTCATGGTAGAATGAAAATCCAAGTTTTGAGTGATGGATTCAGTATTTTAGTTGTTGGTGTGTCCTCTCCCATTCCATTGATGATGTCAAATATAGGAACCTGATGAGTCCACATGGCGATTCTCATTGTTGAAAAATGGGAATCATTCTGCAAGCTCAATAGTATTTATCAAGGTATCCTCTTTCAGTTAATCAAGGGTATAGTACATGTATAGGAGTAACATAAGTCAATCCATCAAATTAGGACACACTAAATCACTAATTGTGTGATTTGGATTCATCAACAACAGGGGACTCTGATTTCCATTGAACCATTATAACCTATTCTTTAAGGATTTAGAAAGATAAATTGTAGATGTTGAGGTAGTGGTTGAAGGATATGTGATAACCACGAATTATAAAGGATTATTTGAGTTTTAAAAAAATAACACCTTGTGCATGGTTGAATACCTTTTCGGACAACAATGATTTTTACTTCTATGTTGCAAGTTGGGGGATTATTTCCACTTACTGAATATTTTATTATGACTACTTGGTTTAGTAGGGAAAATATTTACATTTTCTTTAACACTACCAAACATAACTATGTAGCGATCTATAGGGTCCTTAAGTTAATAATTAAACCAAATGAATTATTTTATTATGTCTTTGAGGATTCCGTAATATGGGATGTGATATGAGCAACCAGTGAGGTGGGTCTCCAATTGTTTCTTAGACTCTGGTTACTTCAGGATTCCTTTCTCCAGGGTTCTGATAAAGTATCCTGGGATGTATTTTTCACTAAATAATTATGTCCCCTTTATTTTTTATATAAAGGGTTTCCAAAGATCCATTTCATTATGGGTTATGGAGCCATATTATCTCATCAAGGTCGATGTTCCTGGTGAGTCTATGCTGGGAGAGGATTTTATTTTCAAGGATTTTTATAATAGTGTTATACTTTTAAAGGATCATCCCTCAAATGGGATAGTAGATATACCTACTCAGGAACCTCATCATTCATAGATCCAGTTATAACTTATTTTATGGGACATCATGTTGGGTATTGAAGGTTTAATGGGAGAGAATGTTTCCTTATTTGCTGTAAGGATTCTTTTAGATGATGACCATTTTCAGATAAATAATGAAATCTACTAGATTAGTTCAACTGTTATTAGTGTATGGATCAGATCATTCCTTATGATCTGAACTCCCATAATATATAGATGTTTTGGAGGCAGTGTCATATCGAGTGAATATTTATGTCCATTCTATTGTGTGAAAATTTCATCAAATTACATATCAGGACTCTATTTGTATTTGAAGATGGAAGAAACGCACATCTTACACGAGATGGAACTAAGATGGTAAAGTAATTATATATGGAGATCCTTAAAATTGAAATATACCATGTGTGATGCTGAATATAACAAAAAAGTATAGGATAATTGAGGTTTTTTTAGAATAATTAGTGTTTGGTGACCTCCTATTGTTTTTGGGCACTCAAAATTCGACCCAACCTTGAGGAGAAGTGGACCAGATGCTGTACAGGTTAACCCACTTGCATAAAATATAGATATATAGAGATTTAAAAACAATGGAGGAACTATAATAAGGTTAAACAATGTTGGGTATGGATTTACATTAGGAAAAAATGTCATATTTCTGGTCTCTAGATCCTCGACGTAGATGTGAGAGTATTTATTACACCATTTTGTAAAAGATTTATGGGCACCGACATGCGGAATGTCTGATTGAAATTGGGAACAATGTGACCTCAATCTTGTGGTGCATAATCTAGGTAGTCAAGCAGGGTGGGAGAGTAATATAGGAATCATTTTTCTAATCCCATTGATTCTAAACTGACTGGGTGAATGTGTCCACCGGGTTCATATTTAGGCATCCAATCAGGGTGAAACTAGTTTTTCATTGGTGGAGAGATGGGATCCCATGTGTTTTAGGTCTATGGAACCACTCAATAGTAAGATCAATGATGAGATCATTGTGATCCTCAAGATCTATAAAAAATGTGTTTATCCTATTTTATGATTCCATTCTGGGTGCATCCTTGGATGGGTTGGTCAGATTGGTAGTCCCTTTCCTTTTCCAATAAACATGATCAAAAATTGTAACGTCTCATTTTGGGGAATTTTGATTCCAATTACACACATTAAATGATGATTGAATATTCCTATCAAGTGGTCCTCAGGGTATTATATCTCTAATTTTGGTGTATTATCCCTTTCATGACCCGTATAAGGGGAAATGGTCCCCTGATCCTTTGGTGATTTGGTGGTAACCACATTCACTTTGTAGGTAATTATAGGGGGGCATTTATCATCGACATATGGCCTAGTTTTTTAGTCCTACCACCACCATAGGATAAGAAAGAAATTGAAGGTAGAATAATTCCCCCAACCACTACTTTTTACATGTGGATATGCATTTTCCATGACCTAAAAAATCCCTACATGGAACGTTATGCAAGTCTACTAAAGATTCTTGTGGTTACCATAAGACATGGGATGCATAGAAACCTGAAGCAATGTGATTTCAACCCTTCCACACAATTCATTGACTACATAGAGGTTCTCAATGTTCCCTAGGTAGATAGTTTTTCATTCTTGTAGGTGGTATAATGTCACACATATAATACGGTGAAAAAATATTGTTCGAACTTATGTTTGGGACTCCAAGATTATAAATTATATAATTGTGGGTGGCCAGAACACCAATGATAACAAGTCGGAGGATAGAAGCGCTCATGGATCCTATTGGTCATAGGAAGGGTACTTATTTTAGTTTTCCTAGGAACCAATTATCATAGGACAATATTTGTGTGTAGTATTTGCTGAAAAACTTCTTGGTGGCTCATCTACTGAGAGAGCGGTTTCCACATAGGTAAAATATCTGCTACAAACTGGCATGTCTCTTAATGGTAGGTACAAATCCCAGATCATTTCCCTAGAGAATATATTGTTTACCAATTCATTATATGTTATGCTAAAAACATTTATTGATGGATAAATGTCTTTAAAATCATCATATAAATTTTCCAACCCAAATAATAGAATCACTCGAACTTCTTGTGTGGAGGCAGAGATGGGGGAAACTAGTAGAGATGTGGACATTTTCAATGGGATTATATTTAATGAGGGTAAAAAATACTCCATCTGAAATTATATATGGAGGGATCTTGTCATCTTGTGGAACTCATCTCATGGGATCAAATGTCTAAATTTGGGGTCTTCTTCCCCAAACTCTTGCAGTTTTGATGAAGGCTCTTTCACTGAGTTATCCATCGAATTGGAATATAATATGTCTATTATAATGTCATAGTCTTATCATACATAGATATTATATAATATTTGATGAATATTAATACCTTACATAAACACCCACCTCATGGAAATAAAATTTTATTGTCTTTATAAACATGTACACATATAAATCTGGTCCATATTTAAACAACATCATCTCCCTATGAGTTGAGATTGTTATATTATAATATTTTCTTTAATGGTTTTATTTTAAAAATTATTTTTCAAAATGTATAATTTTTATTTGAAAAAAAAATGTTTTAATTATTAAATTAATAATGTAAAATTATCCTATGATTACTTTTAATAATTTTATGATAAGATTGACTTTTCAATGAATAGTGAAAATACCGATCTTTATTGAAAATTATATTTTCTATTCTATTATTTACAAATTAAATTTTTTATAAATTAGTTTTAAAAATTTATAATTTAAATTCAACAAATAGTAATCCAATTATGGGAATTTAATTATAAATTATAATTTAATTTATTATAAAAACACTTTATTCATAAAATATTTTTTGGGAAATTCTATATGTCATCATGTTTTGAAAGATATATTTTAAATTAAACATCGAATCATTTTTTATAATTTTTTAAAATTGATTCCTTATTTTTAATTATATGTTTAAAATTTTATAATTGGGACCCATTTTTTTGATAAAATAACCTTAGAAATTTTTATTTCCATGATAAAATCCATATTTAAAAATTATGGTTAAAATAGAATGATATAAAAAATAATTAATAAAACACACTATATAATTTTATTGAATGATTATAACATGTCCATAATAATCCAAATTTAGAATATATGGCCTTTCTCCATATGGACATGATTTTTCAATTTATAATATTTAAGTGAATACTAAGCCAAAAATCTCACACTCTTCCTTTTAATAGATTTATTAATTTTAATATGGGGATATCCAGAGCATATGCTTAGTTATAAATTACTATTTTGAATCTAAATTATTTTTCATCGTCATTTTATTTTTTTAATATTTATTTAATAAAAAATTTCCATAAAATCTTACACAACACTAAGATAGGAATTATTCAATTAGTAAAAAAATAACACAGAAGATATTATAAATTTATTTTAAGGGATATAATTTTAAATAATTATTACTATAAATGGATTTTTATATAAAAAATAAATATTATAGTGTTTTGGATTCATTGGATTGGAATTAAGTTATTTTATTAATGTTATTAATGTCAATGTAAATACAACGTTCTAAAATTGACATTAATGATATATTATAACAAATATTACTTTATTAAATGAATTAAAATTCAGAATAATCTAATAAATTTCCAAGTAATTATTAAATGGTATAAATCACCACCAATGTTCCATTTATGTGTCGGTTTTCCTTTTATAGTAACTGTACTAACACCTTTATAATAAAAACATTAATATCGTAATAATTTTTTGAAAGGGATATCCAAGAGTTAAAAAATAATAATGGTAATAATTTGATCCAAAATTATCCAAATTTTATTTTCTGAGATTTATTTACTAATATAAATCTTATATTCAATTTTTTTTTATTTTGTACTATTTGGAATTTAAATTAATTTATACTAATTAAATATTGTATGAAATTGTAAGAGTTCCTCCCCCCAATTCTATAAAAACCTCCTTATCATATAATTTCATCACAGTTAAATTTCCTTTTGAATCATCAAGTCACCTCAATAATATATTATATATATCCCTATATATGTCTAATTTTCCTTGTTTGTTGATGAATACCAACCTTTATGGTCATATGGTGTATATAGAAGAAGTTGTTTTTGAAGAATATGTACATATATTAAACAAGCATTTTGGTTTATTTATTCTTCCACCTCTTTAATATTTTCCATTAAAAAAACTGAATAATAAAATCAATATAATTAATTTCCCTAGTTGTTTATATATAAATGTTAATTAATATGTTAATATCCTCTTCTGTCAAATGGGAAAGGAATCTAAGGTTTTCGTAATGCCCCAACCCAGTTACCTAGAATAGGTGCATTTTTACACAACATTGGCCCGATACAAGGAATCATGTCCCAAAAGGCCGATCAGTTTAGTAGCCTTGTATGTACCAGATACATACATAAGTTCTACATTACATAATGAAATAAAAAACCATTATGTCCCCTTTGAACACTATTATTTCCCTTAGCCTACTCCTGTAGGATAATCATAATATACTCCTTTGCATCTTGGAAAAACAAAAACATAAGAAAGGGGTGATCTCAGATGCTCAGTAAGGATAACAATATATTGGAAACTGCCATAAATAAGAACAAACATTTAAGGCAACATATAGAACTAGAATAAAAGACTTTTAAACATAAACATCAGTATAATATAGAAAATGTAAATCAAATAAAAAAATTAACTTATTCACTTGGATATTCAACTAGTCAAATAATCACATGTAATATTAATATCTAATTTCAAAATAATGGAATTCATAATGCCAGACATCAAAACCACATATTCAAGGCCTTGTTCTAAGATTACAAATTAGATTTTGTTAAGTCCTTATGAAAATACAGTTATTTGTATCATGAAACATACCTATGCATCAAGGAGATATAGCGGGCTCCACCCATCACTTACTATGTACAATTCATTCCTCATATTAAAGGGTGAAACATAATTTAAACATTTATATCAAAACTACCTTACGAAATGTCAATACTTTAACCATAAACAATGAATGGTATAAAAATAACACATCCAGAATCAAACATAACTAATTCAATATAATATGGAATAATGTATTATAATAAATTAACATCAATTGAGAATAAGTAAGTATATTGACATCAGTGAAAATAATCATCAAAACTGTTTGATAAAAATATCACCCTTTTTCTTGAATACATATAAAAGTATCACTATTAATCAAGAAGTTGTTTAAAATATATTTTTTAATCAAAGTGTCCCATACCACTTTGAAACATTTAAAATCAATTTTAATTTTAAAACATTGATGTCCATATATATAAATCCTTAAAAACATTTTTAAAACATGGACATTAATGATAAAAACATTGAAGAATAAATTTTTAAAACATTTAAAATGATATTTTATTTAAAGTTTCAAACCCAATTAGAGATGCTTACATTCAGATAATTGAGGTAATAAAAACATAATAATATCATCAGATTATTGGGATTCATGATAAAATATTCCAAAGGACGTTATATACACCACATAAAAGTGAATTGGCACCTAACAACAAAGAAGTCTCAATTGAATGTAAGTTGGGATGAAATCCCTTATAAAGACAATATCCTTAGGATAGAGATAAATAAATGACATAATTATGTGTGAAAAATAAAAATACACTTATTATGATTGGATATTCAGTGTAAAACAATCAATGTACATTCACACATATTCTTGTAACAATAACACCAATGACTTGGATATTTAACTAAATGAAAGAAGTTTGAGTTAAGATTACTCTAATCAAGTTCATATCAATGACAAGAGAATTTATCAATGGGGTGATTATGTGTATAAAAAGAATAACCACACAAAGGGGAGTGTAAATTAGTACATAAATAAATAAATAGGTATTTCCCACATAATCTTGTAGTTAAATAATCAATGAAGATTGCGTAAAACCTAATGTGTGGAAATTGAAATTAGAAATTCCCATACCGATTTGGTGACTTACGAAACATACACCCCATGAAAAAAAGGATCATAAATTGAAGATATAATTAAACAGAAATTATATTATATTACATAATGAATAGAATCATGGGCATCACATACACCGCAAAAAATGAAATAGTGGCAATATAGCATGAATCTCACGGAAATAAGAAGTGCGATGAAAACCCCTTACAATGTCGTAATCAATCGAGTCGTATGACCAAAGGTTTATAACCACCAAATGAATCACTTAATACCATGAATATAGAGAAAATAATGATAATATATATCAAATTGAATTACACAATACACAACATACCATATATAAGTGGTGAAAAATGGAAATCTCATGGAATTAAAAGTTAGATAAGAAACCCCTTACCTTGCAAATTTTTTTGGTCGAGGGTTTGTTTAACCTCTTGTATAATGAATATATTATGTTATTAAATTATACCAGAACCATATTCATATTTATTATATCATCCATTATTCATTTATGCCTTTATACTAACCATTTAACAAGATTTCCATACTAAATAAAGCTTTTGGTTAATGATTACTTTCATTATCGTATGTGTTTTAACTTGTTATTCTTGATCGTATCATTTTGATAATGATTTAAATAATTCCAGAATATAAGATTTATTTATATATCATATAAATTTATAATATAAATATTTATATATATGAAATGTAAGGCACCGTTTATGGAAACGGTAGGCCTTATGTTTGCATAAACGATGTTTCAGTTTTCAAATCATATTGAACGGAAGTAAGTGAATAAAATATATGTAAGTACATAAATATTTATATATCTCCAGTATAATTATTATTTCATATATTACATACTTATTAATAATTTATATTTTTATGATCATCGTTTAATGGTGAACAAGGGAATGAATCTCACCGGGTTGTGGAGACGGTAATCTGTACGTACGCACAAGTGACACTATCATTATATTGATGGTGGAATAGTATGTAATTGGATGGTATATCATATATAAAGAATCATTAACATGCAATGTTTTTTATTGAAATCATTTATAATCATTATTATACCCATCCAAATAATGAAGTGTTTGAATAACAAACTACCCCACAACGTGGAGATGGTAAACTGTACGTACATACGTATGGTGACATTTTCATTTATAGGATTTATAGAATAACAAATATGGTTTAAACATATTTATAATAACATAAAAGAATGTTTAAGGTAGTTTATTGATTATTTTGGTATGGAAAAATCAAATAAAGAGGAAGTGGAAGAAGAAAAGAATATGAAAGAAGGTGGTGAAATTATTACCTCTTCTTTTGGTGTTTCCTTTTGAGTTGATCAAAAGGACTCCTTAGGTTGGATTTATGATAAATGTAAGGACTTTAAGATGATGTTATTGAAGCTAGGAGGATATTGGGAAGGGTTTGGGTGATCCAAATGGATTTGTAGGTGATAATTTGAGAGAAGGGGTAGTGTCCTTTTATAAGAGGGGTGAGTGTCACTTTAGGAAAACATTGAAATATTATTTTATAATAAAATTATTTTTCAGTTTATAATTGCTCAAAAATTATTTATTTATAATTTAAGGTGGTTATGGGTCGGAAACCTCTCAACTAATATGTTTTATATAATTTTAGACTACCATTTTGACATTATCTTTTAGATTTAACTCTTAGTTATATAGTTTGTCTTTAACCGTGTCTTCTTGTATTATTACACTATATGGTTAAAAAACTTACGCTAAACATCCAATAGAACATTTAGTGGTTCATTAATGACATATATAATATTATATATGCCCTTTTTATGAACCTAATATTTTTAGGAATATTATATCAACCAATAATATAGTATTTGTTTTAAAAACTCATTTATTTCAATTTTGACATTATTTAGTATTTGGTTTTTGTGAAAATAATCACCACATGATTAAATAGAAAAAAATATTTAAAGAAAACTAAAATGTCATATTAAATAATAAAATTAGTGTATTTCATCAAAAGTCTCATATTAAATTTATTTGTATATTTATAATATCAATTATTTTAATCTTTCATTAATAATGTAATTATTGTATCATTATTTTGTCATAAATAAATATAATTATTTTGCTTCTAAAAATTATAAATAAAATTCTATTATGTAGAAATAATTTTATCTTTATATGGAATATTTATAGATGAATTTATCTTATGTATAACCCTATATTAAAAATAGTTTATTTATTAAACTTTGAATTTAACTCTTTTAACTCTTCTTTAAATAAAATAATAATAAATGTTCTAATATAATAAATGTGGACCAAAGAGGGTCATAATTTATTCCTAATGTAGTATTTTGGCCTAATTACACTTATCCAATAGAATTAGGACTATTTTTAGGATAATTATAATATCCTTTTTACCCTTAATTACCCTATTTACTTTTAACCGTGGTAAATAAAATTCCCAAGTTACTATTCTCCAACAAAATTATATTTATCTTATTGAAAAAAATTTAATTACTGATTTCAACCATGTCTCACATATTTTTGAAATTAAACTCACAGAATTCGTAAAATTATGTTTTCCACAAATTTACAAATGCTCCTAAAAGGTGGGTAAAAGACAGTTAAAAGTTCAATAAAATTTTATACATTTAATTTTATTATAAAAGGACTCCAATGAATTACCTTGATATTATATAGGTATTATATATCTATTTTGAATTAAAAAAAATTAAAATAAAATAAATAATTATTTAAATAAAAATTCAGTTTTAAAATATAACGTAGTGCTTTTTACTATTCACCAAAAATTAAATGTTTTTAGAAAAATACAAAAATTAACCCAAATATAATTTTGATATGCTGATTTCAGAAATGAATTCTATTTTACCAAATTCAAAGCATAGAAGTTGGATTAACTAATTTAAAATAAATTAACATTGTCGAAACCAAAAAGCGGTTTTTTAAAAAGTAAAAACTATCAAAAGATGGACATGTGTTTCTATCAAATTTAAAGTTGAAATTACTTATAATGGCATACATTGTATTAAATGATAAAAATATAATCTAATTATACTTCCAACCCATTCAAATGCATAATTTAACCAAATTTATTATTTCAATTAAAAAAGTTGTTTTCAATTAAAATTTAGTATTTTTTAGTATTCATCAAAATAAGTAAGTTATCAGAATAGTACCAAAAAATTATTTAGAATAAATTTTTATCTCCCGATTATAAATAAGAATTTAATTTCATTAAATTTAATATATTAATGTTCCAAATATTGGTTTTAAAAAGGGATTTCGATTAGAAGGTGGTAAATTTTCATTTTTTAAAAAATACATATTTTATCTGAAAAAATTAATTTGTTCTCATATTATGTCTAAGAAATATATAATATGGATTCTAAAATTATATGGAGTATATAAAATTCAAAATCAATTTAACATTATTCATAACAACTTTTGAACGACTCGGTGTTGTGTGTATCTCTAGCTATACAATTACTTTAAAGAAAATAACTTACTATGAAATATTAGGCTGTTAAATTCATCCCCACAGTTGGAAATTGCGTCCTCACAATTATAAAATTGGTCTTGGGAACATTAATGAATGTCCAACATCGGAAGAAGAGTCAATAAAACTATCAATTTACAATAAAGAAAGAGAAGTACAAAGGTCACTCGAGATAACCCATACTTGGATTCCAGGTAAGAAATAAAGGATATGGAAGATAAACTAAGTGTCATTTTCTAATGGAGAGTGATAGAAA
The DNA here is from genome assembly GCA_963277665.1 of Viscum album. Lineage (NCBI taxonomy): Eukaryota > Viridiplantae > Streptophyta > Magnoliopsida > Santalales > Viscaceae > Viscum > Viscum album. The sequence continues at coordinate 1,492,725,714 of OY728152.1, forward strand.
ACATGATCAATAGGAATTTAACAAAAAACCACAAACATGTGATGGGATTAACAATCATTAGTTTCCCAGTAGGAAAAGTCAAAGGACAATGTTTTTTTATGTTCCATTCCATAAATTATACGAATTTATTTAATGGAAGGACTAAGAACATAAATATATATAATTACTTTATAAGTATTGTTTCATCCTTTAATAAATTTATAACCCTAACTCGTCTTTTTTTAAATGATGAGTATTAAAGATGACTTGTTCACACCTAAACCGCTGGTATCTACATCTATAGTATCACATGATCCAGAATGGATAAACTATATATTTACTTTGTATTTAGAGATTAACCAAAACCAAAATGGTTAGTACGTGATCATATGATCCATAAATTGGATTATCCTTTAGAAAAATAAAATACTAATATTAATTTCTAAAATTAAACCAACAACACCAAAAGTTCAATAAATACCACTAAATAAACAATTGTCCTTAAAATCCTTCAATATATTCAAAACTGATATTGAAACCCAAAACATAGAATAATTTGATTTTGTAGTCTTCCACATTAAATTGTATATCCAAATAACATTGACCACTCTTAAAGTCACAAACATAAAGTAATTAACCTAATCAAATATTATCTCTGATAGGTTAATAATTTCCATAAATAACCCAAATAATTTTACATCCATAATAAAAATATACTTAAAATTCCACCATTACTCCCCTAATGAAATCTCATAGTTGTCCATTTTCCTTAGGCTTATAGTGTTCCCAACAGAGTGAATGTCTTCCCAGATAACATTTATCACATAATCAACAAATAATTTTTCTATACAATGGATATCTATTTGTTAAGAAATAATATCCAAAATAAACTTATTATTGATCAATAATATAATTTAACTAAAAAGAATTAGTCACACTAACTAGGTACTTCACGTAGTCCAGTGGTACGCAATAAATACCAATTGCACTCTAGTTATGGGTTTGATTTCTGTAGTTTTGTCTAAAGCGATGGGTTGTCACAAGGTCTGTGTGTTGTCCTTTTTCAAAAACTATATTTTATAACATTCTCTAAATAAGAAAAATTCTTCAATATAACCATAACATAATTTCACATCAAGTGTTATCTCATACCTTGCATTTTCATCCCAAGATTTAATAACTTGTCATTTCCTCAAATTCAAGGATTATATAAACCAAAAAGGTTATTTATAACTATAATATAAAATAAAAGTCTTCATAAAATAGCATTTTCACAAAACAAACTATAGGTTTACACATACAAGAGAAAATTATTCCAAAGTAATCCCATTAACAAAGAGAACTAATAGTTTTAAACATTTTTCCATCCATTTATTTCCACTTTGTTTCGTCCTTGACTAAGACGTAATCCTAAGGAATAGTGCATTCACTTGGGTAATTCCCAGGTCCCCTATATTGATGGAAAATTACTGTAAATGGATTATTGGGATCATTATTATTTTCTTCCATAGTACTCTTCATTTTTCCTCAACAATTATTTACTTTATGTTCTTCGTTCCCGCAGATAAAGCATTTCTGGGTTCCATTGAGACACTTTCCTAGGTGTCTCTTTGCACATTTCCTGCATGATGGAAATTGAGATTTCTTTTCTCTATGGTCTCGACTGCGGGAGCTCTTATCATTCAATGTATTTCTCTTAATTATTGAGTCTATGAGTTGGTTAATATATATGTTTTTGATTGTATTTTAGGAAAACTGAATCGGCATGAACATGATATCTTTTACACCTATAAACACTCCATTTCGTTTCTCATTTCAACCACCATGCCCAACTTGAACATCATGTTTAATGTTACTATGAATTCCTTGGAATCCATCCATTTACTAACATAAGAATGCATAATGTGAGTCATAAAATCATTTAGGGAATATCATAACATCTTATTTTCAATCTAAAACACCTAAGGATTAAACAATTTTATTTATTCTCATCTTATATTAGAATCTGTAAAATCGTTTTGTGAAGAAAATTTGAATTATTATACGAATATTCTCCTGGAGTGTCATAACCATGTGTGCATCAATGTTCATTATCATGCACCAGGATACCTTGGGTCAAGCCCAAAACTCATTGTTGGAGTTTTCACTCCTGTGTACATCTGTGCCAGAGCCACCTCTACCGGCTCATATCCAGACATGGAAGTATTACAGGGAAAACCCACATAATATTTACATTACCTAAATTTTTGGATGTTCTTTTATACTAATCCTTAATGTATATCTTAGGGTAGTGTTTTCTAATTCGAGTTTTTTTTTCAAAATCAAGCTTCTAAGGTTTGTACTAAACTTACACTTATACCAACTACAATGCCCTGACCCTAGTTACCCAAAATCGGTGCATTATTACATAACATTGGCATGATACAATGAATCATGTCTGGGAAGACCGATCAGTTTAGTAGACTTGGAATTACTAGATACATATATTATATATACATTACATTAAGATACAAAAAAATTATGTTCCCTTTGAACCCTCTTATATCCCTTATCCTATTCCTGCAGGTTAATCATAATATATTTCTTTGCATCCTAATAAAAATAAAACATCAGAAAAGGGTGATCTCAGATGCTCAATAAGGATGACAAATATAGCGGAAACTATCATAAATAAGGACAAACATTTAATGCAATGTATAAGACTACAACACAATCCTTTCAAAAATAAACTTCAGTATAATAACGAAAAGATAAATCAAATAATGTTATTTACATATTCACATGGATATTATACTTTTAGAATAATGACATGTAATATCAATAACCAATTTCATAATGATAGAATGCATAATTCCAGACTTGATAACCACATAGTCAAGGCCTTATTCCATGACTATAAAGAATATTTTAGTAAGGCCTTGTGCCAAGACACTAGTTTGTCTCATGAGACCTACCAATGCATCGAGGAGCTATAGTAGGCTCCAACCGTCACTTAATAAGTCCAATTCATTCCTCATATGAAAGGGTGAAACATATTATAAACATTTTTATTTAAACAAGCATATAAAATGTCAATACTTTAACCATAAACTATGAATAGTTTAATAATAGCACATCCACATTCAATCATAACTCAATCAATACAATATGGAATATTTTATTATAATAAATTAACCTCAATAATAAATAATAATGGATATTTAGATAGATTAAAATAATCATCAAAACTATTTTAGAGAAATATCCCCCTTTTTCTTGATAACATTTAATAGTATCAATATTTATCAAGAAGCTGTTTAAAATATATTTTTGAATCAATGTGTCCAATGCCACATTGAAAATAATTAATTTTGAAACATTAATGTATACATATATAAATCCTTCAAACCATATTTAAATCATGGACATTAATGAGAATGATTTAGAAGAATAAATTTTTAAAACATTTAAAATGATATTTTAGTTAAAGTTTTTAACCAAATGATAGATGCTTGAATAAAAATAATTTTGGTAATAAAAACATAATAATATCTTTTTAATAAATGTATTCATGAAATAATATGCCAAAGGACATTATATACACTACATAAAATTGAATTGGTGCATAACAACAAATAAGTCTCAATGGAATGTAAGTTGAGATGAAATCCTTTATAAATACCGTATCTTTAGGTTAAGGACAAATCATTGACATAATTTTGTGTGAAAAAATTTAATATACTAATTATTATTTGATATTATGTGTAAAACAATCATAGGACATTTAGATATATTAATGTAACAACAACACCAATGACTTGGATGTTTAACTCAATGAATTAAAATTGAGTTAAGATTACTCTTAACAAGTTCATATCGAAGATTTGAGAATTTAACAATTGATTGAATATCTGTTTCATAATAATAACCACACAAAGGGGAGCGTAAATTACTACATAAATAAATAAATAGTAATTTCAAAAATAATCTTAGATTAATATAATTAATGTAGTTTACGTAATACCTAATGAGTGGAAATCAAAATTATAAATTCCCGTATAGATTTGGTGACTTACGAAACTAACACCCCATGAAAAAAGGATCATAAAACTATGATGTAAATACCCATATTAAAATTATTTTACATAAGTAATACACAATGTGTAGTACATACACCACACAAAAATAAATAGTGGAAATATACCATGAATCTCTCTGAAATTAGAAGTGAGATGAAAACCCCTTACTATGTTGTAATCAATCGAGTCATGTGACCAAAAGTTAATAAAAACCAAATGAATCACATAATACCATGAATATAAATAGAATAATGGTAATATATATGAAATTTCAGTACATAATACACCACATTCCATAAATAAGTGGCGAATAATGGAAATCTCACGGAATTAAAAGTGAGATAAGAAACCCCTTACCTTGCACATTCCTTTGGTCGAGAGTACGTTCAAACTCTTATATAATAACCATAGTATTTTATTCAATTATAAAAGAAATATATTCATATTTATTATATCATACATGATTCATTTATGACTTTATACAACTTATTTAATAATTATTTCAATGTTAAATTAACATTTTGGGTAATAATCACTATCTTTATCGTACATGTTTTAACTTTTTATTCGTGATAGTATCATTTAGATCATGATTTAAATACTTTCATAATTTAAAACATGATTTATATATCATATATATATATATAGAATATAAATATTCATAATATATAGATATATGAAATGGAAGCTACCGTTTATGGAGACGGTAGGTCGTACATACGAATAAATGTTGTTTCTGTTTTCATATTGTATTGAACGGAAGTAACTTAATAAGATATAAGTAAGTACAAAAAAAAAATATATCTATAGTATCATTATTATGTCGTATATTACATACTTATTAATAACATATATTTTTCGAATCATCAATGTATGGTGAAAATGGGAATGAATCTCATCAGGTTGTGGAGATGGTAATCTGTCGTATGCACTAGCGACAATATAATTATATTGATGGTGGAACCGTACGTAATTGGATGGTATATCATATATAAAAAATCATTAAACTGTTATATTTTTTATTTAAATCAATTATACTCATTATTATAACAATCAAAATAATGACTTGTTTGAATAACAAACAACACCATGTCGTGGAGACGCTAAGCCGTACGTACGCATGTATGGTGATATTGTAATTTAAATGATTGATAGAATAAATAATATGGTTGAACCATATTTATAATAACATCACAGTATATAGTAGGTACTATATTTATTATATTAGTATGGAAAAAACAAAGAAATTGGAAGTGGAATAGGAAAAGAACTTGAAATATGGTGGTGAAATTATAACCTCTTCTTTGGGTGTTTCATTTTGAGTTGATCGAAAGGGCTCAATATGTTGGCTTTCTGATCAATTTAAAGACTACATGTCGATGATTGGGATGTTTGGAGGATATTGGTATGGGTTTTTCCAAGATAAATGGGTTTGCAGGTGTGATTTTATGAGAAGGCGAAGTGCACTTTTATAAGAGGGGTGAGGGTCACTTTAGAAAAAATATGAAATATAATTTTATAATAAAATCATTTGAAGTTTCTCATGGATCCTAAATGATTTATTTATAATCTAACATGGGTATTGGAAGAAAAAATCTCAAAAAAATTGGTTTAGACATGTTTAGATTACCATTTTAACATTATCTGTTCGATTTAACTCTTAGTTAAATCGTTTACCTTTTACAGTATCTTCTTGTATTCATACACTATATGGTTAATAAATTTACTCTAAAATTGAAAGATAACCTCAAGTGTTCCACTGATTAAATATTTAATAATATTTATGCCCATGGACAAACCTTATTGTTTTATGAATATTATATCAACCCATAATATAGTATTTGTTTTAAAAACTCATTTAGGTCAATTCTGACATTATATAGTATTTTTTTGTGAAAATCATAACAGTATGGTTACTTTGAAAAATAAAATATTTAATCAACCCAAAAATTTCACATTAACCTAAAAATTTAGTGGATTTCATCAAAAATCTCAAATTACATTTATTGGGATATTTATAATACCAATTATTCTAATATATCATTAATAAGATAATTATTGCATCATCATTGTGCCATAAATAATTTTAATTATTTAGTGTTTAGAAATTACAAATAAAATAACATTATGTATGAAATATTTTTATCTTTCTAATGAATATTTATAGTTGAATTTATCTTATGTAAAACTCTCTATTAAAAATTGTTTAGTTATTAAACATTTAACTGAACTCTTTTAACACTTCTTTCAATCAAATAATAATAAATGTCCTAATATAATCCAATTTGACAAAATCGGATCATATTTTATTAATAAGGTTGTTTTTGGTCTAATTACACTTATCCAATAGAATATGAATTTTGTTAGGGTAATTATAATATCATTTTTACCCTTAATTACCATATTTACTTTAAACCATGGAAAATAAAAGCCAAAAGGTACTATTCGGCAAAAATTAATTTCACCTTATTGAACCAAATTTTACTTAAAAATATCAACCGTGACTTTTTTATTTTTTAAATTCAACTCACAAAAGTGGTAAAATTATGTTTTTTGCAAATTTTCAAAAGCTCTTAGAAGGTGGGTAAAAGACGGTAAAAAGTTAAATAAAATATTATACATATAATTTTATTATAAAATGACTCCAATGAATTACTTTGAACATATATATGTATTATTTATCTATTTTAACATAAAATTACTTTAAATAAAATAAATATTTATTTAAATAAAATGTCGGTTTTAAACGATAATGCAGTGTTTTCACTATTCATCAAAAATTGAATGTTTTCATATATATATAAAAAAGTAACACTTAGATAATTTTTATATTAAGAATTTATAAATGAATTCTATTTCACCAAATTAAAAACTTTGAAGTTTCATTATTTAATTTAAAATAAATTCCCATCGTCAAAACCGAAAAGCGGGTTTTTAAAAAGTAAAAACTATCAAAAGATTGACATGAGTTTATGTTAAATTTAGATGTGAAATTACTTATAATGACCAAAATTGTATTAAATTATAAAAATGTAATCTAATTATACATCCATACCATTCAAATTCATAATTTAACCCTAAAAATTATTTCGATTGAAAAAGATTTTTTCAATTTAAATTTAGTATTTTTTAGTATTCATCTAAATATGAAAGTAATCAAAAAAGTAACAAATATTTATTCAAAATAAAATTTTATGTCCTAATTCTAAAGAAGAATTTAATTTCTTTAAATTGAATATATAAAAGTGAAAAATATTGGTTTTAAAAAGGGGTTTCCATTAAAAGGTGGTAAAAATGAATTTTTTTTAAAATTCATCATTTTTCTGAAAAAAATGAATTTGTTCTTATATTATGTATAAGGAACACAGAATATGGATTATAAAATTAAATGGATTAAATAAAATTCAAAATTCAGTTAATACTATTCATAAATACTTTTTAATGACTAGTTAGGTAATTCATGGTATTCTCAATCTCGTTGTGGCATGTAGGGAAAGGTATTGATTTACATTAAATAAAATAACTTACTATGAAATCTTGTGGTGTTACAGTTTATATTAACGGACGACTACCATCTCGCGAACTGATGTGACTTTTTTCCATCACCATCAATCATTAGTGGTTACAGTGTAGAAATTAATATTTATATAAAATATTAATTATAGATTAATCATTCTACAAATAGAATATATATCTTACTTTTTTAAAATTACACTCACTAAAAAATGGAAATGTCGTATGGGTGTACATGTTGACTACGTCAACCTCAATTTAGTGTGATTCATTCTTTATCACTATAGAAAATGTATTATATATATAAATGTATTTAAATAAATAATATGTTATTCATGATATTATGAGGATTCTTTATGGGTAATATAATATATACCTATTCTAATAATGATCATTGAAAAAAAATGTTTCAAATGTGTACATATGTCCTACAATCTCATTAATGGTTATGTAATTCAAATTTCATAACCATATAGCATTATTTCTTTTAATAGTATAATATATATGTAAAAATTGAAATTATGTAATGATTATAATTTTTAGGTGGTGGAATAATGACCACTTTGACCAAAATCAACCCATTGAAGTAATTTTGGACATATGGTTTGATTATCCAAAAAACAATAGATGTGGACTTACAAAATTGAGTAATTGTATATAATATTTCAATAAATTAAATAAAAGGAATAGAAATAATGAAAAATATTATAATTTATATAAATTATTAACATAATATTAATATTTATAATGATTAATGAATCATATGACTAGTCGGGGAGAAGGTAGGGTATATTTTTTAAAAAATCATCTTATTATGATTTTCTTAATACTCTTTTTTCATTCCATTTCCATATTTTTTAAAATAAGTTGATTAATGAATTTAAATGTACATTGATGAATGTATAATGTTAATTTTTTTTATTCTTTGTAATTTCTTTTAATGGTTTTCAAAAAGGATTATTTTATCTAAATTTTTTATATTCATTACAAATGAAAAAAGTAATGTTTAATTTTAACATATTAGGTTATAAAAATTTCCCACTATTTAAACCATTGTTTGATGTTTAGATTCCATCAAAATATTTAGTTTTTTAGTTAAATAAAAACCCTCCTTCCCTTTTATGGTTATTGTGTTATTGAAAATATGGTTTTAAGAGAAAAGTGATTTTGATATCCAAAACTATTGTACCCAAGGGTTTTGAATAGTCTTCTCAATGGTTTATTACTAATATAGTTGTTGAACATTTTTATGGAATTTTGAGTCCAATTATTGAAAATTCGTGTTCCCAATTTATCTTATACAATGTGTGCACCCATATAGAACTCCAATGTAGTGTAAAATGGTATTATTTTTCATAAAATTATATTTTTTTCCAATAGTAAGGTGATTTAAACAATAAGTGTTATTGTAAGGATTATGTAAGGAATATATGATAATTATGTCCCAAGGAACCTCTATGATTTTTTTTCTTATCATTTTTGTTGAAAAGTATTTGCTTAAAAAATTTATATAATAAGCACATTTAAAATACATGACTCCCTTTTTGGATAAAAAAGGTTTCTTTTAAAAAAATAATTTTTCATGGAATAGCATGATTTTCATTGGATTAGTCTATTTCTTCTTATTATGTTCCTTAATATTATTTTTGTGATCATGTAATGTTTTAAAAAAAATTCATAGGATTTTAAGGAAGAGTAGGTACAAATACAATGTGAAGATAAAAAATTAGATTTTATTTGTTAAAATGAAAAAATGTTTTTTTTATGTTTTTAATGTGAAAAAAAATTAATTCAATGTATAAGTTTACATTTTGTAATATATATGTTTTTATTTATGATTAATGATCAAACAATCTAAAAATAAAAACCTAAATGATCATTAGAAATTAATTTATATGATTTTCAGTTAAAGTCAAAAGAATATTTAATGTTTTAGGATGTTTCTTAAAGGTTGTATCAGAGAAAATGTTTCGATAAATTAATGAAATTGGAAAAAATATATTATATCTATATTTACATATTTTACCTAATTGTGTTGATGAAATTATATAGTATTTAATAATTATCATTTCTATACATATACACAATAATTTTTGATAATGGTTTTCCAAATAATATCTTGGAATGATGTAGTGGGAATGAATTAAGATGGAAGTATCCTTCCAAATCATCTACTCAGAATAGTTATAAAAGGAACTGTGTTGTTTTTTTATATGATGGATCCTTATAAATATGATGTAAATGGTTTTCAAATTTGTTCTAGAGAGTAAATAGATCTACCATATAAGAATATGATGTAATAGGATATTTTGATAACACAAAAACCTTCAAAAGGTAGTGGTTATTCACTACTAGTGGTAGTTGAAGGATAGTTCAATCCTCTTGAAAAGATATTTGATTTCAGCTAGTGTGTTTAATGTAAAAAGGTGAATCGTATAGTTTATCATTTTAAACTTTATTCTGATCGATGTTAGTCTTGTATTAATAGTACCAGAGAGAGAGGAAATCTTAATTACATGATGTATGAAACATTTAAGAATCATGTTTTGGAGTTGTATTTATATATAATTGTTTAACATAGAATTGATAAACAATTCATAGAACTACACAAGTAGGTTATGATTCTATAGAATAATATGAATCCAACATGGCAAGATTGTCATGGTACATAACAAATTCTATTAATGAAATTGATAGTAAAATTAATATATTTTACCGATGATTAAAACCAATTTTATGATGTTCTTTGGCCTCTTGACACATTAAAATACATGATTTTTATTTTTGTGATAAGATATTTGAGAGATAGTTTTATGGTACTTTTTTTCTTTGAGATGATAAGAGTATGAAATAGTATAAATGGAAGGAAATGGGGAAGATTGTTTCAATGAAATAAAGTGTTAAGAAAAAAATTTCCCATAATATATAATGTATAGAAAAATAATTCCTAGAGAATTCCTTATAAAACCTATGAATTATTTCCATTTTGGTAAGTTCATTCATTAGCCTCATAACTTTCAAGAAAGTATCCTAGAAGAATCATAGAATTTAGTTTTATATATCCATAAAATTGTGATAGGTTTTATTTTTAACAGCGTGGTTCATTATGAAAAAATGTTTTTGAAATTAAGTACATATGACTAAAATCATCATGAATTAATAAAGAATAATATGGAAAAATGATTTTCCATATCTATAATTGTTTTAGACCATCGAATGAAGACGTGATAGACATGATAGTTGTTTATTCGAATTATTAATATTCCATATTTTGAAATTGATCTTTTCATTCCTTAAATTATAAGAAATTAACTATAATATTGGGAATATCACCTCATGAATTTACATAATAATATTAGGTAAAAAATATGGGTATAAATATTATAAAATTAAATATTTCTAGAAACAAACCTATTGTAATATGTGGGGAAAACATTCCTAAAAATCTTATTGAAATAACCAAATAAGATTTTTGCATTATTTTTGGTATGGATAATATTTTAGTTTATCAGAATATGATAAATTACATAAAAAATAAAATAAATTAAATGATTTTATGACATTGAAAACCTTTTATAAATATCAAAAAATGTATTAGATATAGTATTAAAGGTTACCTAGATCATGTTGTTGAAATGAAAGAAAAATTTTAAATTTAGTGATGTTTAAGTAGTTAATGAATATATAGGGTTTTTACAAATTAATTACCTTGTGTTATACCTAATTGGGTGGTCGATTTCATAATGGAACATGTTCTTGATACTCAGCTAATTTCAAAACCCCATTATAGAATTGATAATATAAAAAATTTAGAACTAAAAAAATAAATTTTATGTGTTTGTAAATAAATTATTCATTCATTCAAGAATTTCTCCATGGGTTTCCCTTATCATAATTTTTTAAATATAGGATTGTTCAATGAGGCTTTTAATTTATTATAGATCTTTTAATTACATAACTTTTAATAACAAGTATCATTTTCATCGATAAATATTTTTTTATTATCTCTAGGGAGTGAAATTCATGTCAATGATTAAAATCAGTTCAATGTACCATTAGATTAATGCGATGGACAATGATATATTGATTATATATTTTCTAAAAATACAATAAAATTATCGGTTTGTAGATATACCAATTCATTTATGTAATCAACAGGTTATATTTATGGTTTTTTAATAGATTAGTTTCTACATTTATTGGATTTTTTTGATGTTTTTACTAATTACATATTGGTATATTATATAATTCTCTGGGATAAGGAAACACACATGAGATATATTTCAAAAACATTAAAATAAAGTAAACTTCACGAAAAAATTTATAATTGTGAATTTTGTGTGAAACAATAATATTTTCTTATGACTATTATTTATAAATACGGAGTAATAGTTGATCTTAGTAAAACAATTGTTGTACAGGAATGGAAATGGACAAAAAAATTCATCTAGATTTATAATTTTCTTATTTTAATGGGTTACTATATGTGTTATTTTGATAACTATGTTTGGATTTCTATCCCAATGATTATTATTTAATTAAAACATACCTATTTTCATCATCATGATTGAATTTGATTATTTTTTTCTATATATAAAGAGAATATTAGTGAATTATGCTATATTTTATAGTCCCTCAAGAATTGGTAATTTTTTCCTCTATATTGATTCTTCTTTATTAGACTTGGTTTCATTATTATGTAAATTCATTAAGTAATTACTTATATAGTTCATGAAAACTAAAAAACAATGAGTTAAATTGTCATATGAGTGATCTATAATTAATTACTGAATGAATTTATTTATAAATGTGGTAGTATCAATTATATAGAGTGAAACATGAAATATATTTTGATCACAAATATCGGAAGTATATATTCTTTCAGAATGTGCTAAACATGAGGTAGAGAATATAGCCAGAAATAATCAACAATTATGAATTTATTAATCAAATTTTACTTTAAAAAAGGATTGGATGATTTGAGTTTGAAATATAATGTCCCATTTTCCATGATATGTTTCGAAAATAACCATTTGGTTGATGATTTAACTAATTTATCCTAGAAGTTGGGGATCCCAGAACATTCTCTATTTTGATTCAGGTATGTGTACAATCATGCCTGTAAGAGTGAATTAAAAAACTAAGTTTGAAGATCATGAGCTTTAAGAATATATAGAATTATTTATAAAGGTTATTTTTCATAAATTTAATATTAAAAAAGAATTTTTTTTGATATTTGGAAAAAATTTATGTGTACCTTTTGATTCCTATCAAAAGAGATAAATTTTGAATGAATCTCATAGTTACTTGTTTTTTATTTACAATGGAAGCATTAAGATGTACATAGACCTTATGTTGTTTTAATGGTGGGATAAAAAGAGATATATATTTCTAACTTTACCATGAAATTTTTAAACTGTAAATAATTTAATGGTGGAAATAAATTACCAAAAGGGATACTTCTATATTTTCCCGCACTATATTGGAAAAGGGAAAATATATCCATAGAATTAATAGTGGGATCGACATAGACTTCTCAGCGTAATAATTTGGTTTGGGTGGTTATTGATTGACTATCTAAAATTTTACATTTCATTTTCATTTGAGATTAAAATTATTTGGATTATCTTTCTGACTGTACATCAAGGATATATTTAGGATACAAAGTGTTCTTCTATCTGTTATATCTGAATTTTTTTCTACGTTTAAATTTTTTTTTCAAAAGGGCTTCAAACGTCATTGCATATTAGATTAAATACCATTATATATGTCTGTCATGAATCTGATTAACAATATTATAAAACAATTTGGTCCATGGAATAAATGGTTTATTATTTTCAAAAACAATATTAGGGATGTTTTGATCATCATCATTATTTTGGTGGAGTATTCTTCTAAAAGCATTCTTTCCATAATAAAAATTGATCATTTAGAATAATTATATTCCAGGTTGTGTCTTATTACATATTTCTAAGAAGATATAGGAGAAGGAATGCAAATTTCACTAGAGTTGGTTGATGATTCATTTGATTATGTGGAAATTATTCTATAATATAGTAGTTCAATTAGAATGGAAATTTATTTACGAAAAAATAAAACAGTAGGGTGAAAAATACAAATAATAAACAACAAACAACCATAATATATGATTATGGTTAAATAGAACAAAAACCAAAGCAACAAGAAACACCTATAAAAATAAATAGGGCGATGGGTGTCAACTAGAAAATTATGAAAAAGGAAGCCCGCAACAGAAGGCTTCAAGTTTAGCATGAACTGTGTGTGGAGTGCCAAAATCATCATTCACAAATACTTCCTTCACTGAAGCCAACTTCTTGGAAAATTACACTTCAAAAAGGGATGATCCAACAGGAAACCCTTGAGCTTAGAAACATGAACTGCTACCACGTGATAATCAATCTCCAAAAAATCAACAACAAAGCATTCCACTCTAGGTCAGCACTCCATGAAAGACGCCCGGAAAAAATCTACATCTTGAAAACCATTGTAGGAAATAACAAGGAACTGAAATCCTGACACTTCATTCCTATAGAAAAAATAGAATCAAACCGCTCCAAAGAATAAAAAAGGATAAAACTAAGTAAACAGACCCCAAGGAAATATAACAGAACACAAGTATGAGAAGAACCTTACCAAACATCCTCAAAAAGAGATAAAAGACATCTTATACAAGTATAAAAATGGTTGAACTGTCACAATCATTTTTAAGAAAATGATGGAGATCATCCGGAACATGATCATACCAAACAAAATCAACTACATTAACACCTTTATTTTCCAAGACTTCAGTAACAGAATTGGATTCCCAATAAATGTGAGTGATAATAAGATTAAAGGTAAATAGCGTTTCCAAAAAATTAATCCAGTAATTAGTTAGATTCTAGGACAAGTGAGAAAGACCCATTCTTTTGACAGAAACAACAATAGTATAATCACTCTCAGTCCATAAATTATCCCAAACACGCTTCACTTCTTGATCCACAAGAACGATAATGTCAAGACTTTCGACCTCAAGTGAAGAGGAAAACCCACAAGAACCATGAAAAAAACCAACGACATTCCATTAATGATTTATGAAAACAACACTATAAATAGAACATCTCGGATTACCTCTAGAAGCACCATCCGATTTAACTTTTAAATAACCAAAAAAAGGTTCCTTCCAAAGAACTTCAATACTACTATGCGGAGGATTGAAGTTTCCCTTAACACATATATGGTTTAGAACTGAGATGTAAAGACCCGTAATTTTCAAGGAAATTCTTTTCTTAATTTTATTTGGAATTTTACAAGAATGCTATTTCTGACAGCACGTGATTCTGAGGCCCGGTGTGCCTGGAATCATTTTCCGAAGTTTGGCTCGGGTACGTTCAGTGAACGAACAAGCAGGCTTTTCTAACTTTTGAATAGGTTCTCGGAATCGAATTCCGAGGGGACCGATGGAATCGCAGTGCCAGTATTTTCTTAGAAACGCCTCTTCTGGAGTTGCGTTTATCCGGGTGTGCTTTTTTTTTTGGGTTAAGTGAAAAAAATAAAATAAAGTAGTTCGACAACATCATTTTATTTCACTTAAAGCCACTTAAATCCACTTAAAGCTACTTGAACTGAGTTGAAGTGGACAGGGTGGAACCCAAAATATCCTACCCTCTTGGTAGGATATTTGTGAGGTGGGGCCCGCATGATCCCCACTATTTCTTTTCCTCTAAGTAACGCACCCGCGAAAACTCCTCTTTAATGAAAGTGAACTGGTGAGTTTTCTAAAACACTTAATGCCCCTATTAATTGGACAGTTAAGACATTACCATTAATTCACCAAATTAATGGTTCATTTCATAACTTGTTTTCAAACTGTTGGCATAATAATAAAATAAGACCAACACACGTATTTCTTGGGTGCGGATTATTGAGAGGATTTGGAGAAACTCTATCTTCATCATCCTTCGCGAAGAACGTGAAGAACGAGATGAACGCATCGTCGCCTACGAACAACGCCGGCCTTCAACAAAAGGCGACGAAGAACGCCGATGATTCTCCTCTCGCGACATTCTTCTGCGACGTTCCTTCTTCCACGACAAATCTTCGATCAACTGCTTGAGGTAGGAGATTACGGATCTTTTAAATTTCCTTTGTGGATTTTATCCTAAACATGGATTTAATTCATGAAATTAAATATGTGTGTTTTCTTTAAACCTCAGAGATCGTCGACGCGACGCCATGTACCGCGACGATGCGACGCACCTTCTGCGACGCGACGATCCTCTTCTTCCGTGACGGTCAATCCCGCGAAGGACTCATGTCTGATGACAACTATGAGGTAGGGGTTTTATTTGTGAATAATATTTATTCCCATGGTTTTTTCCTTCTAAATCAAAGAACCCGGATCAACTCATCATCAAGTTGATCCGCATTTTTTTTTATATGCGGGATGAGAATTTTTATTTACAGGAGTTTTTTTGGGGAACTAGGTTCAATTTTAATTTATTAAAATTGTGCCTTGTTGTATTTTCATGTGTTGATTATTATTCCCAATTGTTATCACCTAACGCGGAGGGTGGGGGCCGAACAAACATGGCCCGACAACCCTCCGCAGTTTTTCGTTGATGCGTGGATTAAGAGCGTTTACGAAATGGGATCGGAATGGCGATTAGAGGCCTTAGCAGCAAAGTTCAGATCCCGGGAGAGCCGTAGGTGCAAACCGCAGGCAAAACGAACCACCGGAGCGTGTCCGGTGGTCCACGGAAGTTCCCTCCGGCACGACTGTAACAGCCCGAGATTTTATGAAAAATATTCTTTTTAATTTTATTAATGTCTTGTGTTGTACTCTACACCAAAAGGAGCTTGCACAACACGTATCTTTGACTTGCCTTGCATTACACGCAATCGCAACCTTCCTCGATAGCGTGTGTAGTACGCTATACTGAGTTTCACGAAACAACGATATGCTATTAAAATATTATTAAAACTAGCCGTTATGAATAGTAATAACCATTTTTTTAAATTTTCGAAATTTTAGCTCTCAAAATGGACTTCTTTTTTGGATTCGGAGTATCGAATTTAGCCTAAGGTGAAATTTTGGTACTTTTCGGATAACTTTCATATTCTGATGAATAGTGAAAATTACTAAATTATAATTAAAAACAACTTTTTCAATAGAAATAATTAATAGTGATAAATTATTAATTTGAGTGGTTTTAAAGTATATTTAGAATATATTTTTACAATTTAATTCAATGTTGGTCATTGAATGTAATTTCACATTTAAACCAGACATAATCAAGTGTCAATCTTTTGATAGATATTGTTTCTTAAAAACACACTATTTGTTTTAACAGCAGGATTTAATTATAAAATTAATTAATGCAACTTCTATGTTATGAATTTTGTAAAATAGACTTCATTTTTGAATTCGGAATATGAAATATAGCTTAGGATGAAATTTTGGCATTTTTCTGAAAAACATCAATTTTTGATGAATAGTGAAACTACTAAGTGGTAGTTAAAAAACTGAACTTTTCATAAAACTTAATTTTACCGCTTCTGTGAATGGAATTTCAAAAATCCGAGAGACACGGTTGATGTCAGTAAGTAAAATGTGGTTCAATGAGATGGAAATAATTTTTGGTGAATAGTAACTTTTTACTTTTATTTACCACGGTTAAAAGTAAATAGGGTAATTAAGGGTAAGAATGATATTACTATTACCCTAACACATGTTCTAATTTTATTGGATAAGATTAATTCGACCAAAAACAAACTTAGGAATAAAATATGACCATTTAGGCCCACTTGGGTTAGATTAGGACATTTATTATTAATTTATTTAAAGAAGGGTTAAAATAGTTAAAATCAAAGTTTAATAAGTAAATCATTTTTAATATGGGGTTATACATAAGATAAATTCGACTATAAATATTCATTAGAAAGATAAAAAGATTTCCTACATAATGCTATTTTATTTGTAATTTTTAGACATTAAATAATTTAATTTATTTATGACACAATGATGATACAGTAATTATCTTATTAATGAAATATTGACATAATTGATGTTATAAACACAAAAATAAATGTAATCTGAGACTTTTTATGAATTACAATAATTTTCTAGGTTACTATGATATATTAGTGTTTATTTAATCAACTTTATTCGAACATATAATTCTGTTATGACTTTCACAAAAATCATATATCAAATAGTGTCAAAATTGACACAAAATAGTTTTTAAATCAAATATTATATTATTAATTGTTATTTTAATCTTAAAAATCTAAGGTTCGGCCAAATGACTTAGATAAGGATTTATATATTAATAATAAACAATTTGGGGTTCATTTTTCATGTTATAGTAAGTGTATTAACCTTATAGTGAAAGAAAACAAAAAGACACGGTAAAAGTTAAATTATTTAACTTAGAGTTAAATCTAATTGATAAGGTTATAATAACACCCTAAACTTGTCTAAATCCTATTGGTTGATAGGATTTCGACCCATCCCCACTTTAGCTTCTAAATAAGACCCTTTGGAACCATTATAATCCGATTTTGACTTTAATATAAAATAATATTTTGAGATATTCCTAAGGTGCCCCTCTCCTCCCTTATAAAAGGGCACCTCCTCCCCCTCCTCCTCAAACCAATTTGAGCACTCAAGCTCGGCCAACCCCTGCCATTTTCTCCTCTCCACTTCCATAGAATAATCCTAGAGGTCCTGGTCTTCTTCAAAGACCAATCTTAGTTCCCTAAGTGGAGGATTCAAAGAGGCGTTCCAAAGAAGAGGTAATAACCATTACCGATCATTTCATTTTCTTTCTTCTTCAACTTCTTCTTCTTTAGTTGTTTCATGATAAAGTAAAAACATCAGTATTACTTACATACTGATATGTTATTATAAATATGAAACAACCCTAATTTACCTTCTATCCATCCTACGGAAAAAATGAAATCACCGCGCGTGCGTACGTACGGAATACCGTCTCCACGCCGTGGTGTAATCTATTTTTCCACCATCACTTTACAAGTATGGGTATAATGGTGTAATGGGTAACTATTTATGATTATTATAAAGTAATATTGATACTTAAATAATATATATATATACTCCAATATAGTTCCACGATCATAGGAACGATATCATCACTCGTGCGTACGTACGGAATACCGTCTCCACGATGTGATGTGACTCGTTCTACATGATCATCATTACATAGTAATTATATAAATGAATTGAATGAATAAATATGATATTTGTTACACTAATAACATTCTGGATATAAGGTATCTATAACCTTAATAGAAGAATAAGAATGTATTCGGCAAAACACGCATAAGAACAAAAGGCAATAAAGACACGAGTAACAAGTAACAATGAAATATTACTAACAAGAAGCTAAGAATATGACCATATATGATATCATATCAATATTTATGATTCTGTAACAAGTCAATAACATTATTTAAACCATTATACAGGAGCGTCGGACGTGTACAAAGCAAATCGAACCTAAGGTAAGGGAAATATCACAATCTCATTTTTATCCGAGATTGTTTATTCGTAAGTATTTACTGGGGTGTATTTTATCATCCACATCCATGTTCCTTAAATATATAATATTGTTTCCATCCACTTACAATAGTTTAAATCCAATTTTACCCTTCGGTAAGTTTTTAGTAAAAGATATGAAAGGAATCTTTTGTCGTTTTTCATACGAGGTACTTTTTTGACTTTTCCGACAAAAGTACAGGAAGAATGTTTTTTTAACTTATACGGCATGAATGGATTTTTAAAACATTATTTCCAAGAATCTTCCTTTACAAGTTTTCAAGTTTATTTTTAATCAACTTCTTTTAGTTTAGAATTTTTTGACATTTTAAGAAAAGAAAAGTGTTTTTGAAGAAGAAAGGATATTTTCCTCAAGAATGGAGTTCAAGTATTTTATCAAAATTATTTTCCATCTAAGATAATAAAAGGGTTCTGTTTTTATCCCTATTATTACATGGATTTGATTATATTGTGATGGAAATATTTTTATGAATTCCTTTATCTTATATGAATGGTTTTATGATGTCATGTTGTTTAAGAATTCAATTTTTATTACATGGGTTACGCTATGATGTATGGTTTATGATTATGTGGCACACATAAGAAAGGATTCATTATAAGATGGGTGGGACCTATATCTCCCTCCAATGCATTGGGTAAAGATTTTATATCTCATGAGATAGACATGGCTGGAATGGTAGGTTATACCGGTTCAGTGAAACAGGACTGAAACGAGGGTTACTCGATTCAGAAAGGGACTTTGTCAACTAAGATAGTCTTTGCAATGATTTTTTGACTAACAAGAAATGATTTTCTATGATTATGTGTGAATGCCACAATGTTTCATGTTTTAAGTTATGATTATTGTGATTACATTTCACTGCCATGATTTATCCCATGTTATGAAATTATGATCTCTTTTGCAGGTTAAGATGTCCAAAAGTTATGTGCTTATGTATACGATGTGATTGATATTTCTTTTGTTTACCCTTACTGTGCATTTGAGCTCACCCTTTTATGTTTTCTTTTCCCCAGGATATAAAGAAAGGTTTTAGGTATTAAAAAAGGGAAGATCTTTATGGGAGATATTGAAGATCTTTCATCACGATTAGAAGATTACGTTCCGAGTTTCCAAAGACACTAAACTATTACGATCCTTGTGTGTGTGTTTTTGTTATGTACCAAGTATTCCGCAAAAGTAATGTAGTGTCAATGTACTTCAGGCTTCGGGTCTCTACAGTTGGTATCAGAGGAAAGGTTTAGTCATCCTTTGGAAACTAGGATGCGAGAACTTTAGTGAGATCCCTAGAGATATTTCTAAGGTACGTCTAGGGATGTCCCTAAGGTTAACTATACGTATAGGTTATAGTACTAGAATTACGCTAACGATCATAGAATTAAACCTAAGATTTTAGATATTGAAGGTACTCCCCCTTTATTATGTTGTTTTCCCTAGCATGATTTTTGCCTCTCACACTAATCTTTTTGGGTTTTAGACGATGACTGGAACCCGAAGGAACCGTGTTGATCAATGCAATGGACAATGCAATGATTGCCCTCCTGAACAAACAAATGTTATGGGAGATGGAGTGAAAAATCTTATTGCTATACTTACACAAGCTATGAATCATTATGGACTTCCAAATGAGCAGAGAAGGGAACAATATTCTATTGAGTCCTTCATGAGGCAACGTCCACCTTCTTTCAGTGGGTCTTCTGATCCACTTATTGCTGAACAATGGATCAGTACCACTGAAAAGATATTTTCAGTTCTTCAATGTTCTGAGCATGATAAAGTCATCTTAGCAGTATATCGTTTGGAAGGTGAAGCTGATCAATGGTGGAATTTTATCAAGAATACGAGGCAAAGAGATGAAATTGAGTCCATGGAATGGGACGAGTTCAAGAACTTGTTTTTTAGTAAGTACTTCCCTCGTATTCTTCGAAGAAAGATGGAGAAGGAGTTTCTTGAACTAAAGCAAAAGGATGATGAATCTGTTGGTATATACGAAGCGAATTTTACAAGACTTGCAAGGTATGCATCTGGCATTATCATCCAACCTGAAAGTAAAGTTGATCGATTTTTCAGTGGCTTAAAACCAAGTCTTCGAAGGGAATTAGCTATAAGAGACTTCAGTAGCTATGATGAAATTGTGCGTTGTGCTATCAAGGTCGAAATGGAAGTTGGTGTTACATATCCATCTTATGGTTTTGAAAAGAAACGAAAGATGGAGTTCAAGGAGAAATCTCAGAATAATGGTGAAAAGAAAATGAATGTTTCCTTATGCTCAAAGTGTGGAAAGAAGCATGGTGGAGATTGTCTTAAAGGGACTAGAAAATTTTTTAAGTGTGGAAAAGAAGGTCATCGAGTAGCTGAGTATCGAAGTAATGGAAAAAGGGTTTCTAATGATGTGAACAAAGCAAACACTGCAGAGAACGCACCACCAACACTTGAATGCTTCAAGTGCAAGGAAATGGGACATTATTCCAATAAATGCCCTAATCCAAGGGTTAGTGATGATCAACCACTTAAGGCAAAGGACAAAGGGAAGTCAAATGCGATCACTATTGGCGATGTTGAATATGATAACGATGTGGTGGAATAATTAAGTGTGTATGTAATGGGATTCCAAAATAATGTTGTGTCATAAAGTATTGGAATATTTATGTATTGGTCTATTGTGGTTTTCAATAATTTTATGGTACCAGTAACCATGGAAAGTGATTGAGATATTTTTGGAAAAAGAATGATATGCGCATAATGAAGGGAAAATGAGAAAATTAAATATTTGACAGTATTCATGAGCTCATGATTTATATAAGGACTAAGTGATATCATGGTTTGAGTATATAGAATTCTGAGGATTTTGGTATGTGGAAAGTGTTAAATTTTAACTGCATTCATTTTTACACTAAGGTTCGATGGGTATTCAAGAGAATACATGATTAAGGCCTTTGAATGTTTGGAATGTGACCAACAAAACATATCTTATTATATATGGGGATCAACGATGGTATTAAATCTCTGGTAATCGTTTTCACTATGTTATGAGAATGGACTGCAGTATTATGGATAAGCCTAAAGATTGGAATGGATTATGTTGGACATAAGTTAGTATTGTTTAAGGATAGAAGTTTTTTTCGATATTATTGATGGGATGTTATAGTAATATAGTTTTAGAAAAAGGACAACCTGCAGAACGGGCGACAGCCCATCGCGTCAGACAAGGCTGTGGGAATCGAACCCACAACCGAAGTGCGACTGGCCTTTATCGCCTACCACTGACCTATAGGAAGTCCCTGTTTAGTAGAAACTAGTTTTATTATATTAAGCAGTATGATATATGACGTATAAGCCCATTTTAGGAACCATATATGATTAATCCCACTATAGATCGACTTATGTATATAAAATTTTGCTAACCTTTTGAGACAGATGGAATGACCCGTCATTCTATCACATGATCTGCTAACACTTCACGAATAACAAATTCAACTTCATTTATTTTAGAGATGAATTGGAAATTGTTAAAGGCACGAACAACAGTGAGGTTGTACCAACATAAAGTAAGTATTTATTCTAATTCAAATTCTTTAACTTTAGGGAAACGATCTTGAAAACCAAAAGTGTTGTCCTCGTGATCTTATATCTGATGAATCAGATGGTACCTTAGATCGTCGCAAATTTATGGCTTTGTGATTACTGGCTTTTCCATAGCCATGTTCCCTACCACTCTCCATCAGAACATGATGGTTAGATTTCTCTTCCATATCCATATTTTCACCTATGTGGAAACCCAGTGATTAGTTTATTTGGGTAACCGTTACGTTTCATACTTTTGTTTTTAAAGATTGGTTTTTATATTCCTTTTTACGATGTGGGTTTCTATTAAATAAACTTTCGAATAGTAAACCATTTATAACCCTGACGAATTTCGAGGGCGAAATTCATTTTAAGGGGGGTAGAATGTAACAGCCCGAGATTTTATGAAAAATATTCTTTTTAATTTTATTAATGTCTTGTGTTGTACGCTACACCAAAAGGAGCTTGCACAACACACATCTTTGACTTGCCTTTCATTACACTCAATCGCAACCTTCCTCGATAGCGTGTGTAGTACGCAATACTGAGTTTCACGAAACAACGATATGCTATTAAAATATTATTAAAACTAGCCGTTATGAATAGTAATAACCATTTTTTTAAATTTTAGAAATTTTAGCTCTCAAAATGGACTTCATTTTTGGATTCGGAGTATCGAATTTATCCTAAGGTGAAATTTTGGTACTTTTCGGATAACTTTCATATTCTGATGAATTGTGAAAATTACTAAATTATAATTAAAAACAACTTTTTTAATCGAAATAATTAATAGTGATAAATTATTAATTTGAGTGGTTTTAAAGTATATTTAGAATATATTTTTACAATTTAATACAATGTTGTTCATTGAATGTAATTTCACATTTAAACCAGACATAATCAAGTGACGATCTTTTGATAGATATTGTTTCTTAAAAACACGCTATTTGTTTTAACAGCGGGATTTAATTATAAAATTAATTAATGCAACTTCTATGTTATGAATTTGGTAAAATAGACTTCATTTTTGAATTCGGAATATGAAATATAGCTTAGGATGAAATTTTGGCATTTTTCTGAAAAACATCAATTTTTGATGAATAGTGAAACTACTAAGTGGTAGTTAAAAAACTGAATTTTTCATAAAACTTAATTTTACCGCTTCTGTGAATGGAATTTCAAAAATCCGAGAGACACGGTTGATTTCAGTAAGTAAAATGTGGTTCAATGAGATGAAAATAATTTTTGTTGAATAGTAACTTTTTACTTTTATTTACCACGGTTAAAAGTAAATAGGGTAATTAAGGGTAAGAATGATATTACTATTACCCTAACACATGTCCTAATTCTATTGGATATGTTTAATTCGACCAGAAACAAACTTAGGAATAAAATATGACCATTTAGGCCCACTTGGGTAAGATTAGGACATTTATTATTAATTTATTTAAAGAAGTGTTAAAATAGTTAAAATCAAAGTTTAATAAGTAAATCATTTTTAATATGGGGTTATACATAAGATAAATTCGACTATAAATATTTATTAGAAAGATAAAAATATTTCCTACATAATGGTATTTTATTTGTAATTTTTAGACATTAAATAATTTAATTTATTTATGACACAATGATGATGAAGTAATTATCTTATTAATGAAATATTGACATAATTGATGTTATAAACACCAAAATAAATGTAATTTGAGACTTTTTATGAATTCCACTAATTTTCTAGGTTACTATGATATATTATTGTTGATTTAATCAACTTTATTCGAACATATAATTCTGTTATGACTTTCACAAAAATCATATATCAAATAGTGTCAAAATTGACACAAAATAGTTTTTAAATCAAATATTATATTATTAATTGTTATTTTATTCTTAAAAATCTAAGGTTCGGCCAAATGACTTAGATAAGGATATATATATATTAATAAGAAATAATTTGGGGTTCTTTTGGCATGTTATAGTATGTGTATTAACCTTATAGTGAAAGAAAACAAAAAGACACGGTAAAAGTTAAATTATTTAACTTAGAGTTAAATCTAATTGATAAGGTTAAAATAACACCCTAAACTTGTCTAAATCCTATTGGTTGATAGGATTTCGACCCATCCCCACTTTAGCTTCGAAATAAGACCCTTTGGAACCATTATAAACCGATTTTGACTTTAATATAAAATAATATGTTGAGATATTCCTAAGGTGTCCCTCTCCTCCCTTATAAAAGGGCACCTCCTCCCCCTCCTCCTCACACCAATTTGAGCACTCAAGCTCGGCCAACCCCTGCCATGTTCTCCTCTCCACTTCCCTAGAATAATCCTAGAGGTCCTGGTCTTCTTCAAAGACCAATCATAGTTCCCTAAGTGTAGGATTCAAAGAGGCGTTCCAAAGAAGAGGTAATATCCATTACTGATCTTTTCAATTTCTTTCTTCTTCAACTTCTTTTTCTTTAGCTGTTTCATGATAAAGTAATAACATCAGTATTACATACATACTGATATGTTATTATAAATATGAAACAACCCTAATTTACCTTCTATCCATCCTACGGAAAAAATGAAATCACCGCGCGTGCGTACGTACGGAATACCGTCTCCACGCCGTGGTGTAATCTATTTTTCCACCAACACTTTACAAGGATGGGTATAATGGTGTAATGGGTAACTATTTATGATTATTATAAAGTAATATTGATACTGAAATAATATATATATATACTCCAATATAGTTCCACGATCATAGGAATGATATCATCACTCGTGCGTACGTACGGAATACCGTCTCCACGATGTGATGCGACTCGTTCTACATGATCATCATTACATAGTAATTATATAAATGAATTGAATGAATAAATATGATATATGTTACACTAATACCATTCTGGATATAAGGTATCTATTACCTTAAAAGAATAATAAGAATGTATTCGGAAAAACACGCATAAGAACAAAAGGCAATAAAGACCCGAGTAACAAGTAACAATGAAATATTACTAACAAGAAGCTAAGAATATGACCATATATGATATCATATCAATATGTATGATTCTGGAAAAAGTCAATAACATTATTTAAACCATTATACAGGAGCTTCGGACACGTACAAAGCAAATCGGACCTAAGGTAAGGGAAATATCACAATCTCATTTTTATTCGAGATTGTTTATTCGTAAGTATTTACTGGGGTGTATTTTATCATCCACATCCATGTTCCTTAAATATATAATATTGTTTCCATCCACTTACAATAGTTTAAATCCAATTTTACTCTTCGGTAGGTTTTTAGTAAAATATATGAAAGAAATCTTTTGTCGTTTTTCATACGAGGTACTTTTTTGACTTTTCCGACAAAAGTACGGGAAGAATGTTTTTTTAACTTATACGACATGAATGGATTTTTAAAACATTATTTCCAAGAAGCTTCTTTTACAAGTTTTCAAGTTTATTTTTAATCAACTTCTTTTAGTTTAGAATTTTATGACATTTTAAGAAAAAAAAGTGTTTTTGAAGAAGAAAGGATATTTTCCTCAAGAATGGAGTTCAAGTATTTTATCAAAATTATTTTCCATCGAAGATAATAAAAGGGTTCTGTTTTTATCCCTATTATTACATGGATTTGATTATATTGTGATGGAAATATTTTTACGAATTCCTTTATCTTATATGAATGGTTTTATGATGTCATGTTGTTTAAGAATTCCATTTTTATTACATGGGTTACGCTATGATGTATGGTTTATGATTATGTGGCACACATAAGAAAGGATTCATTATAAGATGGGTGGGACCTATATCTCCCTATAATGCATTGGGTAAAGATTTTATATCTCATTAGATAGACATGGCTGGAATGGTAGGTTATACCGGTTCAGTGAAACAGGACTGAAACGAGGGTTACTCGATTCAGAAAGGGACTTTGTCCACTAAGATAGTCTTGGAAATGAGTCTTGACTAACAAGAAATGATTCTCTATGATTATGTGCGAATGCCACAAAGCTTCATGTTTTAAGTTATGATTATTGTGATTAAATTTCACTGCCATGATTTATCCCGTGTTATGAAATTATGATCTCTTTTTCAGGTTAAGATGTCCAAAATTTATGTGCTTATGTATACGATGTGATTGATATTTCTTTTGTTTACCCTTACTGAGCATTTGAGCTCACCCTTTTATGTTTTCTTTTCCCCAGGATATAAAGAAAGGTTTTAGGTATAAAAAAAGGGAAGATCTTTATGGGAGATATTGAAGATCTTTCATCACGATTAGAAGATTACGTTCCGAGTTTCCAAAGACACTAAACTATTACGATCCTTGTGTGTGTGTTTTTGTTATGTACCAAGTATTCCGCAAAAGTAATGTAATGTCAATGTACTTCAGGCTTCGGGTCTATAAAACGATGGTGGCTGGAGGCGGCTCCCAGCGTGCCGCTGGGAAGGCCCGCCGAGGCTGAAGCCGCGGCAGCGAGCGCCAGTCCCATGGCCACGCAGGACGGCGGGGAATGGACGTGGCCTTGCGCCGCGTCCGGTGACACGGAACGGCCCCCGCACGGGGGGTCGCGGCTCCTTTGGCGTAGCCGCTCAGCCGGCGCCGAGCCGCCCAGGCCCGACCGGGCCGCCCAGACCAGGTCGTGTCGTACCGGCCGTGCCGGGTCGCGCCGGCCGGGCCGGGTCGCGCCCCGCCGGGTCGGTCTGGGCCCAGACCCCCCGTTTTCCGACCTTTTCGGTCTTTTTCCCGTATCATGATCTACGGGCCTCCCATTGATGTACTGTCAGCGGCGATGAGATCCTTGGATCGAGACGGTCGTTTTGACATATTACACTCAAGGGTTCGGAGAAACTTGTGTTCGTCCAGGTTGGTTCGTATAAGAAACCAACCGGGCCCTCGGAGCGGAAACGCTAATATCTTGAGCTCCGGACGTCTGATTGATGTTCCGTCGACTTTGATGGATTATTCTAAGTTAGACGGATCTTTTGGCTTACTCCACCTGAGGTTTGGATGCAGGTGGAGTACGGTTGGGTTGGTTTTGTCTTAAAAACCAACCGGGCCCCTGGGACGAAAACGCCAATAACTCTCAGACCGGGCGTCTGATTGACGCGCCATCTGCGACGTTGAGTTCCTGTTGACGATATGGAACTTTTGGATACATCGACTCTGGACTATGTGTCAGTTGATGTATCAGCCTCTCAGCTCGTGGAGCGGACCCTCCCGAACGAGCCTGCTGTGTGCGGGAACCCTAGAGCTGGTTGCGACTGCGACGATGACGACTGTGCAGAGATCCTCAGTGGATTCAATGGCGATGACTACAACACTCAGCGATCCTTTGTGGATCAGTGCTACTGATCATGTGTGGGTCTGATCCTGTGTGGGTTAGCACTCAGTGGTCCTGTGTGGGCCAGCGCCTACAGATCCTGTGTGGGTCCGATCCTGTGTGGGTCTTTGCGGGGGATAGTTACCTATCGATCTTGTGTGGGTCAGATCCTTTGTGGGTCATTGTGGGGGTTAGTTACCTATCGATCCATTGTGGGTCAGATCCTTTGTGGGTCATTGTGGTGGTTAGTACCTATCGATCCTTTGTGGGTCCGACGGCTTAGATGAATCAGTGACTATATCTGATCATCTCTATCGTCATACGAAGAAGTATACCTGTGTGAGCTGAATCTTGTTTTGCTTTCCTTTGAGGATTGTGTTGTACTATCCTGTGTGGATTTACATTTTTCTGTACTGTGTGGACTGGGTTGTACCTTGTCTCGGAAGTTGGAGCGTACGAGAATTGATGACTTAGGTATATGTATGGTCATATACCTAAGCAGTGTCGGATGTTACTTCGTGATTGTATCTTTCCTTTGTGGATTATGGGAGACCTCCATGGGTCTCAGGGTCCCTACTGAGTAGCTTATACTCACCCCTGAACGGGCTATGCCCGCACTACATTGTGTTGGTTGCAGACGATGGACAGCGCTGATCGTGGTTGAGGATTGCGGAGCAGGACGGTACCTGGAGGTGGACCACTGGGTGGGATGTACTCGGAGCGGTCGACTGGACCCTAGGAGTAGTGGAGGCTATCTGTACCCACCCTTCAGGTGGGATTCCCGGTGGTCAGCTCGACGTTGCGGCTTTACTTTTTAGTTGATGTTTTCTCTTTGCAGTTGTACTTTACTTTCATTTTGGGTTTGTATACTGGCCCACATACTTTTCCGCACTACTGTTGTATCCATTTTTTACTTAGTGTTTACTTCTTATTCTTGCTTTCTCTGTGGTGTTTGTTTACTTTACAAACGAAATGACTTCCCTTTTTACCGGGAATTACGCCTTGGTGCTAGTCGCCAGCCCCTGGCATATGGAAGGCTGGCTTGGGGTAGTCACGACACGGGCCTCGAGGATGGGTTGTGATAAATTGGTATCAAAGGAGTTCAGTTCTACTGCAGAACTTGGGAATCTGATCTTTTCTATGTGAATCAATAGTGTTAAGCGTATTGGGTGTGGTTATCAGTTCAGGGAGTCCAGTGTTGGTGCGGCGGCCGATGTATCCGTACACCAGGACACTGACTTCTGATTTCTGACTTAATGCACGAAAAAATTGATTGCATGTGTGTTTCATGTTTTCTTTATGATTACTTTATGTCAGCTCACTAGGTATACTATTTTGACCATGGCGCACCTGTTTCTTTTCAGGAAGGCCCCACGACGGCAGCAAGCTAGGGTTCCGAGAGTTGAGCGTGACGACAGCCCACTGAGCGACGAGGCCTCGGTGCAGGGCCCTTTGACAGATGAGGCACCGACGGTACCTTTACCCGCCAAGCCACCGATGCTTCCAGCCCCAGCCGCTGACGATGCACGTCGCCTTAGTGCACTGCACGAGTTCCAACGCCAGCGACCACCCAGGTTCCATGGGGAGACGGACCCCCAGGCATCCAAGGACTGGCTAGAGGCAGTGGTACGAGTTTTTAGGTTAGTGAGGACACCAGCAGACCTCATGGTGATCCTCGCAGCGAGCCTACTACACGAGGCAGCGGGCCGATGGTGGAGCTTGATACTCCAGGTGCACGGTGAGGCATCTCTTCTCTGGACAGACTTTGAGAGCCTCTTCCGCTCGGAGTTCGTCTCAGCCACCCTCCGTGCGGTGCGCATCCAAGAGCTTCTTCAGCTGCGGCAGGGCAGCTTGACGGTCACCCAGTACTCGGTGAGATTTATTGATCTCTCACGCTACTCGACAGACATAGTACAAGATCCATTCTTTTTGGCCCGGACCTTTGAGAAGGGTTTGAGACATGATATCAGGGCATCGCTGATCTCCCCCAGCATTCCGACCCAGGTAGGAGTACTGGAGCGAGCCCTTTTGTTCGAGAGCCTCCTTGATGAGCCTCCATCAGCAGCGAGACCTACCGCAGGGTGGTACGCAGCAGAGTCTTCTACAGCAGGCTTTCGACGGATGACTCAGGGGTCCAGGCAGACCAGACCGTCACGCAGACGACCTCAGGACACTGGCTCAGCAGTGCGGGGCACACAACGTGGAGCCAATCTTTCGAGAGGCAGGCAGGGATACACATGCGACGGGCAGCGCCACATGGCTCGTGACTGCCTGACCCACCGTGCCGAGGAGCAGCAGACATTTGACGGGCCACCCATGCAGAGGCAGAGGGTCGACCGTGGTGGTCCGCAGGGAGCAGGCGGACGAGGAAGAGGAGCTGGCTGAGTAGCAGGTGGTGGGTGACGCTTTGAGGCTCTACCACCACCACCACCACAAGGAGGTCCACCCCAGCCACCGGGAGCTGGTGGGCAGAGACATGCACAGCTCTAGGTAGCAGAGGCCGACGACCACGGCGCACCCAAGATGATTCGAGGTACTATCTGTGTCTATTACACCCTTTCTGCAGTTCTTATAGACACAAGAGAGAGTCACTCTTTCATAGCCGCTGCCCTTGTTCGGAGCTCGGAGATTCCAACAGAGCCCTTGGCTCGATCCTTACGGCTAGAGACTCCTACGGGAGCAGACTCAATGATTACGCACTAGTGCCGACAGTGTGAGCTTACTCTAGGAGGTGAGAGCTTCGGCTGGGATCTTCTTGTAGCGGCGTCGAGGCCTTACGAAATCATCTTGGGCATGGATTGGTTATCTACAGTCCATGCATATATTGACTGTATTAGGTGCAAGGTGCGATGTGTACGCACTGACGGAAGCAGGTTCACCTTTACCGGCGAGAAGGGAGACTTTGCAGCACAGGATGGACTTCCGCAGAGGAGAGGACATCCCATCACACATCAGTTGGATAGCCTCATCCTAGGAGCAGTTGACGTGCAGAGTCCTAGTTTTCCTGTAGTGGTGGATCAGTATGCGTACGTCTTTCCCGAAGACGTTCCAGGACTACCTCCTTGCAAAGAGGTAGACTTTTATATTGATCTGTACCCCGGAAAAGCCCCGATATTGAATCCAGTGTATCGGATGGCCCCCGCTGAGCTTCGAGAGCTACGGGTACAGTTGGAGGACTTGCAGGGCATGGGTTTCATCCGACCCAGTGTTACACCCTGGGCTTCCCTGATATTGTTCGCCAAGAAGGCGGACAGGAGCTTGCGACATTGTGTCGACTATCGTCGCCTGAACCAGGTGATAGTGAGAAACAAGTATCCGCTACCGAGGATTGATGACCTCTTCGATCAACTCAAGGGAGCACGGTGGTTATCGAAGATAGACCTCAGGTCAGTCTATCATCAGCTCAGATTTCGGGATGAGGACGTGTAGAAGACGACCTCAGATATTGGTATGGCCATTATGAGTTCTTGGTTATGCCTTTCGGCATGACCAACACTCCAGCAGTGTTCATGGGACTCATGAACAGGATCTTTTAGCCATACCTCGATCGATTTGTCATGGTCTTCATCGACGACATTTTAATTTACTCAGCGACTGAGGAGGAGAACGTCTACCACTTACAAGTTGTCCTAGACACACTCCGAGAGCACCAGCATTATGGAAAGCTCTCAAAGTGTCAGTTCTGGATATGGGAGCTCCACTTCTAGGGGCACGTCATCTCTGAGGCGGGAGTTGCAGTGGATCCTGCGATGATCGAGGCAGTGCTAGCTTGGGAGCCGCCCAAGAGCGTGAAAGAGGTGCGAAGTTTCTTGGGACTCTCTGGATACTATCGGAGATTTGTGCCAGACTTCTCCAGAGTTTCAGCACCACTCTCATCTTTGACGAAGAAGGGGAAACCATTTGTGTGTTTAGACAGATGTCAGCAGAGCTTCCAGGAGCTGAGACAGAGATTGACCAGCGCATCTATCCTGAGGCTTCCAGAGGAGGGAGTTGGGTACGTAGTCTACTGTGATGCATCAGGGACCGGACTCAGATGTGTCCTGATGCAGGAGCGGGTGGTGATCGCCTATGGATCACGTCAGTTCAGGCCGCATGAGAAGAACTGCGCTACCCCTGACCTAGAGTTAGCAGTAGTGGTCTTCGCTGTGAAGACTTGGCGACACTACCTGATGGGTGAGTGCTTTACAGTCTTTTCTGACCATCAGAGTCTCAGGTACATCTTCTCTCAGAAGGACCGGAACCTGAGACAATGGCGATGGCTCGAGTTCCTCCAGGACTATGACTTTGAGATAGTCTATACTCCTAGGAAGGGGAACATTGTAGCCAATTCTCTCAGTAGGAGGACAAGCATTCAGCTACTTGAGGAGGCGACAAAACAGCTAGCCTCTTTACGGATATCCTTCGTGGATAGAGATGGATCAGCTTTCCTTCTGTCTCTCACAGTCACCCCTCCACTACTACAGCGGGTCAGAGAGGCACAGTATGGGGACGCTGATTGTGAGACGTGGCATGCACATATATCCTCAGGCCAGGCACCTGATGGTTTCTCCTTTGGAGTAGAGCAAGAAGTCCTTTTTAGAGGACGTACCTTGGTACCAGTTGCTTTATGGGAGGAGGTGCTGAGTGAGTTTCACACTTCTCCTTTGGCAGTACATCCTGGAGTGGTGAAAATGTACCAGGACCTCAGACGAAAGCACTGGTGGTCGGGCATGAAGAAGGATATGGCAGAGTTCATTTCACGATTCCTCACCTGTCAGCAGGTGAATGCAGAGCATCAGGTACCAACAGGCTTGATACAACCCTTGGAGGTCCCGGAGTGGAAGTGGGACAGGATATCTAATGGACTTCGTGATGGGACTTCCACGCACTTCCAGAGGTCACGACTCTATTTGGGTGATTGTCGACCGACTCACCAAGTCGGCTCACTTCTTACCCATCAGAGAGCAGGGCACAGTGGAGAGCTTGGGACATCTCTACGTTCAGGAGAGTGTACGGATTCACGGTGTGCCATCATATATCATCTCTGATCGAGATGCTCACTTTACTTTCCGGCTTTGGAAGAGGTTGCAGGAGGCGTTCGAGAAGCAGCTACGTGTGAGCACCACCTTTCACCCTTAGATGGATGGTCAGATAGAGAGGACCATTCAGAATCTCGAGGACATGCACCACTCATGTGTCCTCGACTTTGGTCGCAACTGGGATGACCACCTACCCTAGGTGGAGTTTGCGTACAACAACAGCTACCACTCTACCATCGGGATGTCACCATATGAGGCGTTGTACGACAGACCTTGCTGATCTCTTTTGTGGTGGACAGACCCTGGGGAGTCAGCACTTGTGGGACCAGAGATGGTCCGGGCCACGATAGAGAAGGTCCAGGTCATCCAGGAGCGGATGAGGATAGCTCAGATCCGGTAGAAGTCTTATGCTCACAGGAGGCGGAGGCTACTAGAGTTCGAGGATGGCGACCACGTCTTCTTGCGTGTCTCACCTCGATGTGCATTACGGAGATTTGGCCGAGGCGGAAAGTTGTCTCCATACTTCATCAGACCATTCCAAGTCCTCAGCAGGATCGACGATGTGGCTTATTGCCTGGCTTTACCACCTCAGTTGCACCGGGTGCACGAAGTCTTCCACGTATCTCAGCTGAGGAGATACGTGCGCGACCCGACACATATCATTGACCATGGGGAGCTGGACTTTGATGATGAGGTGACTTTTGCGGAGGTCCCAGTGGAGATCAAGGAACGACAGGAGCGGGTCCTATGTGGAAAATCGATTCCTCTTGTGCGCATCAGATGGCAGCACGAGAACCTCCAGGAGAGCACTTGGGAGTGGGAGGCTAAGATGTGTGCTCAGTACCCACATTTGTTTCCCCAGTTTATGATGTATCTTTACGGGGATGTAAATCCCTGAGGTGGGAGTGATGTAAAGACACGTAAATTTCAAGGAAACTTCTTTCTTAATTTTCTTTGGAATTTTACAAGAACGCAGTTTCTGACGGCACGTGATTCCGAGGCCCGGTGTGCCCGGAATCATTTTCCGAAGATTGGCTCAGGTACGTTCAGTGAACGAATGAGAAGGCTTTTCTAACTTTTTAACCGGTGCTCGGAATCGAATTCTGAGGGCACCGATGGAATCGCAGTGCCTGTATTTTCTTAGAAACGCCTCTTCTGGAGTTGCATTTGCTCAGGTGTGGTTTCTTTTTCTGGGTTAAGTGAAGAAAATAAAATAAAGTGGTGCGACAACTTTATTTTATTTCACTTAATGCCACTTAAAGCCACTAAAAGCTACTTAAGCTGAGTTTAATCGGATAGGGTGGAACCCAAAATATCCTACCCTCTTGGTAGGATATTTGTGAGGTGGGGCCCACACGAGCCCCACCGTTTCTTTTCCTCTAAGTAACACACCCGCGAAAACTCCTCTTTAATGAAAGTCAACTGGTGCGTTTTCTAAAACTCTTAACGCCCCTATTAATTGGACAATTAATATGTTACCATTAATTCACTGAATTAATGGTTTGTTTCTTAACATGTTTTCATACTGTTGGCATAATAATAAAATAAGACCAACACAGGTATTTCTTGGGTGAAAATTGTTGAGAGGATTTGGAGAAATTCTATCTTCATCCTCCTTCGCGAAGAATGCGAAGAACACGAAGAACGCATCGTCGCCGATGAAGAACGCTGACCTTCAACGAAAGGTGAAGAAGAATAATGACGATTCTCCTCCTGCGACGTTCTTCTGTGACGTTCCTTCTTCTATGACAAATCTCCGATCAACTGCTTGAGGTAGGAGATTACGGATCTTTTAAATTACCTTTGTGGATTTTATCCTCAACATGGATTTAATTCGTGAAATTAATTCTGTGTGTTTTCTTTAACCCTCAGAGATCGTCAACACGACGCCATGTAGCACGACGACGCGACGCCCCTTCCGTGACGTGACGATCCTCTTCTTCCATGATGGTCAATCCCGCGAAGGACTCACGTCCGACGACAACTACGAGGTAGGGGTTTTATTTGAGAATAATATTTATCCCCATGGTTGTTTCCTTCTAAAACAAAGAACCCGGATCAACTCATCATCAAGTTGATCCGCGTTTGTTTTTTTATATGCGGGATGGGAATTTTTATTTACGGGAGTTTTTTTGGGAACTAGGTTCAATTTTAATTTATTAAAATTGTGCCTTGTTATTTACGAGAGTTTTTTTGGTCAGCTCGGCGTTGCAGCTTTACTTTTTAGTTCTTGTTTTCTCTTTCCAGTTGTACTTTACTTTCTGTTTGGGTTTGTATACTGGACCACTTACTTTTCCGCACTACTGTTGTATCCTGTTTTTACATAGTGTTTAATTCTATTGCTTTCTTGATCTGTGGTGTTTGTTTACTTTACAAAGGCAATGCCTTCCCTTTTTACCATGAATTACGCCTTGGTGCTAGTCGCCAGCCCCTGGCCTATGGAAGGCGGGCTTGGGGTAGTCACGGCACGGGCCCCGAGGACGGGTCATGACATGAATCATCATGAAGCGAGTTGAAGAAAAAATGTTTCCTAGAAATATCAAAATTACGTATATAAGTAAGAATAGCTGATAAAACCCCACTTACTGACAAGGAAAATCTATCAAGAATCACCTTATTCTGAGAAATCAAAATAAAATGAAAGAGTTCAGTAGCAGCAACCCTAAAAAGATCCATCTGTTGAGGAGAAAGTGAAATAGAGTGCCAGCCTTGAAGGAAATAATGAATTGAAGTCATACCAGGCATAGGGATTTTAAAAATTTCATAAACATCCTTCTACATTGAAGTGTCATTGACATAACTAAAAAAATGATCAATATCATCAATATGTTGATGAAATACACACATGAAGAACAAGGTGAAATGCCACATTTTTTAAGGAAAACATTAGTAGGACGATTCCCATGAAAGAGTCTCCATAAAAATGTTGTCCAGGAAGGACTAATAAAGGTCATATGAAGATCCCTTATTCACTTACAACCTATATTGCTAGAAAAAGAATGACTATAAATTTTTTTAAAAGTCATCCTTCCATTTAAGAAGGTTTCCTAGACAAAAAATCCTCTGTATTAGAGAAGTATTAACTATTGATAATAGTAACAATATGATTAGGATGTCCCCCATATTATCAAGATGATCTTTAATCATAACATCCAGATCAACATTAAAATCATAATTCCTCAAGGAATCAAATAGGGGACAACAAGTCCAATTGGGCTTCCAAAACGATAAAGATGAGATCCTTGAAACAATCCATCTCGCATGAGAGTAAATTTATTTAAAAGCAGGACATAGAATAATCCAAATGATTAAAAACCCCATTCCCGAGCCTAAACCTAAATTTATTATGGTGGAAGTCCATAGGCTCATAATTACTATTAACAATCCTTCAAATGAACGAATAATGAAAAGAATCATTAAAGACCTCAATATTTTTAATACCAAGACCCCCAACATCATAGGGTGTAAAAAAATAATTCCATGAGACCGTAGCATATTTCCTCTCTAAAATAGTACCACTCCAAATGAAATTTATAATAGAAACATTAATGCTCTTGATTAGAGAGATTGGCCATTTATTGTCCATGGAAGAATAAACAAACTTATAAATGATCACAGCCCTAACCAAGGAAACACGACCTGCTCGGGAAAGGGACTTACCCTTCCATATAGCAAGATTCCTATTGATTTTACAAATAATATCAATAAAATAATATGCTTTAGGCATCCCCCAAAACATAGTAACACCCAAATAGGTAATGGGAAGGACTCCTTCATGAATACCCAAATCTCTCATAATGCCTGTCTTCCTAGAAATTGGAAAATTCCTACCAAAATAAACAAAGGACTTATTCCAACTAATATCATTCCCAGAGAATTTTTCATAATTCAAAAGGGAAAGCTTAATATTTTTAATATTTCTCTTATCCCCTTTGTTGAAAACAATAATATCATCAGCATACAAAAAGTGAGTGGGAGAAAACAAAACCTCTACCGGCACTAATAGCCTTCAGTTTCCCATTTCCAGCCATACTAGAAAGTAAACTACTAAGATAATCCTCCACAATGGAAAAAATAATGGCTGAAAGAGGTTCACCTTGTCTGACACCTCTAGAACAAGAAAAGTAGCCCTCAGGGGAACCATTAATAAAGACAGAAATATGTGCTGTCTCAAAATTTATTTTAACCCAATTAATGAAAACATCATCAAAACAAAAAAAAACACACAGAACCTTATAAATGAAATTTAAATTTATAGTATCAAAATAATTCCTAAAATCCAACTTAAGAATAGTATTACTATACCTTGTGGATTTCTTAATAAAGTTAGCACATTCTGAGGCAGTAATAAGGCAATCATGAATAGACCTACCCTTAATAAAGCCAAACTGATTGGGAGAAACAATCATACTGGCAATAGAGGACAACCTTGTGGCTAAGATTTTGAAAATAATTTTAAAAAGTTTATTGATCAAGGAAACTGGTATAAAGAAATGAATCTTGTTATCATTCTTCATCTTTGGAATGAGGGCAAGGAATTTTGCATTCAAACCCTGAGTAAGAGAATCACCTTTAAATGACAATTAATCAACATGCAAACATCATCCTGAATGACATCCCAATAAGTCTGAAAGAAAAAATTACCAATACCATCTGGACTAGGGGAGCTATCAAACATTAGACTAAAGACCGCTTCCTTGATTTCAAAGTCCAAAGAGATAGATGTATGGTTGAAATTATCTTCTTGATTAACAAGAGTAAGAATAATACTCTCCACTAGATCTGCAATAGGGACATGACCAGTAAAGAGATCTTTAAAATAAGTAACAACATGCTCAGAATGATCCTTTCCATTGTCAAAGACATTATTTCAATTTCTAACTAAAGATAGAGGCCTTGAGGCTTTCATAATTATCTACAATGAATTGAAAAATTTAGAATTTCAATTCACATATCTCAACCAATTAGCCTTAAAATTTTCTCTTTGCAAAGAATCATTGAGATTCAACAAATTATTTATAAGGGAAACTAGGTGAGTATCACCTAAAACATCATTATAAATGACATTTGAAGAATTCTTCTACTAAATTTGTTGAAGAGATTCCTCAAAAGTGGAGATTTTTCAATCAAGGGAATTGAAATGAATTTTACTCCAGAATTTCAAATTACTTTTAAGAAGTTTGAGCTTGATGACACATAAAAAATAATTGACCCTACCCTTCCAGGAACTCCATGTTTTTTAAACAATAGGTTTACATTCAGGATGATTAACCCAAGATTTAATAAATATAAAAGGAAAAGGAGGTTTGTGATCCTTACTCACAATTTCAACCAAAATAGGATGATGATCCGAGTTAATTTTAGAATGAGTTATACAAGAAATAGAACCCCAAAAATCAAGACAAGCCTCATTGAAAAAATCCCTATAAATTATACTTGCAACAAATCTATCCAAAAATTTCTTGTACCAAGTGTAATTAGCCCCAAAAAGGTTAACATAAATCAACCCATTATCATCAATATAAGATTTGAAGTCTCTTGATGATATTGCATTAGTCATTGCTCCAATATTCTCATCATAATTCATGATGGCATTAAAATCACCAAGGATAGACCATGGACTAGAGATCAAAGAGTTGAGAGATCCAATATCTTTCAATAAATTCATACGACCCTCATAATTGTTATGGGAATAAATAAAAGAGAATAAATGATGGATCCCTTGAAAATTGAAGGAGTAAGTGACATGTTGATCAGAGTTAACTATTAGGGAAATATGTGACAATGAACAATGAACCAAGACACATAACCATTTAATATCCAATGATGATCTTTTAGATTCCTCAAAATGAAAACCAAGATTTTAAAAATTGGATATATAAGGAGAAAAAACTCTTTTGGGTTCAGAAAAACCAATGAGAAGGGGACTATATTTTAGAATGAAGAGCCTATGGGACCCCATGGAATCATGATTGGCCAGTCCCTGATAATTCCAGAATAGAAGCTTCATATAAATCTAATACAGGGATGATTTCCCCCTTTTTTGACCCGCAAAGATGCCTGTTTTCCAGGCATAGGAGGCCTTCTAGCCTTTCTCTTAAGACTGGAGGACCCTGGTAAAAGATCAATTATATCCAAATTACTGGTGGTTCCTTTTCCATTTTTAACACCAACAATGAGGATGTCAACTTGACCTCTATATGAATCTGGAACACCAATATCCCGTAATGTCAAATCACCACTGGATGAAATAGGAGCCCCAATTTCCCCAACCATTGAAGCAGTACCACCAAAAGAAAAAGGGACCCCAATAACCTCTTTTGGAGAATCCGAATCTGGCATGAAAGAAGCGGGTTCTACTCCCATTATAGAAAAATCTACATTAAGAGAAGCAAGATCAACAACCACCTGAACTGGGGATGTGACAGGAGAAATGGAGGGAATAACAGGATCAATAAGGACCTGGGAAATCCTAGAATTTTCACTATCCTAAAAAGAGTCCACAAGCGCACAAATAATATCCTCCAAGTCCTACCTCAATAAACAATCATCAATCACTTTTTCCAAAAAAAAACTAGGTCATAAATCTCAGATAAGATATTCTGATCCGAAATGTGATCCTATATGCACATGTATCCACCATATTTATCCATTTCCTGACCAATATTAGCAAGAGGACTAGGCAGATCAGAAATCCTACCTTGATAAGTATCTTCAAATATATCTTCCCAAGATTTATTAGAAGTAACTATAACTCTGTAAGGACTAGGTGTATCCTTTGCAGGACACTATTTTTCCATAAAGACTTTCCTATCATTTTATTTTGATTAACCTCCTTCCAATCCTTCTCTTTGGGAACCTCATTAACATTCGTTTTAAGAATTCTACAAATCACCATGAATGACCCACAATCTTGCAAACCTCAAAAAAATATGGTACACGTTCATACACTACTACAAAAATGGGCAAGGGGAGCGCTACCCCATTATCACCGCGTTTTTTAGTAGCACTGATAATGGGGGGATTTATCATTGCTTTTTCCTACAAGTGATAAATTTTATGTTAAAAAAAACATAAAAAATAAATTATTGTTATATAAGTATATTTATATTGATATAAATATAATATATATTTTTAAATATGTTTTAGATACGTATAAATAGAGTATTAAATTTAATATATATTAAATTTAATGAAAATGTCGTTAAAATATTTTAAAAAATATTATTAATTAATAAATTTCTAATTATTATCAATTAAAAATCATTTAATGACAATTTGAAGACCAAAAAAAATAAAAAAAATTAATAGAAGATCTAAAATAAGTTGAAAATGTAACTCAATCTTCAAATGGTCATATCTTTTGATCTGGGAGTCCGTTTGAACTCTACAGTGTATCAAATCGAATACCATGAAGAGCTCTATGTTCTAGTGACCAAGGTGAAGCCTCTTTCACATTTTTTGATGCCAAAAAGTTCCATAAGGCCTCCAAAACTGAGTTTTAGTCAGGATGCCCCAAATTTTTAACATTCAAAGAGGTATAACATCTAATCTGGATGTCTGTTAGAACTGTACCACATAACATATCAAATATTTTTTAAATTTTCCTCGATTTGACTAGTTGTGGAGTTGAAACAGACTTCTAGATTATATGTTATGATCATTTTAACATTCTATTGCTTTCCAATACATATATATATGCATTTATTCATAAATATATATGTGTCTCTGTGTGTGTGTTGTATATATGTATGAATTTATTTATTTTTTTAATTATAAACAAACATAAAAAACCTATTTCATAAATGTATTTAAAATTAATCTTATAAGTATATATTAATATACAAATAAATATATGTATAATAAATTATAACTAAAAATATATATATAAATAAATAAATATAAATACATATTAATATACAAATGATTATATATATACTAATATATGAATAAAAATATATTTATATTAATATGAATCTATATCAATATACGAATAAATATAACTATATATATATATATATGTAAATAGATATTTCATTAAATATAGACAAAAACGAAATAACATAGTGGTAAAGGTGCAGTCAAAAAAGGTGGAGGTTTCAGGTTCATGGTTAGGTGGAAGTGCCAAGGGGTGTGCACGTGTTAGGATGCATGGGAAGGGCAATGTGTGGGAGACCTCCTGGACCTGATATGGGGGGTGGGGGTCAGGCGATTTTAAAAGATCTCCCCACATTATTTAAATATTTTTTATTTTTTTTAATTTTTTTGACTTTTATCAGCACTTTTTTAGCCCTAATAAAAGGGGCCTTTATCAACGCTTTTCAGTGCGCAGATAAAAGGGACCTCGATATATTAGCGCTATGCTTTAAAATGCTTTATTAGCACTTTTAAAGCCCATTTTGAGTGATGATACATGCCGTTTTTGTATTAGTGATATTCTACATTAACACCAAACTTATTACCATTAGAAACCAAAGTGACATTATCTGGTCTTTTATTTCCCAAATTAATATCGACCTGAATTCTTGGAAAATTTCCAAGATCCCCCTCCAATGTTTTCTGATCCATTCTAATAGGTGTTTCAACACATGAGGCAAGGTAATTATGGATCCTAGGATGCCAATACATCCAATTCAACCCCATGTAGTCTGATCCAAATCTGGGAATTTGTTTGATTAAGGTTAAATGGATTAAAATTGACATCCCATTCAGGCAATATCAATGTACCAAGTGTGAGATGTAGGTTTCCAAAATACCATTATTTATTAAAATCATCCCCTTATTGAAAAATAAGATTAAAAAACCCCTCCCAATGGCAATCAACTTCCAGTTACTAGAACCCAAGCAATGAGATATTCTATTTTTAAGATCATGGTAAATCTAGGGTTTATCACCCTTGGAATAAATAACACGACCAATAATTGAAAACATAAAAAGATTAATACGTTTTTGAAAAGCCTCATGATCCGTGACAACAGAAAAACCACCATTCTCAAGTATAGTAATTTTAGAGGAATGAGACGTACCACTTTTTCCCAGATCAGAAGAATTGGAAAGTATATTGGGAAAAGAAGCGTCTTTATTTCTCGCCACAGAGAAATTTGAGGGATCCAATGAAGAACCAAGACCCTTATTTGAGAGTCAATCATCCTTGAAAGAAAAATCCCAATCAGGAATGAACAAACCCATTTTGGTAATCAAGAAAGACTACAGAAGCGAGTGAATACGCCATTTCTAGGTTGAAGGGAAAGTTCTGCCGCTCTCTCCGCTCTCGCCACTCTCACCGCTCTCTCCATCCAA
This sequence comes from Viscum album, assembly GCA_963277665.1. Classification (NCBI taxonomy): domain Eukaryota; kingdom Viridiplantae; phylum Streptophyta; class Magnoliopsida; order Santalales; family Viscaceae; genus Viscum; species Viscum album. The sequence continues at coordinate 1,492,768,045 of OY728152.1, forward strand.
GTAGTTCAATTAAATTTAGGATGAATTGTTATGTAGATAATAAGATGAATTTTATTTCTTTCAAGGTATGAGATCATGTTCTTTATAAAGTATCATCATATAAAAATGTGATGGATTTTGGAAAATAGGGGAAGTTAAGTCCATGATCAATTAGACCATATTAAATCATGGAATAATTTGGATCAGTTTCATTGGGAGAATACATTCCTCGGATTTTATAAAATATACATAATTTTTTTATGTTTTTATGTTAAGGAAATATTTATTAGATTCATCTAATGGTTTGAGCCATAAATTAGTATTATTTTTTTTAAAATTTCTTATGATGAGTATCCGAATTAGAATAATATACATCTATATATAGTGTTTTGGAATGTAGTGATTCAAAAGGATAATGATTTTTAGGGATACCATTTTATTGAATCAGGAACACATAAGTACAATAATGATATAATTGAAAGGTACCCCCACATATTAAATAATTGAATAAAATTAGTCATTTAAATTTACAAAATAAGCGAGAAATGCATCAAACTGAGTAATGATTCAATATATAATTTTTATATTTAATAAAATTCATGAAATAGATAGTTTTATTAATTATAAAATAATTATATAATTAAAAAATTAAAAAATAAATAGTAGTATTTAACTCTTTTAATATAAAATATTATTTAAAGCATTAATTTTGTAATTATAAATAATAATATAATTTTTTTTCATCATGTCAAAGTTATGGAAAAATAAATATTTTAAAATTTGTGGAAATGTATATTTTTTTCAATAATTAGTAAAAAATGATAATTTTTATTTAAAATTTTATTTTATTTTCAATTATTTACATTTTAATTATTGTATGTTAACTTTAAAATATAATTTTTTCTTTTAAAATATAGTAATAAAATTATTATATTTAGTAATACATCATTTTTGAGTTTAGAATAATAAAATTTATTACGTAAAATAGCCATTTTTAATCAAATGGTATTTATCTTATTTTTTTGATTTAATTTTTATTTAAATCTTAACTTGCCAATATTTTGAATATTATGAAATAGAATAAACATTTAAAATATCTTGGTCCCAATTTTTTTAATAGGAACCTTTTATAATTTTCATGATTTTTCTTGGAAATCATTTGTTTCAAAAGGAAAGATAATGATATATTAAAAAACATTATGCCCTTTCTGAAAAAAATAAACTTTTTTAAGAAATTTGTTTTCATGGGTTTTCATGATTTTCATTGGATTAAAATATTTATTATTTTTATGTCCCTTATTAATATTTTATTCTCATCTAATTTTTATAATGTTTTTGATTGTGTTTTAAAAATTATTATAGATAAAGACGATGTAAAATTTAAAATTGTTATTATATGTCATGATGAGAAAACATGTTTCTTTTTAAAATATTTATTTTTTAAATAATGGATACAAAATAAAAGATTAAACTTTGTAATATCTGGGTTTTTTATGCAATTGTTATTACCTAAATATCTAAACCAATAATCTTTAATGATCTTTGGGTGTTAAAATACTAAATTATAGTTGTTACTGGAATATTTAATTATTACCGACAGGTACTTATATTAATAATGTCTAATTCTATATTTGGATTTTTTTTCAGGTTTCATTATACCTCATTGGCTAAAAAAATAAATTAATTCCATATAAATATTCATTATACTTGAGCTTTTATAAATCATTTTATTGTGTAAAACAAATTTTTATAAAAACTCATTTTTTAATTATACTTTTTATTTTATATTAATACCAATTTTTGTCAAATATTTAGGTTGAGTCATGAAAATTTTATTTATTATTTTAAAATATGATTTTAAATTTTATTAAGGATTTAAATTTCATTTTTTTCACTGTGGATAGTAACAAGGGTAAAAATTACTTACCACGGTAAAGGATAAAATTTGTTAATTAAGGTTAAAACAAAAATATATGGTCAAAAATTATTATCATAAATCCTTTTGGGTTATATTATTTCAAAAATTATCAAATTATATTTTAAACTACATTTATTTTTGTAATATTTACCATAAAAAATAAATTTATAATATTTAAATCTCAATGGTATTTAATAATGTGCCACTATCATAACATATTTAAGGGAACATACTATCCTCAATCTTCAAAAAACATTGAGCACTATTGATCAACAATACACCACCAAGATCCATTTATAATTCCCTTATACACTTCCTAGATATCCTTTTCTCACCAAAAGAACAACCTAAGAAGGGGATAGGTGTACTCTAATGGAGATTTTCTATAGAAGGGATATACTAATTAACATATTAATTTCATGTTCATTTCTTATTCAACCTCTATTATATATATTATAACTATAAAGCTATAATAAAATTATTTTAAATAATATAGTGACCTGTTATTATGATTATTAAATAGTACCATTTCTACTCCTTTTAAAAAAAATGGAAATGTAAATTGAAAATGGGCATACGTGATGAATCCCACCTCCACAAAGAGATTTCTTCAATTTTTTATCAACGCCTTGTATTGAAGGTTATAAATATAGAATTATGGATTATATAATTTTTTTCTGAAATTAGTATATATATATATATGATATTATTTACATTTTTTATATTTTTCATTGTTTTGAATATGATAATGTCTCTCAAGCCTGTGGGTGGACTAACACTTCGACGAAGTGATGTGATTTATGTATCATTTAAGCCTCAAATAAATGGTCATAAGGTTGGGAATAATGAATAAATATGAGATATATAACCAATTTATGAAAATTTATAAGTAACATATGGTCTACATTATTTCTATTCCACCCATCATAAAAAAGTAAACGACATTCATGTGTACATACAGACTACATTCTCCTTGAAAGGATGAGTTTCATTTTTTAGGAAAGATTTAAATAATTGGTTATAGAAATATATTTAATGTATAAAAATTACAAATATTACATTTTTATGTTTCTAGATACTATGAAATGATTTCTCATTGGATCACATTTAACACACTAATGTTATTGTTTGTTTATAATCATAATGACCCTAAACGGTCAACATGAACATAACAGATTTAGCAATTATATAATATATGATTAGAAAAATGAAAGGAATTATTGTTAATAAATAAATTAAAACATTTTTATGTGATTTTTAAAATCAAATATTTATATTTTTAGAAATGAAAATTTGTTGTGTGATGATTTAGGACAATATGTAACAAATTTTTCATTATGGAATTGTTTTAATGTTATTACATTATTCTCTTCCATATTTTAAATCTTAAAAATGATTAAATACTTTTCTATAGTGTAATACAATAAATAATTAATTTAATTTTTAACTATATATTAATTTTAAAAACGTTTTTTAAAATGATCATTTTAAACATTATCCATATGGGTGACTTTTGACGCATTCAATTTAAATGAAAAATAATGATTTTTAAAATTTAGTACAAAGAATAATTTTTATACCATCAGTCCCATTATAATTTATCTTGATTCCTTAACATGTTTCACATTTTTTATATAATATAATATTCCCATGCTTCATGGATTATTATAATAAAAAGTAACGTTTCATAAAAAAGTGTTATTTCTCCTCATTCTTATGGGATAATTGATTGTGATATTCATTATTGAATATAATGGTAATTTTTAAAGTTCTTATTATATGAAATAAATGAATTTGTATTTTTTATCATGAAATGTTTCTTAAAAATTTTATATGATGATAGAGTTAACTGAAAAAAAATTATCCTAAGAGATATTTATTACAATATGTGATATTGATATAGCTCTCCAACTCATTGGGTAAATTTATTGAGCTAATGAAAATTATGTTACTCCAATGGGATATGTTAGAATTAATGATGATTGTTATTCCATTTTAAGGGTTCCTATAAGGTGAAATAAAATTTTAATTTTTCATATTACCTACATGGGATTTCAATGTGTCTTATAGTACATAACGAAAATCATTTTATTTCATAAGATAAATAATGAAATCTGTATTAAAGGAATATTTATGATCTCATATTGGTGAAAGGATTTTAATCATTACATTTCCTATTTTTCAAAAAAAAATCATGATTAGGATTTTTTTCATTTTTGCTTCATTAAAAAATATAAAATGAAACATGGGATAAGAAGATTATTTCATGAGTTTGTAATGAAGATTTTGAGATCAATATTTATTATGTATAAATGTTTTTTTATTTTAATTAATCTTCCAATGGGATAACATATTAACATTATTTTTATATCCCTCAATGATATTTTTTTTCATCCCTCATTTTTCAATGTTTCTAACTATAAATAAATATTTTTTTGGTTCACAACAATATAAATCATGCCATAGCCCGAAGGAAATTTTTTTCTAGATCGAAATAGATTTGTATTAATGGATATGTATTTTGTGAAAAAATGCTCAATATTTGGAAATTACAATAAGGATAATTAATTTTTTTTATTATATAAAAAAATATACCTAAAATATCCTTGAAATTTAAGAAAGTGTATGTCTATTTTAAATCTTGTAATTATGGATAGACTATGTTATGTGTTGTTACAATTGGTATCAAAAACAATTTATAGATAATTATAGAGGTTGTGTTGATACTAAAATACTCCTATACGATATTTGTATTTAAAATTATATTCTCATGCGATATATTTTTAGGATAATCATGTTTATTCATTTAATCCATGTCAATATAGAATGGTTTTTCGCATTGGAATCATGGAAGATGAAGTAGGAATGTGATAAGATTTTGATATCCTTCCAAATTAGATATCCAAATTTATTAATGTTGAACCAGAGTTGTTTAATTATTTTCCAAATCAGTTGATTTATGTTATATATTATGTAATTGATGAAATAGAGAAACTGAATGTTACAATAAATAGTAATTTTGTATTAAAATATTTTTAAAAAAACCACCCTTCTGCAATTGGTGGATCTTCATACCAAGAATAATCTGAAGGATGTATCCAATCATTGGAAATCATATCCACAATAATTTGATGTTAATATAATTATATATTTATTATTGAAATTTTTCATTTGGATTGTGAATTTTGTTAGTGGTGGCCTCTGATTAGTAATACCATTGAGAGATGTTATATTTATTCCAAGGAGTATAAAAAAATTATGGATCTTATCTTTTAGTAATATATTCCAAAAAAAATTCTACAATTATTTCATAATAACTATTAGGAATAAAAGTAGTTTGAGAAGTAATTAGTTGATGCGTATGACAAAAATTGTACAACATTGGCCTCATATGGAGAATTTTTTTATTTAATATGATTCTAAAATTCATATATTATACTCAGTATTGAAATAAATAATACGATTGGATTTGGATAATCAAAATTTTTTATCTTTTTTAACAAGAAAGATAGGGACAAAATCCTGCGTGGTAGACCGTGGTCCTTCGATAATCATCCCCTCCTAATTCAAGAATTCAAAGGGGGAGACGATATCCAGCAAGTGAATTTAACCCGCTCCCCTTTCTGGATACGAATTAAAGGAATCCCCTTCCATGCAAGAATGGAACGCATCATGAAGGAAATTGGGGACATTATAGGCCACTTTCTCGAATGTGATTGTGCAGACCCAATTCAATGGGGCCCCGAGGTTTGGATCAAGGTAGAAATTGAGGTGTCAGAGCCTCTAATGAGGGGAATGTTCCTGAAAATAAAAGACGCCAACACTTGGATAGAATTCGAGTTCGAGAAACTCCCAATGTTCTTATTTTTTTGTGGTCGCCTTGGATGTCTAGAAATAACATGCACCGCAAAACAGAAGAATGGACCAGGTAACATCATCCTCCAATATGGCCCTTGGCTCCATACCAAAACGAATAAATATTCTTTCATCCCCGAGACGGAAAAACAAAAGGACCAGGACCATCTCACGTTGGCACATTCCAACCAGGCGGAACCCACACATGGAAAAACCCTTATGCTTGGACCTCTGGATCTCCGTAAGGATGAATTCCCCACTCATAGAGAAAATGAAGTTCTTCCAACCCCCCTGAAGGACAATACATAGACATTCACAAGGTCGGTGACAGAGAAAAAAGAACCACCAAGGCAATGTGCAAAGCCAATGCCGATGCACACCGAACAACCAGATCTGGAACCTGACCCATAATCGTCTACAATAGGCATTACAACAATGGAGGCCCATGGAATGATGAGAACTTCAATGCTGGGCCCAAACACCTGTCAAACATGGAAAAGGGTGCAACGAGGAGAAAGTGATGGTCACGCATAACACCCTAAACCCGGTGATAGGAAAATAAAAAATGAATCATGCTAATCATGGAGGAATCCCACCAAAAGAGGAAATACGACAAGTGGTGAAACAAGTCTGGAGGAACCAATGGCGGCGGTGGGTGAGACCCAGCCCCGCCTAAAGAAATGATTGTGTTATGCTAGAACTGTCGGGGGCTTGGAAACCCATGAATGGTTCACATGCTTCAGTGCAATTGCGCCCAAAGTCGCCCCGATATGGTTTTCCTGTCTGAAATCATACTGGAAAACTATGACACCAATGGTATTGCTCTGAAGTGCAGCTTCCAAGGCTGCTTTCTGGTGCCCATACAAGGCCATTCTGGGGGCCTCTTTCTCCTCTAGAAGGATAACATTGATGTTAATATTCTGTCTTTCTCTATGCACCATTTGTCAGGGACTATTCAAACTGACTTGCACCCACCCTGGACGTTTGTGGGATTCTTTGGCTGGCCATCCAATAATGATAAGGTGATGTCATGTGATCTTCTGTGAAAGCTGCGACATGACTTACCGAGCCCTATTCTCTTCGGAGGTGATTTTAATGATATTATGTTCCATAAGGAAAAGAGAGGCGGAATCACCCGCCACTCAGCCTCGATTTCAATTTTCAAGGACAGGGTCACTAGGGAGAACCTGGTCGATTTGGGGTATACAGGTAATCCTTTTACATGGTTCCACGACAATACTGAAGACACCTGCATCGCTGATCGTCTTGATATATTTCTGGGTTCTACTGATCAGATTAATTTGTTCAACACGTTTCATATAGGCCATGTGGCCCTTAACTGTTCGGACCACTATCCAATTATAATTGATTGTACGCAAGGAGAACGAAATAAACATCCCAACAGACCCTTCATATTTGAGAGGTTCTGGTCAAAAGACCAGGAATGCGAAGAGGAGTTCCGATCTGTCTGTAAGAGTTATCACGATGATGTTGGCCATAATCTCCAACAGGTTGCTTCCAGTCTGAGATCATGGAGCAACAAGAAACTCCACCACCATGATAGGCATTGTGATGTCCTTGAAAAGATGTTTTAGAACTTACTCAGGCAACCCATATCCAATGTCAACATCTCCAGGATGGGTTCCACTCAAAGAGAGCTGGACGAGGCCTTACACGTTAAGGAAAGCTTCTGGGATATGTGGGCGCATGACACCCACATTAAAGAGGGCGATGCAAATACAAGGTATTTTCACCTGAAAGCATCTGCTAGGCATCGGAAAAATTCTATTATGTGTTTATGTCGACCTGATGGAAGAAATGTTTCTGATACCAGCGGTATCCACGAAGCTCTATTATGCTATTTCCAGAACCTCTTCTCTACAAGAACACCTTTCATGTCTGCTGAAGTGGAAGAATGCATCAGAACTGTGATCACCAACGAGATCAATCAGCAGCTTGCAAAAGATGTGATGAATGATGAGATTCACTTGGATTTGAAACATATCCACCCCACCAAGGCCCTGGGACCAGATGGTTTTCACGCCCTTTTTTAAACAATACTGGAACATCATCAGTCCATACATCTTCAAAATGATAAAAAAGCATATGGGCGGGGAATACAAGAATTTCCGCCATCAATGAAACAGTCCTCGTCCTCATTCCCAAAATCAAGAAACCCCAGGAGATCCCTGATTTTAGACCTATCAGCCTCTGCAATGTGTCTTGTAAGATCTTCTCAAAAATACTTGTCAATCAGCTGCGCCCTTGGCTTCTTAATATCATCTTTGAAAACCAGAACGCCTTCATGTCCAAGAGACTGATTATATATAACGCTATTGTGGCTCATGAAGTGTTCCACTCTATGAAAATGCACTCCACCATGAAAAGAGGAACCTTGTCATGGAAACTGGATATGAAAAAAGCTTACAATAAAGTGGAATGGCAGTTCCTTAGAGCTGTGATGCTGAAAATGCTCTTTTTCACTAAATGGACGGATATTGTCATGCACAACATCTCGACTGTATCCTTAAGAATCATGGTCAATGGGGAGCTCACCAGAGGATTCGCCCCAACCTAAGGCCTGCGCCAGGGAGATCCCCTCTCCCCTTTTCTCTTTATCTTGGTGGCTGATGTCTTTTCTAAACTTATTTCTAGGGCTGCATCATCTAACTCTATTCATGGGGAAAAAGTCTGTCATGGAATCCCACAAGTGTCTCATCTCTTCTTCGCAGACGACTGCCTCCTTTTCTCTAGACCAACTATAAATGAATTTCGGGTGATCAACCTCACGATCTAGCAATATGAGCGGGCAAATGGACATGCTATTAATCACGGAAAATCGAAAATCTCCTTTAGCGCAGGGGTGCCTCTTGCCAAGAGAGTTGAAATTTGTGCATCTGCAGGCATCAATATGGTTTTTAAGCACCATAAGTATCTCAGGCTTCCCACGTTGATTAGCCTGTCCAAAAAAAAATTCATCTCTGGTGGATAGGATTGAGAAAAAAATTCAAGCCTGGAACCCAAAATGCATCTCCAAAGTTGGAAAATAAACCCTCATTAATGTTGTCATTCAGTCTGTCCCAAGCTACTTCATGTCACTCTTTAAGCTCCAGATGACCATCGTCAATATGATCCATTCCCATACTGCCAAATTCTGGTGGGGGAAAAATGATGGAAGGAATGGACCCCACTGGTTGGCTTGGGAGAAACTCTTCAAACCCAAGTCGGAGGGAGGGATGAGATTCCGAAATCTCCTTCTTTTCAATGATGCTCTGTTGTCCATGCAAGGATGGCGCATTATTAGCCATCCATCATCTCTCTGTGCGTGGGTACTCCGAGCTACGTACTTTCCCCACACGGACTTTCACATTTCCTCTCTCGGCCCCCGCCCTAGCATTATCTGGAGAAGCATTTGGGGGCCCCGAAATCTCCTTGAAAAAGAGTTAGGCTGGAGGATTGGGAATGGCTCATCTGTCAACATCTGGACTGACCCCTGGCTTGTTGATAAGGATGGTTTGCGGGCCACATCCCCCCCCAACCAGGGCTCGAAGATGCCACTGTCAACTGCCTCTTTTCAGACCAGGGCCCAGGGTGGTGTGTGGAAAGGATCTAGTAATGGTTTAATAAAATAGACCAAAGAATTATACTGAGCATACCTTGGGTCCCAAATGCTGGCCCCGACCATCTATTCTAGACCAATGACAATTTAGACGATTACAGGGTGAGATATGGGTACAAACTGGCTCTTGGAATCCACTCTATCAACCGTGATGAGGGACCATGGAAAGCGATTTGGAAGCTCAACGTCCCCCCAAAAATTTGCCAATTTTGGTGGCAGGTGTGCACGGGCACCCTCCCTACCATGAGCCTTCTCGCTTATCGACATATGGCCAGTGCTGAGTCCTGCCCTTTCTACCTGACTATTCCTGATACCCCGTGGCACGGCATCATTCACTACCCGGGAGCTAAGGAAATTTGGAATAAATGGGGCCCGAACTCAGATGCCTCATTGGACATTGCCACTAACCTCCTCGATCTTCTGATGCGTTGGTGTTCCCCCCTATCATCATCTATGAAAGGGTCTATTTTAACCCTAGTGTGGATCATTTGGGTTCAGCGTAACGATGCGGTTTTTTACCGCGTTCATAAACCTCCCAAATTCTGGATTGAATGATCCATTTCATGGATTGAGGGCTAGAAGGACCACAAAGGACACGTTATTCCAGATGTAACCCCCTCCTGTCCCCCTCATTGGAACCCACCAACGGAAGGGAGTCTTATACTTAACGTTGACACATCTATGCCCAAGGATGGGCTTTTTGGTCTCGGCCTTCTAGACCAAAATCATCGGGGGCAAATCATTGCAGAAAAATATGAATCACATCATGCCTTCTGGGAACCTATAGTTTCTGAGGCCTATTCCATCCTTGTAGGTATGATGCTCGATGTGGAATGTGGATGGGTTGATATCATCATTGAGTCTGAGTGCCTTACCGTGATCGATTCTATTAAGCACAACGATGCCGGGATACAGTCTTTTGGCATCATCATCATGAGAATTCTCTCTCTTCAACCAGTATTCTCTCGCTGTACCTTCTGCTTTACCAAAATGGAAGGAAAAAGTGTTTCCCATCGGCTGGCAGCCTTAGTCCCCTTCGATGAAAACCAACTCTGGCAGGACAATTTCTCTTCATGGCTTTGCTTATGTATGACTGCTGATCTTCGACATTAATGTTATTCCCCTTCTTAAAAAAAATCTCCAAGCCCAGACCCATGAAAGATTCCACTAGGAATAATAGTTATAAGAAATCGTGAATCCCAACCCACAGGGTTTTTCCAATCAATGCAGGGAGTTTTTGTGGTAAGGGTTGGTAAAACCAATTTCCCTAATCATGTTTCTATGGTTGCACACCCATGTGGGAGGTATACAATATTACTCAAATTCATATATGATGACTGGTTCACAGTTTATCAAACTCTATGGCCAAAGCATGTGGGTTCATTCATTAAGTTGTGGGAGGTACATGGTTGATGCACGATATATCCAATCATACAACCAAACCATGTTGACCATTAATAGTTTAGTGAATTTTCCATTTTTGCATTAACTTCTTTTTAACATTTCCCTCTTCCATTCTTCATCCCAGTAGAAAAGTGGCCTTCTATATGTTTTCTAAGAGTTCCTCCCATTGAAAGTACCTAGGTTCGTCAATTTATCTCTTGTTTAAACTCTAATTTTAGATTGGATCGTCACATCAGATTCTTTTCTATATGTATTTTAGTTATTAGGCTTATTGAATCGTTTTCTCTCCCTCAATAATTCTATTTTTATTCATGATCATATTCCCAATTTTCTAGGAGATATATATTTCTTCTGTATTCTTCAGATCTAGGACAAACTAATGGATGATATTAGATGACTAGATTTCAACATGCCTATGGTAAGTTCTCTATGATTCATCCCTCAACGTATCACCATTTCTAATAATATTTTCATTTTCACACACTGGTTTCATAGGGTGGTTTTAATTTAATTCTTACTTCATTCATATAATCAGTGTGTTCTTGTTCTAGAGAATATTCATATATGTTCTTCACATCATTAGAGTTTATGAACTCAATGCCAAACACTACAAGTATGGTGTTATCTATATTAATCCTTTAGTGGATTTACTAGGACTATATGCACCACCATATAGGTGTACTAATATTTATGCTAGATAATGTATGTGTTCAAATATTATTAATGGATCCATAATTTCAAAATCGTTATTGCATGTATACCTACCAATTGAACCACGTAAGGTAAGTGTTCCAATTTGTTAATGATCCCTAAAAATGTTAAATGGAAATTGAATTTTTAGATATCACTTATCCTAGCATAATTATATTTTAATTTCACACTGCTTCATGTCCTTGTCTCAACTTTTCATGCTTATTAATGGAAAATGAATGAACCTCAAAATTAAAAATGTAATCAATGTAAAAATGGTTGTTTTTTCTTGATATACCATGTTACATTAAAAAGGATAACTGAATAAACCAATTTACATATAAAAAGGAAGTAGTGTTAGATACCCTTAAATGAATAATTAGTTAAGTATAAGGTTTCCTTTTTATATGGACCATTTTATCTTTATAGTAATGGTCAGACATGAGCTAACCTTAGATTCCTATGGGAATACCTTGAGCACTTAAATGATGGAATGTCAATTAATTGAGCCAATTTGTAAGGGATATACCTACCCTGGAACTTGGTATTTCTCTTATTATAATAATTTATTGACATAGGAACCATGAGTCTCCTCATAACATTTCCAGATTATTGGGATTCCATGGATAAAATTCTTAGATCCAGCTTGATGCCTTCTAACACATGGCACTATGGACTCATCCCTTTGGGAAAAGTACCGAATATCCAGACTGTACCATATATGAGAACCCTTAACTTAGTTATAATTATTTACAATGTAATTACATGAGATTTTCCCCATGTAATACACTCATACCCCTTTATTTCAAGGCTGCATGAGAAACCTCCATGAGGTGGTCAACCCATGAGGCTGGGGAAGCCATGGTTTATCCAAGGATTCTATCCATTGTTATTATCACTATAGAATTCCCTGATTATACATTGGATCCTCTCACATTATCTCTATTTTATATAGAATGATTGATTCTAATTATAAAAATTATTATAACTAATTAAATGATACTTGTTCAGACACAAGCTGATGCTGAAACACATATGGGGTGTTTACATTTCTGTAAACATTTATTATATACCCCCACACTGTCAATTTATATTCATTGAGTGGATGATATATATATCATTATTAGTTTTCGACTGATATTTATATCACACAATATTTGGGCTGATGTTATTACCCCAATATATTATATATATATAGAATTTTAGATTTGATATTTCCCACTTTGGAAACCTAACATTGATTTCATTCATTGGATGGAGATTTACATAAAATTACTAGGATAAATCTCGACATACCTAGCTAGTTTAGGATTGTTTTTTATTCTCTTTCAAATAATTAACAGTCATCTTCCATGTATACGTGATATTTTAGTTTTATAGAGACATTACACGCATCATTAATATTTTTTATATGATATAGTTTCATTAAATTGAGTTTATTATTCTTGTAGAACATTTTTTATTATGTTTCTCTTATAGTTTTTTTATAATACTGATTCAACTATTTGTGATTATATCTGTTGTGTTCCATATTTACAGGAGTTAATATTCTCCTCATTATCACACCTTAGGACATCAAAACTAGTTTGAAGACACTAGAATTTGGGGAGGCATGCTTGAGGTCATGTGGCCAACAAGATTGAGGCACCTTTGAGTGACACCGGTGTTAGGACATCACATAGTGCTATGAGAGATAAATTTTTTTCATTCTTCTAATTGATGTGGAAATAAATATACAATATTAGGAACTATGTCTGTACTTGGTTTGACCCATTTTTAGGAGTGTATAGCCCATGTCCATAGTAAAAACTACATTCCTTGGGAATACAAAATTGTTATTCTAGATTTCCCTCATTATAGTTGATAATTTTTTAACAATTGGGAGAGTCACTTGAATATTGGTTTTTTATATTCCTCAAGGATGTGTAAATTATCCATGTAAAGTAAGTAAAATCATTACATGTATCATGATAAGAACATAACGTTCACAGTCCTTTAATATTCTATTCCATAAAGGTGAATTTCACTATATTACATGATTATTTTTCCTACGATTGTTGAGTGATCTATAGTTTATATATATATATATATATGCATGTGATGAAAAATCCATTTTATGTGAATGTAAATTTGTTATTTGAATTCTCAACATGAATCTAGATATTTCTTTCATGTAACTGTAATGGTGAAATCTTTAATAATATGTTTCAACCCATGTCAGCTATGTGTATATGGTAACATTAACTTATCTTTAGCTATGATTGAGTGACAACCAGATTTTATTCACTTGTTGTATGACCCCATGTTGATTTGAAGGGGTAATTTAACGAGTAATGATATATTATATACATACTACATTCTGAGACCGAATATGTAGATGGTTTAAAGAGATTAAATGGGTGTCACTTTAAGTTATAAATAGTATGTTCCATTATTAACTAGGAATAATGATCTATTTAATATAGCCTTGTTATATGTAATCAAGAAAATAAAAATTAAATTGATATCATGTCTTATAATATGATATTGTTTCTAGTAAATTGAGATGAAAAATGTAGTTGACCCATTACATAAAAAAACCACAATAAATTAAACATTAACACTTACCAATTCTGTATCCATTTAAGTGGGATGTTTGGATAGTATACCATGGATAGATAGCCCTCATTCTGATGTTTTACTTTTTTAGTGCATCTATCAACTATTAAATATTTTTTGAGGAGTGTTCTAGGAATTTGTAGAGTTATTCCATCACGATGTCCTTGAGTCGTGTGAATGAAGTGTGGTGATGACAATATTCTAGAGGTGGTGGGATCCGATCAACCAATCATTCCTCATATAATTCCACACGATGAAAAACCTTCCATTAATGAACTGGAAATTGATTATCAATTTTTTGAGGATTTTTTACGTATGATGCAGTCCCTGAATGGTGCTTCATGACCTTCACCTACTATAGATGATTGGAATCATGAGTTCCAGCTACTTTATCCTCTCAACTTCTCAAAAGATGTTGGTCCATATGATTCCTTGTTTTTGATAGAGAAAAATATTTATATCATCAATATTTTAGATATTCCTCTAGAGAGTGAGGTCATTTATTCCACCTATGTGCTTTATGATTTCAGAAAAAGATGGTGGGATGTGATCTCATAGGCTGGTCATTATTAAGGCATTTTCTAGGCAGAATTTTAGATTGGTTTCTATGATTAATTTCCCTCTTTGATTCTGATATCATTCAAATACATAGAATTCATGAACCAAGAGTATGTTTATATATCCATCATGGAATATTTAGTTCTTTATAATGAGTTGGTATTTTTTTCATCACTTCAAGACACTGATGTGATGTCATGGGTGAGACATTTCAAGGATGGAATCAAATGTTCCATCAGCTTTTGGGTGAATGTATACCACCAAGGTACCTTTTATAAGATAATTAATTATGATCATTTAATTATGACTATTCTAAGAGAAGAAAATATTACCAAGAATTTAGGATCAATGTTGAGGCAAGGTTGTAGTTATTCTGGCAGTAGGAAGTGTAGCCTCAAGGTTTCTCGTCAAAGAAGTGGTGTCAACTGTATTCGCACTGGGAGCTATGTTATATTCCATTAAGGTGGAAGACAGGTGCTACCAATTCCTCTACATGATAGATTCCCTTTTGAGTTTCATTATTGCTATTATATGGGGAATATTGAGAGGTTTAGTCATACCATTCCACTTGTTTCAAGTGGAAGAGGATATACCAGACCACCACCTTCATGGGGTAGGATCTGTTGCACTCCACCAGGTGGGGAGTTGGACTAACACCGATAGGACATGATAAATAAGAGTTTATGAAAATAGTAGACAGATATATGATTATCTGTAACGGTAGACTTTACCTAATCAGGGTATTTCAACATTAGAATTGGGTGATTGATCTAGTCAGTTTCATTCCATAGAGTCAATACTTGAGGATTCGAGTGCAGGACCATCTATAGAATAAGGTACAATTCTTATGTCTTATACATTGTATCTAATTTTTTAAGTATGGGTTCTCATAAATACTTTGTTTATTTATCAAATATGGAAGGTCTCAGGATTTATTTTTTTTCTTATTGGGTGTGATTACCCTGGACACAGTATTGTGTGTGTGGTCCAATGAAATATGCCACTGCAAGGACATCCTATTAAGGTAGGCAATTAACCCTTCTTATGGTACATCATATTCATTGATATTTTGGAATTTGACATCATTATTGGAACATATTTGTTGGTTACATATCATGATTATATCAACATCTATCATCGTAGGGTTTAATTTATATCACCATAGGGTAGCATTTACCTCCACAAGGGTGAAAGGTATATCCCAACCCATAGAGCTGGACTAGAGAAACATGGGCTAGGGGTTGTGAGCACCCAACTCTCTAGTATTTTTATAAAGGATCAAAGAATTCATTAAATATGTTTTCTTCACATTTTATATCATTTTAGGGATTTTTGATCCAACAATTTTCTATATTACATCTTGGGAGAGAGATATATTTCAAGATATATATTTTTTCATAGAGTAGCTCTATTGTCCAGTTCTCCATATATAATTAATCATGCTGATATAAAAGAGATCTTATGATAGTTGGATGATATATAGTGTAATGGTTTGATCTTACCCAACAATTCTCCTTGGGGTTCACCTAATTTTTTCCCAAGAAGGCATAGGATACCCTTATTCGTCACATGTATTACTAACTATTGAACCATATTATGATTAAGAACTAGTATCCACTACATCAAATAGATTATCTCTTGGAAAGAACATAGGAGCTATAGCATTCTCAATGATCGACATGAGATTTGGATATCACTAGGTGAATGTCATTCCTTGAGATATACCAAACATGATGGTAGTCTGTTTTAAATGACTGTCACATTATTGCATTTTATATTATGAATGTGACCTTATTTTTCATGGATTTTATGAATATGGGTCCCCCTTATTGGGATTCTATTTTGTGGTCATTGTCGATGAAATCATTATATATTCTCATTCTCAAAGAGACCATCATAAACATCTTGATATCAATTGTAATACAATGAGAGATCATCATATTTAATCCTTGTTAGCTAGGTGCCACTTCTATATCGACAAAGATTACATCTTGGGTCATATTATCTCAGAATTAAGAGTATATGGTGACCTATGTAAGGTTAGTGTTTTTGATTCCTAGGATAATAATAAGAATGTGTTTGATATTTTATGCTTCTTGGGGATAACTATATATTGAAGGAATTTCTTACATGACATATCATTAATTGATGTGCCTATTAATATTGTTACAAAGAATGATGTGAAGTTCTTGTGGTATGAATCATGTGTTAATTCCTTTCATGTGTTGAATGGGATGCTGACCTCAAAACCAATACTAATTCATCTAGAATATAGAATATTCTATATAGTGTTCTATAATTCATCAATAATTTTACTACGTTCAATTTTGATGTAGGAGAATAGATTCATTTTTCACGAGTCTCTCTAGATAGTACATATGAATTGTATCTAATCGATGCGTGACCTTGAGGGAGAATAATTTTTCAATGCTTTTTGTTATTGGATAAATTATTTGATAGGTGAGAACATAATGGTTTTTACATAACCCAAGAGTCACACCAGTTCCTTTTCATTGCTTGACTGGAATCTCAAATAGTTAATATGTGATGAATAACTTTGGTCCTTTAACACATATCTTGAATATATTACATTTAATAGAAAAGAGTTCGATGATGCGAAAATTCAAAAAACTTCAGCACAGGCCACTCCAGATTCTAGAGATGAATGTAAAATTATGGAGCACTTTTCAATGCAAAATCTAATGTTTATTGAGGTTCATGATCAATCTTATCTTATAACCTTAATAGTTAAATATTCAATCCTTGATAGGTTAAGGGAATTATGTTTTCAGATCATAGGGGGGGTTGGTTCTTTGATAGGGTATTATTTGTGGGGACCCACCTCTAAATTGGACTCTTGATGGAGAAGGCATCCTATGTATACATTGGTGTTTTTGGGTTCCTACACACATGAGAGAGGAACTAATGTAATATTCTCAGGAATCTGAGTGTGAATTTCATCAAGGAATCATTAATATGTATCGAGATATGTTAATCCAATATTGGAGGGCTCATATGAAACATAAGATAACATGTTTTATCATTAGGTAGTCCACCTGATAGAATGTGAAGGTGGAGTGTCATGGGATGGATGGATTTACATAGCAGTTAGTCGTAGTATAATAGAAATGGGAATATGATTTTATGAATGTTTTATTAATCTTTACAAGATAACCTCAAATTAGTGATGTTGTATGGCAATTCATGGATTGACTGAACACAGTATCCAACATCCATCCTATCTATGAGACTTTCACATTGTATGTTATGGGAAGACAATATGACTGTGACATCATATAGATTCACGGGGACCCATATACTATAATTTCGAATAGGGTTTATCATTTCACAACGAGGTTCTGGTAGGGGTTATAGAATTTTATGGGTATATAGATGCTTCTGAGAACAAAATATCACCCTTAGAACGATGGCTAGTCATAATGGACAATAATCGTGTTAGAGGACATGGTTAGAGAATGTCTCCATGATTAAATAGGTTCTTGGTAGAATCATATCCCTCTCATTGAGTTATCTAATAATAATAGTTTTTAGGGGATGATTCATATTAATCATTATGAGGCCTTGTTTGGTAGGTAGTTTATTTCAGCCCAGTGTTCGTTTGAGGTAGGATAGTATGTGCTACTAGGCCCTCATTTCATACAGGGGATGTTAAATCAAGTTTAGGTGACTATGAATAATAAGTCTACTGGACTTTCAAGGAAAACATATTATGTCTATTTCCACTGATGACCTCTAGAGTTCAAGGTCAGGGGTTATGCTTTTTTACATGAATCACCCAAACATGATCATAGTCGTATAAAAGGGAAATTGAACACATCTCCTTGATTTTTCAGGCTATTTATGTGTCTATATAGAGTGATACAGTATAAAATTTTTTCTATTTCTTAATAGGTATCATTCCATGCATGATTTCTTTCATATTTTATAGATTCTTTATTATCGTACTTACTTGTCTAAATATTTTGAACCAGAGGATGTGGAACTAGATGACGATGTTTCATTTGAGTAGTATCTCATATGTATTGTTTTTTGTTGTAGGAATGAACTATGAGGACAATATATCCCATTAGTGTGTGTTCTATAGACGAATGACTATGTATAGGAAGAGACTTGGGAGAGGTTGACTGACATACCAACTCAGTGGGTGTTGTTTTTCTTGGATAATGACTTCCACCCTTGGTAGATAATCTCAGGGATGAGTTCCTTTAATTTGGGAAGACTATAAGAACAAGATAATTATTTTGGGTATCGATCCATTAAATTTCAGTCTAAATATTTGATTAGGACTTGATATGGATTATCAATATGGTTATTTTATTTTTGGGGGTTTCAGAGGCTTGTTCGAAACATGGAACCCCAATCTATTGATGAAAAAACTAGGCTTCATGGTTTAAGAAATCATATTTCCCATCCAGTAGGGATTCTCTTCACCCTGCATGGATTTTCATATGTAAAAAGGTCTAAATGTTTCCACAACCATTCTCCCAAGTCTGTATTTTCATTTAGGTAGCTTGAAAAAATCAAAAACCCATATAGAACTATTGGTGCATGGTTTCTCAAGCCATGCAACCAAACTGTAAGGTGTGTATGCTTATGTAGTGGAGCATCATGGTTGGCGCATATTTTGGCAAACCATGTGTCTATACCATGAGACTTCATAATCATTCTTTGAATTTACAATTTCCCCCTTAGTATATATTTAACTTTCCCCATTATATTATTCATTCGAGAAGGCATGAAGCCTTATCCAACTCATTTTAGAGATCTATCCATTGAAGGTACCTAGGATCATCAATTCCTTTGTCATCCGGAATTCAATTCTTAATATGATAATAATATTGGATTCCTATTAGTATGTGATTTAGTCCTTAGGATTTTTTCATCATTTTTCATCCCCTCGATGGTGATATATTTATGTACGATCATATATCAAAGGTTTAGGTTGTAGATACATTCTTTCATTTTCATATGATCAAGGATAAACTATGGGTCAATAATTGATAGGGGGAGTACTACAGACCTATGTGATTTAGTATATGAATAAACCATCGATGTCTCATTGTTTCATAAATTAATTGCATTGTATTCACAGTAGTTTCATATAGTGTTTCTTATTTAATTCATATGTCATCATTATAATTAATGTGCTCATGATCTAGACCACTTTTCATATATTCTCATCACATAAATGGAGGATATGAACTCAATACCAACCACCCCAATCAGGGTGTTGTCAATAATATTCCTTTAGTGGATTTATTATGACTATCTACAACAACGTTTGGGTGTGATTTGAATTTTTGTTGATAAGTTAAGTGTTATTATATAATTAATGGATCATTAATTTCAAAATGGATTTCATGTGTATAGTTACCAAATGAAACGTCTATGGTAAGTGTTAACATTAATTATTGAACATATAAAAGGTAAAATGAAAAGTATAATTATATATATCACATGTCCTAGTTATTTATTATGGAATGTATTTCAATTTTATGTCCTTGTACAACAAATCATGATTATAAATGTTAAGGGAGTTAACCGTATAATTGAATATTCAATCAAAGTAATAACTGGTTTCATGTCCTTGATATACATTTTCAAATTAATTAATGGTAATGAAATAATCTAATTGACTTATAAAAATGAATGATTATTAAATTCAAATATATATTATTAATGATTTGTGAATAAGGTTTTTATTGTATATTTAACTTTTTATCATTATTGGAATGATTATACTTGTGACGTCCTAACATTCCAAATGGAAATCCTTTAGAACCTATAGGATTCCATTAAAATTCACTGATATAGATTATAAGAAAGATAACCACCTTGTATATGGGTCTTTCTATTAGTATTTGAAGTCCATGGAGTAGTACCAAGGATTCAACTAATATAATTTCATGATTATTAGGATTACTTGGATAAACATCATGGATCAGCCTTTATTTCTTCAAACACATGGCTACATGGGTTCAACTCATTAGGGACATCAAATATTATCATATGTTTAACATGGAAATGATATTTAGAATTGATTAGAGCAATTTACAGTTGATTGAATTTGGATTTTCTAATAGGGCCACACACTTACCCCTTTATTCCTAGACATCACCAGACACTTCTATGAGTTGCTCAACCCCTGATGTCAAGGATTCATTAGATTCCCCTTCCATGCATTTCATTATTAATATCAATAGGGGATTCCATAGTTAAACGATGGATCCTATCATATTATCTCAATTACATAAATATAATTTGATACCGATTATAAAGTTTAACAAAATTTATTAAATGATACATGTTCAGATAAGAGATGAAGCTGGTGTAGGTATGAGCTGTTTTCATTTTCGGATTGCTTTATATGTATTTTATACTTATACACTATCAGTTTATGTTAATATACTGAATGATGTAGATCCCATTGGCAGTGGCCTACTAAGATTTATTCACACACTATCTGGGATGTCTTTGGTACCCGAATAGATTATGTTTATATAGGTGTTGATAACAGGATGTTCCCACCTTTGGATACCCAATATTGTTTTCTTTCTTATGATGGATCATGGTAGTAGATGACTAATCCAATAATTCTGATGCTTGGTTAGTTTTTAAATCTTTGTAATTATTTTTTTAGAATGTATTTCATTTTTTCATATAAACCTGTTTTACATTTTGGTACAGACCTAACATTCATCTTCATAAATTTTATATGATACAGTTTCCATCTTTTGTGTTGATTATTCTAGATGGATGTTTTTGTTTATCTTTCACTCACAGTTTTTATTATTTATTACACTTATTACACTATTTGCTAATATATCTATATTGTTAAACTCTAACATGAGGGAATAGTCTCCCCACGTTGACACCCTAGTCCCTCACTACGAGTTAGAAGTCTGAGGAATACGGGGAGGCACGACTGAGTCCATTAGGCCCACTGGCTCTGGTCACCATTAAGTGGCACCTGGGTTGGTCTGTCTCATGTTATATAAAAATTTATTAATTTAGTTATAATTTCGTGATGTATTTATATATATATATATATACATATATATATATATATTGATAATACATAGTTTAGGTTGAATGAAATGTGTATTAATTCATCATTGTAATTCAAAGGTAAGAAAATTATGATTCCCACTAGTTATAAGTGAGTTAAAAATCATTCTTGTGAATGTATTATGATATCTGGAATGTTTTAATGGTGTTTTATGTTGGGACATTATTTACGAGTCTATAATGTGAATATAAGGCATTGTGTTTAGTCTAATTATGATTAAACTATACTAACAAAATTTAATTATAACTAGATATTACAATATGTGTATGCATGTCTGATGAAAAAATTTGACTGATAGAGATCATAATGATCATAATAAGTAGGTTGTGCAAGATATTTCATGAATACCTTACGAAATACAAGACCATCGAATGATACTGTGAATGGTACATTAGAGTTTTACATAGATTATGAATCCTCTTTTCTTTATTAGGGTTATATGAAATATGTTATTTTTGGGATGTTTGTGAATAAAATGGAAATATAACATCTTGAATTTAATATATAACTTATTATAAATAATTGTGGTGGATGTGTTAAAGGAATAGATATTAATATAAACCTTATTATCATTATATGTGGAATAATTTATCCTTAAAATATAGTTTTATTACCCATATTAGTGTTTGATGTTACCATAACTATGGATTGGATTTTATTTTATCAAGATACTATATATTATAGATCTAAAGATAGTATTTAGTTATCTTAGAGAGATTAAATTTTTATATGTTAATGAGTTTAAACATTTTATAACATATAAATAAGCTTTTAAATTGAATACATATGTGGATTTAAATTACTCCAATTTAGGAGTTTGAATTACTATTCACATAATTCTCAAGATAAGCTAATTTAGAAGAATCATTTTTGGATAACTATAGAAGGGGAAACAAATTTGAAAATTTAGTTATAATAATTACTAGATGCGGCTTTCATCATCTCATGAAGATCACCTTGGGGTGCATATAATTTTATTATAAGCAATATTTTTTGAGTATTTTTGTGAACTATATAGAACCCAATTACATTACTATGAAGAAGATATATTTATGTACTCATGTCAATGAATGTTTTATTAGATCCATGGTGCTTATTATTTTTTCATCATTATCATGAGATATAGATTTCATTATCTGAGAGTGAAGTAAGAGGATGTTATAAGGAAATCATTTATTCTATTTTATTCAATAATGCATTTTTTGTTATGAATTTTTGGATAAAAATTGTACTAGTTATATTTAGGGTTCTTTTGAATAGAGTTTTCAATGAGTATTTGGGTAAATATGTGGTCATTATTATTAATGAAAAATTACTTATTCTAATATTTATGATAAATTTGAGAAACATCTATGTATTATTCTATATAATTTAAAATAAATAAATTCTGTAGAAGAGTCAAAAAATGTGTTTTTTGTCACAACAGAATTTATTACATTGGTATATTGTTTTTAAATATGTTATACATTTTATTACTGATCAAATTAATGTTGTGTAAGATTAAAAAAGACAAAAAAATCACTATTATTTTATGTTTTATTGGTTTAGTGGGTTACTGTAGACTGCTTATTTAAAAAAATTCTTGGTTGTCTATCCCCCAAAAAATGATAGATTGAAAAGGAGTAAAATTTAATAGAAAAAATGAATGTAATAAATATTTTTAAAGATTGAAAAAAATAGTTTTTAGTGCAGTGATGTTATTATTTTCTTCTTTAAATGGTGAGTTCTTAATTTATAGTGAAGTTTAATTTAATTCCATTGTGTTTTCTTGATTCATGATGATTAATTAAGTGTTAATTCATCACAACATATGAAATTCCATTAACTGATTTATTTTACAATTTATCTTGAGATTGTGGATGTTTTTTTATTCAAAAAGTTTTCAGCATCATTTATTTAGATTAAAATATGAAATAAATAATATCCATAAAATATTGAAGTATATATATTAACTCAGAAAGAGTTTCACATATCAAAAAGAGGATATCAAATACTAATAAGAGATTATGATTACATAATGCACGATCATCTAGGTAAATCTAAAAAGGTAGATTAGGATTTATGTTGAAAGGATAATGCATCAAAATCTATACTACATTTGGAAAACATGACATTTTTAAATGATCAATTGAATATTATGTTTTAAATTTTGTGTGTTGGAACCCCCCCTCTTTTGTTTCTAGTGTTAGTGTGGCTATATTTTTTAGAAAAAATTAAAATGGATTAAAAAAATATCATTGTATTTAAGATTAATGAAATTGTATATGTATGATATGTTTCATGAATTTAAGGTTGATAATGATGGTGTTATAGAATTGGAAAGAGGTTAACTATTAGATGATATTTCTTATTGAAGAAACAATTATTAAGGGAGGCTCAAAACTATATGTTTTCCATTAATCATGGTATAAATATGATTTATAGAGTCACTAAATAATAATATTGATATGATAGAGTATAAAAATATACTGATCATTTTAACATGAAATGTCCAACATGTAAATATCTTAATGTAGAGTAGAAGCTATGGTTTGTAATACAATTACCCTTTAAAATGCCTAAATCAAGATTGAATAGTACTTGATTAAATTTTATGATGTATTTTCCAAATTATTATTGAGGTAATAATGTGATTTAGATTATTACTTTTCATTTTACCTAATCTAGAAACATTCATCCCACTCAATATTCTATGTCAGTAGGTCAATCGGATTGACATTATGTTAGAGGAATTTAATGGTTACATGTTATCCCTAACTCCATTATATCTCATAATGATCAATGATTTACATCCTCTTTTTATAAAGTATATCAAAAGTACTTTGGTTGTCTGTTAAAAGTTTAGTGAAAAAGTTCTCCCACATTTAGATGAAAAAATGTAGAAAACATTCAGATGTTGGAGGATATACATTGGGATTTCTCTTTGGATTACCAGGTAATAAAGGATGAGAATAATAATATTTTTTATATTCTTATAATAATTTTTTTAATTCATTTCTTAAAATTACACCTTTTGGAAAATTATTTTTAAAGTGGTGTCGAACTCCACAATATTGGGAAATATTAAGTTAGAAATAGTTTTTGTACCATAATTGGTAAATGATATAATTGAAAAAATAAATATCATTCATCAATATATGGGGGAAGGAAAATGTTGGTAGAAGAGTTACATTGATAACCAGAAGAAATATATTTTGTTTGAGGTTGTAGTTAATGATTTTTCTAAAGTACATCATTGGAATG
The DNA here is from genome assembly GCA_963277665.1 of Viscum album. Taxonomy (NCBI): domain Eukaryota; kingdom Viridiplantae; phylum Streptophyta; class Magnoliopsida; order Santalales; family Viscaceae; genus Viscum; species Viscum album. Next base: position 1,492,792,999 of record OY728152.1, read on the forward strand.
GTTCTATGAATTTAGAGAGGTGGGTAAAATTAAGACCACGTTATTTCAGTCTATATGAAAAATAAGAAATAATTTGGATTACTTTAATACCATGGATCCTTGAAAACACTCTTATCTATGGTACATGATGTACTTCTTGAAACACTGTTACGAAAATATGTACTTGTTGAACCACATGTTTCGATCCCTGGTGTATTTTAGATGAAAGAGAATAGTTCTTATGATGAAATCTCATTTCAGATTATAGATCATAGTGAGTTATATTTTAAGAATAAGATGACTCATTGGGTTTAGGTTCTCTATATAACCATACAATTAATTAATATTTATGGAAATAAGAAACAAAATGATGGAAAAATATTCTCACATGTTTGAGTAATGATAATTTTATTTTCAATTTCATTGTGATGGAATAATGTGAAAAAACTACGATATATTAATAATAAATCACATTTAGGAATTATTATGATCTATGATTAAATTTTATAGATTCGTATTATCTATAATGGTTTTATATAAATTTTTACTCAAAAAATTAATAGTTTTCATTGAACAGAAATTTCCATAATAAATTTGATGGTTTAATTTAATTGCTAAAATAATAAATTTAAACAATTTTCTTTTATTAATTTAACATCATTTTTGAAATGAGAATACTACTTTTTTCTTCATGTCATTATTTGTGACTTATTATGAAGAATAGTTTTTGGGTGAACAGTTAAACAAATTTTTTTTCTAAAATTAGTTATAAATTTTCAACTATTTAAAATGTCCCATATTATTTTTGAATTAATTTATGTATAATTTATATAATTTTAAAAAAAATTATCCGATTAAATACATATTAATAAAAATTATACATTATTTTGGTATAAATAAATTTTCAAGAATAAAATTCATTTTTTATAAAAAAATATTTTTTTATGTTGGATATTAATATTTTAATATTAATTAATTATAAAATAATGAATACAACTAAAATCATGATTTCATATTAAAAAATTAGGGGTTCATAATTTTTAATGATTACAATATCATTTTGAATATAATTAATTATTACCATTGAAGAAAATTATTTACCATTATAATGGATAAAACATATAAATCAACATAAAAACTAAATGATAAGGGAAAAATATTATCTTAGTTCTTATTAGATGATTGAATTTTAACCCATATAACTATAATATTGTAATTATAATAATTTATGTTCACTTATCCATGAGTACTAAATTTATAATATTTAATTGTAAATGATATTTACAAGAGTTAGACTCAACTAACTAATGAAAGTGTACCACCTCTCCTCATTAATTTATTGTTTCTTCATAGTATCTATATATTATATAAATATATTTAATTTATAGAATGAATTAAATACTGAGGAATTATTATGTGTTTTTTAGTGATAATTAATTGATGAATAAAATTTAATGAAATAGTGGAAATAATATATGGAAATTGGATTATAAATGTTTGGAAAATTTAAGTGTAGTTTTAGTGATTAACTTGGTTGTTGATAAATGTTTTTGATAAATATTTAATGTGATATTATAAATCATATATAGAAATTATTTTGTTTCTTTTTATAAATATATTATGTTTTTTGTTATCATGTTCTTGTAGGTTGTAAGGGTTATTGTGTGGTGGTGATGATGTGATGTTGTTTTGTGGTTTTCAAGGATAGATAACTGGTCAATCCTCGATAGGGACTATGTTCTTGTTATATATATATGTATATCCATGATATTGTTTTTATTATTTATGTATCACCTGCTATTAGGGTTAACTTTACTGATTCCCATATGGAGTTTTTCATTATTGGTGAAAAACATTATATATTATATGGGTGATGAAAAAGGATGACTCCTCCCCCTCTCTTAATATCTATTCTAAATATTGTGGGGTCATGTGGCAATGGTATAGTGATAATGTGGTTATTTCATAGTGGATTCAGTTTTGATTTAATTGTATTTGGAATTTTTTTCATATCATAGACCAAGGATACTAAAACAATATAGACTTCGGAGTTACACATGAACTCTTGCATGACATAACATATGTTATTGTATTTTTATTGGTGTTGAGGATTATTGAATACCATATTGATAGAGTATAACCCGACTAACATTTTCTTAATAACAGTAAATAAAATAAAAGGCCATAATAAATATATCAACATAGTGTAATAGAAGTTTTTATAGAAGGAAGAAAACGTTATTATATAACATCTCAGTGCTACAAAAAAATAACATATAGTTATTATATTCATACAGTAGTACAAGATCCCACAATGAGGAGATTGTTCAATTTCTTGGAAGAAAACTATAAATAAAACTTCAAGAGACACTATACAATACAAGAAATATCCTCATACCTATCTATATAACCTTATTAAACTTTTACAGTCCACTCACTTATAGTAGGTTTTGTGAAAATATATTCTTACCAAACACTAATCATCATGTCCACCAAGATGCGCATATAATTATTGTGTTCCAAAATCTATAGAAAATGACTAATGTTTCCCAAAATAAAAACTTGTATTTAAATATTTGTATATTTGTAATATAATAAAATTTATATGAACATAAAATACATACACCTATCTAACCATTAGGTAATTATGAATTCATCTTAAAGATCGACTCATACGTGATTTTTTAATTTTTGAAATAGTAGAAGTACTCCAGTTGTCCAATCACAACTGATATTGAGTAAATAAGGTATAAAAAATTTATTATATGCCAGAAGGGTTCGTAAAATATAACCATAGGTAAAATGAATAACATAGATTAATGTATTATCGTACCAATCGATAATGTATGGGTGAATGGGTCATAACCACTCCAACACCCTATTTCGGGGAATGAGATATCTCTAAAATAGATTCTATACTAATGGGTCGTCAATATAATCAATAATAAAGTGAATGTGTCATCTCTATTGAATAATTATATAATTTTCATGGATTAACATTAATGATGAATAATATATCACAAATCATACTCAAATAAGTTGAATGGTTTATCGCTAATGGAGAATGGGATCTCACCAATAACATATGTGTATATAAAATTCCATCCAAAGAAAAAATATTATCAGTAGTACAACTAAAATATTGATGAGTCACTTATCACAACTCAAATAATGATCTATATATATGGTTTATCACCTATAGTGAACTATCTATCACTATTACAATAGTATTATGGGTGAATGTGATAGCTCCACTCTAATTGGGATTTATGTGAATAGGTTATCGACTATGGAGAGATGGTAAATAAGAATCATAATCACAAGATTTTTCTGTCTATCACCTTGTATTAAATATGGCATTGGTTAATGTGTTATCACCAGTCGTCACGGAAATTATGTATGGGTCAATCCCACTCAGTGTATTACTAATTATAGAATGAATTATCACATATTTTGAATGAAAAGTCACTAAAAACATAGGTGTCTAGAGTGTGTCATAAATATGATCATAACTGTAATATCTTGTAGGAATACACCTATCCAAAGGTATCATGCATCATCATAGTCATAACAAGGGGGATTGTTTTATCCCGAAAAATATTAACATAATAAATGGTTAATTTTTTATCATAAAAAATATAAATATAATTAATGGTTAACATTTTATCACCAATAACATTAAAATAATAATGTTTCAAATGTAATCACCATATTCAATGACTAATGTAAAATTGAATAGTGATAGCCTTACCAACATGATCATACACATGGTGAATGATTTATGATCATTATATTTTGTTCACCCACACCGAATCCCCTCACTATGCTACCAATAACCCTGACATTTTACACCTCTAACTAGTATTCCAAGCATATCCTCCCTAAATATGACTTTGGATCCCATATAATTACCCATTTCAAAAGGTTAATTTTAGGATGAAAATTGGTTATCCAAAATTAACCTTATTAGGCCAATCAACCTCTACGATAAAAAATAATAATTATTATTATCATTACGTAACAGGTAAGGAAAACTCATAAGGCATACAAACTCATTTTTTGGATAGGGACACACAACAGAACATATATCCCTAAGTATATAATTACATACCAAGGAAGAAATTTAAATTAATAGTCATTTAAATTAAACATATATTTCATAGAACCTATCAAAATATGAATAGTCCATAATAATCAATATATAACCTAAAAATCAATATTGGGTAAAATTCCATTTTATTTATACAAAATCTCTTATGAATAATATCATATTCATATTTCTTTAACAACTGAAAGGATCACTAAAATACATCACTCTTTGTAATCTAAAAATACTTATATAGGAAGTTCTCTTATAATTTAATACTAGCTAAAGGATGTCTACCATCTTTTGGTAATAATTCCACTCTATACAAGCATCTCACATTGGGAACAAATATATATTTGATTTTGCGATTACTACATAATGTATACATACATACTCTATGTCTAAAAGGACTCACTAGACTCACCTCATATAAGGAAACCAACTAATGATTCCATATTATGACACCCACACCACCATTCATATAGATAATATCCACACAAGATAAGTACAAATTTAAAAATCAAATTATTATAGATTATGTATCTCAATTTTAGAGTTCACCTCCAGTGATGAATGACTGCCATCAAAGAAGATCATGTAATACCAAACCAAACACCAACCATAATCTCAATCCCCAATTAAAAAAATGAAATAAATTTAATTAATTTAAACCTAATTAAAATTAAATAACTACATTAATTTATGTTTAATTGGATTACAATTAATTTTGGAATCTCCAATGAGTGTCCTCCTATATGAAAAAAAACATTTTTATAGGTAAAAAATAACTCCCAATTTGAATATGGACATGTAATATAACATCCAAGCCTAACCATTTTCATGGAAACTCCCATGGATCCCCTACCACTAGGGAAAATCTACTAGAAAACCAAGACAAGTAATAAATTCCATGTTCATTATATATCATTAGTGAAAATTTTTCATGATAAGAAAAAAACAATTCATGTTAATAAATTTTTCAACCAAACCAACACTATATAAATCAAGTAATGAAAAAAAAATATAAATCAAAAAACAATAAAAATTACCAACAGTATCATAATAACTTCAAAAAGTAAAATAATACATATAGGAAAATACAAAAAAACTACATGATATAGAAAATTTGAATTGAAATCACCTAAACTACTCTACCTGATCATCCCCATGATCTAAACTCAACCCCAAAGAACACAAAATCATAATTACCCACTAATGAAATATGAGGCTTTCTATTTTCCAGTGAAATAATGAAAAATGTGTACATATAACCAATATGAATATGTAGGGGTTAGAAATGAAACGTAGTTGTCAATTCCCATGTGGATTCCCAACTCATTGAATTAGGAAAGGAAAAAGTTTATTCAAGGTTAAAAATATGACTACAAACAAGAAAAGAACCAATGATGTTTTCTAAAAAAATACAATTATTTCATATACCTGAACCATTAGTTACTTATTATTGGAATAACTAACTCAATAGTACACACAAAAAAACAATCATACATGAATCCAACTAAATATACTCCAAATTTATAAGCAGAATCATATAATCCATGTTATGTTATCACATGGTCTTGAGTATAAGGTATGCAAATAACATTGATCCCCTATCCAAACCAACAAGGAATATTCAAATGAAATATGAAATCATGGGTCAAAATGTGAATTCCTTGGTGTCACACACAATTATTACTTCAAATAAATTAATATTTTAAAAATATTTCCAGAAATATGATACAAGGTTAAACCAAAACCATAAATGTAAACTATGTATCAAAAATGGATTTTCCAAAAAAAAATTAAAATTAAATGTTTCCAATCGAAAAATGGAAAGGGTTTTATAAAAGTAACAATCTGATGTATCTCCTAGAAATAAAAGAAAATAATATAAGAAGAAATAATAATTTATCTTATTCAACAATGTAAAGAGAATAGATAATCCACCTACCACAAAATGTATCTTGTAGAACATATAATATCATGATGTAATGATGACAATTTTTACTCCATTTTTCATTCCTTACAAAATATAGAAATTAATTTTCAAAACACTAGCTATCCAATACATATGAGCATCACATCATTGATATTATGTTCTATTATATGGAAAATAATAAGATCATAAAAATGAATAAAAATACTGCCCTTTTATTTGATATAGTTTGTTCTATTCCTAGAGAATCATTATGATTATTCTCCATAGGATAAGGATTTGAAGGAATCCCCTAGAGGAAAATTGTAAATTAAGAAGAAATGTTAATTTCCAAATTTATGATATAAAAAATTAATAATTGTAATAAAAAATCAATTTCTGGAAGTCATTAACACTATAGAATGGTATTTCTACACATTTTAACAAACTATGTAGAAACTATGTCAATGCTACTAGATTAAACTCAATAACACATGGTTTTTTTCATAAGGTTTGTAAAAAATCATAGAGACACCCGGAACTAAAATTTTCCCAAAAACAAATAGAAAATAGGTTACTGGAATGTTATTCTAAACTATGCACTAATTGTGCACCTTCCCAGTTAATCCCATATTCTTTTACACAGTTTTTGAAAAAATAAATACATTTTTCTAATAATAATTCTAAAAACATGAACCATTATAAATAGTTTCAAATCATTACAAAACCATACAAATGTCTTGAAAATCCACCCATATTTTATATAATATTAAAGAAAATAAAATGGTGACATACCATAACATATTCATATTTTATAATATAACAAAAAACTTGAAAAATGGCATGAAATAAAATTTCATTTTTATTAGAGTTTCTTATAATGTTAACAGATAATAAAAAATTTGTTACCTATCATTAAATAACAAGGTTGTACTTGTATTAATGATACTTTATCCTATATTCCCATCCCCTAAAATACCCCCATAAATTTTCTAGGATTAAATATTTATTCAATGGAATCACATTCTGAATACCTATTTCAACCCACTGATATTTAAGGAGATTAAAGGTATTAGAGAGAAGAGAAATAAGGTGAAAATATTTTCTCTAATTTATGGATCCAATGATCATAATTTAAAATTATTATGGGGGATAAATAGAGTAAAAAATTAAAATATGTAATATATCCATCCCCTCTAAAAATGAGATGGGATTACCAAAACTATATATTATTTTCTGAAAAAATAACTTAATGATTAATATACCCTTAATAAAATGTTATTATTAGATGAATCCACCATCGGTCGAGTAGGATACCATTTGAATTTTGATTTTAGTGGTTGTGGTGGATTTATAATGACTAGCCTATTTGAACTCTAGTGGTATTTGACGATGTTTTTATAGGTTCCCTACCTTTAATAAACTATATAATCTTGTTTAACCAACAAACCAAATTGATCATTTGATGTTATCAAAAATATTTATATATTAGAAACCACATTTCAAATATTTTATAATTTTTTAGTTATTCCAATTCATGATCCAAATACAATTATAAAATTTAATTTCATTATTGTTTCCTTATATAATTACTTTTTCTCTATTTGTACTAACACATATAGATTTTAGTCATTAGAAAATCCTTAATATATAATTTCTTATTCTAGAAAAGCCTCCATATACACCATCTGGGTTCTTCCCCAGTATTTTAAATACAATACAATTTTAAAAATTTTCTATCTCACTAGATATGGTCAATATATCAACACACCCAAATCCTTTACAATATCAGAACCCAAAATACATAATACTCTAGTCCATCAAAAAAACTAATACACCCCATGATTCCATTAATATGTAGATTTATATGTAATCAAACCTTATCATGTATAAATATTATAGATATAACTATAAACTAAGACAATAAATAATTCGTAAAAATAAAGGATTGTAGCTTGATCATAAAAATAATAATTTTTCCTCATGTATTGATGTCATACTCTTAGAGATATTTCCCCAGTATGAACCAAGCCAATAATTACTTGACACTACACCTGGGCATCCATTAAAAATTTTCTCAAAAAACAATTGTTTTATTCATGAATGGATTCTCATAACATAAATATTTACATCATTAAAACCATCACCATTCTATATTCAATGATCCTATATTTAACAAATAAAATTAGTTAACATGTATCATTTATATATTTTCTATAGTAATTTATTGAATGTAATAATAGAACTTACTCTCCACAATTTATAACCAAAATATATAACTCCTTCACTAACAAGAAACCAGAGGTTGATTGTTTTGAAAAATGGAGATACAAAATCAACTCCTCATATTTTGGATATTTCTTGGACTATAAAATCAATGATTTACAAAAAATACGCACAAAATAATTGTTTTATTAAAAAAATGGGCCCATAATTTACTTCCCACCAAAGGATTTCCTTTCCACTAGTAAAAATTATCTTACCTAAGAAAATTTATTTATGAATAAATTTTTTATACATATAATCCATTTTCATATAATTATTATAGAACCAAAATATAAGTTTTACATATGGTTCCATGGATATTATAGTGACCAACACTATAGATATGAATGTCAACAAATGATATATCACTATAACACCTAATGATGATGGTTATACATAATTATTTGTAACCAAATGTTATTTCTTATGAACCTTGTGTTAAATACATTATTGGTCCCTCTACATTCTGTTAATAGTTTTTTAATACACTCATTACCAACTATTAGGAGTTGAGTAATTACTCAAATATTCATTGGTGAAATCAAGTCACTCATCCTATTTAAATTATAATTAATCTACTAAACAAAAAATAGTATAGTAATGTCATAGAATTATAATTGATTCATTATCATTAGAGTGGAAAATTATGGTAAAAATAATCACTCAATCAAAATAAATTCATCTAATTGATTTTCAAGGGCATGTTAATATGAGAAAAAACATCACGTATGATAATACACTGTGCTTATCCTATATTTTATTACATTTATCTAAGATAATAAGGATAAATATTGATTCATAGATATAAAAATATTACATAGAAACCACTTCAGGTCTGACAACAACTATAAATCTCATGGGATCGATAGCTTTTACAAACAATTCATTATCAAAATACATTATTTCGGTTTCACAAGCGTTAATAGAGAGAGGTAAAATGGGAGGGTTGGTGAATCAGGGTATGAATCATACAATAATTTAATATGAATCGTCAAACCCCTTAACCCTAAATAATTATGATGAAGTAATTATTTCCCTAATATTATCTTTAATATAATTTGATTAATGATTCCCTTACTTTCCAAAAAGATTGATGTCTAGTAAAATCTAATTAATGAATAACAATTTCACTCGACGCTTGAATATTATAATAATACATGGAGGATAAGATTTTAATATGATAATGTACCAAAATATTCTAAATGAACCTTTTTGTTATGGGTTTAAGATATTTCACTATATTATATGGTCTAGTACTTTCAAAACATTTTATTGGAAGTTGAAATACCATAAAAGGTTTACTTCTTAATACACTCTCTTCAATATCTAGTTTTTGAAATTTTAATAACATTGGAAGGAAATATAAGACAAGAGAAACATCATTATCATAATTGATGAACCATGTGTATTGATGTTCTCATTATTCTCCATGAAATTACTCCCATTTCTAACATAGTTTTGTTAATCACCATAAATATAACTCAACGTTCCATGATGATCATTAATGTGTCATTAGGGAATAAAATTTTCACCTCTAGATATATAATTGATGAGTACCAAAACTTTTTTATTCTTATATTCTCTCTCTTTAGGAATCATAATTTTATCCCAAATATTTTTAATTAATTATATTCTAACATCCCTTTAAAAATAGATGTCACTATGTAATTATATATATATCTTCAGGATTTTTAATTCTTGAATACATTTTTCACCATTCAAGAGAAATTATTTTTCTTAAAATTTGATTAGATATTCAATTAACAATGATTGAGATGAAATAATTAGTTAATCCATATTAATAAAATTTTGGTTAATGACATAATTCCAAATTACATCACTATAATAGTCAAAATAATCTACAAATAGATCTATAGATAATTGAAAAACATATATAAATAAATCATTATATATTCTTCTATAGAACCACCATTAATGTTGATAATAATATATAGTAATATAAATTTTTTAGACCAAATATCTTGTAATCATAAGAGATAGAAACACTCAATCTCTATTAAATGCATGGGAAATAACATATATACCATTGATTATTTCTCCCATCACAATATCTCATTATAAATGTTGTCGCCCAAAATATTTATGGTGGGGGAATATATAATCATTTGGTTTAATAACCATCATATGTTCATGGAAAATTCATAATTGAATAGCAATGAAATCTGATATCCTATAGAATTTTCCACCAAAACATTGAAGCTGGTGAACATGAATTTTACAAAGAAGGAATTAATTTTATCACACTAAGGAAAACATTGACAAGTAATAATACACAAAACCCATTGAGGATACAAGAATCACAAGGCTTATATCCTTATTCCTTCCTCCCACATCTAGGACATTCCCCTAAAAATAGTTTGGTTATCCCCTTCAGCTATTTTAAAAAATTTAATAAATTATAAAATAATGGAATAACATATTTTGACTTATAAGAAAGGATGATATTTGATTCCATATTTATATCCCCACATGAATGATTACATTATATTTCTATATGGGTTTAATTCCATTTTTTAGATAGATTATTAGTTGGTGATGTTAAAGGTTTTTTAAGCGGTGTATATAAACGGTCCATTTCCATGCACTAATAGATTAGCCTCCCCAATGGTAGAGGGGACATTGAATGTGATTATCATGTCCATATCTATGGGATGAAGTGTGAATGGGTTTGATATATATGATAATTGAATCTATTTAGATTGATATCTCCCCTATCACATCCATTGTCATTGTAGAGTTGGTAAAAAATCTGAAGCTATATTAATAGTGGTGGATATCCTATCATTATTATAAATACACACTTCATTTTCATATTATGGCTATAAAAGTAATAAAATGGGTTGAATTAGGTCTTCCCATAATATTATTGTCACATTATTCCCAACATTATAATGCTAAATTTGAACTCCAACACATATAGTTTCATCTATATAAAGCATATATATGTTACTTCACTAGCATTATACACAAAACCTTATGCATCTTCAAGTGGAATAATGGATTTATCAGGAATGGTCACAAATACATTCTCTTGACCCACTAGAATCATTTAAATAATTAAAATTGGGACCTCCTCATCATAATGAAACCCATTATAAAAAATGTTGAGTAAGTTACTAACATGGTAGGGGGTATAACATAAAAATTTATCAAGATATAATAAGAGGATAATATTTATATTTTGTTCCAAAACATTTGAACAAAAACAAAAAATTAAATTTCTATCAAGGTCAGTAAGGAAGAAAATATTGTGAGAGACACTCATATAGAAGATATTATGGAATTTATAATGGATTAACAGGAAAATGTTGTCAAAGAAGTTAGTTTGTTTACCTGTTTTTTCTAAATAAATTGGAATTTACTGGATATTTTATTCATTGTCTATACTTGTTGTAGTAATAAAATTACAGGTGTAAGAAATAGTAGAATATGTTAAAATCTTATTACATAAAATTATATAATGGTAAATGATTTGGAATAATTTAGTAATTAAAATAATAGATGATGATGAAAATATCATATTACTGATTGACTTGGTTCTAGAGTATATATCCGTCTCTATATGTGAGTTAGAGCTATTTTTGTACTCCAATGATTTCTCAAACTATTATCGATATTGTGTGAGGACATATATCTATAACATGGTCTAAAACCCATTGAGAATATATACATGAAATATCATATGCTTTTTCATACATTCACAATCCTAGGACACCACTGATTCAATTGTTGAAAAATATTCACTGTCATGATGTATATTACTCACGAACATTACTGGAATAGGGTGTCCAAAATTAGAATTAACCAGGTGGAGTCAATGACACATTTAACGACCCAAAAAAAATAACAATTTAAGAAAAGAATCATTATGTGTAATTCATTTCATAGAAAAACATTTTTATGATGAGGTAATCCTATTGGAACTCCTTCATTGATAACTAAGTGATCTCGAATAAGGAATAATAGAGTACCTAAGGCCTCATGAAGATTCACAAAGTAGGGAGGTATACATTAATGATTTTGAGGAGAGAAATCACCCATCAAAGGAAGGTAAAGTTATAGATATGGTAATAATTAAGTGTTATAATAATTATACCATAACTTCAATAGATGAAATTCAATCCTGGTAGATCCTAGCATGTAATGAAAAATTTATTTTATAAACTCAATATGGGATCCAATTTGTTGATGTTCAACATTTTTCTAATAAATGACATGCATTTTATCTTATGTCATCGTTCATAACATTATTTATAGTTTTCCATCATCTATTAGTTTATTAAAATATGAAAAAATTAAAAGAATAATATAATGATAAGTTAATACATTTAATGATTTTATGGGAATAAAAATCATATATTATAATTTTGATATTCTCATTCCTATGTTAAAGTATGGATCAAGTAATTATCTATTAGAAAATTCCTCAAAGTTATATATAGGTGCTCTTATTATGGTGACATAAGTAAAGTTACTATATATGATGGTGAGACTATGAGATTAATTTCATTTGAATGTTGTTTCCTCATGAGGATTTAATCTTAGAATGATATTGGAAGGACAACTATCATGGAACATACACCATTACAATAATAAATGGTTATCTAACTCAAATATTTTTTATGGTTTCCACTTAAATGTGTGATCTATGATGGGTATATGTTTACTAGATAAAATTTCTTATTTACCATCACTATAATATTTGGTTAATCAATGATGATATGATTGAGATGACTGATACAGAAAATTGAATAACTTTTTGGGGAATTTGGGATTGATGAATCAAATCATGAAAAGGTCAACAGTACTAGTAAATTACACCATTGTTCCTTTTCATATGTAACTAAACGGATGCTTGAAAAAAATTGGGATTTTCAAGTTTTTTCAATTTTAGACGGACCTAGTGGGGATGTATTAGCTTTCGATATGTCTATTTGTTTGTTGTTTCATGATTTATGTTTTTTCTATTCAATTTATTTTTAGGATTCTGTATATTAGGGAAGCTAATTTAGCTGAAAAATATTCATGGAATGGGTCACCATTTGGGGGTTTTAATCTAAGAGGTTTTTATCTTTTAATATCATTTATAATTTATCATAATTATTCATTGATTTTTCTTGGTGAATGTCATGAATGTGGGGTGCAGTATTTTTTTAAAGGTCTAACTTTGCTGTTTTTCTCCGTGGTTTGTAACATGGCGCTTTTATTGGTAATTTTGTGGTTTTACAAACAGTACCAATAAAGGTTGTTTTTATGGTTGGATAACATTGAACAAAGGACGAGGCAATCAAACTAGTATCTAAATAGGGACAAACTATATGTGAATAATATTTCAATACCACTTATTTATATAGGCTCATAATAATGTTAATTTATTTAAGGTCCATGATTCTTAGACCATTATATTTTTTGATTTATGGTCATGTGATGGGAAAATTATTATTCTATGTTAATATGTTCAGATATCTCAATAATAATGGTTAGGATGCACATATGTATAACATTGAGGATATTGTAATCTAATTAAATTCGTGTATAGTTGGATGTGTAAAATTTAAATAAATTAATTTGAATAATGAAATGATAGGATGGAACAAGTATTAATATGATCACTATTTAAAAAAATATAATGATGAAATCTATTTCAATTTTTTTAGGGTATATGTGGTTGGTGTACCTTCTCTAAGAGAGAAAGATTCCTATGATTGGAAGTGTTAAATATATATGTACATATATCCTTAACTAGATTATGTGTCCCTTAAAACTAAATGTTCTCAATACCTATTGTAAAACCCCAATACATTACAATATTTTTATGTTATTATAAATTTAATTTTGTTCTTGAATTCTTTATTCATAAAAACATGTTTTTCATATGCTGCACACAACATTGTGTTATCTTGTGTTATACACAAGACCAGTTTTTTGATCCTTTTAATAGAACACCTATTATAAAAATAAATTTTGAAAATTTTATATATTTTATTTGACCATGTAAATACATTTAATAATTTGGAATTTCAAAATTAACTTATGGATATTTTCTTATTTCTATAATAAGATTCGTTTTTTTGAAATATATTGAAAAATAATGCATTTTAGTTGAAAAATACATTTTCTTCTAAAACATTATTAATGTTAAATTATATTTTCAATTTGTTTTAAAGCCAAAATAGATAAATTATATATCATTTAATAAAATTTACTTCATTGTAATCATTTTTATATTTAATCAAGATATAAATACATAATGTTCCATTCATAATTTTCCTATTAAACACTCTCTATCTCAGCACGTCTGTGGGAATATCATTAAACATTATTTTTTCACATATGGGAATAGAATTATTAAAATCATAAAAGAATGTTTTTAATAATTATAATATTAAAATAATAATATATATATAATTTTTTTATAAAAAATAATAGTGAAAGTTATTAAAATTAATTATAGAAATTGTGGTAAAATTAATCTTATTGAGGAATTAAACCTTAAACGTAAGTCCCAAAATGAAGTTTAAACTTTTCTAAAGGACATTGGATGCTAATATTTATAAAATATTCCATATTGGATTTAATTTTATGATTTATATGGACATGTTTCATATAATATGACCTATATAGAAGGTTAAGTAAGGAAAAAAGACAAAAAATGATCATTCATTTCATTCACATTTATACAACATTAGAGAATTGAAGAAGAAACATAGTTTTAGTAATAAATATTATTTTTAAAGTTAAATTAGATTTTTTATCATTATAATTTTTCTATTATTTTTAGATATGATATAATTACATTAAATTATTAATAAATGATAATTCATTGATTATTTAGTGGATTATAAAATAAGACAAATGATGATAAAACCATTAAATGTAATGCAATATTAATAAATTTTGTTACCTTATTTTTAAGATAAGTATATCATGTTTCAAATAGGTTAACATAAAATACTTTAGTTATAATAATTTGTTTTTTTTGAAATTAAACATTAATAAATAATGTCAAAATTGACATTAATGTTATTTTAACATAAATTATAATTTATCAAAATATTTAAAACTAATAAAAATTGTATATTCCCCCAAGTGAATTTTAAGTGTTAAAATATATCAAATATGGTACAATAATTAAACAAATGATTTTTTATAATTAATATATTGACTTTTATATAGTGAAAACATTGGTTCGATGAGTAGTTTTAAAGGAGGGGTTTTACGTGTGACATATGCTTATTTTAGAATTAAATTCCAACACATATGTGAATTATATATTTTTTAATTTGATATAAAATTTTAAATTAAGTGGTTATATATTTCTAATAAACATAAAATTAATTAATTTTTTATGTTTAAATTACAAAGGATATAAAACTAGTTACTTTAATAAAACCCAAATCACAAAATTGGGTAAACATAGATGTTAAATAACAGAATTCTAAATATGCAATTATCTTTGTGTATTGGATATTTTTCTTCACCATAAGTTCAATTTAATCTATTTTTACATTTTTTATGCACATTAGGTATGGGAGATCTACCAATATTTTATACTTTTTCGTATTTAAAAAAATTCCACTCCTTTATAAAAATGAATTCCTTATTAACAATTCCCTAATAACTTAAGAAACAATGGTTTGTCCTAAATATTCCCAAATAGTCTCCCAAAATATATCTCCTCAATAAATAATCCTCAACATGGGAGAAAATAAAACAAGGAAACCCTTATGCGAAATCCAAATGGAGTAACCCATAAAAGAGGTATCATTATTCAATGTGCCTTTATGTTTTATTTTTTTCTCCACAACTTGATTTTTTATTATTCCATACTTATATAATATCATCATTATACTAAATATAATTAAATATTTTTATGTTAAGGGTTGTCCCTTAAACTTCACACAGTTCTATGAAATTGGTAACGAACTTACTGTTTGTGTACGGCGAACTACCGCTTCGCAAAATGATGTCACTCATATTTCCATTACCATGTATCATAGCTGGTAATTATGATGGAAAACCTGTTTTATATTATATTAATGATATTTTTGTTTTCCTAATACTGCTTGAATTATTTTTTAATACATACCTTTATTTTGTTCAACTTTTGTAAATAGGATAATATCGTTTGTGGAAGTGTGGACTACTACCTCATTAATGTGATGTGATACGTTCAACCATTACAAGGAATATATTAAGGATGGGATTAATTAAACATATTAGACATTAATTAAATTTATATAATATTAAATATCTAACTATATTTTGTAAATATAGTATCTTATTTTCTTTATTACCCTTTTCACATACTAAAAAATGATTACATCGTTTGTGGATGTGTGTACTTCATCCTCCATGACATGATGAAATTCCATTTATATAATAAGAATTATATATATGTATATTAGATTAAATAACAAGTTATTTATGATATAATTATCATTATGGAAAGATAAAATGTTGCAAAACATGTTTCCATAAGGCTCATTGAAAAATGGGAATGTTACCCATGTGTACGTTCAACCTACTGTCTCCATGATTGTAAAGTTTGTTCATTTTTCTTAACTGAATATCATAATTGGATTTAAAATTATAATTAAAGTATAAATATGATAATTATGTCATTATTATTATTCTGTTTATTTTTATATAATGACAACTTTGACCATCATTGTCCTACCAATATCATTTTAGATACATGCACTAAATTTTTTCAAAACAGTGGATGTAATCATAAATTTTTAAGTAGTTTCATAAAAAATTTTCTTATTTTATGTAAAGTAATAAAAAATAAAAACGGATCTAATTTATGTACATAATTAATAAATGTTAATTATTCATGAATATAAATACACACGTGACATTTCAAACACTATGTAAGGGATTTCATCTAAATTTACATTCAATTGAGACTTATTTTTTGTTATACACCCATTCATATTTATATGTTGTATATAATACCCCTTTAAAAGTAATATAATTAATATAAATTTTTAATGAAATTTTATGTTACATTTATTGTTATTCATTCATATTAATTAAAATTAAAATGTTTCATAGTGGTTTTGGACACATGGGAATGTTTAAATATTATTTTCCATGAGAATGGTTTTAATAATAATTCAATGGCATTTCCATTCATCAAATTGAACCACCCTTATTGTTACATATCTTCCACTGGGAAATTTTTTTAAATCTATATCTATTATTCAATATGAATATTGGGTGATAATTAAAATGTTTTATTAGATAAATTGATTATTTTATATATGAGTAATTCATGGGAAAAGTAAGACACATGTTTGGGACTTGTTAATGTAAGCCCCTAGATTCATTGGTAGTCGCATGAGAAGAAATATTTTGGAGAACAAGTCTTTGATAGTGTTTCCTAGTAGAATATAAGGGGGTTTCCCCCATACTCAAACTATCTTGTGAAAGATCATGATGGTAGTGGTTTATGTTCCTGATACATAACATCTAATAAATAAACATTTTCTATATTGATATCTTAGTAATTATTATTATCCAATATATTTTTCCTTTAAAATATCTATGGTTTAATTTTAGTCCCATTTTATGGATAACAAGGCATGCATTTTAGTTTTCTACCATCCAATATTGACTTTTCTTTATAGAGTTATTTATATGGAATGTGTGCTCATTAATTTACTATTCCATGATGATATTATCATTGATTAATTATTGTTTCTGTTGTACTAACAGTCACTGAGCATTTTACCTCACAATCATTTTCTTTCCTTTCCCCAAGATATGAAAAATAAATCCTTTAATGGAATCTCATTGATGAAGATCGTTTAATTTTATTATTTATCACGTTTTATCTTATGTTTTCCTATATAATATGGTTATCTTGTATATAATATAGTTATAGAAAACTGATAAACATATCATTCCTTTGATATTTGATTCGTTGAAACCATTCTAATGTAATAAAATATGGCACCCACCCTTGGTATTAGGGGTGAGGGTATTGTATCAATTTCCATGAATTGATTGTGATTATTAAAATATATGAACAATGAAGTTTGTATATAGGTAAAAAGATATTAAAAATGTTATTCTGTAACAGCCCATGATTTTATGAAAAATATTCTTTTTATTTTCACTAATGTCTTGTGTTGTACGCTACACCAAAAGGATCTTTCACAACACGCATCCTTGACTTGCCTTGCATTACACGCAATCGCGACCTTCCTCGATAGCGTGTGTAGTACGCAATAACGAGTTTCAGTAAACAACAATATGCTATTAAAATATTATTAAAACTAGCCGTTATGAATAGTAATAACCACTTTTTGAAAGTTTGTAAATTTTATTTTTCAAAATGGAATTCATTTTTGGATTTGAAATATCAAAATTAGCTTAGGGTGAAATTTTGGTGATTTTCAGATAACTTTCATATTTTGATGAATAGTGAAAATTACTAAATTTTAATTAAAAACAAATTTTTCAATCGAAATAATTAATAGTGATAAATTATTAATTTGAGTGGGTTTAAATTATATTTAGAATATATTTTTACAATTTAATACAATGTTGGTCATTGGATTTAATTTCACATTTAAACCACACATAAACAAGTGTCAGTCTTTTGATAGTTATTATCTCTTAAGAACACGCTATTTGTTTTGACGACGGGAATTAATTTATAAATTAATTAATTAAACAGATATGTTTTGAATTTGGTAAAACAGAAATCATTTTTGAGTTCATAATATCAAATATAGCTTAGGCCTAATTTTTTGTGTTTTTCTAAAAACTTTCAATTTTTGATGAATAGTGAAACCACTAAGTGGTAGTTAAAAAAAACTGAATTGTTCATAAAACATAATTTTACCACTTCTGTGAGTGAAATTTAAAAAATCCCAGAGACACAGTTGATGTCAGAAAGTAAAATGTGGTTCAATGAGATGAAAATAATTTTTTGGTGAATAGTAACTTTTTACTTTTTTTACCACGGTTAAAAGAAAATAGGGTAATTAAGGGTAGAAATGATATTATTATTACCCTAAAACATGTCCTAATTCTATTGGACAAGTGTAATTCGACCAAAAACAAACTTAGGAATGAAATATGACCATTTAGGCCCACATGGATTGGATTAGGACATTTATTATTAATTTATTTAAAGAAGGGTTAAAAGAGTTAAAATCCAAGTTTATTTACTAAAACATTTTCAATATGGGGTTATACATAAGATAAATTCGACTATAAATATTAATTAGAAAGATAAAAAGATTTCCTACATAATGGTATTTTATTTGTAATTTTTAAACATTAAATAATTTAATTTATTTATGACACAACGATGATGCAATAATTATCTTATTAATGAAATATTGACATAATTGATGTTATAAATACCCAAATAAATATAATTTGAGACTTTTTATAAATTAACCTAATTTTATAGATTAATATGACATGTTATTATTTATTTAATTAACTTTTTTCGAACTTATCATTCTGTTATGATTTTCACAAAAATCAATTACTAAATAGTGTCAAAATTAACATAAAATAGTTTTTAAAACAAATATTATATTATTAATTGTTATTTTATTCCTAAAAATCTAAGGTTCGGCCAAATGACTTAGATAAGGTTATATATATTAATAATAAACAATTTGGGGTTCTTTTGGCTTCTTATAGTAATTTAATTGACCTTATAGTATAAGAACACAAGAAGACACGGTAAAAGTAAAATTATTTAACTTAATGTTAAATCTAAATGATAAGGTTAAAATAGGAACCTAAACTTGTATAAATTCTATTGGATGAGAGGATTGCGACCCATCCCCACTTTTGCCATGAAATAAATAAATTTGGAGCTATTTAAAACCGAACATGACTTTATAATAAAATAATATTTTTAGTTATTCCAAAGGTGCCCCTCTCCTCCCTTATAACAGGGCACCTCCTCCCTCTCCTCCTCACACCAAATTGAACATTAAAGCCCAGCCAACCCCTGCCAAAATCTCTTCTCCACTTCCCTAGTATCATCCTAGAGGTTCTGGTATTCTTCAAATACCCATTTTAGTGCCCTAAAAGGAGGTCTCAAAGAAGCATTTCAAATAAGAGGTAATGTCTGTTACCGATTCTTTCATCTTTATTTCTTCTTCCACTTCTTCTTCTTAGGTAGTTTCATTATGAAGTAATAACATCAGTATAACTCTTATACTGATATGTTATTATAAGTAGGAAACAACCCTATTTCACCATCTATCCATCCTACGGAAAAAGAAATCATCGCGCGTGTGTACGTACGGAATAACGTCTCCACGCCGTGGTGTAATCTATTTTCCACCACCACCTTACATGGATGGGTATAATGGTGTAAAGAATAACTATACATAGTTATTAGAACATCATATTGATTCTGATATACTGTATCATCCAGTCCAATTCAATTAAATAATTATGGAAATGATATCATCGCTCGTGCGTACGTACGGACTACCGTCTCCACGACGCGATGAGATTCATTCACCATGTTAACCATTTAAGAATGATTATAAAGTATATATAAGAAATAATAATGAAATATATGAAATTATAAATCTACTGGATTTATGTGTATATATATGTATGTCATCTACTTAATTCCACTCAATTCAATAACGAAAAGAAAACAACGTTCATGCATACGTACAGCCTACCGTCTCCAAGAACGGTGTATTTCATTCCATTTATCGATGCATTATATATATATATATATTCTGAATATATATTATATATAAATCATGTTTTATATTCTATAATGAAGTAATAATGATCTATGTAATCATATGAATAATTACAAGTTAAAACACGAATGACAAATGAGACGATTTTACCCAAAACGCTACATTAACATGAGCTTACAAAAGAACGGGTAATATAAAGTCATAAGTGAACCATATATGATATAATAACAATGAATATGATTCTGTAATAAGTCAATGACATTATTTAAATCATTATACATGATGTTCGGACACTTACGAAGCAAATCGGACCTTAGGTAAGGGAAATATCACAATCTCATTTTTATCCGAGATTGTTTATACATTGGTATTTACTGGGGTGTATTTTATCATACACATCCATGTTTCCTCAATATGTAATATTTATATCCTTCTACAATAGTTTATATCCAATTATACCCTTCGGTGAGTTTTTTGTAAAAGATATGAAAGTAATCTTTTGTCATTTTTCGTACGAGGTACTTTTTTGACTTTTCCGACAAAAGTACGAGAAGAATGTTTTTTTATCTTATACGGCATGAATGGATTTTTAAAACAGTATTTCCAAGAAGCTTCCATTACAAGTTTTCAAGTTTATTTTTAATCAACTTCATTTAGTTTAAAATTGTATGACATGTTAAGAAAGGAAAATGTTTTTGAAGTAGAAAGGATATTTTCATCAAGAATGGAGTTCAAGTGTTTTATCAAAATTATTTTCCATCTAAGATAATAAAGGGTTCTGTTTTATCCCTATTATTACATTGATGTGAATATGTTGTGATGAAATTATTTTTTTATGAATTCCTTTATCTTATATGAATTGTTTTATGATTTCATGATGTTTAAGAATCCCATTTTTATTACATGGGTTATGCAATGATGTATGATTTACAATTTTGTGGCACACATAAGAATGGTATGATTATGAGATGGGTGAGACCTATATCTCCCTCCAATGCATTGGGTAAAGATTTTATATCTCATGAGATAGACATGGCTGGAACGGTAGGTTATACCAGTTCAGTGAAACAGGACTGAAACGAGGGTGACTCGGTTCAGAAAGGGACTTTGTCCACTAAGATAGTCTTGTAAATGAGTCTTGACTAACAAAAAATGATTCTCTATGATTATGTGTGAATGACACAATGTTTCATGTTTTATGTTATAATTATTGTGATTACATTTCACTACCATGGGTTGTCCCAGGTTATGAAATTATGATCTCTTTTACAAGTTAAGATTTCCAAATGTTATGTGCTTATGTATTTGATGTGATTGATATTTATTTTGTTTACCCTTACTGAGCATTTGAGCTCACCCTTTTATTTTTTCTTTTCCCCAGGATATAAAGAAAGGTTTAAGGTATAAAAAAAGGAAGGTCTTTATGGGAGATGTTTAAGATCTTTCACCAGGATTAGAAGATTATATTCTGAGTTTCCAAAGACACTAAACTATTACGGTCCTTGTGTGTCTATTTTTGTTATGTACTAGGTATTCCGCAAAAGTAATGTAATGTCCATGTACTTCAGGCTTCAGGTCTCTACAGTTGGTATCAGAGGAAAGGTTTAGTCAACCTTTGGAAACTAGGATGTGAAAACGTTAGTGAGATCTCTAGAGATATTTCTATGGTATGTCTAGGGATGTCCCTAAGGTTAAGTATATGTATAGGTTATAGTACTAGAATTACGCTAACGATCATAGAATTAAACCTAAGATGTTAGATATTGAAGGTAATCCCCCTTTATTATGTTGTTTTCTCTAGCATGATTTTTGCCTCTCACACTATTATTTTTGGGTTTTAGACGATGGATGGAACCCGAAGAAATCGTGTTGATCAATGCAATGGACAATGCAATGATTGTCCTCCTGAACAAACAAATGTTATGGGAGATGGAGTGAAAAATCTTATTGCTATACTTACGCAAGCTATGAATCATTCTGGACTTTCAAATGAGAAGAGAAGGGAACAATATTCTATTGAGTCCTTCATGAGGCAACGCCCACCTTCTTTCAGTGGGACTTCTGATCCACTTGTTGCTGAAAAATGGATCAGTACCACTGAAAAGATATTTTCAGTTCTTCAATGTTCTAAAAATGATTAAGTCATCTTAACAGTGTATCATTTGGAAGGTGATGCTGATCAATGGTGGAATCTTATCAAGAATACGAGGCCAAGAGATGAAATTGAGTCCATGGAATAGGACGAGTTCAAGAACTTGTTTTTCAGTAAGTACTTCCCTCGTATTCTTCGAACAAATATGGAAAATGAGTTTCTTGAGCTGAAGCAGAAGGATGATGAATCTGTTGGTATATACAAAGCAAATTTTACAAGACTTGCAAGGTATGCATCTGGCATTATCATCAAACCTGAAATTAAAGTTGATCGATTTTTCAGTGGCTTAAAACCAAGTCTTCGAAGGGCATTAGCTATAAGAGACTTCAGTAGCTATGAAGAAATTGTGCGTTGTGCTATGAAGGTAGAAATGGAAGTTGGTGTTACATATCCATCTCATGGTTTTGAAAAGAAACGAAAGATGGAGTTCAAGGAGAAATCTCAGAATAATGGTGAAAAGAAGATGAATGTTTCCTTACGCTCAAAGTGTGGAAAGAAGCATGGTGGAGATTGTCTTAAAGGGACTAGAAAATGTTTTAAGTGTGGAAAAGAAGGTCATACAGCAGATGAGTGTCGAAGTAATGGAAACAGGGTTTCTAATGAGGTGAATAAAGCAAACACTACAGAGAACGCACCACCAACACTTCAATGCTTCAAGTGCAAGGAAATGGGGAATTGTGCTAATAAATTCCCTAATCCAAGGGTTAGTGATGATCAGCATGAGCAACCACTTAAGGCAAAGGACAAAGGGAAGTCACATGCGATCACTATTGGCGATGTTGAATATGACAATGATGTGGTGGAATGATTAAGTGTTTATGTATTGGGATTCCAAAATAATGTTGTATCAAAAAGTATTGGAATATTTATGTGTTGGTCTAATGTGGTATTCAAAGTGATTGAGATATTTAACAGTATTCATGAGCTCGTGATTGATATAAGGACTAAGTGATATCATGGTTTGAGTATATAGAATTTTGAAGATTTGGGTATGTAGAATATGTTAACATTTAACTACATTCATGTTTTCACTAAGGTTCAATGGGTATTCATTCTTCAAGAGAATACATGATTATGGTATTCAAATGTTTGTAATTTTACCAACAAGATAAATCTTATAATATATGGGGGACAAATGATGGCATTCACGTGATTATTCTGTGACATTTCAAGTAATCATTTTCTTTATACTATGAGCTTGGACCGAAGTATTTTAGATAAGCCTAAAGATTAGAATGGATTATGTTGGACATAAGTTAGGATAATTTTTTTTCGATATTATTGATGGTATGTTATAGTAATATAGCTTTAGAAAAAGGACAACCTGCAGGACGGGTGACAGCCCATCGCGTCGGACAAGGCTGTGGGAATCGAACCCACAACCGAAGTGTGACTCGCCTTTATCGCCTACCATTGGCCTATAGGAATTCCCTGTTTAGTAGAAACTATTTTTATTATATTAAGTAGTATGATATATGAAGTATAAGTCCATTTTAGGAACCATATATGATTAATCCCACTATAGAATGACTTATTTATATTTAATAAATTTTGCTAACCTTTTGTTTGAGACAGATGGAATGACCCGTCATTCTATCACATGATCTGTTAACACTTCACGAATAACAAATTCAACTTCTTTTATTTAAGAGATGAAGTGGAAATTTTTCAAGGCACGCACAACAGTGAGATTGTACCAAAATAAAGTAAGTATTTATTCTAATTCAAATTCTTCAACTTTAGGGAAACGATCTTGAAAACCAAAAATGTTGTCCTAGTGCTCTTATATCTGATTAATCAGATGATACCTTAGATCGTCACAAATTTATGGATTTGTGATTGTTGGCTCTACCATAGCCATGTTCTCTACCACTCTCCATCAGAACATGATGGTTAGATTTTTCTTCTATATCTATATTTTCACCTATGTGGAAACCCAGTGATTAGTTTATTTGGGTAACCGTTACGTTTCATACTTTCGTTTTTAAAGATTGGTTTTGGTATTCCTTTTTACGATGTGGGTTTCTATTAAAGAAACTTTCGAATAGTAAACCATTTATAACCCCGATGAATTTCGAGGGCGAAATTCATTTTAAGGGGGGTAGAATGTAACAGCCCAAGATTTTATGAAAAATATTCTTTTTAATTTCACTAATGTCTTGTGTTGTACGCTACACCAAAAGGATCTTTCACAACACGCATCCTTGACTTGCCTTGCATTACACGCAATCGCGACCTTCCTCGATAGCGTGTGTAATACGCAATAACGAGTTTCACTAAACAATAATATGCTATTAAAATATTATTAAAACTAGTCATTATGAATAGTAATAACAACCTTTTGAAATTTAGTAAATGTTATTTTTCAAAATAGAATTCATTTTTTGATTCGTAATATCGAAATTAGCTTAGGGTGAAATTTTGGTGATTTTCGGATAACTTTCATATTTTGATGAATAGTGAAAATTACTAAATTTTAAATAAAAACAACGTTTTCAATCGAAATAATTAATAGTGATAAATTATTAATTTGAGTGGTTTTAAAGTATATTTATAATATATTTTTACAATTTAATACAATGTTGGTCATTGGATGTAATTTCACATTTAAACCAGACATAAACAAGTGTCAATCTTTTGATAGTTATTATCTCTTAAGAACACGCTATTTGTTTTGACGACGGGAATTAATTTTTAAATTAATTAATGCAACTGATATGTTTTGAATTTGGTAAAATAGAAATCATTTTTGAGTTCATAATATCAAATATAGCTTAGGCCTAATTTTTGATATTTTTCTGAAAACTTTCAATTTTTGATGAATAGTGAAACCACTAAGTAGTAGTTAAAAAAACTGAATTGTTCATAAAACATAATTTTACCACTTCTGTGAGTGGAATTTCAAAAATCAGAGAGACACGGTTGATTTCAGTAAGTAAAATGTGGTTCAATGAGATGAAAATAATTTTTTGGTGAATAGTAACTTTTTACTTTTTTTACCACGGTTAAAAGAAAATAGGGTAATTAAGGGTAGAAATGATATTATTATTACCCTAAAACATGTCCTAATTCTATTGGACAAGTGTAATTCGACCAAAAACAAACTTAGGAATAAAATATGACCATTTAAGCCCACTTGGATTAGATTAGGACATTTATTATTAATTTATTTAAAGAAGGGTTAAAAGAGTTAAAATCAATGTTTATTTACTAAAACATTTTTATTATGGGGTTATACATAAGATAAATTCGACTATAAATATTCATTAGAAATCTAAAAAGATTTCCTACATAATGGTATTTTATTTGTAATTTTTATACATTAAATAATTTAATTTATTTATGACACAAATATGATGCAGTAATTATATTATTAATGAAATATTGACATAATTGATGTTATAAATACCCAAATAAATATAATTTGAGACTTTTTATAAATTACACTAATTTTATAGGTTAACATGACATGTTTCTATTGATTTAATTAACTTTGTTCGAACTTATCATTCTGTTATGATTTTCACAAAAATAAATTACTAAATAGTGTCAAAATTGACATAAAATAGTTTTTAAAACAAATATTATATTATTAATTTTTATTTTATTCCTAAAAATCTAAGGTTTGGGAAAATGACTTAGATAAGGTTATATATATTAATAATAAACAATTTGGGGTTCGTTTGGCTTCTTATAGTATGTTTATTAATTTTATAGTGTAAGAACACAAGAAGACACGGTAATAGTAAAATTATTTAACTTAATGTTAAATCTAAATGATAAGGTTAAAATAGGAACCTAAACTTGTATAAATTCTATTGGATGAGAGTATTGCGACCCATCCCCACCTTATCCAGGAAGTAAATCAATTTGGATCTATTTAAAACCGAACTTGACTTTATAATAAAATAATATTTTTAGTTATTCCAAAGGTGCCCCTCTCCTCCCTTATAAAAGGGCACCTCCTCCCTCTCCTCCTCACACCAATTTGAGAATTAAATCTCGGCCAACCTCTACCTAAATCTCTTCTCCACTTCCCTAGTATCATCCTAGAGGTTCTGGTCTTCTTCAAAGACCCATTTTAGTGCCCTAAAAGAAGTTCTCAAAGAAGCACTTCAAAGAAGAGGTAATGTCCGTTACCGATTCTTTCATCTTTATTTCTTCTTCCACTTCTTCTTCTTAGGTTGTTTAATTATGAAGTAATAACATCAGTATCACTCATATACTGATATGTTATTATAAGTATGAAACAACCCTATTTCACCATCTATCCATCCTACAGAAAAAGAAATCACCGCGCGTGCATTCGCACGGAATACCGTCTCCACGCCGTGGTGTAATCTATTTTCCACCACCACTTTACATGGATGGGTATAATGGTGTAAAGAATGACTATAAATAGTTATTAGAACATCATATTGATTCTTATATATTGTATCATCCACTCCAATTCAATTAAATAATTATGGAAATGATATCATCACTCGTGCGTACGTACGGACTACCGTCTCCACGACGCGATGAGATTCATTCTCCATGTTAACCATTTAAGAATGATTATAAAGTATATATAAGAAATAATAATGAAATATATGAAATTATAAAGCTACTGGATTTATGTGTATATATATGTATTTCATCTACTTAATTCCACTCAATTCAATAACGAAAAGAAAACAGCGTTCATGCGTACGTACGGCCTACCGTCTCCATAAACGGTGTATTTCATTCCATTTATCGATCCATTATATATTTATTATGAATATATATTATATATAAATCATGTTTTATATTCTATAATTAAGTAATAATGATCTATGTCATCATATGAATAATTAGAAGTTAACACACGAATGACAAATGAGACGATTTTACCCAAAACGCTACTTTAACATGAACTTACAAAAGAACTGGTAATATAAAGTCATAAGTGAACCATATATGATATGATAACAATGAATATGATTCTATAATAAGTCAATGACATTATTTAAATCATTATACAGTAGGTTCGGACACATACGAAGCAAATCGGACCTAAGGTAAGGGAAATATCACAATCTCATTTTTATCCGAGATTGTTTATACTTTGGTATTTACTGGGTGTATTTTATCATACACATCCATGTTTCCCCAATATGTAATATTTATATCCTTCTACAAAATTTTATATCCAATTTTACCCTTCGGTGAGTTTTTTGTAGAAGATTTGAAAGGAATCTTTTGTCGTTTTTCGTACGAGGTACTTTTTTGACTTTTCTGACAAAAGTACGAGAAGAATGTTTTTTAACTTATAAAACATGAATGGATTTTTAAAACAGTATTTCCAAGAAGCATCCATTATAAGTATTCAAGTTTATTTTTAATCAACTTCTTTTAGATTAAAATTGTATGACATGTTAAGAAAGGAAAATGTTTTTGAAGTAGAAAGGATATTTCCCTCAAGAATGGAGTTCAAGTGTTTTATCAAAATTATTTTCCATCTAAGATAATAAAGGGTTCTGTTTTATCCCTATTATTACATTGATTTGATTATGTTGTGATGGATTTTTTTATGAATTCCTTTATCTTATATGAATTGTTTTATGATGTCATGATGTTTATGAATCCCATTTTTATTACATGGGTTATGCAATGATGTATGATTTACGATTTTGTGGCACACATAAGAATGGTATCATTATGAGATGGGTGGGACCTATATCTCCCTCCAATGAATTGGGTAAATATTTTATATCTCATGAGATAGACATGGCTGGAATGGTAGGTTATACCGGTTTAGTGAAACAGGACTGAAACGAGGGTGACTCAGTTCAGAAAGGGACTTTGTCCACTAAGATAGTCTTGGCAATGAGTCTTGACTAACAAGAAATGATTCTCTATGATTATGTGTGAATTCCACACAGTTTCATGTTTTATGTTATGATTATTGTGATTACATTTCACTGCCATGAGTTATCCCAGGTTTTGAAATTATGATCTCTTTTACAGGTTATGATTTCCAAAAGTTATGTGCTTATGTATATGATGTGATTGATATTTCTTTTGTTTACCCTTACAAAGCATTTGAGCTCACACTTTTATGTTTTCTTTTCCCCATGATATAAAGAAAGGTTTTGGGTATAAAAAAGGAAGATCTTTATGAGAGATGTTGAAGATCTTTCACCAGGATTAGAAGATTATATTCTGAGTTTCCAAATACACTAAACTATTACGGTCCTTGTGTGTCTATTTTTGTTATGTACTAAGTATTCCGCCAAAGTAATGTAATGTCCATGTACGTCAGGCTTCAGGTCTCTACATATTCTGATCCCTAAATGACATTACAATATGAAATAGACACATTCTCATAGAAAAGTGTTATAACATGAATTGTGTGATCGTGATTGTATGAGAGAATACAAAATGTCTGCTCCAACATTTTCATAGACCAGTGTTTCCAAGGAGTGTAGATTTATTTTTTCTAGGGACATATGATAGACCCTATTAGCTACGTAACTTTCTCATCATTCAACTTATATTTTTCTTAAACCTTGAATGGGACTATATTAACAAGTGGACAATTATTTATTATCCTTTTATGGGTTTCCAACCTGTAAAAGACATTATAAAATCTATCATTTTCAATTTAATGTTCTTGAAATTTATACCACTAAGGATAGATGCTTAAAGCCATATAGTATTGAACAACAATATCTTGGGTTTTCATGTTATATAGATTAGAGCAAAATTTGATGTATTTTATAGAAGGGTGAGGTTAAGCCAATGTGAATGGAATCCCAGTGTCACTATTGTTAGAATCATCAATGAATGGATTCCAAAGATTTATGTAATGATGATTGTAACAAAATGGGAGAGATGGTTTATCAAGAATGGATGATATAATCCCCACATGAATGGATATCCCAACATTTTTATAAAGAAGCTCATAGATGTGAACTGGTAGTTTATTGTTATATTTCTTAGATGAAATTAATTAATGTTTCTTATGATAAATCATTAAAAAAAGGGGTAGATATACTATCTTCAAAGTAAGAGTAAAATTCTAGCATTAATGGAAAGTCCAACATGAGTATAGAATACTTCGTACATGGGTGAATTATTTTTAAGGTTATATTTCCAGATAAATAATTTATAATGTTTAAGGTCACAATGATGGGACCAATTTATGAGTCGGTCTGTTAATTAAGTGTTTGGAAATAATCAAATTTGAATTAAAATTCCAATATCTACTTAAAAATAGGTATTAGCCCAAAAATTTAATATAGGTAATTTTTAACTATAAAATAATGATTCAAAATGGTTTTGAGACCCACAAAAGTTTTTAGTTGCATATTATTATTGATGGGTTTCTATTTTTTGATTTTTCTATAAAACTGATTTTAATCTATGGTTGTTGATGGTTTTGAAACAACCAAAAAAACCAGTGTAGTAGTTTTTTTGAATAATTTTTTGTAACATAGGAATGTCTATTTAATATTTATATATTTTTTCACTATAGATGTGAATATAACTAATGAAAATAAATTCATTTTGGTTTATTAGAATGTAGAAGTACTTTCTTTGTGTTTAGTGGTAGCAAAACTATAATTATTTTTATAGATATGGTTTAAAATAAGGCTAATTATAAATATATAAAAGATAATAGTTGCATTATGAATATTCTACAACCTATAATATAAAATATAAAAATATTTACTTGGTATAAAATTTGACATTTTAAATATTAAAATGAAAAAGATAATATTTTCAAGTGTTATAACATTATAATTTTTAATCATATAATGTATTTTTTTCATGAAAAAAATTTAAAAACCGTCATAAATAATTTTTTATTACAAATATATTATATAAAAAGTGAGATCCAACAATACTATACACCCTTAATTTAGTCCTTATACCGCTAAATGATTGATTCACTAGAATTTCATGTCAAAAACCATCTATAAGAATACTTGTTGTCTTTATTAAAATAAAATTAAAATATAAATTTGTTAGAATTAGATTTTGAATAAAAAATATTTTTAAAACATTTCTCTTAATATTAGAAACATATTAAAATGTATTTCAATAGATTAAATACCATTATAGTTTGTCATATCAAAGAAGAAATCTGTACAAGAATATTCAAAGTGATTCCCTGAAATAGAATACCAAATAATTATACTTACACTAAATAGGATTTTTATATATTTAATTAATATATTTATTTTTATTTTTAATCAATTTCACATGTTTTTCCAAAATATATTTCTTATAATTTGCTGGAAAAATCATCCAATCATAATATTTTATGGGAACTGACGTCATCTCACAAGCCAGCTAGCCCATGCACGGAATACATAATTACCCGACATAATATATAAGATTACCAAGTTGTAAAATAAAAAATCTAAATTATAATTTAGGTAAATACAATCATATAATGTAATCATATTTTTTTATATCATGATATTATCTTAAACATTTCAATATATTTATATATATATATATTCAGCCATTATAACAAAAATTTAATATTTTTTTCAGAATAATAATTTTGTTCTAGTAATGATCAACCTCAACTACCATTGGGATGGTCACTGTGGAACTATATACTCAGTAAACCACCACTCCTCTAAAAGTATATTTGATCATTCAAATAGGCATGGTGGGTAAGGAATTTCAATCGGTGTAGAGATAAAACTTGCTAAATATAAAAATACATCAGATTTATTGAAATAATATTTAGAGGATAATACTAAATATAGGAAAAAACCAAATGTAGGTTGGATCATATCATGTGGTTCATCTGGAATCACTAGATCTATTAATTTTTTAATAATATATTCAAATTAATTTTTTTATTCTTATATACAAAATTAATTTTAAACAATTTACAATATGAAATATGATATAGAATAACCAAATTTCTTGAAAATATAGTAAATTATTTAATTGAAATAATGTATTATATGTAAAAATAATAAAATTTAGGTTAATTGATGACTAAAAATACCATCAATTATTTCATAATTTGGGTAAATTAGTTTTTTACCAACCATTATCATGATTTCATAATTGTTTTGACAGGGAAGATATGACTGATAAATTTTAATTGATGTGGTTAGGTTTTCCCTAATGATTGATTATGTTGGGATTGATTTGATGAACAATAATTAATGATGGGTAACCATTTTCATTATGAATAAAAGCTTGGAATGGTTACCTCGTCTGTAACTGGGTACATACCTTGTTTTTAATGGAAAGTTGTCACTTGGTTTCTTAGACCCAAAGACACTTAGAGTATCCCATTGGTCGAGAGGATGGGATATTGGGATAATCACACCCATTTGAGGATAATTATTTCCTACATTAGAACTCAATTACAGATTTTGGATTTGTTTGGGAATCTCTTCTGCATCCTGATATGAGACTCCTTACCCTAAAAGTCATCATAGATTATGTGAATTTCAACATAATGGGAATGAATATAAATAGAAAATCCATCTTTAAATATATTAGTTTCATTATGCATTTCTTTATTGTGGGTAGCTAATTATAAGTTCAATATGTATAACATGGGACATCGTAATTTCCCCCATTTAGATAGGTGGCTAATATTCCTTAATAATTGATTGATCTTTTATAAGGCATCTTATATATCCTATTTTTGGAAGGAATCATAACCAATGTAGTTTATTAAAAAATTTCAGTTTAATGTCATTCAGAAAGGATATATGTGTAGAAACTTAGGAACTAAATATCTGAGCTCATGTTTTGAGGTAACGCCCTATACATTCTAGATATTATGGGAATTATATTTATCATAGTTTGATCATTCCCTTCGGACTGGACACATGGTAGATACCCATTATGGATGATTTTACCAAATTCCACTCATCAGGGATTAAAATTTGAGATTCCCTTACTAATATAGATGAATTATGAGAATGATCTAACCATTGTAACTCTTTAAGCTCATGTGAGCTATTAATGATTTGAGAAATATGGGGTAGCCAGTAATCTGTCTCACTATATATGGATTCAAGTATTATGTTCTCGAACGGACTGTGGGATTTTTATAAGTTTTGGGACCTCTTAGTGGCATCATACATATCTTGGTTATGGAAGGTTTCAGAGTACTCATATTTCACTTTTCTTATTAGGTTGTAGATGAATGAAGAATGACTATTATCCCATCAGAATGATTGGGTCCTGGTGGTTGGACTGTTGAAGACATGGAGAGGATTAGAATTACATGGTTTCCCATTTCAATTCATCCTTGGGTTTTAGTTGGTAATCCTACGTATCCCAGTTAAAGAGGTAATAAAAGTCATCATATTTTAGTTAGCTTCTCTAATACCTTATGGTTGAAGAAAGATGGTAAGCCCATGGGAATAATTGGGTCCCAATTATTAGAATGTCAGAGATAGGAAAGGAATTAAACTGATTTGGATTCCCATTTGAGTTTGGGATTTGGTCTTCGGAAGGATTCCTATGTATCACAATTGTGGCAGGAGTCAGAGTGATCATAGTTCAATTCACTAGGGGTTATACATTGATGTTTATGTTGGCTTTGTAGAGTCTAATGATGCAAATTATCTGATTACTGCAACTCCCTAAGACAATGTGATCTCTTATATGTGTGAAAAACATGGGAAATAATTATTTTGCCTCATTTATTATGGATGTTAGACATACATATTGGGACAACCCTTTGGAAATTTTATTTGAATCTCGAGCACTAGGACGGCATCCAATGTAAGAACCCGGTTTGTATTTTAGAGTTACGGGCTTCTTCTTTTCCTTTTCCTTAAGTGTTTTTGAGAGAATATGGAAAATGGGGAAAAATCCTGAATTTTGGAACTACACCATGTGTACTTTATCCACACGCCATGTACTTTTGGACATGTTGGGATGAGTACATGGGGCGTGTAGCCATGACGGCGATGAAGGGTATAGGAAACACTACACGCCGTGTAGTGGTGCCTTACACACTGTGTAGTCAGTCGGCAGGCTTAAATAGTAAGGCGGTGGCGTCGCTACCAGCTGGGCGACAGTACACGTCGTGTACTCGAGAGTACATTCTGTGTACTCATGTCGACAGATGAACAGTGTGGCGGTGCCGCCAAATGAACAGTTAAATTAAAAAAGTACATGTCGTGTACTCAGAAGTACACGTCGTGTACTTCGTTTTCTCGGCTTGAAACAGGCAGTAGCCTCCTAATTTGGCAGAGGAGGCACTTGACCCATTTTGGAGCCAAAGGAGGAGTCCGGATTTTGATGACCCACCGGGCGTTTGTCTGGAATCCGATTCGGCTTTGAAATATTTCATTGGAACCGCACGGGTATTCCCTCTCCTCTCCTTCGACCGTTATTGCCAATTCTTCTCCTAACGTATGTTATTTACATTTGAATGAGTTTTGTTCTTATTCCGATCTACGCCGTTCTTGGGCGTTTCTGGAATCGGCATTCCGGTATAATGGTCGTTGACGTATAAGGTAGGTGGCTTTGTGTTTAGTTTTCCAACTGTTGTGTGTTTTGTGCTTTTTTTGTGCCATGAACCCATGTTGGGGTGTCGTGTGGCTGAGACTGTTGCTATGTTTAATGCCTATAATTGCATAGGTGATTAAACTATGTTATTAAAATGCTGGTTGGGATCGTTGCATAGATCCGAAACCACCCCCGGGGTGTGTTTCTCTATTTAGCCGTTTGGCTAGGATACCCGAGGGTATGCCTTCAAAGTAGTAATTATAGAATTGCCTTGAAAGGAATTGCTTGTTACTGCTTTTTTACCTGTTGGGCATGGCCCGGTTACCTGTTTAGCCTGAGGGCGTTTTTGTATTTGGCCTGAGGGCATTTTTGTGATTAGCCTGAGGGAACTGCACTATTTAGCCCGAGGGTTGTAGTTGTTTTCGCCTGAGGTAAACCATTCGTGCCTGAGGGATTGACTTGTGTGCCTGAGGGTGACACTTCCTACGCCTGAGGGCAATTTCTGTTATGCCTGAGGGCTATACCTGTGGGTTGGATTCTTCTTACCTGAGTGTAAGGTTTTGTTTGTTTGAGGATGTGGAGTATTTACTTAGAAATTCATTGTGGTGGTTTCTAATATTTAAATGGATTAAATGGATAATGAAATGGAAATATAACTGGTAATTAGTTACTTTTGAGTACTGCTTACTTTATTGCATTTTACTACTGCACACTATTGTTGCATGCTTACACGTAGTTGGGCCCAGGCATTTAGTGGGTGCCTACTGAGATATATTTCTCACACCCTGTTTGGGTCATGCTTTTCCACCTAAACAGATTACGTTGCAGCAGGTGTAGATAGGGGAAAGAGTCCCTATACAGGTACTTGACTATTTCTGAGGACTAGGAGGTCATGGGACCAAGCCTAGGCTCGCGATGCTGTTGCCAGCAGTTTTGCTTGTTTTTCTGTACTCTGTTTTCTGCTATACTATATTGATGTATAACATGTTCTGGCTATTTTCTTAGAACATGAAACATGTAGCATCATAAATTATATACTGTTGGTTATATCCACTACTATAGTTATTTCAGTTGTGTATGTTTACTACTTTTTCTATTTGTTGTATGTTTATTTTGGTATTCCGCTGCGCTACACTTTGACAAATGAGGGCATAGTTTCCCCACTATCATACATGGCCCCTCGCTGCTAGTTGGTAGCCTCTGGCATTTGGGGAAATGCGCTTAAGGTCATGTGGCGAATCGGGCTCGGGGCACCCGTTGCGTGGCACCTGGGTCCGGGATGTTACAAAGTGGTATCAGAGGAGTTCTTTACATTGACTTACTATTTGGAGTCATAGTCAGGGATAGGACGGAACGGTAGTTTGTAATAAGATGTGCCTGGGCATATCTAACCCATGTATAAGGAAAATCCAGTCTACCTCGTAATTTGCATTATTTTGATTTTGCAATTTTATGGTTGATATGTTTTCACCGTTGGGTGACACACTTGGATTGTGTTGTTTATATTTTATCTGTGGGTGATATTTAGTTGCAACCCGATGAGATGAAGGTATGTCGTCTCATACATCATATAGGCACATGCTAGAAATCACATGACATGCATAGTTTCCATGCCATGTAGGTGCATTAGAATTTTCATGTTGTTGTGATAGTTGGTGTGCTAATTAAGCATGCTATTGTGATAGCTGCTTGATAAATACCTGCATTGTGATATTGCGTTTGTGTTTGAGCCTATTTATAGAATGGACGCCAAACTTTGGTTTTTGGGGAGTATGGGCCCCCATTGACCGGAATTTGGTGGATCATTGACTGTTATTGGTTATAACACAGATAAGATGTCAAACTTTGATTCGTGGGGAGTATGGGCCCCACGAGTTGGAATTTGACACTTAGGTGTTGGTTTTTAGTATTTTCTGGGTTCCGGGGAATTTTCTGAGGCATAATGTCCAGAAAACCTAGAATACACATCGTGTGGGACCTTATACACACCATGTGTGTTCTTCTATTCGGGAAGAAAAATGAACTTTTTGAGTACACATCGTGTACCCCGAGTACACGCTGTGTAGTCTCTTCCCGTGTCACAAACCATGTGGGCAGCGACACGGGGTAGGGAAGGGCTTGGGTGAAAAACGCCTTGAAGTTTTGTGCACTCCATGGAGTGTGACCCGGATTCCGGCCGTGTAACTAACAACACAGGTCGGTGAACTCCTGTACAACACACTGTGTCGATGATGAACACGCTATGTAGAGTGACCTGGGGACTCGGCCGTGTAAGTAACAACACGGGCCGGTGTCACCTCTCCCTAAACATGCCGTGTACCTATAGGACTTGCCGTGTAGTCTTGTCCGAGGACAGACCGTGTGGAGTTAGCCGTGTGGCTGGGAAACGGGATGGTGTACACGCTGTGTGCGGGTCTAACACGCCCTGTAGTGTAAATCCGAGTAGTCGGCCGTGTCACAGACCACACGGGCAGTTGGAAAATAACACAGTACATGCCATGTAGATATTAAACATGTCATGTAGTCTTTTTGAATGGAATTCGTGTGGCTTAGCCATGTAGAAGGACCCGGGAAGGGGAAGGAAAGTCAAGTACACACCGTGTAGTCATTGTACACGCTGTGTAGTCTTGTTTTCCAAATTTTGAAATTCCTTCTTCCTCTTGTTCCTTTGTGGTTCCTTCATTTCAGTCTTAATAATATTGAATCTGAGGCGTGCTTTTGAACTTGTAGAGTCATGCCGCCTAGACGACCGCGATTTGTTCTCTAGGAGAGCGGAGACAATTATACTCCATAGATGGTGGGCCATGGGCTACCAGTTGATCCACCAGCAGATCCAGATGCGGCACCAGCTGTTATACCGGACATAGGCACGGAGGCACAGTTCCGTGAAGGCTTATTTTGGTTCATGCAGACCTTTCAGGGAGCACCGCAGGCTGCCACATCTATGGCCGAGCTGACACGTATCTTTCAGCAGTAGCATCCGCCTACATTTTTAGGGGATGGCTGACCACAGGCTGCAGAGTCTTGGCTAGGATCGATGCGGACTATTTTCGAGCATCTGTAGATGCCTCTAAGGCGGAGGGTCAAGCTCGCGACTTACATGTTGCGTGATTCCTCCAAGAGGTGGTGGGATGTTACCACCCCTTCAGAGCATCACAGGAACATGGAATATGATGATTTTCAGGCAGTCTTCTATGAAATCTTCTTTCCCGAGATGCTGAGGGCAGATAGAGCTCGAGATTTCAAGAATCCACAGCAGGGCGCTATGTCGGTGATGGACTATTCTGCTCATTTTACAGAGCTTCAGCGTTTTGAACCCGTGCTGGTGGGTGCTGAGATGTTGAGAGCCAGACATTTTGAGGATGGTCTTCGGTATGACATCCGAGCTCTGGTAAATTTTTTTAGGTTGCCTATTGTACACGCGATTGTAAACCAGGCGTTAATTACAGAGAGGAACCGACAGGAATCGAGTGGTGTGGGCCTGGGCGGTTCAGCACCAATTACTGGTACTATTTCTGCTGGTAAGAGGAAGAGACAGATGGACTTCTCTCAGGGAGGCAGTACCAGCCAAGTAGCTTCTTCAGGTGGACTGGTCAGGTGCTACCATTATGGCAGATAGGGGCACAAGAGGCCGCAGTGTCTACGAGACCCAGTGGAGTGCCGAGCTTGCGGCAAGATGGGTCATCTACAACTCCTTTTCAGGGCGTTTCTACCAGTGGCTAGTGAGAGGGGTTCTGTATAGATTCTGCATGTGGGAGCAGGACCAGTGGCTTCTTACCAGTCTGGGAACTGGAATACGTCAGGGCGTGCAGGTAGAGAAGGTGGTCGTGGCTGTGGTAGCCAGACACCAGGATCATAGAGGTAGCAGGGCGGGACAGCTCAGGGTAGCCAAGCTATGTCACAGGGCCGTGGCACTAGACATGCATATGAAGTGCAACAGACCCAGCAGGAGCAGGATCCCGGACCTTCGACAGTCAGAGGTACTATTCTAGTAGCTTCTGTATTGTCTTCAGTGCTTTTTTATACGAGTGCTACACATAGTTTCATATATGTACCCGTTGTGGAGAGCCTAGGGCTCAGTGTTTCTACTTCTACTGATATCTTGATGCTAGACACTCCGTTGGGGACTAGGATGGTTGGTGCGCGTCAGTGCAAGGAGTGCCCTCTTGAGGTTGGTGGGTGTCACTTCCTCTGGGACCTCTATGTCCTAGAGATGATGAGCTATGATGTCATTCTCATGATGGACTGGTTGGTTTCCTTTCGAGCCTTTGTAGACTGCTATCGTCGTATGGTGTGTTTCACGTCACCAGAGGGCAGGGATATTCTATACAAGGGCGAGGTGGATGTTCAGTCGAGTCGAGCTAGACCATAGCATCATAGGTGAGGTGGAGTCACAACCCATATTTTGAGCTTATGTCAGGATGGACAGGGGACTTGTCAGACG
The DNA here is from genome assembly GCA_963277665.1 of Viscum album. Classification (NCBI taxonomy): domain Eukaryota; kingdom Viridiplantae; phylum Streptophyta; class Magnoliopsida; order Santalales; family Viscaceae; genus Viscum; species Viscum album. The sequence continues at coordinate 1,492,832,044 of OY728152.1, forward strand.
GATTTCCCTCCAGTTGTTGATCGTTTCAGGTTTTTCTTCCCAGATGACTTTTCAGGTCTACCTCCGGTGCGTGAGGTGGATTTCTCTATTGAGCTAGTGCGAGGAGCAGCACCGGTGTCAATTCCTCCCTATAGGATGTCCACACCTGAGTTGCAGGAGCTCAAGAGGCAGTTAGTGGAGTTTCATGCAAAGGGTTTTATTCGACCCAGTACATCTCTTTGGGGTTCTCCGGTCCTTTTTGCGAAGAAGGCGGATGGTACCCTCAGAAATTGTGTGGATTCTCAGAAGCTGAACTAGTTGACGGTTAAGAACCGATATCCCTTGCCGAGGATAGATGATCTGTTTGATCAGATTCGTGGAGCACGAGTGTTCTCAAAGATTGACTTGAGATCCAGATATCATCAGCAGCGCGTTAGACCATCAGATATACCACTCACAGCTTTTAGGAGTAGGTATGGTCTATATGAGTATACGGTTATGCCGTTCGGACTCACGAACCTGCCAGCACTTTTCATGGCACTGATGAATCGTGTGTTCCATCCGTATCTTGATTCATTTGTGGTAGTATTCGTGGACGACATCTTGGTGTACTCTCACACTCGACACGACCATGCCACCCATCTTGAGATCGTATTGAGTACACTGAGAGAGAATCATATATATGCTAAGATCTCGAAGTTCCACTTTTTGACGGACCAGATTCACTTCCTGGGTCATATCATCTCAGAAGCAGAAGCTGCAGTAGACCTAGAGAAGGTGAGAGCAGTAGTTTCTTGGGATCATCCCAAGAACGTGTTTGAGGTACGGAGTTTCATAGGGCTGGCTAGTTACTAGTGGCTCTTCATACAGGACTTTTCCCACATAGCAGCACCGTTGACAGGTCTAACTAAGAAGGGTGTGAAGTTCGTTTGGTCAGAAGCTTGCGAGACATCTTTTTAGGACCTGAAGGGAAGGCTGACATCAGCACCAATCCTGATACTCCCAGAGAAGGGGAAGAGCTATACAGTTTACTGTGATGCATCAGGGATTGGGCTGGGAGCAGTTTTGATGTAGGGTGACCGAGTTGTTGTGTACAGGTCTCGGTAGTTGAGGCCACATGAGAGGAATTACCTGACGCATGATCTTGAGTTGGTTGCAGTTTTGCATGCGTTGCGCTGTTGGAGACATTATCTGTTGGGAGATCATTTTGTGGTTTTCACCGACCACAAAAGCCTCAAGTGTATCTTCACTCAGCATGACCAGAATCTGAGGCAGAGAAGGTGGGTCGAGTACCTACAGTCCTTCGATTTTGAGCTTGCCTATTCACCTGGTAAAGGTAATGGAGTAGCTGATGCACTGAGCAGGAAGACTCAGATACAGGCAGTGCAGGAGGCCAGTGGTGAGTGGAAGCTTAGGGAATTGTTCTCTGAGATGCATCTGGGGGTGCATGACAGTCAGGGGCAGACTTATCTTTCCTTGTTAGCTGTGACTTCTACCCTCCTGGACAGATTGAGGATGAGGAAGCTATCAGATTCAGAAGGCCTAATTCTACGGGAGTCGGTGGCAATTGAGGACCCTCCTCCCGGTTGGACGATAGGTGATGATGAGGTTTTGCGTTTCCATGGACGTGTATGGGTTCCAGAGGATATACGCGAGGAGCTGATACGTGAGTTTCAAGCTTCACCTTTGGCAGTTCATCCCGGGGTTACCAAGATGTACCGATACTTGAGACGTCAGTATTGGTGGCTGGGTCTGAAGAGAGGCATAGCTGGTTTTGTTATGAGGTGTTCCACCTGTCAGCTGGTGAAGGCAGACCATCAGAGAACAGTTGGGCTATTACAGCAGTTGCCCATTCCGGAGTGGAAATGGGATGATGTTGCGATGGATTTCGTGACGGGATTTCCATGGTCACCTCGAGGCAATGACGTCGTGTGGGTTGTTGTGGAAAGTCTCACGAAAGTAGCTCACTTCTTGCCGATCATGGAGACCTTTGGTGTGGACGAGCTCGGAAGACTGTGTATCCGAGAGATAGTACGTCATCATGGGGTCTCTCATTCTATCGTTTCATATAGGGATGCCCGCTTTACGTCACATTTCTGGCAGTGTTTTTAGAGGGCACTGGGTACACAGGTGCTTCTAAACACAGCATACCACCCTCAGAAATATGGCTGTCCGAGCGTATGATACATGTGCTTGAGAACATGCTGCGTGCATGCGTCCTAGACTTTGGGGGCTCTTGGGAGAAGCATATACCCTTAGTCTAGTTTGCCTATAACAATAGTTTTCAGGTGACTATTAAAATGGCACCATACGATGCTTTATATGGTAGGCCATGTCGGTCACCTTTGTGCTGGTTAGAGGCAGGTGAGGTAGATTTACTAGGGCCACAGCTCGTGCAGGAGAAATCTGAGTAGGTCCAGTTGATTCTAAGGCGGATGGATACCGCATAGTCTCGTCATAAGTCTTATGCTGATCGCCACAGACGACCTTTGGAGTTCGTGGTTGGGGATCAGGTTTTCTTGCATGTTTCGTCGAGGCTGGGACACAAACAGATTAGGAGATAGGGTAAGTTTTCACCGAGTTATGTGGGACCATGTGGGATTCAGGAGAGAGTCAGGCTAGTTTCATATCGGTTGCAGTTACCGAAGCGGTACCGAGCCATGCACGACATCTTCCATATGTCTCAGTTGCGTCGCTACCATTCAGACCCATCTCACACCTTTCAGCAAGAGGAGGTTGAGCTTCTGCATGATGCGTCCTTTGAGGAGCATCTGATCTATATTGTTGACAAGAGAATGAAGGTTCTCCGAGGCTGGTCAGTTCCTCTCGTACGGGTGCTATGGCAACATGACTGAGTACAGGACGAGACCTGGGAGCGGGAGGCTGACATACCTGCTCAGTGGCCAGAGCTATTCTGAGCTTATTCTTCACCACCCTAGGAAGGGAAATTCGGGGACGAATTGCTATAAGGGGGAAAGATTGTAAGAACCCGGTTCTTATTTTAGAGTTACAGGCTTCTTCTATTCCTTTTCCTTAAGTGTTTTTGAGAAAATACGGAAAATGGGGAAAAATCATAAATTTTGGAACTACACGCCGTGTACATTTGGCTGTGTTGGGATGAGTACACGGGGCGTGTAGCCATGCCAGCGATGAAGGGTATAGGAACCACTACACGCCGTGTAGTGGTGCCTTACACGCGGTGTAGTCAGTTGGCAGGCTTGAACAGTAAGGCGGTGGTGTCGCTGCCAATTGGGCGACAGTACACGCCGTGTACTCGAGAGTACATACTGTGTACTCATGTCGAGGGATGAAAAGTGTGGCGGTGCCGCCAAATGAACAGTTAAATGAATAAATTACACGCCGTGTACTTTGTTTTTTAGGCTTAAAATAGGCAGTAGCCTCCTCATTTGGCAGAGGAGGCACTTGATCCATTTTGGAGCCAAAAGAGGAGGCCAGATCTTTGAAGATCTGCCAGGCATTCGTCTGGAATCCAATTTGGCTTTGGATGATTTCGTTGGAACCGCACGGGTAAGCCCTCTCCTCTCCTGGTACCGTTGATTCCAATTCTTCTCCTAACATACATTATTTACGTTTGAATGAGTTTTGTTCTTCGTCAGATCTATGCCGTTTATGGGCATTTCTGGAATTGGCGTTCGGGTATAACGCTCGTTGACGTATAAGGTAGGTGGATTTGTGTTTAGTTTTCGAACTTCTGTGTGTTTTGTGTGTTTTTCTGCCATGAACCCATGTTGGCGTGTCATGTGGATGAGGTCGTTGCTATGTTTAATGCCTATAATTGCATAGTTGATTAAACTATGATATGAAATATTCTGTATGGGATCGTTGCTTGGATCCGGAACCACCCCCGGGGTGTGTTTCTCTGTTTTTCCGTTTGGCCAGGATACCCAAGGGCATGCGTTCAAAGTAGTAATTGTAGAATTTCCTTGATAGAAATTGCTTTTTACTGCTTGTTTACCTATTGGGCATGGCTCATTTACCTGTTTAGCCTGAGGGCGTTTTTTTATTTAGCTTAAGGGCATTGTTGTGATTAGCCTGAGGGCACTGCACTATTTAGCCCAAGGGCTATAGTTATTTTCACCTAAGGGAAACCTTTTGTGCCTGAGGGCTTGACTTCTGTGCCTCAGGGTTACCCTTCCTACGCATGAGGGAAATTTCTATTACGCCAGAGGGCTATACCGTAGGTTGGATTCTGCTTACCTGAGGGTAAGGTTTTGTTTGTCTGAGGACATGAACTGTTTACTTAGAAATGCACTGTGGTGGTTTCTAATATTTAAATGGATTAAATGGATAATGAAATGGAAATATAACTGGTAATTAGTTACTTTTGAGTACTGCTTACTTTATTGCATTTTACTACTGCACACTGTTGTTGCATGCCTACACGCAGATGGGCACGTGCCTTTGGTTGGTGCCTACTGAGATATATTTGTCACACCATGTTTGGGTCACGCTTTTCGGCCCAAATAGATTACGTTGTTATAGGTGTAGATAGGGCAAGAGTCCCTATATAGGTACTTGATTATTGCTGAGGAGTAGGAGGGCATGGGACCGAGCCTAGGCTCGCGATGCCGCTGCCAGCAGTTTTGCTTGTTTTGTTGTACTCTGTTTTCTACTGTATTGTATTGATTTATAACATGTTCTTGCTGTTTTCTAAGAACTTGAAACATGTAGCATCATCACTTATATACTCTTGGTTATATCCAATGTTGTAGTTATTTCAGTTGGGTATGTTTACTGCTTCCTCTGTTTGTTGTATGTTTATTTTGGTATTTCGCTGCGCTAAACATTGAAAAATGAGGGCATAGTTTCCCCACTATCAGACCTGGCCCCTCACTGCTAGTCAGTAGCCTCTAGCGTTTGGTGAAATGCTCTTGAGGTAACATGGAGAACCGGGCTCGGGGCACCCGTTGCGTGGAACCCGGGTCTGGGACGTTACATCCAATGTATCCTAGTTATGGATGGAATAAATTTTCATGTAGTTCCTTTGATTGTAGCTTACACACTGACATTTCCATTAAAATTGGGAAATACCAAATTATACCACTTGTTGTGGCTTACAAACTATGGATGAACATGGATATGTATTTGTAGGATACCCTTTTGGCCTGTCCTTATTGTCTATCTATCATATGTTTGATTTCCTACTTGAAATTCCTTGATTATCTTCTTGAGAGGTAATATGATGTATGCATGACATGACATAAGGCAATAGCATGACTATGTTTACCTATACGAGGGGCATCACTTATCTTGGATAGTGTGTATAAGGGTTATCCAATGATCAATGATGAATTTTACATAGGGCATCACAAGTCCCAAATGACTTTCCTGGAATCCAGAACATTACCCCAAAAGACTTTTATAGGGGGTGTTCCATGATCCAGATGACTTTTCCCAGTGTCATTAAAAGATATGGATTAAAGTCTCTGATGGTATCATTAGTGTCAATTTTAAATTCCTTGGAGGGTGACACATGATACAAGGATTCATGTTTGGAGGACACTACGAGACCTTTCTAGAATGCCGGATTATTGTCGTAAGAGTCGTTCAACATGCCTGGGTGCTATTGTGAGACACCAGTAACATGTTCTAGTGACTTTTTTGGATTTAGATGACACGTTTCAAGGAAAATGTGTGTATTGGATGGTGGTCTTATAGGGATTTTGGTGTCTAAGGTGGTATTCATAGGGGCTCCATGTAACTTGCATTGATATATCTCAGAGGAATTTATATGATCCAAATACTATAACCAAGGAGCACTGTGAGTTATGGGTGACATTTCCATGTGATTTCACATGTCTAGTGAGGATCATGTGAAGGGAATAATGATCATATTATATGTTTTTTTACGACCTTCTTCCTAAATAAATTAGTACAACCTTTTATTGATTATGTCTTAAATTTTTTTATGTTTGATTTTTTCCCTGCATGATCTAGAACATATTCATGAATTTCATTACATGTCCTGAATGAAGTCCTTCAATAGATGAATGAGGGATAATGTGAATAGATTTATGCATGGTTCATGATTACTCTGGTTATTCCCCAAATCTCCCATGATGGGAGTCTTTTCTATTCATGAGTCCAACAGCTCCAAGAAATCCACTCTGAAGTTTGGTGGTGTTAGTGTGACTGGATGCAATAAAGGCCAAACCGTTAATTGAGGTTAGGTTGGGTGATTTATTAGACTCTACTCGTAGGCTTTTAGCCACTTTTTGTGGCATTAATCACACAAAATCTAGGATGGAATCGGCATAAGGACATGGCATCACACTTCTTTATGATGTTCTACCATGAATCATTCTCAAGGAATCTTATATATTTGAAATTAATTTGGTCTCATTTAAACCTGCATTCATTCCATGGTAATTTCATATTTATAAGGTTAACATGACCAGGGGACTTCATGAGATAATGGTTCCTATTGAAAGTCCTTCACATGATCTCAATTGACTTTTATAGGACCTTCTAGGAGATGTGGATTTCTCATCACAGGGGGTTTTCCAGAGAAAAGGATGGATTTTCGAGGGGTATTGTGAGATCATGTTGTGGAATATCAGGGCGCATCATAAGAGTTTTACAACCATGATAGGCACCCACATCCACACATTATTATTTAAATATATTATGGTAAAAATTATGTTGATTTCATGAGGTTGTTTTGGTGTTTTTTAGGACTATATCTTTTCCTCTTAGTGTTGAGTTGCGCTACCGCAAACGGTCATATTGAGATGAAAAAGCATTTCTTGGGAAATTCCATAAGTTTGTCCTTAAAGATACACATGGGTAATTAAAGGTGAAATTTTAATTATCCAAGGACCTTTATGTTATTTTGATTCCATGCTAGTTGGATTTTTCTAGATGAGGATGAAATTTCGTTGGGGTATTGTGGCATCTCATGGATGACCAAAGGAGCATCGTGGGATGTTTATGACCAAAAGTGGCTCCTACCGCCACCAATTTTATTTCTTATTTTTTATTTTAAAAATGATTTGGGATATCATGAGTTTTTGGAAATGTTCTTGAGTACAATCATTCTCTCTATCAGTGATGTGTCACATGAGTTATACAATAATAAGAGGCACCTTCATTTGGGTTATTTTCCTCTTATTATCAAAATAAATTTTTATGGGTAATTAGGTTTCCACTAGTAGATAGGTCATGTGAAATGGGGGATTTTTTGTGGATACCTCCATTTGGTCATTGGTTTTTAGGGAACTTTTTCAAGATAATAAGGACATTTCAAAGGTACTTCATGGGGCCTTCTGCATGTTATATGCTAAACATGGCTCCTCCATATGACCTTATGATGTTCATATAGTCACATGTCTCTTAGAGGCTTATGAGATCAATGAGACTTTATCCACCTTCCAATTTATTTTCATTTCACAGAAAATAATATGAATATTTAGTTATTTTTTACTTTTTATCAAATATCATTTTTTTGGAGTCAAAAAATTCCCTCCCCCAGTGGAATTGTCCATGGGGATAAGTGCCCATTTTTTGGAAAGTAATTTCTCATGTGAGTATTTGAGGTTTTCACGAATCAGTTTCTTGGGAGAAACATGTTCTTCTATGAGACCATTGCTATTTATTGATCTTTAATCTATATAGGGGAGTGAATAGAAGCTTCATTCACTGGTTACTTGATTCTACAAAGCCAATTCACCCTGCTTCCATCGCGTGAATTTTTCACAAGAACTTCTCACAAGATTGGCTCATGAGACCTCTCCATGAGCCCATTTCGCAGGAACTGCTCCACAAGATTTCCTTTTTTCTAGGAAAATTCTTTAATAAACCATAAAATAAACATTTTTTATTTTTTGATCTATGTTAACGGGGATGCATTATTTTCTTGATGATTTTGTCTTGTATATTTTCTTATTCACATGATCATTTGAATATTTTTCTTGCTTGCATGACAATGTGATGGTCATGCTATCGAGATTATTCAAGGGTAAATTTAGTTTAATGATTCCATGTGAAATTATTTTACATGTGATATCATTATGAGTCATGTAGTTCTCAATGCCCATATGAAACATGTTAATTCTTTTATTGATTCAAGAGATGTGCCTAATTATTATATTTTTTATTCCATTACATTGAAATGATTTTATATTATCTATCAGGCACACACCACTTACATATCATTGTATGTATTTTGGTTCTCTTAATGCTTCATTAAAACCATTTAAGAGAGTGTAAAAATCAATGATATCCCATCATGATGCTATTTTGGTGAGTGTGGATCATAATGGCCACTGTGAAGTTGGTACAATGGAACTCATTCTAATAAATCTGGTGGAATTAACACTCTAGGAATGCTACCTTTCATAATTACATCCACATTATGTGTTTGGTATTATGTATGATTCTATAATTCATCATTTTTTGTAATCATTTATATCATAGTTTTGGGTAATCAAAACCCACCACATTTTCTGGTTGAATATCTCTGAGGTGGGATACATTTTTACTGAGGGATACCATGAATATGTGAATATAAGGAAATTCATGCCCATATTCATTGATAGGATAGATTTATAACCTGAATGGGATGTTCATATGTACCAACAAATAATAATCAGTCTTCCTCTAATTAAATGTTTGGGTGGGTCCCCAACATGGACTTCTGATTAAGTGGTAGTTATGGCATGGACTATTGATGGGCCTTCTAGGTGAAATAGATCTATTATGAATTCACCAATGATTTGAAAAAAAGAGGAATTTTTTAGGCCATCTATACATCGCAGACATTTCCCTAATATAATAAGTGTCCAAGGCCATGACTGTTCAATTGTTTGAGTCCAATCATGGACACATTCCACCTCATGCATGGTATGGTGGGAATAATCCTTTGGGTTGTGAAGTAGTCTGTGGTTCACCTATATTATTTATTATTTATGATGTGTTCTTTTCATCATGGTCAACCATGATTATATAACAAGGACTCCACATCTTACTCGAGAACTAATCAGGCTTGCCGAAATGGACCTCTAGAAGGATCATCTTACTGGAGAAGAGATCCTTTTCAAGACATGTGTATGATACTTCATCAAGAAGTTATGATCTCAGAAAGATTCTATGAATCCAAAAGAATAACCTACAAATAACTACCATAATGAACTATGATCTTACTATCCTATGGTTGAGGAAGGGAAATTTAAAGAATGGGGATGGGAGGTTGTCCCTAGTGTTGAACATGCTATTCAACTAGCTGATTTCAACTCCATGTACCAGAGTTGGTACTTACATACCATAAAGAACAAATTTGATCTATTTTCTCAATATTCATGATTGAAATTTCATTGGAAGGGAGGACATATCGAGAAATCTTCCCCTATGCTCAGAAAGCATTATCATTTTTTTAACCATATTTACAAGAGAATGGACCATTACATGATCATGGACCCCGTACAAATATTATTGGGTTGGATAAGAGATCACCTAGGAGGATATGAATATTTAAACACCTAAGGTATGACTAATTTCCACTTCATACCATACATTCAATGTATTAGTGGGGTAAGACAGGTTACACTATAAGATCAAGCTATCAGAGATTGTATGAGACATTATGACTCTTTCAATTTATGAACTTATGGGCCAGTGCTGACGGGTCGTATTGTTGATACTTGTGAGGCCATTCATGAGGCATAGTCATATATGAAGTCACTTTTCAGAGTCAATCATTCAACCTCTATTGATGGGGACCGCATTTATGAGCGGTATTGACCCTGGTAGTTTATCAACTAATACCTTTGTGTTTAGTCATTATGTGCTCATTCTATTTATGTTTGATCTGGGGAGAATCTTATGGAATATTTTTAATTTTGGTGGATTTTGAATACAAAGGAGACTAGTGTGGAGATAAATCTCCCCCCTAATTTAGTAGTTGGTTTATCTCATGGTTATGCTATGGTTTGGAGTGCCTCATTACCTAGGTGGGAATTATACAAATTGTTAGGGGACTAATCCCAATAACTATAAACATCTAGGTACATCCTAAGACAGGGGAAAAATGGTTTCTACCTATCCAATATCTAGGATGGAACCTCCTATGGAGCTAATTAATTTACCATCATCTTCTTTTCTGGAAGAAGTGTCCATTGTTGTAGCTACAGTGAGTGTAGAACTAGAGGGTGATGTTAGGACATACTTAATATTTCTTACCACATATCAATAGTGGATGGATTAAATGATGATGAAAAAACAGGTTGAGCTCTGGAATATCATGTAGAGATTAGAATGTCCTTTTGAGGGTTTTTTTCATTTCACCTCCCCTTTGGGTATTACTTTCAAAGACCATCCTGAGGACCTTCAGGCCTTTTCTAGTGACCTTTACATAATACTAGAAATTATTAAGGATGGGGTTTTTTATTTTAATTTTGTTAAATGATTATTTGTGCCCAAAAAACTGAAAAATTACAATGAATGAGTCTGGATATCCCATAGTGATAGTGGTAAGACTAAGAACATTTTTGTGTTTAAAGGGTCATGGATGCATTTCAACTATACCGATGTCCATTGTTTCATTGTTGATACAGGGGATGGAATTTAATATTGTATAATATGACCATACCATGAATATTCTCCCCATTTTATAGAGTGGGTGTTCACTTTGGAAGAGATCGAGAGATCAATGATGATGAGTCCTCAAGTCTATTGGCCCAGATGAGGGAGGAAATTATATCTTCATTAATAACAATTTTAGCTTCAGAGCCTTCAATTTAGCAATCTCAAGAAGGGAATAAGAAAAGGATGTGATATGTAACTTCATTGTATTATCCTAAAGAATCATCAATATAGTGTGGTACGTAACAGTTTTCTTGTATTGGATTATTCTAGGAAAACATCCTGATTATTCAAAATTGTGTAGGTCCCCAAAAATCTTATTTGGGAGAGAATGTATCCACATTTGTCGATGTGGGTTATCATTTTTCAGCTTTCGTAGAGCCTTTATAAGGGGGCTCAGCCCATCAAGAATTAGTTTTGGATGAGGTGTCGCCTCAATCATTCATGTTTTCTACTGCAATCCACTCAGTGATCACACCACTTGATCAAGTCTGGTTGGACTCACTTATATAAGATAATGACATAGCTTCCTATTCAAATACTATGTTATCTTCAACGGAAGATACATTTAGATATGAAAAATACATATTGTAGTCTAGTGAAAATTTATATTTTTTATATATGTTAATATTATCTTCTATTCATGTTGTCCTCAATAGTGTTGAGAAAAATCACATCTTCGATAAAAGCACAAAAAATGCCATAGATCTAATCATCAAAAGAAGGAGTCACTTCTTCAACGGAGGATGGGGTTGGGGTAGTGGATGTCACCATAGACATGATTGAGAATGTAATTTTTCTAACATCTATCATATTAATTGATTAACTAGTGATATCATATTATTTATTATGTGGCTGTAAAACCTATCTACCCTTTCTAGAAAGGTCTTCACCCCAAGGTACAGAGGCTCTAGTCAATACTCCCTTGGGGGTTCCACTGACTAAATCAACCAATGTAGATTATAGTTTTGTTCCATTATAAATAAGTAATATGATAACTAATAATTATATTAGATAATTATACCCTTAATATGTTCTTATTTCTAGGATGGGATTGTGACAACACAAGTTGTCTTTTTCATTCTATTAGTCCTTTAGTGACAGGTGTGGCATGAGATTTTGGCCTTAGTTTCAGATACCAACTTGGAGTAGTTGAAGGATCAGTTTGGAGATAATTAGGTTATATTTCCCAAACTCTCTTATGAGGGATTTTATTATATTTCCCATCATTCCATGGTGAATGATGTGATCTCAATGAGGTAATAAAATAGGGCCCTCGATTATAGGGTGGTATTTTCTAAGGCCATCTCTATGACACCCAAAGATTTTATGAGAAATTTTCTTTTTAATTTCATTGATGTATCATGTTGTACGATTCATCAAGATTAGCAAGATCTATAGACAAAAACGTATTATCTTTTAGTATGCACAAACACTATTCTTGGTTTGTGTTGCACGCAAGAACGAGCTTCCACAATAGCTTGTGTTTTACGCAATACAGAGTTTCACAAAAAAAATGATATATTATTATAATATTATGAACTAGCCATTATGAATAGTATTAAAAAATATTGAATTTTATAACAATATAATTCATCATAGACATATTTTAGAACATGGTCTCTGAATAAAATAAATTTTTCGGGTAAAATGAGTATTTTTCAAAAAATGCAGTTTTACCGCCTTTTGATGCCGCACCCACATTAAATATAGTTTTTGACAAGTTTATAAGTTAAATTTGACAAATTAAACTTCTTACATGGAATTATTATATAAAAATATACTTTATATAATTTTTTTATATTTTTTTGAAAAGTTTCATATTTTGATGAATAGTAAAAATACGCTAAATTTTAATTAAAAACAACTTTTTTCATCAAGTTAATTTATATGGTTAAATTATTATATTGAATGGTTTTAAAGTTTAAATAAAATATATTTTTACCATTTAATATAATTTAATTCAATATCATTAATTTTACATTGAATTGATATGTAAAAACATTTCAATCTTTTGCAATGTTTTAACTTTTAATACTCGTTTTCTCAGTAGCAGGATTAATTTTAAATTAAATACTACCACTTATGTATATTGAATTTGGAAAAATGGATTCCATATTTGGAATCATTAGGTCCAAATTATGTTAATTGGATATTTTTTATTTTTAGGCATTATGAATAGTAACTAGGGTAAATTTTATTTACCATAGTTGAAGGTAAATCGGGTAATTAAGGGTAAATATAATATTATAAAATTACCATAAAACATGTATTAATATAATTGGATCGTTATGTTTTTCCATAAATCATTCTTGGGTTTAAATATAATCTTCTGGAACCCACTTGGATTTGATTAAGAACTAGAATTTATTTTATTTAATGAAAGTTAAATATGTCTCACTCAAACTTTAATAATTAAAGTATTATTAATATAAGGTTATACAGAATATAAATTCTATTATAAATAATAATTCGAAATTTAAAATTTTTTTCTTCATAAGGGTAATTAATTGTTCATTTTTATGAAATATATAATTAATTTAATAGCTTATACATTAATGATGCAGAAATTATTTATTTAGTGAAAAATCAATAATAATGTTTTTATTACAATAATAATACCCATAAAATGGACCAGAAAATTGACCAACCCTAATATTTAGAGTATATCTATACCCTAATCATCCAAGGGTCTAATTTTGGACCATTTTTAGGCTTATAAAACAGATTAGGACTTTTATATTAATTTATTTTAAATGATGTCAAAGTTGTCACCTTCAAACTTTAAGGAAAATAAAATTTTAAGAGTTGGCTATTTTAGAAGATAAATTAGACATAAAGTATTATTATTAAATCGATTATATTTATCTTCATAATAGTATTTCTTTTAATTTTTATGATACAAATATGTGTATTAAATAATTATTCAAAAATGTTGTAGTAATTATTTTAAATCAAATAAATGATTTTAAAAGTATTAAAATAAATATTATATGAACTAATTAATGTTATCCTCAAATTTTCTAGAAAAATATGACTTGTTGGGAATCTATTAAATAGTTTTTTGCAAAAATATATTCTCTGTGGATTTTATTTAAATTCAAATAAATGAATTGTGTCAAAATTAAAACTATTGATATTTCTGGAAATTAACTTATTATTAAATTGTTTAAAAATCAAAAAAATATTTACAAATTACAAATTAAAATTTATATGGTCAACCATGTCATAAATTATCAAAATATTTAAAATTAAAAACACATAATTAAGTATTTAAAACCATTAATAATTTATAACATTATTTCCGTAAATAAAATTAAATATTTAAATAAGGATAAATCAAAGTGATAAGGTTTAAAATAAAATAAAAACATGTCTAAATTTTATTGTTTGATTGGATTACAACCCTATATTATCTCATATCCGAATGAGAGTTATTTTCTGAGGTTTTTAAGTGGGGTTTGAGTTTATTATAAATTAATATTTTATAGGATTCCAAAAGTTACCGTCTCCTCTGTTATAAAAGGGCACCTCCTCCCTCTCCACATCAAAACATTTTGAGCCTTCATGATCAGACAAAAACTATACATTTCTCTTCTCCACTTCCGTAGAAACATACTACAGGTCTCGGTCTTTTTCAGAGTCCAACTTTAGTGCCCTAAGGTGAGGTTTTAAAGAGGCGCGTCGAAGAAGAGGTAATATCCTTTACCGATTCATTGAAATTTATTTCTTATTCTACTTCCTCTTATTTATTTGTTTCATTATAAACTAATAACATAAGTATCACTCATATACTGATATTTTATTATAAATATGAAACAACCCCATTTCACCTTCTATCCATCCTATGGAAAACAAAATCACCGCGCGTGCGTACATTCGGAATAACATCTCTATGCCGTGGTGTAATCGGTTTTTCCACCACCACCTTACTTGGATGAGTATAATGGTGTAATGAATAACTATATATGGTTATTATAACATCATACTAATTCTGCAATATTATATCATCCACTCCAATTCCGTTCAATAATTTGGGGAATGATATCATCGGTCGTGCGTACGTACAGATTACCGTCTCCACGATAGGATGAGATTAATTCTCCATGTTAACCATTCAAGAATGATTATAAGTCATATATAATAAATAATCAAGAAAAATGTGACATAATAATGATCATGGATTTATGTATATGTTATTTACTAACTTTTATTAAATTTAATAAGGAAACGAAAACAACGTTCATGCCTACGTACGGCCTACCGTCTCCTTGAACGGTGTATTTCATTCCATCTATCGATCTATCATATATATTATATGATGAAAATATATTGTATATAAATTAAATGATTTACCCCAAAATGATGCTTTAACATGGAATTGACAAACGAACGGGTAATATAAAGCCTAACTGAATCATATAAGATATCATAAATATTATTATGGTTCTGTTACAAGATAATAATCTATTTAAACCCACTATATAGTTGTTTGGACACGTATAGAAAAAATTCTAACTAAGGTATGGGATAATTATTCAAATCCCATTCTTATCCGAGATTGTTTATTCGTAAGTTTTAACTGGGGTTATGTTTATCATCCATGCCAATGTTTTCTCAAAATATTTTCATAAATTTTTTACTATTCTTCCATGTATGTTTAAAGTCATTTTAATCCTTTTATGACTTTTACCACAAGGTATAGAAGGAATCTTTCTTTTTTTTACCATACAATTTACTTTTTGAAATTTTCAGAAAAATTACTAGGAGAATATTTTTTTAACTTATAAGGCATGAATGTATTTTTACAGTTTCATAAAGCCTAATATAAATAAATATTCCTCTAAAAACATTCCTGATTATTTTAAACAAAATCCTTTTCTTTTTAAATAACATGGCATTTTTTGAAAAGAATATTACTTTGAAAAAGAAATGATATTTTCCTCAAGAATTCATTTCAAGTGTTTTGTCAAATCAATTTCACATCTAAGATTACATTATTTAGTATGATTGTGTTTCAAGTATAATGTCTCTATTTTTTACATGTTTTGATTTTTCTTATGATTAAATGATATCCATTTTTTTATATGGATTATGTTATGATGGGATGATATTTATGAAACCCATTTTATTCTTTGGGTTATGATGAATGATTTATGTTTATTTTGTGGCACACGTAAGAATGATTTTATTATGTGATGGGTGGGACCTATATCTCCCTCCAATGGATTGGGTAACGATTTATATCTCTTGAGATAGACATGGCTGGAACGAAAATCTAATCTGGTTCAGTAATACATGGCTAGAATGGCAGGTAAACCCGGTTCAGTAATGGACTTTGTCCACTATGATGGTCTTGGAAACAATGCATTAGCTACTATGGAAAAAATAACATGTGCTTAATGGTTTTCCACAATTACATATTTTATTCCAATGCTTTTTTATCGTGATTTATGTTCCTTTATGATCTATTCCTTACTTAATACAATGTTTTATGTCATTGCTCATGATTTTGATGTTTAAACATTATGTTCATGTTTTTAAATTCAAATGTATATGGTTTGTTTTATTTTCTCCATTCTTACCATTACTGAGCGTTTGAGCTCACCAATTATATGTTTTCTTTTCCCCATGATTTAAAGAATGTTTTTAGGTAAGAAAACAAATAGGGAAGACCTTTATGGGAGATGTTGTAGATCATTCACCGTGACTAGAATATGATGTTCTGAGTTTCTAAAGACACTAAACTATTACGGTCCTTGGGTGTCTGTTTTTGTTATCTATTAAGTATTTCACAAAAGTAATTTAATGTCAATGTAAGTCAAGCTTAGGTCTCTACAGTTTGTATTAGAGAAATTATTTTGTTAACCTTTGGAAGATAGGATGCAAAAACTTTAGTGAGATCACTAGAGATATTTCTATGGTATGTATAGTGATGTCTCTAAGGTTTAGTAAAACTATAGGATACAGTCCTAGAATTATTTTGACGATCATGAATAACCTAGGTTTAACCTATTCTTTCATCGGTTAAAGAAGGTGTCATAAGTTATACATCCTATAAGTGACCTTTTATGATTATGTGGTTCCTCATTATTTTAACAATTTCTTACACAATGGTTTCTGGTTTTGGTTAATGGAGGTAACCAGAAGTAATTAGGTTAAAATTGAATCTGATGGACAAATTGGTGACTATGAGCAGCGAAATTGTGTAATTCCTAGAGAGAAAGATATTATTATTATGCCGAATCAGACATCCCGATATATGATTAACAAACTGAACATTAATGGAATTTCTAATTCATAAAATAAGAGGAATATGGACTTTTATGCATGTTCACATGGTGAGGAGCATAGATAAAGGATGATTGAGATTTCTAAATAAGGGAAGAAGATCCTTGAGGAATACATCAAATGGAGGGGAAGATGTTATCTATGTGGGGAAATGGTTTATAGAGTGACAGACTATTATAGAGTCCAATGTCTTATCTGTAGAAAACATGGGCATTACCCAACTCAATTCCCTAACCTAAGAGGTTACTTATAAATAAAGGAATGACTTATTCCATGAAAATCATTGAAAATGATGGTTTGAAGTGTTTATGTATTTTTATTCAATAATAATGTTGTAGAGGTACATTTATGGTATATTGGAATATCGATGTATTGGTTTATTGGGGTTTTCAATAATTTTATGGTACCGGTAACCATGAAAAGTGATAGAATTATTTTTGGAAAGAAGATGATATGAACATAATGAAGGGATAAAGAGAAAATAATATTTTTGATGGTATTCATGAGCTCATGACTTAAATAAGGACAAGGTGATATCATGGTTTGAGTATATAGAAATTTTTGGATTTTGGTATGTAGAAAGAGTTAACTTTTGATAGCATTCATGTTTTCACAAAGATTATATGGTAATTCTTGTTTCAATAAAATACATGATTAAGGAATTCACATGTTTGGAATGTAACCAACAAGATATATCTTATGATATATGGGGGATAAATGACAGTATTTACATGCTTGTTTGATGACATTTCTAGTAGTTGTTTTATTTATACTTTGAGATTGGACAGAAGTATTTTCGATAAGTATAAAGGTTGGAATGCATTATGTTGGACATCATATAGTATTTTTTAAGGCTAGAAATTTTTTATATTATTTATGGAATGTTATAATTGTATAGTTTTAGAAGAAGGACAACTCGTTGTATTGGACAAGGTTACAGGAATCAAACCCACAACCAAAGTGCGAAATGACTATCTCCTACCACTGTCCTTCAAGAAGTCCCTGGTTAGTATAATCTAGTTTTATTTTATTAAGCAGTATGATAGATGAAGTAGAAGTCCATTTTTGGAACCATATACGATTAATCTCACCATAATATGGATTTATGTATATAACTTTTTCTAACCTTATTTTTTAGACAGATGGAATGACATATCATTCTATCGCATGATCTGCTAAAACTTCATATAAGACAAATTCAAATTCATTTCTTTATGACATGAAGTGGAAATTTTTCAAGTAACTAACAATAGTGATATTGTACCAAAATCATGTAATTATTTCTTTTAATTCAAACATTCTTCAACATTAAAGAAATGATCTTGAAAACCAAAAATGTTGTCTTAGTGCACTCATATCTGATGACTCAGATGGAACCTTAGATCATCAAAAATTTATGTCTTTGTGATCATTGGATTTTTCTTATCCATGTTCTCTACCACTCCCCATTAGAACTTGACTGTTATATTTCTCTTCCATATTCATATTTTCAGCTATGTTCTCTTATGTGGAAACCCAGTGATAAGTTAATTTGGGTATCCATTCTGTTTCTTAATCTACATTATAAAATAATGTTTTATTATTATTTATTATGATGTGGGGTTATATGAAAGAAATTTCAAGTAGTAAACCATTTATAACCCCGATGAATTTCGAGTGTGAAATTCATTTTAAGGGGGATAGAATGTAACACCCTGAGATTTTATGAAAAATATTCTTTTTATTTCTTTGATTTCTTGTGTTATAAGCTTTAACTAGATTAGTGGGAACTATAAACAACATCGTATTTTCTTTTAGAATATGCAAACACTATTCTTTGGCATGTGTTGTACGCAAGAGCGAGCTTCTTCAATAGTGAGTGTTGTACGAAATATCGAGTTTCACTAAACAATGATATATTATTAAACTATTATCAGCTGCTATTATGAATATTATTAACCAAATTTTGATTTTTATAACAATATAATTCATCTTACACATATTCTAGAACGTGGTATGAGAACAAAATAATTTGTTATGGTAAAATGAGTATTTTTCAAAAAATGCAGTTTTGCCGCCTTTTGATGGCACACCCACATTAAATCTAGTTTTTGACAGGTTTATAAGTTTAATTTGACAAATTAAACTTCTTCCTTGAAATCAGGATATAAAAATTTACTTTGGATAAGTTTTTGATATTTTTCTGAAAAGTTTCATATTTTGATGAATAGTAAAAATACGGTAAATTTTAATTGAAAACAACTTTTTCCATCAAGATAATTTATATGGTTAAATTATTATATTGAATGGTTTAAATGTATAAATACAATATATTTTGACAATTTAATATAATTTAAATCATTATCATTAATTTTACATTTAATTCATAGGTAAAAACATTACAATCTTTGGCAATGTTTTGTCTTTTAAAACCTATTTTCTCAACAGCGGGATAAATTTTAAATTAAATAGTACCACTTCTGTATATTGAATTTAGAAAAATGGATTAAATATTTGGAATCATTAGGTCCAAATTATGTTAATAGGTCACTTTTTATTTTTAGGCATTATGAATAGTAACTACGGTAAATTTTATTTACCATTGTTAAAGGTAAATCAGGTAATTAAGGGTAAATATAATATTAAAAAATTATCTTAACACTTGAATTAATATAATTGGATCATTATATTTTTCCCTTAATCATTTTTTGGTTGAAATGGAATCTATTGGAACCCACTTGGATGTGATTAAGACCTTTAATTTATTTTATTTAAAGAAAGTGAAATATGTCTCACTCAAAATTTAATAATTAAATTATTATTAATATAATGTTATACAGAATATAAATTCTCTTTTATAAACTAATTTAAATTTTAAAATGTTTTTCTTAATCATGGTAATTTATTTGTGATTTCTAAAAAATATATAACTACATTAATAGCTTATACATTAATGATGCAGAAATTATTTATTTAGTGAAAAATCAATAATATAGTTTTTATTCAAATAATAATACCCATTAAAGGACAATAAAATTGACAGAAACTAATTTTTCGAGTATATCTATACCCTAATCATCGAACTGTATCATTTTGGACAATTTGGAGCCTTATGAAATAGATTAGGACACTTATATTATTTTATTTTAAATGATGTCAAAGTTGTCACCTTCATACTTTAATAAAGATAAA
Source organism: Viscum album (assembly GCA_963277665.1). Classification (NCBI taxonomy): domain Eukaryota; kingdom Viridiplantae; phylum Streptophyta; class Magnoliopsida; order Santalales; family Viscaceae; genus Viscum; species Viscum album. Next base: position 1,492,852,084 of record OY728152.1, read on the forward strand.
ATTTAAAAAGTTGGTTGTTTTAGAATATAAATTAAACAAAAAGTATTATTATTAAATATATTTTACTTATCTTAGTCATATTATTTTCTTTTTAATTTTTATGCAACTAATACATATATTAAATAATTATACAAAAATGTCGTAGTAATTATTTTATATCAAATAAATGATTTTAAAAGAAATAAAATAAATATTAAATGAACTAATTAATGTGCTCCAAGAATTTTATAGATGAATATGACTTGGTCGGAATCTATTAAATAGTTTTTTTCGAAAATATATTCCATGTGGATTTTATTTAATTTCAAATAAATTAATTGTGTCAAAATTGACACTATTGATATTTCATGAAAATAACATATTATTAAATTGTTTAAAAACCACAAAAATATTTAAAAATATAAAATTAAATTCATATGGTAAAACATTTCATAAATGTTCAAATCATATACAATTAACAACACATAAGTAAGTATTTATAACCATTTATAATTTATAACATTATTACCACAAATAAAATTAAATATTTAAATAAGGATAAATCAAAATGTTAAGGATTAAAATAAAATTAAAACATGTCTAAATATTATTGTTTTATGGTATTACAACCCTATATTATCTCATATCCGAATTTGAGTAAATTCTTCAAGGTTTTTAAGTGGGGTTTAAATTTATTATAAATTAATATTTTAGAGGATTCCAAAAGTGCCCCTATCCTCTCTTATAAAAGGGCACCTCCTCTCTCTCCTTTTCACAACATTTTGATCCTCCTTCTCGGTCAAACCCTGTTCATTTCCCTTATCCTATTCAATAGAAACATACTAGTGGTCCTGGTCTTCTTTAATGTCCAACTTTAGTGCCCATTGAGGAGGTTTTGAAGAGGTGCGTCGAAGAAGAGGTAATATCCTTTACCGGTTCATTCAAATTTATTTCTTCTTCTACTTCCTCTTATTTATTTGTTTCATTATAATGTATTAACATCAATATCACTCATATAATGATATTTTATTATAAATATGAGACAACCCCATTTGTTCTTCTATCCATCCTATGGAAAACGAAATCATTGCGCGTGCGTACTTATGGAATACCATCTCCATGCCATTGTGTAATCTGTTTTTCCACCACCACCTTACTTGGATGGGTATAATGGTGTAAATAATAATTATATATAGTTATTATAACAACATACGAGTTCTGAGATACTATATCATCCACTCCAATTCCATTCAATAATTATGGGAATGAAATCATCGCTCGTGCGTACGTACGGATTGCCGTCTCCACGACACGATAAGATTCATTATCCATGTTAAAAATTCAAGAATGATTATAATGTATATATATTAAATAATAATGAAAAATGTGACATAATAATGATAATGGATTTATTTATATGTTATTTACTTACTTCCATTAAATTTAATAAGGAAACAAAAACAACGCTCATGCGTACGTACGGCCTACCGTCTCCATTAACGGTGTATTTCATTCAATTTATCGATCAGTCATATATATTTATATTATGAATATATATTATAGATAAATCATGATTTACATTATGGAATTATGTAAATCAGGTTACATGTAATAATATCAAGAACAACCAGTCCAAACACGTATGATAAATGAAACGATTTTCCCCAAAACGCTGCTTTAACATGGAATTGACAAAAGAACGAGTAATATAAAGTCCTAAGTGAATCATATATGATATCATAAATATTATTATGGTTCTGTTACAAGTTAGTAATATGTTTAAACCCACTATACAGGGGTTTCAGACAAGTATGGAAAAAATTGGACCTAAGGTAAGGGATAATTATTCAAATCTTGTTCTTATCCAAGATTGTTTATTCATAAGTATTTACTGGGGTTATGTTTATCATTCATGTCCTTGTTTCCACAAAAAAAAATCATTAAATGTTTATTATTATTCCGTTTATTTTTAAATACATTTTTGCCCTTTTATGTCTTTTACCACAAGGTATGGAAGGAATCTTTATTTTTTTAACAAACAGGGTACTTTTGGACTTTTCTAGCAAAAGTACGAGGAGAATGTTTTTTTAAATTATACGGAATGAACATATTTTTATTTTTTCACAACTCCTAATATTAATGAATATTCCTCTAGAAAATTTCCAGATTATTTTCAACAAAATAATTTTCTTTTAAAATAACATTTCATTTTGTGTAAAGAAAATTATTTTGCAGAAGAAAGGATATTTTCATCAAGAATTCATTTTAAGTGTTTTATAAAAACTATTTCCCAACTAAGATGACATTATTTAGTATGATTATGTTTCAAGTATAATGACTCTATTATTTACATGGTTTTATTTTTCTTATTATTAAATGATATCCATTTGTTTTATACGGATTATGTTATGATGGTATGATGTTCATGAAACCCATTTTATTCTTTGGGTTATGATGAATGATTTATGTTTATTTTGAGTAACATATAAGAATGAATTCATTATGAGATTTTTGGGACCTATAACTCCCTCCAATGCATTGGGTAATAATTTATATCTCTTGAGATAGACATGGATAGAATGCAATGTGAATCTGGTTAGCTAATACAGGGCTGGAACGACAAGTAAACCTAGTTCAGTAATTGACATTGTCAACTATGATGGTCTTGGAAACAATGCCTTGGCTACTATGGAAATCATAACATGTGATTAATGGTTTTCCACAATTACATGTTTTATTCCCATTCTATTTTATCATGAACGGTGTTCCATTATGATATACGCCTTACATACTGCCATGTTTTATGTCATTACTCAAGATTTTGATATTTAAACATTATGTTCGTGTTTTTAAATTCAAATGTATGTGGTTTTTTTATTTTCTCCATGCTTACCATTACCGAGAATTTGAGATCACTCTTTATATGTTTTCTTTTTCCCAGGATTTAATGAATCTTTTTAGGTATGAAAACAAATAGGGAAGCCCTTTATAGGAGATGTTGTAGATCTTTCACCATGACTAGAAGATGATGTTCTGAGTTTCAAAAGACACTAAACTATTACGGTCCTTGGGTGTCTATTTTTTTATGTATTAAGTATTCCAAAAAATTAATGTAATGTCTATTTATGTCATTCTTGGGTCTCTACAATCTCATCGGCAAAGCATAGTTGGGATGAAGTGGTAAATGCAGATTTCTATTGTAATACTGAAGAAGAAGCTCACCAAGATGCGTTTAATGTCATGAATGAAGAAATTAACTATCTCTTTTATATGAATTGAATTATTAAAAATGAGGTCAGACATGGTCAATAACATCTATAACAATTACAACATTCAATCAATATATTATATAAGATGACGATGTCGAATCATGGACTTCATGATGTGGAGATAAGGTGATGTATGGAGCTATATCTAAGGAGATGGATATAGATCAGGATTCAGAAGAGAAAATATAGTTTGTTTACCAGTTATTAAAATATATTACCTCATTAGAGTAGAGGATCTAATGTTAGGACTGAGCTGATGATGAATTTGATGGTTTTTATGTGTTGTATTTTATTGTTAATGAAGTTTTTAAGGAAAATAAGAAAGGAAATCAATTCTCTTTATTATATTAAAAATCATATTGAGGTTTATTTTCAAAAGAATAATATCCCTATTTTCAAAATAATAAGATCAATGGTTTCAATATAATTGGACTCATGTTTTTAAAATAATCGGATTCACACTTTCCATCATAATGAGGAATTGATTTTTTTTTTGAAAGAGAGAATTAGTCACATAAAGAATGAATATTTCTAGAAGTAAATGGTCACCCGATTCAATCTGAATTCAGTGGGAATTGAGTGGCTATTTTGATGAAGTATCAAAGTCTACATACTATGATAAAATTAATTATGACAATGCATCAATTCATTGGGATTCACATAAATCACGATATTGAAATGAGTATATTTGATGCATGAATAATGAATGAAAATGGGAGTAGAAGAGATGATCCCAATCGAAAAGGTATCATACCCAGAACAATTGTAACTTGGTGAATGAAGAGTTAAATTTGGTGTAGACTGAAGAGGTGGTTTGAGTGAAGTGGTGGTGTTGATTTACTATAGCATTCAATTATCCATCAGAAAAAATATTAACTTTTACATACCTAGGATGATCATAATCGAACATAAAAAGGATAAGGGCATATATATATAAACAATTATAACCAGTCCAATCAATGTATAAAAATATCATATCCTTGAAAATCATATATAGGAAAAATATATTAAAAAAGATCATACTCTAGATGAAAAGAAAACAAAGAAGCTGGAATGAATGGAAAGTTTAAATAAATAACATCTAAATTTGAACGATGCTAAATTTGTTATAAAATGAATATAAACTCCTAATGTATGAAATGATACATCCATTTGATTGTGTATTAGGGTTTTTTATGTTGGTAAAGAGAATAGAAGGATAGAATGAGATCAACAAGGTAGTCAACCATTTCAAAATGGATTAATTACTTTATAGGTTTACAACTAGGTCAAGAGAAGAGGAGAATATGGTGTTTTATATCTCACGTGAGTTGAAAGGAAGAGAAGTATATTGGGGATTGAATATTCAAGGAATGATGTACATTAAAAATAGTCATTCAGGTTCAAATCAATTTTTAGAATTATATTTATCAAATTAAAATGGTATCCATTTCTTCATACATTTTTTTCAATTGATACAGATATTGGTATTGAAGAAATCAGATTGAGAAAAATTGGAATCATATATTGAAATAATAATTATGATCTAAATGAAAATATAAATAAGGAGATAAATTTTGAAGAATAATTGAGATGATTTGATAAGAGATGTAGAAGTAAAAATCCATCCCTGGATTTTATAGGAAATTGAAATTTGGGTGAATTAGTTTGAGAGGGAAGGAATTTTAAGATTCTTGCCAAATGTCTCAATAATATCCTATAAATAATGAAAATTATTTTTCACTTTTCATAATGAAAGCCTATTGTTCACTAATGTACAGAGGGAAGATATGTGTTTTTAGAGGGAAGGTGAATATTTTCATTTTTATCCTATATTGAAGAAGTTTAGATAGAGAAGTGAAAATTGTATTCGATTGATTATCTTATCTGGCAGTGTAATTCTGCTTCAGGATTCTTGTATTGGGATTCTATGAAGAAGGAAGAATAATTATGAGTAAATCATACACATGAATTGAAGTGGTTCCGAATCATTTCTATTGTATTATCTTAGGAAATTAGATTGGAAGAATCATACTCAGATGTATTGGATTGGGAGAATAAGACCCAGGAATATAAGACTGAGTTTTCATAACAATGTATAAGAGGTTCTTACCTTTATCACGGGTAATGAATTGAAGAGTTTTATTTAAATTGAATACATGTATATAATTGAAGATAATAACATGTAACACTAGTTGATACAAAAATATTTTAATTAGCCTATTTGATCTAAGAGAGTTCACACAAACTTTTGGACTATTTACAAAGTGCTACATGAGTGAAAGGGTATATGATACTAATTGTAATCAATGAATTTATTTATAATGTTTTTATTTTTTTGGATCATTTGAAAACCATACCAAGTATGTAGATATTTTTATTTAATTTTGAACCTTATAAATCATTGTGTACTTATTGGTCTATGTTTGATTTGTCTTCAATATAAAATTGAAATCATTAACTGGAGTTGAAGGTTGTTTCAATTGATAGTAGAAAAAAAGTAAAAAAGGTATCAATTATTTTCCCCTCACTCTCTTAGTGATTTAAATATACTGACAGTTCACTTTCAAGTGGTATCATAATATAGGTTCCATTTTCTTTTTCTTTACTGATAGAGAATATGAATTGTGAAAATTGTTATGGTTTTGGAGTCTTTGATGGAATGAATTATCATACAGGGAATATATATTATTAAGTTATCCTATTTTTATCAGTTATTTTGTTCTTAAAGATGAAATAGTTGGGTTACAACCATTGATGATAAAGCTCCCCTTACACCTATTGATAAGAAGTCTCTTGGGAATGACGGATGGGAAAATAATTCTATATTATCATCAAATTATGAAATTAAATTCATGAGAGTAAAAGAAGTTTCCAATAGCATGGTTACATGGGAAAAACTAAAGAATATATATGAAGGAAATAAAAAATTAAAGAAGGAAAATCTAAAAATATGGATATTGAAAAATGACGATTTGAAGATGGGTGAGCGTACATCTATTTTGGACTTCTTTACTAGGGTAAATAATATTGTGAGTAATATCATGTGCCTTAGTGAAATGTTGAATGATTCTACAAAGGATGAAAATATCTTATGAAACGTACTTGAAAAATTCAATACAAAATTTATTCATTTGAACACAGAGATCTAAAAACATTATCCCTTGATGATTTGCATAGAACTATTGTTACCAATGAAATGATAATAGAGAATGCTATGAAGTTAAAAAATGATGATAGATAAATACCTTTTAAGGATGAAAATAATGAGAAATCAAAGAATATTATTTTTGAATAAGAAGATGTAGATTTTGATTCTAAAAATGATATATGGAAAAATATCAATGATGTTTTATACTTGTTTTCTAAAAATATGAAAAAAGGTACAAGGAAATACAAAGGGAAACTAACCTTGAATTTTCTTGAAAAGGGAATAGTTGGTCACATTATGTCCAATATCCCTAATAGAAATATTGAAGAGGTTAGTGATGATGAATAAATCAATCCAAGATGATCATGGAAGAAATAGGGAGACAATGAAAAATTGAAATACATAGGGAAATAAAAGAAACTCTTCAAATCCAAAATAATGGGATTCTTGTCTAAAGTTGAAGAAGGAGGAGGCAGTGATGTTTAATCCAAGGAATCAGCCAAGTATGGTATTGAAAAATCTATTTTTTTTTGAAATAGTGAATGATGATGTATTCAGAATCATTAGTTTTAAATAATAAGATACTCAACATTAAATACCTTTTAAAGGGGAAATGAAATAATGTGTGAGAAAGATTTGAAGGCTTGAAAAGAAAATCAAAACGTTAAGAGATTAATGTTCTTAAATAAGTAATGCATTCTATTTTTCTGAAGAGAAAATGATGGTAGAGAAAGATACTAAATATTTGAAGTAATTGTTTGATGAATAAAGGAATTTTTATGAGCATCTGACAGTAAAACTAAAATAAAAACAAGATTTTTTGGAACTTTTCAGACAAAATGTATCAATAGATGAATAGAGAAATATATGTTTTCAAAACTCTTCAAATTATTTCTGTGAATGTTCATCTATTGATAATATTAAAATATTTCAAAACAATTACCTTTAATTAATGAGAATTAATTTGTAGTTGTTTTTGAAAAGATGAAATCTGGAAAATTGAGTGTGTGTCTAATATGAATGTTTTAGAAGAAAATATTACTTATTATGGCTATTTGTAGTATTTTTTGGGATTCAGATACCCATAAATTATGTGTTGGGTTAAACAAAAACATTTCTTATATCACATATGTTACTAGAGTAATAGTATTAGAGGTACTTAATCTCCTAAAATAAAGAATAATGGGAATGTTTTTTCGATGAATCCTGGGAATGAAAAAGTTTATATTGTAAATTATTTCAAACCCTAGGAAACTACTTTTGAGATATGTGACCAGACTAGAAACCTTGCAAAAGGATGTCTTCTTTTTTTATTAGCTCATGAAAATATTATTAATCCATAAAATCTAAGGATAATGAAATAAGAGATATGGTAAAAATCCCGTATTGTTGAAACTACATTAAAATCCAAAAAAAAAGGAGAATGACCCTGACTACTTGATAGTGGGTGTGTTCCACACATAACTAGTGACTTGAAATGTTTGAAGTATGTGAAAGATATTAATGAGGGTATGATGACATTAGGATGTGATGAATCATTGAAAATCAAATTTGTTGGTTCAGCCATCATTGGAAGAGAAATGATGAAATCCAAGAAAACATTGTATGTTGATGGAAAAAAACACAATCTTATAAGTGTTTCATATTTTTTTTGATGTTGGTAACCCAATTATCAATAGAAAAGATGAGTTATTTGTGATGATTTATGCATATGGTATGATTGTTACAAGTGGTGAACATAAAAAAAATTCATTCAGGTTTATGATACACAAAAATCAAATTATATGAGCATGGTGGAAGAGAATAAACTGGGGAAGAAAAGCCCTAGAAACATGTGTTATAAAAACATGATCAAGATTTCTAAAAGAGACAGTGTTAGATACATTCTTAGTTTTCCAATAAAAACATATTTGTGTTGAACTATCTACCAGAATGGAAATATTACAAATTTTATTCATAATAAAGTTGATATTTGTTCAAAACACCCCTAGCAGTAGATACATTCTAATATATGTGGGAAAAAGAGTAAAAAATATATGAATGGAGTTAATTATATCATTAAATTCTTTAATTATTTTAATTTCGTTACTTGTGTCATGCATGTGAAACATAAATTAGATGCATTGAAAATGTTTAAAAGTTTCAGAAGAAAAGGAAAAATGGAATGTGAGTATTCAGTGGAGAAGATGTGAATATTTAATGGTGGTGAATATAGACGTGATGAGACTGAATAATATCTTGAGAATAATGGAATTCAACATGAGTACAGTTCCCCACATACTCCCCAACAAAATTGTGTTTTTGAATGAAAGAAGAGAAGCCTAGTGAAAATGGGAAGAACCATGTTACTTAAACATTACCTTTCTCATTGAATTTTGAAGAAAGCCATGATGTACTTCTATTTATATTCAGAACTGTTTTATTTATAGGAATCACTAATGTAAAACACCATTTGAGTTATTTATGGAAAAACTCCATGTATGAAACAATTTAATATTCTTGGGAGTCTATGTAATATAAAAAATAATGTTGGATACTATGGTATGCTAGGGTAGAAATGTGAAGAATGAATCATTATTGAATATTCTTTGGAAGGAAGAGGATACTAATTCTTAAACCAATAAACAAAAGGAATTATTTATTCTATTGATATGAAGGTAATTGAGAGAAGTGGTAAAGAAAAACCTAATGAGGCCGAAAAAAGATGAGACAGACAAAGAAAACAATTCTGATAATGATACAAACAATTATAATCCTTACAGAGATGAGGAAATAGATTAATCTCTTTCCAGTGATGAAGAACAATCTAAAAAATCACATCCATGGATTAGAAAAGAAGTGGAATTTCATAATATAATTTTTACTCAACATCAAAAGGTTTAACCTATAAGAACAAAAATATCATTACACATACTTCAGTGTATTTAAATGTGGTACCAAATGATGTGAAAGTATATTTTGAGCATCTAGAAAGGGTACATGCCATGAATGAAGAATTGTATTAGATTGAAAAGAAAAATACATTGGAAATATTACCCGAGCATGAAAAAAATATCATTGGAACGAAATGGGTTTTTTCAGAACAAGTTAAATAAATAATGTGAAGTTATAAAAAACATGTAAATATTTGTTTTTTAAGGGTATTTATAGATTGAAGGAATATATTCTGATGAAAACTTTACTCTAGTGTCCATATTGGAATCAATTAGAATATTTCTTGCTATTGCTGCAAAATGAGGCTTCAATATCTTTTAGATGGATGTGAAATCTTCATTATAGAATTGTGTTCTTGATGAAGAGGTATATCATAAAAAACATAGTGGATTTTTGGTTTGAAACGATGAAATATATTTATGAATATTGAAGAAATACATTTATGGGATAAAACATGCTCTAATGTCATGGTTTTCCAAATTGTATTCATGCTTATAGAATGTTTATTTTAAGAAATAAAGAGTGGATAACAATATTTATATTAGAGAAATTCAAGAGTGTTTCCTCATTGTAACTATTTATGTTGATGGTATTAAATTTTCTAGGAATTATTAAAGACGTTGTGAAATGTTTTCAAAATAAATGAAGATGTTATTTTAAATTTCCATACTGGGAGAAAAGAAATACTTTCTTATGTTAAAAATACTTCAAAAGGAGGAATACATTTTTCTTCTTGAAAAAAATTATTCTAAATAATTCTCAATAGATTCAGCATGGAAAACTCAAAACCAATTTCCACACCCATTTTAGTGGTACCGATGTTGAGTAACGATGGAAAAGGAAAATAAGATTATCATAATGTGTGTTGGAATTTGATAGGAAGACTATTGTATTTGACTACCTCTAGAACTAACATCGTTTATGTGTTTACCTTATGTCTATGATTTTAGAGTGTACCAATAGAATCAAACATACTTTCTAGAAAAATAATTCTCAAATACATCAGAGAAATAAAATAATTCAAACCCAGGTATTGTTGCTGTGATGATATTGAATTTTTTAGGTATTTATATGCATATTGGACAGGGAATGATGACGATAGAAGATCCACATCTGGTGGTGTATTCATTAAGTGAATGAATTTTTTTTAGTCGTAATTCATAGAAACAAAATATAGTAACTCCTAGTATTGACGAAGTAGAGTATGTTTCTGACACTAAATCATCCACTCAACTCTTGTGGATGAAAACTAAATTAGAAGATCAACTTTTTTAAGTGAAGTTACCATTGCTCTTAGGATGTGATAATAAAGTCACAATTATTATGACAAAGAATCCAATTAAAAATTCTCATTAAAAACGTATTTTTATCAAATATAATTTCTTAGAAGATCATGTGGATAAGAATTAATTGAATCTAAGGTATGTTCCATAATCGGAACAAGTGGATGACATTTTCTCAAAAAATTTACAGAAGAAATAATTCCAAAAATTGAGGTTGAACATGGGTTTCCAAACTATTTTTCATCAAAGTTTAGGTATGTGTTTATGTCCCCTCTCTCATCATACCATTTTATAGTGTTTTAAAGGGAGAGAATAATTTGATACATAAATATATCCATTTTATGCATGTGAAAAGGGGAGTTGTGGGAAAGCTATAAACTCAACATTTTTAGTGAACTATTCTAACTGTTTTTAGATTGGTTGTAGGAATGAATTGATTGTATTTCATGAAGTATGAAGAATATAGGTGGTAGTAAAAGTAAAGTTGTTGTCACAATCACTTCTTTTGGATTGCATGATTTTTGGTCAGTGATTCTTGTTTCATACAATGTGTTATCTCATGTAGGATTAGAATTATTGATAAGTAATCTATTGAATGAGGATAAAAAGATAAGTTATTTATGAATCTTTCTTGAAAAAAATAAAAATGGAGAGATTGTTAGAACCAAGATTATAATTTTGGTGATGGTTTATATGTCCTATATTTTATATTCAAAAAAATTATTGAGTGAAGGAAAAAAGGAAATAACATGAATTTGTTTGTGGTAAAAATCAGATTTAGTGTTTTTTTCAAAAGAATCATATTAGTGTTTTAGATTGAATCAAATATATGTTATTAAAAGAATTAGACTCATGTTTTTTGAAAAATGTGTTTCACTCTGTCCATCATAATGAGAAATTTATCGTTTTTTGTAAGGACAGAATCAGTCGCATGGAGATTACAACCTGGCGGAAGTAAATGGTCACCAGATTCACTCTGAAATCAGTGTAAAATGAGTGGATATTTTTTTAAATTATCAGAGTCCTCTAACTACAATAAAATTAATTTTTTCGATGCTTTACTACTTTGGAATTCTCATAAATCATAATGTTGAATTGATAAAATGTAATAAAAGCCTGATGAATGAAAAGGGGACTAGAAAATATAATGCAGATTGAAAACATATCCTACCCATAACATTCTTATCTAGGTGAAAGAAGAGTTGGTGGTGGATCCTATTAAAAATATGTTTCTGATTTAAGTGTTGCTGTTGATAGAAGAGGTGGTGCCATTTCACTATAGCATCCGATTATTCATCGAACATGATATACGACATTTTATACCCACGACGATCGTACATATACATAGGACGAAGATGAACTGATAAAAAAATGATCATACCTTGGACAATCATATTAAATAAATATCTTATTCTATAAAATTTTACCTTGACCAATTTTATCCAGAAATGATCATACTCAGGATGAGTAGAAAATAAATAAGTTGTAATGAATGAAGAGATTCAGTAATATTCATTTGATGTCTAATAATTCGAAACATATTCTCAAGTTTTTTAATGTCTTGAAAAACGTAGGGATACTAGAATAATATTGTGAATGAATATTTATTTAAAGTGGTTTAGGATAGATAAGGAATTAATGAGATCAACAATGTAGATAACCATTTAAAAAGGGTTTAATTACATTATAGGTTTTTAACTGGGTGAAGAGAAGAGGTGTAGATCAAGTTTCAATTTTCAAGTGTGTCAATAAAAAAAGATAAGGAGATTAAAAAATGAATTTTCAAGACATATTTTTACATTCAAATGAATTATTTTGATTCAAATCAGTTCTGAGAATTTTATTCAAAAAATAATAATTGTATTCATTATTTCATCCAATTGTTTTCAATTGATTCAAATCCTTGTATTGAAGAAATTAGATTTTAAAAAATCAAACTCATGTATTGAAATAAATTGTTTTATTCAAATAAATGTATGAAGAAGGATAATATGTTTGAATTAGAATAGAGACACTTTGAGAAGAGTTGACGAAGAAAAAAAGGAATCCCTAGATTTCATGGGAAATTGAAATTTGAGAGAATTTTTGTTAGTGGGAATAAATTTTGGGTTTCCCACCAAAGGTCTCAAGCATCCCCTATGAAAGGTGAAAAGTGATTTATACATTTCAAGATGACAGAGTACTGTTCACTTTAGTATGGAGAGAATGTATATGTTTTTAGAAATAAGAATATGTTTCTCATTCTGATCTTGTATTGAAGATGTTTTGATGGAGAAGTGACAATTGTATTCAGATGTTCATTATATCAGGCTAAATTAATCTGCATTGGGATATCCATATTGGAATTCTCATATTGAGTAAGAATCATACTGAGATAATTATACTCATTAATTGAAGTGGCCCTTATTTATTTTTATTATATTATATCATGAAATCAGATAAGAATAATTGTTTTGGAAGAATTAGACTAAGAGGAATCCTCCTGGGAGAATTAGGCCCATGAAAATTAGATATAGATTTCATAAAAAATCCCATAGGTTCTTACATTTATTACGGGAAAGTAATTGAATAATTTTATTTCAATTTAATATGTTTGTGGATATGAAAATAATTACATGTAACATGAGTTGTTACACACACATTTTAGTTTCCTATATGTGATAAGAGGGTTCACATTCACTAGTTGATTATTTACCAAGTGATACATGAGTTAAAGGGTATATCACAATCATTGTAATCCATGATTTTATTTATAGAATATTGTATGGTTTTGTATAATTTCAAAACCATACCATGAATGTAAATATTTTTAATTAATAGTGATCCTTGTCTGTCATTGTTTTCTTATGGATTAGTGTTGGATTTTTTTAGTAGTTAATTGAAATATTTTACATTAGGTGAAGGATGTTTAAATTTAAAAGAAACATAATAAAATAATATTACTGATTCAGACACTCCCCCTCTCATTGATATAGAGAAATTGTCTAGGAACCATCATTGAAGAGTTCAAATATTCTTATAAGAAAATGTTTTGAAGGATTTATAACTTTTCCACCATACCATTGATTATATGTTCATAGTATAGAATGATATATGGAAATTCTTCCACTTGTATGATCTCAACGAATAGACCCCCTGAACAATATATTTTATTGTCTAGTATTTCTTCATTCCTGATGTTAATGTCATTTTGTTGATCTAATTATATATGAATCTCAAAAATTTCACATACTCTGTACAATATCATGTAAACCAGAATTCCTATATATGAATGTTTAAATCATAAGAGAATATATTCTAGAAAATCTCATGAACTCCCATCAACATGAGAATCCATGATAGTATATCTTATAGAAATATCATTGAGATTACATGATTCACAAAAGAATAATTGGGTAGAATACATGCCTCAGAGGTAGAGTGATCTATATTTTTTGAAGCTAGTAGTCTTGGTGAGATAAGATTTATTTTTTTCTAGGCCATATGGTGGAACTTGAAATTTTACCACTTTAATTTAGATTCTATTAGTTCAAACATTCAATAACATTATTTTATGATATTTTTTTATCGAACATCATAACAATATAGTTTAAGGTCTCTTAGCTCATACCATCTATTGCATAAGTATAGTTTCTTTTATCTCAGAACAAAAATACATGTTGTTTATTATTTTAAATCTTAGACATCTTATAACATTATTTAATGGTTTTTTATCCAAGACCTTCTATTTTATTAGTTTATGGTCGTTTCGCTCCAAGATTTTTTTATTGTTGTTTATGGAATTTTACCTCAGACTTACTATCATTTTATTTATTGGAACTATTATCCAAAACCCAATTGATGATCATGTAATAAGGTGTCGAAATTTAAAGAATCAACCAAAAAAAATATGTGCCATTTAGTTCAGTCGTGGTGTTACCAAGGATCATGATGATTAATTATCCTTTCCTGTAAGGATTAAGTGCCTCTAGTTTGTAGTTTAATGTCTTTATGAATCAATATCATTGAAAAAAATACATCTCCCCACTTCTTTACGAGGAATTTAGAATGTATATTTGGGTAAAATTAGTTTATGGATAAATATTATGAATGAATGGTCTATATGGATAGTTAGGGTATGGGTGATACAGGTCCTAACCCAAATGTTTCTAGACCATGAATACAGATGGGGAAAATTTGTATGGAATGAATCATAAAACCATGAGGTTCTAGGATTTTCTATGGTATTTTTAAGGATCACAAGGACTAAATTTGCTTAGAAGATAAGATGATATGCCATTATTTGGTTGGTTAAAGTCCTTATGCATCGATAACATGGCCCCAAAAATATGATCTTTATCCCTTTATAAGGATGATGAAATATATATAGGTAATAAATCATCTTGATAATGAAGAGGGTATGGGAGGAGAGCTATACCTGTTAGGTTATGGAACCAGAGGTTAGTTCAACTCTTATAATTTGATGAATGAGTGATATGCCATTTGTTTTTGAATCCCCAGTTGTGGGCCATAAAAGTTTCAGGAACAAAGAATCACATTCTGGACTTGAGAGGGGTACAATACATGATTTCATAAAATTGATGATATCAAATATTATTGATAGTTTGGAACTAATATTACAAATATTAGTCCAAATAGATCATGTTCGGAGGATGATATAGTAAAATCATATTAGGAATGACCCATAACACACCAAGGTGTTGACTGCTCTTGTGGGGACATCAAGGCTCACAAGGAAAAACAGCTCTTATTATAGAGTGAATGAGTAATTTAAAGACCATAGGTTCATTTTCAAGAGTAATTTTAATACATCCAGAGTCAAACAAAGGGATTCATGATGCCGAGTATCATTTCTACGGTTCATTAAATATTTTTGGAGATCCAACACACTCAAATCATGAAGTATGATTTGTGGAATGTTTAATATCCAAGGAGGTTTCAAGAAACCTAATAGTTGTTTCATAGCCTAGGGAACTTATCTTTGTGGTGAGAAGATGTGAAGAAACATTACTCTATGGTTTTTTTAAACCAAGTGGTCTAGAAAAAATTATGTTGATTATAATAGGGATACTAAGATGGACATGTGAGATTTGTTCCTTATTTATTTACACCATAATTATTTCCTGAATTCTAAAGTTGAAATTATTAGGGACTAATGGCTTGACATTGTTTCAGGCCACCCTTTGTGGGTTTTTAGCATTGAAAGCTTTGTGTATCATTCAATTATTGTTCAGATTCATGCAATTTTGACCGCAATAGTTTATATTTTAAGTTCATACATCATTGATCAAAATGAATATATATTACAGTTGTGATGCACATGGACATAATATGGAGGAAAATATATAAGATCCTAATTATAACACCCATGGTGATGAGAAGCCCAAAATCTATCTATGCAGGAGATTAAATTTTTTTAAATAATTTGATGACGTTCTCAGGCCTTGAGTATTGATATGGGAGAATTATACCAGGAAATACCCAAAAAAACTAAGGTGTTGAGTTCTTCCATAGAGATATCGGGGCTCACATTGATTGGGATCACCTTTTTATAGATTTCCATATTCAATTAATGCTTATATGTTCTTATATAGGATCCATATGAATCCATTCATAGTAAAACAAAGGGTCCCTTGAAGTTGGCTATCTTTTCGAAGGACTATATATGGTTTTCAATAACCCAAAACAAATGAGGCACGAATTTTGATTTATGGATTCAGGTTCATATATAGATGGTGGAAGTAACCTGTACTTTGGATGAGTTGGTTAAGGATATTTTGGTATTTTGAAAATGAATAATGATGGATGATGTTATTCATATATTAACGACATATAGTTGAGACGTACTTACTTATTTGTAGTTTAGTATCATATGGTAAATAAATTCTCCTTTCAGTTTAACATCTCATAGTACGGTCATTATTTTTGTGCAATTTTAATGAAATGTGACCAGGATGTCTAACATGTAGCTTAATATCATGCGGTATGTTTGTGGGAACTGATGTGGAAAATTTTGTGTGATGTATTACATGCTAAAGTAATCCATGTGAGAATATGACACATACGTACGTAAAAAAACCTTGAATTACTCAACATATATGCAATTTGGGGTGAATTTTTTATTATTGGTTGTTGTATACTATTGTAGGATTAGATGATCAAGTGTCAATATATTTGACGTGATATCAGGAATTAAGGTACATTATGTTATTTAATAATAATCTCTCTATGAACTTTTGATCTGTATGTAGAGGTGGGAATGATTTTCACTAATTATTGCATTTGGGACTAGGATTTGAGATCTGGGCCTCACTACAAAACCTATAATTATAGGAATCAATCCACACATAGTTCTTGACATTAGGTTGCAAAGGTGACAAAGATCGACTACATTGGTCCTCTTAGAAGACATCCACATGAATGGGAACGTTTTATGTCATGCAAAGGATATCAACTATGTAGTTTAACATCAGGTGGAAAGGAAACATGATATACCATTTAAAGTCATGAATTTAAAACAATGATAACCCGATAATGGGATGACATTCCCCTCTCATGAAATGGAAACCATTAATAAATTCTTAATCCCACATGAGTTGTGCTCTGTGTGGGAAATACGGAACAACAATGATTCCTATTATCATTGAGAGGTAATTATGGATACAACATCAGTATGCTTCAACACATGTAGGTGAGACTTGATTATATTATCTAGGAATCTATATGTATCGCATTGAATATTAGATTGAAACCATGTATATTTCTGAAAAACCCTTACAATTTAACTTTATGAAGAAAATACATTTGTTTTTCTATTTAGTGTCATGTGGTAAGGACATATGTAATGTTTTTTAACGTCATGTAGTATGCATGTTGATCACCCGATGTGAAATAATGGGAATAATTTAGTTGGACTCAATACTAGAGGTTCAGGTGTCCTTATTTATCCTTTATTGTTGGAATCAAGACCCATGTAGTTCTAGACAACTTGTGTAGTTTAATGGATTGCATAATGAAAATGGATTGCTCGATGTGAATGAAGATCGATATCATGGATCATTTCCATTTCTCATCATTTGGTATGGACATTTTTCATACATTTTTGCATTGTGGGGTAAGGACATGGAAAACGGTGCAGTTTATAGTTTTTTTTATGATGAGATACACCCTGTAGTTTGTTATCTTTCTTTAGGAATAAACTCTTATGTTTATAATCACATGGTGTGTATGTGGGATACCATGTTTTTTATAGTCATTCTTCCAAGATTTTAGTTCTTGTTAATTTATCACCTTATTTCTAGGATGTCTCTGTATAGTTTATTGTCATGTAGTCTGGTAGAGAGATGTCATGCATTTTAATATCCTTCTTCTAGGATGAATAAATAAAGTTTATCATCAGGAGTTTATGATGAGAGATCTTGTGAAGTTTAATGTCTTTATTCTAGGGCTTCTCAAGAATATGTAATTTCATGCGGCCATGAAAATCTCATAAAATTTGAAATTGTATAACCAGGATGAGAAGATGTTTATGATGGATATTTAAACTATTTCATAATAAATATATTATTTTTTGTTGTGACACACTCCCCATCCATTGTGTCCAATATGTATAATCCACTATGATTTATCTTATATATTAAAGAAGTCCCTTCCCATTTGGGTTCTAGCATTGGAAGATTCTTCCCTAGTATTATTGGGGTTTGGAGAGACAATACAAATTCTCCTTGGATGAATGAATAAAGGTAATCATTTTTATTGAAGGCCCATGAAATCTTATTTTGAGGGATGTCTAGGTTGTGCAATGTGATCCACTCTAATTCATCCATCGTATTTTATGATTTATCATCATGTGAGAGTTATTCAAAAATTGATATTCGAAGAAAATGTATCTGGACTTCAATGGGTAGCACTTCGTTATTTCCCTAAAAAATTGAGTACGGTGTTTCTTGTGTATTAGAACATGTGGTGGCACTGTAGGCCCATAAAGCTTGTATGATCTTGTCCGTCCAAATCATTATATCATTATTCACCAACATATGATGAATATTTTAAAGAGGCATCTTGAAAGGGTATATCTATCTATTTACAATGGTATAACAGTGAGATGAGTGATTCGAAAAGATATTATACACCTGGTACAATGTCTTCAACATCATTGAATTGAATTTGGTGTCATTGTCTATCTATATATAGTGTAGGACTCTAATCCTTTTAATTATATAGTAAATCTATAAGTTGTTGATGGTCATCATTCTGAATTCATTGGTGGGTACTTCCTCAACCCATTTGGAAAATAAGTCATTTTCTATTAGGATGTACATATACTACGTGGTTGTGGATGGTTGATATATCCCCCTAACATCTATTACCAAATTAGAAAATGGTTTGGAATATTTTGTTTTATGTAGTAATTCTATAGGTTGATGGATGATGTTTTTGTTGGTATGAAATGCATTAAATTTCCAGGTGAATTCCAAAGATTCATGTATCGTGGTTCTCCAATACTATCCCATTCTACTAATTTGGAGGGAGAGAATGGTCCCAAATGAATGAGAAACATAGGATCCCATATGATCTTATTCTATAACTATGAGAATCTGTATTTTTGTTATTCATACGAGGAGGATTCTATAAAATATACACTTGAAGTAGTAATTTTGTCTATTTGGACCTTCATTCTTGGTAAATTTCACTACATTGTGTTGAACATGTTCCATTCCATCTCTATCTATTAAGAGAGCTCCATTTTCAAGATAACCAATTATGGGCTCCATCCATCTAGGGTTGGATACTGGTTCCTCATTTTATAGGGTGTTATTGATAAGATTTATTTATTCCTTAAAGTATACAATGATCAATGAGACCATTATTTGATGAATGATAATGATGATTTCATCTTCTTGATCAGGTTTGGATAGGGAAATGGTTTCATTTTCGAATGAATCAGCATGACCATTCAGTGACTGAGTAATAATATGTAATCTTGTATAAAAAAGGATGTCCACTATCAATTAACTGATGAAGCTTGTGTGAGGGGATAGTTCTTCCTTTTTGATGGAATATTCCATGTTGATATAGTTTATCCCTAGTTCTGAGCTCTATGTGATACTCAGGTGGGCTATTTATAGATGTATGTATAGTTCCATGGATGCGATGAGGGCGTGGAATTATAACACATTATTTGTGCAGCCTTTAGATATTGAAAATGTGTAGGGAAAACTTTTTTGTCATGGGAGAGAAATACAATAGCTTAGATAAAGTGACAGAGTCTTAGGTTTTCCATTCATCTGCTATTAAGAAATTGGGAGGATCCATGAAAATAAATCTCCCATGTCTTGGGAGTGTCATGGGTTTAAAATACATCCTCATCTAAATACTCGGTGTACACGACAATATTCTTTGGGTAGGACATGTTGTGAGGAATTCATCAAGGGATTTACCTTTCACCAATTTCTATGAAATTAAATGAATTTAATTTTTCTACAGAATGATTCCCTACTATTCTATGTTTCCATATAACATAAGATGACTAAATATATATTTGAGTGAATCAATATGAGAGAACATATGGTCCTCATGGATCTGGAAGTTATACCTCAAATTATTTAATATGAAGGTGAGTGCATGGAAGTTCATATCCACATTGGATCATCGGGTCCCAATACTAATAATTGTTTAATGATAATGTAGTGTGTGTCATATTTCCCCACATAATTTTTCTATAAATGGAAGGAGCCCATTGAGAATTAAATGTGGTTCACATACAAGATTAGTGTACTCCCTTTAACAAAAGGAATGATGAACAATAGGTGCATGAAATAATTCATGATACTTTCATAGGATTCTTAGTAGTCATTTTCCCATAGATAGGAAATATATTTTTTCTTTTTCCTTTTGAAGGGGAGAGATTTTCCAGCCAGTTTAGAAATGAATGTAACATCCCCAAATTATAAAGGGTTAAATGACTAAATGATATGACTCATGTCAACAAGGTGTACCTTCCTTTCCGGGAGCCTCTCTGATTAGAACTCCACAGTTAAGCGTGCTTGGCCTGAAATAGTGATCAGGATGGGTGACCTTCTGGGAAGTTTCCCAGGGTGTGTGCGAGTGAGGACAAAACACACTGGAAAGGACATGTGTTGGCCTGTGGGGAATGTCATTAGTCAGATGACCCGTTCGGGCACGTGGGTTGACCCTGGGGTGGGACCCACGTGTCTGCAGTGGCAACTGGGGGTACCTGGTAGGCCAGGACCCGACCGCCATGTTAAGGCGGGGTGGTTGAGCTGTCACTGGGACCCGGTTTTCACATTTGGTATCAGAGGAGGAACCCATCCTTAAGTGCGGTGCACTGTCTGGGATGAGTTTTAGGGCCCACAACGAGGGCGTTGTGCTCTAAAGGGGGGTGATTGTAACATCCCCAAATGATAAAGGGTTAAATGACTAATGATATGACTCATGTCAACAAGGTGCACCTTCCATTTCGGGAGACTGTCTGATTAGAACTCCACAGTTAAGCGTGCTTGCCCTGGAGTAGTGATCAGGATGGGTGACCTTCTGGGAAGTTTCCCAGGGTGTGTGTGAGTGAGGACAAAACACACTAGAAAGGACATGTGTTGGGCCTGTGGGGAATGTCATTAGTCAGATGACCCGTTCGGGCACGTGGGTGGACCCTGGGGTGGGCCCCAAGTGTCTGCGGTAGCAACTGGGGGTACCTGGTGGGCTAGGACCCGATAGCCATGTTAAGGCGGGGTGGTTGTGCTGTCACTAGGACCCGATTGTCACAATGAGTCCCTGAATGTAGGTAAGGTTACCATGGATCTCCCATAGTTCATTAATATTTTTTGGTTGTTTCATTACTAATATTGAAATGCTTTTTTATTGTTATACCTTGATGATGCAGTGGAATAAAACAAAGCTAAGGAAGGACATGTGTTGGCCTGTGGGGAATGTCATTAGTCAGATGACCCGTTCGGGCACGTGGGTGGACCCTGGGGTGGGCCCCAAGTGTCTGCGGTAGCAACTGGGGGTACCTGGTGGGCTAGGACCCGATAGCCATGTTAAGGCGGGGTGGTTGTGCTGTCACTAGGACCCGATTGTCACAATGAGTCCCTGAATGTAGGTAAGGTTACCATGGATCTCCCATAGTTCATTAATATTTTTTGGTTGTTTCATTACTAATATTGAAATGCTTTTTTATTGTTATACCTTGATGATGCAGTGGAATAAAACAAAGCTAAGGAACATCTCTAATGATACCCTGAAAGAGCATTTCATTGGATTCAAATTTTGAATGTGATGTTTTAGTTTATTTAATATTGTTTAAAGGTTGAAGATGTGATAACATTTATGTAAGGATTTAATAACCAGGTCATCAACATAAAATTTTCCTACCCATTATAGTAATGGATTAATATAAGGATTTATTTCTCATTGATATGTGGTGCCAGTATTCATTAAGTCAAAGGGAATTAACTGATTGAAAAAGACCCCATAAGGTGCTCAGAAGCGAGTGTCATCCTATTCCTAAGGGGAATATCTATTTGATTATACCCTAAATACAATTCCATGAGTTAGTGATCCTAAAAGTCATTAGGTACATCAGTCAAGTGTTTTTCAATTGGAAATGGGAAATCATGTTTTGGTTAGTGCTGATTAAGGACTAGGAAATCAATGTAGTCCACAATCTTTTTTTTTCATTTTATCGATGGGGAAGATGTTGGAAATCCATATTGAGTATTTAACATCTCTTATATAGATGGATTTGACATATTGTTTTTATAATTTTCTTCTTTATTGGTGGAATGTTTGGGGTTCATCCTCCTTGCATCCTGCATGAAGCCTCGATTGTTTTCAAGTATACTGAGATGGTTTATTGCCTTTTTTGTTTTCCATTTTGTAATTTAATGTATTTCTATTAGAAAATATATTATTTTTTCACAATATGTGCAATGAATATCTATTGCTATTCTTGTGGAATGGGGACACTAATTTATGTAAGTCGTAGGGTCGTATTATGTTCCAATATTTAGCATCATGAGCTCATCGATGGTGGTGGAAAAACATTCCATTAATACGGGAGGGGATTACATGAGTAATTTATCATCCTCTTCCACATATGTTTCTATAGATGAATTTTACAATGATAATGGAAATATGGGGCTTCACTCTCAATATCCAAGTGAAAGAATCTATTAAATGAGTCATTATCATCCCAAATATTCGGATTCATTTTAGAGAGACACCAGAGATGATTGTATTTTACATTGTGACTAGGTATGTGGGAATCATGGATCTTAGGGACAAAATATATCACCTATACAATACTTATGGGGAGTGCATAGTTATTTTCCAATAAACTCCAATGATTCACATGGGACATTCCGAAGCCATTGGGGGCTGCAAACTGTATATCATCATCCACCAATGGATTTTTCTCATCCCATTTTATAGAAACATTTTTTATCATATGTGTATCATCATGTCTTAATTGGGGAGTTATCATAATGTTGTATTATGACTTTTCCATCGATAGGGTTTTTCATACATTGATGGAATATTGATGGTACAACATTGTGGCTATAGAGATAGTAAATCTCAAGAAGTATATTTTATGCAATGTTTTTTCGATTACCATAAAATCAGAATCATAGATTATATACCCAAACTAACCCTTTAGTTTTTATTCTCTAGGGGTTTTTTCTCAGAAATATCATAGCCTAAAATTCTCAGCTTTTGGGGAGAAAAATCCCCTTCTCTCTAACCTAAATTATTTATGTTTTAACTAGGATTGGTTTGGTCCCATTACCATTATAAAATAGATCCTTTTGTACATAAAAATTATTGAGTCTACCCAAATCATACAAGGGACTGATGTGGCCTTAGAAGACATCTTACTGATAATGATCAATTACTTAGGAGGTGACATTGTATTCTAAGGGAAAGGTCTCCAATCGATAAATCTCATTTGTAGCGACATATGTCTCAAAAACATGTGGTATCTATAGTTCTTCAATGAGTGCCTCCCTATGTTATTTTGAAACATAGAGAACATACAAGATTTAGATATTGGTCAGGACAAAGACCATCTACTTCAAAATTTTGTAATTTTGTGCCAAATGATGCCGCTCCTCAGGGTGGGTTTTCTCCTTGATATATGGCTCATGATCTAAGGAATTTGAGGTTGATGAGATTAGTGATTTTATGGAATTATATGGAGCATCAGATTCCAGTGGTGTGGTTCATTTCTCCCTTCCCCGTTTATAGGGATGATCAGATAATCTATCCCCTTCCACGTAGTCATCCAAGAAAAATGGGTATGGATGACTATTGGAGGGTTTAGGACATCCCTGTGTTTCTTTGTACTTTTTGGAGCACATTCCTAAGAGTCTTATCTAAATATATGAACTCTGTAGAGATATGACCAAAATAATGGTTATTATTATGCATGTTTGGTACTATGTATCCTTGGTTCTAGTGCATATGGCCTCCCATTCCATGTCTATTTGCTGTAATATCAATGTATGAGGCATTTTCATCATCCGAGAAGGGGTATTCCATGTGTATCAAATTGATAGAACTGAAGATAATAACATTATCTATAGAGTGTTCAACTTTGTGGGGTGTTGTACATGCTTTAGATGTTTTACGGAAGAAATATTTATGATTAATAACTTGCGTTGGAGTAGAATAAGATTTTTATTATTTAATTTTTTCCATATTCTATTGGTTGTTACATCTTAGGGGTTACAAAACTAATGTGAACTTCTTGGGTGGTGGTGCTATTTTGGGTCTACGAAACTATGCTCTATGGATGGAAAGAGCTCGATCAACAGTTTTTCGAGTTATCTAGTAGTATAACATCCCCTAATGACTAGATGGAACTTTATTCCAACCACCATCATCTTTTGACAAAGAAATGGTTATGTAGAACACATTCCCTAATGAGTTATCTTACACCACTATTCTAGAATCGACTGTGCCATAGGGATGTCTTTGAAGATGATGTAGTATTGGGCATTATTAATCAGACATCTGTGGAAAGGGAAGTAGTAAGGATTGTCAGTGAGGTTGTTCGTATCAAGATTATTATGCTACTATATCATTAACTAGCTATTGTCCACAGATTCGATGAAATTAAAGAGGACTTTCTCATTTTAAAAGGATTATGTTCTATTTATCAATTCTTCAAATAGGGTGACTATGATTTCTCTGTGCTTCTGGCAAAGGGAAATTCTATGGTAGTCGCTTCTCAACAGAAGGTGTTGGGAATTTCAGTTCACTCCTCGGTTCATAGATTGGAATTGATTTTTGAATTGAGAGTGAAAATTGATGCTTTTTTATTGCATATCCTTCTCCCTTGTTATGAGGTCATGAGTTGAGTATTGGATTAAGTTCTCTAAATGGTATCCAACATTTGTTTTTTCATTTTTTTACACTCACAGAACCCACCTAGATTCATTATTATGGTAAGAGGTATCTAAAACTAATCCAATATCTTTTCATTATAGTGTTCCTGAAGTTGCTTCTATGATAGAGGAATGTAGATTGAATAGTTTAATCATTCATAGAAATCTAGGAAGATAGAAACCCTCCCATACTCACATTTCGTATAGTTTTTCTGGTTGGAAATTTTAAATTTTACTCAAAATTGAGTCAACATATTTAATTTAATAATGATGAAGGTCTTTGCATATAGAAATTGATCATTTAAGAAAAATGATGTACCAAAAAAAGACCTAATTTTTTGGAGTATTTACAAAAAACGTCCTAATTTTTCCACCTATTGATTTTGAAGGACCATCACTATACCACATAAACATACAAAGTGTTTTAGATGTATTTCAATGTTGCCTAAACCATCAATTGTAGAAAATGTGTGATTGCAGAAATTTGGTGGATTCAGAGTTCCATCCACCCATTTGGGATATGGATTACTCTCAGGATGAATATGTTCACATAATGCTTTCATGGAATCTATATGAATATATAGGCTCTCATTGACATTATGTAGCTTCATGGGAACTGTTGTCTAAGCCATCTTCCATCAACAGGGTGAGGGTGGGAGTTGATGTGGTGTCCACTCTATCAACGTTCACTAATCCTTGATTCTTCTTATGATAAAATGATCTCCCTAGAGAGGAAGTTGATATCAAAAAAATTTAGTGATGTCATGATCATTTTAAAATTACTCATTAATATAGAATAGATTTCATGATCTGGAGCTAGTCTGAAACTCTGATACCACTTTTATTGTCAGATCATCCGTGGGGGTGAATATTCATCTCTTCTTAGATATGATACCCATCAAGAACAATTCCCATAAGTATATCCCTATTAAGTTGCATGTGATTTTCTATCTCACTCTAATATTGAATTTTTCCCCCATAGAAGGAGCTTTGATTCATCAGGGTGGTGATTTGGATGTATCCACACAATTCAATTTTTCTTTTATAGTGTGATATTTGAGAGGTGGTAACACAATATTTTGAGGATCCATGTTTCAAAACCTCCTTTGGTTTCGGATGCGTGGAGCCTTATTTGGTGAATCCTAATTACCATATTCTTAGTATGGGTTCTCTATGTTTTGGCCATCAAAATTTTCATCATGATCAATAATGTCAATCATGTTGATAGTAAATACATTCATAGAGTCAAATCAAGCAATGGTGGATGTACAATTTCATTCTATGCAAAAAGTTGATTCTTCACATCCTTATTCATGGTCATTTTTGAACACTTTTACCTATTGGTAGATATTGGATTGTGACCCCTTCTGGTTCTATTCACCATAATTGTACATTCATCCCATCTTGTTATATGAATATTGACTTTTAGTAAATTTTTAGTCATGTTTTTTGAAAGGGTCATGAATAGTATAGTCTTCTATTATAGTGGGGGCGGGGGGAATATATGTGATGCCAACCAATGATATTTACCTCATAATTCAGAAAATATAAATTCAATTTATGGTGGTTATGGTGATGAAAATACCCCCATCCCTATGGGTTGGGTGTTATTCGAGGCCACAATTGGCATTGAATGGTCATGTTTTATAGGACCTAGTAATTCCATTCTTGGATTGTTAGCCTCCAAAGATAGGAATTGAGATATAAATGACCCCATATTAGTCATATGGGGTTGATATATAACCAATGTGGATTATACCTAGGATTCAATTAGAGAATTATGAACTTGGTGATGCTCATTGAGATATAAATTTCCCTAGCCTAGTGGTATTGGGTTTTCTAGTAATTTTTTCAGATATGTCCTTGATCCTATTAGGAATTTTTGATACATGATGTGGAGGTGGTGATAGATACTCTCCCTACCCAGTGGGAGGCATTCCCTCCTGGATGGATGATATGGAACCTTCTACTGTGGGATGTTTGATGTGGTGAATCTATGCTCATGTAGGATAAGGGTGTGATGTCAAACCATGATGGGAATCTTTGTTTAAAATAAGTTTTCTAGATGATCGTAACTTTGTCTTCATAGTTTGAACTGTATTATTATTCCTTCCAGGGGCCCATTAAAATGGTCTGATGGTTATCGTCTCCCAATATTTGTGATGTTTTGGAACATTTGATGTGGGTAAATTCTATTGCAGTGACCAAAAATCATGATCATTACCCTTTCCCAAGATTTCACTGGAGGATATGAAATTACATGACAATGTGTCTAAGGATTTTCTTCTATTAAATAGTATTAATGAAGTGTAATGGTCCATTCATTCCATATCCCCGAATAATGATTCATTATGTGGCTTCAAAGATCAGATTCCATGGAGTTGTGATGCAATTGCAGTAAGCATGATTCAGATCTCAACTACACTAATTTGGTTTTGTATTACGAGTTGTGAAGAAAATAGCCAGGTCTTGTTAATAATAGAGTATCTTGGTGGTATAGATGTGACCCTCATATCATGCATATGTTAGGTTTCTATAATTAGTCACTAATGAGTATACACCATATTTTTTATGTAGATAAGGCATGCACTCCTACCCCATCTCACATGGGACCTCATAGTAAAAAGTATCAATGGGACAAAACATAATGGGGAAGTTGATTCTAGATAACTCTCCCTATATATCAATATCAGCCTCATCTTCATTAGTCTTACACACCTCCATCTGTTGAGAACATAAAATATGATTTTGGGAGCCTCATACAGATTGGAGTACACTGATGTTGTATGTTGATAGGGGAACTATATGTGGTTGGCCTTAATTTTTCGAGCACCTCTCTACACCAAAGTGTTTGATTTTTTAACAGCTCTATATATAGTGCTATCTAGAAAAGGGGAGGTGTACCTTCCCCATGGGAGTTATCTTAATTGGGAGGATGATCTTGGTGGATTTCTGAAGTAGAGTCCATATGATACATCACCACACTACTATGTGGTGGAATATTGTGGTAATTATCATATTTTGCTTTATTTGCAGAGTTAGTGGACCCTTTAATTGTTGAAAATGTATAAATAATGACCTCAAGGATAGTGGAATTGTGCATAATAGTAATATGGGTCTCATTATATGTAATGACCAGAATATGATTACCTGCCTTTTGGAATTGTGAAGTTATGTGATAATTTTGTTACATAGTTATTGAAAATTACTAGTAAATGTATGATTATTAAAATGTATGATCCCGCTACGGAGAGGATACTAGAATATACCATTGATCTTCCTCATTATTGATATAAATATGCACCTATCCCAAGTAATTTTTAATTATCACATGGTGTGCCTTAGTTAGAATATATGTATGAGCCCAATCCTATGCCTCTGGATTATGTCGCCTGTATTTTTTGGAAGGAGTATGAGACTTCACTGATGCATATTTTGATCTAAAATATTGAGAACCAATTGAAACAGAAATAAGAAGCTAGTATGAATATGAATTACCCCCAAAAAATATGGAAATAGATAAAGGATATGAGCCTCCTCATGTATTACCTCATGATGATTCTTGTGTAGTAAATTATTAGAAGATGTAGGAAAATGTGATCAGGTTTCATGATCTCCTTGATTATTCCATGTAAATTCTCTAACAAGAACACAAGGCTATCCCAAGGCATGTTACATTATAATGTTTATGTTTCTTAAATTTAATATTAAAAAAATAACTTGTTTTGATATTTGGAAAAAATTTATGTGTACCTTTTGATTCCTATCATAAGAGATAATTTTTGAATGAATCTCATAGTTCCATTTTTTATGTTTATCATGGAATCATTAAGATGTACAAAGAACTTATGTTGTTTTAATGGTGGGATAAAAAGAGATATATATTTCTAACATTACCATGAAATTTTTAAACTGTAAATAATTTAATGGAGGAAATAATTTACCAAATGGGATACTTCTGTATTATCCCGAACTATATTGGAAATGGGAAAATATATCCATGGAATTACTAGTGGGATCGACATAGACCTCTCAGGGTAATATTTTGGTTTGGGTGGTTATTGATTGATTATCTAAAATTTCACATTTCATTTCCATTTGAGATAAAAATTAGTTGGATTATCTTTCTGAATGTACATCAATGATATATTTAGGATACAAAGTGTTCTTCTATCTATTCTATTTGACTGTGATTCTATGTTTACAAATTTTTTTTGAAACGGCTTCAAAAGTCATTGCATATTGGATTAAATACCATTATATATTTTTGTTATAAATCTGATTAGCAATATAATAAAACAATTTTGACCATGAAAGAAATGGTTCATTATTTTCAAAAACATTATTAGGGATGTTTTGATCATCATATTTATTTTGGTTTAGTTTTCTTCTAAAATCATTTTTTTCCATAATAATAATTGAACCTTTTAAATAATTATATTTCAGGTTGTGTCTTTTTACATTTTTCTACAAAGATATAGGAGAAAGAATGCTAATTTCACTAGATTTGTTTGATGATTCATTTGATTAGGTGGAAATTATTCTATAATATAGTAGTTCAATTAGAATGGAAATGTATTAACGAAAAAATAAATCAGTAGAGGGAAAAATACAAAAACGAAACAACAAACAACCATAATATATGATTATGGTTAAAGAGAACAAAAACCAAAGCAACAAGAAACACCTATAAAAATAAATAGGGCAATGGGTGTCAGGATGAAAATTATGAAAAAGGAAGTCTGCAACATAAGGATTTAGGTACAACATGAACTCTGTGTGGAGTTACAAAATCATCATTCACAAATACTTCCGCTAGTGAATCTGACTTCTTGGAAAATTCAACTTCAATAAGGGATGATCCAACAGGAAACCCTTGAGCTTAGAAACATGAACTACGCCCACATGATAATCAATCTCCAAAAAATCAATAACAAATAATTCCACTCTAGGTCGGCACTCCATGAAAGACACCCTGAAAAAATATGCTTCATGAAAACCAGTGTAGGAAATAAAATGGAACTAAAAGCCTGCCACTTCATGTAGAAAAAATAGAAACAAACCGCTCCAAAGAAGAAAAAAGTATAATACTAAGTAAACAGACCCCGAAGAAATATAATAGAACCTAGGGATGAAAAAAACCTTACCCAAAATCCTCAAAAAGAGATAAAAGACATCTTACAAAATTATAAAAATGGTATACTTGTCACAATCCTTTTTAAGAAAATGAAGGAGATCATCCGGAACATGATCATACCAAACAAAATCAACTCCATTAAAACCTTTATTTTCCTGGACATCAGCAGCAGAATTGGATTCCCTATAAATTTGAGTGATAATAAGATTCAAGGTAAATAGAGTTTCCAAAAAATTAATCTAGTGATTAGATAGATTCCAGGACAAGTGATAAAGACCCATCCTTTTGACAGAAACAACAATAGTAGAATCACTCTCAATCCATAAATTGTTTCAACCACGCTTCACAGCTTGATCCACAACAATGATAATGTCAATATTTTCAACCTCAATTGAAGAGGAAAACCCACAAGAACCATTAAAACAACCAAGGACATTCCCTTAATGATTTATGAAAACAACACTATAAACAGAACACCCCAGATTACCTCTAGAAGCACCATTCGAATTAACTTTTAAACAACCAAAAAAAGTTTCCTTCTAAATAACTTCAAAAGTACCATGCAGTGGCTTGAAGTTTCACTTAACACCTATCCAGTTTAGAACTGACAAATCATGAACCGAGTTAAAGAAAAAATGCTTCCTATAAATAACAAAATTACACATAGAAGTAAGAATATCTGATAAAACCCCACTTACTAAGAAGGAAAATCTATCAGGAATCACCTTATTATGATAAATCCCAATAAAATGAAAGAGTTCAGTAGAATCAACCCTAAAATGATCCATCTATTGAGGAGAAAGTGAAATAGAATGTCAGCCTTGAAGGAAATAATGAGTTGAAGACATACCAGGCATAGGGATTTCAAAAATATCATAAACATCCTTCCACATTGAAGAGTCATTGACACAACTAAAAAAATGATCAATATCTTCCCTATGTTGATGAAAAAACACACATGATGAACAAGGTGAAATGACACATTTTTTAAGGAAACAATTAATAGGAAGCTTCCCATGAAACAGTCTGCAGGAAAATGTTGTCCGTGAAGGACTAATAAAGTTTATATGGAGATCCCTCATCCAATTAAAACCTATATTGCAAGAAAAATAATGAATATAAATTTTTTTAAAAGCCATCATGCCATTTAAGCAGGTTTCGAAGCCCAAAAATCCTCTGTATTAGAGAAGTATTAACTATTGATAATAGTAACAATATGATTTAATGACGACCATATTATCATGATGATCTTTAATCGTAGCATCCAGATCAACATTAAAATCATCATTCCTCTAGGAATCAACTAGGGGACAACCAATCCAGTTCGTCTTCCAAAAGGATAAATATGAGTTCCTTGAAACAATCCATCCGGAATGAGAGTCAATGGATTTAAAAGCAGGCCAAAAAGATGAATCCAAATGATTAAAACCCCCATTCCCAAGCCTATATCTGAATTTATTATGGTGTAAGTCCAAAGGCTCGAAGTTACTATTAAAAATGCTTCAAATTAATGAATCATGTAAAGAATCATTAAACACCTCAAGATTTTTAATACCAAGACCCCCAGCATCATAGGGTTTATAAAAAATATTCCATGAGACCGTAGCTTATTTTCTCTCTAAAATAGTACCACTCCAAATGAAATTTATAATAGAAACATTAATGCTCTTGATTAGAGATATCTTCCAGTTATTGTCTGTGAAAGAATAAACAAACATAGAAATGATCATAGCCCTAACCAATTAAACACGACCCTCCCAGGAGAGGGACTTACCCTTCCATGTAGCAAGATTCCTATTGATTTTTTAAATGATATCAATAAAATAATATGCTTTAGCCTTACCCCAAAACATAGGACCACACAAATATGTAAAGGGAAGAACTCCTTCATGAATACCCAAATCCCTCATAATGCACGTCTTCCTAGAAATAGGAAAATTCATACTAAAATAAACAAAAAACATATTCCAACTAATCTCATTCCCAGAGAATTTTTCATAATGCAAAAGGGAATGCTTAATATGTTCAATATTTATCTTATCCCCTTTAGCGAAAACAATAATATCATCAGCATACAACAACTGAGTGGGAGAAAAAAAATCCTCTACCAGCACTAATAGCCTTTAGTTTCCTATTTCAATCCCTAATAGAAAGTAATCCACTAAGATAATCCTCCATATTGGAAAAAATAATTGCTGAAAGAGGGTCACCTTGTATGACACCTCTAGAACATGAAATGTAGCCCTGAGGGGAGCAATTAACAAAGACCGAAATACGAGCTGACTCAAAAATAATTTTAACCCAATTAATGAAAACATCATCAAATCTAAAAACACACAGAACCTTATAAATGAAATTTCAATTTATAGTATCAAAAGAATTCCTAACATCCAACTTGAAAATAATATTACAATACCTTGTGTGTTTCTTAATAAGGTTATCACATTCCGAGGTAGTAATATGGAAATATTGAATAGACAGAACCTTAATAAAGCCAAACTGATTAGGAGAAACAGTCTTACAGGAAATAGAGGACAACCTTGTGGCCAAGATTTTGAAAATAATTTTAAATATTGTATTGATCAAGGAAATTAGTCTTAAGAAATGAATCTTGTTAGCATTCTCAATCTTTGGAATGAGGGCAAGGAATTTAGCGTTCAAACCCTGAGTAAAATAATCACCATTAAAAAAGGATTAACCAACCTACAAACATCATCCTGAACGACGTCCCTATATGTTTGAAAGAAAAAATTCCCAATACCATCTGGACCAGGGGAGCTGTCAAACATTAGACTAAAGACCGGTTCATTGATTTTAAATTCCAATGAGATAGATGTAAGGTTGAAATTATCTTATTGATTATCAAGATTCAGAATAATACTCTCCACTGGATCAGCAATAAGGACATGACTAGTAAAGAGATATTTTAAATAATTAACAACATGCTCAGAATGATCCTTTCTATTGTCAAAGACATTATTTCCATTTCTAACTAAAGAGAGAGTCCTTGATACTTTCATAATTATCTACAAAGAATTGAAAAATTTATCATTTCTATTCACATATCTCATCCAATTAGCCTTAAAATTGTCTCTTTTCAAAGAATCATTGAGATTCAACAAATTATTAATCACAGAAACCAACCAAGTCCCACTTAAAACATCATTAGAAATGACATTTTAAGAATTATTCTCCAACATTTTCTAAAGTGATTCCTCAAGAGAGGAGATTTTATAATCAAGGTAATTGAAATGAAATTTCCTCCATAACTTCAAATTTCTTTTAAGAAGTTTGAGCTTGATGACACAAGAAAATCATTGAACCTAACATTCCAATAACTCCATGTTTGTTCAACAATAGTTTTACATTCAGGATAATTAACTCAAGCTTTATTAAATATAAAAGGGAAAGGAGGTTTGGGATACTTACTCACAAGGTCAACCAAAATAGGATGATGATCTGAGCTAATTTTAGAATGAGTTATAGAAGAAATAGAACCCCAAAAATCAAGACAATCCTAATTGAAAAAGGCCCTATCAATTATACTAGCAACAAATCTATCCACCAATTTCATGTACCAAGCATACATAGCCCCAACAAGGTTAACTTCAATCAACCCATTATCTTCAATATATGATTTGGAATATCTTGAAGAAATTTCATTAGTCATTGCTCCAATATTCTCATCATAATTCAGGATGGCATTAAAATCAACAAGGATAGACCACAGACCAGAGATCGAAGAGTTGAGAGATTCAATATCCATCAATAAATTCATACGACCCTGATAATTGTTATGGGCATAAATAAAAGATCGGAAATGTTGGATCCCTTGAAAATTGAAGGAGTAAGTGACATGATGATCAGAATTAACTATTAGGGTAATATGAGACAAAGAACAATGAACCAAGACACATAACCATTTAATATCCGATGATGATCTTTTAGATTCAACAAAATGAAATCCAGGATTTTCAGAATTGGAAATATTTGGAGAAAACACTCTTTTTGGTTCAGAAAAACCAATGAAAAGGGGCCTATGTTTTAGAATGAAGAGACTATGGGACCCCATGGTATCATGATTGGCCAGTCCTTGACAATTCCAGAATAGAAGCTTCATTTAAATCTAAGACCAGGATGATTTCCACCTTTTTTTGACCCCCACATCTACCTATTTTCCAGACCTAGGAGGCCTTCTAGCCATTCTCTTAGGACTGGAGGACCCTTGTAAAAGGTCACTTATATCCAAATTACTGGTGGTTCCTTTTCCAGTTTTAACACCAACAGTGAGGATGTCAACTTGACCTCTGTATAAATCTGGAACACCCATATCCTGCAATGTCAAATCACCACTGGATGAAAAAAAAAGCCCCAATTTCCCCAACCATTGCAGCAGTACCACTAAAAGAAAAAGGGACCCCAATAACCTCTTTCAGAGAAGAAGAATCTGGCCTGAATAAAGCAGGTTCCACTCCCTTTATAGCAAAATATACATTAAGATAAGTAAGAGAAACGGCCACCTGAACTGGGGATGTGACAGGAGCAATGGAGGGAATAACAGGATCAATAAGGACCTGGGAAATCCTAGAATTCTCACTATCCTGAAAAGATTCAACAAGTGCACAAATAATATCTTGCAAGTACAACCTCAATAAACAATCATCAATCAATTTTTTTCAAAAAAAAAATAGCTCATAAATCTTAGAATAGATATTCTGATCCTAAATGTGATCCTCTATGCACATGTATCCACCATATTTGTCCATTTCCTAACCAATCTTAGCAAGAGGACTAGGCAGATTAGAAATCCTACCTTCATAACCATCTTCAAATATTTCTTCCCAAGATTTATTAGATGTAACTATAACTCTGTAAGGACTAGGTGTATCCTTTGAGGGACCCTATTTTTCCATAAAGACTTTCCTATTTTTTTTATTCCGATTAACCTCCTTCTAATCCATCTCTTTGAAAACCTCAATAACTTTCTTTTGAAGCATCCTCCAATTCACCACAGAATGACCCACAATCTTGAAAACCTCACAAAAATAAGGAACACGTTCATACACTACTACACAAATGTGAAAGGGGAGCGCTACCCCTTTATCATCGCTTTTTTTAGTAGCGCTGATAACGGAGGGATTTATCAGCGCCTTTTCCTACAGCTGATAAATTTTGTGTTTAGAAAAACATGAAAAATAAATTATTGTTATATAAGTATATTTATATTTATATAAATATAATTTATATTTTTTAAATATGTTTTAGATACGTATAAATAGAGTATGATATTTAATATATAATAAATTTAATGAAAATGGCTTTAAAATATTTTGAAATATATTATTAATTAATAATTTTCTAATTATTATCCACTGAAAATCATTTAATAACAATTTGGAGACACAAAAAAATCAAAAAAAAGTCAATAAAAGATCTAAAATAAGTTCAAAATGTAACTCAATCATCAAATAACCATATCTCTTGATCTAGGAGTGTGTTTGAACTCTACAACATATCAAATCAAATCCTGCGAGGAGCTCTACGTTCTAGTGACCCAAGTGAAGCCTCTGTCACATTTTTTGAGGCCACAATGTTCCAGAAGGCCTCCAAAACTATGTTTTAGTCGGGATGCCCCAAATTATTAACATTCAAAGAGGTATAACATCTAATCTGGATTTCTGTTATAACTGTACCACATATCATGTCAAATATTGTTTCATTTTCTTCAATTTGACTAGTTGTGGAGTTGAACCAGGCTTCTAGATTATATGTTATGATCGTTTTAACATTCTATGGCTTTCAAATACGCATATATATATGTATTTATTCATAAATATATATGTGTTTGTGTGTGTGTGTGTGTGTGTGTTGTATATATGTATTTATTTATTTATTTATTTAATTATAAAAACACATAAAAAACTGATTTCATAAATGTATTTAAAATTAATATTATAATTATATATTAATATACAAATAAATATATGGATAAAAAATTATAACTAAATATATATATATATATAAATAAATAAATATTAATATATATTAAGATAAAAATTAATATATATATATATACTAATATATGGATAAAAATATATTTATATTAATATGAATCTACATCAATATACGAATAAATATAATTATATATATATGTGTAAATAGATATTTCATTTAATAGAGACGAAATCAAAATAGCTTAGTGGTAAAGGTGCAGCCACAAAAGGGGGTGGTTTCAGGTTCATGGTCGGGTGGAAGTGCCAAGGGGTGAACACGTGTGAGGATGCACTGGAAGGGTAGTGTGTGGGAGACCTTCTATCCCTGATAGGGGGGTGGGGGTCATGCGATGTTAAATTCTCTCCCCAAATTATTTTATTATATTTTATTTTTGTAAAATTTTTTTACTTTTATCAGCACTTTTTTTAGCGCTAATAAAAGGGGCCTTTATCAGTGCTTTTCAGAGCACTGATAAAAGGGACCCCGATATATTAGCGCTGAGCTGAACAATGATTTTTTAGCACTATTAAAGCCCATTTTGAGTGATTATATATGTCATTTTTTTATTAGTGATATTCTACTTTAACACCAATCTTATTACCATTAGAAACCAAAGAGACATTATCTGGTCTTTTATTACCCAAATTAACATCGACCTGAATTCTAGGAAAATTTCAAAGATCCCCCACTAATGTTTTCTGATCCATTATCATAGGTGATTAAACACATGAGGCAAGGTCATTAAGGATCTTAGGATGCCAATACATCAAATTCAACCCCATGTAGTCTGATCCAAATCTGGGAATTTGTTTGCTTAAGGTTAAAGGGATTAAAATTAACATCCCATTCGGATAATCCCAATGTACTAGGTATGAAATGTAGGTTTCCAAAATGTCATTCCTTATTAAAATCATCCCCTAATTGAAAAATAAGATTAAAAAAACCCCTCCCAATGGAAATCAAATTCTAGTTACTAGAACCCAATCAATGAGATATTCTATTTTTAAGATCACGGTAAAACCATGGTTTATCACCCTTGGAATAAATAACACGACCAAAAATTGAAAACATACAAATATTAATATATTTTTGAAAAGCCTAAAGATCCGTAAAAATAGAAAAACCACCATTCTCAAGTCTAGTAATGTTAGGGGAATGAGATGTACCACTTTTTCTCAGATCAGAAGAACCAAAAAGTACCTTGGGAAAAGAAACGTCTTTCTTTCTCGTCACAAAGAAATTTTAGGGATCCAATGAAGATCCAAGACCCTTATTTGAGATTCAACCATACTTGAATGAAAACTCCCAATAAGGAATGAATGAACCCATGTTGGGAATCGAGAAAGACTATAGAAGCGAGTGAATATGCCATTTCTAGGTTGAAGGGAATGTTCGGCCGCTCTCTCCGCTCTCGCTGCTCTCGCCGCTCTCGCCATCCAAGTAGTTCAATTATATTTTGGATGAATTATTATGTAGATAATAAGAGGAATTTTATTTCTTTTAAGGTATGAGATCATGTTCTTTACAAAGTATCTTCATATAAAAATATGATGGATTTTGGAAAATAGGTGAAGTAAAGACCAGGGTCAATAAGACCATATTCAATCATGGAAAAATTTGGATCAGTTTCATTTGGAGAATACATGCCTCGGAGTTTATAAAATTTATATAACTTTTTGAGGTTTTTATGTTAAGGAAATATTTATTAAATTCATCTCATGGTTTGAGCCATAAAATAGTATAATTTTTTAAAAAAACATTTCATATGATTAATATCTTAATTAGAATATTATCCATCTATATATAGTGTTTTGGAATGTTGTGATTCGAAAAGATAATGATTTATAGGAATACCATTTTATTGAATCAGGAACATAGAATTATAATAATGTTATGATTTAAAGGTACCACCACATATTAAATAATTGAATAAAATTAGTCATTTAAATTTCCTAAATATGGGAGAAATACATCAAACTGGGTAATGATTCAATAAATAATTTTTATATTTAATAACATTCATGAAATAGAATTTTTTATTAATTATAAAATAATTATATAATTTAAAACATAAAAAATAAATATTTGTATTAAACTCTTTTAATATAAAAATTTAGTTAAATCATTAATTTTGTAATTATAAAAAATAATTTAATTTTTTTCATCATGTAAAAAATTTGAAAAAATAAATATTTTCAAATTAGTGGAAATGTATATTTTTTCAATAAATAGTGAAAAATGATAATTTTTATTTAAAATTTTATTTTATTTTCAATTATTTAAATTGTAATTATTTTATTTTAACTTCAAAATATGATTTTTTTTCTTTTAAAATATAGTAATAAAATTATTATTTTTAGTAATACATCTTACTT
Organism: Viscum album; assembly: GCA_963277665.1. NCBI lineage: Eukaryota > Viridiplantae > Streptophyta > Magnoliopsida > Santalales > Viscaceae > Viscum > Viscum album. Next base: position 1,492,890,590 of record OY728152.1, read on the forward strand.
GAGTTTAGAATAATAATTTTTTTACATAAAATAGTCATTTTTAGTCAAATCGATTTTTATCATGTTTTTTCTATTTAATTTTTATGTAAATCCTAACATGTCAATATTTTGAATTTTATGAAATATAATTAACATTTAAAATATCTTGGTCCCAATTTTTTAAATAGGACCCTTTTACAATTTTCATGATTTTTCTTGGAAATCATTAGTTTCAAAAGGAAATATAATGATATATAAAAAAACAAGATGCCCTTTCGGAAAAAAATTAATATTTTTTAAGAAATATAATTTCATGGGTTTTCATGATTTTCATTGGATTAAAATATTTATTCTTTTTATGTACCTTATTAATATTTTATTATCATCTAATTTTTATAATGTTTTTCATTGGGTTTTAAAAATTAATATGGATAAAGACAATGTAAAATTTAAAATTGTGATTATATGTCATCAAGAGAAAACATGTTTCTTTTTAAGATATTTATTTTTTAAATAATGGACACAAAATAAAAGATTAAACATTGTAATATATGTGTTTGTTATGCGATAGTTATTACCTAAATATCTAAACCAATAATCCTTAATGATCTTTGGGAGTTAAAATACTAAATTATAGTTGTTACTAGAATATTTAATTATTACCGATGGGTACTTATAATTATAAAGTCTAATTCTATATTTGGATTTTTTTTAGGTTTAATTATCCCTCATTGTCTAAAATAAATAAATTAATTCCATATAAATATTCATTATACTTCATCTTTTATAAATCATTTTAATGTGCAATACAAATTTTCATAAAAACTCATTTTTTCATTATAATTTTTACTTTTATATTAAGTCCAATTTCTATCATATATTTAGGTTCTGTCATTAAAATTTTATTTATTAATTTATAATATAATTTTAAGATTTATTGATGATTCAAATTTTAGTTTTTTCATAGTGGATAGTAACAAGTGTAAAAATTACTTACCACGGTAAAGGGTAAAATTTGTTAATTAAGGTTAAAAAACAGATATGGTCACAAATTATTATCTTAAATAATTTTGGGTGATAATATTTCAAAAATTATCAAATTATATTTTAAAATACATTTATTTTTGTAATATTTACCATAAAAAATACATTTATAATATTTAAAACTCAATGATATTTAATATTGTGCCACAATCATAACATATTTAAGGGAACATACTATCCCCAATCTTCAAAAAACATTGGGCACTCTTGATCCACAATACCCCACCAAGATCCATTCAAAATTCCCTTATACACTTCCTAAATATCCTTATCTCACCAAAAGAACAACCTAAGAAGGGGACAGGTGTACTCTAATGGAGATTTTCTATAGAAGGGATATAATAATTAACATAGTAATTCCAATTTCATTTCTTATTCAACCTCTATTATATATATTATAGCTATGAAAATATAATATCATTATTTTCAATAATATAGTGACATGTTATTATGATTATGATATAGTCCCTTTTCTACTCCTTTTAAGAAAAAATGGAAATGTAAATTGAAAATGGGAATACGTGTGGAATCCCACCTCCACAAAGTGATGTCTTCAATTTTCTATAAAATCCTTATATTGAAGGTTATAAAGATAGAATTATGGATTATATAATATTTTTTTTGAAATTATTATATATATATATATATAATATTATTTACATTGTTATATTTTACATTGATTTGAATATCATAATGTCTCTCAAGCCTATGGGTGGAAAAACACTTCGACGAAGTAATGTGATTTATGTATCATGTAAGACGCAAATAAATAGTCATAATGTTGGGAATAATAAATAAATATGAGATATATAACCAATTTATGATAATTTATAAGTAACATATGGTCTACATTATTTTTGTTCCACCCATCATAAAAATGTAAACGACATTCATGTGTACATATAGACTACGTTCTCCGTGAAAGGATGAGTTTCATTTTTCAAGAAAGATTTACATAAATTGTTATAGAAATATATTTAATGTATACATATTATAAATATTACATTTTTATGTTTATAGATACTATGAAATTATTTCTCCTTGGATCACATTTAACACACTAATGTTATTGTTTGTTTATAATCAGAATGACCCTAAAGCAGTCAACATGAACATAACAGATTTACAAATTATACAATATATGATTAGAAAAATGAAAGGAATTATTGCTAATAAATAAATTAAAACATTTTTATGTAATTTTTAAAATCAAATATTTATATTATTAGAAAAAAAAATTAGGTGTATGATGATTTAGGACAATATGTAACAAATTTTTCTTTATGGAATTGTTTTAATGTTATTACATTCTTCTCTTCAATATTTTAAATCTTAAAAATGGTTAAATTATATTCAATAGTGTAATACAATAAATAATTTATTTATTTTTAAACTATATATTAATATTTAAAAAGTTTTATAAAATGAACATTTTAAACATTATCCATATGGGTCACTTTTGACACATTCTATTTAAATGAAAGATATTAATTTTTAAAATTTAGCACATAGAATAATTTTTATACCATTAGTCCCATTATAATTTATCATGATTCCTTAACATGTCTCACATATTTTATATAATATAATATTCCTAGGATTCATGTAATATTATAATAAAAATTATCTTTTCAAAAAAAAATGTTATTTCTCCTTATTCTTATGGAATAATTGATTGTGATTTTCATTATTCGATATAATTGTAATTTTAAAAGTTCTTAATTTGTGAAATGAATGAATTTATATTTTTTTATCATGAAATGGTTCATAAAAATTTTATATAATGATGGAGTTAACTGAAAAAAAATCCACCTAAGATATATTAATGAAAATATGTGATATCGATATAGCTCTCCAACTAATTGGGTAAATATATTGAGTTAATGAAAATTATGTTACTCCAATGGGATATGTCAGAATTAATGATGATTGTTATTCCATTTTAAGGGTTCCTATAAGTTGAAATAAAATTATAATTTTTCATATTACCTACATGTGATTTCAATGTGTCTTATAGTACATAACCAAATTCATTTGATTTCCTAAGATAAATAATGAAATCAGGATTAAAGGAATATTTATGATCATATATAGGTGAATGGATTTTAATCATTAAATTTACTATTATACAAAAAAATCATGATTTGGATTTTTTTCTTTTATGATTCATTAAAAAATATAAAATGAAACATGGGATAAGAAGATTATTTCTTGAGTTTATAATGATTATTTTGAGATCAATCTTTATTATGTATAAATGATTTTTTTCTATTTTCATTAATTTTCCAAAGGGATATCTTATTAACATTTTTTTTATATCCCTTAATGATATTTTTTTATCATCCCTCATTTTGCAATGTTTTTATCTATAATTAAGGATTTTTTTGGTTCATTACAATGTAAATCATGCCATAGTCCGAAGGAAAGTTTTTTCTAGAATGAAATAGATGTTTAAGCATGGGAATGTATTTTGTGAAAAAAATTCTCAATATTTGGAAATTAAAATAAGGATATTTATTTTTTTATATAATGTAAAACTCTATACCAAAAAGATCCTAGAAATTTAAGAAAGTGTATGTCTATTTTAAATCTTGTAATTATGGATAGACTATGTTATGGGTTGTTAAAATTGGTATCAAAAAACATTTCAAGATAATTATAGAAGTTTTATTGATACTAAGAGACTCCTTTACGATATTTCTATTTAAAATTATAATCTCAAGTGATATGTTTTTAGCGTATTCATTTTTATTCATTTAATCCATGTCAATATAGAATGGTTTTCTGCATTGGAAACATGGAAGATGAAGTATGAATGTGATAAGATATTGATATCCTTCCAAATTAGATATCCAAAATTATTAATGTTGGACCAGAGTTGTTTATGTATTTTCCAAATCAGTAGATTCATGTTATATGTTATGTAATTTATGAAATGGAGAAACTGAATGTTACAATAAATAGTATTTTTTTTTAAAATACTTTTTGAAAAAACCACCCTTTAGCTATTGGTGGATCTTCATAACAAGTGGAAGCTGAAGGATGTATCCAATCATTGGAAATAATATCCACAACATTTTGATGTTAATATAATTATATATTTATTATTGAAATTTATCATTTGGATTGCGAATTTAGTTAGTCATGGCCTCTGATTTGTAATACTAGTGAGAGATATTATATTAATTCCATGGAGTACAAAAATTTTATGGATCTTATCTTTTAGTAATATATTCCAAAAAAAATTCTACAATGATTTCACAATAAATATTTGGAATAAACGTACCTTGAGAAGGAATTAGTTGACGCGTATGAAAAAAATTGTACAACATTGGCCTGCTATACAGAATTTTTTTTATTTAATATGATTCTAAAATTAATATATTTTACTCAGTATTGAAACAAATAATGCGATTAGATTCGGATAATCGAAATTTTTTAGGTTATTTAATGACATGAAATTTCATTGAGGTAGAGATTCATTAAATTTCATTCTGATAAATTTTTTTTGGACCTAATATAGATGAATAATGATTTCATTGATGTTTTTGGATGTTGAACACTTGTTTTATGATCCAAGCCCAGACCCATTAAAGATTCCACTAGGAATAATAGTTATAATATGTAAAGACCAGTAAAATTCATGGAAAATTTTTTCTTAATTTTCTTTGGGATTTTACAAGAACACGGTTTCTGACGGCACTTGATTCCGAGGCCTGGTGTGCCCAGAATTTTTATCCAAAGTTTAGCTTGGGTACGTTCAGTGAACGAACGAGCGAGTTTTCCTAACTTTTGAACCGGTGATCGGAATCGAATTCCGAGGGCATCGATGAATTCACAGTGCCAGTAATTTCTTAGGAACACCTTTTCCGGAGTTGCGTTCACACGGAAGGAGTTGTTAAAAATTTTGGAAGTTAAAAATAAAAATTGAGCTACAATATTTATTTTTACTAGTGGTTAACCTTTGGGTGGAAGTTTGGTAACCACCCAAGAGAGGTTATGAGTGTGGTGGGGCCCACACGAACACCACCCCTTCATTTTCCCTAACCCCATTAACCTCCTTTAAATGAAAAATTTTAACTAAGTTCTTTAAATTCAATTATTGAATTTTAAAACATAAGTCTTGATAATAAAATAAGGGAAGCACTTATTTAATTTTTGGTTGGACTTGTTGTGTTGATAGGGGATTGGGAGAAAAATGGGAAGCTTGAAGATCCTCATCTTCTTCGTCGAAGAACGCGAAGAACGCACCGATCTCCGATGAAGAACGCTAAATCCCTGGAGATCGACTACGCGACGCCGTCTACCGTGATGCCAACGACCCTCTCCTACCGTGACGCCTTCTTCTGTGATGATAAATTCCACGACGAACCCTCGCTCAACGAATTCTATGAGGTAGGGGATTTTGTTTTTGTTCATGAATACTTCCATTTTCGTTCTTCATGAAACTTTTCCGCTTGCTATCGATTAACGGGAGGGGGCCGAACCACACAAACCTGGCTAACCCTCCTCCCTTTTAAGTTGTGTTGATGCGGTTCAAAGGAAAGCGGCGCGGTGCAATGAAACCACGTGGGATCATACAGCAAGGGTGCGGGGCGCCGTCGCACTACGCCGGAGAACCTCGAAGGAATCTCGAAGACACTGCGGCCGGAGCGAGGCCATAGTGGAGGGGCACAGCACCGTCGTGCCCTGCCAGACGGACAAAGCCCGTGGCTTAGGCCGCGGCGGTGCAGGGACCGGCAGCCGGTTCCGGGCCGCCGGCGTTGGAGCAGGGGGACCGGCCCATGCCTATAGAGACCCGAAGCCTGACATACATTGACATTACATTACATTTGCGGAATACTTAGTACATAACAAAAACACACACACAAGGATCGTAATAGTTTAGTGTCTTTAGAAACTCGGAATATAATCTTCTAATCCTGGTGAAAGATCTTCAACATCTCCCATAAAGATCTTCCTTTTTTTTACCTAAAACCTTTCTTTATATCCTGGGGAAAAGAAAACATAAAAGGGTGAGCTCAAATTCTCAGTAAGGGTAAACAAAAGAAATATCAATCACATCATATACATAAGCACATAACTTTTGGAAATCTTAACCTGCAAAAGAGATCATAATTTCATAACATGGGGTAAATCATGGAAGTGAAATGTAATCACAATAATCATAACTTAAAACATGAAACTTTGTGGAATTCACACATAATCATAGAGAATCATTTCTTGTTAGTCAAGACTCATTTCCAAGACTATCTTAGTGGACAAAGTCTCTTTCTGAACCAAGTCACCCTCGTTTCAGTCCTGTTTCACTGAACCAGTATAACCTACCATTCCAGCCATGTCTATCTCATGAGATCTAAAATCTTTACCCAATGCATTGGAGGGAGATATAGGTCCCACCCATCCCATAATGATACCATTCTTATGTGTTCCACAAAATCATAAATCATACATCATTGCATAACCCATGTAATACAAATGGGAATCTTAAACATCATGACATCATAAAACAATTCATAAAGGAATTCATAAAAATAATTCATCACAACATAATCAAATAAATGTAATAATAGGGATAAAACAGAACCCTTTATTATCTTGGATGGAAAATAATTTTGATAAAACACTTTAACTCCATTCTTGAGGAAAATATCCTTTCTTCTTTAAAAAAAATTTCTTTTCTTAACATGTCATAGAACTTTAAACTAAAAGAAGTTGATTAAAAATAAACTTGAAAACTTGTAAAGGAAGCTTCTTGGAAATAATGTTTTAAAAATCCATTCATGCCGTATAAGTTAAAAAACATTCTTCGTACTTTTGTCGGAAAAGTCAAAAAGTACCTTGTACGAAAAAACAACAAAAGATTCCATTCATATCTTTTACTAAAAACTCACCTAAGGGTAAAAATGGATTTAAAAAAATTTTAGGTGGAAGGAAATAATATTACATATTCAGGAAACATGGATGTGGAAGATAAAATACACCCCAGTAAATACTAAAGTATAAACAATCTCGGATAAAAATGAGATTGTGATATTTCCCTTACCTTAGGTCCGATTTTCTTCATAAGTGTCTGAAACTCCTGTATAATGATTAAAATAATGTCATTGACTTATTAAATAATCATATTCATTGTTATTATATCATATATGGTTCACTTATGACTTTATATTACCCGTTCTTTTGTAAATTCATGTTAAAGTAGCGTTTTGGGTAAAATCGTCTCATTTGTCGTTCGTCTTTTAACGTGTAATTATTCATATGATTACTTAGATTATTATTACTTAATTATATAATATAAATCACGATTTATATATAATATATATTCAGAATATACATATATATAATGGACCGATAAATGGAAAGAAATACACCGTTCATGGAGACGGTAGGCCGTACGTACGCATGAACGCTGTTTTCGTTTCCTTATTGAATTGAGTGGAATTAAGTAGATGTCATACATATATATACACATAAATCCAGTAGCTTTATAATGTCATATATTTCATTATTATTGCTTATATATACTTTATGATCAGTCTTAAATGGTTAACATGGAGAATGAATCTCATCGCGTCATGGAGATGGTAGTCCGTACGTACGCACGAGTGATGATATCATTTCCATAATTATTGAATTGAATTGGAGTGGATGATACAATATATCAGAATCATTATGATGTTATAATAACTATGTATAGTAATTCTTTACACCATAATACCCATCCATGTAAGGTGTTGGTGGAAAAACAGATTACACCACGGCATGGAGACGGTATTCCGTACGTACGTACGCACGGTGATTTTGTTTTCCGTAGGATGGATAGATGGTGAAATAGGGTTGTTTCATACTTATAATAACATATCAGTATATTAGTGATACTGATGTTATTACTTCATAATGAAACAACTTAATAAGAAGAAGTGGAATAAGAAATAAAGTTGAAAGAATCGGTAACGGAAATTACCTCTTATTTGAAGCGCCTCTTTGAGACCTCCTCTTAGGGCACTAAAATTGGTCTTTGAGGAAGACCCGAACCTCTAGGATGTCTCTAGAGATGTGTATAGGAGAATTTGGCAGGTTTTGTCCGAGCTTGAAGGCTCAAAGTTGTGTGTGGAAGAGAGGGAGGAGGTTCCCTTTTATAAGGGAGGAGAGGGGCACCTTTGGAATAACAAAAACTATTATTTTATTATAAAGTCAAATTCTATTTTAAATAGCTCCAAATTAATTTATTTCGAGGCTAAGGTGGGGCTGGGTCTAAATAAACTCATCCAATAGAATTTAGACATGTTTAGGATCCTATTTTAACCTTATTATTTAGATTTATCATTAAGTTAAATAATTTTACTTTTACCGTGTCCTCGTATGTTCTTACACTATAAGGTTAATAAACGTAATATAAGAATCCAAACGAACCCCAAATTTATTATTAATATATATAACCTTATCTAAGTCATTTGGAAGAACCTTATATTTTTAGGAATAAAATAACAATTAATAATATTATATTTGTTTTAAAAACTATTTTATGTCAATTTTGACACTATTTAGTAATTGATTTTTGTGAAAATCCTAAAAGAATGATAAGTTTGAAAAAGGTTAATTAAATCCATAATAAATTGTCATATTAACCTATAAAATTAGTGTAAGTCATAAAAAGTCTCAAATTACATTTATTTGGGCTTTTATAACATCAATTATGTCAATATTTCATTAATAAGTCAATTACGGCATCATCTTTGTGTCATAATAAATGATAATTATTTAATCCCTAAAAATTTTAAATAAATTCTTATGATGTAGATAATTGTATTAGATTTCTGGAGACTATTCATTTTCGAAGTTTCATGAAGTTTATCACTAGATTAAAATTATTATACTTATAATATTTAAGAAAGTGACATGTTGTCACATTCTTTTGTTTTAATAATAATTAAATTATTTTCAATGAAAAATTTTAATTAAATGAATCTAATCCGACCCTTAGGTGATATGGGTCTACTTTTAGTCATCCAATAGGATTTTTACATCTGTTAGGGTAATTTTAAAATATTATATTTACCCTTAATTGCCCGATTTACCTTTAACTATGGTAAATAAAATTTACCATAGTTACTATTCATAATTCCCAAAAATTAAAAATAGCTTATTAACATAATTTGGATCCACTGATTCCAAATATGGAATCCATTTTTCCAAATTCAATACACAAAAGTTTCAGAAATTAAATTAAAATTAATCCCGTTGTCGAAAGAAAACGGGTTTTCTTTAAAACATTGCAAAAGATTGAATTGATTTAACCTACGAATTCAAGGTAAAATCAATGATAATGTCATACATTATATTAAATGGTAAAAATATATTCTATTTATACTTTAAAACCATTAAATATTATAATTTAACCACATAAGATATTATGATGAAAAAAGTTGTTTTTAATTAAAATATAGCGTGTTTTTACTATTCATTAAAATATGAAAGTTATCGGAAAAATATCAAAACTTTATCTAATGTAAATTTTTATATCCTGATTCAAAAGAAGAATTTTATTTTGTCAAATTGAACTTATAAACATGTCAAAAACTAGATTTAAAGTGGGTGCGCCATCAAAAGGTAGCAAAACTGCATTTTTTGATAAATACTTATTTTAGCCAAAAAATTTATTTTGTTCTTATACCATGTTCTAGAAAATGTGTAAAATGAAAAATAATGCTATAAAATTCAAAATTTAGTTAATACTATTCATAACGGCTAGTTCATGACAATATTATAATAATAAAACGTTGTTTATTAAAACCCGGTATTGCGTACAACACACGCTATCGAGGGAGGTCGTGATTGCGTGTAATGCAAGCCATGTCAGGGTTGCGTGTTGTGAAAGAATCCTTCGTTGTATCGCATAACATAATCCAACCATATTTCATTTATACATTTAATATATATATACTCAATGTTGTGTAGAATAACTATTATCAAAATTGTGTGTAACACGATCCAAGAATAGTGTTGCGTATACTGCAAGCTAATACGGTGTTGCGTATAGCGCAAGGTAATCTTGATGTAGCATACAACATAAGACATTAATTAAATGAATATTTTTCATAAAATATTGGGTCGTTACATTCTACCCCCCTTAAAATGAATTTCGCCCTTGAAATTCGTCAGGGTTATAAATGGGTTACTACTCAAAAGTTTGTTTAATAGAAACCCACATCGTAAAAAGGAATACCAAAACATGGAATTAAAAACTAAAGAATGATGTGTAACAGTTACCCAAATTAACTCATCATTGGGTTTCCACAGAGGTTAAAATATGGATATGGAAGAGAAATCTAACCATCATGTTCTGATGGAGAGTGGTATAGAACATGACTATGAAAAAGCCAACAATCGCAAAGCCATAAATTTGTGATGATTTAGGGTACCATCTAATTCATCAGATATAAGATCACTAGGACAACATTTTTGGTTTTCAATATCATTTCCCTAAAGTTACAAATTTTGAATTAGAAGAAATACTTACTTGATTTTGGTACAATCTCACTGTTGTTCGTGATTTGAACAATTTCCACTTCATCTCTTAAAAAATGAAGTTGAATTTGTTATTCGTGAAGTGTTAACAGATCATGTGATAGAATGATGGGTCATTCCATCTGTTTCAAGCAAAAGTTTAGCAATAGTTATCAAATATACGTAAGTCCGTCTTTGGTGAGGTTTATCATATACGATTCCAAAAATGAACCTATACATCATATATCATACCGCATAATAAAATAAAACTAGTTTCTACTAAACAGGGACTTCCTGTAGGTCAGTGGTAGGCGATAAAGGCAAGTAACACTTCAATTGTGGGTTCGATTCCCACATCCTTGTCTAACGCGATGGGCTATCGCACGTCCTGCAGGTTGTCCTTTTTCTAAATCAATATTACTATAACATCCCATCAATAATATCGAAAAACGTTTTATCCTAACTTATGTCCAAGATAATCCATTCTAATATTTAGGCTTATCTAAAATACTTCTGTCCAAGCTCATAGTATAAAGAAAATGATTACTTGAAATGTCACAGAACAATCACGTGAATGCCATCATTTATCCCCCATATATCATAAGATTTATCTTGTTGGTCAAATTACAAACCTGTGAATACCTTAATCATGTATTCTCTTGAAGAATGAATACCCATTGAACCTTAGTGAAAACATGAATGCTGTCAAAAATTAACTCTTTCCACATACCAAAATCAAAAAATTCTATATACTCAAACCATGATATAACCTTCTCTTTATATCAGTCATGAGCTCATGAATACTATCAAACATTTAATTTTATCCTTATCCCTTCATTATGCGCATATCATCTACATTCCAAAAATATCTGAATAACCTTTCATGGATACTGGTAACATTAATCATACACTTTCAAAACTCAAGGAAAGACAACAGTGTAACAATCCATAGATGTCTCTTTATTCCACAGTAGCATGAGATTACTTATACAACATTATACATGATAAACATGTAATCATTCCACAACATTCTTAAACCATTGACCGAGCTTCAACAATTCTTTCATCTCACATATCATCTGTAGTCTCTTCATCATCATCCACATAAATACTACCCATACGACCATACTGATTCTCTTCATGAGACTTTCCCTTAGGGAATTGGTTTGCATAATTCCCGTACATTCCACATTTAAAACATTTAACCATTGTTGATGTCGTAGCAATACCATTATCCTCATTCCTGGTGTTAACTGAACCTTTTCCTTTGCACTTAATGGATTTGTGTCCTTCTTTTCCACACCCAAAGCATCTTCCAGTTCCTTTGAAACATTCTCCTTGATGCCTCTTCCCACATGATTTACATAGGGAAAATTGAACTTTCTTTCCTCTATGATCATCATGAAACTCCATATTTCTCTTATTAGCCGAGTCAGGAAACATAACAAATTTTACATTATTGATCATATTATGAGATTGCTGATTCTGCATAATAATGATGTTTGGACTTCCAAATCCCATTTCATTTGGTTGATCATGAAGAATATCATTCCATTGTCCATCATATCCTCTATTATCGTAAATCATCTTGTTTCCAGCCATTTTCTAAAACCCAAAAAGAATAGTGTGAGAGGCAAAAACCATAATAAAGGGGGATTAACTTCAATATCTAACCTCTTTGGTTTAATCTAATATCGTTACCCTAGTTCTAGGACTATATCCTATACATATACTTATCCTTAGGTACATCCCTAGACATACCTTAGAAATATTTCTTGGGATCTCACTAACGTTTTCGCATCCTAGTTTCCAAAGGTTGACTAAACTTTTCCTCTGATACCAACTGTAGAGACCCGAAGCCTGACGTACATTGACATTACATTACATTTGCGGAATACATAGTACATAACAAAAACACACACACAAGGATCGTAATAGTTTAGTGTCTTTGGAAACTCGGAATATAATCTTCTAATCCTGGTGAAAGATCTTCAACATCTCCCATAAAGATCTTCCTTTTTTTACCTAAAACATTTCTTTATATCCTAGGGAAAAGAAACACATAAAAGGGTGAGCTAAAATGCTCAGTAAGGGTAACCAAAATAAATATCAATCACATCATATACATAAGCACATAACTTTTGGAAATCTTAACCTGCAAAAGAGATCATAATTTCATAACATGCGGTAAATCATGGCAGTGAAATGTAATCAGAATAATCATAACTTAAAACATGAAGCTTTGTGGCATTCACACATAATCATAGAGAATCATTTCTTGTTAGTCAAGACTCATTTCCAAGACTATCTTAGTGGACAAAGTCTCTTTCTGAACCGAGTCACCCTCGTTTCAGTCCTGTTTCACTGAACCAGTATAACCTACCATTCCAGCCACATCTATCTCATGAGATATAAATTATTTACCCATTGCATTGGAGGGAGATATAGGTCGCACCCATCTCATAATGATACCATTCTTATGTGTGCCACAAAATCATAAATCATACATCATTGAATAACCCATGTAATACAAATGGGAATCTTAAACATCATGACATCATAAAACAATTAATAAAGGAATTCATAAAAATAATTCCATCACAACATAATCAAATCAATCTAATAATAGGTATAAAATAGAACCCTTTATTATCTTAGATGGAAAATAATTTTGATAAAACACTTTATCTCCATTCTTGAGGAAAATATCCTTTCTTCTTTAAAAAAAACATTTTTCTTTTCTTAACATGTCATACAACATTAAACTAAAAGAAGTTGATTAAAAATAAACTTGAAAACTTGTAAAGGAAGCTTCTTGGAAATAATGTTTTAAAAATACAATCATGCCGTATAAGTTAAAAAAACATTCTTCGTACTTTTGTCGGAAAAGTCAAAAAGTACCTCGTACGAAAAAACGACAAAATATTCCTTTCATATCTTTTACTAAAAACTCACCTAAAGGTAAAAATGGATTTAAAAAAATTGTAGGTGGGTGGAAATAATATTACATATTCAGGAAACATGGATGTGGATGATAAAATACACCCCAGTAAATACTAAACTATAAACAATCTCGGATAAAAATGAGATTATGATATTTCCCTTACCTTAGGTCCGATTTGCTTCATAAGTGTCCGAACCTCCTGTATAATGATTTAAATAATGTCATTGACTTATTACAGAATCATATTCATTGTTATTATATCATATATGGTTCACTTATGACTTTATATTACCCGTTCTTTTGTAAATTTATGTTAAAGTAGCGTTTTGGGTAAAATCGTCTCATTTGTCGTTCGTGTTTTAACTTGTAATTATTAATATGATTACTTAGATCATTATTAATTAATTATATAATATAAAACATGATTTATATATAATATATATTCAGAATATACATATATATAGTGGATCGATAAATGGAAAGAAATACACCGTTCATGGAGACGGTAGGCCGTACGTACGCACGAACGCTGTTTTCATTTCCTTATTGAATTGAGTGGAATTAAGTAGATGACATATATATATACACATAAATCCAGTAGCTTTATAATGTAATATATTTCATTATTATTTCATATATATACTTTATAATCATTCTTAAATGGTTAACATGGAGAATGAATCTCATCGGGTCATGGAGACGGTAGTCCGTACGTACGCACGAGCGATGATATCATTTCCATAATTATTGAATTGAATTGGAGTGGATGATACAATATATAAGAATAATTATGATGTTATAATAACTATGTATAGTTATTCTTTACACCATAATACTCATCAATGTAAGGTGTTGGTGGAAAAACAGATTACACCACGGCGTGGAGACGGTATTCCGTACGTACGCACGCGTGGTGATTTTGTTTTCCGTAGGATGGATAGGTGGTGAAATAGGGTTGTTTCATACTTATAATAACATATCAGTATATGAGTGATACTGATTTTGTTACTTCATAATGAAACAACCTAAGAAGAAGAAGTGGAACAAGAAATAAAGTTGAAAGAATCAGTAACGGAAATTACCTCTTCTTTGAAGCTCCTCTTTGAGACCTCCTATTAGGGCACTAAAATTGGTCTTTGAGGAAGACCAGAACCTCTAGGATGTTTCTAGGGAAGTGGAGAGGAGAATTTGTCAGGGGTTTTCCGATCTTGAAGGCTCAAAGTTGTGTGTGGAAGAGAGGGAGGAGGTGCCCTTTTATAAGGGAGGAGAGGGGCACCTTTGGAATAACTAAAACTATTATTTTATTATAAAGTCAAATTCCGTTTTAAATAGCTCCAAATTGATTTATTTAGAGGCTAAGGTGGGGATGGGTCGAAATAATCTCATCCAATAGAATTTAAACAAGTTTAGGATCCTATTTTAACCTTATCATTTAGATTTAACATTAAGTTAAATAATTTTACTTTTACCGTGTCTTCTTGTGTTCTTACACTATATGGTTAATAAACTTACTATAAGAAGCCAAACAAACCCCAAATTTATTATTAATATATATAACCTTTTCTAAGTCATTTTTCCGAACCTTATATTTTTAGGAATAAAATTCCAATTAATAATATAATATTTGTTTTAAGAACTATTTTATGTCAATTTTGACACTATTTAGCAATTGATTTTTGTGAAAATCCTAACAGAATGATAAGTTTGAAAAAAGTTACATAACTCCATACTAACATGTAATATTAACCAATAAAATTAGTGTAAGTCATAAAAAGTCTCAAATTACATTTATTTGGGCATTTATAACATCAATTATGTCAATATTTCAATAATAAGACAATTACCGCATCATCTTTGTGTCATAATAAATGATAATTATTTAATCCCTAAAAATTCAAAATAAATTCTTATGATGTATATAATTGTATTAGCTTTCTGGAGACTATTCATGTTCGAAGTTTCATGAAGTTTATCATTAGATTAAAATTATTATACTTATAAGATTTAAGAAAGTGACATGTTGTCACATTCTTTGGTTTTAATAATAATTAAATTGTTTTCATTTACAAAATTTAATTAAATGAATCTAATCCGACCCTTAGGTGATATGGGTCGACTTTTAGTCATCCAATAAGATTTTTACATTTGTTAGGGTAATTTTAAAATATTATATTTACCCTTAATTACCCGATTTACCTTTAACTATGGTAAATAAAATTTACCATAGTTACTATTCATAATTCCCAAAAATAAAAAAGTAGCTTATTAACATAATTTGGATCCAATGATTCCAAATATGGAATCCATTTTTCCAAATTCAATACACAATAGTTGCATAAATTAAATTAAAATTAATCCCGTTGTCGAAGGAAAACGGTTTTTCTTTAAAACATTGCAAAAGATTGAATTGATTTAACCTACGAATTCAAGGTAAAATCAATAATAATGTCATAAATTATATTAAATGGTAAAAATATATTATATTTATACTTTAAAACCATTCAATATTATAATTTAACCATATAAGATATTATGATGAAAAAAGTTGTTTTTAATTAAAATATAGCGTGTTTTTACTATTCATTAAAATATGAATGTTATCAGAAAAATATCAAAACATTATCTATTGTAAATTTGTATATCTTGATTCAAAAGAAGAATTTTATTTTGTCAAATTGTACTTATAAACATGTAAAAAACTAGATTTAATGTGGGTGCGCCATCAAAAGGCGGCAAAACTGCATTTTTTGAAAAATACTTATTTTACCCAAAAAATTTATTTTGTTTTTATACCATGTTCTAGAAAATGTGTAAGATGAATAATAATGCTATAAAATTCAAAATTTAGTTAATACTATTCATAACGGCTAGTTCATGACAATATTATAATAATATATAGTTGTTTATTAAAATTCAGTATTGCGTACAACACACGCTATCGAGGAAGGTCGCGATTGCGTGTAATGCAAGCCAAGTCAGGGTTGCGTGTTGTGAAAGAATCCTTCATTGTGTCGTATAACAGAATCCAACCATATTTCATTTATACATTCAATATATATATATATATACTCAATGTTGCATAGAATAACTATTATCAAAATTGTGTGTAACACGATCCAAGAATAGTGTTGCGTATACTGAAAGCTAATACGGTTTTGCGTATAGTGCAAGGTAATCTGGGTGTAGCATACAACACAAGACATTAATTAAATGAATATTTTTCATAAAATCTTGGGGCGTTACAATGCCGGTCCCGTGGCGGCATTAGCCATCCGGCCGGTCAAAGGAGGAGCCGAGGGTTACGACCCACGGCTGGCCGGACAAGAGTGGCCCCCACATGGGGGCCGCTGTTACGAAGAGGAGGGGGGTAGCCCCCCCCCCCCCCCCCCCCGCACCCCTAACGCTTGGCCGTTTCGGCAGAGCCACCTGGCTAGCGCCAGCACGTCGGGCCGAGCCGCCAGGCCGCGCCGCGCCCATGCGGGCCGGACCCGGACCCGGTTCGCGTCGACCCGGTTCGGGCCGACCCAGGGGGTCTTGGCCCGGATCGGTCCGGGCACGAAACCCCCAATTCCGAACAACTTTAGTTATTTTTCCCATAACATGGGCTACAGACCTCCAATCGACACACTTTCAGCGGAGATGCGATCCATGGATCGAGACGGTCATTTTGATATATTACGCTCAAGGTTTCAGAGTACTTTGGGTTCGGCCTTGTTGGTTTGAGCACGAAACCAACCGGGTCCTCAGAGCGAAAACACTTATAACTTGAGCTCCAGACGTCCGATTGACGTGCCGTCGACTTTGATGGATTCCTCTTAGTGAGACGGACCATTTGGATTACTCCGCTCGAGGTTTGGACGTAGTTGGAGTATGTTCAGGTTGGTTTTGACTTAAAAACCAATCGGGCCCCTAGGACGAAAAAGCCAATAACACTCAGACCGGGCATCCGATTGACGCGCCGTCTGTGTTGTTGAGTTCCTATTGACTATATGGAACTCTTGGATACATCAACTCCGTACTATGTGTCAGTTGATGTATCAGCCCCTCGGCTCGTGGAACGGACCCTCCCGAACGAGCTTGATGTGTGGGGGAACCCTAGAGTGGGCTGCGACTGCGATGGCGATGACGACTGTACAGAAATCCTCCGTGGATTCGACGGTGACGACTACAACACTCAACGATCCTACGTGGATTTGTGCTACCGATCATGTGTGGGTCAGATCCTGTGTGGGTCCACGCTCAGCGGTCCTGTGTGGGCCAGAGCCTATAGATCGTGTGTGGGTCCGATCCTTTGTGGGTCATTGCGGGGGTTAGTACCTATCAATCCTATGTGGGTCTGACAACTTAGATGAATCAACGGCTACATCTTATCATCTCTATCGTCTTACGAAGAAGTATCCATGTGTGAGCTGAATATTGACTTTCAATCATTATATTCGATATGATTGACTTGGTTTCCTGTGTGGATTGTGTTGTGCTATCATGTGTGGACGTGATCGAACTTGGGCTCAGATGTTGGAGCCGAACTGAAATTGATGACTTAGGTATATGTATGGGCATATACCTATGTAGTGTCGGATGTTACTTTGTGATTGTATCTTTCCTTTTTGGATTATCCTTTATGGATTCAGGGAGACCTTCGGGGGTCTCGGGGTCCCTACTGAGTAGCTTATACTCACCCCTGCACGGGCTATGCCCGCACTACGTTGTGTTGGTTGTAGACGACGAACATCGCTTATCGTGGTTGAGGCTTGCGGAGGAGGTCGGTACCTGGAGGTGGACCACTGGGCGGGACGTACTCGGAGCGGACAGCTGGACCCGAGGAGCTGTGGAGGCTATCTGTACCCAACCTCGTGGTGGGACTTCTAGTGGACGGCTCGAGGCTACGACTTTACTTTTCAATTATTGTACTCCCTTTTTCAGTTGTACTTTACTTTCAGTTTGGGTTAGTATTCTAGCCCACTTACTTTTTCGCACTTACTATTGTACCCAGTTTTTACATAGTGTTTACTTCTGCTTTCTTGCTGTGTGGTGTTTTTTTACATTACAAAGGCAATGCCTTCCATTTTTACCGGGAATTACGCCTTGGTGCTAGTCGCCAGCCCCTGGCCTAAGGAAGGAGGGCTTGGGGTAGTCATGGCACGGGCCCCGAGGACGGGCCATGACAAATTGGTATCATAGGAGTTCGGTTATACCACAGAACTTTGGACTATTATCTTTCTTCTATGGGAAGAAATACTGTTACGGGTATTGGGTGTGGTTGTCAGTCTAGGGAGTCCATTGTTGGTGCGGCGGCCGACGTATCCATACACAAGGACCCTGACTTCTGATTTCTGACTTAATGCACGAAAACATTGATTGCATTGTGTTTCAAGTTTTCTTTGTGATTACATTATGTCAGCTCACCTGGTATACTGTTTGACTGTGGAACACCTATTTCTTTTCAGGATGGCCCCACGACAGCAGCCAGCTAGGGTTCCAAGCGTTGTGCGTGACGATAGCCCACCGAGCGACGAGGGCTCCACATAGGTCCCTTTGACAGTAGAGGCACCGGCGGTACCTCTAACCACAGAGCCACCGATACTACCAGCCCCAGCCGCTGACAATGAACGTCGCCTTAGTGCACTGCATGAGTTTCAGCAACAGCGACTACCCAGGTTTTGCGGGGACACAGACCCTAAGGCACTCGAGGATTGTCTGGAGGCAGTTGTACGAGTTTTCAGGTTAGTGAGGACACCAGCTAACCTCACGGTGATCCTCATAGCGAGCCTCCTACACACGAAAGCAGGCAGATGGTGGAGCTTGATGCTCCAGGTGCATGACGAGGAATCTCTCCTCTGGATGGACTTTGAGCGCCTCTTCCGTTCGGAGTTCGTCCTGGCCACCCTCCATGCGGTGCACATCCAGGAGCTTCTACAGCTGCGGTAGGGGAGCTTGACGGTCACCCAGTACTCGGCGAGATTTACTGATCTCTCGCGCTACTCGACGGACACGGTACGAGACCCATTTTTCAGGGCCCGGACCTTTGAGCAGGGATTGAGGCATGAGACCAGGGGATCGCTGATCTCCCTCAGCATTCCGATATAGGCAGGGGTAGTGGAGCGATCCCTTCTGATCGAGAGCTTCCTTGCTAAGCCTACATCAGCAGCGAGACCTACCGCAGGGCGGCACGTAGTAGACTCTTCTGCAGCAGGCAGTCGGCGGATGACTCATGGGTCCAAGTAGACCGTACCCTCAGGAAGACGAACTCAGGACACTAGCTCATAGGTGCGGGGAACACAGTGTCGAGCCCGTCTTTCGTGAGGCAGACAATGCTATGCATGCAGCGGGTAGGGCCACATGGCTCGTGACTGCCCGACCCGTCGTACTGAGGAGTAGTAGACGGTTGAGGGACCATAGAGGCAGAGGTTGTGGGTCGACCGTGGCTGTCCACAGGGAGCAGGCGAACGAGGAAGAGGAGCTGGCCGAGCAACAGGTGGTGGGCGACACTTTGAGGCTCTACCACCAACACCACCAGGAGGTCCACCCCGACCATAGGGAGCTAGCGGGCAGAGACATGCATAGCTTTAAGCAGCGGAGGCCTACGACCACGGCGTGCCCGAGATGATTCGAGGTACTATCTGTGTCTATTACACTCTTGCTGTAGTACTTATATATACATGAGCAAGTCATTCTTTCATAACTGCTACCCTTATTCGGATCTCAGAGATTCCGACAGAGCCGTTGGCTTGATCCTTACGGCTAGAGACTCCTACGGGAGTAGACTTGATGATTACAAGCTGTTACTGGCAGTGTGAGTTAACTCTAGGAGGTGAGAGCTTCGGCTAGGATCTTCTTGTAGAGGCGTCGAGGCTTTACGACGTCATCTTGGGCATGGATTTTTTATCTACATTCCATGCTCAGATTGACTATATTAGGCGTAAGGTGAGATGTGTATGCACCAACAAGAGCAGGTTCACCTTCACCGGTGAGAAGGGAGCCTTTGCAGCAAAGGATGGACTCACATAGAGGAGAGGACAACCCATCACTCATCAGTTGGCTAGCCTCATGCTAAGAGCAGTTGACGTGTGAAGTCTGAGCTTACCTGCAGTGGTGGATCAGTATGCGGACGTTTTTCCTGATGACATTCCAGGACTACCTCCTCGCAGAGAGGTAGACATTTATATTTACATGTACCACAGGACAGCCCCAATATCCACCCCAGCATATCGGATGGCACCCACCGAGCTTCGAGAGCTGCGGGTATAGTTGGAGGACTTGCAGGGAAATGGATTCATCCGACCCAGTGTTTCAACCTGGGCTTCCCCAATATTGTTCTCCATGAATGAGGACAGGAGCTTGTGACATTGTGTCGACTATCGTCTCCTGAACCAGGTGACAGTGAGGAACAAGTCTCCGCTACCGAGGATTGATTACCTATTCGATCAGCTCATGGGAGCACAGTGGTTCTTGAAGATAGACCTTAGATCAGGTTATCATCAGCTTAGAGTTCGGGACGAGGACATGTAGAAGATGACCTTCAGATGTCGGTATGGCCACTATGAGTTCTTGGTTATTCCATTCGGCTTAACCAATGCTCCACCAGTGTTCATGGGCCTCCTGAACAGGATCCTTCAGCCTTACCTCGATCGATTTGTCATGGTTTTCATCGACGATATTTTTATATACTCGGCGGCAGAGGAGGAGCACACCTACCACTTACGGGTTGTATTGGACACACTCCGAGAGCACTAGCTTTATGGTAATCTCTCACAGTGTCAGTTCTGGATATGTAAGGTCCACTTCTTGGGACAAGTCATCTTTGAGGAGGGATTTGCGGTGGACCCTGTGAAGATCGAGGCGGAGTTAGCTTGGGAGCCACCCAGGAGCGTGACGGAGGTGCGGAGTTTCTTGGGACTAGCTGGGTACTACCAGAGATTCGTGCCAGACTTTTCCAGAGTTGCGGCACCGCTTTCAGCTTGAACGAAGAAGGGGAAACCCTTCGTGTGGACAGACAGATGTCAGCAGAGCTTCCAGGAGCTGAGACAGAGATTGTCCAGCACACCTATCTTGAGGCTACATGAGGAGGGAGTTGGGTACGTAGTCTACTGCGATGCATCAGGTACTGGACTCGGATGTGTCCTGATGTAGGAGCGGGCAGTGATCGCCTCTGGATCACATCATTTGAGGCTGCATGAGCAGAACTATGCTACCCATGACCTAGAGTTAGCAGCAGTGGTCTTCGCTCTAAAGATGTGGCGACACTACCTGATGGGAGAGCGCTTTACAGTCTATTATGACCCTCAGAGTCTCAGGTACATCTTCATGCAGAAGGACCTGAACCTGAGACAGTGGCGATGGCTCGAGTTCCTCCAGGAATATGACTTTGAGATAGTCTATACTCCTTGAATGGGGAATGTAGTAGTCGATGCACTCAGTAGGAGGTAGGGCATTAAGATACTTGGGGAGGCGACAGAGTAGCTAGCCGCTTTGCAGATATCCTTCGTGGATATAGATAGAGAATCCTTTCTTCAGTCACTCTCAGTCACTCCTCCACTACTACAATGGTTCAGAGAGGCATAGCGTGGGGACGCAGACTGTGAGATGTGGCGTGCACAGATATCCTCAGGACAGGCACCTGATGGTTTCTCTATAGGAGGAGAGCATGATGTCATATTCAATGGACGTACCTTGGTAAAAGTTTCTTTATGAGAGGAGGTGCTGAGAGAGTTTCCAACTTCCCCTTTGGCGGTACATCCTAGAGTTGAGAAGATGTTTATAAATCTCAGATGAAAGCACTGGTGGCCGGGCATGAAGAAGGCTGTGGCAGAGTTCATTTCTCATTGCCTCACCTGCCAGCAGGTGAAGGCAGAGATCCAGGTACCAGCAGGCTTGGTACAACCCTTGGAGGTCCCAGAGTGGAAGTGGGACAGGATATCTATGGACTTCGTGACTGGAATTCCACACAATTACAGAGGTCACGACTCCACTTGGTTGATTGTCGACCGACTCACCAAGTCGGCTGACTTCTTACCAATCAGAGAGCAGGGCTCAATGGAGAGCATGGGACGTCTCTACGTTTAGAAGATTGTACGGCTTCATTGTGTGCCATCATCCATCGTCTCTGATCGAGATGATCTCTTTACTTCCCAACTTTGGAAGGGGTTGCAGGAGGCATTCGGGACGCAGCTACG
Source organism: Viscum album (assembly GCA_963277665.1). Taxonomy (NCBI): domain Eukaryota; kingdom Viridiplantae; phylum Streptophyta; class Magnoliopsida; order Santalales; family Viscaceae; genus Viscum; species Viscum album. The sequence goes on from OY728152.1 coordinate 1,492,913,240, forward strand.
TCTGAGCACCACCTTTCACCCCCAGACAGATGGTTAGATGGAGAGGACCATTCAGACACTCCAAGACATGCCCCACGCATGTGTCCACGACTTTGGTCGCATCTGGGAGGACCACCTATCCTTGGTGGAGTTCGCGTACAACAACAGCTACCACTCCACCATCGGGATGGCACCATACGAGGCGTTGTATGACAGAACTTGCAGATCACCTCTCTGCTGGAAAGACCCTGGGGTGTCAGCACTTGTGGGACCAGAGATGGTCCAGGCCACGACAGAGAAGGTCCAGGTCATCCAGGAGTGGATGAGGACAGCCCAGAGCAAGCAGAAGTCTTATGCTGACAGGAGGTGGAGGCCACTGGAGTTCGAGGATGGCGACCACGTATTCTTGAAGGTCTCACCTCGACGGGGATTATAGAGATTTGGCCGAGGTGGAAAGTTGTCTCCAAGCTTCATAGGACCATTCCAAGTCCTCATCAGGATTTGTGAAGTGGCTTATCGCCTGGCTGTACCACCTCAGTTTCACCGGGTGCACGGCGTCTTCAACGTATCTCAGCTGAGAAGATACGTACACGAACTGACGCATACCATTGACCACAGGGAGCTTGGCATAGACGATGGGGTGACTTTTGCAGAGGTCCCAGTGGAGATCAAGGATCAACAGGAGCGGGTCCTACATGGATGGTCGATTCCTCTAGTGTGTATCAGATGGCAGCACAGGAACCTCCCGGAGAGCACTTGGGAGAGGGAGGCTCAGATGCGTGAACAATACCCACATTTGTTTCCCTAGTTTATGATGTATCTTTACAGGGACGTAAAGCCCTAATGTGGGAGTAATGTAAAGACCCATAAAATTCAAGGGAAAGTTTTTCTTAATTTTCTTTGGGATTTTACATGAACGCGGTTTCTGACGGCACTTGATTCCGAGGCCCGGTGTGCCTGGAAATTTTATCCAAAGATTAGCTCGGGTACGTTCAGTGAACGAATGATCGGGTTTTCCAATCTTTTGATCCGGTGCTCAGAATCGAATTATGAGGGCACCGATAAATTCGCAGCGCCGGTAATTTCTCAGGAACAACTTTTCTGGAGTTGCGTTTACACGAGAGGAGTTGTCAAAAATTTTGGAAGTAAAAAATAAAAATTGAGCTAATTTTTTTTTTTAGTGGTTAACCTTTGGGTGGAAGTTGGGTAACCACACAAGAGAGGTTATGAGGGTGTTGGGGCCCACACGAACCCCACCCCTTCATTTTCTCTAACCCCCCATAACCTACTTATAATGAAAACTTTTAATTAAGTGGTTTAAATTCAATTTTTTAATTTTAAAACATATGTCATGATAATAAAATAAGGGAAGCACTTATTTTATTTTTGGTTGGACATGTTTTGTTGAGAGGGGATTGGGAGAAAAAGGGGAGGCTTGAAGATCTTCATCTTCTTCTTCGAAGAACGAGAAGAACGCACCGATCTCCGACGAAGAACGCCAAATCCCCGGAGATCGACAACGCGATGCCGTGTACCGCATCGCCAACGACCCTCTCCTTCCGCGATGCCTTCTTCTGTGACGATAAATTCCACGATGAACCCTCGCTCAATGAATTCGACGAGGTAGGGAATTTTGTTTTTGTTCGTGAATACATCCATTGCCATTATTCGTGAAACTTTGACGCTTTCTATTGGTTAATGGGAGGGGGAAGGACCGCACAAACATGGATGACCCTCCTCACTTGTAAGTTGTATTGATGTAGTTCGAAGGAAAGTGGTGCGGTGCAACGAAACCGCGTGGGATCATACGACAAGGGTGCGCGGCATCGTCGCGCCGCTCCGTTGAAGTTGAACAAAGGAGTGGCGTCGTCGCACCGCAACGGAGAACCTCGAAAGAACCCCGAAGACACCGCGGCCGGAGAGGGGCCGCGGTAGAGGGGCGCGGCGTCGTCGCACCGCGGCGGAGCTGGGACCGGCAGCCGGATTCGGGCCGCCGGTGTCGGAGCAGGGGGACCGGCCCATACCGTTCCCGTGGCGGCATCAGCCGGCCGGCCGGAGTGGCCAGCCGGTCATAGGAGGAACCAGGGGTTACGACCCCCAGCTGGTCGGACAAGAGCGGCCCCCCACATGGGGGCCACGGTTACAAAGAGGTGGGGGCGGCACCCCCCCCCCCCCCCCCCCCGCACCCCAACGCTCGGCCATTTCGGCCGAGCCACCTAGCCAGGGCCAGCACACCGGGTCGAGCTGCTAGGCCAGACCACCAGGCCGGGCTGGGCCCAGGCTGGGCCGGGCCGTTCCCAAGTGGGCCGGATCGGTCTGGGCCCGAAAGCCCCACTTCCGGACCTCTTTCGGTGTTTTTCCCATAACATGGGCTACGGACCTCCGATTGACGCACTGTCAGTGGCGATGAGATACTTGGATCGAGACAGTCATTTAGATATATTACTCTCAAGGATTCGGAGTACTTTTGGTTCGGCCGGGTTGGTTCGAGTACGAAACCAACCAGGCCCTCAGAGCGGAAACACTTATAACTTGAGCTCCGGACATCCGATTGACGTGTCGTCGACTTTGATGGATTCCTCTTAGTGATACGGACCTTTTGTATTACACCGCTCGAGGTTTGGACATATTTGGAGTACGTTCGTTTTGGTTTTGAATTAAAAACCAACCGGGCCCTTGGGACGAAAAAGCCAATAACTCTCAGACTGGGCGTCCGATTGACGCACCGTCTATGTCATTGAGTTCTTATTGACGATACTGAACTTTTGGATACATCAACTCCGGACTATGTGTCAGTTGATGTATCAGCCCCTCGGCTCGTGGAGTGGACCCTCCCGAACAAGCTTGCTGTGTGCAGGAACCCTAGAGTTGGCTGCGACTGCGACGACGATGATGACTGTACAGAAATCCTCCGTGGATTCGATGACGACGACTGCATCACTCAGTGATCCTATGTGGATTAGTGCTACCAATCCTGTGTGGGTCAGATCCTATGCGGGCCAGCGCTCAGCGGTCCTGTGTGGGCCAGCGCCAACAGATCCTATGTGGGTCCGATCCGGTGCGGGTCATTGCGGGGTTAGTTACCTATCGATCCTCTGTGGGTCATTGCGTGGGTTAGTACCTATCGATTCTGTGTGGGTATGACGGTTTAGAAGAATCAGTGGCTATATCTGATCATCTCTATCGTCTTACGAAGAAGTATACCTGTGTGAGCTGAATCTTGACTTTCAATCAATATCTTCGATATGATTGACTTGCTTTCCTATGTGGATTGTGTTGTGCTATCATGTGTGGACGTGATCGAACTTGGGCTCGGATGTTGGAGCCGAACTGGAATTGATGACTTAGGTATATGTATGGGCATATACCTAAGTACTGTCAGATGTTACTTTGTGGTTGTATCTTTCCTTTTTGGATTATCCTTTGTGGATTCTGGGAGACCTTCGGGGGGTCTCGGGGTCCCTACTGAGTAGATTATACTCACCCCTGCATGGGCTATTCCCGCACTACGTTGTGTTGGTTGCAGACAACGGACAACGCTGATCGTGGTTGAGGCTTGCAGAGCAGGTCGGTACCTGGTGGTGGACCACTGGGTGGGACGTACTCGGAGCGGACGGATGGACCTGAGGATATATGGAGGCTATCTGTACCCACCCTTCAGGTGGGACTTCCAGTGGACGGCTCGAGGCTGTGGCTTTACTTTTCAGTTACTGTACTCCCTTTTTCAGTTGAACATTAATTTCAGTTTGGGTTTGTATTCTGGCCCACTTACTTTTCCACACATACTATTGTACCCAGTTTTTACTTAGTGTTTACTTTTGCTTGCTCGCTCTGTGGTGTTTGTTTACTTTAAAAGGCAATGCCTTCCCTTTTTACCGGGAATTATGCCTTGGTGCTAGTCGCCAGCCCCTGGCCTATGGAAGGCGGGCTTGGGGTAGTCACGGCATGGGCCCCAAGGATGGGTTGTGACATAAGAAATCATGAATCACAACCCATATGGTTTTTCCAATCAATATAGGGAGATTTCATGGGAAGGGTTGGGAAAACTGGTTTCCCTAATCACGTTTCTATAGTTTCACACCCATGTGGGAGGTATACAATATTACTCAAATTAATATATCATGGCTGGTTCACAATTTATCAAACTCTGTGGCCAAAGCTTGTGGGGTCATTCATTATGTTGTGGGAGGTACATGGTTGATGCACGATATATCCAATCATACAGCCAAACCATGTAGACCATTAATAGTTTAGTGAATTTTCCATTTTTGCATTAACTTATTTTTAACATTTCCTTCTTCCATTCTTTATCCCTGTAGAAAAATGGCCTTCTCTATGTTTTTTGAGAGTTCCTCCCATTGAAAGTACCTATATTTGTCAATTTCTTTCTTGTTTAAACTCTAATTTGAGATTGGATCATCACATCAGATTATTATCTATATGTATTTTATTTATTAGGCTTATTGAATCGTTTTTCTCTCCCTCAATTATTCTATTTTGATTCAAGATCATATTCCCAATTTTCTAGGAGAAATATTTTCTTCCGTTTTCTTCAGATCTAGGAAAAACTAATGGATGATACTAGATGACTAGAGTACACCATGCCTAAGGTATGTTCTCTATGATTCATCCCTCAATGTATCACCATTTCTAATAATATTTCCATTTTCACACACTGGTTTCATAGGGTGGTTTTAATTTAATTCTTACTTCATTCATTTAATCAGTATGTTCTTGTTCTAGAGCATATTCGTATATGTTCTTCATATCATTAGAGGTTATGTGCTCAATTCCAAACACTACAAGTATGGTGTTATCTATATTAATCCTTTAGTGGATTTACTTGGACTATATGAACCACCATTTAGGTGTACTAATATTTATGCTAGATAATGTATGTGATCAAATATTATTAATGGATCCATAATTTCAAAATGGTTATTACATGTATACCTACCACTTGAACCTTGTAAGGTAAGTGTTCCAATTTGTTAATGATCCCTAAAAATGTTAAATGGAAATTGAATTTTTAGATATCACTTATCCTAGTTTAATTATAATTTAATTTCACACTATTTCATGTCCTTGTCTCACCTTTTCATGCTTATTAATGGAAAAGGAATGATCCTCATAATAACACATGTAATCAATGTAAAAATGGTTGTTTTTTCTTGATATACCATGTCACATTAAAAAAAGATAACCGAATGAATCAATTTACATATAAAAAGGAATTAGTATTAGATACCCTTAAATGAGTAATTAGTTAAGTATAAGGTTTCCTTTTTAAATCATCATTTTTATCTTTATATTAATGGTCAGATATGAGCTAACCTTAGATTCCTGTGGGAATACCTTGAGCACTTAAAAGATGGAATGTCAATTAATTGAGCCAATTTAAAATAGATATACCCACCTTGGAACTTGTTATTTATCTTATAATATTAATATATTGACATAGTTCCCACGAGTCTCCTCATAACATTTCCAGATTATTTGGATTCCATGGATAAAATTCTTAGATCCATCTTGATGTCTTCAAACACATGGCACTGTGGACTCACCCCTTTGGGAAAAGTACCGAATATCCAGTTTGTACCAAGTATGAGAACCCTTAAATCAGTTATAATTATTTACAATGGAATAACAGATATTTTCCCCATGTAATACATTGGGGAAGCCATGGTTTATCCAAGGATTCTGTCCAATATTATTATCACTATAGAATTCACTAATTATACATTGTATCCTCTCACATTATCTCTATTTTATATAGAATGATTGATTCTTATTATAAAAATTATTATAACTAATTAAATGATACTTTTTCAGAAACAAGATGATGTTGAAGCACATATGGGGTGTTTACATTTCTGTAAACATTTATTATATACCCCCACACTGTCAATGTATATTCATATAGTGGATGATATATATATAATTATTAGTGTCTGGGTGATATTTATATCACACAATATTTGGGCTGATGTTGTTACCCCAATATATTATATGTATATAGAATTTTTGATTTGATATTTCCCACTTTGGAAACCACAATTGATTTCTTTCATTGGATGGATATTTATACAAAATTACTAGGATAAATCTTGACATACCTAGCAAGTTTTGGATTGTTTTTATTTTTTTTGCAAATAATTTATAGTCATCTTCCCTGTATACATGATTTAATAGTTTTATAGAGACATTACATACATCATCAATATTTTTTATATTATATAGTTTAATTAAATTGATTTTAATATTCTTGTAGAACATTTTTTATTATATTTCTCTTCTACTTTTTTTATAAAACTGATTCCACTATCTACGATTATATCTGTTGTGTTCCACATTTACAAGAGTTAATATTCTCTTCATTATCACACCTTTGGACATCAAAAATAGTTTGAAGACACTAGAATTTGGGGAGTCACACTTGAGGTCAAGTGGCCCACAAGATTGGGGCACCTTTGAGTGACATGGGAGTTAGGACATCACATAGTGATACAAGAGATAAATTGTTTTCATTCTTCTAATTAATGTGGAAATAAATATACAATATTAAGAACTATATTTGTACTTGGTTTTGACCCATGTATAGGAGTGGATAACCCATGTCCATAGTAAAAACTACGTTCCATGGGAATACGAAATTTTTATTCTAGACTTCACTTGTTACAATTGATATTTTTTTAATGATTGGGTGAGTCACTTCAATATTGGTACTTTATATTCCTCAAGGATGTGTAAATTATCCATGTAATGTAAGTAAAATCATCACATTTATCATAACAAGAACATAACGTTCACATTCCTTTAATATTCCATTCCATAAAGGTGAATTTCACTATATTCCATGATTATTTTTCCTATGATTGTTGAGAGATCTATAGTTTATATATATATATGAATGTGCTGAAAAATTCATTTTATGTGAATGGAAATTTTTTATTTGAGTTCTCAACATGAATCTAAATATTTTTTTCATGTAATTGTAATGGTGAAATATTTAATAACATGTTTCAACCCATGTCAGCTATGTGCATATGGTAACATTAACTTGTCTATAGCTATGATTGAGTGACAACCAGATTTTATTCATTTGGTGTATGACCCCATGTTGCTTTGAAGGGGTAATTTAACGAGTAATGATATCTTATATACATACAACATTCTGAGACCAAATATGTATATAGTTTAATGAGATTAAATGGGTGTCACATTCAGTTATACAGAGTATGTTCCTTTATTAACTTGGAATAACGATCTATTTAATATAGCCTTGTTTTATGTAATCAAGAAAATACAAATTAAATTGATATCATGTCTTATAATATGGTATTTTTTCTAGTAAATTGAGATGAAAAATGTAGTTGACCCATTACATAAAAAAACCACACTAAATTAAACTTTAACACTTACCAATTCACTATCCATCTAAGTGGGATGTTTGGATAGTATACCTAGGATAGATAACCCTTATTCTTATGTTTTACTTATTTAGTGCATCTATCTACAATTAAATATTTTTTTGAGGCGGTTTCTTGGAATTTGTAGAGTTATTCCATCACACTGTCCTTGACTCGTGTGAAGGAATTGTGGTGAAGACAATATTCTAGAGGTGGTGGGATCCGATCCACCAATTATTCCTCCTATAATTCCACATGAGGAAAAACCTTCCATTGATGAACTAAAAATTTATTATCAATTTTTTGAGGGTTTTTTACATATGATGCAGTCCCTATATGGTGATTCATGACCTTCACCTACTATAGATTATTGGACATATGAGTTCCAGCTATATTATCCTCCCAACTTCTCAAAAGATGTTGGTCCATAGGATTCCAAGTATTTGATAGAGGAAACTATTTATATCATCAATACATTAGAGATTCCTATAGAGAGTGACGTCATGCCTTCCACCTATGTGCTTTATGATTTCAGAAAAAGATGGTGGGATGTGATCTCATAGGCTGGTCATTATTAAGGCATTGTCTAGGCTGAATTTTAGATTGGATTATATGATTGATTTCCCTCTTTGATTATAATATCTTTCCCATACATAGAACTCATGAACCAATAGTATGTTTCTATATCCATCATCGAATATTTAGTGCTTTATACTGAGTTGGTATGTTTTCATCACTTCAAGCCACTGATTTGATGTCATGGGTGAGGCATTTAAAGGATGGAATCAAATGTTACATCAGCTTGTGGGTGAATGTATTCCACCAAGTTACCTTTTATAAGATCATTAATTATGATCATTTAATTAAGACTACTCTAAGTGAAGATAATAGTACCAAGAATATAGGATCAATGTTGAGGCAAGGTAGTAGTTATTCTGGTAGTAGGAAGCGTAGCCTTAGGGTTTCTCGTCAGAGAAGTGGTGTAAAATGTATTCGCACTGGGAGCTATGATATATTCCATTAATGTGGAAGACAGGTGCTACCAATGACTCTACATGATATATTCCCTCTTGAGTTTCATTATTGCAGTTATATGCGGAATATTTAGAGGTTTAGTCTAGCCATTCCACTTATTTCAAGTGGAATAGGATCTACCAGACCTCCACATTCCTGGGGTAGGATCAGTTGCACTCCACCAGGCGGGGAGTTGGACTAGCACCGATAGGACAAGATAAAGAGGAGTTTATGGACATAGTAGATAAATATATGATTATCTGTAATGGTAGACTTTACCTAATCATGGTATTTCAACAGTAGAATTGTGTCATTGATCTAGTGTGTTGCATGCCATAGAGTCAATACTTGAGGATTCGAGTGCAGGACCATCTATAGAGTAATGTACAATTATTTTGGCCTAAACATTGTATCTAATTTTTTAAATATGGGTTCTCATCGATCCTTTGTTTATTTTTCAAACATGGAAGGTCTCAGGATTGATTTTTCTTCTTATTGGGTGTGATTACCCTGGACACAGTATTGTGTGTGTGGTCCAATGAAATACGCCACTGCAGGGACTTCCTATTAAGGTAGGCAATTAATCCTTCTTAATGTACCTCGTATTCATTGATATTTTAGAATTTGACATCATTTTTGGAACATATTTGTTGGTTACATATCATGATTATATCAACATCTATCATCATAGGGTTTAATTTATATCACCATAGGGTAGCTTTTACCTCCACAAGGATGAAAGGGATATCCCAACACATAGAGATAGACTAGAGAAACATGGGCTAGGGGGTGTGAGCACCCAACTCTCTTGTATATTTATAGAGGATCAAGGAATGCATTACATATGTTTTATGCTCAATTAATATCATTTTAGGGATGTTTTTTCCAACGATTTTTCTAGATTACATATTGGGAGAGGGACCGATTTCAAGATATATATTTTTTTTCATAGAGTAGCTCTGTTGTCCAGTTCTCCATATAGGATGAATCGTGCTGATATAAAAGTGATCTTAAGATATTTGGATGATATAGAGTGTAATGGTTTTATCTTTACCAACAATTCTCCTTGGGTTCACCAATTTTTTTCCCTAGAAGTCATAGGATACCCTTATGATTTACATGTATTACTATCTATTGAGCCATATTATGATTAAGAACTAGTACCTACTACATCAAATAGATTATCTCTTGGAAAGAACATAAGAGCTATGGTATTATCAAAGATCAACATGAGATTTGGATATCACTAGGTGAATGTCATTTCTTCAGATATACAAAACATGATTTTAGTGTGTTTTATATGACTATCACATTATTTCACTTTATATTATGAATGAGACCTCATTTTTATGGATTTTATGAATATGGGTCCCCCCTATTGGGATTCTTTTTTGTGGTCATTGTCGATAAAATCATTGTATATTATCATTCTCATAGAGACCATCATAAACATCTTGATATCAATTGGAATAAAATGATATATCATCATATTTAATCCATGTTATCTAGGTGCCACTTCTAGATCGACAAATATTACTCCTTGGGTCATATTATCTCAGAATTAAGAGTATATGGTGACCTAGGTAAGGTTAGTGTTTTTGATTCCAAGGATAATCCTAAGAATGTGTTTTATATATTATGCATCTTGGGGATAACAATATATTGAAGGAATTTCCGACATGACATATCATTAATTGATTCGCCTATTAATATTGTTATAAATAAGGATGTGATGTTCTTGTGGTATGAATCATGTGTTAAAGCCTTTCAAGTGTTGAATGGGATGCTGACCTCAGAAACAATAATGATACATCAGGAATATATAATATGCTACATAGTTCTCTATAATTCATCAATAATTTTACTACGTTCAATTTTTATGTAGGATAATAGATTCATTTTTCATGAGTCTCTCTAGATAATACATATGAATTGTATCTAATCGATTCATGACCGTGAGGGAGAATAATTTTTCCATGATCTTTGTTGTTGGATAAATTATTTGATGGGTGAGAACATGTTTGTTTTTACATAACCCAAGAGTCACACTGATTCCTTTTCATTGCATGACATGAATCTCAAATAGTGAATATGGGATGAATAACTTTAGTCCATTAACATTTAGCATGAATATATTACATTTAATAGAAAAGAGTTCGATGATTCCCAAATTCAAAAAACCTTGGCACATGTAATTCCATAATCTAGAGATGAATGTAAAATTATGGAGCACTTTTAAATGCAGAATCTAATGTTTATTAAGGTTCAGGAGAAATCTTATCTTATATCCTTAATAGATACATATTCACTCCTTGATAGGTTAATGGAATTATGTTTTCAGATCTTGAGGGGTTGGTTCTTTGATAGGTTATTTTGTGTGGGGACCCACCTCCAAATTTTTCTCTTGATGGAGATGAAATCCTATGTATACAATGGTGTTTTTGGGTTTCTACACACATGAGAGAGGAACTAATGTAATATTCTCATGAATCTGAGTGTGAATTTCATCAAGGAATCATTAATATGTATCGAGATATGTTAATCCAGTATTGGAGGGGTCATATGAAACATAAGATAACAGGTTTTATCATTAGGTACTCCACCTGATAGAATGTGAAGGTGGAGTGTCTGAGGATGGATGGATTTTTAGAGTAGTTTTTAGTAGTATAATAGAAATGGGAATATTCTTCAATGAATGTTTTATTAAACTTATCGAGATAACCTCAAATTAGCGATGTTGTTTGGGATGTCATGGATTGACTGACCAAAGTATCCAACATCCATCCTATCTATGAGAATTTCTCATTTGATGTTATGGGAAGACAATATGACTGTGACATCATACAACTTCATGGGGACCCTTATACTATCATTTTGAATAGGGATTATCATTACACAGCGAGGTTCTGGTAGGGGTTATAGGATTTTATGGGTATATAAATGCTTCAGAGAACAAAATCTCACCCTTAGAACAATGTCTAGTCATAATGAACAATAACCATGTTAGAGGACATGGTTAGAGAATGTTTCCATGAGTAAATAGGTTCTTGGGAGAATCATATCCCTCTCATTGAGTTATCTAATAATAATAGTTTTTAGGTGATGATTCATATTAATCATTATGTTGACTTGTTTGGAAGGTACTGTCTTTCACCCAAGTGTTTGTTTGGGGTAGGATAGTAAGTGCTACTAGGCCCTCATCTCATGCAGGGGACGTTAAAGCAGGTTTAGGTGACTATGAATAATAAGTCTACTGGTCTTTCAAGGAAAAAATATTATTTCTATTTCCACTGATGACCTCTAGAGTTCAAGGTCAGGGGTTATGATTTTGTACATGAATCACCCAAACATGTTCAAAGGCATATACAAGGGAAATTGAACACATCTCTTTGATTTTTTAGGAAATTTATGAGTCTAGATAGAGTGATACAGTATAATTTTTTTCTATTTCTTAATATGTATCATTCCATGCATGATTTCTTTCACATTTTATGGATTCCTTATTATCATACTTACTTTTCTCAATATTTAGAACCAGAGGATGTGGAACTAGATGATGATGTTTCATTTAAGGAGTATCTCATATGTATTGTTTATTGTTGTAGGAATGGACTATGAGGACAATATATCCCATTAGTGTGTATTCTATAGACATATGACTATGTATAGGCTGAGACTTGGGAGTCGTTGACTGACATACCAACTCAGACGGTGATGTTTTTCTTGGATAATGATTTCCACCCCTGGTAGCTAATCTTCGGGATGAGTTCCTTTAATTTGGGAAGACTATAAGAACAAGGTTATTATTTTGGGTATCGATCCATTTAATTTCAGTCTAAATGTTTGATTTGGACCTAATATGGATTATCAATAAGGTTATATAATTTTTGGGGGGTTCAGAGGCTTGTTCGAAACATGGAACCCCAATCTATTGATGAAACAACTATGCTTCATGGTTTTAAGAAATCATATTTCCCATCCAGTAGGGATTCTCTTCACCCTGCAGGGATTTTCATATGTAAAAAGGTGTAAAAATTTCCACAACCAATCTCACAAGTCTGTATTTTCATTCAGGTAGCTTGAAAAAATAAAAAACCTATATAGAACTGTTGGTGCATGGTTTCTCATGCCATGCAACCAAAATTTAAGGTGGGTATGCTTATGTAGTGGAGGATCATGGTTGCGGAATAGTTTGGCCAACCATGTTTCCATACCATGAGACACCATAATCTTTCTGTGAATTTACCATTTTCCCCTTAATATATATTTAACTTACCCCATTATATTATTCATTCGAGCAGGCATGAGGCCTTATCCACCTCATTTGAGAGATCTATCCATTAAAGGTACCTAGGATCATCAATTTCTTCGTCTTCCAGAATTCAATTCATAATATGATAATAATATTGGATTCCTATTAGTATGTGATTTAGTCCTTATGATTTTTTCATCATTTTTCATCCCCTCTATGGTGATATATTTATGTAATATCATATATCATATTTTCATGTTGTAGATACATTCTTTCATTTTCATATGATATAGGATAAACTATGGGTCAATAATAGATGGGGGAGTACTACTGACCTATGTGAGTTGGTATATGAATCAACTTTCGATGTGTCATTATTTCATAAATTAATTCCATTGTATTCAAAATAGTTTCATCTGGTGTTTCTTATTTAATTCATATGTCATCATTATAATTAATGTGCTCTTGATCTAGACACCTTTTCATATATTCTCATAACATAAATGGAGGATGCAAAGTCAATACCAACCACCCTAATTAGGGTTTTGTCAATAATATTCTTATAGTGGATTTATTATGAATATCTGCAATAAAGTATGGGTGTGCTCTGAATTTCTCTTGATAAGATAAGTGTTATTATATAATTAATGGATCATTAATTTCAAAATGGATTTCACATGTATAGTTACCACATGAACCTTCTATGGTATGTGTTAAAATTAATTATTGAACATATAAAATGTAAAACGAAAAGTATAATTATATATATATATCACATGGCCTAGTTAATTATTATGGAATGTAATTCAATTTTATGTCCTTATAAAACATATCATGATTAGGAAAGATAAGGGAGTGAACTTTATAATTGAAAATTCAATCAAGGTAACAACTGTTTTCGTGTCCTTGATATACATTTTCAAATTAATTAATGGTAATGAAATAATCTAATTTACTTATAAAAAGTAATTATTATTAAATTCAAATATATATTATTAATGATTTGTGTATAAGGTTCTTATTGTATATTTATCTTTTTATAATTATTGGAATGATTAGACATGTGACGTCCTTACATTCCAAAAGTAAATACTTCAGCACCTATAGGATGCCATTATAATTCACTAATCTAGTTTATACGGGAGATAACCACCTTGGATATGGGTCTTTATATTATTATTTGAAGGCCATAGAGTAGTACCAAGGATTCGACTAATATAATTTCATGATTATTAGGATTACTTGGATAAACTTCTTGGATCGAACTTTATTTCTTCAAACACATGGCTACATGGGTTCAACTCATTAGGGACAACAAATATTATTATATGTTTAACATTGAAATGATCTTTTGAATTGATTAGAGTAATTTACAGTTGATTGAATTTGGAGTTTCTAATCGGGCCACACACTTACCCCTTTATTTCTAGACTACACGAGACACTTCTATGAGTTGGTCAACCCTTGATGTCAAGGATTTATTAGATTCCCCTTTGATCCATTAGATTATTAATGTCAATAAGGGATTCCATAGTTAAACGATGGATCCTATCATATTATCTCAATTACATGAATAGAATTTGATACCGATTAAAAAATTTAACAAAATTTATTAAATGATACATGTTCAGATAAGAGCTGAAGCTAGAGTAGGTACGAGCTATTTTAATTTTTGGATTGCTTTATATTTATTTTATACTTATACACTATCGGTTTATGTTAACATACTGAATGAAGTCGATCCCATTGGTAGTGGCCTACTGAGATTTATATCACACACTATCTGGGATGTCTTTGGTACCCAAATTGATTATGTGTATATAGGTGTTGATAAAGCGATGTTCCCACCTTTGGATACCTGATATTTTTTTATTTCTTATGATGGATCACAGTAGTAGATGACTAAGCCAATAATTCGGATGATTGGATAGTTTTTTCATCTTTTTAATTATTTTTTAGAATGTATTTCAATTTTTAATATAAACCTATTTTACATTTTGGTAGAGACGTAACATTCATCTTCATAAATTTCATATTATATAGTTTCCATCTTTTGTGTTGATTATTCTTGATGGATGTTTTTGTTTATCTTTCACTCACATTTTTTCTTATTTATTACACTTATTAAACTATTTACTAATATATATATATTGTTAAACTCTGACATGAGGGGATAGTCTCCCCACATTCACACCATAGTCCCTCACTACGAGTTGGCAGTCTGAAGAATACAGGGAGGCACGACTGAGTCCATTAGGCCCACTGGATCTTGTCAACATTGAGTGGCACCTGGGGCGGGCTGTCACTTGTTATATGAAAATTTGTTATTTTATTTATAATTTTGTAATGTATATATATATATATATATATAAATGGATAATACATAGTTTAGGTTGAATGAAATGTGTATTAATTCATCATTGTCATCCAGAGGTAAGAAAATAATGATTCCCACTAGTTATAAGTGAGTTCAAAATCATTCATGTGAATGTATCATGATATCTGGAATGTTTTAATGGTGTTTTATGTTGGGACATTATTCATGAGTCTATAAAGTAAATAGAAGGCATTGTGTTTAGTCTAATTATGATTGAACTATAATAACAAAATTTAATTATAACCAGATATTACAATATGTGTATGTATGTCAGATGAAAAAATTTGAATGATATAGATCATAATGATCATAATAATTAGGTTTTGCAAGATGTTTCCTGAATACCTTACGAAATACAAAACCATCGAATGATACTATGAAATGTACATTATATTTTTACATATATTATGAATCATCCTTGTTTTATTAGGGTTATATGAAATATTTTATTTTTGGGATGTTTATGAACAAAATGGAAATATAACATCTTGAATTAAATATATAACTTATTATAAATAATTGTGGTGGATGTGTCATAGGAATAGATATTTATCTAAACCATCTTATCATTATATGTGGAATATTTTATCCTTCAAATATAGTTTTATTACCCATAGTAGTGTTTTATGTTACCATAACTATGGATTGGATTTTTTTATCAAGGTACTATATACTATAGATCTAAAGATGGTATTTAATTATCTTAGAGAGATTAAATTTATATATGTTAATGAGTTTAAACCTTTTATAACATATAAATAAGATTTTAAATTCAATATATATGTGTATTTAAATTACTCCAATTCAAGAGTTTGAATTACTCTTCACATATTTCTCAAGATAAGAAAATTTCGAAGCATCCATATTGGATAACTCCAGTAGGGAAAACAAATTTGAAAATTTAGATACAATAATTACTAGATGTGGCTTTCATCATCTCCTGAATATCACCTTGGGTTGCATATAATTTTATTGTACACAATATTTTTTTGAGGATTTTTATGAACTATATAGCACCAAATTACATTACTATGAAGAACATATATTTATGTACTCTTGTCAAGGAATGTTTTATTAGATCCATGGTGCTTAGTATTTTTTCATAATTATCACGAGATATAGATTTCATTATCTGAGAGTGAAGAGGATGTTATAAGGAAATCATTTATTCTAGTTCATTCAATAAATCATTTTTTGTTATGAATTTTGGGATAAAAATGTACTAGTTATATTTAAGGTTCTTCTGAATAGAGTTTTCAATCAGTATTTGGGTAAATTTGTGGTCATTATTATTAATGAAAAATTACTTATTCTAATATTTATGGTAAATGTGAGAAACATTTATTTATTATTCTATATAATCTAAAATAAATAAATTTTGTGGAAGTTTCAAAAAATTTGTTTTTTGTCACAACAAAATTTATTACAAGGGTATATTGTTTTTAAATATGTTATACGATTTAATCCTCATATAATTAATGTTGTGTAAGAGTGGAATAGACCAAAAAATCACTATTATTTTATTTTTTATTTGTTTAGTGGGTTACTATAGGTTTTTTAATTAAAAAAAATGCTTGGTTGTCTATCCCCCAAAAAAAGATAAATTGAAAAGGAGTAAAATTTAATTGAAAAAAATGAATGTAATAAATATTTTTAGAGATTGAAAAAAAATTAGTGCAGTGATGTTATTATTTTATTCATTAAATGGCGAGTTCATAATTTATAGGGAATTTTAATTCAATTCCATTTATTTTTCTTGATTCATGATGATTAAGTAAGTGTTAATTCATCCCAACATATGAATTTCCATTAACTGATTAATTTTAAAATTTATCTTGAGCTTGTAGAAGTTTTTTTTATTCAAAATGTTTTCAACATCATTTATTTAGATTAAAATATGAAATAAATAATATCCATGAAAGCATGAAGTATATATATTCACTCAGAAAAAGTTTCTCAAATCAAAAAGAGGATATCAAATACTGATAAGAGATTATGATTACATAATGCACGATCATCTAGGTAAATCTAAAAAGGTAGATTATGACTTTTTTGATAGGATAATGTATCATAATCTATACTACATTTGGAAAACAAGAAATTTGTAAATGATCTATTAAGTATTATTTTTTAAATTGTGTGTGTAGGAACCTTCCCCTCTTTTGGTTCTAGTGTTAGTGTGGCTATATTTTTTTAAAAAAATTAAAATGGATTAAAAAAATATCATTGTATTTAAGATTAATGAAATGGTATATATATGATATGTTTCATGAATTTAAGGTTGATAATGATGGTGTTATAGAATAGGAACGAGGTTAGCTATTAAATGATATTTCTAATTGAAGAAAAAAATATTAAGGGGGGATCAAAACTATATGTTTTCCATTAATCATGGTATAAATATAATTTATAGAGTCATTCAATAATAATATTTATGTGATAGAGAATAAAAATATACTGATCATTTTAACATGGAATTTTCAACATGTAAATATATTAATGTAGAGTATAAGCTACAGTATGTTATACAATAACCCTTTAAAATTCCTAAATAAAGATTGTGTAGTACTTGATTAAATTTTATGATGGATTTTCAAAATTATAATTGAGGTAATAATGTGATTTAGGTTATTACTTTTCATTTTACCTATTCTAGAAACTTTCATCCCACTCAATATTCTATGTCACTAGGTCAATCTGATTGACATTATGTTATAGTAATGTAATAGTTACATGTTATCCCTAACTCCATTATATCTCATAATGATCAATGATTTACATTATCTTTTTATAATGTATATCAAAAGTACTTTGGTTGTGTGTTAAAGTTTAGTGAAAAAGTTCTCCCTCATTTAGATGAAAAATTTTAGAAAACATTCATATGTTGGAGGATATACATTGGGATTTCTCTTTGGATTACCAGGTAATAAACGATTAGAATAACAATATTTTTATATTCTTATAATAATTTTTTAAATTTTTTTATAAAAATTACACCTTATGGAAAATTATTTTTAAAGTGGTGTCGAACTCCACAATATTGGGTTATATTTAGTTAGAAATAGTTTTGGTACCATAATTGGTAAATTATATGGTTGAAAAAATAAATATCATTCATCAATATATTAGGGAATAAAAATGTTGGTAGAAGAGTTACATTGATAACTAGAAGAAATATAATTTGTTTGAGGTTGTAGTTAATTATTTTTCTAAAGTACATCATTGGAATGGTACTATAAATTTAGAGAGGTGGGTAAAATTAAGACCACGCTATTTCAGTCTATATGAAAAATAAGAAAGAATTGGGATTAGTTTCATACCATGGATCCTTGACAATGCTCTTATCTATGGTACATGATGTACTTCTTGAAACACTATTACGAAAATATGTACTGGTTGAACTACATGTTTCGATCCCTAGTGTATTCTAGATGAAAGAGAATAATTCTTATTAAGAAATCCCATTTCGGATTATAGATCATAGTGAGTTATAATTTATGAATAATATGACTCATAGGGTTTAGGTTCTCTATAGAACCATACGATTAAATAATCTATATGGAAATAAGAAAAAAATGATGGAAAAATACTCTCACAAGTTTGAGTAATGATAAAATTTATTTTTTTTTCAATTTCATTGTGATGGAATAATGTGAAAAATCTATGATATATTAATAATAAATCACATTCAGGAATTATTATGATCTAAGATTAAATTTTATAGAGTCGTATTATCTATAATAGTTTTATGTAAATTTTCACTCAAAAAATTAATAGTTTTCATTGAACAGAAATTTCCCTAATAAATTTAATGGTTTAATTTAATTGTTAAAATAATAAATTTAAAGATATATCTTTTATAAATTTAACATCATTTTTGAAATCAGAATACCACTTTTTTCTTCATGTCATTTTTTTGTGACTTATTATGAAGAATGATTTTTGGGTAAACAGTTAAACAAAAAGATTTTTATAAAATTAGTTATTTATTTTCAACTGTTAAAAATTTCCCATACTATTTTTGATTTATTTTATCTATAATTTATATAATTTTGAAAAAAATAATCCGATTAATTACATATATATTAAAATTATACATTATTTTGGTATAAATAAATTTTCATGAATAAAATTCATAATTTATAAAAAACAATTTTTTTTGTTGAAAATTAATATCTTAAAATTAATTAATTATAAAATAAAGAATAAAAATAAAAGTGTGATTTCATGTTCGAAAATTAGAGTTTCATAATTTTTAATGTTTACAATATCATTTTGAAGATAATTAATTATTACCATTGAAAAAAATTATTTACCATTTTAAAGGATAAAACATATATATTAACATAAAAACTAAATGATAAGGGAAAAATATTATCTTAGTTCTTATTAGATGATTGAATTTGAACCCATATAAATATAATATTGTAATTATAATAATTTATGTTCACTTATCCATGAGTAATACATTTATAATATTTAAATGTATATGATATTTACAAGAGTTAGACTCAACTAACTGATGAATGTGTACCACCTCTCCTCATTAATTTATTGTTTCTTCATAGTATCTATTGATTATAGAAATAGATTTAATTTATTAAATGAATTAAATACTAAGGAATTATTATGTGTTTTTTAGTGATAATGAATTGATGAATAAAATATAATGAAATGGTGGAAATAATATATGGAAATTGGATTATAAATGTTTTCAAAATTTAAGTGTAGTTTTAGTAATTAATGTGGATTTTGATAAATTTTTTTGATAAATAGTTTATGTGAAATTATAAATCATATATAGAAGTTATTTTGTTTCTTTTTATAAATCTATTATGTTTTTTGTTATCAGGTTCTTGTAGGTTTTAAGGGTTATTGTGTGGTTGTGTTGATGTGATGTTGGTTTGTGGTTTTCAGGGATAGATAACTGGTCAATCCTCAATATGGACTATTTTCTTGTTATATATATATATATCCATAATATTGTTTTATTATTTATGTTCCCCCTGCTATTATGGTTAACTTTACTGTTTCCCATATGGATTTTTTCATTATTGGTGAAAAACATGATATATTATATGGGTGATACAAAAGGATGACTCCTACCCCTCTCTTAATCTCTATTCTAAATATTGTGTGGTCATGTGGCAATGGTATAGTGATAATGTGGTTATTTGATAGTTGTTTCAGTTTTGATTTATTGTTTTTTGGAATTTTTTTCATATCGTAGACCAAGGATACTAAAACAATATATAGTTCATAGTTACACATGAACTCTTGCACGACATAACATATCTTATTGGATTATTATTGTTGTTGAGGCTCGGTGAATACCATTTTGATAGTGTATAACCCGACTAACATTTTCTTAATAAAAATAAATAAAATAAAAGGCCATAATAAATATATCGACATAGTGTAAAAGATGTTTTTATAGAAGGAAGAAAACGTTATTATATAACATCTCAATGCTACAAAACAAGAACATATAGTTCTTATATTCATACAGTAGTACAAGATCCCACAATGAGGAGATTGTTTATTATCTTGGAGGAAAACTATAAATAAAACTACTAGAGACACTACACAATACACGAAATATCCTCATACCTATATATATAATCTTATTAAACTTTTACAGTCCACTCACTTGTAGTAGGGTTTGTGAAAATAGATTCTTACCAAACACCAATCAACATGTCCACCAAGATGCGCATGTAATGTTTGTGTTCCAAACTCTATAGAAAATGACTAATGTTTCCCAAAATAAAAACATTTATTTAAATATATGAATATTGGTAATATAATAAAATTTATATGAACATAAAATACATACACCTATCTAACCATTAGGTAATTATGAATTCATCTTGAAGATCAACTCATATGTGATTTTTTAATTTTTGAAATAGTAGAAGTACTCCAGTTGTCTGATCACAACTGAGATTGAGTAAATAAGGTATAAAAAATTATTATATGACAAAAGGGTTCATAAAGTATCACCATAGGTAACAAGAATAACATAGAAGAATGTATTATCATACTAATCGATAATGTATGGGTGAATGGGTCATCACCACTCCAACACACTATTTAGGATAATGAGATATCTCTAAAATAGATTCTATACTAATGTGTCATCAATATAATCAATAATAAATTGAATGTGTCATCCTTATTAAATAATTATATAATTTTCATGGATTAACATTGATGATGAACAATATATCACAAATCCTAATCAAATAAGGTGAATGGGTTATCACTAATTGTGAATGGGATCTCACCAATAACATATGTGTATATAAAATTCCATCCAAAGATAAAATATTATCAGTAGTACAACTGAAATATTGATGAGTCATTTATCAAAACTCAAAATAATGACCTAGATATATGGGTTATCACCTATAGTGACCTATCAATCACTATTACAGTAGTATTATGGGTGAATGTGATATCTCCAATCTAATTGGGATTTAAGTGAATTGGTTTTCGACTATGGAGAGATGGTAAATCTGAAATCATAATCACAAGATTTGTCTGTCTATCACCTTGTATTAAATAAGTCATTGGTTAATGTGTTATCACCAGTCATTATGGAAATTATGTATGGGTCGATTCAACTCATTGTTATAATAATTATAGAATGAATTATCACCTATATTGAATGAAAAGTCACTAAAAATATAGGTGGCTAGAGTGTTTCCTAAATATGATCATAACTGTAATATCTTGTAGGAAATACACCTATCCAAAGGTATCATGCATCATCATAGTCATAACAAGGGGGAATTTTTTATCCCAGAAAATATTAACATAATAAATGATTAATTGTTTATCATAAAAAATATAAATATAATCAATGGTGAACATTTTATCACCAATAAAATTAAAATAATTAATGTTTCAAATGTAATCACCATATTCAATGACGAATGTAAAATTGAATAGTGATAGCCTTACCAACATGATCATACACATGGTGAATGATTTATGATCATTATATTTTGTTCACCCACACCCAATCCCCTCACTATGCTACCCAAAACCCTGACATTTTACACCTGTAAATAATATTCCAAGCCTATCCTCCCTAAAGATGACTTTGGATCCCATAGAATTACCCATTTCAAATGGTTCATTTTTGGATGAAAAATGGTTATCCAAAATTCTCCTTATTAGGCCAATCAACCACTATGATAAACTATAATAATAATTATTATCATTATGTAATAGTTAAGGACAACTCATAAGGATTACAAACTCATTTTTGGGATAGGGACGCAGAACAAAACTTATATCCCTATGTATCTAATTACATACCGAGGAAGAAATTTAAATTAATAGTAATGTTAATTAAACATAAATTTCAGAGAACCTATCAAAATCTGGATAGTCCATAATAATCAATAAATAACCTAAAAATAAAAATTGGGTAAAATTCCATTTTATTTATACATAATCTCTTATGAATAATTTAATATTCATATTTCTTTAACAATTGAAAGGATCACTAAAATACATCACTCTTTGTTGTCTTAAAATACTTAAATAGAAACTTCTCTAATAATTTAATACTAGATAAAGGACGTTTACAATCTTTTGGTAACAATTCCACTCTAACCTAGAATCTCACATAGGGAACAAATCTATATGTGATTTTTGTGATTAGTTCATAATGTATAAATACCTACTCTATGTCTAAAAGGACTCACTAGGCTCACCTCTCATAAGGAAACCCACTAATCATTCCATAATATGACACCCACACCACCATTCATACAGATAATATCCACACAAGATATGTAAAAACTTAAAAATCAAAATATTATAGATTATATATCTTAATTTTAGAGTTCACCTCCAGTGATGCTTGACCACCATCAAAGAAGATCATGTTTGACCAAACCGAACACTAGCCATAGTCTCAATCCCCAAATAAAAAAATGTAATAAATTTAATAAATTGAAACCTACTTAAAATTAAATAACTACATTAATTTATGTTCAATTGGAGTACAAATAATTTTGGAAACTCCAATGAGTGGCCTCCTATAGGAAAAAAACATTTTTATAGGTAAAAAATAACTCCCAATTTGAATATGGACACGCAATATAACATCCAAGACTAACCATTTTCATGGAAACTCCCATGCATCCCCTACCACTAGGTAAAATCTACTAGAAAACCAATACTAGGAATAAATTCCATGTTTTTTATATATCATTATTGAAAACATTTCACGATAAGAAAAAAACATTTCATGTTAATAAATTTTTCATCCAAACCAACACTATATAAATTCTGTAATGAAAAAAATATAAATAAAAAACAATAAAAATTACAAATAGTATCATAATAACTACGAAAAGTAAAATAATACATCTAGGAAAATACAAAAAAACTACATGATATAGAAAATTTTAATTTAAATCACCTAAACTACTCTTCCTGATCATCCCCATGATCTAAACTCAATCCCTAAGAACACAGAATCATAATTACCCACTAATGAAAATGAGTCTTTCTCTTTACCAGTGACATAATACAAAATGTGTACATATAACCAATGTGCATATGTAGGGGTTAGAAATGAAATGTAGTAGTCAATTCCCATGTGGATTCCCAACTCATGGAATTAGGAAAGGAAAAAGATTATTCATAGTTAAAAATATGACTAAAAACAAGAGAAGAACCAATGATATTTTCTAAAAAAATACAATTATTTTATATAGTTGAACCATTTGTTACTTATTATTGGAATAACCAAATCAATATTACACACACAAAAACAATCATACATGCATCCAACCAGATATAGTCCAAATTTTTAAGCAGAATCCTATCATCCATGTTATGATATCACATGGTCTTGAGTATAAGGTATGCAAATAACATTGATCCCCTATCCAAATCCAACAAGGAATATTCCAATGAAATATGAAATCATCGGTCAAAATGTGAATTCCTTGGTGTCACAAACAATTATTACTTCAATTAAATTAATATTTTAAAAAAATTTCCAGAAAAATGATAGAAGGTTAGACCAAAACTATAAATTTAAACTATGTATCCAAAATGGGGTTTCCAAAAAAAAATTAAAATTAAATGTTTCCAACCCAAAAATGGAAAGGGTTTTCTAAAAGGAAAAATCTGATGTTTCCCTGGAAATACAAGAAAATAATATAAGAAGAAATAATCCTTTATCTTCTTCAATAATGTGAAGAGAATAGAGAATCCACCTACCACAAAATGTAGCTTGTAGAACATAGAATATCATGATGCAATCAAGAAAATTTTGACTCCATTTATCATTCCTTAAAAAATACAAAAATTAATTTTCAAAACACTAGCTATCCAAAAAATATGAGCATCGCATCATTGATATTATGTTCCATTATAAGGAAAATAAGAAGATCAAACAAATGAATAAAAAAATGCTTCTTTATTTGATATAGTTTGTTCTATTCCTATAAAATCATTATGATTATTCTCTACATGATAAGGATTTGAATGAATCACATAGAGGAAACTTGTAAATGAAGATGAAATGTTAATTTCGAATTTATGATATATAAAAATTAATAATTGTAATAAAAAATCAATTTCAGGAAGTCATTAACACTATTGAATGGCATTTCTACACATTTTAACAAACTATGTAGAAACTATGTCAATGCTACTAGATTAAACTCAATAACACATGGTTTTCTTCATTTGGTTTGTAAAAATTCATACTAACACTAGGAACTAAACTTTTCCCAAAAAACAAATAGAAAATAGGTTACTGGAATGTTCTTCTAAACTATTCAGTAATTGTTCACCTTCCTAGTTAATCCCGTAATCTTTTTCACAGTTTCTGAAAAAAGATATACATTTTTCTAATAATCATTCTAAAAACATGAACCATTATAAATAGTTTCAAATCATTAAAAACCATACAAATGCCTTGAAAATTCACCCAAATTTTATATAACATTTAAAACATAATAAAATGGTGACATACCGTAACATATCGATGTTTGATAAAATAACTAAAATCCTGAAAAATGACATGAAATAAAATTTCATTCTTATTATAGTTTCTTATAATGTTAATAGATAATAATAAAAATTATTACCTATCATGAAATAACAAGGTTGTACTTGTGTTAATGATACTATATCCTATATCCCCATCCACTAAAATACCCCCATAAATTTTATAGGATTAAAAATTTATTCAATGGAATCACATTCTGAATACCTATTTCAACCCACTGATATTTAATGAGATTAATGTTATTGGAGATAATATAAATAAGATTAAAATATTTCTTCTAATTGATGGATCCCATGATCCTAATTTAAAATTATTAGGGGGGATAAATAGAGTAAAAAATTAAAATACGTAATATATCCATCCCCTCTAAGAATGAGATTGGATTACCAAACCTGGATATGATTTTATGAAAAAATTATTGAATGATTAATATACCCTTAATAAAATGTTATTATTAGATGAATCCTCCATCGGTCGAGTAGGATACCATTGGAATTTTGATTTTAGTGGTTGTGGTGGATTTATATTGACTAGCCTATTTGAACTCTAGTGGTATTTTACGATGTTTTTATGGGTTCCCTACCTTTAATATACATTATCTTCTTGTTTACCCAACACACCAAATTGATCATTTGATGTTATCACAAATATTTATATATTAGAAACCACATTTCAAATATTTTATAATTTTATACTAATTCCAATTCATGATCCAAATACAAGTATAAAATTTAATTTCATTATTTTTTCATTATATAATGCCATGTTCTCTATTTGTACTAACACATACAGGTTTTAGTCATTATAAAATACTTAATATATAATTTCTTATTATAGAAAAGCCACCATATACATCATCTGGGTTATTCCCCATTATCTAAAATACTATAAAATTTTAAAAATTTTCTCTCCCACTAAATATAGTCAATATATCAACACACCCAAAGCCTTTACACTATCAGAACCCAAAATACATAATAATGAAGTCCATCAAAAAATCTAATCCACCCCAAGATGCCATTAATACATAGATTTATATGTAATCAATCCTTATCATGTATAAATATTATAGATATAACTATAAAAAAAGATAATAAATAATTCGTAAAATTCAAGGATTGTATATTGATCATAAAAATAAAAATGTTTTCCCATGTATCGATGTCATACTCTTAGGGATGTTACACCAGTATGAACTAGACCAATAATTACTTGACACTACACCTAGGCATCCATTACAAATTTTCTCAAAAAACAATTGTTTTATACATTAATGGATTCTCATAACATAAATATTTACATCATTAAAACCATCACCTTTCTATATTAAATGAACCTATATTTAAAAATAAAATTAGTTAACCTGTCTCATTTTTATATTTCCTATAGTAAGTTATTGAATGTAATAATAGAACTTACTCTCCCCAATTTATTCCCAAAATATATAACTCCTCCACTAACAAGAAACCAGAGGTTGATTGTTTTGAAACATAGAGATACAAAATCAACTCCTCATATTTTGGATATTTCATGGACAATACAATCGATGATTTACAAAAAATACTCCCAAAATAATTGTTTTATTAAAAAAATGGACCCACAATTTACTTCCCACCAAAGGATATCCCTTAGAACTAGTAAAAATTATCTTACCTAAGAAAATTTATTTATGAATAATATTTTTATACATGTAATCCATTTTCATATAACTCTTATAGAACCAAACTATATGTTTTACATATGGTTCCATGGATATTATAGTAACCAACACTATAGATATGAATTTCAACAAATGATATATCACTAAAACACCTAATGATGATGGTTATACATAAATATTTGTAACCAAATGTTATTTCTTATGACCGTTGTGTTAAATCCAATATTGGTCCCTCTACATTCTGTTAATAGTTTTTTAATACACTCATTCCAAACTACTAAGTGTTGAGTAATTACTCAAATATTCATTGGTGAAATCATATAACTCATCCCATTTAAATTATAATTAATCTATTAAAAACCCTCGTATAGTAAAGTCATAAAATTATCATTGATTCATTATCATTAGAGTGGAAAATTATGGTAAAAATAATCACTCAATCAAAATAAATGCATCTCATTGATTTTCGTGGGCATGTTTATATGAGAAAAAACCTCATGTATTATAATACACTACGATTATCCTAAATTTTATTACATTTATCTAAGATAACAAGGAGAAATATTGACTCATAGATATAAAAATATTACATAGAAACCACTTCAGGTCTGACAACCACTATAAATATCATGGGATCTATATCTTTTACAAACATTTAATTATCATAATACATTATGTCGGTTTCACAAGCGTTATTATAGAGAGGAAAAATTGGAGGGTTGGTGAATCAGGGAATGAATCATACACTAATTTAACATGAATCGTTAACCCTATTAACCCTAAATAATTATGATGAAATAATTATTTCGCTAATATTATCTTTAATCTAATTTGATTAATGATTCCCTTACTTTCCAACAAGATTGATGTATTGTAAAATGTAATTAATGAATAAAAATTTCACTCGATGCACCCAGATTATAATAATACATAGAGGATAGGATTTTAATATGATAATGTACCAAAATATTCTAAATGAACCTTTTTGTTATGGGTTTAAGATATGTCATGGTATTATATGATCTAGTACTTTCAAAACATTTTTTTAGAAGTTGAAATACCATAAAATGTTTACTTCCAAATACACTCTCTTCAATCTCTATTTTTTGAAATTTAAATAACATTGGAAGAAAATATAAGACAAGATAAACATCATTATCATAATTGATGAACCATGTGTATTGATGTTCTCATTATTCTCTATGACATTACTCCCACTTCTAACGTAGTTGTGTTAATCACCATAAATATAACTCAACGTTCCATGATGATCCTTAATGTGTCATTAAGGAATAAAATTTTCACCTCTAGATATATCATTGATGAGTACAAAAACTTTTTTATTCTCATATTATCTCTCTTTAGGAAACATAATTTTATCCCTAATATTTTTAATTAATGATATTCTAACATCCCAATAAAAATAGATGTCTCTGTGTTATTATATATATATCTTCATGATTTCAAATTCTTGAATATATTTTTCACCATTCAAGAGACATTATTTTTCACAAAATTTTATTACATAGTCAATTAACAATGATAGAGGTGAAATAATTTGTTAATCAATATTAATAAAATTTTGATTAATAAAATAATTCCAAATTTCATCACTATAATAGTCAAAATAATCTACAAATATCTCTATAGATAATGGTAAGACATATATAAATTAATAATTATATATTCTTCTATAGAACCACCATTAATGTTGATAATAATATATAGTAATATAGTTTTTTGGGACCAAATATCTTGTAGTCCTAATATATAGAAACACTCTATCTCTATTAAATTCCTGTGAAATAACTTCTATACAATTGCTTATTTCTCCCATCACAATATCTAATTTTAAATGTTGTCCCCCAAAATATTTATGGGGAGAATATATAACCATTTGGTTTCACAACCATCATATGTTCATGGAAAAGTCATCATTTAATAGTAATGAAATCTGATATCCTATAGCATTTTCAACCAAAACATTGGAGCTGGTGAACATGAATTTTACAAAGAAGGAATTAATTTCATCCCACTAATGAAATCATTGGCAAGTAATAATCCACAATGCCCACTGCATGTCTTCCCAACAATGCCAAAAATGGATAATCACATAAACTATTTCAAAAATCATCGTGATGAACTAATTTCCAATGTTCCACTATAATATATAATGATTTAGTTAAATAGTAAAATAATTTGAAATACCATAAATCTACACTTTTACATTATTATAATTAATAGGTATGGTAAATTTAATCATTTAGTTTACTGAGTTCACTAGGGATGAAACCCTAATATGAAATGTGTTTGGGGTGGATAAACAAGAATATGAGGAACATTAATCTAGTCATATGATGATACAAGAAGCACAAGGCATATATCCTTATTCCTTCCTCCCACATTTGGGTCCTTCCCCTAAAAATAGTTTTGTTACCCCTTTCGGCTAGTTTCAAAAATTAAATGAATTATAAAATAAAGGAATAACATATTTTGACTTGTAATAGAGGATGATATTTGATCCCATATTTATATCCCAACATGAATGAATACTTTATATGTCTATAAGGGTTTAATTCCATTTTTTAGATATATTATTAGTTGTTGATGTTAAATGGTTTTTAAGGGTTGTGTATAAATGGTCCTTTTCCATGCACTAATAGATGAGCCTCCCCAATGGTAGAGGGGAAATCGAATGTGAATATTTAGTCCATATCTATGGGATGTAGTGTGAATGGGTTTGATATAAATGATAATTGAATCTGTTTGGATTGATATCTCCCCTATCACATCCATTGTCATTATAGAGTTGGTAAAAAATCTGAAGCTATATTTATAGTGGTGGATATTCTATCATTATTGTAAATAAACACTTCATTTTCATATTCTGGCTATAATAGTAATAAAATTGATTGAATTAGGTCTTACAGTCCTTTTATTTTCACATTATTCCCAACATTAGACTGCTAAATGTGAAGTCCAACACATATAGTTTCATTTATATAAAGCACATATATGTAACTTCGCTAACATTATAAAAAAACATTATGAATCTTAAAGTGGAATAATTTATTTATCAGGAATGGTCACAACTACATTCTCTTGACCCACTAGAATAATATCAAGAATTAAAATTGGGACATTCTCATCAAAAGGAAACCCGTTATAAAAAAAGTTGAGTAAGTTACTAACATGGTTGGGGGTATAACATAAAAATTGATCAAGATATAATAAGAGAATATGATATATATTTTCTTCCAAAAAATTTGAACAAAAACAACCAATTCAATTCCTTTCCAGTTCTGTAATGAAGATAATATTGCGAGAGACACTCATATAGAAGAGCTAGTGGAAGTTATAATGGATTAACATGATAATTTTGTCGACAATGTTAGTGTGTTTCCCTATTTTCTCTAACTAAATTGGAATTTACTGGATATTTTATTCATCATCTATACCTGTTATAGTAATAAAATTACTACTGTAAGAAACAATAGAATATGCTACAATCTTATTACCTCAAATTCCATAATGGTAAATTATTATGAATAATTTAGTACTGAAAATATTATATGTTGATGAAAATATTATATTATTGATTGAATTGGTTTTATAATATATATCCATCTCTATATCTGAGTTAGAGCTATTTTAGGACTCCAATGATTTCTCAAACTATTAACGAAATTTTGTGAGGACTTATATCTATAATATGGTCTAAAACCCATTGAAAATATATACATGAAATATCAAATGCTTTGTCATACATTCATGATCCTAGGACCCCACTGATGCAATTATCAAAAAATATACACTATCATGATGTATATTAATCATGAACATTATTGGAATAGGGTGTCTAAAATAAGAATTAACCAGGTGGAATCAATGACACATTTAATGACCCTCAAAATAATAACAATTTAAGAGAAGAATCATTATGTGGAATTCATTTCATAGATTTTTTTTTCATGATGTGGTAATCCGAGTGGAACTCCTTCATTGATAACTAAGTGATCTTGAATGATGAATAATAGAGTACCTAAGGCCTCATGAAGATTCACAAAGTAGGGAGGTATACATTAATTCTTTTGAGGAGAGAAATCACCCTTCCAAGGAAGGTAAAGTGATAGATCTGGTAATAATTCAGTGTTATAACAATTATTCCATAATTTCAATAGATGAAATTCAATCCAGGAAGATACTAGCATGTAATGAAAAATTCATTTTATAAACTCAATTGGGCTCCAATTTGTTGAAGTTCAACATTTTTTTAATAAATGACATGCATTTTATCTTATGTCATCGTTCATAACATTATTTCTAGTTTTCTATCATCTATTAGTTTATTAAAATATGAACAAATTAAAAGAATAATATAATGATAAGTTAATACATTTAATGATTTTGTGGGAATAAAAATCATATATTATAATTTTGATATTCTCATTCCAATGTTGAAATACGGATCAAGTAACTATCTATTAGAAAATTCCTCAATGTTATATATAGGTTCTCTTATTATGGTGACATATGTAAAGTCACTATATATGATGGCGAGACTATGAGATTTATTTCATTTGAATGTTTTTTTCTGAGGAGAATTTAATCTTAAAATGATATTGGAAGGACAAATATCATGGAACATACACTATTAAAATAATACATGGTTATCTAACTGAAATATTTTTTGTGGTTTCCACTTAAATGTGTGATCTGTGATGGGTATATGTTTACTAGATAAAATTTCTTATTTACCATCAATATAATATTTGGTTAATCAATAAAGATATTATTGCGATGACAGATACAGAAAATTGAATAACTTTTAGGGGAATTTGTGATTGATGAATCTAATTATCCAAAGTCCAAGAGTACTAGTAAATTACACCATTGTTCCTTTTCATATGTAACTAAATGGGTGTTTGAAAAAGTTGGGATTTTCTAGTTTTTTTAATTTTAGAGGGACCTAATGGGCATGTATTTTCTTTTGATATGTCTATTTGTTTGCTGTTTCATGCTTTATGTTTTTTCTATTCAATTTTTTTTTGATTCTGTAAATTAGAGAAGGTTATTTGGCTGAAAAACATTCATGGAATGGGTAACCATTTGGGGGTTTTAATCTAGGAGGTTTTTTTTATTTTAATCTCATTTATAATTTATCATAATTATTCATTGGTTTTTCTTGGTGAATGTCATGAATGTGGGGTGCATTATTTTTTTAAAGGACTACCTTTTATTTTTTTCTCCATGGTTAGTAACATGACACTTTTATTGGTAATTTTGTGTTTTTACAAATAGTACCAATAATGGTGGTTTTTATGGATGGATAACATTTAACAAATGATGAGGAAATCAAAATAGTATCTAAAAAGGGATGAACTATATGTGAATAATTTTTCAATACCACTTATTTATATAGCATCATAATAATGTTAATTTACTTTACATCCATGATTCTTAGACCATTATATTTTTTGATTTATGGTCATGTGATAGGAAAATTAATTATTCAATCTTAGAATTTTCAGATATCTCAATAATAATGGGTATGATGCACATATGTATAACATTGATGGTATTGTAATCTAATTAAATTGGTGTATATTTAGATGTGTAAATATTAAATTAATTAATTTGAATAACGAAATGATAGGATGAAACATGTATTAATAGGATCATTATTTAAAAAATTATAGTGATGAAATCTATTTCTATTTTATCAGGGTATATGTTGTTAGTGTACCTTTTCTAAGAGTGAAATATTCCTATGGTTGGAAGTGTTAAATATATATGTACATATATCCTTAACCAGATGATGTGTCCCTTACAACCAAATGGGCTCAATATCTATTGTAAAACCCCAATACATTAAAATATTTTTATGTTATTATAAATTTAATTTTTGTCATGAATTCTTTATACATAAAAACATGTTTTTCATATGCTACACACAACATTTTGTTATCTTGTTTTATACATAAGTCTGGGTTTTTGAACCTTTTAATGGAACACCTATTAAAAAAATAAATTTTGAAAATTTTATAAATTTGATTTGACCATGTAAAAAATTTTAATAATTTGGAATTTCAAAATTAACTTATGTATATTTTTTTCTTTCTATAATAAAATTCGTTTATTGAAAAATAGTGAAAAATAATGCATTTGAGTTGAAAAATACATTTTCTTCTAAAAAATTTATTAATGTGAAATAATATTTTAAATTGGTGTTAATGATAAAAGAGATAAATTATATATCAACTAATAAAATTTACTTCATTTTAATCAATTTTATATTTAATAAATATATAAATACTAAATGTTCCTTCCATCTTTTTCCTATTAAAAACACTCTATCTCAGCACGTCTATGGGAATATCATTAATAATTATCTTTTCACATATGAGAATAGAATTTTTAAAATCATAAATAAATAGTTTTAATAATTATAATATTAAAATAATAATATATATAAATTATATTTAGAAAAAATAATAGTGAAAGTTATTAAAATTAATTACAGTGATTATGGTAAAATTATTCTTATTGTGGAACTAAACCTTAAACGTAAGTCCCAAAATGAAGTATAAACTTTTCCAAAGGACATTTCATTCCAATATTTATAAAATATTAACTATTGGATTTAATTTAATGATTTATTTGGACATGTTTCTTAGAAGGTGACCTATATAGAATCTTAAGTAAAGAAAAAGACAAAAAATGAACATTCATTTCCATTAACATTTATAA
Source organism: Viscum album (assembly GCA_963277665.1). Lineage (NCBI taxonomy): Eukaryota > Viridiplantae > Streptophyta > Magnoliopsida > Santalales > Viscaceae > Viscum > Viscum album. The sequence continues at coordinate 1,492,946,726 of OY728152.1, forward strand.
AACATTAGATAATTGAATAAGAAACATAGTTTCAGTTATAAATATTATTTTTAAAGTTAAATTCTTTTTTTTATCATGATAATTTTACTATTATATTTAGATATGATATAATTACATTAAATTCTTAATAAACGATAATGCATTGATTATTTATTGGATTATAAAATAAGAGAAATGATGATAAAACCATTAAATGTAATGCATTATTAATAAATTTTTTACCTTATTTTTTATATAAGTATATCATGCTTCAAATATTTTAACATAAAATATTTTAATTATAATAATTTTTATTTTTTAAAATTAAACATAAATAAATAATGTCAAAATTGACTTTAATGTTATTTTAACATAAATTATAATTCATAAAAATATTTAAAATTAATAAAAATTGTATATTCCCACAAGTGAATTTTAAGTTTTAAAAAATATCAAATATGGTACATTAATTAAACAAATGATTTTTATCATTAATATATTTACCAGTATATAGTGAAAACATTGGTTTGACGACTAGTTTTAAAGGAGTTTTTTTACGCGTGACATGTGCTTGTTTTAAAATTAAATTCCAACACATAAGTGAATTATATATTTTTAAATTTGATATAAAATTTTGAATTTAGTTGGTATTTATTCCTAATAAACATAAAATTAATTATTTTTTTATGTTTAAATTACAAAGGATATAAAAAAATTTACTTTAATAAAATCCAAATCACAAAATTGGGTAAACATAGATGTTAAATAACAGAATTCTAAATATGAACTTATCTTTGTGTATTGGATATTTTTCATTACCATAAGTTCAATTTAATCCATTTTTACATTTTTTATGCACATTAGGTATGGGAGATCAACCAATATTTTAAACTTTTTCATATTTACAAAAATGCCACCCCCTTATAAAAATAAATTCTGTATTAACAATTCACTAACCACTCAAGAAACATTGGTTTGTCCTAAATATTCCCAAAGAGTCTCCCAAAATCTATCTCCTCAATAAATAATCCTCAACATGGGAGAAAATAAAACAAGGAAACCCTTATGTGAAATCCAAAATGAGTAACCTATAAAAGAGGTATCATTATTCAATGTTCATTTATGTTTTATTTGTTTCTCCACAACATGATTTTTTATTATTCCATACTAATATAATATCATAATTATACAAAATATAATGAAATATTTTTATGTTAAGGTTTCTCCCTTCAACCTAACATAGTTCTATGAAATGGGTAATGAACTTATTGTTTGTGTACGGCGAACTACCACTTCGCAAAACGATGTCACTCATATTTCCATTACCATGTATCATATCTGGTAATTATGATAGAAAACCTGTTTTATATTATATTAATGATATTTTTGTTTTATAAATACTTCTTGAATTATTCTATAATACATACCTTTATTTTGTTCAGCTTTTGTATATAGGATAATATCGTTTGTGGACGTGTGGACTACTACCTCATTAATGTGATGTGATACGTTCACCCATTACTAGGAATATATTAAGGATGGGATTAATTAAGCATATGAGACATTAATTAAATTTATATGATGTTAAATATCTAACTATATTTTTGTAAATATAGTATCTTATTTTCTTTATTACCCTTTTCACACACTAAAAAATTATTACATCGTTTGTAGATGTGTGTAATACCACCTCCTTGACATGATGAAATTTCATTTATATAATAAGAAATATATATATATATATTGGATTAATTAAAAATTTATTTATGATATAATTATTATTATGGAAAGATAAAATGTTACAAAACATGTTTCCATAAGGCTCATTGAAAAATGGTAATGTTGGCCATGTTTACATTCAACCTACTGTCTCCATGATTGTAATGTTGGTTCATTTTTCCTAACCAAATTTCATAATTCGATTTAAAATTATATTTAAAGTATAAATATAATAATTATTTCACTATTATTTTTCTTTTTATTTTTATATAATGAAAACTATGACCATCATTGACCAACCAATATCATTTTAGATAAATGAACTGAATTTTTTCAAAACAGTGTATGTAATCATAATTTTTTAAGTAGTTGCATAAAAAATTATCTTATGTTATGTAAAGTAATAAAAAATAGAAATGGATATAATTTATGTACATAATTAATACATGTTAATTATTAATGAATATAAATACACACGTGACATTTCAAACACTATGTAAGGGATTTCATCTAAATTTACATTCAATTGAGACTTATTTTTTGTTATACACCAATTCAAATTTATATGTTGTATATAATACCCTTTTAAAATTAATATAATTAATATACTTATTTTAATGAAATTTTATTTTTCATTTATTATTATTCATTGATAGTAATTATGATTAAAATGTTTCATAGTTTTTTTGGACACATGAGAATGTTTAAATATTATTTTCCACTAGAATGGTTTTAATAATAATTCAATGGAATTTCCATTCATCAAAGTGAACAACCATTATTGTTACATATCTTCCACTAGGAAAATTTTATAAATCTGTATCTTTTATTAAATATGAATATTGGGTGATAATTATAATGATTTATTAGTTTAATTTATTATTTGATATAAGAGGAATTCATGGGAATAGTAATACATAGGTTAGGGACTTGTTAATGTAAGCCCCTAGATTCATTAGTAGTCACATGAGAAGAAATATTTGGGAGAACAAAGCTTTGATAGTGTTTCTTAGTAGAATATAAGGGGTTTTCCCTCATACTAAAACCATCTTGTGAAGGATCTTGATGGTAGTGGTTTATGTTCCTGATACATAGAATCTAATAATTAAACATTTTCTTTATGGATAACTGACTAATTATTATTATCCAAAATAATTTTCCTTCATAATATCTATGGTTTTATTTCAGTCCCATTTTAGGGATAACATGGCATGCATTTTAGTTTTCTACCATCCAATATTGACTTTTCCTTATCGAGATATTTATATGGATTGTGTGCTCATTAATTTACAATTACATGATGATATTCTCATTGATTAATTATTGTTTATGTTTTACTAACAATCACTGATCATTTGAACTCACACTCATTTTTTTCCTTTCTCCAAGATATCAAAAAGAAATCCTTAAATGGTCTCTCATTGATGAAGATCATTTCATTTTATTATTTATCATGTTTTATATTATGTTTTCCTATGTAATATGGTTATTGTGCTTATAATATAGTTATAGAGAACTGATAAACATATTGTTCTGTTGATATTTGATTCATTAAAACCGTTCTAATATAATAGATTAAGGCACCCACCCTTGGTATTAAGGGTGAGGGTATTGCATCAATTTCCATGAATTGATTGTGATGATTAAAATATATGAAAAATGATGTTTTTATATAGTTAAAATGTTATTCAAAATTTTATTCTGATCCATAAATGACATTACAATATGAAATAGACACATTCTCAAAGAAAAGGGTTAAAACATGAATTGTATGATCATGATTGTATGAGAAAATACAAAATGTCTGCTCTAACATTTTCATAGACCAGTGTGTCCAAGGAGTGTAGATTGATTTTTTCTAGGGCCATATGACAGAGCCTATTAGCTACATACCATTCTCGTCATTCACCTTATATTTTTCGAAAACCATGAATGGGGCTATATTAACAAGTGGACAATTATTTAGTATCCTTTTATGGGTTTCCAACCTGTAAAATAATTTTTAAAATGTATCATTTTCAATTTAATGTTCTGGAAATTTATACTAATAAGGAGAGATGCCTAAAGGCATTTAGTTTTGAACAATAATATCTTGGGTTTTCATGTTATATAGATTAGACCAAAATTTGATGTATTGTATAGAAGTAATGGTGAGGTTCAGCCAATGTGAATGGAATCCCAGTGTCACTAATGTTCGATTCCACAATGAATGGTTACCAAATATATATTTAATGATGTTTTTAACAAAATGGGAGATATGGTTTATCAAGAATAGATGAGACAATCCCCACATGAATCGATATACCAACATTTTTATAAATAAGCTCATAGATGTGAACTGGTAGTTTATTGTTATATTTAATAGATTAAATTAATTAATGTTTCTTGTGAGAAATCATTGAAAAAATTGGTAGATATACTATCTTCAAATTAAGAGTCAAATTCCATCATTAACGGAGAGTCCTACATGATTATAGACTACTTCATACATGGGTGAATTATTTTTAAGTTTATATTTCTAGATAAATAATTTCTAATGTTTAAGGTCACAATGATCGGACCAATTTATGAGTCGGTCTATTAATTAAGTGTTTGGAAATAATCAAATTTGAATTAAAATTCCAATATCTACTTATAAAATAGGTATTAGCCAAAAAATTTAATATAGGTAATTTTTAACTATAAAATAATGATTCACAATGGTTATAAGACCCAAAAAAAATTTAGTTGCATATTATTATTGATGGGTTTCTATTATTTTATTTTTCTATGAAACTGATTTTAATATATGGTTGTTGATGGTTTTGAAACAACCAAAAAAACAAGTGTAGTAGTTTTTTTTAATAATTATTTGTTACATAGGAAATTCTATTTCATATTTATATATTTTTTCAATATAGTTGTGAATATAACTAATGAAAATAAATTCATTTTGGTTTATTAGAATGTAGAAGTACTTTCTTAGTGTTTAGTGGTAGCTAAAAGTATAATTATTTATATACCTATGGTTTAAAATACTGCTAATTATAAATATATAAAAGATAATAGTTGCATCATGAATATTCTACCACCTATAATAAAAAATATAAAAATATTCCCATGGTATAAAATTCAACATTTTCAGTATTAAAATGAAAAAGATAATACTTTCAAGTGTTATAACATTATAATTTTTAATCATACAATGTATTTTTTTTCAAGAAAAAATTTGAAAACCCATCATAAATAGTTGTTTATTACAAATATATGATATAAAAAGTGAGATCCAACAAAAACCATACACCCTTAATTTAGTTCATCTACCGCTAAATGATTGATTCTCTAGAATTTCATGTCCACAACCATCTATTAGAATATTTTTTGTCTTTATTAAAATATATTTAAAATATAAATTAGTTGTAATTAGATTTTGAATATAAAATATTTTTAAAACATTTATATTAATATTATAAACATATTAAAATTTATTTAAATAGATTAAATAACATAATATTTTATCATATCATGGAAGAAATATATACATGAATATTCAAAGTCATTCCCTAAAATAGAAAACCAAATAATTATACTTACACTAAATAAGACTGTTAGATATTTAATTAATATATTTATATTTATTTTTAATCAATTTCACATGTTTTTCCCAAATATATTTCTTCTAATTTTCTGGAATAATCATCCAATCATAATATTTTATGGGAACTAACGTCATCTCACCAGCCAACTAGCCCATGAACGGAATATATAATCACCCGACATAATATATAAGATTCCCAAGTTGTAAAATAAAAAATCTAAATTATAATTTAGAGAAATCCAATAATATAATGTTATCATATTTATTTATGTCATGATATTATCTTAAACATTTCAATATATATATATATTCAGCCATTATAACACAAATGTAATATTTTTTTTCACAATAATAATTATGTTCTAGTAATGATCACCATCAACTACCATTGGGATGGTCACTGTGGAACTATATACTCAGTAAAAAACCACTCCTCTACAAGTCTATTTGATCATTCAAATAGGCATGGTGGGTAAGGATTTTCAATGGATGTAGAGATAAAACATGATGAATATAGGAATACATCATATGTATTGAAATAATAGTTATAGGATAATACTAAATATAGGAAAAACCCAATTGTAGGTTGGATCATATCATGTGGTCATATGGAATCACTAGATCTATTAATTTTTTAATAATATATTCAAATTAATTTTTTTATTCTTATATACAAAATTAATTTAAAACAATTTACAACATGAAATATGATATAGAATAACCAAAATTATTGAAAATATAGTAAATTATTTAATTGAAATAATGTATTCTATGTAAAAAATAAAAGTTATGTTAATTGATGACTAAGAATACCATCAATTATTTCATCATTAGGGTAAATTAGTTTTTTAACAAACATTATCATGATTTCATCATTTTTTTGAAAGATAAGATATGACCATTAAATTTTAATTTATGTGGTTAGGTTTTCCTTGATTATTGATTATGTTGTGATTGATTTCATGAAAAATAATTAATGATGGGTAAAAATTTTCATTATAAATAAAAACATTGAATGATTCCCTCATTTGTAACTGGGTACATACCTTGTTTTCAATGGAAGGTTGTCACTTGGTTTCTTAGACCTAAAGACACTTATAGACTCACATTGGTCGAGAAGATGGGATATTGGGCTAATCACACCCATTTGGGGGTAATTATTTCAAACATTAGAACTCAAATATAGATTTTGGATTTGTTTGGGAATCTCTTCTGCATCCTGATATGAGACTTGTTACCCTAAAATGATTATAGATTATGTGAGTTTCAACATAATGGGAATGAATATAAATAGAAAATCCATCTTTAAATATATTAGTTTCATTATCCATTTCTTAATTGTGGGTAGCTAATTATAAGTTCAATATGTATAACCTGGGACATCGTAATCTCCCCCATTTCGATTGGTGGCTAATATTCCAAATAATTGATTTACCTTTTATGAGGCATCTTATATATCCTATTTTTGGAAGGAATCCTAACCAATGTAGTTTATTAAACCTTTTCAGTTTAATTTCATTCTGAAAGGATATATGTGTGGGAACTTAAAAACTAAATATTTGAGCTTATGTTTTGAGATAATATCCTATATATTCTAGATCTTATGGGAATTAAATTTATTATAGTTTGATCATTCCCTTCGAACTGGACACATGGTAGATACCCCATTATGGATGATTTTATCAAATTCCACTCATCAAGGATTTAATTTTGAGATTCCATTACTGATGTAGATGAATTATGAGAATGATCTAACCATTGTAACTCTTTAAGCCCATGTGAGCTATTAATGATTTGAGAAATATGGGGTAGCTAGTAATTTGTCTCACTACATATGGATGCAAGTATTATGTTCTCGAATAGACCGTTGGATTTTTATAAGTTTTTGGAACTCTTACTGGCATCATACATATCTTGGTTATGGAAGGTTTCAGAGTAATAATATTTCACTTTTCTTCGTAGGTTGCTGATGAACGGGGAATGACTATTAGCCCATTAGAATGATTGGGTCCTAGTGGTTCGACTGTTGAAGACATAGAGAGGATTAGAATTAAATGGTTTCACATTTAAATTCATCCCTATTTTTTAGTTGGTAATCCTATGTATCCTAGTTAAAGAATAATAAAAGGAATCATATTTTAGTTAGCTTCTCTAATACCAGATGGATGAGGAAAGATGGTAAGCCCATGGGAATAATTGGGTCCCAATTGTTAAAATATCAGAGATAGTGAGGAAATTAAAATGATTTGGATTCCCATTTGAGTTCGGGATTTGGTATTAGGAAGGATTCTTATGTATCACAGTTGTGGTAGGAGTCAGAGTGATCATAGTTCAGTTCACTAGGGGTTAAATATTGATGTTTATGTTGGCTTTTTAGAGTCTAATGATACAAATGATATGATTACTGCAACTCCCTAAGACTATGTGATCTATTATATGTGTGAAAACATAGGAAATAAAGTTTTTTGTCCCATTTTTTATGGATGTTATAAATGCGTATTGGGACAACCCTTTAGCAATTTTATTTGAATCCCAGGCACTAGTAAGGCATCCAATGTATCCTAGTTATGGATGGAATAAATGATCATGTAGTTCATTTGATTGTAGCTTACACACTGACATTTACATTAAAATTGGGAAATATCATATTATACCAATTGTTGTGGCTTACAAACTATGGATGAACATGGTTATCTAGTGATAGGATACCCTTTTGACCTGTCCTGGTTGTCTATCTATCATATGTTTGATTACCTTCTTGACATTCCTTTATTATCTTCTTGAGAGGTAATATGATGTACACCTAACATGACATAAGGCAATAGAATGATCAAGTTTACCTGTCTGAGGGACATCACTTATCTTGTATAGTGTGTATAAGGGTTATCGCATGATCAATGATGAATTTTACATAGGGCATTACAAGTCCCAAATGACTTGTCCTTGAAGCCACAACATGAGCCCGAATGACTTTTATAGGGGGTGTTCCATGATCCAGATTACTTGTCCCAGTGTCATTAAAATATATGGATTAAACTCTATGATGGTATCATTAGTGTCAATTGTAAATGCCTTGGAGGGTGACACATGATAAATGGATTCATGTTTGGAGGACACTACGAGACCTTTCTAGAATGCCCGATGGTTGTCGTAAGAGTCGGTCAACATGCCCGGGTGCTATCGTGAGACACCAGTAACATGTTCTTCTAACTATTTTGGATTTATATGACACGTTTCAAGGAAAATGTGTGGATTTGATGGTGGTCTTATAGGTATTTGGGTGTCTAAGGTGGTTTTCATAGGGGCTCCATGTAACTTGCATTGATATGTCTCAGAGATATTTACATGATCCAAATACTATAACCAAGGAGCACTATAAGCTATGGGTGACATTTCCATGTGTTGTCACATGTCTAGTGAGGATCATGTGAAGGGAATAATGATCATACTATATTTTGTTTTGTTAATACCCCCTTCCTACAGACATTAATACAACCTTTTACTGATTATGTCTTAAATATTTTTATGTCGTATTTTTTTTCCATGCATGATCTAGAACATATTCATGATTTTCATTACATGTCATGAAAGAAGTCCTTCACTAGATGAATAAGGGATAACATGAATATATTTATTCATGGTTCATGATTACTATGGTTATTCCCCACATCTCACATGATGGGAGTCTTTTCTGTTCATGAGTCCAACAGCTCCAAGAAATCCACTCTGAAGATTGGGTGTGTCGGTGTGACTTGATGCAATATAGGCCAAACCGTTCATTGCGGTTAGGGTTGGGATTTATTAGACTCTACTCCTGGGATTTTTGACACTTTGTGTGGCATGAATCACCCAAAAATCTAGGATGGAATCAGCATAAGGACATGGAATCACACATCTTTATGACGTTCTTCCCTGAATCATTATCATGGAATTGTATATATTTTATATTAATTTGGTCTCAATTAAACAAGAATTCATTCCATGGTAATTTCATATTTATATGGTTTACATGACCAGGGGACTTCATGAGATAAGGGTTCCTATTGAAAGGCCTTCACATGATCTCAATTGAATTTTATAGTACCTTCTAGGAGATATGGATGGCTCATCATTGGGGGATTCCAGAGAAAACGATGGATTTTCGAGGGGTATGGTGAGATCATGTTGTGGAATTTCGGGGCGCATCATAAGAGTTTTACAACCATGATAGGCACCCACATCCACACCTTATAATTTAAATATATTACGGTAAAAATATGTTGATTTCATGAGGTTGTTTTGGTGTTTCTGAGGACTATATCTTCTCCTCTTAGTGTTGAGTTGCGCTACCGCAAACGATCATATTGAAATGAACAATCATTTCTTGGAAAATTCGATATGTTTGTCCTTAAGAAGACATAGGGGTAATGAAAGGTCACATTTTAATTATCCAAGGACCTTTATGTTATTTGGATTTCACTCTAGTGTGATTTTTCAAGACGATGATGAAATTTCGTTGGGCTATTGTGGCATCTCATGGATCACCAAAGGATCATCCTTGGATGTTTATGACCAAAAGTGTCTCACACTGCAACCAATTTTATTTCCTTTTTTTATTTTAAAAATGATTTGGAATATCATGAGTTTTTGTGAATGTTCTTGAGTACAATCATTCTCTCTATCAGTGATGTGTCACATGAGTTATACAATAATAAGAGGCACCTTCTTTTGGGTTATTTTCCTCCTATTATTGAAGGATTTTTTATGGGTGATTAGGTTCCCACTGATAGATAGGTCATGTGAAATGGGGGATTTTATGTGGATACCTCCATTTGATCATTGGTTTTTCATGGAACTTTTTCAAGATAATAAGGACATTTCAAAGGTACTTTTTGGGTCCTTCTGCATGTTATATGATACACATGGCTCCTCTCTGTGACCTTATGATGTTCATATGGTCACATGTCTCTTAGAGGCTTATGAGATCTATGAGTCTTTATCCACCTTCAAATTTATGTTCATTTCATGGAAAATAATTTGAATATTTAGTTATTTTTTACTTTTTTTCAAATATCATTTTTTTGGAGTCAAAAAATTCCCTCCCCCAGTGGAATTGTCCATGGGGATAAGTGCTCATTTCTATGGAATGTAATTGCTCATGTGAGTATTTGATGTTTTCATCAATCAGTTTCTTGGGATACACATGTTCCTCTAGGGAACCATTTTTATTTAGTGGTATTTACTCTATATAGGGGTGTGAATAGTAGCTTCATTCACTGGTTACTTGATTCTACAGAGCCTATTCACCCTGCTTCCATCGCGTGAATTTTTCACAAGAACTTCTCACAAGATGGGCTCATGAGACCTCTCCATGAGCCCATTTTGTAAGAACGTCTCCAAAAGATTTCGTTTTTTTCTAGGAACATACTTAAATAAACCATAAACTAAACATTTTTTATTTTTTTATCTATGTTAATGGGGATTTATTATTTTCTTGATGATTTTGTCTTTTAAATTTTCTTATTCACATGATCATTTGAATATTTTTCTTGCTTGCATGACACTGTGATGGTCATTCTATTGATATTCTTAAAGGTTACATTCAGTTTCATGATTCCATGTGAAATTATTTGACATGTGATATCATTATGAGTCCTGCAGTTCACAATGCACATATGAAACATGTGAATTCCTTTATTGGTTCAAGAGATGTTCCTAATTCTTATATTTTTTGTTCCATTACATTGAAATGATTTTATATTATCTATCAGACACACACCACTTACATATCATTGTATGGATTTTGGTTCTCTTAATGTTTCATTAAAACCTTTTAAGAGAGTGGAAAAATCAATGATATCCAATCGTGATGCTATTGTGGTGAGTGTGGATCATAATGGCCACTGTGATGTTGGTACAATGCAATTAATTATAATAAATATGGTTGAATTAACACTCTAGGAATGCTACCTTTTATAATTCCATCCACATTATGGGTTTGGTATTATGTATGATTATATAATTCCTCATTTTCTGTAATCATTTATATCTTAGTTTTCGGTAATGAAAACCCACCACATTTTCAGGGTGAATATCTCTGAGGTGGGATACATTGTCACTGAGGGATACCTTGAAGATGGGAATCTATTGAAATTAATTCCCATATACATTGATTGCATAGATTGATAACCTGATGGGGATGTTCATATGTACCAACCAATAATAATTAGTCTTCCTCCAATTAAATATTTGGGTGGGTTTCCAACTTGGACTTCTGATTAAGAGGTAGTTATGGCATGGACTATTGATGGCCCTTCTAGGTGAAATATATATATATTATGAATTCACTAATTATTTGAAAAAAAGAGAAAATTTTTAGGCCATCTATATATCGCAGATATCTCCCTAATATAATAAGTGTCTAAGTCCATGACTGTTCATTTGTTTGAGTCTAATCATGGACACATTCCACCTCATGCATGGTAAGGTGGGAATAATCCTCTGGGGTGTGAAGTAGTCCATGGTGCACCTATATTATTTTTTATTTAACATGTGTTCTTTTCATCATGGTCAACCTTGATTATATAAAGAGGACTCCACCTCTCACCTAAGAACTAATCAGGCTAGCTGAAATGGCCCTCAAGAAGGATCATCTTACTGGAGAAGATATCATCTTCAAGACATGTGTGTGACACTTCATCAAGAAGTACTGTTCTCAGAAAGATTATCTGATTCCAAAGGAATGACCTATGAATAAGTACCATAGTGAACTAGGATTTTACTATCCTATGGTTGAAGAAGGTAAATTTAATGAATGGGGATGGGAGGTTGTCCCTAGTGTTGAACAAGCTATTCAACTAGCTGATTTAATCTCCATGTACCAGAGTTGGTACATACTTACCATAAAGAAAAAATTTGATTTATTTTCCCAATATTCATGATTGAAATTTCATTGGATGGGGGGACATATCGGGAAATATTCCCCTACGCTCAAAAAATAGTATCATCTTTTCCACCATGTTTACAAGAGAAAGGCTCATTACATGATCATGGACCCCTTTCAAATATTATTCGGTTGGATAAGAGATAACCTAGGAGGATATGAATATTTAAACACCTAAGGTATGGCTAATTTCCACTTCATACCATACATTCATTGTATTAGTGGGGTAAGACAGGTTACACTAAAAGTTCAAGATGTTAGAGATTGTATGAGACACTATGACTCTTTCTATTTATGAACTTATGGGCCAGTGCTGACGGGTTGTATTTTTGATACTTGTGAGGCCATTCCTAAGGCATATTCATATATGAAGTCACTTTTTAATTTCAATCATTCAACCTCTATTTATGGGGACCTCCTTTATGAGCGGTATTGACCCTGGTAGTTTATCCACTAGTACCTTTGTGTCCAGTCATTATGTGCTCATTCTATTTATGTTTGATCTAGGGAGAATCTTATGGAATCTTTTTAATTTTGGTGGATTTTTAATACAAAGGAGACTAGTTTGGAGATAAATCTTACCCCCACTAATGTAGAAATTGGTTTATCTCATGGTTATTCTAAGGTTTGGAGTCACTGATTACCTAGGTGGAATTTATCCAAATTGGTAAGGAATTAATCCCAATTACCATAAACATCTAGGTACAACCTGAGACCGGGGAAAAAATGGTTTCTACCTATCCAATATCCGGGATGAAACCTCATATGGAGCTAGTTAATTTTCCATCATCTTCTTTTCTGGAAGAAGTGTCTATTGTTGTAGCTACAGTGAGTGTACAACTAGAGGGTGATGTCATGACATACTTAATACTTCTTGCCACATATAAATAGTGGTTGGATTGAATGATGATGAACAAATAGTCTGAGCTCTAGAGTATCATGTACAGATCATAATTTCCTTTTGAGGTTTTTTTTCATTTCACCTCCCCTTTAGGTATTACTTTCAAAGACCATCCTGGGGAGCTCCAGGCCTTTGCTCGAGACCTTTACATAATACTAGAAATTATTAATGATGGGGTTTTTATTTTACTTGGGTTAAATGAATAGTTGTGCACAAAAAACTAAAAAATGACTATGAATGAGTCCGAATATCCCATATTTTTAGTGGTAAGACTAATATCGTTGTTTTGTTTAAAGGGTCATGGATGCATTGGAACTATACCGATGTCCATTGTATCTTTTTTGATACAGGGGAGGCTATTTAATATCATATAATCCAACCATACCATGAATATTCACCCCATTTTATAGAGTGGGAGTTCACTTTGGAAGCGATCGGAAGATCGATGATGATGAATCCTCAATTCTATTGGCCCAGATGAGGGAGGAAATTGTATCTTCATTAATAACAATTTTAGCTTCAGAGCCTTCCATTGAGCTATCTCAAGAAGGGAATAAGAAAATGATGTGATATGTAACTTCAATGTCTTATCCTACAGAATCTTCAATATAGTGTGGTACGTAATTGTTTTCTTGTATTGGATTAATCTTGGAAAACATCCTGATTATTCCAAATTGTGTAGGTCCCCAAAAAGCTTATTTGGGAGAGAATGTATCCACATTTGTGGATGTGGGTTATCATTTGATAACATTCGTAGAGCCTTCATAATCAGGCTCAGCCCATAAAGAATTAGTTTTGGATGAGGTGTCACCTCAATCATTCATGTTTCCTACTGAAATCCACTCAATGATCACACCACTTGATCAAGTGTGGTCGGACTCACTTCTAGAAGATAATGACATAGCTTCCTATTCAAATACTATGTTATCTTCAACGGAAGATACATTTAGATATAATGAATACATATTTTAGTGTAGAGAAAATTTATATTTTTTTATATATCCTAATATTATCTTCTATTCATGTTGTCCTCAATAGTGTTGAGAAAAATTACATCTTCGAGAAAAGCACCCAAAATGCCATAGATCTGCCCATCAAAAGAAGGAGTCACTTCTTCACTAGAGGATGGGGTTGGGGTAGTGGATGTAACCATAGAAATGATTGAGAAAGTTATTTTTATAAAATCTATCATATTAATTGATTAACTGGTGATAAGATATTATTTATTATGTGGCTGTAAAACCTATCTACCCTTTATAGCAGTGTCTTCACCCCAAGGAACAGAGGCTCTAGTCAATACTCACTTGGGGGTTCCACTGACTAAATCAGCCAATGTAGATTATAGTATTTTTCCCTTATAAATAAGTAATATGAGAACTAATTCTTATATTAGATATTTAGACCCTAAATATTTTCTTGTTTCTAGTATGGGATTGTGACAACACAAGTTGTCTGTGTCATTCTATCAGTGCTTTAGTGACAGATGTGGCAGGAGATTTCGGCCTTAGTTTCGGAGACCAACTTGGAGTAGTTGAATGATAAGTTTGGACATCATTAGGTTATAATTACTAAACTCTATTATGAGTTATTTTATTATACTTCCCATCATTCCTTGGTGAAGGAGGTGATCTCAATGAGGTAATAGAAGAGGAACCTCGATTATAGGGTGGTAGTTTCTAAGGCCATCTCTGTATCACCTTGAGATTTAATGAGAAATATTATTTTTAATTTCTTTGATGTCTCATGTTGTATGCTTCATCATGATTAGTGAGATCTATAAAAAACACCGTATTATTTTTTAGTATACAAAAACACTATTCTTGTCTTGCGTTGCACCCAAGAACGAGCATCCTAAATAACATGTGTTTTACACAATACAGAGTTTCACTAAACAATGATATATTATTATAATATTATTAACTATCCATTATGAATATTATTAACAAAATTTTGAATTTTATAACAATATAATTCATCTTAGAAATATTTTAGAACGTGGTCTGAGAATAACATAATTGTTTCGGGTAAAATGAGTACTTTAAAAAAATGCAATTTTGTCGCCTTTCGATGGCGCACCCACTTTAAATATAGTTTTTTACAAGTTTATAAGTTCAATTAGACAAATTAAACTTATTAGTTGGAATTATAATATAAAAATTTACTTGGGATAAATTTTTTATATTTTTCTGACAAGTTTCATATTTTGATGAATAGTAAAAATACACTAAATTTTAATTAAAAACAACTTTTTACATAAAGATAATTTATATGGTTAAATTATCATATTGGATGGTTTTAAAGTTTAAATAGAATAGATTTTTACCATTTAATATAATTTAATTCATTATCCTTAATTTTACATTGAATTGATAGGTAAAAACATTTCAATCTCATGCAATGTTTTAACTTTTAAAACCCATTTTCTCAATAGCAGGATTAATTTTAAATTAAATACTACCACTTATGTATATTGAATTTGGAAAAATGGATTCCATATTTTTTATCATTAGGTCCAAATTATGTTAGTAGGCTACTTTTTATTTTTAGGCATTCTGAATAGTAACTACGGTAAATTTTATTTACCATAGGTAAAGGTAAATCAGATAATTAAGGGTAAATATAATATTATAAAATTACCATAAAACTTGTATTAATATAATTGGATAGTTATATTTTTCCCTAAATAATTCTTGGGTTGAAATAGAATCTATTGGAACCCACTTGGATGTGATTAAGACATTGAATTTATTTTATTTAAATAAAGTTAAATATGTCTCACTCAAACTTTAATAATTAAAGTATTATTAATATAAGGTTATACAGAATATAAATTCTATTATAAATAATAATTTGAAATTTAAAATGTTTTTCTTCATAATGGTAATTAATTTTTCATTTTTAAAAAATATGTAATTAATTTAATAGCTTATACATTAATGATGCAGAAATTATTTATTTAGTGAAAAATCAATAATATAGTTTTTATTACAATAATAATACCCATAAAATGGACCCAAAACTTGACCAAACCTTATTTGTCGAGTAAATCTATACCCTAATCATCCAAGGGTCGAATTTGGGACCATTTGGAGGCTTATAAAACAGATTAGGACTTTTATATTATTTTATTTTAAATGATGTCAAAGTTGTCACCTTCAAACATTAATAAAGATAAAATTATAAAAGTTAGTTTTTTTAGAAGATAAATTAGAGATAAATTATTATTATGAAATATATTATATTTATCTTCATTATAGTATTTCTTTTAATTTTTATGAAACAAATATGAATATTAAATATTTATTCAAAAATGTTGTAGTAATTATTTTATATCAAATAAATGATTTTAAAAGTATTAATATAAATATTATATGAACTAATTAATGTTATCCACGAATTTTCTAGAAGAATATTACTTGTTGGGAATCTATTAAATAGTTTTTTTTTTGAGAAAATATATTCTATGTGGATTTTATTTAAATTCAAAAAAAATAAATTGCGTCAAAATTAACACTATTGATATTTCAGAAAATTAACATATTATTAAATTGTTTAAAAATCACAAAAATATTTACAAATTACCAATTAAAATTTATATGGTCAACCATGTAATAAATTATCAAAATATTTACAATTAGAAACACATAATTAAGTATTTAAAACCATTTAAAATTTATAACATTATTACCACAAATAAAATTAAATATTTAAATAAGGATAAATCAAAATGATAAGGATTAAAATAAAATAATGACATGTCTAAATTTGATTGGTTGATGGGATTACAAACCTATATTATCTCATATCCTAATGGGAGTTATTTTTTGAGGTTTTTAAGTTGGGTTTGAGTTTATTATAAATTAATATTTTAGAGGATTCCAAAAGTTCCTGACTCCTCTGTTAGAAAAGGGAACCTTATCCCTCTCCACTTCACAACATCTGGAGCCTTCAAGATCGTCTAAACCCTGTCCATTTATCCTCTCCACTTATATAGAAACATAATAGATTTCCTGGTCTTCTTGAAAGTCCAACTTTAGTTCCCTATGGTGGGGGTTTGAAGAGGCGCGTCGAAGAAGAGGTAATATCCTTTACCGATTCATTCAAATTTATTTCTTCTTCTACTTCCTCTTCATTATTTGTTTCATTATAAAGTAATAAAATAAGTATCACTCATATACTGATATGTTATTATAAATATTAAACAACCCCATTTCACCTTCTATCCATCCTACGGAAAACGAAATCATCGCATGTGCGTACGTACGGAATAACGTCTCTATGCCGTGGTGTAATCTATTTTTCCACCACTGCCTTACATGGATGGGTATAATGGTGTAAAGAATAAATATATGTGGTTATAAAACATCATACTAATTCTTAGATATTATATCATCCACTACAAATCCATTCAATAATTATGGGAACGATATCATTGGTCGTGCGTACGTACAGATTACCATCTCCACGATAGGATGAGATTAATTATCCATGTTAACCATTCAAGAATTGTTATAAATCAAATATAATTAATAATAATGAAAAATGTGACATAATAATGCTAATTTATTTATGTATATGTTATTTACTTACTTCCATTAAATTTAATAAGGAAACAAAAACAACGTTCATGCCTACGTACAACCTACCGTCTCCAAGAACGGTGTATTTCATTCTATCTATCGATCTATCATATATATTTATATTCTGAAAATATGTTATATATAAATAATGTTTTACATTCTGTAATTATGTAAATCACATTATAAGTAATAATATGAAGAACAACAATTCCAAACACGTATGATAAATGAAACGATTTTCCCCAAAACGCTGCTTTAACATGGAATTGACAAACGAACGGGTAATATAATGTCCTAAAAGAATCATATATGATATCATAAATATTATTATGATTCTGTTACAAGTTAATAATATGTTTAAACACACTATATAGTAGTTTCATAAATGTATGGAACACATTGGACCTATGGTAACGGATAATTATTCAAATCTCGTTCTTATCTGAGATTATTTACTCGTAAGTATTAACTAGGGTTATGTTTATCATCCATGTCCATGTTTTCTCAAAATATTTTCATAAAATGTTTACTATTCTTCCATGTATGTATAAATTCATTTTTATCCTTTTATGACTTTTACCACAAGGTTTGGAGGGAATCTTTCTTTTTTTTACCATACAATGTACTTTTAGACTTTTTCGGAAAAATTAGGTGGGAAATATTTTTTTAACTTATAAGGCTTGAATGGATTTTTACGGTTTCATAATGCCTAATTTTCAGAAATATTCCTCTAAACAATTCTTGGTTATTTTCAACAAAATACTTTTCTTTTAAAATAACATGTAATTTTTTGAAAAGAAAATGATTTTGAAAAAGAAAAGGATATTTTCCTAAAGAATTCATTTCAAGTGTTTTATCAAAACTATTTCCCATCTAAGATGACATTATTTAGTATTATTATGTTTCAAGTATAATGTCTCTATTATTTACATGGATGGATTTTTCTTATGATTAAATGAAAACCATTTGATTTATATGGATTATGTTATGATGGGATGATGTTTATGAAACCCATTTCATTCTTTGGGTTATGATGACAAATTTATGTTTATTTTGTGGCACACGTAATAATGATTTCATTATGTTATGGGTGGGACCTATATCTCCCTCCAATGAATTGGGTAATGGTTTATATCTCTTGAGATAGACATGGATAGAATGACAAGTGAATATGGTTCAGTGATACAGGCCTAGAATGGCAAGTAAACCCAGTTCAGTAATGGAATTTGTCCACTATGATGGTCTTGGCAACAATGCCTTGGCTACTATGGAAATTATAACACGTGATTAATGGTTTTCCACAAATTACATGTTTTATTCCAGTGCTAATTTATCAGGATTGATATTCCATTATGATCTATGCCTTACTTACTTCTATGTTTTATGTCATTGCTCAAAATTTTGATGTTTAAACAATATGTTCATGTTTTTAAATTCATATGTATATGGTTTGTTTTATTTTCCCCATGCTTAACATTACTGAGCATTTGAGCTCACCAATTATATGTTTTATTTTCCCCAGGATTTAAAGAATGTTTTTAGGAATGAAAACAATTAGGGAAGACCTTTATGGGAGATGTTGTAGATCTTTCCCCATGACTAGAAGATGATGCTCGGAGTTTCCAAAGACACTAAACTATTACGGTCCTTGGCTGTCTATTTTTGTTATGTGTTAAGTATTCCGGAAAAGTAATGTAATTTCTATGTACGTCAAGCTTGGGACTCTACAGTTTGTATCAGTGAAAGGTTTAGTTAACCTTTGGAAACTAGGATGTGAAAACATTAGTGATATCACTACAGATATTTCTATGGTATGTATAGTCATGTCTCTAAGGTTTAGTATAACTATAGGATACAGTCCTAGAATTATTTTGACGATCATGAATTACCTAGGGTGAACATAAGCTTTCATAGGTTAAAGAAGGTGTCATAAGTTATACATCCTATAAGTAACATTTTATGATTTTGCGGTTCCTCGTTATTTTAACTGTTTCTTACACAATGATTTCTGGTTTTAGTTAATGGATGGAACAAGAAGGAATTGGGTTAACATTGAATCTGATGGACAAATTGGTTACTATGAGCAGTGAAATTGTGTAATACCTGGAGAAAAATATATTATTATTATGCCGAATCAGACATCATGATATATGATTAACAAGGTGAACATTAATGGTATTTCTAATTCATCAAATAAGAGGAAGATGGACTTTAATGCATGATCACATGGTGAGGAGCATAGATAAATGATGATTGAGATTTCTAAATAAGGGAAGAATATCCTTGTGGAAAACATCATATGGACGGGAAGTTGTTATCTATGTGGGGAAAAGGTTCATAGAGTGATAGACTATTATAGAGTCCAATGTCTTATCTGTGGAGAACATGGGCATTACCCAACTCAATTACCGAACCTAAGAGGTTACTTCTAAATAAATGAATGTATTATTCCATGAAAATCATTAGATAGGATGGATTAAAGTGTTTATGTATTTGTATTCAAGAATAATTTTGTTGTGGTACTTTTATGGTATATTGGAATATCTATGTATTGGTTTATTGTGGTTTTCAACAATTTTATGGTACTAGTAACCATGAAAAGTGATATAAATATTTTTGGAAATCATATGATATGCACATAATGAAGCGATAAAGAGAAAATAATATTTTTGATGGTATTCATGAGCTCATGACTGAAATAAGGACAAAGTGATATCATGGTTTGAGTATATAGAAATTTTTGGATTTTGGTATGTAAAAACAGTTAACTTTTGACAGAATTAATGTTTTCACAAAGATTATATGGTAATTAATTTTTCAATAGAATACATGATTAAGGAATTCACTTATTTGGAACGTAACAAACAAGATATATCTTATGATATATGGGGGATAAATGACGGTATTCACATGCTTGTTTGATGAAATTTGTAGTAGTTGTTTTATTTATACTATGAGATTGGACAGAAGTATTTTTGATAAGCCTAAAGGTTGGAATGCATTATGTTGGACATCAGATAGTATAGTTTAAGGCTAGAAATTTTTTATATTATTTCTAGACTATTATAATTGTATAGTTTTAGAAAAAGTTCAACCTGTCGTGTCAGAAAAGGTTGCGGGAATCAAACCCACAATCAAAGAGAGACATTCCTTTATCTCCTACCACTGGCCTACAAGAAGTCCCTAGTTAGTATAATCTAGTTTTATTTTGTTAAATGGTATGATGGATGAAGTATAAGTCCATTTTGGAACCATATACGATTAATCTCACCATATTATGGACTTATGTATATAACGTTTTCTAACCTTATGTTTGAGGCAGATGGAATGTCCTATCATTCTATCGCATGATCTGCTAACACATCATTGAAGACAAATTCAACTTAATTTATTTAAGACATGAAGTGGAAATTGTTCAAGGAACTAAAAATAGTGAGATTTTACGAAAATCATGTAAGTATTTATTTTAATTCAAACATTCTTCAACATTAAATAAATGATCTTAAAAACCAAAAATGTTGTCTTAGTGCACTCATACTTTATGACTTAGATGATACCATAGATCACCACAAATTTATGGCTTTGTGATCATTGGATTTTTCATATCCATGTTCTCTACCACTCTCCATTAAAACCTAACTGTTCGATTTCTCTTCCATATTCATATTCTCACCTATGATCTCTTATGTGGAAACCCAGTGATGAGTTAATTTGGGTAACCATTACGTTTCTTAATCTACATTATAAAATAATGTTTTGTTATTATTTGTTATGATGTGGGTTTCTATGGAAGAAATTTCAAGTAGTAAACCATTTATAACCCCGAATAATTTCGAGGACGAAATTCATTTAAAGGGGGTAGAACGTAACACCATGAGATTTTTTGAGAAATATTATTTTTAATTTCTTTGATGACTTGTGTTGTACACTTCACCAAGATTAGTGGGAACTATACACAACATCATATTTTCTTTTAGTATATGCAAACACTATTCTTGGCTTGTGTTGCATGCAAGAGAGAGCTTCTTCAATAGCGTGTGTTGTACAAAATACTGAGTTTCACTAAACAATGATATATTATTATAATATTATAAACTATACATTATGAATATTATTAACCAAATTTTGAATTTTATAACAATATAATTCATCTTACACATATTCTAGAACATAGTATGAGAACAAAATAATTTTTTCAGGTAAAATGAGTATTTTTCCAAAAATGCAGTTTTTCCGCCTTTTGATTGAACACCCACATTAAATCTTGGTTTTGACAGGTTTATAGGTTAAATTTGAAAAATTAACCTTCTTCCTTAGAATCAGTATATAAAAATTTACTTTGGATAATCTTTTGATATTTTTATGATAAGTTTCATATTTTGATGAATAGTAAAAATACGATAAATTTTAATTGAAAACAACTTTTTTCATCAAGATAATTTATATGGTTAAATTATTATATTTAATGGTTTGAATGTATAAATAGAATCAATTTTTACCATTTAATATAATTTATGTCATTATCATTAATTTTACTTTTACTTCATAGGTAAAAACATTACAATCTTTTGCAATGTTTTAACTTCTACAGCGGTATTAATTTTAAAATAAATACTACCACTTATGTATATCAAATTTAGAAAAATGGATTCTATATTTGGAATCAGTAGGTCCAAATTATGTAAATAGGCTACTTTTTATTTTAAGGCATTATGAATAGTAACTACGGTAAATTTTATTTACTATAGTTAAAGGTAAATCATGTAATTAAGGGTAAATATAATATTATAAAATTACCTTAACACTTGTCTTGATATAATTGGATCATTATATTTTTCCCTTAATCATTGTTTGGTCGAAATGGAATATATTGGAACCCACTTGGATGTGATTAAGACCTTTAATTTATTTTATTTAATGAAAGTGAAATATGTCTCACTTAAACTATAATAATTAAACTATTATTAATATAATGTTGTACAGAATATAAATTAAAATTTATAAACTAATTTAAAATTTAAAATGTTTTTCTTAATCATGGCAATTTATTTGTTATTTTTAAAAAAATATATAACTACTTTAATAGCTTATACATTAATGATGCAGAAATTATTTATTTAGTGAAAAATAAATAATATTGTTTTTATTAAAATAATAATACCCATATAAAGGACCATAAACTTGACAAAACCTTATTGGTCGAGTATATATATACCCTAATCATCCAAGGGTCTTATTTTGGACCATTTGGAGCATTATGAAACAGATTAGGACACTTATATTATTTTATTTTAAATGATGTCAAAGTTGTCACCTTCATACTTTAATAAAGATAAAATTTTAAAAGTTGGATGTTTTAGAATATAAATTCAACTAAAAGTATTATAATGAAATATATTATATTTATATCAGTCATAGTAGTTTATTTATAAATTTTATGCAACAAATACATATATTAAATAATTATACAAAAATGTCGTAGTAATTATTTTATATCAAATAATTTATTTTAAAAGTATTAAAATAAATATTAAATGAACTAATTAATGTTATCCAAGAATTTTATATATGAATATGACTTGATTTAAATCTATTAAATAGTTTTTTTCGAAAATATATTCTCTGTGGATTTTATTTATGTTCAAATAAATTAATTGTGTCAAAATTGACACTATTGATATTTCATGAAAATAACATATTATTAAATTGTATAAAAATCAAAAAAAATATTTAAAAATTAAAAATTAAATTTATATGGTCAACCATGTCATAAATTATCAAATCATATACAATTAACAACACAAAAGTAAGTATTTATAACCATTTATAATTTATAACATTATTACCACAAAAAAATTAAATATTTAAATAAGGATAAATCAAAATGATATGGTTTTAAATAAAATTAAAACACGTCTAAATATTATTTTTTGATGGGATTACAACCCTATATTATCTCATATCCGAATTTGAGTCGATTTTTAATGTTTTTAATTGGGTTTTGAATTTATTATAAATTAATATTTTAGAGAATTCCTAAAGTGCCCCTCCCCTCTCTTATAAAAGGGAACCTCCTCCCTCTCCTTTTAACAACATTTTGAGACTCAAGATTGGCCAAACCCTGTACATTTCTCTTATAATCTTCCATAGAAACATAATAGAGGTCCTGGTATTCTTCAATGTCCAACTTTAGTTCCCTTAGAGGAGGTTTTGAAGAGGTGCGTCGAAGAAGAGGTAATATCCTTTACCGATTCATTCAAATTTTTTTCTTATTATACTTAATCTTCTTTATTTTTTTCATTATAATGTAATAACATAAATATCACTCGTATACTGATATGTTATTATAAATATGAGACAACCCCATTTCTTCTTCTATTCATCCTATGGAAAAAGAAATCACCGCGCGTGCGTACGTACGGAATACTGTCTCCACGTCGTGGTGTAATCTGTTTTTCCACCACCACCTTACCTGGATGGGTATAATGGTGTAAAGAATAACTATATATGGTTATTATAACATCATATGAGCTCTTATATATTATATCATCCACTCCAATTCCATTCAATAATTATGGGAATGATATCATCGCTCGTGCGTACGTACGGATTACCGTCTCCACGACATGATGAGATTCATTATCCATGATAAAAATTCAAAAATGATTATAAAGTATATATAATAAATAATCATGAAAAATGTGACATAATAATGATAATGGATTTATGTATATGTTATTTACTTACTTCCATTAAATTTAATATGGAAACAAAAACAACGCTCATGCATACGTACGACCTACCGTCTCCATTAACGGTGTATTTCATTCCATTTATCGATATTTCATATATATTTATATTATGAATATATATTATAGAAAATTATTCTTTACATTATGGAATTAAGGAAATCATGTTACACGTAATAATATCAAGAACAACCAGTCCAAACACGAATGATAAAGGAAACGATTTTCCCTAAAACGCTGCTTTAACATGGAATTGACAAAAGAACGGGTAATATAAAGTCCAAAGTGAATAATATATGATATCATAAATATTATTATGGTTCTGTTAAAAGTTAATAATATGTTTAAACCCACTATACAAGAGTTTCAGACACGTATGGAAAAAATTAGACCTAAGGTAAGGGATAAATATTCAAATCTTGTTCTTCTCCGAAATTGTTTATTCGTAAGTATTTACTGGGGTTATGTTTATCATCAATGTCCATGTATTCTCAAAAAAAATCATAAAATGTTTACTATTATTCCATGATTGTTTAAATTAATTTTTATCCTTTCATGTCTTTTACCACAAGGTATGGAAGGAATATTTATTTTGATTAACATACAAGGTAGTTTTTGACTTTTCCAGAAAAAGTACGAGGAGAATGTTTTTTTAAATTATACGGAATGACCTATTTTTTATGGTTTCAAAAATTCTAATTTTCATGAAGATTACTCTAAAAAAATTATTGATTATTTTCAAAAAAATCATTTTCTTTTAAAATAACATGGCATTTTGTGAAAAGAAAATGATTTTGATGAGGAAAGGATATTTTCATCAAGAATTCATTTTAAGTGTTTTAGTAAAAATATTTCACAGCTATAATGACATTATTTAGTATGATTATGTTTCAAGTATATTGTCTCTATTATTTACATGGTTTGATTTTTCTTATTATGAAATTATATCCATTTGTTTAATATGGATTATGTTATGATGGGATGATTTTATGAATCCCATTTTATTCTTTGGGTTATGATGAATGATTTATGTTTATTTTGAGGCACATATAAGAATTATTTCATTATGAGATTGGTGGGACCTATAACTCCCTCAAATGCATTGGGAAATGGTTTATATCTCTTGAGATAGACATTGCTTGAATGTAAAGCGAATCTGGTTAAGTAATACAGGGCTGGAACGGTAAGTATAACTTGTTCAGTAATGGACTTTGTCCACTATAATGGTATTGACAACAATGCCTTGGATACTATGGAAATCATAAAATGTGATTAATGGTTTTCCAAAATTACATGTTTTATTCCCATTCTATTTTATCATGATTGATGTTCCATTATGATCTATGCCTTATGTACTGCCATGTTTTATGTCATTGCTCATGATGTTGATGTTTAATCATTATGTTCATGTTTTCAAATTCAAATGTATATGGTTTATTTTATTTTCTCCATGCTTACCCTTACTGAGCATTTGAGCTCACCCTTTATATGTTTTCTATTTCCCAGTATTTAAGGAATGTTTTCTGGTCAGAAAATAAATAGGGAAGAACTTTATGGGAGATGTTGTAGATCTTTCACCATGACTAGAAGATGATGTTCTGAGTTTCCAAAGACACTAAACTATTATGGTCCTTGGGTGTATGTTTTTTTATGTATTAATTATTCCACAAAAGTAATGTAATGTCTATGTACATCAAGCTTGGGTCTCTACAATCTCATCAGTGAAGCATAGTTGGGATGAAGTGGTAAATAAATATTACTATTGTAAGACTGAAGAATAATCTCACCAAGATGCGTTTAATTTCATGATTGAGGAAATTAACTATCTCTATTATATTAATGGACTTATTAAGAATGAGGTTTGAATTGTTCAATAACATCTATAACAATTACAACATTCACTCAAAATATCATATAAGATGATGATGTCGAATCATGGACTTCATGATGTGGAGATAAGGTGAGGCATGAAGCTATTTCTAAGGAGAAGGAGATGGATCAGGATTCAGAAGAGAAAATATTGTTTGTTTACATGTTATTATAATATATTACCTCCTTAGAGTAGAGGTTTTCAGGTTAAGACTGAGCTGATGATGAATGTGATGGTTTTTATGTGTTGTATTTCATTGATAATGATGTTGTTGAGGAAAGGAAGAAAGGAAATCATTTAATTTTTTATATTGAAAATCATATTGAGGATTATTTTAAAAAGAATAATATCCCTACTTTCAAAAGAATAAGATAAATGGTTTCAAAATAATTAGACTCATGTTTTCAAAATAATCATTTTCAAACTTTCCATCGTAATGAGGAATTGATATTTTTTTGAAAGAGAGAATTAGTCACATAAAGAATGAATATTTCTTGAAGTAAATGGTCAACTGATCCAATCTGAATTCAGTGGGAATTGAGTTTCTATTTTGATGAAGTATCAAAGTATACTTACTATGATAAAATTAATTATGACAATGAATCAATTCATTGGGATTCACATAAAGAATGATGTTGAATTGAGAACATTTGATGCATGAATAGTGAATGAAAATGGGAGAAGAAGAGATGATCCCAACAGAAAAGGTATCTTATCCAGAACAATCATATCTGGGTGAAATAAGAGTTAAAGTTGTTGTATACTGAAGAGGTGTTTTGAGTGAATTGTTGGTGTTGATTTATTATAGCATTCAATTATCCATCAGAAAAAATATTAACTTTTCCATAACTAGGATGATCATAATCAAACATAAAATGGATATGGGAATATATATAAATAATTATAAACAGTCCAATCAAATTAAAAAAATATCATATTATTGAAAATCATATATAGGAAAACTATATTAAAAAATATCATGATCTAGATCAGAAGAAAACAAAGAAGCTGGAATGAATGGAAACTTGAAATAAATAACTTCTAAATTTGAACGATGCTAAATTTGTTCTAAAATGAATATAAACTCATAATTTATGAAATGATACATCCATTGGATTGTGAGTTAGGGTTTTTTATGTTGGTAAAGAGAATAGAAGGAGAGAATGAGATCAACAAGGTATTCAACCATTTCAAAATGGTTTAATTACATTTCAGGTTTACAACTGGGTCAAGAGAAGACGATAATATGGTGTTTTTAGTCTCATGTGAGTTGGAAGGAAGATAAGTATATTGGTGAATTAATATTCAAGGGCTGCTGTACATTAAAAATAGTTATTCATATTCAAATCAATTTTGAGAATTATATTCATCAAATTAAAATGGTATCCATTTCTTCATACATTTTTTTTCAATTGGAACAGAGATTGGTATTGAAGAAATTGGATTGAGAAAAATTGGAATCATATATTGAAATCATAATTATGATTCAAATGAAAATATAAAGAAGGAGGTAAGGTTTGAAGAAGAATTGAGATTATTTGATAAGAGTTGAAGAAGTAAAAAATTTAACCCTAGATTTTATAGGAATTTGAAATTTGGGTGAATTAGTTTGGGAGGGAATGAATTTTAGGATTCTCGCCAAATGTCTCAAGAATAACCTATAAATAATGAAAATTATTTTTCACTTTTCATAATGAAAGTCTATTGTTCATTAAAGTACAGAGGGAAGATATGTGTTTTTAGAGGGAAGAAGAATTTTTTCATTTTTATCCTGTATCGAAGAAGTTTTGATAGAGAAGTGAAAATTGTATTCGACTTATTATCTTATCTAGCTTTGTAATTATGCTTTAGGATTCTTGTATTGGGCCTCTATGAAGAAGGAAGAATAATTATGAGTAAATCATACACATGAGTTGAAGTGGTGCCGATTCATTTCTACTGTATTATCTTATTAAATTAGAATGAAAGAATCATACTCAGATGTATTGGATTGGGAGAATCAGTCCCAGGAAAATAAGATTTTGTTTTCATAAAAATTTATAAGAGGTTCTTACCTTTATCATGTGTAAATAATTTAATAGTTTTATTTAAATTGAATACATGTATATAATTGAAGAGAATAACATGTAACATAATTTGATACACATATATTTTAATTACCCAATTTGATCTAAGAGGGTGCACACAAACTTTTGGACTATTTACAAAGTGCTATACGAGTGAAAGTGTATATGCTACTAATTGTAATCCATGAATTTATTTCTAATGGATTTTATTTTTTTGGATCATTTGAAAACCATACCAAGTATGTAGTTATTTTTATTTAATTGTGTACCTTATAAATCATTGTGTACTTATAGGTTTGTGTTGGATTTTTTTCAGTATAAAATTAAAATCTTTAACTGGAGTTGAAGGTTGTTTCATTTGATAGTAGAAAAAATTAAAAAAAGTATCAATTATTTTCCCCTCCCTCTCTTAGTGATTTAAATATACTGATAGTTCTCTTTCAAATGGTATCATAACATTGGTTCCCTTTTCTTATTCTTTACTAATGGAGAATATGAATTGTGAAAAATGTAATGGTTTTTGGGACTTTGATGGAATGAATTATCTTACAGGGAAAGATATATTATTAAATTATCCAATTTTTATCAGTTATTATGTTCTTTAAGATGAAATAGTTGGGTTTCCAACCATTGATGATAAAGCTCCCCTTACACCTATTGATAAGAAGTATCTTGGGAATTATGGATGGGAAAATAATTCTATATTATCATCAAATTATGAAAGTAAATTCATGAGAGTAAAAGGAGTTTCCAATATAAATGGTTACATGGGATAAACTAAAGAACATATATGAATGGAATAAAAAATTAAAGAAGAAAAATCTAAAAATTTGGATATTGAAAAATGACGATTTGAAGATGGGTGTGCATACATCTATTTTGGACTTCATTACCAGGGTAAATAATATTGTGAGTAATATCAAGTGCCTTAGTGAAATGTTGAATGATTCTACAATGGATGAAAATATCTTATGAAACGTACTTGAAAAATTTAATTAAAAATTTATTCATTGGAAGATAGAGATCTAAAAACATTATCTCTTGATGATTTGCAT
Organism: Viscum album; assembly: GCA_963277665.1. Lineage (NCBI taxonomy): Eukaryota > Viridiplantae > Streptophyta > Magnoliopsida > Santalales > Viscaceae > Viscum > Viscum album. The sequence goes on from OY728152.1 coordinate 1,492,976,144, forward strand.
AGAACTATTGTTACTAATGAAATGAGAATAGTGAAATCTATGAAGAGAAAAAAAAATTGATAGAGAAATGCCTTTCAAGGATGAAAATAAAAAGAAATCAATGAATATTCTTTTTGAATAAGAATATGTAGATTTTGATTCAAAAAATGATATTTGCAAAAATATCAATGATATTTTATCCTTGTTTTCTAAAAATATAAAAAAAGGTACAAGGAAATACAAAGGGAAACTAACCATGAATTTTCTTGAAAAAGGAATATTTTGTCACATTTTTTCCAATATCTCTTATAGAAATAATTATGAGGTTAGTGATGATGAATAAATAAATCTAAGATGATCATGGAAGAAACAATGAGACAATGAAAAATTGAAATACAGAGGGAATGAAAAGAAACTCTTCAAATCCCAAATAATGGGATTATTGTCTAAAGTTGAAGAAGGAGGAGGTAGTGATGTTGAATCCAAGAATCAGTTGATGTATTGAAAAATATATATTTTTTGAAATAGTTAATGATGATGAATTCATAATCATTAGTTTTAAAGAATAAGAAACTCAACATTAATTACCTTTGAAAGGGGAAATGAAATAATGTGTTAGAAAGATATGAAGGCTTGAAAATAAAATCAAAACGTTAGGAGATGAATGTTCTTTAATGAGTAATGAATTTTTTTTGAAGATAAAATGAAGGTAGAGAAAGATACTGAATATTTGAAGAAATGTTTTTAAGAATAAAGGAATTGTTATAAGCATCTGAAAGTAAAACTAAAATAAAAACAAGAATTTTGGGAACTTTTCCGAAAAAATGAATCAACAGATGATTAATGAAATAAAAGTTTTCCAAACTCTTAAAATGATGTTTGCGAATGTTCTTATAAGGATAATCATATTATGTTTCAACAGAATATACCTTCAATTAATGAGAATTAATATTTAGTTGTTTTTTAAAAGAAGAAATATGGAAAATTATGTATGTGTCTAATATGAATGTTTTAGAAGAAAATATTACTTCTATGGCTATTTGTAGTATTTTTCGGGATTCAGATACACATAAATTATGTGTTGGGTTAAACAAAATCATTTCTTATATCCCATATGTTACTATAGTAATAGTATTAGAGGTACTTGATCTCCTAAAAGAAAGAATAATGGGAATGTTTTTTTGATGAATCCATGGAAGGAAAAGGTTTAGATTGTAAATTAGTTCAAACCCTAGGAAACTACCTGTGAGATATTTCACCAGCCTATAAACCTTGCAAAAGGATGTATTCTTTTTTTTATCAGCTCAAAAAAATATTATTAATCCTCAAAATCTAAGGACAATGAAAAAGGAGATATTATAAAAATCCCTTATTATTGAAACTACATTAAAATCCACAAAAAGGAGAATGACCCTGATTACTTGATAGTGGGTTTGCGACACACATAACTGGAGACATGAAATTTTTGAAGGATGTGAAAGATATTAATGAGGGTACGATGACATTTGGATGTGATGAGTCATTGAAAACCAAAGGTGTTGGTTCAGCCATCATTGGAAGAGAAACGATGAAATCAAAGAAAATATTGTATGTTGAGGGAATAAAAAACAATTTTCTAAGTGTGATAGTTTTTTGATGATGGTAAACCAATTATCTATAGAAAAGATGAGTTATTTGGGAAGATTTAAGAATATGGGATGATTGTTACAAGTGGTGAACATAAAAAAAATTCATTCAAGTTTATGATACACAAAACTAAAATTATATGAGGATGGTGGAAGAGAATCAAATGGGGAAGAAAAGGCATATACACATGTGTTATAGAAACATTATCAAGATTCCTAAAGAAGATAGTGTTAGATACATTCTTAATTTTCCAATAATGACAGATTGGTGTAGAACTATCTACCAGAATGAAAATATTACAAATGTTATTCATAATAAAGTAAATATTTGTTCAAAACAACCCTTATATTAGATACATTCTGATATATGTGGGACAAAGAGAAAAAAATATATGAATGGTGGTAATTACATCATTAAATTCTTTAATTATTTTAATTTCATTACTTTTGTCATGTATATGAAACATAAATTAGATGCTTTGAAAGTGTTGAAAAGTTTCAGAAGAAAAGAAAAAATGGAACGTGATTATTCATTGGAGAAGATGCAAATATTTAATGGGGTTGAATATATAGGGGAAGAGACTGAATAATATCTTGAGAAAAATGGAATTCAACATGAGTACAGTTCCCCACATACTCCCCAACAAAATTGGGTTTTTTAATGAAAGAAAAGAAGCCTAGTGAAAATGGGAAGAACCATGTTACTTAAACATTACCTTTCTCATTAATTTTTTAGGAAATCCATGATGTACTACTACTTATATTCAGATATGTTGTCTTTATACCAATCACTAATGTAAAACTTCATTTGAGTTATTTATGAAAAAACTCTATGTGAGAAACACTTTAATATTCTTGGGAGTCTATGTAATATAAAAAATAATGTTGGATACTATGGTATATTTGGGTAGAAATTTGTAAAATGAATCATTCTTGGATATTATTTGGAAGGAAGAGGATACTGATTCGTCAACAAATAAACCAAAGGAATTATTGATTCTATTGATTTGAAGGTAATTGAGATATGTGGTAAAGAAAAACCTAATGAGGCCGAAAAAAAAAGATGATAAAGATGAAGAAAACAATTCTGATAATGATACAAACAATTATAATCCATACAGAGATGAGGAAATAGATAAATCTATTTCTAGTGATGAATATCACTTTATAAAATCACATCCATATATGATAAAAGTAGTGGAATTTGATAATATAATTTGTACTCAACATCAAAAGGTTCAACCTATAAGAACAAAAATATCATTACACATACTTCAGTGTATTCAAATGTCATACCAAATGATGTGATAGTATATTTTGATCATCTAGAAAGGGTACATTCCATGAATGAATAATTTGACTAGATTGAAAATAAAAATACATGGGAAATAATACACAAGCATTAAAAAATATCATTGGAACAAAATGGGTTTTTCAGAACAAGTTAAATAAATAATGTGAAGTTATAAGAAACATGTAAATATTGGTTTGTAAAGGGCATTTATAGATTGAAGGAACAGATTCTGATGAAAACTTTACTCTAGTGTCCACATTGGAATCAATTAGAATATTTCTTGATATTTCTGAAAAATGAGGCTACAATATCATTTAGATGGATGTTAAATCTTCATTATAAAATTATATTCTTGAAGAAGAGGTCTATATTGAAAAACATAGTGGATTTTTGTTTGGAACGATGAAAGATATTTATGAATATTGAAGAAATACATTTATGGGATCAAACAAACTCTAAGGTCATGGTTTTCCGAATTGTATTCATGCTTATAGGAAGTATAATTTATGAAATAAAGAGTGGATAAAAATATTTATATTAGATAAATTCAAGAGTGTTTCCTCTTTGTAACTATTTATGTTGAGGGTATTAAATTTTCTAGGAATTATTAAAGACGTTGTGAAATGTTTTCAGAGGAAATGAAGAAGTTATTTTAAATTTCCATACTAGGAGCAAAGAAATACTTTCTTATGTTACAAATACTTCCAAGGGAGGAATACATTTTTCTTCTTCAAAAAATTTATTCCAAAAAAATCTCAAGAGATTTATCATGGAAAACTAAAAACCAATTTCCACACCCATTTTAGCGGTACTCAAGTTAAGTAACGATGGAAAAGAAAAAGAAGATTATCAGAATGTGTGTTGGAATTTGATAGGAATACTATTTTATTTTAATACCTCTAGAACTTACATCGTTTATGCGTTTACCTTATGTCTATGATTTTATAATGTACCAATAGAATCAAAAAAAACATTCTAGAAAAATAATTCTCGGATACATCATAGAAAAAAAATAATTCAAACCCAGGTATTGTAGCTGTGATAATATTGATTTTTTTGGGTATTTATAAGCATATTGTGAAGGAAATGATGATGATAGAAGATCCACATCTGCAGGTGTATTCATTAAGTGAATGAATTGTTTTAGTCGTAATTTATAGAAACAAAATATAGTAACTCTTAGTATGGATGAAGTAGAGTATGTTTCTGACACTAAATCATCAACTCAACTCTTGTGGATGAAAACTAAATTAGAAGATAAACTTATTGAAGTGAAGTTACCCGTACTATTCGGATGTGATAATAAAATCACAGTTATTATGAAAATGATTCCAATTCAAAATTATCATTAAAAACATATTGTTATCAAATATAATTTAATAAAATATCATGTTGATAAGAATGTATTTAATCTAAGGTACATTACAACATCGGAACAAGTGGATGGAATTTTCAAAAAACATTTCAAGACGAAATAATTCTAAAAATCAAGGTTGAACATGGGATTCCAAACTATTTTTCATCAAGTATTAATTATGTGTTAATGTCCCCTCTCTCATCATACCATTGGATAGTGTTTTCAAGGGAGATAATAAATTGTTTCATAAATATATCCATTTGATTCATGTGAAAAGGGGAGTTGTGGGAAAGCTATATACTCAACATTTTTGGTGAACTATTCTAACTGTTTTTTAGATTGGTTGTAGAAATGAATTGTTTTGTATTTCATGAAGGATAAATAATATAGGTGTTAGGAAAAATAAAGCGGTTGTCACAATCACTTCTTTTGGATAGCATGATTTTTGTTCAGTGATTCTTGTTTCATACAATGTGTTAGCTCTTATAGGATTAGAATTATTGACAAGTAATCTGTTGATTGAGGATTAAATGCTAAGTGATTTATGAATCATGGTTGAAAAAAATAAAAATGGGGAGATTTTTAGGACCAAGATGATAATTTTGGTGATTGTTTATATGTCATATATTTTATTTTCAAAAAAAATATTGAGTGATGGAAGGAAGGAAATAACACGAATTTGTTTATAGTAAAAATCAGATTGAGTGTTTTTTTTTCAAAAAAAATCATATTGGTGTTTTCGAATGAATCGAATATATGTTTTCAAAAGAATTAGACTCATGTTTTTGAACAATTTGTTTCACTCTGTCCATCGTAATCAGAAATTGATCTTTTTTGGAAGGATAGAATCAGCCGCATGGAGATTCCAACCTGGCAGAAGTAAATGGTCACCAGATTCACACTAAATTCGGTGTAAAATAAGTGGCTATTTTGATAAATTATTAGATTCTTCTGACTATAATAAAATTACTTTTTTCGGTGCTTTACTACATTGGAATTCTCATAAATAATAATGTTGAATTGATAAAATGTAATAAAAGCCTGATGAATGAAAAGGGGAGTACAAAATATATTACTGATTGAATAGGAATCCTACCCATAATATTCTTACCTTGGTGAAAGAATAGTTGGTGGTGGTGCCTATTAAAATTATGTTTCCGATTGAAGTGTTGGTGTTGAGAGAAGAGGTGGTTCCATTTCACTGTAGCATCCGATTATTCATCGGACATGATATACAACATTTTATACCCACGAAGATCGTACATAGACATAGGATGAAGATGAACCGATCAAAAAAATGATCATACCATGGACAATCATATTCAATAAATATCGTATTCTATAAACTTTTACCATGACCAATTTTATCCATAAATGATCATACTCAGGATGAGAAGAAAATAAATAAGTTGAAATGAATGAAAAGAATCAGTAATTTTCATTTGATGTCAGATAATTCGAACTTGTTCTCAAGTTATTTTATTATCTTGAAAATTTTAGTGATACTAGAATAATATTGTGAATGAATATTTATTTAAAGTGTGTCAAGATAATATAAGGAAAGAATGAGATCAACAATGTAGATAACCATTTCAAAAAGGTTTAATTACTTTATAGGTTTTTAGTTGGGTCAAGAGAAGAGGTGTAGATGAAGATTTGATTTTCAAGTGAGTCAAGAAAAAAAGATAACGATATTACAAAATGAATTTTCAAGGCATATTTTTACATTAAAAATAATTATTTTGATTCAAATCAGTTCTGAGAATTTTATTCAAAAAATAAAAATTGAATTGATTATTTCATACAATTGTTTTCAATTGATTCAAATCCTTGTATTGAAGAAATCATATTTTTAAAAATCAAACTCATGTATTGAAATAAATATTTTCATTCAAATAAATGTATGAAGAAGGATATTATGTTTTAATTAGAATAGAGACACTTTGAGAACAGTTGACGAAGAAAAAAGGCAACCCTAGATTTCATGGGAAATTGAAATTTGAGATAATTTTTGTTAGTGGGAATGAATTTTGGGTTTTCCACCAAAGGTCTTGAGCATCCCCTATGAAAGGAGAAAAGTGAATTATACATTTAAAGATGATAGATTACAATTCACTTTAGTAGGGAGAGAATATCTATGTTTTTTGAAAGAATAATATGTTTCTCATTCTGATCTTGTATTGAAGATGTTTTGACGGAGAAGTGAAAATTGTATTCAGATGATCATTATATCAGGCTGAATTAATCAGCATCAGGAGATCCATATTGGGCTTATCATATTGAGTAAGAATCATACTGGGATAATTTTACTCATAAATTTAAGTGGCCCATATTTATTTGTATTATATTATATCATGAAATTAGATAGGAAGAATTGTTTTTGAAGAATTAGACTAGGAGGAATCCTCCTTGGAGAATTAGACCCATGAAAATTAGACATATATTTCATAAAAAATCCCATAGGTTCTTACATTTATTATGGGAAGGTAATTGAATAATTTTATTTCAATTTAATATGTTTGTGGATATGAAAATAATCACAAGTAACATGAGTTGTTACACACACATATTAGTTGCCTATATGTGATAAGAGGGTTCACATTCACTAGTTGATTGTTTACCAAGTGATACATGAGTGAAAGGGTATATCTTACTCTTTGTAATCCATGATTTAATTTATAGAATATTTTATGGTTTTGTATAATTTCCAAACAATACCATGAGTGTAACTATTTTTATTTAATAGTGATCCTTGTATGTCATTGTTTTCTTATGGATTAGTGTTGGATTTTTTAGTAGTTAATTGAAATATTTTACATTAGGTGAAGGATGTTTCAATTGAAAAGAAACATAAAAAATAATATTACTGATTCAAACACTCCCCCTCTCATTGATACAGAGAAATTATCTGGGAACCTTCATTGTAGAGTTCAAATATTCTTCTAAGAAAATGTTTTGATGGAGTTATAACTTTTCCACCTTACCATGGATTATATGTTCATAGGATAGAATGCTATATGGAAACTCTTCCACTTTTATGATCTCAATGAATATATCCCATGAACAATATATTTTGTTGTCTAGTATTAATTCATTCATGATGTCAATGTCATTTTTTTGATCTAATTATATGTGAATCTCTAAAATTACCCATACATTTCACAATATCATGTAAACCATAATTCCTATATATGAATGCTTAAATCATAACAGATTATATTCTAGAAAATCTCATGAAATCCCATCAACATGAGCATCCATGAAAATATATCTTCTACAAATATCATTGAGATTACCTGATTCACAAAAGAATAATTGGGTAGAATACATGCCTCAGAGGTATAGTGATCTATATTTTTTGAAGCGAGTAGTCTTTGTGAGAGAAGCATTATTTCTTTATAGGACATATGGTGGACCTTGAAATTTTACCACATTAATTTAGATTCTATTAGTTCAAACATATAGTAACATTATATTATGATATTTTTTCCTGAACATCCTTTCAATATAGTTTAGGGTCTCTTAGCTCATACCATCAATCTCTTATTTATAGTTTCTTTTATCTCAAAACATCAATACATGTATTTTATTATTTTTAATCTTATACCTCTACTAACGTTATTTTATGGTATTTTATCCTATACCTTCTATTGAATAAGTTTATGGTCGTTTCGCTCCGAGCTTGTTTTATTATTGTTTATGGAATTTTACCACAGCCTTACTATCATTTTATTTTTGGGACTTTAATCCCAAACCCAATCGATGATCATGTAATATTGTGTTGAAATTTAAATAATGAACCAAAATAATATATGCTATTTAGTTAGGTTGTGGTGTTACCAAGGATCATGATGATTAATTCTCCTTTCCTGTAAGGATGAGGTGCCTCTAGTTTGAAGATCAATGTCTTTATGAATCAATATCATTGAAAAAGATACATCTCTCCACTCCTTTACAAGGGATTTGGAATGCATATGTGGGTAAAACTAGTTTATGGAGAAACATTATTAATGAAAGGTCTATATGGATAGTTAGGGTATGGGTGATACAGGTCCTAACCCAAAAAATTTTAAACCACAAATATGGATGGGGAAAATTTGTATGGAATGAATCATAACACCATGATGTTCTAGGTTTTTATATGGTGTTTTTAAGGATCACAAGCACTAAATTTCCTTATAAGATAAGATGATATGCCATTATTTGGTTGGTAAAAGTCCTTATGCGTCGATAACATGGCGACAAAAATATGATATTTATCCCTTTATAAGTATGATGAAATATCTATAGGTAATAAATCATCTAGATAATGAGGATGGGTATGGGAGGAGAGCTATACCTGCTTGGTAATGGAACCATAGGATAGTTCAAATCTTATAATTTGATGAATGGGTGATATGCCATCTTGTTTTGAATCTCCAGTTGTGGGCCTTAAAAGTTTCAGGAACAAAGAATCACATTCTGGACTTGAGAGGGGTACAATACATGATTACAAAAAATTTATGATATCAAATATTTCTTATAGTTTGGAATTAAGATGACAAATAATAGTCCAAATAGATCATGTTCGGAGGATGATATAGTAAAATCATATTAGGAATGACCCATAACACACCATGGTGTTGACTGCTCTTGTGGGTACATCAAGGCTCACAAGGAAAAAAAACTCTTATTGTAGAGTGAATGAGTAAGTTAAAGACCATAGGTTCATATTCATGAGTAATATGAATACATAAATAGTCAAACAAAGGGGTTCGTGATGCCAGGTATCATTTCTAAGGTTCATTAAATATTTTTGGAGATCCAAGGAACTCAAATCATGATGTATGATTTGTGGAATGTGTAATATCCAAGGAGGATTCAAGAAGCCTAATAGTTTTTTTATAGCCTAGGAAACTTATTTTTGTGGTGAGAAGATGTGAAGAAACATTACTCTATGGTTTTTCTAAACCAAGTGGTCTGTAAATAATTATGTGGATTATAATTGGGATACTGAGATGGACATGTGAGATTTTTTCCTTATTTATTTACACCCCAATTATTTCCTGAACTCTAAAGATGAAATGATTAGGGACCAATGGCTTGACTCTGTTTCAGGCCACCCGTTGTAGGTTTTTAGCATGGAAAGCATTGTGTATCATTCGATTATTGTTCATATTCATGTGATTTTGACCACAATAGTTTATATTTTAAGATCATACATCATTGGTCAAAATGAATATATATTACCGTTATGGTGCACATGGACATAATATGGAGGAAAATACATAAGATCCTAATTAGAACACCCATGGTGATGAGAAGCCCAACATCTATCTAAGTAGGAGATTAAAATTTTGTTAATCATTTGATGAGGTTCTCAGGCCATGAGTATTGATATGGGAAAATTATACCAGTAAATACCCAAAGCAACTAAGGTGTTGAGTTCTTCCATAGAGATATCAGGGCTCAAATTTATTGGGATCCCCTTTTTATATATTTCCACATTTGATTAATGGTTATATGTTCTTATGTAGGATCTATAGGAATCCATTCATAGTAAAAAAAAGGGCCCCATAAAGTCGCCTATCTTTTCTAAGGACTATATATGGTTTTCAGAAACCCAAAACACATGAGACAAGATTTGTGATTTATGGATTCAGGTTCATATATAGATGGTAAAAGTAATCTATACTTTGGATGACTAGGGTATGGATCTTTTAGTATTTTGATAATTAATGATGATGGATGATGTTATTCATGTCTTAACGACATATAGTTGATACATACTTAATTCTATGTAGTTTAGTATCATATTGTAAAGAAATTATCATTTCAGTTCGACATCTTGTAGTACGGTCATTAATTTGGTGCAATTTTAATGTAATTTGACCAGGATGTCTAACATGTAGCTTAATATCTTGCGGTAAGTTTGTGGGAACTGATGTTGAAATTTCTGTGTGACATATTGCATACACAAGTAATCCATGTGAGAATATGACACATACATAGGTAAAAAAACTTGAATTACTCACCATATATGCAGTTTGGGGTGAATTTTTAATTATTGGTTATTGTATACTATTGTAGGATTAGAGGATTGAGTGTCAATATATTTCATGTGATATCAGGAATCAAGTTACATTCTGTTATTTAATAGTAATCTCTCTATGAATTTTTGATCTGTGTGTAGAGGTGGGAATTATTTTCACTAATTATTTCATTTGGGACTAGGATTTGAGATCTAGGAATCACTACAAACCATATAATGAAAGGAATAAATCCACACATAGTTCTTGACATTAGGTTGCAAAGGTGACCAATATCGACTACATTGGTCCTCTTAGAATACATCCACATGAATGGGAAATGTTTATGTCATGCAAAGGAAATCAAACTTGTAGTTTAACATCAGGTGGAAAGGAAACATGATATACCTTTTAAGGTCATGAATTTAGAACAATGATAACCTGATAATGGGATGACATTCCCATCTCATGAAAGGGAAACCATTAATAAATTCTTAATCCCACATGAGCTATGCTCCGTGTGGGAAACAAGGAACAAAAAGGATTCCTATTATCATTGAGAGGTAATTATGGATACGACATCTGTATTTTTCATCACATGTAGGCGAGACATGATTATATTATCTAGGAATATATATGTATCACATTGAATATGAAATTGAAACCACATATATTTCTGAAAAAACCCTTACAATTTAACTTTATGAAGAAAATAAATCTGTTTTGCTATTTAGTGTCATGTGGTAAGGACATATGTAACGTTTTTTAACGTCATGTTGTATGCATGTCGATCACCTGATGTGAAATAAATGGAATATTATAGTTGGACTCAATAATAGTGGTTCAGGTGTCCTTATTTAGCCTTTATGGTCAGAATCAAGACCCATGTAGTTCTAGACTACTTGTGTAGTTTAATGGATTTCATAATGAAAATGGACTGCCTGACGTGAATCAAGATCGATATCATGGATCATTTCCATTTCTCATCATGTTTTAAGGACATTTTTCATACATTTTTGCATTGTGGGGTAAGGAAATGGAAAACGGTGCAGTTTATAGTGTTTTTTAGGATGAGATACACCATGCAGTTTATTATCATTCTTTAGGAATAATCTCTTATGTTTATAATCACATGGTCTGTATGTAGGATACCATGTTTTTTATAGTCATTCTTCCAAGATTTTAGTTGTTGTTAGTTTTATCATCTTATTTCTGGGATATCTCTGTATAGTTTATTATCATGTAGTCAGGTAGAGAGATGTCATGCATTTTAATATCCTTCTTCTAGGATGATTAAATACAGTTTATCATCAGGATTTTAGGATGAGAGATCATCTGCAGTTTAATGTCTTTCTTCTAATGCTTCTCAAGAATATTTAATTTCATGCGGTCATGAAAATCTAACAAAATTTGAAATTGTATTACCAGGATGAGAAGATGTTTATTATGGATATTTAAACTATTTCATAACAAATATTTCATTTGTTGTCGGTTTGACACACTCCCAATCCATTGTGTCCAATATGTATAATAAACTATGATTTATCTTATATATGAAGGAATTCCCTTCCAATTTGGGTTCTATCTTTGGAAGATTCATCGCTAGTATTATTGGGGTTTGGAAAGATAATTCCAATTCTCCTTAGATGAATGAATGAAGGTAAACCTTTTTATTGAAGGTCCATGCAATCTTATTTTGAGGGATGTCTATGTTGTAAAATGTGAGCCACTCTAAGTCATCCATCGTATTTTATGATTTATCATCATGTGAGAGTTATTCAAAAATTGATATTCGAAGAAAATGTATTTGGACTTCAATGGGTAACACTTCCTTATTTCCCTAAAAAATTGAGTATGGCGTTTCTTTTGTATTAGAACATGTTGTGGCACTGTAGGCCCATAAAGCATGTATGATCTTCTCCATCCAAATCATTATATCCTTATTCACCGACTTATGAAGAATATTTTAAAGAGGATTCTTTAAGGGGTATATCAGTCTATTTACAATGGTATAACAGTGAGATGAGTGATTGGACAAGATATAATACACTTGGTAAAATGTCTTAAACATAATTGAATGGAATTTGGTGTCATTTTCCATCTATATTTTGTGTAGGACTCTAACCCTTTTAATTATATAGTAATTCTCTATGTTGATGATGGTCATCATTCTGAATTCATTAGGGGGTATTTCCTCACTCCATTTGGAAAATAAGTCATTGGCTATAAGGATGTACATATACTACGTAGTTGTGGATGGTTGATATAGCCCCATAACATCCATTACCAAATTAGAAAATGGGTAGCAATATTTAGTTTTAAGTATTATTTCTACAGGTTGATGGGTGATGTTTTTTTTGATATGAAATGCATTAAATTTCTTGGTGAATTCCAAAGATTCATGTATCATGGTTTTCCAAAACTATCATATTCTGCTAATTTAGAGGGAGAGAATGGTCCCAAACGAATGAGCACCATAAGATCCCATATGATCTTATTCTATAACCATGAGAATCTGTTTTTTTGTTATTCATGCGAGGAGCATTCTATAAAATATACACTTTAAGTAGTAATTTTTTCTATTTGGACCTTCATTCTTGGTAAATTTCACTACATTGTGTTGAACTTGTTCCATTCCAGCTCTATCTTTTACTAGAGCTCCATTTTCAAGATAACCAATTATGGGCTCCATCCATCTAGGGGTGGATACTGGTTCATCATTTTCTAGGGTGGGTTTGATAAGATTTATTTGTTCCTTAATGTATATAATGATCAATGAGACGATTCTTTGATGAATGATAAAGATGATTTCTTCTTCTTGATCAGGGTTAGATAGGTAAATGGTTGCATTTACCAATGAATCATCATGATCATTCAGTGACTGACTAATAATATGTAATTTTGTATAAAAAAGGAATTCCACTATCAATGAACTGATGAAGCTTCTGTGAGGGGATAGTTCTTCCTTTTTTATGGAATATTCCTTATTGATATGCTTTATCCCTAGTTCTGAGCTCTATGTGACACTCAGGGGGGCTATTTATAGATGTATGTATAGCTCCATGAAAGTGATGAGGGCTTGGAATTATAACACATTATTTGTGCAGCCATTAGGTATTGAAAATGTGTAGGGAAAACTTCTTTGTCTTGGGATAGAAATAAAATAGATTAGATAAAGTGACAGAGTCTCAGGTTTTCCATTCATTTTACATTGAGACATTGGGAGGAGCCATGAAAATCAATCTCCCATGTCTTGGGAGTGTCATGGGTTTAAAATAAATCCTCATCTAAATGCTCAGTGTAAATGACTATATTCTTTGGGGTAGGATATGATGTGAGGAATTCATCAAGGGATTTACCTTTCAACAATTTCCATTAAATGAAATGAATTTAATTTTTCTATAAAATGATCCCCCACTATTCTATGTTTCCATATAACATAACATGACTAAAGATGTACTTGAGTGAATCAATATGAGAGAACATACGGTCCTCTTGGATCTGGAAGTTACACCTAAAATTTTTTACTATGAAGGTGAGTGCATGAAAGTTCATATCCACATTCGATCATCAGGTCTCAGTACCGATAATTGTTTGATGATAATGTAGTGCGTGTCATCATTCCCCACATAATTTTTCTATAAATGGAGGGAGCCCATTGAGAATTATATGTGGTTCACATAAAAGATTAGTGTACTCCCTTTAACAATAGGAATGATGAACAATAGTTGCATGAAATAATTCATGATACATTCATAGGATTCATTGTAGTCATTTTCCCATAGATAGGAAATTCATTTTATCATTTTCCTTTTGAAGGGGAGAGATTTTCTATCCAGTTTAGAAATGATTCGGTGAATGTAGGTAAGGATACCATGGATCTCCCTCAGTTCATTAATATTTTTTGGTTGTTTCATTACTAAAATAGAACTACTTTTTTATTGTTATACCTTGATGATGCATTTGAATAAAACAAAGCTAAGGAACATCTCTAATGATACCCTGAAAGAGCATTTCATTGGATTCATATTTTAAATGTGATGTTGTAGTTTATTTAATAATGTTTAATGGTTGAAGATGTGATCACATTTATGTAAGGATTTAAAAACCAGGTCATCAACATAAAATTTTCCTACCCATTCTAGTAATGGATTAATATTATGATTTATTTCTCATTGATATGTGGTGCCAGTTTTCTTTTAGTAAAATAGAATTAACTGATTGCAAAAGACCCCATGAGGTGCTCAGAATTGAGTTTCATCCTATTCCGTAGGGGGAATATATATTTGATTATACACTGAATAAAATTCCATTAATTAAAGATCTTAATAGTCAGTAGGTACATGAATCAAGTGTTTTTTAATTGGAAATGGGAAATCATATTTTGGGTAGTGCTAATTAAGGACTAAGAAATCAATGTAGTCCCTAATCTGTTTTTTTTTTATTTTCTCGATGGGGAAGATGTTGGAAATCCATATTTAGTATTTACCATCTCATATATAGATGGATTTGACATATTATTTTTTATCTTTTTCCTCTTTGTTGGTGGAATGTGTGGGGTTCATCCTCCTTGCATCCTGTATGAAGCCTCGATTGTTTTCAAGTATGCTGAGATGGTTTACTGCCATATTTGAATTCTATTTTAGAATTTAATATATTTCTATTATAATAGATAATAGTTTTTCAATATAAGTTCAATGAATGTCTCTTTCTATTCTAGAGGAATGGGGGCACTAAATTGTGTAAGTTGTAGGGTCTTCTTATGTTCCAGTATTTATCATCATGAGCTCATCGATGGTGGTGGAGACACATTCCATTAACATGGGAGGGGATTCCATGAGTTATTCATCATCCTATTCCACATATGTGTCTATTGAGGAATTTTACAATGATGCTCGAAATAGGGGGCTTCACTATCAATATCCAGGTGAGATAGTCTATTAGAAGATTCATTATCATCCCAAATATTCAGATTCATTTTAGAGAAACACCAGAGATGATTGTATTTTACATTGTCACTAGTTATGTGAGGATCATGGATCTTAGGGACAAAAATATCACCTATACAATACTTATGGGGAGTGCCTGGTTATTTTCCAGCAAACTCCAATGATTCACAGGGGACATTCCGAAGCCACTGGGGGCTGCAAACTGTATATCATCATCCACCAATGGATTTTTCTCATCCCATTTTATGGAAACATTTTTTTCATATGTGTATCATCAGGTCTTAATGGGGGAGTTATCATAATTTTGTTTTGTTACTTTTCCATCGATATGGTTTTTCAAACATTGATGGAATATTAATGGTACTAAATTGTGGCAATAGAGATAGGGCATCTCAAAAGTACCTTTTATGAAATGTTTTTTAGATTACCATAAAATTAGAATCATAGATTATATACCCCAACTAACCCTTGAGTTTTTATTCTCTAGGGGTTTTTTCTCAGGAATATCATAGCCTTAAATTCTCAACTTTTTGGGAGAAAAATCCTCTTCTCTATAACCTCAATTATTGAGGTTTTAACTAGGATTGGTTTGGTCCCATAACTATTATAAAATTGATCCCTTTGTACAGAAAATTTATTGATTCTACCCAAAAAATACAAGGGACTGATGTGGCCTTAGAAGACATCTTATTGATAATGGTCAATTAATTTGGAGGTGACATTGTATTCTAAGGGAATGGTCTCCAATCGATAAATCTCATTTGTAGAGACATATGTCTCAGAAACTTGTGGGATCTATAGGTCTTCAACGAGTTCCTCCCTATGTTATTTTGAAACATAGAGAACATACAAGATTGAGATATTGGTCAGGACAAAGACCATCTATTTCAATATTTTGTAATTTTTTGCCAAATGATGGCGCTCCTCACGGTGGGTTTTCTACTTGATATATGGCTCACGATCTAAGGAATTTGAGGTTTATGAGACTAGTGCTTTTATCAAATTTGATGGAGCATCAGATTCCAGTGGTGTGGTTCATTTCTCCCATCCCTGTTTATAGGGCTGATCAGATAATCTAATCCCTTCTACATAGTCATGCAAGGAAAATTGGTATGGATGACCATTGGAGGGTTTAGGACACCTCTGTGTTTCTTTTATACCTGTTGGAGCACATTCATACAAGTCTTAGCTATATATATGAACTCTATAGAGATATGTCCAAAATAATGGTTATTATTATACCTATTTGGCACTATGTATCCTTGGTTCTAGTGCATATGGCCTCCCATTCGGTGTCTTTGTGTTGGAATCTCAATGTATGAGGCATTTTCATCATCCAAGAAGGGGTATTCCATGTGTATAATATTGATAGAACTAAAGATAATAACATTATCTATAGAGTGTTCAACATTGTGGGGTGGTGTACATGCTTCAGATGTATTAGGGAAGAAATATTTATGATTAATAACTTGCATTGTAGTAGAATATGATTTTTATTATTTAATTTTTTCCATATTATATTGGTTGTTACATCTTAGGGGTTACAAAACTAATGTGACCTTCTTCTGTGGTGGGTCTATTTTGGGTCTACGCAACTATGCTCTCTGGATGGAAAGAGCTCGATCAACAGTTTTTCGAGTCATCTATTAGTCTAAAATCCCCTCATGCTTAGATGGAACTTTATTCCAACCACCATCATCTTTTGACAAAGAAATGGTTATGTAGAACACATTCCCTAAAGAGTTATCTGACACTACTATTCTAGAATCGACCGTGCCATGAGGGATGTCTTTGAAGATGATGTAGTCATGGGCATTATGAATCAGACATCTATGGAAAGGGAAGTAGTCAGGATTGTCAGTGAGGTTGTTCGTATCATGATTCCTAGGCTACTATATTATTAACTGGCTATTGTCCATGGATTCGATGAAATTACAGAGGACTTTCTCATTTTAGAAGGATTATGTTCTATTTATCCATTCCCCAAATAGGGTGGCCATGATTTCTCTGTGCTTCTGGATGAGGGAAATTCTATGGTTGTTGCTTCTAGATAGAAGGTGTTGGGAATTTCAAGACACTCCAAGGTTCTTGGATTGGAATTGATTTTTGCATCGAGAGTGAAAACTATAGCTTTTTCTTTTCATATCCTTCTCCCCTGATTTAAGGTCATGAGTTGAGTTTTTGATTATGTTCTCTGAATGGTATTTGAAAAAAAAATTGTCATTTTTTTACACTCACAGAACCCACCTAGATTCATTATTACGGTAACATGTGTCTGAAACTAATCCAATATTTTTTCATCATAATGTTCTAGAAGTTTCTTCTATGAGAGTGGAATGCAGATTGAATAGTTTAATCGTTTTTAGAAATCTAGGAAGACAGAAACCCTAACATAATCACATTTTAGACAGTTTTTCTGGTTGGAAATTTTAATTTTACTCAACATGGAGTCAAAATAATTAATTTCCTATTGAAGAAGGTCTTTGCATACAGAAATTGATCCTTTAGGTAAACTGATGTACCAAAAAAAGTCCTTATTTGGAGTATGTACAAAAAACCACCTACTTTTTCCACTTATTGATTTTGAGGGACCATCATTGTCCCACATAAACATACAAAGTGTGTGAGATGTTGTTCAATGTCGCCTAAACCATCAAATGTAGAAAACATGTGATTGCAGAAATTTGGTGCAGTCAGAGTTCCATCCACCCATTTGGGATATGGAATACTCTCTGGATGTAGATGTTCACATAGTGTTGTCATGGAATCTATATGAATATATAGGGTCTCATTGACATTATGTAGCTTCATGGGAACAATTTTCTGAGCCGTCTTCCATCTACAGGGAGAGGGTGGGAGTTGATGTGGTGTCCACTCTTTCAACTTTCACTGATCCTTGATTCTTCTTATGATAAAATGATCTCCCTAGAGAGGAAGTTGATATCACAAAAATTTAGTGATGTCATGATCATTTTAAAATTACTCATTATTATAGAATAGATTTCAAGATATGTAGCTATTCTGAAACTCTGATACCAGTTTTATTATCAGATCATCCATGGGGGGGTGAATATTCATCTCTTCATAGAGTTGATACCCATCAAGAATAATTCCCATAAGTATATCCTTATTAAGATGCTTGTGATTTTCTATCTCACTCTAATATTGAATTTTCCCCCATGGAAGGAGCTTTGATTCATCAGGGTGGTGATTCGGATGTATCCACACCATTCAATTTTTCTTTTTTAGTGTTTTATTTGAGAGGTGGTAACATAATATTTAGAGGATCCATGTTTCAAACCCTCCTTTGGTTTTGGATGCATGGAGCCTTATTTGGTGCATCCTAATTACCTTATTCGTAGTATGGGTTATCCATGTTTTGGCCATAAACATTTTCACCATGATCAATAATGTCAAGTATGTTGATAGTAAATACATTCATAGAGTCAAATCATGCAATGGTGGTTGTACCATTTCATTCAATGCCGTAAGATGATTCTTCACATCCTTCTTCATGGTCATTTTTTGAACACTTTTACGTATTGGTACATATTGGATTGTGACCCTGTCAGGTTCTATTCACCAAAATTGTATATTCCTCCCATCTTGGTATATGAATATTGACTTTTATGAAATTTTAGTCATGTTTTTTGAAAGGGTCCTGAATAGTATAGGTTTATATTATAGTGGGTGGGGACATATGTGATGCCAACCAATGATATATACCTCATAATTTAGAAAAGATAAATTCAATTTAGGGTGGTGATGGTGATGAAAATTCAACTAGCCCTGTGGGTTGGGTGTTATTTGAGGCCACAATTGGCATTGATTGGTCATGTTTTATAAGACCCAGTAATTCCATTCTAGTATTTTTAGCCTCCAAAGATAGGGATTGAGATATAAATGACCCAATCTTACTCATATGGGGTTGATCTAGAATGAATGTGGATTATTCCTAGGATTAAATTAGAGAATTATGAACCTGTTGATGGTGATTGAGATATAAATTTCCCTAGCCAGAGGGATAGTGTTTTCCAGTAACTTTTTCTGACATGTCCTTGATCCTCTTAGGAATTTATGATCCATTATGTGGAGGTGGTGATAGATACTCTCCCTACCCAGTGGGCAGGGTTCACTCCTGGATGGATGATATGGCACCTTCTACTATGGGATGTTTGATGTGGTGCATCTATGCTCATGTAGGAGAAGTGTGTGATGTCAACCCATGATGGGAATATTTCTTTAAAACAAGTTTTCTAGATGATCGTAACATCATCTTCGTAGTTTGAACTGTATTTTTATTCCTTCCTGGGGCCCATTAAAATGGTTTGATCGTTATCCTCTCCCAATATTTGTGATGTTTTAGAACATTTGAAGTGGGGAAATTCTATTGCAGTGACAAAAAATAATGATCATTACCCTTTCCCAAGATTTCACCGGAGGATATGAAATTACATAACAATGTTTCTAAGGGTTTTCTTCTATTACAAAGTATTAATGAAGTGTAATGTTCCATTCATTCCATATCCTCAAATACTGATTCATGATGTGGCTTCAAAGATTAGATTCCATGGAGTTGTGATGCAATGGAAGTAAACATGATTCATATCTCAACTACATTAATATGGTTTTGTATTACGAGCTGTGAAGAAAATAGCCAGGTCGTGTTGATAATAGAGTATCTTGGTGGTCTATATGTGACCCTCATATCATGGATATGTTAGGTTTCTAAAATTTAGTCACCAATGAGTATACACCATATTTTTTATGTAGATAAGACATGCACTCCTTCCCCGTCTCATCTAGGACCTCATTGTCATAAATATCAATGGGACAGAACATAATGGGGAAGTTGATTCCAGATAACTCTCTCTATATATCAATATCAGCCTCATCTTCATTAGTCTACACACCTCCATCTGATGAGAACATAAAATATGATTTTGGGAGCCTCATAAAGATTGGAGTGCAGTGATGTAATATATTTATGGGGGAACTATATATGGTTGGCCTTAATGTTTCGAGCACATCTCTACACCAAAGTGTTTGATTTTTTAATAGCTCTATATATAGTGCTAGCTAGAAAAGGGGAGGTGTTCCTTTTCCATGGGATTTATCTTCATTGGGAGGATGATCTTGGTGGATTTCTGATGTAGAGTCCATGTGATACATCACCACACTACAATGTGGAGGAATATTGTGGTAATGATCATATTATTCTTCATTAGAAGAGTTAATAGACCCATTAATTGTTGAAAATGTATAAATAATGACCTCAAGGATAGTGGCATTGTGCATAATAGTAATATGGGGTTCATTATTTGTTGTGACCATAATATGTTTACCTACCTTTTGGAATTGTGAAGTGATGTGATAATTTTGTTACAAAGTTATTGAAAATTACTAGTAAATGTATGATTATACAAATGTATAATCCTGCTACTGAGAGGCTACTAGAATATACCATTGATCTTCCTCATTATTGATATATATATATACCTATCCCAAGGTATGTTTAATTATCACATGGTGTGCCTCAGTTGGAATAGATGTATGAGCCCAATCTTATGCCTTTGGATTATGTCGCTGGTATTTTTTGGAAGGAGTATGAGACTTCACTGATGCATGTTTTGATCTACAATAGTGAGAACCAATTGAAACAGAAATCAGAGCCTCGTATGAATAATAATTACCCCCAAAAAATATGGAAATAAACTTCCTCAATGGGATAAGAGATATGAGCCTCCTCATGTATTACCTCATAATGATTATAGTGTAGTCAATTATTGGAAGATATAGGAAAATGTGCTCGGGATTCATGATCTCCTTGATTATTCTATGTAAATTCTCTAACAACGAGGCTATCCCAAGGCATGTTACATTATAATTTTTTGAGGCTTGGTTAAAATGTTGAAATATTCTAAATCCTCTTCCATTTGATTATGTTGATAGTCTTATTTATTGGGAAAATGAGCATGTCCAGAGTATTGTGCCTCTCTAACTTGATGATGCCCAACTAGAACATGGATATGAGACTGATCATGGGCCTTTATAATATATCACTAAACAATTTCACCATGATTGTGTCACTATCCTATGGCATGCTCCACTCTCACCCAATGATCCCTAGTTGGAATGGGAATGTGAGCCCAGTTTTATCCTTTTCTATTATCAGGATATGCTGATTATACTCAAGGATGGGGGAAAGAATGTGTGATTACATTAGAGAAACCAGTTTTTCATAATGATCAGTGTGTTGAGATTATCTGGCTATAGGGATATGAATATACACATGTGCTAGTATCTATACACATGTTGGAATATAGCATAATAATTCTTTAACTATTTCCAAGATGTATTTGTATTTTATCAATGTGTGTGCGTCAATATATGCCTTCGCACATTACATCTCCACTATGTACTAGAATATGTCACCAATTTAAGAGGGGATATGATCCCATTTCTACCCTAATTCCACCATATTATTCGTATGGAAATCATAAACATGGGTTGGGATATTCACCTCCCACATGTTTGCTAGTGGAATTTGTCTATAGACAAATTGCAAGTGAGAAATGACATGTTCCTACTTGCTGGTTACTGCTAAAATATGCCAGAATACGTCATCATTGGGAGTGAAGAAATAATCTGAATCGCATTTATTTGTAACATTATCAACTGATGTGTCTTTTCAAATTCCCATTCACGGTGGTCAAAGGTTTCAGTTTGATAGGTTCTACAATCAGTTGGAAACCAGTGGGTTCTAGTGGGATAATATTTTTAACTACTGTAGATAGGATCCATTCTTAGTAGAACCTAAGCCTGAAGGGAGCCCTATTTTAATCCCTTATTCTCCTTCATTATATATTGAAGGTGGTGACTGTTATACAATGTGTATATTATCATTAAGTGGATATTTGTTATAATGAGGGCCACTAGATTATCTATAAAATTCATGAAGAAGATGAGGACATATCAATCATAGTTCTTATAGATGCTCACATGTAGGCTTGAGAGACATGATTTTACCATATCTATGGTACTCCTAGAACCTCATGTTCTCCACCTGACATTGAATATTTGAGGCAGATGATCACATTTTATGACATGTGGGGGTTGAATCCATAGCCAACTTTTCAGAATAGTAGTGGGATGATAAAATTTTCTCATATTGGGATATTGTTGGTGAGATAAGTATCAGATTTTAGGAAAAAAACAAGGAACATAGTCACCAATTAAAAAAATATTGTAACAATTACGTTCTCATTTAGATATGAATGGTTAAACACAATGGTAATTTTTTCTCTGGATTCATCCATTCTAATCTCATGGACTCGTCAGCACGAGGATGAACTTATGTAACTCTAAAATTGATTATATAGGATTAAATATATGATTTATAATAGTTTTTCCATCTTTATTTGTGCTTTATGTTCAAATAAAATTCGTATAAATTCTGATCATTTTTAACAGATTCATGTCATGTTCATCATTTCTATTTGAGTATTGGGTAAAAAAATGTCCCAACATATGATAACCTGATATTTTTTTTCATTTAATAGATTTACATAAATTTATCTATTTCTATTTGTGTGTATAGTGTACAAAAATGGTCTGATGGATAATTTCTCATCCAGCCTATTTGTTTTCAGATTCATATCAGGTTCACCATTTATTTTTTGAAAAATAATATTTGACTCGGAACCCTTTGATGATGTGGATTCATTTTTTCCAAGTGGTTGATTTTGTGGGATTTTTTAATTTTACAATCATTAACGTTAGGTAAACATTTTCATTTTAATGGAAACTTCCAACGGTTCCCTCATCTATAAATCTGTTCATTGATGATTTCAATGGGTAGGTGGTCACTTGGGGCGTTCAACCAAATTATGATTACAGACTCGCATTGTTTGAAAATATAAGAGTTCGATCTAATCACACCATTTTTGGGGCAATTGTTTTCTACTCTATTACACTAATATATATTTATAATATATTCAAGAATATCTTATTAATACTGATACAATAATGTTTACCCTAACAAAAATTATTATAGGATAAGTCACTTATAACACAAAGGGAAGTAATCTCAATAGATAATCCATATTTATTTATATATGGTTCTTCATCCATTTCCTAATAGCGGTTATCCACTTATATGTGGAAACCATATAAATAAGATCTTTGGAATGCTCTAATATTCTAGGAGGTAATTAAAATTTGAGGAGTATATTTATCCTTTATGAGGAATCCTATGTATCTTGTTTATTTTAGAAATCAAAACCATGTAGTTAATTAAAACTATTCTGTAAAACATCATGAAAAATCACATATGTTTGGGAACATGGGAACCAAATATTTGAGCTTGAGTCTTGTGGAAACATCCTACGTATCAAGATAATAGGAAGAATCAGAGTTATCATTGTTCGGTGATACCCATTGGATGGATTCCATGGATGATAACATTATATGTGTGGTATTTAAAAGATTCTACTCATCAGGGTTTCTAATATGATATTTCCCTAGATGGGGGAGATTCCTGATGAAAATTATTTATCCACTCCAACTCCCTAGGCCCATTTGAGCGATGGATGATGTGAGAAACATGGGGTAGCAATTAATTTGTCTCACTACATATGGATGTTGGTATTATATACTACAAACAACTTGGGATGTTAATATATAGATCTGGCCTCAGTGTGGTGTCCCACATATCGGGGTTGTGGAAGGAATCAGATTCATTATATATCAATTATATTCTCAAATTTCTGTTGGATATGGAAAGATTATCATCCAATTATAATGATTAGGTACCAATGATTGAGTTTTTGGAGACATTACAGGGATTACACTGATGTGGATTACCATTTCAGTGAAATATTGGACCATAGGAAGGCTTCCTACATATAATGGTTATAGTTGGAATCAGATTCATCACAGTTCAATTAAGTTCTCAGGCCTATATTAGATAAGGAAGTATGATAAGACCATGGTAATGATTGGGTCATGAAGGTTGAAATGTCAGAGCCATAGAGGCTATTACACTGGTATGGATTCCCATATTTTGGCATCAATCCATAAGATGGTTTCTCATGTATAATAGTAAAATAAGGAATCAGATTTATCATTGTTCTATTCATTGAGGCTCAAACACAGGGGATACCCATGATTTTTTAGAGGCTTATGACACAAATGCATTGATTATTGAAACTTACTAATCCCATGTAACCTATTCATTTTTATGAGTGAAAATGGACGGGATATTATTTGTCTCATTTGTTATTGATGTGGGACTTCAATATTTGGATAGTCCCTTAGATGATGGATATAGATATCTTTCCTTAGGAAGGGATCTTATGTATCATAGTTTTGGAAAGAATCAGATTTCTCATAGTCCATTTAATCTGAGCCTACAGACTCACATTTCTCTTATAATCAAGACTTATATTATTATGTCCTTTGTCATGGAATACATAATGAGGATGAAAAAAGTTATCAATTCCATGGATACCCTTTTGAGTTGGGCTCCATGACATCAGTTAATGATATTGATTTCCCACACAACATTCCTTGATTATATGCATGACATGTTGGATAATGCATTCCTAACCTTTCATAAGAAATCGTGTGATCAAGTTGAATTGTTTGAGAGACATCACATATCCAATATTTCCTTTCGAAGGGTTTTCACCTGGTCAAGGTTGACTTCTCTGATGGAAACCACGATAACCGACCAACTTGTCCTAGAATCCATCACATAACTATGGCTGCCATATATAGAGGGAGTTGCATGATCCAACTAACATGTGTTGGTATCATCACTAGATATTGATAAAAATTTGGATGGAATCACGAGTGAATGTTACATGTCATAAATGGATATTCATGATCCATGAGTACATGTGTAGAGGGAGTTGCATGATCTAGAAAGATATGTGTAGAGGTCACCATATGTCTAATCCCATCCTTGCCTCTATTTTGAGTTTAGGGTTTGTATCTTATTCATATCTATTTTTGAAGCTCTAAAACCCAACTATTTGGGTGATATTTAAGTTTAAGATTCAAAAGATGGATGAATTTTAATCTTATGGCTCTATTGATTCTTCTTTCACCCGTGGAATCGAGGTAGGTGGTCTACATGTTATATCCCATGATTTATTTGTGGATTTGAGCATGTGTGGTTTTGTTCTTGGGTGTCTCTTGGTGTGTTTTTAATACCCATGGAATTTTTTTTGGTAAAATGGTTATTAAAAGGGTAAATGGGAACCCTCACAATCCCCATGGGATGAATCTACAGTGATGATACTAAACTAGGTCCATCTATTAGGTGAGCCGACTTTTTCGGACAATGGTATTGTGAAGAACAAGTAGGATTGTTGTGTGTTTATGATCATCCCTTGATAAACATGTGGATGATATTGACGGTGTTGGGGTATAAGCTAGGTGTTGCACCTAGGATTAATAATATTAACCTAAGTGATGTTGGTTAAACATGAAATTGGTTTATATGGGTGAACATGGTTATATTAAATGAATTGTGAATAGTGTGGAAACATGTAATGGGTTAGTTGGTGTAAATGATGGAAGACTATAATGGAATGGATTATGGGTCTAATAATGATGCATAGTGAGATAATTATAATGAACTAGGAATGGTGAGATAATCTTAACAAAAGGGAATTCAGATAAATTACTAATGATGTGAAATGTGTTGAAGGAGATAATGGGTCAAAGAAAGGTATTAACTCATATGTGTTGTGATGATTATGTTTTCCTTGGGAAATCATTGTGATGTTGTTTGAATGGTTAATGTATATATATATATAGAATGTTCACATTTTTTTTGTTTGTGCGGGGTATTTACTGAGGTTCTACGCCCCCAGGGTCGAGTTGGACTGATGCTCTAAACTCCACCCCAATTCATAGGATATGGATGAGGATAGATACTCTATTCCCCTAATGGTTGAATCCAGCCAGAATGATGCTTCGGGGTGATTATATGGTTGATGGAAAGTTGGAATGATGCTCCAAACTCCATGGTATGTTTTCCATTGGGTATGGGATTGTGTAATTGAGCCCATGAAATTTGTTGTGTTTGATGAAACCATGTCAAATGTGTGGGAAATGGTATGTAATGACAAATGGGATGAAATGGTAAGATATAGAAATGATAATAAATGTGGGTAATGAACATAAACTAGCTAAGGGTGATTAATCTATTACATGTCTTTTATTATTCATTTTACACTTCATAAACAGATGTTTATACTTGATATTTTATATACACCGTTGGTGGTGTCCTACTGAGTTCTACTAACACCCAGTTCAGGCTGTTGTTGGGTAACCAAGCATATATTATGTTTTCAGGTCATGATAAGGGAATGGGTTAGTGGTAGGAGGTTGGGTAGGTACGACTGTGTGTGGAGGAGGACCATGAGTTGGTGTTGGGACCCTTTTCAGGATTTTAATGTTTTCTTAATTTTTTGGTTTTGTTCACTTTTTCACTTGTAGCAGGTCCTAAAATATTTAATTTTTGAAATGGTTGTACCATGTTTGGGAAATGGTTGTTTATGCATACTATGGTATTAATTTTTATTAATTCCTATATTTTATTTATTTTCTTTTGTGTATTACTCTGATAAAATGGCTATATAGTCTCCCCAATTAAATACTCAGACCCCAGGTGCTATTTTGAAACCTTTGGCATATGAGGAGGCATGCAAGGTCATGTAATCACACTGCTCAGAGCACCGGTTTAGTGGCATCTGGTTCAGGGATGTTATAAAGTGGTATTATAGGAGGTCTTTCTTCCCCTTATCAAAAATATTATTATTTGGGATGGTAGAATGGAGGTCGGATGTGTAGAGCCTTGGTAAAGAGCTCATGCTTAGGAGTAGCTAACCCATGTTAGAGGGAAAATCCATGTCACCCAGGTCTAGAATTGTTGTTCTTTATTGTGTGATGTCACATTTGATGATTTTTCACACTTGGGTGATGTACATGTTTTGTGTTGTGATGGTTTAATGATATTTTTCTCGTGGACTCAATGGAATTAGGTTGTGCATTCATGCATCATTATAGGCACCTAGGGAGTTAGGTAACCTGCGTCATGTTAGGAAGACACGAGCTGCGTGTGTGAGGCATGAATGATAGAATGAACCTTGCATTACAGAATTAAAAAGGGAAAATTTGGTGAACAAAACTATGTAAATGGGTGAAGATAAAATAATTATAAGTGATGACTAATGAAATGTGTGTAATTAAGGGTTCTTAATGAATTTAAAATTTTGTTTTTAACATGTTGGGTGAGCCTTGTGGTGTTTCATGGTTGTTTACCCATTCTGAACCATAGGCCATGGTAGGGATGGTCAGGGTAATGATTCTGGAATGCTATGGTTTGTTGGGATGGTGCATGTCAATTGGAATGATGTGGATGGTGAAGATCCTTCATGTTATGAATTGTAAAAGTTCTATGGTATGTGTTCTAAATATCATGTTTGTAAATGTAGTGAAATTACATAATTATGTCGAGAACTGGTTGGGAAACAAGAGGATGCTGCAGAGAACAATCCTCCAATATAAGATAAAGAGAATGTGGTGATCCAGGAAGGTTGAGAGGAGCAGTTCTGAGATAACATTGCTTGATTTTTTTAGATGATGGATCGAGCCCCATGGCAGGTTGCAACGAATATGTTTGAGTTGACTAGAGAGTTTTAGCTACAGCACCCTCCGAACATTACTATAGAGGGTGGGCCAGAGGTAGCAAAGTTAATAATAGAGTATGCCTAAAAAATACTTGATCATCTGGAGAATCCTTATGGGAAGTGGGTCATGATGTATGTTTATGTGTTTTAGGGCCAAGAAAAGAATTGGTGGGACATCCAAGCTCAGACGGAGAAGGCTGAGGATATTTTGTGGAAGAATTTCCTGAAAATGTTTCAATAGAACTATTACCTAGAGATGTTGAGGAAAAAGTGGGATGTTGAGTTCATGGGCCTGACTCATGGATCAATTTCAATGATGGATTATGAAAGCCACTTCACTTACCTCCAATGATTTGTTCCCGCATCGGAAGGGGATGAGGAAACAGTGGCATGACATTTCCAGGATGGGCTGAGACACGCGATTAGTCCTCAAGTGAATATCATTCCCCTGATGATTTTTATAGAGGTAGGGGATTAGGGATTGATATCAGAAGGGAACCCAAGGGGAGTTTCAAGTAGTGGGCTTATCGTGCCAGCAGGGCGGACAAATGGTGCATCTTCAGATTATTAGAGGCGTTGTTTTAGATGTTTTCAGCAGGGTGTAAGTGTGAAAGGCATTTAGAATAGATAGAAAAACTCTCAATATAGTGATCATTTGTTCTTATATCAATGCGGTGGGTAAGGGCACATGAGTGGCCCGTGTCCTCGACCTATAGTTGAGTGCTGATCTTGCAGCAGATTAGGACACGTGCAGAGGTTTTGTAGGAACCCTTAGTATATGAGAATGAATGTTGGGGATAATTAGACCCCAAGTGGAGGAAAATGATCAGTTGTTCTATATCAGGTAGGAAGTTGGAGCTCCACGGGTCGTGCGAGCAGGGGAGTTGTACATGGAACATTGGGATAGGATCTCCAACGTCAGCAGGGCTGTGCAGTGCATGACACACCAGTTTTAGCCTAGGGTAGAAGGGTCGGTCTGCTTCATGTTGTTCAATCGGTATCTGGTCTTGGTGAGGTTGGGCCTTCGACTGTTCGAGGTATGATCCTTATAGGTTCTATTCTTGTTAGTGAGTTGTTTGACACTATTGCGAAATAATATTTTATTTCTTCTCAGATTATAGTAGTGTTGGGTTTTTTTGGGGAGTGTGTGTGTGGGGTTATGTCAACTCAAACTCTATTGGGGGTACAAAATGAAGATATCAGGCATTATAATGGACGTGCTCTGGAGGTCAGTGGGTATCATTTCTTGTAGGACTAGTTCATTCTCGAGATGTTGGGTTTTGACCTGATTTTGGTTATGGACTGGTCGACGTTTTGTTAGGTTCACAAAGACTGTTACCATCACATGGTATAGTTCATGTTACTTTAGGGTGACGCTTATGTCCTTCACGGAGAGTGGGATCTTCAATAGGGTCATGCAAGACCGTTCTATCGATAGTTGGATAGTATAACGACTCAAGTAGCATTCCATGTACGTGATGTTGAATGTGGGGAATTTTCAATCCTTCCTCCAGTAGTGGATCAATTTCAGGATGTGTTTCGTTATGATTTCTCTGGTTTTCCACTAGAGATAGATGTTGAATTCGGGATTGAGTTGCTGCCGAGAGCGAAGCCAGTTTCAATTTTTCCAAACTAAATGGCACCAACATAACTCAAGGAGTTAAAGTTTAATCATGAAAAGTAGGAACATAATTGGTTCATACATCCTTGTACATCTCTTAGGGGATCTCCTTTTCATTTTTCAATAAAGGCTAATGAGTCATTAAGGCTATGTTTGATTATTGGAAGATAAATTAGATGACGGTGAAAAATCAGTTCCATATTCCTCGAATTGATGAATTATTTTACCAAATGAGGGGTGCATCGATGTTCTCTAAGATTTTTTTAAGATCATGTTTTAACTAGTTGAGGGTGAAGCCTTATGACATACCGCTAACAGCTTTTAGGAGTCAGTACACGTTGTTTGACTTTGTTGGTATGCCTTTTGGCATGACTAATCCACAAGTGGTGTTCATGGATTTGATGATCCAAATCATTCAATATTATATAGATCTGATCTTGGTTATCATTATTGACATCATCTTCGTGTAATCAAAAACCCTTGACGTTCATGCCTAGCATCAACTATATGACAATATATAAATGTGACAATTCTGGATTGGAAAAGTGAATTTTCTAGGCCACATCATCTATGAGGCTGGTGATTCGGTGGATCCATATAATGTGTAGGCTGTAGTGTATTGCGAGTAGCCTAAGTGTGTATTAGATGTTCAGAGTTTTCTAGGTTTGGCCTGGTATTACCAGAGGTTCATCCAAGATTTTTCTCACATTGTAGCACCATTGTAGGGATTGAACAAAAAGAGAATTATGTTTTATTGGTTAGAGTTTTGTGATAATTCCATTCAAGAGTTGAATAATCTATTGACAACCACACCAATATTGATCCTACCTGGTCCAGGTAGGATGTACGGCCTCCCTTGTGATGTGTCTGGTATCGGGCTTGGGGTTTTGGTGATGCAGGATGAGCGCAGTATAGATTATGTGTCAATGTAGTTGAGACCCCATGAGAGGAATTATCACTCTCATGATCTGGAGTTGTCTACATTAGTGTATTGCTTAAAGTGATAGAGGCACTAATTGTTGGATGAATGGTTCACAGTGTATACCAATCATAAGAGTTTGAAGTATATCATTTCATAGAAGGATTTGAATATTCCGTAGAAAAGATGGGTTGAGTATCTCTAGTCCTTTGACTTTGAGATTGTATATACACCGGGTAAGGGGAATAGATTTTCTGATGCATTGAAAAGGAAGGAAAATAACGATGTGGTTTTGGAATCCATCACCGAGTGTAAGGTGTTGTCTTTGTTTGCAGAGATGCACCTAGAGGTGTGGGAGGAAAAAGGTTAGGTGACTCTTGCTTCTATGGTGGTTGATTTGATGGTTATAAGTCATGATAAATGAAGTTATCATGACGATACTGAATGTATGGACATGAAGGGAAGACTTAATGGTGGGGATCCACATTCAGGTTGGGTCGTTGGTGTGGACGATGTGTTTTGTGTTCATGGATGTTTTGTTGTGCCGGTATGCCTATAAAAAGGGTTGATGAGTGAGGTCCATGAATCAAAATGGGTGATGAAAACTGGTTTGACCATGATGTATCCTGATCATTGAAAATAGTTTTTGTGTCCAGGAATAAAAAAGGATGTTGTGGGCTTTATGTCATGGTGCCTTACCTATCCGCAGGTGATGGTTGAGCATCAATGCCCAAGTGCATTGTTAAACCCATTTCCAATTCTGGAATTGAAGTGGGATGATGTGATGATGGATTTGATGGTGGGTCTTCTGAGGACTCCTTAGAAGAATTTTTCATTTTATGTGGTTGTGGATCAGCTAACAAAAGTGGACCATTTCTTATCGATTCAAGAGACTTATATAGTTGATCATTTTGGAAAGTTGTATCTCCAATAAATAGTATGTTTGAATGGTGTACCACATACTATAGTTTATAAATTTGTTTCCTCATTTCAAATCGCGTTTCTGGAAAGGGTTGTAGAAGGTGTAGGGTACACAAGTTCTTTGGTGTATGAATTTATACCCACAGACGTACTGGAAGTTGGAGCGTTCAATACAAGTGTTGGAAGACATGATTAGGGATTTTGTCGGGGATTTTGGTGGTACCTAGGAGAAGTAGTTGTCTGTTATTGAGTTTTCCTACAACAACAGTTTTTAGGATACAATTTAGATGGTGCCATTTGAGGCTCTCTATGGGAGGCTGTGTAGATATCTATTGTGTTTGTTGGAGGCTGGTGAAACTGAGATGTTGGAAATGAGTCTCTTAAAGGAGACTTCAAAAAAGTTGAGTTCATTTCGAAGTGGATGGCAGAAGCTCAGAGTAAGTAGAAGTCATATGTGGATTAGAGTCGTAGACCTCTTGATTTCGGGATGGGTCATAGTGTGTTTCTTTGGCTGTCACCAATGTTGGGTCACTAACGAATTCGGAAGTAGGAAAATATGGCACCCAAGTATGTGGGGTCATTTGAGATCGTGGAGTGGATTAGGCTAGTGGCATACTGATTGTCTCTTCATCAGTGGTATAGTGGGATTCATTATGTCTTTCATATATCACAACATAAAAGGTATCACCCTGACCCAACTCTCGTGGTGGATGTTGTGAATTTCGATCTTGATGTTGAGGTGTCCTTTGAGGAGCATATGGTTTATGTGGTAGACCGAAGTGAGAAAGTCTTCCTAGGAAAGTTTAGGCCATTGGTGCGAGTACTATGGAAGTATATAAATGTTCTAAAAGAAACTTGGGAGCGGGAATTGGATATGTGGGCACAATGGCCCGATCTCTTCTCCAAGGAAGTGTAGTGAAACTTGGTTTCTCTACTCGAGGATGATCCGTTATTAGGTGGGGAGGTTGTAAGATATCAGATCTTGTAAAGGTATGTAATCATTTATTCTTTGGTTTGAATTGATTTTTTTCTTAATTAAGTGTTTATCCAAGTCTTAGAGGATGCTTTTGGGTGTTCCGAGGGTTTGGGAGATCAAAAGTAGAGAAAAATGGTTTTTTGGGTAGGCTACATGGTCTGTGCATGGTTAGTGCTAACCCTGCATACATCACTATTATACTGTGCAAGAGATGTTTTTCAAACAGTAATTTATGCACGGTTTTCCCAAGGGTTGGAAAACACTGCAGGAAAAACATGCGAGGTGGGACTTTTGGGGTAGAATCCCCCACACATTTTGTGTACGATTTGGCAAACCATGCGGCTAAATTGGGCGGCCCTGAAATCATTTAACAATTTCATTTTTCCACCCTGGGGTTTTTGACCCCAACTTAAGATTTCCTCCCATTTCACACCTCTTAACCCTAAGAATAAACAAAACATCCCAATGGCTCCAAGAGATCCATATCCCTTGTTTCTAAGGCATTTTTGGTGCTATTGGTTCCAGATCTCCAGGTATGTCTAATCCCATCCTTCCCTCTCTTTGGAGTTTAGGGATTTATCTTCATCTTCTCTCTTTCTAAATCACTGAAACCCTACTCATTTGGTGATATTTAGGTTAAATCTTCAAATTTTGGTTGATGTGGAATCTAAGGGATCGATTATGAGTCTTTTCACCCCCGAAATTGTGGTAGGTTGTCTAAATGTAATATCCCATGTTTATTAGTGGATTTGAGCATGTGTTTTTTAGTTCATTGGTGTCTCTTGGTGTGTTTTGACTACCCATGGATTTTTTTTGGTAAAATGGTTATTAAAAGGGACATGGGAACCCTCACGATACCTGTGGGATTTGTGGAGGGTGATGATACAGAACTACAGATACCTATGGGGGGATCTGACATTTCCAGACCTAGGGATTGGGAAGAACAAGTAGGATTAATTTGTTTTTATGATGAGCCCTTGATAAACATGTTTATGAGATTTACAGTGTTGGGGTAGAAGCTAGGTGATGCACATTGGCATAAAAATATTAAACTTAGGGATTCTGGGTCAACATGAATGTTTTTTGTATGGGTGAACAGGGAGATGTTAAATGAATTGTGAACAATGTTGGAACATTTAATGGGTTAGTATGTGGAAATGATGAAATACCAAAATGGAATGGATTATGATTCTAGTAATGAAGCCTAATGAGATAGGAAAAATTAACAATTCGTGGTGATATATGCATAAAAAAATGGAATTGGGATAAATCACTGATGATGTAAAA
This sequence comes from Viscum album, assembly GCA_963277665.1. Lineage (NCBI taxonomy): Eukaryota > Viridiplantae > Streptophyta > Magnoliopsida > Santalales > Viscaceae > Viscum > Viscum album. Next base: position 1,493,009,784 of record OY728152.1, read on the forward strand.
TGCGGTTAAATTGTTAATGGGTTAAATCATGGTATTACCTCATATGTGTTGTTAGGATTTATGTTTGCCTTGGGAAATTGATTTGATGTGTTGTGAATGGTTAATTGACACACACACACACACACACACACACACATATATATATATAACATGTTCAAATTTCATGGTAGTGTGGGGTATTGACTGATGTTCAACACCCATGGGTTGAGTTGGACTTATGCTCTAAACTCCACCCCAATGCATGGGATTGGGATGGGGACTAATGCTCTATTCCCCTAACAGTTTCATCCACTCGGGCTGATTCTTCTAATTGAGGATATGGTTGATGGGGAGTTGGACAAACACTCCATACTCCACTATGTTTTTTACCTCACGCATGGGATTGTGTACATGAGCCAGTGTAATTTGTTGTGTTTGGTGAACCCATGTTAAAGGTGTTTGAAAATGGTAAGTAATGAGAAATGGGATGGAATGGTATGATATAGAAACTGTAATAAATGGGGGTAATGGACCTAAACTGGATAAGGGAGATTAATATTTTACTTATCATTTATTATTCATTTTACATTTCATGCACATATGTTTATATTGGGTATTTTGTAGACACCGTTGGTGGTGGCATACTGAGTTGTACTGACACCATGCTCAGGCCACCTTTTGGTACCAAGTAGACTTCTACTTTACAGTTCCGGAGAATGGAAAAGGTCCTTGCTAGGAGGTTGGGTTGGCACGAGTGTGCGTGGAGGAGGACCCATACATGGTGTCGGTATCCTTTTAGGGATTTTGTATTTTTCTTTATTTTTGGGTTTTGATCACTTTTTCACTAGTATCATGGAATGAAATATGTACTATTATAAAAGGTTGTACCACATTTGGAAAAAGGAGGCTTATGCACACTCTAGTGTTATTGTTTATTAATTTCACTATTTTATTTATCTTATGTTGTGGCTTACATAGATAAAAATGGTGTATAGTATCCTCAATTGACTATTCAGACCCCCACTACTTGTCGGAAACCCTTGGAATATGAGTAGGCGTGCTTTAGGTCATGTAACCACCCAACTCATAGATACAATTTAATGTCTTCTAGGTTGGGGACATTATAATAAGACTTGGATGTCGTTCCCAGAGCGCGTCACAAGAGCCATTCAACATGCCCGAGTGATATCACGAGACTCGAAAAACATGTGTTGGTTCTATTATATGAGTCAATAGACATGTTTTAAGGACACCATGTTGTTTTTATGACGTTCTTGGAGGGATTCATGAGACTATGGTGGCATTACTAGGGGAACCAAGTGACTTTCTATGACATGTTCTGGATGAATTCACATAAACCAAAGAGTATACCCAAGGAGCGCCATGGGATTTTTGTGACATGTTCTATTGTTTTCATGTGTATTAGGGGTTAATTAAAAGAACATGAGGATTAGTGAATATGTTCATTAAATATATCTCATATCCTATAGTATTTTTTCTAGCCTTTCATTTTGAATGTCTTATATTTTGGCAATGTTAGCTAGTTTTATGTCTCATGTGATCTAGTTGTCTTGTAATATGTTCTTCATGTGTCCTACCAGAATTCATCCATGTGATCTATTAGTGATCATGTGATTTTCATTATTCATGGGGTATGATATATCATATTGTTCCCTGAATCTTACTAGAATGGAATATTTTTTGGTCATGAGATCAACCGCTCGGAGATATCTACTCTTGTTCATGGTTGTGTCATTAAATCTAGATGAAAAAAAAATGCCAACCCCTTATTTGAGGATGGGGTTGTGTATTTATAGGGCTCTCCACAACAGTTTTTATCACTTTTCTAGGTTTTTATTACATGAATACATGTTATAATCAGTGCATGGCCTCAATATCATGTTTCATCATGATTTCCTATCGTGAATCATTCATGGGGTGTCACATTTCTTCCTGCTCCCACAAGACCATCCCGCTGACACCTCCCTTGTAGGATTATTTACAATTAATTGGGTTCAGTTTAATCCTGGGGAAATGATAAGGAAAATTCATATTTTTTATCATGATATATCCATGGATCATTTTGAAATGAATGTTCCTATTGAAAAGACTTCTCATGATCATTGGTGAATTTTCGGGGACCATCTGGGAGAAAATAATGTCTCTTGAAGGGGCCTTCATGAGATCAAGGTGGGTTGTCAAGGGGTCTAATCAAAATATGATTTTTATAGTAAGAGACACTATTATGAGTTTTTTTAATCATGAAAGGATCCAAAATCATCATATTTTTATATAATTTGTATATGTTACAAAGGTTGTGGATTTTGTGGGGTTGTTTGGGGGTTATCAATGACATTAATGACACCAATTGGTGATGCATTGTATGAAAAAAAGCCATATGAAGATTCATGAGAATTTCACTAAAAATTCCATCCCTTTAACTTTATGGTTCCAAAGGTGAGTGTGAGTTATCCTAGATATTTTAATGACCCTTCATAGGATGAGGATTTCATGATAGTGGGAATTTCCAATATAAGGTGGACATGTTGATGGGGTATTATGGTGTCTCATGGGTTTATTGGGGCGCATCATGTGATGTTTACATCCAAAAAATATCTCCCCTCGTCCAATTTTATTTCCTTTGATTATTATAAAATGTTTTTTGGATCTGATGAGTTTTCATGAATGTTGTCACGGATAATAATTTTCCCCATCAGTGATGTGTCACATGCATTTTACAATCCCAAGAGGCTCTCTCCTAGTGGAAATTTTCAACCTATTTTTTAAGGAATTTTGGATGGGTTTTCAAGTGCCCACCATTTGACAAAATGAAGGAACACAACAAGAATACATGGATATCATCACATGATAAATGGTTTCCCTATTCATTTTTAAAAGAGCATAAGGACATATCGAAGGGATATCAAAGGGTGTTCCATAGGCTATGCACCGTACATGGATCCTTCATGTGACATTATAATGGTAATGTGATCATGTGTTACTTGGATTCATAAATGATCCATGTGTCTTTGTTCACCGTATTCTTCCTTTTTCTCAATGGGGAAAATAATACCCATATTCATGTATTTCTTCCGTTGGGATTTTTTTGCTTCTCAATTAACAGGTGTCAACAATCATATTCACCCTCCATTATAGGAACACTAATATTTTGACACCCAAATAATCACTTATTGAGAGAATTTGGAAATATTTTATTTCTTTTTTTAAGATTGTTTGAGGAGAAAAATTGAAATTTCTCTACATAGGTGATCTTAAAAAACATTTATGACCACTTGGTTTTTCCTAGAATTAGATTTTTACCATAGGATATGGTTGTGGTTAAAATCAGAGATATTTAAATTTTCATGAAATATTTTATATTAATTAATTTATTGATAATTTATTTCTGAATTTTTATTCAGTGATTTATTTTGAACAAATTATTATATTTTAATTTTTAAAGCCTTTTTGTGTCTGAAATTTGGGGTTCTTCCTTGGAATGAAATAATATCATGTTCATCACAAGGTCTCAGTTTCATCCCCCATTTTTTCATTTTCATACTTTTTTCTACTTTTTATATTTTTGTATCCCCAACTTCTAATAGCCTATGATTTAATCCCTAGTGGATTCCAACTCTAGGGAATTCTTTTAAGAGTGAAAACAATGGATGATGATTGTGTTTCTGCCATGGAGTTCATCCATGTGTATATTTGACTATGGAAATTTCATAGTACAGATCTAGTGTGAATCTACATCCTTATATGTAAAGAGGCCAGTCGATATTAATGTTTCATTGTAAAATCCCAAAAAAATCATTTTTTAATATATTCTATGTGATTTTGGGATTCCTAGGAGTGGATATTTGTAATTGTTTTATAAAATCATGAGTTTTGCATGATCATAAGGGTTTTTTATTGGGTAAAACCTATACACACATATATTAGTTTTTTAACACATGTCACATGTTCTTCATTTGAGGAGAAGGGTTTGAGATGAGAGTGCAAATATGTGATTGATACAACTGATTTTCATATAAATTTACACATAAATTTTTTAAAAAGAAAACATATTTTCAGCAAATACCTACTTATTAGTGGACAAATACATTGATTTTGGTGACTTGTTCATTTTCAGGTGTTTTTTGGCCAAAAACACTAACATAGAGAAATCTAAGAAAAATTCCCAACTACACGTATAACGACCCATACTTCACATACATTGTTAATACTTCAAAATTGAAGCATACTTATTACAACATATAACAAAACCACGAAAGGACCGTATATGTATAGTGTCTTTAGAGACTGGGAAACATAAACAACTAGTTCATAAAGCATCTACTTTGTCTCCCATTTATTTCATCATATCTAGAGTCCCTTTTTGGCATAGTCTACTTAATAACCTTCTTCCTGACCTGGGGAAATAAAACATACAAAAGGGTGAGCTGAAATGCTCAGTAAGGGTAAACAAAAGAAATATCAATCACATGGTATACATAAGCACATAACTTTTGGAAATCTTAACCTGCAAAAGAGAACATAATTTTAATAACATGGGATAAATCATGGCAGTGAAATGTAATCACAATAATCATAACTTAAAACATGAAACTTTGTGTCATTCACACATAATCAAAGAGAATCATTTCTTGTTAGTCAAGACTCATTGCCAAGACTATCTTAGTGGACAAAGTCCCTTTCTGAACCGAGTCACCCCCGTTTCAGTCCTGTTTCACTGAACCGGTATAACCTACCATTCCAGCCATGTCTATCTCATGAGATATAAAATCTTTACCCAATGAATTGGAGGTAGATATAGGTCCCACCCATCTTATAATGAATCCTTTCTTATGTGTGCCACATAATCATAAATCATACATCATCGCGTAACACATGTAACAAAAATGGGATTCTTGAAACATCGTGACATCATAAAACAAATCATATAAGGTAAATGACTTAATAAAAATAATTCCCTCAAAAAATAATCAAATAAATGTAATAATAGGGATAAAAACAGAACCCTATATTATCTTATATGGAAAATAATTTTGATAAAACATTTGAACTCCATTCTTTAGGAAAATATCATTTCTACTTCAAATACATTTTTCCTCTCTTAACATGTCATAAAATTTTAATCTTGAGGAAGTTGATTAAAAATAAGCTTGAAAACATTTAAAGGAAGATTCTTGGATATAATGTTTTAAAAATCCATTCATGCCGTATAAGTTAAAAAAACATTCTTCTCATATTTTTGTCGGAAAAGTCAAAAAGTACCTCGTACGGAAAACAACAAAAGATTCCTTTCATATCTTTTACTAAAAACACACCAAAGGGTAAAATTGGATTTAAAAAATTTTAGTTGGATGGAAATAATATTACATATTGAGGAAAACATGGATGTGGATGATAAAATACACCCCAGTAAATACCAAAGTATAAGCAATCTCGGATAAAAATGAGATTGTGATATTTCCCTTACCTTAGGTCTGACTTGCTTTGTAAGTGTCTAAACCTCCTGTATAATGATTTAAATAATGTTATTGACTTAATCCAGAATCATACTTATTTTTATGATATCATATATGGTCATATTCTTAGCTTCTTAGTAGTAATATTTCATTTCTACTTGTTATTCGGGTGTTTATAACTTTTTGTTCTTATGCGTGTTTTGTCGAATAAATTCTTATTCTTCTCTTTAGGTTATAGATAGATCATTTCCAGAATGGTATTAGTGTAATATATATCATATTCATTCATTCAATTCATTTATATAATCATTATGAAATGATGATCATGTAGAACGAGTCGCATCACATTGTGGAGACGGTATTCCGTACGTACGCACGAGTGATGATATCCTTCCTACGATTGTGGAATTGTATTGGAGTGTATGTATACTATTTCAGAATCAAAATCACTTTATAATAGTCATATATAGTCATTATTTACACCATTATACCCGTCCAAGTAAGGTGGTGGTGGAAAATAGATTACACCACGGCGTGGAGACGGTATTCCGTACGTACGCACGCGCGGTGATTTCTTTTTCCGTAGGATGGATAGATGGTGAAATAGGGTTGTTTCATACTTATAATAACATATCATTATATTATTGATACTGATGTTATTACTTCATAATGAAACAACTAAAGAAGAAGAAGTGGAAGAAGGAATAAAGATGAAAGAATAGGTAACGGACATTACCTCTTCTTTGAAGTGCTTCTTTGAGACCTTCTTTTAGGGCACTAAAATTGGTCTTTGAGGAATACCAGAACCTCTAGGATGTCTCTAGGGAAGTGGAGAGGAGACAGTTTCAGGGGTTGGCCGAGCTTGAAGGCTCAATGTGGTGTGAGGAAGAGGGGGGGGGAGGTGCCCTTTAATAAGGGAGGAGAGGGGCACCTTAGGAATATCTCAAAATATTATTTTATATTAAAGTCAAAATCGGTTTATAATGGTTCCAAATGGTCTTATTTTGAAGGTAAAGTGGGGATGGGTCTAAATACTATCAAGCAAGAGGATTTAGACAAGTTTAGGTTATTATTTTAACTTTATCAATTAGATTTAACTCTAAGTTAAATAATTTAACTTTTACAGTGACTTTTTGTTTTCTTACACTATATGGTTAATACACTTACTATAACATGCCAAACGAACCCCAAGTTGTTTATTATTAATATATGTATCCTTATCTAAGTCATTTTGCCAAATGTTAGATTTTTAGGAATAAAATAACAATTAATAATATAATATTTGATTTAAAAACTATTTTGTGTCAATTTTGACACTATTTGATATATGATTTTTTTGAAAGTCATAAAAGAATTATATTTTCGACCCAAGTTGATTAAATAAACACTAATATATCATAGTAACCTATAAAATTAGTGTAATTCATAAAAAGTCTCAAATTGCAATTATTTGAGCATTTATAACATCAATTATGTTAACATTTCCTTAAAATGGTAATTACTGCATCATCGTTGTGTCATAAATAAATTAATTTATTTAATGTCTAAAAATCATAAATAAAATATATTTATGTAGGAAATCTATTTAGCTTTCTTATGAATATTTATAGTCAAATTTATCTAATGTATAACCCCATATTAAAAATGTTTTAGTTATTAAACTTTGATTTTAACTATTTTAACAATTCCTTAAATAAAATAATATTAAATGTCATAATCTAATCCAAGTGGACCTAAATGGTCATATTATATTCATAAGGTTGTTTTTGGTCGAATTAAACTTATCCAATAGAATTAGGACATGTGTTAGGGTAATAGTAATATCATATTTACCCTTGGTTACCCTATTTACTATTAACCGCGGTAAAAAAAGTAAAAAGTTACTATTCACCAAAAAATTATTTTTATCTCATTGAACCACATTTTACTTACTGACATCAACCGTGTTTCTCGGATTTTTGAAATTCCATTCACAGAAGCGGTAAAATTAAGTTTTATGAAAAATTCAATTGTTTAACTACCACTTAGTGGTTTCACTATTCATCAAAAATTGAAAGTTTTCAGAAAAATACCAAAATTTCACTCTATGCTAATTTCGATATTCTGAATCCAAATATAAAGTCCATTTTGAAAAATAAAATTTATAAATTTTTAAAAAGTGGTAATTACAATTCATAACGGCTAGTTTTAATAATATTTTAATAGCATATCGTTGTTTAGTGAAACTCAGTATTGCGTACGACGCAAGCTATCGAGGAAGGTCGTGATTTCGTGTAAAGCAAGCCAAGCAAATGTTGTGTAGAAAAAGATTCCTTTGATGATTTATATAACATAAAAGTCTTGGGTGTTACATTCTACCCCCCTTAAAATGAATTTCGCCCTCGAAATTCGTCACTTTGTAACAAACAGATGAGGATACCTCTCCCTCATCATATCCTCAAGTTCCCATGTAGCTTCTTCTAATTGGTGGTACCTCCATAAAACATTCACCAAGTGAGTGGTCTTGTTTCGTAGGAATTTTTCACTACGATCCAGAATCTCTATCGGCTGTTCTTCATAAAAAAGATCTTGTTCCAGCGGTACAACTTCTGAGCTGAGTACATGTGAAGGATCTGGTATGTACTTTCTCAGGAGAGATACATGGAACACATTGTGAACTTGAGAGAGATTCGGTGGAAGCGCCAATCGGTAAGCTACCTTCCCAACACGATCCAGTATTTCGAAAGGACCGATATATCTAGGGCTCAACTTCCCCTTCTTTCCAAATCTCATAACCCTCTTCCAGGGAGATATTCGTAAGAACACTTTATCACCCACTTCAAACTCTAGGTCTTTTCTTCAGTTGTCGGCATAACTTTTCTGTCGACTCTGAGCTGCTCTTATGTGTTGCTGAATAGATCTGACCTTTTCTGCCATTTCATCAACGAGATCAGGTCCTAATAGCTTTCTTTCCCCAACTTCATCCCAGCAAGTTGGAGTCCTGCATTTCTTTCCATAGAGAGCTTCATAAGGAGCCATCTGAATACTGGAGTGAAAGCTATTATTATAAGAAAATTCCACCAAAGGTAGGTGTTGATCCCAAACCACCTTTGAAATCCATAGAGCAAGCTCTCAACATATCTTCTAGAGTTTGAATTGTTCTCTCAGACTGACCATCTGTATGAGGATGATAAGCAGTGCTGAAACTCAACTTTGTATCCAGAGTATGCTGAAGACTTCACCAGAACTTCGAGGTAAATCTCAGATCTCGATCAGAGATAATAGAAAGTGGTACTCCATGCAATATTACCACTTCCTTTACGTATATCCTGGCAAGCTGATCTGGAGAGAAATGCTCTCCAATAGAAATGAAGTGTGCAGACTTTGTAAGACGATCAACTATGACCTAGATAGCATTATTGCCTTTGGATTTTTTAGAAAGTCCTGTGACAAAGTCCATAGTGATGTTTTCCCATTTCCATTCGTGTATGGGTAATGGTTGTAACATCCCCTTAGACTTCTGTCTTTCAGCTTTAACTTGTTGACAAACCAAGCATCGAGAGACAAATTCAGCAACATCTCTTTTGATTCTATCCCACCAGAAGTACTCTTTCAGGTCCCTATACATCTTCGTGCTTCCAGGATGAATAGAGAATGACGAACTATGAGCCTCATCCAACAGCTCCTTCTTTAACTCGGGGATGGGAGGAACACAAACCCGATTCATGAACATTATTATCCCATCACAATCAAGGTTGAATTCAGGAACATTTCTCACCTTCTTTTGTAACTCGACATCTTCTTTCTGTGCCTCTTTAATCTTCACATGTATAGATGGTTGAACATTCATTTGAGAAAGATAAGATTTTTCCCCTTCCATTATAATTCCAAGATCCATCCTTTGTAAATCCATAAATATTGGATCTTTTGTGATCCTCATCATGTATAAACTAGCATGGTCTTGTCGACTTAATGCCTCTGCCACCTTGTTTGCTTTCCCAGGGTGGTAATGGATTGATCAGTCATAATCCTTTATCAGCTCCAACCATCTTCTCTGACGCATATTCAGCTCCTTTTGTGTGAAAATATACGTTAAACTTTTATGATCAGTATAAATATCAAAACTTTCACCATAAAGATAATGCCTCCAAATATTTAATGCAAAGAATACTGCAGCTAACTCCAAATCATGTGTTGGGTAATTTTGCTCATGGATTTTCAACTGTCGTGAGGCATAAGCTATCACCATATCATTTTGCATAAGAACACACCCTAATCCCTTCTTAGATGAATCACTATAGATCACAAACCTTTCTCCACTACAAGTCAGTGTGAGCACAGGTGCACTGGATAACATTCTTTTCAACTCCTTGAAATTCTCTTCACATTCCTCTGTCCAAACAAACATAACTCCTTTCCGAGTCAACTTGGTGAGTGGATTAGATAATCATGAAAAATCTTTTACAAAACGTCGATAATATCCAGCCAAACCAAGAAAAATTCGTATCTCAGTTACTGTTGTTGGTCTCGACCATCTTTTGATAACCTCTGTTTTTGCTGGATCCACAGATATCCCCTCTTTTGAGATTATGTGACCCAAAATTGCATCTTTCTGAAGCCAAAATTCACACTTGGTAAATTTGGCATAAAGCTTCTCCTTTCTCAGGGTCTTCAATATAATTCTCAAGTGATCTTCATGCTCTTCCTTGCTCTTTGAATAGACAAGAATATCATCTTTAAAGACTACCACAAATTGATCAAGATAGTCTCTAAAGACTCTATTCATTAGATCCATGAAGATAGCAGGGGCATTAGTAAGACCAAATGTTATCACTATAAATTCATAGTGTCCATACCTTGTACGGAAAGTCGTCTTTGGTATATCCTCCCTTTTGACCCTTAATTGATGATACCCTGAACGAAGATCAATATTGGAAAAGTATTGAGTTCCGCGTAGTTGGTCAAATAAGTCATCAATGCATGGGAGAGGATATTTGTTCTTGATAGTGATCTTTTTAATTTCTCGATAATCAATGCAGAGTCTCATTGATCCATCTTTCTTCTTAACAAATAGAATAGGTGCTCCCGAAGGTGACGCACTAGGGCGTATGAATCCCTTATCAAGATTCTCTTGGAGTTGCTTCTTCAATTCTTGCAACTCAATTGGGGTCATTCTATAAGGTGTCTTTGAAATAGGCAAAGCACCCGGTATGAGTTCTATTGAAAACTCAACTTCACGATTTGGTGGAAGACCTGGTAATTCCTCCGGAAAGACATCATCAAACTCCCGTACAACGGGCATATTATTAATCGTGAGTTTCTCACCAACCATTTGAGATAAATAACCTTCATTTAGTGGAATCAATACCCATAAAATGGAATAAATTTCCACTAGAAGGTTATGTTCATCCTTGCATTGATAGACGATCATAGATTGATCTGGAATATGAAATGTGAATTCCATTCTTTGGCAATTGATATGAGCTCCATATAATGAAAGCCAATCCATGCCAAGAATAACATCAAATTCCACTATAGGAAGGATCACAATATTTGCAGGAAGCACTTTCCCACAAACTTTGATCGGAGAAGAATTATAAACTTTTGATGCGACTGTTGTGCCATTAGGTGTTGTCACAGCTAACTCAACATCTAATTGTTGAGGTAATACGGTGATACCCTTTGAAAATTCTTCAGAAATAAAAGAGTGGGTGGATCCAGAATCAAATAAAACATTTTCTACTTTAGAGTGGATGGTATATGTGCCTTTCACCACTTCGTTATCGTACTCCACATCGCTGATAGAAATTGCATGTGACTTTCCTTTGTCTTTAGCCTTAAGAGTTTGTTGACGTCGACCATCATCATCAACCCTTGGATTTGGGCATTGATTGGAATAATGCCCCATCTCCTTGCACTTGAAACATTGAAGTGTAGTAGGTTCATTCTGTGTATCCCTTTGTTTGCATCATCAGACATCTTCTTCCCATCATCGCGGCATTCAAATGCCCGATGACCTTCCTTTCCACATTTGAAACATTTACTTGTCCCTTTAAGACAACTTCCTCTATGTTTCTTTCCACACATTGAGCATCAGGGAAAGCTCATATTCTTTTCAGTGTCCTCTTTATATTTTCCTTTGAATTCCATTTTCCTCTTCTTATCAAACCCATATGACTGATGGGTTACTCCAATCTCCATCTCGACTTTGAGAGCACATCGAACGATTTCCTCGTAGCTATTGAAGTCCCTTATGGCTAACGCCCTTCGAAGACTTGGTTTTAATCAACTAAAGAATCGATCGATCTTACTCTCAGGTTGGATAATAATACCAGAAGCGTACCTTGCAAGTCTTGTAAAATTTTCTTCATAGGTACCAACAGATTCATCATCCCTTTGCTTTAGTTGAAGAAACTCTTTCTCCATCTTTGTTTGGAGAATACGAGGGAAGTACTTATTGAAAAATAAGTTCATGAACTCGTCCCATTCCATGAACTCAATTTCATCCCTTTTCCACATATTCTTAATAAGATTCCACCATTGATAAGCATATCCTTCCAAACGATACACTGCTAGGATGAATTTATCATGTTCAGAACATTGAAGAACTGAAAATATCTTTTCAGTAGTACTAATCCATTGTTCAGAAACTAATGGATTAGTAGACCCGCTAAAAGAAGGTGGACGCTGCCTCATGAAGGATTAAACAGAATGTTGCTCCTTCTTTTGCTCGTTTGGAAGTCCTGCATGATTCATAGCTTGAGAAATTTGTGTGAGCATGGCTACAAGATTTTGCATTCCAGCTCCCATATCGTTTGGTTGCTCAGGGGGACAATCATTGCATTTCCCATCGCATTCTTCATTAACACAGTTCCTTTGGGTTCCAGCCATTGACTAAAACCAAGAAGAATAGTGTGAGCAACACTAATTATAATAGGAAAACCACATAATTCAAGAAAAAAAATTTCACGCTTATGGTCTTATCCTAGGTTATTCATGGCCATTGATAAAACACTAAGATTGTGTTCTATGCTTAGACTTATCCCTAGGGTTCTTACTAAGGCTTTCACATCCTAGTTTCCAAAGGTTGACTATACCTTTCCTATGATACCAACTATAACGACCCATACTTTACATACATTGTTAATACTTCAAAATTGAAGCATACTTATTACAACATATAACAAAACCACGAAAGGACCGTATAGGTATAATGTCTTTAGAAACTGGGAAACATAAACAACTGGTTCATAAAGCATCTACTTTGCCTCCCATTTATTTCATCATATCTAGAGTCCCTTTTTGGCATAGTCTACTTAATAACCTTCTTCCTGACCTGGGGAAATAAAACATACAAAAGGGTGAGCTCAAATGCTCAGTAAGGGTAAAGAAAATAAATATCAATCACATCGTATACATAATCACATAACTTTTGGAAATATTAACCTGCAAAAGAGATCATAATTTCATAACATGGGATAAATCATGCCAGTGAAATGTAATCACAATAATAATAACTTAAAACATGAAACTTTGTGTCATTCACACATAATCATAGAGAATCATTTCTTGTTAGTCAAGACTCATTGCAAAGACTATCTTAGTGGACAAAGTCCCTTTCTGAACCGAGTCACCCTCGTTTCAGTCCTGTTTCACTGAACTGGTATAACCTACCATTCCAGCCATGTCTATCTCATGAGATATAAAATCTTTACCCAATGCATTGGAGGGAGATATAGGTCCCACCCATCTTATAATGAATCCTTTCTTATGTGTGCCACATAATCATAAATCATATATCATCTCATAACACAAGTAACAAAAATGGGATTCTTGAAACATCATGACATCATAAAACAAATCATATAAGGTAAATGGCTTCATAAAAATAATTCCCTAAAAACATAATCAAATCAATATAATAATAGGGATAAAAACAGAACCCTATATTATCTTAGATGGAAAATAATTTTGATAAAACATTTGAACTCCATTCTTGAGGAAAACATCATTTCTACTTCAAATACATTTTTCCTCTCTTAACATGTCATACAATTTTAATCTAAAAGAAGTTGATTAAAAATAAGCTTGAAAACTTTTAAATGAAGCTTCTTTGAAATAATGTTTTAAAAATCCATTCATGCCGTATAAGTTAAAAAAACATTCTTCTCGTATTTTTGTCGGAAAAGTCAAAAAGTACCTCGTACGAAAAACGACAAAAGATTCCTTTCATATATTTTACTAAAAACTCACCTAAGGGTAAAATTGGATTTAAACAATTATATTTGGATGGAAATAATATTAAATATTGAGGAAAACATGGATGGGGATGATAAAATACACCCTAGTAAATACCAATGTATAAGCAATCTCAGATAAAAATGACATTGTGATATTTCCCTTACCTTAGGTCCGACTTGCTTTGTAAGTGTCCGAACCTCCTGTATAATGATTTGAATAATGTTATTGCCTTAATCCAGAATCATAATTATTTTTATGATATCATATATGGTCATATTCTTAGCTTCTTAGTAGTAATATTTCATTGCTACTTGTTATTCGGGTGTTTATAACTTTTTGTTCTTATGCGTGTTTTGTCGAATAAATTCTTATTCTTCTCTTTAGGTTATAGATAGCTCATTTCCAGAATGGTATTAGTGTAATATATATCATATTCATTCATTCAATTCATTTATATAATCATTATGACATGAAGATCATGTAGAACGAGTCGCATCACATCGTGGAGACGGTATTCCGTACGTACGCCCGAGTGATGATATCGTTCCTAGGATTGTGGAATTGTATTGGAGTGTATGTATACTATTTAAGAATCAAAATCACTTTATAAAAGTCATATATAATCATTATTTACCCCATTATACCCATCCAAGTAAGGTGGTGGTGGAAAATAGATTACACCACGGCGTGGAGACGGTATTCCGTACGTACGCACGCGCGGTGATTTCTTTTTCCGTAGGATGGATAGATGGTGAAATAGGGTTGTTTCATAGTTATAATAACATATCAGTATATGAGTGATACTGATGTTATTACTTCATAATGAAACAACTAAAGAAGAAGAAGTGGAAGGAGAAATAAAGATGAAAGAATCGGTAACGGACATTACCTCTTCTTTGAAGTGCTTCTTTGAGGCCTTCTTTTAGGTCACTAAAATTGGTCTTTGAGGAAGACCAGAACCTCTAGGATGCCTCTAGGAATGTGTAGAGGAGAAATTGGCAGGGTTTTGCCGAGCATGAAGGATCAATGTGGTGTGAGGAAGAGGGGGAGGAGGTGCTCTTTTATAAGGGAGGAGAGGGGCACCTTAGGAATATCTCAAAATATTATTTTATATTAAAGTCAAAATCAATTTATAATGGTTCCAAAGGGTCTTATTTCGAAGGTAAAGTGGGGATGGGTCGAAATCCTATCAACCAATAGGATTTAGACAAGTTTAGGTTATTATTTTAACCTTATTAATTAGATTTAACTCTAAGTTAAATAATTTAACTTTTACAGTGACTTTTTGTTTTCTTACACTATATGGTTAATACACTTACTGTAACATGCCAAACGAACCCCAATTTGTTTATTTTTAATATATATATCCTTATCTAAGTCATTTGGCCGAACGTTAGATTTTTAGGAATAAAATAACAATTAATAATATAATATTTGATTTAAAAACTATTTTGTGTCAATTTTGACACTATTTGATATATGATTTTTTTGAAAGTCATAACAGAATTATATGATCTAACCAAGTTTAATAAATCAACACTAATATATCATAGTAACCTATAAAATTAGTATAATTCATAAAAAGTCTCAAATTACATTTATTTGAGCATTTATAACATCCATTATGTTAACATTTCCTTAAAAGGGTAATTACTGCATCATCGTTGTGTCATAAATAAATTAATTTATTTTATGTCTAAAAATTATAAATAAAATATCATTATGTACGAAATCTTTTTATCTTTCTAATGAATATTTATAGTCGAATTTATCTTATGTATAACCCCATATTAAAAATGTTTTAGTTATTAAACATTGATTTTAACTATTTTAACTATTCATTAAATAAAATAATATTAAATGTCATAATCTAATCCAAGTGGACCTAAATTGTTATATTATATTAATAAGGTTGTTTTTGGTCGAATTACACTTATCCAATAGAATTAGGACATGTGTTTGGGTAATAGTAATATCATATTTACCCTTAGTTACCCTATTTACTATTAACCGCGGTAAAAAAAGTAAAAAGTTACTATTCACCAAAAAATTATTTTTATCTCATTGAACCACATTTTACTTACTGACATCAACTGTGTCTCTCGGATTTTTGAAATTCCACTCACAGAAGCGGTAAAATTATGTTTTATGAAAAATTCAGTTTTTTAACTACCACTTAGTGGTTTCACTATTCATCAAAAATTGAAAGTTTTCAGAAAAATACCAAAATTTCACCTAGGCTAATTTCGATATTCCGAATCCAAAAATGAAGTCCATTTTGAAAAATAAAATTTATAAAATTTCAAAAATTGGTTATTACTATTCATAACGGCTAGTTTTAATAATATTTTAATAGCATATCGTTGTTTAGTGAAACTCGGTATTGCATACGACGCAAGCTATCGAGGAATTTCGAGATTTCTTGTAAATCAAGCCAAGCAAATGTTGTGTAGAAAATGATTCCTTTGATGATTTATATAACATAAAAGTCTCGGGTGTTACATTCTACCCCCCTTAAAATGAATTTCGCCCTCGAAATTCGTCACTTTGTAAGAAACAGACGAGGATACCTCTCCCTCTTCATATCCTCAAGTTCCCATGTAGCTTCTTCAAATTGGTGGTTCCTCCATAAAATGTTCACCAAGCGAGTGGTCTTGTTTCATAGGACTTTTTCGCTACGATCCAGAATCTCTATCGGTTGTTCTTCATAAGAAAGATCTTGCTCCAGTGGTACAACTTCTGAGCATAGTACATTTGAAGGATCAGGTATGTACTTTCTCAGGAGAGATAAATGGAACACATCGTGAACTTGAGAGAGATTCGGTGGAAGTGCCAATCGGTAAGCTACCTTCCCAACATGATCCAGTATTTCGAAAGGACCGAAATATCTAAGGCTCAACTTCCCCTTCTTTCCAAATCTCATAACCCTCTTCCAGGGAGGTATTCGTAAGAACACTTTATCACCCACTTCAAACTCTAGGTCTTTTCTTCGGTTGTCGGCATAACGTTTCTGTCGACTCTGAGCTGCTCTTATGTGTTGTTGAATAGATCTGACCTTTTCTTCCATTTCATCAACGTGATCAGGTCCTAATAGCTTTCTTTCCCCAACTTCATCCCAGCAAGTTGGAGTCCTGCATTTCTTTCCATAGAGAGCTTCATAAAGAGCCATCTGAATACTGGAGTGAAAGCTATTATTATAAGAAAATTCCACCAAAGGTAGGTGTTGATCCCAACCACATTTGAAATCCATATAGCAAGCTCTCAACATATCTTCTAGAGTTTGAATTGTTCACTCAGACTGACCATCTATCTGAGGATGATAAGAAGTGTTGAAACTCAACTCTGTATCTAGAGTATGCTGAAGACTTCGCCAGAACTTCGAGGTAAATCTCGGATCCCGATCAGAGATATTAGAAAGTGGTAATCCATGCAATCTTACCACTTCCTTTACATATATCCTGGTAAGATGATCCCGAGATAAATCCTCTCTAATAGCAATGAAGTGTGCAGACTTTGTAAGATGATCAACTATGACCCATATAGCATTATTGCCTTTGGATGTTTTAGGAAGTCCTGTGACAAATTCCATAGTGATGTTTTCCCATTTCCATTCAGGTATGGGTAATGGTTGTAACATCCCCTTAGACTTCTGTCTCTCAGCTTTAACTTGTTGACAAACGAAGCATCAAGAGACAAATTCAGCAACATCTCTTTTCATGCCATCCCACCAGAAGTACTCTTTCAGGTCCCTATACATCTTCGTGCTTCCAGGATAAATAGAGAATGAAGAACTATGAGCCTCATCCAGTAGCTCCTTCTTTAACTCGGGGATGCGAGGAACACAAACCCAATTCCTGAACTTTATTATCCCATCACAATAAAGGTTGAATTCAGGAACATTTCTCACCTTCTTTTGTAACTCGACATCTTCTTTCTGTTCCTCTTTAATCTTCATATGTATAGATGGTTGAACATTCATTTGAGAAAGATAAGATTTTTCCCCTTCCATTATAATTCCAAGATCCATCCTTTGTAAATCCATAAATATTGGATCTTTTGTGATCCTCATCATGGATAAACTAGCATGGTCTTGTCGACTTAATGCATCTTCCACCTTGTTTGCATTCCCAGGGTGGTAATGGATTGAGTAGTCGTAATCCTTAATCAGCTCCAACCATCTTCTTTGACGCATATTCATCTCTTTTTGTGTGAAAATATACTTTAAACTTTTATGATCAGTATAAATATCACACCTTTCACCATAAAGATAATTCCTCCAAATATTTAATGCAAAGATTACTGCAACTAACTCCAAATCATGTGTTAGGAAATTTTTCTCATGGATTTTCAACTGTCGTGAGGCATAAGATATCACCATATCATTTTGCATAAGAACACACCCTAATACCTTCTTGGATGCATCACTATAGATCACAAACCTTTCTCCACTACAAGGCAGTGTGAGCACAGGTGCACTGGATAACCTTCTTTTCAACTCCTTGAAATTCTCTTCACATTCCTTTGTCCAAACAAACTTAACTCCTTTCTGAGTCAACTTGGTGAGTGGATTAGATAATCGTGAAAAATCTTTTACAAAACGTCGATAATATCCTGCCAAACCAAGAAAACTTCGGATCTCAGTTAATGTTGTTGGTCTCGACCATCATTTGATAACCTATGTTTTTGCTGGATCCACAGATATCCCCTCTTTTGAGATTATGTGACCCAAAAATGCAACTTTTTGAAGCCAAAATTCGCACTTGGTAAATTTGGCAT
The DNA here is from genome assembly GCA_963277665.1 of Viscum album. NCBI lineage: Eukaryota > Viridiplantae > Streptophyta > Magnoliopsida > Santalales > Viscaceae > Viscum > Viscum album. The sequence goes on from OY728152.1 coordinate 1,493,028,233, forward strand.
AAAGCTTCTCCTTTCTCAGGGTCTTCAATATAATTCTCAAGTGATATTCATGCTCTTCCTTGATCCTTGAATAGACAAGAATATCCTCTATAAAGACTACCACAAATTGATCAAGATAGTCTCTAAAGGCTCTATTCATTAGATCCATGAAGATAGCAGGGGTATTAGTAAGACCAAATGGCATCACTATAAATTCATAGTGTCCATACCTTGTACGGAAAGCCATCTTTGGTATATCCTCCCTTTTGACCCTTAATTGATGATACCCTGAATGAAGATCAATCTTGGAAAAGTATTGAGCTCCGCGTAGTTGGTCAAATAAGTCATCAATGTGTGGGAGAGGATATTTGTTCTTGATAGTGATCTTGTTAAGTTCTCGATAATCAATGCAGAGTCTCATTGGTCCATCATTCTTCTTAACAAATAGAACAGGTTCTCCCCAAGGTGACACACTAGGGCGTATGAATCCCTTATCAAGATTCTCTTGGAGTTGCTTCTTCAATTCCTGCATCTCAATTGGGGCCATTCTATAAGGTGTCTTTGAAATAGGCAAAGCACCCGGTATGAGTTCTATTGAAAACTCAACTTCACGATTTGGTGGATGACCCGGTAATTCCTCTGTAAAGACATCATCAATCTCCCGTACAACGGGCATATTCTTAATCATGAGTTTCTCACCAACCATTTGAGATAAATAACCTTCATTTAGTGGAATCAATACCCATTAAATGGAAGAAATTTCCACTGGAAGGTTATGTTCATCCTTGCATTGATAGACGATCATAGATTGATCTGGAATACGAAATGTGACTTCCCTTCTTTGGAAATTGATATGAGCTCAATATAAAGAAAGCCAATCCATTCCAAGAATCACATCAAATTCCACTATAGGAAGGATCACAAGATTTGCAGGAATCACTTTCCAACAAACTTCGATCGGAGAAGAATTATAAACTTTTGATGCGACTATTGTGCCATTAGGTGTTGTCACAGCTAACTCAACATCTAATTGTTGAGGTAATATGGTGATACCCTTAGAAAATTCTTCAGAAATAAAAGAGTGGGTGGATCCAGAATCAAATAAAACATTTGCTACTTTAGAGTGGATGGTAAGTTTACCTTTCACCACTTCGTTATCATACTCCACATCACTGATAGAAATTTCATGTGACTTTCCTTTGTCTTTAGCCTTAAGAGTTTGTTGACGTCGACCATCATCATCAACCCTTGGATTTGGGCATTGATTGGCATAATGCCCCATCTCCTTGCACTTGAAACATTGATGTGTAGTAGGTTCATTCTGTGTATCCCTTCCTTTGTTTGCATCATCAGACATCTTCTTCCCATCATCGCGGCATTCAAATGCCCGATGACCTTCCTTTACACATTTGAAACATTTACTTGTCCCTTTAAGACAACTTCCTCCATGTTTCTTTCCACACTTTGAGCATAAGGGAAAGCTCATCTTCTTTTCAGTGTGCTCTTTAGATTTTCCTTGGAATTCCATTTTCCTCTTCTTATCAAGCCCATATGACTGATGGGTTACTCCAATCTCCATCTTGACTTTGATAGCACATCGAACGATTTCCTCGTAGCTATTGAAGTCCCTTATGGATAACGCCCTTCGAAGACTTGGTTTTATGCCACTAAAGAATCGATCGATCTTACTCTCAGGTTGGATAATAATACCAGAAGCGTACCTTGCAAGTCTTGTAAAATTTGCTTCATAGGTACCAACAGATTCATCATCCCTTTGCTTCTGTTCAAGAAACTCTTTCTCCATCTTTGTTCGGAGAATACGAGGGAAGTACATATTGAAAAATAAGTTCTTGAACTCGTCCCATTCCATGGACTCAATTTCATCCCTTTGCCACGTATTCTTAATAAGATTCCACCATTGATCAGCATCTCCTTCCAAACGATACACTGCTAGGATGACATTATCATGTTCAGAACATTGAAGAACTGAAAATATCTTTTCAGTAGTACTAATCCATTTTTCAGAAACTAATGGATCAGTAGACCCGCTGAAAGAAGGTAGATTCTACCTCATGAAGGATTCAACAGAATGTTGCTCCTTCCTTTGCACGTTTGGAAGTCCTGCATGATTCATATCTTGAGAAAGTTGTGTGAACATGGCTACACGATTTTGCATTCCAACTCCCATATCGTTTGGTTGCTCAGGGGGAAAATCATTGCATTGCCCATCGCATTCCTCATTAACACGGTTCCTTCAGGTTCCATCCATTGACTAAAACCAAGAAGAATAATGTGAGCAACACTAATTATAATAGGAAAACCACATAATTCAAGAATAAAATTTTCACGCTTAAGGTCTTATCCTAGGTTATTCATGGCCATTTCTAAAACACTAATATTGTGTTCTATGCTTAGACTTATCCTTAGGTTTCTTACTAAAGCTTTCACATCCTAGTTTTTAAAGGTTGACTATCCCTTTCCTTTGATACCAACTATAACGACCCATACTTTACATACATTTTTAATACTTTAAAATTGAAGCATACTTATTACAACATATAACAAAACTAAGAAAGGACGGTATAGGTAAAGTGTCTTTAGAAACTGGGAAACATAAACAACTGGTTCATAAAGCATCTACTTTTCCTCCCATTTATTTCATCATATCTAGAGTCCCTTTTTGGCATAGTCTACTTAATAACCTTCTTCCTGACCTGGGGAAATAAAACATACAAAAGGGTGAGCTCAAATGCTCAGTTAGGGTAAACAAAAGAAATATCAATCACATCGTATACATAAGCACATAACTTTTGGAAATCTTAACCTGCAAAAGAGATCATAATTTCATAACATGGGATAAATCATGGAGTGAAATGTAATCACAATAATCATAACTTAAAACATGAAAATTTGTGGAATTCACACATAATCATAGAGAATCATTTCTTGTTAGTCAAGACTCATTGCCAAGACTATCTTAGTGGACAAAGTCCCTTTCTGAACCGAGTCACCCTCGTTTCAGTCCTGTTTCACTGAACCGGTATAACCTACCATTACAGCCATGTCTATCTCATGAGATATAAAATCATTACCCAATGAATTGGAGGGAGATATAGGTCCCACCCATCTTATAATGACTCCTTTATTATGTGTGCCACATAATCATAAATCATACCTCATCGCATAACACATGTAACAAAAATGGGATTCTTGAAACATCATGACATCATAAAACAAATCATATAAGGTAAATGAATTCATAAAAATAATTCCCTCATAACATAATCAAATCAATGTAAAAATAGGGATAAAAACAGAACCCTATATTATCTTATATGGAAAATAATTTTGATAAAACATTTGAACTCCATTCTTGAGGAGAATATCCTTTCTACTTCAAATACATTTTTCCTCTCTTAACATGTCATACAATTTTAATCTAAAAGAAGTTGATTAAAAATAAGCTTGAAAAATTTTAAAGGAAGCTTCTTGGAAATATTGTTTTAAATATCCATTCATTCCGTATAAGTTAAAAAAACATTCTTCTCGTATTTTTGTCGGAAAAGTAAAAAAGTACCTCGTACGAAAAACGACAAAAGATTCCTTTCATATCTTTTACTGAAAACTCACCGAAGGGTAAAATTGGATTTAAAAAATTGTAGTTGGATGGAAATAATAATACATATTGAGGAAAACATGGATGTGGATGATAAAATACACCCCAGTAAATACCAATGTATAAGCAATCTTGGATAAAAATGAGATTGTGATATTTCCCTTACCTTAGGTCTGACTTGCTTTGTAAGTGTCCGAACCTCCTGTATAATGATTTAAATAATGTTATTGACTTAATCCAGAATCATTCTTATTTTTATGATATCATATATGGTCATATTATTAGCTTCTTAGTAGTAATATTTCATTGCTACTTGTTATTCGGGTGTTTATAACTTTTTGTTCTTTAGCGTGTTTTGTCGAATAAATTCTTATTATTCTCTTCAGGTTATAGATATCACATTTCCAGAATGGTATTAGTGTAATATATATCATATTCATTCATTCATTTCATTTTTATAATCATTATGAAATGAAGATCATGTTGAACGAGTCGCATCACATCGGGGAGACGGTATTCCGTACGTACGCACGAGTGATGATATCGTTCCTACGATTGTGGAATTGTATTGGAGTGTATGTATACTATTTAAGAATCAAAATAACTTTATAATAGTCATATATAGTCATTATTTACACCATTATACCCATCCAAGAAAGGTGGTGGTGGAAAATAGATTACACCACGGCGTGGAGATGGTATTCAGTACGTACGCACGCGCGGTGATTTCTTTTTCCATAGGATGGATAGATGGTGAAATAGGGTTTTTTCATAGTTATAATAACATATCAGTATATGAGTGATACTGATGTTATTACTTCATAATGAAACAACTAAAGAAGAAGAAGTGGAAGAAGAAATAAAGATGAAAGAATCGGTAACGAACATTACCTCTTCTTTGAAGTGCTTCTTTGAGACCTTCTTTTAGGGCACTAAAATTGGTCTTTGAGGAAGACCAGAACCTCTAGGATGTCTCTAGGGAAGTGGAGAGGAGAAGGTGGCAGGGGTTGGCCGAGCATGAAGGCTCAATGTGGTATGAGGAAGAGGGGGAGGAGGTGCCCTTTTATAAGGGAGGAGAGGGGCACCTTAGGAATATCTCAAAATATTATTTTATATTAAAGTCAAAATAGGTTTATAATGGTTCCAAAGGGTCTTATTTCGAAGGTAAAGTAGGGATGGGTCGAAAGCCTATCAACAAATAGGATTTAGACAAGTTTAGGTTATTATTTTAACCTTATCAATTAGATTTAACTCTAAGTTAAATAATTTAACTTTTACCGTGACTTTTTGTTTTCTTACACTATATGGTTAATACACTTACTATAACATGCCAAACAAACCCCAAGTTGTTTATTATTAATATATAAATCCTTATATAAGTCATTTGGCCGAACCTTAGATTTTTAGGAATAAAATAACAATTAATAATATAATATTTGATTTAAAAACTTTTTTGTGTCAATTTTGACACTATTTTATATATGTTTTTTGTGAAAGTCATAACAGAATTATATGTTAAAACCATGTTTATTAAATCAACACTAATAAATCATAGTAACCTAGAAAATTAGTGGAATTCATAAAAAGTCTCAAATTACATTTATTTGAGCATTTATAACATCAATTATGTTAACATTTTCTTAAAAGGGTAATTACTGCATCATCGTTGTGTCATAAATAATGTAATTTATTTAATGTCTAAAAATTATAAATAAAATATCATTATGTAGGAAAGATTTTTATCTTTCTAATTAATATTTATAGTCGAATTTATCTAATATATAACCCCATATTAAAAATGTTTTAGTTATTAAACTTTGATTTTAACTATTTTAACTATTCATTAAATAAAATAATATTAAATGTCATAATCTAATCCAAGTGGACCTAAATGGTCATATTATATTTATAAGGTTGTTTTTGGTCGAATTACACTTATCCAATAGAATTAGGACATGTGTTAGGGTAATAGTAATATCATATTTACCCTTAGTTACCATATTTACTATTAACCGCGGTAAAAAAAGTAAAAAGTTACTATTCACCAAAAAATTATTTTTATCTCATTGAACCACATTTTACTTACTAATATCAACCGTGTCTCTCAGATTTTTGAAATTCCACTCACAGAAGCGGTAAAATTAAGTTTTATGAAAAATTCAGTTTTTTAACTACCACTTAGTGGTTTCACTATTCATCAAAAATTGAAAGTTTTCAGAAAAATACCAAAATTTCACCATAGGCTAATTTCGATATTCCGAATCCAAAAATGACGTCCATTTTGAAAAATAAAATTTATAAAATTTTAAAAAGTGGATATTACTATTCATAACGGCTAGTTTTAATAATATTTTAATAGCATATCGTTGTTTAGTGAAACTCGGTATTGCGTACGACGCAAGCTATCAAGGAAGGTTGCGATTTCGTGTAATGCAAGCCAAGAAAATGTTGTGTAGAAAAATATTCCTCTGATGATTTATATAACATAAAAGTATCGGGTGTTACAACACGACATGTACATTACTACACGTTGTGTACATTCAAACTCAAACATGGATCGGCTGGACGAGTACACGCCCTAGTCGATAGAATTGAAACAAAATGTTGTGTGGATCATACCTACATGCAGTGTACAAGCTTATAGAGGCAGTTTTTTGTCTTTACCAGACACTACACATCATGTGAGGCAGCGCCACACGTCGTGTGCCCTCCACCAACCAATCGTAAACCCCGCAGAAGTCATGGGTGGCGCAGCTGTCCACCTACCTGTGAAAAAGTGTGACAAAAGTGCATGGACGAAACTACCTGGCATGTACATTTCATACAAGTTGGGTACATTTTTTATATTAATATAGGTTTTGGACACTAGTTTTAGGGTCATTATTAAATATTCAAATGTGACAGGTTCTGATTCAGTGATAACATTGTTCCGCTACTTAGTTATTCCACCATCCATCTAAATAAATCACATGTATTTGTTGTTTATGTGATGTCCACATCAGGTATCGAGGGTTCTGTTATCATCTTTTCTTCCATTTGTAACAAAACACCACTTTTTGGGGGTTGTAGACGATGAAAGAGTGTTTTAATTTGGATTAATTGTTATGTTTTTGTTTTTTCTATTTAATTCTTATTACTGTTATTCAATCCTTTATTTTTATCACTAAAAATTATATGCCAGGATAAGGGAAGAATATTTAGGGACTCCAAGGAAGAATAATTATGAAAAATTCTATTATCATTGAATGTATTCATTGAATCACAAATGGGATGATCTAAATAAAGAATTTGGAAACACTTGCTACCCGACCAAGGAGTAAGTTTCTTCAGTTACAAACATATAATATCATACCAAGGGAACCTTGTCACAATTGAAACCCATAGTGTTGGGTTATAATGAACAACACAACCTAATAAGAAGTTCGTACAACCTCCATCATCACCATATCCACAGAACGCTCTATTCAACAACATTAAGAACCAATTTATGTTTTCTTTACCTGTAAAAATTAATCTTTAGTTTAGTAATCAAAACTGTTGTCATAATCAAAAACAAAAATCCCACCCTTAATTGAGCATCATTCACTAAGTTAATTCCAAATGCAATTGAATTCACAGACTCATCCATTCCCTATGGATCAACCCACACTTACGCTAAAATATCTTAAGACTAGGTAAAATAAATATGGGACAAAAATAACATACCTTTGATGAAACATCAGACCATATTTTGGAACCATTGCTGGGGAACATTAATTTGAGTGTTGAATTTAGTTTCTTCTTAATTAATTTGGTGAAAATAAAAATAAATAATTCCGAAATTCAATTTTATAATCCAATTTTGTTTATCTTTATTTTTTCCTTTTATGCCTCGTTTTTGTTTTATGCATGTGCACGATCACAGGTTCATGATTTGATGCCCCACACGGTCCAGGTGAACCAAGTCATCAAACATTCTTCCTATTTACCCGAAAATTGAACAGACATTGTTGAGATGTCGACGCACAATGGTGGAAGAGAACAACCAAAACTCACCACCCATGGAAAAAAGGAGGTGGGAGAGCTGTACATTAAATATGCAATGAGAGAGCCCTATACTAGGACCATCATCCTTCCACTTCTGGAATGTCACAGTAGGCCCCACAATGATGTTTCATGGAGTTCCTCTAAAGGAACTACTTGAGGCCGCCCCAAAAACCCCCTATAGAGTACGGAAATACCTAACAAGAGAATAAAATCATTTAGTGGCCACTATTAAACCCTTAGGAGAAGCAATATATATCACCTCTTCTCCCTCATCATCCACCTCTACACCATACTCTCATAGAGAATGGCTTGCTGTCTATTCACGAAGCTGACACGGGCATCGTTCGTCTGCCAGTACAGGCCCAATATATCAAGATCAAGCCAGCTATCATGTAGCTCATCCAAAACACAATTCAGTTTGGTGGCTTACCTAATGAGGACCCAAAAAGCCATATATAAAATTTCATAGATATTTGAGACACGTTCCGCTACTGTGGCATGTCCAATGACTCCATTAATCATTACCATTTCCACTTCTACCTAATGGATAACGAGAAGTGCTAGATAAAATGTTTCTTGAAGTGATATATCCTCAACTGGGAGGAGATAAACCATGCGTTCCGGTCAAAATATATCCCACCTTCGAAGATGATGACCTTGCGGAACAAAATACACAACTTCCATCTGTACGACTCATAGTCATTGTACTAGTCATGGGATCCTTTCAAGGAGAAGCTGTGAAAATCCCCACATCACAGACTCCCACTCTGTATACTTTTCCAGACCTACTATGGAGGACTGATGAAGAACACAATGTTTTTGGAGGATGCTTCGACATGATGCATTGTAATGAGAATGTCCCCCAAAGAGATTTTCGATCTAATGGAAGACATGTCTGCCAAAATCTTTTAAGTGGAATTACGAGTAGGGTACACAGAAAGGAGGTATGAACAATATCCAAAAAAATATTAGACTTGTTGCCCAGTTGGACGCTGCATCCAAAAATATAGACACTCTAATTATGAAGAGTGTGTCCCAAGTACATGCGGCAAACCATCTGGCATGCAGTGAATGTGGTGAAAACCACCTTATTGGAGAATGCCCAGGACCTACGGTTGGCCCTTCAACGAGTGAGGTGAGATATGTTTCACAAAATTGACGATTGAACTGGTACCAAATGTACCATAACCCAACATGACATGATCACTAGAACATTGGATGGGGCCCTAAGCTACAAAATCCTCTGCCCCAATGACTGCCCAGCTATGGTCCTCACTAGTATCAGAGCTTGTACCCAAGTCCAAATTTAATCAACATGTCTCTTACAAGCAGAAAGGTTATCAAAACCCCCACCCACAGCAGTTGAGGCAGCCACCTACTCCACCAGCTACACAACCTCCCCCACAATAGCACACCTCAAGGATAGAAGATCAAATGAACAAGTTTATATCTACATCCAAGACCAGATTCTAGAATCAGGAGGCTTTCATTTGATGCTTGTAAAACCTAATTGGCTAGCTAGAAATCCAACTTTCAGGGTGGCACTCCAATACCCTACCAAGTCACACTAAGAAGACCCTTATAGAGTAGGACAATGACGTCACACTAAGAAGTGTAAAGGAGCTAAAAAAGGAAGGAACTGGCACAACCAGGTGAACCTACACACCCTGCTGATAAAGATGGACACATTATAGACCCCTCCTCATCTAAATACCCACTAAAAGATTCCCCACAGAGAAACAAAGAGAGGTTTTCAAACCCTTTGAGCCTGCCTAACCTTTCCCAGAAAGGATGATGTTTAGAATGATGGACCACTAGTTTGGAAAGTTCATGGAAGCATTTAAGAAACTACAAATCAACATCTGATTTTCCAAGGCACTAAAGAAGATGCCCAAGTATGAGAAATTCTGGAATGAGATCCTCTCCAACAAATGGAATATGGAGGATCTGGGCACCATTACACTGACCTAGGAGTGATCAATGGTTGTAAAACATTTGATTCATCCCAATCTTCACGATCTAGGGAGCTTCTCTTTCTAATGCACTATTAGACTATTTGAGTTCGGGAAGGCACTATGCGACTTAGGGTCCCGCATCAACCTTATTCCCTTCGGAGTTTTTATGAATCTATTTCTCAACAACCTAAAGCCTACCTGAGTATGCCTCCAACTTGAAAACCAATCTCTCAAATATCTAAAGTGGATATTGGAGGACATGCTAGTGAATGTGGGTAAGATAATCTTGTATATAGATTTCATCATCCTCAACATGGTGGAAGACCATGAGGTGCCTCTCGTTTTGGGAAGGCCATTCTTGGCACTCGGAAGGTAATGATTTACGTACACCAGGGGGAGGTGATATTCAGAGTTGGAGACGAAATAGTCTCCAATAATGTCCCCAATGCCATTAAATAAGCATCATTACTAGAGTATGATGGATGTAATTCTATGACCACCATGGATGGACACTTGAGAAGAAAAGGAGATGATCTAGTATGTTCTTCCACTTCAGATGAATTAGTATTTTAAGACATTGCAGTTGATGAACCACCAGAGGACCTACAATTACATGAAGGTCAGGGCGGACAATACTAGTAGCGTGTTGTTATCCTTTGAATTTTGTATCAGGTAGAGGTACATCAACTTGTACCATTGATTCTAATGGTTCAGGAACTAGAACTAAAGCCTCTCCCATCTTCTTTGAAGTATGGGTACTTGGGAGACCATGATAAATTTTCTATCATAATTTGTGTAGCACTTTCAGAGTAGAAAAACGATGCACTTATACAGGTTTTGAAGCTGTTGAAGAAGGATATTGGGTGGGAAGTTGTAGACTTTAAGGGCATCAGCCATACCACTAGCACCCACAAGGTGCTTCTCAAAGAAAGAGTGAAGCCACCTAGGAGACCTCAACAATGCCTAAACCCCCTCAGGAAGTTAGTTGTGAATAAAGAGGTAATCAAGTTAATGGATACATGCATTATACACCCTATCTCCAATAGACTGTGGTTATGTCCCCTACATGTGGTACAAAAAATGGGGGCATCATTTTGATTTCAAATGAAAAGAACGATATCATCCCCACATGCACTTTCATGGGTTGAAGAGTTTGTATGGACTAAAAAAAAGATGAATCATGCCACGAAGAAGGACCATTTACCCTTCCCTTAATGGATCAGATTATAGAGAGACTAGTGGGGCATGAGTTTTACTGCTTCCTCTATGGTTATTCTGGCTATAATTAGATTTTCATTTCCATAGAGGATCAACTGTTGGGAATATTTACTTTCCCATATGGTATGTTTTCTTAGTGAAGGATGTCCTTTGGTATCTGCAACGCTCCCACCACCATCCAGTGATTCATGCTGACTATCTTCCATGAAATGGTGGAATATATCTTGGAGGTTTTTGGGATGATATTTACATTTATGGAAAACAATTCACCGGATGCTTATGGAACATGGAGCTGGTACAAGAAAGTTGTGAGAACACTAACCTAGTTTTTTACTTGAAAAATAGTCATTTCATGGTGTAGAGTGGCATTTTATTTTTTCATAGAATCTCTGGGAAGGTTCCAGAGGAGGACCTGGAAAAGAGTTTAGTCATTTCATGACTTCAAATTCTGACATCCTTAAGATCCATCCACAGCTTCTTTGGGCCTTCAAGTTTCTAAATGATGTTTGTCTGTGACCTTTGAATGATAGCTCATCCCCACACCAACATTCTGACAAAGGATGAAATTTTTGAGTTCGATGAGTCATGAACCATATATTTTTTCACACCGAAAGAAGCACCTGGTGGAATCTCCATTGATGATTGTTCCCTACTGGGTGGAGAAATTTGAAGTGATGTGCGATGTCAAGGACTACACAGTGGGAGAAATCCCAGGCTAGCAGCTTGAATGAATTTTCTGACCCACCAATTATGATAGTAGGATGATCAATGAGGCATTGTTGAGCTATCCTACCATGGAGAAGGATATTCTATAAGTGGTGTTCACTTTTGATGGGATATATTATTATTTTGTGCTATCTAATTTTATTGTTTATACTGAACATGCAACATTCATGTACCTGCTGAACATGAATTATTTAAAGCCACGACTAATCGAATTGGTTCTTCTAGTACATGAATTTTATATGGAGTTATGAGAAATGAATGGGTGAGATAATTTTTTGGCTAATAATCTCTACCATATGAAGCAGCCGCATTTGGAGAAGGTGTATGATCTAAAGATTAAAGAGTATTTCCTTGATGACGAACTTTTTTCTCTCATAGAGTCACCTCAACCCTGATATACTGATATTGCTAATTATTTTGTTATAGGTACCATCCCCTGACCTCTCCTTCTTCTAGAGGAAGTTGTTTCTCTCTAATATATAAAGGTACTTATGGAATGATGCTATAATGTTCTGATCCTATGGAGATGGGGTGATCCAACGTTGCATCCCAGAAACTGATGTTCATGGAGTCCTAGAATTCTTTCATGCCTCGACAGTTGGGGGATATCATGGGCCAGACCATACTATAGCAAAGATACTACAGTCTACGTTTCTCTGGACCAGCATTCATAGAGATGCCTGAGCCTTTGTTTCCCATTGCAATCGATGACAAAGAACAGGTAATGTGGGGTGTAGAGCTGAGACGCCCCAGCACCCCATCTTAGTGGTCGATATCTTCCATGTCTAGGGAATAGACTTCATGGGGCCATTTCCCCCATCTTTTGGGTGCACATAAATCCTAGAATGTGTCTACTATGTCTCAAAGTGGGGGGAAGCTACTGTTACATCACATGACATGACCTAGGTGGTTGCGGCCTTTTTAAATAAGTGATTTTTTTTCATGTTCGACATTCATTGTGTTCTTATCAGTGATAGATAGACCCACTTATACAAAAAAATGATGAAAGGAGTACTGTCGATGTTTGGCGTGAAGCATCATACGGGGGAACCAAATCATCCCCAGTCCAATGGACAAGTAGACTCTGCAACCGTGGGCTCAAGCATATTCTGAAGAAAATTCTAAACACTTCAAGGATAGACTATTCCAAGAATCTAGTTTATTATTTATGGGCATATCAGACCACCTACAAGATGCCACTGGGAATGTCCCCATTCCACATCATCTATGGAAATCCATTCCATGTGCTATTAGAGTTGGAGCACAAATATTACTGGGCTCTCAAGGCCCTGAATTTCGATCTGAAGGAAGCTGAAGAGATGTGTAAGCTCCAACTCTAGGAACATGTTGAAATATGATGGGAGGTGTATGACAATGCCAATATGTATAAGGTGAAGACAAGATAAATCCATGACCAGTTGATTTTGCCAAAATATTTCCATCCCAGTGATCAGGTAATCCTTTTTTAACTCCAATCTTCGATTATTTCCAGGAAAGAGAAATTCAACAAGGTCAGGGGAATTCCAAGTCATTACGAGTATTCCTCCATGGAGTAATTGAAATTGTTGGGTAGGATGGTATACCATTCAAGGTGAATAGACAGTATCTAAAGACTTACCATCACATGGAATACATAGTGGGAACACTCTCCACCATGCATCTCAGGTATGCAAAGGTAAGTAGGTCTACCCAACGACCTAAAACAATGGTTATTCTTGGGAGGCAACCTAGAGGTTACACAAAATGTACCACCTATACACATTGCATGTACTAAGACCTTATTAGTTTATATTCTTAATATTATAAATATATAGATTAGCTAAATAATAAACATGTATGATGTAGGTGCCGATGGTAAAATCACTAGAGATTATTTGAGCCACCGTCAGTTCAAATCTCTCTATCCCTACCTTCGACACAAGGTTCATCATTTTTATTGTCATGTTTACTTACACAGTGTGTGTGTTATTTTTAATAATATATATAATTTTTTTAATACAATAAATCCCATGATGGGGATGGACCAGCTGGCTAGGATCATAACCTGGTTCCAGAACACCTGAGTTTGAATACAGTCAACTGTCCCATTTCCATCATTTGTCATTGTATAAAACCACACAGTGTGTATTAGAATATACATTGTGTGTGAAATGTTTTCATTAATAATTGAAAATATTATAAAAAATAGGGAATAAATGTTTGTGAATTTGGAATATTGGTAGAGTCTCAGCCCTGGATCTAAAAGACCCAAATTAGAACATGGATAATCTCTCTACATCATCCCTTTTATTCTAACTAAAACCTCCACAACATGCCTTTACATCATCTTGTGTAGTATTATAAAAGTACATTAAATATAAATATTTCATAAATATGAGAATTAGTACAACCATTTCTCCAGTGGTTTAAGGACATCATTTGGATCGACCGATCACTAGTTCGAACCTCACCCCAAACACTAGAAAAATGGATGTACTTGTGATTTTAATATCACATGACACATGATGTGTATTTCCCAATATAAAATGTGTATAGAATTATTTTTATATTATAGATATATAGATATATTTATTTTACTTTAATTATTAATTTTAATTATTATATATTCTACTACAATAATTATATTAAGAACCTATGTTAAAAAAACAAAAAAAAATTACTACACATCGTGTCTGTTAGAGTACACACCCTGTCCTCTAGCTATAAAATCCAGAAACCCTAGGCGGCCACGCATTGGGTTGTGCGGACCCCCCATCCATTTTCTTCTCCAAGAAGATACATGGTCTCCCCTCCTGAAATCCACCATTTTTATCCCTTTTATGTATGAATATTTTTCTACATTGCAATCATCTCGTCAGGTATGTCATCCAACACTCCTTATTTCCAAGTATTTAAAGCATTTAGGTCGATTTGTGGATCGACCACTAGTTCAGCTTCCCACAACACACTGGCACGAAATGAAGAACACACACCATGCACTAACGTACATGACCATGTACTGGAAAAATCGAAATTAGAAACTGCAAGGTGTGTCTATTTGGTACACACCGTGTACCATCCAGTGTCGTGCCTGGGTACCTCATTCCCACAACCACACAAACCATTTTTACATACATGGACTGTATATTCGGTACACACCATTTAACCCATTTCAATTGTATATCCCGTGTCCACCATTCTACACCGCTATATGAACTAGGTTCCAACACGCGATGTGTTGTACCTTCACACGGTGTGTACTTCCTTTTTGTCTCTACTCGATCAACGACTGTGTCTTTGAACCACACGACCAGTAACCCATTTACACGTACATGGCATGCATGTTCAGTACATGTCATGTATCCTACCCTTGATAGGGGTATTCCCACTCGACGTGTCTATCCAGAGAACATGGTATAGTAACCCTCTTACACTATACGTCGTGTACTCTGGATATACACGCCGTGTTTTTCAACTTTCCTGGTTTTCTCACAATTTCATATTCTTATTTTTCTATTTTAGTTTTCTTTTTCTTTTGTTTTGTTTTTCATTCATTTTCAGGTTGTGGAAGATAGAGAACATGTGAATGGGAGGAGGCCCTCCTCCTCTAATAAGGGAGAGAGGCCAACTTTTTTCAGATATGACATCAGCCCACAATGACACCAGCCCCAAACTTCCCTGTGTACCATCCTTTTCTGATGGCCATCTTTCCACCCCTCACCACATCGACGGAGTTTGGTACTAGTACCCCTCCTCCACCACACCGCATAGAGCCTATGAGAACCACCATTTTTTCACAACCAGCTAACACAACTACTGAGCCCTCTTTGGTAGTGGTTGATCCTTCACCGGCCACCACGTCTAGTGAACCTTCACTTACTGAGGCCGCCCCACCACCAGATTCAGCCCCTACTATTTCCCACCTAGGAAGGCCCCTATCGGTGCCCCTTATAATTTCTTAGTGTTTCCAGTAATGGACCTGGAGAATGATTGAGTCTGAATCTTCTCTCTCCATGCAATTTATTTGAGTAGTCGGTATCTTGACAACAGTGTTCCTCAGAAACTGGTTATTTGGGGGGAGTCTAGGGATCTCCTTGGGAACACACCATTACTCACGGTTTTCCTGGTTAGCACTCCTATTTTCACAGATTTATTTTTGGAGTTTGATGCTTCCTTTCAGTTCGACGAGCCCTAGTACCAGGTGAAACCTAGTGACATAGTCCTGATGGTCCGATTTTGGTAGGGAAGTAGACCATTTTCCCTTACCATTTCGGATTTTGGATGAGGGTGTGGCTTTTATCATCATCCAGTCACCCGACATCTTGTCTCCACCTTGACCCACCCTAAGAAATCAGAGATCAATTCCATGTGGTGGGATATTTTTGGGCCCAGCCACCGTTACATTCCCACTTCCCAAAAGTGTACCCTCATCATTGATTTTATACTCCACTTCACCTACCTGTGCTTGAGCTCCATGTTATTTATCTTCCCTGAGGATATGTGAGTTTTGACCTTCTAGTACATAGATCTTCTCACTTCTGTTATCCGACAAGACTACCCAGAGAATCCTTACATTTATGCCTCTTACTTACACTCTACGTTCATTGGCCGTAAGGGAAACCTAATCAGTGGGTTCTACACCACCATCCTAGAACACCATCTCAGCGTTTTCGATCTTTACCTTACCCACGGCCGGTTAGGTTCCACCCATCATATGGACTTTCTTTTTATTATTCAGTTGGGATTGGTCCAGAAGAAGTGGAACTTATGTCCTTGTCGAGGCCCCACCACTACTCCCTGCTGACCCTCTTTCCCCTAAGGATTCCCCTGCACCACGTTCCCCGACCCTTCCAGATTCCTCACCCTTCCCAACTTCCTTTCACATTCCCCTACTAGACCTTACCCTACCCCTTCAGATTCCACACCCTTAGCTGAGTTCCCCATCACCATACACCAAGACAATATTGATCACTGCCTAGCTTGTCTAGACCATCAGCAGGTTTCTTTCCTTCATAGGCAGACAACATCTACTCAGTTCCTGGACTACATTGAGATGATGGTGGATCTACTACTACATCATCAGGGGATTCCCATTACACTTTTGGTTCCCTCTACTTATGTTCCTTCGGCTTCTACTTTACCCACTAAAAACATTTCCATTCCCACAGACTCCATACTCATCTTTACTATAGATACCGGCCTATCTCCTCTTGTCGAGATCACCGTCACAGACGCTCATTCAGCAGCATCCCTCCCATAGGCCAAGGGATCTATTCCTCCCACTAATACATCTAATGATCTTCCCCACCTATACTAGATAGTTCCTCCATTGAGGCTATACTGTGACTGTGGCATTTGGGTTTTATCTTATATATATATATATATTTGTTGGCCATTTCTGGGATGTGATGTTGTGCTGGATTCCAATTTTATTTTCCATTGACAATCATAGGTACACTAGAGAGACTTTTGGACATCTTTAATTCTTACCACATCATGGGGGAGTATTTATTCGGTTTTCATAGTATTTTTAGTTTCTCTTTTCATTCATCCCCTCTCCCGTGCCTTTTTCTATCTCTATCCTCTTTTCCCCCTTAGTAGTGCACTTGGTGGACCATGTGCAGTATTAAGTGTGGGGGAGATTCTCTCAACCACCTTAGTCTTTTCCCATACCGTCATCTTGGATACATCATTATAGGAAGGTATATTTGTAAATGAGTAGAAATTTTCTTTAGACATATTTATAATTAATAAATCTATATGTAGGAAATTTTTAATTGTTGGTTGCTTATTTTATTTCTTAAGCGTTTCAAAATTATTACTGATATAGTTTAAATTGAAACTTATAATCTATGACTTCTTACATTGATTAGGAAAATCGTTTTATGAATTTCACAAACTAGTGGTATGTTAATTTGATTTTACTACTACTGAGATGTATTCTAAACCCTTCATCGTATTATTTCTAATACCATATCTCATGAGAGATTCTTAGGATATACATGACTAACATAATTTTCAAGTTTTCTTTTCAAAACATGAATAATTTTTGAATTACATTACCTTGATTGATGCATTATATTGCTTCATCCCCTATTATCTTGAGACATACCCTACATCTGACCTTCGTAAATCCCCATGAAACCTTGAAAAACCTTGATAGGAAGCCACATTATAGACCAATTTCCATTCCTACCCTAATTATTTTTTACATCTCATGATTATTCACATTAGATTTAGAAAGGGAATTGGCAGTACATGGCACATTTTTGTGAATAGTCATGAAATTAATTGTGGGGGAGTGCCTCTTGCTTATTTGGGGTAGAAATGGTTCTAAACCCCTATTTATAGAATTCCTAAGTGGTCCCCAATGTTTACAAAAAATGATAGAGTCATGGTGAACTTATATTCACTTGATTTTTTTGAACCCTACCAAACTAAGGGAGATTATGAGGATGATAGGATTTGACAGATCATATTTAGGATGTTTTTACATTGAGAATAATTTTGAATACCATGTAGGTTATTAAAATAACATTTCCTCCCTTTTCAATCATCAGTGTTTATTTTTCAAATTTTACCTACCACTCCTTAGCCATAGAGACATCTAAACCCTATTGAAAAGACCTAATGGTTTTTTTAATTTAGTTTTCTAATGCAGAGAATTATATTTATTGAAAACATATGGATATATTGTATATAACTTTGATTGATTATAACTTTGATTAAAAATATTTTGAGTTTTGAGTTTGTTATTTACGGGTGAGATAAATCATCAAGTGGCATGCTTATTTTTGAACGGTTGAAAACTGTGTTTAAAAGTGGATGAATGTAGTTAATTGAATAATATATGAGGCATTATTGGAATAACTTATGAGTTGAATATGTTTTTTTCCATTTTATAATTTTCTCATGTGACTGTATCATTTACACTTATGATTAATTGAATACCTTCCTTTTAAAATATTGAATCATGAAACAAGATGTTGAGATTTTATTGAGGGAAATAAAATGACTATGTGTGGGGGAGTTAGATACATCTGATTTGTGTATACATTTCCATATATATTTTTGACAAAAGGAGAACATGTTTTCATAAAATACATACTTCTTAGTGGAAATATACTTTGATTTGGGTGATATTGTTCATATTAAGGTGTTTTCTTCCAAACATACAAACAAAGAGAACTCTGGGTAAAATTAACAACTACACCAAATTTATATAACTACACTCCATGTAAATTCAGACTCAGACATGGATCAGTCGGATGACTACATTCCCATGACACCAGAATAGAGAAAACATTCCATGTGGGTCATACCTACACACCGTGTACATGCTTCTAGAAGTTGTTGGTGGCGTTTACTAGAGAATAAACGCCATGTGAGGTGGATCCACAATCCGAGTACCCTCTACCAACCAGCCATCGACACCAGGGATTTCAAGGGAAGTATAGCATGCCACTAACCATAGAAAAAATGTGAAAAAAGCTCATTGAAGACAATACACAGTGTGTAATTCTCATACACAATGTGTACTTTTGTTTTCTAAAAATAGAGGAATTAGCCTTTGGTTTTATGGTCATTGTTCAATATTAGAAGGAGGGAGGTTCCAATTTCATGTTATCGTTGTTCCACTACTCTTCTATTCCACCATCCATACAAATAAATCACCCCTCCTCAAAGTTTCTACGATGTCCACATCTAGTATCAAGCATTTGGTTATCTTTTTTTCTTCAATTTGTAACTAAATACCGCATGTGTTGGGGCTGTGGATGATGAAATAGTGTGGTAATTTGGATTAATTGCTATGTTTTTTTTGTTCTATTGAATTATTATTTATCTTCTTCAATAATTTATTTTTATCATTGAAAATTCTGAGCCATACCAAAGGAAAAATTTTCAGGGACTCAAAGGAAGAATAATGATTAATACCTTCATGAGCATTTAATGTATTCATTTACCCACAAATGGACTGATCTAAATAAAGTATTTTCAAACACTAACTTCCAGAACAAGGAGTCAATTTATTTTGTTCCAGAAATATATTACCGTACCAAGGGAACCTTTTCACAATTGAATCCCAGAGTGTTGGGTTATTATGTACAGAAAAACATAATAAGAAGTTTTTATAACCT
Organism: Viscum album; assembly: GCA_963277665.1. Taxonomy (NCBI): domain Eukaryota; kingdom Viridiplantae; phylum Streptophyta; class Magnoliopsida; order Santalales; family Viscaceae; genus Viscum; species Viscum album. The sequence continues at coordinate 1,493,047,870 of OY728152.1, forward strand.
CCAAAATCATCATAACCCCAACTTTCTCTATTAAAACACATTAAAAGCCACTTTTTTTCTTTACCATTAAACATTAATCCTTAATTCTGTAATCAAAATAGTTGTCAAAATCAAAAACTTAAATCCCGCTCTAAATTTAGCATCATTTACTATGTTAATTCCGAACGCAATCGAATTCATGCACTCATCTGTTCCATATGGATCGACCCCACACCTATTCTATACTAGCTTAATAGTGGGTAATATAAATTTGGGACACCGATAACATACCTTCAGTGCAACAATAGACCCATGTTTATTTAGGAATCATCATGTAAAGGATACTCATGGAGTGGTTGGGTTCTCAGCTAGACACCCATTATATTGGAACATGTCCCTGTAGAGTACATGGCTACAGATTGTGTGAGGTACACATCTAGTGTTAATGTAATTTATTTAGCCTTACCAAATGTGTAGTTTGTGGCCAGGTTCATGGGTAGACAAACCATGTTGGTTACACATCCTATACATGTCATTTATTATATATACATTGGTAAATACTTTTTTTGGGATAAAAGGTACACCTCTAGAAAAGCATGTTGGTGGAACACATCACATATTTCCCATTTAGATGAGTTTTTTAGTTTCTTCTCACCCATAATTCAAAACTAGACATTTCATTTGTAAATTCTATGTGAATTTTGTGTAGATCACTATATTGAAATAATTTAAACATTTAAATGTTGTGTTTATGGTGGTTTGGATTGGACAAATATTGGGTTTGGAGATTTCATTGATATATGTATCTATAATATTCTTATGTCATGGAGTGTGTAATAATAGACCCAAGTGGGGGAAATTTTTTTAGAGGGACTCACATATAGAAGGAAGGATGGTTTTATTTGATGATTATTTTGATATTTCTTGATAGGTGACAATGATTAATATCTGTAAGGATAACAAGGATAGTACAGGGATACAAGGACTACATAAATGAGTTTATAGTAGCGGGGTTTGGATCCTTTTTATAATGAACTATTTTATTGGAGCCTTTAAGAAGGATTGACTCCATGGAATGGGAATTTTGTATTAATGTAACATAGAGGATGATTAAGATATTTTTAGGGACTCTCATTGATTCGTTTTTGTCTTGATATTGATGTTTTGTGTTAAAGGATGAGTCAAAATGATCTTATGAAAATAGTCTGAGTGGCCCCTATGGATTCCCACATGGGTGGGTTTCAGATAAATTGATCAAAGGATGTCTTGTCTAAAATTTATATAGCCTTTTGAGGGTGTTGTTGATTGGGATTCATTTAGAGACTGTTGGGGACAAGTTGGACATGATTTATCCTAGAATTCCAAGAATGAACTCTTTATGATGTCGATGAACCTCTATAAATGAACACATTTCTTCATGTGGAATTATTTATATATGAGGATTGTTTAATGTATGAGGCTATGGATATTCATTGTGGAAGGGGATACCTTGGTTGGAATTCCCTTTGTTCTGTAACACTCTATATCATGTTATTCCCGAGATTTGTTTGTCACTAAGGACTGTTAGTGATATCTTGTATTGGATGTGTAAAGACCCGGAAATTTCAAGGAAATTTTTTTCATAATTTCTTTCGAATATTACAAGTCAGCAGTTTCTGACGGCACCTGATTCCGAGGCCCGGTGTGACCGGAATAAATTTCCAAAATTTGGCTCGGGTACATTCAGTGAACGAACGAGCGGGTTTTTCTATCTTTCGAACCGGTGCTCAGAATTGTAATCTGAGGGCACCGATGAACTCGCAGTGCCGGTAATTGCTTATGGGGATCTTAAGCGCAGTTGCATTTTTTCGTATGAGGTGGTTAATTTTGGGGATTCGATAAGTCTTAAATAAATTGTAGTGTTTCAATTTATTATATGAGGAAGTTAAATTCTCGATAGATAAGTTGCAGGTGGGGCCACACCCCACCTAACTTCCCATGAGAGTGTATGACCAAGGGTTGTAGGGCCACACGAAACCCCAACCCTTCACCTCCCCTTTAACTACCACGAAAATTCCCCCATTTAAACCCCTTGTTATTAATGCATAACCCCTTCACCTCCCAAGAATTAATGAGGTCATCTATCCTCTCATAATGTGTGCCAACCCATTTAGTTAATGGCATGAATTAATTTTGGGTGTTTATAATTCTTTTTTAATTTTAAACATTAAACACCATCTCCCTCTTTATTACATGTCAACCCCTCATGTTTATGAGGAACCTTCCCTCCCTCTCTTTAATTAAAATGCCAACGTGTTTAATTAATGGGGATCCTTCCCCCTTTTTAATGTTCCACCGCAGCGGTTTGATTGAGTGGGGCCCTATGTCATAAATCCCCCATTTATGACATGCGTGCCAATGATGAACCCACAACTCTTATTTATAGGAGGCGAGGGGGAGGCGTTTAGGAAGGATTCTACAAGGGGAGGAATGCTAGCTGTGAAGCACGGCGCCCAGCACTTGGAGAGTTTTCCTTTTCCTCTAATGAAGAATGAAGAACGCCGACGCCACCCTCGACTTCATCCTTCCTGACGTTGACGAAATGACGCCCATCTACCATGACGCCGTCTACCGCGACACCGATGAACGCCTTCTGTAAAGACCCGTAAAATTCAAGGAAATTTTTTTCTTAATTTTCTTTAGAATTTTACAAGAGCGCGGTTTCAGACGGCACCTGATTCCGAGGCCCGGAGTGCCCGGAATTAATTTCCGAAGTTTGGCTCGGGTACGTTCAGTGAACGAACGAGCGGGAATTCCTAAATTTTGATCCGGTGCTCGGAATTGAAATCCGAGGGCACCGATGAACTCGCAGCGCCGATATTCGCTTAAAGAGACCTTTTCGGGAGTTGCGTTTGTTGCGGGTTGAAAGTTAAGTTTTGGGGTTTCAGTTGAGTTAAATAAAATTTGTGTAAGACAAATTTTATTTTTAGTTTGTTAAAAACCTACCTAAGGGGGTTGGAAGTGGGACCCACACCCACTTAACCTCCCTTGGGAGGATTAAGTGTGGTGGGGCCCACACGAACCCCTAGACTTTTCAAATTCCCTTAACCCCCCCCCCCCCCCCTCTTTAATGTTGTCAACTTAAGTTACTTAATTAATTTTGGGGGTTAACTCTTTTGAATTTCAAACTTTTGAAATTCTTTTATGTTTTGTAATAATAAAATTAGATGTTATCTTATTTTATTTTGGGTTGATCGTTTGTCTTCTTGAGAGGTGGAGAGCTCCTCTTCTACTTCTTCAAACTCAACGAAGAACGCGAAGAACGTCGTTCTTCAACGAAGAACTTCTCCGCCGAAGAACACGATCCATCCGCGACGCCGTATCCGCGACGCGACGTACTTCTTCTGCGTCATCTCTTCCGCGACGGTTTTCCGCGACGAACGCCATCGACAACGACTCTTCCTCCGACGTCAAAGGAATCGACACCGATATTCCACGACTACGTCAACGTGTGATTATCGAGAACGCCGCACCTCCTTTCTTCGTTCACCGTGACAACGAAGGGGACGCCACCTCTTCTTCGGACAACCTTCGTCGGCGTGCAAGTTTCGCCAACGACGTATCTCTTCGGGCATATCTCTTCGTCAACGGATTTGACGAACGACGACCGCGACGCCCGACCTCCGCGACGCCGTCTTCCGCGGAACGTAGACGATTCTTCGAATCTTAAACCCGAGGTAGGGATTGTTGATTTCACTTTGGTTTCCTTTTTCTTTTCTTGCTCGTGGTTCGTATAACTAACGTGGGGATGTTGATTATTTTAAGATGCGTAATTGCTTAATGTGAGGGGGGCCGGACCGCATGAACACGGCCGAACCCCCTCCATCGTTCATGTTTAATTCTTGCGATGGAAGCAAAGTGGCGTGGTGCCGTCGCACCACGCGGATTACCACGCGTTTATTTTACGCGGCGCCGTCGCGCCACGCCGAGGTAGAAACTTCAAGAATGCGACGCCGTCGCGCCGCGTTGAAAAGAATCAAAGCACGACGAAGGGGCGCGGCGCCGTCGCACCGCGCCGGATGATGAACGCCGCGGCCGGTTCCGGGCCGCGACGGGACGAGAAGACCGCGGCCGGTTCCGGGCCGCGACGGGACGAGGAGACCGCGGCCGGTTCCGGGCCGCGGCGGAAGGAAAGACCGGCGGCCGGGCCGCCGGCGTCGGAAGCCGAAGAAGTGGACCGGAAATTCTGGTCCCGTTTGAGAAAACCGGCCGGCCAGCTGGCCGGCCGGATGACTTAAAATCGGGGAATTTAATTCCCCGGCCAACCCTTTAAAACCCCCCTCTTAATGAGGGGGGCGGTTCTTGAGGGAAGGGGGCAGCCGCCCCCTTGGTTCGGCGCCAGCAGGCCCCCCCACGTGAGGGGGAGCGGTTTTAATAAAACCGGCGCGGCACATAGGCCGCGCCACTTGAAGAAGGGCGGGGGCTTAGCCCCCCGCGTGCGCCGCGGCCCGCTGCCGCCACCGCGGCCCGCCGCCGCCGCCACCGCGGCCCGCCGCCGCCGCCTCCACCGCGGCTCGCCGCCGCCGCCGCCGCCCCCGCGGCCCGCCGCCGCCGCCGCGCCGCCGTCGCCGCCGCCGCCGCGCTGTAACGCCCCGACCCCAGTTGCCCAGAGTCGGTGCATTATTACATAACATTGGCATGATCACAAGAAAGATCAAATCTCGAAAGACCGATTGGTTTAGTAGCCTTGGAAACACTAGATATATTCATAAGTTTTACATTACATCATAAAATCAAAAACTACTACAACAACATAATGTTTCCACAGTCCACACTACAATCCCCTCATAATATCCCTGCAGGTCATTCATAACTTACATCTTCACTTCCTGGGAAAATAAAACATAGAAAAGGGGTGAGCTCAAATGCCCAGTAAGGATAACAATATAGCGGAAACTTTCATCAATAAGAATAAACATTTAAGGCAATGTATAACTAAAACAAAAGCCTTTTAAATATGAACTTTCAACATGGTATGGCATAAATAAAATGAAATAATGCCATTTACTTATTCACATGGATATTCCACTAATCGAATAATCACATGCAAAAATAAATAACCACTTTCATAATGTTGGAATGCATAATGCCAGACTATCATAACCACATAGCCAAGGCCTCATGCCAAGACTACAAATAAGATTTTGTCAAGGCCTTGTGCCAAGACACTAGTTTGTCTCATGAGACCTACCGATGCATCGAGGAGCTATAGCGGGCTCCACCCGTCACTTATTAAGTCCAATGCATTCCCATATGAAAAGGTTTAAACATAACATAAACATTCGTATTAAAACTAGCATACGAAATGTCAATAATTTCACCATAAACTATGAATGGTATAAAAATAGCACATCCACAGTCAAACATATCACAAAACCTTCAATACAATATAGAAGTTTTGTATCATAATAAATCAACTTCAAATAATCTTAAAATCCATCAAAGGATGTTGACATAGATGAAATCAACATTCTTTTTAAAGAAGTATCTCCTTTTATTTTGAAATCATTTAAGATCCATATAAAATAAAACATTTTCTTTGAAAATATTCTTATAAGCTTGTATGGAAAGCTTTGACGATTTTATAACGGCGGAAAATAACCGCACCCGCCGTATAAGTTAAAAAAAACATTCTTATCTTAATTCTGTCGAAAAGGTTAAAAAGGACCTTGTTTTGAAAACGACGGAAAGATTCCTTTATAAACCTCTTACAAAAAGTCAAACAAGGGTATAAATGAATTTAACCCATATTCTTGTAAATAATAAATATGTTTTGAAATACATTTCGAAGAAACATGGATGTGGATGATAAAGAAATCCCAGTAGATTATTACGTATAAACAACCTCGGATAATGAAGAGATTGTGAAATAACCCTTACCTTGTACTTTTCCTTGGTTGGGGTAGGTTAACCTCCTGTATAATGGTGAAATAGTTGTTATTAAATTATACAAGAATCATATATTTTAATATGATATCATATATGATCTTTTAACATTGATTTGTTAATAATATCTTAGAATTATCGTCGTTTCGGGAGTTAACTTACCCATTTTCTTTTATATGTTTTGTTACATAAGCCATGGTTGTTGTATCTTATTCATATCCAGAATGATATACAGTCCATAAACATCATTTTTAAATCATCAAATGATAATTATACTTGAATGGATACGATGGAGAATGAATCTCATCGCGTTCGTGGAGACGGTAGTCCGTACGTACGCACGAGCGACAATATCATTCTTTTGATATTAAAATAATATATAAATGGATGGTATATAATATATACAGAATCATTAACATGTTATATTTATTATTTACATGAGTTACACATCATTATTATACCCATCCAAATAATATTATATTGAATAACAATTACACCACGACGTGGAGACGGTAAGCCGTACGTACGCACGTATGGTGACATGTTATTCAAAGGGTGGATAGAATACTGAATATGATTGTACCATATTTATAATAACATCACAGTATATGTGAGATACTGGAGTTTTTATTTCAGAATGGTAAGAACAAAGGAAGAAGAAGTGGAAGAAGAAATGAACTTAGAAAAGGGTGGTGAAATCATTACCTCTTCTTCGGGTTCTTCCTTTTGATTTGATCAAAAGGGCTCCTTAGGTTGGCTTTCTGATCAAACTAAGGCCTCTAGGTTGTAGTGAGGGATGTTGGGAGAGAATTTGGGCAGAGTTTGGCCGAACCAAAAGGCTTTGAAGGTGTGAAGAAATGAGAAGGAGGAGTGCCCTTTTATAAGAGGGGTGAGGGGCACCTTTGGAAAAGTTAGAAATATTAATTTATAATAAATTCATATTCGGTTTAAAAAGGCTACAAAGTTGACTATTAAAAGGATGAGGTGGGGATAGGTAGAAAACAACTCATCCAATAGAATTTAGACAGGTTTGGGTACTTATATTAACCTTATCTTTAAGTATTAACTCTAAGTTAATTAGTTTCACTTTTACAATGTCTCTTTGTATTTTTATATAATATGGTTAATAAACTTACTATATACATCCAAGCGACCCCCAAGTGGTCCATTAATGAGGAACCTATCATAATATAAGTCTCTTGGCCGAACCTTAGATTTTTAGGAATTTAATATCAATTAATAATATAATATTTGTTTTAAGAACTCTTTTATGTCAATTTTGACACAATTCAATAGTTGATTTTTGTGAAACTCCTAACAGATTGATTACTTCGAAAAAAGTCAATTAAATCAATCCTAATATATCATATTATCATAGAAAATTAGTTTAATTCATTAAAAGTTTCATATTATAATTATTTGGGTATTTATAAGATCAATTATTTTTATTTTGCACTATTTTAGTAATTACTGCATCATCATTGCGTCATAAATAAAATAAATTATATAATGTCTAAAAATTATAAATAAAATATCATTATGTAGGAAATCTTATTATCTTTCTAATGAATATTTATAATAGAAAATCCAACATGTATATCCCTATGTAAAAATTGTTCTTCTAAAAGATGTAAGCTTATGCCATTTTTATTTTTATTTTAACTTTATTAATATAATGTGTCATTATCACTTACAAGTGGATCCATAGGGTCCCAAAATAGACCCAAAGATGCCCATGGTCGACCATGTATCAACCAATAGGGTTAAGACACGTTTTAAGGTAATTTAGTATTATTATAATATTATTTTTTTTAACCCTTATTTACCGGATTTACCCTTAACCATGGTAAATAAAATATTTACCGCAGTAATTATTCAAAATGTCTAAAAATAAAAGTTACCTATTTACATAATTTGAACATCCTGATTCCAAATATGGAATCCATTTTTCTAAATTCAAAACACAGAAGTGGCAGAAATTAATTTAAAATTAATTCCCGCTGTCAAAACAAAAAGCGTGTTTTTAAGAGATAATAACTATCAAAAGATTGACACTTGTTTATGTTCGGTTTAATTGTAAAATTATGTCCAATGACCAAGATTATATTAAATGGTAAAAATATATTCTAAATATAAATTAAAACCACTCAAATTCACAATTTATCACTATTAATTATTTTGATTAAAAAAGTTGTTTTTAATTAAAATTTAGTAATTTTCACTATTCATCAAAATATGAAAGTTATCCGAAATGTACCAAAATTTCACCCTAGGCTAATTTTGATATTCCGAATCCAAAAATGAAGTCCATTTTGAAATATAAAATATATATGATTTCAAAAAGTAGGTATTACTATTCACAACGGCTAGTTTAATTAGTTGTGGTGTGTGTTAGAACTCGAGGTTGCGTACAACACACGCTATCGCATTATTCGAAGGGAAACGTACCGTAGAAGCTTGGGGTGTTACATTCTCCCCTCCTTCAAATAATTGCGTCCTCGCAATTTCTAGGGTATTACTGTATAAAAAGACTCGGGTGGTTCTTCATCATAAGTTCCTCAGGTTCCCACGTTGCCTCTTCCATCTTATGATTTCTCCACAAAACTTTTACCAGACGCGTCGTCCGGTTTCTCAGTACTTGTTCTCTTGTATCAAGAATCCTGACGGGCTCTTCGCAATAAGACAGATCGGGTTCCAGTTCTAATTCCTCATAGGTGAGTACATGCGTTGGGTCAGGCATGTATTTCCTCAATAGAGATACGTGGAACACATCGTGAACTTTGGAGAGACTTGGCGGCATTTCCAATCGGTAAGCTACAACCCCAATTCGTTCTAGAATTTCGAAAGGTCCGATGTACCTGGGACTCAATTTACCTTTCTTACCAAAACGTATGACTCCCTTCCACGGAGATACCTTCAGAAAAACATGATCACCGACTTGAAATTCCAAATCCTTCCTTCGATTATCGGCATAGCTCTTCTGCCTACTTTGAGCTGCTTTGATGTGATTTTGGATTACTTTCACCTTTTCCACCGTTTCCTCCACCAGCTCTGGGCCTACAAGTTTTCTTTCACCAACGTCATCCCAACAGGTTGGTGTACGACATCTCTTTCCGTATAACGCTTCATATGGTGCCATCTGTATACTCGAATGGAAGCTATTGTTATAGGAAAATTCTACCAGTGGTAAATATTGATCCCACATACCCTGAAAGTCAAGTGAGCAAGATCTCAACATGTCTTCTAAGGTTTGAATAGTCCGTTCTGATTGTCCGTCTGTCTGAGGGTGGTAAGCAGTGCTCAAATGAAGTTCAGTATCCAGGGATTTCTGAAGACTTTTCCAAAACCTTGAAGTAAAACGGGGATCACGATCCGAAACAATTGATAGGGGTACTCCATGAAGTCTCACAACTTCATTAATGTATAGTCTTGCTAGACGTTCCAAAGGTAGATCTTCTCTTATAGCAAGAAAATATGCTGACTTGGTAAGACGATCAACAATAACCCATATTGCATCGTTCCTTCTAGGAGTCTTTGGTAGCCCCATGACAAAGTCCATTGTAACATTGTCCCATTTCCACTCCGGTATGGGAAGAGGTTGCATGACTCCTCCAGGATGTTTCCTTCCAGCTTTCACTTGTTGACAAACCATACACCTTGACACAAAATCAGCAATCTCCCTCTTCATGTTGTCCCACCAAAAATGTTCCTTCAAATCTATATACATTTTGGTGCTCCCAGGGTGTATAGAGAAATTGGAACTATGAGCATCATCCAGCAATTCCCTTTTTAGATCAGGTATATTGGGAACACAAAGTCTCTTCCCGAATTTCAAAATTCCACCTTCATACGCAAAGTCTCTCAATCTCCCATCATTCACAGCTTTAATCTTCTTTTGGAATTCTTCATCATCAGTCTGAGAACTCTTAATCCTTTCTAGTAAAGATGGTTTGGCAACCATTTGAAAAAGCATTGATGTTTCACCTTCCCTGGTTATTCCCATGTCCATCTTCACTAGCTCCATGAAAATTGGATCCCTTTCAATTCTCATATTGTTCAAAACTCCATGGTCTTTTCTACTCAAAGCATCTGCCACCTTGTTTGCCTTCCCCGGGTGGTAGTGTATCGTACAATCATAATCCTTGAGTAATTCAAGCCATCTCCTTTGCCTCATGTTGAGTTCTTTTTGTGAGAAAATATACTTCAAACTCTTGTGATCAGTATAAATCTCACATTTTTCACCATAGAGGTAGTGCCTCCATATCTTCAAAGCAAAGATCACAGCTGCTAACTCAAGATCATGAGTAGGATAGTTTTGTTCATGAATTTTCAACTGTCGTGATGCATAGGCAATAACTCTATCATTCTGCATAAGGACACAGCCAAGTCCTTTCTTTGATGCATCACTATAAATAACGAACCCATCATTCCCCGATGGTAGAGTCAATATAGGAGCATTGACTAATCTTCTCTTCAGTTCTTCGAAAAATTCTTCACACTCTTTTGTCCAAACAAATTTAACCCCTTTACGTGTGAGCTTCGTTAATGGGTTAGCCAATCGGGCAAAATTCTGGACGAAACGTCGATAATAACCTGCCAAGCCAATAAAACTATGTACCTCAGTTATACTCGTAGGTGCTGGCCATTCTTGGATTGCCTTGGTCTTAGAAGGATCAACAGAGATTCCATCTTTAGAGACAATATGGCCAAGAAAAGAAATCTCCTGAAGCCAGAATTCACACTTGCTAAACTTTCCATATAATTCATGCCTCCTCAGAGTCTTCAAGATAATGCGCAAGTGATTTTCATGATCTTCATAGGTTTTGGAGTATACCAAGATATCATCAATAAATACCACCACAAATTCATCGAGATACTCCTTGAAAACTCTATTCAGCAGATCCATGAATACAGAGGGTGCATTAGTCAATCCAAATGGCATTACAGTAAACTCGTAATGCCCGTACCTGGTTCGAAATGCTGTTTTCGGAATGTCTTCCTTCTTCACCCACAACTGATGGTATCCAGATCGAAGGTCAATCTTTGAAAAGTATTGAGCTCCATGCAGTTGGTCAAATAAATCATCAATACGAGGTAGGGGATACTTGTTCTTTATCGTTATAGCATTGATCTCCCTGTAGTCGATACATAACCTCATAGATCCATCTTTCTTTTTAACAAAAAGAACAGGGGCTCCCCATGGAGAAACACTAGGGCGAATAAATCCCTTATTACTCAATTCCTCTAGTTGTTTCTTTAGTTCGACTAACTCTACAGTGGCCATTCTATAAGGGGTCTTCGATATAGGCCTTGATCCAGGAATCAAATCAATAGAAAACTCAACTTCTCGTTCTGGAGGATGTCCAGGTAAATCTTCCGGAAATACATCTACAAATTCTTTCACAACAGGTACATCCTCTATTTGAACATTCCTTTCCTCACCGACAGTTATTTCATTCTCTTCCTCCCCAATAATTGAATTAAGTTGAGCTACTGGGGGTGGGTCTAAATAAGAATTAGGTGGTGACGATTCTGCTCTAAAAATAAGGTGTTCCTTATCATTATCATCAAGAATCGTAACCTCTTTCTTCTTACAATAAATCTTCGCATCATAGTCCGAAAGCCAGTCCATACCGAGGATTATATCAAACTCAATCATAGGTATGACGATGAAATCAGCAGATAAAGAAAATTTATGTGCTCTAATGGGGACTGATTCACAAAACATTGTTGCAACGATACTTCCCTTAGGAGTTTTAACTGACAACTCCCTTATTAAATCAAATTGGAAATATCTAATTTTCTTAGCAAACTGGGAAGATATGAAACAATGCGATGATCCAGAATCAAATAATGAATTTGCTAAACTTGAGGAAACCATTAAATTACCTGCCACCACGTCTTTCGGAGTTTCTACCTCAGCAGTAGTGATAGCATAAGCCTGGCCTTGATCCCTTGGCCTTTTCTGAGGTAAGTTCTCCTGACGCTTAGGACATGCATTTGCATAATGCCCCATCTCCCTGCAATTGTAGCACTGAACGTTGGTAGCTTCCTTCTTCCCCTTGCAATCATGAGCTTGGTGGCCTTTTTCACTACACTTGTAACAGACTCCCATTCCCTTCAGGCAAGCACCGGGGTGTTTCTTCCCGCACTTACCACAAGATGGATATTCAACCTTTCCCTTCTTCCCCTTATTTCCATTCCCAGATTGATCAGCAGGTCTCTTCTTCTCTTGCTTTGCTTTAAAGTCATAAGACTTAGAGAATTCCTTTTCGGTCTTGATCGCACATGAGACAATGTCTTCGTACGATGAAAAGGATTGTGAGACTAATGCTCGACGGAGAAATGGTTTTAACCCATCAAAGAAACGATCAATCTTACTTCTTGGGTTGCGAATATAATCTCCAGCATACCTCGCTAACCTTGTAAAGTTAGCCTCATACTTTGTGACATTCTCTTCCTCCTTTTGTCTCAGACTCAGAAATTGCCTTTCCATATCTGCTCGATGGTCGCGAGGAAAGTATTTTTCTAAAAACAGATCTTTGAACTCCCTCCATTCCATGTTTGATACTTCATCATCTTCCTTCATGTTTTGAATCAATGACCACCATTGATCAGCATCTCCAGTGAGGTGGTAAACTGCCATGATAACTTTTTCCCTTTCACTGCTCCCCAAAGCCTGAAATATTTTCTCTTGGGAAAATATCCATTGCTCAGCTACTACGGGATTTGTATTCCCATTGAACGTTGGTGGTTGTTGCCTCATGAATCGATCTAACATTGATCCTCCACGCTGCGGATCAGGGTGCTCCATACGGGTAAGGTTATTATTCATAACCTGAGTAAGTTGTCCCAGTACGGTGATTAGCTGATCAGCACCAGTAGCATCACCAGCCCCACTATAATTATCTTGAGCAGGAGGGCAATCCCTACATGGAGTGCGTGCATTGATACGGTTTCCATTTCTTCCACTAGGCGCCATTTCTAAACAATGGCATAAACTAGATCAGTTTATTAATCAAAATACATAATCCCATACTTATAAAACACTTAACATAAATTGAACTATCTATGGATATAATCCATAATCATAAATATGTTTTCTTTGAGGAAGTATATACTCATAAACCCTTCATAATGATTTGTAAAGAAAGTGAGAGTTATCCTAAGCATATCCCCCGGGAGTGTCGTAACCAAGAGTGCAGCAATGCCCGTTGTCGTGCACCAGTTCCCGTTCGAGTCTAGCTCAAAGCGGTGTTTTCGGGTTTTACCCCTAGGTACATCTGTGCCAGAGCCGCCTCTACCTGCTCGTATCCAGACAGGGATGTATTGCTCGGAAAACTCACAAAGTCTCTACAATACCAAAATTCTAGGAAGTTCTTCTATACTAATCCTCAAAGTTCATCTTAGGTCTATGTGCTCTAATCAGAGTTTATCTAAATCTAGCTTCCAAGGTTTGTACTAAACTTCCTCTGATACCAACTGTAACGCCCCGACCCCAGTTGCCCAGAGTCGGTGCATTACTTCGTAACATTGGCATGATCACAAGAAAGATCAAATCTCGAAAGACCGATTGGTTTAGTAGCCTTGGAAACACTAGATATATTCATAAGTTTTACATTACATCATAAAATCAAAAACTACTACAACAACATAATGTTTCCACAGTCCACACTACAATCCCCTCATAATATCCCTGCAGGTCATTCATAACTTACATCTTCACTTCCTGGGAAAATAAAACATAGAAAAGGGGTGAGCTCAAATGCCCAGTAAGGATAACAATATAGCGGAAACTTTCATCAATAAGAATAAACATTTAAGGCATTGTATAACTAAAACAAAAGCCTTTTAAATATGAACTTTCAACATGGTATGGCATAAATAAAATGAAATAATGCCATTTACTTATTCACATGGATATTCCACTAATCGAATAATCACATGCAAAAATAAATAACCACTTTCATAATGTTGGAATGCATAATGCCAGACTATCATAACCACATACCCAAGGCCTCGTGCCAAGACTACAAATAAGATTTTGTCAAGGCCTTGTGCCAAGACACTAGTTTGTCTCATGAGACCTACCGATGCATCGAGGAGCTATAGCGGGCTCCACCCGTCACTTATTAAGTCCAATGCATTCCCATATGAAAAGGTTTAAACATAACATAAACATTCGTATTAAAACTAGCATATGAAATGTCAATAATTTCACCATAAACTATGAATGGTATAAAAATAGCACATCCACAGTCAAACATATCACAAAACCTTCAATACAATATAGAAGTTTTGTATCATAATAAATCAACTTCAAATAATCTTAAAATCCATCAAAGGATGTTGACATAGATGAAATCAACATTCTTTTTAAAGAAGTATCTCCTTTTATTTTGAAATCATTTAAGATCCATATAAAATAAAACATTTTCTTTGAAAATATTCTTATAAGCTTGTATGGAAAGCTTTGACGATTTTATAACGGCGGAAAATAACCGCACCCGCCGTATAAGTTAAAAAAAACATTCTTATCTTAATTCTGTCGAAAAGGTTAAAAAGGACCTTGTTTTGAAAACGACGGAAAGATTCCTTTATAAACCTCTTACAAAAAGTCAAACAAGGGTATAAATGAATTTAACCCATATTCTTGTAAATAATAAATATGTTTTGAAATACATTTCGAAGAAACATGGATGTGGATGATAAAGAAATCCCAGTAGATTATTACGTATAAACAACCTCGGATAATGAAGAGATTGTGAAATAACCCTTACCTTGTACTTTTCCTTGGTTGGGGTAGGTTAACCTCCTGTATAATGGTGAAATAGTTGTTATTAAATTATACAAGAATCATATATTTTAATATGATATCATATATGATCTTTTAACATTGATTTGTTAATAATATCTTAGAATTATCGTCGTTTCGGGAGTTAACTTACTCATTTTCTTTTATATGTTTTGTTACATAAGCCATGGTTGTTGTATCTTATTCATATCCAGAATGATATACAGTCCTTAAACATCATTTTTAAATCATCAAATGATAATTATACTTGAATGGATACGATGGAGAATGAATCTCATCGCGTTCGTGGAGACGGTAGTCCGTACGTACGCACGAGCGACAATATCATTCTTTTGATATTAAAATAATATATAAATGGATGGTATATAATATATACAGAATCATTAACATGTTATATTTATTATTTACATGAGTTACACATCATTATTATACCCATCCAAATAATATTATATTGAATAACAATTACACCACGACGTGGAGACGGTAAGCCGTACGTACGCACGTATGGTGACATGTTATTCAAAGGGTGGATAGAATACTGAATATGATTGTACCATATTTATAATAACATCACAGTATATGTGAGATACTGGAGTTTTTATTTCAGAATGGTAAGAACAAAGGAAGAAGAAGTGGAAGAAGAAATGAACTTAGAAAAGGGTGGTGAAATCATTACCTCTTCTTCGGGTTCTTCCTTTTGATTTGATCAAAAGGGATCCTTAGGTTGGCTTTCTGATCAAACTAAGGCCTCTAGGTTGTAGTGAGGGATGTTGGGAGAGTATTTGGGCAGAGTTTGGCCGAACCAAAAGGCTTTGAAGGTGTGAAGAAATGAGAAGGAGGAGTGCCCTTTTATAAGAGGGGTGAGGGGCACCTCTGGAAAAGTTAGAAATATTAATTTATAATAAATTCATATTCGGTTTACAAAGGCTCCAAAGTTGACTATTCAAAGTATGAGGTGGGGATAGGTCGAAAACAACTCATCCAATAGAATTTAGACAGGTTTGGGTACTTATATTAACCTTATCTTTAAGTATTAACTCTAAGTTAATTAGTTTCACTTTTACAATGTCTCTTTGTATTTTTATATAATATGGTTAATAAACTTACTATATACATCCAAGCGACCCCCAAGTGGTCCATTAATGAGGAACCTATCATAATATAAGTCTCTTGGCCGAACCTTAGATTTTTAGGAATTTAATATCAATTAATAATATAATATTTGTTTTAAGAACTCTTTTATGTCAATTTTGACACTATTCAATAGTTGATTTTTGTGAAACTCCTAACAGATTGATTACTTCGAAAAAAGTCAATTAAATCAATCCTAATATATCATATTATCATAGAAAATTAGTTTAATTCATTAAAAGTTTCATATTATAATTATTTGGGTATTTATAAGATCAATTATTTTTATTTTTCACTATTTTAGTAATTACTGCATCATCATTGTGTCATAAATAAAATAAATTATATAATGTCTAAAAATTATAAATAAAATATCATTATGTAGGAAATCTTTTTAGCTTTCTAATGAATATTTATAATCGAAAATCCAACATGTATATCCCTATGTAAAAATTGTTCTTCTAAAAGATGTAAGCTTATGCCATTTTTATTTTTATTTTAACTTTATTAATATAATGTGTCATTATCACTTACAAGTGGATCCATAGGGTCCCAAAATAGACCCAAAGATGCCCATGGTCGACCATGTATCAACCAATAGGGTTAAGACACGTTTTAAGGTAATTTAGTATTATTATAATATTATTTTTTTAACCCTTATTTACCGGATTTACCCTTAACCATGGTAAATAAAATATTTACCGCAGTAATTATTCAAAATGTCTAAAAATAAAAGTTACCTATTTACATAATTTGAACATCCTGATTCCAAATATGGAATCCATTTTTCTAAATTCAAAACACAGAAGTGGCAGAAATTAATTTAAAATTAATTCCCGCTGTCAAAACAAAAAGCGTGTTTTTAAGAGATAATAACTATCAAAAGATTGACACTTGTTTATGTTCGGTTTAATTGTAAAATTATGTCCAATGGCCAAGATTATATTAAATGGTAAAAATATATTCTAAATATAAATTAAAACCACTCAAATTCACAATTTATCACTATTAATTATTTTGATTAAAAAAGTTGTTTTTAATTAAAATTTAGTAATTTTCACTATTCATCAAAATATGAAAGTTATCCGAAATGTACCAAAATTTCACCCTAGGCTAATTTTGATATTCCGAATCCAAAAATGAAGTCCATTTTGAAATATAAAATATATATGATTTCAAAAAGTAGGTATTACTATTCACAACGGCTAGTTTAATTAGTTGTGGTGTGTGTTAGAACTCGAGGTTGCGTACAACACACGCTATCGCATTATTCGAAGGGAAACGTACCGTAGAAGCTTGGGGTGTTACACGCGCCGCCCCGGGGGGGGGGGGGGGGGTCGGGCCGGGTCGGCCCGGACCCGGACCCCCCCGTTTCGAACCAGTTTTGGTTTTTGGCTCATAACTTGAGCCTCGGACCTCCGAATGGCGAACCGTCTGCGGCAACGCGATCCTTGGATCGAGACGGTCGTTTCGGTATATCGCACTCAAGGTTTCGGGTTACTTTGAGTTCGGTCGGGTTGGTTCGTTCACGAAACCAACCGGACCTTCGGAGCGGAAACGCTCATATCTTGAGCCACGAACGTCCGATTAACGCGCCGTCAGTCGCGTTGCGTTCCTCTTAATGAGACGGATCTTTTGGCATACTCCGCCCGAGGTTTGGACGCAGGTGGAGTACGGTCGGTTTGGTTTTTCCTTAAAAACCAACCGGGCCCCGGAGACGAAAATGCCAATAACTCACAGACCGGGCGTCCGATTGACGCGCCGTCTGTTTCGTTGACTTCCTCTTGATGAGACGGAACTTTTGACATACTCCGCCCGAGTTTTGGATACAGTCGGAGTATGGCTGGGTTGGATTGTACCCGAAATCCAACCGGGCCCCTGGAACGGAAAAGCTGATATCTTTTAGACAGGACGTCCGCTTGACGAACCGTCAGCGGCGTTGGTGGTTACGTTGAGTAACGGTCCCTTTGAGTATACCCTATGGGAGTTCGGGGTACAGTTGAGATACGGCCGGGATTGGTTTCGCTCACGAAACCAACCGGGCCCCTGGGACGAAAAGGCTAATAACTCACAGACCGGGCGTCCGATCGACGCGCCGTCTGTTGCGTTGAGACCCCTGTGACGAGACGGACCTTTGAGACACTTCTTCGTGGGACTTTGTGATACTTGGAGTATCGACCAGTAGCTCGTGGAGCGGACCCTCCCGGAGACGAGCGTGCAGAGTACGGAGACCGTGTAGCCGGCTGAGACCTGACGACTGCTTGACCGACTCGACTTGGAGTGAGTCGACTAGCCCAGTGGACGGAGCGCCCGGTATTTGGCGGCAGACCCACGGCGGACGGAGCGCCTGGTAGTTGGCAGCAGACCCGCGGTACTCGACAGGTGGAGTACCTCAGTAGGCTATCTGGGTAGTGCCCGGTATTTGGCAGCAGACCCTCAGCGGACGGAGCGCCTAGTAGTTGGCAGCAGACCCGCAGTACTCGACAGGAGGAGTACTTCAGCAGTCCTAGGTTAGTGAGCGGCAGCCTCGGAGTCGTGACAGGACCACTGTACACTCTAGAGACGGAGCTCTTCAGCAGTTACGGTTTCGATAATGAAAATCCTGGTTTGAGCTAAGACTTTTGACCTTTGTGTTTCCTCATGATTGAGATGGGTTACTTGATAACTTAGGTATATGTATGGGCATATACCTGGGTAGTGGTTATCCGTTGATCTCATGATCCTTGTGTTTCCTCATGACTGAGATGGGTTACTTGATAACTTAGGTATATGTATGGGCATATACCTAAGTAGAGTTTATCTGTTGTGATCTTCTTGTGGTTATCCTTATTGGTTTTAGTGAGACCTTGAGGGTCTCGGGGTCCCTACTGAGTATCGTTATACTCACCCCTGCACGGGCTATGCCCGCACCTCGTTGTGTTGGTTGCAGACGACGGACAGTGCTGACAGAAGCCGAAGGTTCAAGGACTGGACGGTACCTGGAGGTGGACTATACGACGAGGCGGTACCCGGAGGTGGACCACTGGGTGGGACATACTCGGAGCGGATGGCGGGACCCGAGGATCAGAGGAGCCATCTGTACCCACCCTTCAGGTGGGATTTCCAGTGGACATCTCAGCGTAGCAGCTTTACTTTTCAGTCGCTGTTTTCCCTTTCGAGTTGTACTTTACAGTTGGGCTTGTATTTCCGGCCCCTTTTTACTTTTCAGCTCTTCTTTTTGTACTTAGTGTTTTACTTCCGCTTGTACTCTGTGGTGCTTGTTTTCTTTATAAAGGCAATGCCTTCCCAGTTATCGGAATTTTACGCCTTGGTGCTAGTCACCAACCCCTGGCCTATGGAAGGCGGGCTTGGGGTAGTCACGGCACGGACCCCGAGGGCGGGTCGTGACAAATTGGTATCAGAGGTGGTCGGTTCTACCGTAGAACTTATAACTCTGATCTTTCTTTCTGTGAAGCAATAGTGTTAAGGGTACCGAGTGTGGTTTTCAGTTCAGGGAGTCCAGTGATGGTGCGGGCGGCCGACGTATCCATACACCAGGACCCTGACAACTGATTTACGACTTTGTGCACGAAAACACTGATTGCGTGTGTGTTTTCAAAAGTTTTTTTTCCCTTAAAACAGCTCAAACCAGGTCAGCTCACCAGGTATAATCGTTTGATCGTGTTACGTTGTTTCTTTCAGGATGGCCCCACGACGGCAGCCAGCTAGGGTTCCGAGAGTCGAGCGAGACGACAGCCCACCGAGCGACGAGGCCTCAGTGCAGGGCCCTTTTCCAGTAGTGGCACCGGCGGTAGCTTTACCCGCCGAGCCCCCGATGCTTCCAGCAGCAGCCGCTGACGATGCACGTCGCCTCAGCGCACTGCATGAGTTTCAGCGCCAGCGACCGCCCAGGTTTCGCGGGGAGACGGATCCCCAGGCTTCAGAGGACTGGCTGGAGGCAGTGGTACGAGTGTTTAGGCTAGTGAGGACACCAGCAGACCTCGTGGTGATCCTCGCTGCGAGCCTACTACACGCAGCAGCAGGACGATGGTGGAGCTTGATTCTCCAGGTGCACGATGAGGCATCTCTACTTTGGACGGACTTTGAGAGCCTCTTCCGCTCGGAGTTCGTCCCAGCCACCCTTTGTGCGGTGCGTATCCAGGAGCTTCTGCAGCTGCGGCAGGACAGCATGACGGTCGCTCAGTACTCGGCGAGATTTACCGATCTCTCGCGCTACTCGACCGACATGGTACGAGACCCATTCTTCCGGGCCCGGACCTTCGAGCAGGGTTTGAGACACGAGATCAGGGCATCGCTGATCTCCCTCAGCTTACCGACTCAGACAGGAGTACTGGAGCGGGCCCTTCTGATTGAGAGCTTCCTTGCTGAGTCTTCACCAGCGCAGCGACCCACCGCAGGGCGGCACGTAGCGGAGTCTTCGGTAGCAGGTAGCCGACAGATGACTCAGGGGTCCAGACAGACCAGACCTTCAGGCAGACGACCTCAGGGCACTGGCTCAGCAGTGCAGGGCACACAGCGCGGAGTCAGTCTTTTGAGTGGAAGACAGTGCTTTGCATGCGGCGGGCAAGGCCACATGGCTCGTGACTGCCCGACCCTCCATGCGGAGGAGCAGCAGACGGTTGAGGAACCACCTAGGCAGAGGCAGAGGTTCGACCGTGGCGGTCCGCAGGGAGGAGGCGGACGAGGCAGAGGAGCTGGACGAGCAGCAGGTGGTGGGAGACGCTTTGAGGCTCTTCCACCACCACCACCAGGAGGTCCACCCCGGCCGCAGGGGAGAGCTCATCTTCAGGCAGCCGAGGCCTTCGATCATGGAGCTCTGGGAGCCGATGGACAGGAGCAGAACTAGTGGATAACAACCTTTGTACTTCTGGTTCCTTGATGCTTTTGTGTAGCATCTTGTATTATGAGCTGCAATAAATAAAAGACGCATACCTTTGTGATATTTTCGTTCCTGTCCTCTTTCGTGATGTTACTAAGAGGTTCCAGTTTTGGCTGTTGACTTGACCCTCACTTGTGAGACATCTACTGGAGGAGACCCAGTTACCACACACTGATGCCGACAGTGTGACTCAACCCTTGGAGGCGAGAGTAACGGTTGAATCTCTTAGTAGTAGCGTCGAGGCCTTACGACGTCATCCTTGGTATGGATTAGAATCATCCATGTTAGGATTGACTGTTTTAGGCAAAGAATGTGGTTCATCCAGGGGATGAGACCAGATTTCTCTTATCGGAAAAGAAGAAATCTTGCAGCTCTTGTGGAACCAGAGAAGGTCCAGGTCATCCAGGAGCGGATGAGGACAGCTCAGAGCCGGCAGAAGTCATATGCTGACAGGAGGCGGAGGCCACTGGAGTTCGAGGATGGCGACCACGACTTCTTGCGGGTCTCACCTCGACGTGGTATTCGGAGATTTGGCCGAGGCGGCAAGATATCTCCGCGCTTCATCAGACCCTTCCAGGTCCTCAGCAAGGTTGGCGAGGTGGCTTATCGCCTGGCTCTACCACCTCAGTTGCACCGGGTGCACGACGTCTTCCACGTATCTCAGCTGAGGAGATACGTGCACGACCCGACGCACATCATTGACCATGGGGAGCTTGACGTTGACGATGGGGGTGACTTTTACGGAGGTCCCAGTGGAGATAGAGGACCGTCAGGAGCGGGTCCTACTTGGGAAATCGATTCCTCTTGTGCGCAACAGATGGCGGCACGGGAATCTCCAGGAGAGCACATGGGAGCGGGAGGCTCAGATGCGTGCTCAGTACCCTCTTTTGTTTCCCTAGTTTTTGTTGTATCTTTACGGGGATGTAAATCCCTGAGGTGGGAGTAATGTAAAGACCCGTAAAATTCAAGGAAATTTTTTTCTTAATTTTCTTTAGAATTTTACAAGAGCGAGGTTTCAGACGGCACCTGATTCCGAGGCCCGGAGTGCCCGGAATTAATTTCCGAAGTTTGGCCCGGGTACGTTCAGTGAACGAACGAGCGGGAATTCCTAACTTTTGATCCGGTGCTCGGAATTGAAATCTGAGGGCACCGATGAACTCGCAGGGCCGATATTCGCTTAAAGAGACCTTTTCGGGAGTTGCGTTTGTTGCGGGTTGAAAGTTAAGTTTTGGGGTTTCAGTTGAGTTAAATAAAATTTGTGTAAGACAAATTTTATTTTTAGTTTGTTAAAAACCTACCTAAGGGGGTTGGAAGTGGGACCCACACCCACTTAACCTCCCTTGGGAGGATTAAGTGTGGTGGGGCCCACACGAACCCCTAAACGTTTCAAATTCCCTTAACCCCCCCCCCCCTCTTTAATGTTGTCAACTTAAGTTACTTAATTAATTTTGGGGGTTAACTCTTTTGAATTTCAAACTTTTGAAATTCTTTTATGTTTTGTAATAATAAAATAAGATGTTATCTTATTTTATTTTGGGTTGATCGTTTGTCTTCTTGAGAGGTGGAGAGCTCCTCTTCTACTTCTTCAAACTCAACGAAGAACGCGAAGAACGTCGTTCTTCAACGAAGAACTTCTCCGCCGAAGAACACGATCCATCCGCGACGCCGTATCCGTGACGCGACGTACTTCTTCTGCGTCATCTCTTCCGCGACGGTTTTCCGCGACGAACGCCATCGACAACGACTCTTCCTCCGACGTCAAAGGAATCGACACCGATATTCCACGACTACGTCAACGTGTGATTATCGAGAACGCCGCACCTCCCTTCTTCGTTCACCGTGACAACGAAGGGGACGCCACCTCTTCTTCGGACAACCTTCGTCGGCGTGCAAGTTTCGCCAACGACGTATCTCTTCGGGCATATCTCTTCGTCAACGGATTTGACGAACGACGACCGCGACGCCCGACCTCCGCGACGCCGTCTTCCGCGGAACGTAGACGATTCTTCGAATCTTAAACCCGAGGTAGGGATTGTTGATTTCACTTTGGTTTCCTTTTTCTTTTCATGCTCGTGGTTCGTATAACTAACGTGGGGATGTTGATTATTTTAAGATGCGTTATTGCTTAACGTGAGGGGGGCCGGACCGCATGAACACGGCCGAACCCCCTCCATCGTTCATGTTTAATTCTTGCGATGGAAGCAAAGTGGCGTGGTGCCGTCGCACCACGCGGATTACCACGCGTTTATTTTACGCGGCGCCGTCGTGCCACGCCGAGGTAGAAACTTCAAGAACGCGACGTCGTCGCGCCGCGTTGAAAAGAATCAAAGCACGACGAAGGGGCGCGGTGCCGTCGCACCGCGCCGGATGATGAACGCCGCGGCCGGTTCCGGGCCGCGACGGGACGAGAAGACCGCGGCCGGTTCCGGGCCGCGACGGGACGAGGAGACCGCGGCCGGTTCCGGGCCGCGGCGGAAGGAAAAACCGGCGGCCGGGCCGCCGGCGTCGGAAACCGAAGAAGGGGACCGGAAATTCCGGTCCCGTTTGAGAAAACCGGCCGGCCAGCTGGCCGGCCGGATGACTTAAAACCGGGGAATTTAATTCCCCGGCCAACCCTTTAAAACCCCCCTCTTAATGAGGGGGGCGGTTCTTGAGGGAAGGGGGCAGCCGCCCCCTTGGTTCGGCGCCAGCAGGCCCCCCCACGTGAGGGGGGGGGGGGGCGGTTTTAATAAAACCGGCGCGGCACATAGGCCGCGCCACATGAAGAAGGGCGGGGGCTTAGCCCCCCGCGTGCGCCGCGGCCCGCCGCCGCCGCCGCCACCGCGGCCCGCCGCCGCCGCCGCCGCCACCGCGGCCCGCCGCCGCGCCGCCCCGGGGGGGGGGGGGGGGGGTCGGGCCGGGTCGGCCCGGACCCGGACCCCCCCCGTTTCGAACCAGTTTTGGTTTTTGGCTCATAACTTGAGCCTCGGACCTCCGAATGACGAACCGTCTGCGGCAACGCGATCCATGGATCGAGACGGTCGTTTCGGTATATCGCACTCAAGGTTTCGGGTTACTTTGAGTTCGGTCGGGTTGGTTCGTTCACGAAACCAACCGGACCTTCGGAGCGGAAACGCTCATATCTTGAGCCACGAACGTCCGATTGACGCGCCGTCAGTCGCGTTGCGTTCCTCTTAATGAGACGGATCTTTTGGCATACTCCGCCCGAGGTTTGGACGCAGGTGGAGTACGGTCGGGTTGGTTTTGCCTTAAAAACCAACCGGGCCCCGGAGACGAAAATGCCAATAACTCACAGACCGGGCGTCCGATTGACGCGCCGTCTGTTTCGTTGACTTCCTCTTGATGAGACGGAACTTTTGACATACTCCGCCCGAGTTTTGGATACAGTCGGAGTATGGCCGGGTTGGATTGTACCCGAAATCCAACCGGGCCCCTGGAACAGAAAAGCTGATATCTTTTAGACAGGACGTCCGCTTGACGAACCGTCAGCGGCGTTGGTGGTTACGTTGAGTAACGGTCCCTTTGAGTATACCCTATGGGAGTTCGGGGGTACAGTTGAGATACGGCCGGGATTGGTTTCGCTCACGAAACCAACCGGGCCCCTGGGACGAAAAGGCTAATAACTCACAGACCGGGCGTCCGATCGACGCGCCGTCTGTTGCGTTGAGACCCCTGTGACGAGACGGACCTTTGAGACACTTCTTCGTGGGACTTTGTGATACTTGGAGTATCGACCAGTAGCTCGTGGAGCGGACCCTCCCGGAGACGAGCGTGCAGAGTACGGAGACCGTGTAGCCGGCTGAGACCTGACGACTGCTTGACCGACTCGACTTGGAGTGAGTCGACTAGCCCAGTGGACGGAGCGCCCGGTATTTGGCGGCAGACCCACGGCGGACGGAGCGCCTGGTAGTTGGCAGCAGACCCGCGGTACTCGACAGGTGGAGTACCTCAGTAGGCTATCTGGGTAGTGCCCGGTATTTGGCAGCAGACCCTCAGCGGACGGAGCGCCTAGTAGTTGGCAGCAGACCCGCAGTACTCGACAGGAGGAGTACTTCAGCAGTCCTAGGTTAGTGAGCGGCAGCCTCGGAGTCGTGACAGGACCACTGTACACTCTAGAGACGGAGCTCTTCAGCAGTTACGGTTTCGATAATGAAAATCCTGGTTTGAGCTGAGACTTTTGACCTTTGTGTTTCCTCATGATTGAGATGGGATACTTGATAACTTAGGTATATGTATGGGCATATACCTGGGTAGTGGTTATCCGTTGATCTCATGATCCTTGTGTTTCCTCATGACTGAGATGGGTTACTTGATAACTTAGGTATATGTATGGGCATATACCTAAGTAGAGTTTATCTGTTGTGATCTTCTTGTGGTTATCCTTATTGGTTTTAGTGAGACCTTGAGGGTCTCGGGGTCCCTACTGAGTATCGTTATACTCACCCCTGCACGGGCTATGCCCGCACCTCGTTGTGTTGGTTGCAGACGACGGACAGTGCTGACAGAAGCCGAAGGTTCGAGGACTGGACGGTACCTGGAGGTGGACTATACGACGAGGCGGTACCCGGAGGTGGACCACTGGGTGGGACATACTCGGAGCGGATGGCGGGACCCGAGGAGCAGAGGAGCTATCTGTACCCACCCTTCAGGTGGGATTTCCAGTGGACATCTCAGCGTAGCAGCTTTACTTTTCAGTCGCTGTTTTTCCTTTCGAGTTGTACTT
Organism: Viscum album; assembly: GCA_963277665.1. Classification (NCBI taxonomy): domain Eukaryota; kingdom Viridiplantae; phylum Streptophyta; class Magnoliopsida; order Santalales; family Viscaceae; genus Viscum; species Viscum album. The sequence goes on from OY728152.1 coordinate 1,493,073,322, forward strand.
TACAGTTGGGCTTGTATTTCCGGCCCCTTTTTACTTTTCAGCTCTTCTTTTTGTACTTAGTGTTTTACTTCCGCTTGTACTCTGTGGTGCTTGTTTTCTTTATAAAGGCAATGCCTTCCCAGTTATCGGAATTTTACGCCTTGGTGCTAGTCGCCAGCCCCTGGCCTATGGAAGGCGGGCTTGGGGTAGTCACGGCACGGACCCCGAGGGCGGGTCGTGACACCTTCTTCGAAGTAGGGGTTTGATTTTATGCTCTTGAATTTTTAGGTGTTCATCATTAATCTTTTAGCTGCTTGCTATCGATTAACAGGAGGGGGTCCGGACCGAACAAACACGGTCGACCCTCCTCCCGTTTTACTGTTGTCCTTCGTTGTGGTTTGGAACGGAGACGGCGCGGTGCCGTCGCACCGTGCGGAGTCGAGGGAACCGCGACGAAGGAGCACAGCGCCGTCGCGCCGTGCCGCTAAGGTCGAAGGAGGCTGCGGCCGGAGCAGGGGCCGTGGTGGAGGGGTGCAGCGTTGTTGTGCCACGCCAGAGCATCTTGAAGGGCCGCGACCTAAGGCCACAGCGGTCACCGACAGGGGGAGGTCGGACTCCCCGGCCGCCGGAGCATCAAGAGCCGGGTCCCTTTGGCCGGGGATGAAGACCTGGAGGCAGCCGGATAAAATAGTTGTCGGCACATGGAGGGCAGGACCGCGGGGTCCCGCAGCGGCGGCACCTGCCGGCCAACCGGGCCGACTAAAATTCTGGCGGTTGTAACCCCCAGTGGTGGACAGGTTGTCCCCCACGTGGGGGCTCTGTTACAAGGCAAGGGGTAAGCACCCCCCCTTCCAGCCGCTCGGTCAGAGACCAAGGGCCCAGCCGAGCCGGGCCGCCCGCGCTGGGCCGGGCCACCCACTGGGCCGGGCCGCCCCCCGGACCGGGCCGCCCACTGGGGCAGGCCGTGCCTGCTGGACCGGGCTGTGCCCATGTGGGCCAGACCCAGAACCTGGTCATGTCGACCCGGTTTGGGCCGACCCAGGGGGTATCGGGCTAGGTCAGACCGGGCCCGAACCCCCTATTTTCTGGCAGTTTCGTTCAAACGCCCATAACTTTGGATACATAACTTCGATCGATGCACCGTAAGTTGTGATGAGATCCTTGGACCGAGTTAGTCCGTTCGGTATACTACACTCAAGGTTTCGGAGAACTTTGGGTATAGCTGAGTTGGTTCGAACATTAAACCAACCGGGCCCTCGGAGCGGAAACACATATAACTTGAGCTCTAGACGTCCGATTGACGTGTCGTCGACATTGTTAGATTCCTTTTAGTGAGACGGACCTTTTGGATTACTCCGCTCGAGGTTTGTATGCAGTTGGAGTATAGCCAGGTTGGATTGTACCCGAAATCCAATCGTGCCCCTAGAACGGAAAAGCCGATAACTTTCAGACCGAACGTCCATTTGACGAAACGTCAGCGGCGTTGATGATCATGTTGAGAAACGGTCCCTATGAGTATACCCTATGTGAGTTCCGGGTACAGTTGAGATACGGTCGGGTTGGTTCGTACACGAAACCAACCGGGCCCCTGGGACAAAAAGGTAATAACTCACAGACCGGGCGCCCGATTGACGCGCCGTCTATTGTGTTGAGACCCCTATGACGAGGCAGGCCTTTGATATACTTCTTCGTGGGAATTTGTGATACTTGGAGTATCGACCTGTAGCTCATGGAGCAGACCCTCCTAGAGATGAGCGTACGGAGTACAGAGATTGTGTAGCTGGCTGATACCTGATGACTGCTTGTTTGATTGGATTCAGAGTGACTTGCATTGCCCAGTGGGAAGCACTACTTTGTGAGGTGGCAGACCCATGGAGGAGGAGCACTACTTTTTGATGTGGCAGACCTGCGGTACTCGACAGGAGGAGTACCTCTATAGGCTATGAGGGGGAGCACTATTTTGTGAGGTGGCAGACCCATGGCGGAGGAGAACAAGATTGTGAGGTGGATGACCCGCGGTACTCGACAGGAGGAGTACCTCAGTAGTCTTAAGTTAGGGAGCAGTACCTCAGATTTGTGACATGATCATTGTACTAGCCAGAGATGGTTCTCTTCAGTAGTTACAGTTTCGATAATGAAAATCCTGGTTTGATCTGAGTCAATGGCCTTTGTGTGTTTCCTCATGATTGAGATTGGTTACTGGATAACTTACGTATATGTATGGGCATATACCTAAGCAGTGGTTATCTGTCTACTTCATATATGTGTGATACCTCATGGATGGGATGGGTTACTTGGTAACTTAGATATAATTATATGCTTATACCTAAGTAAGGGTTATCTGTTGAGAACTTACTTTGTGATTATCCTTGTTGGTTTTAGTGAGACCTTGAGGGTCTCTGGGTCCCTACTGAGTATCATATACTCATCCCTGCACGGGATTTTCCCGCACCTCGTTGTGTTGGTTGCAGACGACAGACATCACTGATCGTGGTTGAGGCTTGTAGAGCTAGATGGTACCAGGAGGTGGATCTCACGACGAGTCGGTACCTGTAGGTGGATCTCACGATGAGTCGGTACCCAAAGGAGATGGACGGACCTGGAGTACTGAGGAGGACATATATACCTACCCTTCAGGGAGGAAGCTAAAGGACGATCTAGGAGCTGCTTGTCACCTTTCAGATTTTATCCTTTGAGTAGTACATTACATTCAGTTGTAGTTGTACCTTTCTTTTTGGCTTGTATTTCCGACCCCTTGTACTTTCAGCATGTTTGTTTTACTGATTACTTAGTGTAGCTTCTACTTGTACTCTGTTTGTGTGTGTTTTCGTTTCATAAAGTCAATGCCTTCCCTTTTAGTTGGGATTTATGACTTTTGGTGCTAGTCGCCAGCCCCTGGCCTATGGAAGGCGGGCTTGGGTTTGTCACGACACAGGCCCTGAGGACGGGTCGTGACAAATTGGTATCAGAGTTTTCGGTTCTACCGCAGAACTTATAACTCTGATTTTCCTTTTTTTGTGAATCAATAGTGTTAAGGGTACCGAGTGTGGTTTTCAGTTTAGGGAGTCCAATGTTGGTGCGGGCGGCTGGCGTATCCACACACCAGGACCCTGACTTCTGATTTCTGACTCAGTGCATGAAAACACTAATTGCGTGTGTGTCTTCAAATGGTTCCCCCTTAAAACAGCTCAAACCAGGTCAGCTCACCTGGTATAATCGTTTGACTGTGTCATGTATGTTTTTTTCAGGATGTGTTTCCTCGAATTACCAGCTAGACCCCAGAGGGATGTATGTACTGATAGCTTGTTGGGCGATGAGGCCTTGGTAGAGGGCCCTCTTACAGTTGAGACACCAGCGGAGGCACCGACGATGCTACCATATGTTGGTCCACCGATGCCACTAGCCCCAACAACAGGAGATACACACCGCTTGAGCGCGCTGCACGAGTTCGAGCGCCAGAGGCCACCCAGGTTTCGGGGAGAGATGTACCCACATGTAGATGAGGATTGGCTGGAGGCTGGGGTGGGTGTTTTCAGGATTGTAGGTACAGCAGCGGACTTCATGGTGATATTTGCTTCCAGCCTCCTTCAGGCAGCATCAGGCAGATGGTGGAGCCGGATGCTCCAGTTTTTCAATGAGATAACCTTCACATGGGGATACTTTAAGACCTTATTCAGGGTGGAGTTCATACTAGTGACTCTACACTCCAAGCATGCTCAGGAGCTACTGCCTTTGCTGTAGGATTTTCCATCAGTAGCCGAGTCATCTGTAGGCAGTAGAAAGATGATGTAGGGGTCCAAGAGGACCAGACCAGCAGGTGAGCAACCTCGGGATACATGTTTTGTTGTGAGAGGCACACGAAACAGAGCTATCCATATGTGGATCAGGAAGTTTTATGAATGCGGCAGGAAGGGTCACCTAGCACGTGACTGTCTGACTCCCTGCATAGTTGATCCGCAGGCATTGGAGGAGCCAACAAGACAGAAGCAGTGGCGGGTGTTTGAGCAACTACCGAGAAATGGACAAGGCAGTAGAGCTCTGGAAGTAGGTGGACAGGAGCAGAACTAGTGGATTCCTTTTTGTCCCTTGTACTTATAGTTCCATGTTGCTGTTGTATTTGTGTCTTTGTACTTGGAGCTGCAGTAATAAAAGACACTTATCTTTGTAATTTTTTCTTTCCTATCCATTTGTTGGGTTGATACTGAGAGTTCCCGATTAAAAACTATTTGCTTCACCCTCAATTTCAATATTTCTACTGGAGGAGACCCAATGACCTCACACTGATGCCGACAGTGTGAGTCGACCCTTGGAGGCGTGAGTGACGGTTGGATCTCTTGGTAGTAACGTTGAGGCATTACGACGTCGTCCATGGCATGAATGCATCATTCATGTAATGATTGACAGTATTAGACAATGGGCGTGGATCATCCAGGGGATGAGACCGAGTTTCTCTTTTAGGAAAAGGAGAAATCTTAGCAGCTCTTACAGATCGTAGGAAGAGAAGGTGCAGATCATCTAGGTGCAGATGAAGACTGCATAGTGCAGTAAGAAACAGGAAACTGGTGCCAGTCTCAGAGACTCGGGCGTGTAAAATGTTTCAAGAGGAAGAAGTGATAAGGACAGATGAGTCTGCGGAGCAACATACATGGAGGTCGAGCTAAGAGTAGCTGCATGTGGTCAAGGAGTGTGACCCAATGGCTCTATGAATGATTCGTGGGATAGTCTATGTTCACTACTAGCTGCCGTAGTAACAGACGGTGATATGAACCAATATTTCCTTCCACAAATCTTGTTCTAGACCTAGTGTTTATGGTAATCCATAGACTTGACCCTCACGTCTGAAGATACATTTGGGAAGAGACTTTATAATCACACTTACACCGACAGTGTGCTCTTACTCTCGAGGCGAGAGTTTCGATTGGAATCTCTTGGTGGCAGCGTCGAGGCCTAACGACGTTGGTCTCGGTATGGATTGGATTCATAGTTCATGCTCAGATTGACTGTATTAGGAAAAAAGGTTGTGGTTTATCTACAACGTTGGGATGGGTTTTCCTAGGTTGGCGAAAAGGAAACCCCAGGCAGCACAGGATAAACTCATGCACAGGAGGGTGCGGTCGATCACTATTGAGTCAGTCAACCTCACCCTCGTGGCATCCGGAGTTCTGAGTTTCAGTTCTAATCATGAAATGGAGGCCTGTTGAGTTCGAGAATGGAAATCACGTTCTTATACGGGTCTCACCTCGACGATGTATACAGAGATATGTCCGAGGCGGCAAGTTATCTCCGAGGTTCAACGGACCTTTCTAGGTCCTCAGTAAGGTAGGCGAGGTGGTTTACCTCTTGAACATTCCAACTCAGATGAACCGGGTGCATGATATCATCCACGTACCTCAGCAGAGGAGATACACGCATGATCCTTCACACATCATCGACCCCAGGGAGTTAGATGTCGATGACAGGGTGACATGCACATAGGTTCCTGTGGAGATCGAGGATCGAAAGGAGTGGGTCCGACGTGGACGGTCGATTCCTCGGGTGCGCTTTCACTGGTAGCTCAAGAACCTCCAAGAGAGTACATGGGAGCAAAGGGCTCAGATACGTACTCAGTACCACTTTATTTTACCTTGGTGTGTGGTATAGCTTTACGGGGACGTAAATCCCTGAGTTGGGAGTAATGTAAAGACCCGGAAATTTTAAGGAATTTTTTTTCTTAATTTCTTTGGAATATTATGAGTCTGTAGTTTTTGACAGCACCTGATTCTGAGGCCCGGTGTGCCCGGAATAAATTTCCGAAGTTTGGCTTGGGTACATTCAATGAATGAACGAGCGGGTTTTTCTATCTTTCGAATCGGTGCTCGGAATTGAAATCCAAGGGCACCGATGAACTTACAGTGCCGGTAATTGCTTAAGGGAATTTTAAGCCCATTTGCGTTTTGTCGCATGAGGTGGTTAATTTTTGGGGATTCGATAAGCCTTAAATAAATTGTAGTGTTTCAATTTATTTTATGAGGAAGTTAAATTCTCTATAGAGAAGTTGGATGTGGGGCCACACCCCACCTAACTTCCCATGAGAGGGTTTGACCAAGGGTGGTGGGGTCCACACGAAACCCCGACCCTTCACCTCCCCTTTAACTCCTATGAACATTCCCCCATTTAAACCCCTTGTTATTAATGTATAACCCCTTCACCTCCCAAGAATTAATGAGGTCATATATCCTCTCATAATGTGTGCCAACCCATTTAGTTAATGGATTGAATTAATTTTGGGTGTTTATAATTCTTTTTGAATTTTAAACATTAAACACCCTCTCCTTCTTTAATACATGTCAACCCCTCAAGTTTATGAGGAACCTTCACTCCCTCTCTTTAATTAAAATGCCAACATGTTTAATTAATGGGGATCCTTCCTTCATTTTTAATGTCCCACCGTAGCGTTTTGATTGAGTGGGGCCCTATGTCATAAATCCACCATTTATGACTTGCGTGCCAATGACGAACCCACCTCTCCTATTTAAAGGAGGTCAGGGGGAGGAGTTATGGACGGCTTCTACAAGCGGAGGAATGCTAGCAGCGAAGCACGATGCCTAACACTTGGAAATTTTTCCTCTTCCTCCAACGAAGAATTAATAACGCCGATGCCACCCTCTACTTCATCCTTCTCGACGTTGAAGGAACGACGCCCGTCTACCGCGACGTCGTCTACCGCTGCACCGACGAATGCCTTATTTGAAGTAGGGGTTTGATTTTATGTTCGTGAATTTTTGGTCGTTCATCGTTAATCTTTTAGCCGCTTGCTATTGATTAACGGGAGGGGGTACGGACCGCACAAACATGGCCGACCCTCCTCCATTTTTACTATTGTCCTTCATTGTGGTTTGGAATGGAGATGGCGCGGTGCCGTCACACCTCGCAGAATCGAGGGAACCACGACGAAGGAGCGTGACGCCGTCACGCTATTCCGTTAAGGCCGAAGGAGGCTGCGGCCGGAGTAGGGGCCACAGTAAAGGGACGCGGCACAGTCGCGCCGCACCAGAGCATCTTGAAGGGCTGCGACCGGGGCGGGCCACGGGGGAGGGGCATGACGCTGACGCGCCCATCGAAGAAGGTCCGCGACATAAGGCCATGGCGGTCACCGACTGGGGGAGGCCGGACTCCCTGCCACATGCGCTTGGAGGACGGGACCTTGGGGTCCCGTAGCGGTGGCACCGGCCGGCCAACCGTGCCGGCCAAAATTCCGGGGGTCGTAACCCCAGGTGGTGGACAGGCGGTCCCCCTATTTCTAGTAAGTTTTGTTCAAATGCACATAACATGGGCTATGGAACTCCAATAGACTCACCCTTAGTTCGATGTGATCCTTTAATCGAGATGGTCGTTTCGGTATATTACACTCAAGGTTTCGGAGAACTTTGGGAATGTCCGGGTTGGTTCGAACACGAAACCAACTACGCCCTCGGAGCGGAAACGCCTATAACTTGAGCTCCAGATGTCCGATTGATGTGTCTTCGACTTTGTTGGATTCCTCTTAGTGAGACCAATCTTTTAGCTTACTCCGCTCGAGGATTGGATGTAGTTGGACTATAGCCAGGTTGGATTGTACCCGAAATCCAACCTGACCCCTCGAACAGAAAAACCAATAACTTTTAGAACGGACATCCGTTCGACGAACCGTCAGGGGAGTTGATGATCACGTTGAGAAACAGTCCCTATGAGTATACCGTATGTGAGTTTGGGGTACAGTTGAGATATGGTTGGGTTGGTTCATACACGAAACCATCCGGGCCCCTAGGACAAAAAGGCTAATAACTCACAGACCGGACGTCTGATTGAAGCGCCGTCTATGGTGTTGAGACCCCTATGACGAGGAGATACATAGAGATACTTCTTCTTTGGACTTTGTGATACTTGGAGTATCGACCTGGAGCTCATGGAGCAGACACTCCCAGAGATGAGCATACGGAGTATGGAGACCGTTTAGCTGGATGAGACCTAATGACTGCTTGTCCGATTTGATTCCGAGTGACTTGCATAGCCTAGTGGGGAGAACTACTTTGTGAGGTGGTAGACCCATGGCGTAGGACCACTACTTTGTGAGGTGGCAGACCTACGGTACTCGACAGGAGGAGTACCTATATAGGCTATGTGGGGGAGCACTACAATGTGAGGTGGCAGACCCATGACGGAGGAGCACTACTTTGTGAGGTGGCTGACCCGCAGTACTCAACAGGAGGAGTACCTCAGCAGTCTTAGGTTAGTGAGCAATACCTCAGAGTCATGACAAGATCACTGTACTCATCAGAGTCAGAGCTCTTCAACAGTTACTGTTTCAATAATGAAAATCCTGGTTTGAGCTAAGTCAATGGCCTTTGTGTTTTTCCTCATGAGTGAGATGTGTTACTAGATAACTTACGTATATGTATGGGAATATACGTAAGTAGTGGTTATCCGTCGACTTCATATCTATGTGATACCTCATGGCTGAGATGGGTAACTTGGTAACATAGGTATAAGTATAGGCTTATACCTAAGTAAGGGTTATCTGTTGAGAACTTACTTTGTGATTATCCTTGTTGGTTTTAGTGAGACCTTGAGGGTCTCGGGGTCCCTTCTGAGTATCGTATATTCACCCATGCACAGGATTTTCCCGCACCTCATTGTGTTGGTTGCAGACGATGGACATCACTGATCGTGGTTGAGGCTTGTAGAGCTCGACGATACCCAGAGGTGGATCTCACGACGAGTCTGTACCCAGAGATGGAACTCACGACGAGTCGGTACCAGGAGGAGACGGACGGACGTGGAGTACTGAGGAGGACATCTATACCTACCCTTCAGGTAGGAAGCCGGAGGAGGATCCAGGAGCTTCTTGTCACCTTTCAGCTGTTGTCCTTTGAGTTGTACTTTACTTTCAGTTGTAGTTGTACCTTTATTTTGGGCTTGTATTTCCGACCCCTTGTACTTTCAGCACGTTTGTTTTGCTACTTACTTAGTGTAGCTTCATCTTGTACTCTTTTTGTGTGTGTTTTTATTTCATAAAGGAAATGCCTTCCCTTTTAGTTGGGATTTACACCTTTTGGTGCAAGTCGCCATCTCCTGGCCTATGGAAGGCGGGCTTGGGGTAGTCACGACACGGGCCCCGAGGACGGGACGTGACAGGATGTTTGACGAATGAAGACATCATGGGGCTTCAGGGATCCCCATGTATTATTATATGATAGTAGATCAATAAAGATAGTTAATATAGTTTTATAATAGTTCAAAAAATTGAATCAACCGACATTTTTATAACCATTGATTGAGGATGGGGATCTATTTCCTTACCATGATATTGTTTGAGGAGAAAATTATTTGGATATCTTGACCGTCTTTTAGTGATGAGATATTTTTTACAACTCTCCTCTATTGGTTGGATTTTTATAGATTTTTCTAGGGTGATAATAAATTATTTAGAGGTGTACATTCCCTCTATAGGTCTATGGATGTATTACTTTAGCTAAGGATTGGGTGTCATTGATTATATAAGATTTGAAGAACCTTGGTTATTGGGATTTTACCATCCTTAATTTTATTTTATTAATCTAATGAGTACTATAGGCATATCATGTTCTTTACAAGTAGTCTTACTTTTAGTAGAGTACATGTTTCTTATTTAGAGAATTCCATGAGTGTATTAGATCCTGGTAGGTTCATGTTGTCATTGTGGACACCAATGATTATTCAGTGAGGTCCATAATTCTATAATTTAGTGTTTAAATGACTTGGATAACCTTTTTGGATCTGGTATATCTGAATAGTACCATGATGAGAGATGTTACCTGGATATAAAACCTTTACAGTTGGCCCGAGATGGTAAATATTACCACACTTGTTACGATATTGCCTATAGTTTTTTTGTTTTCCCTTTAATTTTTTATCCAACATTTATTTTATATAGTTATTAATTTATGACACATGTTATTATTTTCGGTATAGGATTTGAATATCATATATTTATGCACATTTTATGACATTCACTTATTTGATCACTATTATGGATGAATATTGAGATTAATTTATGACCATAAATATATCAATATTGGGGTTGGAGGTCATGCTTCATAGTGTATCGAGTAATGGCCTAATTTTGAATTTGTGAGAGATTCTTCTTATTTTGATTCTCAAGATCGGGATGTTGTTGATTGTGATTCCTATAGATTGAGAATTTTATATAGTTAAATGTTTTATTAGAAGAATTTTAAATTCATTTTTAGTTTTAATTTCTTTGAATATGTGTTCAGGATAGTGGGAGCTAGTTTTTTTATTTTAGCATGATTTGGGTCTATATTTTTGAATTTTACATTCTATTTATTAAAAAAAGTTTTGTTTTAGTTTATTTAATGTTTCAAACTGATGATTTTTTGGGTTTTGTTTTGTATATTTATTCATTTATTATAATATAATTCAAGGACATACTCTCCCTATTGTATGAATTATTCTATTGTCACATGTCATCATCCTTTTATATATGGGGAGGCACAATTGAGTCCTTGTGGTGGGATGTATACAGTTACATGTCAGATCTAATTTTTAATTTTCACATAAAAATTGTTTATGTTGCTATATGATGACTTTAGAAGTTGTTAGGTAGGTGATTTTGGAATGTGTTAGAACATGTGAGGGTTATGAGATAATTATTTTATGAATGTGTGGGTTAATAAAAATCATAATTTAATAGGGAATGAGATTATTTTGTGTGGTTATTTTTTATATTTTTGTCAATTCAACCTGTGTGATGCAATTGGATTTATAGAAATATGGTTAATTATTGTTTTTGGAAATTAGATTTTAGGAAAGAGGAAAATTATTATGAATAATTCTGTGTTTTTAGGATTAAAATGACAAATTATTTTATATTTTTGATTTCTATTAAAATAGAGGTTCTATTGTTTAATTGTTTGAAAATAACCTACATAGTGTTTTTTCATATTGCTTATTTGTGGAGATATAATCAATTTAATCATGTGAATATACATTATTATGATGGAATTCAATGCATATCCCATTGAGGGGTGTTTTCCAGTGATGGAGACTCAATCCCTTCATCAAGGTATGGGACAATATTCTTATGGGTATGTGTGAGATCATGTCTCCCTAAGGTGAAAATTTCCCTAGTTTTCTATGATTGGATTTCTTATTGGGAGGGGGGAGATTTATTAAATCCTTTTTTATAGGGTCTTATAGTGTAGCTCATGTGTGTGTTAGCACTGAGGACTTGGGATAGTGCAAATTATCTTCAATGGTGGGGTTTCGGGGACAGTTGACACCTAGATGTGGATATGCATTATGATCCTTTTAATTGAGAATTATAGTACTCGAAGTGCTCTAGAATATTTGATGGCTTAAGAGTTGTGATTGGTTAATTTCAAGCTCTATTTTGTTATGTTTATACATTGTGTAGTGTAGATAGGGAATGGTTAAGTGGTTGTTTTTTCGGATCGATGTACGAGTATAGCCTGGTCGTGTGGTGAATCATTTCATGGGGGAGATTCCTTGATTTTGAAGTGGAGTGTCATGTATACACTATTTCTTCAGAACTTAGCTGTGTAGAGATAATGGTCAGTGGTTTTAGGTTCATTATCCTATGATAATCGGTACTTCACTCATCTGATAATGAGAAGATGTGAGAGGCACATGGAATATCACTCTACCATGAGAAGGAGAGTGGTGGGTTGGGTTTTTATGGAACCAGGATTTTAATACATGAATATTAAAACATTTGAGAAGACTATTCAATAAATTACACAAACACAGTCCTGGGGGCCAAAACAGTCTAGTGTATTTTGAGACTAGGTACAACATCATATGATTTTGGGAATGATCTCCAATATATCTGATAAAGATCTTCCCCTTTTGTACACTTTGAAAAAATACCCAAATCAAAACCATTCGTTGTAAAATGGTGAAATGAATCATAAAAAATGTTGTTATCAGTTTCTTAGTAAGGGAAATAAACTGTGATATTAATGATCACATAAATATATATGAAAATAATGGTTTTATAACATTAGAATTACATTTAAAAAGAATACCCTATATAAAAAAGACCGAACTTCTAATTTACAACATAAAATTCGAATTTTATAAAACATAAGTCATATGAAAATCAAATAAGATGAACCATAAGATAATAATATATACCTATGACTTATAACTATTACAGAATCATAATTATAGAAAATAAATTTTCAAGGATATCTATCATGACATTTTTATCGTGATAATATTGGGATAATAACCTATCTAACTATTTAGGGATTGGGATAGCCACCAATATACCCTCTTATTTTTGTCTATAGATTACCACCCATGTTACATCCTATAATGGTATTGTGATAACCTTTTTTATAACCTATTTTTTGTTAAATGGGTAACCTCCCGTGTACCCTCTTATTTTGATCATGGGATAATCACCCATGTGCTATTTGATCCCACATAACATTAATCATTACCCAATGCATGGATGGTGATATAGGTCCAAACCATAACATAATCAAACATATTTTCTGTAAAAATATCATATAGAATTAATTATATCACAATACATAAAAATTAATGGGTTTCATAAAACATTTCATCATAAAATTATCTGTATAAATGAAATGGGTTTCATATTCATTTCATCATTTCATTATTACATAACCCATCGAAAAGTTATGGGTTTCCTAAACCTCATGAAATAATAATATTATAACATTATAAAAATAATAATAATAGAATCCATGGATAGTATCACTTGTAATGTATAAGTGACATCAAATCTTTTCATCTTAGATGGATGATTATTTTGAATTAAAAATCACTGGAAATATTTCATTTGAAAAATAGAATTTATGTAACACAAGATTCCACGGTACGCTTCTCTTCGAATAATACAGTAGTGTGCGTTGTACGCAACTTCGAGTTCTAAAACACACCACAACCAATCAAACTAGCTGTTATGAATAGTAATACCCACCTTTTGATATTTTATAAATTCTATCATTCAAAATAGACTTCATTTTTGGATTCAGAATATCGAAATTTGCTTATGGTGAATTTTTGGTATTTTTCTAAAAACATTCCATTTTTGATGAATAGTGAAAAAAACACTGAGTTATAGTTTAAAACAAAATTTTTAATTAAATAATTATTTATTTTTAATTAAGGTAAAAATATATACATAATACCTATATAATTTCTATGTAATTCATTGGAGTTAGATTAGAATAATTTTAGATATATAAAAATTTTATTGAACTTTTTAACGTCTTTTACCCACCTCTTAGGAGAATTTGGAAATTCACATGATACTAAATTTTACCACTTCTGTGAGTGATATTTCGAAAATCCGAGAGACATGGTTAATATCAAGGAGTAAAATGTGGTTCAATGAGATGAACATATTTGTTGGTGAATAGTAACTTTTTACTTTTATTTACCACGGTTAAAAGAAAATAGGGTAATGAAGGGTAAAAATGATATTAATATTACCCTAAAACATGTCCTAATTCTATTAGACTAGTTTATATTGACCAAAAACAACCTTAGTAATAAAATATTATCATTTATGTCCACTTGGATTAGATTAGGACATTTATTAATATTTAATTCAAAGAAGAGTTAAAAGAGATAAAATAAAAGTTTAATAACTAAAACATTTTTAATACAGGGTTATACATAAAATAAAATAGATTATAAATATTCATTAGAATGAAAAAATGATTTACTACATAATTTTATTTTTTTTATAATTTTTAGTCATTAAATAATTCAATTTATTTATGACTGAATGGTGATGTAGTAATTACCTAATTAATGAAATATTAAAATACTTTATATTATAAATATCAAAATAAATTTAATTTGAGACTTTTAATGAATTCCACTAATTTTATAGGTTAATATTACATATTAGGATTGGTTATATAAATTTTTTTTAAGTAACAATTCTTTTATGAAATTATAAAAATCAAAATACCCAATAGTTTCAAAATTGACATAAAAGAGTTTTTAAAACAAATATTATATTATTAATTGATATTCTATTCCTAAAAATTTAAGGATCGGTCAAAGGACTTATATAATGATAGGTGTATCATTAATGGACAACTTGGGGGTCTCTTGGTGTAATATAGTATGTTTATTAACTATATAATATAAACATACAAAGAGAAATGGTAAATATCAAACTATTTAACTAAGTGTTAAATATAAAATATAAGGTTAATATAGTGACCCAAACCTATCTAAAATATATTGGTTGAATGGATTTAGACCCATCCCCACCTTAATATTTAAATAATCCACTTTTGATCCATTATAAACTAAATATCAATTTATTATAAAATAACATTTCTAGCTTTTCCAAAGGTGCCCCTCTCCCCTCTTAAAAATGGTACTCCCCCTTCTCTCTAATTTATACCTTCAATGCATTTTGGCTCGGCCAAACCCTGCGAAAATATTTTCTCAACCACCATACATTCAATCTAGAGTCCTTATTTTGATCATAAAGCCAACCTATGGAGACCTTTTGATCAAATCAAAAGGAAGAACCCTAAGAAGAGGTAATGTTTTGACAACCCTCTTTCAAATTCCTTTCATCTTCAACTTATTATTGCTTTGTAATTTCCATTATAAAATAATAACTACAGTATATTTTATATACTATGATATTATTATAAATATGGTACAACCATATTCAGTATTCTATCCATCCTTTGAATGACATGTCACCATACGTGTGTACGTACGGCCTACCGTATCCACGTCATGGTGTAATTTTTATTCAATACATTATTATTTGAATGGGTATAATAATGATGTGTAATTCATTTAAAAAATAATTATAACATGATAATTATTCTGGATATATTACATACCTTCGAATTATATATGATTTTATAATCAAAAGAATGATATTATCGCCCGTGCGTATGTACAGACTACCATCTCCACGAACGCGATGAGATTCATTCCTCATCATATCCATAAAAGTATAATTCTCAATTTATGATTAAAAATACTGTATAAGGACTTGATATAATTCTGTATATGAAAAAGACACATCCTATCCACGACAAAAATTTCTTATGTAACAAAACATATAAAAGAAAACGAGTAAGTTAACACCTGAAACGACGATAATACTAAGATATTATTAACAAAGCAATGTTGGAAGATCATATATGGTATAATATTAATGTATATGATTCTTGTATAACTCAATAACAATTATTTAACCATTACAGAGGAGGATAACCTACCCTCTACCAAGGACAAAGTACAAAGTAATGGGTTTCTTATCTCACTTTTAATTCCGTGAGAATTCCATTGTTCACCACTTATTTATTACATGTGGTGTGTGTACTACCCATGATTATATTCATTGTGTAATATAATATAATTTATGGATATTTACATCATCATTGTATTATCCTTCTTTTATGGGTGTATGTTTCATATGTTACCAAATCAATAAGGGAATTTGAAATTTCAATTTCCACTCATTTGGATTTACGTATATTTTATTGATTATTTTACACCAAGATTATGTGTGAAATCACAATTCATATGATTATGTCATAATTTCCACTCCCCTTTCCGTGGATATACTTTTGATACACATAATCACTCCATTGATAAAATCTCAAGTCATCTGTATGATCTTGATAAGAGTAATTTTTACTCAATCTCGATTTGTTGGGTTAAACATCCAATTCATTGGTGTTGTTTTTACAAGAATATGCATGAATATCCATTGATAGTTTTAAACTGAATATCTAATCATATTGAGTGTATTTATATTTTTCACACATAATTATGTCGTTGATTTATCCTTAACCTAAGGATACAACCTTTATGAGAGATTTCATCTCAATTTACATTCCACTTAGACTCCTTTGCTGTTATACACCAAATCACTTTTATATGGAGTATATAATGTACTTTGGCATAGTATACCATGAATCCATTTATTCTAATGATATTACAAAGTTTTTATTACCTCAATTATTTGTATTCAAGTGTCTCTCTTTTGGTTAGGAACTCTAAATAAAATATCATTTTAAAATGTTTTAATGATTTGTTATTCTAAATCTTTCTCATTAATGTCCATGTTTTAAAAATGGTTTTAAGGATTTATTTATAGGGACATTAAAGTTTTCAAATCAAAATTATTTTTAAAAGTTTCAAAGTGGTATGGGAAACTTTGATTCAAAAATATATTTTAAATGGCTTCTTGACAAATAGTGTGACTTTTAAATGTTTTCATGAAAAAAGGGGATATTTCTCTCAATAGTTTGATGGTTATTTTAATCTATGTAAATATCCTTCATTATTATCGAGTGAGGTTAATCTGATACAATACAATCTTCTATATTGTATCGAATGAGTAATTTTTGACTGTGGATGTGCTATTTTTATACCAGTCATGGTTTGTGGTTAAAGTATTGACATTTTGTATGCTAGTTTTAATACAAATTGTTATGTTATGTTTGAAACTTTTCATATGAGGGATAAATTGGACTTAGTAAGTGACAGGTGGAGCCCTCTATAGCTCCACGATGCATCGGTAGGTCTCATGATACAATCTAGTGTCTTGGAATAAGGCCTTGACAAAATTTTATTTGTAGTCTTGGCACGAGGCCTTGACTATGTGGTTACGATAGTCTGGAATTATGTATTCCATCATTATGAAAGTGGTTATTGATATTGAATGTGGTTATTTGACTAGTAGAATATCCATGTGAATAAGGAAATGTCATTATTTCATTTTATCTTTTCCATATTATGCTGAAGTTCATATTTAAAAGGATTTTGTTTTAGTTATACATTGACTTAAATGATTATACTTATTTATGAAAGTTTCTGCTATATTTTTATCCTTATTAAGCATCTAAGCTCACCTCTTTCAATGTTTTATTTTTCTTAGGATGTGAAGAAGTAATTTATGAATGACCTACAGGGATAGTATGAGGGGATATGAAGGCAAGATTCAATAGTAGTATTTTTTAATTTATGACGTAATGTAGGACTTATGAATATATCTAGTGTTTCTAAGACTACAAAAAAAATCGGTCATTCGAGACTTGATCTTTCATGATCATGTAAAAGTTATGTAATAATGCACCGAATCTAGGTAACTGGGGTCGGGGCGTTAGAGTTGGTATTAGAGGATGTTTAGATCAAACCTTGTAAACTAGATTTAGATAAACTTTTATTAGAGAACATAGCCCTAAGATAGACTTTGTGGATTAGTATAGAAGAACATCCTAGAATATTGGTATTGTATAGATTTTGTGAGTTTTTCAAGCAATACATCCTTGTATGGATACGAGCATGTAGAGGTGGATCTGGCACATATTTACCTTGGGGTAAAACCCAAAAACACCGCTATGAGCTAGACATGAACGGGAACTGGTGCACGACAACGGGAATTGATGCACTCTTGGTTAGAACACTCTTGGGGGATATTCTTAGGATAATTTACATTTTCTTTACAAACCAATTTGAAATATTTTAATATAAGATGAGAATAAATGACCTTGCTTAATCCTAAGGTGTTTCAACTTGATAATATGGTATCATGATATTCTCTAAATTATTTTATGACTACTGTTACTCACAAAATGATTTCTGGTTTTAGTCAATGGCTGGAGTCCAAGGAAGTCATACAAGGTGGGAACATGGGTGGAAATGAGAAACAAAATGTAATGTTGATAGTCATAAAAGATATTGTGTTAATGAAAATTATGTTTTCAAAAAATATGATCAATAACATATATATTAACAAACTCCCTGACTCAACAAAGAAGAGAAAGGTGATGAATGATAAAAGATATAGAAGTGGAGACCATGGTGAAAAGAACCCTAAATTTTCATCATGTAGGAAATGTGGAAGGAGACACCCAGGAAAGTGTCTCAATGGAACAAAGAAATGATTTACGTGTGGGAAAGAAGGATATAAAATGAAGAATTTCCGAGGAAAAATGAAGAGTACTATGGAAGAAAATAAAAATTGTCCCAAAAAACCATTTATAGTCATTTTCCATAAATGTAGGGGACCAGGCCATTACCCGAGTGAATGACCTATTCTATAGGATACTTTCTTGGTCAAAGAAGAAGCTATGTGGAAATAAATGGTTGGAGAAATGTTAAAATGTATTAGTGCTCCTTGTTGATGGGATTACATTGGAATAATTTTCTCTAGTATTTGTAACCCCGATGTTTTCCATGTGGGAATGATATTTGAGGAAGACTTATCTTTTCCCTTGTGAATATAGTTATAAATAACCATTTGGTTTTATATGATCATTGGGTTTGAGGCAATTACAAGTTATTATATTTTGGGATGAAAATGCAAGGTATGAGATAAAATTTATGGTTAAAATTATTTTATGGTTATTTTTAGGAATTTATCTCATTTTGGTAATGTTATAAAATAATGTTTTTAAAAAAGGACAACACACAGACTGTGTGAAAACCTGTCGCGTCTGACAAAGCTCTGGGAATCGAAACCACAACCAAAGTGCAATTGGGATTTATCACCTTCCACTGGACTATGTGAAGTCCCGGGTAAGTGTGACTAATTATATTTAGTTAAATGATCTTATTGGCCAATATTATGTTGATTTGGGATCTTATGTATTATCAAATGAATACTCTTAGTATAGAAAAATTATTTGGTGATTAAGTGATAAATGTTATTTTGGAAGACATTTTCTCTGTTGGGAACACAATATGCCTATGGAAAATAGAATACTATGAGTTTTCATTTGAGGAGTAATGGTGGATTTTATCAATTTTTTATTGTGGATTTATAGTTATTTGGGTTATTTTTGGAAATTATTGACCTATAACAGAGAATATGTGATTGGGTTAATTACATTTTAGCATGTGACTTTAAGAGGAGTTGATGTCATTTGGAGATACAATTTAACATGGAAGACAACATAACAAAATTCTTATATTTTTTGGGTTTAAATATTAGTTTGGATTAATTTGAAGGTTTTTAAGGACAATTGTTTATTGAATGGTATTCATTTAACTTTGGGGTATTGTAGGTTTAATTTTAGAAATTAAGATCAGTGATTCTTTATCAAAAGAAATATCCTTTTGGGGGATCATCAGATCTTGTACTAACCATTTTGGTTTTGATTATTCTCTAAAGACAAGGTAAATATATAGGTTATCCTTTATGGATCATATGATTCTCTAGAAGTTTATTCTAACTCTATTAGTGTGACCAAGTCTTCTGGAATACTCATCGTTTAAAAATGAGCTAGTAGTAGAAATTTATTAAAGAATGAAACATTACATAAAAAGTATGTATATCTCTTTATGTTCATAGTCAATCTCAGAAATGAATTCCACATCTTTATGTAGTGTAACTTAAAAAAATGTTGTCCATTTACTTTTCCTACTGGGAAACTAATGACAGTTTGTCCCATCACAAGTTTGTGGTTTTCGTGTTGTTAACTATTTCCTGATCATGTTTTTTATCCCTCTCCATCAGAACATGACACTTATTTTATCATCCATATCCGTGTTTTTCTACATTGAATCCTAGTATAGGTTATCTCAGGTGACTTTTGAACTTCTCTTTCTTTCTTTCAAAGTGATAGTTTTATTGAATCTTTTTCCGATGTGGGACATTCCACTATATTCCCAAAAAAAAAATTTAAAAATTGCGAGGATGCAATTTATTGAAGTAGGGGAGAATGTAACACCCCACGTTTCCATGGTACGATTCTCATAGAATAATATAGTAGCGTGTGTTATACACAACTTTGAGTTCTAACACACACCACAACCAATCAAACTGGCCGTTATGAATAGAAATACCCACTTTTTGAAATTTTATAAATTTTATCATTCAAAATGGACTACATTTTTGGATTCGGAATATCAAAATTATCTTAGGGTGATTTTTTGGTATTTTTCTGAAAATATTCAATTTTTGATGAATAGTGAAAATAACACTGAGTTATAGTTTAAAACCGAATTTTCCTTTAAATAATTTTTTATTTATAATTAATGTCAAAATAGATACATAATACATATATAAGTTCAATGAAATTCAATGGAGTTAGTTTAGAATAATTTTAGATATATAAAAATTTTATTGAATTTTTAACCGTCTTTTACCCACCTCCTAGAAAAATTTGGAAGTTCACATAAAATATAATTTTACCACTTCTGTGAGTGGAATTTATAAAATTCGAGTGACACGGTTAATATGAAGGAGTAAAATTTGGTTCAATGAGATGAATTTGTTTTGTGAATAGTAACTTTTTACTTTTATTTTCCACGGTTAAAAGTAAATTGGGTAATTAAGGGTAAAAATGATATTAATATTACCCTAAAACAAGTACTAATTCTATTGTACAAGTGTATCTCGACCAAAAACAACCTTAGGAATAAAATATTATCATTTAGGTCCACTTGGATTAGATTAGTACATTTATTATTATTTAATTCAAAGAAGAGTTAAAAGAGATAAAATAAATGTTTAATAACTAAATCATTTTTAATATTGGGTTATACATAATATAAAATAGTTTATAAATATTAATTAGAAAGATAAAAAGATTCTCTACATAATATTATTTTATTTATAATTTTTAGACATTAAATAATTTAATTTATTTATGACACAATTGTGATGCAGTAATTACCTAATTAATGAAATATTTAAATAATTCATAATATAAATATCGAAGTAAATGTAATTTGAGACTTTTCATGAATTCCACTAATTTTATAGGTTAATATTACATATTATGATTGGTTATATAAATGTTTTTTGAAGTAATAATGTTGTTATGAAATTATCAAAAACAAAATACCCAATAGTATCAAAATTGAAATAAAAGAGTTTTTAAAACAAATATTATATTATTAATTGATATTCTGTTCCTAAAAATATAAGGTTTGGGAAAAGGACGTATATGATGATATATTTATCATTAATTGACCACTTGGGGGTCTCTTGGAGGTATATAGTATATTTATTAACTATATAATAATAAAATAAAAAGAGACTTGGTAAATGTCAAACTATTTAACTAAGAGTTAAATATAAATGATAATGTTAATATAGTGACCAAAACCTGTCAAAAATATATTGGTTGAAATGATTTAGACCCATACCCACCTTAAAATTTAAATAATCCACTTTTTAGCCATTAGAAACTTAATATGAATTTATTAAAAAATAATATTTCTAGCTTTTACAAAGGTGCCCCTCACCCCTCTTATAAAAGAGTACTCCCTCTTCTCTCTAATTTACACCTTCAAAGCCTTTTTTCTCGGCCAAACCTGACCAAATATTCTATAAACCTCCAAAAATACTATCTAGAGGCCTTATGTTTATCATAAATCCATCATAGGGATCCCTTTTGATCAAATAAAACGGAAGAACCCGAAGAAGATATAATGTTTTCCCAATGCTCTTTCGAGTTCCTTTTTTCCTCAACATTTTATTTCTTTGTTATTTCCATTATAAAATAATAAATAATGTTTCTTTTATATACTGTAATATTATTATAAATATGGTACAACCACATTCTATATATAATCCATCCTTTGAATGACATGTCACCATAGGTGCGTACGTACGACCTACCATCTCCACGTCGTGGTGTAATTGTTATTCAATTCATTATTATTTGGATGGGTATAATAATGATGTGTAATTAATTTAAATAATAAGTATAACATTATAATTATTCTGTATATATGAAATAAAATCCAATTATATATGATTTTAAAATCAAAAGAATGATATTATCGCTCGTGTGTACGTACGGACTAATGTCTCCACGAACGCGATGAGATTCATTCCCCATCGTATCCATACCATTATAATGATGATTTTATGATTAAAAATAATGTTTAACGACTTTATATAATTATGTATATGAATAAGATACAAACTATCTATAACAAACACGACTTATGTAACAAAACAAATAAAAGAAAACTAGTAAGTTAACACCTGAAACGACGATAATACTAAGATATTATTAACAAAGAAATGTTAAAAATATCATATATGATATAATATTAATGTATATGATTACTTTATAATTCAATAACATTTATTTCACCATTATAAAGGAGGATAACCTACCATCGACCAAGTAAAAAGTACAATGTAAGGGGTTTCTTATCTCACTTTTTATTCCATGAGAATTCCATTGTTCACTACTTATTTATTGCATGTGGCGTGTGTACTACCCATGATTGTACTCATTGTGTAATATAATTTAATTTTTGGATAGTTAAATCATCATTTTATTATTCGTATTTCATGGGTGTATGTTTCATATGTTACCAAATCAATAAAGGAATTTGAAATTTCAATTTCCACTCATTCGGCTTTATGCATACTTCATTGATTATTTTACTCCAAGATTATGTGTGAAATCACTATTCATTTGATTATGTCATTATTTCCACTCCCCTTTCTGTGGACATACTTTTCTTACATATCATCACTCCATTGATAAATCTCAAGTCATCGGTATGAACTTGATAAGAGTAATTTTTACCCAATCTCGACTTGTTGAGTTAAACATCCAATTCATTAGTGTTGTTTTTACAAGAATATGTGTGAATGTCCTTTTATTTTTTTACACTGAATTTCTAATAATATTTAGTGTATTTATATTTTTCACAGATAATTATGTTGTTTATTTATCCTTAACCTTAGGACACAACCTTTTTGAGAGATTTCATCTCAATTTACATTCTATTGAGACTCCTTCGTTGTTATACACCAAATGACTTTTATATGGTGTATATAATGTACTTTGACAAATTATTTCATTAATACCTTTATTATCATGATATTACAAAGTTTTTATTTCCTCAATTTTTTTTATATTCATGTTTCACTCTTTTGGTTAGGAACTCTAACTAAAATATCAATTTAAAATGTTTTGAAGATTTATTATTATAATTATTTCTCATTAATGTCCATGTTTTAAAAATGGTTTTAATGATTTATTTATATGGACATTAAAGTTTTCAAATCATAATTCCTCTTAAAATTTTCAAAGTTGTATGAGACACGTTGATTCAAAAATCTATTTTAAATGGATTCTTTAAAAATTGTGTGACTTTTAAA
This sequence comes from Viscum album, assembly GCA_963277665.1. NCBI lineage: Eukaryota > Viridiplantae > Streptophyta > Magnoliopsida > Santalales > Viscaceae > Viscum > Viscum album. The sequence goes on from OY728152.1 coordinate 1,493,096,447, forward strand.
TGTTTTCACGAAAAAATGGGATATTTCTCTCAATAGATTGATGGTTATTTTAATCTATGTCAATATCATTCATTATTATTTATTGAGGTTAGTATGATACAATACAATCTTCTATATTTTATAGAATGAGTTATGTTTGAATTTGGATGTGCTATTTTTATTCCATTCATGGTTTTTTGTTAAAGTATTGTCATTTCGTATGCTAGTTTTAATATGAATTATTATATTATGTTTCAAACTTTTCATATGAGGAATGCATTGTACATAGTAAGTGACGGGTGGAGCCTGCTATAGCTCCTTGATGCATTGGTAGGTATCATGAGACAGACTAATGTCTTGGCACAAGGCCTTGATAAAAGTCTTATTTGTTGTCTTGGCATGAGGCCTTGACTATGTGGTTATGATAGTCTGGCATTATGCATTCCATCATTAGGAAAGTGGTTATTGATATTTCATGAGGTTATTTGACTAGTAGAATATCCATGTGAATATGTAAATGGCATTATTTAATTTTATCTTTTCCATATTATGCTGATGTTCATGTTTAAAAGGCTTTTGTTTTAGTTATACTTTGCCTTAAATGTTCACGCTTATTTATGAAAGTTTATGCTATATTGTTATCCTTATTGAGCATCTGAGCTCACCCCTTTCAATGTTTTATTTTTCCCAGGATGTGAAGAAGTAATTTATGAATGACCTGTAGGGATTTTATGAGTGCATATTAAGACAAGATGTTGTTGTAGTTTTTTTTCTTTATGATATAATGTAAGACTTATGAATATATCTAGTGTTTCCAAGACTATTAAACTAATGGGACTTTTGAGACTTGATCTTTTGTGATCATGCCAATGTTATGAAATAATTCACCGACTATGGGTAACTAGGGTCGGGGCATTACAATTTCCACATTGAGAAAAAACATTTTAAAACATAAAAAAAATATTTTAATATATTTTAATGTTTACTTTGAAAAATATAAAGTAAAATTTAAAATCAATTATTGGTAATCATGGAATAAAATACCTTTCATGTTGTATGGGTGAAATCAAATACTCTTTTCACTTATTGAGTAAATTCCAAACATGCATTATTTTTGAAAATGACATGAATATTACATTTAATTTTGTTTTTAAATTCTAAAATGTTTAAAAAATCATTGATAATTTTTTTTGATAATTTTATAAAATTTTTGAAAGATTTTTTGTAAACCTATTATATGAATGAAATTTGTTTTTTGACCTAAGAGAGAAAAAAAATACAATTTTTATGAAAAAATTATTTTGTTTTTTTGGGTACATTAAGTGAGTAGAATGAAGGGAAAACTTGTATTATCATAAAAAATATTATAATAAACATAAGGTTTTTATTTATTAAGATATAATATTTTTTTCATCGTACAAAGCATAATAATAAACATTCCAGAGAAATAATGGGATTGTATCATAAAACCCTTAACCCATTGATAACATTAATATATAATCCAAATTAAAAAAAATAGTAAATTAAACATATAATCTCATGAAAATAAAATAATTCATGATATTACATATTATGGCGGAATTCGATAGACCTAATTAAATTTAGTAGGTTCATAACCTAACACATGACTCAAAGAACGAAAATTGACACAAAATTCTTATACCTCTTTGGTAGATAAGGAACCGTAAACCCCATGAAAAATTAATCACAAAATTGATTCATAAATCCCAAAATATTTCATTAGAGTAATTATAAAATACATTAATTAGATTTTTAATGACACCATTAAATAAACTTCTAGTGAATATAACATGTTTCTCATAGATTTAAAAAGTGAGACAAAAAATACTTACCTTTTCTCTCTACTTTCATCGTATATATTAAAATATAATGTATAATAAATATTATTATTTATAAATATTTAATAAAATTAATACGTATATACGGAAAACCATATATGATTTACTTAAAAACTTTTAATAACAATTTATTAAAAATTCTATTTTAAAGTCACATTGTGGGTAATAACTTCTTTATTTTTCTTATAAGTTTAAATTAGATATTTTATAGGTCATATTATATTGATCATGATTTCATCATCCCATATTTTTTTACCCAATATAAAAATATAATAAATATTCAGTATATATTTAATTATAAAAAATGATAAAAGAAAGATATATAAAATGAAATACCCCTTTCATGGAGAGGGTAGGTCGTATGTATAAATGGAAAATTCATGAATTTTCTCAATTGATTGGAAAAATGAATGGTAAATAATACATTACCAATACATAATTATAATTTTTTTCATATATATCATTTATATTCATTAAATGTACATTTATTTCCATATGTATAAATGTTATTGAAAAAAATCACATTACTTAGTGAGGCAGTAGTTTTCAATACACACAAATGACATTATTGTATCAACTTGTAATGGTAAGTAAGAATGTATATGTGAAATTACAATTAAATAAGTATATTAATTTCATAAATATCATATAAATATTTTAAAAACATATTTATATCAATCCTTGAATGATAGTTATGGAAAATGAACTTCATATGTTCATGTGGTGGCACTCTACCGTACACATGATATATGGTATCATTTAAAATTTAATGGAAGTTGAGATAAACATAGGTTATTTCATTAATATAATAACGCATTATAATATATTATATATGGGTGTTATTATATTTTATGCTTAAGTCATAATTTAATGGTAAAAATAAGAATGAACATTACGGTTCTTATTGAAGACAAATTCCTTTTCATAGAATCACCTCCTTTTATCTCTTATTAACTACCATAGTGATGATATTTGGGGCGGGGGGGAATATCTCTAAAAAATGTTAATGATATTAGGGTATGACTTTTGAAGGATTTTTATAATCTAGATTTCTTGAGAAGTGTGATGAAGTGAATGGTGGTGGTGGCCTTTTATTAGTGGGGGAATGTGACCCACATGGAGACTACATGGAAATTTCCCAACAGAATCAAAAATAATAAAATCATTATGAGTAATGAATCTTCCAGTTGAAAATTTATTAGAAAATGGTAAATATGATATTTAAATATTTCCAAAAAATAATAAATTTAATATTATTTTTGTATTTTAAACTCATATCTTGATAGTTTATCCCCCCAATCCCTGGTAATCCCAATTCTACCCTAATGATAATAACTAATTTTTTACTCTTATAAATATTAATTATTATTAAAAAACTTAATTATTTGATATTATAAATTATTATGATTCCAAATATTGAATACATTTTACAAAATTAAATTCACATAAGTTGAAAGTTTTCAATTTTGGACACATCTTATAGAAGTAACAATAAATAAGTTTTCAGGGTGTGTATATTTAAATAAAAAAATTATTTTATATTAAAACCAGGTATGCTAATAATCCTTTTATATATGTAAATTAATATTTATTGAGAAATTGAATAATTTTTTTTAAAACATTATCCATTATGTATTATTTTATTTAATTAAAACATAGACACATTATACTCTTTGAATATTTTTTATGAAAAACCTCTTCATTAAACCCAAAGACAAAATCATTATAAAATATATTATAATTTTTATTTTGTATTAATTATTTTCATTAAAAATAAATAAAAACTATTAATTTTACATTAAATCAAAATAAGGTATTTATAATACCTGATTTATTGAAATGAAAAGATAGTTACAAAAAAATATATAATTTTCACTTTTTAATATTTTAAATATGATAATTTAAAATGTAAATTTCGTTCATGAACTAAATTTTACAAAATATCTATAAATAAATTATAATATTTACTAATAAAATAGAATAAAAATAATTTTGAAGAAAACATTTTTCCGATGAATATAAATACCTCACTAAAAAATAAAATAATTATTTACTAAGAATATTCAAATAAATATATATAGAATATTACATTTATATTTATATTTCTAAAATTAATTAATATTATTGAATTATCCATTTTAAAAAAAATGTTATAATGGTAATATTTTAAAAAATATTATTTCATCGTTCGTTATTGCTTAGTGTTGTATGTCACGAATGATATCAAAAAAACTTATTATTATGTGTAACACAAGATAAATTTGGTGTTGTGTATAAGGGAATATATCGAAAAATCTACATTAATTATCTATAAAAATATTCCATAAAATCTCAATAACCCAAAATCTTCCCCATAAAATGAATATCTCCCTCAAAATTCACCTCAGTCAACAAAAGATTAACATTTGAAAATTACATCCTATAAACAAACTTCAAACAACTGAATGATAGAAATTTCCTGGAATGGTGAAATTTATAAACATAATGGTTACCTAAAGTAAATTATAACAAGGATTAAAAATAGGAAAACATATTTTATATGTGAACATATTTAAATAGAACAAAAAATTAATGTTCTAATAATGATGGGGCAAGATCGAGGTCATTGATTAGATGAAAGTGAATGATCATGTTATGATCAGAAAAAAAACCATAAAAATAATTGGTCTGAAAAGGGTCATTCCGATCATCTAAGATGATGTTAATGTGATTACATTTATTTCATATCATTTTCATAAAGTTTAAGAATTTTCATTAGAATACATACTTACTTGATTTCATTCCATTACTTAAGAACGATATCTCCAATTGGTTATTCCTTCTTCAAGTAACACTTCATTGCTTAATCCAAGAAATGAAGGTTAATTTTTTATGATTGAATCACTAATTGATCATAATATCCATTATATAATGATAATACATTCCATATATCTATATATATCATCATTATAAAATAGTTATCACAGGATCTCAAATACGAATTAATTTATTGTATGGTAAATTAATACCTAATTCTATAAAGCCTCATGAAAAGTGGAACTTATACCATTACATAAATATATTAACTTATAAAACATGAAAAGTTTTAAAATATAAAACCATATAAATAATGTCACTAAATTTTTAAACGCAAAAAATAATTAATCCTCAAATGAACATGATGTAGCTCTTAATTTTCATATACCAAACATCTGAGTATCATTATCATGTATTCACTTGAAATATGATAATAACATGAATTGTCATAAAAAACAAGTGAAAAAAACATGTTTCCTTATTCCTTAAATAAAACACAGAATATTAGAGATATTCTTATATTCCAAAATACTATAAATTCTATCAATGATTTCAAAAAAAAATTCAACCAATAATTAATATATAACAAGTTAATAAGAACTATTTAATATCCATTGTCTATATTAATCATCTTCATACCCCAACTTCAGTTTCCAAACACCAAGATAATATTATTGGTTGTATTTCACTTAATAATTAATTTTCCAAGAATTACCACATTTCTATTAAAACATTTAACTTGTTCATCATCACTATTAAGAATATTCCATCACATTTTTATTAAAAATAATATACTAAAAAGCATGATATATTTCCAAATTATTATATTCCAATACAAAATCAAGTAAAAAATTCTACTAGATTACTAATACATTTAGTAGGGTACATCATATTTTTTCGTAACACATATTTCCTTTGACATGAAAATTGTAGTCAATTCAACATCAATAAAAATCCTTTAATTGTAGCACCTTGAAAAAATCTTCTTGATATTTCCCCCTCAAAAATCAAATTTCACAACACTCATGCATTCCATAGTTAAAACATTCATCAATTTATAATAGATTATAGAGACCAATATTCTCATCCACTATGTTAACTGGAATTTTATCTTTAATCATCGATTAAATTCTCTATCCCATTATTATCAACTCATAAGTCATCTTATTATTCCACAAATGAATTCTATTGAGATTTTCTTTCCACATTATAGACTTATAGTAAGATGAGTATTCTTTCCTCTATGGTCTCCAAGACTTAAAAACTCAATGAACTCCATCCTTCTCTTTTTTGGTGAGCCATGTAGTTGGTTAAGGATAAATTTGATAATAATATATCATAATAAATTATTATGAATAATAAAAATATCCATTACTCATGTTCCCATTCGATTTGGTTTCTATTCAACACACTGTCTATTACATATAACATTTATCTAGTTCTGTATGGTTCCCATTATTTAAAAAAACAATTTCTAGTGTGTGAGAAATAATAATAATATTGGGGAACCAAATAATCCTAAAAAATCACTTATTATATGTTTAAATCATGAAAAATTATTTTTAATCTTAGACACCATAGGCATATCATAGGTTATTCACATTCAATATACATTTAAATCCTTCATGATGGTTATTAAAGAGTTTTTACATTTCCAAATAAAATCCCTCTAAAGTATAAAAATATTTGTGTAGCAAGGATCATTTTCATGGACCATGTGATGATCGAGTCCATCTTAATTCATTATTTTCAGAGTTATTACACCAAAATATAACTACACTAGATAAACATCCACTTTTAGTATATAGAATGTGATGTAATATCATGGAAACAACATGGTCTATCATTTAAAAAAACTAGTCTACTTTCCTATATTTTTAGTCATCCTAAAAATAATCCTCCTATATAACCCTATAAAAATAAATATAAATACCCCTATGGATCATATTAATATTTTTATAATCTGTGTATTAATTGGATGACTAAACATTTTCTCAAATACCAACGTTACTAATCTAGGATTTCAATTAATGGATATTATGACTTTTAGATTGATAATAAAAAAATTACACAAAGACATGCATGGGGACTATAATATTTTAGTTTATTTTTATATGAGGTACACAATCATATAATTTGTTGAATTATCATAAAAATATACCTTAATGATCTTCTACATTAGTATTATTCAAAAAAATAACCAACATAAAAACTTTCTTTCTAATTTGGGAATGGAAAAATTAGAATTGGTGTGATAATATTCTTATTAAGGTTATGAAAGTGACATATAAATGACCACATTATTATGACATGATAATATGGGTATGAGAACATTATCATATTATTTGAAACGAATACCTATTATATCAGTGATCAGAATCATGAGTTAGGGAATAATGATCTGAATTTCATAAGAAATGAATAATATGGAATTCAAGGAACATTAACCATAAGAGAATACCATATGTATAAGACATATAGTTTGTCAAAATCAATAATCCTAGAAAATATTAGGTCACAGATATCTACCAATATATTAATTTCATGTTATTCTTGGGAAAATAAAACACGTACCCGTATCAATCATTAGAAAACACTTATTTACCCCCTTGAATTTGGTTTGGAATAAAATAACATGTAACGTATTATTTTAGTAATGGTATAAAATCAAGTGTACCGTAATTTTTGTTCTCGTTATAAACACCCATATACCATATTATTTTAGGCTTAGGATGACTTACCCTGCATCATTCAAACTCAAATTACAGTAATCATTTCCTAATGCATTTGGGTGAGATATAGGTAACACCCATCACATAATCTAACAATTTTTATGCCAATAGATAAAATAACATTAATCATATTATAACCCCTAATAATAGGTATGTTTTATAAAAAACTTCATCATAATTTACCTTTTGGAAGAGAGACACATTTTATAATCATTATATCGTTTCACCATTAGATAACCCTTAGAGAAGATATGAGTTTCCTAATAAAATTTTCATCATTAACCGAAACCATTAAGGTAATTAATTATAATAACATTTGGCAATAATATCCTCAGTAAATCAGAAGTAACATTAATGTATTTCTTCTTATTTGGAAATTATTTTGAAAGAACAATCACTTGGAATATTTATTTTAGAAGATGGATTTTACACTTTCAAAAAATGGTTTTAAAAAAATTAAACAATTTCATTTTTTTAAATAACATTTGAAACATTTAATGGGTGACTTAGGAAATTGAGTGTCCATGATGGAAGAAATATCATTTATGTTGAATGGGTTAAACTAATGATTCCATTAACATTTTGAATAATATCCTAACAAGAACTGTATTTTAAAATGATTATAATATTAATTTAAAAAAATTAAAAACATTCTGACATGGGTAAAAATGTCCCTTATAAATAATTTGTAGAATATTAATAAATTTTTTTTAAAAGAAAATTATAAGTTATTTATTTGGAAGAAATCATATTTTTTACCAAAGTGTGAAATAATGGCGATTTTTCTTAAACATAATCATTTATAGTCAATAGAATATATAGAGAGTAAACTAAAGTGAAATGTTTATTCTAAGGAAATAAGTGATGGAGAACAAAATTCAATAGTTTCATAAGAGATAGATCAAAATATTTCATCATTTGAAGAATAACAATAAAAAATCCAAATAAATGATTAGATTATTTGATAAATCCATTACCACATTAGTAACGTTGAATCATAATACCCATTATATAATAATATAAAATAAAACATATAATACCATGATTATAAATAAATCCTTGATATTACATTACAATGGGGATATATATTCACCTAATAAAATAATATAGGTCTTTGATTTAACATATCTATCGAAGAATAAAAAATGAGACAAATATCCTCACCACTTTTCTAACATTTGAAATGTAAACCCTATCCAAGAAAAACAGACAAATTTATATTTACATCCGAAAAATTATCAAGATAATAATATAAAAATACATTAATGGGTGTTTTATACACCCCACAAAATAAATCGTTTTTGAATAAGTCTTGTGTATTACAGAAGTAAAATGTGAGAAATAAATCCCTTACTATAAGTCATGAATTCCTATATACACGTTAAAATATATTGTATGTAAATATAAATTAATTATAAAAATATTCGAGAACCAAAATTATATATATAATGGCATATATTTTTTTATTTATGTCAATTTATTACACATTTATTAACAATTACATGTTAATGTCATGATTTAGGGAATTACGGCTTGGTTGTTTGTGTATAATTAGATTTGTTATTTTAGTGGTACACATATTTTTCTCATAGATCCCTAATTTCTTGAACTTTGACCATGATATAAATATTATTAATATTCATAAAAAATTTATTCATATATTTACATTAAAATTAGAGATATAAAATTAAATACATTTTTCATGGAAATAGTCGGTCGTATATATATTTGAAGATTGTTTCAATTTTATCAACAATTTGAAAAAATAAAGGTAAATAATATAATAGGATTCAAAAATTATTGTCATTATATAAATAATTTATATTCATTAAATTTTCCATTATTAACATACATGTAAATCATAAGAAAAAAGTGAATCATTTCCCTTGACGAGACGGTAGTCATCCGCACAGACGAGCGATATTATCACATTCTCCACTGAATGGAATGTGATAAGGTAAATATGATATTATAATTCATAAAGTGTAATAACATAATAAATATCTTATAAATATGTTAAATCCATCATTATATACATTATTTAATGGAAGTTATGGAAATCAAACTATATCGGTTCGTGAGTTGGTAGTCCATCATAAACACGTTCGACAGTTTCATTTTCCATTTGATAGATGTGGATATGGATATAGTCTATTAAATTAAAATAATGAAATTTCAGTGTATGTTATATTAAATTGTTATTAAATTGTAATTTATAAGACATAAATTATGGTAAAATAGTTATAATGAAAAATAAGGATCTTAGAGAAGACAATTGCCTTCGATTAGAAGATATTCCTTTGGATATCTTATTAAGAACAATACTTTTGATGATTTCGGAGGACCAAAAGATAGAGAAAAAGGATAATAATTTTAGTTAGGTATTTGGAAATGGGTTTTATAAACAATATTGACTTGTAGGTGTGATGAGGTGAAGGATGTTTGTGGCCTTTCATATGTGGGTATAGGAACCCATGGGGGAACTACATTGAAATCTCCCAAAAAATCCAAAATAGTAAATTAATTCCTAAAAATCATCCAAATAATTATATATTATATCCTATAAAGGAATTTGTTTTATAATTATTCAATGAAATATGCCTTTTAAATCTTTTATAGTCATTTAAACTCTTATCTTCTAAGTTTAACACTATAATAAACCCATTTGTACCATATTCATAGCAAACAAATTTTTTATTGTTTTTAATATTCATTAGGGTGAAACATTATGTTAACCCTATTAGATATTATAAATTATTTAGATTACAAACATGGATCCCATTTTAAAAAATACATTTCACATTTGTGTAAAAACATAACTAAAAACCCTAAAAGATGCGATGAAAAAGATGTTTTCCAAGAAATGTATTTTTCAGCCACAATGTAATTTTATATTAAATAAATTCAGAATAATAATAGTTTTACTAATATAAAATAAAATCTTTTACTATATAATATATTAATTTTATTTCAATAATTCCCCATTAGTTATATTTAAAAAATTGAACATGGACAAACATTATGCACAAAAAAAATAATTTTTAGATATACCTGTTTTTTAATCCGAAATACAAACATTTAATAAAATTAAAAATAAATTGAAACAATAGAGAATTAGTGAATTATATATTACATAATATTACTAATGTTTCCTTAATAAAAATAGAGAATTTTAATTACAATATTTATGCAAACTAAATGATATTTTTATAAAAAAAATTATTTTTCACTATTCACTACAAAATAATTATTTTCTAAAAAATCAAAAAAAAAATTCACCATATATTTATTTCAATATGAATAACTAAAAAATGGAGTTTAATTTAATAAATACATTATCTAAAATCTCAAAAAATCACATATTATATTTCTTATAAACATAAATAAAAATAATTCTTTATGAAAACATAATTTTGATGAATATAAATACACTACTAAAAAATAATTGATTATTTACAATGAATTGATAAATACATATATATATATATTTAAATTAATATGTATATTCCATAATTTATTTAATACTATATAAAACTTTCCTATTTAATATCTCGGGTATAACTATTATATTTAAAATAATATTATTTCATAGTTCATAGAATCTCAGTTTGTTGGGTCATGGAATATATTAAAGAAACTTGTTTTTCATATAAGAGAAGATAAAATGATGATTTTTATAAAATCCAGAAAAACATTTAAACTAGTTTTAAAAAAATAATAAAAATATTGAGATGTTGCATCATTAAATTTTAAGTATTTATTTGATGTATTTTATGTTGGTTTTTGATTGTTTTCTGTTTGGTTATGTATATCTCCATTGGGTGTATCTATTTCTTGGGAGAGCCCACGTTTTGTAGCCCATATGGTCCTATTGATGTTGAAACATGAGTATTATTGAAAGAAAATCCTTATTTTGGGGTGTGCACCATTGGATTTTGTGTTCATGAACTATGTTTTAAGTGTCCACTTCCACATGGATATAGTCAATATTAGCAATCTTCAAATGGGAGATGGTTTCTATTTCATGTTGGAATACTAGTTTGATCATTTTATCCAAATCACAACCATTTTCTTTGGTGATTTATGGATCATGGTTCTGGGATTATGGTGTTGGTTGAGAAGTGATGATAAGGATACACCTTTGGTGGGGAGCATCGAGTCTGTGAAGGTTAAAGTCAAATCATGATGGTAGAGGGTTGTAGGAACTGTATGACCATTCTACAAAACATAGAGATAATATTGACTATTCTAGTTTATATAGGGATATTAATGGTATCAAATTATCCATTTAAGTGTCTTGTGGTTGAAAATATTTTATGGTTGATATTATGTGATGACTCTTATTTATGTGGGTGGTTGTGCCTTGGCACGCCATAACCTCATATTGGGAGATGGGGCTTGGGATTATCCCACGTTAATTTATTTTTAATTTTTATTTTTTATATATCAACATACATTTTATCCCCCTTTTGGGATAGTTACATATTCATAGTTTCTTCCCCCATAAAACATGTTATACCAAGAGAGAATGAGAGGGAATGAGTGGGTGTTACATTAGGGATATCATTAGGATGTAGATCAGAGTGTGATGGTTGTGTGACATATATCTTTTGTGAAACTATTATTTTTCATGCATTGATATAGTATTGAATTTTTTTTCACATATTTATATATATTCAAAGTTGTTGATTTAATTTAATCCTTATATGGTTTTCTAGGGACAAATTGAGAGTTGATATATAGGTTCTTTTGGTCCAATTCAGGGATTCAACAGGCAAAAAATTGATCTCATTCGAGAAAACATAGTCAAACAATTTGTATTTTATTAGAAAACATCATGTATTATTTATTTTTTGAAGTAGGTTAAATATGAGAGTTAAACTTCATGTGTTTCCAGGACACTCCATTTAGATGAGACTTGATGTGTGTTCATTTAATCTTCTCGACACCTCATGTCTATAAATATGGACACATAGAGTACTTGAATAGAGTCTATTCGAGGTACACTACTAGTGGTAATTTACTATCATTGGATTACCCCATGGAGAGTACATGAGATGGTTCTTGGGAGGAAACAAACTATGGGGTACATGTCATGTACTTTGTTATGAACACACTCGTTTTTCCAGAGGAAAATTTCTAGGGAAGAATATTGGAGGCACACAAAGTGAACATTTGTAAACGCAATATACATTCCCTTTGAATGAGTTTCTAGTTTTATATCATCCTTGAGTTAGAAATGGACTTTTTAGTAATTCATTCATATATGTTAATATCATTGATCTTTATTTTTAGATCCTTTAAAAAATTGTAATATTCTTAGATGATATTTAGGATTAGGCATGATTGGGAAGTTGAATTTCACTAGGGATTGAACCTAGATTCCCCTTGTTGATTTTGTGTGGGTTATGTATGTCCTAAGTGTGGTTTTGAGCCCTTTAGATTTCATGGATATTTTACTCAATGTTATTTTTGATTGATGTTGTTTTATCATGATCTTGGATATGTGATTGAGTAATATATTTGTGGAGGTTGTGGATGACCCCTAGATGTTGGTACCTATTTCTAAATGTCAATGTAATTTAGGATTGGATATTATATATGAGGATCTGTTTTGTTTTTGATTTTTTGTAGACGAATGAAAAAGGGATATATTTTATTTATGGGTTTTGTTTGAGAAGATGTTTATGAGAGATTGAGGGACTATTGTGGAAACCCATGGGGGTAGGATAATATAATTTATTTTTTAATTCTGAATTTTTTAATATTTGTTACATTTATCTATGGTTTTAGTCGGAGTGAAATCTCAAGAGGGGGGGGGGGTGAATTGAGATACTACATAAACTTTCTGTTAAATACATTATATTAAAGATCCCCAAATTTTTTAAAATGGCCAAGTTAATTAAGGGAGTAGAGATATAGATGTATAATTTTTCAATAGGTTCCTCAAAGGGTGATTAATCCTCAGTTGAATTAGTGTAAAACACTTCTTCAAATTTTGAAACAAGTTCAATGAATTAAACACATACACACACATAACAAAACTAACAATCAATGTGAATGAAAAATAGTTTAATGTTTTAGAAATACGCAAAATAATATACAAAAATACAGAGTATAAAAAAATATCGTGCACAGAAAGGTTAAACAAGAGGTTCAGTCTCAAGACGAGACATAATCCTCTTAATTTGGTGATCACCATCCACCAATAAGTTTAAATTAATAAACATGATACACAAACTATATCAGGAATTACAATAGCTTTTAAAAAATGTCCATGGTTTACACCCTCTACCACAATTCTTTTTAGGAATGACAAAAAAACACATACCAAAGAAGGTCACTTCCACAATTTTTTGTGTGAAAACATGGTGTAAGGTACGATTGATGTGGGGATTTTTGTATCCTCCAGTTCAAGCACATGAGATATTGTGTATGAAACAAATACAGACATCTTATAAATTTAAAAACAAAAGAACAAAATAGAGAAAATATGATGAGATTGAGTTTCGAATGCTCTATGTGCTGGCAATTTAGCTCTTGACTCTTTGAAGGGAAGAATTTGATGTCTGAGTCTTTCTCTGGAATTTGTCTCCAAAACAGAGTGTCAAAACTCAGGGTTCTAGATTTTATAAATTAAGTGTTCTTCTTCTTGTGTTGATCAAGAGTTGATGAAGAACAGAAGGTAGAGGAGAGTTTATCCTCAAATGATCTTTGTGGGGCCTCTGGGTTCTTAGTGTAATTTTTGAATGGTTTTTCTTTGATCTAGAGAGTACGTCTCTTCATATGCCTGGTCGTTCTTCTATTACTTTTTCTTCCTCACACCCGCCACTTTTCCTTCTTTTGTTTTTTGAGGTCCAAAAATAGGTATAAGTACATCACTTGGGATCTTTCTCATATCTCATACTATCCCCATATAGAACCACTCTTTATGTCTATAATAAGATGTAATTACTGTCAGAAGCATTAATGTTATCAAATATGACCATTAGAATAAACTTAAGAATTTTTCAATGTATGGAGAAGAAGAGTATGGTAGACAGGTAATGGTAGCCTTCACAACGGTCGGCTTCAATAGTAAGTGCATGTTGGCAGCATTCTTTGGTAACCTCTAAAATGTTAACCTTCTATCAATAACTCTCCATCAGTAACCATCAATTGCTAATTATCCATCAATAGCCTTCTCAATAATAGCTCTGTGTCGGATACCATTGCATTGCTGAACTTTGCATCGGTGACCTTTTCATCATTGACCTCTTCATCGGTGACCTTTTCATCGGTGTCCTTTGAATCTGTGACCTTTGCATCAGTGAAATTTGCATCAGTGACCTTTGCATCGGTGACCTTTGAATCAGTGACATTTTCATCGGTGACCTTTGCATCAGTGACTTTTTCATCGGTGACCTTGCATCAGCGACCTTTTCATCAGTGACCATTACATCGGTGACCTTTTCACTTGGAGAAATTTTACTCTATGAGAGTTAAACAAGAGAGTAGTGAGATTAAACGTATTGTTATCACTTTGATATAAACATGATTTTTACATAAATTATTATCTTGTAAAAGAGTCATAATTACCATATAAATAAAACATGATTTAGATGATTTGGGATTATCCAGACATGATTTTGGATTATCAAAATAGGTGAGTCCAACATAAGAGACTCTTGAGGATTAACTCAAGGGAATTATTTAGATTTGGATATTAGTATATGCTATGTTTGTTTATTAGATTCCATTTGAGGAAGAGTATTCATTGAGTATTTATTGAATGTTGTAGAATTCCTTTTTGATATAATTTCATGTAGTTTAGTTGGTCCTAGATTTATAAGAGATAGAGGAACCCTATATCGGGTGTTAGGACATTACAATGACCTTATATACATGTGTGTGTCCTTTTAATGGAGATTTTGGAGAGATTATTTGTGGCATGAAAGCCCGTAGAAGGATATCCATTTGTGATGTGGCATAAGGGACCATGGGAGCCCATAGTTTTGTTTGACCCTAAGGTGGGTTGGTCGGATTTAGTGGCCTATGTTTTATGGATGACGATATAGAATTGTATGAGAGAGATCAATTAATTTTTAGTATACAATTTACTAGTTATGGTTGTTTATATTTTTTGTATTATTATTTCAAGAGTAGTTTTATCCTGTATATTTATTTATTCTAGATATGGACATTGAGAATGTTATTTTTCTAATCATGGTTTGAGGATCATACCCTTGGGATATCATGGACATTATTTTTTACCTTACATTTCATTCAGTTCACTCTTTCACTGGATGGTTATCTATGAATGTGTATAGTGTGCTAATGAATGATCTAGAAGAGTGTGAAAACCTATATAGGAATTAAGATGAATTACCCCATCTAGGGATAGTGTTTCCATTTTCCAGGATGTTTTGGTGGTCCACGTTTTTTTATATATCATTCCCCACTGTTATTTTATGGAACATGTCAAATTTACAAGACTATCATGTATTGGAATGGTTCTCTGGATGTTAGTAGAATTTATATGGACAATTTAGACCATTCCCCTGGTCGCCTAAAGAGAGGTATATGCATGTTATTTTTTGGAAACCTATGTTTATTCCCTAGGGTCTGGAATTTATTCTTGTTTCACTTTATATTTTTGGATCACATATCTATATCTAGAGGAAGTGACATATGTTTAATCTCAATGTGATCCTTGTGAAATGAATCAATTTTTACTGGCTATATTGGGGATTTTATTCCTATGGTGTCTGGATATAGGTCATGGTTGTATATATTTCATATATTATCTTCCAAAATTATTATTCCATGAAATTATTAATTTTAAGAAACATTTTATTTCCATTTTATAATATTTTCATATCATGTGTGAAGTCACTTATTGTGATGGAAGATTATAGGTTCACCATTGGTGGAGGACTACTTAGATTTATTTTAAACAACATATATATGAACATTGGAATGTTTTGCAAGAAATATATATACTTTCATGTCAGATCATATGTTACACCCACTTATCGGGTATAAGCCCATTATTTATTGATTGAGTAGACAAGCTCACATACAGTCTCATGATCTAGCTGTTGAAACGTGAGTTTTATGGGGATTATGTAAGTTTTATATATCAATATTGGTAATGGAGACATTTTTTTTATTTTTTATATGTAGTAAAATTAGTGGGAGACCATTTTTTTCATTTTGGAATTCTTTGTGTTTTAATGATTGTATATGAAAATCCATCAATATAGTATGTTTTGTTTCACGTTATTTATTATTTTTATATTTTTTTTGTGGTTATGTTAGGATTATTTTAATCTTTATATTACTTGTATTTAAGGGAATTGTATCTCATTTTTTTGGATTATAACCTCACCAATTTTAAATCATCTCTAGTTTTAGAGGAGGTGCATATGGGGACTTATGTTGGTCCTGATCGGGTGATATGTTGGGTCATCCTAGCCAAGATTTGTATATATTTCAATAAGATCATGGGTAATTAAATAAACCGATTTTTTACTGCTAAATTTATAAAAACAATACATTAAATTCATCACCCATATAATATATATATCTCTGTTTGACATGAACTATAACACTACAAACATGATCAACTCTAAAATCTAAAATATTTAACATTTTAGCTTGTGAATACAAAATATATGGATCATGTTCTTCATGATCATAAACATAAATAATTCTTGGAAATTAACCATAATTAAATTATTTCAAATAATTCCTTATTCCCATATAAATAGACACCATTATATATTTTATTAAATTAACATAAATTATCCACAATATTTTATTTTGATATTTTTAAAAAATATTCCACCGAAGCCATTTTATATGTATTTTATTATGGTGCATCTACTATTTATTGAAAATAATTCTATAATAAAAACCATATGAAATATAAATCAAGGAAATGATTGGGATCAAATATCATGGAAAAATTCAAAGGTCCTCGATCTAAATATTTTCCATCATTTTTTTCGCTCCAACTCAATAATCATAATTCATGATATTCATGTATATATATAAAAAGGATTTTTATATATGATAATTATAAGAATATATTATAAATTGGAAAAATATTTTCATCATATAAGACATGAAAAAATTCATTAATGGATTTTTAATGGAATTTTTATCTCTTTTTAGTTTTTAGTTTTACTCTGATGTCATATCAATTTATTCATCATAAATTCATTAATTAAAGGATATGTAAAATAAATACATTATGTCATATGGTTATGTTCTTGTATAGAGTATATTTTTCCAATAAATTTGATGATATGTTATGAAAAATGAGGATTAAATTTGGAATGCTACCTTATTAGCATTACCACTAATTTTTTTATATAATTAAAATATATATATTTACTAAATCTGGTATCAAAATTATCTAAATTGCATAAAAATGGAGACAAAATGTTTCTTCAATTAACCATATGAGATAGGGCCATTTGGTTGAGATATATTTTCCATAAAAGGAAAAAATGACCATGATAACTAATGAAAAAGTATCAATGTAGTATAAACCACATATATAATGAGTTTTAAAATTGATGATAGTAATAATATAATTTTATGTTAATAATATCCCAATATGGGTAACATCCTTTGAATATACAAGAGTCCTACAACATTAAAATACATATTCAGATGCCTAGATAGATGAATAATCAATGAAAGAACACTGGGTGAAATATGATATTAAAATATAAAATTTCATAAAATTATTTCTTTAGTTTCTAGTCTCAATGGAATTTTCATACAATGAAGTCTAATGAAAGTTAATAAATCAATTTCATTTGTTTTTATTTTTTTAGGTAAAAATTGAAACAACTATAATGGTTTAAATTACTATATAAAATGAAGTTACTTATTTATTTTATGTCTTCATAAAATATAACATATCACGTCATTTTATCTTGAAATTTTAGTGGAATTTCCCTTAGTTATATTCATATTTATATCTATTTTAGGGAAAAACTTTTTTCCAAATATTTTGATGCAAAAACAATTATAAAATTATTCTATTTTAATCATCACATATTTCATGATTTATTTCCATTTATTCTAATTTTAAAAGAGAATTAATATGATGGATTGACTTATTATTCAGATTTAATATTTTTAAATAGTGTCACATAAATTATTTTCAATGTGTGTAATATAAATATTAAGAAATAATGAATTAAATAAAAACTATGGGATTATAGAAAAACATTATTTCTTATATAGATTATTACTGACTATATTTAATGATATAGTAACTTTTCTCCCACATACCTCCATCCGATACACTTCCACAAATTTTACATCATCTTTTTATATTCAAGACATGAATTTTGAACAAGATAATAATTTTGGGGGTGTCTATAACTCAATTTAGACATTAAATTCTGGCATGTTAAAGCAATATCAATGATACACATCTGTTAATCGATTATGACACATGAAACACCACATTATAATATATTTTAATCTTTTAATATCTATTCCAATTTTACAAAAATCACATGCATTTACATGTGTGAGTCTTTATAAAAGATTCTTTTCATAATATTTGGTAATCAAATATAATCCACATTACAGAACCATATATTGTGAAAATTATTGCATTCAATTTATTATTTATATTTATACCACTGTACTATAACACTTTAAAATATTATATAATAGACTAAAGTTATAAATCAATGTCATTTCCATGAATTTTTATACCTTTAATGATAGCATAATATTTGGAAAAAAATTCTTTACACTTTAATTGATGTATATGGTAGTGGATTAAAATAACTGGCAACATCCTATAAGTTATAAATAGATTCCCAAATGGATTAAATCAATTAGTAGAAAATCCAAAGCACAAACAACATAGGTCTAAAGAAATATTTTTTCAATACCCCAAGCTTCCACTGTAGACTTCTCTTTGAATAATACAATAACTTGCACTATACACAGCTAGGAGTTCTAGTACATCCAGACCAATCAAACTAGCCTTTTAAAAAGTAAAGATGAATAGTAATATACATTTTTGGAAAAATTAAAAAATTTATTTTTAAAAATGCACTTCAATTTTGGATTTGTAATATCAATATTTTCTTAGGGAGAATTTTTGGAATTTTTTAGAAACCTTTCATTTTTTGAAGAATAGTGAAAAACACTACGTTATTGTTTAACACCGACTTTTTATTTTAATAATTATTTTTAATTTATATTTATTTCAATGTAAAAATAGATAAATAATACCTATATTAGTATAATTTAAATCTTTAGATACATTTTATAATATTATTAGATATATAAAATTTTACTGAACTTTTAGACATCTTTTACCCACCTTATAGGGGAATTTTCAAATCTGCATAAAATGTAAATTTACCACTTCTGTGAGTTTATTTTCAAAAATATTATAGGAAATTTTGAGATCATTATGTAAAATTTGGTTCAATAAGATAAAATTAATTTTTGGTGAATAGTGACTTTTGAATTTTATTTTACATGGTTAAAAGTAAATAGGGTAATTGAAGGTAGAAATAATACTATAATAATATAAAATTACCTCAACACATGTGCTAATTTTATTGGATAATTGTTTTGACCAAAATGAATCATAGGAGAAAAATAAGATCTGTTTTGATCTATTTGGGATAGATTACAACATTTATTAAATTTTATATAAGTAATTGTTAAAAGTGTTAAATGAAATGTTTAATAAATAAACCAATTTTAATATTGGGTTACACATAAGAAAAACTATACTATAAATATTCGATATAAATATATAAATATTTACTAAAATAATGTATTTTATTTATAATTATTATTCATTAAATAATAAAATTTATTTATGACACAATGATTATGATGAATTTTTCTTATTAATGAATGATTGAATAAAATGATATAATAAATATTAATATAAATTTAAATTGAATATTTTGATGGAATACAAGAATTTTTTAGGAGAAAATGACAATTTAAGTGTTTATTTAGTATATTTGTTTCAATGTAATTATGTTTTTATGACTTTCACAAGAACCAAATACTAAATAGTGTTAAAATTGTCAAAAATGTGGTTTAAAAAATTACTAATTTATTAAATTATATAATATTCATAAAAATCAATGATTTAAAAAAATGACTTAGATAATGTTATATTTGTCATTTTTCAACCATTTTATGTTTGAATTGCATTTTATATTAACAATATTAACCATGTTGTATAAAAATATAAGAAGACATGGTAATAGATAAACTATATAACTAAGAGTTAACTCAAAATAATATGTTTAATATAGTGACTTAAATTTGAAAAAAAACTTATTTTTACAGAGATTTTCAACGCATAACCAACTTATCCTTGTAATAAATATATTTGGAGATATTAGAAACTGAAAATAAGATCATACTAAAATAATATTTCAATATTTTTCTAAAGTTCCTCTCACCTCTCTTATAAATGGGTACTTCCCTTTCTCTTAAATTCCCACATCCAAATCCATTTGGATCAACCAAACCCTATTTAAATCTACTCCCAACTACCTTCAATTAAACCAATAGGAATTATATAGATCATAAATCAAGCCTAAGGATCCCATTTGTTCAATTCCAAAGGATGCACAAGAAGAAGAGGTAATTATTCTATCACATCTTTCAAGGTTCTTTTCTTCTTCTACTTCCTCTTTTGTTGAAATTTAATTATTAAAATAAAAAACACAAGTACATTATACAAAAGGAGAATGTAATATAAATATGGTACAATCATATTCATTATTTTATTTATCCCATGAATGAAAATGTCACCATATGTGTGTACGTATGACTTACCGTCTCCACATCGTGGTGTGGTTTCATAGTCAACACTTCATTAATTGGATGGGAATAACAAGGAGTATAATTGATTGAAATAATAAAAATATCAAGATAATGATTATTTATGTATAATATACCATCCAATTAAATACGATTTCACCATCAATAGAATGATTTTGTTTCTCATGCGTACGTGAGGATTACCGTATCTATGACGCGATGAGATTTCATTCCCCATCGTAACCATTCAAGAATAATTTTCATTTGATGATTTAAAAGTAATTTTTATTAAATTAATATAATTATGTAAATGATTCAAATGCATACTATCCATAACAAACATGTCTTACATAACAATACAAAAATGAAATCGAATCAGTTAACATCTGAAACAATGATAATACAAATAATAAAATTAACAAAGAAATATTAGAGGAACATATATGATATCATATTTATTTATGTAGTTCTTGAATAATTCGTTAAAAATTAATAATATATTATATAGACATCTAATGTACCGTTGACTAAGGAAAATTACAAGGTAAGGGTTAATTTTTAAATCCCATCATTATCTGAGGTTGTTTATACGTAAGTATCTGCTGCCACATCTTTAACACCCACATATGTGTTTCTTAAAAAAGTAATTCAAAACATTATTAATATTTCTTAGTCTAGGGGTTAATGTAATTTATAGAATTTTATGACCTTTTATAAATTTTTTTGAAAGGAATCTTTCCGTCATTTTCCAAACAAGGTACTTTAAGACATTTTCAACAAATTAAGGAAAGAATGTTTTTTAACATATAAATTTGGTGTGGATATTTTCCACCATTATAACACATTAGAAACAAACCATAAAATATAATATGATTATTTTCAAAATTTATGTTTTCTTTTTGAATTATTTTTCATTTAAACGACATTCAATGTATAAAGAGATTTTTCTCTCAAATAGTTTTTGTATTAATTTCTTCTATGTCAACATCTATTGTTGGATTTTATGTTCAATTGATGTTGATTTGTTATGATATAATATTCCAAATTTTATTGATAGTTTTATGATATTTTTAAATTTGGATGTGCTATTTTTATGTCATTCATGGTTTGTGGTTAAATTATTAACATTTCTTATGATATTTTAATATTTATGTTTATGTCAAGTTTCTCCCTTTTAATATGAGGAATGCATTGGATTCAGTATGTGACGGGTGAGGCCCTATATATCCCCTCGATGCATTGTCATGTCTCATGAGACAAAATAGTGTCTAGCCACAAAGCCTTGACAATATTATTATATGCAGTCTTGCACGAAGCCTTTATTATGTGGTTATGATATCCATCATTATTCATTCTATCATCATGATATTTGATATGGATATTACATGTGATTATTCATCTAGTATAATATCCATGTGAATATGTAAATTTAATTATTTTGTTTATCTTTTTCCATATTATTATAATTTATATGTTTAAAAGGCTTGTCTTTTAGAGTTATACATTGGATAAAAATTTTATTCTTATTTATGATAGTTTCCACTATATTGTTATCCTTAATGGGCATCTGAGCTCACCCCATTTTTATGTATTATTTTTTCTAGGATATGAATAATTATATTGTGAATGACCCACAGAAATAGGAAATTGGATATGATTGTGTTCAAAGGAGAAATGATGTTACCTTTTAATTTCATAATTTAATGTAAATGTTATGTATGTATCTAATACATAAAATGATACTAAAATAATAGATCATTCAAGAAATTATCTCTTGTTATTATGCAAATGTTATGTAATAATTCAACGAATCATGGTAATTGGGGTTGTGGAATTACAGTTGGTATCATAGGAAATTTAGTATAATCCTTGAAAACTATATTTAGAAAAAAACTCTGATTAGAGAACATTACCCAAAAATATACATTCTAATTTGGTAAAGAAGAACATCCAAAATTTTATTTAATGTAGATATTATGTGCGTTTTTCAATAAATACATCCCATTCTGGATACTACAAGTGGACTTGGTTCTGACACAGATGCAACTAGGAGTGAAAAATATGACATGGAGTTTGGGGCTTGACCTAGTGTATCCTAGTACATGACAACGTGCCTTATTGCACACCTGGATTGAGACTCTTGTGGGATATTCCTAGGATAATTCACATTTTATTTACAAACCATTAGTAGTATTTAAGAATAATCACTCCCCAAAGAATACTTTTTTATGAATATAGATTATATTCCTAAAGTGTAAAATTTATATTATGTGTTTTACACAATGGGAATTATGCACTATGATTCCTTAACTGATCTAGTGTATGTTGTTGTTTAGAAATAAAGTCTAGTGGAAGGAATGAAAACCATATCTCTGCACATAATTTGTGTAGAGTTTTCCCTCTAATTCATGATAATTATAGTGAAGATAGTGATGAAAATTATGCTGAATTTCTTAAAACCATACTGGGACAACCAAATCAGGTTAGGAATAATATCCTTACACATATAGAGCACCCAGATCCACAACGTGGAGGATCAATGTTAGATCGCTTCATGAGGCAAAAACCACCAACATTTGATGGGACTACAAATCCATTTGTAGTTGGGAAATGGTATGTTTCGTAGAGAAAATATTTCATGATTTGGGGTGTAGAGAAAGGGAAAAGGTTGTCATGTAAGTTTATCACCTCTCAAGAGATGAATATAAATGGTGGTTATTAATTCCAAACACAACGGGGGATGAAGAAATTTCAAATTTGGAATGAAGGGAGTTTAGAAGCATTTTAAGGAAAATATCGTCCTCCTGAACATCGATCTAATATAGAAAGGAAATTACTGAGTCTGAGGTAAAAAGAGGATGAGAATGCCACAATATATGAGGCAAATATTAAAAGGTTAGAAAGGCATGATTTAAATTATCTACACAACCCTTGAAGTATGATTGATCTATTATTTTATGTGTTAAAACCATTTATCCATCGAGAATTAGTCTCACAATCCTTCTCGTCTTACAAAGATATAGTCTCATGTGCTATCAAGACAAAAAATAAATCACCAATGTCTTATGAAATCAATGCGTAGAAAGAGATGAAGAGATATTCTAAACAGTATGTAAAAGGAAATAAGGGGGAAAAGGGAAAAGTTTAATTTCTATCCAGTTGTAATTTTTGGAAAAAAACACCCTGGTACATGCTTAAATAAGATGACGGTTTGTTAAAAGTGTGGAGAAAAAGACCTCCAAAATCATGATTGAAAGTGGAACAAATAATCATCCGATTTTCAATGCTAAAATTTTAAAGAAATGGGGAATTATGAAATTTAATTTCTTCAGAATCAAGTAATGTTACCATAGAAAAAGCCAAGGGAGCAAGGCCGGGCTATGAGATCACAGCAGCTAAGGTTGATGCCCTGAATGACATGGTGGTTGGTACTTTAATTGTTTCATAAAAATTAGACAATTATTTATTTGATTCTGGATCAAAACATTAATTCATATCTTCCAATTTTTCAATGATAATTACATATTTACCATTTTAATTATCAATAGAGTTGTCAGTCGAAAATCCTAAGGAAATTATCATAGCAATAATGTTTTTTCAATCAATTAACCTTTTGTCATATAGATGTTGTTTATCTACAGATCTTATTTTCATACCCATTATTGAAATTGATATAATACTTAGTATGTATTGGATTTCATACCATGATTTGAAATTTTAATTTAAGAAGAAAGAGGTTACGATTTTTTATGATGATAAAGAATACCAATTCTACAGAGCAGGAACATCACCATCTGATTTTCATCTAGATTAACCCCCCATTAGCTCTACTAAATTCAATTTTTGGGGATTAAGGGAGTAAAATAACTATGGGTGAGGAAAATAATGTTTAAATATGGTATGTACCTATTTTTATAGAATATATTGATGTGTTTCCATAGGATTTAACTAGACATCCTCTAGAATGGGAAATTGTGTTTTCTATTGACACAAATCCTCATTCAAGGACTATATTGAATACCACTTATAGAATTTCCACTATATAAAGAGTGGAACTAAAGAAACAACTAGAGGGATTGAGTAAAAAGTATTTATTCAACATAGTGTTTCTCCATGGAGAGCCCGTGATCGTTTTCTTAAGAAGAAAGATGGATCTAGGAGGCTATGAATTGACTAGAGGGAGATCAATGCTATAATAATAAAGAACAATTACCACCTTCCATTGAATTTGATGATATATTTGATCAAATTCATGGAGCTCAATATTTTTCAAATATTTACCATTGATATGGATATCATTAGTTCTACAAATAAGGAAGGCATTCCAATGATTTCACTTTGAACCATGTATGAACATTATGAGTTTACCATAATTCCTTTTGGACAGACTAATGCACCCTCTGTTTTCATGTATCTAAGGAATAACGTTTCAAGGATTATATTGATGACCTTGTAGTTGTATTTATTGATGATATCTTGGTATACTCCAAATTCTATGACGATCATGAATGTAACTTGCACACTGTTCTGAAAATTCATAATTGAAATGAACTATATGGGTTGTTTAGCAAGTGTGAATTATAGATTCAGGAAATTTCATTTTGTGGCCATATTTTCTCTATGTATGGAAACTTTTTTGATCCTTCAATGAAAAGGGAAATACATGAATGGAAATCACCGACATGTATAACCGAGGAATGCTATTTTATTGGTTTAGCAGGTGATTATCGGTGTCTCCTCTGGAATTTTGCATGATTTTCTATCCCATTAACCAAGCTCACACGTAAATGGGTTACATTTGTTTGGAAAAAGGAGTGTGATGAATATTTTGAATAATTTATGTGGATATTATTCAATGATAATATCATTAATCAACCATATTGGAGTGATGGGTTTGTTATTTATAGTGGCGCTTCAATGAATGGACTTGGTTGTGTCTTTATTCACAAAGAGAGAGTTATTCCCTAGGAATCATGGAAGCTAAAAATTCATGAAAAAACCATCCTAATCTTGTTCATGAGTTATCCGTTGTAATATTTTCTCTAATGATATGAAAAAACTATCTCTATGGAGAAAATTATGAGATATATACTGATCACAAGAGTTTGATATAAATTTTATCACATAAAGAACTAAACACGAGGCAAAGGAGATGGCTCTAACTAATCAAGGATTTTGATTCCACAATAAACTAACACTTGGGGAAGGAAAATATGGAATCATATTATTTGAGTATAATGGATCATGGAGTTATGAACAAGATGAGAGTTGAAAGGGATCCAATATTAATGGATGTAGTAATAATGGATATGGGAATAATCATTGAAGGTGAAACATCATTACATTTTTAAATGTATTCCAAACAATATTCATTAGAATGGATAAAAAGTTCTCAAACTAATTATGAGGAGTTTCAAAAGAAAAATAAAGCAATGAGTGATGGGTGATTGATTGACTTCTAATTTGAATATGGAATTTTGGAATTTGTAAAATTGATTTGTGTTCCCTACATACAT
Source organism: Viscum album (assembly GCA_963277665.1). Lineage (NCBI taxonomy): Eukaryota > Viridiplantae > Streptophyta > Magnoliopsida > Santalales > Viscaceae > Viscum > Viscum album. The sequence continues at coordinate 1,493,123,150 of OY728152.1, forward strand.
GATCTAAAAATGGAATTGATGGATTATGCTCATAGATCAAATATCTCTATATGCCCTAATAACAATAAGTTGTATAAGGATTTGAGCGAACATTTTGGGATGGACAACATAAAAAGGGATATTTTTTATTATGTGTCATGATGTATTGATTTTCAACAGGTGAAGGCAGTAAGAAAACATCCTAGAGGATTCAAGAAACCTCTTACCATACCTGAGAGGAAATGGGATGATATTATGATAGACTTTGTCAGGGGGCTACCAAAGACTCCTATAAAAAATAATGAAATATGGGTCATTTTCGATTGTCTTACCAAGTTAGCACATTTTATTTCTATAAAATAAGATTTAACACATGAACATTCAGCAAGAATATATATTAATGAAGTTGTAATACATCGTTGTTTTACCATATCAATTGTTTCTGTTCGTGATAACCATTTTACATATTGATTCTGGAAAATTATTCAGAATGATCTGGATACTGAACATTGTTTGAGCACTACCTAGCACCCTAAAACTGATGGAATATCATAATGGACTATTGGAAACATAGAAGACATTTTGATATCTTAATCAATAAAATTTCAAGGTATTAGTGATCAGTATTTACCTCCGGTAAGATGTTTCCTACAACAATAGCTTCCAATCAAGTATTTAGATGGTACAATATGAAGCATTATATGTAAAGATATGTCGCACATGAACTTGTTGAGATGATGTTTGAGAGAGAAAAAAAATAGTCTCATAACATTTTGAGTAAACAATTGAAAAGGTGAATATTATCCAAACCCACATCAAACCAGCTCAAAGATGAAAAAACATCTAGGTCGATAACTGAATGAAGGATTTCGAATTTCAATAAAGACATCATGTTTTCTTGAAGTTATATTCATGGAAGGGTGTTATATGATTTATTAAGAAGAATAAATTATGCCCTAGGTACATTGGACCATTTGAAATCCTAGAATGAATTGGAGTTTCAGCTTACTATTTGACAATGTCGCCAAGTATCACCATAGTTCATGATGTGTACCACATATCACATTTGAGAAAATACATTCCTGACACAATGCATGTATTCAAATATGATGAAATTGAATTGGAATATGATCTGTCTTATTGTGAAGAGCATATCGGAATTCATGATATTAGAGTACACGTGTTTAGAAATTGGAGGACTTGTCTAGTAAAAGTTCATTGGAGAAACCAACAAATGGGAGAGGTATCATGGTAATCTAATGAACTTATGATGAAGAACTACCTGAATATTTTTCTAAATTTATATTCTTGAAATATTATGGAAGGAATTATTTTAAGGAGAAATGAATGTAACACCCCAAGCTTCCACAGTATGCTTCTCTTTGAATAATATAATATCATTCATTGCACGAAGATCCGAGTCTAGCACATCCTGACCAATCAAACATGCCATTAAAAAAGTAGTTATGAATAGTAATATCCAATTTTACAAATTTTACAAATTATATTTTTCAAAAAGGAATTAGTTTTTTGTTTCAGAATATAAAAATTATATTAGGGTGAAATTATGGTATTTTTCTGAAATCTTTCAAATTATGATGAATAGTGAAAAACAGTACGTTATAGTTTAAAACAAACTATATATTTAAATATTTTTTTAAAAAATTAAATATATTTTATTTTCAAAATAGATACATAATACCAATATTATTCAATTTTAAATCATTGGAGTCATTTTATAAAAATATTATATATATATATATATAATTTCATAGAACTTTGTAACGTCTTTTACCCACCTTCTAAGCACATTTGGAAATCTGAATGAAATGTAATATTATCGCTTATGTGAATTAAATTTCAAAAATATGAGAGACACAGTTTACATTAGTAAGTAAAATTTGGTTCAATAAGATGAAAATAATTTTTTGTGAATAATAACTTTTGAATTTTATTTACCAATGTTAAAAATAATTAAGGCAATTCAAGGTAGAAATAATACAATAATAATATAAAATTACCCAAACATATTACATAATTATATTGGATATTTTTTCGACCAAAATCAATATTAAGACAAATATAATATCCTATTTCATCCATTTGGGTTATATTAGGACATTTATTATATTTTATTTAATGAATAGTTTAAAGTGTTAAATTCAATGGTTAATAAATAAACCATTTTTAATATAGGGTTACACATAATATAAACAGGTCTATAAATATTATTTTGAAATATAAAATGATTTACTAAAGCATTTAAAATTTTTATACATTATATAATTAAAATTATTTATGACATAATGACGAGGATGAAATTTCCTTATTAATGAATGATTAAAATAATTGATTTTACAAATATTAAAATAAATGTAAATTTAAACTTTTGATGTTGTCTATGAATTTTATAAGTGAATATGACATGTTAGGATTGATTAAATTTTGTTGTTTCAAATCATTCAATTTTATATGACTTTCACAAAAACCAAATACTAAATAGTGTTAAAAATTGACATAAATTAGTTTTTAAAACAAATACTATTTTATTAAATTATATAATATTCATAAAAATATAAGATTCTCCCAAAGGAATTATATAATGTTAGATATGTCATTAATAAACCAATTTAGGTTCTCTTGTCATTTTATTGTAAATATATTAACGATATATTATAAAAATACCAGATGACATGGTAAAAGTTAAACTATTAAATGAAGAGTTAAATCTAAACAATAATATTCACATGGTTACCTAAAATTTTTGGAAAACTATTTATTGAGAGAATTTAGACCCATACCAACCTTATCCTAGAAATAAATCCATTTTTCAATATTAGAAAAAAAATTAATTTATATTAAAATAATATTTCAAGCTTTTCCTAAAGTGCCCCTCACCTCTCTTATAAAAGGGAACTTCCCCTTATCTTAAATTCACACCTCCAAAGACATTTGGATTGGCAAAAACACAACCAAATATCCTCCCAACTACCTTCAAATAAACATATAGGCATTAATTTTATTATAAATCCAACCAATGTATCCCTTTTCTTCAAATCAAAAGTAAGAACCCGAAGAAGAGGTAATTATTTCATCACCTCTTTCAAAGTTATTTTTTTCGTATACTTCCTTTTTCATTTCTATTTACATATAAAAAGTTAACAACAGTACCTAATACATATTGAGATGTTATTATAAATATGGAAAAACCATATTAATTTTTATATCAATCCTATGAATGACAAAGTCACCATACAAGCGTACGTATGACTTACCGTCTCCACATCATGGAGTAAATTGTTATTCAACAAATCATTATTTTTATGGGAGGAATAATGAGTATAATAGATTAAATTAATAAATATAACATGTATATATATATATATACTATACTAACAAATTTCATATTATTTCACCATCAATAGATTGATATTGTAGCCCTTGTGTACATACGGCTTACCGTCTCCATGATGCGATTATATTTCATTCCCCATCATAACCATTCAAGAATAATTTTCACTCGATGATTAAAAAATAATGTTTGAGAAATTAATATCATTACTGATAAGAATAAAATACATCTTATCCATAATAAACAATACTTTTATAACAAAAAGTAATGTAAAACGAAATAGTTAACACCTGAAACAATGATAATACTATAATATTATTAACAACTCAATATTGGAGGATCATATATGATTTCATATTTATGTGGGAGGTTCTTCTATAATTTAATAACAATTATTTAAAGATTATATAGGAGTATAATGTCCCCTAAACTAAGGAAAAGTACAAGTTAAGTATTAATTCTACAATCTCTTGATTATACAAGGTTGTTTTTACATAACTATACACTGGGACATCATTATCATCCGCACTCGTGTTTCTTAAAAATTTATTTCAAAACATTTTTACTATTTAATAGAATATGGGTTAAGGTCATTTATACCCTTGTTTAACTTTTTATAAAAAAAATTTAAAGTAATCTTTTAGTTGTTTTCCAGAAAAGGTACTTTATGACATTTTCTATAAATTAAAGAAAGAATGTTTTTTATCTTATATAGTGGGAGTGGATATTCTATACCATTATAACACATTTGAATCTTCCCTTAAAATAATATATGATTGTTTTCAAAATAATTTTTTCCATTTATATTTATGATACTTTTAAATAATTTTCAAAGTAGAAAGAGATATTTTTCTCAAATAGTTTTTTGCATTAATTTCATTGATGTCGACATCAATTTTTTGATTTTATGTTTAATTGAATTTTATTTATTATGATTCAATTTTACATATTGTATTGATAGTTTAATGAAATGTATGACTATGAATGTTCTATTTTTATGTCAATCACGGTTTATGGTTAAAGTACATAAATTTAGTATAATATTTTATTCCAAATGTTTATGATATGATTCACATTTTTCATATGAGAAATACATTGGACATAGTAGGTGATGGGAAGGGCCCTCTATAGCCCCTTGATTTATCAGTAAGTCTCGTGAGACAAACTAGTGTCTTGGAACAATCCTGTGACAATATTCTTATTTGTAGTCTTGTCATGAGGCCTTGAATATGTGGTTATTATTCCCCGCATTATGTATTCCATAATTATGAGATTAGTAATTGATATTTCATGTGATTATACATTGGATCAAATGTTTATTCATATTTAAGATAGATTTTTCTATATTGGTAGCCCTATAGAGCATCTGAGATCACCCCATTCTTTTGTATTATTTTTTATAGGATGCGAAGAAGTATATTATGACTGAACCGCAGAAATAGGATAGGGTATATGAGTATGTTCAAAGGAGAAACAATGTTACATTTTCATTTTATAATGTAATATAAAACTTCTGTATGAATCTAAAACATCCAAGGCTACTTAACAGATCGGTCATTCATGACTTGATCTCTTGTGATCATTCCATTGTTATGTAATAATGCACCGACTCTAAGTATCTAGGGTTGGGTTGTTATAGTTGGTATCAGAGGTAGATAAGTAGAAAACGAGGAAACTAGATTTAGAAAAAACTCTAATTAGAGAATATTACCCGAATATTAAATTTGAGGATTAGAATAGATGAACCGCAAAAAAATTGGTTCTGTAGATATAATGAGGGTTTTCTAAGAAATACATCCATGTCTAGATACTACAAGTGGATGTGCTTCTAGAACATATGTACCTATGAGTGAAACCCCCAAAAAGGACTTTAGGGCTTGACCTCAGGTATCCTGTTACATGACAATGGGCCTTACTGTGCAATTTTTTTGACACCCCAAGTGGATATTCATAGGATAAATCACATTTTATTTGCACAAAATAATGATGTATTTATGAGTAAATACATCCCCCAAGAAAATTTTTTTGGTTATGGATTATATGGATAAAATGTACTATTTAAGTTAAGTATTTCACAGGTTGGTAATTATAAATTGTGATTTATAAAATAATATAGTGTATTCCATTGTTTATAAATAGAGCCTAGTGGAAAAAATGGAAACTATATCCATGCATGTAGTCCATATAGGGAATTAACTCTTATTAAAGATAATTATTATGGAGCTGGTGATTAAACCGGTGCTGAAAATTTTATAACCCTACTGAGACAACTCACTCAAGTTGTGAATAATAACATTACACATATGGTGCACCCTCATCCATAACAAAGAGGATCAATATTAGGATTCTTCATGATGCAACAACCTCCAAAATTGAATGGGACTGCAAATCCACTTGTAGCTGGGAAATGGATATATTCCATAGAGAAAATATTTAATGTTTTTGGGAGTATCGAAAGGGAAGAGGTTTTCAAGGCAGTTTATCACCCCTCAGGAGATGCAGATCAATGGTGTCCGTTAATTAAAAACACAGAAGGAGGATGAAGAAGAATAAAATATGGAATGGGGGATGTTTAAAAATAATTTTATAGAAAAATACTTTCCTCGTGAACATCGAGATGACATGGAAAAGTAATTTCTGATTCTGAGGAAAAAGGAGGATAATAATGTCGCAAAGTATGAGGTGAACATTGCAAGGTTAGAAAGGAATGCTGAATATTATATATATAACCCAAGAAATATGATTTTTCGATTATTTTATGGGTTAAAACCATTTCACCATCGACCATTAGTCTAATAATGATTCTCATCATACGAAGATATATTCCCATGATCTATCAAGAAAATTAAATAATTCTCTAAGTCTTATGACTTCAAAGAGAAGAAGAAGAATAAGAGATATGATGATCTCTCTGGAAATGGAAATAAGTTGAATAATAGAATAGTTGAATTTCCATACTTCATTATTTATGGGAATGAACATCCTGATACATGCCTAAAGGGGATGGGGGTTTGTTACAATTGTGGAGAAGAAGTCCACCAAGCTCATGATTTCAAGGGAAATAAAGAAGCAGTAGATGTTGAATGGTACAATTGTAATGAAATGAGGCATTATACAATTGAATGACCAAAGTGTCATCGGAAAATTCCAAAAAAGGCCTAGAGAGTAAGTCCAATCTTTTTCGATCACAACTATGGAGGTAGATAGTATGAATGATGTGGTGGCAGGTACTTTAACCCTCTCCTCAAAATTATCTAATGATTTATTTGATTCTGGATGATTTCATTTTTTCATATCATGCCAGATTTCAATGAAAAATATATATGTACAATTTTACCTATCAAGGGTGTTGTTAGTCAAAACTCAAAAGGGAAGTATCATAGAAACAATGTTTTGTCAATTGGATACCATTATAAAATATAGACGTGTATTATCTACTAATATTATTACAATAACCATGATTTAATTTGATATAATCCTTGGTAAGTATTTTATTTCATACCAAGATGTGAAAATTTATTATAAGATGATGGAAGTTATGATTTTTGATTTTGATAAGGAATCCCTTATCTTTAGTGCAGAAACATAACCATCTGATTTTCATCTAGATCCACCCCTAGTAGCTCTAAGAAATTAAATTATTAGAGGGGAAGGGAGACAAATAACTATGGTCAAGGAAAGGAATGTTCAAATAAAGGATATACCAATTGTGGAAGAATATGTTAATCTGCTTCTAGAGGAGTTACCTTGACATCCTCTAGAACGAGAAATTGATTATTCACTGACTTAATTCAAAGTTCAAGGAAAATATTGAAAAATAATTATATAATGGAAACTATTGAATTACTAGAACTAAAGAGACATATAAAATAATTTAGTAACAAAGGATTTATTCGACCTCGTGTTTCTCTATTGGGATCCCTTATTCTTTTTGTTAAGATGAAAAATGGATCTATTAAGTTGTAGATTGACTACAGGGTGATCAATGCTACTACAATTAAGAACAAGTATCCCCTACCTCGCATTGAAGATTTATTCAATAAAATTCATGGATCCAGATTTTTTTTAATGAATGAAATTATATTTGGATATCATCTGTTGCTTGTGAAGAAGGAAGACATCCCAAAGACATCATTTCGAAATGGGTTTTGGAAATATGAGTTTACAGTAACTCTTTTTGGATTGACTAATGAACCCTATTTTTTATGTATGTATTTAATAGATTTTTCAAGGATTATCATGATGAATTTATAGTTGTATTTATTAAGGATATATTGGTATACTTCAAAAGATATAGAGATCATGAAAATCACTTGTGCACTATTATGAAAACTCTTAAAAATGAATTATTTGTGAAGTTTACAAAGTGTGAACTCTAGATTCAGTAAAAAAAATTCTTATCCATATTGTCATTAATGATTGAATATCTGATGATCCATAAAATACAAGGGAAATCCAATAATGTATAGCATCGATGAGTATAACATTGGTATGCAGTTTTATTGGTTTAAAAGGTTATTGTCAAAAAACTTTCCATAATTTTTTCCGATTTTCAAACCCATTAACCAAGATATCACATAAATGGTTTAAATTTTATTTGACAGAAGAGTGTGAAGAATGTTTTAAATAATTGAAGAGATGATTAGTCAATGATCCAATATTGACTCTACCATTAGTGAATGATGGGTTTGTTATTTATAGTGATGTTTCAAAGAAAGGACTTGATTGTGGCCTTATAAAAAATGATAGAGTTATTGCTTATGCATTGTGGTAGCGAATAATTAATGATCCAAACTATACTAATAATGATTGTGAGTTAGAAACTATAATCTTTGGTCTGAAGATATGGAGACCCTATATCTATGGTGAAAATGCGAGATATATACTGCTCACAAGAGTTTGATGAATACTTTCTCTCAAAAAGAACTCAACATGAGGCAAAGGTGATGGATTGATGTAATCAAGAATTATGATTTCACAAAACACTACCACCTGGGAAAGGCAATAAGGTGGAAGATACTTTGAGTAGAAAGGTTCCTGGACTTCTGAACACGATGATGGTTGAACGAGATCCTATGTTCATGGATCTAGTAAATATGGATATGGGAATAAATAGGATAGGTGAAACATTAGTACATTTTCAAATAGTTTCATAACCCTCTTTACTAGAAAGGATAAACATTTCTCAGACAAATGATATGGAGTTTCAAAAAAAATTAGCTGTGAATGATGGTAGATTGATTGACTTGTTATATAAAGATGGAATTTTGATATTTGGGAAGATGTGTTGTGTTCTCAACATACCTGATCTAAATATGGAATTTCTTAGATGATGCTCATAGATCAAATTTATCTATACACCCTGGTATCACTATGATGTATAGATATTTGAAGGAACATTTTATTGTGGGAGAACATGATGAAGGAGATTTCTGATTATGTGTCAAAATGAATGGTTCGTCAATTGGTGAATGTAGGAAGACAACATCCAATAAGAGTCATGCAACCTCTTCCCATACCTGAGTAGAAATGGGATGATAATATGATAGAATTTATCATGAGGCTACCAAAGACTCATATAAGAAATGATACAATATGTGTAATTGTAGATTATCTTACCAAGTCTGCAAATTTTATTATTATAAGTGATGATTAACCACATGAATTTTCAAAAATTATCTATATTATAAATTTTATAAGACTTCAAGTTGTACCCCTATCGATTGTTTATGAACATGATCTCTAGTTTACATCAAATTATGGAAAATTATTCAGAAATCATTTGATATGGAACTTCATTTGATTAGTTCCTACCACCGTAAAAATAATGAAAAATCAAAATGGACTATTCAAACCATAGAAGACATGTTGAGATCATTCTCACTTGAATTTAATGGTATGATGGATCATTATTTACCTATGGTAGAATTTTCCTATAACAATAGCTTCCATTAACATATTCAGATGGTGCCCTATGATGCGTTTTATGGAAAGTGATGTCACATACAACCCTATTTGGATGATGTTGGTGAGATAAAACTCATAGGCCTAGAACATGTTGAGGAAATAATGGAAAATGTGAAGATTATCCAAACCCACATCAAAGTAGCTCAATTAAGGAAAAATATAAATGCGGATATCCAAAGGAGGTATATTAAATTTCAAGTTTGAGATTATGTTTTCTTGATGGTATCTCAATGGAAAGGTGTTATACAATCTCGTAAAAGGGTAAATTATGGCCCATGTACATTAGACATTTAGAAATTCTTGAACAAATTGGAGTTGTAGTTTACCGTTTGGAAATTCCTCCAAGTCTTTCCAAAGTTTATGATGTGTTCCATGTATCACTATTGAGAAAATACATTCATGACCCAACACATGTACTCACCTATGAGGAAATTGAACTGGAACACAATATATCTTCTTATGAAGATCCTATAATAATTCTTGATACCAAAATACTAGTGTTGAGAAACCAGACTATTCGTCTACTAAAATTTTGTAAAACCATAAAATATAAGAGGTAACATGGGATCCTAATGAACTTATGATGAAGAACGACCCAAATATTTGTATGTCGTAATATTATAGAAATTTCAAGAACAAAATTATTTGAAGGAAGGAGTAATGTAACACCCCAAGCTTTTATGGTATATCTCTCTTTGAATAATATAATAGCTAGCGTTGTACGCAGCTCTGAGTTCTAGCACATCTTGACTAGTGAAACTAGTCATTTAAAAAATAGTTATGAATTGTAATTTTCCCTTTTTAAATTTTAAAACATTTTTTTCAAAATAAACATAATTTTCTAATTTTGAATATCAAAATTAGATTAGGGTGGTTTTTTTTGTATTTTTCTGAAATCTTTCAATTTTGATTGAATAGTTAAAAACACTGTGTTATTGTTTAAAACTGACATTTAATTTAAATAATTATTTTTAATTTAAATATATTTTAAATTCAAAATAGATCCATAATACCTATATTAGTTCAATGTAATTCATTAAATTTATTTTATAATAAGATTAGATATATATTTTTTATTTAACTTTTTAACGTCTTTTACCCACCTTAAAGGAACATTTGAAAATCTACAAGAAACCAAATTTTACCGCTTCAGTGAATTGAATATCAAAAATCTGAGAGATACCATTGACATCAGTATGTAATATGTGGTTCAAAAGAGTGAAAATAATTTCAGGTGAATAGTATATTTTGAATTTTATTTACCACAGTTAAAAGTAAATAAGGTAATTAACGGTAGAAATAATACTCTAATAACATAAAATTAGCCCAACACATGTTCTAATTTTTTTTGATTAGTGTGTTTTGACAAAAATAAACATTAGGCCAAATATAAGATCATTTTTGATCTATTTGGGTATGATTTTTACATTTATTATATTTAATTTGAAGAAGACATAAAAGTGTCAAATTCAATGTTTAATAACTAACCCATTTTTAATATAGGGTTAAGCATAAAATAAATTCATATATAAATATTAATTAGATATATAAATATATTTCCTACATAATTGAATTTTATTTATTATTTTTAGACATTTAATAATTAAATTTATTTATTACACAATGATCATGCAGTAATTTCAATATTAATGAATGATTATAATAATTGATATTATAAATATTAATATAAATGTAAATTAAAACTTTTTAGGCCATCCAATATTTTCCATGATGAATATGACATGTTAGGGATTATTAAATGTATTTTTTTCAAGTAATTATTCTGTTAATACTTTCACAAAAATTAAATACTAAACTGTGTCAAAATTGACATAAATGAGTTTTTAGAACAAATACTATTTTAATAAATGATATAATATTTAAAAAAATATTTAGAATTGGAAAATAGACTTATATAATGTCATATATGTTATTTATGAATCACATTATATTCTCTTGGCATTTTATCGTAACTATATTTACCATTTAGTACGAAAAATACATGAATATGTGGTAAGAGATAAACTATTTAACTTTGAGTTAAATCTAAAAGAAAATGATAATTGGTGGCCAGAACATGTCTAAAACCTATTGGTAGAGAGTATTTCAACGCATACCCATATTATCCTCGAAATAAATACATTTGGAGCTATTATAAAAGGAAAATAATTTGGTAATAAAATAATATTTCAAACTTTTCCTAAAGTGCCCCTACACTCTCTTATAAAAGGGTACTTCCCCTTCTCTTAAATGAAAACCTCCAAATCCATTTGTCTTTGCCAAACCCTATCATAATCTCCTCCCAAATACCCTAAATTCATCCTATAGGCCTTAAATGGATGAAAAATCCATCCCATAGAGCCCTTTTTTTCAAATCAAATTAGAGCACCCAATGAATAAGTAATTATTTCATCACCTCTTTCAATGATTATTTCTTTTTCAACATCATTTTTCTTTATTATTTCTAGAAAATAATAACTATAGTACCTTCTATATACTGAGATGTTAATATAAATTTGGTACAACCATATTCATTATTCTATCCATCCTATGAATGTCAAAGTCACCATACCTACGTATGTACGACTTACCATCTCCACTTCATGTTATAGTTTATTATTCAACACATAATTTTTTGGATGTTTATAATTATGAGTATATTTGATGTAAATAATAAATATAAGATGTTAATTACTCTCTATATATAATATACTATCCAATTACAGACGATTTCACCATCAATAGAATGGTATTTTCGCTCGTGCGTACGTAGGGTTTTCCGTCCCCATGAAGTGATGAGATTACATTCCCCATTTTAAAAATTCAAGAATAATTTTCTTTTTATGATTAAAAAATAATATTTAATAACATAATATCATTATATATATGAATTAAATACATCTTATTAATAACAAACCTGACCTAGGTAACAAATTATAAAGGAAGAAAATCGGATAATAACAAAAACAACGATAATACTAAAATATTAATAAAAATGAAATATTAGAGGATTATATATTATATCATATTTATGTATTTGGTTCTTTTATAATTTAAAAAATAATTATTTAACCATTATATATAAGGTTAACGGACCATCGAAAATGGAAAAGTACACGGTAATGTTAATTTCACATTTTCTTCTTTATATGAGGTTGTTTATATGTAAGTATCTATTGGGACATCCTTATCATCCATATCTGTGTTACATAAAAATGTATTTCAAAACATTTATACTATTTACGTGACTATAGGTTATGTCATTTATACCCTTGTTTGAATTTTTATAATTTTTGTGAAAGGAATTTTTTTTTTCAATTTCCAAAAAAGGTACTTAATTACCTTTTCATCAAATTAAGGAAAGAATATTCTTTTCACATATGTTGTGGGGGTGGATATTTTCTGTCATTATAACACCTTCAATTATTCCCATACAAGATTATATTATTATTTTCAAAATAAATGTTTTCTTTTGTAATTATGTGACTTTTAATTGATTTTCAATGTAGAAAGAGATATTTCTCCCATATAGTTTTTTGTATTAATTTCATATAAGTCAACAAATATTTTTGGATTTTATGTTTAATGGATTTGGATTTATTATGATACATGATTCTATATTTTATTGATTGTTTTGTGATATGTTTGACTATGGATGTTCTATTTTTAAATCATTCACGTTTTATGGTTAAAGTACTAACATTTAGTATGTTAGTTTAATATGAATGTTTATATACGGTTTCACCCTTTTTACATGAGGAATGCATCAGACATAGTAAGTGATTTGTGAGGCCCACTATAGACCCTCAATGCATAAGTAGGTCTCATTAAACAAACTAGTGTCTTGGCTCAAGGCCTTGACAATATTCTTATTTTTTGTCTTGGAACGAGGCCTTAGCTCTGTGGTTATGATCCCCGACATTATTCATTACATCATTATGATATTTTCTATTGATATTATATTATATTATTTTCATAGTAGACTAACCATGTAAATAATTAAATGAAATTATTTGATTTATATTTTATATTTTATTCTGAATTTTATGTTTAAAGGTTTGTGTTTTAGTCGTATACATTATCTTAAATGTTTATTTTTATTTTTATATGTTTCTGCCATATTGTTATCCTCAGTGACCATCTTATCTCACCTATTTATTATGATCTATTTTTCCTAGAGTGCGAGGAAGTATATTATGAATGACCTACAAAAATAGGCTATGGTATATGAGTGTGTTCAAATGAGACAAAATGTTACATTCTCATTTCATAATGAAATGTAAAACTTATGTATGTATCTAGTAATTCCATGAATAATAAAATGATTGGTCTTTCAGGACATGATCTCTGGTGATCATGCCAATGATATGTAAGAATTCACTGAGTCTGGGTAACTGGGGATGAGGTATTAAAAAATTTATATAAATAATCAATTTATTTACATTCCTCTGAATCTATTATATTTTGTATACACCCATTATTTTTTTCATAGTATTCCACAATATATTCTATAATGTTTTAGAAAACATGAATGATCATTATAGTCATGATTTTAATTTAACATAAGGTAAAACCATTATATATGTTTTATTTATCTTCTTCTCTGTAATATATTCATTCATAAATTATTCAAGAGTTATAAATTTCTCTCTAGAAGTCCATAATCATTTATATTATTCTCTATTTGAACCTTCTACCAAACAAAATAAAAATCGATGAGGACATGAATGTGTTATTGTATAATTGTGATTTTGTTTTCTATCAAAATTCATCATCACATAAAATTACTGAGGGTTCTTCTCATGAAAGAAAATTTCCTAAATAAACTATAATACAATAATTATTTTTTACCTATAATTCCATATAATCACATTATATGATAAAGAAATATTAGAAATGATTTTTTATATTGGATACATCATTAATAGAATTCATGATTTTCAAATTGCACTAATTCCTAAAAATAATTTTATGGATAAAATTCCTCATCTATTATAATAATCTTACGAAAATTATAATTGTACCAAACTCATATGTTCCAATCGTAATTACATTTTTTATTCTGGAAAAAATTGTGAATTGTTTAAGGAATATCATAGAAACTACCAGTTTAATAAGTCAATCATTCATGATTACGAATACATGTCAGACCTTCAACAATTCACAACTCCCTATACCAAATCCATGTATCACATCCATCAAGTTATTATTTCAATATTATGTTCTTAAAAACATCATGTATTTTCTACTACTATTTGAAATTGTAATCAGGACATGGATGTTTTATTTATAAATCTAAAGATCATTTTATTTTTTTAAACTATAAATAGCTCTATAACCTAAACCTATTGGTTAATTTTTTAGGGTAAATTTATCAAAATCTTATCCAATTATACAAAATTTTAAATATCTATGTGAAATAAAAAAATTATCATTAAATGTATTTAACCGTATTAAAATGAAACTATAATATTTATCTAATAAAATACCTTAATATCACAAAAATCCAATATTAATAATTTTACTAATAACAAATCATCAAATAAAATATAACTATTTTATATTTATCTTATTATTACTAATTTTATTATATATATTTAACATATTTTAAGAAATAAAAAATCATAAAAAATTTCAGTGAATATCAAAATAATAAATATAAAAATTCATTTAGATAACTTGTAACAATTGGAGAATCTCTATGGAAAAACGTTATAAATTTATTACAATAATAGTGTATCACGTTAAGATTAAATAAATAAATGAACTTGTTTTTATTTGATAGTAATTTACACACTCTTATATAATGGGAATAGGGAGGTGAATGGGTGAATAAGTATTATCCTTGAACCATTTTTTTGGCCATTTTAACTAACATATTTTATAATGCTTTTTAAGATATAGATTGATTAATTTATATTTTATTCCAACACTCGGTCATTTAAAAAAATTAACTAAATACATTAATAAAAAATATTATTAAAATTTTTACAACATATATAAGTGAATATATTCAAAGATGATATTCTAATCCAACATGTCTTAATCATCATTATTTTGGGAAAATTTTTTTTTAATAATTTCCAAAAAAATATTATATTTAAAATAATAATTTATAAAAAATTAAAATATAATAGACAAATATGATTAAAATAGTTTGTGAATGTATACATAAGTAGAGTAAAATATATATGATTAGTTGATAGTGGCATGTCATTTCAATAAAACCTTTCAATGAAATCTTAAAAATAATAATAAATCTGGATATGATGATAAATATAAATATAATACATTTGTCACATCTTGATCTGGGTTCCACCAACTGGTTCCCTGAGCCGATCAGCCACATGAACTCAAGTACACCTGCATTTACTCCATAGGCATCCTACTTATAGTGAGGGTTTAATATTAGTCATGGGAGGAACATACCATCTTTTTTTAATAATACAGTACAGGAAAATAAACTAATACCCCTAAAATGATATAATATAGTCTAAATAATCCAGTGTCACAAGATGTCCAGAACTTGAAATACAACATCAAAACAAAATAGTAGATATTATATTCTAAATTATATTCCTTGTGTCAATATTAAACACAAATTTAATGACACGGAAAACTCCAATCAAGTCCTAATCCTTGTCTGGTTCCCTAATTCATACTCCGTCATGAATCTTCTATCTTAAACATGGGATTTTCCATTATCCTATCCTAAAATAATAAAATCAATCTGATTATTGAACAGGAATATAGTGTAGTGTGTGTGTAAAATTCCTCAGTCCACCACTAATGGTGTATAAAAAAATTCATTCAAATTGTATATGCAGTTGTATAATGAATAAATAAACAAAATATTTTAAAGTAATTCAATTACCCTTAATTTAACCCCATAGAACTCATGTCCCTGAGGAAATTCAAACTCTCAATACCAACGTCGAACTGTGCCACAGTATAAACTACCCCCCATTGGATATCATATATATGAATTCAATTTTTACCATCCACTATCTGAATTCATATATAAGTTCAATTATTACCATTCATCATTTCCCTTCACACAATGGGATTTCGATACAACAGAGCTTGTCCCACAAAAGACAATTTATTTAATTAATTTCTCAAATTAGTTAATCATATTTATTAATTTAATTTTCATATAATTACTTTAATTAATTTAAAATTTAATTAATAACTTCAATTCCATTAATTAATTCAATTGTATATTAGTTATTCAAATACAATTAATTTACTCACCAATTAGTTAATCAACTTAGTCACATTAATTAACTGAAGGATTAATTAATCATTTTAATAAATTTCATAATCACCCCCATTCCAGATAATTTATTTATCATTTAATTAATCATGATCAACAATCCCAAAATCTCCATAATTAATTCAACCACTAATTATTCCAATTGAAAATCCCGATATTTCAAATTACACAATTCTCTCAAATAATTAATTCACCAAATTAATTAATTTGATTAGAAAGAGAATTAATTATCGTCAAATAGAAATTATATAATTAAATACATGTAATATAAATCATGAATTTGGTATTTTAATTGTAGACCACCTATATGAATATTGAAGACGAATTCTCACCAACAGATTTCCGCAAATTGAAAATAATCAATCAATAATACACCAAGGAAATAGATTAAGATTTTACTCCTTAATAAATAATTAAATGGATAAATATATCACAATCCAATATCTAGATATATTATTGTCATCATATAAACATCCCTCTTTTCTCTTGATAATGGTGTGGAATAGAGAGAGAAAGAGAGATCTAGACATGATGAAATCACATAAATGAGGAAGTGTAGATCATTAATCCACCATTCATTTCACCATAAACGGAGGTTAGGAAGCCTTGTATTCTGTTTGGGAGCCTCCAAAATCATGAAAGAGAGGTTAGGATTGAGATAGGTCAATATAGGGTTTAAAATGGGGGTTTGGGAAACTTTAAATCAAAATTTCATGTTAATTTAAACCCCTACATGGTTTTCTAAGCAGAGGTGCATAGTATTAGAAAGAATGTTCCATAAATGTGCGAATCTTCTAGGGGGTGCATGATTTATCCTTTTAGGTCACATAGTTTGACAAAATGTGCATGATCTATTCAGACCCAAACAGTCCATGGATGCATTGTTTTCTCTGCCATGACGCATGGTTAGGGTAAATTGTGTGCCAACAGTGCACTGCCCTCTACAATTAATTTTTCTCATTTTTTTTTTCAAAACACACACAAAGGTAAAACCCAAATTAAAATAACTCAAAAAAAATGTAAAATAGTGCCTTCAAGTGAAACTTATGTGTCTCCATAAAAGGATACTGTTTTACAATATATAATGAGAATATAATTTAAAAATCTTAGAATATATAACCAAAAGGTAATGGACATATTGTCTCGTAATGAATTAAAAAAATAACTCTATTGAAAAAATAGAAATAAAAAAGATATGACAGTAGTATTAAGTAAATATTATGGTTATTATATCTTGTCACTATGATTTTGGGAAAGGAATGAGTGTAGGGAAGGGTATTATACTAATATGGGGATATGATTGGGGATATTGGAGGGTGAAAATCTGTTCAGGTTTCAGGGAATGGGAGGGAATCATTGTTGGGGGATCTATGGGAGGGTTATAATCAAGATTAAATTGAAGGGAGGGGGAAAAGGGGACCACAAAAGGTAAAATGATATAATTATTGGTTTTAGTAAGAAATTACTAATGATAATTATTTATTTTTAAGTGTTCTATTTAGTAACCATTAAAAAATATTATATATACGTAGTTTAATGTACACCACCAATAATTAATTGATGGATATTCTAGTTTTGGTCAATCTAAATTGTTATATATAGTAACCATTAATTAGACACCAAAAATAATTTTTTTAATACAGTGACTGCTAATTTAGACTAACTCATGGAGATTAGAACAATGTTTAAGGTCATATTTATTAGAATATGGGTTTTGGGGGATTATGGTATCAAAAATATGAATAATATATGATGAGGCATGTGTTATTAGTGTGAGGAAAAATTTTAAATTTCATTTAAATCCCATTTATAATAGATTAACTAATAATGATATGCATAAATATTATTATTTTAGTGCTCATAAAAAATGTTGGTTTATTAATGATCACATAGAATTGAGAAAAATATTAGGAATCCTATATAGAATGGGTGAGATGATGACCAGCATGAATTGAAATCCCCCTGAAAAAATAGAGTCCCTTAAATAGTGGTGCACCAATTTAATGTTCTGATTTCATAAACAAATGTTTTGGGGGATTGATATGACAACCTCTATGATTCTAAAGAGTTAAGAGTTTCCAAAAAATGTTTAGTTAAAAATTATGTTGATTTAAATAATTAACTAAGGCATTTGACTTAAAAATTGATGATATAGGGAAATTCTACCATGGTAGACCACTAACAAATAAAAAAATTGTGGATTACACAACCATGTTAATGATGGAACACGATGTTAGATGATCTTCTATAAGGGATGAAGTATTCATCTCCATAGTATTCAATAATACAAAGTTTGGAATTTAATTACCATGTAGTTTTGTCCCTTGGTATTGATTGTGGTTGTTACAAATATAAATGGAATGATTATTGTGATTCAAAACACTTGTGTTTTGAACTATGGTATTTTATAAAGTTTCATTCACAAAGTGATTGGAAAATTCTATCCATGAACTAACCATGGATATTACTTTATATAATGTTAAAGGAATTGAAATGGAATACGATTTGTGGATGTTTCTAAAATATATGATTCACCCATCACTACTTATCAATAAATAATTAATATTTGTCTACATGTTGAACATAGGATCCCTCCATATGGATCTAACTCATTTTTTGGGGAATATATCATGTATTCATTATATTTCCTGAAAATTATAAGAAACAGGATATGAATTAGTAAGATCATAAGCACTATGAGTATGAAAAATATGAAATTTTTTCAGAGGACCTGAACAGGGAGATATTGTGTGAAATCATTTCCCAATGTATCGAGAATCATGCTACACATAGTTTTTAATAAAAATTCATAGAGATCTATATCACATGCTAGAATGTGGTATTTTCTTTTAATTTGTGTGATTATACCCTATTTAAGCTAAAAGGAATTTTCCTATGATATGATATCCATGCTATAATAATAATAAAGGATTTAAATCCATGAATTTCTTTAGGTATATAGAACATATTCAAGAAAACCTTACATGGATTTGGATCTCATGTAAGTATATTGGGAAATATAAGATGGACCACTCTATAAGTTGGAGTTATTACACGGTGGAAAATATGTTGTGTAGTCAAGCCGCATATAAAACTCTTATGTTCTAATTGTTAATTTTATATAATGATAAACTCTTTCTAGATGTTTTTGCGTGAATCTCATTGACCTATTTAAAATGAAATTGTTTTTTCATTAGATTGAATCCAATCCAAAATGAGTAAGGAATCAAATAAAAGTAAACCAAGGAAGGGTTTGATTGGGATTATAATTAAATTTGAGACCAATAATCTTGATTCCACTATATATCTTAATATAAAATAATCGAGAACCATGTCATTCTTTAAATGTCCTAGCATTGGGGCCATTGAAGATGACTAAATAGGATTGTGAAGCATCATGATAATATTTTTTGGAGTAATATACTATGGTATTTTTCAATTTGGATATGATAGAAGATATATAAATACCAAATGATAATCACATAAAATTAATCATGTTACATGGAGTACATAATATTTTCTTTTTCACCACCCTAATAGATTATCAGGGGGAATGGCAATGATGATAATTGTTATCCTAGTGTGATAAGAGAGGAAAATAATTGTGAATTGAGTCTTAACAGTATATAAAAGCTATTCATAAGAAATCTATATGTGGATGGGGCATAGGTGGGAGAATCTTGAGTTACTATTTATCCTATGTTAATAAGAATCATTCCACACATAGTTCCGGTAAATTAATTTTATCCTAGGGAAGGGTCATCTATTGAATGACAAAATTTTATTGGAGATGTTATATAGTATGTGTAGTCATATATCATTGGTATTTGTTTTGGAGAATAATATTAATTACATTAGAAACATTTTGTATCATATAATTTTAGAAATGAAGACATAGTGGGTTCAAATAAGGTGGATATTTTAGAAAATGTTTTGATTAACACAGATATTTAGACTAACTTCTATAAAAATAATCACTATTCATTTTAGAAAAAGATAATGACCATGTTAATTGAGATTTAATAGTGTATGGGGAGGGGGAGGGGGTGTTCTCAACATATGTTCCTTATTATAGAAACTTATGATGTCGAATCTTATATAATTAGAATTTTTTTATAAGAGAGTTACTTTTTATGGAATAAAATACTCCATCTGTTTAATATATTATAGTATTTAATGCTTTCCTTTTAGTTTTATGTAATGAAATAATAACATGAATATTTTATCATTTATATTCATATGTATAGGACTATTACATTGTTAACTTTGGTGTCTTATAGTGTTGAATTTACCTCCAACATTATATCATCATAAAATAATGGAAATTTGAAATTTCCATTAAATTATGAAAAAAATCATATTTAGTGACCATGAATTAATATATATAGTGATTCACTATATACCAATTTTCATAAGGGTATATATTCTATTATAATTTAGTTTCTATATAATGTAATTTCCTTCCAATTTCAACAACAGTTTTGGAGGTTCCTTTATTGGGATCAGGATGGATCTCAAAGCTCTCACAAATTCTCTTTGGATAGATAAGAAGAGGTGAACCTTCTTGGTGAACAATTTCATGAAATGATTTTAATTAATTTCATTTTTTTCTATTTACATTTATTTTTTCACCAAGTATAACAAATTTCTCATGCATTATCACAGATTTTTCATCCTAAAATAGATTCTTTCATAAAAAGATATGAGGTGAGGGAACTTGATCATTAATGGGTATAATTTATTTTGTCATATATACTAGAAAATATGTGGTCATTTAGTATTTAGTATGGGTTTTAGTGATTTTCACCCACAGGTCATATTTGTTCATGTCTCTCAAAATATGTTGTCTTTATCAAACATCATTTTAATGATATTAAATATAATTTTTAAGGTGTTGGTGTATCTATTCACCATAGCATGATAAAAACATGAGTGGTTGTTTGGGATTTTATACTCCATATACAATAAAATTAGGAACCAAAATAATTGGTGTTGTTATCTATCACTATTTTGTGAGGGTCATCAATTCTTATGATCATGTAAGACTTCATGAAATTGATTATAGCCATTGTTATGATATTCTTATCTTATAGAGGATTGACCCACTTGGGGAAATAATATTGAGAGTATGGATGTACTGGAACAACCCAGTTGTATCCATAGGAGATGGACCTATCAAATTTATCCTCAATATGGAATACAATAAAGAGTTTTTCGAAATGTTAAATAGTTCCAGGGGTTGATGGATGAAGATGGAATGTATCTAAAATTTAGTAAACATCATTGTGAACTATATTTTTTATGAAACATTGATTAACATTAGTATCCAAGTCCCCATATATGATTAATGTTCTTAACTTTTGAATCATGAATATGATAGAAATGATATAGCCATCATGTATACCAATTAATCAACCTCATACATCAATAAACCTATATAAACTCCAAAATATTCATTTTTAGATGAAATTCTAAAAATATAGTCTGTAATATATGATATAGTTTACAATATGATGTTTGAAATATAATATATTATCTTGATTCTCTAGGTGGATCCGATTATGGAGGTAATCTATTATGGGAATCACACATCCAATTATGGAATAAAATAATGATAATACGGGATCAATTTTTTCATGGGTGATATTTATATAATTATTGTCTTTTATACCATTCTGATTAATAGGGGAACCGACATTTGAAGAGTAATAAAAATTATTATCTCACATTTTTTAGTTATTCCATGGAAATAGATACATGAGTGATTCAAAATAAATGTGTTTTCAGTAAACACGGTAAGTGATAAAATGTTATATATGAGGGAAATTCACCTATAAACTCTGATATATTATCATATAAAAGAATGTTATCAACAATTAAAATTAATCTATTTTTAAGGTTTTCTTAATTTCAATCTCTGAATAACTCATAAAATTCAACAGGAAACTGGTTTCAAATGGGCCAATACCAACCATGAAATGACGGCCTATTACTCCTCCTCATTATAATTTAATTGTTCTAAAAGAATGATGGGTATGATCCAAAAAAATTATTAGAGAAACAACTAAAATAACAAGAGTAACACTAATGAGATTAAAGATTTCCACCACTATCCTTATAGAGATATGTAAAGGTCTATTAATTTTTTTCCAATAGATGGATATATTCATTTAAAGATAAAAATTACTCAACATGGACCTCTGTTACCAATAACAATGTTTCATGGATGGGGTGTTCTATGAAAAAAAATTCTAAGGTTTATTGTTTTATCATAATCTTATATATGAATAGGACATGAAACATCTGTAGAATCACTACCTATTATGTTAAAAAACCAGGTAACAAACATTAACTTACTCTAGAATAGATTATATTACCATAAAAATAAGGTGGGAATCAGGATGCTGAATATAGTGATTTATATTGTTTATGGGAAAATTCATTACAAAAATGATATTTTTGATATTATTTTATCAAGTATCTGTATCAAAAATCATCAGGCTAGGATTATATAAATGATTTTCCTTAAATGAATCACATTTATTAAAGGTAATAAAATTATGTTATTAGTAAATGGTTTACATATAGAGGATGATATCTTTACCTAGTTACAGTGTAATCAAGGCTGATAAATGTGGGAAATAATTATCGGGATCATCAAAGGCCTTATGATAATAATTATATCACTAATAAGACACCCCTTTAATAATTATCTTATTTATGTGATTTGTTTTCATAAAGGATAGTTATGAAGTTCATAACCTAAGCTTGATATCCATAGAGTCCTATAAATAGTGGATGTTTTTTATGAGGGGAATATTATGTATCAGTTTAAACTTTTGGGGGTCAGATTCGATGCCATAATGGTGAACCAGGAAGAAAAACAATTTCATTGACATTACTTCTATATTTCATTTCAGGTGATTCATATACATACTATGTTATACCAATTTATGGTCATCTACCTCAACATCACTGTGATAATCATATTAATTTTTAAAAATAACTACATGATTGTATACATAAAATTAAATGGTATTCCCAAGTATGGAATTATAGATATTTTTCATGTCATGATGATATTGGTTTCTCACATTCTTTTTGTCGAATGACATTAAATAAAAGGAGTAATCCACTTGGGGGGACCTAAAGGTAGTAAACTCGTCAATGTAAAGAGAAAATAGAACATTGTATAACTATAATATCTATCCACGAATGAAATTTCCATAAATATATTTGTTACATTTTTAAGTAGTTCTATAATTAAAATTGTGAAATCTCCCTTAGGGCAGTGACTAATAAGATCCATGAAGTCAAAAAATTGAATTTTCAAATACTTTTTCATGAAGATGGTAATAAGTGATCCTTGATATGTATTTATATTTTAAAATAATTTTGGATATAATGAGATTATTAAAATAAAATTTCACATTTGAAATAGGGTTCATATGAGTTCTTCTCACATACTCATTAAAATATTATTGTTTTTTTGATAAACCCAGCTGATGGGTTTCCCATTCAAGAACCATTAAAAAAACTTTCATATAGTTTTAATGTTAACTATTTATTTTTAATATTTTTTTACATTAAATTTTTTTTAATTCCCTATGGGTTATGGTTTCGGTAATAATATAGTTTATAGTTTTTTCCAAATACAATTATTAGTCTATATGAATGTTTTGAATGTGGATGAGACACCATCCATGAACATCAATGTGTAATATTTGAGGCCATCAGCCTATTAATTTTGTTCTTATTATTTCATTTTAAATTATTGTGATTACAATATAAATGGTTATTTTTTTTATATGGTGGGTTATATAGGGAAATTTATATTCTTCATATAAAAATGTTATCCTTATTCAAAATGGTTAGGATTGTATCACAGAATAGAAACCAAGAAAATAAAAGCAGGTGTCTCAAAAACACATTAAATTATTAATATATGATAAGTATCCAATTGATCAATGAGTTAATATTATATTTTCTAGATGTCAGTTAATCTGGACCTTCAATTATGATACGCAGGGGATAGGTTGATTCATATAATTTATCGGGAAACATTTACCTTCCATGATGGTGGCTAAACCATGGGTACAAAATCATTTTCATAAAATAAGTGGAATGTGAATGGTTGTTATAATCTATTATTGAACATAGACCAAGTGTTTTGATGACTTCCATATCCATTATTTTTCATCTTATTTTTTTAAAGGAATCACATAGTTATTGATGATATCACTCAATGGACTGATTAGAGTAATTTTTGGCTGTTAGTTTATGTAATATAATTTTTTATAAACCATTGACTACATTGAATAAATATAATATAAACCTAAATATATATTTTTTGATCTATATGATTCACTGAGTGAATTTTATTTATAAATACCCTATATCTCTTATTATTATAGCACCTCTAGAATTGATGGTATGAAAAGGACATTGGTGTAGGCATATACATCTTTTGTCATCCCCATACTATATTTATATCACTAAATGTTTGAATTTCTAGAGATTTAGATTTATAATTAAGATATATAAATTAATATTTAATTTTTCCTCCCATTGGTATTTTTCAATAATTATCATGATATTATATTATCACATTGGAATGGGAAAAGTGAGATTTCTTTTATCCCATGAATTAGAGGGATTAGATCAAGTTAAGATCAATCCATTAAAAATTATTGACTAGAACTCAAAATATATTTTTATAATGAATATTTTTGGATATTTATAAAATGGTTTGATGTGTCCCTATAAAGATGTATCCATTGAGTATTACATAAATGAAATGATTATGTGTCATTCCATGATGCAACTCTATAGGTGACATACTTCAGCTCTAACCAAGTCAACCTCAAACACTTATGTCATTGAGAGAGAATCGATGAGATATTCTCTAGGTTTTTCAATATGCGAAGGGAATATAGAATCATTTCATTACTAGAATGAAAAATTTTAATTTAGGATGAAATAATTATAGACCAGGGGACTATGAATTTTCTATTGAAGATGCTCTTTGAGGTATGACATTGTTAATAATGGTGAAATTATTGGGAAATCCTTTCCATGACTGGTTCAAAGGGAATATATTCGTGATTTGTGAGTCATGGTGAGTTGACATTCGGATTCATTGATGTCAACAATATATTTTTTGTACGAAAGATAGTCTTCAAGTATGATTTATTTAGAATTATCCATTGATGATTTATAATTGTGTAAATTATTTTTTATATACTATTTATGTTATTTTATAAAAGTTTTTATGTTTTTTATGGATTTTCAGGAAATGAATACTGCAATTTAGGGTTGAAAAATAACATTTTATCCCTGAACCACATTTGCCTCTATGTTATCCTATAAGATTATTTGTGGGTATATCCCATTAATACATATCTACTTCATTATTCATGTCATAATTGTGGTGGATAATTTTTACCATGATATATTTTTTCACCAAATCAGATAAGAATCATGTTGGGTGGGAAGGTTCTAATTATTTATTTTAGTAGAAACATGCCCATCCTACATGTGATTGTGGTGTGATATCAGAGAGGGTATTAACTATATCTAGTACCAGAAATGAATCTTCAACTTACTCAATATTCTATTGAAATATTTTTTGCTGCCTATCTGAACATTTTTATGATGTAGATATTGTCTCTGACATCATAGGTTGAATGAGTCTCAAAGCAGGTTGATTTTCGTTAGTCTATGAGTATTTAATGATGATTTATGACATATTACATGGTAATTATGTCATAAAATTCCTAAAAATATTTAATTATAGAAATATATCACTCTCCTTCCTCCATTGATGGAGCTACTAAATCATATTCTGGAAATTTTTTTGTTCTTCCCATCACGACTAACCATAAATCAACTATTTTCTATCGTAAAACCATATTGAAGAAGCATAATTATAAATTATTTCATTGCCTCTGAGGTATGGGGAAAAATATGGATTGTCATTTAGACTATATTTATTATATCTTCAAATATCTATATGTTTTTGTATGTTATTTCCAAGGGAAATGTTAAAATATCAAGGAACAACTATTTATTAGAACTGATAGACATTATTGATAGCATCCTTGAATATCCAATTATGTTTCCCCTTATTCCCCTACAAAAAGGGTATTGTTTGTGTAATTATTTTTCAAGGTGAATAATAATATTATATTTAGTATTAATTTGGTTCAAATTTAGAGATGAAGTCAGTTTTAGTAAGAGAATAATGGAAGTGGTCTTCTCTCGACATGGTTTTCCCCCACTATTGCTGATGTTGGTTGTGATGTGGCCTTGAAGCACCAGATCATATCCACCAAAAATTATGATATAGGATCAAACTCATGGAATCCACTATGGTATTTAAAATGGAATAGTATTATATTCAACTAATCATAGATATTCTTAATACTGATCTCTAATAAGTGTCCTTGATGAATCATCATGTTCAGGGAGTAAGTCACTCCATTCCACCTCACAATAATGTATATGACCCTATTATTTTTTTCATTGTTTATTGTTTGAAATATCATTATTATTTACATTTTTTAGCATTGACCAAAATTTAATGATTAATTTTATATATTATAACAACCTAATTTAAATTGAATCCCATGTGAATATTTTCATACAAAACAAACTGGTCCACCAAATGTTAGGAAAAAATATGAATATATTACCACATCATTTTATTTATGTTTTCCCATCAAGAGGTGAAATAAAATAGTACAATATGTGAGATAATTATTTATAAATCCAATTATAATGATTTTTTAGAATGTGTGATAATTAATGTTTATTGGTGGAGGATTCAGGACCACTCAATATAGATAGTGTTTCAAACATGGTTCCTCCCGTACACATTACTCTTCCATGACATTCATCCAAGAGGTATAGGAGTTATGAAATCTAGGAGTTATAGTAATTCAATTGGTTCAGATACTGAATTAGTTGGGGCATGTGGGAGGGCTCAATATGGTCTTCCCACCTATATGTATTTTATATATCTAGTTTCATTCAGTTTATTGTAGAATTCTTAACAAGGATGTGGATTCTACCCCCATGGATGGAGTACCTGGTTATCAATGAATAAAAAATTTAAATAACATGGATTTCTATACCTAGTGATATTTAATTTATAGGAAACTAATCTCATTGGTCTATAATTTCATTTTGGTTAGATATGTAGTAGAAGTGAAATATTATTTTCTGTTGAAGATATAATTAAAATGACCATCCCCTCTGATCATTTATATTCTAAGAATATTTATCTTCCCAAGATCACATTCATATTACATGGTCATATCCTTTTTAGAAATTGTTTCATCTTCTTCATGTTATATATCAGATATAGATATTTTCATTCCCATCCTTTTATATTTGGTCTAAGCACGTCGATTAGGTGGTACATAAAATATTTTAGGGAATTAACAGTTTGATTTCTTCCCTCATATATTTGTTATTATTACCTTCATCAATTATATTTGTATGATCCAAGTAATAAATAGATATTTAACAATTACATTAGACTATTTTTGCTAATGGTTCTGTGTTATCTATAGGTCCAATAAATATGAAATTTTGGAAACCAAGAAATATGAATCAAATAATAATATGCTTTGTATGGAGTTTTATCATCCAAAGAATACCAATTGAGGGGAAAATAAAATAATCATTTATATTTTCATTCATTGCAGACCATTTTGGCTTATAGAACCTATAAAGAATAACATGTTTCTCCATGGTGATCCCATTTAAATTGTGCATAGTTTCTGATCCTAAGGTATTCATCAAAATCATTCACAAAATACATCCTCAATGTTGAGGTTCAATCATACAATGGAAGGAACTTTGAGGGAATTATTCGGAAAGGCCTCCAGTCCAGGAGAGATTTACATCCTTAGTGTAGGATGATATAGTGATATAATCATCATAATTATATTTTTTGTGTGATACTCTAATACCCTAACATCCTGGATTTTTAAGGATTTGGAGATATCTTGTGTGGTGTGGTTGAAATAAATCCCTAATTATTTTTTACCATGGTTGCTCTAATATTGAAATAGTGGAATCTAGTATTCTATAATTTCTATTGTTTATTGATTTTATTCAACAATTATTTAGATTAAGCAGACATTAAGGATTATATCTACTCACTAATGAGGTCTCCTTTGTAGTATTTGTTGGATTTTTCCTAAATAATATTTTTTTTGAACATATGAGACTCTTGATACAAGACTCTCTTGAGAGACTAGTTTCAATAGGTTAACCTATTAAATTATTTATGTATAATAATATCATGCTATCTAGTTAAGGAATAATATATATAGAAAATTTCAGAGACATGTATTGGTGTATTAAACTTGGATGCTTCATTTCTAAATTAACGTTGATGACAACTGAGTGAGATTTACTATAGATATATATACTCATGACATCCCTTAATATTTATGATGGGTGGAGAATTAGAATTTTTATCATGTATTTACTTCATACTAAAGATGAATTAATTTTTAATGAAGTCATATTTCTTATAAACATTGGGTTTCTACCAACTGAGAGAGTATCTATGTCAACTCAACAAAATAGTTCACTCGGTGTCTCATAATGGAAAGCATACATCAAAGAAGATAAATGTTTAACCATGATATATAAGGGAGTTACTAATTAATTGTTTCATAGATAACTTTTAAATTATTATTTCCATATTTCATAATTATTATATCAGGGATTTCCCACATTTTATAATATACCATGTATTCCACCATTGACCAATTTTTTCAATATGTTCATGTGTTTCTTCTAATCATTGGAGATGGGTTCCTCAGTGTAATATTACCATAAATTATTTTTACCTTTTTTTAATCATGGGTAATAGGATCATTTAGATCCTAAAAATCTATTTAAAAATCTATACCATCTAGGGTGTAGATAGATAATGATTTCCACCCCAATTGATTCATTGATACTGAATGAAAAATGATGATTAATGACATAGTGCATAGGGAAGTTGACATGAAATTTTCAATTTATTATATTAATATAAGTGACATTGTAATATTTTTAACTTGGGGAGGAACATTATAATGATGATATATTCAATTATAGGGAGTAACTTCTCAATAATAATAATGGGGTGGACATCCATGATTGATGGAAAGGATTCTATGAGGATAACCATTGTATATACCAACTATAGATGAGTTTGTAGGTGTAGTACCTCATATCAATCAGCCTCCATAATATTTGTAGGTCATTTTATAACATTAACTTAGGGAGAATTTATAACAAGTATTTTTATCACCATGTGGACGACCTCTATGCCATATTCCTTAGGGATTACCTCTAGGTAAATTGATCATATAATTATGGTGAATACCTTCACTAACATAGCTATATTATATAAATTAGGATGATTTAAAATATTAATGAGCTATGAATAAAATATTTTAAAAATCCTATTATTATTTTGAAATATATTTACCATATCACTTACATTAGGTTTCTAGTGATGAAATTTTATTCTATATGATCCATGTTGGGTGGTTGAAGTTATTACCACGATCATGGGTCGGTTTAAAAAATGTGGGTGATGGAACTAATAAATATGAGCCCTTCATGGTATCCTCTTAACAATATATCTGATTTACTATCAAA
The DNA here is from genome assembly GCA_963277665.1 of Viscum album. Lineage (NCBI taxonomy): Eukaryota > Viridiplantae > Streptophyta > Magnoliopsida > Santalales > Viscaceae > Viscum > Viscum album. Next base: position 1,493,153,395 of record OY728152.1, read on the forward strand.
TCTAATTTTTGTTTGTGGGAAAAATGGACCCTCCCCTTTATCATCGATGGAATATGTAAAACAGACTTATATGTATATATTGAAATCAAAATATGACCATGATCTATATATTTAATCATTTTCAAGATAAACCATTAAGAATTGTAATTGAAATTAGATATACAAGAATACCCTTTGATTTCCCCAACAATATAGTGACTAGTCAAGTGGGTGTGAGAAAGAAAATTTCTATTGTCGATGAGATATTCCATTATGATTCATCAATTATTTTCAAGACATACAAATAAATTTTTTGGAATGTATGGAGGATGTGGTTCTACTTTGGATCTTTAGTTTCTATTTGTATATGACAATGGTATTTTTCAATATTGAGAGAAATTGGGATATAAACCTACCACTTTTCCAACATTGAAATATGTTCAAATAATTATTCAACTACTTATATGGTAAGGAGTAGGTCTTTGTGGTTGTATAAAGGTATATATATATACAGTCATTAACAATCACAATGATATGATGACGAGATTACTTGTGGAGAATAATAATTCGAGCATGATTCCTAGCATCAATAATATTCCACCCTTAGTATGACTTTTTTATGGGAGGACTTATATGGATGACTTGGGTTGACATCCCCTTGGAGGAATTCAAATAATTTGTTTATGGGGTCGGTGTTGCATGATTTTGATAATTTTTATGACTAGTAGAAGAAAACATAAGAATATTTTGAATTTTTTTTCTATCCATGAATAACAACTCCTATCAACCTAATGGCACATAAGTGTTGTTGCACTGCGGAGAAAGGCTATTAATGTGATTGGAGGTTAGTAACAATACCACCTAAACATATGAAGTCTATCATAATTAGGAATATCAGTGAGTCTTCCTCACATTTAGGATCTCATGATATGCATCCAATTATTAATAATATACATTGAGATGATACTCTGGGATCAATGATTTTTCAAACATCTAGAAGACATGTAGGGTTTTAAAAACCAACCATCTAGGTTGTGGGGAACCAAACATCATTTCAGCTATGGAATATGACATTATAGTGAATCAAACATTAGTTAAATAATGATGTGAGGGCTTAAATTTTATCTAAGATAGATTAAATCAGATTCATGAAGTAATAAATAAATATATAATGAATCATATTAATGCATCATCTCTGGAACAATTATCGAAAATTGATTTCATTCCATGTTAAAGAATATTTCTCATGATCAAAACATTATTTCTAAAAGAACTGAATGCATATGATATATTGTGTAGGTGTGAACCAACTTTCCATAGGTAAGTATTCATTGTAAATTCACTTGTGATAAAGTAGTATACACATTAGTACAAAGGATGAGAGTTTGGGTCCATTTTACCCTTTTGGAGGAAATTATTTCCAACTCTCGGACTCTCTAGTATAATTAATAAATGTTCATAAACCATTGCCAATATAAATAAATATACATTTTAACTCATTTAAAGTTAATAATAGATTCCATTCATATATATATGTAATGCATCAAAGGTTCTTGATCCTCCTTTAATTTGATATTATAATTTGTTTACGTCCCCACATTTGGGAGATTTAGGATTTATCACCATCTAGGAATGTGGTAAGTTTAGTATAGTATTGATTATGTACCTTAATATAGATTCATATATATCCTTATCAATGGAATTCAAACCCATATAGTTTATTGAAACATAATAGGACACATCATACCTTTTAGGTTCATATGACAACATCCAATGTTGTCTGTTTTCATATCATGTTGACATCTCAATGTGATGTTCCTTTTTATTTAATGAATCTAGTACCATTGGATTATTTGGATTAAACCATAGATAGATATACAATGATTCAAAATTAAATGGAATCAGATCCATTAAATTTGGAGTCACATAATTTATGTTTTTCTAATAGTACCAACACCTAAAATTTAATGAAGTGTTGTAAGTATATTAGGATATGTAGTTTGATGTTATAAAACTGAGAATTATAGGTTAAGGATTCCTAAAAGTTTTTTGTGCGATAATTATGCATGAAAAAAAACATTTTTGGTTCAATATATTTTTCATCAACTAATTAGGATAGTGTATAGTATGACTTATTGAAAATATATACCATTTCATAATGGATTATCACATGGAATATATGCTATCAGTGTAAAAGGATTTATATTTATATGAACCTTTAATAATTGATGAATCATAGGGTGTGTATACCATCATTGTAAGGATCATAGAGAATATGCGTAATTGGGTAAGGATGACTATACTTATAGGTAATATGACCATGTTTGAGAGAATTTGGTTCTTACACCAAATATGTTGTGCTACCCATGCATGGGAGTATGATGGAGAGATGTGGGGTATAATATGACTCCAAAAGGTTCATGACCTATACAATATTTTATGTGATGGAATATTGTAGACAATACTCCAATACAGATGACCATGATATATCCCAGGATCATGTAGTGAAAAAAAACTCAACCAGTTACTTCAGTTTATTGGGTTCAAGATATTGGGAATACAAGATGAGTATGATGAGACGAGGGTGGTAAGAAAGGTATCCTAATGATAGGGATCCTTTCTATAAATGGAATATATTATTTGTATTACCCTGAGGTCCCTATCATTTAGTGGGGGGACTAAGGGATGAAATATTATATGAGGATTTATCCCATTAAATGGAGCAATACATGATCCATGTGGTTGAATTTTGTTTCCATAGAATAATAATGTAATTTAGGAATATGTGGAGGAGTCCTTCATAGATAGGGTACAATGGTATGGTACATTTAAGAATTGGAACCTTGGTTTAGGGACTTATTTGAATTGAAACCAATGTATGAGATCTGGGAACCAAATTCTATGATATTATAATAGAGTGAGTTAGGGTCCTAAATAAGTATTAGGGTTATTTTCCCGCAATTATATCGGCTCAGGATAATCCTCGGAAAACCAAATAGTCTGGGTTGACTATAATCCACATGGGGTACTTGGGAAATGTTTCTCCCTATATTAAATATTATGGTGAATTTTAAAACTAATATCACGGGTAAGGTGAATTATCACCCATGTATGAGATTATGTTTAAGTGTTACGCATTTATGTAAAACATATTGTGAATTCTAAATGCATTTCCACAGTGTTTTTACCTAGGGTTAGCTTGGGGTGTAACACCTTACTATAGTTTTCCCTAGATGCGGTCCTTTACCCTCATCCATAAAGATCATATGATAATGTTATTTCAAAACATTTCATGTGATAAATTTTTGAAATTACTAAATTTCACTAATATAAATTATATTCCTTTGGTTTTCACATAATAAGTCATATGAAGAGGGATTATTTAATTTACAATGTGTAATTGACTGTTATCATTTGAATATCTCTCTATTTTGGGGTGATTATTCATATTCTTTTGTTTTACTCACACTTTTAACTAATATGGGATGAGTTATATGTATTTATAGGAGACATAAGTCTAGGGTGTGATGTTTGGTGGGTAACACCTTTAAGGCCTAGTAATAAAATTTATGTTCTTATGACCAATGACCAATGTATATTAGTTAGGGGAATAGCTCAAATTCACAGAATGGGTCTCAAATATGTAGTTAGAGACTAGGGAATGAAGGCTGAATAAACTAGGATACAAGGGAAAATTGAATTGGGATCTCTATTAAAGTCTATGGAAATGTGATATGGGTTTCATCATTAGCCTAGGTTATACCGAAGTTTTCCATTAGTTGGAATATTCCACAATATGATCGAAATTTTAATCTATACTTGGGGGGAATGAAAAAAACACATATCATTGTGGTGTTATATATTATCATTTTTCAATTCCCAATGATTAGTTATTTCTATGTAGCTAATAAGAATTCATAAATAAAACTTTTTAATGTAGCTTACTCAATTATTTTTCATTTGGTAGTCTATACATACAACGCCAAATCAAACATGAAACCAACATTGATGTGATCCACACTATTGTGGAATTATCTCAATACAACATGACTAATATCCCCAGTATCTTAAAAAATATTATACACATTATGATAACTTTACAATGAATCTATGACACAAATTTATATGGTTGAAAACATATATATTGGTTGAAAACAAATCCCACACCAAGATTTCATCAAATTTAGAGAAAACAATATTCCCTTTTGGATTTTATGAATGTAGTATTGTTGATTAAAATTATATTATATTTCCAGAATCCATCAAATTTATTTTCTATTAGGATGTTAGAAGTTATCCATAGGATTTATAGGTTTAGACTTATAACCCTTAAATAAAAAATGATTAGAAACAACAATATCAAAAAAATAAGTTCAGAATATTTAAAAAGAAATATTACATTGAGAAAACTCAGAATTTTAATTAAAAATTGATTTTTGTGTTTTCAATAATATGATTTATCATAGAGAAGGGGGGTGAATGAATAGAAAAATTTTTCAATTACATTTAAAATGAAATTCACCATTTTATCTTTTAAGAGTCTTAATCCTCTAAAAAAATTTATTTCACACTTTGTAATATTTAACAGAAATTTTAAAAAATACATGTCACATAGAAGTTGTAAAATTTTCTCCACCAATGTGTGTGAATAATTTAATTTTGTGTTCTGGTACAGTTAGAGACTTGTATTCTTCACTAATATCTACCCATATTACAAATGGTGTGTGAAGGTTTCATCATTTACCAAATAGTATTTTCAAACACATATTTCTTTAAATAATTTAATATTTTAGTTTCAAAAAAATTAAAATGCTAGCACCAAACAATATTCCCAACATCACCTTAACTCTAGGATGACTATATAATAAAAAAAATTCATCCTTTAAGACGTCATGACAATCTAATCCAACTCCTATCAAAATAGTCAATTTTTTATTTTTCACAAGATGGACTAATATTATCTAGAGTAACAAATTTTGATATTTCAACTCAGTGAACTTATATAATTTAAATGATTACTCTACCACTATAATGTTTTTTGGAATCATTCCTATTCGTCTTCAACACAAATATTCTTCCAAATCGTGTATATATAAATCCCTATAACTATGCTCTCAAATTATTCAGACCACACCATGAATAAATTAACCTTTTATATGACCATCCTAACATTGATAAATAAAAGGAACATATGATATAATGATTGAATCATCCACCATTTTCAATTCTCAATCAACCATCAATAATTCATTTAAATGTTTCAAATTACATCTTCCTCAAATCATTTAAAAAATTCTATAGCAGTTATCACTGCAGTTTCATTAAATATATTCTAGAATCATGACTTCAACATTGTGTGTTTTATATTGAATTCCATTTCTTAATTGTTAACATATAAATAAAAAATCACATATTTTTAAAGTGAAAACACAATTGAATTATGTTTATTCATTTTCTATAACATCCATAGACCCCAAAAAAATCAATCATTTTCATAATTGTATATATAATTATCGTAATTTATTTACCTATGAATGAATCAATAATAATATCAATATAGATCCCAATTCATCTTCTTATTTTGGATATCTATAAATATTTATTATTATTCTCTTAAATATTTTAATAATACACCATCCTCATGATTTTAAACATAATATTAAAACACTTAAGTGATTTTTTTCTTTTCCTATTACTCCAACTTGACATTCATAATCGATCTTAATGAATCCATTCTGACATTTTACAACTAGTCTTCATAACACCATATTATCTTAGTTTATGTACTTGTGATATCATTCAACATCAAATTTTCATAATGTATGATCTTCCAATTCATAGAACATTAAAACCAATAAAAACCATTAAGAATTTTTTCAATCAAATTAGACTTCTTTTCGGTCTTCCATTGATCTACACTTGTTTATGATAATTTAGATGTCTTTCAATCCATCTCTAATTTCAACTAAAACTTTTATAACACGTACACATTAAAAAATAAAAAAAATAATCTATCATTATCACCATCTAATACAACTTCTACTTATTCTACTAGACATTCTTCAGTATACAAATTTATGTGTTCATCATCAACATCTAATCCTATAGCATTCGACGTCAACCACCACTCATAATCATGATTTTTCACATATTATTTTTTACATAGACAATAAAACACCACATGAATCAATATGTTATTAGATAAATAACAATAATGTTTTTTACTTGTAAGGTTTAGTGTATCTTTATCTAAATCAATTATTAAACATTTTAGTTTAGGCATCATAGCTTTTCTGACTATTACATATTCTATATTCACTCCAACTCGGTATTCAAAACTCACATAGTGTCTTATAAACACTAACATAGGGTATTTTTAGTTTATTTAAAATATATAACTCTTACATTCAATCTTGTTACAATAACATAATAAATTTATATTTTTATATATCATGGTGAGGATTGTTTTTATTACCATTTTTTAATAACATATAACTGCTTTATTAATGAAACACCTGGAAGACTTATGGATACATACACATATCTACTCAATGGCTACATTTGGATCATGTGTATCATTCAAATATAGAATCTGGTTGCCCTAAAGTATTTACTCTAGATATGGAAGTTTAAAAATATGATCATTACCAATAAATTTTACTAAAAACTATTCTCACACATAAGTTTGATGAAAAATAAAATATTATTAAAATTCCATTCAGTTTTTTAAAATATCCTTCGGATTTATTGTCAACAAGAAAAATTTTCATCAAAATAACTTTCGAAACTTAATAAAACCGAGACTATTATAATTGATAGAATTATTGACCCAAAACAATTGGATAATGAAATGATTTTGAGAGAATTTAAACCCTTTGTTCATATTTACTTTAATTATATCTCCTTAAATCAACACACTAATATATTCATTTAATTAATAATATAGCTATATCTTTTGATTCAATAAATATAATGTAATATACAAACATTTCTCATAAATTTATTTTATACATATCTCTAAAATTGATAATAGAATCTAATGTATTCTAGGGTGACCCATGAACCAATTTAATAAAAATTAAAGGTTGAACATAATGGTGCATCCTTAACACTTCAAATTTAAAATATATTTCATAGATATAGTTAACATGTTAGTAACCTTATCTTTTTTGAAAAAGTAATCTATGTCGACATCCCCTTAATCATCATTCTCCTTGATTAAGTGACCAATTATATTTATATTTTTATCTAGAGTGTGTTACTAGGTTTTTGGAAGGATACAGCTCTTTCTAGTTATCACAAGTTGTATTGAATGGTTTTTCAATGTACACATTCAAATCATACAAATTTATTTCCATTTACAACATTTATATACATGCTTATGGGGAGGAAACATATTTGGCTCCAACTAAACTCATATCCACATAACTTTTATTCATATAATTATATCTCCAACATAATTCAATTTTTAATAATTTTGTATATGCTTTTTAATTTCTATTATTATTATATCAATCCTAATCAATATTAATTAAAAAATTTAATTTCAATTCTTAATTTCATTAATACATCTGTGTGTAACATAATATTCCGTTGAATAAATAATAAATAACATGGTAGTTTACATGTGTGATTAATTTTTCATCATATTGATGTCTTGAATGCAATTTTTCTTATTAAAAATCTTATGCAATGATTAATTATGATGAAACAAAATTTCAATAGTATTCTATAAGTCATTCTGATTCATAATTTTACATTTTTTATCTCTTTTTATCATTACACCATCAATTATTGGTGTAGATACTTCCATTGAAAGTTTAATTCAAATATATTAATAAAATCTTCGAATATTTATCCAAATATATGAATATTTATTTTCCTTTATTCACATCATGTAAGCCTATATTGAATTTTATCTCTCTGATCGTTGAAATATCAAAATTAATCATTATTTTCATTGAGAATTACTCACACGCATACCCAATATCACCCAAAATAAAATTATAAACATATACATTTAAAATAATATTATTTATCCTCAAAGATTTCATATATAATTTTTTACCATTTCCTTTATAAAATATAAAAAATTTCAAAAAAATTAAAAAAATTTGAGCACTCGGATCCTAGAAACTATTGAAACCCATTTAAGTATTTCTTAATATTTCACACCATAGATTAATAAATATAATTTATAAACCCATTATATTTTAATATAAATACAACTTTTCAATGTTCTCCATTAATAAAAGTATAAATCTTATCTTTATGAAAGTATTTTTTCTGCACTTGAGCTACAATACCAAAACATATTCCAAAAAACTCCATGTCTTGAAACATATAAAAACATTATTAAAATTATACTATTTCTACACATGCATACAAATTTTATAATAATATATAATTTTTCCATAATATCTTATAATTTTAATGGAGTTTATTTATGAAAACCCCCTTGGTTGCAAAAAAATCACTTCTATTCATTATATGAACTATATCGAAGGTGTAATTATTCACAACCTGACCGAGATGTTCCTTAATTTAATTTTACACTCCATGTGATGAATTTAATATATAAATTATTGTATTTCAACTCATGAAATAAATTTTTTTTCATGAAAAAAATATATTTTAGTTTATACAATTACTTCTATAAATAAAATAATATTTCCAGGTTCAATATGTTTTTTAAAAATAAAATTTTTTTACTTTTACTTTCCACAAAACATTCTTAACTACTATATTATGTAATATAATTATGACTATTATTATATTCCTGATCATTTTTATATTCACAATATTTTTCATGAAATTTAATGTGTTGATCTCCTTTAATTATTAATGATTTTATCCATTGATCTCTTTTTAGATGGAATTTTTTTCAATTATTTTCACAACATTGGAATCAAAAAACATTTTTAGACTTTTATTTTGGAACTGGTACATTCTATTGTTTAATGAGTAACCCATGAATATTCCATTCGGATACTTTTCATCAATCATTCCCAATTCACAATTTATTGTTTATATTAATAAAAACTCATAAACATTATAATGTACCAAACTATGTATTTTCTTTATTAGAACACATTTCATAATGATTAATATCTGATTCAGGACACAACTAGTACATTTTATGAATTTTCATAGATGTACATACATGATCTTTCCATAAATATTTTGTCTTTGTTCGTCTAGGAAGCATGGTTCTACCCATTTTAATTAGGCTTATATTATTATTTTATACATCTCTATTCACTTATGGAGTACAAGGATAACTACACGAATGTTTAATCCCATAGTTAAGATGATTTCAGTCATATTATTTCATTGTGAAATACCATCCATTATTTATTATCAAGATCAAATTATATTTTCCTATATCTTTCCCAATGTAACTAATGAATATATAGAAAATCTCCACTTATTTATAATTTTGTTTCGTAAAGATTACATTATTCATCATGGTGAATTAATTAATAAAATTAATTAAGTAAATACCACCTTTAGGGGATTGAAGTCTTATTAATCCATAAAAATATGAATTTCTATTTTCAAGTCTTATAGGAGAGTCCATCGATTAATTATTGGCTCTAATATGATTCATTTTCCTCTTCTGATGTGTTTAATAAATAGTTTATCTTTCTCTTTTTGAAGGGGGTTCATATATATACATAAGAAATTGAGATATTATCATCTTTTTTTTCATTATGGAAATGTCTAATATTGCATAGATTATTTTCATCTTCAACACTCAGACATTAAGAGTAACATGGACTTTGAATTTGAAGTGATTTAAAACTAATTTAGTAACCCTTAAAGATTATTCATCCACCATTAGACATAATTATTATACATTTATTTTTCTTGATGGTGACATAATTACCATGATTAACAATTTCAATAGCACTAAATTAATTTTTTTAAACCCATCAACAAGTATAACATCCTTTGATTTCCGTTTCAAAACATCAATGTCAATTATACAAATTCCACTAATTTTTATATATCTATTTGGGGAATTAGTAAAAAATCCCACCATAATAATCTCCAATGTACATTAATATTTTTTTAACCAATCATAATTGAAAAATAACCACTATCAATAATCCATGGATATGTTTTTTATCTATGTTTACTATAATAATCAATAAGATTTGAATTTTCATCCTTTTCATTTTATAAATATTTTTATCTTTTTTATCACAAGTAATCTACCATAGATAATATTAAGACATTAATTTTCCAAATTAACATATTGGTCATATAATCAAAAAATTTCCTCCTTGAATTCATATCCATTAATATTACATATACCTAATGAACCATTAACTATAGATTTTTCATTCTAAAAGACATCCATAATATTTTTTGGGTTTCTTTAGTTCTTTTAGATGTTTTAACCCCTATATTCATTCATACTCCAATGAAGTGTAATGGTGTACTAGAATCTATATTCTTTCTACTAAATCATTTGATAAAAAATAACCTCAAAATTCTGATTTTCTAAACTGATATGTGTTTTTGTTTCAAAAAGAGTTGATGATGAATTATTGTATACACTTCTTAAATTTTCCTTTAGTATGTGGGTGTATTTACCTACCTGTTAATATCATCATATTTTGAAGTGTATGAATATATTTAAGGTTTTTTCATAGACCAAATATTCCCAATAAATATTTTAGAACAAACGATATCATTAAAATGATATTTATATTTACGATTTCTAATAGTAGATACAACCATGCATTTTGGAAGGAAATCCCAGCAGTTTGAGATGATTAAAAAAATAAATACATATAATCTTTTAATTAATTACACGTATTTATATAGTATTTTCATATTTGGGACACATATATTTTCCCTACATAACACTTCTTCCTTTACAGCATGTCATTCAATATAATCATTCACCATTTTATAATGTTTTCCAAAATTTAATAAAAATTAATTAATTTTCTAAATGTAAGAATATTCTATTTTGAAAATATCATCTATTAATTTAATATTCATTTCATCCTCTTTCTTCAACCGATGAACTTAATTTTTGGGTTTAGGGTTTTTATCCTGAAAAAACTCATGTTTAAAATTTAAAAAATGATAAATTTAATTCTATGCACCTTATTCGTATTCTTCAATACATGAATTTTATTCATGTATTTATAATTTTGTTAAGAACATATTGTTTATAATTTTTAATTAATGTGGTGTACTCATCCACATTATTATTTGAAATTATTATTATATGAATTTTGGTAAACTGTTTTTTATCATAAAATTATTTTTTATCTTCTTTTAAAGATTTAAACCATTTCTATCTCAAGACCATTTCGTCTATCTCACCGTCTTCATAATGACTACATTTATTTTTTTGTATAAATACTAAAAAGTTCTCAATTAGACCACACATAAAACACTTTAGATGATGTTGAAATTTTGACTTTCCATTTCTTTTTTAGAGTTTTATTTAGATATGATCCATAACTCTCCTATATTATTAATTCATTGCATACTCAAATTTTGATTCACTATGGTATACATATTCATCTTCCCCTATTTTAATAATTCCCTGAGTTTTAATGTATTCCCCTCCTTGATTTTTATATTAAATTAATATTATACCTTCATTAATATGAATGATTTTTTTCATGTCACTCTCCATGAGATATGTTATCTATTTATTTTAATGAATAAAAATTACCATCAAACCAATGATGTAAGACCCTCATCAATGTCATGACTATAAGAGAATTTTATAAATATTTATCTAAACCCTATAATATTGATGAAAATTTCATTAAATATTTAGAAGTAACCATCTAGAATTTCTTCAACATCCATCCTCATGTATTAAAACATAATTAACTATATTTATAGGATTTATTTCGTAAATTTCAAAATTTGTATTAAGATTCATTAATTTTTTTACCAAATTACGTGAAATTTCTAGAGTCTCATTACCTTTTTATATAAATTCTAAAATAACTCCACATGTATTGAATTCATCTTCATTACAATGACATATTTTTCATGTTAACAATTTTCATGAGATTATCTTTCACAATCGGTAGATACCATATATTATGATCTAGAGAAACATTTAGTGTTAGTGAAAGAAGATAGTGTATCAAATTATTCCTCAACCCATTATAATTTATTCATAAAATGATTTAATACCCATAATATTAATTGAATTTATTTTCTATGTATTTTAATAAAAAAGAACATTTAAAAAGAACCTAGGATTCTAGGATACCACTTGTTATTCAATGTAATTTTTTATACAACATAGAAGGCTTGGGTTGTCGATTCAGTGGAACACTTATAAAATATTCATTTAAATGAAATTAATATTTTTAAAATGTTATAGTCTCAATAATCTCAATTATTATATATTACCATTAACTATATAGAAAATAAATATAAATAAATATATGTTATAGAAATTGAATACATGGTTCATACCTAGTTTAGGTGAATACATTCATAACAATAATAAGAAAACAACATAACCTGAAAACTAATAAAAATTGAAAATTTTAAAATATAATTATCCACTAACACATTCCATGTTTTTTCACAATTATAATCCCCTAGCACCAAATATAATCACCATTTCTTCCTACCAAATAAGATTAATAAAAAATGAAAAAATGTATGAAAAAGGCACCTCAAAATTATAGGGAAAAAATAATATAGTTCAATGAGATGTGGAAACTATATTCTATTATTTATAAAAGGAGACCCTAGGTACCTTTTAGATTAACTGAAAATAAGGATATATAATGAAAAAATAAAGGAGTGATGATGTTATAAATAATTACTGATGTGTACCTGGTGATTTCAAAAATTAAAATTTTGGTATTTATCAAAGGTTTATCTTGATCTCTAGGTTGTTAAAATGAATGATTACATCCACATATTATAAACCATTTTATCTATTTTAAAATAGGATCAACTAACACCATGATTTATTTGTATTAAAAAAGGATGTGACTTACGTTTTCATCGACCAATATAAAGACCCCATGGAATAGAGGTACTATAGTAATTGATTATGACATACATCTAAAACGATGATTACCTCATATGGAAATTATTACCATGAAATAAAAACAATAAAACTCCAAAAAAATATTCATTTATACATACCCAATTTTTCATAAGAACTTCATCATAAATCTCCATGTTTTACAATAACTAAATAACCAATCCACATGACATGATAAAATCTTAATGTGAAATTCAATTATGATGACCAATCCATTATTTTGAAATAACATATAATTAAAGTGATATTTACTAACATTTGATAAAATTTATAGCCACATGTGATTAATTAAAACACATAATTCCACTGTCTCTATAGTGTAGCACACACATATACTCCAATATGTGTGTCATGCATATTCAAATTTTTTTAACGCCTTAAAAAACACCAAAATCACTATGAGCATTGAAGACAATGTTTTGATAACATATAGGGCCTAAAGTAAACCCTATACCATTAGACCATTTAAGATATAAGTTAATCATATCACAGAGAGGTGGAGGGTTGAATCAGTTATCCTATTTCTCTTTTATGAGTTTCTCATCTTCATTATCATCCTATAGAATTTCTGAACAGTTCTCGGATGAAAACGTTATAAAATCTTAACATTTACTTATATACACAACTAATAGATAAATTAGTACATATGATATTTACAAGGATTAAAACCCAAGAATAATTAAGGAACTGTTGGTTATTCCCTAAATCATGTATTCATCTAAAACATCCTAAGCATCATTTTAAAACTATGTCTATATAGTATTTACACACCAATAATATAATCAACTATATGATACTATATATCTTAAATATATGTTACTTAATGTATATAAAACACCTAATAATCACTTCACAATACTGATCATATCACCTATAGATTCACTTCCTCCATGAATATATGGATCAACAAATTTATAAGTGAATTGCTTATTTATGAACATAAATATTTATTATTGATTCATAGAAAAATACCCTTGAATCATCCACCAAAATCTATGTAATATTGTCTTCATTAATGGATGAAGATTAATATTTTCATGTAAACTAATTTATATGATCTTATAACAAAAAAAATAATCTTCTTGGATTATATATCTCTCACAAAAATGAACTGGGTATTATCACCTATGTCTCTTTTAGCATTTTAAGGTCCCTATTCTAATATCAACTCTCATATAGTTGATCTACTTTATAAAAATGTGATTTTAAGAAGATGGAAAAAGGAAACATGTCAAAAAAACAAATGGATTCTTTAAACAACTAATTATCTCCTCAATAACCCTCATTATTTTTTTCCATATCCACGTCAAAATAACTTATCAGGGTACTTTCACTCTCTTATTTTCATCATTTAAAAATTCTATATTTATTCAATCAAATATAATGCAACATAAACAACTAAAATAATCCATGAATCATGGCCTAAAATTGAAGTAATTTTATATGGAATAATTCATGATCTATTCCTGTATATCAATAATTAATTTCACAATATCCCATGAATCACATCCTAACATTCCCATCACCAGATCATAGTGTATAATTTTTATATGTTTTCATTCAATATGATGAACACCATTTGTGTGGTCTCCAACATAATTTTGTTCGAACATACATTGCCACTTAGCAATGATAGATTTCATCACCCTAGGTTTTAGGCTATCTATTTTGGTCATCATGAACATCATTTCATCACCTATAAACTAATACTTATTTCATAACTCAACATAATTTTTTGGTATACCAGTTCTTAGAGGTAGACTTGATAATCATGTTAGCTTAATCTACCTATATAAGAAATCTTGTTTTGACCATTCAAAACACTGGGTAGTGATACATAAATACCTATACTTACACTATTCAAGTATTTAGCTTAAACATGTTTCAGATGTGAAAAATGTGTTCGCTAGGGGGACCACCACATATATGGTCACTATCCCACTACCTATTCTGAGACATTTATTATTCCCACTCCAAACAATATGGGAATATAATATTTGTTTATTCTTCTACAGAATCACAAAAAATAAATATATGGTATGTTATATCCCAATTTGGGTAGTTTAACACATCATCACATATTCTAATCTCCCAAGAGTAACTTCATCACTATTATCATCACTATTCATTTGTTTTCAATAATTTTATTTTCAAAAAAAATATAACATTAATCATTGAGATGAACACACTCAACATTCCACCATTACTAACCATAATCTTCCTTTTCAAAGATTCAATCATTGCTTTCATCAAATTCAAATTTCTGGAATGATATTCCAAAACTAATCTTTTCATAATCCTTGATCATTAATTTCATTCTGAAAGAATTAGTCCTTATTGTGAACAAATCCAAATACATCCTTTTTATTTTCTACCAATATCCCATATTTTTTAAATAATAAAATGAATCTTATATATATTCATAGACTCTGATAATCCAGTGTGGAAAAATGAATTTAAAATGTCAAAAAATCGTGTGTTGTTTGTATTTTCCTCTTAAAAAACTTATCCTTTTTTGACACTTCAAACTGAGTTTTTAAATATCCTAGTTCCTTGGGAAACAACCTTTTGTCAATAAAAAATAAGTCTATATGGACAAAAAATGAGTAAGAAATTATTGATGTAATAAAAGTTTTCTTGGATTTATATAAAATCACATTTAGTCATGAAATAATCATAAAAACATTAGATTTATCATCAAGTAGCATCAAATTAAACATGAAAATCCATCAATAAAAATCAATACAAAATAAAAACATTATAATTATAGGATATATCTCCCCCTTCATATCATACAATTATTAAAAAATTGTATCTGTTTGTAAATTTTTTTATCATATTCAAAACAATGGAGTGAATTTATAATTCTCTTGTTTTATTTCTATAATTTTAATGTTGCACTACAATTAATGACTAGTCATGTTTCTTCCTAAAGGATCTCCCCTTAAAGATTTCACTCATATAAAAATCATAATGTATATGTAATAAATGTTCATATCATAATAAGTTAATTATATAAATGAAATTCTCAATGATATCCTTCAATTGACTACATGTTAGAACAAGATATACAAAATATTAAGGGAATAATAAGATACATCGTTATGCCTTAGGGGAAACACTTAAGATGGGAGATTACACTCATACTACTCCACTTTTTCAATTTTATATCATCACTATTAATATGTGAAGACATATATTTCTCCTCAGGAACTAATAAATAATCACACCCTTGTATTAAGTATCTTTAAAACATTCCCATTTTTTCACATCATATACACTTATTCAACATATCACTTATGGGTGCCTTCTTAGATACCTTATTTTCATTATTCAGAAGAAATTCATTAATTTATTTTTCATCTTGTAATACCCTTGTACTTAATTTAAGTTACTTTTTTGTATTATATTCTTAGCCTAACTTCCCCCAATGGTTTCATATAGACCACCTTCATTTTGATGAATTATGGACACTTTTTGAGTTGTCAAAAGGGGATGCATGATTTGGGAGCACGGTTCGCTAAACCGTGCAAGAAAACCATGTAGTCTTGTCCATGTCATTAAAAAGGATATTAATTTCCATTTTCCCCTCCCAATATTTATCTAATCTCGCCCCTTTCTTCCCCCATTCGACCCTAACAGCCTTGGCAACCTCCCAAGAACCCATAACCAGCCTTGTAACTCCATTTTGAAGGGGTATTTTGTGGAGAAACATAAATCTTCCTCAAGTAAGTGAATTTATTCCTTAGTTACTTTCTTTTTCATGGGGGTTCACTCATTATTATTGATGTTACTTATGTATTAAACCTAGGTTTTCAATCCTCGGGTTTGATCTTGGGTTTCTTATTTTATTCTTCTAGTTTTAGGCTTGATCTAAGTCTCTTGTCATGCGGCAATGGTGCGATTCAATTTTCACACAAAGGTTCATGGGGTTTGACACCTGTGGTAGGTGATTCCATGGGTAATAAATTATAGAATAGATAGATTTTTGGATGTTCTTATTTTATCACACTTCTCTTCATTATCCATGCTACAAAATCGGGTTTTTGTGATGGTTATTAAACAACTGATTTTTAGGTACCAATTTTGTGTTAAATTGAATATTTTACGTGTCTATTTCATGTCATTCCAATTGGGATTGTTTTATAAATCATGTAATGGGTTCATAAAAATGTTTTGGGTGTTGAAAATTTTGTTTTGAAAAATATGGGTATGCACATAGTGTTCAATGTTGGGTTTTAAGGGATTTTGTGTGCAAAACAATATTATATTTTGTGAAGTTATTTTATTGAATTTTTATATGTTTTATTGAGTGGTGTATGGGGTTAAGAAAATGATTAGATATTGTTTTGAGTTTATAATGACAAGAAATGATGTGTTTATGTGGTAATGGTTTTTGGTATCATGTGAAAGTGGTTCGAGCACCATAGGGGGAAGCTCGAGTAGCTAGAAGGGAGGATACGTACTAGTACACTAGTGAAATGAAGTGATTGTATACCATGTTTTAATGAGAAAAATGGATAACTAAATAAATAAAAAAACTATTTTTATGATTATTGGGTACTAATATGTAATGGGTATGTTCCCTACTAGTGGATCACGACCGAGAACAGATTTTTGTATCGTTACTTTACACCGAGGTATGAGGTTCATGGGGCCCGAGACAGACTAGTGCCTAGAGGTGTTCTTGATTTTGGTGATCAATGAATATTTTATAATTATAATTGGAATATGGTGATTTTTTCTAGAAAATATTTCATAATACATGGTTTACTTGAATGTTCTTAGTCATGGAAAAATACCTTTGAAAACTGTTTACATTTAAAAGTGTCATTCTTTCGATATTATTTCCACCACTTTTTGGTTATCAAAACTAGCATGATTTTTATCTTGTATTGTTTACTCTATGGAATCTGTTGGTGGTATATAATTGGGATTAGTTTCACACCCTACATACTCCCCTTGGGTGTATGTATACTTGATCATGTTTGACATAATTAAGGGCAAGGCCTTGGGTGATGGTGGTTCGAGTTGTTAGTTCCATTCCATGGTGCGTCATTGTGGATATGGCTTATGGGTGATGATTCCTTATCATGTGGAGTCCTTGGGGATATTTTTATGTTGTTATGTATGTGCTTTTGGATATATTGTTACATGATTGAACCTATGTAGTCAGTTTTGGATTCTTTTTATGTCTTGTTTGGATTGATTTTTTAGATTCAATTTATAAATTGTTTTTTATATTTTATGTATCCATACTTAGTTAAATAATTCCCCAACTAAAATTTATGATACCAAGGGACATTTTCAAGCCTGTGAGGATTGTTAATGCCCTTAGAGACTTATCACAGTCTTATTTTGGTTTAGGTTTTGATGGATTAATGATTTGGATCGTGACAAAATGGTATCGGATGAGGCTAATGTTTTTAGGTTATATAATTATTTTGGGATGAGTCGGGATAGAATATAGTTAGGACTATCAAGACCTGGGTTTTTTGTAATGATTAAGGTGCCTAGACCACACCACTCTTGTTACACCTCGAGTCACCATGGGACATATGAATTATTTGTTTGACATCACTTCTAGGTGAGACGTGTGGGCTGAAGACTACACGTGGAAATCAGGCGGGGGTGAAGTAGTTGTTTTTTTATTGTTGTAACGTTTTTGGATTCATTATTATTTATGAGATTAATGTAATTTTTCATAATTTTTGTAATTATTTTATCTCTTATTACTTTTCCTATTTTTGAAAACATACCTCCCTGGAAATCTCTCATGCACCCATGGGAGGAAGCTGAAGAGAGTTATGCCTCAGTACTTGATCAAAGGATAGTAAAGGATGTGGTTTGGGCTTTCCAGGCTCTAATAAATGGACTGGCTCTTGTTCCATCTCATGTTAGAGAGTATTAGACTGGTCCTAGGAAGGACATTCCCTATGAGTTCTTAAAAAACAATCCTCCTACATTCAGAGGTAGAATATAACCCCAGGAAAGAGAGGAATGAATCGAAAAGATCATGTTCATTTTCGAGGTCTTGGATACAAATGAGGAGTTCAGGATGAAGTGTGCCTCTTTCTGTTGGAGTTTCCCAGCCGCAGGTGGTGGGACTCGATACTTCAAACTGGGAAGAATAAATATATGCATTGGGGGGATTTCAAGGTCATCTGCAATGAACAATATTGTCATGGAATATTTGAATAATCTAGATCCCGAGTGTTCCTAGATCTTGTTTAGGGGGAAATTTATGTGAAAGAGTATGCTAACTATTTCACTGATCTAGTTTGGTATGATCATGACATCATCTCTATTAAAAAAGATAAGGATTAGAGGTTTGAGAAAGGCCCATGACCATAGATATACTCCCTGTTATTCTTGTTTAAGATGAGGACCTATGATATGGTGGATGATTGAGGGTTCATTGTGGATATTGAATGGAAAGGGAGGAATGGTTTATCTGGGATAGTATCAGTAGTGGACATTGTAAACTCTTCAGATAAAAAAAATGAAGTAGTAGGATACTATGAAAAACAGAGGTGATAGTTTTGGCCACTCGTCCAGACATTTTTCATATATGGCTTCTAAAACGATATCATTCATGTGACACTAGTGTGGGAGGCTAGGGAACACAAGAATAGAATTCCCATTTACTTTGAATCCATGTTATCAATGTGGAGGTATGGGACACATGCATAACATTTTTGAGGTGGAACATCCACTTTAGAGTGGGGTAGGCTCAATGGATTTAAAAGATGTACCAGAATAGTGAGAACCATCATGAATTGAGGGATTATGTTTTTGTGGTCATGGTGGTAGGGTAGGGTCATCTTCTAGGTAGATCAAATTTAGGGCACAACCACAAACTATGAATCATCCTCAGGCAGAGACCAGACATATCCATGGGGTGGATCAAGCACCAGCAGGATCAGAGGTGCGATCGTCAATAGTTCAAGGTACTTTTTTAATTTCATCATCTATATATTCTAATATTTTTTATACTGGTGCCTCTATTTCAATCATTTCAATCCATTTTTGTAAATTCTTACTTTTAACAATGATTTATTGTCTTTTCAGATGGAGTTGAAGATGTCGCTGGGAGAGAAGAAGGATAGGGTTTGAGGAGCCCGTCTTTTGTGACTTCCATGTTAGTGGTTTATATGGAGTGGGAACTCTTGGTCATATATATGGATCTATCGGAAACTATAATTGTTATGGATTGGAATGTAAACTTATAGATGCACATTGATTTCTATAGGTGGTGAGAGAGTTTCACAACACTTAATGGGAGTCGTCAGGTTTTTTTCATGGGGAATGAGATCCTCAATCGAGTGGTGCAGGACCTCCCCTCCCAAATTTGGGAGATCTTTGTTTTTTAATCATAACATTAAATAGAGGATGTTATTATGATCCAGATGGTGGACTTCCTCATATAGTTGATGAGTTTCTAGAGGTATTTCTGGATGATTTATCAGGTTTCCACCAGGAACAGGATGTGGAGTTCCCGATTGATCTGGAGTCAAGAACACCACTGATATCTCTTCCCTCATATCACATAGCCCCCACCAAGATGAGTGAATTAATGATATATCTAGAAGACTTAGAATCCATTGGATTCGTGCACCAGAGTGTCTCTCCTTGGGTCTTACATGTGTTTTTCACGAAAAAAGGCTGATGGGTCCCTCCAGTTGTGCATTGACTACCAGTAGTTGAATAAGGTAAAAATCAAAAAAAAAATTATCATTTTCCCGGAATAGATGACTTGTTCAATCAGTTAATGAGGGCAATGGGGTTTTCCAAAATAAACTAGCATTTGGCCTATCATCAACTTAGGGTGATAGAGGTAGATATCTGAAAGACATTCTTTCGAAGTAGGATCAACCACTTCGAGTTCTAGTTCATGACCTTTGGATTGAACAATTATCTAGTGGTATTTATAGAATTCAGAAATAGGGTATCCCATAAGTATCTCAATTATTTTTATGGTATTTGTGGATGAAAACCTAGTTTAATCGGTATCTGAGGAGTGATATGAGCATCACTTGTAGATCATTCTAGGAATTTTGCTAGCACATTTCATTTAAGAGATGCTATAGAAATTCACTTTTTTGATCAGGGGTGTAAAATTTAGAGGGCATGTGATTTCAGAGAAGGGGGTTTCAGTAGAACCAAATAAGATTAGTACCGTTATGTCATGGGAGTACCTGAAGAACATGTTTGAGATCTGGAGTTTCCTTGGCCTGGCTGGTTATTACAGGTGGTTTTTTTGAGATTTCTCTCTTCTTTCTTCACTGATGACCATGCTCTCCCAGAAATGGGTGAAGTCTGTATGGGGCCCATAATGGCATGCATCCATTGAGGAGCTAATATTATGTTTGACTACCTCCCTAGTTCTGATTTTTTGAGAGGAGAAATGAGTATGGTGTGTATTGTGACACTGTAGGTATGGGTGTTTGGGTGTGTGTTTATGCTGGATAATAATGTGGTGGTGTATGGATCTCTCTATCTCTGACCACATGAAATTAATTACATGACCCACAATTTGGAGTTAGAAGGTATGATGCATTATTTGAAGACATGGCATCACAACCTCTTTGGGGAGAAGTTTGTGGTCTAATCAGATCACAAAATTTTGGCCTATTTCTTCTTACATAAGGACCTCAACATGAGGCATCGTCATTTGATTGATTACTTGTATGGTTTTGACTTTTACATTGACTATACCCCAAGATAGTGTAACGTGGTGGATAATGCCTTAAGTAGAAGAGTCCCAGTGCAGGATGTATGGAATTTCTGTGATGAGTGGACTCTGAAGGCACACTTTACTCAGATTCATGTGGAGACCAAGGAGAAAAATGGGGGTGTGTTCATGGGAATCATTTAGTTGAATACTTCTCTAGTGGAGAAAATTCAGTGGGAATAGCCTGGTTATGAGTTTTTTAGTAGTCAAAGTAGTTTCATCATGGTGGGGATGAGTCTTTTCATTGGTTATCCACTCCCGATAGAATCATGTGCATCAAGGGTCATTTAGTAGTAACGTTTTCTCTGCAAAAGGTGGTGATGTGGGATAGCCACTAGTCTTAGTGGGATAAATATATGGGTGCCACCATGTTGTGTTATGATATACGTTGGTAGTTCTAGTGGCCTGTTATGAGACGAGACATTAAGGACGTCATTTCGAGATGCTACACATGCCAGTAGTTGAATGCTTGGCAACAAATGCCCTTTGGTTTTCTATAGCCATTACCAATTACTACCTAGAAGTGGGACGAGGTTTTCATTTACTTCATTTATAACCTACCTCCTACACCTTAGGTTAAAAATTATATTTTCGTGTTGATTGATCATCTAACCAAATCATCCCAATTCATTCTGATGAGAGATACAACTAAAGTAGATGAGTTAGGCAGTTTGTATCTTTAGGAGGTGGTAAGGCACGAGGGTGTGACATAAACAATTGTCTCATATAGAGGCCCCCCATTTGACATCTTTGTTTTGGGAACGACTTCAGAAGTCCTTGTGGTTAAAGATTAAGATGATCATGATATACAATCTGGATGGTCAGACCAAGGGGGCAAATAATGTTTTAGAGGACATGCTTCATGAATGTGTTTAGGACATTGTAGGATCCTAGGATATCCATTTGTGATTGGTTGAGTTTTCAAAAAATAATATTTACCAATCATTAATTTAAATGGATCCTTTTGAGGTGCTTTATTTTCAGCCATACTGGTCCCCCTGGTGTTGGGATGAGGTAGATGAGACCTCACTAATAGGGCTGAGGCTGGTGCAGGAGATGTATGAGAAGGTTAAGTATATAAGGCAGTGCTTATTGACAAATCAAAGCCTCTATAAATCATATTCTAACCAGAGGAATTGAGCCCTAGAGTTTTCTTATTGGTGACAGGGTATTCTTGAATGTGTCCCCCTGTCTGGGCCATTGTCGATTGGGAAAGCAAGGAAAGGTGATGCCCCAGTATGTCGGACCTATCGAGATCACTGAGCATATTGGGAATGTGGAATACAGTTTGGCCTTAACTTCTTTGTTGACATACATCCATGAAATCTTCCATGTCTCCCTGTTGAGGAAATAAATCCTGGGACCGTCCCATGTATTGAATTGGGAGTAGTTGGATATAAAGACTGATTTATCTATTTCTGAGTGGCTGTGGTGAAGAGTGGTCTTCCAAGAAATAGTTCTTCAAGGAAATTATATTCTAATTTTTTGGGATCATTGGATTCATGGGGATGATACACATGATACATGGGAGCGGAATTCATGGTTCGAGGAAGAGTACCCATTTGGGTTTTCTAATCAAGCATAATGTAGACTTTTTGGGATGGAGAGTTTTCATGGTGGGGAGAATTGTCACACCCATGTCCTTCATTTAAGGTAAATTTTTCTATTATATTATTATTATAAGTTTTATCTATAATTTTACCCTATCCCCCCCCCCCTTGAATTTTATTAAGATTGGACACATTCTGAGTGGGAAAAAGGGAGAACATTGTTTGGGTGCACAATCTACTAAAGCGTGCAAGCAAACCATATAGCCTTGTCTGACTCATTAAAAATGTTTTTATTTTCCATTTTATCCTTCCATGGATTTATTAAAACTCGTCCATTTTACCACATTTGAACCTAGCATCCATGGATGTCTCCAAAGAACCTCAAACCCTCCTTGGTACTCCATTTTGATGGGGGATTTGGTGGAGAAGCATCAAACATCCTCAACTAAGTGAATTTCTTCCATAGTTCCTTAATTCTTTCACGGGGTTTCCTACCTTATTATGGAAGTTCTTTATGTCCCACAAGTAGCATTTCAATCATAGGTTTTTATCTTTGCATTCTTGGAATATTTTTTTTAGTCTTGATCTAAGTCCCGTGTGGTGCGGCAGTGGTGTGGTACAATTTTCGCAGAAAGATTAATGGGTTTTGACAATTTTGGTAGGTGATTTCATTTGTAATAATTCCAAGATGAGTTAGATTTTCTGAGTATATATTTTTTTCACACATATCATCATTATAGTTGCTAAAAACAATTTTGGTTATGTTTGATAAAAATGTCATTTTTAGGTACCAGTTTTGTGTTAAATTCGGTGTTTTACATATCTATTCTATGTTATTCCAATTGGGGTTGTTTTATAACACTTTTAATGGGTTTATAGAAATATTATGGCTGTTGAAAATTCTATTGAGGTAAATATGGATATTCATATAGTGTTCAATATGGTATTTTTAAGGTATTTTTGTGCAAATATTTTTAAATTTTTTTATGTTATTTTATTGAAAATTTAAAGATTTTATTGAGTGTTGTAAGTGGAACAAAGCATGTATAGCTACTATTCTGGGTTGTATATTTGAGAACTAGTTTATGTGATAATGGTTTTTGGTATCATGTGAAAGTGGTTTGAGAACAATGGGGGAATCGTCTGTATCTAGGAGGGAAGATATATACAAGTATGCTAGTGATCCTAAGTAGTTTTATCCATGTTTCACTGAGAAAAATGGATAATGAAAACACTAAAAAACTGTATTGATGATTATTTGGGACCACTAGGTTATAGTTTCTTTACCTAATAGTGTATCATGCACAAGAATAGATTTTTCTATGGTTACCTTACACCAAGGTATGAGGTACATGTAGCCCGAGACAAACTAGTGCCTAGGGGTGTTCCAGAGATTAGTTCTCATTGACTCTTTGGTAATTATCATTGGAATATGGTTGTTTTTTTCTAGAAAATATAATATATTACATGTTTTAATTTAATGGTCTCACTCATGGAAAATTCTCTTTCAAAACTTCATACTTTAATAGTTTCATTCTTTAGAAAACAATTCCACCACTTTCTGCTTATCAAAAATGGCATGATTTATATCTTTTATTGTAAAATCAATGAAATATCATGGTGTTATCCACTTTGGATTAGTATAGAACCCTAATTACACCCCTTGGGTGTATTTATACTTGACCATGATTGATACAGGTAAAGGTTGGGCCTTGGGTGATGGATGTTCGTGTTGTTAGTTCCCTTCATGGTGCGACAATGTGGATATGGCTTGTGGGTGATGACCCCTTGTCGTGTGAAGTCCTTGGGGTTATTTTTATGATATTTTTTAATTTTCCTTTAGAAATATTGTTTTATTTTTGAACCTATGTTTTCAGTGATGTATTTTTATGTCTTATTTTCTATGAATTTTTATATTCTGTTTATCAATTTTTTTTATGTTTTATGAATCCATACACTGGTAAATCATTCCAAAACAAAAATATATGATACCAGAGAACTTGTGCCCTTCCATGGGGATACAGAACACCCTTCAGTCCTTATCATGGTCTATTTTTGGCACTTGTTTTAATTGTGAAAGAGATTTTTTTTCATGACACATCATCAACATATCGCCCAAAACCCCAATTTTTTCATTCCTCATCCAATGTAAAGACATGATTAAAAAGAACAGGTAGGATTTATGTATATACCTTCCATAACACCAATAATATCCCATAAATTGAGATTTACTTTAATAATATTGGGATTATTAAAAATTATGTTGATTTTTTCATCCTTGAGATTAAATTTTCTTGGTGTATTGTTCTTTTCTTAGTGAATTCCATTCTTTCTCATGTATAGTGTTTTTCCTCTCAATCTTCATAGAATCAATTGGAGAACATTCAACAATATAAATGAAGTTATTTTTCAGGAATAATAATTTTATGATTATTATTTCCATTTAATCACTCAACATAATAATAATATTCTCTTATCGAGGAAGGATTGATAAAATATTTTAAATATATTTTAACGAAATGTTTACCGTAAAATATAAAGATTGTCTCCCAAATAACAAATCATATATATATTAGTATATTTACCTTTATTGAATAATTTATTCTTATCAAAACAATCTATCTTCAAAAATGGTTCCATGATATTTTAAACATGGGATGACTCACTTT
Source organism: Viscum album (assembly GCA_963277665.1). Classification (NCBI taxonomy): domain Eukaryota; kingdom Viridiplantae; phylum Streptophyta; class Magnoliopsida; order Santalales; family Viscaceae; genus Viscum; species Viscum album. Next base: position 1,493,179,381 of record OY728152.1, read on the forward strand.
TTACCATATTATATTCCTTTCACTGATAAGGCAATTTTCTCTTTTTACATAACTCGCTCATTTGATTATTAATTTCCATGTTCTTGTTCTCTAGATTTTTTTTCCGTTATTCAATTGTGAAGTGTATTCAATCCAATAATCTGATATATCATTATGTTCCCACTAATATTATATTATCATCACACCTAGAAAAAGGGTATCATTTCTCTAGTAGAAACTGAAATTGACAATAGTTTCATTATTATTGGATGAACCATGATCATTACTTAAAAAGGTTCATATTCATTTAATATCATATTTCACCCTTTCCTTCCCCAATTTAATCCTTTGATATATTATATATTACTTATAATATTTATATTACTAGAACTGGTTATTTTATAAAATAATTACAATATGACCAATATAATTGAAATAAATGCATTCTAGAAGTATTCTACATTTTCGCTTTAATTTTCCAATAAAATATCACTTTTATAAAAGAGTGATAGTATTATTTATATCATTAACTTATTGTAAATTTATTATGTATTAAAATTATTTGTTCTTCCCTTTTCTCATGGATTTAATTGAATCTTTTTTTCACTATATCATGTTGAAAATTTTCACTTTCCTTATTTCATGTGTAATACAAATAATATGTATCACATATTATAAGATATGTTATCAGTCATGAAAAGAATACACATTTTGATCAAACTGATCTGGAATCATTTTCATAAGCGTCTTCAAAATTGTGTAGTATAAAAATTTATCACTAAATCCATAAATATTTATATCAAATTTATCTACCCATGTGAAATAGACATCAAAATAATTATCTTCATCTATTATAATATTCTTAAATATAATAATCCAAGTTTTATGTATTTATCACATCACATAGATGTTGCCTTAAATATTCTCCTCAATTTATCTCATATATTCTTTATTGTTTCATCACTCCTCACATTGGTGTAGACAATCTCATAAAAAGGTACAAAAATGGAATTTTTTCCCTCTAAATATATATCCATATATCTTTTACCAGCATTTTTCATATTATCATTATTATAAATTGATAAGAAACCATTCATAAAATCATCCCTACCTCCATTCCAATATAAAAGAGATAAGGAACCATATTATTCCTACAAAATTGGTTGTTTATTCTATAAAAATATAAACTTTTCTTAGATATATATAGAATTTTTTTACATTTATCAAAAACATCACATGGAAATTTAGGGATAATTTCCCATGTGACACCGCATTTTAGGATCTTACTTGATTCAATCATTAAATTGGGTAGTGTTTGAATCAGTGACTCTCTATTTCTTTTATGAGCATCCGCTCAACAAATATAAACACATGAACGAATCAATATTCTTAATCTAGTTTTTATAAACTATCATCCTTTAGCAATATGAATAATTAAACAATAAATCACGACCCATGATATTTATAATTTTTTTCACCCCTGAATATACCTTTAAATGTTGGATAGTCCCCCAAAATAGTGATTTTCCCACTAAATAATAAACATATTTATAGAATTGAGTCCATAAAATGTTAAAAAACCACATCAATAATCCACTAAGAGATATAATGTGTCTACAAGATATGAACCAAAATTGAAAATAAACCCATGGTGATGAAATTACCTTAGTGATCACTCCCCCTTTGGATATTATTCCTCTAAAAATATATGGCTTAATAGATTCATAGATTAAATCTTTCATGGATATTAACAAAATATTTTAATCCACAGACCATTAGTCATGAAATATTTTTTTGAATATAACTGGTCTGGTCTTCCAAAATTTAAGAAAATATACAACCTCATGAGATATTTTCATGTGGGATCCACCATAAATAATAATTTTCATGGAATATATAACTATCAAAAAATTATCATTATCCTATCACATATTTTTCTTCAATTGTTTTAAACAAACATAACTAACCTCATCTATATGGTCTCCATTATTCATATTGTAATGTCGTGCACAAAGAAAAGGGTCACATGTCTGCTCCATAAGGAGTTCCTTAACCCAAAAATTAACTCCTTAATAACTACCTTGAATTTATTCCATAAATCTAATCAAATTATTGATTTGTGGTATTTTTATCACTTATTTATGCTAGATAATAATTCCACATTTATTCCATTAAATATAAAAACTTTTTGTCAATTAAAAAGTTCATTAATCAATGATCAAGAACAAATTTTTTTATTAAGGAATATTTTTTGAATTGATCAGGCTTCTCAATTGTTAATAATATCATAGCCCGTCCTTCTTAACATCATGGCCTAGATTAAAATTATTTGTTTTTTTAATCCAAACACATTAAAAAAATATTGTGTTGTCACCTATATATAATCATGCTATCATTCCAAACCAAATGTAAATATTATATTCCATCTCCATATGCATGAGGTAAGTCATTTTGGCCATCCTGATCTGGATTTTGTCACATATTATCCATGTAATCCTTTAGTGATCAACACACATTTGGACCACGCTTCTCAAAAATGTAACTTTTTTCCTAGTAACATGAGTTATTTTTAGTTTTTAGTTTTTTTTATTTTGATATGATGTTTTAATCCTTCTATTTTATATGATTAGTTGATTTCCTTCATTGTGATGTGTGTAGTTTAATGTGTGATAATTTCCTTACATCGGAGAAGGGGAGGACCCAATTCATAATTGAGACACAGTAATTATGATGTGATTAAACTCAATCAGGGATGTTAGTGTGACCCTAAGAGGATACTATCTTGACATGGAGGATATAATTCCTTAATTCGTGCATTTGTAAGGAGAAGTTCCATGGAAGTTATAATTGTTTGTTTTGGTTGTATGGAGCTTGATATAGTATTAAAGTTGTTGTGTGGTTGTGTGAGAGGAGGAATATTTTGGTTCTGCATTGTGTTTTGTAGTCATTTGGGTTGGATTGATTTACCAATGGTAGTGTTTGAGGTTTTACATGATCCTTGAGCGACACCTAAATGGGTGGTTGTTTAGAACCATTTTTCCCCTTATAGGATCTATTTTATATTCTTAAGGGAGACAATAAATTGATAGGTATCTGATGTAATGGTCCATTCTCTCCTAGTCTATTACATTTACAGTTTTGGATTTGGGGGTGTTCAGAGGAGGCTCAATTAGAGTTTGGAGAAGATCAACTATTAAAGGCAAGGATCTAGGAGGTTACATGTCATGTAACTAGATTTGAAGATATTAAAGTATCATTCATTACTTATGTATAGGGCTTAACGATGTGTAATATATCATAGTTTTAAAATAAATAATAAAATAATAGAATAAGGTGATGACATTTTTTTCATCAGAAACAAAACCTCATAAATTTTTTGATGTGAAATGGGATTAGACGTTGTGTAATACCCATATTCATTTTTTTCAAAAAAATTAATCTAAACATTCATTTAATCAACCGTTCTCTCTATGTCCTCTCATTTTGGATGAACCCTAGAAACTGTGAGATTTTCATCAATCCCTCTTCCACCACTTCGATATGTTGATCATGGTAGTTGTTCGTTGAATATCTTTGATGATCTAATGTGCATTCTACCTTCATATTATATATGTTTATCTCATATTTACCTCATTTTCTTTGATGTATTCTCACCATGATATGATATTTTTAGAACCAGGATTCTAATGGGGTTTCTCTCAGTTTTTGTTTGGGCAGTTCTACTACGAAATTCATGAATGATGTAGGTATTTTGGGATTAGTGATCATAGATTTGTTGTAGTGTCTATTCTCATGCAATGATAATTAACACCCCTTTTATGGTTGGATTTACTTCATTTATCTTCAATTATGCATCAAGTGGGGGGTTATTTACATCTATTTATTTGTGATTTATGGTTGCATCAGCTAAAATTAAACATAAAAAATCTGTTAATTGAATTGAAATGGGAAATTGGGATTGATCCACATGTTTTTACATAATTGATATTGTTTGTGATATTGTGATCACATGAGATAAATTCCCCACTAAAAATTATGGTCGTTGGAGTATTTATTTTCTTCTGGACAGAACTGCAAGGGTTTTTTATAGTATTTTTAGATTTTTGGGTATCACACGAAAATTATAATTGGATAATCTCATGAACATGGATAATGAATTTTTTTCCCCATTATTTGGGTATGGGTGATAAATCCCCAAGGAAATGTAATTGAATGTGATAAATGATATTCTGAATAGATAAACTATTTTTCTGTGATGTGATTAGTATTTTGGTATGATTTTTATGTGTTGGGGAAGAGGATAACATTCGGTTGTATAGTGGGGATGTAAAAAGAATTGTATGATTAGTAATAATAGATAAAAAATTATTGTTTTGTAACGTGTTACTTGATTTGTTTGTGAGTTGGGTGTTTATTTTTGATGGTATAGTGATTTGTGAAGAATGACATTTAAGAAGAAGTACATTTGTAATTTTAATGGGTAATTACCATATATTCTCTCCATGAATAGTATGTAAAAATCATCACCCTATTTCTTGAGATTGATATAGGATGTGAAACTGATGACTATTAAATAGAGAGGTAATGTGGAGCCTTGTTGATTTATCCGCTCTCATCACCTTCTAAAATGACTGTTTCGATGATTTTTATAAGCACTGTGCCATGGTTGTTCCTGACACGTCTGAATGGAAATGGAATTAGTATTAATTGAATGATTTGAAATTATAAAATCGAGATAATTTATAGTTGATAATTAATGATATAAAATTGGTTGTGTCATTTCTTCTATTTGTGTGGAGTAATGTATTTAGTGGTGGAATCAAAAGTAACTATGTTATTCCTTTTATTGTTTTTTTGTGAACCCATAAGTTTAAATCGTTATTTTTATACTATACATATACTTTTATATTCTTTTTATTTCTATATGAACCCTCATAGGTTGATTGCTATGTGAGGAACAACTGCATCATCATGCATGGGAAGTTTTCCCAGCATCTAGAGAGGAGTACATATTTCTAGGTACCCACTCTTTTCAACTTTCTATTCTAGGTGAGGTAGGTATGGGACATTATATAAGGTCCATAGGTCTATTAATTCATTATATGGTGGTTCTGGTGTCCCATGTGTCATTCGGCGATATGTGATAGACTGGGTTTTTGAGGCTAAGGTGCATTGTGCTTTCCCATGTGTCAGTGGGATGAGATGTGATGTGATTTTGTAGGTTTCTTTATAATGGAAAATGATGTGATGTATTTTGAGGACCAATTGTGTGCAGATGTTATGATAGGTGGTACACGAAAGGAATGGGAGTGCCATGAAGTACCGCATAGGGTGACAGCTACATACCAGTGGGAATGTTGTATGGGGTACCCTATCATCGATTTTCATATCATATTATATTACATGGATTGAAATTTTTTTAGTGTGAATTAGTGAGGTTGGGCAGATTAGTATACTTTTTAGGTGTCATTTGGTTCTATTGTTTTCTCATTGGAAAATAAGTACACTTTACTAACATGGGCATGAGAGACATTGATTTTTTATACAATGTATATTTGTATGAACACCCAATGTATATAAAACTATATTCATGATTCTATGAGGATATCCCGAACCATGCTAGACCTTACTAGCTTAGATCTTGATTGTTGTCGTGTTCCTCGTTTAGCATTACATTTGGGTATTATATTTGGATCCTTTTATTTGTATCAGCTTAATTTATACATGCTTTTTAGATGGTTATTGGATTTATCATTAATATTATGTCTTGGTGTTGTTGTAGATGATTCATCTAATATCTCAATATTTTTTCTTAATAAAGGTTAATGCCCCCATATTGCTTGATTTGTACACCCCTATTGCTAATCTCAAACATGAGGCCTTGTAGAGGGGGGACTCAGTGAGTAATTATCTCTCATTATTTATTTCCATCCCTAGAGGGGAGTCTATGTGGGGAGGGGTTTGTGATAATTACAATCGTGGAGATGATATGTTGTACATATGCATGTGTGACATTATAATTATTGAATGATTGTTATAAAATAAATTTAAGTAACACCATATCTTTCTATAATGGTCATTATATCATAAATACCATTTTATTTAATCATATATTCTTATATATATAATTGTTGTGATGTAAATAGAATCCCATAGTGTCGAGGAGGAGGCATTCCACACATCCATAAACAAAATTTTCACTTTTTAAGTGTATGGTTGGGTAATAATAAAAATGATTTATTATATTTGTAGATATGAAATTATTTGATTAATAATATATTTATGCTTTTTTTTATTTTTTTTATGTTTAATTAAAACCATCCTTAATATATTTGAGGTACAATATGAATGAATCGAATCGCTTTGGGGGGGTGGTTGTCCACACTCCCTCAAACAATGTTATCATTTATATACAAAATGGAATGTTTAAAGATATGAGTTGTAAAGAATTAAAAACTCGTAATGGATTAGTAAATTTTATAAATATCATATATAAATATAGTTTCCTTCATTATTTTCATGAGAGGTGTTAAAAAAAAAATGAAGAACCATCCTTTCATTAGGTTTTAGTTTCTCGTACACACAAATAGTATTTTTATTACCAATTAGCTGAATGTTGTGTATGTGTAGGTCTAAATATTTGAATTAAAACATTTTAGTATATTTAGGATACTTTGTTGTTATATAAACATGGAATATGGATAATTGGAGGAGTAGAGAAAGGAAATAACACTAGTGAGATTAAGTAAAGATATTACCACTTAATCGAGTATGTCCTTTGGATTGAAAGAAAGGGCTTCCGTGGATTTTTTTCTGACCAAGTGGAGACTTCTAGGATGAGTTGAGGGATGTTGGGGATCTATTTGGTTAGATATTTTTTAATCTAATGTTTTTTATTGGTGTGAAAAAGTGGGAGGAGAGGAGGCCGTTTTTTATAGTGGTAGAGGAGTGCCACTCTTCTAATATTTTAACAGTGTAATTTGATACACCTTTCTGTCTCAAATGTGATGTTTACTTAGTCATATAAAGTCCAGAAAATGTCCAAAAAATTAATTTAAAATATGTTATCCATCAAAAGTAATTAGAAGATCTATAATATTAAAAAAAAGGTTTTTGTGTAACATTAAGTTTATTCTTATCTTATATCATTCAAATATATTAGGTGATTATCAAAAATATTTTATTGAAAATATAATATATATATATATATATATTATAAACTATTATCACTCAATAATTGTAAATAATTTATTTTAAAATGTTAAAATATTTTATTGGATTTAAAAATAGTGTATCTATAAAAAATCACTTTATATTCAATTGGTTCTTATATTCATTATTTCGTAACCAATGAATTAGTTGTGTGAACCATATATTTTCATAATATATTTAATACTATTTACAATGTGTAGATAATTATAACTTTTTTATATTAAATAATAATATTTAATATTTTATTTTTCGGTAAAACTTTCTCATGCGTGTAACCCATACTAACTCCATGTTGCATTAATTGAAATATATAGAATAGATAGAATATATTTTAAATATTAATATATTATTAATAATTTGGATATTATATTTTCTTCTAAATATGGTGTAGCATGCCATGCAAGAAATATAATACAAGGATCCTACATTAGATTTTATGGGCATTGTTTGTTAAATCATTATTAGATTAATTTCACTAAAATCCAAAGGCCCAAACTGTGATCAATTAATAATTTTATGAAAATAAATATAGGGTTAGTTAATTTGATTCCAAAAATTAATAAACATTATTTAAATGATAACGAATTAACACCCCAAATGTTGGTCACCACTCTAGCATGAAATTGTATTCCTCCTTGGATATCATGCCACAACAGCATCAACAAATTACCAAAACAAATCCATCAGAAAAGTGGACATGATCTTCAATTTCATGGAAATAAGAAATATAAGGATCCAAATTGAATAACTACAAGACTGAAGGTAGAACGTATATTGGATAACCTGGAATCAGAGATGGAATTCCAAGGATTGATCCCCATCATAAGGAATCCAAAATACCTGAAGGAAGGGTCAGTGGATGCCTATAAATCAATGGATTATATAGGTTTTTGGGAAATTATGAGTAATTAAAACATTTATATGAACAAAAAACAATGGAATTAAAAATAATGAAACCATTTCAAGTCATGTAAATGTCCTGCATTAGATATTTCCTGAAATTTATTCACCACAATTTATTTACTTGGAATATTAATCTATCAAGAAACACAATGAAATATCCCTAACCAATCCATTTTTGGCTTTTAGGTTGTGAACAGACCTTATAGATGATATGAAAAACAAATATACAATTTGAAATTTTTACATTCTATGTATTCTCCTTATATAGAGATTTCATTTTATGAACCTTTATAGACTCACTCTAGACCTTCTATGAGATCCATGATCTCTGAAAACATGGAAAGTATCAGATTACTTGGATTCTATACCTTACATTAGTTATCTCTCAAATATTTTTCATCCTCTAGAATCCATAACCCAATATATCCTTAAAATTATATGTTCTTGTTCAAACATAAACCCCTTGAGATACCCCTCATAGATCTATTAAACTCATGAGATCAACCACCTAATTAGAGTAAACATGTGAAAACACGTGAAATAGCACCAAAATGATCCTAAACATACTCTTGGGGAATATACCATTGAAACGAGACTCATTCCACGATAAGAAATATGAATAAACAAACTCATAATCAATAAAGGGAAACAATTCCAATACAAACCATTTTATTTGAGAAGAGATAAATATAATACAACTTAGAGTACTAAGTGCACATCAGCATATCACATTCTCATGTACTCTCCTCCATGCCACCATAACACCATAATAAATTGACCATGGGAATAGAATTCCCATGAAACACCTTCTCCTGGTGGTCTAAGATCTCTATATTCCACTCCTCTAAGGACGTGTCACTGTTGACAATGATCTCTCACCAATTTATGACATTTAATTAATCATGACGTTAATAATGAAACAAAGACACATGGAAAAAATCATGTATCCAAATCATATATGGGGTATGTTCTAATTAATATTCATGAAACGAACATGTGCCAAAACCATCAAATGCCCAATAAACTAGAGAGAAAACGTACTCCCAATAAAAATCATTCTCTATCCAAAGATGGTGTCACTAACTAGAAATCATGATCTCAAGATTAGACCACTGATAGAATTATTCTATGAATGAAATATGATTTCAGAAGATCCTATACTTCCTACATCCTATAGTGAATTACTTAAATTATCTCTATCATATTAGGTATATGTTCCAACACAATAATTACTATATCTCTTCCCATAATCCATCATAATGGAGAAAAAATGGTTATATGTACAATTCATCAAAAAAACATACCAATGGTGGAGTGGAAACATTCATTAAAAGAAAACACTACCAATGGTAGTTGCCTCAGCAATAAGCCTGCAAAATCCAAGACATAAGAGTGAAACATGTATTCTACATCCTAGAATATCTACTCTACCTAAATATATGTACAAAGATAAAAATTATTTCTAATGAATAGCTGAGAACCAAAATCCAGTTGTGGACCCCTCCACACCCTAATGTTAAAATGATAATCTTGGTAAGATATGATCATTCTAGGGAATATGTGGAGTCAACCACCTCATTTAGATACTCCCTCAACAAAACCTCTACATATATCAACTCCCTTATCTATATAAAGTGGGTTGATTTCATCAAATGATCCACTATCACCCATATAAAATCATAGAATCCCTAATCTTGAGGTAAAATAGAAACAATGTCTAATGAAATTTCCTCACAGTTTCTTTGGAAAACATATATTGTATGGAAAAAATCATAGGGAACTTGGTTCGTAGACATTAACATTTATAAGACCAAACATTCAGAAAAATAATCAACAACTGCATGCTTCATCTCGGGACCCAAAAACTCACATCTCAAATATTGTTTTATCATTATCACACATGGATATTACACTAAACGTATTAAATAAAACTCTAGAAGAATAAACATACACATCATCAGTGGAATGAAAACTCTTATGTATAAGAAAATTATTTGAGTTTTATACTTAGACCAACCATTAGGGGAATCTCTAAAAATAACTCAGTCCCTCCAATCCTCCACCTTATAATTTGGAATATGGGTGTATCATCCCCAAATGATACATGGTTAAATGACTAAATGATATGACTCATTTCAATAAAGTGCACCTTCCTTTTTTGGGATCCAGCCAAATTAGAACACTATAGTTCAACGTTCTTGGCATGGAGTAGTGGTCATGATGGGTGACCTTCTGGGAAGTTACCCAGGGTGTGTGTGAGTGAGGAAAAAGCACACTAGAAAGGACATGTGTTGGCATGTGGGGACTATCATTAGTCAAATGACCTGTTCAGGAACGTGGGTGGGCCCCTGGGTGGGGACCATGTGTCAGCGGGGAAACCGGTGGTACCTGGTGGGCTAAGACCCGATGGCCATATTAAGGTGGGGTGGTTGTGCTGTCACCGGGACCTAGTTGTCATATTTCGTATTCGAGGTGGTAACCAACCTTAGGTGTGGTGCACTACCTGGGTTGAGATGTTGGGCCCACAATGAGGACATTGTTCTATAAGGGGGAGGGTGATTGTAACACCCCTGAATGATAAAGGGTTAAATGAAAGAATGATATGACTCATGTCATCAAGGTGAACCTTCTTTTTCGATAGCCTACCTAATTTGAACTCTATAGTTAAGAATCCTTGTCCTGGAGTAGTGTTCAGGATGGGTGACCTTCTTGGATGTTACGCAGGGTGTCTGTGAGTGAGGACAAAGACAACTGAAAGGACATGTGTTGGCCAGTGGAGACTATGATTAGTCAGATGACTCGTTCAGGCATATGGGTGGGCCCCAGGGTGGGGACCATGTGTCTGCAGGGAAACTGGATGTACCTAGTGGGCCAGGACACGACGACCTTGTTAAGGCGGTGTGGTTCTGCTATCACTAGGACCCAATTGTTATAATGGGACTCCACTACCTATTTCAAAAAAGATTACTACACATTCATCAAGAAATGAAAAAAGTACTCCCCATCACCTATCATGTCTTGATCCGTCCAAATTTTTCTTCCATCACCTTCGGGGAATCCCCAAATTCAAACTTGAAATCACTCAATGAGTTTTTGGTAAGCGCATCAGCCACAACCATTCCATTTTATGGTGTATATGAAATCATTATATTTTTATCCCTGAATAATATCTTCCACATACATTGAATCATCTTAAAATTCCACTAAAATAATACATACCCTGGAACTTATAATTAGTGAGAAACAAAAAACATTTTTCAATGATATAATTTTACCAAAACATCAGGTAAAACACCATTGTAGAAACTTAAGATAATGGGGGGGGGAAGTTTTGCTTATAAGGACATAGCTACCTAGACCCATAAGAAAAAACTGACCACTACTACATCAAAACACAAAATATTTGATGACATGAAGACTAATTGAAACCCAAAAAACTGAACAACATCCATTTGAAAAAAATTATGGTGTACTAACCAACATCAAATTTAGGTACAAAAATATTTCCTAAAACATGTTAGTTTATAAGAATATAGGATTCATCTGATTAATGCCTATCGTAGGAGTCACAATCTAAGAGAATTTGGCTAGTAGCCACATTTAATTGACTTTAAGACATAGGAATCTATCAACCTCTCCCACATTCTTATGGGATTACCAAGAAATAACAACCTAAAACATTGAAGGATACAAATCTACTCCTTATTGGGAAACATCAATCTCAATGAATCGTACTTCGTGATCCTAGAACTCACATAATGATAACTTCCTGAATAGATTCTCATGATGAATAAATTTAAAAATGAAACATAGATTCTATGTAAACTCCAACTAAGACATGGAGTATACAAGGATAGGGTCATAGAAAACATCCATGAACATAACTAAGAACTAATATGATACTACAGTAATAAATACCATGAACATGAATGGAGGATTCACCACACCCTGAAACATAAAAATTAACTTTTATTTCCCATGATGACAATAGATACAAGTCTTATAAATATCCTCATACTTTACCCACATCCGATGATACTATGACTGCTACATTATTTTCAAGAACCAACATTATTCTTTTAGCTAATTGATAAAATCATCAATATAAAAAAGATGATATAATATAATCACTTTTACATTGTTCAAACTTATGATAATTGATATAATGCCCTAAAATTTCATCATCCCTTCTCATGGAAAAACATGTTCACCCCAAGGTGAAACAGTTAAAAAACATTCCTACAATAGATCATCAAGTTGTACTCAATGCCCTAGCAACTCAGAAGGTGGAATCCAATATAGATATATTGATTAATAAGACACATCAAGATATTCTTTGACCCCAAACTATACTTCCCATCAAGGGGGATAACACAAAAACCACCTCTGAGTAGACATTAGGTTTCTCTTCTACAACCCTGGGAAACACTGACTGATGAACTTATGAGAAACCCCGCATTATTTGTAACATTAATGTATATAAGAATGTAAAATATCTCTAACACATCATAGGTTCTATCTCATAAAAGGACACTGTTATCACTCTATCATCAACATCATCATCATATTAAAAAACCGTCCTCATGAATAAATCCACAAAATCATGTACTGAATTCAAACAATCAATGCTGAGGATAATGTCATAAGTTTTTATCCACAAACATTGGATGTCTCTCCATGAGCGGTGCTACCACAAACTAGATCATAGAATCTAAATACTTCAAACAAGCCATAATGACCTCCAAATAGTTTAGTAAATTCCAAGGGAATATAATGCCTCTCTACCTCATATCCCAAAGCCTGTATGCATGGATTTGATATAAAATACCACATCACTAATGAATAAAATAATGAATGAGACCATGAAGAAATAAATAAATGGGTACCTCAAACAACATATGGCCTTTCTAACCCTATAAATTCTATGGAATTATGATAACCACAACATTCTCCATATCTTCTATGACCCTACTTAAATATGCATCCCTACCTTCACTCTTCTCTATAAGGATAAGGGGAATCTCAAGAAATTCATCTACATTCCCAATCACCCCTCCTCTAATCCAAGACTGGGATACCATGCGTCTACCACCTAGACTAAAACTACCATAGGGTAGGATCCTAAAGCATAAAACTCTCTACATGTTGACTATTTTGAATGGTTTTTACTCTAACCACTAATTATCATAGACTCTATAAGAGAAACACAATACTGATCCCTTGGTACAGGAGTGAGAGATGTCTCCTTAGGAGATATGAGATGATGAGGGAAAGGAGCTACAATTGATTGACTAAAATATCTTCTTTCTAGGAAATTGTGAACCCTATACCATATCTATGGATCATGATAAATCTTGAGGACTCCCCTATCATGATGATCCAGTTTTGGAACGAGTCCTCTCAACAACCTATTCTTCCTCAATCACCTTGATATACATATTCATCATAAAATGTGATACCTAAAACTTTATATCTAGACAAAAAGACAAATCAAATTGCCTCACCATTTCTTCCTCATCATGAAATAGGTCTGAAGAATATCAATGAGGTGGATTTTCATGGATCCTAAACTCTCACACAATATAAATTCCTGATCTAAGGGTTACAATCTCCTTGTGTCTTTCTGACTTTACGGTTGAAGAAATAAACTCTAGTCAGATTTGGTTTATGAATTTCTACCATGAGTCTTCTAACTCATCATGATCTCCAAGGATCAACAACTACCATATCCTCGCTACTCCACACATAATCATCAAAACCATGAAGTCTCTGTGATCCTTCAGATAATGGATCAAACTGAAATCTATCTCAAACTATTCCAACCAGTATTCATTGATTGAATCTAAAATTGATCCCCCATAGATCTGAAAAATCATATGAAAATCTCTTAGACATTTCTCTTCTATGATTCATTATCACCGACCTTTACTCAATATAAATATATTGGAACATCCTTCTTAACGTATTTAGTACCATCCTAATGATGATTTTTCCTAGATCCATGCCTAGAAATAGAAAAAACTATTAGATTCCTAAACATGGAATATGGAATATTTAACATTTACAAGTTATATAGTTATTATGTTTTTATGTTTTTAAACAATAACATGGTATAAAAATTTTGAACATAGGCACAAGAAAAATGATGAAGGATCCTATACTAGGTCACAACCCTAGAATGAGTATCATGTCATTTTGTAGAATTAGATAACTTGAGGTTCTATGAAATAGATCATATGGTTCCCCAACAAGTCATAGGATAACACCTGTCTTAGCCTACCACCAATATTTACATAGCCTACCCCACATAGTTGTCACTATCTGCCTACCTACCCATGAAACCTCACCTATTTATGTCTTAAAACTCCATATTATCCCTCGAACTATACATATAATTCCACTCAATAATCAACCCATCACCCAAAATTATACCCTCATACGCAAAAAATGTGGGATTTGAGATGGTGACTTCTTGAGTCATGCATCATGTACACCCTAAATAAGTTACTATCACTAAGGGTATAATTAGTATTAATATATGAGAAATTACTCTCTCAAAGACCATATGGAAGAGATAGATAAGATGGATGCGTGAATAAAAACCATACAATAAATTTATAAAAGTAAATACCATGTGAAAACAAAAAAAATAATAGATAATAATATTACAACATAGTGGAAATCTACAACTACCAAAAGTTAATGACGGTAATGGACATAAAGCCCAAAAAATCCTACAAAACCACTAACTAGTAATATCCATCATGATTTTCACACTGCTCCAGCAATCCTAAAAAATTGACTATAATTACATATAATGGGAATAATATTAAACATTGTAAGAACCTAATTGTATCCTCTTTTGAAAATGTTAATGAAACCATTCTATATCACAGTGAACAACAATGAAACTAACCCATCACCTAAATAGTTATACTAAATTCCCAGTCTCACAATGGATAACTATTAATCATTATTTTATAAAACATTGAATATAAAAGGATAATTAATCATCAAGGGAACCCCTCTCCCGATTCCCCACTATATTTCATCATGTCTCCAAAATGGCATGTCATGAACCATATCTATCCAAAATCTGCTAAACAGAAGAGAACTAGGGATAGAAAAACAACATGCACCACCTGAATCACATAATAAAATAATCCCATATCACATAACAATATATAGTAACCATGTAGTCTTTGGGAAGAACCATATATCAATAGACATGTACATACATTAGGTATTATACCTCAAACCATTGTAGTCCATATATTGAGTATGTATCACAATACATCATATAATATAATCCCCACAGATATAATAATCTTTTTTATACTAAATCTAGAAATTTATGTGCATGAATAAGAACCCATCATTGTCATATAGTAACATATATGGGAAAAAATTCGACCGTGCATACTAGTTTAAGTAACTTGTAGGAGAAAGTAGTAGGGCTAGTAGTGATTTTCATCCATCCATTCTCCAACATGAATGTTGGGTAAAACACCCTCTTAGAGTCCATGGGATTCAATTTCCATAACTAATATGGGTTGGGAAATGTATGAAGTCACATAAAATGCATTCTATAATATAGTTCACAACCATGTTATTAGAATAACCTAGTTTTAGGCTCATATCAAGCTAACATCACTCGAAATCTCAGCTACCACTAGTAAGACCAGATTTCCAATAAGCACAGAAGCATTTTATAGTGATATGTTTTTTAATTCCTTATTTTTAATCATTTACATCTATTAATTAATTCATAACCCATTAATTATAGATTAATAATTCCAAATATAACATTACATTATTAATCTATGTAAATTCCATCCACTCCTTGCAAAAAAAACCCAGACTATAGTTTATCAATATTAACATATCATAGATTTTCTATTCCATCAACACCATCCCCAAAGGTTTGGAATGATTTATTCAATATTTTGATCAATATATAATCAATTTATTCTTGTAAAAATATCCTAAGCTACCTCAAAGTGGATATATTCTACCATGAACACCAAGATACATTATGTAGTGGGTAAACGAATGAATATAAGGCAACAAAAACGTCCATCAGACAATAAGTATATTTAATCAATAAGGAATCCATAGTTAGCACATCATTAGGTAATTCCATATTCAAAATGTTCCAATAGATTTGATTTCTTCCCAGACACCCTCATTCATATAACAATGCTTCTCTCCATTATAGGAATCAACTTCTACTAGATCATCAAGGCCTCCCTTCCCACATATCCCTACAACCATCCTAGTCTCATCACTCCCAGGATCATAATGTCATCTAGGACTCCCTCAGATATATCATATATCATAGAAAGTATGACATCCAAATCACATCAATAAATCAGTGGGAATAAACAAGAATGAACCAATGGGAGACTAAGACCTAAAAATAGGGTATCTAGATTTCAAATAAAAATGGCACCTCATAGAATCAAACTCAATGTACTACATCCATCATAACAAAACAAGAAATTCAGGACACAAAAAATATATTTTATAAAAAACCGACTTATATTCCATCCCGAATGGTCCGATTAATTATTCCCAAGTCAAAAGTGTGGGAAATATAATGTATTTATATATAAAAAGATATAAAAGGAAAACAATTATCTTAACATTATAACCGTTAGGAATACCAAGACTTTATTGTTTATTATTATCAACATGTATAAAAATTAATCTATTTATTTACAAATTCTTATATCAAAAGGATTTTCACATATAATTAAAATGTGTATTGAACTCATTAGATCATTATCAACTTAGAAAAACACCATATTATAAAAATTACTCTTCAATAATTATTATGTCAATTAATCATCAATTAATTAATTATTTCTCCTATTTATAAATTTCAGCATTCTAATTGAGTATATAAACATGTTAAAAAATCATACCATATATATCATTCTATCCATAATATCAAGAGGATATAACCATCATGGTACAAAGGACATCGACAAGAGATCACAATACAATTTATTATTAATCAAATTAAATAATTATTAGATTAATTTCATTTCTATATAATGAGCTAAACCCTGATTAACGACCAATTTAATGTATATAAATACAGAATAAATGAATACCCCATATTAAATTCCATAACAATCTTCACATGAAAATGGACCAACGTTTTGAATCCTGATTATCTCTCTTACACAAATCTGCATCTCCCAAGGTATTCTACACCAAAATTGAACATACTAAAAAACAAGAAAAACTCTATTAAAAAATGTAAATTATCCCTTATCTTAGTAAATGAATAAATTGGTAGAACTAGATTAATGGACTATAAAATGAAATTTAGTATGTACCATGAATCATCTCACATAAAAGAAGTAAGGGCATGTACTGATCCCTATCAAAAATAATCCAAAAGTATTATAGGAAGTGTCGATGGTTTCATAGAAATTGCGATAAGTCATAGGGTTTAGGGAAAACCGAAGACACTTTAGCATATTTAGGAACAAAACATTGAGAATTTACATCATATGGAACCCTTTAGTATAATGTGAGTTTCAAGAATTATATCTCACTAAAAAACACATGTTTTCAAAGCATTTATTCATGAATATTTACAAATCATGTAAAAACCATGAATTGATTTGGAATAATATGCAAATAGATTTATGTCTATCCAAATTATTTACATGTCTTGTGAACTATTAATACATTATGTGAAATATTTAAATAATATCTATTCTATATACTTCCAGCTTTTAGGTACTGAACCGATCTAGACTCACTCTAGACTTTATTTTAGCACTATGAGCATAGAAAACAAGAAATCTATTGGAATATTTGGATCTGAACCATTAAAAAATTAATTAGTATGTAATGGATCATATCCCTAGTAAAACATAATTAAAATTAATATTTTTTGTTGTTGATAAAAATTTATTACATAAAATATCAAAAAACCATTCTTGAAGACAAAAAAATTCACATAGAAAATTACATTTTCAAAAAAAAAGCTTAAAAATGGAGGATACATTTAATTAAAAATATCATTTGAAACATATAAATTATTCTTTTAAACTTACATTTTTAATGATATTAATAAATTTCATTCATGTATTATACATTAAAATAAATATTACTTTCACATTTTTGGTTAATGATAAAGTGTAATTGTTTAAATGATGATATGAATATAATCATAAATGAATATCTCAGATTTAGAAAATGAATTAACCTTTATATAAAAAATCACATGATAAAATTAATTTAATTTAATAATTTTGTTTTAGAAAAAATTCAGATATATGAAATAGGGGTTTTCATTGAAAAGATAAATAAATTAAATTTCCCTTAAAAATTATTTTCAAAAAGCGATTGAATAGTGATAGTTAAATGAAAATATGAAAAAAATTAATCCCATGAAATAAAATTAATATAATAAAAATAATGATTTCCTCGAGAGATAGATCATAATATATCATTATTTGAAACACAGCATGATTTTAGCTGATAAATAATGTCATTAAAACATTAAAACTTCAAAACTTTTGTATAATTTCAATAATAAAAACCATGAAATTAAGTACATTATACTGATATTTACATCTTATAATTTTAATTTTAATAATAATAAAATACATTAATTTGGATTATTTTCACCATAGAAAATAAACTAGTGGTATATAAGTATTGTATCCCACATAAATAAAAGTGAGACAAAAATCCTATATTATGTTGGTAATGTTTTTAATGAAAAAGTTGAACTAAATAATAAAATAAAATAAAACATTACAAGTCATTAAAATAAGGATATTTATGATAAAACATGGGAAATGGTTTGTGTATACATAACAAAAAATAAATAAATTATGTATTTGACCTAATTCTCATACAAATAAATTTGAGACAAAAATCCTTTATCTTAATTCTTAAATCCATTTTTTACACTTTCATACATGCTATATAAAATATTTATTTTTATTATAAATATATTATAGAAACATAATAATATATAACATACAATATATTCTTTACATATGATATTTTTTACTCATTTATTAACTATTCCTTGCTAAAATCATGTTTTGGGTAATAACTTCTTCCTTTTCCTTCTGTGTTTTGATTTTTTATTTTCAATACTTTAGATTTGATCATGGTAATATAATACCTAGAATTATATTTATGATATTTATATCATATAAATTATTTATATATGTATTTATAGTTATCCAATAATTATTTATATAGAAAAATAATTATATTGTTCATGGAGATGGTAAACCGTATGTACGGATGAATGTTGTTTCCATTTTCTTGGAGGATGAAATGAAAGAATGTAAAATAATATATTAACATTAAATTATCATTTAAAAATAATTTATAACATATATATTTATTAAAAATATATTTATTACCTTCCTTGTAATGTCTAAATGAAAGATGAATCACATTTCGTCATGAGGAAGTAGTACGCTGTACAAACAAGTGACATTGGAACGTACTAACAAGATGGAAAGTAAGAAGATATATGTGACATTATAAATAAATTAGAATAATTATATCATAAATATAGTATAAAAATTTCAAATGCATCATCATATAAATCTATGATATGTGATAATGGAAAATTAATTACATTGGTTCCGATGGTGGTAGTATGTCGTCCACAAGATCAATGGTTTAGTTTCCCATTTAGTTGAATAGGGGGTGGATATAGGTCATTACATCATCATAATATTATATCAGTACATATTATATAATAGAATTATTATATTTTAATTATTATAAGATAAATTGAGGTTGTAATATATAAAGTGAAAATAAAGGGCCTAGTGAAGAAAATTATTATTGATTAGAATAACATCTTTTTTATATCAAATGAAAGATAATAGTTTTGGAATTTTGGAAAGAAATATTTAGCTAGAAAATTGATAAGGTTTTTGGGTAGATATTTTGGTAGTGTATGGATAATCCATAGGTATTATGATATTTAAATAAGTGAGGGGAGGAATTTCCCTTTTATGATTTAGGAGGAGTGACATTTTTCAATTAATGAAAATTATTCAAAAATGGGATGTCACTCTCAACCAATTTTCCAGAAAAATATATTGTTATCTTAGAGTAGGACTGATGTGGGTTACCCACAGCTACAACACCCTTGAAAAGATGTTCTAAAATTCATATTCATTATACTTTAATTTTATATAATTTTACAATTTTAGTTTTCACCATGGTTACTTGTTTTTTCTTTATTTATCTAGTTCATTTTACAACTATGTATAAAAATAAAAGAAAGTAATATTAAATAATTTGGAACCACTAATTATAAAATTTTTATCAAATTTATAAAATAAAATACCTATTTGTGTATAAAATTATTTCTATCAAAAGAGAATGTATGTTACAAAATCTTGTTTCATCCTTAACCTCGATAATTTATTTTTACTATTATTATAATTCTTTATGATTAAAATTTTAACATTACATAATTTCATAATATAAAATTTTATAAATCCTAATTTGGAAACCATTTTTCCAATTTATATTCAACGATGTATATATTTTTAATTTTAATGTAAACTCGTACAAGTGAAGAAAAATCTTATTTCCAAAATGATTACTTTTATATGTTTTGAAAAATATAATATCTTCATTAAATATTATACTAATAAAATGACATAAATTATATTATTAAATTATAATTTAAATATTTTCACATTAAAAAAATTATAATATAATTTGGAACCTCTAAAAAACTTATAATAAAATAATTTTTTTTAAATTAGCATTTTTCACTATTCACTAAAAAATTAATACTTCTACAAAATAAAAAAAACACAAGCAATGATAATTTTGAAATGTAAATTCAAAATATATATTTATGTTTTTCAAATAAATTTTATAAAATTTGTTCAAATTAAATTTATTATTATTTCTGAAGAAGAAATTCAAATAATTTTATGAGGCAAAATTATCTTCAAAAATTATATGGACATTAATAAAAAATAGGTAATTATTTATAAATATAAATTTTTATCAATAAAATTTATACTTAATTTTGAAAAAAAATTAATACCAATTTATACTTCAAAATTTAATTTTTTGTTTTATAACAATCTTCTTCAATTATTAATATGCATAATAAATCATGGTTTGCTAAAAATAAGGGTTGTGTGTAATGTAAGGTATTAACAAAATTTATTTTATTAAAAAAATATTCTATAAAGTCTCTTGGTGTTACACCTACTAATCCATCCTCTTAGAGAAAGAGTTTAGAAACCCTATCCAAATGTAGCACCTAAAAACTCTATCTTTTTACCATGTTCCCTTACATCATGATCCACCTTGAGTTATAAAACATTTCAATGATATATCACAATTATAGGCACATAGTTTGTTGAAAATAGGAAACATGTGATTCATGGATTCTATCCAAAATATTTATCGAATGTATGATTCTACCAATGGTTCTCCACAGAAACATCCCTACCAAAATATCACAGTATCAAACTACACCAAAAAATATTATGCATAATTCCTAAATCTCACATTTGGATATTACACATTGATTCAAGGATATTTTTTATGGAAACAAAATGTATGGGCCAGTGAATTCAATCATCCAGTTTGAATATTTATGAGCCGTGAGTGCATGAGGTGAGTTCTCTAGAAATGGAAGGGTGAAACAGTTGTGTTGTGGTGAACTAACTAATAGATATTGTTATCATTAATTTTGTATAATATTAAATTGAAAAAGTTTAACTATTAGAAAGAATAATAATATTAATAAAATGTATAATAAATTAGATAATCAATATAGAATTTTTTATTAAGTATATTTTATTTTTTCAGTGTAGTTTTATTTTAAAACAATTACCATCCTTGACTTAGATTATTGAGAAAATAATTATTATATATATATATATTTTTCAAAAGGGAACGTGATGATAACTTTTATATGACTATTTTTGTTTATACAAAAAATCATTATTTATTATTAGATATAAATTTACATGTTGAGAATATATGATATGCATTTAAATATATTTTACAAACCCATATTAATATTTTTCCCAAACCTTATTATATCCATTTTATCGTTTTCCATGTTGATGGTTTTCCTATTTATCGAACAATTTATGTTATTTCATTTATACTTGATCATTCTTTTCAATGATATTATCTATTATCTATTTATTTTATTATTATAATCACATTATCATATAAACATTTATAAATGATTTGTGTTTTAGCACATTATAATGAATCACTATTAAAACATTTTATTTTCCCCTTACTATTATAACAAATCTAAATCAGTTTTAATTAATATAAATTGACATGTTCATCTTGTATCACCTCAAAACTAATCATTTCTTGGATAAAAATTTCACTTAATTTATTTTTTTAATAATTAATGTTCAATCCATTGGAATTAAATAATGCTAACCATGTTTCCATACCCATATTTTTTTTTAATTTCAATTCAATTTTACATTTTTTATCAAAATGTGAAATATGAAGTCCAATTCTTGTGTTTTTTATTAAATATTTAAACTATTGGACGCATAAATGGGATTAGAAGGAATCATCAAGGAATTACTACAAAATGATATATTCATATCTTTCCTCTAATCATTTCTCCTTTTGAATCATTCTAGTAGGAGGAGAACTAACATAAAAGAACTATATATTACGAAGCCATTGAAAATGGACTCGAGTGGGCAATGATGCCCAATGACATCTAATGTTTCTATAAAATGAAAAATAATAATGCATGCCACATGGAATAAAAAACATATTATTATGAGCATAAATATTATTTAATTAAAAAAACATGGAAAAAAATTAAATTATTAATTCACTTATAATAAAAATGTATGAACATTAAAATTACTCTGAATTACACAAAACTTTATTATTTAGAAATACATTGTGATCCCGAGTTAATGATATGGTTATAAAAATTATAATAAATAATATCACATCATAAAAAATCTTTTTCCAAACAACTGTTAAAGGAGTATGTGTCATAACCCGTCCTCGGGGCCCGTGTCGTGACTACCCCAAGCCCGCCTTCCATAGGCCAGGGGCTGGCGACTAGCACCAAAGGCGTAAATCACAATAACTAGGAAGGAATTGCCTTTATAAAAGTAAACAAGCACCAATCAGTGTACAAGCGGAAGCAAACACTAAGTAAAACTGAAAACAAAAGTAGTGCTGAAAGTAAAGGGGCCGGAAATACAAGCCCAACTATAAAGTACAAGGTAAAATACAAAACAACCGGAAGGTGTCACGCAGCTCCTGGATCGTCCACGAAGGATCCTACCTAAAGGGTAGGTACAGATAGCGCTGCTCCTGGATCATCCACCACAGATCCTGCCTGAAGGGTAGGTACAGATAGCCTCCAAAACGCTCTCTCCTGTCAACCTCCTCTGGGCGTCGTCTCGTCGTGAGGTCCTCCTCCGGGTACTGACTCGTTGTGAGGTCCACCATCAGGTGTCGTCCAGTCCTCGTACACTCGATCTCCGTCAATGTTGTCCGTCGTCTACAACCAACAAAACGAGGTGAGGGCATAGCCCGTGCAGGGGTGAGTATAACAATACTCAGTAGGGACCCCGAGACCCTCAAGGTCTCACGAAATCCAACAAGGATAACCACATAGAAGATCTCAACAGATAACCTCTATCTAGGTATATGCCCATACATATAACCAAGTTATCAAGTAACCCGTCTAAATCATGAGAAAACACAAAGATTATGAAATCAACGGATAACCACTACCCAGTTATATTCCCATACATATACCTAAGTTATCAAGTGACCCATCTCAATCATGAGGTAAACACAAAGGTTATAGACTTAGCTCAAACCAGGATTTTCATTATCGAATCTGTAACTACTGAACAGCTCCATCTCAGGGAGTATAGTGATCCTATAACGTCTCCGAGGTAGTGCTCACCAACCTATGAGTGCTGAGGTACTCCTCCTGTCGATTACTGTGGATCTGCCACCTCACACAGCAGTGCTCCTCTGCCATGGGTCCGCCACCTCACACAGTAGTGCTCCCCCTCATAGCCTACAGAGGTACTCCTCTTGTCGAGTTCCGCGGGTCTGTCACCACACACAGTAGTTCTCCTCCGCCATGGGTCTGCCACCTCACAAAGTAGTGCTCCCCACTGGGCTATGCTAGTCACTCCGAATCGAATCGGACAAGCACTCATCAGGTCACAACTAGCTACACGTTCTTCGTACTCTATGCGCTCATCTCCAGGAGGGTCCACTCCATGAGCTACTAGTAGATACTCCAAGTATCTCAATGTCCCACGAAGAAGTGTCTCAAAGGACCGCCTCGTCAAAGGGGTCTCAACGCAACAGACGGCGCGTCAATCGGACGACCGATCTGTGAGTTATTAGCCTTTTCGTCCCAGGGGCCCGGTTGGTTTCGTGTGCGAACCAAAACAGCTGTATCTCAACTGTACCCCGAACTCTCATAGGTCATACTCATAGGGACCTTTTCTCCACGTGACCACCGACGCCGCTGACGGTTTGTCAAACAGACGTCCGGTCTGAAAGATATCAGCTTTTCCGTTCCGGGGGCCCTGTTGGATTTCGGGTGCAATCCAACCCAGCCACTATCCAACTGCATTCAAAACTCAAGTGAAGTATGCAAAAAATTTCGTCTCATCAAGAGGAAATCAACAAGACAGACGGCTCGTCAATCGGATGCCTGATCTGTGAGTTATTGGCTTTTTTCGTTCAAGGGGCCCGGTTGGTTTCGTGAGAGAACCAACCCGAACGAACTCCGACGACATCCAATCCTCGAGCAGAGTAATCGAAAAGTTCCGTATCATCAAGAGGAATCTAAAAAAGTCGATGCCATGTCAATCGGACGTCCGGAGCTCATGTTACGAGCATTTCCGCTCCGAGGGCCCGGTTGGTTTCGTGTAAGAACCAACCCGGCCGAACCCCAAGTATTCTGAAATCTTGAGTGTGATATACCGAAACGATCGCCTCGATCCAAGGATCGCTACGCATCTAACGGTGTGTCGATTGGAGGTCAGCAGCACAAGTTATGGGCAACCAACCGGAAGATATTCGGTATTAAGGGGTTCGGGCCCGGTCTGACCCGACCCGATACCCCCAGGGTCCGGGTCCGGCCCGCTTGGGCGCGGCGCGCTGGTCGCGCTGGCCAGGCGCTCGGCCAAACGGCTGAGCCATTCAGGAGGGGGCGCCTGCCCCCTAGTTTGTAACCACGGACCCCCTTAATGGGGGCCGCTCAGCTGGCCGGCCGGGGGTTTGAACCCCCGGCTTTCCCTTGTCTAGCTGGCCCGCCCCGGCAGGCCGGTTTTAGCCACCATGGGACCGGTGACGGCCGGTCCCCTCCCTGCTCCGACACCGGAGGCCCGCTTCCGGCCGACGGTTCCCATGCTCCGCCGCGGCCCGGTATCGGCCGCGGCCTTCATTCATCCGGTGCGGCGCGACGGCGCCGCACCCCTCCGCCGTGGCCGCACTCCAGCCGCGGTGCTTTTTCGGTTCTCCGGCGCGGCGCGACGACACCGCGACTTGGATCAATTTCACGGAACGGTGCAACTGGGCCACACATAACTTGCCGCACAATCCTGTGTGGTGCGATGACACCACGCCATTCCCGTTCCAACCACATTAGAAACAACATCAATAATGGAGGAGGGTCGGCCGTGTTTGTGTGGTCCGACCCCCTCTCATTAATCGATAGCAATTAGTCCTATTTTCACGAAGAACGACAAGGTAGTATTCATGAACAAAATAAATAAATAAACCCCTACTTGAGCATAGCTTGAACGGAGGTTCGTCGAACGAGGATTCGTCGCGGAATATCTGTCGCAGGAAGAGGCGTCGCGGAAGGAGACGTCGCGGAAGGAGACGTCGACCTCCGAGGAATCTGGCGTTCTTCGCGTTCTTCGCATTCTTCATGTTCTTCGACGAAGAGGATGAAGAAACTCAAGACTCCCTTATCTTTTCTCCCAAAGCTCCCAAGGCAACAAGACTCAAAAAAAAAATATGTCCCTTACTTATTTTATTAACTCAACATAAGGTTTGAAATTCAAACACTCACATTAAACTCACTTCAATAATATCCTAAGTTATTAAAACATAAGTTATAAAATTTAATTGTGAGTTGAGGGAGTTAAGTAATGTTAAGGGGTGGGGTTCGTGTGGGCCCCACCACCCTCAAAACCCCCCATAGGAAGTTGGGTAGTTACCCAACTTCCACCCAAAGATTAAATCCACTTAGAGAAAATAAATATTGTTCCATAATTTTTATTTTACCTTCCACATAAATTAAAAACTTCTCCCATGTAAATGCAACTTCGGAAATGGAATTGCTAAGCAATTACCGGCACTACGGTTCCATCGGTACCCTCAGAATTCGATTCCGAGCACCGGTTCAAAATATAGGAAAACCCGCTCATTCGTTCACTAAACGTACCTGAGCTAAACTTCAGAAATTGATTCCGGGCTCACCGGGCCTCGGAATTAGGCGTCGTCAGAAACTGCATTCTTGGAAAATCTCAAAGAAAATTTAGAAAAAATTTGCCTTGATTTTTACGGGTCTTACATTACTCCCACTTCAGAGATTTACGTCCTCGTAAAGTTATATCATAAACTAGGGAAACAAATGCGGTACTGAGCATGCATCTAAGCCTTTCACTCCCTTGTGCTCACCTGGAGGTTCCCTTACTGCCAGTGAAAGCACACCCAAGGAATCGACCATCCTCGTAGGATCCGCTCCTGTCGATCCTCATCCTCCACTGGAACCTCCGTGCATGTCGTCATGTCATCGACGTCCAACTCCCTGAGGTCGATGATGTGTGAAGGATCTTGCACGTATCTTCTCAACCGAGGTACGTGGAAGATTTCATGCACTCGGTGCAACTGAGGTGGAAAGGTTAAGTGGTAAACCACCTCGCCTACCCTACTAGGGCCTAGAAAGGTCCGTTGAACCTCGGAGATATCTCTCCACCTTGGATACATCTCCGTAAACCTCGTCGAGGTGAGACCCGTATAAGGATGTGGTCGTCATCCTTGAAATCTAGAGGCTTCCTGTCAGCTCTGTGCAGTCTCATCTGCCATGATGCACAGGCGATCACTGCCCACTCTTACATCAGGACACACCCGAGTCTGATCCCTAATGCGTCGCAGTGAACTATGTAACCAACGCCCACAGGTTCGGTACACCGGTCAACCCAGCTCCTGAAAGCTATACTGGAATTAGTGCCACAACTCTGGAGAATTCTAGAAAAAAGGTATGTTTGGCCATCTCCCGAGTGATTGAATGCACCCTCTTATGCATGATTCCATCCTATGCGGCCTGGGTTTTCCTTTTCACCGACCAAATAAAATACCCCATCCCAACGTTGTAGATAAACCAAAACCTTTTTTCCTAATATAGTCAATCCGTGTATGAAATGGGGATCCAATCCATACTCAGACTAACGTCGTAAGGCCTCGACGCTACCACCAAGAGATTACAACCAAAACTCTTGCCTCATGGGTCATATCACACTATCAGTGTAAGTGTGATTATAGAGTCTCCTCATAATGTATCTTCAGACGTGAGGGTCAAGTCAATGACTTAACCAGAAACTCAAGGTCTAGGAAAAGATTCGTGGAAGGAAGGAATGATTCGTATCAACGTTTGTTACTACGGCAGCTTGTAATGGACACAAACTGTCCCTCAAATCATTCTTAGAGCCATTGGGTCATCTCCTTGACCGCATGCAGCTACTCTCTTTCCCTACCCTCCAGCCCCCTGATCCAAGAGGGAACAACAAAGGTGGGTGGTTGTAACATGTTGATATGTACACCACCTCATGATGCTCTCCTAGCTCTGCCTCCACGTCTGCTACTCTGTAGATTCATCTGTCCATAACATTTCCTTTTTTTTGAAACATTCGCACACCCAAGTCTCTGAGACTGACACCAGTTCGCATCATCCCATTGTTAACATTCACTGGCTAAAACCGATCAGCCAAAGAACTTTCAACCTCAAAGTTCTCTCTAGCACCCTAATGCGAGTATGAATGCATAGAGTAAAAAGTACTGGCTCGAATATCCATAAACACACCACACTCAGAGGTCCGAGCTCTATAACACTGATAAAATCGTATTCATCGAGTACCTGAAATGTTCGGTTCGCCTCGATGAATTATCATCTACCTACATGTCGTCCTGCCGAAGCTCTATATGCTCTAGAAAACTCTCTAATAACTCCTCAAGCTAGTCCTCAGCTTCCTGTGAGTCAGGTTCGCCTCAGAACTTGAGTGTATCTGATGTTGGAACATTTATAAGGCAGTAAGCCTACACGTGTCACCTACCGGTACCGCCGGTTGTAACTACTGACCAGCAGGTAGTGATGTATAGCTGACACACGACCCGAAGGCACTATCTCAGGCATCGGTCCATGTACCTAAGCCTCATCACTATGTGGATCATCCTCATGGTCATTCACTGGAAAACACTAGTGGCCAAGTCCACCATCCACTCTCCTAATGTCTCAGCTAGGCGGAAAACTCTAGCAATCGCCTCCAGCCAGTCCTCTGCTATCTGGGAATCTGCCTCACCGCGTAACCTCGGAAGCCTCTACTGCTGGACCTCGTGCAATACCCTCTACCAGCGTGCATAGTTCTCTAGTATGGATGGTGGCATCTGCTTCCCAACAGGTGGTGGTGCTGCTGGTACACCACTCGAGGGTGCCAACATAGTAAAAAGGGCCCTGCACTTGAGCCTCGTTGCTCGGTGAGCCGTCATCGAGTACTCTCTCAGAACTCCAACTGACTGTCTGCGTGGAGACATCCTGAACAGATGTGACACGGTCAACGTCTTATACCTGGTGAGCTGACCTAATTTGAGCTGACTTTAATACTTTTGGAAACACACACGCAATCAGTGTTTTCGTCCACAAAGTCAGAAATCAGTAGTCAAGGTCCTGGTGTACGGATACGTTAGCCACCACACCAACACTGGACTCCCTGAACTAAAGACCCCACTTGGTACCCTTAACACTATTTCTTCACAGAAAAGAAAATATCAGAGTTATAAGTCTTGTGGTAGAACCGACTCCTCTGATACCAATTTGTCACAACCCGTCCTCGGGGCCGGTGTCGTGACTACCCCAAGCCCGCCTTCAATAGGCCTGGGGTTGGCGACTAGCACCAAAGGCGTAAATCCTGATAACATGGAAGGAATTTCCTTTATAAAAGTAAACAAACACCAATCAGAGTACAAGCAGAAGAAAACACTATGTAAAACTAAAAAATGTAGTGGTGAAAGTAAAGGGGACGGAAATACAAGACCAACTGTAAAGTAAAAGGTAAATGACAAAACAGCTGGAAGGTGTCACCCAGCTCCTAGATCGTCCACCAAGGATACTACCTGAAGGGTAGGTATAGATAGCGCAGCTTCTGGATCATCCACCACGGATCCTACCTCAAGGGTAGGTACAGATAGCCTCCACAACGCTCTCGCCCGCCAACCTCCTCCGAGTGTCGTCTCGTCGTGATGTCCACCTCCGGGCACTAACTCGTTGTGAGGTCCACCACCAGGTGCCATCCAGTCCTCGTACACTCGATCTTCGTCAGCACTGTCAGTTTTCTACAACCAACACAACGAGGTGCGGGCATAGCCCATGCAGGGGTGAGTATAACGATACTCAGAAGGGACCCCGAGACCCTCAAGGTCTCACTAAATCTGACAAGGATAACCACAAAGAAGATCTCAACAGATAACCTCTACCTAGGTATATTCCCATACATATACCAAAGTTATCAAGTAACCCTTCTCAATCATGAGGAAACACAAAGATTATGAAATCAACGGATAACCACTACACAGGTATATTCCCATACATATACCTAAGTTATCAAGTGACTCATCTCAATCATGAGGTAAACACAAAGGTCATAGACTCAAATCAAACCAGGATTTTCATTATCGAAACTGTAACTACTGAAGAGCTCCGTCTCTGGGAGTACAGTGATCCTGTCATGTCTCTGAGGTACTGCTCACCAACCTATGACTGCTGAGGTACTCCTCCTGTCGAGTACCGTGGGTCTACCACCTCACACAGTAGTGCTCCTCCGCCATGGGTCTTCCACCTCACACAGTAGTGCTCCCCCTCATAGCCTATAGAGGTACTCCTCCTGTCTAGTACCGTGGGTCTTCCACCTCACACAGTAGTGCTCCTCCGCCATGGGTCTGCCACCTCACAAAGTAGTGCTCCCCACCGGGCTATGCAAGTCACTCCGAATCTAATCGGACAAATAGTCATCAGGTCACAGCTAGCTACACGGTCTCCATACTCTTTACGCTTGTCTCTGGGAGGGTCCGCTCCACGAGCTACTAGTAGATACTCCATGTATATCAATGTCCGAGGAAGAAGTATCTCAAAGTACCGCGTCGTCATAGGGGTCTCAACGCAACAAACGACACGTCAATCGGACGCCCGGTCTGTGAGTTATTAGTCTTTTCATTCCAGGGGCCCGGTTGGTTTCGTGTGCGAACCAACACGTCCGTGTCTCAACTATACTCCGAACTCTCATAGGGCTTACTCATAGGTACCGTTTCTCCACGTGACCACCGACGCCTCTGACGGTTCGCCAAACGGACGTCCGGTCTGAAATTTATCAGCTTTTCCGTTCTAGGGGCCCGGTTGGATTTCGGGTGCAATCCAACCTAGCCACTATCCAACTACATCCAAAACTCAAGAGAAGTATTCCAAAAGTTCTGTCTCATCACGAGTAAATCAACGAGACAGACGGCGCGTCAATAGGACTCCTGGTCTGTGAGTTATTGTCTTTTTCGTTCCAGGGGCGCGGTTGGTTTTGTGAGCGAACAAACTCGACCGCACTCCGACGACATCCAACCCTCGAGCGGAGTAAGCCAAAAGTTCTTTCTCATCATGAGGAATCTAACAAAGTCGACGGCACGTCAATCGGACGTCCGGAGCTCAAGTTACGAGCGTTTCTGCTCCGAGGACCCGGTTGGTTTCGTGTACAAACCAACCCGGCTGAACCCAAAGTATTCCGAAACCTTGAGTGCGATATACCGAAACGACCATCTCGATCCAAGGATTGGTACGCAACTGACAGTGCATTGATCAGAGGTCGTTAGCACACGTTATGGGTGACCGACCGAAAGATATTCGATATTAAGGGGTTCGGGCCTAGTCCGACTCGGCCCGATACCCCCCCGGCCGGCCCGCACCGGGTCGACCCGAACCGGGTCAGGGTCCGGCCCGCTTGGGCGCATCCCGGCTTGGCAGACCGGCCAGGCAGCTGGCCCATCCTGGGCGCGGTGCGCTGGCTAGGCGCTCGGCCAAACGGCCGAGCCGTTGAGGAGGGGGCGCCTGGTCCCCTGGTTTGTAACCACGGCTCCCCTTAATGGGGGCCTCTCAGTTGGTCGGCCGGGGGTTTGAACCCCTGGCTTTCCCTTGTCCGGCCAGCCCACCCCGGCCGGCCGGTTTCTGCCACCACGGGACCAACGACGGCAGGTCACCTCCCTGCTCCGACACCGGTGGCCCGCTTCTGGCCGCCGGTTCCCATGCTCCGTCGCGGCCCAGTATCGGCCGCGACCTTCATTCATCCGGTGCGGCGTGACGGCGCCGCACCCCTCCGCCACGGCCCTGCTCCGGCCTCAGTGCTTTTTCGGTTCTCCGGCGTGGCGCGACGGTGCCACGCATTACTGGCCGCCCGATCCCGCGCGGTGCGACGACACCACACCATTCCCGTTCCAACCACATTAGAAACAACATCAATAATGGAGGAGGGTCGGCCGTGTTTGTGTGGTCCGGGCCCCTCTCATTAATCGATAGCAATTGGTTGTATTTTCACGAAGAACGACAAGGTAGTATTCACGAACAAAATAAATTAATAAACCCCTACTTGAGCGTATCTTGAAAGGAGGTTCATCGAATGAGGATTCGTCGTGGAATATCCATCGCGGGAAGAGGCGTCGCGGAAGGATACGTCGCGGAAGGAAACGTCACGGAAGGAGACGTCAACCTCCGAGGAATCCGGCGTTCTTCGCGTTCTTTGCGTTCTTCATGTTCTTCGACGAAGAGGATGAAAAACTCAAGACTCCCTTAGCTTTTCTCCCAAAGCTCCCAAGGCAACAAGACTCCAACAAAAATAAAATAAGTCCCTTAATTAATTTATTAACTCAACATAAGGTTTGAAATTCAAACACTCACATTAAACTCACTTCATTAATATCCTAAGTTATTAAAACTTAAGTTAACAAATTTAATTGTGAGTTGAGGGAGTTAAGGAATGTGAAGGGGTGGGGTTCGTGTGGTCCCCACCACCCTCATAACCTCCCATGGGAAGTTGGGTAGCTACCCAACTTCCACCCAAAGCTTAAATCCACTTAGAGAAAATAAAAATAGTGGCATAATTTTTATTTTACCTTCCAAATAAATTAACAACTTCTCTCGTGTAAAAGCAACTCCAGAAATGGCGTTCCTAAGCAATTACCAGCGCTACGGTTCCATCAGTTCCCTTAGAATTCGATTCCAAGCACCGGTTCAAAAGATAGGAAAACCCGCTCGTTCGATCACTGAACGTACCCGAGCTAAACTTCGGAAATTGATTTCGGGCTCACCGGGCCTCGGAATCAGGCTCCGTCAGAAACCGCGTTCTTGTAAAATCTCAAAGAAAATTTAGAAAAAATTTCCCTTTAATTTTACGGGTCTTTACAGTACGTTCCTTTTTACAAATTAAATATTTAAATTATTAATAAACCATTTACCACAAACACTTTTGAACAACTCAACATCTTTACCATTGGGTAAATATAAAATTCAAAACTCAATAAAACCTTAATAATTTTTTACGTTATAGTATAATATGTTAAATTTCATTTCATTCCTTTGACGTAAAAAATCTGAATATTCTAGAGAAATTTCAAAAAAACATAAACTATGTTTTTAGGATTTAATAATAGATACACATTTAAAAGATTGTATCCAAAAAAATATCAACTCATCATTATAGTATTGAAATCATTAATGCATAAATTAATGATATTTTTATCACATGGTCTTTCATAAGTGATACACCTATAAAAATTTCCCTTCCAAATTTATGTACAAAAGTACCAATAAATTATACCCATTAAAAAGTAAGATATATTTGCTAAAAATATAATACCTATCATGAAAATACAATCCATAGATTGAAATTTATATATATTTATTCCAAATAATTGTCACAATCTATAATTAATAAATAATTATATAAAACACACTTAATATTATCTCTAGTAATTATTCCTACACATAAAAACATTAAGAACATTTGAATCAAGATAATTATTCACTCACATAAGAACTATGTATTATGGTTCAACATGATCCAAACGATCCATACCCAAACCCAATCAAATATTTCAATGGGTTTCAAAGAAACAAAAAACAAATCAAATCATTCATCACGTCCCTAATCCAATAATGGATTCAAACAACAGAAATATAACAAAGGATAATTCATCCATCAATTTGAGTAAACTATCCACAAATTATTATCACTATGAATCAGATTAGATAACCTTTATTGTATCACTTAAACCTCTCATATTTTCATTACATAGGTGATAAAATAATCATCATGTTACTATTGAATATATATTGACATAAATTTTGGTAGTGAACAATAAATGTGGGCATTATTTTAATGAAATGTTTTAAAAAAATGATTCAAAAAAATAAAATCAATATATTTAGTCACGTTGACTATATTCTTACTACATTTTATTCTTAATAAGAAGAAAACACGTTTCATGGAATATCATTCAATAAAGTAATATTATATTCCTCTTATACAATACTATTAATTAATTTAAACTTTGTATAATAAAAAATTCATTCGTTATAACCCATGGTACCATATTATGACACATGAGTGTACTATCTTGAAAAAACATCATTAAATAGTGTAATATATTACTAGTAATACTCTAGTCAGTCATTTATTTACAAGTTACACGGATTATAGATGTTATTTAATGTTAAAAAATGAAAATATCCATCAAATCATCATCATGAATACATAATTAGTTGTAAATTCCAATCCCTCTTCCATTTCAACTATACTACCAACTCTCATTCTACAGGACAGTAGACTGAAATCATAAAAGACATATTAAATAATAATATTATCAATTATCATTTCAATATCTTTCAAAAGATCGTAAAAATGAATTTTCTACTCAATATTTATTTTGTCATGCTTATGACTATTATGAAATCCCTCAAAATAATATTTAGAATATTTTTCATTATTTTTCACACATTTATCCAATATCTGTGATCATGTAACCTTATAAGATCATGTAAGAAATGGGACTATGTAAATATGACCATAGTCACTGGAATATCACAAAACTGTCTCACTAATGATCAAGGAATCCCTCAAATTGATCAAGTTACTCTAACAAGGACAAAGAATATATGAGGTGGATCCCATTCATTATGATGATAAAAAGAGCAGCGTTTTCTTCAAGAAAAATTTCCACTCAAATACATTGATGGAAAAGGGTTACACAATTTCAAGAAAAGTGATAAC
Organism: Viscum album; assembly: GCA_963277665.1. Classification (NCBI taxonomy): domain Eukaryota; kingdom Viridiplantae; phylum Streptophyta; class Magnoliopsida; order Santalales; family Viscaceae; genus Viscum; species Viscum album. Next base: position 1,493,214,072 of record OY728152.1, read on the forward strand.
TCCTAATGATATCATAACTCGATCTTCCCAATAATTTGAAGCACAACAAAAAATATTATTTACATAATGTATGTTTAAATTCCGAGTATATATTCCATATATTTGGGAAACAATTCATAAAATAATAAACCTAAATATGTTTATTCTACTCTAATATAATTTTTTATTCCAACACAACCGATCTTCATCATAATTACCTTAGTAATATTATAATGTCAATCCACCCATTCCCCCGAAAAAAACTTATCTATCCATATCATATATCAATACACCTAAATGAAAACCAAGAAGTCATATTTTTATTTGATCTTATCAAAAATCTTTTTCACAAAAAGGTGAGTAATAAAGGTATGTACCTTGAACCAAACTCATCAATATTTAGACCATGTTTCAATTTCACAATACGTCAACATTTAAATAAAAATATGATTCATATCTCATCAACCATAAAAAAATTTCTATTCATGTTCAGTCTTCCAATATGTAATAATACATTAATATAACACATTACTCTAATTTATTATCAAGGTAAAACATATTATATATTCAGTATTAATTTTCACTAATATCTAATTCTTACATATCGTGGTAAATCAAAATTGTAACTATAATTCGTTCAAATAGGAAATGAAGGAGGTCCCAACTACCATATAAAAATTATAAAATAAATAAAGACATGGTAATCAAAGAGGTCTGAAAAGTAATGTATTTTAAAAACCACATCTCCCCAAAATAAAATAATATAGAATTCAATGTGAGAACCTACATGAAATAAAATAAAAAAATATTACAAATTTTCCCCTTATTATTCCCCATGCTCAAATAACAAAATTTCACTATCACGATAATGAAAATTTTCTAAAATTCATAATACTCATTGTTGAGTTATGTGCATACCCAATAACTATCATATCATAAAATTAATATTAAATTTTACTATAATAAAAAATATGTGGAATAGTATCACTATCATAAGAAACAAAATTGTTGGATATGTTCATAACATAAAGAAAGAAAAAAATATAATGGTATTAATAAAAATTCATACCATATATCCTATAACTCTTCCTTAAAAACAAAAAAAAAATTGAAATAAATAATCTCTTAACAACACACTGATTCAGGTATTGGAACTTCCCTACCTTGTCTTTCAATAACCAGAAGCATGATGGTGTAGTTTTGGGACATCAAGAACACCTCACCATGCGTCGAAGGATGCTAGCAATCATTGAGGGTCAAACGTGACATTGTTGGGAACTACAAAATCACATCATAGTATGTATATCATAAAAAAGAATTACCTATCTTATATATTAATTAATAATAAACAAATTATTCCGAAGAAAAAAGTAAACAGAACACATCAATAATAAAAAAATATATATTCAGTTAGACTATAAGTACAACTATCCTCCCACTAGACCGATCATATATAAGTATAAGATGAATGAAATAAATAATTTATATTGATTCCCTACTCTATCCCCAACCCTTAACGCATCGTGGTCTCCACAATCAATTAAGCTATCTCACTTACTAATGAAACTCCAGTCCTCTACCCAATCTTAACCATTGAATTGTGAATGATTCTCAGGTAACAAAGAGTAATGTCTACAAAGGTAGTTGTGAGAATGTTATTCATTATGAAGCCATCAACAAGTTTTCATAAAAATTCATTAAATACATTGATATTTTTAGGTGATATACTCATCAGAAAAAAATAATCTCCCATAGTTACATAAATACAAAAAAACATTCGATCCTTGGAGTCTATCATGACACACAAGATCAACCGTACCTGCATTGTGTAGTGTCATATATTATTATCATAGTCTTATAGTCAGGTTTGCAAAAATAAGGTCACACTAGATTAGATGGATATATATATGGTCCCCCAATGGTATAATAATAATGGGAACACAAGATATAAGGAATAATAAATAATGTCCCCTTGTAATATAATAATAATTAGTACACTAGATTCCACAAACATTATCCATAGTCCCTCATAATATGTAAATGTTAATGAGAGATCAAATAAACAATGTCAGAGGTCCCCCTATAACATAAAAAATTGACACACCAAATATTTCTAACAATTTCCATTGTCACTAAATTATAAAATAATGGGAACACCAAATCCTTGGGATCAAATCACGGTCCCCCAAGTAATTAATATTCAACAAAAAACTTATAAACAAAAAATATAACATGAATATTGTATTTAATAATGATGTCTCATCAATATACCATTTAATCAAAATCAAGCATCAATAGACTAATTAAACTAAATCGTGGACCTATGATTGATTGAATCAAAATTTTATTATGAAATCAGTATTGAAATCACAAAAAACCCATATTATTTTATCTATGAATATTATAAAAACATTGATTCATTATACATCACTTTTTCTGAGGAGAATCTAACAAATCAATGGTAATACTTCCCTTGGTTGCAACTGAAGTACAAGTTTTCCACTCCGTCATCTCGAACTCACATAATCTAGAATATTGTTAATGATGACACTCATAGATGAATCTAATTGGTTTGTATCTACTCCCATCCATTAGAGAATTTAAAACACTAAGATACATATTTAGGACATATCTGGTCATTCAATTTTGAAAAATAAATCTACCATTAATGCTATAAGGAACATCAAAAATCTATAAGGAAAACATTGAACAACTATCCCAATTCATAACTTATCCTACATTAGAATACAATGTGAACATATCAACACTAGTAAAATCATATAAATAATAATTTTGTACTTCTCGTAGGTTTAACATATCAAAAACCGGTTTATAATTATACTCCGCACAATTGGTAGCTAGAATTTCTAACCAGTGTATAGAGGTCCATTGTGGACCTATATAATTTTTACATTCCTGGAAAAAGGATTACATTTAGTTTAATATAAATTCATTAATATTAAGATAATTTATTAATACAATTTTATATTACCTATTGTGGATAGACCTTATATCACATGGAATATAAAATCAAAAATTAAATTAAATGTTTTGAAATGAAAATGCAAAGGAGAATCTAACTTAACCATGTGGAAATTTAGGAAACTAAATATTCTCCATGATCTATTGAAATATGTCTATAATAAAATAAATTATATCCCATCACCATGAAACACATTTCAAGAACACATTTTTTGATGATTCTACGATGAATATAGTTCATGAGAAAGAACATTCTCTAGAATGATCCCAAATCATGAATGCAACTACATTCAATCTAAGAAGGAAAGGAACATCTAATATAACCATTTAAATGATGATAGTTCATTAAAAATGACCTAGTATCATAATTATTAAAAACCTTATTATGTAATGAAGTTTAGTGGTCTAAAAATAGAGAGAAACGAATTAAAAGAAAATAATTTACCAATGATATGGATCCAACATACACCCATCAATTTTCACGAGTCACCCCTAAAGATAAATCACACAATTTGGATGTTTTGAAAATTTTGAAGCTACCATCCCCAAAGTATGGGGTAATTTTTGTCACCAATAGTGACATGAATCACACCATTCTTATTATAATAATTAATCTAATAGACAAAGATTTATAAGAAAAAAATTCATTTTTAACCACCTCACCTTGTAACGTTTCATGGGGTGGCTATATTTTCATAGAATACTGAGAGATTCCATATTCACATGACTTAAAACAAAGACCTAGAAAAATGTGTTGTTCACCTTATTTTACATAGGGAATCACAATAGAGAACATTACTTGCACTATGTCATGGTTATTCCCATTATGGACCATAAAATCACCAAACCCATATTAATGTCACCATGAACACTCCAAGGCATCCACTACCAAAATACACCTATCACATGTACAAAAAATAAATTCCTTAAATTAGGTTTGTGAAAAAAATATCTATTGTATAATATGGAAACACTACCACCTCATCATCTTCTCTGATTCCATCGTGATCCCACAAGAAACCCCATGGGTATCAAACCACGTATCATACCATGTTTAATAGACTTCAACAATTCATTCTAAATATATCTTATGAAAAAACCATCCTCTAATTCAAAAAATATTCGACTGAAAATTTCCCAACAATACAATAAATGAGTTGTTATAATATCATCATCATATTATTTCTCATCCTTGGGAAGTTTCATTGGTCATTGAATCCTATTTAAAATCAAATCCACTTCATAAATTTGTTTCCTTCATGTTCTTTATTTTATTTCCCAACACATATCAATTATTATCCAAAACTTATTGTGTTATATAAACAACACATGAGAAACTACTCTTTACTCTCCCCAAATAAATAATACACTTTACACCCATATTCATGAAAACATATCCAAAAAAATTTATTCCAATAAATTATTTCTAAACCATAAATTATTCCTGCCATAGGCCTTTTAGAAAAGGTCCAACTTTGAGCCACAACATTCCTCAAAATAGAAATCTCCTAAAAAATAAATTTATGTAGATTAATGACTACTTAATGTAGACTTTTAGCCCCTATAGATTCACCTCAGAATGAACAATAATTCCAAAATCCAATATAATACCTCAATTTGATGTCATTCAAATCAGAATATCCTCCAACTTCAAAAAACAAGGCTCAATATATTCGTTTTTTCTTGACCAACTCTGATCACACCATTAAACAAATTCATTTTATCTAATTCGACAAGGCAAATATTGTTTCAAAAACGTTATGTGTATTTAGAAAAATAATATTCACTTAAACATCCATAGACAAAAAATTATAAAAAAACATTTATTTCATTTATAAAGAGTAATAAACATACTAGATTATGATATCATGACCCTTGAGTCATCCAAAGGTTGTTTAATTCTCATATTGAATTCAAAACCTGACATCTGGTTGAATTCCATGTTGTACTTTACAACTTCCACAATGGCATATATTCTCTCATTCTAAGCACTAGTAATATTTAAATTAAATTCACACTAAGATCACATGAATTTATTTAGTGACTAAAACCAGTCTTAAAATTCCACTCATCACATATATTAATCTCGAATCCATTTTTTACAAGAGACCATATGATTCAGTTTCACCTTCTTCTAAGTATGAAAATTGTTTTTCATCCATCCATTGACTATTTTCATTATATCAGTGACCCCTCCACCATGGGTTAGATTTTATATCAACTTATACTATTGTTACCACATTGGGAAAATACCCATTTTCACTGCATCAAAAGAAATTTCAAATTAAATAGGGTCATTCCCCATCAATTATTGAATATTAGGACGACGTTTGATTTTCCCACTCATATCATTCTTATTTCATGAATCATAAATTATATAATGTTTCTATGTTATAAAAATCATTATTGGAATCATAAAAAAATAGCTTCTACCAGTGTCGTGTTTTAAATGTTCCAATGTGGGACTCACCAGTATAATGGTTTACATATACTGCTCCCTAAATAAAAAATTATTAGATTAAATCAATACACATTTGTCAGTCCAATAGAGAAAAAATTATTAATTTTTTTCTCTAATCACCATATTATCCAAATTGTTTTCACCATCATGGAGGAGTGTCAACTCCATCAAATTAATGACCCAATAAACTTCAAAATATAGCATTGGTTTTTAAATTCCTTTTCATTTCCCTAAAATATCCCTTTGGAAATCATTCCCCTAAGTATCTCTACATTTTACTAAATTCTCATCCTATTCATGGAATCTCCCTGATTCCAAACATAAATAGCACCACACATAAAAACCATATTTCATCCCAATCTCATCCAAACATAGTGCGTCATTTCACTTGTTCTACATGGTCACACCAACTAAACCATGCAGCTACCAGTCAAATGTCATCAGACCTAAGATATTGTTCATAGTTAAATGACCATTCCCAATAGAATGACAATCACATTATATTCTATCAATGTAATGAAATCATATTCAAAACATAGAATTCAATCAATGTCATGTTTATAAATTGACCATAAATCTATCTGACTGGCTTCTAATAAATCACATTCATCTATCTTCAATTATACTTTACCTATAATGGATCATTAGAATAACATTGGTCCCGGTAACATATTGATCCTTCCCTTGAAATACATTATTGATATGAAAATATTGATTACAAAATTTGTTAATTATTTTGAAAATCACTTGGATTCACATTATCATTCTATATGATATGTTGAACTCCATTGCATCATTATTGTAACCTAAATCACCTCTTCATGCTCACACATTAATAATAAATTGAAATTCCCTAGATAACCCTTCTCTTGGGTTTTAATTGTGTATCACATATCTATTGATGATGGAAGGACCATCACACTTCCCAATCATGAATCTTGGATAAATAAGGTCCTAAGACCATCTCAAGGCATTAGTCTATCTATCATATCCCATGGGTCACATTTCATGTAAAGAATAATTCATTGGTAACTCCAATTTCTTCCCATCTTCATCATCATATGATAACTCATAGTCATTCTTCCAACTATAGGGACTCTTTATAATAAATACTTCATCAATTACATTCGATGTCATCATCTTGTTCATGGAATTGATTCTCACTATGCATCGACATACATGACTACCACATTGAGAATCACAATCTCATTGACTAGAAAATTTATGTAATCAGAACATATAATATGAACTATGTCAGTAAACCACAATCTTATAATTCCATGGTTCAGTAATATTGTATTTTTGTTTAAAAATTACATTTTCTCATAATGGAATTATCAATATGAAACCAGATTATATTACGTACCTATGAAGGGTCTCTATGAATTAAAACATCTTTGGTCTGAATATTCCCTACGGTTAGGAATCTACTTTATAGAATGAAAAAAGCATATTATCATATGAATTATCAATTATAAAATTCCCAAAAAATTATATGTAATTTATGTCTTATATATTAACTATGACTCATGTGATGGATCATTCTAATGATACAAGAGTAAAAATTCCTATAATTGGTATCTTGTGAATATAAAAATTCTTATATGTGACTAATAATCAGAAATGAAAACAAATTGGGTTCCACATAAGGTAAAAGTAGTTAATCATGACCCAAAATATCATTAACATAATTTTTCATCCCCTGGTAACATATAATTCTTACTGAGAATTGTTTTCATGAAGTGTTGGTCTGATATCCATTAGAAGCATTGACACATTCGTATATCACCCAGAAACAAACACCCTGAATAGTAAAACATGAAAATGAATCCTCTAATACTATGTTGTAACAACCCCACCATGGTTTACTATATGAATCAGTAAAACTATGTTGTTATATGGCTTTATGCATTCCTCCCTTTACGTCGGAGGCTACCAACTAGCATTATGTGTCAAATATATGGTAGGGGTATATAACCTCATATAATAGTAAACATATGAGAATAAATGACCAAATATCATTCATTAAAATAATTCATAAAATGAGTTCTCATATGTATTAAATAAATAAAATCTATCAAAAATAAATTGAGGTCGTCACATAGACAAGAATATCAATTCATCGACAACTAGGCTGATCACCAATACATGGGTGATAAAAGAAATAAATTAAGTACATTGATTACTTAATAATTACCCATTCCTCAACACATCCTTATAATCATCCGCATATGTTCCCTCCTACCTAGTAAATCTAGTATTGGCCTCAACCTAAAATAATATCATTAAATGTGAAAGCTCTGAGGAACACTATTTCAATGGTCTCTTGAGAAATATTTTCGTACATAATCAGTATAGAACCATCAATTCATTATCAAAAATTTTAATAAAATTAATTGACATGTGAAGATGATATAATTAATAGAATAAATAAGTCATCATAGTAACATATAAAAAAACAACTATAAGTGCAATTATTTTAAGGAAACACTCAATATCCCCTGTACTCACTTGGACTAGTATTGGATTTCTCTACCCATATTACCATAGTAATATATAGAAATTTATTATAACAATATATCCATGTATTAAATATGATATTCTCCAATTTTATAGCTTAAATTGGAATACCATATATAAGAACAAATGACCAAGGTGCCATAATAAAATAATTATAATGGGCCTAATTGATCTTCAAAACAATGTCCATGATCCCACAACAATATAATATTGGTAAAACTGGATCCAATGAATATCATCCAATATAACCAATTATTTAATAATATTGGGATTAATAGATAAACTGATCAATTTCCTAGGACCCACAATAATCTAATAATTGGTACACAATATCATTCGAATCACAAAATTTCCGCACAATAGTATATAATCAACATCAAACAAATTAATCATTTTTTTAAATCAATAAAAAATTTAATGGTGATATTGAATCAGTAAACCATTCATTCCATATATGAAAACTATATTGTTTTGAAATAATATATTTCACCCAAAAACTAGTAAATAACGTTCTTTTAATAATAAATCAACATTAAAATCATGCCTCAAATATTATTAAATGATTTTAGTATCCTCAGAAATAAGTTTATTGGAAAAACATGTCATTTTTATAGGAAAATCCTAAAAATATGTGGAAATACATCCCATGGTTTGAACCGAAACACAAGGAATTCATTTAGGAATCTCTTTCTCACCTGAACTATCCTTTTCTTCATGGTGACACTCAGAGAAGACCCGAACTGGTATATATCCTCTATGAATATAAGAGAAATGTAAAATTATAAGTCACCAATGTAGGTTCTTTCCCTTAATTAATTTCTTCCTCATAACATATAACTAGAAATCTCTAAGTAAACTAAAAAATAAATAAGTATAACTTGGGCCAATTACACTAATTTGTAACTTGTGTTACTCAATGGGTTAATGGTATCATATCAAGTACACTATGACCATGTATAAATTTATTTTTATATTTTTAGTGATTTCAAATATCATAGTGAAATCTATCATAACGATTATCTTGACAATTAGTTTTTATAATGTACACCTATTGTATATGGGACCATCGAATAAATTTACACATTTTTAATACCTTGTATTGGGATTTATATTAGTTTAAGATGAATACATTCATAGAAATAAAATTATTAATGAAAGGCATAGTTTCCCCATAGTGGTGAGACCATATTTCACAATTAAAAGAAAAATTATTAACAACAGAGGAAATCCTTGTGACTACCTAATTTATCCTTGTTTAACTTCTAACAATTGAATGAAATCCAAAATCTAAAGAAAATGGGATCCTATGAAACAAAACATATCACAACAACATGAAAATCATAATAGAAAAATATAATTCAGTGATACAAATATCAAAAAAGGATATGAGAAAGAATAGAAATCCAACCCATTAATATTGAATAAATATAATAATTCTTTATCATGAAAGGAATAAAATATATACAATTGTATCTTGTTTAAGAAATTTCATCGAAATATATCATGGAATCATCTTGAAAAAACAAATGTGTGTTGGAGAATGGTGAGAGTTTCAAATAGATAGGGAATCGTGTTAAATTGAATTAATAAACCCTTTCTTAATGATCCAATGGGTGATAATAAATAGTAGTAAATCATCTTGATGAATTGGTATTCTATTCAACTATTTCATAATTTTTAATCTTCTTGAACCTTTATGTGTTAGTTTCCACCATATCGATGGTCACTTTGAACACATTATTCCCAATAGACTAACCACTGTGTTTGGTATAAACCATGCATGTTTTAGATCCACTATCCCATCCACCAAAAATTATCATTATATATTGGATTTCATCCACAAGTGGACTCCCCATGGTCCATTTTTATGACCATGACCTACCTCATCATTTTGGTCTCCCTGTCTTACAATACTCATCACCATATGGAACACGGTTTGGACCACCACATGGTTTCACTTGTATTACACAATAAATATATGAAAGTAAAATTTTAGGCAATAGAAACCCACAAACACTTCCTACCCAATTAAAACCCTCAAAAATATTAAAAAACATACCTCAATCTAGGGATTTTACAATAATATTGTTTGATGGATATTGTAGAATCTTTCCCAACTCAAACTATTTTATAATGGCTTCATGGACCCTTGTGTATCAACTTGTTTCTCAAAACATGTTTGAAACCATATTTTATTGACATTAAAATTATTATAACATCATTCCAAATAATTATTCTCAAAATAAAACATCCCAAACATTGAAAATTAAAATTACATAAGACTTTTCTCAACATTTTCATACATGGGGTGTTTCATGTACCATCCAAACCATTCCTTTCAATCAATGGATTATATATATTATTCAATTAAGGAAAATTAGACTCTATTAATTAAAGTAAACTAGTCATTACACCATATATAGTTTAATTTTTTAATTTATAATGAACCCTAAAACCTATAACCTTATTTCGATCAATTTGGTAAAATGATAACAGACCTCACATTGTCCTAACTCTTATTTCCACTATATATCTCAAAAAAATATGTAATACTAATATTTTTTTAATGAAATTATATTTTTAATATTTGTTTTATGTATGAAAACTATGAATAACCTTATATCCAACTTCTAGTGGGCCATTGACTTAAAAATAGTTCTGAGGGTTTAAATAACATAATTTAAAGGAATTATGATGAGGTAATATAATAATGGAAATTATTTTAAAATGAAAATTACTAAACTAGTAACCTTGATAAATACATGTTCAACTTATATCATAACTTATATATAATATTTTTATTGAAGGTTATGGGGAACTATACGAGTTTTTGCTCCAATGAACAATAATGTTTTCATTAGTTTCAATGGATGCGTATGAAGAACCTAATGTTCTTAACCCCAAAATCATTATAGAGAGGATCATTTCACTTTAATAATTTAATTATATTACAATATTATTTATCACATATTGATCATTCTTTCATTGATGATTATTATTTTATATATTCCCTCGTATCATTATTGGTGTGTAAAATTAAAATTTATTTTATCTTATGGTATCTAAACCTGATCAAAGAATCGCAAATAATAACTACTTGGACATCAGTTTTTAGTGTAGAAGAACCAATGGCCTATCCTTTTTTAGGGTTTTTTACAATAATAATACATCCATTATTTGATGAATTCTTCTCTAGTTATATATATATAATGAAGGAGAAGTTGAATTTATCATATTTATCATATTATTAGAAACCACTATAGTTGATAAAACATTATTAGAAGGATGAGCGGGTGTATAATATTTAATCTGTATGAGGATATTTGCAACTCTTCCAAGGGTATTTTAGAATATCAGCCTTGTGAGTTGGGGAGATTGGAATCATTAAATATGATTATGGGGAGGGGAAGTTATATTATTGTCAGGTATTTGGGACATTAGTTCATGTATTGGGCCTTGTACCACTAGGCCTATGGGTCATGTAATAGTTCCCTCATATTCCAATTAAATATATGATTATCTACTATAAATGAGAAAACTCTATGTTGTCCATAAGGCAGAGATGATTAATAAACTCACATATATATTCCATCAAAGAATAACTAGTGGTTAAATTTATGTGATCAACTTATCAAGAATAATTAATATCCAAGAAACTGATAATCATATTTTTTATAATTTTAAATTCAAAAAGATAAAAATATTACATTCTAGATAAACTTATTTTGTGTCCCTCTAGGACACTTTCATATTCGAATTATACTAGCCTCTCTAAACTCTAAGATTTTCTTAAATCAAAATATCATGGAATTTTTAGATAATTAATTTAATATCAAAATAAAAATAACCACATATGATCAATCACATTTTCATATAATCCCATTTTCCTGATATATCTTAAATAAGGATGTATAATTAGGTCATCAACCAATATTAATGATATTTAATTATTTTAATCTATGAAATAAACTCATCAGAAAACCTCCACGTTCATTTCCATATTTAGAATCGTCTATTTCACTAACTGGTGTTGAGGTATCATCATTTATCAACTCAAAAATACTAAATAAATTTATAACATATTTCATTAATGACATATAACTTGGGATTCATCCAACATATCAAAAATCATTTGGAGCATATTTTTTTCAATGTTTTCTTCAATACATCAAAGTATATTATTCATGACCAATAATAATAATAATATTCTATCTAAATTAAAATAAAAATTTTGTTAGATAGGAACAAAAAATACATGTATAATTCCTAATTGATTATATGTCATCATAACCTCTTCTATTTGGGATTAACAACTATAAAACTTCATGAAAATGTTCCCCATACATTTTTGTGTACCAATAGAATCAGAATGAATACATCATCAATATCTAATAAAAATATTCAATAATGTCCCCCAGATATATTTTTATGAATATAGACCTAGAACACCAGGGTTATCAATATAGTGTGGAACTAATATAACCACTCATTTAGAAGAATACTCCACAGAAATTATCACATTAATGTTTCAAGGATGAAAAATCATAATTGGAAATACATTTTGTATTACCACGTCCATGAATATAAAGTTTTAATAAGTAGAAAAATATTATTTTCTTTTAGAAAACCAAATATAGAAAACACCTTTTTTACTGGAACGAACTATAAGCAACATATAGATGGGTAGTTATAATGTTATATTCCTATTTATTATTAGATAATACATCATTTAATGGGTTCCCCATGTTATATTATTGTAAATGTTGGTTATTGGAAACTATTTTTTTTTGATAAAACAGCATCAATAGATGATATATTTGAATTATATTATTCTTCTATTTATGTGACCATTCCACTTTGGCTAGAATCATCATTTCAGTTTTATCATTGTATAGTGTGATAGCAGTAATAGTCCTAGTTCTGAAATAAATCTCATAAATGATTTTAGGTATTAAAATTCATCTTTATATACATAAGAATCAAAAATATACCAAGACTCTTATATAGAATATTTTATCCCTATCATCTAACAATTTATTTTTCTCATAAATCCCCTATTAATGTTTAACACATATTCTAACCCTGAATTCCTATCAACCTTATTGAATATAATATACAATTTGTGTATCCATATATATCTATATTCTTATAACACCCATAGAACAAGAACATACCCATTTTTTTTCTTAGTTACCTTATCATATACATTATTGTTATCTAGTATGGTCCATATGTGTCCTCTTTATATATTCCTACCATACTCAAGGTGCAAGGACCATCAAGGATTTTTTATAACATCGAATACATGAATGTTACCATCCTAGAAACATAATTTATTATACTCATTCTACCACATTCCAATCATGTCTAACAACAAATTTACATTCAATGATTTATATACCTTGTGAAATTGTGAAAAATCCATTCCCCAATGGTTCCATACTAAATAAAATCAATAACATTTCAATTTTTATAGAATGATTTATTCAAAAAAATATTCCAATTCATTCATGAATGATCATTATTCCATAAACCATTGATTATTCAAATAATTATATTTCGGGGATATATTTTTATAATCACTTCTTAATTGGATGTAATAATTGTATCTCATTTACCATCAGTAATTTCTCATTAACATATAATAGTAATGACATAATGGTACTCCCACTAATCATTTTATATAAATAGTGTTATAATTTATTATTTTCAAAAATAATTTCCCTAATATAATCATCAAAACATATGTTTTTTTATCATAATTCATTCTTCAACTTTTAACATATCTCTGTATTTGGTATGTATTTTTGGAATTTTTTAATGTTTTAAATATTTCATGATGTTTCAAATATACATCATCGGCAATGATCAGATTACATAAGGTTAATTTGGAATTTATTTTCCAAATATCATAATAATGGTATTATAACATGGTTTAATGAATTTTTATGGATTTATATATAGAAAATTGTGAAAATGATTTATCATTTTTTTCAAAAATGTTATTTATTGAAACCTTTAACAACCTAATGTGACTTTCTATATTGACATTACCATCACGATTTATTATTTCATGAATAACCTTTTATATTCAATCATTCATACATTAACATAAGGATCTACCAAAACGTAGACACGGTATTACAACATGAAAACCATTTTATAAATGATTGATTCTTCCCATATTTTTAACTTTTGAACCACTTAACATTTCATTATATTTTTAAGTTTCATCATTATCAAATTATAATTTTTCACCATGATTGGGGACTAGAAAACAATAACTCCCCTTATCCATATCATCAAGGGGGATATATAGTACTTTATTTAGTAGAAAAACTTATTCAACACATCAATTTGAAATTTATTTTAATTCTTACTCTTTTTGTTTCTTAAGCATCAACTTCATCCAAGTTACCAATTATCCTACTATATATTTTATATATTTCTCCCACACATGTAAAATGGAATGTATTTACACTATTACTTTTCTTGTAAGGTTATTTTTGAAAAATAATTCCTTGGTTCTATAGGGTATCCATTAAAGATACAAACTTCGAATCATGGATGAATTTTATAACAAGATGTGCCTTTAAAAAGTATTGTGAATCCTCACACATGTATCTTTGACAAAACAGATTTCATTACACACTATTAAAACTTTTCTATGTTGAGAACACATACACCCTACTAGAAAATAGTTTTCAGGTCCTATCCGTCTAGGAACCTATGGTTTCATCAAAGACACGTGGTCCCCTACCTGGGGACCATCCACATTCTTGGACATGTCATTGGACTAACAATTTTCCCCATAGACTTACACTTTTTGTTTCTAGTTTTCCTTGTACTCACTTTCACAAACCTTGGAAAATGTACGATGTGTCCAAAAATCTTCATCACTACTTCTGGACAATAATACTAAACATAGGAGTTCTAATCATGTATGCTTCTAAAAATACAGATGAACCTTGTTCACATGATTCATATTATTTATATTTTTATCCCTTTAACATTATTGGGTGATACACACACCATTAATCATATGGGATTATTCTTGACACCATAGATAGAACATATTTTATTTTTTCTAAATTTCCCTATAATTTGTATCGACTAGAGTGAAATGCAAGAACTCTTTGACGCATACTCAATATCACCATGTTCAACAAATTGTGGTCACCCATTTTATTAAAATGGTTCAACTGTGTTGTATAATGATGATTCTGATGAAATGGTATCAAAAACACCCTTAAAAATTAATTCTCTCTTTATTTAAATTATCTACAACATTACTTATGAGAGTTTTCATTAACTTCGTATTAACGTTAATATATAATTCAAAATTTTATTCCTTAAATTTATTAATGGAATAAGGTTTATACCTCACTATGTAGAAAAATCCATATCTTATAATTTCATCAATAATAGTATTGAGTTAAGAGTATTGACATATAGAATATTCATTTATTGGTACATACATTTATTTCTCAATTAATTATAAATCTTTTTCGCTTTCACCCATTACAATAAATATAACATTAGACATTTTAACATGAATAAAAACATAACAAATATATAATGGTGTTAGTTTAAAATAATTTAATTACACTTTTTCATATAACTTTTTGAAATGGTCCTCATTTAAAAAAACCATGACGGTGATTCCCTGTATACAAATGATATAATTAATTTGAAAATAGTTCATTTTCAAATGAAATAATTTGTATTTCATATTCATGTATGTATAGATTATTATTCATAAATGAAATCTCATAATAAATATTAGCAATATAAAACTAGCATCAATTATTTACATACAAAAATATAAATCTATTCATATATAAAAACATATATATATTATGTTTCTTGTTAGACTAGGAATATAATATCAATTATGTAATTATAGAATCAGTTATTTTGACAATATAAGATAGTTGTGTCCAACAACCATCATAACAAGTACAGTTTCATTGGCATCTAAAAGATCTTATGAAACTATGTAAAATATCTAAAATCATATTAGATCATGTATATAGATAAAAATTTTGTCACTAAAATATGTATCTAATAACTTATTTTTATAAATTGATATGATAAATTTGAAAAGAAATAGTCATTAAGAATCCCAATTTTCCTTCTCCAATGTTAAATTCTTATTACATTAGTCAATCTTATAATATAAAAAACATATTCCTTCATGTTTTATATCTATAGACATGATCTTTATTTTCATGGGGAGTAGTGAAGATTACTCAGAAATGGATTTAGTCAAGTATCATTTCACATATATTTCGTCTCATTCACCGAAATATAATTAGGGGTTTTTATACATCATATATTCATCTACAAAGAAATTTTGACTACAGATATCTTGATGAGTATCCTCTATATTTTACCTATTAAAATTCATAGTAAAACAATACATGCACTAATGGGGTGAGCCAGGCAATAGGTATGTTCACAACTAATTAGGTTTCCAATATCCTAAAATTTGCAAAATCTAAATGTATCCCATCAACATGATTCACAAGATCCAGCTATAGAACCTTCTCCATCATTGAATGTAATTATTTTCAGGAAGATCTTGTACCTTTTTTATTTTTTCACATGATAAAGATCATAGAGATGAGGAAAGAAGGTGAATAGATCAATATATTCATGCATCATCCCTTTCTAACTAGTCATGGATTAAATTACAAGAATATAGAAATCCAGTGAATTGTCTATGTATTTACATAATATAGAATTATCCTTTCTAATTTCCTCCTTATTGGGATCTGTATAAACTAAAGGATCATGAGAAAAAAATATAAAATGTTGAAATAGTATGATGCATACTTTCTATCAATTGAAATTTAATTTCTAATAAAAAAAATCCTATTTTATTAAATTACCATGTATACAAAGAATTATGTAAAAAAAATTATTTTATTACCCTTTTTCTATTTATCCAAATCCAAATAGACCACAATATGGGGTCCAGAATATCCTATGGCATCGATATTCTTATGGTAAAGATCGATATTACCATTATCATAACCCAAATGAGGGTCTCATAGTGGTATTTTTGTATTTATTCATTCCAGCTATATTAACATTTGGTTCCATTATCTTTTTAGTGGGATACCCAATACTAACATCAAATTCATTCGCATTATCAACACATTCTTCTATGTTATACCATGTATTGTGATTGAAACTCACATTGACACCATATTCGTTATGCAAGACTAATATATTCATTCATACTCTATAATAAATTATGGTATCACAGAATGGGCTATAAAAAATCATTAATCAATTATTTCATTCTATCTCTTGTAATGGATGGAAATGAATGATGTAATATATTCCATATTTTATTTTTTATTTTATTCAAACAATATTATACATTACATCCATGTTAATAGTATATGGATTTATCATAATTAATTTACTACTTCTTGATAAAAAAATTTAAGAATAATTTTTTAAAAAAATTCGACCTGAATTACTCTCAATTAATTTTCATTATTTGATTGTTTTTAATCATAAAATAAAAATCAAATCAAATTAATTAATAAATTTCCATGAACATGAAAAAATAAAATATACCTATGATGTTATGGTGAAATTTTATTTATTGGTTTGTTAACCAAGTTTATGTACAATCCAAACCATATACCAATAAGAGTAAATCCATCAACAGATACCTAGTTCATGTTGTAACAATCCCCCTATGACATGTGCATCTCCATGGATGATTTCACCACATCTCGGTCCTGCACTATCTTCCCTTACAAAATTTTGCTAATTTACATATTTTACCGACATATATGTGAGGGGAACAAGGGATTTATCATTTCATAAATAATACATAGACCTGAAATATCACAAGTCATAAAGAGAATGTCGTGATACATTGGTCATCATGATTCTTTTAAAAATAACTCTATCAAATTAAAAAAATAAATATATAATTAAATTACATTGACACCCAACTCATACATATGATATTAATTATTAGAATTAATCACAATAAGAAATGACTATGGATATCATTCATTTCAATTCATACTTTATGAAGACATATTTATTGAACTATTAATTTGGTCATCTATTTAATTAACTAATTTTTATCTAAAATATAATTTCATTGAATCATTTGATTCCTATTATCTATTATTTTATTTGATCCAAATAAAATTATTTTAATATAAAAATAATTGTGTACACAACATGCACCAGGGGATAAATGGGTTGTATGATTATGTGTTTAACTAAAAACATCTTTTAGTAGTTTTACTAATAAATAATTTATAGTGTCATGCGATATAATGTTTAACTAAAATTGTGTATGGTTCTTGTAATTATTTGTGTACATATACATCATGTATGACTAAACAATATTTCATAATATTTCACAAAATTTTCATATAAAGAAAAAAAAATCCTATTCTACAAGACATGAATGATAATGAAAAACGAATTAAATATACCATACATGTGCCTCTTCTGATTATTTTGAAGTATACAGTGCATACAATTACCATACAGATTTTTTAATTATATAATGGAATAAAATTAATAATTTAGTCTCATATAACATGTAGAAAATCACTCAGTGTGTACATGGTGTGTAATAACACTATCACATAGCTTGTACACATAGTTTCACACTGTGTAGTTTAGTTCATTAAGAACAGAATAATTAATTTCATTGTTTTGATTCACACTAAAATCATAAATAGATATGTTACATGGATGAGTTATCACAAGTTTAATGGATTGTACATCCCACTACACACTATGTAATTTATTTCTATCCCCACATGAAACACAGTAATGTAATTGACATAAAAATTTCATGTATTATCGTTTCTCGCATAGTGTGTAACACTAGAAACACATTATGTGGATTTTATGCTGTTGTGTTTCCCTACTAGATTCAAATAAAGTAATATATGTATTTACATGAATTATGCCTTGAACCCAATAAATATAATATTTACATGGGGAAAACTATATAGGATTACATGGAATTTATATTACCTACATGTTGTGTATCCTTGTCTATTTTTATACCAAGATGTAGTAAGAATATGTAATTAAATTAGAAACTTTGGGTACAAACACCCACATATTAATCTATAATAATGATGACTTATTCATTATTTTTGGGCCAATGGATTATGATGCGTAATTATAATTAGACAATATTTATCAATGATATATAGAGAGAATCCTCTGCACCACTAGATAGGATCTTTTATCATTCATCATATGTTCATGGAAAATTATTTGTATTCTACAAGAAATAAAATATCATAACATATGTATTTATGAATGAAAAACAAGAATTCAAATCTTGCTGAGAATAAATGAATATTTGTCAATGAATAATCATAATGGATAATGTGACCATAATAATTCAACTTTTAGGTTCTAGGGTCTAGTAGAAGTGATTAGACCCCTGGAAAATAATTGTATTCCTTGATTTAACTGAATAAATATAAAAAATATGACAAAAAAATGTAAAATCCATATTTAGAGGATCTGTACGAATTTAATTTTTATTTAATTTTTATCTAGAATTATTTTGGATTGATAATTATTTTTCATTAATGATCAATGCGGTAGCCTATATCACATAATTATTTTATTGAAAAAAATCCATAATATGACTCATCTAGAAGTATCAACCTGTTCTCCATGACTTTGAGAACATCACCGTCGATACAATAATTGATATAATGAACGCTCTTAGTGACATGCATAATTTTCTATTGATCTCCATAAGAAACCATTGAGTCCTGAAAGAATTGTAACCTAGATATTCCAAATATGATAGGGAGGAATAGGATGTATCTCAATATTTAGAGAGTCATCGATAGGCTCCCTTCTTCGTTAGTTAATTTTCATGGGAGGATATATTTTTCCCAAAAATTCAAAAAAATTATGAAATATATTTCTTGAAGTATATTCTTGTGGATGAAAAATGATAAATTTCTCATAATCACATTATCTTATAGTTTATTCTATATAAACCAATGTGAAATAATAATATTTTTTTATTATTATATTCCATGACATTAACTAACTCATATGTTTTTAATTACCATTGGTAAAACTGATAAATAAAAATGTATTTAAAGGATATTATACATAATATGTAAATCACATCTAGTACATAACTCATCCTATCAATCATGGTTCACATTTATTATCCCCTTAATAATAAAAAATTTATTTTAATTAAATATAATAATATTTTTCAATCAAAATGTAAAAACTGATATAGTATAATTATTGTCTTAAGTATAAGTATTTATTGACATTTAACTAACAAAAATATTTTAAAAAAAAATAACTAATGATTAAATTTATTATATTAACATATTCTAAATATTTAATATCCTTTATATTTAGAATAATATTATTTTTATCATTGAATACATATTTATTAAAAGTAAAAATCATGAACACACTTATTGTGTGACCTTCCAATCCACTTTCTTATTATAATTAAGAAATTTCACATAATATAAATGATTAGATTCTAGAAAAAAATCATGAATCCTTTATAGAATGAATTTATTTCTGCATTTATTATAACAACTTATGGAGGAACATCATGTATTATGATAAATTTGTCATCATATTTAATAATACGGATTCCATAATCATGTCATCAGTCTAGATGCTTAATATATCATTTATTGACTCTCAGAAATAAACTTGTGGGCCATCCTCCATGGCCCTATTTTTAATCAAAATGTTCTATATAAATTAAAAGGAATAATATATCATCATCTATTAACTCTAAAAAAATAACAATTTTTTTATATTAAATCATTTTTATATCACATATGATGAACTTAACATATCTTACATCTCTGTGATCATATGTTTACATGGTTTTAATTAATGAAAAATATTTCAAGATTCATGATATTCAGTAATAATAATTCTTAATTATAATACAAAAAACACTGATTTATAGATAACAATAAATAATTAAATATCAAACATCCGTAATGTGTATTCACTGGTCTCTCTTCATACCCTCATCTTATAAAGACTATCATGTAAAAAAAATCATGAGCAAAATTCTCATACAATTTTGAGAATCCAACCTAGGGGGGTTAATTTTACGTTAAATCATTTCATGAAAATAATCAATTCTATTAATTTCTGTTTGAAAAAACTCTGAAAAATAGTGTTATGAGTATAATAATAATTATAATATTATTATTATAATATTTTTTTATTAGTTAAAAAAACCAATATCCTACTCTACACATCAATCCTATCTACATGAAATAAAGATCAGTACCCCATATGAAATCATAATTTTAACAAGTGATATAATTTTTATAGGCACTAAAATTAACAAAACATACAGGTGAAACTAATACATAGTTGTATACATAAGGTACAACCTCAACTGGCCTGACTTTTTATTGAGAGTAATAAACCAAGAACCTTTATTTTTTTAGTACAACAACTACTATATAGTATTCTAATGATTTTTAAACCCATAAAATAAGTCTATAAAAAATATTATAAAAAATTATTTTACAATGAAAATACCGAAAAAATTAATATCTGAATAGGGAAGAAGATATTAATGTCGATGTAGCTCATGGAACATTTTTTACCATAAAAAAATTAATGCAATGTATAATGTTTCTTAATAAATTCCCTAATGAAATAGTCATTATGGAATATCTCAATTCAATTTTATAATTTATCAATTCATATTTTTCAATACTTTAGTTGATAATTATTTATTGAAAGATCCCTAATTGTGATCTATCTCCCGCTTTCAACTATTGTTGCATGGGAGTATTTTTAAACCCATCATCAGAAATCAATGTTTATAAATATTTAAAAATATTATAATATTTTATTAGCAATATGTTTTATCACTTTCAAATTACTTCATCGTTTTATTAGTAAACATTCAATATATATTATTTATTAAATTTTAGAATTTTCTGAATATATAAAACAATAAAAAAAATTCAAAAGTTGTAAAGTAAGTTATCAAATTTTTCTAGTATTCCCATTTGTACGAGCATTAATCTACAAGATTTATGTTGGCTATTTTGAAATTTTCCTAAAATTCATAATTAGTTAGAAGCCTCACAATATTAATTTGATATTTCAGTAAAATGGAAACATGGTACTACATCAAATAATTATTTTGCATATTTACTTATATGATTTTTTATGTGGTAAGTTGGATTACACATATTTTTTATATATATATTTGGACACTTGATGGAAAGATATACTATTATTTGGGCCAGAATACCACTACCCATTGAGTTCCATCTTATAATATCATTTGAAAAAGTTTTTCTAATGTTTCTAATGAGCTATTATACTATTTTACTACTACTACTACTTCTCTCCACCCGTAGTAGGGGAGTTCTACAGCCAGAAAATAATAACAATTATAGAGTAAGATTCAAATATAATTGGAAAAAATAGAGCTATAATCATGGCGAGAATGTCTTCTACCAATATTCATGATTAGATAATACTAGTAAGAGGAAAACATGGGAATTTTATATATATATCTAGGTAAAAAATAATAGTCTATGAATGGAAAAAATGTAAAAAATGTAATGGTAAACTTGAACATACATTTCTCTTGAATGGGTGAACATAAAATGAAACAGTTTGTCTATGGGTAACCAGAGTATTCAATATCATGAATAAATTTATGGCATCTCATTCGTAAGTGTTGAAAAAATACCAAATAATGGTATACTGAATTTTCAAAATGTTTTAGAATGGTATAATTAAGATTACATAAATGAATATAGAAGTTCATATAACATGTGAAATGGTGATATGAAATTAAAATAAGTTACATAATTTAAAATAAAATACTTTGAAATTTATTTTTTCACATATCTTGACCTAAAATAATAATATTAATAATAATAAATAAATAAAAATAAAAAAATAATTAAATAAAAAATAAATAAATAAAAATAGATAATATATATAATATTGTTTAAAAAACATTCAGATGAATTTATATGGCACCAAATATAAGGAATGTAAATAACACATATATACTACCAAATCAAGATACCACTCTCCCCTAATTTAACGATCTCCCCGTTTTCTTAAATTAAAAAATGAAACAATATATTTCAAAAAATTTACCCTCATTAAATATTTATCAAAACGAATTCTAGGAATAGATTAAATTGAGAAATTAAATCACCCCCTCCATCAAGAAAAAAATAATATTTTGAATCTATATTATCTTTACTCCAAATTAAAAATATATTTTCCAAATTCTATAGAATCCCAAAGGTTTATTAAATATGTAAACAATTTTATTTTTAGTTGGAACATTGTTTAAACTAATATTTCATCTATTTAAATGATCTCTCACAAAATGAAATATAAAATCTTTGTTTATTTTTCAATATCATTGCAATAGTTTTTAAAAAATATTAATAGAATTGGAATTATCACTAAATAATATAATTTCACTAAAATACTATAAAATTTATATAAATAATATTCGATCCATATACATTGAGAATAATAACCATAGGAATCAACATACTAAGGCAAATTTTTAAGTAATGAATTAGTACGATGGTTTCATGAATTCTTTAAAATTAAATTCTTACTTTGAATATTACACATACATGTTGTGATTTTCTGATTAATGGAACAACCTAAAAATCCAAGTTAGAATATGGTAATATATCTAAAAATTATGATTTTTATAAAATAATCTCTCACTGATAGTTTCTTTTAATATATCTAATGAATCCCTTAAACGGTTTATGATCAATTTTCCTATGAATTGACTGAAATCTAGCACTCAAGAAAACTAAAAACCATATATTGTGTCATCATATTTTCAAATACTAAAGGAAAATTGTCATATCACAGTACAATTTAAAATCAAAAACCTTTCCAAATTAATCAAATTTCACGACCCATCCCCTAAGGCTCGTGCCGTGACTACCTCAAGCTCGTCTTCCATAGGCCAGGGGCTGGCGACAAGAACTGGAGGCGTATTTCCTAAAACTGGGAAGGCATTGACTTTATAACATGTAACTCACGCAACCAAGCACACAACACGATACAAACATAAATAAAAAAAATAAAAAAATGAGTGTATGTCGTAAGTAACAGGGGACAGAATACAAGACTAACTAGAAAATACAAGAAAACAGGAAAGGAAAAGTAAATTAATAGCTCCTGTGAAGACCCGCCAAAGATCCTATTTGAAGGGTAGGTACAGCTCTCTAATGTTCATCTCTATAGTACGCCTCATCTAATATCTACCTCTAGTCCGGGTACCCTCTTCCTCAGTCAGTGCTTTCTTTCATCTGAACCAAACACAACATGGTGGGGGCATAGCCCGTGCAGGGGTGAGTATAAGGATACTCACTAGGGACCCCAAGACCCTAAATGGTCTCACTAAATACAAAATGGATAAACCAAAAAGCATGAAACAACTGTCAACCCTACTTAGGTATATGCCCATTCATATACCTAAGTTATCATGTATACCCATCTCAATCATGAGGTAACACAAGGCCCAAATATATAGCCCAATGCTCAACTATTCCACAAAGGAAGGAATACCATGAAGGTAGCACCACTAAGGTAATTAACAAAAAGGTAATGCCATATAGAAAAATACTACCAATGTTTCACCATGAAGGAAAGTACCACCCATGTACGCCACCTAGAATAATACCACGAAGTTATCACCACGAAGGTAAGTAACACACAGGTTTTCCACATAGAAGAATACCACCAAGGTATCACCACAAAGGAAAGTACCAAAAAGGTACGCCACACAGAAGAATACCACAAGGGAATCACCATAAAGGTATGTACAACACATGTACACTACACAGAAGAATACCACCAAGGTATCACCACGAAGAAAAGTACTACACGAGTACGTCAAATAGAAGAAAACCACAAAGGTATCACCACGAAGGTAAGAACTAATCTCACACCAGGTATAACTTAATTATAGAATTATAGATGATTATTCTAAGGCTAGATAATCATATACTATTAATTAGAACTTCTTCTGACCCACATATGATCGATGGGTAACTAACCCCCGCTGAGCCACACATGATCTGACCTACATTGGATCGATATACACTGACCCACATAGGATTGGTGAGCACTGACCCACATAGGATCAGACCCACAGAAGATCAGTGTGTGCTGACCCACATAGACTTGTTGAGTGCTGACCCAAACAAGATCTGATAGATGTTGACCCATACAGGATCAATGTTCTTTCTTAACGAACAACATGCTAAAGTGTTCTCGCAGTAATATCGCTTGATTTCAGAAGGTTTATCTCCTCAATAGAAAATTATATACTACAAATTTGACAGTGTCCTATGAAAAAGTTCCCCAATGGTCTATCGTGTCAAAAGGGACCCAACCCAACTGACGGTGCATAAATCAGATGCCCAATCTGTAAGTAATTAGTGTTTTTGCTCCGAGGGCCCGGTTAGATTTGGGGTTAGATCAATCCTAGACATACTCCAACGTTATCCAAAACACATGTAGACTATTCTAAAAGGACCATCTCGATCCAAGGTTTCTGGTGCCACAAACAGTTCTTCAAACGGACGCCAGTAGCTCATGACATGGCCGAAAGAGGAAAAATGGTCGAAGTTGGTCCAGGTCCGGTCTGACCCAGCCTAGGCCGACCTGGTCCGGTTCGGGTCAACCCTGCCTGAACTGGGGTCCAGCCCGGCCCGAGGTGCATCGCACCGTGGCGATGCGTGGTGAGGCATGCCCGCTTGGTGGAGGCCCGCGGTGCGGCGGCCCGCAGGGCGGCGGGGCGGCGCATCAGCGGGGCGGCGGTCCGCAGTGCGACGTGCCCACGAGGCGATGCTTCCGCGGTGCGGCGCATCCACGGTGCGACGCGTTTTCAGTGGGGAAACCCATGGGGTGGCGGCTCCATGGTGCGGCGGGTCCGCAGTGCGGCAGGTCGGCGTTGCGACGACCCGCAGCATGCTGCTGGCCGGACAACAAGCCTTTTCCACGCGGCGCGGTCGTGTGTCACTCCTTCACCGGGGTCCGGCGTCGAGCCGGCCATGACTCATCTCACTTCCCCAGCACATGGTCTCGGATCTTCTCTACCAGGCGGCTCTAACGTGTGCTTCCGCCTTTATCGCGGCCGGCCAGAGTGCTGGCCCCTTCACTCGAGTCCTACCTGTGTCATTCCTCAGGTCACAGGGCGCACCCCTGTGTCCTGTTCTTAATTACGAATATCTCTGTACATGTCTTGGGAGGTCCCCATAATTTCAATCCCATCAATACACACAATGGTTTCAAATATGTCAGGTCGTGTTCGTTGGCCCGCTCTCTACGCATTAGAATGATAACAATCGTCTTATTTTTTCATGAATCATGGAGAATGACAAGAACAGGGTAAGGGGATATACAAAAAACCATAAACTCTACCTTGATGTTTATGAAGGAGGAGGCATGAGGAATATGATGAATTCATTAGGGGTGTCATCGTTCATCACTCCCGCAAGAAGCCTCCAATGATGTCGCTCGATCATCGCTCTTCGGTTCGTGGTTCGGGTTTGCTCGTCACCGCCCATCGGAACTGGCTCTATCTTCCATGTGTTGGGGGTTGCAGAACTTTACCAGAGCTTCGTCTCTTGGTGAAGCCATGCCAAATCCTCCGCCCAAACTCCATATAAATTTTAGAGGATGAAGGTATGTTACGATCAGGGAATTTATGAAGGTTCATTTAATAGGATCCTTCATAAAATCCAACAACATTGTTACTTATTATATGAATGGTCAAGATAATTAATTTACATTGGCACAATTAAATGGAACTATTTAATTTCATTTCATTCAAACAAATAAAAAGGGACTATTAAAAGGGACTTCCCCCTCATTAATGAGGGGTTCGGGAGGTCCCCAGCACCATAAATTCACAAATGGGAGTTTTCTAGCTCGGGCGGTCCCCACCTCCATGCATTCAATTGGGAGGTTAAAAATAAAATAAATTTTTTATTTTTTTTATTTTGTTATTTCCACGAAGAACACAAAAAATAACTTTCACCCTTGACCAAATGTTTGCAAGGTGAAAGTCTCCTTAAGCGAATATCAGCACTGCGAGTTCAATGTTGTCTGCAGATTTCAATTATGACAACTGGTTCAAATGTTAGAAAACACTGCTTGTGCGTTTACTGAACGTACCTGAAATAATGTTTGGAAAATAAATAACAGTCACCCTAGACCTGCGCCGGTCAAGGTTAGGCTCTGCCCAATTGAATCACGCCCCATAGAACCCAATGGTACCCTCAGATTTCCAATTCGAGTAACCTTTTTAAAGTTATGAATTTTAAAATAAAATAATGGTCACTTAATTATTTTATTTACAACAAAAAACTAACATTCACTAGTGGCCCACGCCGGCCATAGTTATTATCGGCTTCAATAAAGCATTCCCTCACAAGATCAGTGGTGGTCTTGGAATTTCAATCTGAGCTACCATTTGTGAGTTATAAGAATTTTAAAAATAAAATAATTTACTTTATTATTTTATTTATAGTTATACCATTTATGAGTTTTCTCACAAGAGGCCAGCGTCGACTCAACATAAGTCATGAATAGGGTAAGACTACCATCTTGAGCACAATGGTGCCCTAAAAATTTTTATCCGTGTAATTGTTTAGGAGTTATTCTACATTTTCTAGAAAACATCTTACACGCACTAATTAAATCATAAAAAAACATTGACGGATCATTCAGGGATCTCTGGGCCTTGGAATCGTGCACCGTCAGATATAGAGGTCTCAAAAAATACCCACAAAATTAATTAAAAAAATTACATGGAATTTTTAGGTCTTTACATTCTCCTCAGCTCGGGGCTTTGCCTCCCCAAAATCCACATTATAAAAACAAGGAAAACAAGTGGGGGTACTGGGCATGAATCTGAGCCTCCCGCTCACATGTGCTCTCCTGGAGGTTTCCATGCTTCCGACTCACATGCACCAAAGGTATCGATTGCCCATGAAGGACTCTCTCCTATCGATGTCGATACCCAATCTCCACGGGATGCTCCGATAATGTCTCCCCATCCTCGATGAGTTGCTTACCTTGGTCGATGACGTGAGATAGGTGTGCACATATCTCGTCAGATGGAATACTTGGAAGACGTCGTGCACCCAGTGAAACAAAGGGGGAAGTTATAGGAGGTAACCAACCTCACCAACTCTGCCGAGGACCTAGAAAGGTCCAATAAACCTCAGATATAACTTGTTGCCCTGGCCAAATCTCTGAAAACCTCATCAAGGTGAGACCTGTAGTAAGACGTGGTCACTATCCTCAAACTCCAAAGGTCTCTGTTTCCTGTCGGCATAACAATTCTTCTAGAATTGAGTAGTTTTCACTTTTTAACAAGTCTAGCATCGTGATTCAAAATCTGACACTGCATTATTCATCCTTGGCCACTAGTACTAACACTGAAGGTCCTGGATCCATGGTACATCCTCTGAAGAGGTTGGCGTGCTCCCAAACTACAGAAAATATTCCAGGTGACTAACCTAAGGAAATCAGATCAAATTGAACCTCTCAGTCAGTGTCCCCATGTTTTTACTCCCAGAATCATTGAAGAAGTGCGGGAGTGACTGTTAAGAGACTGAAGAAAAAACTGCACCATCTCGGTCTACATAGGTTATCTGTAAAGCAGCCAGCTGCTCCGTCGCCTCACCTAGCAGTTGTATACTATATCTCATGCTGGGTGTATCTGTTAAAATGTTCCCCTTCACAGTAGTATGGACCATCTTGAATTCATATTCCTGGAGGACCTCGAGCCAACATTCTTGTCTCATGTTCAGGACCTTCTGAGAGAAGATATACCTAAGAATATTGTGGTCCGAGTTGACTGTAAAACGTTTCCCATAAAGTAATTCCACCACACCTTCAATTCAAAGACCACTGATACTAACTCTAGGTCATGGGTAGCATAGTTCTACTTTTCAGTCTATGTATCAGCTCTTGAATGCTCTGCTGACACTTCTCCACCACAGGAAAGTCTCCCCCTTTTTCGTCAAAGCATACAAGGGTGATGCTACCCTGGGGATGTCGGGTACAAATCTCAAGTATTACCTATCCAAATAAGATGTCCCTCTCCATTTGGGTAGGTAATCCTAGAATCATGTTTGAAAAGATGTCCCCATGCACTGCCACTATTGTTTGGAACTAAAAAATAAAAACTCCTACTACCACAATGGTTATTTTGGAGAACTCATGAGGGATCGGCTGCACCCTCCTATGCATGAGTCCATCCAGTGCTGCCTGGGTTTCCTTTTCACAGACCATGGAAAAACCCATTTTAACATTGTTGATAAACCACAACCTTTTTTCCTAATACAGTCAATATGAGTATTTGCTGTGGACGCCTAGTCCACACCCAAATTACATTGTAAGGCATCGACGCTGCCACCAAGAGGTTACATCAATAACTCAAGCCTCAAGGGTCTGATCACATCGTTGGCGTATGTGTGATTATCAAGTATCCTTCCAATGGTATCTCCAGAACTGAGGGTCAAGTCAACAATTTAACTGAAAATTCCAGATCTTAGACAAGATTCATGGAACGAAGGAATGATTGGAACCTATGTCTATTCATATGGGAGCTAGTAGGTGACACAGACCGTACCTCTAACAATATCTTGACTCCTTGGGCCACACTCCTTGATAGCATGCATCTACTCCCTTCCCCTACCCTCTAACTCTGCTTCCACGTCTGCAGCCCTATAGATTCATCAGTCCCTAACACTTCTTCTTCCTGAAACATTTTTACACACCCAAGTCTCTGAGATTGGCGCCAGTTTCCTATTTTCCCACTACAATCATTCACTGGCTATATACGTTCATCCAAAGAACATTCATCCACAATGGAAATCTCTATCACCCCAACATAAGTAAGAATACAAAGAGGAATATTTTTTTCCGGGACTTCCTTGAACACTCTATGCTCAAAATTCTGAGCCCTGAAGCACTGATTGTATCATATTCATCGAGTTCCAGGAATGAGCTTTACGCCTCGATGAATACTCAACTACTAGCATTTCATCCTACTGAGCTATAGAAGCTCTAGAGAACACTCATCCACCTCCTCAAGATAGTCCCTGACTACCTGTGATTCAGGCTCGCCATGGAACCTGAGGGGTATCTGATGTTAAATCATGTATAAGTCACTAAGACTATATGTGTCCTCTACTGGTATCGCCGGTTGTAACTGTAGACCAACGGGCAGTGATATAGCTGACACACTACCTGAAGGTACTATCTTGGGTAATGGTCCACATACTGAAGATTCATCACTATTCAGACCATCCTCATGGTCACTCACTTAAAAATTCTAGTAGAAAATTTCACCATCTGCACTACTGGTGTATCCATTAAGTGGAAAACTCTAGCAACCCCCTCCATCCAGCCCTCAGCTACTTGGGAAACTATCTCTCCTCGAAACCTCAGAGGACTCTACTGCTGGAACTCATGAAATTCTCTCAGTCGGTGAGAACCGTCCACCGGTGCGGTTAGTGGTATCTACTACCAAGTGGGTGCTGATGATGCTGGTACACAACCCGAAGGTGCCAACATAGTAAGAGAGCCCTGCACTGGAGCTTCATCGCTCAGTGGGCTGTCATCATGTACTCTCTAGGGAATCCTAGCTGGTTTTCTACATAGCGAAATCCTGAAAAGGAACAGCTTCGCCACATTCATTTAGTTATATCAAGTGAGCTGACACAAGAAAACATAAGAAATATTTTCAAAACTAACACACAATCATTGTATTCTTGCACTGATTCAGAAATCAGATGTCTGGGTATTGGTGTATGGATACGTTGGCTGCCGCACCAATACTGGATCCCCTAAACTGATAACCACCATCAATACACTTAACACTATTACAATTTAAAATTTCATAGTCCAATGTTCTACGGTAGAATTGACTCCTCTATTACCAATTTTTCAGGACCCATCCCCCGAGGCCCATGTCATGACTACCCCAAGCCTGCCTTCCATTGGCCAGGGGCTGGCGACTAGCACCGAAGTCATATTCCCTAAAACTAGGAAGACATTTCTTTTATAACCTGTAACTCACGAAACCAAGAACACAACACGAAACGAACACAAGTAAACTGAATAGTAACTGAATAGCTCCTATGAACAACCACCATATATCCTACCTGAAGGGTAAGAATAGCTCTCGAATGGTCATCTCTGTGGTACAACTCATCTAATGTCGACCTCTGAGCTACCTCAAATCCTGGTAACCTTATCCTTAGTCAGTGTTGTCCTTCATCTGCACCAAACATAATAAAGAGCGGGCGTAGCCCGTCCAGGGGTGAGTATAATGATACTCAGTATGGACCCCATGTGCCTTAAAGGTCCCACCAAATCCACAATGAAATAACCACAAATAAGTAAAATAACCTTTAACCCTACTTAGGTATATAACCATACATATACCTAAGTTATCAAGTATACCCATCTCAATCATGAGGAAACACAAGGCCCAAATCCATAGCGCATGGATCAACTGTTCCACAAAGGAAAGAATGCCACGAAGGTACCACCACAAAGGAAAGTACCAAAAAGGTAATGCTATGAATAAGAATATCACAAAGGATTCACCAAGAAGGAAAGTACCACCCAGGTATGCCACACAGAAGAATACCACAAATTTATCACCACAAAGGTATGTACCACACAGGTATGCCACATAGAAGAATACCACCAAGGTATCACCATGAAGGAAAGTACCACACTGATAAGACACACAAAATAATTCCATAAAGGTATCAACATAAAGGTATGTACCACATAGGTATGCCACACAGAAGAATACCACCAAGGTAACACCACGAAGGAAAGTACCACACAGGTAAACCACATAGAAGAATACCAAAAAGGTATCCCCATGAATGTTAGGACTCAGCTCACTCTAGGTATAACATGAGTATAAAAGTACATATGATTAGTAGAAGGATATATCATCTTATTCTGTTAAGTAGCATGGCTTCTGACCCACACAGGATCGATAGGAAAGTAACCCCCACTGAACCACACAGGATCTGAGCCACACTTGATCGATATGTGCTGACCCACACAGGATCCCTGAGCACTGACCCGCATAAGATCTGACCCACATAGGATCTGTATGTGTTTACCCCATAGGATTGCTAAGTGTTGACCCACAAAGGATCTGATATATGTTTACCCACACAGTATCGATGTTCTTTCTTCTTGTACAGCCAGGTACATGGTTCCCGCACAAAGCTCGCTTGATTCTTGGAGGGTTCTTTTATCAAGCCACATTTCAATACTCTAACAGCCACGAAGTCCCACAAAAAATTATCTCAAAGGTTTTTCACGTCAAAATGGCCCTAGTGCAACCAACGGTGCGTCAATCGGACGCCCGGTATGTAAGTCATTAGTGTTTCCACTCTGAGGGCCCAGTTGGATTTGGGGTTCGATCCAACCCAACCATACTCTTATCCAAAACTCAGGTGGAGTATATCAAAAGGATCAACTCGATCCAGGATTTCTGATGCTATAGACGGTTCTTCAAATGGACACACGTAGCACATGACATGGCCAAAAGTGGAAAAAGGGTTCAAGTTGGTCCGGGTCCGGTCTGACCCGGTCAGACAGACGTGACCTGACCCAGCCTAGGCCAACCCGATCAGGTTTATATCGACCCTGCCCAACCCGTGGTCTGGCCCTGGGTCCAGCCCAGTGCGCTAGGTCCGGACCACCCCACTAAACATGGCCTGCATAGCGGCCCAAGGTGGCTCGCAGTGCGGCGGGATCGCGGTGCGGGGACCAGCAGTGCGGTGGGTCAGTGGTGTGGTGTGTCCACAGTGCGGTGACTCGCAGTGCGGTGGGTCAACGGTACATCGACCCATGGTTCATGGTTGGCTGGATGACCAACCTTTTCCACACGCCACACCTTCACTAGCAGTCGGTGTCGAGCGGCTGCGCCTCGTCTCGCTGCCACCACACAAGGAGGTGGCTCTTCTCTACCAGGCGGTAGGGATGCACGCTCCCGCCTTCGCCGCAGTCGGCCGGAGTTCCATCCGCTGCTCTCGAGTCCCACCAGTGTCTTTCCTCAGGGAACCGGGCATGCCCCGGTGGCCCGTTCTTCATTCCGCAGATCTCTGTACTTGTCTCGGGACATCGCCATCATTTCAAGCCCATCAAAACTCCCAAAGGTTTAAGAGAGGTCATCCTGTGTTAGTTGGCCAGTTCTCTCCATGTTAGAATGATAACAATAGTCTTATTTGATCTTGAATCATGGAGAATGACAAGAACGGGCTAAGGGGATATACAAACAGCAATTAACACTACCTTGATGGATCTAAAGGAGGAGGCGTGAGGAAGAAGTTAAATTTTTTTGAGACGCCATCATTCATCACTCCCGCAAGAAGCCTCCAATGATGCCACTTGATCGTCCCTCTTCGTTTCGTGGTTTGGGGTCGCTCATCACTACCAGCCAGAACCGACTCTGTCCTCCATGTGTTACACATCCTGGCACGTTACCATAGTTTTGTCACATGTTGAAGCTGTGGAAAATCCTCCTCCCAAGCTCCATATAAATAGGAGAGGGGGAAGGTATGTAATTATTGTGGAATTTATGAAGGTTCATTTAAAAGGAACCTTCCTAAATTCCAACAACGTTATTACTTAGTATTTGAAAGGTCAAGATAATTAATTTATGTTCGCACAATTAAATGGCACAATTTAATTACATTGCATTGGAACAATTAAAAATGGAGGATTACAAGGGACTTCACCCACATTAATGAGGGATTCGGGTGGTCTGCACCACCATGAATTCTCAAATGGGAGTTTTCTTGCTCTGGTGGTCCCCACCTCCAAGCATTCAACTGGAAGGTTTAAAATAAAATAAAAAGTTGTTCTTTATTTTATTTTTATATTTCCACGAAAAACATGAAAACTATCTTTCACCCTCGACCAACTGCGATCGAGGTGAATGTCTCCTTAAGAGAATACTGGCACGGCGAGTTCAATGGTGTCCATGGATTTCAATTCCGTTCATCGGTTCAAATTTTACAAAATGCCGCTTCTGCTTTCACTGAACGTACCCGGAAAAAAGTTCATAAAATTATTAACAGTCACCCTCGACCTACGTCGATCAAGCTTAGGCTCTGCCCAAGTGAAACACGCCCCAATGAACCCAACAGCACAATTGGATTTAGAATATGAGTTACTGTTTAAATGGTATGGATTTTACAAGAAAATAATGGTAACTTAATTAGTTTTTATGGATAGAAATTAACTTTCACTGGTGGCCCACCATGGCCATTGTTAGTATCTTCTTAAATAATGAATTCCCTCACGTGTTCAGCTGTGGACTGGAATTTTCAATCTAAGCAACCTTTTATGAGTTATAAGCATTTGAATAATAAAATAATTTATTTAATTATTTTATTTACGATTATACCATTTTTGGGTTTTATCACAGGAGGCCCACATCTAAAAAACATAAGTCACGCCTGGGGTATACTTTCCATCTTGAGCGCAACGGTGCCCTCTGATTTCTGATCCAATATCCATTTAATAATTATTATACTTTTTTAGGAAAACTTCTTATGAGCGCTAATTAAAGATTAATAGAACTTCGAAGAATAATTTTGGGAACTCTATGCCTCAGAATCGTGCGTCGTCAGATTTCGCAGTCTCAGAAAATTCATATATATTTAATTAAATAAACATGGAATTTTCAGGTCATTTAATCAAAATCCAAATTAGAATTTTTACCCATCAATGATATAATTTCCTTTCATAAATTGAGGCTAAAACACGTGTCATGTTATTTACCATAAATTAATTGATTAATGAAAATACCATACTTTATTAGGATAATTCTAAAACTGTGGAAAATTTCAATTCTCTTATTAGGATCATATCAAACTCAGTCATTCTTAGTTTATTAAAACATGACAATAAAAATCAATTGTCGAACCAAATATTAATTCAACAAATTTAAAATTTAAAATAAAAATATCATTTCAAACACTATTTATAAACATTGGTATGAAAAACATTACATTTTCCAAATTCATTATTAATAAAAAAGTTAGTCTATCATAAAAAATATAAGTTATTTTTTAAGAAAATAGAAATAATTATATAATGGAAAAAATGATTGGGGAATTATCTATTTCCAAATTTAGGGGTTTGTTTGTGAAATACTTATTTATATATAATCTCATTAAATAATTCATAATTTTTATCAATATAAAGAAATTTATTTTTCTCAACACAATTAAATTCTTATAAAATTCTCATATCCACTATCTATGAAATATGTTCAAAAAAATATTCAATTTAATTTCCCACCTCATAAGAATATCCTTGATCTACAATTATTTCATTGTGTTTAACTAGGATTCTTGATTAATCATGTTTATTATTAAAAATCATCAAAGTAACTACTATTTGATTATATTTTAGTACTTCTAAAAAATTCCACACATTATTTCATTAAAATTGTTTTAATTAATCATAAAAACAAAATAATCTAGTTTTAGTCGTTCAAATAATTCTCATTATTTATAGGTAAAAAATCATTATTAAATGATGAATTAGTACCTTGATTTAAAATATTTTTCAAAGTTTGTATTCCAAATTCAATATTTCCAATTAAATTTTCAATGTGATTGTATTTAAAGGTTTTAAACTCGTTAATATCTCTTTGAAAAGAGATTCTCTCCCCCTTAACTAATATATTGTCATTTTCTTGGACAATTATTCACTAAAATTCAATTACCAAAATTCATCATAATAATTATTTAAATCTAAACTCATCTTTAAATTGTTAATTTTTTAAAATATAAAATTCACTGGAACATCCAAACTTATTTTTATATTATTGACTTATCTATATGTTTTAATTTGATTTTAATAACCTAAAAACATATCTTCATGGAAATTACATTAAAAAATTTCTAAATTAACCATTGTCTTCAGAATAAAAAATCTATTACCAAAAACCAAATAATCTCATTTTTTAGGATTAAACACATTAAATAATTCATAGTGGATTTAATTTGAAAATTATCCAGTAAAAATAGATCTTAAAAGATGAGATACTATATTAATAACGTCAACCCATAAATAATTATCTGCAATAAACTAAATAATCATTGGTCAAGCTATTTCATGAATTGACTTGTTTATTCTCTCGATCACACCATTATTTTGTGATGACCCTATTAAAGAAAAAAAATTCTTTTGTCTATTTTATTAATAATATATATCAAATTATAAATTAACAAATTCACCACCAATATCACTTCTAATAGTTACATTGAATGTTTTACTGAAAATTAGAATATATTTTTGAAGGTGAAAAATTTGGATAGAGTTTCAATTTTGTTTTATATGAAATAAATCAAGACGAATTTACTATAATCATCAACTATTATAAATATATACTGCATTACACCAAAAACAATATTGTTTTATGGGGCCAAATACGTCAATATGTAGCCATTGAATACTTATAGATGTACTAACACCATTTTATATTAAAAAAATCATTATTTGGAATACAAATTAAAAATGAATCACAATAATAATAATTAATTTTCTTTTACTTTTAAAATATAAGATACTTTTAATGATTCAAAAAATATTACAATAGTCTGAATTTGTCATGAAAGATCATATATGCCAAAAAATATCATATGTATTTATAGTATTCAATCACTAAAAATTATATAATATTAGATAAGTAAAATCAATAGTACAACCCTTATCTTTTCTATTTTTAGAAAATAAAATAGATTTATTTTCTAAAAAATTATATTTATCATTTAAAAATATTATATTTTATGCATCATAACGTTAAAATGATAAAATTTGTAAATAAATTCTTTAACAATCATTAAATAGTAATTAGAAATTTTTAGTGTTTTAGAAAAATCAACTTCTTCAATGCCTTTAATATGTCCATTAAAAGTTTCCCCAAATGTAACAAGGACTCATTCACACGAATTAAAATAATGAAAATTATAAATATCACATGTCATGTGTCTAGAACTCCCATGGTATAAATACCATGATTCACTAAAACATATAAGGTAGATTACCAGAAATATATCAATCAGGTAGAATTTTTTAATAGCCATTAAATCATGGGTCTAATTTGATTATTATTACAAAACGATGGAATACATCTAAATTAAAAACACCTCATTGAGGACTGTATAAAAAATAACAATAGAAGATTTACTATTCCCAAATGATTTAGTAAATTTCAATGTTCATTCATTTGAAAAAAAGAAAATTCTGTTCAGTATTTAAATTATGTTACAGTTGATAAATTCCCTTTTTATACTTTATTAACAGTAGTCTTCTTTATTGATTTCCCTTTAGTGGATCATGTAATCACCTTGATGGGGGATTTAATTAGTGGTAACCAATGTTTACTAATTAATTTAAATATAATAATATTTCTTACATTAGGATGATCAAACCTATGTTTTCTATTATGATTTTTAGAAATTCAAAAATTAAACCTCACTATTTTAACCATATTTCTTGCAGAATGTATATGAAAAAAATGAACCATTCATTTTTACAAGGATTAACATTAGTGTGAAATAATACATCCTTTCCATGGCCACTATATTCAGCTCATAAATTTTACCTCTAATAAAATTTTCATCAATTAGAATTGATGGGAATATATACATTATCCCATAGTAGAGATATCTCACAAAAGGACCTTCTTATTTCTTGATATTAATGATTCTATTAACTAGAGATAATTACAATGGTTTAGTTTTAGAAAACATTGTCGAATAAATTATAAAATTATTTTCAAACAAATACAAGAAAAATATTCCATAAATATCCATCTAATATCTTCATCCAATGTTGCTATGACTTTGTCTATTTTTCTCTATCCATTGAATATCACCTTTTATCAGAAAAAAAATCAGTATATATTTCCTCCAGATATAGTGGTTATGTTATTTTATCTCATATTCTATTTGAAAATTTTCAGTATTGTGTCCCTCTTCATTGAAAATGTTCAAATTAATACATATAGGTTATATCCAAAAAAACCTTTATGCATCATAAATTTCATGGATTATCAATAAAATACTCTCTATCTAGTCTCTTTTATATGAATTCTCTCTCAGATACTCTAATTGGTACCTCTTTTAATTAAATATTCCTTTTCTAGGAAACTCATAATTCATTG
This sequence comes from Viscum album, assembly GCA_963277665.1. NCBI lineage: Eukaryota > Viridiplantae > Streptophyta > Magnoliopsida > Santalales > Viscaceae > Viscum > Viscum album. The sequence continues at coordinate 1,493,252,303 of OY728152.1, forward strand.
AACTCTTCTTCACATCATTTCACATGTACATATTAATAATTTTCTTATATTATACTTGTAATACTGGTCCCAATTTATATAGTTGTTGTTGTTGGAAAAAATCATAGGAACTCATATTTATTTTCCTACTCATACCAACTTCATTGAATACTTATGAATTAATCTAGTGTCTCCTAGAATGCTATTTAGCATTAAATAATTATTCAACCTCTTCAATCTTCTATGAACATGTTTAAAATAATCATTAAAGAACATCACCAAACATAATTATAATATCTTGATAAAAACATTGAAATTTTATCATTACATATATGTGTTATTCGATACTTTAATGGAAAAACGAAAAATAGCTTTTAAGTACCCTATTTATAAACAGACTATATAAAATGATAATTAAAATAAATAATGGGAATGTTTTACCCATAATAATGCACGATGCTTATACTATTATGTTATGTTATAGGACCTATAATCTTTACCATAAAATTTAAGTAATTTACCATAAATATTCATTTTATATTTCACTCCATTTGAAATATGGTTCTCCGATGACTTCTTTATTGACATTATTCTAGGATCTTGTTCTTTTTCTAGGAAATATAATTTTTTCTGTAGTGAATTAATACTCTGTGATATACTTTATTGGGTTCTTTTAAAATGGATCCTCATTATAAAACATTATAAATGATTGATCGATGAAATTTATAGAAATCTTATGTCTAGTATTCATTTCCAATGAAATCATCCATCTGATACATGTCTGTTTGATCACATTTTCTCAGCTCACTACAGCATATAGAAATAGGTACACAGAACATGGTCAGGTTTGGCTTTATTGCATCAACTATTTCATATTATTTAATTCCACTACCTTTTCTCCATATTTCTATAGTTTCATTGACCAATTTACTTTTTTATTTAGTATAACTCTTTTTATTTTCTCCATTAGATAAACACCTCTTCCAACTTATATTTCCTTGTTCAATAAGACTTGTTTATTTCTCCAACTAATGGTACCTGTCTATATCATAATGTTATCTTAAATTATTTCTTACTATAGAACATTCATATTTATCAAGGTAAATAATATTTAAAATGAAAAAACAAATCAAATAAATTTTTAAATATTAGTTTAATTTACAAAGATTTATACACAGCTTATAAACCTATGTCTGGAAGAAATTTTTCCTAATGAATTATTCATAGAATCCCTTCTTCATGGGACAAAATATCCCGTCTTTTAATTTCTATATCTGTAAGACTCTTTCTAGTCATCTTGCATTACCTCAAAACTAACATAAAAATTATTTGATAACTTTTTATTTAATGGAACTTTTCCTGATGGACTGAATTCATTGGGATTCCACTAGTAATTAATTTTATAACATCCCAATATTAAGCATCATAATAACTAAAAAATGATACTATTCTAAATGATCTTTATGAAAATTGTTTTCCAAAAACATCATCATTAATCTCAATATGTTCCACTAAATAATTTGATGATGGTTTTGTGCATTATTTCATCCTTTAAATACTTAAATTACATTCATCTTATCATTATTTAAAAACTATGTAGATATATTACGTCAATTTATATTAATTGAAAATTTTGATTTCTCACCCTTTGTGTTTCTAAAAATACAACATGAATTATGACTTAGAATTTTAGCATAGGCTTCCCTCTATTGACCTTCACAGACATTGTACAATCCACAATAGTTATAATTTCTTGAAAAACTCCATATTCATTAATCTATCTTTTTTTTAAATTCATTGATCCCTATATACTATAGATTATCTAGTAAAAAAGTTTCCCTTCCCACCTTTTTTTGAAAATTGTTCATCTGATAACTTTTTATAAGTAAATCCCGAATTGTGGATTAAATCTCGTTGTATTCATTTGAGAAACAGTTACCAGAAAAAATGTTAATACTCTTCCCAATTTAGAAACCCATAGATCATTAGATATTCATGATATTAGAAACTCTGTGGAATGATATTTCATCTTCTAACTTTATAAGATTGTTTCCCCAATAAATATCATATAAATGTTTTTTACATCACTAACAAAATTTTCCTTGGCTTCTCTAGAAACTCATTCATCCCTTAAGATGAATTATTCACTTTTTTATCCAATAGAACATACCTATTAATATAAAAATATCAATGGTATTATAAATCCGTAAAATTCTCCAAAAATTTCATAAGGGAATTTACCTTCAACTTCCTCATTGATGTTACAGTAATATTTCAACAACATATACAATATTTCTAACAAAAACAATCCAAAGAATATTAAATCTCCCTATTTCGATTTTTTCAATACTAGATTCTAATCAGATTCAATGAAAACATTCTCACCATTATTTATAATTAATTCAATGACCCTTCCTCTCAAGGGGGATAAAATTGATGATCCAGTTCCCAAATACCATTTTATGATCTCGGTTTTTTAAATTGTCCTATATACTTTTTTTGTGGCTAGGGAAGAACATTCACATATCTTCTTATACATAAATATGTATAAACTATGAGTTTCTTGGAATAAGGAAATAACCCACTTTCTTATAGTAATAAGAATAAAATAAAACAACTCAATATCTCTGTGAGTCGTGCTTATGTGAAGAAAACAAGTCATATTAACCCATCAATTAGAGTTATCCCTAAAATTTACAAATTTATTCTAGATTTTATAAATTTCAATTTATAGAAATTTCAACTTGCTTTAATTTATTTGCATTCCTTCATCAATATTAAATCACATATCAAATTGTCCAGTCATAAAAATGAGCATGTTCTCTCCCATATTAAAAGGTAATAAAAGCTTTTCCATCATCAAAACATATTTTCTATTTAAATTTGTAAATTAGGTTTAATATGAAAGATTACATATAGAACATTTACCACAATTATGATATAATAATTAAATATTCCTCATCATATATATTTTTATATCTTGTGTTGGAGCACTTTGGTTGGATATAATGAATTTCCATGCTATTATTTTATGATTCTAGAAAATAAACATAAAAGTTTTAGTTCTGGACCCCCTCATGAACATCATAACAATTAATCCCCTTGGAAATTGTAATGTGATTGAAAAATATGAGGGAATAAGGTGGTTTATTCATAAAATCCATATAATGTGAAATGGGATTGTGAATGTTTTCCCAAACAATATACCTTCCTTTATTCACATTTATTCATGCTTTTACCATTGCCTTTCTAGACATTAGTATCAAAAGGATACAAGGATTTTATACCCTTGAATTTTCTATCATAAATTTGTAGTGAATTTTTAATTATTAATTTATCAATGTAATATGGTATGTTTTATCTTATGCTTCCACCTGTGGAGCTTATTCAACCTATTTTGGCCAAAATACCTTATAGGTCATCAGATTAAGTTCAAATTTCATATTATGTTGATATTTCCTTACATCCCCACCAAATCCATATAAGGGTTTTCTATTTTTATCAACCTAATTATCCATAAATATTAATATAGCCAAGATATTCATGGGAGAATATCCTAAAAACATATAATTCAACAGAATATTATAAAATCTATAAATCTACTCTTCAAATATTTCATCTGAGAAATTTCAATATCTTCATTAAAAATATCTTCCACCATTCCAATTCACATATCTCATTCCCAAACCGATTTACATTAATTCTTAAGAAATATTATATTATACTTTACATTTATGGTATATTTAAAAAATCACTGAAGTGACCTTTTCTTACACATAATTGTTATTTTTTGTTAGATATGACATATTTTTTAACTTTATTCTTTGGGGTGACATTCTTACTTTCAAATTTTTTATACCTTGAATAACATATGGTATCTTTATTTCATTCATTTTTTTAACTTTTTTTTATCTTTTCATTATTAGTAAATGTGTTATGTGTGGTTAATGTAAACCCACAAATTTTTCTATATAAGTCTTATAAAAAATTCTCAAACAAATTAACACGATATTAAAATATGTTGGACATCAGCACATCATTATTATTTTATGAAGGTTATGTATAGATAATTGATGTTCATTTTTTTATATATTCATTTCACGTAGTATTCCATTTATATATTATTCATACATTTGAAAATTGTCTCAAAAAAATAAAATCTATATGTTTTAAAAATTCAAAGAACATCAAAAAAAATTAAACTCGTGTATCTTTCATTTGTTTATATTTTTTTAGGAAAACCACTGTTCTTTAGGGAATATTTTTGGGGTCATGTTTCCATTTTTTCTTCTAACATCATCCTTCTATGAAAAATGGTTTTCTCAAAATTCTTAACCAATATTCTTCTATAATTATAACCTTCACTATAAAGAAATGTTTTAGTGCTAACAAATTCATCAGAGTATTAGGTTACTATTTTCTTTATTATATTAGAAAACAATTTTTTATAAATTTTCTTGTCATTGTTTTGAGTCTATATTGAAGTAACACATCCTATAGAAACATCATTAGAAATATTTATCATATTATTATGTGCATATTCAGCCTAATTAGCATCGTTATCTCTCAATATCATGGAATACTAAAGCCACGTTGAATATAAAGGATTAATTTTATTTTGGAGACTCTTAATTTATATTTCACATTATGCTTCTAAATTTTTTCCTACTAAAAATGCATTAGAATCATTTTTTCAAGGAATGATGATTTGGTATTACATTGTTTTTATTAATTTTTAGTTGAGAATGATTAATTTCATCACGTAAATTGTTTGTATATTATTTTTCATTGAGATTTTATTTCCAAACTTTTTTTATCATTGATTCATTGAAAAAACTAATCAATAAATATTTATTATATATGAGTGAACTTTACATTATATGATTCTTTTGATTAATTCTTGAGTTCACTGAAAATTAGTTTCTATTATTTATATTTTCAATTATAAATTTTTATTTATTTGTTTTACTCTCCTTTAATAATATTTCATTATCTTATATTATTCTAGATTAATATTCCAACTAAGAGTTATAGACATGATTTAATTCTCCTAATAAATTTAAAATACCATTAAGAAATGATTAATAATTTAATTATAATATCACATACTATAGAAAATTTATTCAAAAATTTTGTGTCTTCCATTAGAATGTAGTAAAAATTAATCCTTGCATTTAACAAATTTAGTGGGAAATGTTCATTCTATGATCTTCTATCTCTGTGAATGATCTATGCCATTGAGATCCAATTTTATCTGTCATATTTCCTCCAACTATTCCCCGATGTTTGAAAATATATATGTAGTAACATCATCCTAAAATTTATCAACTAAGAAATGATTTCAGAGTAATAACCATGATCATTTAATTCTATGTCATAGCTTGAAAAATACCAATTCGAGGAATAAATATTCTCATAATCACAAGAATCATAATAAAAGACAATAAAATTATATAGTGGTGGAACCGTATTCAATTGGATTTTAGAACCAATCATCTTCTTAATGAGAAAAAATTTATCCATGCAATTTATCATGGTTGTGGATACAAGTTATATATTTATATAACATGAAATAAATTTGTGCTTCCGTCTTAGGATTAACATTTTTCACACAAAAAATATCATTTTTCAACATCCAAAAACATGTACTTCATTTAGAAAATTAAAAAAAATATTTTAGATTAAAATTGAGGGAACCAACCCTCTAATGAAAATTTATGTTCCCTAGGTGGATCATGATGTCACATAATGATGGGGTTGAAATACAAGTAACCAAATTTTACTGATTAAGTTCAACATAAGAAATTATGTTAAATTAACTTGATTTAACCACAAATATATATTAGGTTGTATCGATCAGCAGAAACAATTAATAAATGTTTTAACCTTATTATATATACATGATAAAGAGAAAATAACACATGTGAGTGGTTATAATGTTTAGCATGAGTTTTAGAACCTTCATCCTTTCTATTGAAACTCCTAACAACGAATAAATATTTCATGTAAAAATATTTTCATCAATTAAAGTGAGAGGTATTTATAACAAATCACATAGTTGATCTATCTCTACCAAATTTCATTAAATATTCCAATAGAAATGATTATATTGAGTCCCACCAGTAATAATTTTTTACATTTAAAAAATATAGAATGCATAACTTAAAAAAATTAACTCCGTGAAACTTATTCTATAAATTTAAATTTGATAAATCTATCTGTAATACTTCATCAAGTTCTCATATTCCTTTTAACTAATATGATATATCTTATTTGGCTCACCGTCTATCCAAAAGTCATCAATTTGGTAAAAATCTAAATGAAATTACTTAATATTCATCATCTCAACCTTCATTCGAAAATTATCCTTCCAGTGCGCCTCGTTTATGAAATTATGCATATTATTGACCTTAGTGATATCAAATAAATAAAAAACAATGAACCCCACATCATTATCATAAAATCTATTAAAAAAATATCTATCAAGAATCTCATCTCGGAATGATATATCTGAAACTATAAATGGTTTATTTATTCATGGTCTAAATATTTCTTTGAAAAGTATCTCATATTACACTAAAGTCTTCAGAACATTACTTCACTCACATGTATGAATAGTGTTTATGCACTATTCTTGAATTTTTTTCACCCCTAGTTATATAAACTGCTAATTAAATCACATGCTAACTCAAAAGTTTTATACAATTCAGCTATTCTTTACTGGAGTCTTATTAATTCATCCACTGTTTTCATGAAAGTTCATCGAGAAATCATGAATTTATTATCATCCACAAAATTATATAAACTTTCTTGACCCTATTTTAATGTAACATCTCCAAATATCCTTATTATTTATTTTGAAAAAGAATTTAAATCCCATCAATAAATTTTTAGATTTAAGATAATAAAAAAATTATTATAAATTTATCTAGAATTCTACCCAACATGTGTTTTTTTGATGATCATATTATGAATTATCTGTATAGATCAACTTATTTTCCATGAATATATAATAAATGTAGATATACTGACTCAATATTATATGATCTAATTCAACTGATTATTTTAATAAAAATCCATTTCTATAAAACTATACATTTTTTATTGATGAAATTTTGTGCAATCCTATACCTATACTTCATATCTTGTAAAATCATCTAGCTGATACTCATCTGTCTGATCACCTTCTCTCAGAACACTATATAAGACATGAATTTTTTTTATAGAAATTTGTTTTGTTTCTTTTCACAAAATCTCATGTCTAACAAAATTACATTTCTATATCTATTTTTCACCATTATGACTTGTCCTCCATAGATTGACATTATACTAAATATTATAACCCTTCTATTGTGTCCATTGATAAACACCTTTTTCATCTTCTTTAATTTAATATATGGGAATTTTTTAATTATCAAACTGATTTATTTAATCTGTATTACTCATTGTTTAACGTCTTCTAATTATAGGGTAATTAAATTTATTAAATGAAATTGAATGTTAATTGAATAAAATAATCACATTATTGAAATGTTAATATGAATATAAATGTAACACCCCAAGATTTCATAGTGTGTTATTTCTTCAAAATAATTCAATAACTTGCACTACACGCAACACCGAGTTCAATCACACCTTGACTTACAAAAAAAATCCATTAAAAGAGGCCATGAATAGCATTAACTACATTTTAAACTTTATATAATCCTTATAATTTTAGAATCCATATTATGAGTTTCTTAGTTATAATGCAAGAACAGATTCATTTTCAGTATTGCACTTTTATCAACTTTTAATAGTGAAACCTTTTTAAATACAATATTTTAAACTTTTTGACTAAATGGGGACATCAAAAATTTAAAATGAAACATCCCAAGCTTCCACGGTACGCCTTCTTTGAATAATATAGTAGCGTGTATTGTACGCAACCTTGAGTTTTAACACACACCACAACCAATCAAACTAGCCGTTATGAATAGTAAAACCTAATTTTTGAAATTATATATATTTTATATTTAAAAATGGACTTCATTTTTGGATTCGGAATATCGAATTTAGCCTAAGGTGAAATTTTGGTACATTTCGGATAACTTTCATATTTTGATGAATAGTGAAAATTACAAAATTTTAATTAAAAACAACTTTTTTAATCAAAATAATTAATAGTGATAAATTATGAATTTTAGTGGTTTTAAAGTATATTTAGAATATATTTTTACCATTTAATATAATGTTGGTCATTGGACATAATTTTACAATTAAACCGAACATAAACAAGTGTCAATCTTTTGATAGTTATTATCTCTTAAAAACACGCTTTTTGTTTTGACAGCGGGAATTAATTTTAAATTAATTTCTTCCACTTCTGTGTTTTGAATTTAGAAAAATGGATTCCATATTTGGAATCAGGATGTTCAAATTGTGTAAATAGGTAACTTTTATTTTTAGACATTTTGAATAATTACTGCGGTAAATATTTTATTTACCATGGTTAAAGGGTAAATCCGGTAAATAAGGGTTAAAAAATAATATTATAATAATATAAAATTACCCTAAAACGTGTCCTAACCTTATTGGTGGACACATACCCGACCATGGGCATCCTTGGGTCAATTTGGGGACCCCTTGGAGCCACTTGTATGTGGTAGGGACACATTATATTAATAAAGTTAAAATAAAAATAAAAATGGCATAAGCTTACATCTTTTAGAAGAACAATTTTTACATAGGGTTATACATGTTGGATTTTCGATTATAAATATTCATTAGAAAGCTAAAAAGATTTCCTACATAATGATGTTTTATTTATAATTTTTAGACATTAAATAATGTATTTTATTTATGACACAATTATGATGCAGTAATTACTAAAATAGTAAAAAATTAACATAATTGATATTATAAATACCCAAATAAATATAATATGAAACTTTTAATGAATTAAACTAATTTTCTAGGATAATATGATATATTAGTATTGATTTAATTGACTTTGTTAGAAGTAATCAATCTGTTATGAGTTTCACAAAAATCAACTATTGAATAGTGTCAAAATTGACATAAAAGAGTTCTTAAAACAAATATTATATTATTAATTGATATTAAATTCCTAAAAATCTAAGGTTCGGCCAAGAGACTTATATTATGATAGGTTAATCATTAATGGACCACTTGGGGGTCGCTTGGATGTATATAGTAAGTTTATTAACCATATTATATAAAAATACAAAGAGACATTGTAAAAGTGAAACTAATTAACTTAGAGTTAATACTTAAAGATAAGGTTAATATAAGTACCCAAACCTGTCTAAATTCTATTGGATGAGTTGTTTTCGACCTATCCCCACCTCATCCTTTGAATAGTCAACTTTGGAGCCTTTGGAAACCGAATATGAATTTATTATAAATTAATATTTCTAGCTTTTCCAAAAGTGCCCCTCACCCCTCTTATAAAAGGGCACTCCTCCTTCTCTTTTCCTCACACCTCTCAAGCCACTTGGCTCGTCCAAACTCTGCCCAACTAAGCTCCCCAAATCCCTCTCCTCCTCCTTGAATCTTTCCCTTAGCCAGAAAGCATTTCAACAAGTCCTTTGGTTCCAACCAAAGTGAGTTACCTAAATTAAAGGTAACGATTTCTCTTAAATTATTTTCATTTATTTTTCTTCTTCAACCCCAAAACTCTTTTTATTTCCTTTCTTTTGTAACAACACCAGTATCCTCAATATACTAGGATGTTGTTATAAGAATTATTCAAACTAAACATACACACAACTCCATCTAATGGATGATGAACATAATGTTTCTGTGGATGGCAAACTAACGCCTCACGAAACGATGATTGTTCAAATACATCTTACCGCCTCTCATGGTGGCCATTATGATGGAACTGTAATTAAATATGATATTAATGATATATATTATATATATAAGCTTCTGTAATTCCATTTTATTTCATACCATTATTCTTTTCATGTTGTATATACATACGATAATTTCATTTGAGGAAGTGCGGACTACCGCCCCCTTAAAATGATATAACTCGTTCATACCACACATGGAACGTATAAAGGATGGTGTTAATGAACTTAAGTAACATATATAAAATATTATATTATAATGGAATAGTAATATACCTATGTATCATTTGGATTCGATTCTTTTAAAATAAAAATTAAATGGAAGTAGCGTTCGTGCGTATGTACGGACTACCGTCTCCACGAACGCGATGAGATTCATTCTCCATCGTATCCATTCAAGTGTAATTATCATTTAATGATTTAAAAATGATGTTTAAGGACTTGATATCATTCTGGATATGAATAAGATACAACAAACATGACTTATGTAACAAAACATATAAAAGAAAATGAGTAAGTTAACTCCCGAAACGACGATAATTCTAAGATATTATTAACAAACCAATGTTAAAAGATAATATATGATATCATATTAATATATATGATTCTTGTATAATTTAATAACAACTATTTCACCATTATACAGGAGGTTAACCTACCCCAACCAAGGAAAAGTACAAGGTAAGTGGTTTTCATCTCACTCCTTATTTCCGTGAGATTCATGCCATATTGCCACTATCACCTTTTGTGTGGTGTATGTACTGCCCATAATTATATTCTTTGTGTAATACACTCTAATTTATGTGTATTTACATATTAATTGTATGATACCTCTTTTATGGGTTGTATGTTTCATAATTTACCAAATTGGTAAGGGTTATTTCACAATCTCTTCATTATCCGAGGTTGTATTATACGTAATAATCTACTGGGATCTCTTTATCATCCACATCCATGTTTCTTTGAAATGTATTTCAAAACATTTTTACTATTTACAAGAATATGGGTTAAAGTCATTTATACCCTTGTTTGACTTTTTATAAGAGGTTTATAAAGGAATCTTTCCGTCGTTTTCAAAACAAGGTCCTTTTTAACCTTTTCGACAGAATTGAGGTAAGAATGTTTTTTTTATCTTATACGGCGGGTGCGGTTATTTTCCGCCGTTATAAAATCGTCGAAATTTCCATACAAACTTATAAGAATATTTTCAAAGAAAATGTTTTATTTTATATGGATCTTAAATGATTTCAAAATAAAAGGAGATACTTCTTTAAAAAGAATTTTGATTTCATCTATGTCAACATCCTTTGATAGATTTTAGGATTATTTGAAGTTGATTTATTATGATACAAAACTTCTATATTGTATTGAAGGTTTTGTGATATGTTTGACTGTGGATGTGCTATTTTTATACCATTCATAGTTTATGGTGAAAGTATTGACATTTCGTATGCTAGTTCCAATAAGAATGTTTATGTTATATTTCAATCTTTACTTCATATGAATGTGTTGGACAAGTATGTTCCAGGTTGGGGACTGGTTAAAGTAAGCCCTCCAGGTTGGGGACTGGTAAAAGTAAGCCCTCCAGGTTAGGGACTGGTAAAAGTAAGCCCTCCGGGTTGGTGTCCGGTTATTAGAGGCATTCCGGGTTGGTGTCCGGTTATTAGAGGCACTCCGGGTTGGTGTCCGGTTATTAGAGGCACTCCGGGTTGGGTTCCGGTTAGAAGTAACCCCTAGGTCTTGGGATGAGGCCTAGACAAAGAAATTAACGTTTAGCATTATGCATTCCAACATTATTAAAGTGGTTATTGATTTTGCATGTGATTATTCGATTAGTAGAATATCCATGTGAATAAGTAAATGGCATTATTTCATTTTACTTTTGCCATACTATGTTGAATTTCATGTTTAAAAGGCTTTTGTTTTAGTAATTCATTGCCTTAAATGTTTATGCTTATTTTGAATGTTCCACTATATTGTTATCCTTACTGGGCATTTGAGCTCACCCCTTTTCTATGTTTCATTTTTCCCAGGTAGTGAAGAAGTAAATTATGATTGACTTGCAGGGATATTATGAGGGGTTAATAGTGTGGATATGAAGACTTTGTTGTTGTAGTAGTTTTTCACTTTGAAATGTAATGTAAAACTTTATGAATATATCTAGTGTTTCCATGGCTACTAAACCAATCGGTCTTTCGAGATTTGATCTTCTTGTGATCATGCCAATGTTACGAAGTAATGCACCGACTCTGGGTAGCTGGGGTCGGGGCGTTACAGTTGGTATCAGAGGAAGTTTAGTACAAACCTTGGAAGCTAGATTTAGATAAACTCTGATTAGAGCACGTAGACCTAGGATGAACTTTGAGGATTAGTATAGAAGAACTTCCTAGAATTTTTGTATTGTAGAGATTTTGTGAGTTTTCCAAGCAATACATCCCTGTCTGGATACGAGCAGGTAGAGGCGGCTCTGGCACAGATGTACCTAGGGGTAAAACCCGAAAACACCGCTTTGAGCTAGACTCGAACGGGAACTGGTGCACGACAACGGGCCTTGCTGCACTCTTGGTTACGACACTCCCGGGGGGTATGCTTAGGATAACTCTCATTTTCTTTACAAATAATTTTGAAGGGATTATGAGTATATACTTCCTCAAAGAAAACATTCTTATGATTATGGATTATATCCATAAATAGTTCAATTTATGTTAGGTGTTTTATAAGTATGGGATTATGTATTTTGATTCATAAACTGATCTAGTTTATGCCATGGTATAGAAATGGCGCCCAGTAGAAGGAATGAGAACTCCAGAAATACACATGATTCAAAGAGAAGGAAGGATCATATCTTTCATGGTCTTAAGCTAGAATTTATAAGAGAAATAGTCTCCCATGTATTATCATCATATTAAGAAATAATATCATGTGTTGATAAGATATGTAAAGAGTTTACTGAGTCCTATGGATTTGAATGGAAGCAAGAGAAGAAAAGGATGGAAGAGAGAAAGATGGATAAAGGGAAGAGGGAAAAGAAGAATTTTCCCATATGTGGTAACTGTGGAAAGAAACACCCTGGAACTTGCCTGAAAGGAATGGGAGTTTGTTATAAGTGTGGAGGAAAAGGGCACAAAGTACGTGACTGCAAGGGTAAGAAAATGGTTTTAAATGTACAATGCTTCATTTGCAAGGAGTTTGGACACTACGCGAACCTATGTCCTAGTCATCAGACTATGCCGCAAATGATGTTATTGGATAATAATCAAGTTATGATACTACCACAGATGAAGAGGAATGATTAGAGATCTTATGTTGATTATGTCAATTGAGCTTTGTATCAACAATGTACTTGTTATAATAATTATGGAGTATATAAGGATTGTACTGCAGTACTATTTCTTGAGATTGTGTGGAGCAAAGAAAAGTGACTCAATAGTAGGATAAATTTTTGGAAAATATATGGTTGAGAGAATGATAAATCACAATATAGTTCTGATACTGAGGTAGTGATTTTGGAATAATATGTGATTGTTTTGGATAAATTATATTGGATATTCTTGACTACCCTGGAACTGATTAATGATTTGTATATTCCATCATTGTTGGGGTTTAAAACATTTTTGGATTAATGAAGTATATCCAGCTTTCTATATGGAATAAGGGAGCATGAATGTAATCAATAATGAATATGGTAATTCAGGATGTTTCGGTGTATTAAAAGAATACATGATGAAGGTATTCATATGATATTACGGGGTAAAAAGGTTCTATATTATGTTTACCTTACTTATAAATGTTGGACTGTGAGTTTGGACAGAAGTATTTTGGATAGTTCTAGTTTGGATTATTTTGGATTGCCATAAAAGGACAACCCGGAGGTCGGGCGACAACCCGTCGCGTCCGGCAAGGATGCGAGACTTGAACCCGCAACCAAAGGGCGACAAGGGTGTATCACCTACCACTATCCCACGAGATGTCCTGGATTAAATAAAGTAGTTTTTTAAAGGATCTGGTAGATGAATTATAAATTCTTTTATTTTGGAACCCTCTATGAATAGTATAAATAGATTTTTTTTTACGAGTGAATGATGAGTTTTGGTAGAAATTTATTAATGGATAAAACTCTAATTATAAACTAAGTATATCTCCTTATTATCTTATCCAATCTCATAAATAAATTCCTCAACATTAATAATAGAAACTTAGAACAAAAATGTTGTCCTAGATGGTACCTTAAATCATCACAAATTTATGGCTTTGGGATTGTTGGCCTTTTCATAGCCATGTTCTCTACCACTCTCCATCAGATAATTGATGGCTAGATTTTTCTCCCATATCCATATTTTCTTACATGGAACCCTAGTATGTGTTATTTTCGGTAATCTTCATACTTTCGACTCTTTATTTTAAATAGAGGCCACGTTAATTCATTTTTCGATGTGGGATTTCAACTAAGATATTTTGAAACGTCAAAAATGTGTTATCCCAATACCCTATATTTTGTTGAACCGATGGTACTTCAAATCATCATAGATTGATGAGTTTAAGGACCTCAATTATACACTTGTTTGTGATTGATGACCTCAATCACTACCTATAAATATTTACGTTTTTCCTCCGATTATATGTCTCTAATTGCCACCAATGTTCTCCTAATCGAGATCATAATTTGGTGGTGACCCTTTAATTTCACTTTTCCTCATATTAAGACTAAATTTTAGTAACCCAATTTCCAATGTGGGTTTTCCCACAAATATATTTTCTACTTTCAACCTTTTATTTTCAAAGAACAATTTCAAATTGCGAGGACGTAATTTTTTGAAGGAGGGGAGAATGTAACACCCCAAGATTTCATAGTGTGTTATTTCTTCAAAATAATTCAATAACTTGCACTACACACAACACCGAGTTCAATCACACCTTGACTTACAAAAAAAAAATCCATTAAAAGAGGCCATGAATAGCATTAACTACATTTTAAACTTTATATAATCCTTATAATTTTAGAATCCATATTATGAGTTTCTTAGTTATAATGCAAGAACAGATTCATTTTCAGTATTGCACTTTTATCAACTTTTAATAGTGAAACCTTTTTAAATACAATATTTTAAACTCTTTGACTAAATGGGGACATCAAAAATTTAAAATGAAACATCCCAAGCTTCCACGGTACGCCTTCTTTGAATAATATAGTAGCGTGTATTGTACGCAACTTTGAGTTTTAACACACACCACAACCAATCAAACTAGCCGTTATGAATAGTAAAACCTAATTTTTGAAATTATATATATTTTATATTTAAAAATGGACTTCATTTTTGGATTCGGAATATCGAATTTCGCCTAAGGTGAAATTTTGGTACATTTCGGATAACTTTCATATTTTGATGAATAGTGAAAATTACTAAATTTTAATTAAAAACAACTTTTTTAATCAAAATAATTAATAGTGATAAATTATGAATTTTAGTGGTTTTAAAGTATATTTAGAATATATTTTTACCATTTAATATAATGTTGGTCATTGGACATAATTTTACAATTAAACCGAACATAAACAAGTGTCAATCTTTTGATAGTTATTATCTCTTAAAAACACGCTTTTTGTTTTGACAGCGGGAATTAATTTTAAATTAATTTCTGCCACTTCTGTGTTTTGAATTTAGAAAAATGGATTCCATATTTGGAATCAGGATGTTCAAATTGTGTAAATAGGTAACTTTTATTTTTAGACATTTTGAATAATTACTGCGGTAAATATTTTATTTACCATGGTTAAAGGGTAAATCCGGTAAATAAGGGTTAAAAAATAATATTATAATAATATAAAATTACCCTAAAACGTGTCCTAACCTTATTGGTGGACAAATACCCGACCATGGGCATCCTTGGGTCAATTTGGGGACCCCTTGGAGCCACTTGTATGTGGTAGGGACACATTATATTAATAAAGTTAAAATAAAAATAAAAATGGCATAAGCTTACATCTTTTAGAAGAACAATTTTTACATAGGGTTATACATGTTGGATTTTCGATTATAAATATTCATTAGAAAGCTAAAACGAATTCCTACATAATGATGTTTTATTTATAATTTTTAGACATTAAATAATTTATTTTATTTATGACACAATTATGATGCAGTAATTACTAAAATAGTAAAAAATTAACATAATTGATATTATAAATACCCAAATAAATATAATATGAAACTTTTAATGAATTACACTAATTTTCTAGGATAATATGATATATTAGTATTGATTTAATTGACTTTTTTAGAAGTAATCAATCTGTTATGAGTTTCACAAAAATAAACTATTGAATAGTGTCGAAATTGACATAAAAGAGTTCTTAAAACAAATATTATATTATTAATTGATATTAAATTCCTAAAAATCTAAGGTTCGGCCAAGAGACTTATATTATGATAGGTTAATCATTAATGGACCACTTGGGGGTCGCATGGATGTATATAGTAAGTTTATTAACCATATTATATAAAAATACAAAGAGACATTGTAAAAGTGAAACTAATTAACTTAGAGTTAATACTTAAAGATAAGGTTAATATAAGTACCCAAACCTGTCTAAATTCTATTGGATGAGTTGTTTTCGACCTATCCCCACCTCATACTTTTAATAGTCAACTTTGGAGCCTTTGGAAACCGAATATGAATTTATTATAAATTAATATTTCTAGCTTTTCCAAAAGTGCCCCTCACCCCTCTTATAAAAGGGCACTCCTCCTTCTCTTTTCCTCACACCTCTCAAGCCACTTGGCTCGTCCAAACTCTGCCCAACTAAGCTCCCCAAATCCCTCTCCTCCTCCTTGAATCTTTCCCTTAGCCAGAAATCATTTCAACAAGTCCTTTGGTTCCAACCAAAGTGAGTTACCTAAATTAAAGGTAACGATTTCTCTTAAATTATTTTCATTTATTTTTCTTCTTCAACCCCCAAACTCTTTTTATTTCCTTTCTTTTGTAACAACACCAGTATCCTCAATATACTAGGATGTTGTTATAAGAATTATTCAAACTACACATACACACAACTCCATCTAATGGATGATGAACATAATGTTTCTGTGGATGGCAAACTAACGCCTCACGAAACGATGATTGTTCAAATACATCTTACCGCCTCTCATGGTGGCCATTATGATGGCACTGTAATTAAATATGATATTAATGATATATATTTTATATATAAGCTTCTGTAATTCCATTTTATTTCATACCATTATTCGTTTCATGTTGTATATACATACGATAATTTCATTTGAGGAAGTGCGGACTACCGCCCCCTTAAAATGATATAACTCGTTCATACCACACATGGAACGTATAAAGGATGGTGTTAATGAACTTAAGTAACATATATAAAATATTATATTATACTGGAATAGTAATATACCTATGTATCATTTGGATTCGATTCTTTTAAAATAAAAATTAAATGGAAGTAGCGTTCGTGCGTATGTACGGACTACCGTCTCCACGAACGCGATGAGATTCATTCTCCATCGTATCCATTCAAGTATAATTATCATTTAATGATTTAAAAATGATGTTTAAGGACTTGATATCATTCTGGATATGAATAAGATACAACAAACATGACTTATGTAACAAAACATATAAAAGAAAATGAGTAAGTTAACTCCCGAAACGACGATAATTCTAAGATATTATTAACAAACCAATGTTAAAAGATAATATATGATATCATATTAATATATATTATTCTTGTATAATTTAATAACAACTATTTCACCATTATACAGGAGGTTAACCTACCCCAACCAAGGAAAAGTACAAGGTAAGGGGTTTTCATCTCACTCCTTATTTCCGTGAGATTCATGCCATATTGCCACTATCACCTTTTGTGTGGTGTATGTACTGCCCATAATTATATTCTTTGTGTAATACACTCTAATTTATGTGTATTTACATATTAATTGTATGATACCTCTTTTATGGGTTGTATGTTTCATAATTTACCAAATTGGTAAGGGTTATTTCACAATCTCTTCATTATCCGAGGTTGTATTATACGTAATAATCTACTGGGATCTCTTTATCATCCACATCCATGTTTCTTTGAAATGTATTTCAAAACATTTTTACTATTTACAAGAATATGGGTTAAAGTCATTTATACCCTTGTTTGACTTTTTATAAGAGGTTTATAAAGGAATCTTTCCGTCGTTTTCAAAACAAGGTCCTTTTTAACCTTTTCGACAGAATTGAGGTAAGAATGTTTTTTTTATCTTATACGGCGGGTGCGGTTATTTTCCGCCGTTATAAAATCGTCGAAGCTTTCCATACAAACTTATAAGAATATTTTCAAAGAAAATGTTTTATTTTATATGGATCTTAAATGATTTCAAAATAAAAGGAGATACTTCTTTAAAAAGAATTTTGATTTCATCTATGTCAACATCCTTTGATAGATTTTAGGATTATTTGAAGTTGATTTATTATGATACAAAACTTCTATATTGTATTGAAGGTTTTGTGATATGTTTGACTGTGGATGTGCTATTTTTATACCATTCATAGTTTATGGTGAAAGTATTGACATTTCGTATGCTAGTTCCAATAAGAATGTTTATGTTATATTTCAATCTTTACTTCATATGAATGTGTTGGACAAGTATGTTCCAGGTTGGGGACTGGTTAAAGTAAGCCCTCCAGGTTGGGGACTGGTAAAAGTAAGCCCTCCAGGTTAGGGACTGGTAAAAGTAAGCCCTCCGGGTTGGTGTCCGGTTATTAAAGGCACTCCGGGTTGGTGTCCGGTTATTAGAGGCACTCCGGGTTGGTGTCCGGTTATTAGAGGCACTCCGGGTTGGGTTCCGGTTAGAAGTAACCCCTAGGTCTTGGGATGAGGCCTAGACAAAGAAATTAACGTTTAGCATTATGCATTCCAACATTATTAAAGTGGTTATTGATTTTGCATGTGATTATTCGATTAGTAGAATATCCATGTGAATAAGTAAATGGCATTATTTCATTTTACGTTTGCCATACTATGTTGAATTTCATGTTTAAAAGGCTTTTGTTTTAGTAATTCATTGCCTTAAATGTTTATGCTTATTTTGAATGTTCCACTGTATTGTTATCCTTACTGGGCATTTGAGCTCACCCCTTTTCTATGTTTCATTTTTCCCAGGTAGTGAAGAAGTAAATTATGATTGACTTGCAGGGATATTATGAGGGGTTAATAGTGTGGATATGAAGACTTTGTTGTTGTAGTAGTTTTTCACTTTGAAATGTAATGTAAAACTTTATGAATATATCTAGTGTTTCCAAGGCTACTAAACCAATCGGTCTTTCGAGATTTGATCTTCTTGTGATCATGCCAATGTTACGAAGTAATGCACCGACTCTGGGTAGCTGGGGTCGGGGCGTTACATAAATATCTATGAACATCATTGAAATATCTTTATGGTGATTTTTTCCCATATATTTTTCTGAGAATACCTCAATTTGGTGATAAAAACATATCTTCACCACTTTTCAGTTTCCATATGACATGTCCTATCATGCAACCTTAATTTATAACATACTACTAAAAATAGTTTTTTTGATGAATTTTTAACCAATTTATATTCATCCAATGGGTCTTTTTAGGGACTCCATTTATAAGAATTACTTTAGTAGTTCCCATCATATAATATCACCATTTATCATAATAAAATTTGAAAACTAATGTTTTTAAAAAGGATATTCTTAAAAACTCTATATATAGGATGTATATTAGATGTCCCTATCCATTCAAATTTTTAATTTTTATAATTTTGATAATGTTGTTTTAAATTCTTAAGATTTATATTGCATGAAACTTATCTTTTCATAAAAAATACATGGATTTTTATCATAATTTTTATATTAATAAAAAAAATTTAATTTCCGCCCATTTTATATAAAAAAACCATGAAATCCTACCTTATCATATATCTTTTAACCTCTCATCTTTTTTACTTCCCACACATTGTATAGACATTAGTTGAGAAAATTTCATACAAAAATCTATCTTCTTTTATCTTTTATTTTTTTTTACATTAGTTGATCACTGTATTGTATGGTGTGTCTAACAACAATGAAGTAATAGAATCTTATTTATTAAAATACCTCAATTGGTCTCTTTATTATTAAAATTAATTTACAGTGGACTAGGTTCGTTATAATTCATTTATAAAAAATTTTCTCGTAAAAAATTTGATCTCCATCATTTATAAAAATCCATGGATCATGATATTTTTATGATGTTAAGAGATTATTAGAACAAATTTTCTTTATATGAATTCATAATAATGTTTCCCCAAGAAATATCATATTGATACATTCTTAGATGTGATAAGTAATGTATCCTACTTTTCTATAGTAAAAAAATATTACCCTATGAATACTTCCTCACTCTTCATATCTATATGTGCATACTTGTACATCTCTAAATAACCATGATAGTCTACAAAAGTTTGATCCTACAAAAATTACATTGGATATTTTATCTTAAACATTTCAATTGAATCTAAATAATTCTATTTACAACATATTCATATTTGTTACATAATATCCTAGAGAGTCTTCATTTATCATTGTTTAAAATCCATCACAAATAGAAAAATTCTTATATTCGTTTGGTTTCATCATAGAAATGATACTCTCATATTTATTTTTTAATTGATAAAATAATAAAATATTTCTTTATTATTAAAAACATCCTTTTTCAAATCCATAATCTATTTTATAATAAAATATACATCAGTATAGAATTATTCAATAGAACAAGAATGTATATCTGAAATTTTTGTACTTTCATCCATGAGATTTCTCCCTTAATTCTCAAATTTTGTCAAGTCCACCAAGATATAATTAAATATTATTTGATTATATTTATTATTGAATACAAGGAATTTTTAATGTCTACCATTTTATTCTTTTAGTTTAAAATTATTATAATCGCATTCCTTTTTTATCATTCATTCTAGGAAAAATGATAATTATTTATCACATTCACTTTTATGTTTATCATTTATTCAAAAAAATTCTTTTTAATTTTTATATCATTTTATTTTCTGGTAATATTGAAATAATATTTTTTAATTAATTATTCTCTTTATATAGTTGGTTGACTTTAGTATTCAAAGATTTAAAATAATAATGATAATAAAATTCAGTTAAATTCTCAACATTTTTTTCTGAATTATAATAAAAATTAGTATAAATAACTAATTAAGTGAAAAATGAATTTGTTAACATGAAATTTTTATTTATCCTATAATGGTACCATTTATCAGGATCACATCATCTATCACTGCTCAAATTTTATCTTTCTGAACAATATCATCATATAAATAATGTTTTCTTTTATTTTGACCTTTTTCCTTATAATTCTATGAATGATTGGGTCTTGGAGAACCGGTCATGATTTTTCATTTCATCATGTACATATAATATGTTATGTTTATAAAATAAATAGTGTTTATAATATTAAAATTATTTTACTCTATTTTGAACATCATTTTGAACTACCTATTACCTCTTTTTATCCATGAACGTTTTGATCTTCATTCAAAAAAGGATCAATATCATTTTCAAATTCTGAGAATATATATTCAATAGAGTTAATGGAATAATTAATATTATATTTTTTTAAATAATTATTTCATTTTGATTTCTTTAAATATATTTCCATTGAATTAAATCTGATTTTTTTGATAACTTCTCTCACATGCTTCAATGAATTCAAACAAACTATGATATATTAGTATGATATTATTATTTAAACAACATAATTATAACCTATCTATTAAAATCAATAGTATTAATAGTAATAAAACTATTATGAAAACTATCTCTAATGGTTATGTATAATAAATATTACATGATTAGTTTATAATAAATAACTTCTCAATTTTTTTTAATGTCATCTTATTCTTCAAAAATATTACTTCGTTAAAAATATATTTCTCTTTGTTTGTGAAAAAATAACATAAATAATTTCTAAAAAATTTATTAATTAAAATTTATTAATTGATATAATTTTTTGAGATCTCATTAAAAAGTTATCTTTGTTTAACTGTTTCATATTTTTCAGAAAAGATAGGTTTTTAGTAAATAGTGAAAATATTAATATTTGAAAAAAATTCATTTATTTTTTTTAAATTAGGTAATTTAGAGTCTCATTATATTTTAGATTTTTTTTAAAAAAATATTATTCATTTTTTTAAAATATTATAGTTTTCATTTCAATAATAAATTTGAATAAATTTTGTATGAATCAATTTTTATTCTTAAAACACATCTTTTTTAAAAAAAAATGTTTCTATGGGAATAATATTTTTCCATTTGAAATAATTAAAATAACCCCAAATTAAGAATGATTTAAATGGAATATTTATATTATATACATATGATAATTGATAAAAAATATATAAAGATTTTAGTCTTATAGTTAATGAAAAATCATTTTTCTATGAGAATAATATTTCCCAGAAAAACCCCTTTGTGTCATGCTTTAAGATTTTTATTTTAAATTAATTTTAAAACTTATTTAAATTTACTCATGAAAAATTGATTCCATATATGGAATCTGTTGGTCCAAATTTGGTAATATATTCTCATTTTCCTTTATTCATTAATAATAATCTCTACAAAAAATATTTATCACCATTGTAAGTATAAATCATGTAATTAACGTTAAAATTAATATTATAAGGACTAGCCCAAAACCCTAAAACGTTATATTATCCAATTTAATTAGTATATTTCATCAAATTACTTTAATTTCTTGAATTTATGGACTTAGGGTGCCATATTTCCTTGAATTTAAAGTTATAATATTTATATAAAATATATTGAAAAAAAATCCCTTTCATTCATTTAATATCTATAATATTTTTGATAAGGATTAAAAATATATTAAATCAAAAAATATTGTCGGAATGGTTATTTATTTTTTATCATGAAAATATATATCTATTTATTATTGCTTAAATATTTTCAGTATGTTCTTATTCAATTCTGATAGAGCATTTATTCAATTAAAATAAAAATAATATAAATGATTTTAAATATATTAAAATAATATAAATTTAATTTACTATATGTATTCATTGATTTTTTAGATAAATATGTAATTTTAGTGACGTGTGTAAGGATTATATTATAATTACATTAATGAATTTTTATTTTCAATGTCATATTTAATAAATAGTACTAAAAATCACATTAATGATATTTTGTAATAAATAATGTTTTATTAAATGATTTTATATTCATATTCTACTAAGTTATTGGAATATGGTTGAAAATATCCATCACGGTCCTTTTATTGTCCAATTTTCCTTTACAAGTTTCTATATTAAGCTAAAAAGAGGGAAAACATTATTATCAGGTAATTGTTGAATATGATTAACATGGGATTAAAAGAGATAAAAGTATGACCGTAGCCTAAACATTTTAATATTTTAATGGATGATACTATTTAGACCCATCCTTACCTATTAATATAATTATATCAGTTTTGGATTCTTTATCATTGATATTAATTTGTATTTATTTACTATTTAATGAAATTGTAAAAGAGATTATCCCATTAATTATGAAAAGAAATATTTCTCTGATATATTGATCCCACAGAATATACCTTTTTTTTCTAAATACCTAAATAAATATCTTTCATACTCCCTTTCCATTTTTTTGGCCATTTTTTTATAAAATCACTATATGATGTGTTTTGGTGTAAATCTAATATCATTTTATGAAGAAAAGTTAAATTCTATAATCATTTGTTTCCATTTATTTTCAACCTTCACCGACCAAACATCATATAAAAATATGGCAATACAATAACATCAGAATCACCTATTAGTAAATATTTTGTTATAGTAATAACACAACCTACATTTATCTCCTCTTCCATTTATTGTCAAACGAATCCATCATAAATGTGTGAGGTGGACTACTGCTTAACAAACTAATGTAAGTCATCTTCAATAATTTCCTATCATGTTTGTTTAAAATAATATAATTAATATACATATATATATATTTATGATATTAATTCAATATTTATCAATCTATAAAATTAATAAGTCATATATTTTATATCCATTTCATTCATTCAGATACAATAACATCATTCATGAATACATGTGGATTAAAACACCCATAAAGTAATGTGAATTTTTAAACAGTACCTCATCACAATGATATAATATATAAATATATATATTGAAATAGTATAGTCTTGATATTATAATAATACTTATTGGATGTTTAAATACCACATACCTTTTTCCGTCACGGTTAATGAAGAATGGAAGTGTTACTCATGTAGGAATATGACTTACCCCCATCATGATTTAAACGTAGTTCATTTTTCATAAATATAATTTTGGGATACTTATAAATGTATAATTTATTTATAAAAATGATAATTATTTCATTATTAATTTATGTAGAATATTGAACAATGAACACTTTTATCATTTTCAAAACATAGAATTATTTCTGTGTATATGAACAGAATATTATCAAAACATTCAAATTTAACATAGTTGAATTATAATATAAATATATAATATTAATAATTTTTTGAAAATGTGTAATATGGAATTATTTTTTTAATATTGTAAATAATTGACATATGTTTGTTAATTGGGAAGATAAAAAATTTACCTGACAAGTTGAACCTGAGGTATGAGATTTTGTATGTCTTTCATTTCATTGAAAAATATTTTAATGTTATGCACCTAATTTATTTTATATGTTGTATATGTTCCACTTTTAAATATTATATCATGAATAATTAAAAATTAATTATATTTTTATTTTTAGTTCAAATTACTGCACCCATGGGTATTTGACATTAGTTTCACTAAGTGTTAGGAGCATCATAGCTCAATTTTCTTTGATTCGGAAATATCACATCTTCACTGATTCTATAATATCATTTTTAATTGTGAAATGGTATTTATTTGAATTTTGTTTTATTTAAAAATATTTTTTCTGGATAACATTTTTTACACATAGTCACATCATAGATGAATTCTCACTTTAATGTTACTGTCATTGTAAGGTTTTCTCATCTCACATTTATTTTGGTGAGATATATTCCATATTGACTACATGATTCTTTCATAGATTGTATAAAATAATCTTTAATATTATATATCATTGTTACATTTTTATTTATCATATTGAAATATTAATTATAAATTATTTAATTCATGTATGTTATGATTCAAATGTTTCATTACATTAAGGATTTATTTGACAGTCTAATTTCAATATGGATTATTTATGCTTAAATTCAAATTGATAATTTTAATTGATGATTTTTTAATAATTTTTTTCAATTTAATATCCAATTTTTATTCATTATATATTCACTTAATATTAATATAGTTTTCGGTATGTAAATGATTGAAAAATGTTTTCTTAGAAGTGCTTACTTTATTTCCCACTTAGGTAAAAAAATGACTTCTTCCATATCTAAATTTTCTAAATATGATTCAAATAATGTTTTTATAATTATCCTATTATTTATTAACTTTTTTATAAAAAAATTTTATTTTATGATAGAAAATATAATAAAAGTTATTTTCGTTTTTTGAATGATGTATTTTTTGAATTTTAACATAAAATGTCGATGTAATCTCTATTTTAATACACATGGCATGAAAATAATTTACCACAATAATTACAACTAATTTTTTTGACTGAACGATCATAATTGTCAATATATCATTTTAATAAATATTATTTTCGTAATATTATTGAATTTCATGGTTTTAAAAAGTGGAATTCAAAGTGGAAAAGTTTATTTTCCTCAAGAATAATTTTAAATATTGTCTTATTGTATGTTAATTAATAAACATAAAAAAACTCTATTCTATAATGTGGATAATTAGTAAGGAGACCATCAATATTATATATTTGTATGGTCTATGATCAATTTTCTATAGAAAATAATTAACATTCCTTAAGCTAAATTTTCCCATGCAGGTAATTATTTACTTTTAAATATATGCTGATAAATATTTATTGATTAATCAAATTATGAATGATATAGAATTATTAAATGATGTGTGGGGACATGAATTAAAAATCCCTTTGATTCATAGTTATGTCTCTTGAGACTAACAAATTTGATATCCTTTTTAGATGGGTTTATATTATATACAAGCCCATGATATACATTATCTTCACATGAGGCCTTGATGGTAAGTTTAATCGGTCTGGTGTTATTCATTACATCATTATGAAATTAGAAATTTATTTCTATGTGTTTATATTTAAATATATATATATATAAGTTTCAATATGTTGTCATGATTGTTATGGAATAATTTGATTTTCATTTACACCTTCCATATAATTTATCATGCTCAATTTATTGATAAAATTGAATTGGTTTTCTATTTATCTGTGATTACAAATTGATTATTTCAAATTTACTCATGACACATATTAAATTACATAATCCTTACTGAGAAAATGAGATCATAGTAATTTTTTTACTTTTACCTGGATATGAAAAATAAAAAATTTAATGAGTCCAAGGATGTTGAATATTTCCATTCACCGTGTCATATTTTATGTTTTCAAATGTAATGTGACATTATATTAAATATCATGTTTTCCAAGACTATAAAATTATTTGTTCCTTTGATATGAAACCTCATATATCTTATGACAATGTAATAAAATAACCATTGATATTGGGATTATAATTTTGGAGATGTCATAACCCGTCCCTCAAAGCTCGTGTCATGACTACCCCATGCCCTCCTTCCATAGTCTAGGGGTTGGAGACTAGCACCTGAAAGGAATATCCCTGAAATGGAAATGAATTGACATTAAACCTATACCAACACATAGAATAGAATGTACAAAGATGCAACCACAAAGAAAAATGGTTGTAGTAAAAGTGTGTATTGAAAGTAAGGGGCTGAAATACCCTCCCAACTGAAATGATAAAAAACAGAAAATAGCTTATGAGGTCGTCCAACATGGATACTACCTAAAGGGTTGGTACATATCATCTCCACAACTCTCTATGTCAACCGTCTCTGCCATCCACTGTTAGGCCCTAGCTCCTCAAGTCTCAGTCAGGGATACCTGTCGTATGCACAAGACAGAACAATTTGCAGCTGAAGCCCATGCAGGGGTGAGTATGAAAATACCCAATAAGGACTCCAAGACCCCTGAAGGTCTCTTAGAATTAAACAATGGAAAACCAAAAGCATGATCTCAAACAAAGAGCACAAAAAAAGACATACCCCAAACCAGGTATAACTAAGTGAAGTAATGCAAATGATTAGTCATAGGGCTAGATCATCTTACTCAATCAAGAGTCACTGCTGCTGACCCATATATGATCGATAGACACTAACCCCTTAAAGACCCACATAAGAACGATAGGTTCTTATTTGCACAGAATCATTGGGTGCCGATTCACACAGAATCACTAGGTTATGAATCACATAGAACCGCTGAGTACTAATTCACACTGAAACTATGGGTGATGAATTACACAGAATTGATGGGTGCTAATTCACATAGAATCTCTCTTCATTATTCACGTCTCATCCAAGCACCAGATTCCCTCTCATAGTATGCTTATTTCTAGGATAGACCTCTCCTCAAGCCATTGGTCATATTTCATCTGATATGATGTCCCACGAAGAAGTTACCCCATGATCTGCCACATCATAAGGGTTTCAACGCAATAGATAGTGTGTCATCCGGATGCCCGGTCTATAAATTATTGGCATTTTAGTGCTGAGGGACCGGTATGATTTGTGATAAATCCAACTTTTACAAACTCTAATATTCTCTAAAACACACGTGGATTATCTCACAAGGTCCATCTCACTGCATTGATTCCATCACCAGAGAAATTTTGTCAAACAGATGTTCAGTTCGCATGATATGGCCATTTAAGCATAACTGGGCCCGAATGGGTCTAGGGTTGGTCCATCTCGGTCGGACTGACCAATCCCAGTCTGGCCAGGGCCAACCTGACCCGGTTTTGGCTGAACCGACCCAGTCTGGGTCCAAACTAGCCCAGCCCGCCAGCTGGGCGCAACCCGCCTGGCAACGCGGCCTGATACACCAGTGCGGCTCACCGGTCAAGTGGACACCAGCTCCTCGAACGTCTCAGGAAGAGTTGGTTGGCTCTTCAATTAGTTTCACCATGTGTCGCTTCCACATGTTTTGTGGGACCCCCAAGGCACTAATCTCCCTCATGTCACGGCTTCAATGTCGCAACACCTTCTCCCCGGCATGCGATAGTGCGCTGCCTCGCCAATGTTGTTGGCTGACTGCTAGCCAGCCCTTCGGGTCCACTATAGAACCACCCTCTTCCGTGGCCAGAAAGATTCGGCTACCACCTTCACCACCGGCACTGGTCTCCAGTATCTCCGCAATTTTGAATCTTTTGTGGGCCATCGGGTGAGCTCTGGTGGTCCTTTAATCCTTCCGAATGTGCCTATGGTATTCCACGGATGCCATCGTCATAGCGTGCCTCTCAGTTTCATGGTTCTGTCAAGTTGGAACAACCCGCCTATGAAGAACGCATTGAAAATCAAGTGTTATAAGGTCTGGCCCTTGATTGTTTGGCACACACCTTTCACATTTTCATTATAAAAAGTGGGAGTAATTTATATATAACGTTTAAATAATGATCAACCTTGTTTAAATCACCCACAATAATAACATGAAAATTCAAGAATGAGTGGAATAATTGAGGGAGTTTCAATAATTGAAGAACAACCCCAACCTCGAGATTCTTTGGAGACGTCGCATTGGTGGAAGAAGATTTCACGTTCAATGAAGCTTCCAGTGTTCGGTGATCCAGGTTCATTGTCCCCTCAAGCTTCCATATCCATCAGTTGAAGATGTCATGTCACTTTTTCAGAGGTTCCTCGCATGATGAAGTTATCCCAAAAACTCTACCCTAAGTCCCATTTTAATAGGGGGAAAATGGTGATTAACACATCGAGGAATTAATAAGGATCATTAATTGACGTAATTAATGTGACATAATAATTAGTGTAATTAATGACCCATATTAATTACATGATGCGTGGTTACACAACCAAAGTGTAACTTTACATTTTGTATCCCATATTAAATTTCTGACTACATCTGTGGTCCCCACCACCGCTACTCAACAGGTGGTTGGAAAAGAAGAAATAAAATGACAATCTTCGTGTTATTTTATTATTTCATTAAAATCCATAAAAACTAACTTTTTCTCCTGACCTACCATGGTCGAGGTGAAGCTTCCCTTAAGAAAATATCGGTGCCCCCGATTCAACGATGCCCTCAAATTTCATTTTCTAGAACAATATTAAAAATTTGAAAATTCCACCGGCTTGTTTACGATACATACCTTAAAAAAAGATCAAAATTCCATTTCAGACACACTAGGCCTTGAAATCATGTACCATTAATTTTCACAGACTCATAATATTCGAAAATAATTTAAAAAATATATAAATATTATATCCAAGTAATTATATGCTCCCCACCATAGGGATTTGCATCTCTGAATGCTAGAACAAAACTAGGGAAACAAGTGGGGGTACTATGCAAGTATCTGAACCTCCCTCTCCCTTATGATCTCCTAGAGATTCTCGTGCTGCCAACAAACTCTCACCAGAGGAATTGACCGCCCACAAAGTACCATATCCTATCGATCATCTACCACTAACAGAAACTCTGAAAATGTCACCCCATCGTCGATGTCCTGCTCTCCCTAGTTGATAAAATGAGAATGATCATGTATGTGTCTCCTCAGCTGCGACATGTGGAATACATTATGCACATGGTGCATCTTTGGGGGAAGATCTAGATGGTACAACACTTTGCCTACCCTACTAAGGATATGGAATGGTCCAATGAACGTTGGAGATAGCTTTCCTCCCTACCCAAACCTCCATAGACCTCATCGGGGTGAGACCCATAGAAGACACGGTCTCCCCCCTCATACCCCATGGGTCTCTGTCTCCTGTCAGCATATGACTTATTCCAACTCTATAATGTTTCTATTTGTTCCTATATGATATTCACCTTCTCTATTGTAGGTTGTACTAACTCTGGTCCCATTTGTGCAGAATCCCCTGGTTCTGTCCAACAAAGGGGTGAACTGCATGGCCGCCCATACATGGCCCTAAAAGAAGCCATGATGATGGTGGAGTGATAGCAGTTGTTTTATTAGAACTCTAATAAGGGAATGTGGTCCTCCAAACTATGGAAAAAATCAAGGAAAAATCACAAATAATTTCCTCGAGTGTCTGTATGGTCTACTTCGTCAGACCATCAGTCTGAGGATAGAAGGCAGGGCTCAAGCGTAGCTGGGTCTCGAACACCTCCTGAAATCTCATCCACAAGTGGGATATAAAATGATCATCGTGATCTGATAAAATCATCAATGGAACTCCGTGAAGTCAAAAATTCTCTTATATATAGGGACAACCCAAGATCTCTATTGATCCCTGCTCTCGGATGGGTAGGACGTGGGCCAACATGGTGAGACGATCAATGATCACCTAGATGGAATAATGGACCCTATATGTACATGGTAGCCCAATCATGATTCCCATGGAAATATCATCCCAATTCCACTATGGTACAACAAGTTTCTGAAATAAGCCTACTGGTACTTGATTCTTGGCCTTCTCTGGCTGATAAATGTGGCATCGAAATTAAAACTCTGCTAATGGTTTCTTCGTCCCTAGCCACCGGTATTGATGTCGACGGTCCTGGTACATATTTACCACTCCATGGTGTACCACTAAATGGGATAAATGAAATTCCCTCAAAAACTTCTCTCATAGCTTCACTGGTAAAATGGTCTTCCCTATGAAGATGATGACATGCTCCCCACATTCAGAAAATCCATCCAGAGCCTATCTTGAGGATATCTGAGCACGTTGGGCCTCACAGTCTACGTCCCCAAGATCAGCTTCCTGATATCTCTGTAGAAGTGGGGGAGATATAGTCATAGAATAGTGGTAAGCTTCTCCATATATATCCATGAAGGATATCTATAATGCAGCTACCTTCTCTATCACCTCACTCAGCAGTTGGAGAGAAGATATCCACCTAAGTGCATCTATTACTACGTTCCCCTTTTATGGAGTATAGAATATCTCAAAAGCATAGTCCTAGTGTAATACTATCCATCATTGATGTCTCAGGATTAGGTCCTTCCGTGAGAAGATATACCTGAGACTCTTGTGATTAGAGTAAATAGTAGACCGTTCAAAAATTAATTAGTGTTGCCACATCTTCAGCGCAATGACCAAAGCTGCTAACTCTAGGTCCTAGGTAGCATAGTTCTGCTCTGGTTATCTCAACTAACATGAGCCTTAGGCAATCATCACTCACTCATGTATCAGGACACACTCTAGTCCAGTGAATTTTGTGTCACAGTAGACTACTTACCCAATGCCCTCTTATGGTATCCTCAAGATAGGGAACTTGTCCATCTCTACATCCCCTCCGAAAAACTCTGTTGGGTATTTTCCATCCACAAGGAAGTATGCCTCTTCTTCATCATAGATGATGAGGGTGCATCTACCCAATAGAATTCATGTTTAATTATCCAGTAGTACACATTAAACCCTAGGAAACTCCACACCTCGGTCACACTCTTGGGTGGTTACCATGAAAGAACTGTCTCTATCTTAGTCAGATCCACTTCCACTCTGGCCTCCTAGATAACAATCCACATGAAGTGGTCTTCCCGTAACACAAATTGGAACTTCGAGAGCTTTTCATAAATATGGTTCTCTAAAAGTGTATTTATATCGACCTTCTAGTGTGAGGCATGATCCTCCTTCGACGCCGATTATATCAATAAATTGTTAATGAAGACCACCATGAAGGATCGGGGTATGGCTGGAAGATCCTATTCATGATCCCCATGAACATTGTTGGGGTGTTAATCATGAAGAAATGAATGACCATGAATTTGTAATGGCCATACCGATTTCTGAAGGTTGTCATTGGTACATCTTCTTCACGTACACTAAGCTGGTGATTTCTTTATCTGAGTTCTATCTTTGAAAACCAACACGCTCACTTCAGTTGTTTGAAGATATCCTCAATCCTTAGCGGAGGATAATTGTTCTTCACGGTCACCTGGATTAGGCACCGATAGTCCACACAAAGACTCAAACTCCCATATTCTTTCATGGAGAACGAGATGAGGGATGCCCATAGTGAATCATTGGGCCTTACATACCCATTTCCATTCAATTCCTCCAACTGTACCATCAACTCACGATGCTCCAAGGGGGCCATATGATATGCTAGTGTAGATATCGATGTCATCCCAGGGAAAACATCAATGTGAAAGTCAACCTATCTACAAGGAGGTAGTCTTGTAACAAAATTTGGAATGAAACCAGTAGACTATTCCACTTCTATAGGATATCTATGACTCCACACGTAAACATCTATGAGGGTGAGGCTATCCAACTTGTGGGTGATTAGCTGCACCCTCCACTGAGAAAGTCCATCATGTGCTGCAAAGGTTTCCATCTCACTGGTGAAAGAAAACCTGATACCATCCTCACTGAAAAACTATAATTTTCACCTAAAACAGTTGATCAAATCATGGACTATGGGTAGCCTATTCATACCCAAGATGGCGTTGTATGTCCACGATGCTGCTACTGGAAGATCCCAACCAAAGATCCTTCCTCATAGTGTATGCTCACACTTCCTGAACATGTGTGTAATCATTTAATCTTCTCCCATAGGTGTATCTAATTGCAAGGATCGAGCTAGGGACTCTATAAAAATCTTTGATCTCCAAACGAGAGTCCTAGAAATGAAATATTGAATGGACCATGTGTCTACAAGTACAATAGATAGGGTAGAATTGACACAGATTGTACCTCTAATCATCTCCAGAGAATCGTGGTCACAGCCCCCAGCTCCTTGTAGCTGTGGTCACCCATTTTCACCTACTCTCTGTGGTTGGGGTGGACCACTTGGGGGTGGTGGTGGTAGATCTTCAAACTGTCTTCAACCACTTACTGCACGAACCACTCCTATGTCAAATCTTCTGCCATGTGGATCTCCTCGATCGAGCCCCGACAGCTACCTCAGTGGTACCTCGACTATCTGATGATTGTCGGTATAGTGGGTCAGGCAGTCACGATCCATGTGGCCCTGCCCACCGCACGTGATGAATTGTCTTCTTCACAGATGACTTTCTCTACCTTAAGTGTTTTTCACCTCCGATCCTACATCCTAGGGTCACCCTACGGAAGGTCTGGTTGACATGGACCTTTGAGTCAACTTCCTACTTCCTTTTTTAGATGACTCAGCTACCCGACGCCCGATGGTGGCTCTCAACGTTGGATCCTACTCAGCTGGAAATATCACCACCACTAAAACATTCTCAAGCACTCCATCCTACGTCGGGATATTCAGAGATATCATTAATGCTCTAATCTATCATCAGAGCCCCTTCTCAACGGTATGTGCCCTAAAAAATGGGCCGTATACCATGTCGGTGGAGTAGTGTGAGAGGTCAGTGAATGTCACCGAGTACTGGGCCACTTATAAGCTTCCCTGCTATCAATGCAGCAGCTCTTAGATACGCACATAGCATAGTGTCTCTAGGATGAACTCCGCCCCGAAGAGGGTCTCAAAGTCCATCTAGGTGAGGGTCTCTTCATCATGTAAGTGGAGCGTCAAGCTCCACCATCATCCTGCCAATCCTAGGAAAATACTAGAAGCTAAGATCTCCATATACTATAGTGGTGTACCAACTAGGAGAAAAACTCTTACCACAGCCTCCAGCCAGTCCTTAGTTTCCTGGGGATCCGTCTCACCTTGAAACCATTGAGGCCTCTACCACTGGAACTTGTGCAACACACTCAGTCGGCATGCACCTTATGATAGTGGGAATGTTGGAAATTGGTTCCCTCTATGTCTTGGTGGTGCTGGTACACCACCCAAAATTGCTAACACAGTAAGAGGGCCTTGCAACGAATCCTTGTTACTCGGTGGGCTGTCATCGTGTACTCTCTCAAAAATCCTGGCTAGCTGTCTAGGTGGCAGCATCCTGAAATAAAAGAGCTATTCCATGGTCAAAATTTTATACCTGGTCGTCTGACTTAAATAATATAAAATGTATAACATTTCTAAAACACACACAAATAGTGATTTTGTGCACTTAGTTGAAAATATAAAATCAGGGTCTTGGTGTACGGATACGTCAAACATCGAACCAAAACTGGACTCCCTAAACTAAAAAAACACACTCAAAACACATAACACTATTCCTACATTGGAATGTTCAGAGTCTCGGTTCCTTGGTACAACCGACCCCTCTAATACAACTTTATCATGACCTGTCCCCCATGTCCCGCACCGTGACTACCCCAAGCCTGTTTTCCACATGCCAGTGGTTGGGGACTAGCACCTAAAAGGTGTATCCCAAAAATTGGAAGTCGTTGCCTTTAATATTGAACAAACACACAGACTAGAAGGAAACATGATGCAACCACGAAGTAATATTGATTTATTAAAAGTGTTTACTTAATGTAAGGGGTCAAAATACAAGACCAACTAGAAAGATATAACTGAAAATATAAAACTACTCATGAGGTCATCCACAAGGAAACATACCTAAAGCATAGGTACATCTCATCTCTACAGATCCCCACTTTATCTGTCACTGCCATCCATCATTAGGTCTTTTCTCCCCGTGTCTCAGTAATAGATGCCCATCGTCTGCACAAGACACAATAAGGTATGGGTGAAGCACATGTGGGGTGAGTATAAAAATACCTAATAGGGACCTCAAGACCCCCGATGGACTCTCAGAATTCCTCAAAGGAAAACCACATGAATGATCTCAATCAAAAATCACAAAGAAAAAGTCACATCACAAACCATGTATAACTAACTACAAATGTAAAAATGATTAGATATAAGGCTAGATCATCTTACTCTGTCAGGAGGCACTGCTGTAGACCCACAAAATATCGATATGTACTAACCCCCAGATGACCCACATAGGATCGATAGGAGCTGATTCACAGAGAATTATTGGGTTCTGATTCACACAGAATTGTTAGGTAATGATTCAAACAAAATCAATGGATGTTGACTCACACAAAATCGATGGTTTTTGATTCACACAGAATCGATGGGTTCTTATTCACACAAAATCATTGGGTGATGATTCACACAAAATCACTGGGTGCTGATCCACAAAAAATCATTGGGTGTTGATTCACACAGAATCACTGGGTGTTGATTCACATAGAATCAGTGGGTGCTGATTCCCACAGAATTTCTGGGTGCTGATTCACACAGAATTGCTCTTTATTATTCATGACTCAGCCAGACACATGATACAAACGCATAGTTTGGTTATTTCTAGGAGAAACTGCCTCTCAATTCATCAGTTGTATTTTAAATAGCACGAACTCCCAGGAATAATTTATCCCATGATCCATCATGTCATAAGAGTTTCAATGCAATATACGGTGCATCAACCGGATGCCCAATTTTTAAGTTACTTGCAATTTAGTGCTGATGACCTGGATAGATTCATGGTCAATCCAACCTGGACATAATCCAATATTCTTTAAAACTCTCATCGAGTGTCTTAAAATAACTATCTCACTCTAAGTATCACATCTTCACAGATGATTCGTCAGTTGGACATCCGGTTCACAAGGTATGGTCATTAAAGAGTAACTCGGACCGAATGGGTTAGGGTCTAGTCCATCCCAGATTCAGCCGACCTGACCCGGCCTGGATGGGCTAGGATGTGGTGGCTCAGCCCGCCAGTTAGATGCAACAAGCCAGGCGACGTGGCTCTATGCACTGGCACAGCTCGGTGGTCGGGTGGCTGCCCACTCCCTGAACGGCTCAAGAAGAGCCATTCGGCACTTCAATTAGCGGTTCCATGTGGTGCTTCCACGTGGTCTGTAGGGCCAGTGGGGCGCGGTTCCCCCTCCTGACAAGGCATTGATTTCCTATCTATTTCTCTGTGGCACGTGATGGCATGCCGCCTCGCAAACTCGACTGACCGGTTGTCGGTCGCCCCTTTGGGCCTGTCGCGGTAACAAAACTACGCCGCCCTCTTTCACGGCCAGCGAGTGCCAGTTTCCGCCTTTTCTGCCAACACCGGTCGTCGCACTGGTGTCGTGTAGGATAATCTTCTGTATTCCACTGGGTGAGCTCCAGTGGTTTGTTATTTCTTCTAGACAAACTTATGTTCTTCCCGAGATACCGCAGTCACCGTGCGCATCTCGTTTTCAAGGTTCCATCTAGTTGGAACAATCCACCAGTGAAGATAACAATGAAAATCAAGTGACAGAGGGTCTATGCTTTGTTCGTATGGCATGTTCCCTCTGTGTTAGCTTTATAACAAGTGGGAGTAATTTATACATCACATTAAAATAATTATAAACCTCTTTTAAATCCCTAACAACTACCTCCAAAAAATTCATTATCATGGGGAATAATTGATGGTATTTATTGAATTAAATAATAACCCCTAACTTGAGATTCATTGGAGAAGTTGTGGTGGTGGAAGAAGATTCTGCGTTCGATAAAGACACTAGCATTTTTCATTCCCAGTTCGTTGCTGCCTGAGCTTCCATCTCCATCAGTGGAAGGTGTTGCATCACTTTTCCAGAGGTTCCTCTTTTGATGAATTCATGCAAAAAACACTACCTGGATCCCCATTTAAATATTGGGTTAAAGTGTGAGTAACTCATCGATGAATTAATTAGGTTCTTCAATTGTCATAATTAATGTGCCACTTTAATAGAGACAATCAATGTTCCAAATTAATTACACGAGGGGTGGTTAAGAAACCAAAGTGTAACTAGGCATTTCATATCCCATATTAAATATTTGACTACCTCTATGGTCCCCACCACCACTGATCAACATGTGGTAGGAAAAAAAGAAATAATATAACAATCTCTATGTTATTTATTTATTTCATTAAAAGCCACAAAACTAACTTTTTCACCCGACCTACTGCAGTCTATGTGATGCTTCACTTAATCCAATCTTGGCATTGTGGTTTCCATGGTGCAACCAAAATTAAATTCAGAGAACTGACGTAAAATTTAGAAAATTTGACCCACAGTTTTACTGAAGATACCTTAAAAATGTTCAAAATTCCATTCTGGGCACACTAGTCATCAGAATAATGCACCGTCAATTTATACATACTCGTAATAATGTCAAATAATTTAAAATAAATATATGGAATTTTCTTGTCTTTACATGTTTCATCAGAGTTGGTATTATAAAAATCATAAAATAATCCTTAGTAACTATATAAATAAAGTCAAAGAGAAAATAACATTACAATATGAATGAATTTTAGGATAAGTCTTTGTATAGTAAAATATCCTAATGTTTTGGGGAGGTAGATATTTTTTGGTTTTCCTATAAATGCTTAAATGAATATATACTACATGTGGACATTACTTTTTCACATATTAAACTATAGGTATTAAACCAAAAAATATTATTTTGAGTATATAATACCTATCATTCTATTTCACAGTGAGTGTAACCTCGATACGCACATGGTTTTACACTCCCAATGGACATTCAAGGGTTAATCAGCATTTTTTTAATAATTATGATGAGTGATATAATATTACCTATGGAAACATATGATATTATATAGTGATATGGGATAAACCCATGTTTTATTAGGTTGACTAAATTATGTTTAATAATTTGTATAAATATATAAATTCCAATTCTTATGTTTTTTTCTGTGATGGGAGTTTATGTTGATTCCTTCTATTTTGGGATTCATTTTTGTGAATACAAACCATTGGTTTATTATATGGTTTACTAAAAAGGTAATATGAGGAATAATTATTTTATATTCTACGGAAATAATTTTAATCTTATTGATAAATATTTTTTTTAATAAGATCATAGATGTTAGAACAATATTAGTCAAATAAGGTTATTTGATTTTTTCGAAAAATAATAAAATATATATATAACCATCATTGCTAAAAATTTATTTTATGATTCTTTTTATTTCTATTAGGTGCTTCATAAATTTTTAAAATATATAAGAATTATATGAATATAGATTTAGATAAAGGACAACCCATAGTTTGGGAAACAACCTTTTGCATCTGACAGAGTCATCGGGTTAGAACCCAAAAAACAATGTTTCATAAGGGTAAAATGCCTGTCACTTCACTATTTAATGTTATAGACAATATGAATTTTTTTAATTAAACTATTTTACATATATATTTGTTTATTTTTGGAAACATGGTATAGGATCATATCATTTTCATTTTTTAGGATGTTGAGGTGATTAATGATACATCTACAATATTTAATTTTGTTATTGTATATGTAAATTATAGGTCTAACATGTGATTGGACATAAAACATTAACACTTAAGAACTATATTAAATTTTTAAATATTATTTTGATTTTAAATTTAAGTCTCTATTTTATGGAATGATACAAGGAAAAAAATTAGATGGGGAATAATATGAAGGAGTATTCATTTTATGAATTAGCATACATTTTTATAACTATTTTTGTAGTTTTAATGTATAAATATAATAGGAATGTATTTTTATCATTTTGACTCATTTGATTAATCATAATTTTATTTTAGTGTTTGATGAATGAAAACTTCAAACTGAATAATCAATGTTTAGAGAGATAGGTAAAATTTTACAGCAAATGAATTAAAAGATGAAATTATAATTTTAAAGGATGTATATTTCCTTTGGTTCTTGGTATTGAAGATAATTGAAATCATAAACTCTATGAAAATTACCTTAAATTGAAAATATTTTCTAATTAAAATTATTTTTGATGATTCAATGGACATTTTACCACCCCATCAATATATGGGTTTAAGGTCATTATTATTCTCTTGATCATTCACATTCTTATGATAAATGATCTCTATCACTCTCTATAATTATTTGAAAATTAATTATATTTTCCATGTCCATATTTTCACATACCACTAATGTTATATAATTTTTTAACATATCTATTAGACAAACATAATATTTCTATATCCTTCTTTTCAAGAGAATGTTTAATTAATAATATTTCGGTGTGGGTTTTCATAAACAAAATATTCAAATGCCTTACCTATAATTACCATTATCATGTTGAAAATTTTGAGTATGAAATTATTTATTTGTGATATAATATACTATCTAAATTTATAATAATATATTTCCCTTGAAATAAAATTTCTTTCTTTTATATCTTTTAATACATATAATACTGAGATTTATAAATCTAGGATATACTATTAAAATATTTTTCTTTGAATGTGAATTTTATAAAATAGATATTAAAATTTTTAGTATGAATGGGAATAAACATATTATGAAAAATAAGTCTAAAGATTATATATAATCATGATTTATTGAATAATTAATAATAAATATTTACTCAATTTTCTATAAAGTCATTTTAGGTAACAAAAAATATATCTTCTTCAAAAAATACTTTTATTATTTCTAGTACCCATATTTTATATTTAATTTCACTAATATATATTTATTTTGTTTTGTAAAGAAATTATAATTTTTATAATAAAATATGAATATTATTTTTACAGATAATGTTTCCTAATTTTTAGATAATATTGCTTTCTTAGAGAATATTAAAAAATATTGAATTTTGTAAAATAGCCATTTATTTTCGTTAAATCAATTAATATTAATTCTAAAAGAAATATGGATTTATTCTTCAGGTTACATATAATATTTTTTTTATGATGATCTAATTTAATATCATTCTAATAAAAATTTTCATTATTTTCATATAAATATTTTTTATACTTAAAAACACTTTTCCTCTAATATTGATTTTGATGTGAATAGTGTTTTCCTATTTTTAGTAATTTAATTATCATCTAATTATGAATTATATAAATTTATTATTTATAATATATATATATATATATATATTATTTTAAATTGATAGAATGATGATTATTAGTCATAAATTAAATGAAAAATCCTATTTACCTTGAAAATGCATTTTCTTGAAAAGCTTATTTTCGTCACACCTTGGGTGATAATTATAAAAGGGTTAATACTTTTTTAAAAATTGAATATTAAAAATAGAATTTATATTAGGATTCATAAGGTTTTGTTTTTTAAACATTGCCTTTTATTTTTAGTCATTATGAATAGAAACTATAGTAAATAATTATCAACATTGTAAGAGTTATATAGCTAATTATGGTAAAAAATAATTTTATAAGGACTAAAATTTCACCATAAAACATTAATTTATCTTATTTTTGTGAGTGAAGTTCATAAATTTCTGTTGAATTCTTGATGATATGTCTAATTTGTTCCATATGTTTAACATCCAAAAAATTCTAAATATTTTAACATTTTATTTAATGATGTCTATGACAAGAAACACCATATGTAGAAAAATATATATAATATCGATATGTTATGATATATTTATTATTTTAATCAACATTAATCTATAATATATATTTCTACTCATGATATATTGTGTTAGCTTTCATTATACACAAGAAATACTCTCTTAGATAGTTTGTGTTACACACAAACCCGAGTTTTAACGAACAACAGTATATATTATAAACATATTTTTATTTAATATAATTTTAATGACCAGTCCCCTAGGGAATGTGATTTGAATACCCTAGGCCCACCTTCCATGGGTTAGGGGATAGAGAATATCACAAAAAAGTTATATCCCAAGATTGGAAGGCAATTCCTTTAAACATGTACACACACAGACAGAGTATATCGCACAAAGAAAACCACAAAAGAAAAGAAAGTAGTACAACCACCACAATGTATCTCTACTAAAAGTAAAGTGTGTAAACTAAAATTAAAGGGGCCAAAATACAATGCCAACTGAATGGAAAGTATAGTAAAATAAGTATATTCCCCAGAGGTCTTCTACTAAGGATTGCACCTAAAGGGTAGGTACAACTCTCTGTTAGATTTCATTGCAGTACGCCATGTCTATCGATCGACCTATGAGCACCTTCTAGTCTTGGCTCCACAAATTCCTAATAAAATTTTTTAGTCTTCTACACAAGACACAATGGTTGTGATCGAATCCCGTGCAGGGGTGAGTATGACAATACTCAGTAGAATCCCCGGGACCCCCGATGGTCTCTCTGTAATCCACAAAGGAAAACACCAAAAAGGAAAAAACATATAGGTAATACCACCAAAAAATATTTCAAACAAATATAACAAAGAAAAAGTTGAAGCTCAATCCATGTATTATTTATTTACATATGTAAAGATGATTAGTCGTAAATCTAGATCATTTTATTCTGTCTAGTGGCTCTATTTTTGATCCGCATTGGGTCACTAGGTGCTGAACCACACAAGATCACCATTAATTATTCACGTCACTACTAGCCGCTAGATTCTAGCACTTAGTAATCTTGATTATGGGAGTATATTCTCCCATATCCAATTGACATACGTCAACCACCATGAATTCCCACATAGAGTACCCCCAGAGGACCATCTCGTCGTAAGGGTCCCAAAGTAATAAATGAAAAGTCAATTAGATGCCCGATCTATAAGTTATATGGTCTTTAGTAAAAAGGGACCAGTTGGATTCGAGTCTGATCCAAACTGATTGTAATCAATATTCTGTTAAACCTCAAGTGGAGTATCTCAAAATGACATTTTCTTCACTATGGTCCCAATTCCACTGCTGGTGAATCAGTCATATGCTAGGTTTGAGAGATAAAGGTGTTTTAGTGAAACAGGGGTCGGGTGGGTCTAGGCCGATAGCGTCAGTCCGGCTTCGTAGCACGGTTCTGGTCTGGTAGTGTAGGTCTGGAATACGGGTTCGCATAGTCCACCAAATCCCGACCGGCCTTTTTCTTGGCTGAGATGCAGCTTGAAGCTAGGTTTGGTCCCTCATATATTGTGGTCGAGCGATCACGGCCCACCACGTGTCATGCCGCACATGGTCTCCAATGTGGCTGAGTGGGTGAATCCTCCACATCACCCATGGACTAAGTCTGGGGGTTGACTTAGTCAACACTGTGCCAATGTGGTGCTGCAGATCTCTAGTGCTGCAATCGAGCGATTGTGGCCTCTGACTTTCACCTGGGAGGCCCAGACACGAGCCTTCATCTCCAAGCCATCGTGGTCGGCATTCCCCGACCCTTGTCTGCAACGGTGTGCCACCTTCCTCCACCCGCTCTCAATGTTGTGCACCACCAGAGCTACTCCGGTGGTCCATTTCATGCGCCCTTGGGCCTATATCCTCTATAGGATGCCTTCATCAATGCGAATTCCTCAAAGTCATGTTGCTGGATAATTGAATAGTTGGCCTGGAAGAAATCACAATAAACAAATATGGCATAGGGTTAGGGCCTTGTTTATGTGGTCTTATTCTCTCCATGTTATAGTTTAAGCATGGAAAAATGTATTAACCCCACGACAAAAGTAACACCCCAATTGAAATGCCCTCATTAGAATCTCCTGGATAAAAAATGATCATTGATCAACCCATTATTTGGTTGATTCAAGTTCTTTTTTAATTAGAAGAACTATGAATGAATTTTCAATTAAAAAGAACGCATAAACACATACTTAGATACATTGGATCTACTAAGGATGGAGGAAGTTTTTTACATCATCGTCGATCCATGATCGTAGGTGTTCGTTGCTACTCGTCATCCTTTGGATCTGATCCTCCAATGTTAGTCACTTCATCCATCCTTCTTCAATAGAGAGTGATTCGACTGGGGGTTTGACATAGATTCCAATCATTTTTATCCCCCAAACTCCAAAACATTTTAATAATAAAATAATCCTGCGTAGCAATATTTTCATCATTAATAATTCTCATTAATGACCCACAATTAATGAGCCATTATAAACCATTAAGATAATAGTTTCATGGATACAAACGATCCTTTAATGACCCTCCATTAATGATCCTATTCATTTCCCAACAATGTCACCATACTCCGCACAATGGTGTGAAAATTAAAATAACATTGGAAAAGTTATTTTATTATTATATTTTTTAAATTCAGAAAATTAACTTTTCTATCTGAAATTTTCCAGTTGAACTTATGCTTCACCAAAGTGAATCCCAGCATTGCAAGTTCAATGGTTCCCTCATATTTAATATCTCAGGTCTATTTCAAAAGATAGAAAAAGCCTCTTGCAAATTTACTGAACATACATTAAAAAAATTTCAATTTTTTTGGGATCACCGGGCCTCGAAATCTTGTTTCTTCCAGGAACATGATCTCAAAATAATTCCATATAATTAAAAAACTACAAGGAGAGCTCGATAAATTAAATTCTCCCCAAGTTAGGTCTTTACGTCCCCAAAATCCAAAACAAGGGCCAACCAAAACAAGTGGCGGTACTGAGCATGAACTTGAGTCTCCCACTATCATGTCCTCTCCTAAGGGATATTGTGCTACCATAGAATGTGAACCAGAGAAATCTTTTATCCATTAAGGACTCGCTCGTGTTGGTCCTCTATCTCCACAGGGAACTCTACAATCATCGCCTCATCGTTAATGTCCAACTCTCCCCAGGCGATGGCACGTATTGGATCATGCACATACCTCCTCAACTATGATGTGTGGAAAAAACCATCCACCTAGTTCATATGTGGGGGAAGAACTATGTGGTATGCCACCTATCTAACTCTGCTCAAGATCTGAAAAGGTCTGATGAACCTTGAAGATATATTTCCAGCCCGTCCAAATCTCGGTAATACTCTTCGATGTGAGACCCAAAGGAATAACTGATCACCCTCATAAAACTCCAAGGGTCTCCAATTCCTACTGACATAAGAAATATGTATTCTTTAGGCTATCTTCATCCACTTCTGGATGATCTGCATCTTATCTGGGGTAGCCAGTACCAACTCCAGACCCATGAGTGACAACTCCCCTAGGTCTTCCCAGCATAGGGGTGATCTACAATGCTGTCCGTATGAGGATTCAAACAGTTCTAGGACAATGGTGGAGTGATAGATATTTTTTTATGTAAAATAAACCATTAGCATGTGGTCCTCAAAAAAGAGACGAAAATCTTGGACATATGCATGAATCATGCCCTCCCAGGTATTTATGATCCTCTATGTCAGACCATCCGTCTAGGGGTGAAAATTTGTGATAAAGCGCAGTAGAGTCCCAACAATCTCATGAAATCCTTCTAAATCTAGGAAGTAAAGCATGCAACACGGTCTGAGAAGATCGTCGCAATAACCCCCATGAAGCTGCACATTCTCCGTGATGTAAAGGAATCACAAGCCCTCTATCGATCCCTACTCTTTGATGGGTTGGAAGTATACCGACACGGTGAGTCGGTCGATGATCACCCAGATAGAATCATGTCCCCTAGATGTGCATGGAAACCCTATCATGAAGTCCTTAGAGATACCATCCCACTTCCACTCTTGTTCCTCAAGTGGTTGTTTCAAGCTTTCCAGGACTTGATCCTTGGCCTTCAATTGCTGACAAGTGAGGTATCGAGAAACAAACATTGCCACCACTTTTTTTATCCATGACCACCAGTACTGATGTCATAGGTCCTGGTAAATCTTTTTCACACCATGATGTACTTTCAAATGGGAATTATGGAACTCCATCAACACCTCCTCCATCAACATCCCCGGTACTAAGGTGCATCCATTAAAAATGATTACATGATCCATAACTTTCAAAAATTCATCAGAAGCAAGTCCTAAATATATCTGAGCATGTTGGTACTCAAAGTTAACATCCACATATTGTGCCTCCCTAAATTTCTGTAAGAGTGGAAGAGTTATAGTCATAGACTGGTGGTAAGCTGCTTCATCACTATTCATGAATGATATCTGCATCATGGCTAGCTGCTATGTCGCCTCACTCAACAGTTGCAAATTAGACCTCATGTTGAGTGCTTCTGCCACCACGTTCCCCATCCCAGACATTTATACTATCTCAAAGTCATACAAAAGTAGTAACTACAACCATCAATGTTGTCT
This sequence comes from Viscum album, assembly GCA_963277665.1. Lineage (NCBI taxonomy): Eukaryota > Viridiplantae > Streptophyta > Magnoliopsida > Santalales > Viscaceae > Viscum > Viscum album. Next base: position 1,493,297,195 of record OY728152.1, read on the forward strand.
CATGATCATGTCATATTTTGATGAGATATACAAGGGAATCTTGTGGTTAGAGTATATGGTAAACTGTTCACCCATCAAGTAGTACTGCCCCATATTCAAGGTAAAGATCACTACTACTAGCTCCAGGTCATAGGTCCTATAGTTCTTCTCATACTGCCTCAAAATTCGTGAGTCATAGTGTATCATTGCTCACTCCTACTTTAAGACACAACCGGGTCTGGTCCCTGATGCATCATAATAGACTACACTCCCAACGCCCTCTTCAGGTAATCTCATGATGGGGGAACTCATCAGTCTTCTCCATAGATCTTGGAATATCTAATAAATTATTTGCAACTATATGAAGGGTATTACCTTTCTTTTCAGGGATGAACATGGTTCTTTTACTCTGGAAATGTCAGGTACAAATCTAAGGTAGTACCCAGCCATCCGATAAAAACTCCAGACCTCAATCACACTCCATGAGGGAAATGAAGTATGCACTACATCTATCTTTTAAGTATCTACTAAAACACTATCCTCTGAGATGATGTGTCTCAGAAAGTGTACCTCTCAAATCTAGAACCAGTACATCAAGATATGACCATAAATCTAGTTCTCTCAAAGTGTATCCAGAACTATCCACATATGTGTTGTGTGCTCCTCCTCTTACTCAAAGTACACAAAGATTTTATCAATAAATACCACCACAAAATGATCGAGGTAAGGCTGGAATTTCATGTTCATGAGTCCCATGAAAACTACTAGGGAATTTGTCATGCCTAATGGAATCACCAAGAACTTAGAGTGGTCATACCGAAATCTAAAGGTTGTCTTCGGTATGTATTCATCCCATACCTGAAGCTAATGATAGCCGGATCTAAGATCTATGTTTGGAAACCACATCGCACACTTCTGGTAATCGAAGAGGTCATCTACCCTCTATAGTGGATAATTATTCTTCATAGACACCTGATTTAGGAACCGGTAATCCATGCAAATCCTCAAACTCTAGTCTCCCTTTTTGGAGAAAAACCCTGGGACTACCCATGGAGAAACATTGGGCCCTACAAACCCCTTTCTCTATAAGTCCTCTAGCTGTACCCTCAACTCATAAAGCTCCGCATGAGCCATCTGTTATGAAGGTGTAGATATCGGTTGCATCCCTGGGAAAAAGTCAATATAGAAATCTACCTCTCTACAGGGAGGTAGTCATTGAACATATTTTGGAATGAAATCCATAAACTTATCCAACACTATAGTAAATCTTATACTCCCCTTGTCTTTTGTATCAAGGGTGAGTCTATCCATCATGTGAGTGATCAGCTACACCCACCTCCAAGAATCTACAACCTATGATGCAAAGGTTCCCTTCTTACTGGTGAAGTAATGCCTAGTCCCATCCTCATGAAAACACCGCATTTTGTGCCTAAATCAATTTAATTATGCATGGAATGTGGAAAACCTGTCTAGATCCAAGATAATTTCCTAAGGCCTCGATGATGCTACTAGAATATCCCACCCGAAGATCTTGCCTCTGAGAATAATCTCACACTTCTACAACCTCTGTGTAATCATATAATCAATTCCCATAGAATTATCTAATTGTGAGGATCGATCCAACGGATCCATCGGAATCTCCAATCCTGGAATGGGGTTTGTGGAAAAGAATGATTGACAGGAACCTATGTCTATATGAACTGCATATAAGGTGGATTAGATGTATATTTTGCCTATAATAATCTCCAGAGCATCGTAACCGTTGGCCTCCATTGCCTGAATCAGACCCCTCCCCTGCCGACCTGCTCTCGGAGCTCATGGTGGACCTCATGGGGGTGGTGTTTGTAGTACCTAAAACTGTCATCCTCTCTCCACCTCTCAGCCTACTCCCATGCCATTTACACTAACCTGTAGACATCCTTGCTTGAACCACTATCATTGTCTTGGCAGTCCCTTGATTATCTGTTGGTCATCTGTGCAGGGAGTTGGATAGTCACTAGCCATGTGCTCCTATAAACCGCAATAATAACAAAATCTATCCCTCAAATGACTTCCTCTATCTCACAGGATCCACACCTCTGGCCCTGATCAATGGGGTCATTATACGGATGGTCTGGAATATTTGGCCTCTACGTCATCTTCCTACTGCCTGCTACAACTGACTCGACCTCCTTTCATCCGGTGGTGGCTCTTACTATCTGTTCCTTCTTATCTCGGAAGCTCTCCACAAGTATGGCACACTCTAGCACCCCATCAATCATCAGGATGATGGGATAATTCATCGGCACACTAATCTCTTGTAATAGTCCCTGTTCAAAGGTCCAGGACCTGACTAAAAGGTCCCATACCATATCAGCGGAGTACCGGGAGAGGTTGGAAAACCTTGTTGAGTAATGGGACACATTCATGATGCACTACTATATGTGCTGTAAATCATGAATATGCACTGAGCATAGTTTCAATAGTATGAAGACTACCTTGAAGGGGCCCTCGAAGTCTTACCCGAAAAGGTTTGCCTCCTAGTCTGTCTAGAGTGTCAAGCTCTACCACATCCCTATTTTTTTCTAAAAAGGCAAGAGGCTAGAACTATAATCTGGTCTGTAGGGGTCTCTACAAGGAAAGAACCTGAGTAACTGCATCCATCCAATCCTCACCTTCCTGAGGATATATCTCTCCTTGAATCCTTGAATTCCATAATCTCTAGAACTCATGTAGTGTTATCAGTTTGCATGCACTATCCTCTGGTTGGGGTGGTAGAAATTGCTGCTCTCTGAGTGGTGGTGCTGCTGGTACACCACCTGAAGGTGCAATTACAGTATGTGGTCCCTCCACCGACACCTCATCCCTTAATAGAATATTGTCATGATCCCTCACTAGAATTCTGGATAGCTATATTTTTGGAGGCATCCGGTAGAGAAACAGATATTCCATGGTAAATAAGTTATACCTGGTGAGATGACTCAGAAGAGATCTATAGAAAAAAATTCCAAAACACATGAACCGGTGCATTCATATACTGATTCAAAAAATAGAACATAGGGTCCTGATGTATGGATACATCGACCATCACACCAACCCTAGAATTCATAGGTTGATAACCAAACTCAAGACATTTAACACCTTTTCCCCCATTGAAAATACAAACTATTAGTTCTTCGGGTTGAACTGATCACCCCTATGGCACCACTTTTTCATGAACCTTCCCTCGAGGATCGTGTCGTGACTACCCCAGGCCCACCTTCCATAGGCCAAGGGCTAGTGACTTGCACTAGAATGGCATATCTAAAAAAGGGAATGCATTCCCTTAAAACTTTTAAACACATAGACTATGAATACCACACAAACTAAAAAACAATGGAAAAATAGTACAACGACCCCCAAATAATCACTACCGAGAGTGAAGTTTCTAAACTGAATGTAAAGGGGTCAAAATACAATTCAAACTGAAAAGAATGTACATCAATGGAAGTAAAATCTCTAGAGGTCATCCACTAATGATACTACATTATTGGTAGGTATAGATCCTTGATAGAATTCACTACATCACACCATGTATATCGATCCACCCTCGTGCATAGTCTAGTCCTTTCTCCCAAAAGTCCCATTCAAAGTAGTATGTCGTCTATACAAGACAGAACAGGTGCAGGCGAAACCTGTGAAGGGCTGAGTATAACAATACTCAGTAGGGACCTTGAGAGCCCAAAATTTCTCTCAGTAATCCATAAAAGAAAACACGATAATGGAAATTCCACATAGGTAATATGATTAATAAGGATTCCAAACACATAGCACAAAGTAAATGACGTAGTTCACACTAGGTATAACTTAAGAACAAATGTAAAGATGATTAGTCATAATGATAGACCATTTTATTCTATTGAGAGGCTCTTTTGATGATCCTCATAGGGTCTCTAGGTAATGAACCACATAGGATCGCTAGGTGATGACCCACACAGGATCAATAACAGCTGACCCACACATGATCGCTAGCTGCTAACCCACACATGATCACTATTTATTCTTAATGTCAGTACCAGCTACTGGATTCCCGAACATAGCATGATTAATTCCATGAGGATCTTCTCATAAACCCAATGTAGTGCCTTAACCACCATTAAGTCCTACATAGTGTAACACCAAATGAATTTCACATCGTAAGGGTCCCAATGCAACATATACCGCATCTATCAAACACCATGTCTTTACATTATAGGATTTTTATTAAAAAAATCCATGTTGGATTAAGGTCCGAACCACCCGGTCATACTCCAAGATCCATCAAAACTCATGTGGAGTATCTCAAAAAGACTTCCTCGTCACAAGCGATCTGATTTAAAGACGATGCATCGATTTGATGCACGATTTCAGAGATAGGAGCATTTCATGGAAACGGGGTCAGTGGGGTCCAGGTCCAGTCAGACCCAGTCAGTCCGACCAAACCCCACCCGACCGGATTCAGACTAGATCAGGCTTGTTGATCCAGGGATCCATCCGGACCCAATTAAATAGTCATGGCCCAGTAGTGCGAGTTTGGCCAGGTAGCGTAGGTCCAATCCTGGAGTGCGGGTCCCACCCAGAAGCGTGTGTCCATCCCAGTAGAGAGGGTCCATCTCGTGGGTTAACCCAGTCTACAAGAGGCGGACCAGCCATTGGCCTGGCCATGATGCTATTGGGATCCTTGGATGGTTCCTTAACTATTGTGGTTAAGTAACTACAGCCGCCTCCTCCACGTTACCTGCACACCGAGTCTAGGGTTGGCTCAATCAACACAATTCTGGTGTGGCTCCATGGATCTCTAGTGCCATTGCCATGTCATTGTGGCCTCCGTAGTTCACCCATGAATTCTAGACACAGGTCGTCGTCTCTAGGTTTTCGTGGCGTGTCGACGAGCGCACCGCCTTCCTCTACCCGTAGCACCCACAACGGGCTGCTGGAGCTATTCCGGTGGTCTATTTCTTCAGCCTCGTTCGCCCACATCTTCTTTAGTTCACATTATTCACTGCGAAGTCCTCATAATATATTTGATGAAAAATTGAACATTCGACTTCTAAGAATGCACAATAAGAATCTATGGAAGAGAGTCCAAGACTTTTCTGTGTTAGCTTGCACCCTCCACGTTAGAGTTTATGCATGGGGTAAATAAATAACCACACAACAAAAGAAAAACCCCAATTAAAATCCCCAAATCATAATCTCTCGCATAATTGATCGGATTCTGGATAAGACTATTTTTTTGGTTGATCCGTGTTTTTTGTTAATTTCAAGAATGAGTAATTAATTATCAACTAAGAAGAATGCATAAACCCCTACATGATTACATTGAATCTAAAAAGGATGAAGATAGAGTTTTGTGTTGTCCTTGATCGGTGATTGTTGGTTTTCGTTGCCTCTTGTTGTCCTTCGAATCTGATCCTCCAACGTTGGTCGCTTCGTTCTTCCTTCTTGGCTGGAGAGGGATTCTGCTGGTGATTTTTCAAGGATGGACCATGTTTGTTAATCCCCAAACTCCAGAAAATTTCAATAATAAAAGAAACATGTGTAGAGACAGGGTGCTAATTAATGGCACTCGTTAGTGAGGCACATTTAATGAGCCATAACAAACCATTAAGATCATAGCTTCACATTTATAAATGAGATGTTAATGAACCTCAGTTAATGATCCTAATCATTTCATTGCTACATCACCGTCGGCCACTCAATAGTGTGAAAAATTAAATAATGTTGGAAATGTTATTTTATTGTCTTATTTAAAAATTTAGAAAATTAAATATTCTTTATTACCTTTACCAGTCTAACTTATGCTTTATGTAAGTGAATCATGACCCTACAAGTTGAAGGGTACCCTTGGATTTCAAATTCGAGCACCAGTTAAAAATATTGAAAATCAAGCTCACACATTTACTGAACGTACCTTAATGAAATTTGAAAATCTTATTGAGGGGTCACTGCGCCTCAGAATCATATGTCGTCAAAGCGTGCGGTCTCAAAATAATTTCATATAATTAAAAAAATATCACGGAAATTATGAAACATTAGAAAAATAAAATATAAACTAGAAATTTAGTGCGTGGTTTTGAATAATATAAACTAAATTATAAGAATCTATTGTTTAATTCATTGTATACCAATTCGTTAGAAATAATTACCAAAACCCAATTGATTATAAAATAATTTTTTTTAGAAAACATTGTACTAAAGGGGTTTAACATTAAAATATTAAATTAATTAGTATTATGGAATATATCAATGATATTTATTTATTATATTTTCAATAAAATGTTTTCCAATTAATCAAATAGATTTTATAGTCATATGATATAAAAAAAATCCAATTTTATGCATATAAAACATGTCTTGTTCTAAAGGAACTATTGTTTCCTTTTAATGGTTCTCTAATTTTAAAATAAAATTTTGGCCCCTTTATAAATCATTTTTAACCAAAAATAATATTTTTTAATGATTAATATATAAAATTATCTTATGGTGAATATTTTATATTTTTCTAAGAAATTCCATTTTTTTAATGAACAGTGAATAATAAAAAAATTAAATTGCAAATACACTTATTGTCTTAATAATTTGTAATGTTAAATTATATGTTGAATTATATTAAAGTCTAATAATTTCAATTATACATATATTTATCAAATTAATTTCATTATAATCATTTCTATTTTTAATTCAAATTTAAAAATATGGTTAATTTTTGAACATTTTCACATGAAAACCCCACTATTTCATACCATCTATGGGAATATTTTTAATTAATTTATATAAATTATATGATTCTAATTTTGAATAATAAATTAAATATTTTTTATTAGAATAATTAATAATGTATAAAAATTTAATTTAATTTTTTACTATAATTATTAATGAAAATAGTTAATGTTAATTAGGTTGATTAAGAGGAAAACAAGATGACAAAGATGCTAATCACTAATCAAAATGGAGAAAAAGACCTATAAACTTTTCCAAAACAAATTGGAATGAAATATTTCATCCATATCCCCTTTTTCTAAGAAAATATTTATTTTTTTAAGAACATGAAGTAAATGAGACCACAAAAGTGATTAGTAATGGAATATTCATATTACTGTTTTTCAAGAGTGTTTAATTTTTGGTATATACTAGAATATAAGTCCTCCACTATAAAATGGACCTCACCCCATTACTTATTAAATGAACAAAAGAAATTTGGCTCCAACAACCAATTACCAAATCTACCGCCAATATATCTTCTATAATACAATAATCTATTTTGGACATAAAGAAAACTACAGAGGAATTTTCGTATAAACCCAAAGGATTTATCCGGATAAGATGTAATGTCCATAAATGATCACTTTTACTTTATTTCTTTCTATTACACTTAATATATTATTATATCATGACTATATAATAACCATATGATCGTTTATATAATGAACTTTTGTATGATAATTGTATGACCTACAACTTCATACACATCCATAAAATGGGATACATAATCACCATTCGTGTGATTGGAGGACTTCCTCCTCATGAACTGATGTTGTTTGTTCTTCCATTACCACCATTCATGGTTGTGAATGATGATCATTATATTATTTTTATATGATATATATGTGAAATATGACATTATTATGCTTATTTAATTATTATATAACACATTCCTTCATGCTTTCCATTTTGTTGGAATACGATAATGTTGCTCATGTGTATGGCGGACTACCACCTCATGTGGTGATGAGATTCATCCACACATTGTAGAGACCCGAATCTTGACGTACATGGACATTACATTACTTTTTCGGAATACTTAGTACATAACAAAAACACACACACAAGGATCGTAGTAGTTTAGTGTCTTGGAAAACTCGGAATATAATCTTCTAATCGTGGTGAAAGATCTTCAACATCTCCCATAAAGATCTTCCTTTTTTTAACCTAAAACCATGCTTTATATCCTGGGGAAAAGAAAACATAAAAGGGTGAGCTCAAATGCTCAGTAAGGGTAAACAAAAGAAATATCAATCACACCATATTCATAAGAACATAACATTTTGGAAATCTTAACCTGCAAAAGAGGGCATAATTTCATAACATGGGATAAATCATGGCAGTTAAATGTAATCACAATAATAATAACGTAAAACATGAAACTTTTTGTCATACACACATAATCCTAGAGAATCATTTCTTATTAGTCAAGACTCATTGCCAAGACTATCTAAGTGTACAAAGTCCCTTTCTGAACCGAGTCACCCTCGTTTCAGTCCTGTTTCACTGAACCGGTATAACCTACCATTCCAGCCATGTATATCTCATGAGATATAAAATCATTACCCAATGCATTGGAGGGAGATATAGGTCCCACCCATCTCATAATTATACCATTCTTATGTGTGCCACAAAACCATAAATCATACATCATTGCATAACCCATGTAATAAAAATGGGAATCTAAAACATCATGACATCATAAAATAATTCATATACGATAAAGGAATTCATAAAAATAATTCCATCACAACATAATCAAATAAATGTAATAATAGGGAAAAAACAGAACCCTTTATTATCTTAGATGGAATATAATTTTGATAAAACACTTGAACTTCATTCTTGAGGAAAATATCCTTTCTTCTTTAAAAACACTTTTCCTTTCATAACGTGTCATGAAATTCTAAACTAAAAGAAGTTGATTAAAAATAAACTTGAAAACATGTAAAGGAAGATTCTTGTAAATAATGTTTTAAAAATCCATTCATGCCGTATAAGTTAAAAAAAACATTCTTCGTACTTTTGTCGGAAATGTCAAAAAGTACCTCGTACGAAAAACGACAAGAGATTCCTTTCATATCCTTTAATAAAAACTCACCGAAGGGTAAAATTGGATATAAACAATTTTAGGTGGATGGAAATAACATTACATATTGAGGAAACATGGATGTGGATGATAAAATACACCCTAGTAAATTTCAAAGTATAAACAATCTCGGATAAAAATGAGATTGTGATATTTCCCTTACCTTAGGTCCGATTTACTTCGTAAGTGTCCGAACCTCCTGTATAATGATTTAAATAATGTCATTGACTTATTAAAGAATCATATTCATTGTTATGATATCATATATGGTTCACTTATGACTTTATATTACCCGTACTTTTGTAAATTCCATGTTAAAGAGTGTTTTGGGTAAAATTGTTTCATTTGTCGTCCGTGTTTTGACTTGTAATTATTCATATGATTACTTAGATCATGATTAATTAATTCCAGAATATAAAACATGATTTATATATATATATATATATATTAAGAATATACATATATATAATAAATCAGTAAATGGAAAGAAATACACCGTTCATGGAGACGGTAGGCCGTACGTACGCATGAACGTTGTTTTCGTTTCCTTATTGAGTTGAAGGGGATTAAGTAGATGAAATTCATATATATACACATAAATACAGTATCATTATTTTGTCGTATATTTCATTATTACTTATTATTTATACTTTATAATCATTCATGAATGGTTTAAAGTGGAGAATGAATCTCATCGCGTCGTGAAGACGGTAGTCCGTACGTACGCACGAGCGATGATATCGTTCTCATGATCGTGGGACTGTATTGGAGTGTATATATACTATTTCAGAATCAATATCACTTTAAAATAATATTATATAGTTATTATTTACACCATTATACTCATCCAAGTAAGGTGGTGGTGGAAAATAGATTTCACCACGGCGTGGAGACGGTATTCCGTACGTACGCACGCGCGGTGATTTCATTTTTCCGTAGGATGGATAGAAGGTGAATTAGGGTTGTTTCATATTTATAATGACATATCAGTATGTAATTAATACTGATGTTATTACTTTATCTTTAAAAAACTAATGAAGAATACGTTGAAGAAGAATGAAATTGAAAAGATCGGTAATGGATATTACCTCTTCTTTGAAACGCCTCTTTGAATCCTCCACTTAGGGAACTAAGATTGTTCTTTGAAGAAGACCAGGACCTCTAGGATTATTCTAGGGAAGTGGAGAAAGGAATTTGGTAGGGTTCTTCTGAGCTTTAAGGCTCAAAATTGTGTGAGGAAGAGGGGGAGGAGGTGCCCTTTTATAAGGGAGGAGAGGGGTACCTTTGGAATAACTAAAACTATTATTTTATTATAAATCAAATTCGGTTTTCAATAGCTCCAACTTGATTTATTTCTAAGATAAGGTGGAGATGGGTCGAAATCCTACCATCCAATAGAATTTAGACAGGTTTAGGTTCCTTTTTTAACCTTATCATTTAGATTTAACATTAAGTAAAATAATTTTACTTTTACCGTGTCTTCTTGTGTTCTTATACTATAAGGTTAATAAACATACTATAAGAAGCCAAACGAACCCCAAGTTGTTTATTATTAAAATATATAACCTTATATAATTCATTTTTCTGAACGTTATATTTTTAGGAATAAAATAACAATTAATAATATAATATTTGTTTTAAAAACTATTTAATGTCAATTTTGACACTATTTAGTAATTGATTTTTGTGAAAATCATAACATAATGATAAGTTAGAAAAAGGTTAATTAAATCAATACTAACATTTCATAGTAACCTAGAAAATTAGTGGAATTAATAAAAAGTCTCAAATTACATTTATTTGGGTATTTATAACATCAATTATGTCAATATTTCATTAATAAGATAATTACTACATCATCGTTGTGTCATAATAAATGATAATTATTTAATCCTTAAAAATTCTAAATAAATTCCTATGATGTAGAAAATTGTATTAGATTTTTTTAGACTAGTCATGTTCGAAGTTTCATGAAGTTTATCACTAGATTATGATTTTTAAACTTATATAATTTTAGGAAAGTGATATGTTGTCACATTCTTTGGTTTTAATAATAATTAAATTATTTTCATTGAAAACATTTAATTAAATGAATATAATCCGACCCTTAGGTGATATGGGTCTACTTTTGGTCATCCAATAGGATTTTTACATTTGTTAGGGTAATTTTAAAATATTATATTTACCCTTAATTACCCGATTTACCTTTAACTATGGTAAATAAAATTTACCGTAGTTACTATTAATAATTTCCAAAAATAAAAAGTATCTTATTAACATAATTTGGACCCACTGATTCCAAATATGGAATCCATTTTTCCAAATTGACTATACAAAAAATTCCGAAATTAAATTAAAATTAATCCCGTTGTCGAAAGAAAACGGGTTTTTCTTTAAAACATTACAAAAGATTGAATTGATTTAACCAACAAATTCAAGGTAAAATCAATGCTTATGATATACATTATATTAAATGGTAAAAATATATTCTATTTATACATTAAAACCATTCAATATTAGAATTTAACCACATAATATATTATGATGAAAAATGTTGTTTTTAATTAAAATATAGCGTGTTTTTACTATTCATTAAAATATGAAAGTTATCGGAAAAATATCAAAACATTATCTAATGTAAATTTTTATATCCTGATTCAAAAGAAGAATTTTATTTTGTCAAATTGAACATATAAAAATGTCAAAAACTAGATTTAAAATTGGTGCGCCATCAAAAGGCGGCAAAACTGTATTTTTTGAAAAATACTAATTTAACCCGAAAATTTTATTTTTTTTCTTATACCATGTTCTATAAATGTGTAAGATGAATAATAATGTTATAAAATTCAAAATTTAGTTAACAATATTCATAACGGCTAGTTCATGACAATATTATAATAATATATCGTTGTTTATTAAAACCCAGTATTGCGCACAACACACGCTATCGAGGAAGGTCGTGATTGCGTGTAATGCAAGCCAAGTCAGGGTTGCGTGTTGTGAAATAATCCTTCGTTGTTTCGTATAACATAATCCAACCATATTTCATTTATACATTGAATATATATATATAGATACTCAATGTTGCGTAGAATAACTATTATCAAAATTGTGTGTAACACGATCCAAGAATAGTGTTGCGTATATTGCAAGCTAATACGGTGTTGCATATAGCACAAGGTAATCATGGTGTAGAATACAACACAAGACATTAATGAAATTAAAAGAATATTTTTCATAAAATCTCAGGGTGTTACACACATTAAATGGAATGTATTGATAATATTCTTAACAAAAATATTTGATATATATTATATAATGAATTTACTATAATTATAATTTACATATATATCATTTACTTATATTTATTTTAATATGATTAGAAAATTGTAGTAGTGTTCATGCCTGCACATGATCTACCCTCTCCATGGATGGTTCATTCCATTTCATTTCAAAAAAAGTTCATATAACAATTTAAATATATACTATTTTTATATCATGCTTTAAATTTTTTTGATTATTAAATCATGATACATGTAAAATGCACCAAAAATTAAAAGTAAAAACATGGTAAAAAAATATGGCAATTAATACATGAAATTATGAAAATACAAAAAGGATTAATAATGAATGGGAAATAATATGTTTTAAAAGGATTTTAAATGATACCATTAACAATAATTTTATATTGTAAAAAATTTTTAACATGATTAAAACCTACATAATGGTGATTAATGTACGAATGACCAAAAGGAATTTGAGAGGCAAGGGATTCTCGTTACACTTTATCATATTTGAGGTCAACACAATATTCAACACTTATTTATTTTTTTGGTCTATATACCTACCAAATTGTATATTATATCATAGAAAAATTCATTTCCAAATTATTTAATGTTTCGTTTCGGGTTAATTTTTTCAATGGGATTAAAATTCAAAAGTTACCAACTGGTAAATGATTTCATCTCAATTTAATTTCATTAAGGCATATTAAAAGTGTTATTCGACTAGATTATTTTATATAGTGTATATATAGATTTTTTGAAATGTAGTGTATGGAATTTTTCATTATTCATTTTACTTTATGTATCAATTTCAATTATTTAATCTAAAGGGTTTTGAACAGAATGTTAAAAGGTGGTTAATTATTTCATAACTCAATTTCATTTCATTGGGTAATATTACTTACTCATTTTCATTATTATTATATAATTATATCTATAATGTATTTTGATTTTATGAGGATATATTTTTACATTTCTTTGGTTTATTTACTTCTAATACACATAATCTATTAAATTAATATCTTTCACTTCAAATTATGATCATTTTAAGGGTATGTTTAACATTAACATTCAAATCAAGATCGTCTATTCTTGATATTTTTAAAATGAAATTTCTTCATCGTTATTTAATAAAACATTAAATTTTTATATCCTCTGGTTATTCATAAACTTTTTTATGATATAGTACCATTTTCCAACTCATGGGTATTTTATGTAATTTATAAAATGTTTTAATAAAATATAACTTCATTTCTCTATTATATTAGAAATTAGTTTTCTTAGAAAACCACATTTTCTAAATAAAATAAAAATTATTTTATTATCCCTTTAAAAAATGATTTATTTAATGAAAATTTTACCCATTTTTTCTTTTTACAAAAATTCTGCAAATGATTCTTTTCATCTCTTTTGAATAATTCACTTTTCTCACTTTGTTACAATACAAAATGATTGTTCTTTTTTAACATATTTAAAATTTCCTTTAATAATATATTCAAATAATCAATCAAATTCTTAAAAATATATTTCTAAATATAATGTTTCTAGAAATTATTTTTGAAGAAAAGTACTTTTTAATTTTTTTTTAAAAAAATAAATTGGATATTTTCCTCAATACTATTTTTAGTACCATTTTATTACAGCCCTATTCACCAATTACAAAAAAAAATGTTGTTACTCTAATGGGTATAAGTATTATTGATATAATCCTCAATCTTTAAAGTCATCTTTTCTGATTATTTTGACCAAGTATAGTTTTCAAATTGTCTTTGTTGAATTAATTTTTTATTCAACAACTTCCCCTTTATTTATTCACATTCCAGTTACTATTGAACAATAAATTTCCCTTATATATCCAAATTATTTATCAAGGATTTGATTAGTGATTAATCCATATATCATTTTTTTCATATGGTGATTACTTTAATAGTTATTTCATTATATAGACAAATATTATTAGATCTATATTTTTTATTCAATACTTACATTTGATAACGAACATTTTAATGGATTAAAAAAATTATTTGATATATTAAAATTTATTTATAACTGTATGAAATGGGTAGGGTCAATTTAAATTAATCCCCCTGATGCATTAGTAGTCTCATGAGATTAAATTAGTTGGAAATGAACCGTTATAACTTTTAACCAAGCAGTTTTAACTTTCTAGAAGATTGAAATTGACAATAGTGTCTTGTGGAAGATCTTGACACAAATCAGATTGGTTTTACCACACACGTTTTGATTCTTATTTAGGATTCATCTTGATGGTAAATGTATCAAATTCTTGGGAAACATAACATCCCATAATTAATATTTTCCATCATTCAGAATTTAGATTTATTTTTCCATAATAAATATATTATCACTATGAAAAAATATATGAATGTATTTATTTCACATTTTATTGATGAAATGGAATGTGTTCTTAGTTATTTATCATTTAATATTATTTACACACTTCCCTCTAAATTATTGATTAAATGGAATGAGTTTTCAATTATTTACATTCCCATATGATTTACGCACATTCCTCTAAATTATTTTTTAAAATAGAATTTATTTTTAATAATTTACCATTATATATTATTTAATATCTTCCATATTAGTTATTAATTACATGGAATGTGTTTTCAGTTGTTTACCAGGACATATTTATTATTCCCATTGATTTATGTTTTCTCCCATAGTACGTAACCCTTACTGAGCATTTGAGGTCACCTATTATTTCCTATCCCTAGTATTCCATGTTGTGTTCTATGAAATATCTATAGGGATATGAAATATTAAATAATTTTATCCTCAAAAAACAAAAAAAAAGTTATGTTTTAATTTTCGAATTCATTTGTAATACAAGACTCTTGTATTATCTAGTTTACAAAAACTACTAAACCGATTGTTCATTTTGGATATGAATCTTGTATTTATGCCAATGTAATGGTATTAAGAATTTTATCATGGATTATAAGTTTTAGTTTACTACAATATATATTTAATTTTGACCTTTGAAATATTTAATTAAAATTTCAAAATAAAACTTTCACTTTCATGGTTTTAATAATAATAATATTTTTTGATAAGGATAAAAAAAAATTTAATATAAATTTTAAATATATACGATTTCTAATCATTATAATTTATTTATAATTATTAGTAATGAAATAATTACCATAATTTCTTATGCATCTCTATTGTGGTATTTATTTAGTTAATTGAAATATAAAATACACAAATTTAAAAATAATAAAAGTGATATAAATTGAATGAAATATTTTGTTTCATGATTTTTTAGTAAATAATATTATTTTATTAATGTGTGAAAGGATTAAATTTTTATTCTTTAGATTTTATGTTTTTAAAAAATTAAAATTATATTAATTGTAATAAAATTACATTAATTATATATTATGATAAATACAATTTTATTAAATTAATTTAGGAGCCAAAAAATCATATCATTAGCCAAGTGATGGGGATATAGTTTAAGACTTTATCCAAATTCCTTTTATTGTAAAAATTTCTTTTTATATTAAATATTTTAACCCTTATGAGTAAATAATTTCTTATTACTGTAATAGTCCAAAAGGGTTCACATGGGTAAAAAAATAAGATAGGGGTAGAAAATATCCGAAATATGTCAGAATTTTATTGGATGAGTGTATTTCTACTGATTACCTTCCTATAATATAATTTTATACCTTTTTATCATTTCCCCTTAATTTTTAATTATATATATATATAATAATATTCCAAGAGAAACAAAATTTTTGCGTCCCCTCACTTTTAATATTATAAATCATCTCCAATTTTCTTCATAATGATAATGAATTTTTAAATGTGAAAATACCTAAAAAAATCCAATATAATATATTTATTATATATCATATACATAAATTTTATTTTGTTAAAATCATAACCGACATCCATATATTATTCCATCAATTGGTAAATGAAACCATCGTTCAGGTGTACGGTAGACTACATACTCGCAATCCTAGGTAATTCTCTCCCCATCATAGCCTCTAAATATTTTTTATGATGATATATTAAATATATATATATATATTAATAAAATATTTTTATTTATAGAAAATTAAAATGTAATATAATTTTTATCATTAAATTCAAGGAAATGTGATAAAGTAATTTGTGGTTTTATGTTGATTATAACTAATAAGAAATGATGTGATTTGTTTTTCATTACCGAATTACATGGTTTGTGTATATGAATTTATTTAAATAAATAATAAAGTATTTATTATATAATTATCACTTTTTTATGATAAAAAATTCTTAACTTCATTCATTAATTTTCTCAGAATAATATAAATGTTGCTCAATAATTTTTATAACTTACTATCTCCATGAGTGTAATGTATTTTAATTTTGATAAAAAACTTTCATTGATGGATTTAAAAGTTAAATTTATGTATAAAAATTTTAATTATATAATTATTATTCTTGTGTTTGTGATGCAATAATGAAAAATTCACCATTTTTGGAATGAAATCCTCATCATTCATTTATTTGTCTTTAAATACCCTCATAAAATCCCATCCTACATTCCATAGGTCTTATTTTATGCGTTATACAATTCAAAAATAGATTTTCCTGTAAAAAATGAGCTCGTTTGAAAAATATATATTTCAATTAACCTAATGTTTAAGTTTCATTTCTTCTTCACCCTCCTTAAAATATCCATCAACCATGGTGAAATAATAATATAATTATATTATATTTAACAAAATTTTATTATGTTAGTTTTATAACCTATATCATTCACCTCTTCCAACAAATGGGAAACAAAACCGTCATTTGTGTGTATAAGAATATCCGTGTGAAAGCATACCCATACATGTACAATTATTATTTGATGAGAGTAATTCAAAAAATAATAACATAATATTATATTTTATAATTTTATAGCTATTTTAATATAGAAATTAATTTATATTAATTTAATACTTAATAAATTCCAAGAGTGTCCCTACCCTCATTTTAAAAGGAAACCCACTGCCATCTTTACACAACACTTCAATATAGTTTTTTACACCCAATACAAATCAAAACACATTTATAAAATTACATTCCACATTATAGAGGTTTTATGTCATAGATAATATAAACCAAAAAAGGGATGATCTTTAAAACTAGATAATGCTTTCTGAAAAATATGTATAGCTTTTAAATTAATATTTCAGTTTTATTTCATCTTCTACATCTTAATAATAATATTTAATCATGATGAAAAAATAACACAATTATATTCAATTAAATGAGATGTTTTTATGCTAGTTTCATAAACTGAATACAACTCCTCTTCCTTCTATTGATAATAAAACCCATCATTCATGTGTACATTAGAAAATAAATTTTTGGACCATTGTAATTAGTTTTCTATCACCACCTCTCATTAATCGTGAAAATTGTGGATTTAGTATATATATATTATTAATTTAATATGAATAATTATATAAAGATAACATATCATATAATTTCATAGACTTCCATTCAATGATTAATGATAATGTCATTCATGCATACATATGGACTACCCCCTCTACTAAGTGATGAGATTTGTTTTCTACCACCACATCACATGAATTATATATATATATATATATCAGTTTATAAAAATAAATAATTGGATATTTCTTATTTAAATAAAAATTTTGAAAGGTAAATTAGTACTTAGGTTCGTTTCATCATGATCATTGAAAATGGGAAGGGTTTCTCATGTGTACATACAAATGTCACTCTCTATTATTATAACACAATTTAATTTTTAGGAAAATATTTCATGGTAGGTTTTAATATTATAATTAATGTTTAAAAATTAAAAATATTTCATTTTTATTATTCTATAGATTATGTAACAATTTTCACTTTTACTGTTTCTTGCATACTGATTTCATTTTATACATATGAATTCAAT
Source organism: Viscum album (assembly GCA_963277665.1). Lineage (NCBI taxonomy): Eukaryota > Viridiplantae > Streptophyta > Magnoliopsida > Santalales > Viscaceae > Viscum > Viscum album. The sequence continues at coordinate 1,493,315,244 of OY728152.1, forward strand.
ATCTTCAAAACATCCAATGTGAATTTAACTGATTATGTAATATAATATAACATGGTAAGAAATAAAATAATAGTAATAATAAATATAAAAATTTATATTAATAAATTCAATAATAATTATATGTTTTATTATTATATAATATAAATAATTAATGTGATGATTAGGACCTAAGGATTGGGGTTTCATAACTCAATTTCTAATAATTGGGTTATATTTCAACATCCCTAACTATTTTTTCTAGGATTATGTTTAAAATTGTATGTTAATGTACTATGTTCTATTTCGACCTTTTTATGGATTAAAATTTTCTCACCTAAATAATTCACTGATTATACATCACTTCAATTATATGTTCTTCGTTGGGGTTCTTTATCCCGCTTGGGATTTATTAAAAAAAATTAACCTGTTAATTTATAGGAGATGTGTATTCTCATAATTTTACAAGATATATAATTAATATAACTATATAAATAATCCTTATTGTTTCATTTGTTATTAATTTTAATGGGGATTGTGGTTCAAATGTTACTAAAGTAGTAAGGATTAATTTTAAAACGTCATCATTATTTGTGATTATTTTTTTTAATTCTCAATAGTGGAAATTATTTTATTATTATATCCTAAAAAATATATAATTTCATATCCTATGGGGTTTTATTAAAATTAATGGTTTCATTTTTTGTTTTCTTCTTTATAGGCACTCAAAAAACTAAAATCAATATTTTAAGGGAAACTAAAAATATTTTTCTACTCGGTCCGGAATATTTTACATCCTAGTCCATATTTTTCTAGAAAATATTTGAAGAAAATATTTACTATTATTTAAAAATTTATTTTAAAATAGTACAATGTTTTAGATTCTTATAAAACCATTTCAAATGAATCTTATTTTCAATATCCAAATTAGTTATTTTGTTTTACTTTCTACAAAAGTGTGAAAAGAATAACCTTTATCCTAGATGACATGAATGGATGTTAATTTTTTCTAGACAGATCAATTCTTAGAAGACATATTTATATCATTCTAGGATTATTTTTGAGGAAAATGTTTTTTTAATTATTAGTTTTTTTTATTAAAATTAATTTTCAAAATTAAAATTGTATTTTAATCAGAAATGTTATTTATAATAATTTTATCTTATTTATTTTCATTTGTGAAAACAGAATTTTTATTTTATTTAAGCACAATTGGGTACATATTTTATTGATGTCATCAATATTCTTTATTTTCATGGTCTATGGTATGCTTGACAATGAAATTTATTTTAATTCAACATTCCATTTCATCCAATATGGATATATTTTTAATATAATGTTGTGTTAAGAAAGTATTTAATTTATTCATATGATAGATTAACTGGAAATGATATGAAAAGGATCAGGCTCATTGTATCCCATTGATTCATCAGTAGGTCTCTTAAGGTAAACATGTTTTTATGGCCCTAGACATACCCATTTTTGAATGTTATTATGGAATAAATTTTCGATGGTATGATTAGTATTTCTTATCATGTGTAATGGATTAAATTATTATGATGTAATCCATTTTTAATGACATCAATATGATACTATTCATTTATGTCCACGTGATTATTTTTTATATCCTTAGATAAGATTAAAATCTTGTTATTATTTATGACTTTATTTGATCAAAATATATTCATACCATATTAATCCTCGTTCCCATGTTATTAGTTAAATGGAATGTGTTTTTTTTAATTTTCCATTTCATTTTGATCATGCCATATTTAATAAATATTTCTTCTATAATAAGTAATTGTTATTAAATAACCTAGAACACCTTCATTGTGTTTTGTTTCTCAACGATGTTAAGAATAAATACATAAATGATTCCATGGATGTAGAATATTTACATTCAACATATTTTATTTTATGTATTAAAATGAAATATGATATTTAATTATTTATCTAATTTCCAATGACATCTTATGTATATAATCATTTGGTATGTGATCACTTGTATATTATCAAAATTTAATAAAGTATCCAAAATTATATACATCTTGATCAATGGAATGATTTGTTGGGGAGTGTTTAGAAGATTTTTTTTATATTTGGATGCCAAAATATATATTATAGTGAAAATGTATTGTTTTGGAATTTCATATCTTACTATGAAACCAAAAAAATAGTTCTTATGATATCCTAGGTTTATGCAGGATCATTGTTTTATACATGACCTCTACGATAATATTGATGTAATTTTTATTCATTATAATGTGATAAATTGATATATTAAAACAAACTCAGTTATTTTCATTTATTTTTAATCATAATTTCAGATCTTGGGATTGGGTAAATATTTTAGTGATTCATAATAATACTTTTAGCTTGTTATATGGGAACATTTGACCTCTAGGGTGTATATTTTCTCGAGATCAATCTTTATGCAGACCACTTCACTTTAGTGTGACTAGAAGGGCCACCTCTGCCTAATATCACTAGGGTGAACTTTCTTTTTTCATCCATTAATATTGTTAATTAGATCCTTCAATCATCCCTAACATGGAAGAAACCTTATTTTTTCTATCCCAATATTGTTCAATGAATCAACGTGGACATACAGTTTGGTAAAATCCTTTCCACTACTCCAATATTTTGATGCCATTAACAAAAATATTTCAGAATTAGAACACCCTTTCCCATAGTTCTCCTACCATGTAATTCGAAAAAAAAATCCACCACTCATACCACCAGATATGAATGATGTGGTAAAATACACCACTATGAATCCCTTCAATTGTGTATTTAATTAAAAAAGGAGGCTTTATAATTTTTCTCCAAAATAGGTTGAACTATATGGGTGATCCAGATTCAGAATTCTCATGATTATGGTTGTCCCTATTATGAGGAAATTGAATTTATATAATATGTCATAGTACATTCATCTGAACTCATAATTCAAATCAATGAGACATTTTTTAATTGTCTTACCCATTATATGTAAGCCATTGCTAGGTTTCTATTGACGCTTTCATCACCTGAGGACATAAATGATTCATGGATATCCACATAGATGAATCCCCTACATAATACATAACATTATTCAAATGATGCCATATTACCCATTAGTTCAGTTATCCTTAAATAAAATATATATATTTATTTCAAGAATTTTTATATGGATATCCTACATCCATGTGTATTACCGAATGATGATCTTTGAGTTTCTATGAAGCATTTTGGACCTCTTTCAAGGTTTATATTCCAATCATTGGCCCAATGATTAAAAAATTACTTTTAAAATCAATGATCCTTTTATCCAATTTAGAATCACTAATTCATAATCCCCACTAAATCCTCTATTTTCATACATTTCACGAAATAGATTTCCTAGACTCATGATGTTATACTATATGTAAACATCTAAATAACATAACATAAAACGAAATGACAACATTCTTGTCACATGATGTTTTACATTTTAGTACATTCCTATAATATGAATTTTAAATATAAACCATGATCTGTGTGGGATTTGATTCATGTTAATCAATATATATAGGATTCCTCATTGAGCATGAATCCCAGCATCATAACCATCCACTCCCTTTCACCCAGGAAAAATTCCACATTATCCATGATATTACAAATAATTTGGGCGTACACCATTTGAGAACCATTTTTAACTTCACCATAGAAATTTTACATGTAATCCAATACACATTAAGTCATACTATTGATGAGGCCCTATCCCACCTTTTTATCTATATCCCCAAACTAGCCGTATTTTTTATAGAGTGATATTTTATATAAAATCAATCAATCCTCATTGATAATTTCTCTTTTATGGTTACTCCAATGGGATCCCTATATGGTAGTCTCATACTAATATTTTCTATGATCCCTTCAACTTGAAGGCTATTTTGAAAATAAAATCCTTGGAATTAGTCATGGTTTCTTGACATTAAAAATTATAGTGATCTTATTTTTCAAATGACCTTAAAAGGAATAGAATGTCCCATTAAATGAAATAGAACTAAAAGTGATGTAATTAATTGAATTGGGATATATTATATACACTTTTAATAGGCCTAATCCCAACACCATAAACACTAACTTTCTCTAATGATAGTTATTTACACAATAGAACACCACTAGGATGATTTAAACTATATAATAAATGACTATTAAGAAAATGATGGAGTTCATCTTATACGTATGTATGGTACAATTGATACAAAAAATCATATAAATAATGATATAGAAATTTAAATAGTACCAATAATATATATTAATATTCACATTGATATGTGTGAATTGATAATATCTTGAATATGGGTGTCCAATCTACACTATGATTTGGGAAATATTCTTGCATATGACTTAAATATATAGTAATGTCTATAAGTAGGTAATAATTCCCTCTCAAATTGTGTTGATGGCCCCAAACTCCTGTAATTTTGACCAATGTGAATTTTAGGGTGTCATTAAAAATTACCAATAATCACCTGCCATTAGAATTCATTTCTACATAGACTCAAAATGGTTGTGGAATGGTCACACATTTGTGTTCCAACTATCAATTAAATTGGTGAATCGGAAATGAATCATTTTACTATAAAAATGAATTCTTGAACATTCAATTACTTTTAGTTCTTCATTATTGCGTTTCATTATTTTTTTCTATTGATTATTTCATGAAATTATGGATATGTTCTCACTTCTATCCATATTTACTAGAATACACAATGAGTTATACATATTCTCTAATATTCATAAACATTGGGGCCTCATTTTATGACAATATGGTGTCCCCCTCTAGGTGACGTCAATTATTGTTGATAAACTCATTTGTTCAAGAGTATACATTTGTCGATGTTATCCTAAAATTTGAGGATGCACATAAGAGTCAACATGGCCAAGTATCCCACAAAATGTCTCCTTAATGATTGGTTCTGAAGAAGTATGTGGCATATATTTCTACCTCAAATTGTTTTGGGTGTCTATTCTAAGAACATAGAAATTTTCACCTCAATTATCTCTTAGATGTAGATCACAAGGTCAACTACATCCTTAGTAAAACACAAGAGTTTCCTTGGATGGATCCTTCCACCAACTGACTCCATTATTATAATCACATAACCTTTATTCCTTATCAATGTACTGAGGTTGTTTCTAACGAAATGAAAGAATTAGGAATTCCGGCCAAGGAACTCAAAAAATGGACCGCTCTAGGGAAATAAAACCCACCTAAATCAAAAACAACCCCAAAGATATGTTATATACAATAATTTCTATTAACATATCCTCATGTAAGAATAATATTATATTATTTTTGCAACTCATTAGGCGTACTACTATATTTTGACATTAGATGAAGGTGAATCGGTGAATATTACTGCTACTACCATGGGTGAATCCTTTATAATTTCCCATGTACATGAAACCCATCAATCTATATATATGATTAAAGGAGGAATGATTTTGTAATATATTCCTTCTCCCATAAAGAAACATGCTTATATTCTCATTCCATTGGTACATGCTAATCTTCTAATTATTGATATGATCAAGGAGAAATAATATAATCCATCCCATACATTAAAAATATATCACCATATATAGCAAGCATTAGCACAAGGCCCTCCGCGACATATCATGATGGTTATTAGGGGAGACCATATTACCCTTCCCCTATCATCAGAGGAGATCATCAATATTTTCAATTAGATAATTAAAATTAGGGCCATACAACCACTCATATTCTAGTTGATTAATGATATGTCCCATCAAGGAATAATGAATGAAATATTTTCTATACCCACAATCTAATTTAAATTCTCTAAAATATCCTCAAAGTCTAGTTATGGAAGGCTCATATCACTTCCAACCTCAATGAATTTTTTTTGTTATTCCTGATGTTTCACTTATGTAATCTGGTATTCCCATTCCAAATTATCATAATAAAGGAAACTATCATATAATAATTCCATTCAATGAATAATATCATATTCCATCACATTTAAAGGAGATTAGTATTATATTTCAATGATGAGAAAATGGTTGGACCATATTCCTACAATGTATCATGAATCAATAAATATATTCCGATGGAAAAATAGGAGTTTCCTTTGAGGAAACCAACCAATGATGGTCAATTTATGAAATACATGACTCTATTAACCAGAAAAAAGACATCCAAAATGATATCTCTCCCAGGGAATCATACTTCTCTAGAGAATGTTCATACATCTACCATAATAATTTTTTCTTATTCCTAAGTCCATTTAGTATATCATGAATTTTGACCATAAACATTCTAACCCATCACCCTAAAGTGAAAATTGGTACATGTTAAGAGTTCCTCATAATAGTTTTTTGATGAGTGGATCAGAATGTATTCTCTAGAGAATACACTATGAACATACTCTCCATAGAAGTTAAAATATCATTCATGTTCTCTTCTCTCATAGTGAGAGTCGAAAAACCTGTCAATGCAGCTGAAAAATAAATATTCAAGAAGGTACATCCCATTATAGGGCATCATTAACTTGCTACCATGGTGGTCCTCCTAGTGGAATCTAAGCCTTCCATCCTAAATTTCATCTCATTGGTATATGTTTCGTGAATCATCCATGTAGTTGGACATATATCCATAATGAAATTCAACCCCATAATTAAAAAAATGAAAATGAATTTTCATGTCCTCTCACTTGCATTCACTATGAAGTTCCTCCACATAGTTATAGCTTAACTTTAAAATAGGGTCATATCCCAACTACATATTCTAATATAATTCTATAATTTCAATGTGAATACGAGGGACAATGTTCATCAATAATATGTGCCTCATATTTAATAGGGGAAATCTCTTCCAATCTCAAAGACATTTTAATGATGTAGTCTTCATTGATACCACCTTTACATCAGTTTTTTAAACACACTATGATATTATGGTATTCCACATTTAATGTTAACATCTCTAATAGAATATTTTTCACTCAACCCTGAGATTAAAACTATGATATAGTATTAGATAATAACATGATAGTTAAAAATAGTAATGTGACTACTAGGAATAATAATGTGTAAATTAGAATAATAACCTCATGAATGAATGTATAAATATATTTTTGGTATATCATAAATGAAAAAATGATATATTTATATCATGGAATAATTAAATAAATGTGTTAAAAATAATAAATTAATTGATTGTATATTTGTGAAAAGTTAATGTTTATTTACCACATTATAATTATTATAAGTATTTTGATGAAAACCCATTTTCATAAAAAATTTTAAAAATTTAATGTTTATAATAATTACGATTATAATATAGTTTCATAAAACCTTAATTGAATTTTCAATGTGTCACATTTTTTATTAGAATTTTAAAATTAGTAATTTTGGAATAAATTATGATTTTAATTAAAAATTAAAATTTTCATATTTAAAAATTTATTTTCTGAAAATAGAGTACATTTTTTAAAACAAGCTGAAAAATGGTTAGTGTGATTTTTTTCTAAAATATTTTAATTTTTATGAATAAGGAAATGTTAAATTTATGGAATTTAATATTATAATTAAATAAATGATTTTTTGGGACATGCTTGCGTCATGGATGAGGTATGTGACCATTATCTCAAAAAATTATTTGTTATTATATGTAGTCATAAGAATCATTACTCTTGATTGTCTTAAGCCAAAATACTAAACCAATGAATAAAATATTCAAAAACAACCATCTCCTCCAATTATAAATACCACCCCTCATCCCCACTTCTCATCACAACTTTTATACTATATGGAATGATAATATTCTACCAAATATCTATCCTAGACCTATTCCCCATGTTTTGGTCTTTTTGGTCTCATTGGATGACCATTTCTATGTTCCATAATAACTTTCTCAAGGATACCTCACTTAAGAGGTAAAACCTTCCCTCTCTCTCTCAATCAATTTCTTTTCTTATCATTCCATCACATCCCCTCCCCAAAATAGAATTATAACTCCAGTATCAAATAGATACTATAATTTCACTATGTTATTGGTATATCATCAATCAATTCTCTCTTCTTCCAATTTTTTTTCTAAAAATGAAAATATCCTTGGTAAGGGGTCGATACACTACCTTGATGGTATATGATTTTTTGTTTTCTAATACTGAATTCAAGAATAATAATAATAGTATTATAATAGATAAAAAATATATTAAAATGTATCTTATAATATATTTAGTTTTATGGAGCTAGTATATATGCATACTAATTATTAATAAAACAAATCTAGTGCGTGATGATCGAAAAAATGGAAAAATAATCTAAATAGTTATCATTTATGATTTATTTAATGAATCTTCCCCATATAATGAAACAAAATAATATTTATGGAAATTTAGATATATATATATATATGATCATTAATAACTCATGAGTTCAATTATGGATAAGTAATCTAATTTTACACAATATTTCATACATGTATACAAGTGCAGTAATCATGAAAACTGGGGAAACAAACACTCCAGAACGACGAAATTGAATCATATAAAACATTAAAAATTATATAAATGAACTTAATGAAATTATAATAAAATAATATACTTTTTCAAGTGGTTATTAATTAAATTATTGATGAATATAATTTCATTATCTATTACATTAATTAAATGTGAATAACAGTTTCAGGAATAAGTAAAGGTTTTCTCAAATAACTTTTATCTATAATACATTTGACTTCTTAACCATGTATTCATTGTGTACTATATTTATACTTAACTTTGATATAAAATATCATTAATCTAATTAACATAATGGTATTTAATATTTAATTTTATAATCCTTAATTTTATAGGGAATACGGTTTGACTGTTCACAACATTGTAAGGGATTCTTCCCAAACCTCCATTTTTTTCCTTTGGGTTACGCTTTCTCTCTCTTTAACATAATGTAATTCTTAATTATTCTTATTTAATACTCCAAAATTACATTCCAATATTTAAAAAATATTTACCATTTATTATTATCCATTAATTTATGGGGATAATTTTTTTTTAAAAGGTTCCACATTCAATTCATCCAGATAATTATGCATGATTAAAGGGAACTTCTCAATTTCTTACCCACATTCAAGTAAACTACATAATCTATTATAATCCACCAATATTTTATAAAGTAAATTTTTTTATAATGAAAAAAAATATTTATTCATTTCTGGTTTTATGAAATCAATTATTTCTTTTCATCCTTAAATAATCTTTTACATTTTCGTTTAAACCACACTGAAGTGGCTCAATTCTAATGATTCTTAAATATTATTTATTTATTCACATCAGTTGTAAATAATTAATAATGATATATACTGAATTTAAATGTGAAAATTATTTTAATATTCCTACAATATAATTCCATTTTCTATCCATGTTTTTTGATATACTTATTAGCAATCTGTTTTATTTAGAAATACGAATTATATTCCCAATGAACTCATCTTTTAAAATGAAAAAATGGTATTTATCTCAAGAGATTTTCAATGCTTTTTTAAGAACATATTCATCAATTTCCTCCCCATATGTTGAATCATATACATAATTGATATTGATCTCTTATATTACCTTATTTAATATTTTATTGAATTGAATATGATTTTTTTTAACATGGGTTGTACTATCTTGATATCATTCACCATATTACTCTGGATGGTTTATAATTATTATTACTGATTTTGGAAATTTTTATAATTTCATATTATAGTTTCAAAATCAGTGTATATTTTTATTAGTTTTCACCCCATTAATATGAGGAATTTTTTATATAATGTATGTTCCAATAGGGGCCTGCTATAACTCCTAAATGCATCAGTAGGTCTAATGAGACAAACTAGATCAGGTTTTTTTTATTTCCCTACCAATTTATGATATATCATGGTTGAGGCTCTGATGGTATGTTTTTGATGTCTTGAATTATGCCTTCCCTCATTATGGTAATATTTTTTGATAATACATGTGATTAATTGACTACTAGAATATCCATGGTTTTGTTTCATTCTCATGTGATTATTTATATGGAAATATTTGATCAGATTTTATTCTTTCCATATAATGATCAATTAGATGTTTTATTTTCATGAGTTTTTTATTCACTTTTCCATAATGTTTATTTTTTATTTATGAAAAATTCTATTCTATTTATTACCTTTAATATACATCTGAGTTCACGCCTTTCACATTTTTTTGTTTTTCTCTAGATGGAAAAATATATATTAGGATTGATATGCATAGATAATCAATAAGAATCATAATCTTTCCAAATAAGATTATATGTAGTATTTCATTTCAATATGCACTTTAAAATTTATTTCATTATCTCTTTCTCCAATGCAACTAAACTATTCTATCCTTTGGGAAGAAATCGCATGTTCATTGTACCAATGTAATAACGTAAGACATCGAATCCGGGCTATTGGGGTCAGAGTCATTATTGTTGGGATTAAATATAGTTTAGTAAGAAACTTTTAAACTATATATAGGAAAGCATAGATTAAATAACGAAAATATATGATATAATTTTGAAACAATCTTAATGAATACATCCTTATGATTTAGATAATAGTTAAAACTAAATTTTTAGTTAAGGATTATGTGATTTACTAGTTATGAGATTATTTATTTTATTTTCAAATGTTATGATCCAATATATTATGCTCCATTGCTTAGAAATGTATCTAAGAAGAAACAATGTGATCCTCACCAATTCATGTGATCAAAATTATATGAATAATAAATTCTTTTATGATATTTTCACAATATTTCAAAGATAAGTAATCTCCAAAATATTCTCATCATATGAGGGAATAATATCACCTTATAACAAGATAAAGTTAGAATTATCAAAGTCTTAATTCATCATAGGGAAGCAAGAGGAGTAGAAAACTAAGAAATAAATATATAATGGGAAGAATGAAAATAATTATTTTCCTATATGTGATAATTGTGGAAGGATACGCCATGGTATATACTTAAGTGTAAAATTATTTTTATTAATGTGTGTAAAAGAATGCCACCAATATCAGTATTTCAAGAGATGGAAACTGTTTCCCAAAATTCTAAGCATCAAATATAATGATATGTGAAGCTACACAAAATAATTCCATTAGATCCAAGGGAATATACAAATAAGAAGCTAAGGGATAAAAGTCAAGTGTATGACATTACTACGGTTGAAGTGAAAAAATTAATGTTTTAATATTTGGAGAAAAGAATTATGTTTGAAAAGTATATTAATCAATGATATTATTGATTTAAGAATTATAAAAAACACATGTAATTAATTTCATTAATTTTTCATTAAGGTGTTGAATTTGAGCATCTAATTGAACCATGAAAAGATATTCAATAGAAAGTTGATCTTTAAGAGAACACCTTATTTCGGGACAATAACACTTATTATGTTCTGGATATTGTGATAATAATGATACATATATGTTTATGGGATTTTATACGTGGCCATGAAGGTGATTAATGATTGTATGGTTTATGGTATGCTATAAATACTAGTTATTTGGAATTAATGAAGATATTGAAAAATGTCATATTTAACACATAAAAGCATGAATGTTTCATAAAAGAATAAAGGATATTAAGGGGTTAAGATATTTTTAATTGTAAAATAAGAGCTAAAATATTTTTGGAAAATATTATGTTATCTTTATTTTATAAATTTAGTTACTTTCCTTATAAATTTTTTTTCATTAAATTTGGAAAGAAATATTTTGGACAATTCTTCATTTTAACTACTTATATAATGTATTAAAGATAATATTTATTATCATTGTAGTATGATTTATTATATTTGATATTATGAGGTAACCAGTTTGATAATGATAAAAATTTATAGGATGAAAGAATTTCATATTGATCGATTGGTGGAAGTTTTTCAGTAATACATTTTTTTATGAATATAAATCTCTTTGTGTATGAAACAAAGTGAAGATATATCAACACACAACTAAATTATGATATTATGATTCTGAAATGGAATGTAATCATGTAATTTTATTACCTAATGGGGTTATCTGAATAGTAAAATAATCCAACAACTCTAAGGAACTATATTTTCATACAAAAATATTACCAATTTAATTTTAATTATGGGATATAAAGGTTCGTTTTACCCATCACAAATTTATGGTTTTATTATGGTGAACATTTTGATGAGAACATTTTCGACCACCCTCTATTATAATATTATAATCATATTTCTTTTCCATGTCTATGTTTTAACATCCCAATAATGTTATCCCATTCAAAAGCATGAAATTTTGGGGACCTCCAAATTTTCTTTTCCCTATTAATAAGGGGATTCATTATTATCCATATTTTTATGTGGGTTTCCCACAATACAATTTTAAAGTATCAAACATTCGTTTTCATAGTGCTATTTCAAATTATTAGAATTCTATTTACTGAAATATTTGATAATTTGACACCCTAAGATATTATGTTATTTCTATTTTAATTTAAAATCTTTGTTATCTTATGTTACACTCAACATTGAGATTAAAATCCAGATTTACTATTAAAAATTAACATTATTGTTATGAGTATTAATATATCTATTAAGAAGAGTAATGATTCCAATATAATAATAACCTCACATTTGAAATTATAAATAAAATTTATGTATCTCATAATTGAAAATATGGAATATTTTTATTATGGAATAAGTAAATAATTTTTTTAAAAATAATAAATTAATTGATTGTATTTTTGTGAAACGTAAATATTTTGTTATAATTTTATAATTTACATATTTATTATAATGAAAAATCATTTTCATAAAATATATTAATAAAGTAATGTTTTTATGAATTTTTTTTTAATATGTTTTTATGACACCATAATTAATTTATCAAAGTGTCATAAAATCAGTTAAAATTTTAAAATATGTATTTTTTTAATAAATAATTATTTTAATTAAAAATTAAATTTAAGATATTTAGAAATTTATTTTTATAAAATTTAGTACCATTATTTTTTCAACATTTCACAAATTAGTTAGGGGGAATTTTTTAAATGTTTCTAAAATAGTTTATTTTTTATGAATTGTGAAATGTATTAATTTACCGTATTCAACATTATAATTAAATATTTAATTTTTTTATTATGATTGATTAATAGAAGATGTTTGTGTCCACTATCTCAAACTCACATTGTATAGTTACTGTAATTAGTTACAATAATTATCACTATTGATTTTCTTGATTCGAAATAATAAAAAAATTATTAAAATATTCCAAAACACCCCTCTCCTCCGACTATAAATATCACCCCTAAACGCCTCTTCTAAACATGCATTTTAATCATTGTATCTTGCTAATATTTTTCCCAATTCCTCTCACCAAAATATTCCCCACGTTCTGGTCATTCTGGTCTCACTAGAAGACCATTTCCAAGTCCCTTTAGGAGGTTCTCATGGAGGAGACACTTCACTGTTAAAACATTATCTCTCTCTCTCCCTTTTCTTTTCATTTGTTTTATTGTGCATCCCCAAACACCCCTATACAAATAATCATGAAAGATCTAATATCATATATATATATTTTCAGATATTATGTTAATGGTATATCCATTATCATTTCTTTTCTCCATTTTTTGTTCTAAAAATGAAAATATCATCTTTGAGGTGATGATTCCCCATCTTCCTGGATGATGATTTTAAATTTTCAAATAACACCTTCATGAATTTTAATAAAACTATTATAATGGCTAAATCGGTTTCTAAAAAAAATTACAACATAATTATTGTTTTGGAATGAGTATATATACATAATATAAATTAATAAAACAAACCTTGTGTGTGATGATCGAAAAACCTAAAACAAATCTAAATAGTTATCATTAACGTTTTATCTAATGAATAATCACCATATATAATAAAATATATAATTGAATTTAATATTATGTATGGTCATTAATAACATATAATTTCCATTATAGAAAACACTTCTCACTTTACATGGGTTTTCATTCAATTATACAAGTGAACCAATAATGAAAACCAAGGAAACAAACACTACTGAATAATGAGTTTGAACCTTATAACTAAAAAATACCATTAATGAACATAATAAAATTTAAATAAATATAATAAATTTTCATTATTTTATAAGTTAAATTAATTATGAATCTAGTTTCATTTTCTAGGACATTATGTATATGTGAAGAATGATTTCATACACAATGTATGGTTTTAAAATCTCACTTTTATTCATGTGAGATATACTTTATTCACCACTTATTCCTTTTGTGTGATTTATATATACATATATATGATATATCATCTCATTAATCAATTTATATTCATTAAATTCAATGTTTCATTTAATAATCATTGATATTATGTGGTATTTGGTTTGACTATTTTCAAAAATGGAAGATATTCTCTCCAAACCTCCATTTTTCATTTAACTAACGCTTTCTCTCTCATAACCCAAATTTAATTCGTATTTCTTAATTATTATTCCCAAATTATTCATTTTATATTAAAATAAATGTTTAATTTTTTACTTATTATATTTCTCTCAATAAGAATTCCTGATTAAAGGGAACTTCTCAACTTATTACCCATTTTCATGTACACTCCTCAATCTATTTTAATGGACCAATATTTTTATAAAATCATTCATTTTTCCATTAAAAACTATGTAGTTCATTTCATGTTTTATGAAATAAATTATTTATTTTCTTATTTAAATACTATTTTATATTTTCTATTCAACCACACTAAAGTGGCCCATTCTTAATGTTTCTTACAAAATATTTTTACGTGTTTTCACTTAATTTGGATGTAATTTTCCAGGATCTAAGCCAATTATCTATTAGAAAATTATTTTCAAAATTTTCAACAATAATTTCCTTTTACTTTCCTTTTTTATGGGATATACATATTTATAATCTGATTTTTTGAAAAAAAACATATGATTTTCCAAAAGTACTATTTCCTAAGTAAAATGGTTGTTTATCTCAGGAATTTCTCAATTTTTTTATTAGAGTGTTTTAATCTATTTAAACAAGCTATATTTAATCATATGAATAATTTATATTGATCTCTTATGTTACCAACTACCATATTTTATTTTATATGTTTATTATTGTTTTTATTGGGGATGTACTATCGTTATACATTTCTCCATATTACAATGGATGGTTTAGGATTATGTTTATGAAATGGGGAAATTATTTTCATTTAATAATTCTATTTAAAAATGTATTTTTATATTTATTCTATTCACCCCTTTCATATTATCAGTACATTAGACTTAGTATGTTTTTGGTGGGTCCTGTTATAGACCCTCAATGCATCTTTACGTCTCTTATGAAAAATTTGATCGGGTTGTGGATGAGGCCTTACCCATATATGTATAATTCATTTTTGAGGCCTTGATGGTATGATTATGATTTCATGCATTATTAATTCTCTAATTAAATAATTTTTTATTGATAATTAATCTATTTATTATACTAGTAAAATATCCATGGATATGATTCATTCCCATGTGATTATTTATGTGGCATTATTTAATCTGATTTTTTTATTTCCATATTATGATCAAGAATATTTATCAATGGAATGTGTTTTTAGTTTTTCTCATTGACTTATGGTGTATGTTTACCTATTATAGATTCATCTGTATTGTTTACCCATAATGAGTATATGATCACACCCCTTTCTTAGGTTTTATTTTTTCCGATGATACAAAGATGTGAATTATGATTTACATTCTTGGATAATCTAGGATAATAGTGTTCTCCCCAAAAGAGTTTTTATGTTGTATTTAATTTCATGTTGTAAGGTAAAATTTATGTTTGTATCTAGTTCTATAAATCATCTAACCTATTCGGTCCATTGGGATGAGATCACTTTTTCATTGCACTAATGTATTAAAATAAGGCCTCAGCTCTAGGATACTTGGTTCGGGGTCTTTATGGTCTACCTATGAATACAGTTGGAGAAAATTCAAGAAAATTTTCTTCCCTAAATAATGTAACATTGAATCAACCACTCTATTTAGATAAAGTGGTGGAACCCCTTATAGAAGATGAAGAAAATGTAATGTTCATCATAAAAATTATATCAAATAGTAATATACATATTTTTTGTCCCATAACATCATCTGGTTATGAAATTACACAGTAATTAAGTGAATAATGAAAGATTTATCTTTTTCTTAATCCATGGGTATATTATTGTCATCCCAAGACATAAAAATATCATACATTTTGTATGTCAACTGTGTAAAATAGTTAATTAATAATTGTAACAAAATTTACATACCTGAACTTTCATCTACATGAAGCCAATTATTTGTTTAAAAAATATAATGTCCACAAACATGAATACCATTACTAATTTAAGGAAATATACCAGTTAATTTATGAATCACCATTTTATGTTCACAAAATATATTTGGGTGATTATATAATATTTCATTTTAGTAATCTCTATGGGAAAAATATAAAATTAAAGAAGGTATTCTACAATTTCAATTCCCCGATGACATTACTTGTGATCATGATCTTTATATACATTCTAAATAGTGTCATAAAATCCCTCAATAGACAATGATCAAAAAGAGAAATTCACTGTTAGAAATCAAATGACAGACTCCCAAAAATTTCCTCTAAAAAGACAAACTAGATTATAAAATGTGAAATTCCATAACCTTAGATTTAAAATATCAAGTAATAAAATAAATTTCCCCCCTAAAAACACATTATGAGTCTAGAATGTTCAAGAATAAAATCTATAAAAATAAAATGAGTAGTTATAGTAGCATATATACTTATAATATATGATAATCATACTCTACCATGCTATGAGAATTTGTACCACCACCACCACCCATGAGAAAATAATATCCATAAAGTGTCCAAAAATTCATGGTGACTAGACTAAGTCACAAATATCCCAATGAGATAGGTGAATTTATATCTCAATATCCACTTATCTTGTATAACATAGTCTTTTCTAGATTGGAGGAAATTTCAAAAGGCATGTTATAAAAATATATCCCACTATGTAATCCACCAACATTGTTATGGATGATTTATATAAATATAATTATGGATTCACTCATGAATACATTTTAGGGAATATATTCTGGATAATATTTTATGAATAAGGTGAATTGTATTATGGGTTCATAAGTTGTAATGTTCCACCAAGAGAGAAAACACAAAATATTATTTTGATTTTCTTCTCCATAAGTATTCAATGAAAGGAAAACCATCTTAACATATAATAAGGATCTTATCCTTACATAAAAAAACATTTAGTCAATTTTATCAATATAAATAATGTGGATAATTCCTAAATTAGTGAGGAAACAGAGAGACATGATCATGAGACATCAATCCAGATGATATTTTATAATGTGGTCCACGGGGAAGGTGTATCAAAATATTATCTAAGGTAGACTCAAAATATGGGACCCCCTGAGAATACATAAAATATTCCTTCTTGAAGAGATTAAACAAATGTGAAATGAAAGGGATTGGCCACATCCTACCCATGTCCCATTGAAATTAAGATTCTAACCATCAAGTAAATGTTTGACCAATGTGAGACATAATGAGATGATCTAAATAAAATACATGTGGAATAACTCTGGGAAAATAACTGTGATGATTAATACTTCTCTGTTGAAACCTATATAAATTTAATATATAATCCTTTAAAAAAGGAAGTTGTATTCTTAATAATAGAATAAAAACATGATCATCACTCCTATTCCAGATATAGGGAATTAGTAAATTTAAAACATATGATTAGAACATATTAGGAGATACCAATATTAATGTGAAATAAAAATCTATTTCTGGTGTGGTACACAAAGAAAACACTTACAAGATAGGAAATGTAATCATGGGAGATCCAACTGCATCATTTTTCATTGGCTAAATTTACTCAATTTCCATCCCATAGATTTGACTCTCTAGAACATGTAGTGTTTAGTGAGATATTTTATTTTTGGATAGAAAACATGTATGATATACATGAATCAGTACCTCTTGAAAAACCCCCTAACATAAATATACGGATATAACTCCTACTATTCCCAGCTTCATAAATACAACATTCGTGATATTAAATGAGACAGGGTAACCATAGAATAATATTACACACATATTTTATAGATGTATCCCCATGATTGGAAATCTTAGGAAATGTGATGAAATTAATATCACATCATGCATAAAAAATCTAGAGGTACCACAATATTTATTGTTCTATAAGTTCCTTTCTAGATCAATAATTTTATGGGAATACATTCAATAGATTCTTATCTACAAATTCTTCTCTAAACTCAGAATGATGATGATCCTAGACCTATATATTTGAAATTATTGATATTATTGTTGGTAATAATTCTAAATTGGAATAATTATGTTTCTAAAATGTAACATTATCATGTATATATTTCAAGATAAGAAACATGATATTTTCATAGTAAATATCTTGGATAATGTATTGACTTAACTCTTCCAATGGATTTATCTTAATGAATTATATGATATTTTTTTGAATAAAAATGGATATAGGATGATATTTGTAATTAAAATTCCAAATATTGGAGTTCACAATAAACTTAAGCAATGAGGTTTGGAAATGTAGAAAACATAACTGTTACATGTAATATAGAATTGAAAAAAGACAAGGTGACCAAATAATTGAAATATCACATGGTGAATCCACCTAAATAATAGTGAGAATTGAAAAATACTTTATCAGAAAGAAAAAATGATTACTTTTGTATGAAATTTTAACTCCAACGTAATTATATATATTATTTTCTAAATGAACAACTCTCATGTTACATCATTATTCAGATGGTGAATAACCTCCTAAATCTACCAAATACAATTAAGTGTGATTAAATTTCCCCCCAAGGGTGGAATAATTATTTTCCCAACCTCTAAATATTGTGGTACAAAATTATTAGGTCAACTAGAATAGAATTACTAACAGGGGTGGTGAATTAGGTTATAAAATATTAAAATAACTTACCCATATGATTTTTTTTTGTTAGAAAAAACATATAAGGACCCGACCTGTAACATTACATAATCATGAATTAAATGAATAATTCACATTGATGATTTTTTCAGGGTTAGAGTTTTGGAGAATTAGTCCATAACTATTAAATTACATCTCAAAAATTATAAGGTAGAAACTTCTACCCAATTTCCATTTTTTATAAAATAAAAACTCTTGAAAAATAGATTAATGTCTAGTCTCATTTTCAGGCACTATGAAATTTCCTTGATCCCATCCTTTACCATATTCATCTTTAGTTCGTATGAAAAAACATTTAAAAAATTGGGATGCGCATAAAAATCCCAGTAAGGGTTAAAAAACCAAGAAAGAAAACCTTAGTTCATCATTGAAAAAATAACATAAGCTCTTTAAAATGCATCATGAAATCATAAGATTTATGAATAACACATAAAAAACAGAAATCATAAAGTTAACTTGTGGCATTAATATCATACATACCTTGTATCTTTCACACCTACATAGGGAGTTACATTTTTAATACCCATCACAGTATATTCCCTAAATTTCTTATAAGAAACATTCTTGTTTACCTCTGTCACATTACACAGTGCATTGGAGAGCTATCTCAGACTCACCCACCCTAGTTTTATAATGGAACCACCCCTATACGTAAACAATTACCAAGATCCATAACATATTCATAACACATAAAACAAATATAAAGTAGTGATAACATTTCCACATTTAAATCACAATATATCAATTAAATATATTGAAATAACAAATCCATTATCAAAATCATTTTCAATATCAAAATATATAAAAAGAGTATATGGTATTTATTTTCCTTTTAAAAACATGACGGCTTCTAAAGGAAGCCAAAATATCAAATAATACTCATGGTGGCAGAATGGTCGTTGTCACCACGTACATTAAAAAGGGTCATTCTTTTTTTGTCATATATTAAAATAATATTTATAGAAAAGATTACTTTCTGAATAAAATTTTATGTCATTGGTGTATATACAGTGTATAAAATAAATTCGTGTATTAAAACAAAATATGTCTCAATGAAAGAAGATTGAGACAATGTCCCTTACCTTGTGTCCGACTTGACCCGTTCATTCTTCAATATCCTAAATAATAAACTAAATAAATTTCTACTTGCTTAAGAATATTTTTAAAGGATATTATTCCTTGTTTATCACTTATTATCATATTATAAACATTATTTAATCATTTAATTTAATAACGTTTGTTTTTCGATTTTTGGTACTTGAGTCAAAAATGGACTTCTTATAATTACAAGTTGTTCACATTGTCAAAAGTTCATTATATCCAGAATTATATTAATGATTTAGATATCATATATATCATCTATATCCAGTATAAACATGTATTTATAATATTACATAACATTTGGAGATAATAAATGAAAAGCATGGCTCATGGAGACGGTAAGTTGTACGTACGCATGTACGCTACCTTGATTTCTATTTCGCATTTTAATGGAATTAAAACATAATTATACATAGGTATATTATAATTCAAGTATAACACCATATATAATATCATTAACTTTATCCTTTATACATATCACATATGGCATTAATGATTCATATCACTTTGAGGGGGCGGTAGTCTACACTTCCTCAAATAAAATTATCGCGTTTACCCATAATGGAAACCATAATGGTGGGATATAAAAGAAAAATAGATAAGAATAAATAAAACTTAAACATAATATATATTATATATATATAAATATAGTGTCATATTAATGGCCACCTTGAGAGGTGGTAGGAGATAATTGAACAATCATCGTTTCTTGAGGTGTTAGTTTTCCATTCACAAAAACATTATTTCTCCACCCATTAGATGAAGGTGTGTGTATGTGTAGTTTGAATCATTCTCATAATAAAATCCTAGTATATTTAGGATACCAGTGTTGTTATAAAAGGAATTAATAAAAAGATTTTAGGGGTTCTAGATGTAAAATTAGGGAAAAGAAGTTAAGAGGAACTGTTACCATTAATTTGGGTAACTCCCTTTGGTTTGAACCAAAATGTCCTATTTAAGTGACTTCTTAATAAATTAAGGATTCTAGGTGGAATATAGGTATGTTCATAGATTATTTGGTAAGGGTTTGGATGAGACAAGGGGCTTGAGAGGTGTGAGGAATGGGTTATAAGTGAGAGCATTTTATAAGGAGGAGGAGGGGCTCTTTAAAAAAGTTTGCAAATATTAATTTATTATAAACTTGTCTTCGGTATCTAAAGATCAAAAACTCATTAAAGTTGAATATAATATTTCTCATGTTTTAAATAAAATCATCCAATAATAATTGGACTAGTTTTGGATATTTTTTTAATATTTATAATCTTATTTATTTGAATCATTTATTAATGAGGTAAACACTACATCATTATCGTGTCATAAATAATTTAATTCATTTGATGTCTAAATTTTTTTAAAAAATACCATAAAGTTGGAATTTATATTATCTTTCCAAATAGTATTTTTAGTCTAAAATATATCTTATAAAACCCTTTTTAAAAATTATAAAACTAAAAGATATTTGTTTATGTCATTTTTTTCTTTACTTAAAATTAATTAATTTAAATTGTCATTATCACTCCCAAGTGGCTCCACGGGGTCCCAAAATCGACCAAAGATGCCCATGGTTAAAAATGACTCAACCAATTATATCATGAAAAATTTTATGGTAATTTTGTATTTTTTATTGTTTTTACCTGGAATTTCCCTATTTACCTTTAATCGCTCTAAACAAAAGTCAAAAGTTACTATTCACCAAAAATTATTTTCATCTTATTGAATCAAATTTTACTTACTAATAACAACCATGTATCTATGAATTTCTAAATTAAATCCCCAGAAGTGGTAAAATTTCATTTAAATGAAAATGTAGGTTTTTAACTACTACTTAGTGTCTTCACAATTCATCAAAAATTGAAGTTTTCAAAAAAATACTAAAAATTAACACTATTATATATTTGACATTCTGAATTGAAAAATGATGTCTATTTTACCAAATTGAAAACATAAAATTTTTATTAATTAATTTAAAATTAATTCCCTTTATCAAAATAAAAAAGTGTGTTTTTAAGAAACAATAACTATCAAAAGATTGATACTTTTTTTGTCCAATTTCAATGTTAAAATAATTTCAATGACCAAAAATGGATTAAATGGTAAAAAAATAATATAATTAAACTTAAAAAATTTATAAAATTAAAATATTACCATTTAAATAAATTATATTAAAAGGCACTTTTGAATTAAAATTCAGTATTTTTCACTATTCATAAAAAATGAATTTTATCAGAAAAATATTAAAAATTTACCCAAAGTAAATTTTGATGTCCCAAATAAAAAAATAATTTTATTTGGTCAAATAGAACATATAAAAGTGACCATAACTAGAATTAAAAAGGGTTCTTCATCAAAAGGTTGTAAATCAACCTTTTAAGGTAAATTATGCTTAACATTAGATTCATTCACTTTTTATGCTTCTAAATTTTATTGGATAAATGTAAAAAAACTAAAAAAAATGTATAATCATATTGTACTTAATTATATTCATTCCCACCAATACAACAGATAGTGGTTAACTACAATTTTAAATAATATTATTATATTATTAGTGTGCAACGAAAGATTTCAACGAAACTTTTTATTGCGTATCAGGTATGCCATTGAGAATAACAACCCATTTAAAGTAAAATTAATTTATAATTCACAAATATAAATAATTATGGAAAATTAATTCTTCATTATTTACCAGGTTTTTTTATCCTTCCCTCTTTTGGGAATTGCATCCTCTCAATTTTATTCAATTTTCAAATAAGTGGGGGTATTTATCCCTCATTGCATTTTCAGATTCCCATGATATATCTTCATCCATATGGTTTTTTCACAAAACCTTCACCTGGTGAATTACATTATTCCACAACACTTTCTCTCTACGGTCAAGAATCTGGACTGTTTGTTCCTCATAAGAATGATTTGCTTCCAACTGAACTACCTTTGGTCTTAAAACATGAGATGGATCTGGCAGATACATTCTCAACATTGAAACATGAAAAATATTGTGTACCTGGGATAATTTTTGATGTAAAGCCACTTTGTAATAAATTGATCCAACTTTCTCCTGAATTTCATAGGGTCCAATCAACCTTAGACTCAACATTCCATTCTTACCAAAATGCATGACACTTTTCCATGGAGAAACATTGAGATAATCATTATCAACTACCTCACAAAAATATTCTTCCTCGGATTATCCTCATAACTTTTCTGCCTACTCTGAACTGTTCTCATGTGCTTCTGAATCAACTGAACCTTTTCTTCCATCTCTTATACCAATTTCGGTCCCATCATCATCCTTTCACCTACTTTATCCAAAAAAAGCTGGAGTTCAACATCGCTTTCTATATAATGCCTCAAATGGAGAAATCTATATATTTAAATGAAAAAGTTTTAATAGGAAAATTCAACCAAAGAAATACGTTGCTCCCAACATCTGTGGTAATCCAGTGAACAAGCACGTAGCATATCCTCCATGGTATGAATTGTTTGTTCAGACTGCCCATCTGATTAGGAATGAAAAGTTGTACTAAAATTTAATTCTATAACCTATGACTTCTAAAGGCCTTTTCAAAATTTAAAAGTAAACATGGGATCACAATCAGATACAATAGAGAGGGGAACTCAATGAAACCTGAAAGTATATTTAACAAACAACTGAGAAAGTTGATCTAGAGACAAAATATCACGAATAAGAAGAAAATGGGCAGATTTAGTCAATCTATAAACAATAACCCAGATTACATTATTACCTTGAGATGTCTTCGGTAATACCAAAATGAAGTCCATGTATATATTTCCCCATTTCCACATTGGCATTTTTAAGGACTGAAACATCCCTTTCGCTAACTGCCGCTCTAATTTGACCTGCTGACAAATTAAACACTTCACAGAAAAATCAGTAATTAACTCTTTTCATTCAATCCCACTAGTAATCCTCATGAAGACCTCTGTACATCTTAGTAAAGCCAGGATGAACTGAAAACAAAGAACTATAAGCTTAACATAAAAACTCATTGTTCAACTATGAATCACAATGCACACATAATCTCTTCCCAAACCTCAAAACGCAATCATTATCAACATTAAATTCAGGAAACATACCATTCTAAACCAACTATACCTTTTTTTTAAACTCGTTATCTTTCTTTGGCACTTGCTTAATTCTGTCTGATAGAGATGATTTCACTAACACATGAAACAAAATAAAAGAATTTCCTGTACCAACAACTTCTATGTCAAAGACCTACAAATCAAAAACCAAAGGATCTTATTCCAAACGTAGCATGGTCAGTGAAGCATTAATTTTTAGACTCAAAGAATGTAGAGACCCAAAGCTTGACATACATGGACATTAAATTACTTTTGTAGAATACTTAATACATAACAAAAACAGACACCAAAGGACAGTAATATTTTAGTGTCTTTGGAAACGTGGAACATAATCTTCTAATCTTGGTGAAAGATCTTCAACATCTCATATAAAGATCTTTCCTTTTTTACATAAAAACATTATTTATGTCCTAGGGAAAAGAAAAAATATAAAGGGTGAGCCAAATGCTCAGTAAGGGTAAGCATGGAAAAAAAATAAAACAAACCATATACATTTGAACTTCAAAACATGAACATAAAGTTTAAACATCAAAATATTGAGTTGTGAAATAAATCTTGGCAGTACGTAAGGCATAGATCATAAAGGAACATAAATCATGATAAAATATCATGGGAATAAAACATTTAATTGTGTAAAAACATTAAGCACATGATATGATTTCTATAGTAGCCAAGGCATTGCTTCCATGACCATCTTAGTGGACAAAGTCCCTTTCTGAATTGAGTTTACTCCTCATTTCAGTCTTGTAACACTGAACTAGATTAACTTACCATTCTAGCCATGTCTATCTCATGAGATATAAATCGTTACCCAATTCATTGGAGGGATATATGGGTCCCACCCATCACATAATTAAATCATTATTTCGTGTGCCACAAAATAAACATACATCATTCATAATAACCCAAAGAACAAAATGGGTTTCATAGACATAATCCCATCATAAAATAATCCATATAAAATAAATGGATATCATTTCATTATAAGAAAAATCAAGCCATTTAAACAATTGAGACATAATACTTAAAACATGAACATACTAAATAATTTCATCTTAGATGGAAAATAGTTTTGATAAAACCCTTAAAATGATTTCTTGAGGAAAACAACCTTTGTTCTTAAAAATCATTTTGTATTCTCAAAATTCAATAAATTTTATTAGAAAATGATTTTATTGAAAATAGTCATTAAATATTGTAGAGTAAGCTTCCTGAAAATAAGGCGTTATGTAACTGTAAAAATTTGTTCATGCTGTATAAGTTAAAAATAACATTCTCCTCGTACATTTGTTTGAAAAGTCAAAAAGATCCTAGTGAGGTAAAAAAAAGTAATATTCCATTCATTACATGTGGTAAATTTAAAAAATGGGTAAAAAGAATTTAAAAGTACATTAAAACATTTTTAGAAAACATGGGCATGGATGATAACAATAACCCCAGTAAATACTTACGAATAACAATCTCGAATAAGAATGAGGTTGGAATAATTATCCATTACCTTATGTCAAATTTATTCCGTATGTGTTTGAAACTCCTTTATAGTGGGTTTAATAATATTATTAACTTGTAACAGAACCATAATAATATTTATGATATCATATATGGTTCACTTAAGACTTTAGATTATCTGTTTATTTGACAATTCCATGTTAAAGCAGTGTTTTGGGTAAAATCGATTCATTTATCGTCCGTGTTTTGACATGTAATTATTAATATGATTACCTAGATCATGATTAATTAATTACATAATATAAAACATGATTTATATATAATATAAATTCATAATATACATATATATAATAGATCGATAAATGGAAATAAATACACCATTCATTGAGACGGTAGGCCGTACGTACGCATGAACGTTGTTTTTCATTTCCTTATTGAATTGAATGGAATTAAGTAGATGACATACATATTTATATACATAAATACAGTATCATTATTATGTCATATATTTTGTGATTACTTATTATATATACTTTTTAATCATTCTTGAATTGCTAACATGGAAAATGAATCTCATTGCGTCGTGGAGACGGTAATCCGTAGGTACGCACGATCGATGATATAGTTCCCATATTTACTGAATGGAATTGGAGTGGATGATATAATATCTTAGAATCAGAATTATGTTATAATAACTATATATAGTTATTCTTTACACCATTATACCCATCCAAGTATGGTGGTGGTGGAAAAACTAATTACACCATGGCGTGGAGACGTTATTCCATACATACGCACGCGTGATGATTTCATTTTCCGTAGGATGGATAGAAAGGTGAAATAGGGTTGTTTAATATTTATAATAACATAACAGTATATATTTAATACTGATGTTATTAATTTATAATGAAACAACCAAAGAAGAGGAAGTAGAAGAAGAAAGAAACTTGAAAGAGTCGGTAGAAGAGATTACCTCTTCCTCAACGCACCTCCATTAAACTTCTTCTTAGGGCACTAGAGTTGGTCTTATGAGGAGACCAGAACCACTTTAATATAACTAGATAGGTTGGGAATTGTAATTGGCATGGGTTGTTCGAGCTTCAAGGCTCAAAAGGGTGTGAAGAGAAGAGGGAAGGGCTGCCATTTTTATAACGGAGGAGAGGGGCACCTTTGGAATAACATAAAATATTATTTTATAATAAAGCCATATTCGGTTTATAATACCTCCAAATTGATTTATTTCGGAGCTAAAGTGGGTATGGGTCGAAATACTATCAACCAATATAATTTATAAAAGTTTAGGTTACTATTTTATCATTATCATTTAGATTTAACATTAAGTTAAATAATTTTAATTTTACCATGTCTTCTTGTTTTCTTACACTATATGGCTAATAAACTTACTATAAAAAGCCAAAAGAACCCTAAGTTGTTAGTTATTAATATATAAAACCTTATCTAAGTAATTTGGCCGAACCATAGATTTTTTGGAATAAAATAACAATTAATAATATAATATCTGTTTTAAAAAAATATTTAGGTCAATTTTGACACTATTTGGTAATTGATTTTTGTGAAGATCATAACAGCATGATTAGTTCAAAAAAATTTAATAAATCATTAATAATATGTCATATTAACCTATAAAATTATTTTAATTCACAAAAATTCTGAAATTACATTTATTTGGGTATTTATAATATCTATTATGTTAATATTTCCTTAATAAGGTAATTACTGCATCATCATTGTGTCATAAATAAATTACATTATTTAAAGTGAAAAAATTAAAAATAAAATACCATTATGTAGTAAATATTTTTATATTTCTAATGAATATTTATAGTAGAATTTATCTTATTTATGACCCTATATTAAAAATGTTTTAGTTATTAAACATTGATTTTAACTATTTTAACTCTTCTTTAAATAAAATAATATTAAATGTCTTAATCTAATCCAAGTGGACCTATATGGTCATATTTTATTCTTATGGTTGTCTTCAGTCGAATTAAACATATAAAATAGAATTATGACATGTGTTAGGGTAATAATAATACCATTTTAAACCTTAATTACCCTATTTACCTTTAACTGTGGTAAATAAAAGTAAAAAGTTACTATTCACCAAGAATTATTTTTATCTTATTGAAACACATTTTAATCCTTGATATTAACTGCGTTTCTTGGATTTTCAAAATTCCATTCACAAAAGCGGTAAAATTATGTTTTATGTAAATTTTTAAAACTCTCCTTGGAGGTGGGTAAAAGACAGTGAAAAGTTCAATAAAATTTTTAAATATCTAAAATTATTATAAAATGACTCAAATGAATTACATTGAACTTATATAGGTATTATGTATCAATTTTTACCTAAAATGAATTTAAATAAAATAAATAATTATTTAAATAAAAAGTCAGTTTTTAAATAGTAACCTAGTGTTTTCACTATTCATCAAAAATTGAATGTTTTTAGAAAAATACCAAAAATTCACCCTAGGATAATTTCGATATACCGAATCAAAAAATGAAGTGTGTTTTTAAAGTTAAAATTGATAAACTTTAAAAAAGTGGATATTACTATTCATAATGGCTAGTTTATATAATATTTGAATAAGATACCATTGTTTAGTGAAACTCGGAATTGCATAAAACGCACGCTATCGCGGAAAGACACGATTGCATGTAAACCAAGCCAAGTCAGGTTTGTGTGCAGTGAAAGACTCATTTGTTGTTGCGTATAATAGAATCCAACCATATTTCATTTATTCATTTAATATATATATATATATACACTCAATGTTTCGTAGAATAACTACTATCAAACGAACTTGAAATTTTGTGTAACACGATCCAATAATAGTGTTGTGTATACTGCAAGATAATACGGTGTTGCATATAGCACAAGATAATATTTATGTAGAGTATAACAGTAGATATGAAAGAAATTAAAAAGAATATATCTCATTAAATCTTGGGGTGTTACATTCTACCTCCCTTAAAATGAATTTTTCCCTCAAAATTCGCTGGGGGTTATAAATGGTTTACTACTCGAAAGATTCTTTAATAGAAACCCACATCGTAAAAATGAATACCAAAACATATCTTTAAAAACTAAAGTATGAAACATAATGGTTACACAAATTAACTAATCACTGGGTTTCCACATAGAATAACATAGTTGAAAATACGGATATGGAAGAGAAATCTGACCATCAAGTTCTGATGGAGAGTGGTAGAGAACATGGCTATGAAAAATCCAATAATCACAAATCCATAAATTTGTGATGATCTAAGGTACCATCTGATTCATCAGATATAAGGGCACTAGGAGAACATTTTTGGTTTTCAAGATCATTTCCCTAATGTTGAAGAAATTGGAATTAGAATAAATACCTTCTTGATTTTGGTACAATCTCACCATTGGTCATTCCATGGACAATTTCCACTTTATCTCTTAAAGAAATGAAGTTGAATTTGTCATTCGTGAAGTGTTTGCAGATCATGTGATAGAATGATGGGTCATTCCATCTGTCTCAAACTAAAGGTTAGAAAAAGTTATCTAAAATACCAAAGTCTATCTATAGTGAGATTAATCATATATGGTTCCTAAAATGGACTTATAATTCATTTTCATACTTATTAATATAATAAAATTACTTTTTACTAGGCCGGGACCTCTGGTAGGCCAGTGGTAGACGATAAAGGCTTGTCGCACTTCAGTTGTTGGTTCGTTTCCCACAGCCTTGTCTGACGCATCACGTTGCCGCTCGTCTTGCATGTTTTCCTTTTTTCTAAAACTAAATTATTATAACATTCCATAAATAATATTGAAAAAATTTCTAGACTTAAACAATACTAACTTATGTCCATCATAATCCATTCCAATATTAAGGCTTTCCAAAATACTTATGTCTAGGATCATAGTATAAAGAAAACAATTACTTGAAAGCTCACATAACAATCATGTGAATACCATCATTTATCCCCATATATCATAAGATATATCTTGTGGCTCACATTACAAACATGTGAATACCATAATCATTTATTCTTTTGAAAGATGAAGTACCATAGAACCTTAGTATAAACATGAATGCTATCAAAATTTAACCCTTTCCGCATACCAAATTCCCAAAAGTTTTTATATACTCAAACAATGCTATAAATTTGTCCTTATATCAGTCATGATCTCATTTCATTTTTTATTTATTGCTTTATTATGCGCATATATTCTTCTTTCCAAAATATTTCAATCAATTTTCATGGTTACCAGTACCATATAATTATTAAAAACCAATACATAGATATTCCAAAATTCCACGATTCCATAAATGAGATTCCATGATACTATTTTAAAATCCCATTACATAAACACTTAATCATTTCACAACATCATTGTCATACTCAACATCACAAATAGTGATCAGATGTGACTTTCCATTATCCTTTTCCTTAAGAGGTTGATCACGTTGATCATCATTAACCCTTGGATTAAGGCATTGATTAGCATAATGCCCCATTTCCTTGCTCTTGAAGAATTTCAGTGTTGGTGGTGCATTCTCTACAGTCTTTTATTTACTCACATAATTAGCATCCCATTTTCCATTACTTCGACATGCAGCTGCTTGAAGACCTTCTTTTCCACACTTAAAAACATTTTCTAGTACCTTTATGACAATCTCCACCATGCTTCTTTCCACACATTGAGCATAAAAAACATTCATCTTATTTTCACCATTATTCTGAGATTTCCCCTTGAACTCCATCTTCTGCTTCTTGTCAAAACCATGAGATGGATATGTAACACCAACTTCTATTTCTACCTTGATAGAACAATGCACAATTTCTTCATAGCTTCTGAAGTCTCTTATATCTAATGCCCCTCGAAGGCTTGGTTTTAAGCCACTAAAGAATCGATCAACTTTACTTTCAGGTTGAATGATTAAGCCAGATGCATACCTTGTATTCCTTGTAAAATTCGCTTCATATATACCAACAGATTCATCATCCTTTTACTTAATCTCATGGAAATCCTTTTCTATCTTTTTTCGAAGAATACGCGTGAAGTACTTATTGAAAAATAAGTTCTTGAACTCATCCCATTCCATGGAATAAATTTCATCTCTGTGCCTTGTATTATTAATTAGAGTCCACCATTGATCTGCTTCACCTTCTAAATGGTAAATAGACAGAATGGATTTTTCATGTTCTGAACAGCGAAGTATGGGAAATATATTTTCAATGGTACTGATCCATTGTTCATTAACAAGTGGATCAGAAGACCCATTGAAAGAAGGTGGTCGTTGCCTCATGAAGGACTCAATAGAATATTGTTCCCTTCTCTATTCATTTGGAAGTCCAGAATGATTCATATCTTGTGTAAGTATTTAAATAATATTTTTCACTCCATCTCCCACAACATTGGTTTTTTCAGGAGGACAATCATTGCATTGTCCATTACATTGATCCACATGGTTCTTTCGGGTTCCAGCCATCGTCTAAAACCCAAAAATAATAGTGTGAGAGGAAAAAATCATGCTAGGGAAAAAACATAATAAAGGGGAAGTACCTTCAATATCTAACATCTTAGGTTTAATTCAATGATCGTTACTGTAATTCTAGGACTATAACCTATACTTATACTTAACATTAGGGAAATCCCTAGAATTAACTTATAAATATCTCTAGGGATCTCACTAAAGATTTCGCTTCCTAGTTTCCAAAGGTTAACTAAACCTTTCCTCTGATACCAACTATAGATACCCAAATCACGACGTACATGGAAATTAAATTGCTTTTCCGAAATACTTAATACAAAACAAAAAAAGACACCAAAGGAAAGTAATAGTTTAGTGTCTTTGGAATCTTAGAACATAATCTTCTAATCATGGTGAATGATCTTCAACATCTCCCATAATGATCTTTCCTTTTTTTACCTAAAACCTTCCTATATATCCTGGGGAAAAGAAAACATATAAAGGGTGAGCTCAAATGCTCTGTAAGGGTAATCATTAAAAAAAACTATATACATTTGATCTTAAAAAACATGAACATAAAGTTCAAACATCAATATCTTGAGTTGTGAAATAAAACTTGGCAGTACGTAAGGCATAGATCATAAAAAAACATAAATCATGATAAAATAATTTGGTAATAAAACATTTAATTATGGAAAAACATTAGGCACATGATATTGTTTCCATAGTAGCCAAGGCATTGTTTCCATGACCATCTTAGTTGACAAAGTCCCTTTCTAAATCGAGTTCACTCATCATTTCAGTCCTATAACACTAAACTAGATTAACTTACCCTTCCATCCATGTATATCTCATGAGATATAAATCTTTAACCAATGCATTGGATGGATATATACGTCCCACCCATCTCATAATTAAATCATTCTTTCGTGTTCCACAAAATAAACCTACATCATTCAAAATAAATGAAACAACAAAATGGGTTTCATAAACGTCTTTCCATCATAAAATATTCCAAATAAAAGAAATGGATATCATTTCATCATAAGAAAAATAAAACCACGTAAACAGTAGATACATTATACTTGAAACATAAACATACTAAATAACGTCATCTTAGATGGAAAATAGTTTTTATAAAACGCATGAAATGAATTCTTGAGGAATATATCATTTCTTCTTCAAAATCATTTTCTCTTCTCAAAATTCCATGATATTTTAAAAGAAAAGTATTTTCTTGAAAATATTCATTAAATATTTTAGATTAAGCTTCATGAAAATAAGGCGTTATTAAACTATAAAAATCAGTTCATGTCGTATATGTTAAAAATAACATTCTCTTCGTACTTTTGTCGGAAAAGTCAAAAAGTTCCTCATGTGTTAAACAAAATTAATATTCCTATCATAACATGTAGTAAATTTCAAAAATGGGTAAAAATTAATTTAAAAATACATTTATTTTTTTAATAATACATGGGCATGGATGTTAACAATAATCCTAGTAAATACACATGAATAAAAATCTCGGATAAGAACGATATTGGAATAGTTATCCCTTACCTTATGTCCAATTTCTTCCATATATGTCTGATACTACTGTATAGTGGAATTAAACATATTATTAACTTGTAACAGAACCATAATTATATTTATGATATCATATATGATTCACTTACGACTTAAGATTATCCGTTAATTTGTCAATTCCATGTTAAAGCAGTGTTTTGGGTAAAATTGTTTCATTTATCGTCCATGTTTTGACATGTAATTATTAATATTTTTACATAGATCATGTTTAATTAATTCCAGAATATAAAACATGATTTATTTATAATATATATTCTGAAGATACTTATATATAATAGATAGATAAATGGAATGAAATACACCGTTCATGGAGACGGTAGGCCGTATGTACTTATGAACGCTATTTTTCGTTCCGTTATTGAATTGAATGGAATTAAGTAGATGACATACATATATATATACATAAGTACAGTAGCATTATTATGCCATATATTTCATGATTACTTATTATATATACTTTATAATCATTCTTGAATTGCTAACATGGAAAATGAATCTCATCGCGTCGGGGAGACTGTTATCCGTACGTACGCACGGGCGGTGATTTCATTTTTCGTAGGACGGATAGAAGGTGAAATAGGTTTGATTAATATTTATAATAACAAATAAGTATATAATTAATACTTATATTATTACTTTATAATGAAACAACTAAATAAGAGGAAGTAGAAGAATAAAGAAACATGAAAGAGTCGGTAGAAGAGATTACCTCTTCCTCGACACACCTCCTTTAAACTTTTTCTTAGGGCACTAGAGTTGGTCTTTTGAGGAGACCAGAAACTCTATGATTTAACTAGTGAATTTTAGAAGATTAATTGGCAGGGGTTGAATGAGCTTCAAGGCTCAAAAGGGTTTGAACAGAAGAGGGAAGGGGTGCCCTTTTTATAAGGGAGGAGAGGGGCACCTTTGGAAAAACATAAAATATTATTTTATAATAAAGTCATATTTGGTTTATAATAGCTCCAATTTGATTTATTTAGAAGATAAAGTGGGTATGGGTCGAAATCCTCTCATCAAATAGAATTTAGACAAGTTTAGGTTACTATTTTAACCTTGTCATTTAGATTTAACTTTAAGTTAAATAATTTTACTTTTACCGTGTCTTCTTGTTTTCATACACTATATGCTAAATAAACTTACTATAACAAGCCAAAAGAACCCTATGTTGTTCATTATTAATATATATAACCTTATCTAAGTCATGTTTCGGAACCTTATATTTTTATGATTAAATAATAATATAATATTTGTTTTAAAAACTATTTTTTGTCAATTTTGTTACTATTCGGCAATTGATTTTAGTGAAAATAATAATCGCATGATTAGTTTGAAAAAAAGTTTATTAAATCAATAATAATATGTCATATTAACCTGTAAAATTATTTTAATTCATAAAAAGTCTCAAATTACATTTATTTTGGTATTTATAATAGCAATTATGTTAATATTTCTTTAATAAGGTAATTACAGCATCATCATTGTGTCATAAATAAATTAAATTATTTAAAGTCTAAAAATTATAAATAAACTACCATTATGTAGGAAATCGTTTTAGCTTTCTAATGAATATTTATAGATAAATTTATCTTATTTATAACCCTATATTAAAAATGTTCTAGTTATTAAACATTGATTTTAACTATTTTAACTTTTCTTAAAATAAAATAATATTAAATGTCCTAATCTAATAATAGTGGACCTAAATGGTCATATTTTATTCCTAAGGTTGTTTTTGGTCGAATTAAACATATCCAATAGAATAGGACATGTGTTAGGGTAATAAAATACAATTTTTACCCTTAATTACCCTATTTACTTTTAACCTTGATAAATATAAGTAAAATGTTACTATTCACCAAAATTATTTTTATCTTATTGAACCACATTTTACTCCTTGATATTAACCGTGTCTCTCGGATTTTCGAAACCCCATTCACATAAGTGGTAAAATTATGTTTTATGTAAATTTTTCAAACTCTCCCAGGAGGTGGGTTAAAGACGGTGAAAAGTTCAATAAAATTTTTATATATCTAAAATTTTTATAAAATGAATCCAATGAATTACTTTAAACTTATATAAGTATTGTGTATCAATTTTTAACAAAAATTAATTTAAATAAAATAAATAATTATTTAAATAAAAAGTCGGTTTTTAAATAGTAACCTAGTGTTTTCACTACTCATCAGAAATTAAATGTCTTCAGAAAAATACCAAAAATTCACCCTAGGCTAATTTCGATATTCCGAATCAAAATATGAAGTCTATTTTGAAAGATAAAATTTATAAAATTAAAAACAGTGGGTCTTACTATTCATAACGGCTAGTTTATATAATATTTTAATAACATATCATTGATTAGTGAAACTCGGTAATGCGTACAGCACACGCTATCGTGGAAGGTCGTGATTGCATGTAAACCAAGCCAAGTCAGGGTTTCATGTAGTAAAAGACTCCTTTTTTGTTTCATATAACAGAATCCAACCATATTTCATTTATTCATTGAATTTATATATATATACACTCAATGTTGCGTAGAATAACTACTATCAAACGAACATGAAATTGTGTGTAACACGGTCCAAGAATAGTGTTGTGTATACTACAAGCTAATACGGTGTTGCGTATAGCGCAAGATAATATTTATGTATCTTAAGACAGTAGATTTGAAAGAAATTAAAAAGAATATATCTCATAAAATCACAGGGTGTTACATTCTACCCCCCTTAAAATGAATTTCTCCCTCGAAATTCGTCGGGGTTATAAATGGTTTACTACTCGAAAATTTCTTTAATAGAAACCCACATCATCAAAAGGAATACCAACACTTATCTTTAAAAACTAATGTATGAAATGTAACGGTTACCCAAATTAACTAATCACTGGGTTTCCACATAGGAGAACATAGTTGAATATATGGATATGGAAGAGAAATCTAACCATCATGTTCTGATGGAGATTGGTAGAGAACATGGCTATGAAAAATCCAATAATCACAAAGCCATAAATTTGTGATTATCTAAGGTACCATCTGATTTATCTGATATAAGGGCACTAGGACAACATTTTTGGTTTTCAATATCATTTCCCTAAAGTTGAAGAAATTGGAATTAGATGAAATACTTTCTTGATTTTGGTACAATTTCACCGTTGGTCGTTCCATGGAAAATTTATACTTTATATCTTAATGAAATGAAGTTGAATTTTTCATTCATGAAGTGTTTGCAGATCATGTGATAAAATGATGGGTAATTCCATCTATCTCAAACGAAAGGTTAGAAAATGTTATCAAAAATACATAAGTCTATCTATAGCGACATTAATCATATATAGTTCCTAAAACGGACTTATACTTCTTATATCATACTGGTTAATACAATAAAATTAGTTTCTACTAACTAGGGACTTCTTGTAGGCTAGTGGTAGATGATACAGGCATTTCGCAATTAGGTTGTGGGTTCGATTCCCACAGCCTTGTCTAACGCATCAGGTTGTCGCTCGTCCTGCATGTTTTTCTTTTTTCTAACACTACATTTTTATAACATTCATTAAATAATATCGAAAAAAGTTATATCCTTAAACAATACTGAATTATGTCCAACATAATCCATTCCAATATTTATACTTATCCAAAATACTTCTGTCCAAGCTCATAGTATAAAGAAAACAATTACTTGAAAGGTCAAATAACAAGCACGTGAATACCATCATTTATCCCCCATATATCATAATATATATCTCGTGGTTCACATTCCAAACATGTGAATACCTTAATCATGTATTCATTTGAAAGATGAATTACCATATAACCTTAGTGTAAACATGAATGCTGTCAAAAGATAACTATTTCCACATATCAAAATCCCAAAAGATTCTATATTCTCAAACAATTCTATAAATTTTTCCTTATATCAGTCACGAACTCATTTCATTTTTTATTTATTGCTTCATTATGCCCATATCATCTTCTTTCAAAAATAATTCAATCACTTTTCATGGTTACTAGTACCATATAATTATTGAAAAACAGTACATAGATATTCCAAAATTCCACGATTCCATAAATGAGATTCCATGACACTATTTTGAAATCCCATTACATAAACACTTAATCATTACGCAACATCATTGTCATACTCAGCATCAAAAATAGTGATCACATTTGACTTTCCGTTTTCCTTTTCCTTAAGAGGTTGATCACGTTGGTCATCAATAACCCTCGGATTAGGGAATTGATTAGTATAATTCCCCATTTCCTTACACTTGATGCATTGAAGTGTTGGTGGTGCGTTCTCTGCAGTCTTTTCTTTATTCGCATCATTAGCAACCGTTTTTCCATTAGTTCTATACTCACCTACTCAATGACCTTATTTTCCCGACATAAAAATATTTTCTTGTCCCTTTAAGACATTCTCCACCATGCTTCTTTCCACACTATGAGCATAAAAAACATTCATCTTCTTTTCACCATTATTCAAAAATTTCTCCTTGAACTCCATCTTTCATTTCTTTTCAGAACCATGAGATCGATATGTAACACCAACTTCCATTTCTACCTTGATAGCACAATGCACAATTTCTTAATAGCTACTGAAGTCTCTTATAGCTAATGCCCTTCGAAGACTTGTTTTTAAGCCACTAAAGGATCGATCAACTTTACTTTCAGGTTGAATGATAAAGCCTGATGCATACCATGAAAGCCTTGTAAAATTCGCTTCGTATATACCGACAGATTCATCATCCTTTTACTTAAGCTGAAGGAAATCCTTTTCTGTCTTTTTTTGAAAAATATGAGGGAATTACTTATTGAAAAATAAGTTCTTAAACTCATCCCATTACATGGATTGAATTTAATCTCGGGTCCTCGTATTCTTAATTAGAGTCCACCATTTATTGGCTTCACCTTCTAAATGGTAAATATCCAGAATTACTTTTTCATGTTGCAAACAGCGAAGTATGGGAAATATCATTTTAATGGTACTGATCCATTGTTCAGAAACAAGTGGATCAGAAGACCCACTGAAAGAAGGTGGAAATTGCCTCATGAAGGACTCAATAGAATATTGTTCCCTTATCTGTTCATTTGGAAGTCTAGAATGATTCATAGCTTGTGTAAGTATAGAAATAAGATTTTTCACTCCATCTCCCATAACATTGGTTTGTTCTGGAGGAAGATCATTGCATTTTCCATTACATTGATCAACATGGTTCCTTCGGGTTTCTGCCATCGTCTAAAACCCAAAAAGAATAGTGTTAGAGGCAAAAATCATGCTAGGGAAAACAACATAATAAAGGGGTAGTACCTTCAATATCTAACATCTTAGGTTTAATTATAATATCGTTACCATCATTCTAGGACTATAACCTATACTTATACTTAACCTTAGGGAAATCCCTAGACATACCTTAGAAATATCTCTAGGGATCTCACTAAATATTTCGCATCCTAGATTCCATAGGTTAACTAAACCTTTCCTCTGATACCAACTGTAGAGACCCAAAGCATGACGTTCATGGACATTACATTACTTTTGAGGAATACTTAATACATAACAAAAACAGACACCAAAGGACCGTAGTAGTTTAGTATCTTTGGAAACTTGGAACATAATCTTCTAATCTTGGTGAATGATCTTCAATATCTCCCATAAAGATCTTTCCTTTTTTTACCTAAAAGCATTATTTATATCTAGGGGAAAAGAAAACATATAAAGGGTGAGCTGAAATGCTCTGTAAGGGTAAGCATGAAAAAAAAACAAACCATATACATTTGAACATCAAAACATGAACATAATGTTTAAACATAAAAATCTTGAGTTGTGAAATAAATCATGGAAGTACGTAAGGCATAGATCATAAAGGAACATCAATCATGACAAAAAAACATGGGAATAAAACATTTAATTGGGTAAAATCATTAAGCACATGATATGATTTCTATAGTAGCCAAGGCATTTCTTCCATGACCATCTTGGTGGACAAAGTCCCTTTCTGAATCGAGCTCACTCCTCGTTTTAGTCCTGTAACACTGAACTATATTAACTTACCATTCCATCCATGTCTATCTCAGGAGATATAAATATTTACTCAATGCATTGGAGAGATATATAGGTCCAACCCATCTCATAATTAAATCATTCTTTCGTGTGCCACAAAATAAACATACGTCATTCATAATAACCCAACGAACAAAATGGGTTTCATTAACATCATCACATCATAAAATAATCCATATAAAAAAATGGATATCATTTCATCATAAGAAAAATGTAACCATGTAAACAATAGAGACATTATACTTGAAACATAAACATTCTAAATAATTTCACCTTAGATGGAAAATAGTTTTGATTAAGCTCTTGAAATGAATTCTGGAGGAAAATATCATTTCTTCTTCAAAATCTTTTTCTTTTCTCAAAATTCCATTAAATTTTAAAAGAAATGGATTTTGTTGAAAATAGTCATTAAATATTGTAGAGTATTCTTCATGAAAATAAGGCGTTATGAAACTGTAAAAGTCTATTCATGTAGTATATGTTAAAAATAACATTCTCCTTGTACTTTTTTCAGCAAAGTCAAAAAGATCCTCATGTGGTAAACAAAAGTAATATTCCTTTCATAACATGTGGTAAATTTCAAAAATGGGTTAAAAAGGAATTAAAAATACATGAAAACATTTTAAGAAAACAAGGTCATTGATGATAACAATAACCCCAATTAATACTTACGAATAATAATCTCGGATAAGAACGAGATTGGAATAATTATCCCTTACCTTATGTCCAATTTCATCTGTATGGGTTTGAGAATCATGTATATTGGGTTTAAACATATTTTTAACTTTTAACAGAACCATAATAATATTTATGATATCATATATGATTCACTTACGACTTTAGATTATCCCTTCATTTGTCAATTCCATGTTAAAGCAGTGTTTTGGGTAAAATCGTTTCATTTATCGTCTGTGTTTTGACTTGTAATTATTAATATGATTACTTATGTCATGATTAATTAATTAAAAAAAATACAACATGATTTATATATAATATATATTAAGAATATACATATATATTTTTGATCGATAAATGGAAAGAAATACACAATTCATGGAGACAGTAAGCCGTACGTACGCATGAACGCTATTTTTCATTTCCTTATTGAATTGAATGGAATTAATTAGATGACATATATATATTCATAAATAGATTAGCATTATTATTTCATATATTTCATGATTAATTATTATATATACTTTATAATCATTCATGAATTGTTAACAT
This sequence comes from Viscum album, assembly GCA_963277665.1. Classification (NCBI taxonomy): domain Eukaryota; kingdom Viridiplantae; phylum Streptophyta; class Magnoliopsida; order Santalales; family Viscaceae; genus Viscum; species Viscum album. The sequence continues at coordinate 1,493,355,286 of OY728152.1, forward strand.
GGAAGATGAATCTCATCGCATCGTGGAGACGGTAATCCGTATGTACGCACGAGCGATAATATCATTCCCATATTTATTGAATGGAATTGGAGTGGATGATATAATATCTTATAATTAGTATGATGTTATAATAACCATATATAGTTATTCTTCACACCATTATACCAATCCAAGTAAGGTGGTGGTGGAAATACTAATTACACTACGTTGTGGATACGGTATTCTGTACATACGGACGTGCGGTGATTTCATTTTCCGTAGGATGGAGAGAAGGTGAAATAGGGTTGTTTCATAGTTATAATAACACATCAGTATCTAAGTAATATTTATGTTATTACTTTAAAATTAAACAACTAAATAAGAGGAAGTAGAAGAAGAAAGAAACATGAAACAGTCTGAAGAAGAGATTACCTCTTCCTCGACGCACATCCTTTAAACTTCTTCTTAGGGAACTAGAGATGGTCTTTTGAGGAGACCAGAACCACTATTATATAACTAGAGAGGTTGAGAAGAGGAATTTTTAGGGGTTTCTGTAACAGCCCAATATTTTATGAAAAATATTCTTTGTAATTTCACTAATGTTTTGTGTTGTATGCTACACCAAAAGGATCTTGCACAACACGCATCCTTGACATTCCTTGCATTACACGCAATCGCGACCTTCCTCGATAGCGTGTGTAGTACGCAATAACGAGTTTTACTAAACAACAATATTCTATTAAAATATTATTAAAACTAGCCGTTATGAATAGTAATAACCACTTTTTGAAATTTTGTAAATTTTATTTTTCAAAATGGAATTCATTTTTGGATTCGTAATATCGAAATTAGCTTAGGGTGAAATTTTGGTGATTTTCGGATAACATTCATATTTTGATGAATAGTGAAAATTACTAAATTTTAATAAAAAACAACTTTTTCAATCGAAATAATTAATAGTGATAAATTATTAATTTGAGTGGTTTTAAAGTATATTTAGAATTTATTTTTACAATTTAATACAATGTTGGTCATTGGATGTAATTTCACATTTAAACCAGACATAAACAAGTGTCAATCTTTTGATAGTTATTATCTCTTAAGAACACGCTATTTGTTTTGACGACGGGAATTAATTTTTAAATTAATTAATGCAACTGATATGTTTTGAAATTGTTAAAATTGAAATCATTTTTGAGTTCATAATATCAAATATAGCTTAGGCCTAATTTTTGGTATTTTTCTGAAAACATTCAATTTTTGATGAACAGTAAAACCACTAAGTGGTAGTTAAAAAAAACTGAATTGTTCATAAAACTTAATTTTACCACTTCTGAGAGTGGAATTTCAAAAATCCGAGAGACACAGTTGATGTCAGTAAGAAAAATGTGGTTCAATGAGATGAAAATAATTTTTTGGTGAATAGTAACTTTTTACTTTTTTTACCACGGTTAAAAGAAAATAGGGTAATTAAGGGTAGAAATGACATTATTATTACCCTAACACATGTCCTAATTCTATTGGACAAGTGTAATTCGACCAAAAATAATCTTAGGAATAAAATAAGACCATTTAGGCCCACTTGGATTAGATTAGGACATTTATTATTAATTTATTTAAAGAAGGGTTAAAAGAGTTAAAATCAAAGTTTATTTACAAAATCATTTTTAATATGGGGTTATACATAAGATAAATTAGAATATAAATATTAATTAGGAATCTAAAAAGATATCCTACATAATGGTATTTTATTTGTAATTTTTAGACATTAAATAATTTAATTTATTTATGACACAACGATGATGCAGTAATTATCTTATTAATGAAATATTAACATAATTGATGTTATAAATACCCAAATAAATATAATTTGAGACTTTTTATAAATTACACTAATTTTATAGGTTAATATTTCATGCTATTATTGATTTAATTAACTTTGTTCGAACTTATCATTCTGTTATAATTTTCACAAAAATCAATTACTAAATAGTGTCAAAATTGACATAAAATAGTTTTTAAAACAAATATTATATTATTAATTGATATTATATTCCTAAAAATCTAAGTTTCGGCCAAATGACTAAGATAAGGTTATATATATTAATAATAAACAATTTGGGGTTCGTTTGGCTTCTTATAGTAAGTTTATTAACCATATAGTGTAAGAACACAAGAAGACACGGTAAAAGTAAAATTATTTAACTTAATGTTAAATCTAAATGATAAGGTTAAAATAAGAACCTAAACTTGTCTAAATTCTGTTGGATGAGAGTATTGCGACCCATCCCCACCTTATCCATGAAATAAATCCGTTTGGATCTATTTAAAACTGAACTTGACTTTATAATAAAAAAATATTTTTAGTTATTCCAAAGGTGCCCCTCTCCTCCCTTATAAAAGGGCACCTCCTCCCTCTCCTCCTCACACCAATTTGAGCATTAAATCTCGGCCAAACCCTACCAAAATCTCTTCTCCACTTCCCTAGTATCATCCTATAGGTTCTGGTCTTCTTCAAAGACCCATTTTAGTGCCCTAAAAAGAGGTCTCAAAGAAGCACTTCAAAGAAGAGGTAATGTCCGTTACCGATTCTTTCATCTTTATTTCTTCTTCCACTTCTTCTTATTAGGTTGTTTCATTATGAAATAATAACATCAGTATCACTCATATACCGATATGTTATTATAAGTATTAAACAACCCTATTTCACCATCTATCCATCCTACGGAAAAAGAAATCACCGCGCGTGCGTATGTACGGAATACCATCTCCACGCCGTGGTGTAATCTATTTTCCACCACCACCTTACATGGATGGGTATAATGGTGTAAAGAATAGCTATACATAGTTATTAGAACATCATATTGATTCTGATATATTGTATCATCCACTCCAATTCATTTAGATAATTATGGAAATGATATCATCGCTCGTGCGTACGTATGGACTACCGTCTCCACGACGCGATGAGATTCATTCTCCATGTTAACCATTTAAGAATGATTATACAGTTTATATAAGCAATAATAATGAAATATATGAAATTATAAAGCTAATAGATTTATGTGTATATATATGTATTCCATCTACTTAATTCCACTCAATTCAATAACGAAAAGAAAACAACGTTCATGCGTACGTACGGCCTACCGTCTCCATGAACGATGTATTTTTTCCATTTATCGATCCATTATATATATATATATATTATGAATATATATTATATATAAATCATGTTTTATATTCTATAATTAAGTAATAATGATCTATGTAATCATATGAATACTTACAAGTCAAAACACGAATGACAAATGAGACGATTTTACCCAAAACGCTACTTTAACATGAACTTACAAAAGAACGGGTAATATAAAGTCATAAGTGAACCATATATGATATAATAACAATTAATATGATTCTGTAATAAGTCGATGACATTATTTAAATCATTATACAGGAGGTTCGGACACTTACGAAGCAAATCAGACCTAAGGTAAGGGAAATATCACAATCTCATTTTTATCCGAGATTGTTTATACTTTGGTATTTACTGGGGTGTATTTTATCATAAACATCCATGTTTCCTCAATATGTATTATTTATATCCTTATACAATAGTTTATATCGAATTTTACCCTTCGGTGAGTTTTTTGTAAAAGATATGAAATGAATCTTTTGTCGTTTTTCGTACGAGGTACTTTTTTGACTTTTCTGACAAACGTACGAGAAGAATGTTTTTTTAACTTATACGGCATGAATGGATTTTTAAAACAGTATTTCCAAGAAGCATCCATTACATGTTTTCAAGTTTATTTTTAATCAACTTCTTTTAGTTTAAAATTGTATGACATGTTAAGAAAGGAAAATGTTTCTGAAGTAGAAAGGATATTTTCCTCAAGAATGGAGTTCAATTGTTTTATCCAAATTATTTTCCATCTATGATAATAAAGGGTTCTGTTTTATCCCTATTATTAAAATGATTTGATTATGTTGTGATGGAATTTTTTTTTATGAATTCCTTTATCTTATATGAATTGTTTTATGATGTCATGATGTTTAAGAATCCCATTTTTATTACATGGGTTATGCAATGATGTATGATTTACGATTTTGTGGCACACATAAGAATGGTATCATTATGAGATGGGTGGGACCTATATCTCCCTCCAATGCATTGGTTAAAGATTTTATATCTCATGAGATAGACATGGCTGGAACGGTAGGTTATACCAGTTTAGTGAAACAGGACTGAAACGAGGGTGACTCAGTTCAGAAAGGGACTTTGTCTACTAAGATGGTCTTGGCAATGAGTCTTGACTAACAAGAAATGATTCTCTATGATTATGTGTGAATGCCACAGAGATTCATGTTTTATGTTATGATTATTGTGATTACATTTCACTACCATGAGTTATCCCAGGTTATGAAATTATGATCTCTTTTACAGGTTAAGATTTCCAAAAGTTATGTGCTTATGTATATGATGTGATTGATATTTCTTTTGTTTACCCTTACTGAGCATTTGAGCTCACCCTTTTATGTTTTCTTTTCCCCAGGATATAAATAAAGGTTTTAGGTATAAAAAAAGGAAGATCTTTATGGGAGATGTTGAAGATCTTTCACCCAGATTAGAAGATTATATTCTGAGTTTCCAAAGACACTAAACTATTACGGTCCTTGTGTGTCTATTTTTGTTATGTACTAAGTATTCTGCAAAAGTAATGTAATGTCCATGTACGTCAGGCTTCGGGTCTCTATAGTTGGTATCAGAGGAAAGGTTTAGTCAACCTTTGGAAACTATTATGCGAAAACGTTAGTGAGATCTCTGGAGATATTTCTAAGGTATGTCTAGGGATGTCTCAAAGGTTATGTATACGTATAGGTTATAATACTAGAATTACGCTAACGATCATAGAATTAAACCTATGTTTTTAGATATTGTAGGTACTCCCCCTTTATTATGTTGTTTTCCCTAGCATGATTTTTTCCTCTCACACTATTCTTTTTGGGTTTTAGACAATGGTTGGAACCCGAAGAAACCGTGTTGATCAATGCAATGGACAATGCAATGATTGTCCTCCTGAACAAACAAATGTTATGGGAGATGGAGTGAAAAAACTTATTGCTATACTTACACAAGCTATGAATCATTCTCGACATTCAAATGAGCAGAGAATGGAACAATATTCTATTGAGTCCTTCATGAGGCAACGTCCACCATCTTTCAGTGGGACTTCCGATCCACTTGTTGCTGAACAATGGATCAGTACCACTGAAAATATATTTTCAGTTCTTCAATGTTCTGAACATGATAAAGTCATCTTAGCAGTGAAATTGAGTCCATGGAATGGGACGAGTTCAAGAACTTGTTTTTCAGTAAGTACTTCCCTCGTATTCTTCGAACAAAGATGGAAAATTAGTTTCTTGAGCTGAAGCAGAAGGATGATGAATCTGTTGGTATATACGAAGAAAATTTTACAAGACTTGAAAGGTATGTATCTGGCATTATCATCCAACCTGAAAGTAAATTTGATCGATTTTTCAGTGGCTTAAAACCAGGTCTTCGAAGGGAATTAGCTATAAGAGACTTCAGTAGCTATGAAGAAATTGTGCGTTGTGCTATGAAGGTAGAAATGAAAGTTGTTGTTACATATCCATCTCATGGTTTTGAAAAGAAACGAAAGATGGAGTTCAAGGAGAAATCTCAGAATAATGGTGAAAAGAAGATGAATGTTTCCTTATGCTCAAAGTGTGGAAAGAAGCATGGTGGATATTGTCTTAAAGGGACTAGAAAATGTTTTAAGTTTGGAAAAGAAGGTCATCGAGCAGCTGAGTGTCGAAGTAATGGAAAAAGGGTTTCTAATGATGTGAATAAAGCAAACACTGCAGAGAACGCACCACCAACACTTCAATGCTTCAAGTGCAAGGAAATGGGGCATTATGCTAATAAATACCCTAATCCAAGGGTTAGTGATGATCAACATGAGAAACCACTTAAGGAAAAGGACAAAGGGATGTCACATGCGATCACTATTGGCGATGTTGAATATGACAACGATGTGGTGGAATAATTAAGTGTTTATGTAATGGGATTCCAAAATAATGTTGTATCATAAAGCAATGGAATATTTATGTGTTGGTCTAATGTGGTATTCAAAGTGATTGAGATATTTAACAGTATTCATGACCTCATGATTGATATAAGGACTAAGTGATATCATGGTTTGAGTATATAGAATTTTGAGGATTTTGGTATGTGGAAGGTGTTAAATTTTAACTGCATTCATGTTTTCACTAAGGTTCAATGGGAATTCATTCTTCAAGAGAATACATGATTAAGGTATTCACATTTTTGTAATTTGACCAACAAGATATATCTTATGATATATGGGGGATAAATGATGGCATTCACATGATTATTCTGTGACATTTCAAGTAATCATTTTCTTTATACTATGAGCTTGGACCGAAGTATTTTAGATAAGCCTAAAGATTAGAATGGATTATGTTGGACATAAGTTAGGATAAAACGTTTTTCGATATTATTGATGGGATGTTATAGTAATATAGCTTTAGAAAAAGGACAACCAGCAGGACAGGCGACAGCCCATCACGTCGGACAAGGCTGTGGGAATCAAACCCACAACCGAAGTGCGACTGGCCTTTATCGCCTACCACTGGCCTACAGGAAGTCCCTGTTTAGTAGAAACTAGTTTTATTATATTAAGCAGTATGATATATGAAGTATAAGTCCATTTTAGGAACCATATGTGATTAATCCCACTATAGAATGACTTATGTATATTTAATAACTTTTGCTAACCTTTTGTTTGAGATAGATGGAATGACCCGTCATTCTATCACATGATCTGTTAACACATCACGAATAACAAATTCAACTTCATTTATTTAAGAGATGAAGTGGAAATTTTTCAAGGAATGAACAATAGTGAGATTGAACCAAAATAAAGTAAGTATTTATATTAATTCAAATTCTTCAACGTTAGGGAAACGATCTTGAAAACCAAAAATGTTGTCCTAGTGCTCTTATATCTGATTAATCAGATGGTACCTTAGATCGTCACAAATTTATGGATTTGTGATTGTTGACTTTTCCATAGCCATGTTCTCTACCACTCTCCATCAGAACATGATGGTTAAATTTTTCTTCCATATCCATATTTTCACCTATGTGTAAACCCAGTGATAAGTTTATTTGGGTAACTGTTACGTTTCATACATTCGTTTTTAAAGATTGGTTTTGGTATTCCATTTTACGATGTGGGTTTCTATTAAAGAAACTTTCGAATAGTAAACCACTTATAACCCCGACGAATTTCGAGGGCGAAATTCATTTTAAGGGGGGTAGAATATAACAGCCCAAGATTTTATGAAAAATATTCTTTTTAATATCACTAATGTCTTGTGTTGTACGCTACACCAAAAGTATCTTGCACCACACGCATCCTTGACTTGCCTTGCGTTACACGCAATCGCGACCTTCCTCGATAGCGTGTGTAGTACGCAATAACGAGTTTCACTAAACAACAACATGCTATTAAAATATTATTAAAACTAGCCATTATGAATAGTAATAACCACGTTTTTAAATTTGTTAAATTTTATTTTTCAAAATGGAATTCATTTTTGGATTCGTAATATCGAAATTAGATTAGGGTGAAATTTTGGTGATTTTCGGATAACTTTCATATTTTGACGAATAATGAAAATTACTAAATTTTAATAAAAAACAACTTTTTCAATCGAAATAATTAATAGGGATAAATTTTTAATTTGAGTGGTTTTAAAGTATATTTAGAATATATTTTTACAATTTAATACAATGTTGGTCATTGGATGTAATTTCACATTTAAACCAGACATAAACAAGTGTCAATCTTTTGATAGTTATTATCTCTTAAGAACACGCTATTTGTTTTGACGACGGGAATTAATTTTTAAATTAATTAATGAAACTAATATGTTTTGAATTTGGTAAAATAGAAATCATTTTTGAGTTCATAATATCAAATATAGCTTAGGCCTAATTTTTGGTATTTTTCTGAAAACTTTCAATTTTTGATGAATAGTGAAACCACTAAGTGGTAGTTAAAAAAACTGAATTGTTCATAAACCTTAATTTTACCTCTTCTGTGAGTGGAATTTCAAAAATTCGAGAGACACGGTTGATTTCAATAATTAAAATGTGGTTCAATGAGATGAAAATAATTTTTTGGTGAATAGTAACTTTTTACTTTTTTTTACCACGGTTAAAAGAAAATAGGGTAATTAAGGGTAGAAATGATATTATTATTACCCTAACACATGTCCTAATTCTATTGGATAAGTTTAATTCGACCAAAAACAAACTTAGGAATAAAATATGACCATTTAGGCCCACTTGGATTAGATTAGTACATTTATTATTAATTTATTTAAAGAAGGGTTAAAAGAGTTAAAATCAAAGTTTATTTACTAAAACATTTTTAATATGGGGTTATACATAAGATAAATTCGACTATAAATATTCATTAGAACTTTAAAAAGCTTTCCTAAATAATGGTATTTTATTTGTAATTTTTAGACGTTAAATAATTTAATTTATTTATGACACAACGATGATGCAGTAATTATCTTATTAATGAAATATTGACATAATTGATGTTATAAATACCCAAATAAATATAATTTGAGACTTTTTATAAATTCCACTAATTTTATAGGTTAATATGACATGTTATTATTGATTAAATTAACTTTTTTAGAACTTATCATTCTGTTATGATTTTCACAAAAAAATTACTAAATAGTGTCAAAATTGACATAAACTAGTTTTTAAAACAAATATTATATTATTAATTGTTATTTTATTCCTAAAAATCTAAGTTTCGGAAAAATGACTTAGATAAGGTTATATATATTAATAATAAACAATTTTGGGTTCGTTTGGCTTCTTATAGTAAGTTTATTAACCTTATAGTGTAAGAACACAAGAAGACACGGTAAAAGTAAAATTATTTAACTTAATGTTAAATATATATGATAAGGTTAAAATAAGAACATAAACTTGTCTAAATTCTGTTGGATGAGAGGATTGAGACCCATCCCCACCTTATCCATGAAATAAATCAGTTTGGAGCTATTTAAAACCGATCTTGACTTTATAATAAAATAATATTTTTAGTTATTCCAAAGGTGCCCCTCTCCTCCCTTATAAAAGGGCACCTCCTCCCTCTCTTCCTCACACCAATTTGAGCATTAAAGATCGGCCAAACCCTGCCAAAATCTCTTCTCCACTTCCCTAGTATCATCCTAGAGGTTCTCGTATTCTTCAAAGACCCATTTTAGTGCCCTAAAAGGAGGTCTCAAAGAAGCACTTCAAAGAAGAGGTAATGTCCATTACCGATTATTTCATCTTTATTTCTTCTTCCACTTCTTCTTCTTAGGTTGTTTCATTATGAAGTAATAACATCAGTATCACTCATATACTGAAATGTTATTATAAGTATGAAACAACCCTATTTCACCATCTATCCATCCTACGGAAAAAGAAATCACCGCGCGTGCATACGTACGGAATACCGTCTCCACGCCGTGGTGTAATCTATTTTCCACCACCACCTTACATGGATGGGTATAATTGTGTAATGAATAACTATACATAGTTATTATAACATCATATTTATTCTGATATATTGTATCATCCACTCCAATTCAATTAAATAATTATGGAATTGATATCATCGCTCGTGCGTACGTACAGACTACCGTCTCCACGACGTGACGAGATTCATTCTCCATGTTAACCATTTAAGAATGATTATAAAGTATATATAAGAAATAATAATGAAATATAAGAAATTATAAAGCTACTGGATTTATGTGTATATATATGAATGTCATCTACTTAATTCCACTCAATTCAACAACGAAAAGAAAACAACGTTCATGCGTACGTACGGCCTACCGTCTCCATGAACGGTGTATTTCTTTCCATTTATCGATCCATTATATATATATATATATTCTGAATATATATTATATATAAATCATGTTTTATATTCTATAATTAAGTAACAATGATCTATGTAATAATATGAATAATTACAAGTTAAAACACGAATGACAAATGAGACGATTTTACCCAAAACGCTACTTTAACATGAACTTACAAAAGAACGGGTAATATAAAGTCATAAGTGAACCATATATGATATAATAACAATGAATATAATTCTGTAATAATTCAATGACATTATTTAAATCATTATACAGGATGTTCGTACACTTACGAAGCAAATCAGACCTAAGGTAAGGGAAATATCACAATCTCATTTTTATCTGAGATTGTTTATACTTTGGTATTTACTGGGGTGTATTTTATCATACACATCCATGTTTCATCAATATGTAATATTTATATCCTTCTACAATAGTTTATATCCAATTTTACCCTTCAGTGCGTTTTTTGTAAAAGATATGAAAGGAATCTTTTGTCGTTTTTCGTACGAGGTACTTTTTTGACTTTTCCGAAAAAAGTACGAGAAGAATGTTATTTTAAAGTATACGGCATGAATGGATTTTTAAAACAGTATTTCCAAGAAGCTTCCATTACAAGTTTTCAAGTTTATTTTTAATCAACTTCTTTTAGTTTAAAATTGTATGACATGTTAAGAAAGGAAAAATTTTTTGAAGTAGAAAGGATATTTTCCTCAATAATGGAGTTCAAGTGTTTTATCAAAATTATTTTCCATCTAATATAATAAAGGGTTCTGTTTTATCCATATTATTACATTGATTTGATTATGTTGTGATGGAGTTATTTTATTATGAATTCATTTATCTTATATGAATTGTTTTATGATGTCATAATGTTTAAGAATCCCATTTTTATTACATGGGTTATGCAATGATGTATGATTTAAGATTTTGTGGCACACATAAGAATGGTATCATTATGAGATGGGTGGGACCTATATCTCCCTCCAATGCATTCGGTAAAGATTTTATATCTCATGAGATAGACATGGCTGAAACGGTAGGTTATACCGGTTGAGTGAAATAGGACTGAAACAAGGGTGACTCGGTTCAGAAAGGGACTTTGTCCACTAAGATAGTCTTGGCAATGAGTCTTGACTAACAAGAAATGATTCTCTATGATTATGTGTGAATGACACAAAGTTTCATGTTTTAAGTTATGATTATTGTGATTAAATTTCACTGCCATGAGTTATCCCAGGTTATGAGATTATGATCTCTTTTACAGGTTAAGATTTCCAAAAGTTATGTGCTTATGTATATGATGTGATTGATATTTCTTTTTTTTACCCTTACTGAGCATTTGAGCTCACCCTTTTATGTTTTCTTTTCCCCATGATATAAAGAAAGGTTTTAGGTATAAAAAAAGTAAGATCTTTATGGGAGATGTTGAAGATCTTTCACCAGGATATGAAGATTATATTCTGAGTTTCCAAAGACACTAAACTATTACGGTCCTTATGTGTCTATTTTTGTTATGTACTAAGTCTTACGCAAAATTAATGTAATGTCCATGTACTTCAGGCTTCGGGTCTCTACAGTTGGTATCAGAGGAAATGTTTAGTCAACCTTTGGAAACTAGGATGCAAAAATGTTAGTGAGATCTCTAGAGATATTTCTAAGGTATGTCTAGGGATGTCCCTAAGGATATGTATACGTATAGGTTATAGTACTAGAATTACGCTAACGATCATAGAATTAAACCTAAGATGTTAGATATTGAAGTTACTCCCCCTTTATTATGTTGTTTTCCCTAGCATGATTTTTTCCTCTCTCACTATTCTTTTTGGGTTTTAGACGATGGTTGGAACCCGAAGAAACCGTGTTGATCAATGCAATGGAAAATGCAATGATTGTCCTCCGGAACAAACAAATGTTATGGTAGATGGAGTGCAAAATCTTATTGCTATACTTACGCAAGCTATGAATCATTCTGGACTTTCAAATGAGCAGAGAAGGGAACAATATTCTATTGTGTCCTTCATGAGGCAACGTCCACCTTCTTTCAGTGGGACTTCCGATACACTTGTTGCTGAACAATGGATCAGTACCACTGAAAAGATATTTTTAGTTCTTCAATGTTCTGAACATGATAAATTCATCTTAGTAGTGTATAGTTTGGAAGGTGATGTTGATCAATGGTGGAATCTTATCAAGAATACGAGGCCAAGAGATGAAATTGAGTCCATGGAATGGGACGAGTTCAAGAACTTGTTTTTCAGTAAGTACTTCCCTCGTATTATTCGAACAAAGATGGAAAATAAGTTTCTTGAGCTGAAGCAGAAGGATGATGAATCTGTTGGTATATAGGAAGCAAATTTTACAAGACTTGCAAGTTATGCATCTGGCATTATCATCCAACCTAAAAGTAAATTTGATCGATTTTTCAGTGGCTTAAAACCAAGTCTTCCAAGGGCATTAGCTATAAGAGACATTAGTAGAAATGAAGAAATTGTGCGTTGTGCTATGAAGGTAGAAATGGAAGTTGGTGTTACATATCCATCTCATGGTTTTGAAAAGAAACGAAAGATGGAGTTCAAGGAGAAATCTCAGAATAATGGTGAAAAGAAGATGAATGTTTCCTTATGCTCAAAGTGTGGAAAGAAGCATGGTGGAGATTGTCTTAAAGGGACTAGAAAATGTTTTAAGTGTGGAAAAGAAGGTCATCGAGCAGCTGAGTGTCGAAGTAATGGAAAAAGGGTTTCTAATGATGTGAATAAAGCAAACACTGCAGAGAATGCACCACCAACACTTCAATGCTTCATGTGCAAGGAAATGGGGCATTATTATAATAAATGCCCTAATCCAAGGGTTAGTGATGATCAACATGAGCAACCACTTAAGGCAAAGGACAAAGGGAAGTCGCATGCGATCACTATTGGTGATGTTGAATATGACAACGATGTGGTGGAATGATTAAGTGTTTATGTAATGGGATTCCAAAATAATGTTGTATCATAAAGTATTGGAATATTTATGTGTTGGTATAATATGGTATTCAAAGTGATTGAGATATTTAACAGTATTCATGAGCTCATGATTGATATAAGGGCTGAGTGATATCATGGTTTGAGTATATAGAATTTTGAGGATTTTGGTATGTGGAAAGTGTTAACTTTTAACTGCATTAATGTTTTCACTATGGTTCAATGGGTATTCATTCTTCAAGAGAATACATGATTAAGGTATTCACATGTTTGTAATTTGACCAACAAGATATATCTTATGATATATGGGGGATAAATGATGGAATTCACGTGATTATTCTGTGACATTTCAAGTAATCATTTTCTTTATACTATGAGCTTGGACCGAAGTATTTTAGATAAGCCTAAAGATTAGAATGGATTATGTTGGACATAAGTTAGGATAAAACGTTTTTTGATATTATTGATGGGATGTTATAGTAATATAGCTTTAGAAAAAGGACAACCTGCAGGACGGGTGACAGCCCATCGCGTCGGACAAGGCTGTGTGAATCGAACCCACAACCGAAGTGCGACTGGCATTTATCGCCTACCACTGGCCTACAGGAAGTCCCTGTTTAGTAGAAACCAGTTTTATTATATTAATCAGTATGATATATGAAGTATAAGTCCATTTTAAGAACCATATATGATTAATCCCACTATAGAATGACTTATGTATATTAAATAACTTTTTCTAACCTTTTGTTTGAGACAGATGGAATGACCCGTCATTCTATCACATGATCTGTTAACACTTCATGAATAACAAATTAAACTTCATTTATTTAAGAGATTAAGTGGAAATTTTTCAAGGAATGAACAACAGTGAGATTGTACCAAAATAAAGTAAGTATTTATTCTAATTCAAATTCTTCAACTTTAGGGAAACGATCTTGAAAACCCAAAATGTTGTCCTAGTGCTCTTATATCTGATTAATCAGATGGTACCTTAGATCGTCACAAATTTATGGATTTCTGATTGTTTTCTTTTCCATAGCCATGTTCTCTACCACTCTCCATAAGAACATGATGGTTAGATTTTTCTTCCATATCCATATTTTCACCTATGTGGAAACCCAGTGATTAGTTTATTTGGGTAACCGTTACGTTTCATACTTTCTTTTTTAAAGATTGGTTTTGGTATTCCTTTTTATGATGTGGGTTTCTATTAAAGAAATGTTTGAATAGTAAACCATTTATAACCCCGATGAATTTCGAGGGCGAAATTCATTTTAAGGGGGGTAGAATGTAACAGCCCAAGATTTTATGAAAAATATTCTTTTTAATTTCACTAATGTCTTGTGTTGTATGCTACACCAAAAGGATCTTGCACAACACGCATCCTTGACTTGCCTTGCATTACACGCAATCGCGACCTTCCTCGATAGCATGTGTAGTACACAATAACGAGTTTCACTAAAAAACAATATGCTATTAAAATATTATTAAAACTAGCCGTTATGAATAGTAATAACCACTTTTTGAAATTTTTAAAATTCTATTTTTCAAAATGGAATTCATTTTTGGATTCGTAATATCGAAATTAGCTTAGGGTGAAATTTTGGTGATTTTCGGATAACTTTCATATTTTGATGAATAGTTAAAATTACTAAATTTTAATTAAAAACAACATTTTCAATCGAAATAATTAATAGTGATAAATTATTAATTTGAGTGGTTTTAAAGTATATTTAGAATATTGTTTTACAATTTAATACAATGTTGGTCATTGGATGTAATTTCACATTTAAACCAGACATAAACAAGTGTCAATCTTTTGATAGTTATTATCACTTAAGAACACGCTATTTGTTTTGAGGATGGGAATTAATTTTTAAATTAATTAATGCAACTGATATGTTTTGAATTTGGTAAAATAGAAATCATTTTTGAGTTCATAATATCAAATATAGCTTAGGCCAAATTTTTGGTATTTTTCTGAAAACATTCAATTTTTGATGAATAGTGAAACCACTAAGTGGTAGTTAAAAAACTGAATTGTTCATAAAACTTAATTTTACCACTTCTGTGAGTGGAATTTAAAAAATCCTAGAGACACGTATGATGTCAGTAAGAAAAATTTGGTTCAATGAGATGCAAATAATTTTTTGGTGAAAAGTAACATTTTACTTTTTTTTACCACGGTTAAAAGAAAATAAGGTAATTAAGGGTAGAAATGATATTATAATTACCCTAACACATGTCCTAATTCTATTGAACAATTTTAATTAGACCAAAAACAAACTTAGTAATAAAATATGAAAATTTAGGCCCACTTGGATTACATTAGGACATTTATTATTAATTTATTTAAAGAAGGGTTAAAAGAGATAAAATCAAAGTTTATTTACTAAAACATTTTTAATATGGGGTTATACATAAGATAAATTCGACTATAAATATTAATTATAAATCTAAAAAGATTTCCTACATAATGGTAATTTATTTTTAATTTTTAGATATTAAATAAGTTAATTTATTTATGACACAACGATGATGCAGTAATTATCTTATTAATGAAATATTGACATAATTGATGTTATAAATACCCAAATAAATATAATTTGAGACTTTTTATAAATTAAACTAATTTTATAGGTTAATATGACATGTTATTATTGATTTAATTAACCTTTTTCTAACTTATCATTCTGTTATGATTTTCAAAAAAATCACTTACTAAATAGTGTCAAAATTGACATAAAATAGTTTTTAAAACAAATATTATATTATTAATTGTTATTTTATTCCTAAAAAACTAAGGTTCGTTCAAATGACTTATATAAGGTTATATATATTAATAATAAACAATTTGGGGTTCTTTTGGCTTCTTATAGTATGTTTATTAACCTTATAGTGTAAGAACACAAGAAGGCACAGTAAAAGTAAAATTATTTAACTTAATGTTAAATCTAAATGATAAGGTTAAAATAAGAACCTAAACTTGTCTAAATTATGTTGTATGAGAGGATTGAGACCCATCCCCACCTTATCCACGAAATAAATCAGTTTGGAGCTATTTAAAACCGATCGTGACTTTATAATAAAATAATATATTTAGTTATTCCAAAGGTGCCCCTCTCCTCCCTTATAAAAGGGCACATCCTCCCTCTCCTCCTCACTCCAATTTGAGCATTAAAGCTCGTCCAACCCCTGCCAAAATCTATTCTACACTTCCCTAGTATCATACTAGAGGTTATGGTCTTCTTCAAAGACCCATTTTAGTTCCCTAAAAGGAGGTCTCAAAGAAGCACTTCAAAGAAGAGGTAATGTCCGTTACCGATTCTTTCATCTTTATTTCTTCTTCCACTTCTTCTTCTTAGGTTGTTTCATTATGAAGTAATAACATCAGTATCACTCATATACTGATATGTTATTATAAGTATTAAACAACCCTATTTCCCCATCTATCCATCCTACGGAAAAAGAAATCACCGCGCGTGCGTACGTACGGAATACCGTCTCCACGCCGTGGTGTAATCTATTTTCCACCACCACCTTACATGGATGGGTATAATGGTGTAAAGAATAACTATACATAGTTATTAGAACATCATATTTATTCTGATATATTGTATCATCCACTCCAATTCAATTAAATAATTATGGAAATGATATCATCGCTCGTGCATACGTACCGACTACCGTCTCCACGACGCGATGAGATTCATTCTCCATGTTAAACATTTAAGAATGATTATAAAGTATATATAAGCAATAATAATGAAATATATGAAATTATAAAGCTACTGGATTTATGTGTATATATATGTATGTCATCTACTTAATTCCACTCAATTCAATAACGAAAAGAAAACAACGTTCATGCGTACGTACGGCCTACCGTCTCCATGAATGGTGTATTTCTTTCCATTTATCGATCCATTATATATATATATATATTATGAATATATATTATATATAAATCATGTTTTATATTCTATAATTAAGTAATAATGATCTATGTAATCATATGAATAATTACAAGTTAAAACACGAATGAGAAATGAGACGATTTTACCCAAAACGCTACTTTAACATGAACTTACAAAAGAACGGGTAATATAAAGTCATAAGTGAACCATATATGATATAATAACAGTGAATATGATTCTGTAATAATTCAATGACATTATTTAAATCATTATACAGAAGGTTCGGATACTTACGAAGCAAATCGGACCTAAGGTAATGAAATATCACAATCTCATTTTTATCCGAGATTGTTTATACTTTGGTATTTACTGGAGTGTATTTTATCATACACATCCATTTTTCCTCAATATGTAATATTTATATACTTATACAATAGTCTATATCCAATTTTACCCTTTGGTGAGTTTTTTGTAAAAGATATGAAAGGAATCTTTTGTCGTTTTTTGTACGAGGTACTTTTTTGACTTTTCCGACAAAAGTACGAGAAGAATGTTTTTTTAACTTATACGACATGAAAGGATTTTTAAAACAGTATTTCCAAGAAGCTTCCATTACAAGTTTTCAAGTTTATTTTTAATCAGCTTCTTTTAGTTTAAAATTGTATGACATGTTAAGAAAGGAAAATGTTTTTGAAGTAGAAAGGATATTTTCCTCAAGAATGGAGGTCAAGTGCTTTATCAAAATTATTTTCCATCTAAGATAATAAAGGGTTCTATTTTATCCCTATTATTACATTGATTTGATTATGTTGTGATGGAATTATTTTTTTCTGAATTCCTTTATCTTATATGAATTGTTTTATGATGTCATGATGTTTAAGAATCCCATTTTTATTACATGGGTTATGCAATGATGTATGATTTACGATTTTGTGGCAAAAATAAGATTGGTATCATTATGAGATGGGTGGGACCTATATCTCCCTCCAATGCATTGGGTAAAGATTTTATATCTCATGAGATAGACATGGCTGGAATGGTAGGTTATACCGGTTCAGTGAAACAGGACTGAAACGAGGGTGACTCGGTTCAGAAAGGGACTTTGTCCACTATGATAGTCTTGGCAATGAGTCTTGACTAACAAAAATGATTCTCTATGATTATGTGTGAATGCCACAAAGTTTCATGTTTTATGTTATGATTATTGTGATTACATTTCACTGCCATGAGTTATCATAGGTTATGAAATTATGATCTCTTTTACAGGTTAAGATTTCCAAAAGTTATGTGCTTATGTATATGATGTGATTGATATTTCTTTTGTTTACCCTTACTGAGCATTTGAGCTCACCCTTTTATGTTTTCTTTTCCACAGGATATAAAGAAAGGTTTTAGGTATAAAAAAGGAAGATCTTTATGGGAGATGTTGAAGATCTTTCACCATGATTAGAAGATTATATTCTGAGTTTCCAAAGACACTAAACTATTACGGTCCTTGTGTGTCTATTTTTGTTATGTACTAAGTATTCCGCAAAAGTAATGTAATGTCCATGTATGTTAGGCTTCGCGTCTCTACAGTTTTCGTGCTTCAATGCTCAAAAGGATGTGAAGAGAAGAGGGAAGGGGTGACTTTTTTATAAGGGAGGAGCGGGGCACCTTTGGAAAAACATAAAATATTATTTTATAATAAAGTCATATTCAGTTTATAATATCTCCAAATTGATTTATTTCTAAGATAATGTGCGGATGGGTCAAAATACTCTAAACCAATAGAATTTAGACAAGTCTAGGTTACTATTTTTACCTTATCATTTATATTTAACATTAAGTTAAATAATTTTACTTTTATAGTATCTTCTTGTTTTCTTACACTATATGGTTAATAAACTTACAATAACAAGCCAAAAAACCCTTATTTGTTCATTATTAACATATATAACCTTTTCTATGTCATTTGGCCGATCCTTAGATTTTTATGAATAAAATAACAATTAATAATATAATATTTGTTTTAAAAAAATATTTTATGTCAATTTTGACACTATTTTGTAATTGATTTTTTTCGAAAATTATAACAGCATGATTAGTTCAAAAAAAGTTAATTAAATCCATACTAATATGTCATATTAACCTATAAAATTATTTTAATTCATAAAAAGTCTAAAATTACATTTTTTGGGTATTTATAATATCAATTATGTTAATATTTCTTTAATAAGGTAATTACCGCATCATCAATGTGTCATAAATAAAATACATTATTTAAAGTCTAAAAATTATAAATAAAGTACCATTATGTAGGAAATATTTGTAGCTTTCTAATGAATATTTATAGTCTAATTTATCTTATTTATAACCATATATTAAAAAAAATTAGTTATTAAACTTTGATTATAACTATTTTAACTCTTCTTTAAATAAAATAATATTAAATGTCATAATCTAATCCAAGTGGACCTAAATGGTCATATTTTATTCCAATGTTTGTTTTTGGTCGAATTAAACTTATCCAATATAATTAGGACATGTGTTAGGGTAATTATAATTCCATTTTTACCCTTAATTACACTATTTACTTTTAACCGTGGTAAATAAAAGTAAAAAGTTACTATTCACCAAAAAATATTTATCTTATTGAACCACATTTTACTCCTTCATATTAACCATGTATCTCAGATTTTTGAAATTACATTCACAGAAATGGTAAAATAAAGTTTTATGTAAATTTTTCAAACTCTTTTAGGAGGTGGGTAAAAGACGGGGAAAAGTTCAATAAAATTTTTATATATCTAAAAATTTTATAAAATGACTCCAATGAATTAATTTGAACTTAGATAGGTATTATGTATCAATTTCTACCTAAATTAAATTTAAATAAAATAAATAATTATTTAAATAAAAAGTCGGTTTTTAAATAGTAACCCAGTGTCTTCATTATTCATAAAAAATTGAATGTTTTTAGAAATATACCAAAACTTCACCCTAGGGTAATTTCAATATTCCAAATCCAGAAATGGAGTCGATTTTGAAACATAAAATTTATAAAATTTCAAAAAGTGGGTATTACTATTCATAACGGCTAGTTTAGATAATATTTTAATAACATATCACTGTTTAGTGAAACTCGGTATTGCGTACAACACACGCTATTGTGGAAGGTCGCGATTGCGTGTAAAGCAAGACAAGTCAGGGTTGCGTGTAGTGAAATACTCCTTTGTTGTTTAGTATAATAGAATCCAACCATGTTTCATTTATTCATTGAATTTATATATATATATACACTCAATGTTGTGTATACTAACTACTATCAAACAAACTTGAAATTGTGTGTAACACAATCCAAGAATAGTGTTGTGTATACTGAAAGCTAATACGGTGCTCTGTACAGTGCAAGATAATTTTGATGTAGCGTACAATAGTAGATATTAAAGTAAATAAAAAGAATATATCTCATAAAATCTCAGGGTGTTACGAAGCATTTTCCACTTTAATCGATTTTCACGGATGGTAAATGATCATGAAATCATAATCCTTGATTAACTCTAACTATCTCCTCTATTTTAATTTGAATTCTTTCTGAATGAATATATATATTTCAAAAAAATTTGGTCAGTATAGATTTCACATTTTACTCCATACAAATGATGTCACCAAATTCTTAAATAAAAAACAACAACAGCTAATTCCAAACCATGTGTAGGGTAATTTAACTCATGAGGTTTCAACTGACGTGAAGCATAATAAATTACCTAATCATTATGAATAAGGACACAACCATGTCCTTTCAATGAAGCATCAATGTTAATAACAAAACTCCCTATTTCTATAGGGTAGTTCCAAAATTGGAGCATTCACCAATCTTCTTTTAAATTCCTGAAATCGATCATCACATTCATTTGTCCAAATGAACTTTACACCTTTTCGAGTTATCTTTGTTAACAGACTAGATAACCGTGCAAAAGTTTCATTAAACCTCTGGAAATAACCTACCAAAGCAAGAAAAATATGAAACTCGGTTATATTTGTGGTTCTTGGCCATTATTCAACAATTTTTTTTAGTATGATCAATAGTTATGCCATTTTTTGAAACAATGTGACCAAGGAAAGAAATTTGTTGTAACCAAAACTCAAACATACTGAATTTCCCAAAAAAATTCTTTTCTTTTAAGGTTTGGAAGGAAATCCTTAAATTAATTTCATACTCCTCTTTTATTTAAGAAAAAACCCAAATATCATCAATGAACATAACCACAAACTTATCTAATAACTCACAGAAGATTCTATTCATAAGATCTATGAATACAACAGGTGCATTGGTTAACCCAAAAGGAATAACTAAAAATTCATAATGACCATATCTAGTAAAAAATGTGGTCTTCAGAATGTCTACTTTCTTTACTTTCAACTGATGGTACCCCGACCTCAAATCAATATTCCAAAAATATTGAGCTCCCTGGAGCTGATCAGAAAAATCATTGATATGAGCCAATGATACTTGTTGTCAACAGATGTTATTACATGCTCTATAATCAATTCAGAGTCTCATTGAACCATCATTATTTTTAACAAACAAGAGAGGAGCACACCATGGTGATTTTTAGGTCCAATGAAACCTTTATCTATTTACTCCTTCAATTTCTTGTTTTAATCTAAAAGTTCAATTTGAGCCATTCGATAAGAGGGTTTTGAAATTGGCTTAGCATCAGGAACTAAGTCAATAGTAAATTAAATTTCCCTATCAGATATATTACTAGGCAATTCATCATAAAAAACATCAAGGTACTCATTTACCACTAGAACATCATTAATTTCAACAGTTCCTTTATTTTCTACAATATGTGCAAGGTAAAATTCATTTCCATCTTTTACTAGTTTCTCAGCTTCCTAATATGTTATTAAAAGAAAGGGTTCATTCATGTACACAAACTGAAAATCATTATGAAAAGAATCCTCTTTAGCTCTGCAGTCAATCTTATCATGATAAACAGAAATCCAATCTATACCAAAAATAACATCAAACACTACTAGAGGCAAAACAATAAGGTTTTCAGGTAGATTTTTTCCACCTACAAGTACAAGATGGTTCTTATAATTTCTTTTTGTCACAACATTTCCTCCTGGTGTTCTTACCATAAGTTCTGTACTCATATATTTAGATGGAATTTCCAATTAATATAAATCTTCTCAGAAATGAAAAAGTGTGTAGACCCTGAATCAAACAACACATTGGAATAATCTATCCAAAAAAATAGTATACATGATGCTACTTCATTTGATGGCCCAACATTTGCAGAAGTAGTTGGAAAGGATTTTACCACCCATTTCTTCTTGTAGTCCGAATGCTTTCCCTCATTTGAGTTCTTATTTGGACACTCATTTTCATAATGAACCATTTCATTGCACTTAAAAAATTTTGATGACTATAAATCATATTTTGTCTTACCATTACCTTGATCTTTTTCAGTGAAATTATGAGCCTTATGTCCCATTTTACCTCATCAGTAGCACATACCAGAATTCAAAAGACATTCCCCAAAATGATTTTTACCACAATTTTCACAAACTCTAAACTTAAGTTTCTTACCATCATACTTTTTTGAAAATTTCTTCCCTTTCATCTACCACCTCAACCTCTTTTTCTGTTGATTTTCAAAAAACAACAAATCATCGAAAAATAAATTTACACCTTCTCTGCACAATGAAAAAGTTTTTCATAACTTTTGAACTGCTGAGAAGCTAAAGACATTTGATACAATGGCTTTAATATTGATTAAAAATATTGGATTTTACTATCAAGATCTCATATGAAATTTAGAGCATACCTTGCCAGTCGAGTGAATTTTTCTTCATAAGTATCCACTGAGTCATCCTTTAGCCTCAATTCTATGAATTGTTTTTCCATCCTATGATGAACCACCTTAGAAAAATATTTATCAAGAAACATACCATTAAATTCATCCTAATCTAGAGCATCAATATCTTCACTATCCTAGATATTTTTCACCATTGACCACTATTTATGAGAATCCCCTTCAAAAAAGTAAACTGAAAGAGAGAACTTTTGATGTTCTAAACACCCCATGACATCAATAATTTTCTCTAGTTATTTAATCCACCCATCTGCTAGCACAGGGTCAGATCATCCTCTGAATGATGGGGGATGTTGCCTCATGAAATGCTCCAACACAGACATGTTCCTCTGTGGTTAATCTCCTTGATCTCATGCATGGATACCACCCCCATTTATATCCTGAGTCAACAGTTCCATCACTGAAACAAACTATTCTGTTCCGATTCCAACCATATCAGGTTGCTGATTTGGGAGGTTTTCTTCCTCCTGATGTCTTCCAAAGATAGTTTCCATGTTTCCTCTATGTAAAACCATTCTTAACATAGAAATATCATAGGTGAATCCACACGGTAATCTGTAAATGCAATATCGTTTCAATATTAACATAAATTAATTTATTGATTTTAATTAATAAATACCCTAACTCATAACGTTGTCTAAACTGACCACTGATACCAACTATAACGACCTGACCTTAAACATTACTTAATCTTTAATTAAATGAATAATTCACATTAAGGATTTTTCAGGTTTTCATTTTTGTAGAACTAGGCCATAACTATTACATTACATCTCAAAAATTACAAGGTAGACACTTCTACTCAATTTACATTTATTTAATAAAATAAAAACTCTAAAATAAGAGTTAGGTCTAGTCCCATGATTTAGACAGCATGACTTTTCCATGATCCCATCCTTGACCCTATTTATCTTTAGGTCCTATGAAAAACATTTCAAAACATGGGAAGAGCATAAAACCCTCAGTAAGGGTTATAAAACAAATAATAAAAACGTTATTTTATCATTTCATACATAATAAAATATCTTTAACATACCTCATGAAATAATTAGATTTATGAATAACACATAGAAAATATAAATCATAAAGGTAACTTGTGGCATTCATATCATACATACATTGTAGCTATCACATCTATTTTGTGAGTTACATTTGTAAAACCCATCACAAGATATTCCCAAAATCTCTATGGAGAAACATTCATGTTTTTCTCTGTCACATTTCCCAATGAATTTATGATATATCTCAGGATCACCCACCTTAGGTTTATCACGGAACCACCTGTATACTTAAACAATTCCCAAGAACCATAACATATTCATAACACATAAAACAAATATTAAGTAATGATAAAATTTCCGTATTTCAATCATAATATATAAATTAAGTATATTGACATACAAAATCCATTATAAAAACCATTTTCAATACCCAAATATGTAAAAAGATTATATGGTATTTTTTTCCTTTTAAAAACATTACTGCTTGTTAAGGAATCCAAAAGATCAAATAATACTCGTGGCGGGGGAAAGGTTGTTGTCACTGCGTAAGTTAAAATGAATCAATATTTTTTTGTCGTTTAGTAAAACACTAGGTAGAGAAAAGATTCATTTTGAATAAAAGTAATATTCAATGGTGTTTATAATGTTTATAAAAGAAAGTCATTTATTGAAACAAAATATGTCTCAATGAAAGGAGATTGAGACGAAGACCCTTACCTCATATCCGACATGACCCTTTCGTTATTTAAAATCCGAAATAATAAACCAAAGTTAATTTCTACTTTCTTAAGAATTTTTTTCAAGTTTATTATTCCTTTAATATCACTTATTACCATGTTATAATCATTATGTAATCATTTAAGTTAATAATGTTCAATTTGTTGATATTTGGTACTTGAGTCAAAAATGGACTTCTTATAATTACAAGTTGTTCACATAGTCAAAAGTTCAATATATCAAAAATGATATTCAGGATTTATATTTCATATATATCACATATATCCGGTATATAGATTTGTTTATAATAGTACATAACATTTGGAGATAAGAA
This sequence comes from Viscum album, assembly GCA_963277665.1. Classification (NCBI taxonomy): domain Eukaryota; kingdom Viridiplantae; phylum Streptophyta; class Magnoliopsida; order Santalales; family Viscaceae; genus Viscum; species Viscum album. The sequence continues at coordinate 1,493,380,069 of OY728152.1, forward strand.
ATGAAAAGCACCTTTCATGGAGAGGGTAAGCTGTACGTACGCATGAACGCTACTTTCATTTATATTTCATATTTTAATGGAATTAAAACATAATGAAACATAGGTATATTATAATTCAAGTATAATATGATATATAATATCCATAACTCTATCCTTTATATGTCCCACATATGGCATTAACCAGTCGTATCACTTTGAAGGGGTGGCAATCTGCACTTCCTCACATGAAATTATCGCTTTTACCCATAATGGAAACCATATAGGTATACTATAAAAAATAGATAAGAATAAAGAAAACAAAAACATAATATATATCATATATAAATATTGTGTCATAATAATGGACACCATGAAAGGTGGTAGGAGAAAATCGAACAATCAACGTTTCGTGAGGTGTTAGTTTTCCATTCACAGAAACAATATTTCATCCCCCATTGGATGGAGGTGTGTTTAGGTGTAGTTAGAATAATTCTCATAAAAAAAATACTAGTATATTTTGGATACTGGTTTTGCTATAAAATTAAGGAATAAAAATAGTTTAGGGGTTGTATATGTAAAATAAAAGAAAAGAAGTTAAGAGAAACCATTACCTTTAATTTGGGTAACACTCTTTGGTTTGAACCAAAAGGACTTCTTGAAGTGACTTATGAATTAGGTACTGATTCTAGGTGGGAGATAGGTATCATGATAGCTTATTTGGGAAGGTTATGGACGAGCCAAGGGGCATTAGAGGTGTGACAAATGAGTTAGAAGTGACGGTTTTTTATAAGGGGGAGGGGGGCTCTTTATGAATGAGTGAAAATATTGTTTTTTTATAAACATATATCTGATTTATAAAGATAAAAAACTCATTAATGATGGAGATAAGATTACTCAAGATTGAAATAAAATCACTCAATTATAATTTGAGATGTTTTGGATTTTGTTTTAATATTTATAATCTTATTTATTTAAATCATTTATCAATTTGGTAAACACTGCATCATTATTGTGTCATAAATAATTTAATTTATTTAAGGTCTAAAAATTATAAAAAAAAATCTCACAGTGTATGAAATATTTTTACACTCCTAAATAAGATTTATAGTAGAATGGATAACTTATATAACCCTATGTAGAAATTAATTTACTAAATGATATACCTTTTTGTCATTTTTGTCTTCACATTAAATTATTTAATCTAAAGTGTCATTATCACTCCCACGTGGCTCAATGGGGTCCCAAAATCAACCCAAAGAATACCATGGTCGAAAATGACTCAATAAAATAATGTTAGGAAATATTTTAAGGTAATTTTGTATTATTATATTATTCTTTTTAACTTGAATTACCCTATTTTACTTTAAACGTGGAAAATAAAAGTCCAAAGTTACTATCAACCAAAAATTATTTTCATCTTATTGAACCAAATTTTTACATACTATTAACAACCATGTATGTTTTATTTTCTAAATTCAATCCACATAAGCCGTAAAATTTTATTTAAATGAAATTGACAATTTTTAACTACTACTTAGTGGTTTCACTATTCATCAAAAATTGATGTTTTTCAAAAAACTACTAAAAATTCAGCCAAAGATATATTTGATATTACAAATTTAAAAATTATGCCCACTATAAAAAATTAAAAACAGAGAATTTGGATTAATTAATTTAAAATTAATTCTCATTACCAAAACAAATATCCTGTTTTTAAGAAACAATAACTATCAAAAGATTGATACTTATTTATCTCTAATTTCAAGGTGAAATAAATTCCAATGACCAAAATTGGATTAAATAGTAAAAACATAATATAATTAAATTTTAAAAACAATTAAAAAGATAATCTATCCATTTAAATAAATTATATTAAAAGGAACTTTTGAATTAAAATATAGTATTTTTCACTATTCATAAAAAATGAATTTTATTAAACAAATTCCAAAAATTTACCCAAAGAAAAATTTGATGTTCCAAATCTTAAAGATAATTTTAATTGGACAAATAGAACATATAAATGTGACTATAACTATATTTAAAGAGTGTTCTTCATCAAAAGGTGGTAAATCAATCTTTTAAGGTAAATTATGCTTAAAATTAAATTCATTCCCATTTTAAGACTCTAAATTTTATTGGATAAATTTAAAAACATATAACAATCATTTATAATCATATTTTAGTTAGTTATATTCATTCCCACAATTAATATATATAAGTGTTAACTACAATTTAAAATAATATTATTATATTATTAGTGTGCAACGAAATATTTCAATGAAACCCATTGTTGCATATCAGGTATTCCATCAAGCATCAAAACCACATTAAAGTAAAATTAATATTTAATTCACCAATATAAAGAATTATGGAAAATGTCTTATTCTTTATTTACCTGGGATGTTACATCCTTCCCCCATTTTTGGAATTGCATCCTCACAGTTTTATTCACTTATCAAATAAGTGGGGGTATTTATCCCTTATAGAATTTTCATATTCCCAGATTGCCTGTTAAACCATATGGGTTTTCCAAAATACCTTTACCAGGTGGATATATTATCCCATTTCCACTATGGCATCAGTAAAGACTGAAGCATCCCTTTCGGTAACTGTCACTCTACATTAACTTGTTGAAAAATGAAACACTTCACAGTAAAATCAGCAATATCTCTTTTCATTATATCCCACCAGTAATACTCACAATGATCTTTGTACATCTTAGTACAGATAGGATGAACTGAAAACTGATAACTATGAGATTCACATAACAACTCATCCTTTAACTATGAATCACAAGGCACACATAATCTCTTCCCAAACCTCAAAACACAATCATTATCAGTATTAAATTCAGGAAACTTACCATTCTGAACCAACTATACCTTTTTATGTAACTCACTATTTTTCTTCTGAACATTATTAATTCTGTCTAATAGAGATGATTTCACTAACACCTGAAACAAAATAGAATAATTCACTGCACCAACAAATTCTATGTCAATGTTCGTCAAATAAAAAACCAAAGGATCTCGTTCCAATCATAACATGGTCAATAAAGCATTACTTTTTTGACTCAAAGAATCACCCACTTTATTTTCTTTTCCCGGATTGTAAAGGATCGTGCAATCATAATCCTTGATTAATTCCAACCATCTCCTCTATCACATGTTCAATTATTTCTGAGTGAATATATACATCGAACTTTCATGGTCAGTATATATTGCACATTTTACTCTATACAAATGATGGATCCATATTTTTAATGAATAAACAACAAAAACTAATTCCAAATCATGTGTAGGGTAATTCAAATCTGGAGGGTTTAACTAACATGAATAATAAGCAATTACCGGATCATTCTCTATAAGGTCACAACCAAGTCCTTTCAATGAATCATAATTGTAATTAAAAAACTCACCATTTCTAGAAGGTAGTGCCAAAACTGGATTATTCACCAATCATCATTTAATTTACTAAAAACAATCATCGCATTATTTTTCCCAAATGAACTTAACACTTTTCGAGTTATCTTAGTCAGTGGACTAGATAACCGTTTAGAATTTTCAACAAACCTCCGATAATAACCTGCCAATCCAAGAAAACTATGAATCTCAGTTATATTTGTGGGTCTTTTCCATTCTTCAACAGATTTGTATTTATTAGGTTCATTAGATATGCCATTTTCTAAAACAATGTGACCAAGGAACGAAATTCATTGTAACCAGAACTCACACTTGCTGAATTTCCCAAACAGTTTCTTTTCTTTGATGGTTTGGAAGGAAATCCTTAAATGACTTTCATGCTCCTCTTTAATTTAACAAAAAAAACCCGAATATCATCAATTAACACAACCAAAATCTTATCCAAGAAATCATGGAAAATTCTATTAATAAGATCCATGAATACAGTAGGTTCATTGGTTAACCCAAAAGGAAAAACTACAAATTCATAATGGCCATATCTAGTACAAAATCAGGTCTTCATAATATCTGCTTCCTTTACATTCAACTAATGGCACCCCGACCTCAAATCAATCTTCAAAAAATACTGAGCTCCTTGGAGCTGACCAATAAAATCATCAATATGAGGGAATGGATACTTGTTCGTAACAGTGATGTTATTCAATGCTCTATAATCAATGAAAAGTCTCATTGAACCATATTTATTTTCAACAAATAAGATAGGTTCACCCCATGGATATTTTCTTGGATGAATGAAACCTTTATCTAATAACTCTGGCAATTGATTCTTTAACTCTAAAAGATTAATTTGAGTCATTTGATTTGGGTATTATGAAATTGTCTTAGCATCGGGAACTAAGTCAACAAAAAATTCAACTTCCCTATCAAGTATAATACCAGGAAATTCATTGGGAAAACATCAAGGTACTCATTTTCCACTAGAACATCATTACTTTCAACAGTTCCTTTATTTTCAACAATATGTGAAAGGTAACATCCATTTCCATCTTTTACAAGTTTCTCATCTTCCTGATATGTTATCAAAATAAAGGTTTCATTCTTGTAAACCAACTAAAAATATTTCTGAAAAGAAACCTCTTTAGCTCTACAGTCAATCATAGCAAGATAAATAGAAATCCAAACCATACCCAAAATAACGTCAAACTATACTAGAGGAAAAACAATAAGGTTTTTGGGTAGATTCTTTCCGCAAACAAGAACAGGATGGTTCTTATAATTTATTTTTGTCACAAAATTTCTTCCTGGTGTTTTTACCATTAGTTATGTATTCATATTGTGAGATAGAATTTACAATTTACTAGAAAACTTTTCATAAATGAGAGAGTGTGTAGACCCTAACTCAAAAAACATATTGGAAAAATATGAACAAAGAAACAGCATACCTGATACTACTTCATTTGATGGCCCAACATCTTGCGATATAATTGAAAAAGGATTTCACTACACCTTTATGCTTTCATTCTAGAATCTTTCCATCATTTGAGTTCTTTGTTGGACACTCATTTACATAATGACCCATTTCATTGCACTTAAATCATTTAATAGACTGTAAATCATATTTTTTCTTACCTTTAACTTGATATTTTTCGGTGCAATTACGAGCCTTATGTCCCATTTTACCACATCAGTAGTACTTACCAGAATTCAAAAGACAGTCCCCATCTGGATTTTTACCACAATTTTCACAATCTGTACACATAAGTTTCTTACCATCAGACTTTTTTAAAGTGTTCTTCCCATTCATCTTCCTCCTCGACCTCTAATTCTGTTGTTTTTCAATGAACACCTGATCATCGACAAAATCCATTTATAACTTCTACACTGAAAGAACATGTTTTTAAAAACATTTGAACTCACAAGAAGCTAAAGCCCTTCGATACTGTGGCTTTCATACTAAGTAAAAAAAATTGATTTAACTGTCAAGATCTCTTATGAAATTTAGAGCATACCTTTCCAGTCGAGTGATTTTTGATTCAAAAATAGCCACTGATTCGTCCTCCAGCCTCAATTCTAGGAATTGTTTTTCCATCCTAATATAAACCACCTTAGGAAAATATTTCTCCAGAAACATTCCTTTGAAGTCATCCCAATCAAGAGCATAAATCTCTTCCTAATCCCTGATATTTTTTCACCATTTACCACCACTGATCAAGATCACCTTCAAAACTGTAAACTGTTAGACTAACCTTTTGATGTTCTGAACACCACAAGACATAAAATATTTTCTCCAGTGATTTAATCCACCCTTCTGCTAGAACAGGGTCAGATGTTCCCTTAAATGATGGGGGATTTTGCCTCATGAAATGCTCCACCACATACATGTTCTTCTACGGTTGATCTGGCTGATCTCGTGCATGGATACAACCACTATTTATAGTTATCGTCAACAGTTCCACCACTACATCAAACTTTTCAGTTCTAATTTTGACCATCTCAGGATGCTGATTTAGAAGGTTGCCTTCCTCTTGATGTCTTCCAAACATAGCTGCCATGTTTCCTCTACAGAAAACCATTATGAACGCAGAAATATCTTGAGCAAAGCAACATGGTAATCTGGAAACGCTATATAATTTCAATATTAACATAAATTAATTTATGGATACTAATTTAACAATTCCCTAACTCCAAAAGTTATCTAAACTGACCTCTGATACCAACTATATAAACCTGACCTTAAACATTACATAATCCTGAATTAAATGAATAATTCACATTGAAGATCTTTTTAGGTTATGATTTTTAGATAATTTGGTCATAACTATTACATTACATCTCAAAAATTAAAAGGTAGACACTTCTACACAGTTTCCATTTTTTTCATAAAATAATAATTCTAGAAGAAAAGAGTCATGTCTAGTACCATATTTTAGATAGCATGATTTTTACATGATCCCATCCTTGACCCCATTCACCTTTAGGTCCAGTGGAAAACATTTCAAAGCATGGGATGAGCATAAATAGCTCAGTAAGGGTTATAAAACAAAGAGGGAAAACATTAGTTCATCATTGAATACATAACATAATCTATTTATCATACCTCATGAAATCATAAGATTTATGAATATAATAGAGAAAAAATAAATCGTTAAGGTAACTTGTGGCATTCGTATAATACTAACATTGTAGCTATCACAACTATTTAGGGAGTTACATTTGAAATACCTATCACAGTATATTCCATAAAATTATTAGAAGAAAAATTCATGTTTACCTCCACCGTGTTACGCAATGCATTGGAGTGCTATCTCAGGCTCACCTGCCCTATGTTTATCAGGGAACCACCTGTATACATAAACAATTCCCAAGAACCATAACATATTCCTAAAATAGAAAACAAACATTATGTAAAGATAAAATTTCTAATTTCAATCACAATATATCATTAAAATATATTAACATAACAAATCCATTATAAAAACCATTTTCAATACCAAAATACGTCAAAAGTGTATGTGGTATTTTTTTCCTTTTAAAAACATTACAGCTAGTTAAGAAAGCCAAAAGTTCAAATAAACCCCACATCGAAGGAAAGGTCGTTATCACCACATATGTTAAAAAGAATCATTACTTTTTTTGTTGTTTGGTAAAACACTACGTAGAGAAAATATTCCTTTTGAATAAAAGTAAAATTTGACATTGTTTATAGAGTGTATAAGAGAATGTCATTTATTAAAACAAAATATAACTCAATGAAAGGAGATTGAGAGGAAGTCCCTTAACTCTTTTCCAATTTAACCTGTTAATTATTTAATATTTAGAATAAAAAACTAAAGATAATTTAAACATTTTTATGAACCTTTTTCATGTTTATTATTCTTTTTATATCACTTATTACCATGTTATGAACACCATGTAATCATTTAAGTTAATAATGTTCGTTTTGTCAATATTTGGTACTTGAGTCAAAAATGGAATTCTTATAATCACAAGTTGTTCACTTTGTCAAGATTTCATTATATCCAGAATGATATTCATGATTTAGATATCATATATATCATATATATCCATTATATACACGTATTTATAATAGTACATAACATTTGGTGATAAGAAATGAAAAGCACAGTTCATGGAGACGGTAAGTTGTACGTACGTATGAACGCTACTTCCATTTATATTTCGTATTTTAATGGAATAAAAATGTAGTGACACATAGGTATATTATAATTCCAGTATAATATGAAATATAATATCATTAAATCCATCCTTTATATGTCCCACATATGGCATTACCAAGTCATATCACTTTGAGGGGCGGTAGTCCGCACTTCCTCAAATGAAATTATCACATTTACCCATAATAGAAATCATAAAGGTATTCTATAAAAGAAAAATGGGAAATTATAAAGAAAATATAAACATAATATATATTATATACAAATATAGTTTCATCTTATTGGCCACCATGAGAGGTGGTAGGAGAAAAGAGAACAATCATCATTTCGTGAGGCATTAGTTTTCCATTCACAGAAATAGTATGTTGTTCACCCATTAGATGGAGGTGTGTGTAAGTGTAGTTCAAATACCTCTAATTAAAACATCCTAGTATTTTGATTATACTTGTGTTTTTATAAAAGTAAGTAATAAATATATTTTATGGGTTGTATAAGAAAAATAATAGAAACGAAGTTAACAGAAGCTGTTACCTTTAATTTCGGTAACTCCCTTTGGTTTGAACCAAAAGGTCTTCGTGAAGTGACTTCTGCAAAAGTATGGCTTCTAGGTGGAAGATAGGGATATTGAGAGCTTATTTGGGAAGAGTTTGGACGAGCCAAGGGGATTGAGAGTAGTGATTAATGTGTTATAAGTGAGGGCTTTTTATAATGGGGAGGAGGGACTCTTTAGGAATGTTTGCAAATATTATTTTATAATAATCTTATCTTCGGTTTTGAAAGATGAAAAACTCATTAAAGTTGAATATAAGATCAATTAAGCTAGAAATAAAATCATACAATAAGAATTTGACAAGGTTTGGATATTTTCTTAGTATTGATAATCTTATTTATTTAAATCATTTATTAATGAGGTACACAATGCATCATTATTGTGTCATAAATAATTACATTTATTTGATGTATAAAAATTATAACAAAAATGGGATTGTGTATGAAATCCTTTTATCATTCCAAATAATATTTATAGAAAAAATTAAAACTTATATAACCCTATGTAAACATTAATTTACTAAAAGATATTTGTTTATGTCATTTGTGTCGTTACCTTAAATTAATTAATCTAAAGTGTAATTTTCATTATCAAGTAGCTCCATGGGGTCCCAAAATCTACCCAATGATGCCCATGGTCTAACATGACTCAAATAATATGTTTAGTACAAGTGTTAAGGTAATTTTTTATTATTATAATATTCTTTTTACCTTAAATTACCCTATTTACCTTTAACTGTGGTGAATAAAAGTCAAAAGTTACTATTCACCGAAAATTATTTTCATCTTATTAAACCAAATTTTATGTAATAATAACAACCATGTATGTCGGATTTTTTAAATTCAATCCACATAAGTCATAAAATTTCATTTATATGAAAATGTCAGTTTTTAACTACTACTTAGTGGTTTCACTATTCATCAAAAACTGAAGATTTTCAAAAACTACCAAACAAAATCGACCTAATATATATTTGATATTCCAAATTAAAAAATGATGTCTATTTTACAAAATTTAAAACATAGAATTTGGATTAGTTAATTTCCAATAAATTCTCGTTATAAAAACAAATAGTGTGTTTTAACGAAACAATAACAATCAAAATATTGATACTTGTTTATGTTCAATTTGAAAGTGAAATTAATTCTAATGACTAACATTGGATTAAATGGTAAAAAACTAATATAATTACACTTTAAAAAAATTGAAAATATAATATAACCATATTAATAAATTATATTAAAAGGCATTTTTGAATTATAATACAGTATTTTTCACTTTTCATAAAAAATAAATTTAATCATAAAAATACCAAAAATTTACCCAAAGTAAATTTTGATGTCCGAAATCTAAAAAAGTATTTTATTGGGTAAAATATAACATATAAAAGTGACCAAAACTATATTTATGGAGGGTTCTCCATAAAAATCCGGTAAATCCACCTTTTAAAGTAAATTATGCTAAAAATTAGATTCATTCACATTTTAATCCTCTAAATTTTATTAGATAAATGTAAAAACATTTAACAAAAATGTATAATAATATTTTAGTTAGTTATATTAATTCCCATCAATAAAATGGTTAGGTGTTATCTACAATTTGGAATAATATTATTATATTATTAGTTTGCAACAAAATATTACAAAAAAACAAGTTGTTGCGTATCAGATGTGCCATCGATTATAGAAACTCCTTTAAAGTAAAATTAATATTTAATTCACAAATATGAATAATTTTTGAAAAATAATTATTCTTTATTTACTTGGGATGTTTCAAAACTATCTTCTTTCTCCTTCCCATGGTAGAGTATGAACATATATAAAATAATCCAAAAAACATAGTAGTTTAACATGGTTCACCCTCACTTGGCTACGTCCAAGGAGCATACACCAGCGATGATCCGATGTACCAATTATACTATAAGAACAGTTATTTTTACAAGTTCTAAGTGTAATCACTATCCCTCTTAGTTTAAAACCAATCACAAATAAAATATCACTTTTCTCACAACTGATGTGTGCCCAACACATATTCAATAGATCGAATCAAATTTTAAAGACTTGCAGGTCCTTTCATTATATCTAATGAATTCATCCTTCACTATTTGTAGAAGCTCTATTGAAGACCAAATTTCAACCACTGATAAATAACCATTTTCCACTAATCATCAGACAATAACTTTTGAAAATAAATTCAAAATAGTCTCTACATCGTGAAGCTCCCAATTTTGAAAATCTCAAACAATCCTTCACGAAGTGCCTACTTCATCGCAAAGCACTCACCTTCTAAGAGCTCACTGCATCGCAGAGCACACATCTTCCCAGAGTACACTACTTTGTATAGCTCACCTCTTCATAGATATCAATCCTTCGTAGAGCTAAAGTCGTCACAAAGCATAGGTCGTCACATAGTTCAAGCTGTCAAAAAGAGAATTACTTTGCAAAGTTCACTGTGACAATGTGAAACACATCTCTTCTATATAGCTAAATTAGCTACTGTTTAGACCTTAATTTCATGAAGAACCCTTCCTCCATGAACCTCCTTTTCGATATGAGATCATCAAATATTTCGTGAAAAAATCTATACTCATATCGAGGGGGTCGAAGCCTATTTATAGGTGATTCCACCAACATGAGAACCATCAATGAAAATTCAGTTCCACATCATCTCAAATTGAAATGCTCAAAAATTTCTTCTAAAATTCTCTTTATATCATGATGAACCACATCAATTTTCAGATCATAGGTCTTAACCTAATTGTAGAGCATTCATTCAATTCCTTTTCACCACCACCACAATGGTCCCTCAAAATTATCTTCACATCTACTATTCCTGAAGCTCATCATTATCGTATATCTCATAGTAAACATTCTCCATTTATTTAAGAAATACAATTCATTAATCACATATCTTCAGAACATATTCATTTTCAATATTTTTATGTCATCATCAAGGAAATACACTTTTTTCAATACTTACAAAATCTAAAATTTTGGACACCAAAAATTTGGAAAAAACGTGAAAACAGGGCCCCCTTGTCTCTGTTCATTCATACCACCTCAATATATTCAATTATATTGTCATGGTTCATTGTCATCATTGATTTTCAACAACATCTATGGAACTTCACAATTTACCATGTAAACTTTATTTTTCAACAAACACAACAAACCTAAAAATGCAGCAGTTTGACCTTGAGGGATTTTCCACAAACAAATATCTTGTAGTATTATTTCTTTAATCACATCCTATAAAATATGTTTTCGTCTTGGAAATTAAAATAAGAAAAACCAACATCATAAGTAGTTTACATATATTCTATACTACAAGAGTATGGAGAAAATAAAGAATTCATGAGAAAGAGGCAGGAAATTTTTGATGATAGGATAACTGTAAAGTCATTTAACTAAGAACATTAAATTCTTAGATAATAATGGAATCAACTATTTATGACCACATCCACCTTAAAAATAGATGATTAAAGTCCTTTAACACTACAACCCATTTAAACAGAGTCTTATAATATAATATATAACTAATACAATAGAAAGCAAGGGTGAGGGAAATAAAAACCATACCAATTCATAAATCAGTTTATAATTTTCATGACTTAATATGAATTTTTATTTGTATTAATGTATCCATAACATCAAATAGCCTTAGATATACAACCCATCATGTAAAAGTCTCATTGGATGGATATTTATAATTTAAATATGTCAATGTGATCCACATGGATCATCTATTCTCTAAGGAGGATACATAGAAACATGAGTTCCCTATAAAAAATAATAATTTAGAGAGAGTAAACCATATAATAAGAGTAGGATATAGAGACTAGGTCTAAATCGATCTCAACAATTAGAACATGGATATACTGAATATATAAATGCTACAGATATTTTAATACATGCACTTGAATGTTATTAATAAGAGCACAAATCCACTCTTGTATCATCCAATATCTATTTAGGAAATAATATTTCATATGAAAAGTTAATAAATGGTCATATGTCAATTTGGTGTCAGATTACTATAATTTTATTTTAAGCTTGCCCACAAGATGTTAAAACACCCCAGTATTCTATTATGGTGAAGGAAACACTAGTATAACAGACTTATACGTAAAAATATAATCAAGAAAACAGCCATAGTAAGAAAATCATTTGTCCATACTTTATGTATATTATATCATAAAATAGAAATATATTTTTCCATAAAATCCCCCAATTCTCCATACCCTCCACTTTTCGTTATATATTCGGGATGCACTTAGTCAAAACCTTTTATGAATTCCGGAGTTCTAGGCCTAGGTCTTAAATGTAGAAATATATTGTCACAACCCGTCCTATTGGGGCCCACATCCTGACACTCCAAGCCTGCCTCCAATAGGCCAGGGGCTGGTGACTAGCACCAAGTAGGCATATTACTAACATGGGAGGCATTGCCTATGTACCTGTACACCCGCACACATCTCCAAGCCCACAATGCTAAAATGAAAAAAAAACTAAGGAACTAAAATGCATGCATACAACTAAACCCAACCAATAGAGTACGATGAAAGGTAGAGTACTAAAACTTAAACTGGACCGGAATACAAGCCCACCAAAAAAAAGAGTCTGAAAACTGTAAAGTCCAACCAGTAAACACAACAGGTACTGGGACTGTTACTCGTAGCCGTAGGAATGCATCGGTTTATAGGGAACTCAGAAATCTCGGTCGGGTCCTTGTCTGCCTTGGACTCTATCAAAAGGTTGCTCGTCTACACAAGACACAAGATGTGTGGGCAAGGCCTGTGCAGAGTTGAGTATAACAATACTCAATAAAGGACCCCGAAAACCACAAAGCAGTACACAAAGTAAAGGTACAGTCAAATAGGAATAGTATATGTATTCAGAACATATAGAACAAACCAGTAATACTCATAACCCAGACCCATGGTCTAGAGACAAGCCACACAACAGCATACCCCCGTTAGTGATTCTGTTCAAATATTCCGTGAAGCACTCGTCCTGGGAAAACACACTCCACGAGTCTTAAAGCTCTGATAATATCCATCCGAGAAGTATTGTCCATTGGAAACTGTCACGAGAGGTTGTCACAATCATTACGGGAGACACACTCATGAGTAGGAAGATTACGATAGATATAAGCACCCATTATGGGAGGCACACTCCTAAGTGGGAAAGATCACGATACACAGATGAGTATCACTTCCAAGGCCATGGTGGATACCGCGACTCATCCAGATTCACCAGTTATGTGACACACCAGCTAGGTAGAGGATGAACGCCAGGTATATTTTTTCACGTCGATGCATGACTCTAACTAGGATCCGGAATGGATAGAGGATCTCGATCTGGGCCCCTCATATGGATGCCTGACTCTATCATAGAAATTCCTACTGAAGGGTTCATACTCCTGTGTGACGAAATGATTCCTGACCTTCAGGGGAATGAGAAGAAGGGGTACTAACCCAAATGTAATATTTCCATGATACGGTGAACAAGAGGACCATCCCATTTTACAAAAAGTAAATGGCCTGTAGAAAAGTTATACACTGTGTTTTCTGACCCTGGGTACTTCTCGTGTACAACAGCCAGTGTCATAGGCTTGTCATGTAGAAAAATTGGGTACACAACGTGTAGTATGAGGTACACGCTGTGTCAGAGTGACTGGGGTTGGCCCGGTGTCACTGGCCATGTGGCCGTACACGGTTATCAACCCGTGTACTCTAACCTGTGTCCGTGTATCCCTGGGATACAAACCGAGACTCGTGTAACCACTCCTATTATGTTGTATACGCCATGTTATGAAGCCATGTAGATCATCCCGTGTCTGTGTACTTCCCAAAATTCACATCGAGCTTCAGGTAATGTCTAACATGATGTGTGACCAGGGTCACACACTGTGTGATTCCTCCCTAACCCCTGAGACCCTAGCTGCCACCAGTACTACACGGCGTGTTCTTCGGAAGTACACGCCGTGTATTCTGGAAATTTCCAGAAACACGGACTTCCATCATCACACCTCCGGTGATGATCCGTTCGTCGATCTAGTCATCCGATCACCATGAAACTTCCATGTTTTGGTCACCCCGACAACAAAAAGATGCTCCCGAAGTTTTATGACCTCTAATCGGCTCAAAAAACATGATTTTATCTTCCCACGTGAAGAATGCTCGAAGAATGCCCTTTTCAGATCCGGTCTAATTCGTCGTCCGCCATTGTCACCACACCTCGGTAAGGTTGTTGTTGTGTTGAACCTTATATTTCGGATCGTTGCATTTCAGAACAGATGCGCAACGATTTGTTTTTCTTTTCCCTACGAAGAACACGGAGAACGCGCGAGAAAATAAAGGGGGAGAAATCCAATATAAAAAGTGAGGAACGAACCCCCGCCATCGTTCATCACAACGTTGATCCTCTCTTGTTAGCAGGCTTAAACAGAGCGAGAGTCAACAATAAAAAAACAACACGGATCAATTCCCTGAATCATCCCGATAAAACCCTCCTGCAAGAATGGATGAGTCAGGGGATCATCTTCTTCGTGGTTGATCCGCATTCGTCGTTAAAAATCAAAATCTTGGAAAATAATTCAAATAACAATCGCCTACCTCAGCAGGGATCGATCGTTGAAGAATGTGTCGCGCTGCCACTATCATCGAGATCCTTCAACTTCATTGGCCCAATGATTCTCATCTTCTATCCGTCGTCGTTCATTGCCAAGATGTTTGCTCCAATGTCCCGCAGATTCTGCAGAGGTTCTTCTCAATCGTCACCAACGATCAACAGTTTATTATCCCCATAAAAATGGAAATGTGTTTGGAATTTTATTGCACAACATTATTAATGAGTCCAACTTGTCATTTTTGCGTAATTATAACGCTTCATAAATTTAGGAAACAGCTGTGCCGTTTACCACCCAACAGTGGATGTTTCCATAAAAGAAATAAAATAAACTTTTGAATTTATTTTATTTCATTTTACATTAAAACATCCAAAAATAAACTTTTCCATCAACCTTTTCTGGTCTATGTTTGACTCGTACTTAGGTAAAGTCATCGTCTCAGACGCAACGGTGCCCTCATATTTTTATTCTGGGCATCCGTTTAGAAACTGCCACAACAGCGCACAAGCGCCGACTCACTTATCTTAAAAAATTTCAAACCCCCATTTCGGGCTCACTGGACATCGGAATGATGTGACGTCTTCATGCCCGGTCTTGAAATAATTCCACATAATATTTAAAAATAATAAACAGAAAAATAAAATACATTACATTCTCCCCACCTAGGGGCCTTACATCCCTGAAATTCCAAAACAAAGGCTACTCAAAAAGATGTGGGTACTGGGAACAAATTTGGGGCTCTCGCTCCCACATGCTCACCTGAAGATTCTCATGCAGCCACTAGACGTGCACCAAGCGAATTGATCACCCACGAAGGATCCTCTCCTGCCGATCCTCGATCTCCACTGGGTACTCAATAAAGGTCACTCCATCCTCAGTGTGCAACTTTCCCCAGTCGATGACGTGCAACGGGTCGTGCACGTACCTCCTCAGCTGCGACATGTTGAAGGCATCATGTACTTGATGCAACTATGGCGGTAGATCTAGGTGGTATGCCACATCACCAACACTGCACAGTATCTGGAAGGGTCTGATGAACCTCAGAGATAGCTTGCCACCTCGTCCAAATCTCTGTAACCCTTGTCGAGGTGAGACTTGAAGAAAGACATGGTCTCCCTTTTCGAACTCCAGAGGTCTCTATCGTCTATCAGCATAATACTTCTGCCAGATCTGTGCAGTCTTCATCCACTCCCAGATGATCTGCACCTTCTCTGTAGTAGCTTGAACCAACTCTGGACCCATGAGTGCTGACTCTCCGGGATCATTCCAGCAAAGCGGAGACCTGCAGGTACTCCCATACAAGGCCTTGAACGGTGCCATACCAATGGTGTAGTGGTTGCTTTTTTTGTATGCAAACTCCACAAGTGGTATATGGTCCTCCCAACTATGACCAAAGTCCAAGATACATGCCTGCAACATATCCTCCAAAACCTGGATGGTCCTCTCCGTCGGACCATCTGTCTGGGGAAGAAATGTTGTGCTCTAGTGTAGTTGAGTCCCAAAAGACTCTGTAAATTCCTTCCATAACTGCAACATGAAGCGGGAATCTCGATCAGAGACTATAGTAGAGCAGACGCCATGATGTCGAACTATCTCCTGCACGTAGAGTCGTCCCATGTTTTCTTCGGAACTCTGCTCCCTGATAGCTAGGAAGTGGGCCGACTTGGTGAGTCAGTCAACGGTCACCCAGATAAAATCATAACCCCTAGACGTCTGTGGTAATCATGTCACAAAGTCCATCGATATTCCATCCCAATTCCACTCTAGAAAATCCAGGGGTGAGCTAATACCACTGGAACCTGGTGCTCAGCCTTCACCTGCTGGCATGTGGGGCATCGAGAAATGAAATCCGGTACTGCCTTTTTCATGCCTGGCCACCAGAACTATCATTGGAGATCCTGTTACATATTTTCCACCCCAGGATGTACTACCAAAGGGGATATATGAAACTCCCTTAGTACCTCCTCCTGCAACGCCCCTGGTACAACAGTGAATCCTCTGAAAAGAATTTTGTGCTCCCCACCTTGTGAATATCCATCTGGAGCATGTCCTGTGGATAACCGATCACATAAAGACACATAGTTGACATCCCCAAGATGTGCCTCCCTAACTCGTTGTATGAGTAGAGGAGTGACATCCATCGACTGTAGGTAAGTTGTATCATCTCCATCCATGAAGGATAATTGTAACGCGACTAACTATTGTGTTTCCTCACTCCATAGTTGTGAGCCCAACCTTCTTCTAAGAGATGTCTCCACCTTGTTCACCTTTCTAGGAGTATAGATGATCTTGAAATCATAGTCCTAGAGGAACTCTAGCCATCGTATATTCTTTAGATTCAGATATTTTTGCGAAAATATGTACTTGAGGCTCTTGTGGTCGTATTAAACAATAAATCACCTGCCCATAAGGTAGTGTCGCCACATCTTTAATGAGAAGACAACCACTATCAACTCGAGATCATGGGTTTCATAGTTCTGCTCATGTGGCCTAAGCTGGCGTGAACCATATGAAATCACCACATGCCACTGCATCAGGAAACAACCAAGCCCGGTCCCAGATGCATCACCGAAAACAACATACTTGACACCCTCCTCCTACAATCTCAAGACTGTGGTGCTCGTAGAACTCTGTCTCAGCTACACAAAATCTTTCTAGCACAACTCTGTCCATATGAAGTGTTGTCCCTTCATGGTCAGGTCCATGATTGGTGTTGATTTCCTAGAGAAATCTAGAATGAATCTCTGGTAGTATCCTGCCAACCCAAGAAAACTTCGCATCTCCGTCACGCTCCAAGGTGGCTCCCATGCTAACACGGCCTCCACCATGGCTGGGTCAATAGCTACTCCATCTGCTGAGATGAGATGTCCCTGAATGTGGTCCTCTAGAATCCATAATTGGCACTTCCAGAGCTTCCCATTAAGCCGGTGCTCCCGGAGTACGTCCAAAACAATCTGTAGGTGTCTTGTGTGCTCCTCCTCTAATGATGAGTACATGGGGATGTCGTCGATGAATACCACCACTAACTGGTCCAAGTATGGTTGGATGATCTGGTTTATCAGCCCCATGAACACTGCGGGGGAGTTCGTCACACCAAAAGTAATCACCAAGTACTCATAGTGAATGTAGCGGCATCTACAAGCCGTCTTCGGTATATCCTCGTCCCGCACTCGTAGTTGGTGATAGCCTGATCGAAGATCAACCTTCGAGAACCGCTGTGCCCCTATTAGCTGATCGAAGAGATCATTGATTCTCAGCAGTGGATACTTGTTCTTTACCGTCACCTGGTTCAGGCGCTGGTAATCCATGCACAACCTCAGACTCCCATCATCCTTCTTGGAAAACAAGACTGGGGCTGCCCAGGGTGAGATGCTGGGTCTTACCCAACCCTTTCTCTGCAAATCCTCCAACTGCACCCTCAGATCGCGAAGCTCTGTGGGATCCATCCGATATGACGATGAGGAAATCGGTGTCGTCCCAGAATGTAAGTCTATGCAGAAGTCAATTTCCCGGTGGGGAGGTAATCCTGGAACATCTTCAAGAAAGACGTCCTCATACCCCACCACCACTATTGGGAACTGAGAGCTCACGACATCTACTGCTCTGAGGGTAAGGCTATCCAAATCATGAGTGATCAGCTTCACCCTCCTATGAATGAGCCCATTTTGTTCTTCCTGGTTTTCCATTTCTCCAAAAAAGGAAAACCTAGTTCTATCACGGTGGACACACCGCACTCTTCACCTAAAACAGTCAATCTGGGCATGGACTGAAGATAACCAATCCATACCGAGAATTATGTGGTAAGGCCTTGATGCTACCACAAATAGGTTCCAATCAAAACTCTCACCTCCAAGGGTAAGATCACACTGTCTACAAAGGTGTGTGATCGTCGAGTCTCCTATCATAGGTGTCTCCAAGCGTAAGGATTGAGTCAATGGTTCTACCGGAATCTCGAGGTTTTGAATAAGACATGTGGATATAGGGGAATGACGGGAACCTGTGTCTATGAGTACGGTAAATAAGGTATAAAAGACACAGATCGCACGTCGAATCATCCCTGGATCCCCTGGGTCATACACCTCGACCGCATGCAGTTGTCCCCACCCCTATCCCCCAGCTCCCTGAGCCTGTTGCAGAACTCCTGGGGGTGGTGGTGGAAGTAAGTCGAAGAGTCTTCCACCACATGTAGCTCTCCCTTCTCCTCTTCCACATCCGTCACCTGGTGGTTCTGCCTATTCTGTTCACTGCCTCTACCTCGGTGTTCCATCCACTGCTTCCCTGTCAGCAGCTCAATGGGTCGGGCAATCTCTAGTGAGATTTCCCCTACCATCGCATGTGTAGCATCGCTTCTCCCTAGGCTGACTAGTTTCAGGTTGAGAGCCCTGGACTATCGATCCCCTATCTTGGGTCCTCCTATGACGTTTCCCATGTCCAGATCCTTGTTCCTGACCTTGGCTCCCTCTTTTCTAGGTCTCCACACATGTCTTCCTGCCCTTGACTGTCGGCAGTTGTCTATGCTCTGCCAAGAAACTCTCGATCACTAAGGCCCACTCGAGCACTCCAGCATAAGTAGATATGCATAGTGTCATGACACTAGCTCTGATGTCACGTCGTAGACCTTGCTCGAAGGTCTGAGCTCTGAAGTATAGATCCCGGACCATATCTACCGAGTACCTGGTGAGGTTGGTGAACCTCGATGAATATTCAGTTACTGTCATACAGCCCTACTAAAGCTGCAGAAGCTCATGGATTCATACAGCTCTCAGCATAACCGGAGATAACTCCTCCCAGAAGAGTCGCTCAAACTCCGTCCACAATAGAGTCTCCTCATCATGAGTCGGTGTGGTCAGACTCCACCATAGTTCCACCAAACCCTGAAGAAGGCTCGCTCCTAGGATCACCATCTAGTCTGCTGGTGTCCTCACTTGATGGAAAACACTGGTCACCTCCTCAAGCCAGTCCTTAGCCACCTGAGGGTCGGGTTCGCCTCAGAACTAGATGGGTCTCTGTCTCTGGAACTCATGGAGCGCACTAAGACTACACTCCATGCTCATCAGTATTGCAGGTACCACTGCCTGCTCTACTAGTGGTATAGTAGGTGCGCCACTTGGTGGAAAAGCCTGGGGAACTAGTCCCTGTATCGAAGCCTCATCACTGATGGGGTAATCCTCGTGATCGTGCTGCTGAATCCTAGACAGTATGCGTCGCGGAGGCATCATGTAAGGAAACTAGATGTACCATGGTCAACGAGTATATCTGGATAGTTGACACAAAGGACATGGATAACACAACCCATTCCTATATGATGCATGTACCTTTTTATTTCCTCGGAACCATTGTTTTCATGTACTGAGTCGAAAAGAAGGTTATCAGAGTCCTTGTGTATGGTTACGTCGGCCGCCGAACCAACACTAGGGTCGCTGGCCTGAAAGCCAAACCCAAAACACTCAACACTATTTCCCCAAACCAACCCCACAGACTCTTGGTCCTAAGGTAGAACCGACCAGCTCTGATACCACTCTGCCACGGTGCGGGCTCTACTGGGATGGGTCGTGGGACATATGATTTACATATTTACACTAATGAATTATATATGGTCATGTAAATCCCAAAAAATAACCAAGATATCTCTCTATAGTAGAATAGATTTTCAATGTACATATTTAAAAGGCTTGATGATTCTAACATCTTCAAGTATCTCAATGATATTTGTTTTTGAATCAATATCATACTAGTCTGGACCCTTAGCTGTTTAATAAATAGTGAATCTAAATTTTCTCCCTTCAGGATGATGTAACATGGTTATAATAGGAGTAAGAATAATTAAATTTATCTATTCAATCATATATATAAATATTAAAATCATGTCATTGTCTATGAGATCACGATTTTCCCTCAAGGCATACAGTTTAATGATATTTATGGAATACTATTGATATATTTTAATAAATTATTAAGTTCGTCTTACCATTCATTTATCAAAAATTCCATTAATGTATAGGTTAAATGTTTTTATGGTGGTATTTACAATATTATTTCCCATTAATTACAATACATATATTCAAGATTATAAAAATGGAGAAGGAATCATTGGGAGATAGATTATGAGATCTGAATCACTAACCAAAATCATCTCGAAATGATGAATTTCAAAATAATAAATTTTCTATGTAAGGGAAAAGTGATTCATATTAATTATATTATAGGTATCTTTAAAATTTTGTGCAGTCGTTAATTCTTGTGATTCCCATTTGAGAAAAGAAAACCCTTGATCACCATCATATCATATAATGGTTCTCAAAATGTTCCTATGAAACAATCATTGTTGATGAAGAAAATAATGTTTCACCACCCAAGATATTTAATCATGATTCTAATAATCTCCAATTTAGGTAATGGTCAGAAACATATCAACGATTCATATCCAGTGATAATCAATCATGTATAACTCAACCATATGTGGCCGGGGTTGGCTGGAGATTGGGAATGCTTTCCCCTTACACTAAAATATCATTCATGTCGGATGAATATAGCCACATAGATAAAGTTTGTGATCATGAAAAACCATGGAAATTACCTTATTAATGATGTTCCCTCTCTATTTTTATTGACTAAGAAGTTCCTTGCATCATCATCTGGATAATAAAATACCTCCACATCACTAATGGAAGATTAAAAATAATGTCATGTATTATCATGAATCTAAAGATGTCATCACCTATTTTATTTTCATTGTGAGTGGAAAATGTGAAAAATGCTTGTATTACCCTGATAATGACTCTCATGTATCATTACCCTCTATATCCAATGTAATATCTACTTAAATCAAATTATATGTAAAGTATCCTTCATTTCCTTATATATTGATGAATTATTCTACATCTCATTAAACAAAAAATTATTCCAGGGAGGGAAAATGATGATGACCTTAGATATTCCCACCTGTTATATGATTATGGAATCTCCATCACTATTATTGAACATAGAAAAGTGAATCATGTAATAGAGAATGATTAGTGACACAAATTTATCAGATCCTCTATATCCCCCAATGGGAAAGAGACATACATATCCTTTCAAAATAAACCCCAATATTTATCTTCCTAAAACTAAATTGATATTCATGGGATTATTCTTGATATGGAATCCAATAATGTGGGACTATTTGAGGATCTCCATGGAAATACGACTGATGTTAAATTATTTCACCAATCCCTTTCTTCAAAATTGGAGGATTAATTTGATAATAAAATCAAATAAAAAATCATTTAGGATGTTAAATAACTAAAATGGAGAACCAATTTCATCCCCATTGAGAATATGAAATAGAAAATCAATTTTTTCATTGACATCATGGATCAATACTACCATTGATCAAAGAATTATATACTAATATTGAGATTTTTATTGAATTAATAACAAGTTTCCAATATCCTTCCATTAAGGGGTGGTAATAATGATACCACAAAATCTAGATGGCCCCCGAATAAGATGATGATATATATTTTTGGGAACCCCAATTTCTATACCATTTTAATTACTTCCCTTCGATTTCAAAAATAAAAAAATATAATATCAATTCCCCATTAACCGTGTTTTCAAAACCCTTATAGAGATGTCTTTTCAATGCTACATTATTTACTTATTAGTCATTTATTAACACCAATATGATCACCATATTAGCATGTACATTGTTTCCAAAAAATTTCCACAAAAAAGCTGAGTGTTTCATGACAAAATAATTTCAATTATTGTAAAATTAGAAGAATTTTTTTTGTTAATTCAAAATTTTATTGTGGTGATCATTAAGAAGGAAAATGTAATATCGGATGTTAAACTTCCACAAATATTGAAATAATAGAGATTACATTAGGTAGACTTCACAAAAAATATACACATTATAACAAACATTTCAGCAATGTATCTCACATTAAAAACATTGATGAAAAAAGGATCCAACTATTAGTGGGATTTAAATTTTCAAGAAGAATTTTAAATCCTCAAGTAATTTATCTTGATCCCATAAGAATTATTTCCTCCATGGAAGGTAATTAAATAATTATCTATATGGAAAACATGGAGTGATCACATTGGAACATTTATACCAAAAAAAATTTATGAAAAAATAGCATTCATAATTTGTTTCTCCAGATAATGATATTTAATTATACTCAATACTTCATTACTGATTTTAACAGAAAAATGTTGATATTTTAATTTCAAAAGATGATTCATTACATATAACATCATGATGTTCACTTAGTCTCTCACGTTGACCTTATTAAATGAATCCATTGTGTTTCATTAGTAACTTGATTGTTGGAAAGTTGTGTAATCATTCTGAATTAATAATACATTCAATGTTTCTCTTAAAATGCAGTTAAAGGGAAGGAAATAGCCAGTTTCATTGCCGAACACCCTGTCTAGGATAATTAATTTTTATATAGAGAGTTCCATGGTGAAAAATATTTCTCAATTCATGAATCTCAAAAAATATGGGAGATATATTTATTTAGTTTATCCAGAATCATTATATGAACAATAATACAAAACCCAAAACAAAATTGGGATCACAAATGTGTTGTCCTTATATATCGAAAAAAATAATGTTCATCCCAATTCCTTTTAATTATCATAGGTAAACCATAATAATGAACTATTATGCCATACACTGGTTATAGGATTCGTGTTGAACCTACATATAACTGTAAATAACTTGAATTCCAAGGGTGAATCAATGATAATGGTAAACAATGAATATTCCATTAATAAAGAAGTATTATTTCATTTACCAATATATGTGTGGCACATATTGGATGAATTCTCCATGATTATAAAAATGTCTCACATTTTTTGTGTATAAAATTATCATATTGATGCATTAGATAATGTGACAACAACTGCAGAAGATCTATTCGAGGCTAAAACAGTAATTACAATTACACATTATAGGGTGGTATCTCTATTCACTAAAAATGATATGGAAGAGATTAATAAAATAAACACCTTTATGAATAAAGGAGTGATGATAAATTTTCTAGATGATACCTAAATAGGATAAATATCACCTATATTGGACTACCATAAAAGTGGAAATAATTCATATCATTGATCCATGAATGAGTATATAATACGATAGGCTATTAACCTAATCCTTTATTGTACATGAAGTCCACTCTGGATCCTATAAAGGTCATTAGTCCAGATATAAACTCCTCCATCAAATTATGATTCTTGAGTATTTATACCATTCAATGAAATAAGATTATAAATATTTCAAAATGAAATATCAGGATTTATAGATACATTTAAATATTATTAATCAACTATGAGATCTACGACATGTTTCTATGTATTCATGTCCATTTTATTCTAGGGTAATTGATCTCATGGGGTCATATCTACCAACTAACATAGATTTTCATAAATATCATTATTGCTAATGATTTATTCTCAATGTTGGATGAAGAAATATCACTCATTTAAGTAAGAGAGATGGATTTGATTGACTTATAATGTAAGAAACAATTACTAGATTTAGTGTCCCTAAAAAATATTGATCACCAATGACACAAATATATGTTCTTTTGAGGTAAAAATAATATATATATTGAAAAATGTCATATCAAACAAATATTCTCATGATAATATAGAGTAAAGCAGAAATATAAATTCTTTTAAAAAGACTCTATATATTATTTTTGATAATATTATTGAAAAAGATAAAAATTATTTGCCTTAAAATATTATGTTCATATTTTAAGATTATATTACCATAACCTACACCACAATGAAAGTAAAACTATATTTTATCATGTATGATACAAAGGATATCATGTCCATCGGGGACCAACTCCTCTCAATCCATGTAGATATAAATTTTTTAAGATAAAAAATAAAATAACTTGCTATATGATTAGGAACGAAAAATTGAGAAAATGGTGTACATAGTTAAGAACGTGGAGATTCAACAGAGTCGAGTTGTATATGAATTCAACCAAAAATATTGGCTCTATTAATACATTAAATATGATATGGTACTGGATATTATAAATAAAATGATACTAGGGAATAATACTTGGATTCTTATGAAAAAGTGGGATAAACCTTAAACAAAAAACGAGGTATATTCAAATGGATCATATCCAATTATCATAATGAATGGGGAGTGTATCACACAACCTAAATACCTAAAAAATTTCTTGAAGTACCATGAAAAAAAACCATATCCTGATCATAAAATTCCAACCCTCAAGACTTTAATCTCTATAGCTAAATTCTAATCTAGATGAATTTATATTTCTTGGTACACATCCAAATTTTATAATGTTAAACTACGTGGTCATGGACCTATAATCCTGATATTAAACTATAAAACCCATATAAATCATCGCTGAATGATGATAAACTGTATAGTAATTGTACTAGATGTATGAAATTAATCAAACAACCCATCAACATTCTAGTAGTATGATGTTAAATTGGGTAATACAAATTTCCCCATTGTAAAAAATTAAACTAAATTGACATAGTTATATCTACATAATATTAAACTGGACATCCCATATACATCCTGACAATACGATGTTAAATTACATGGTCATAGTCCATGATATATGAAATTAAAAAAATAAATCACATGTCTCCATATAGTATTACATTAATCTCTATAACATTTACTTCCTAATAACATGACATTATACTACAAATCACAACAATAGTGTATGATGCTAACATGAATAGTTTATTTCACCATTTTTCACTCTCATATTATCTAACTAATAATTTAATCACATATTATTTCTAATATTGAGTATGAATCATATCAGAATTGATATTCTAGTTGGTTTCCTTGGATAACATGATATTTTAGAATATTGATGAAAAATCATGGACATATATCCTAAAATCATTACAATAATATTCCAAACAATGTTTCCAATATGAAAAGATTAATATTCTTAGAATATACTACACAATATGCCTTCATCAAATTTATATAAGAACTCATTCTATGTAGGGTTCAATCATAAGTAATATGTGTGTCTTGATTCATGATGCTTCATGATACATTTTAATTCATTGGCCCTTTAATACAGACCAAGATAAAGAATCTACATACATTAGTTATGAAATAGGGGATAGAGCATCCAATAATTAATAGTTAGTTTTCTAATTCATTCTATCACTATGTCACCCATATATTTTCCCTTGATTCATTGTACATGTCAAGAATCTTTAGAGAATGGAATATAAGAACTATGTGAACATAGATTCTTATTATTGATGGACATCTGGTGATATAAGTATTTTCAACACTACGATCAACCACATATATTTATCAAATTCAATTTCTTTTCCCTTATATGAGATCTAGATCAATGTGGGATTATATAGAAAATATATTAATCCATAATAAGGTAATGTTCCCATATATTAATTATAATCATGTGTGTCATGATTCCAATTACATTAGGATATAGAGTGACTCTATGATATCATATCCCATGACTAATTGCTGATCACAATGAATATTAATCCACCTTATTGTATTTTCTCTTAATTTACATCATGTATTGAAATGTAAGACTCTACGCTAAGATGAAATATATTTTAATTTTTATAAACTACACGTGACATGATTCGCATACCCTGTTATATATAATGATCCTCTAAATCTCTATTTATAACATTGTTTACAATTTAATAATATTACCCCTAGAATATATTCATTTGGGGTTTGTATACATCCATTCAACATAAAATTAAACTCTAAGTCACCTCCATCTATATTGTTTGGAATTAAAATATATGTCAGTTGGTCCATTATTTTTAATTTTTAAACTACATAACATGGTCCATGCTGCATAAATAGTCATTACCTACATGAGAGATAGATATAGGTAAGGGTGTATAGAATATGAGACTCCAAAGTTGTTCAAAAAACACATTTTTACTCAAAAATCATAGATTTTGGGTCCCCCACACTAAAACTTGACTATACATAAATGTATTTCTCAGAAGGAACTCATGAGGTTCCTTCTATTTCCAATCCCATTAAAGCATATAAAAATTCCCTTACCCTAAAGTTGAGTCAGATCGGTGTAGGATATACACATCATGTATGAACTTTGTCTATCTAGATTATTATTATTCCATTGTAGATAGTGACTTATAAACTACATATTTCAGAACCATCCACAAATCATCATCTTTTCCACTGTACCTACATCCCTAAAATAAAATTTTCATATATTTTTAAATATTTATAGGTTTTGAAAAAAATAAGTTTCAATCAATTTATCGCACATATTTTTCTTATCTTTTTGAAACATAATACATTTAACAACCATCAGAAATAACTCTTTCTAACTCTAATAGACACCTCTATTTATTATTGATAATTATTTCCTTCATATTAGACCGTACTAACAAGAGGTATATATAACATATAGGGAGGGTCCTCTCATCTCTATACACATATAACAAACTCAGATTATATATCTTCATTCTAATATTGTTTAATTATCATTATTATGAAACTTGTCCCATCTTAAATTCACAATCTATATACATTATGCCTTGATTAACCTCTTATTTATTCTTTAGAAAATGTTGTTGGGTCACTATTTTTCCTCAATCCCCATTATTGTTATCTTAAATCATCCCTATAGTATTTCCATAAAATTTGATAGTATACCATGAATAATCACTTGTGAGATATTATATTCATCCATTAGGTCTACTAATTCACATGTAATGACACTATTCATTTTATATATAATTTATATGACCATTTATATAGTCTTCCAAACATGAAATTAAACTAAATTTACCAACCATGAGGTTTTCAATGTTATTGGTGAAGGTAATAAATTCATGTCTAGTTATTCTTACCTTATCATTAGATGAAATACCTCATTAGGATATTATCTTCAATTCAACTTTATCACGAAATACATCTAATATCAGTCTAAGAACCATGCCCATAAATTTAATGAACTCCATCATGATTTTTTATAGTAAAATTTATCTATTCATTCATTTAAGATTTTATAAAACCTTTTCCAATAGACAATTTCACATTTTGGACAAATAAATACATCTTATACAAAATAAACATTTTGTTAATTTCCTAAAACTGTATAATTTTTCCACAATTATTATAAATTCGAAAAACCATAAACTAAAAATTAAAAAGACACATTATTTTCCATGAAAATAACCTATAAAAAGGGATTCCAAATAAAAAGTACAATTTCCACTAAATATGTCACCATTAAATATCTTATGAATATTTGGATTGAAATCAATGGAAAAAATATAATAACTCTTAGGAATACGACAATAATAACCAAGTAAAATTTAGGTAATGATAGAATTATATACTATTCGTGGAATGAATAATAGTGATTTAATATTATAAATTTCCCCTATGAATATTTGTTTCAAATAATATTTTTTATTTTTTACAGTTTCTAAATCCTTCTTGAATATTTCTTTTTGTTAAAGAAATAAATTATTTTACAAGTGTTCAAATCATCAAAATCCATTCCAGGATATTAGAAATGATTTTAGTCGACCCCAATGGACAAAAACGCATGATAAAAAACTCCAAATGACAATTTATTTTACTCACAAAACTACATGAAAAAAAAAATTTAAGTAGAAGATCATCATATATTTTTATTCCCTAATAGTATATTAATGGGACCCATCATTCAATTGTAGTCCATGGATATCCCATATATACTTGTTTTATACAATTATCTACTGATTTTAAAATACTGAATTTATAAACACATGTTCAAAAGTAAAACTATTGAATTGGATTTATATATCCTCATTACTACACAATCTGACATCATATTAAATTTCATAGAAATAATATGGAATTAAATTCATTACTTTTCAATAGTCATCATCACGTGACTTTAAACCACATGATGGTGTTATTTGAGAATATGAAATTAAACCACATGAATCCATTTAAGAGATTTTATAAACATTATTAAAGTGAATTGACTCCTATTTTATCACTCCCATACATGGTAGTCTATCTCACATTTTAATCACATTTAGATGAACTTAATTTGGACAATTTATTTTTTAACCTAGTTGACCTAAAGTATCTACACCCTTTGTTCTAAAAATCATAAACATTAAATAAACTCACCTTCCATAATTCAAACCAAATTGTAGCATTGGTTTCTTTGATAATGTATGGTTTTTATCCATTTTTCACTTTAGGATGTGTAGTCTAACATTAGGGATATTCTATACATCCATTAAATATAATAACATATGCATAAATATATCAAATATAAAACATTAAAAACATTTTTTCCTTGAACTGTGACCATAAAATATGTGAACCATTCCTAGAAGTCATTTTTTTGTTACATTAGGATCAATCATATTCGAATTTATTTTACTGCATTTCATTGAAAATCATTTTTCTATTTGGTCAACTATATCTTCACAAAAAATATCATCTTCTTTGGTCCCACAAGTATGATAATAAACAACCCAATGGATTAATCAATGTTTCTTCCAACAAATAAATTTACATATGATTCATAGTTAAATGTTTAAGAAATCAAAGAAAAAACTAATAAAGATAGTGGGGTGAACATTATAATTTTCTAATAACATAGGTTATGGTCTCTAGGAACATTGAACTGGGAAAAATTTATAGTATCCTTCCATTTCGTGTCATTTTTTATTTAGAAAATCCATATGGAATTTTTAATGATATATATTTTATATTTTTGGATCCTTCTTGGTACATTGAATAAACATTCCAAAATATCCCTACAAAATCTTCAAAATGTTACATCAAATTATTTCTTATCAAAATGGACTGACATTTGTGACAGATATATTATATTTATTCCTATACTTGTCCATGATGCATGCTTGTGAGGAAGAAATTACACTTCTTAGTGGACCTAATTTAGTGTGATAGTGATTTTTTAACACCCTAATATCCTTACAAATTATTGACTTTAATTAATTCAATGTGATATTTATATTTATCCATACGCATCATTGGACATAAATGAATCTATGATTTATAGGGTTAAAATATAATTTTTTTATAATGAACAGTAAATATTATCCATATATTATATGTGAATGAATATGATTAATTGATTAATTAAATATATGTATAAGGAATATAATCCTTAATTCTAATATAAATGATAATCAACTAGTTTACATAAAATGGCTAATTAGATCAATTATTATTTAGAGGAGTATTTTTATAAACATTTTTTATATAATAAAGATTTAAATTTCAAGATATTTTTTATTAATGATGAGAAATCATTTGTGATTTTAATTATTGGTTGACAAAAATTTTGATGGGAAATGATATGAAATTTGAATAATAACATTTAATATTTGAAAATGTTATTTTCTGATAATTTTTTTGATTGTATATTATGATTTCATTCAAAAAATTTATTTATAACTATTAGAAACTCAAATTACAAAAATGAACTTCAATTTTTAAATCTTCATTTCTAAATTGACTTAGTATTAAATTTTGATCTTTTTATATAATGTTAGCTTTGTAGTCTAAAAAATTGATTTCAAAGAAAGTTGTAATTTTTTGTACTTTATCATTATATGTGAATTATAAATATGATTAAAATAATTTTTTGGATAAAATATGAATCAATGTAATAAAATTATTATTTTTAAATTATTTTTTATCTAATAAATCTATTTCAATCATTTTTTTAACTATAGATAAATATTACATAAATAAAAATTGTCTTTTCTTTCATTTGAGAACATATTTCCATGGTGAGAATTATATTTTTTATCAAAAAATATTCATAAATTTTATTTCATTATTAATATATATAATTAAATCATTTAAATTAGTGACAATAATAATATAACCTTTTATAAAACTATATTGATAAAGAAAATTATTATTCTAAAAATGTTTTTATGTGATGATTTTTTTTAAATAATACTATCAGATATTTGGAAAATTTATTTAATAAATTTATTTTAAAATTTTATATTAATATATTTAAAATTACTTAAAGAGGAAAATGTTAAATTTTAAATTAATATTAATTAACATGGTTAAAAATTAAGTACTATTGTAATAATAATTTTGGGTAAATTTTAAAAGTAAGAGTAAAATATTTAAAAAAACTCATAATTTTATTCAAAATGATTGGTTGAGGTGATTTTAAACCCACATTAATATTCCCCTCTTATTTTTCAATATTGAAGCAACATAATATTGAATAGTAACATCACATTTTTGAAAATATTATGTTTACTTATAAAATCCCCATTCTCAAAAATTAGAAAAATATGACACTCCCCCCACTTCATTACTAACATATTCGTTTAATTTCACAATTAAAAATGACAAAATATCTCCTCATGGACCAATATACTACTTATATTAGCTTTTGGTCACCTTTAGATTTTTAAGAAAATAATTTACAATGGGAGTTCCAAGAAAATATCAGGTATATTATGTGATTATTATCAACTACTTAACATTTTATCTTAATTATATTCCTTCAAAATTTCTTATCAACTACTTAACATTTACAATGATAATTCAATGGAAACATTGTGGACTACCACGTCCACAAAATGATGTCATTGGTTTTTTATCACCACATCACATAAATTTTATATATAAATTTATTTAAATAAATACTAAGATATTATTATTATTAGGTAATGGTCAAATAATATATACTATATTTTTATAAAGATAGTTGCAAATTTGTGATGATGTTCAAGAGTATGTACGGTCTACTGTCTCTATGATTGTAACATAGTTAATTTTTCATACCATTATTCATGGTTGATATTAAAGGTATAATTTATGTAAAAATGATAATCATATCTTTATTATTATTTTTATATAGATGATTTACTAATTAACCCTTTGACCATGGTTACCATTCCAATTAAATATTTAAAATAGACATCAGACATCGTCAAAGAACCCGATAATGACATAACTAATTATGTATTTAAAGATAACATTATGATAAATAATATAAACGATTTATGTATAATGTTTTAAACCTAGAAAATGGGTCTTATGTAAAAATATAATTGATAAAATATTATTATAAAGGATCTAAAGGTAATACATTGAATGTTTGCACTCAAGGTAAGGGTTTCTCATCTCACTTTTACTTCTTTGAGACACCTATCATATTCATAAATTATTAATATTTTGTGGTGTATATACTTCCCAAGAATGGATTTTATGATTAATGTAATGAAAACCATTTTCATAAAATAATATATATGAATCTTGATCATATATGAGGTTTTTATCTAAATATTTAAAAAGTTGTATGGTTTTATATCCTACTTTTACTTCAATGATACATATTCCACATTCACCACTTATTTAATTTATATATTATTTCATGAATAATTAATACATCATGAAATTTTATGTTTCAATTTTTATTGTTTCAATCAAGTGTTTTGGAATATAATTTTATAAAGTTATGTAGGGTTTCTCAACCTAGTTTCATTTTGTTGGGTAATATCATTACTTGATTGACTCTGTTATGACATGATTGTGTCATAATTAGGTTATAAATGATTTTATTATAAATTTTGAACTTTTATGTGTATTTTTTTTAAATATCTCTATTGATTAACTCTCTATTATATGACATGTTTTTTAAGGGTTATTCATGTCAAATTATCATTATTTGGGAGATATTTTTAATGATATGAACAAATATTCTTTTTTGAGGTATATATCATACCACATTTCCATGTAATATCATTAATAATATTATTATAATTATATTTAATGATTAATTTGATGTTATTTTATCTTAGGGATTATGATTGAAGGGATACTAATGTTATAAAGGCTTTATGTTACAATCTATTTTTTTCTCGGGGTGGCTTATGTTCATGTTTACTTAAGAAGAATTTATATGATCATATTTTATTGAAATATTTTTAAGTATTCACTAGTGGTTATTAATGTGTTTTAAATTTTTTGTTTCCATTTCAATAAATATTTATTAAATAATTATCAAGAAGCTGGTCGGTAAGTGACTTTTATCTTTGATCATTCTTTTTATCTGGATTCATTCGCTTCTATAATCCTGTATTACAAAATATTTTAAAAAGGGTTATTTTCATAAAAATGAATTTCTTAATATATTCTACCTAATTTATGAAAATTTTAAATTAGTTTTTAAAAATTATTTTCTTATTTTTTTCCAAATGGGACACTTTTGACTCCATTCACAAAATGTTTGAAAATATTTTTTATTTTTAACTTTTACAATATGAACGGATCTCCACATACTCATTCTTATTAATTGAAATCAAGATTCCTTTATGTTGTTGCAATTTTATATTACAATAACATAATTTTTTTAAATTTTTTTTGGAATTTTTATTTTATTATTATTTATTTTCATATGGAAAATTTTATTTTCCTATGGAATGTTTTAATGAACTTTTAATGGTATTTTTGTTCAAAAATGTCAAAAAAAACATTGAAATAATATATACTAAAATGGGGATATTTTTAAATTATGCCATTCACATATGTTTTATAAATAGATTCTGATTGTTTCTAAAATATTTTCATAGAAACCATTCTATTTCCATAGGTTAATCAAGTTATCACGGGAGTAACAGATTGTTTTTATTAATCATATTATAATATATGTGCTCTATGTATTGTATTTATGTAATGGTTCTTAGATATTTTTAATTATGGTTCGAGCCAAAAATATATATCATTATTTAGAACAATATAGCTTATATAAAGGTTTTATCCCCACTATATCTCAACAAATCAGGGGATCAACACTTTTATAACTCAACATATATCAAATTGAGCCCCATTGTTGCTCCAGACATGAAAGGTAAGACCCATTATAGCTATATAATGCATTAGGTAATTAATATTTTCATATAATAATTATACTGGAAGATGGTAGTATGGTTATTCCAATTTATAAGGGTTCTATATATGATCTTTGAATATGACCTTCTAAAATACCAATATTTTTTCATTATACAATCTATGGTTAATTTTATAAAATTAATTTTGAACTCTATTTGGAATTTATTATAACATATGAAATTTCATATAAAATATATGTTAAGATAAAATTATATAATATAATTTTTTCTTGCGAGGTTATGTTCAGAGTAGTGGATTCCATCATGTGTTTATAAGATTAACATTACTCGTATGTTAAATTTCATAGACACCACATTATAGGTATTTATTAATGGAATTTTGAGGTTATTAAATACATTTTGACATATGTTTTATTATGTGGAGGGATACGTGACCATAATATTTAATGAGAAGTATTATTTCATGAAGAATACAATTACTCTTGTTGACATATGCTTAATGTTATTAGTGACCTTTAAGGTCTGTCATAATAGGGATGTTCTGGTAATTATGGTTTATTATAATTTTGGAGAATATCATGTCGTAAACCATGGGATTGAAAAAAAAATTGGTGACTATGTAACAAATTAAGAATAACATAATTTTAAGTAACATTATATAATTATGTTAAATAGAACATTATGGGATTTTATTTGAAGAATAATGATTGAATATTTTTTTGGATTCATATATGATTTTATTGATTATTTATAGTGATTCAACATATTTTTGGAATTGATTACTATATCTTAGATATTATATAATTATGTAAAGTAGATTTTTTATTAGAAATTAAGAGTGATTTCCGTTATTTATAGGTAAATGTTAAATAAACATCAAGAGAATATGTGTTCAAGACCTTAAAATATTCTATTTTTAATTATAGTCATGAATATTTTTAATAATTTTAAAGATATTTTTCTATGTAATGATGTAGTATGATATTTAGATATTTCTATTAAATATTATTGATTAATGATATGATGGATTATTAATTATTTGAAATATCATTCCTTT
The DNA here is from genome assembly GCA_963277665.1 of Viscum album. Classification (NCBI taxonomy): domain Eukaryota; kingdom Viridiplantae; phylum Streptophyta; class Magnoliopsida; order Santalales; family Viscaceae; genus Viscum; species Viscum album. Next base: position 1,493,414,791 of record OY728152.1, read on the forward strand.
TGAAAAAAAATTTGGTATTGTTTTTTAATGATAATAGTTTTATCGTAATATGATTTTGGGAAACATGTTATTCATATAAAGAGTATTTTTGTCAATAATGAATAAAAAATCATCCTCCATACTCATTATTTAGATAAACAAATGAGATTAATGTGTAAATTGATTAAAGGGTGAAATTATACATGCAATGTTTTCATGTTCTATCAATATATTTATTCTATATGGTGTTCAACACTTCCACTGATCTTAAATTATCATTGAAACGTAAATTATATCATATAACCTTCATTTATGGTGAGGTGATGGTCTTTTTCACACCATTATTATTTATTCTTTTTTTATGGTTTGCTTTCTCATGATAATTATCTTTCTTGTGATCAATGATCACTGTCACTCTCCATCATTAATTACGAATTATGATTTTATTCCAATTTAATATCTTTAATTACCACAAACATTATACTATTTGGGAACCCATTTATGTGTTATTACAGATGATGTTCATAATTTTTCATCCCTATTTTAAAATGGATGAGTTATCAACCATTTTTAGGATGTGGGATTTTAAAAAATATATTTCGAAAAGTAAAAAATTTAATTACAAGGATACACATAAAAGGTTTAATACATAACTTATTAAATAGAGGTATAATGTTTTATCATGATATTTTAGAAGAATAAAATTGTGTTTGATACCATATATGACATACAATACAAATAATAATAGACCCACAAAATATATAACATTCATAAGAAATATATTATAATAATGTCTATGAAAATGATTTAAAAATTCATGAAATATATTTCTATAAATATATAGATCCTACTCAATATAAATTTATTAATAAATTATTATTAAATAGTTACTCTGTTTTCATTAGAAATTTAATTAATCAAAAATTAATTTTCATTTAAAATGATTATTATTTATTATTCTATGAAAATATAATATCTAATTTTAGTTCTATTTAGTAATTATATTTTATAAAATAATAATAATTTCTTAGATAACCATTTAAAATTATGTTTTTGTGATTTTTTTTGTTTTTTTGGAAAATATATAATTTTCCTTGAATACTGGAAAATACGTTTTTTTGTAAAACATTAATTAGTTTTCAATTAATTATGCAATTTTAAAAAAAAATATTTTTTAAAATAATTTAGAAGTTAAATTTGTATTAGTTCTATGTTTTTAAACATAATAATTTAATTATAATCCTCATTAAACTACATTTTATTATTAGTATATATTTAGGCTTCAAAATGAATTTTTTGTAATAACTATTTTAAAGTGAATAGTACTTATCCATTATAATTAATTTAAATAACCACAAACGAGGAATTATTTTCATTATGTTAATATATTAAATAAATAAATTAAAATATAAATTCATTAAATAATGATTACTATTCATAATCTTAATATAAGATAATCTGATTCTTCGAAAATATATTTCAGGTAGAACATCTTTATCTTCGCCTCTATGGGTATTCTTTTAAATTAAATTCTTCCACTTATGTGAATTTTATTTTCTTAAATATATACGATATTTTGAATCATAATAATTTATATTATATATCATTTTCAAACATTTTTTTATCATAATGAGGAGCGAAAATAATGAAATTCCTTTACTGAGGAAAAATTTAACTGGTTTAGTGGGGGTTAAAAAATTATATGGGTTAAAATTATCAAAAACATGTCTAAATTATATTTAATTTCCATATTAATACCTTATATCATCAAATTATAGATATTTTTTTATTTTCTATTTTTTTATTTTTTAATACCATTGTATTATGCTTTCTTTACAATAACTACCATTGTATCCTCTCCCCCATTAATAGAAGGCCACCAACCTTACTCTCCTATTAACATCTTTGATAACTTTTGTTTATGAAATTACATACAAAAATAAATTTACCACTTACCTCCCCATATCCTAGAACCCTTGGTTTTATTATAAAAATAATATCTTGAAGCATTTTCATGCAAACATAGAGACATATTCTGAATAAGATATATCATTCATAATGAAGCATTCGATTTTCTTTCCAATTCTATAACCATAATATATTAATCAACCATTAAGATAAAATAAAATATTTTTATATTATTTACTAAAATATTATTATGTTAATATAATAACATACATATTTCTCCCCTTTCATGAAATGTGAATTTAATCCTCCATTAAATTGTAAGGCAGACTACCTACTCGTGAACCAATGTAATTTGATTTACATTATTGCCTATCACATCTATTAATGATAATAAAATTAATATTTATATATGATAGTCAAGAAATATCTAAAATTAGGAAAAAATAATATATCTTATATTTTTTACATTTTCATTTATTCATAGATGATATAGTATTTTATGTATTCATGAGGATTATCACCTCTATGAAATGATTTGATTCGTTTTTTATCAACAAATAACATGGATGTAATATATAAATGTTTTTAAAAAATAATTTTAATATTTATGATATTCTTGAGTTTTGTAATTACAAAATAGTACACATATTTATTATATAGTGATCACTGTATAATGGAAACATATCCCATGTGTATATACAAAATACCTTAACCATGATTGTAAGGTAGTTAAATTTTAATAAAAATTATTCAAGGATGGTTAAAATGTATAATCGATGTATAAAAATGAAAATTATTTCAACATTATTATTCTGTATACAATAGAAAAATTATATCTTTGACTTTGGCCAATATACCGAGGCTGTTTTGAAAACAAGTAATAGAATTCCTTAAAACTCTTTTTGGGGACATAAAAAATTAATTATTTAATATATCATTGAAATAAATTAAAATATGATTTTCGTGTATGTTATTAAACTTGTAGAAAAATTATTATGAAATTTATTTATTGATATAATCTCATTATATATGTTTAGAGTCTTAGTAACTATTTCTCATTTCACTATTACATCCATGATACATGATTATTATTAATTATTAATTTATACTTTTATTTCTATATAATTATAATTAAATTATTATTTCTACTATTTTAATGAAAAATATTTTTGTTACAAATACATTTTTGGTTGTCACATTTATGTGTTTCTTTATCTAGTGATTACAATAACACTAAATGATTCTGATTTCAATTTACATATATAATACATATTTCCTAGCCACCACTTATTTCTTTTATATGTTATATAATTAATCATTGATGATTCATGATATTATATGTTGCCACCAAAATTATTACATCCATGTTTATTTCAGTTTAATGTTAGTAACTGAAAAGGGTTTCTCAAATAAATTTCCATTTTTTGGGTGGTTATTCTATATTGTTGAATATTTTATGGAATGATTTTTTATTTGATCTATAAATTAATACATTACATATTATGAAAATAATTTATGGATAGAATTTTTTTGAACATAATCACTCAATTTATTAACTCTCAGTTAAATTTTATAGTGTTTGTAATGGTTATACATACAATAATCTTATTTTATGGTACATATGCTTAATGATATGAAACATTATTCAATGAAGAGGTGTATATACTAACAATTATAGAATTTATTTCATGAATATTCGTTTGATTATGATATTAATATATTCACATAATTTTAGTCTTTCATGGGGTTTATGATTGTAGAGTTACCAAATAATAACAGGCATTATGTTACTTTCTCATTTTTATTTTCAAGATTTTCTAACATTAAAGATACTCTGGAGATAATCATATGATATTATTTTCTTAAATCACATAAAATTCTTATTCACTATTTATAAATGTGTTTAGGACATTTAATTTTAATTTCATCCATTATTAATTGAAAAAATGACGAATTTGGTTTTTATGTGATACCATCCATGTTTCTTTTTTAGATATAGAATCATTTTATTCCATATTTTTATTCATAAATTTTTTTAGAAAATATCCCCTTCTTAATCATGAATAATTTACTAATGATATTTTACATGATATATGACTTTATTTTAAATGGGATTAAAATGTAAATTTCAAAACAATATCTGATTGGGTCACTTTTTACTCCCTTGGAAAACATTTTGGATAAAATTTTAAATTTTATCATTACAAAACTAAAGGATTTTACCACTATCTTGACCGTTATTTTATTTCATCATTCCTATATATGTTTACATGGTTATATTAAATTAAATGTATTTTCCCAATATTTTATGAATTTTAAGATTTTTAAACGTGATTTTCAAATTGAAAAAATTATTTTAATCAAGTATTATTTTACTGATATTTTAATGGTATTTCAATTCATCGATGGCAACGTCCCAAGATTTTAGATATACATAATGGAGTTTCTTTAAAATGATACCATCCAAATTCTTTCTATGAATGTAGTATGACTTTTAATAGATATTTTCATGGAACAAATTTATTTTCGATAGCTTATTCAAGTTATGAATGGAATACTGAATGTTTCTATGAGTCGTATGATGACATGAAATATCTATAAACTTTTTTATGTTATGGTTATTTGAAATTTTTTAAGAATGATTGTGCCCCACTATTTTTCAAGGGTGTTCCTAGTATATCTTTTATGAACTATTGTGTCCCATTTGATATAATGGTATAAAGTGTTGTTCCCCATTATAGCTAATTATTTGTCATGTTGATCCCCATTGTTTCTCATGATATGATTAATGTTCCCCATTATGGATCTCCAATGAATTGGGTAATTATTATATTTTTATGTGAGTAATATTGGATATCAACCATTTATTTATTCCAATATATATGGTTTCTATAACGGTTCTATGAATATATTGTTCCAAGATAGAAAAAGGTTTTTGTTATGCTTTTTATGTGTATTAAATGATTCATTTGATCATGATTGACTTCACATGGTTAATAATTGTTAATTCATATAACTATTACCTTAGTTGAAGTGTTATTGACTTCCAAATGATTATTGAACCTATTTTTATAGGTAAGAGTTCTATTTTTTTACACCCATTCCCTATATTTCATTAATCGTACCTTTATTATATTCTAATGCAAAATGATGAAATTCAATTTATAATGCTTATGTTTACCATTAATAAGAATGTTATATTATCCACCTTATGCTTCCTTCTCCCAAGGTTATAAATAATGGTTTTAAATGAACTATTTATAGATGGGTTTTATAAGGATGATCATAATGACTAAATTTGAAATAATAAAAAATTGGTTTAGTGGGTGAAATACACTCTTGAAGATATGTGTATTGATTGTATAAGATTTTTTCCAAATTATATAATATTATGGACTGAACGGTCTTTGGGTATTGAAGTGGCCCAATTTATCCTTTTTTATATGTTTTGTATTGAATCATTTAGGTCACTATTGTCATTATCAAGCCTGAAATTTAAAATATAGGGTTTTCCCCCAAATATGGGAGCATGTGTTCTAGTTTTTTGTATTTTAAACTAACAAAAATTAAACTAGTCGATAATTTTGAATAAGTACCAATGAATGAAAATTGAGATGGGTATCACTTCACCTTTATTCATGCTCACCAAAATTCACATTAACATTATGTATAAAAAATAATAAATTATTAATAACTTCTTTAATAAAATTATTCATATATATAAACTTTTGAACTCTTAAATTTAATTGATTTATTATATATTTACTAGTTAGTTAAATTTATTTTCAACATCTAATGTTTTCAATCATTATTATTTTGACCTTGCTCTGTAATAATGATTTTAGAACCCATTAATTGAATCAATGAACATGATCCATAGATTATATAATGTACTATAATAGATTTTTTATAATTACTTCTAATGATAAAATTTCATTACATGATATTTTTTGTTACATTTCATGTAGGTGAAATCAATGGCATGCTTGTTTTGGTATTTTTTAAATAAAATAGTTGATAATTTAATAATATGATAAATAAAAATACAACCATTAAAAACCTTGAAAAAAATATTATTTTAGAATTTATCTAAAATAATACAAGTAGTTACGTTTCCATAGATATCTATAATTGAAATTTATTGAACAATTAATGTTTTTTTAAACCATTCCCAATAAGAACATGCTATAATCGATGATGAAGTTTGGTTGAGGAAGTGATAACATTTGAATAATTTAATTATTATAGAATTATAATGACATTATTTCAGTATTTTTATTGGGTTGAATCATATATTAATAGTTTCAGATGAAGAGAAAATTTCTAGATGAAAAATGAAATATGATGCCTTTAGAGGTAGTAATCCACAGGTACAGAGGAATGATGTTCTTATTTTCAATAAAATATAATAAATGTGAAAATTTCAGTATAATATCAATATATTAGTATTGTTTTAAATTTCATAATTATTCTTTAAATACCATAATTTAACCATTTATTTAATGAAATATATGTACAATTGTGATACTAATTTAACTACTCCAATATGGGAATATTGAATTAAGAGGATTTAGAATATTATATAAACGGAAATAAATAAAAAATTCATAATTGAGAACATTACCTTACTCCTTTAAACATCTCATTTGAAAATTATATTAACAATTTTATAGGTGGTATTTTGAGAATACGAGAAAATAACATAAATATCTTGGTGTTTTGAGGAGTTACTTGGATAAAGTTTGATTGAATCAATGATTCTTTTGATCTGAGGATATGTGGTGTAGCGATGGATACTTTTATAAGAGAGGGGTGAATTCTTTTTAACAATATAGAAATAAAAGTGACACAAAAATGCTAAAGTTGATATAAAAATGGAGAATAATTTAGTGGTGGGAGAATTAAGGTCTAGGAATCAACAACCCTTGGTTTAAAAACAAGTTGTAAAAACTTTTTTAAACACTAACTCTATGATTTTACAATTTTATCATTTCTTTCCATTAAAATGAATAAATACATTTTTAATTTAATTTTTTAATTCCCAATTCTCTTTTAGGATATCTTAGAGGGTGGGAATGATTTGGTATAAAATTATTTATACTAATTATTCTTACAATATCAACCATTAAAAAAATTATAATCACAATCCAGTCATAGATACCTCCCAAACACAATTTTTATAAATTATATAATGTGAGAGAATATCATACTATAATTATGAGGTTTGACACACATAAATACTACATACAATATAGTTCTTCCACCCCCCAACATGTATTCTTTTACTACCCTCATTTAGTAATATTGAGTCACCTTTAACAACTTGTTGTGCACTTCAATAAGCATTCCTCTAACAATCCATGGTTCTACTCAATCATTAAAATTTTATACTCTAATTTATTATACACCACCACCTCCAATGTTCATATTGTATCCAAATTCATTATAGTATGTTATACCCTCATAAAAAATCCTAATCACCACCTAGTTCAACCGCAAACCTATAAACTCTTCCTTATTCATGTTTAATCCACTATAGCGAAAATATTATCTTTATCTAGGTGAATGTTGGATCAAAATAAATGTTGTATAATATTCAAGATCTTTTGAAACTCTAGTATGAGTTATTTTTTCATTCTTATTTCTGATCTTATGAAAAATTGGTAATAGTTAATCTAAACATTTCCATAACTTTCCTAGAAAACATCCATAATAATGTCTATCTAATCAACCTCTATCTTTGAAGTACTAAATTTGATGGGTATGGAAATACCTTGAAGCTATTTTTCAATAATTTCTTATCTCTTAATTACATTGGTATATGAAACAATTTATTGCATCCCAATAGACTGAATAGTTTTGTGATCAATATAAACATGATACAGAATTGAGTCTCACATTGCAATTGAAAAAATAAATTACAATATATGGAAGGTAAATATTCCACATACTTAGGGTCATTTAAATATTCCTTCTTCATATACAGGGTAATAGAAAAATAATAATTTGTGAGCTCAAATTCTCAGCAATTATTAAGTATAATAGAATATATACTTTGAAAATAGGGAATAATAAATATTGAAAGATAAATAACTAAATTCAAATCCCATTTAATCAATAACATGATTACAAAAATAATCCAATTATAACATCAATGAATTAATATCAAGTACAATTAAAAAAAATTCTCAATTAATTAAATATATAAAATTGGATTTCATGATCTCACACATCATGATATCTTTACCATTAAGGCCTTATGCGAAGACATTTTAATCTATATTTAGGTATTTACCAGGAACCTAATTTATAATTTCTTACTAATATTCCTTATAATTCATGTCAATGCATCAAGGGGCTATATAATTTTGAGTCTCATCCACCACATCATTTCTAATAAATTCCTAATATATTTAATCGTAAATTATATTTATAAACATTATACATCAATAATAAATATCTATTTTTAGTAAAAAAATATTGATTTATTGATGTGTCCATTAGTCAATAAAATTACATTTATAGTGAAATAGAATATATATGAACTATATATAGATTATGAAATAAATATATCTATGATAAATAATAACGATATATGATGGAAATTTGTTGTCCATTAATTGAAAGAAAGTGAATATTTTATGGAAAAATTAATGACTATAATGTTAATAAAACAAGTAAACGTTAATTCTTTTTATATTCAAACTAATAATAATCTAACTAGATAAATAATAATGATTGTATCATTACATAATATCCCCATTTAATTATAATAATAATAAAGTGCTGTTGTCGTTGAGGAATATAAGTACCATAAAGAGATCATTAAAAACATTCTTTTAGAAAATTTATTTTCCACATTAACAAAATTATCAAAACATATAATTTAACCAATATTATAAATGGAATTATTTTCCATTAAAATAATGTTGTAAATTTGTACTAGAATCTTAAAATCATTGAGTGGTAATGACAGTGGGAAAATTCTGGTCTTTTCAATTACATTAAAACAAAGTGTCCTTTCAAATTTTCAGAAAATTTAAAAAAATTACCTTATTCTTAAAAGGAAAACAATATTCCTTATATGCCATTTTTATAAAAAAAATTGTGATAAAAAGTTATTTTATAAATTAATATATAATAGAAAAAAATTTGTTAAATCATTTTATGAAAATTGTGGACAAGGTAGAAAACAATTCATAACTAGACGAAAAGAAAATTCAAACTTCCTTAAAAACATTTTTTGCACAGTTGTGTATTTTAAAGTAGAAAATTAAAGAAATAAATAAATTAACAAATAATATTAAGAGAAGAATTTTTATTGGAATGATAATTTAAATTTCATAATATTTAACCTAGTGATTTCTTAATCATAAACAATTCTGAATAATTATGAGATTGAGAAAATAAACCCTTATCACGTTTGTAACATTTTATTAATAACCCCCATGAAAAAATAAATTAAAATTAAAAATGAAAATAACATGAATAAAAATATAGTAATTATATAAAATATCTAATGGAATTCATATATAGATCATATATATAAATAGGTTCATAATACTAAATCAGTCTCACTAGAGTAGAAATTGAGTGGAAATCTCTTACAAAGATAATATCATTTATGTTTTAAAAAATCAATGAATTTATTATGTGTATAAAATTATAATCCACATAATATAAGTGTAAAGTAATCATAAAATATTCATATTTCATTATAAAAATTATATTATAATTTGAATGAAAACAATAAATATATATAACCCAATAAAGACAAATTGAGTTGTGCAACTCCTTACCATTTATTATCATCAAATTGAAATCCCCATAAATGAAATAAATTTATGTGAATGTTAAAATTACATTAATTATGAATAAATAAAAATATAACATGTCAAATTGAAAACATATACCACCTATAAAATTAATTAGTTGCATTACATTTAAATATCCTATAATGATAGAAAATTGGAATTGAATCCCTTACAACGATCATATCTTTGAATAGGGAATAAATCAATGAATTTATTATTTAGGTAAAATTTAAAAAAAATAAAATTCATGTGTAATAACTTTATAAAATAATAAATATTTATTACACACATAATGTATGAATATAAAATGTACTAATGAAGTTATATAAAAAATTGGATAGAAATTGAGTTATGAAACACATACAAATTAGTAATATTGAAATAAAATCCCCTTGGAAGAAATAATTTGAATTAAATCATAAAATAAAACTCAAAAAGAATTATTTAAGATAAATGTTACAAAATGGTCTGTATATAGGAAATATCAATGAAATTAGGTTTATAACAATAACATACACCTTAATAAAGAGAAATTGAGATATAATCCTTTACATGATGTCTGGCTCATCACATATATCTTTTATCATCCAGAATAATAAAGTTATTTTAATTATTTGAATTATTTTTTATAATAATAATTGTTATTATTTTATTTTATTTAGTATAATGTTGTATTTATTTAGTTATTCATTTAAGTTCATGTTATATGTTTGGATAATATTTCATTTATTTTTTTAAAATTTCTTTAGTAGTCTGATTAAGTTAAAAATGGTCATTATTCCATCACCTCTTGAAAAAACTATCATATAAATATAATTTTTATGCCTTAATATTAATTTTTAAACCTAACAAGCACTATGGTTATGATAAATTATGTACCTTATAATCATTGAGTTGGTATGCCATACATAAAAATGAGTAACAATTCAATTTTAAATGAACTTTATGGAAAGAAAATAAGTATTATTTTAAATTTATTGAATTATAAATATACCATAAATATCATATTTTATGTGATAATTTATTATATAGAGTAGTCATCTAATTTTATTACAAAATACTAATCGCATCACTTCATGGGGGTGGTAATCCACATAAACACATGACCACCATTATCACTTTTATGTGAATATAAATGCAAGAAATTATACAATATATTATATTAATATAATGAAAAATGTATCATGCATATCATATATATTTATATTAAATAAATAATTAAAAATAAATATGAGTGGTGGTGATGGAAAATGAGTTACATCACTTTGCGATGTGCTAGTCCTCCATACACACAAATGATGGGTTCATTTTAAATTTGATGGAAGACGATATATATATATATAGTTTATTCCATGACATAATAAATTATTATTATATAGTTAATAAAAAAAATATTATATCATAAATGATGAATAGGATTTTAATTTTTTGGAATAAAATATAATTGAAAAATGATCGATTAATAATGATACATCTTATTCATACAACATCCTTAGGTTCACAACAATAATTTTCATAGGAGAGTTTTCTAGTAAAAATAAGATCCATATGACGTTTTAATGGATGAAAAATATTTGGGAATGTAATGGGTGAAATAAAATTCTCTTTAAGTGTGGAGATAAGTGGAGAGAATGTTCACTTTTATAAGTTAATGGTGGTCCACTATTGGAATTTCATAATGTAATAAATTAATATAAATTTTCTGTCATGAAAAAGGGTTCAAAATTAAATATTTCTAAGATAAAATTATTATGGTTTGAAATAATATCACACAATAAAATCTCTACAAGTTTATATTACTATTATATCCTTCCCTTTTTGTTTTAACCAATAAAGAACTCTTTGAAATTTAACACAGAATTAATGTTTTTACTCATTATGGGTGAAGAATATTTCTATAAAAAATGTTACACAAACCATAAATGAACCATGATTGATAGTATAAACCATATAAAATTTACTATCTATAATATTAGATTTTTATAAACATTAAATCACTTGATAATACAATATTTATTATAAAATATCATTAATTTCATTTTTGACACTATTCATTTTATTTGATTTTATTCACATAAAAAAAAATTACATAATATTAAATATACATATAAGAATTACCTAAAAAGTTATAGTCCTATATAAAATTTATGGATCATTATAATTTAACGAAATTATATGACTTTTATTTTTTTTAAATAATTTATTTTATTTTACTTCTAATTAAATAATTAATGTGTCGGCATTACGTTACCATTTAAATTAATTATTAAATTAGTAAATTTTAGTAATAAATATCCATGTAATGAAAAAAATATCCTTTAAATTAATTTTTATAATCAAACATAATTCTTGTTATCATGTGTGAGTAGATAAGATATTTTTAAATGTAAGAGACTGAAATGTTGTCCATTTTCAATACTTAAATTATAAAAAATTTCATAATAATTGAAATATAGTTTCGAAATAAGAAATTTTAAGAACTAAAAAGATATAGGTTCGAAATATTTCTATATAATTTTAAATTTACTAGTTCTTATGTCATTATAACCCTTATCTTATGGGTTTAACTCCTAATAAAACAATTTTACCCTATACAGTGGTAACATATTTTTATAGATTTAAATGTTCATTATGATGAAAATTTAATTTTAAAGTATTAAATAATATTAATTATGTTCATGATAAATATGAAATATATTTTCTAAAATTTCATTCACAGATTTTGTATAATTAATTTAAAAAATAAATCAATAATACATCTCAAAAAATAGTTTTCAAGGAATATCATTTTCAAGAATAAGATGATCTTACAACAACTACTCGACTAATGATAATAATTATATGGATTTAAACTAATATATATTGAATTATAACCAATAAATTTAATTTAGTTTATTCTTTGTTAAATATTATTTTAATTAAATAAACGTAAAAGGTTTATTCACTGAAAAACAATTATTAGAAAACAACGTTTAATGTATAAAAATAAACTTATACAAAATTCTAGAAAATTATTGATTATAATGAAGTTAGTTATAATATAGTAAATAAAATGGTTCAAATTGAACCTAAAAAATAATTAAAAATAATAATTGAACTTTTTAAATACATTATTTAATGAAAATATATGATAGTATTTTAAAAATCATTACTTTTCATTATTCACTAAAAAATCATTCATTTCAAAAAAAATCCCAAATTTTCAACTACGATATTTTTATTTTAACTATCTAAAAATTTATTTCAATTTTATAAGGTACCTTTTATAAATCATCTATAAATTAGTTTTAATATTTTTTTATAAATCGAAATGAAACCATTTTTTTAAGAAAACATGTTTTGAAGAAAAAATTGACTTTACTAGAAATTTAATGACTACTTACTATGAAATTATATTGAGTAGGACATTCATATATATATATTTAATATATAAGACAGTAATATTCATACCCGAAAATTTAATGGTTAGGTTATAATCATCATATCAAAATAATATATCAAATGAATCGTTTAATCATGGTGTTTTGTGTCATATACGCTATCCAACATAATGCAAATTTTTTAATATATCAAATTACTGTAGGGTATTTTTTTCAATGCTCCTAATCTCACTCCACATATGTCTGGTTCTCTTAATTTTCTTTACAACCATCTGATGTTCTCGGTACAATGCATCTTTTTCCATTTAAGTAGTATTATTCTGATGAAATATCATCAACCAGATTGGAACTCTGATCAGGAACTCAAAAAATACATTCTCTTTATCAAATGATACCTTGTATAATGAAACGTCATCTCTGTATGATAATACTCAGACTAATAGATCTCTTATTCAACCTTGATAAAACCTTAGTTGGTTCCTTGTGACTCAAATAATTCATCGCATCTATTCATCAGCATGGATGAACATTGTTCCTATCATTTGTATTATTCTAGTACACCCTTTATATTGGAATGAATCCATGGGAATGTATGGAAACTCAAATGTATTTTCTCACCTAACTCGAACATTAATTTGGAACATACCTCTCTTTCTGATTTCCCTATAATTCATCTCAATTGTTATATAACATTAAATTTGTTGACAAACATCCTCGAAGTCCCCTAAAATTTCTAGATAAACAAAAAATTATTGATCAGATCAATATAATATTTGTTAATGAATTTACAAACTCTTTATAAATCTCCTTATAACTTATTCTTAAAAATGTTCTCTTGATGTCTTCATAAAAACAATTCATAAAGTGTACTATTCTTTCTATAATAATTACACTATTTGGTTTTCTACTTTATAATCATATTAAACAAATTGATTATGACTAAAAAAATAAAAATATTTAAGAATGATTTTATAAGTAGGAAACCTCTAACTAAAAAAAATTCAAGCCTCTATTGGATCATGTTACATTAGGAAATCAGGAATGTATATCTTCATACAATAATTAATCAGATTACATCATGTAAAACTTTTTTTATGATAATCAATCCAATTAATCTTTGACATATATATTTTATTGACCGTCAACTATTTAAATATCATTTATTTATCCATCGTATGATCTTATATTATTTCATTTATTTGATATATTTGATAATATGTCCCCCGTCCAATGACTTTTTATTTTCATAAAATCATATATCACTCTACATACAGCTGCAACCCAACCCCTGTAACTTGGACATAAATTAGATAAGAACATATCTACCTATTATGTAAAATTAAAAAATCTCCTAATACTCCATCCATTAATTCTACATCTATTTTCTCATAATATAACCTATGTAAATATGAATTTGAGAACATTATAACATGGAAAATATAAATCTCTCTCTGATCAAATTTGTTCTATCTTCTTAATAAAATTATATACCGTCATTATTAAAAAACAGTTGTCTTTTATTTTTTTTGTACATCTACACCCAAATAAAATTTTTCATTGTATATGGGTGTAAAAACTATTACTGTATAATGTTAAAAATCATGATTTTAGGAACTTAAATATCATCATAGAATCACCTAAATTTATAAGGATTATTTGAAATCCATAAATATTAAATAATTCCTATATATCATCTCTAAAACATCACTAAATTTAATAGGTAGTGTTTTTTGAAACACAAATTGATATATTGAGATGAAATGAAACCAAAATAACATAGTAATAAAAATATCTCCTTTTAATTTTCAATATCCAAATAAAACATAAAACATATTTGAATAAAATATGGGTTATCACTAATTTCTCCTAATTTCATATTTTTACATTTTTCTTTCGGCCCCTATGTAATTTATCCGCTTATATACAATCAAATGAAAATGGTAGCATTAGGATCATCTAACACAATTTTCCTACATCGCATAAAATTTAAATAATTTATCAAGATAAAAATATTATCATAGGTGGTTCATAACAAATATCCTTTAACTATACAACTCTAAGACTTTGTTAGTAAACCTAGTGTTGAAAACATAAGTATATAGTCAATGTGATAATTTTCTTCCATAAAATGTCTTTCATGTAATAATTTTCATTTTTTCATTAAATAATATTTAAATTGGGGAATTGTGAATATTTTAATTAATATAAATCTTAAAATTATTTCAAAAAACATATCAATGTTGTTCAATTATATAAAACCAAATTCGGAAACATCTTAACATTATTATCATAATTATAATCATTTTTATGAATGTATGATATTCATACCTAAACATCACATTTTCTCCTACCTAAGAGTATCTCTCTATTCATCACCACAGTTGGAAAATATACTATGATTAGTATTTCTTCTTTCAATAAAACTTTTACAGCTCACAACTCACTTTTCTACACTATCATCTTTAATTCACTACAAATTAGTACAATTATGAATGTATATTGGGAATTATTAAGAAACTGATTTTTTAATAGATGTAATTTTTGTCTGTATCATATTATCTATGTATCAACTCTATATTATACATTTTATTAACTTGGTCCTTAGTTGTGATTTCATTCTTCTCAACTATAAAATCATCATAATAAATTATCTCCTTTTTTCATCTTCTGTAAGACCATTGTTATCTTGAGTTTGTAACATAATTTTCATGCATTGCATTTAAGATGGTATGATAGCCATAAAATTTTTAGATCCATATATATATTTCTCAAAACTAATTATTTTATTCTAATTCTATAACATAAAATATATTCATAATTTGTTTTGAACATTAATCACATTTTTCTAATCTGGTTTATTTCCATTTTATTTATTAGACCATTGTGTATCCTATATTGTTCTATCCATGTCAATTTGATCTTGACAAAGACCTATGAATTATTGGATTCCCATATCAATGTGAATAAATTGATCAATTTTCAACATCTATTACTCATTTATTCTCACTTGAATACTAAGCATTACAGACATTCTAAATATTCGTTTCATCAACATTAGGCATTCTAGAAATATTTTCTTTTAACAGATCAATATTCCACCCACATTATTCAAACTATTTTCCTAGTAGTGACATATTATACCATCATGAATACGATACAAGCATGAAAACTCCACAACATAGGTTGTAACCTCTGTATATCAATATTTCAAAAATATTGTAGAATTTATTTCAAGTTTATTATTGTTTTATATTTAAAAACTATGAAAAACCTGGTTCATGGATATACATTCCTGATGAATTCCAAAATTTAGTAGTGAAATATGATTTATCCCTTTTATTAACTTTTTAACTATTCTTATTGAAGAAATAATATGTACATAGATATTCTTTTTGAGTAGAAACAACTTACTTCTATAAACCCTTATTTTCACTATATTGTGAATATTCACCATTAACATCAACTTCATTGGTAAATTATTATCTCAAATTTCATAACACAGATTGTGTCGTAAGAAACATTAGTTTTTTTTAATATTATTATTTATAAATGAAATTTTATTTGGGAACATTCTACCTCTTTTCATATTCATCAATTGTCTTCTTGTTTTTCTTAATTTCATCAAGAGGTGTAGTTTCTACCATTTTGATATTATCTACTCCAAAACAAATTTCAATCAAAAATTTAATTCTCGTAGAAGATCATCCACTTTAATTTTTTGAGTTATTATCATATTATGATTTATCTACTCATTTTTCATCTCCTCTCCATTATCAAATGGTATCCCATTATAGTCTCTCTTCAATATCATTCTTTCCTTAATGAATTGTTTGATTTTCATAAGAGTATCTTCAAAAAAAATTGAATCATCTAAATTTTCATTATATATTCTCTATCGTTGTTTTTTTTGAATTTACTCGTCTAACACAACCAATATAGATAAAAAGATTATTAGATTCATTACTGGATAAAGTATCATCAAACTCAATTTTACTAAGTAAAATATTGTCCTTATTACTAGGAAGCGTTTTATTATGTTTCTTGAACATATATTTTAGATTCTTTTAATCTTTTTCATATGACTCAGAATCATAATCCATTATCATAGTATAATAATCTTCAAAATGGATTTTGTTTCATTTCAATTTGGTTATTTAATAGAATATTTATATTTTTCATTGATATTGACCTTTCTGTAAATTTTGAATAAAGAAAATTATTTTCTTGAAAACCTCTAATTATTTCCCTTCCTATGAATCACATTATTCTTCATTACATTCTTTACCTTTCAGATTGTTTTTTGATAAATAATAAAAACTTATTTCACCCATAGAATTATTTTTTAATAACTACATTTTTCTATTTCATAAGAAATTATTATATTATAGGGAATATCTAAATATTAATCTAATTGATATAATAAAACTAAATCATTGGGATAAAATATATCTATAATGTTTCTCAAATAATGATGATATTAGAATAGTCCATCTTCAAAATGAAACCTCTAATATTGTATAAAATATTATTGAATATTGTAAATATTTCAAAAATAATTTTATCATTATCTATATAAATATATTAATACCAAATCCTCGTGATTTTAATCTTATCTTACTTAAAATTTATATTTCATTCATACATGGTAATAAATTATCACATGTTTTTTATGAAATTAGAAACCTCATAATCTTCTTAAGAAGGTTATTCATGATATCCATCAATATTAAATTATAATCATTCTGATCGACTTCAAAATTTTACTTATCAGTATTTGTTATAGGATCTTCATTAATTAGAATAAAACCCATTCTTAAATTAGTAAATTGTGGGACAATTTAGATTGAAACCCCTCTGATAATAATTAATATTCACTTAATAAGATAGGATCTTTGATATTGAGAGGGGTGAATCAATGATCGCATTCTTATTATTAATTCTTTATACAAAATCTTCCTTCAATAATGATAGAGTAATGAAAAATTCAAATATATTAATCAAAATCATTTTTTATTAATTAATATAAAGTGAGATACCAGAACATGATATTTGTTTGGTATGTTACAAACACATAATTCTTCATATGTTTGAAATCCCCACACAACATGGATTTTTTACTAACCTATATTATTTAAAAAAATAGGTTGTAATTGGTTCGACACCACTATAATCTTACCAAAAGCTAACCCATGTTCTACCAACCAATAAAAAACTATTTCTACATTTTTGGTTATTCCCCCTATTATGTTTCTTGTATCCTCTATTTTTATAACAAATTATACACCCTCGTCAACATGAATTTTATGAAACTATTCCTGCAATTATTTAGGTACTTAATATTTCATTTCTAATAAACTATAGAAATATATTCTGCATCTCCGCAAGTAAATTGGATCACCTTTGCTAGTGTACAATATTCATAATATTTAACCACTCCATTTTAACTATGTCTTCCATGAAAAGTCTTCATATTCATAAAAATACATAATTATACTAAATCTAGACATTATGAAAGATTTTTTAAAAAACATCCTTAGTAGTGTTTTTGTAATACATCTCTCTGATATTCCCTCCATATGTTGGGTGTCTATCTGAATATCCTCAACAATCTACAACCTACCTGGGTTGACCCTAAAATACTCACATGATTCAATCCATAACATGTCCTGAGAGGAATTCATGTCTATATTGGGCAGGTGAAAACCACTATAGGGATCAATGAGAAACAAATTTTACAATATAAATAAATAAGAAAACTAAATCAATGAAAATAAATAGAGAATGTTGATGCAATAAATAGTGAATATGAATTATAAATTCGACTAACTTGAAAATACAATGAATCTATGGATTGAAACAAAAAATAAACCTAACTACCACTAAGTAACCATGTGACTGAGAAGGTTACTTTCCAATCCCAAAACAAAACATCACCCATGGTGATCAGAACCCAACTAAATCCCTCACTAAAAGATAAAAAACCGAAGAAAAAATAATTGTTAGTACTAAAACACTTTATTCTTGCTCCAAAAAATCAATTTCCAATTAATTTACCTTAAAAAAGATAACAATAATCCCTATATTTAAATATAATACAAAAAATATGTTCTCCACACATTTTAATATTAAATCAAAACAAATCTTGTTAACTTTTTTCATTTTAAACCACATTCATTTCCATGTAGAATATAATAACATTTGATGATGGTATTTTAGCTTAAAAAGGTGGATAAAGGGTTTGTAATACACTTCAAAATCATTTTTCTTTCTTAAAATATAAAAACCAACACATCAATTTAAATAATGAAGTAAAAACACCAGCAGCCACAATAATGATCACATCACAAGGGAAATGTGTTATAAAACATATGAGTAACCAGCCAATAATTCATCTCAATAATCCATCATAGAAAACTAAGTGTCGATGAACATGGGATGGCCTATGAGCATATTGAATAATCTAGAACATATTGTACATATGAATTATCCCATAGGAATGTATCAACTACAAACCTCAATTCTCTCAAATTCTTAGTTGTTTCCATTCAAAGCCTAACTGATGGGAACTCTCCCAATGAATAATATGGTCTATAATATAGGCCATTATCCATATAAAAAACATAAGATAATGTAGAAACCATTCACTAAAAATTCGATACCCATTCTTGGATCCCATGAAAATACTAATGAATTTTTATCCAAATCAAACCAAACAACCAAAAAACAACATTTACATATATCACACACGCAAGGATCACACATAATAATCACCTCGAACCAACCCAAGGTTGAATTGTTTTCCTTTAAAATATTTTATAAAAAAATATTCCCCACCATGGCCCTCCCATAACATTCAACATAACCAAGGAAATGTAATTATCAAATCAGATTTTTCACAATAACTAATTTTATAAAATTTACAAACATGCTTCATGCAAACTTTTAGAGACCAACCATTTTCCATGGAAATACAAAACATCGTTTATAGAAAATTAACATATAAATCCATTTTTGAAACCCAAAACATCATTTAAGAAACCAAATACATTTACCAAGTGATAACTGTGCCTTTCAAATCACAAATCACTAACAAAATGAAACTAGTAATTTTATCAACACTTGGGGTCCAACGTTTAAAATAATGTCATTTGATTTAAAGGAACAAGAAATTAACCTCATTTCATGTAAATAAATATTCTAAAAATTATAAATCACTAATTAGAATATAAAGATGGTTTGAAAATAAGGAAATCAACAATCCATTAATATTTAAGGAAATAGCTTAGGGAAACCAATATTAAATGAAATTATCTTAAACAAATCCCCCATGAAATAACACCACAAGGTTTCATTAAGGAAATATTATCCCAAAAGAAAGATTAACAACACAAAACCTGTCAATTTAGGCACAATGTAACATTAACCCTGGCTCCAAGAGACCATTGACTAAGAGAAATAATAATGAAAATGGACAGAAAAAGAATATAAAGAAGGGAGGAGAGTATTACCGTAAAGAATCACCCTTAAAACAAGAAGAAAACTCTATATATAGCCCCAGGAAGATTTGGATAGGCTTGGAGAAGAAAAAAGGGGATCCCTTTGCATCATATGATCCTATTGAAGAATAAATGAGAAATTTTTTGGTAAAATTGTGATGAGTTTAGAAAGGGAATTTCACATTTTTAATAACCTGGGAACTATACATGGGTAAGCCACATGGTTTCCCAAACTTTGTGCCAATTGTGTAGCCCTTACTCGGCATACTAGCCACTCATATGGTTTGGCCCCATGGTTTGGTAAACTGTGTTAAACAAATGTTGTATGGTTCTATCCAAAATTCTATAACCATGTGCATTACTTCCACAAAGTTTTCCTAACTATTCATTGGTCATGCTCCCTCGACCTTACCCACCTAAGGACTCATTCAATTTCTCCTATAATCCACATTTTTTTTTATCAAAATATGTGAAAAATGTTAAAATAAAACCATGAAAGAGAAAATGAAAATGAAATTGGAGCATAGCCTCAAGAGGTCTCGCGGATTCCCCTTAATTATGCACATAAACAATGAAACTAAATAAAAATTGCCAGAATCTCAAATTTTAAACTCGGAACACCAAAACATGATATAGATTCCAAAAGTAAAATGATAAGTCGTCCTATGTAAAGAACATAAAACCATGGTGTGAAAATACCCCCCCCCCTCCCCCACCATAATGCATTCTACCCCCTGAAACCCCCAACATCTCCAGTTGATCGATCAGAGAAAAAAAAATTCACACTCATGCGAGCCAATTTCCAGAATTCAGAATCACCTCAACCATAATCAATAATAAAACATGCAATATTACTCAACTCAAACAAATAAAAACCCACCATTTTGAAAGATGATGGAAAAAATCAAACTATAACTTCCATAAACATACCACAAACAATACTTTTGGAAGTACTCTAAGAATCCCAATATTCACCACGATGGAAAGAACTATAATCAAACAACTTCAAAAAGAAACAACCTCTTCTTAGGATGTAATTCAAAAAATAATCCAGATTACAAATATGAGAGGCCATTATCGATTTCCCATCATTTAATTTTTTTTTTCAGATTCCCTAATATCATCACCCACTAAACACTGACACTCTAGACTGTAATGACAATAATCAATCCCTGAAGACCCAAAAAAGCATGATACAACATGAAATTCACATCACTCCTACAAGAAAATTTAAAAAATAATTAATATAGAATATACAAACATCATCCTTTCTCACTCAATATGTGAAGAAACATAAAAAAATAAAAACAACATAACAAACCTCCACTCAAAATGGTATAACAAATAATTTTCCAAATAACATAATTCCATTAAAATATAGGTTTTTAATGACTCACAATTCCAATTTTACACTCCAAACTTAAAGGTAACATAAAAATAATCCATTTCTAAAAGGAATGGGAAATGCTAAAAAATAAAACTATAATGAAAGGAAAACTGAGTGAAAAATGGAATTCATACTAAACCCAAGCCAGAACCTCAATCTAAAAATCGTTTTGGGTTCCTTTTGAAGGGGTGGACCTTGATCCATGCCTCTTTCGGAAAACACCCCAAAAACCTCTTGCATGTGACTTAAGCATCCCATGTTATTGTAGGTATTTAGATCACATAGACAATATGACTTATTATGACCCAAGTTTCCAAACAGATGAAACACCAGTATCCTATGCCAATAAAAAGTTAATGAAAGATCTATATGCTTCATAATTATATGACCAAAATCACTAGCATTATACTAATTTTTGATCTCTACCATCAAATTCCCTTCACAACATCTAGAGGCCAATGTTGGATTTTCCACCTCAAGAAATATTTCTAAAGCATATTTAACCCAAATAGATTTCCTTGAAACATCAGAAAATGTTGATAAACTAAACTTTGAAACCTTCTAAAATCATATTAGGATGAATCCCAATATCAAAATGTCTATCCATAATGGAATTTTACTCATCCCACTCTAAATGAAAATGAACAAGGTCCTAAAAATGACAAAGTAACTCCAAAAGAGAATGGTCACCCTTCTAAATATTGTACATCACCATCACCTTCTACAACATTCCCTCCGTAGAGTAGTACTTCCAGATGAAAAAAGGCTTGATGATTTCTGTGAAGGGTATTTCATGGGCTTGGTTCTAAATACATATATCCACCTCTTCCAACCTAAAACTTTGAGCATAAAGGTAGCATACATAATATTGATAGGTTCATAAAATTGAAGGAAACCTAATATATTTTAAATTTTACACAGTCACTCTTCTTCTTCCAAAGGAATAGCTTGACCATAAATGTGAAGAGGTATCAACTTCCCAAACTCATGGAAAAAATCTTCAGATTGGTCAATTGGATAGTTTGTTAACATTAAACCAAATGCAGTCACACCTCAATAATTCATCAAAAATATGTTGGGGTGTAAACAAAAAAATTTTGTAAAAACAAGAATACAATAAAAACTAACTAACTAACAAGAACTCAAACCCAAAACACTATATAAACAATATTTCTATATCATAAGAAAATGCACTATGCAATCAATTATTCTCAAAACAACATGATTTTCGTATTTAAAACACTTTTCAAAATAAAAATGAACATGATAAATTGAACACTAACCAATTATATTTTATGGAACCCCACCCTTGTATATTTCATGTTAACATAGTGACCCGTAAATGCATGCCATCAACTGTACACTTCTCATGAACATCCATGCATGTAAGCAACCATATGAATACCAATGGTTAAAACAATATATTTTTATTCTAAAATAAATCATTCCCCAAAACAATTTTCCAATACAAATATGTTTCAAAAATGATTTAGGGTTCCAATACAACCACCTTAATAAAACGCTAGGTTTCGATTATAGAATACCCATTTCCATAAACAAATTTCTATTTTACCAAAAAGGGTCCAACTAATTAAAACCCCATTTCCTAATCCTTTAACAGAAAATAAAATTTGAGAACACATTTTTCATCTTCCAAATAATGAAATATTATCACTTGAAATCCATTTTCCCAATTTAAAAAATGTTTTTTTTTCAAAAAAACATCAAAATTTGGAATAATAAATATAAGCACCTAAAGTCGGAAAAACCAGTGTCAGTGTTTGACTTGTCCATATGGTTAGCATCTATATGCTAATCACGCCACCATCACAAAGAGTCATTCTGAACCATTTCCTGGGATTCACATGGATTTATAGGCCCTTTGATATCACTAAGAAAACCGGAATGATATTCTTTTCCCTTTCCTCTGAACTTCTAGCAATCTATAGGAACCATACAAACTCGATAAGATCCTACTTCCCATATAATCCCATGGTTTAATAGGGAAATTGTTGGTCAGACACTTATTTATGTCTACACCCAATGCATTGATATTCCTAATCCATCTACCTTGAAATCCCAAATTAGAAATGGTGCATTAAAATCATGGTCCTTTAAGGAACCTAGTACTCTATTATTATTTTGTCATGAACCAACCAGGGAGACCATGAACCAGTCACATGAATCGGCCCATGACATAGAACAAGATTAATTTATGTTTTGCTTAGGTCGGAGACATGTTCAATGGGAATCAACGAGAAGCAAAGGGAATGGTTTCTCTTAATATAAAATAACATAATAGAAGAAATAAATAAAACAATCAGATATAATAAACAATGAAACTAAACAATATCGTTATTTAAACTAAAAATAAAATAAATCTAAACCACAAACCCCAAATAGAACATAGGTAACACTAAGTATCATTGTAACATCAAAGTTCACTATCATATTAAAAAACATAACATTTCTAATGGGGACTGAAATTGTATAAGAACCTTCTCTAAAAGATAGAAATAAGAGGAAACTATAGGTGTAATTCTTAAAACTTAGTAGGTGTGCCCAAAAAATATATTCCCAATGTATATAACCTATAAAAAAGAAACACCAATATTACGTTTAAAATACCATTTAAAAAACATATATTTTCCACATATTTTCAAATTAAATATAAAAATATTATATTTCCATTTTTCATTTAAAACGATCTTCTTTTCCAAGAAGAATAGATTTGCAGTTAATGATGATATTTTTACTAAAAAAGGCATGGAGATGGTGTGTAAGTATTTTAAAAAAAATATTTATTCCTTTAAAATTTTAAAACCTACACATACCCTTATAAAATTAATAACACCATATAATAGATCAAATACAATAATTAAATTAAAAGTGAAATGGTGTATAACATATATGAGTAAACATACGATGATGAATCTTAATCATCCACCGTAGAAAAAAACTGTCAATGAACATGGGAGAACCTATGAGAACAATGATTAATCTATAAGTTACTAAAAATTTCACTCCTCTCACTCTCATACCTCAACCATTGTGTACACCCCATCATTATAAACTAGGAACATTGTATTCAATATCGTGTATGACACGCAACACCATGGGTAAAATAATGAATATATTAACCCAATGCATTATAATATATTTACTATATTTAATGAATATAAGATATTTTGTAGCATGTAATTCACACAATAATGATTTTGCTTGTGTTACACATAGGAGAGAACTTCTTCAATAACTTTCATTACAAGAATGGGCGACTGTAACAGCCCAAGATTTTATGAAAAATATTCTTTTTAATTTCACTAATGTCGTGTGTTGTACGCTACACCAAAAGGATCTTGCACAACACGCATCCTTGACATGCCTTGCATTACACGCAATCACGACCTTCCTCGACAGCGTGTGTAGTACGCAATAACGAGTTTCACTAAACAACAATATGCTATTAAAATATTATTAAAACTAGCCGTTATGAATAGTAATAACCACTTTTTGAAATTTTGTAAATTTTATTTTTCAAAATGGAATTGATTTTTGGATTCATAATATCGAAATTAGCTTAGGGTGAAATTTTGGTGATTTTCGGATAACTTTCATATTTTGATGAATAGTGAAAATTACTAAATTTTAATTAAAAAAAACTTTTTCAATCGAAATAATTAATAGTGATAAATTATTAATTTGAGTGGTTTTAAAGTATATTTAGAATATATTTTTACAATTTAATACAATGTTGGTCATTGGTTGTAATTTCACATTTAAACCAGACATAAACAAGTGTCAATCTTTTGATAGTTATTATATCTTAAGAACACGCTATTTGTTTTTACGACGAGAATTAATTTTTAAATTAATTAATGCAACTGATATGTTTTGAATTTGGTAAAATAGAAATCATTTTTGAGTTCATAATATCAAATATAGCTTAGGCCTAAGTTTTTGTATTTTTCTGAAAACTTTCAATTTATGATGAATAGTGAAACCACTAAGTGGTAGTTAAAAAAACTAAATTGTTCATAAAACTTAATTTTACCACTTATGTGTGTGGAATTTTAAAAATCTGAGAGACATGGTTGATGACAGTAAGTAAAATGTGGTTCAATGAGATGAAAATAATTTTTTGGTGAATAGTAACTTTTTACTTTTTTTTACCACGGTTAAAAGAAATTAGGGTAATTAAGGGTAGAAATGATATTATTATTACCCTAACACATGTCCTAATTCTATTGGAAAAGTTTAATTCGACCAAAAACAAACTCAGGAATCAAATATGAATATCTAGGCCCACATGGATTAGATAATGACATTTTTTATTAATTTATTTAAAGAAGGGTTAAAAGAGATAAAAGAAAAGTTTATTAACTAAAACATTTTTAATATGGGGTTATACATAAGATAAATTCGACTATAAATATTCATTAGAAATATAAAAAGATTTCCTACATAATGTTATTTTATTTGTAATTTTTAGACATTAAATAATTTAATTTATTTATGACACAACGATGATGCAGTAATTATCTTATTAATGAAATATTGACATAATTGATGTTATAAATACCCAAATAAATATAATTTGAGCCTTTTTATAAATTCCACTAATTTTATAGGTTAATATGACATGTTATTATTGATTTAATTAACTTTTTTCGAACTTATCATTCTGTTATGAGTTTCACAAAAATAAATTACTAAATAGTGTCAAAATTGACATAAAATAGTTTTTAAAAAAAATATTATATTATTAATTGTTATTTTATTCCTAAAAATCTAAGGTTTGGCCAAATGACTTAGATAAGGTTATATATATTAATAATAAACAATTTGGGGTTCGTTTGGCTTCTTATAGTAAGTTTATTAACCTTATAGTGTAAGAACACAAGAAGACACGGTAAAAGTAAAATTATTTAACTTAATGTTAAATCTAAATGATAAGGTTAAAATAGTTACCTAAACTTGTCTAAATTCTATTGGATGAGAGGATTGCGACCCATCCCCACCTTATCCACTAAATAAATCATTTTGGAGCTATTTAAAACCGAACTTGACTTTATAATAAAATAATATTTTTAGTTATTCCAAAGGTGCCCCTCTCCTCCCTTATAAAAGGGCACCTCCTCCCTCTCCTCCTCACACCAATTTGAGCATTAAATCTCGGCCAACCCCTGCCAAAATCTCTTCTACACTTCCCTAGTATCATCCTAGAGGTTCTGGTATTCTTCAAAGACCCATTTTAGTGTGCTAAAAGGAGGTCTCAAAGAAACACTTCAAAGAAGAGGTAATGTCCGTTACCGATTCTTTCATCTTTATTTCTTCTTCCACTTCTTCTTCTTAGGTTGTTTCATTATGAAGTAATAACATAAGTATCACTAATATACTGATATGTTATTATAAGTATGAAACAACCCTATTTCACCATCTATCCATCATAACGAAAAAGAAATCACCGCGCGTGCGTACGTACGGAATACCGTCTCCACGCCGTGGTGTAATCTATTTTCCATCACCACCTTACATGGATGGGTATAATGGTGTAAATAATGACTATACATAGTTATTATAAAATCATATTGATTCTGATATATTGTATCATCCACTCCAATTCAATTAAATAATTATGGAAATGATATCATCGCTCGTGCGTACGTACGGACTATCGTCTCCACGACGCGATGAGATTCATTCTCCATGTTGACCACTTAAGAATGATTTTAAAGTATATATAAGCAATAATAATGAAATATATGAAATTATAAAGCTACTGGATTTATGTGTATATATATGTATGTCATCTACTTAATTCCACTCAATTCAATAACGAAAAGAAAATAGCGTTCATGCGTACGTACGGCCTACCGTCTCCATGAACAGTGTATTTCATTCCATTTATCGATCCATTATATATATATATATATATTCTGAATATATATTATATATAAATCATGTTTTATATTCTATAATTAAGTAATAATGATCTATGTAATCATATGAATAATTACAAGTTAAAACACGAATGACAAATGAGACAATTTTACCCAAAACGCTACTTTAACATGAACTTACAAAAGAACGGGTAATATAAAGTCATAAGTGAACCATATATGATATAATAACAGTGAATTTGATTCTTTAATAAGTCAATGACATTATTTAAATCATTATACAGCAGTTTCAGACACTTACGAAGCAAATCGGACCTAAGGTAAGGGAAATATCACAACCTCATTTTTATCCGAGATTGTTTATACTTTGGTATTTACTGGGGTGTATTTTATCATACACATCCATGTTTCCTCAATATGTAATATTTATATACTTCTACAATAGTTTATATCCAATTTTACCCTTCGGTGAGTTTTTTGTAAAAGATATGAAAGGAATCTTTTGTCATTTTTCGTACGAGGTACTTTTTTGACTTTTCCGACAAAAGTACGAGAAGAATGTTTTTTTAACTTATACGACATGAATGGATTTTTAAAATAGTATTTCCAAGAAACTTCCATTACATGTTTTCAAGTTTATTTTTAATCTACTTCTTTTAGTTTAAAATTGTATGACATGTTAAGAAAGGAAAATGTTTTTGAAGTAGAAAGGATATTTTCCTCAAGAATGGAGTTCAAGTATTTTATCAAAATTATTTTCCATCTAAGATAATAAAGGGTTCTGTTTTATCCCTATTATTACATTGATTTGATTATGTTGTGATGGAATTATTTTTTTATGAATTCCTTTATCTTATATGAATTGTTTTATGATGTCATGACGTCTAAGAATCCCATTTTTATTACATGGGTTATGCAATGATGTATGATTTACGATTTTGTGGAACATATAAGAATGGTATCATTATGAGATGGGTGGGACCTATATCTCCCTCAAATGCATTGGGTAAAGATTTTATATCTCATGAGATAGACATGGCTGGAACGGTAGGTTATACCGGTTCAATGAAATAGGACTGAAACGAGGGTGACTCGGTTCAGAAAGGGACTTTGTCCACTAATATAGTCTTGGAAATGAGTCTTGACTAACAAGAAATGATTCTATATGATTATGTGTGAATGCCACAAAGTTTCATGTTTTAAGTTATGATTATTGTGATTACATTTCACTACCATGATTTATCCCAGGTTATGAAATTATGATCTCTTTTACAGGTTAAGATTTCAAAAAGTTATGTGCTTATGTATATGATGTGATTGATATTTCTTTTGTTTACCCTTACTGAGCATTTGAGCTCACCCTTTTATGTTTTCTTTTCCCCAGGATATAAAGAAAGGTTTTAGGTATAAAAAATAGGAAGATCTTTCACCAGGATTAGAAGATTATATTCTGAGTTTCCAAAGACACTAAACTATTACGGTCTGTGTGTGTCTATTTTTGTTATGTACTAAGTATTCCGCAAAAGTAATGTAATGTCCATGTATGGGCTTCGGGTCTCTACAGTTGGTATCAGAGGAAAGTTTTAGTCAACCTTTGGAAACTAGGATGCGAAAACATTAGTGAGATCTCTAGAGATATTTCTAAGGTATGTCTAGGGATGTCCCTAAGGTTAAGTATACGTATAGGTTATAGTACTGGAATTACGCTAAAGATCATAGAATTAAACCTAAGATGTTAGATATTGAAGGTACTCCCCCTTTATTATGTTGTTTTCCCTAGCATGATTTTTTCCTCTCACACTATTCTTTTTGGGTTTTAGACGATGGATGGAACCCGAAGAAACCGTGTTGATCAATGCAATGGAAAATGCAATGATTGTCCTCCTGAACAAAAAAATGTTATGGGAGATGGAGTGAAAAATCTTATTGCTATACTTACACAAGCTATGAATCATTCTGGACATTTAAATGAGCAGAGAAGGGAACAATATTCTATTGAGTCCTTCATGAGGAAACATCCACCTTCTTTCAGTGGGACTTCTGATCCACTTGTTGCTGAACAATGGATCAGTACTACTGAAAAGATATTTTCAGTTCTTCAATGTTCTGAACATGATAAAGTCATCTTAGCAGTGTATCGTTTGGAAGGTGATGCTGATCAATGGTGGAATCTTATCAAGAATACGAGGCCAAGAGATGAAATTGAGTCCATGGAATGGGACGAGTTCAAGAACTTGTTTTTCAGTAAGTACTTCCCTCGTATTTTTCGAACAAAGATGGAAAAGGAGTTTCTTGAGCTGAAGCAGAAGGATGATGAATCTGTTGGTATATACGAAGAAAATTTTACAAGACTTGCAAGGTATGCATCTGGCATTATCATCCAACCTGAAAGTAAAGTTGATCGATTTTTCAGTGGCTTAAAACCAAGTCTTAGAAGGGCATTAGCTATAAGAGACTTCAGTAGCTATGAAGAAATTGTGTGTTGTGCTATGAAGGTAGAAATGGAATTTGGTGTTACATATCCATCTCATGGTTTTGAATAGAAACGAAAGATGGAGTTGAAGGAGAAATCTCAGAATAATGGTGAAAAGAAGATGAATGTTTCCTTATGCTCAAAGTGTGGAAAGAAGCATGGTGGAGATTGTCTTAAAGGGACTAGAAAATGTTTTAAGTGTGGAAAAGAAGGTCATCAAGCAGCTGAGTGTCGAAGGAATGGAAAAAGGGTTTATAATGATGTGATTAAAGAAAACACTGCAGAGAACGCACCACCAAAACTTCAATGCTTCAAGTGCATGGAAATGGGGCATTATGCTAATAAATGGCCTAATCCAAGGGTTAGTGATGATCAACATGAGCAACCACTTAAGGCAAAGGACAAAGGGAAGTCACATGCGATCACTATTGGTGATGTTGAATATGACAATGATGTGGTGGAATGATTAAGTGTTTATGTAATGGGATTCCAAAATAATGTTGTATCATAAAGTATTGGAATATTTATGTGTTGGTCTAATGTGGTATTCAAAGTGATTGAGATATTTAATTGTATTCATGAGCTCATGATTGATATAAGGACTAAGTGATATCATTGTTTGAGTATATAGAATTTTGAGGATTTTGGTATGTGGAAAGTGTTAACTTTTAACTGCATTCATGTTTTCACTAAGGTTCAATGGGTATTAATTCTTCAAGAGAATACATGATTAAGGTATTCACATGTTTGTAATTTGACCAACAAGATATATCTTATGATATATGGGGGATAAATGATGGCATTCACATGATTATTCTGTGACATTTCAAGTAATCATTTTCTTTATACTATGAGCTTGGAACGAAGTATTTTAGATAAGCCTAAAGATTAGAATGGATTATGTTGGACATAAGTTAGGATAAAACGTTTTTCGATATTATTGATGGGATGTTATAGTAATATAGATTTAGAAAAAGGACAACCTGCAGGACGGGCGACACCCCATCGCGTCGGACAAGGCTGTGGGAATCGAACCCACAACCGAAGTGCGACTGGCCTTTATCGCCTACCACTGGCCTACAGGAAGTCCCTGTTTAGTAGAAACTAGTTTTATTATATTAAGCAGTATGATATATGAAGTATAAGTCCATTTTAGGAACCATATATGATTAATCCCACTATAGAATGACTAATGTATATTTAATAACTTTTGCTAACCTTTTGTTTGAGACAGATGGAATGACCCGTCATTCTATCACATGATCTGTTAACACTTCACGAATAACAAATTCAACTTCATTTATTTAAGAGATGAAGTGTAAATTGTTCAAGGCACGGACAACAGTGATATTGTACCAAAATAAAGTAAGTATTTGTTCTAATTCAAATTCTTCAACTTTAGGGAAACAATCTTGAAAACCAAAAATGTTGTCCTAGTACTCTTATATCTGATTAATCAGATGGTACCTTAGATCGTCACAGATTTATGGATTTGTGATTGTTGGCATCTACATAGCCATGTTCTCTACCACTCTCCATCAGAACATGATGGTTAGATTTTTCTTCTATATCCATATTTTCACCTATGTGGAAACCGAGTGATTAGTTTATTCGTGTAACTGTTACGTTTCATACTTTCATTTTTAAAGAATGGATTTGTTATTCCTTTTTACGATGTGGGTTTCTATTAACGAAACATTCGAATAGTAAACGATTTATAACCTCGACGAATTTCGAGGGCGAAATTCATTTTAAGGGGGGTAGAATGTAACAGCCCAAGATTTTATGAAAAATATTCTTTTTAATTTCACTAATGTCTTGTGTTGTACGCTACACCAAAATCATCTTGCACAACACGCATCCTTGACTTGCCTTGCATTACATGCAATCGCGACCTTCCTCGATAGCGTGTGTAGTACGCAATAACAAGTTTCACTAAACAACAATATGCTATTAAAATATTATTAAAACTAGCCGTTATTAATAGTAATAACCACTTTTTGAAATTTTTTAAATTTTGTTTTTCAAAATGGAATTCATTTTTGGATTCGTAATATCGAAATTAGCTTAGGGTGAAATTTTGGTGATTTTCGGATAACTTTCATATTTTGATGAATAGTGAAAATTACTAAATTTTAATTAAAAACGACTTTTTCAATGGAAATAATTAATAGTGATAAATTATTAATTTGAGTGGTTTTAAAGTATATTTAGAATATATTTTTACAATTTAATACAATGTTGGTTATTGCATGTAATTTCACATTTAAACCAAACATAAACAAGTGTCAATCTTTTGATAGTTATTATCTCTTAAGAACACGCTATTTGTTTTGACGATGGGAATTAATTTTTAAATTAATTAATGCAACTGATTTGTTTTGAATTTGGTAAAATAGAAATCATTTTTGAGTTCTTAATATCAAATATAGCTTAGGCCTAATATTTTGGTATTTTTCTGAAAACTTTCAATTTTTGATGAATAGTGAAACCACTAAGTGGTAGTTAAAAAAAACTAAATTGTTCATAAAACATAATTTTACCCCTTCGGTGAGTGGAATTTCAAAGACCCGAGAGACACGGTTTATGTCATTAAGTAAAATGTGGTTCAATGAGATGAAAATAATTTTTTGGTGAATAGTTACATTTTTTACTTTTTTTACCACAGTTAAAAGAAAATAGGGTAATTAAGGGTAGAAATGATATTATTATTACCCTAACACATGTCATAATTATATTGGGAAAGTTTAATTCGACCAAAAACAAACTTAGGAAGAAAATATGACCATTTAGGCCCACTTGGATTAGATTAGGACATTTATTATTAATTTATTTAAAGAAGGGTTAAAAGAGTTAAAATCAAAGTTGATTTACTAAAACATTTTTAATATGGGGTTATACATAAGATAAATTCGACTATAAATATTAATTATAAAGGTAAAAAGATTTCCTACATAATGGTATTTTATTTGTAATTTTTAGACATTAAATAATATAATTTATTTATGACACAACGATGATGCAATAATTATCTTATTAATGAAATATTGACATAATTGATGTTATAAATACTCAAATAAATATAATTTTAGACTTTTTATAAATTCCACTAATTTTATAGATTAATATTACATGTTATTATTGATTTAATTAAATTTTTTCGAACTTATCATTTTGTTATGATTTTCACAAACATAAATTACTAAATAGTGCCAAAATTAACATAAAATAGTTTTTTAAAACAATATTATATTATTAATTGTTATTTTATTCCTAAAAATCTATGGTTCGGCCAAATGACTTAGATAAGGTTATATATATTAATAATAAACAATTTGGGGTTCGTTTGGATTCTTATAGTAAGTTTATTAACCTTATAGTGTAAGAACACAAGAAGACACGGTAAAAGTAAAATTATTTAACTTAATGTTAAATCTAAATGATAAGGTTAAAATAGGAACCTAAACTTATATAAATTCTATTGGATGAGAGGATTGCGACCCATCCCCACCTTAGCCACGAAATAAATCAATTTAGAGCTATTTAAAACCGAACTTGACTTTATAATAAAATAATATTTTTAGTTATTCCAAAAGTGCCCCTCTCCTCCATTATAAAAGGGAACCTCCTCCCTCTCCTCCTCACACCAATTTGAGCATTAAAGCTCGGCCAACCCCTGCAAAAATCTCTTCTCGACTTCCCTAGTATCATCCTAGAGGTTCTGGTGTTCTTCAAAGACCCATTTTAGCGCCCTAAAAGGAGGTCTCAAAGAAGCACTTCAAAGAAGAGGTAATGTCTGTTACCGATTCTTTCATCCTTATTTCTTCTTCCACTTCTTCTTCTTAGGTTGTTTCATTATGAAGTAATAACATCAGTATCACTCATATACTGATATGTTATTATAAGTATGAAACAACCCTATTTCACCATCTATCCATCCTATGTAAAAAGAGATCACCGCGCGTGCGTACTTACGGAATACCGTCTCCACGTCGTGGTGTAATCTATTTTCCACCACCACCATACATGGATGGGTATAATGGTGTAAAGAATAACAAATGAGACGATTTTACCCAAAACGCTACTTTAACATGATCTTACAAAATAACGGGTAATATAAAGTCATAAGTGAACCATATTTGATATAATAACAATGAATATGATTCTGTAATAAGTCAATGACATTATTTAAATCATTATACAGGAGGTTCGTACACTTACGAAGCAAATCGGACCTAAGGTAAGGGAAATATCACAATTTCATTTTTATCTGAGATTGTTTATACTTTGGTATTTACTGGGGTGTATTTTATCATACACATCCATGTTTCCTCAATATGTAATATTTATATCCTTCTACAATAGTTTATATCCAATTTTACCCTTCAGTTAGTTTTTTGTAAAAGATATGAAAGGAATCTTTTGTCGTTTTTCGTACGATGTACTTTTTTGACTTTTCCGAAAAAAGTACGAGAAGAATGTTATTTTAAATTATATGGCATGAATGGATTTTTAAAATAGTATTTCCAAGAATCTTCCATTACAAGTTTTCAAGTTTATTTTTAATCAACTTCTTTTAGTTTAAAATTGTACGACATATTAAGAAAGGAAAAAAAAAATTTGAAGTAGAAAGGATATTTTCTTCAATAATGGAGTTCAAGTGTTTTATCAAAATTATTTTCCATGTAAGATAATAAAGGGTTCTATTTTATCCCTATTATTACATTGATTTGATTATGTTGTGATGGAATTATTTTATTATGAATTCCTTTATCTTATATGAATTGTTTTATGATGTCATAATGTTTAAGAATCCCATTTTTATTACATGGGTTTTGCAATGATGTATGATTTACGATTTTGTGGCACACATTAGAATGGTATCATTATGAGATGGGTGGGACCTATATCTCCCTCCAATTCCTTGGGTAATGATTTTATATCTCATGAGATAGACATGGCTGAAACGGTAGGTTATACCGGTTGAGTGAAACAGGACTGAAACAAGGGTGACTCGGTTCAGAAAGGGACTTTGTCCACTAAGATAGTCTTGGCAATGAGTCTTGACTAACAAGAAATGATTCTCTATGATTATGTGTGAATGACACAAAGTTTCATGTTTTAAGTTATGATTATTGTGATTAAATTTCACTGCCATGAGTTATCCCAGGTTATGAGATTATGATCACTTTTACAGGTTAAGATTTCAAAAAGTTATGTGCTTATGTATATGATGTGATTGATATTTCTTTTGTTTACCCTTACTGAGCATTTGAGCTCACCCTTTTATGTTTTCTTTTCCCCAAGATATAAAGAAAGGTTTTAGGTATAAAAAAAAGGATGATCATTATGGGATATGTTGAAGATCTTTCACCAGGATTAGAAGATTATATTCTGAGTTTCCAAAGACGCTAAACTATTACGGTCCTTGTGTGTCTATTTTTGTTATGTACTAAGTATTCCGAAAAAGTAATGTAATTTCCATGTACGTCAGGCTTCGGGTCTCTACAACGACCTTCCACGATAGTGTGCATTACATGCAAGACCGAGTATCCCCAAATAAAAATGAATTATTAAAACATTATTATTTAATATAATGGTATATAAGGAAGATTTTATATTAGAGATTATGAATAGTATTTTCTAAATTTATAAAATTAATGATTTATATAAATATAAAATGAATTTATGGATTACCAATTAATTTGAAATGAAAATAAGATCCAATTGGATATAAAGAAGTATTATTTGTATGTTTCCAAAAGAGTTTCATCTTAAAAAAATTATATAATTAAAACTATTGAATTATTCTAATGAAATATATAAATTAAATATTCAATATTTGTTTTTATTATTCATCCATTTGTTTTTATAGACATAATATAATAACCGTCTCCATTTCACACATAAAAACCAAAATTTTTATAAAGGCTATTTTACCACCTTTTAAAAGAAAACCCATTTTAAATATGAATATTGATACATTTATTGGTTTTATATGTCAAAAAAATTAAATTTCAATGAAAAACATAAAAATTATGTTATTGTGAATTTTTGATATTGGTCTACAAAAATTATTTTTCAATGAATAGTTAAAAATATCGAATTTTAGTTCAAAAATACTTTTTCATTTAATTTATTTATAATATAAAATGATATTTTTAGTTGGTTTTAAATTTTATTTACACAATATGTTTATTAATTAATAAATTTTATTTATTTTCAATCAATTTCAATTCAAAATTTATTATAAAAACATAGAAAAACTTTGGACGCATCTACATTAAAACCCTATATTGTAATTTCAGATGCGGGATTAAATTTAAATAAATTTATGCCACATATATAATTTTAATTTATAAAAATGGATTCAGTATTTTGATTCATAAAAATATATAATTTCTAATCTGTTTAACATGTTTTTTGACGAAATAATATTAGTTGATGTAATTATATTTAATTACAATTATTAATGTAAATTTATGTTTTATAAGGGACTAAGCCTTAATATTAAAGGACCAAATGACCTTAGAATATTTTCCAAAATCCATTTTATATCCATATTTATATCATATACCTACTTATATATAAATTACAATATTATAGGATCCATTTTTAATGTGAAACACATGCGTGGAATTCCATTTTAAAAATATTACAAGAGTGCCACTCCCCCTCCACTAAAAAAGCTCCTTCTCTCCCCCCACTTCTTACACCTGTCAAGTCACTTTAGAAATACCATGATCTGAAAAAATAAATCCTAAATTTACCTCCCTTTATCATAGAAGCCTTTCCTTGGGTTGAAATAAATCCATATAATCCTTTGGTTCGTCTATCTGCCTTTAAGAGTTTGAGCCCCTCCCTCGGGCCTATTTCTGATAATCTTGATTTCTAGCTCCTGATGTGGAAGAAATCGATGGTACTTTACCAATTCAGTGCCAGTTCAATGTCTTGATGAATATTTTGTGATGGTTATGTTTTGTATTTTGAGTGGTTCGGTCTGGGAAGCATTCCTTGACCGGTCCATTATTTGGATTCAAGTTGTTGTGGTGTGTTTTCTTCTTCTGGGCGGGTTTGGTCTTGGGAATGGATCCAAGACTAGCCCAATTACTGTACCATTTTAGAGATTTGTAGTTCTCACATAGATTCAATGAGTTCTATAAAATAAAATAAAATGTTCAGAGGCTTATAACGGTAATATCCTTCTTTAGGTTTTTTAGTTTTATTTCCATTATACAACCCCTAAATTCATCTTATTCAATTATTTTATAGCAACAAAAGTATCATAAATATTATATTATGTTGTTATGCTAATTAATTGAGCTAAAATTTTACAATTGTTCATCTAATGGGTAAAACATATTGTTTCAATGTACGATGAACTACTACCTCATGAAATGGTGGTTGTACATTTTTCTTTTACCACCTCCCGTGGTGGCCATTATGAGGGAAACTATATTTATTTATAATTTTTATGATATTTTTTATTTATTTTCACTTATTTAGTTATTTTATATCACATATCCTTATACTCTCCATTTTTGGGGATATAATAACATCATTTCAGGAACAGTGGACTACGACCCCCTCAAAGTGATGTGATTCGTTCACACAATCCATGGAATGTATAAAGGATAGTTATTTTTAATCATATGAGACATAAAAAAAATAAAAATATGATATTAATTACATAATTATATATATATATATATTATTTATTATCCTTTCTCACACAAAAAAGTGATAACTTCACTCGCGGGCATTTGGACTACCAGCTCCTAGACATGATCCGATTCATTTGACATCACAATAATTCTAAATATTATTATATATGATTAAATATTGTGTTATAAAGATCATTCTGGAATGATCAGTTATTACTTACCATATTTCCATATCGATCATTGAAAAATAAGAATGTTACTCATGCTTACGTACAATATACCATCTCAATGATTGTACTGTTTGTTTAAATAAAATAATGTAATTATTGATTTTAAAAGTATAATTGATTCAAAATATATGGAAAATATTTCATGATTATTATTTTGGAGATCCTATATAATGACCCATTTGTCAATAATTGACCTACCAAAGTCGTTTTGTGGAAATAAATTGAATTTTGTCAAAACCTCAGATGTAAATTTTTTATTTATATAGTTGTACAGAACAAGAAAATAATAGAAATAAATGTAATGATAAAAACAAAAAATATTATAATTAAAGTAGAAATTTAAAATAAGTGTACTATAGAATAATTTAAAGGACATTCTCTAGAAAGGAAACTTAGTGTTTGGGATTTTGATCTCACTTTTTTAAATCTATGAGTTTAATATAATGTTCACCACTTATTTATTTTGTGTAGTTCATTTACTTCCCCTTTTGTTATATTATATAATTGATCATTTTATCTTCACAGATTTATAAAAAAATTATGATATTCATCCATGAGAGTAATTATTTAAAATGTTGCAATGTGATATTGGACACTATAGAATGTTTAAGGATTATTTTCCTCAATAAAAAAGTTAATGATCTTATAATGGTATTTCTATTTAAGTAAATTATAAAACCATTGTTCACTAAAACCTCTCATTTTCTCTCCAATTGTAATTTATGACCATTTTAATGTATTATGCTTATTTTACAAACCATTGGTACTCAAATTGTTTTAGAAAATGATTTTCATAAAACAAAACATTGTATCCCTCTTTAGTTTTAGATACAAATTTATTATTAAATTATTTTATTAAAAAAAATGTTTATAAAATGATTTGGTAAAGAAAATTTTATCCTTTTTTTATTTTAATAATATTTTCAAAGTAATGTTCTTGCCTCATTAAGGAAAAATAATTTTTATAACCTTTAACCATGTAAAAGGAATTTTTTTACCTTATATAAATTATATGTATTTACCAACTATCATTTATTTGAAGTTTATTTTGTACGTCTTAAATGTTACATTTTAAAGAAAATGTTTTCAAAAGTTATTTTCAATGAAATGTTTTTCCAAAAAAATATAATTTTCTAAAGAGTGTTTTTAATAGATATTTCGATAATGTTTCCATTCATCAATGTCAAAAAAACAATATTTTACTCGACTTCTCTTATGTTGTACTGTTACCATCCTTAATTTTTATATGGATGTATTTTGACCCATTTTTCCTAGTATAGTATTCACCTTCACTTCTTTTATTGTTTTTATTCCATTGGATATATTCAATTTCCAATGATATTTTTACATTGAATTTACCAATAATATACTTGTCATTTTTCATGGATATGATAATTTCCTAAATCGTATATCATTTTACAAATACAGTTTACTTTGAAAATTATTTGACCATTTAAGGAAATATTTATATATTTGTATACATTATTTGATATGAATATTTGTGAAGGAGTATTTTTCATTTGATATGTGGAATGTTTTGTTCATGAAATACATGGGTTGGGGACTTTTTAGGATAATAGAAAGAGGTTGGAGACCGATTAATGAAAGCACCTTGATTAATTATTTGTCTCATGAGATGAATTAGATGTGT
Source organism: Viscum album (assembly GCA_963277665.1). Taxonomy (NCBI): domain Eukaryota; kingdom Viridiplantae; phylum Streptophyta; class Magnoliopsida; order Santalales; family Viscaceae; genus Viscum; species Viscum album. The sequence continues at coordinate 1,493,454,676 of OY728152.1, forward strand.
AAAATGTATGGTTTTCTACCAAATATGATAAGAATTCTTGGGAATTTTCCTGATAGAAATAGATCTATGTACCTAGGAAACATGACATCTAATAAATAATCATTTTCATCATTTAGATTTAGTTATTCTTCATCCATCGGATTTTGTGTCGATATATCTATGGATGCACAACATTTTCATTTCATTGATTAAATGGAATGTGTTTCATTTTATCACCTTCAAAAATGTATTTTTCCTTAACAGGTTATTTGAATGGAATTAGTTTTAATTTATTACCTTTCCTTATTTTTTTCATTTCAATTAATTGATTACTTGGAACTTATGTTCTATTATTTACCTTTCCATAATGATTATTCTCATTTATTAATTATTTCTTCAATTATTCCTTACATAACCTTATGGAGCATTTGATCTCCCCCACATTTTGTTTCCTCTCCCAAAGAATCCAAGAAGTGTAATGAGTAATAAATTAAAGGATATTCTAGATGAATAATGTTATTATCATTGAATGAAGAAGGAAATAAAATATGTTGTAATTAGTGTATTATTTTGTAATAAAAGACTCATGTATGCATCTAGTTTACCTTGACTACTAAACTATTATGTTCTTTGGGGATTGATTCCTTCTAATCATGAGAATATATTTATTTGTAGATACCAGCATTGAGATTTTTGGGTTTGATTCTCAATATTTTGTATCAATGATATTTTAGTATCAACCTTGAAAACTAGATCGTGGAAAACATTTTCTATAAAACATAACCCTCTATTTTAATTTGATGAAAATTATAGAATAAAATCTTAGAATTTTATTAAGGAAAATATTATGTAGTTTATCTATAAATACATCAATTCCTGGATACTATAAGTGGATATCTCTCTAGAAAAGATGTATCATGGAGTAATAACTCTGAAAAGGTGTTCCAATTCTGACTCGAGATAACCTAGAACACGGTAATTGTCATTAATGTGCTCTTTCTTTGACACCTCTGGGGGATATGCTGAGGATAATTAACATTTTCTTTAAAAAGCACAATAATTGTTTTTTTAATGATTAATATAGGTATAACCAGTAATGTTTTAGATTAAAGAAAAAGTTTCATGATTTATAAATTCAATTAATGGTATTATAGACAAACCCTAGACCCTAGAAGAACAAATGTTTGAATACAAATGATGAAGTATTTTTGTACTGAGGTTGTATTGAAAACATTTTTTAAATTTATTTTCAATGATCATCCATATTTTAATGATTTCCATAATATTTATTTTGTAAATTAAATTAATATGTTTTTAGATATGGATGACATTTATTTCAGATGACAAGAAATCTTGTCCGATAAGGTGATGAGACTTGTACCCATCACCGAAGGATGATAAGGGTTTCACACCAACCAATGACCTCCACAATGTCCTAGTAATGTTTTCATTTTTTTAGTTAATAATTTTGATGAAAAAATATTAATTATGAACCTATAGTATCACTTTTTTTATTAGAGATTTTTATATTAACCATGTAGGTTATGAAATATAGATAACGACAAATAGTTATACATTTCACCCTTTTACGATCTATATAATCATTTAGAAAAAAAATATGTTCATCATTCATCAATATTTATTTTGGAATGAATTAGAAAATATATCAAAGAACAAAAAAAATATTGAAATTCTATTTTTTGAAATACATCATGTTGGTATACATAAGCAGTAAAATATTTTCTCGACAATAGAAAAATTATCTTCAAACAATTTTTTTGTAATAACTTTTTTTTACTGAATCAAGGGCCTTTTAAATATTAAAATATTTATATATTTGAGGTATTAAATATTTCATTGATCATTCAATTTCTTTTTATTCTTGACCATGATCACTCCCTAAAAATATTTATGCTTTTCCTCCAGGTATGTATCTAAACTTTCCCCTGATCTTCTCTCACAAGGAGACCATGTTATATATTATTCCATTTGTTCCTTTTGCCTATCATTATCTCATTTATAGAGTATGTTTTACATACTCTTCTCATGATGAGGGATTCCAACATAAGAAAAATAAAACAATTTATCACCTATATAATGTTTAAATTTTGAGGATTCATTTTTTTTAATGTTGTGTGAATGTAACTACCCTAAATTATAATATAATAACATTTTATTCAATAGAGTGTATTATATGTAAGACTAAATGTAAGGAATGAAAATATTAACTTGATACATTACAATACATTTACAATTTTAATTGAATATAATTTATTCCATATCCTATATTGAATGCTACAATGAGTTAGATTGTGTTACAAGAAAGATAGACGATACTTGTTAGCTTTCATTACTATTAAGAGAAACATTCCATGATATCTTGTGTTACACTTGAGACTGAGCTTCCCCATATAACAATGTATTACTAAAATATATTTATATAATATGATATGATATAACCTAGAAATTACATTTTAAATTATGAATTTTGTTAACTAACTTATAGAAACATATAGTTTATATAAATATAAAATGAATTCATGGGTTTCTAATTAAAGGGAAATGAAAATAAGAACCATTTTTATATAAAAAGAAATATTACTATTTTTATGTTTCCAAAGGAGTTTTTTCTTCATAAAAATAATTAATTACAATTAGTTAATGATTTTGATGAAAAATATATGTTATAAATTCATTAATTTTTGTTGATTGTAATCAATTAGGTTTTACTGGTATAAGATAAGAACAAACTCTATTTCATACATTGAATCCCATATTTTTTAAAAGGTAATATTAACGCCTTTTAATGGAGAACACTTTTTAATTATGAATTTTAAAACTTTTAGTTATTTAATTTGTCAAAGTAAACATAAAATTTTAAATATAAACAATATAATTAGTTTAGGATTTAATTTTTGATATTTTTCAGAAACATTTTATTTTTTAATGAATTGTTAAAAATATGAAATTTTAGTTTAGAACTTCATTTTCATAAAATTTATTTATAATGAAAAATTATATTTGAAATTGGTTTTAATTTTTATTTAGATAAAAATATTATAAATAAATACATTTTATGTCATTGGAATCAATTTCAATTTTAAATTTATTATAAATACAAAGAAATCATTCAAATGTTTTTAAGTTAAAAACATAAATTGTCGTCCCGCCTACAAGATTAAATTTAAGTCAATATCTTCCACTTCTATGATTGTAATTTGGAAAATTGGATTCAATATTTGGAATAATTATAATTTTTAATTTCTCATATTTTTATATTATTTTTTTAATAAAATAATAGTAGAATTAATTAATATTAATTATAATTATTAAGGAAAAATTAAGCTTAATAAAGGACTAAACCTTAAACATAAGGGCCCAAATTACATAGAAACATGTTCAAAATTAATTGTATGTCAATATTGAGACCATATAACCACTTTTATCTACATTTTACAATTATGGATCCACTTTCAAAGTCAAAATATATGGATGGAATTCTTCTTAAAAAATATAACAAGAGTGAAACTCCTCCTACACTATGAAAGTACCTCCTATCCTCCCACCACCTCACATTCTCTAAATCCATTTTTTCATAAAAAATCATTGAAAAATTAGATAATAAAAATATATCACCTCATCGTATATTCCTCTCCCTTTGTTATAATACAAATTAAGGAATCCTTTTGATAAAACCAAAAGGAGTTACCTAATTAAGTGGAAATATCATTCCTAATGATTTTTTTTATTTCCATTTTCTAACCAATAAATTATTATTATTATATTCTTATTTACAAAATAGTATGATAAATATACTATTATGATTTTATTATAATTTTTTGACCTATTCTTACACACACATCCATATAATGTGTAAAGAACCATAAATTTCAAGGGAACTTTTTTTCTAAATTTTCTTTGGGTTTCTAATAGAGCGCAGTTTCTGACGGCACCTGATTTCGAGGCCCGGTGTGCCCGGAATCATTTTCCGAAGTATAGCTTGGGTACATTCACTGAACGAACGAGCGGGTTTTTCTAACTTTTATTCCAGTGCTCGGAATTGAAACCTGAGGGCACTGATGAAATCACATCTCCAGTATTTTCTTAGAAACACCTTTTATGGAGTTTCGTTTTCTCTAGTGTGGTTTTTAATTTTCGGGGTTATGTTAAGATATAAAATAAAGTGGTGGGACAACTTTATTTTATATCACTTAAAGCCACTTAAAAGCCACGTAAGCTGAGTTAAGCAGATAGGGTGGAACCCAAAATATCTTACCCACATAGTATGATATTTGTGAGGTGGGGCCCACACGAGCCCCGCCGTTTATTTTCCTCTAAGTAACGCACCCTCACCCCCTCTTAATGTCAAGTCAACTCTTGAGTTTATTAATTTATTAAACGCCCCTATTAAATTTTGAAGATTAAAGCGTTGCATTTAATTCAATTGAATTAATTGTTTTAATCTTATTAAATTCAAACTTATGACTTGGTTAATAAAATAAGAGATACACTTATTTTGTTTGGAGGGTTAGATTTTCGAGAGGATTTTGGGAGAAAGATCCAAGGTTTGATGTTATTCATTCTTCGATGAAGAACGCGAAGAACGCATCGCCACAAACGAAGAACGCCGCCCTCCGACGAAGGTCGAAAAAAACGCCGGATCTTCAGAGATCGATGACGTGACAGTGACGATCCCCTTTCCGCGACACTTTCTTCCGTGACGAGAAAATCCGCGACAAACCCTCGCTCGATGATGCTTGAGGTAGGGGAATTTTATTTTGGTGTTCTATTATCTTTTGAGAAAAGATCGACGAGCGCGGACCACCCAATTCCAGATTGATCCGTGGATCGTTCGTTCATGCAGATTGATGTTGGGGATTATTATTTAATTTGTTCGTGATTATTACCTTGAAGATATTCGTGAAATATGACCATTTTCTATCAATTAATGAGAGTGGGTCAGACCACACAAACACGGCCGACCCTCCTCCTTATCCTTGTGGGTTTCTTTTGTGGATTGAAACGGGGATGCCGCGGTGTTGTTGCACCACGCAGAAACGTGCAGCAAGGAATGCGCAGTACCGTCACGGCGTGTCGTGAAAACGAACAGGGGAATGATGTTGTCGCGCCGCGTTGGAGAAACCCTAAGACATCCACCGACGAAGTCGGGCCACGACGAAGGGGCGCGGCGCCATCGCGTCGCGCCAGAGAACCATGAAGACAACGTGTTTCGTTAATTGACGTGAGGATTGTCGGACGATGAAGAATGGGGCCGCAAGGGCGATTTGAAAGATTTTCAGTGAAGGTCGGGTCCCGGGAGGACCTCTGGTGTAGACGGAAATGAAATCGGACCACCGGAGCAACTCCGGTGGCCCGCGGGCTTCACCGGTGGCGGCGCGGTTTGCAGGTGCGGCGGTGCCCCGGCGCGCTGCCGGACGAAGCCACCGAGGCTGAAGCCGCAACCGCGGGGTGCGGTTCCGCGGCCGTGCGGAACCGAAGCAGGGACACGGCCGGCTACAGCGTCCGTTGGCGAGAGGCGGCCCCAACCGGGGCCGCGAATCCATCACGCGGGGGCAGCGCGCCCCCGCCCTCGGATTTCCCTCGCTCGGCCGCTCGGCCGAGCCGAGCCGATCCGACCCGCCGGATCGGGCCGGGTCGCACCCAGGCCGGGCCGGGCCGGGCTGCGCAGGCCGGGTCAGAACCGGACCCGGGTCGGGTCAACCCGGTTCAGGCCGACCCAGGGGGGTTGGGCCGGGTCGGTCTGGCCCAGACCACCCGTTTTCGGACCTTCTCTGTATTTTTCTAATAACTTGAGCTACAGGCCTTCGAACGACGCAGCTTCAATGGAGATGCGATCCTTCGTTCGAGACGGTCGTTTCAGAATGCTACACCTAAGGTTTCGGAATACTTTGGGTTTGGCGGGGTTGGCTCGTACACGAAACCAACCGGGCCCTCAGATCGGAAATGCTCAAATCTTGAGCTCCGGACGTCTGATTGATGTGCCGTCGACTTTGATGTTTTCCTATAAGTGAGATGGATCTTTTGGCTAACTCCGCTCATGGTTTGGATGCCTTCGGAGTGCGGTCGGGTTGGTTCGCTCACGAAACCAACCGGGACCCTGGAACGAAAAAGCCAATAACTCACAGACCGAGCGTCCGATTGACGCGTCGTTTGTCTCGTTGTATTCCTCTTGTTGAGATTGAACTTTTGGCATACTTCGCCTGAGTTTTGGTTGTTGTTGGATAGTGTCCGGGTTGGATTGTACCCAAAATCCAACTGGTCCCTTGGAACGGAAAAGCCGTTATCTTTCAGACCAGACGTCTGTTTGACGAACCGTTAGCGGTGTTGGTGATCACGTTGAGAAACGGTCCCTATGAGTATACCCTATTAGAGTTCAGGGTACAGTTGAGATACAGCCGGTTTGGTTCGCACACGATACCAACCGGGCCCCTAGGATGAAAAGGCTAATAACACACATACCAGGCGTCCTATTGACGCACCGTCTGTTGCGTTGAGACCCCTATGACGAGGCAGTCCTTTGAGATACATCTTTGTGGGACTTTGAGATACTTGGAGTATCGACCTATAGATCATGGAGCGGACCCTCCCAGAGACGAGTGTGCGGAGTACAGAGACCGTGTAGCTGACTGAGACCTGACAACTGCTTGACCGACTCGACGTGGAGTGAGTCGACTAGCCTAGTGGACGGAGCACTACTTTGTGAGGTGCATACCCATGGCGGACGGAGCACTACCTGTGTGATAGTGCAGACCCGCAGTACTCGTCCGGAGATTACCTTTGCAGGCTACTAGGGGGTGTACACTACTGTGTTAGGGTGGCATACCCCGACGGGAAGCACTACTGTGTTTGGGTGGCTAGCCCGTGGTACTCGACAGGAGGAGTACCTCAACAGTCTTAGGTTAGTGAGCAGTACCTCGGAGTCGTGACATGACCACTATACACTCCAGAGACGGAGCTTTTCAGTAGTTACGGCTTCGATAATAAAAATCCCGGTTTGAGCTGAGTATATGACCTTTGTGTTTCCTCATGATTGAGATGGGTTACTTGACAACTTAGGTATATGTATGGGAATAAACCTAGGTAGTGGTTATCCGTTGATTTCATAATCCTTGTGTTTCCTCATGATTGAGATGGGTTACTTGATAACTTAGGTATATGTATGGCCATATACCTAAGTAGAGGTTATCTGTTGAGATCTTCTTTGTGGTTATCCTTGTTGGTTTTAGTGAGACCTTGAGGGTATCGGGGTCCATACTGAGTATCATTATACTCTCCCCTGCACGGGCTATGCCCGCACCTCTTTGTGTTGGTTGCAGATGACGAGCAGTGATGACGGAGGCCGAGTGTTCGAGGACTGGACGGTACCCGGAGGTGGACTGCACGACAAGTCAGTACCCGAAGGTGGACTACACGACGAGTAAGTATCCGGAGGTGGACTTCACGGCGAGACGACACTTGGAGGAGGTTGATGGGCGAGAGCGTTGTAGAGGATATCTATACCTACCCTTCATGTAGGATCTGTGGTGGACGATCCAGGAGCTGCGCCATCTGTACCTACCCTTCAGGTAGGATCCGAGGAGGACGACCCAGGATCTTCTACCATCCTTCTAGATGTTGTCTTTTTTTGTTGTACTTTGTTCAGTTGTAGTTGTACTTTCTTTTGGGTTTGTATTCTGGCCCATTTACCTTTCAGCACTTTCTTTTGTACTTAGTGTTTTACTTCCGCTTGTACTCTGTGGTGTTTTGTTTACTTTTATAAAGGCAAATCCTTCCCAGTTATCAGGATTTACACCTTTGGTGCTAGTCTCCAGCCCTTGGCCTATGGAAGGCAGGCTTGGGGTAGTCATGGCACGGGCCCCGAGGACGGGTCATGACAAATTGGTATCAGAGGAGTCAGTTCTACTACAGAACTTATAACTCTGATATTTTCTTTCTGTGAAGCAATAGTGTTAAGAGTACCGAGTGTGTTTTTCAGTTCATGGAGTCCAGTGTTGGTGCGGCCGGCCAACGTATCCACACACCAGGACCCTGACAACTGAATTCCGACTTTGTACACGAAGTCACTGATTGCGTGTGTGATTCCATATGTTTTTAAATGTCATCTCAAACCAGGTCAGCTCCCCAGGTATAATCGTTTGACCATGTCACGTTGTTTCTTTCAGGATGCCTTTTCTCGAACGACCAGCTAGAGCCCAGAGGTATGTGAGTACTGACATCCTTTCGAGCGACAAGGCTTTGGTATAGGGACCTCTTGCAGTTGAGGCACCAGCGGTACTACCATACGTTGGGCCACCGATGCCACCAGCCCCAGCAGTAGGTGATGCACACCACTTGAGCGCGCTGCATGAGTTCCAGCGCCAGAGGCCACCCAGGTTCTAGGGAGAGATGAACCCGCAAGCAGTTGAGGATTGGCTGGAGGCTGTGGTGAGAGTCTACAGGCTAGTGGGGACACCGGCAGACTTCATGGTGATCTTTGCTGCTATCCTTCTTCAGGCAGCAGCAGGCAGGTGGTGGAGCCACTTGTTCCAGTTTTGCGACGGGATGGCCTTCACATGGGAATACTTCGAGACCTTCTTCAGGGTGGAGTTTGTGCCAGTATCTCTAAAACTTGAGCGTGTATAGGAGCTTCTGCCCTTGCCGCAGGGTTTTCGATTAGTAGCAGAGTCATCTGTGGGTAGTAGACAGATGATGCAGAGGAACAGACCAGCAGTTCGGTGATCTCGGGTTTAGGATCGGTGGTGCGTGGCACCCGGGGTGGGGTCAGAGCCAGGTTTTCCAGAAAAGGACAGTGTTTCTCCAACTGCTGGAAGGGTCACCTGGAACGTGACTGTACGTCCCCCTGCATAGTTGATCAGTAGGTGTTGGAGGAGCCACCGAGACAGAAGCAGCGGCTGGTTCTTGAGCAACAGCCGAGCAATGGACAAGGCAGTAGAGCTCCGGGAGCAGGTGGACAGGAGAGGAACTAGTGGATACATCATTTTTACTTCTAGTTCCATGTTTCTATTGTATTTGTGTCTTTGTACCATGAGATGAAATAATAAAAAGACACTTATCTTTGTGATGTTTGCTTTCCTGTCCTTTTGTTTGGTTGATACTGAGTGGTCCCAGTTAAAACTGTTGACTTGACCCTTACATTCTATATTTCTACTGGAGGAGACCTAGTGACCTCACACTGATGTCGACAGTGTGACTCGACCCTTGGAGGTGAGAGTGACAGTTGAATCTCTTGGTAGTTACGTCGAGGCCTTACGACGTCATCTATGGCATGAATGCATCATTCATGTCTGGATTGACTTTATTAGGCAATGGGTGTGGTTCATCCAGGGAATGAGACCGAGTTTCTCTTTTCGGCGAAGGAGAAATTTTAGCATCTCTTTCAGATCCTAGGCAAAGAATGTGCAGATCATCCAGGAGAAGATGAAGACTGTGCAGTGCAGTAAAAAACAGGAAACTGGCACCAGTCTTGGAGTCTCGGGCATGTTAAATGTTTCAAGAAGAGGAAGATTTAAGGAGATATGATTCTGCGAAGCAGCAGACGTGGAGCCAGAGCTTGGAAAGAAGCATGGGGTGGTGTACATTTTAACATGCTATAACCACCCTCCTTAGTTGTCCCCGCCAGACTCAGGGAGCTGGAGGGCGGGGGAAGAGAGTAGCAGCATGCGGTCAGGGAGAGTGACCCAATGGCTCTAAGAATGATTCGAGGGACAGTCTGTGTTCACTAATAGGTATCATGGTAACAGACATTGATACGAATCATTCCTTCCTTCCACGAATCTTGTCCCAAAACTGGAGTTTCCGGTAAGCCATGGACTTGACCCTCACGTCTGGAGATACATATGGAGAAGACTCGATAATCTCACTTACGCCGATAGTGTGATCAGACCCTCGAGGCGAGAGTTTCGGTTGGAATCTATTGGTGGCAGCATCAAGGCCTTACGACGTTGGTTTGAGTATGGACTGTGCAAACATAGTTCATACACAAATTGACGGTATTAGGCAAAAAGGTTGTGGTTTAACTACGATGTTGGAATGGGTTTTCCTAGGTAATGAAAAAGGAAACCCCAGGAAGCACAGGTTAAACTCATGCACAGGGGGGGTTCGACCGAACACTCTTGAGTCGGTCAACCTTACCCTCGTGGCAGCAGCGGTTTGAGTTCCAGTTCTAACAGGAATTGGAGACCTCTGGAGTTTGTGGATGACGATCACGTCCTTATATGGGTCTCACCTCGATAAGGTTTACGGAGATGTGGCCAAGGTGGCAAGTTATCTCCGTGGTTCAGCGGACCTTCTTAGGTCATCAGTTGGGTAGGCGGGGTGGTTTACCGCTTGACCTTTCCACCTCAGTTGCACCAGGTGCACGACAACTTCCACGTATCTCAACTGAGGAGATACGTGTTCGACCCTTCACATATCATCGACAATGGCGAGCTGGACGACGGCGATGGGGTGTCTTTCACGGAGGTTCCAGTGGGGATCGTGGATCGACAAGAGCGGATCCTACGAGGATGATCGATTCCTTAGGTGCACTATCTTTGGTAGTACGGGAACCTCCACCTGAGAACATGGGAGAAGAAGGCTCAGATGTGTGCTCTGTACCGCTTTAGTGACCCGGGTTGGTGTTAAAGCTTTATGAGGACGTAAATCCCTAAGGTGGGAGTAATGTAAAGACCCAGAAATTTCAAGGGAAATTTTTTTTCTAAATTTTCTTTGGGTTTTTACTAGAGCGCAGTTTTTGACAGCGCCTGATTCCGAGGCACGGTGTGCCCGAAATCATTTTCCAAAGTTTAGCTCTAGTACGTTCAGTGAACGAACGAGCAGGTTTTTCTAACATTTAAACCGGTGCTTGGAATTCAAACCTAAGGGCACCGATGAAATCACAACGCCAGTATTTTCTTAGAAACGCCTTTTCCGGAGTTGTGTTTGCTCGTGTGTGGTTTTTAATTTATGGGGTTAAGTTAAGAAATAAAATAAAGTGGTGCGACAACTTTATTTTATTTCACTTAAAGCCACTTAAAATCCACTTAAGCTAAGTTAAGCGGATAGGGTGGAACCCAAAATATCCTACCCACTTGGTAGGATATTTGTGAGGTGGGGCCCACACGAGCCCCACCGTTTCTTTTCCTCTAAGTAACACACCCGCACCCCCCTTTTAATGTAAAGTCAACTCTTGCGTTTAATAAGTTATTAAACACCCCTATTAAATTTGGGGGATTAAATCGTTGCATTTAATTCAATTGAATTAATTGTTTTAATCTTCTTAAATGAAAACTTATGACTTGGTTAATAAAATAAGAGATACACTTATTTTGTTTGGGGGGTTAGCTTGTCGAGAGGATTTTGGGAGAAAGATCCAAGGCTTGAAGTTATTCAATCTTCGACGAAGAACGTGAAGAACGCATCTCCGCCAACGAAGAACACCGCCCTCTGACGAAGGTCGACAAAAATGCCGGATCCTCGGAGATCGACGACGTGACAGCGACGATCCCCTTTTAGCGGCGCTTTCTACCGCGACGAGAAAATCTACGACGAACCCTCGGTCAACGACGCTTGAGGTAGGGGAATTTTATTTTGGTGTTCTATTATCTTTTGAGAAAAGAACGAAGAGCTCGGACCAACCAATTCCAGGTTGATCCGCGGATCGTTCGTTCATGCGGATTGATGTTGGGGATTGTTATTTAATTTGTTCGTGATTATTACCTTGACGATCTTTGTGAAATATGACCATTTGCTATCATTTAACGAAGGGGGCCGGACGACACAAACATGACCGACCCTCCTCCTTATCCTTGTTGGTTTCTGTTGTGGATTGAAATGGGGATGGCGCGGTGCCGTTGCACCGCGCGGAAACGAGTGGCAAGGAATGTACGGCGCCGTCGCGCCGCGTCGTGAAAATGAACTAGGGCGCGACACCGTCACGCCGCGTCGGAGAAACCCGAAGACATCCGCAGACGGATTCGGGCCACGGCGAAGGGGCGCGGCGCCCTCGCATCGCGCCGAAGAACCACGAAGACGGCGCGTATTGTTAATTGACGTGCGGATTGTCGGACGATGAAGAACGGGGACGTAAGGGTGATTTGAAAGCTTTGCAGCAAAGGTCGGGTCCCGGGAGGACCTCTAGCGTAGACGAAAATGAAATCGGACTACCAGAGCAACTCTGGTGGCCCGCGGACTCCACTGGCGGCTCGGGTCACGAGTGCGGCAGAGCCCCGGCGCGCCGCCGGACCGAGCCGTCGCGGCTCAAGCCGCGACGGCGGGGTGCGGTTCCACGGCCGCGCGGAACCGAAGTAGGGATGCGGCCGGCTGCCGCATATGTTGGTGAGAGGCGGCCCCAACCAGGGCCGCGAATCCATCACCTAGGGGCAACGCCCCCCCCCCCCCCCCCGCCCCGCCTCCAGATTTCCCTCGCTCGGTCGAGCCGAGCCGAGCCGACCCGCCGGTTCGGGCCGGGTCGCGCCCAGGCCAAGCTGGGCCACCCGGGACGGGCCGGGCCATGCAGGCCGAGTCAGACCCGGACCCGGGTCGGGTCGACCCGGTTCGGTCTGACCCAGGGGGGTTGGGCAGGGTCGGTCCGGGACCAGACCCCCCGTTTTCGGACCTTTTCGGTATTTTGCTCATAACTTGAGCTACGGGCCTCCGAACGACACGCCGTCAGCGGAGATGCGATCCTTGGATCAAGACGGTCGTTTCGATATGCTACACCCAAGGTTTTGGAATACTTTGGGTTCGTCCGTGTTGGTTCGTACACGAAACCAACCGGGCCCTCAGAGCGGAAACGCTCATATCTTGAGCTTCGGACATCCGATTGACGTGTCGTCGACTTTGATGTTTTCCTTTAAGTGAGACGGATCTTTTGGCTTACTCAGCTCGAGGTTTGGATGCTGTCAGAGTGCGGTCAGGTTGGTTCGCTCACGAAACCAACCGGGCCCCTAGAACGAAAAAAGCAATAACTCACAGACTGGGTGTCCGATTGATGTGCCGTCTGTCTCGTTGTTTCCCTTTTGTTGAGAAGGAACTTTTGGAATAATTCGCCCGAGTTTTGGTTGTTTTTGGATAGTGGACGGGTTGGATTGTACCCGAAATCCAACCGGGCCCTTGGAACGGAAAAGCTGTTATCTTTCAGACCAGATGATCGTTTGACGAATTGTCAGCGACGTTGGTGATCATGTTGAGAAACTGTCCCTATGAGTATACCCTATGAGAGTTCGGGTACAGTTGAGATACGGATGGTTTGGTTTGCAAACGAAACCAACCGGGCCCCTGACACGAAAAGGCTAATAACACATAGATCGGGCGTCCGATTGACGCGTCGTCTGTTGCGTTGAGACCCCTATGACGAGGAGGTCCTTTGAGATACATCTTCGTGGGACTTTGAGATACTTGGAGTATCGACCTGTAGCTCGTGGAGCGGACCCTCCCAGAGACGAGCGTGCGGAGTACGGAGACCATGTAGCTGACTGAGACCTAACGACTGCTTGACTGACTCGACTTGGAGTGAGTCGACTAGCCCAGTGGACGGAGTACTAATTTTTGAGGTGCAGACCCATGGAGGACGGAGCACTACCTGTGTGACAGTGCAGAACCACGGTACTCATCCGGAGAGAACCTATGTAGGCTACTAGGGGGTGTACACTACTGTGTTTGGGTGGCATACCCCGGCGGGAAGCACTACTGTGTTTGGGTGGCTGGCCCACGGTACTCAACAGGAGTAACTCAGCAGTCTTAGGTTAGTGAGCAGTACCTCGGAGTCATGACAGGACAATTGTACACTCCAGAGATGTAGCTCTTCAGTAGTTATGGTTTCGATAATAAAAATACCGATTTGAGATGAGTCTATGACCTTTGTGTTTCCTCATTATTGAGATGGGTTACTTGATAACTTGGGTATATGTATGGGCATATACCTGGTTGTGGTTATCCGTTGATTTAATAATCCTTGTGTTTCCTCATGATTGAGATGGGTTACTTGATAACTTAGGTATATGTATGGGCATATACCTAAGTAGAGGTTATCTGTTGAGATCTTATTTGTGGTTATCCTTGTTGGTTTTAGTGAGACCTTGAGTGTCTCGGGGTCCCTACTAAGTATCGTTATACTCACCCCTGCACGGGCTATGACCGCACCACGTTGTGTTGGTTGCAGACGACGGGCAGTGCTGACGGAGGCCGAGTGGTCGAGGACTGGAAGGTACCCGGAGGTGGACTACACGACGAGTCAGTACCTAGAGGTGGACTACACGACGAGTCAGTATCCGGAGGTGGACTTCACGGCGAGAAGACACTCAGAGGATGTTGATGGGAGAGAGCGTTGCGGAGGCTATCTGTACCTACCCTTCAGGTAGGATCCGTGGTGGACGATCCAGGAGCTGCGCCATCCGTACCTATCCTTCAGGTAGGAGCCGGGGAGGACGACCCAGGAGCCACTACCATCCTTCCAGCTGTTGTCTTTTTCTGTTTTACTTTGTTCATTTGTAGTTTTACTTTCTTTTGGGTTTTTATTCTGGCCCATTTACCTTTCATCACTTTCTTTTGTACTTAGTGTTTGACATCCTCTTGTACTCTATGGTGTTTTGTTTAATTTTATAAAGGCAATGACTTCCCAGTTATTGGGATTTACACCTTTGGTGCTAGTCGCCAGCCCCTAGCCTATGGAAGGCGGTCTTGGGGTTGTCACAGAACGGGCCCCGAGGATGGGTCGTGACATAATGGGTAATAAAAATATTGTTTCTGTGTACGACGTACTACTACCCACGAAAGAATTATTGTTCATTTTTCCTTTACCACCATTCATGGTGCCATTATTATAGAAAATATTTTAATATATGTTATATATTATATTTAATATTTATTTATTAGTATATATTTATTTTATAACACATTCCCTTACAATCTCCATTTTGTGGGAATATGATAACATCATTTGTGGAAGTGTGTATTGCCACCCCCTCAAAGTGATGTGATTCGTTCAAATGATCCATGGAATGTATAAAGGATTTTTATAATTAAAAATTTGATATAAATAAAAATCTATATGATATTAATGACATAATTAACATTCTATCTTTATATATATCATTTTATTTATTATCCTTTCACAAACTAAAAAGTCATAGCATAGTTTATGGACATGTAGAATACAACCTCCTCGACATGATGTGATTCATTTTACACCAAAATAATTATATATATTTGTATGTATGATTAAATATTATGGTATATTGTAATTATTTAGACATATATGGTGTTACTTACCTTCTTTCCATAGAGATCATTGAAAAATAAGAATGTTACTTATGTGTACATACAACCTATCTTCTCCATGATTGTAACGTTGATTCGTTTTTCCTAACCGTTTGAAATTATTGTTTTTAAAAGTATAAATAATGTATAAATAAGATAATTATTTTTTTATTATTATTCCTTATATGTTATATAGTGACACCTTTTTCTATAGTTTACCTACCAAATTCATTTTTGATACATAACCCGAATTTGGTCAAAATACCATCTATAAACATAATTGTTTAGGTTGTTTTACACAACCTGGTAATAAGGGAAATAAAAGTTTTAATAAAAAGTAAAATGTTTATAAAACTAGTAGAATACTAAAATATGTTTACTATAGAGAATATTAAATGATGTTAACCTCAAAAGAAACTCAATGTAACTAATTATCATCCCACGTTTTACATCTGTGAGATAAATGCCATTTTCACCACATACTTATTTTGTGTCATGTATATACTTCTCATTTTGTTATATTATATCAATATTCTGTTTATATGCTTGGTAATTTAAAAATTAATTTAATGTTATTCCACCTTGAGGAATATGATTTAAAATGTTTCAAAGTCGTATGGGACACATTGAAAATTTTAATGATAATTTTACCCAATAATAACATAAATGATCATTCAAGTGTATTTTCATTCAAGGAAATTATATGAACATTATTAAGTAAAATATTTCATATTCTCCACTACATATGTTCATGAAAATTTTCAAGTATTTGTAGCATTTTTCAAAACATTGGGACTGAAAAGTTTTTAGAAAATATTTTTCAGAAAACCAAAAATTGTATCTCTCTTTAGTTTGAGAACTTGTCTTCTTCCTAAAACCTTGTTTTATTAAAATGTTTTAATTTTTTTTAAAAATTATTTCATAAATACATTTTTACCCTCTTTTTGTTTTACCAATTTTTTCAAAGTCATGTTCCTTTCACTTTCTAAAGATTAAATTTTTATCCTTTAACTGTGAAAACGGAATGCCCTTTTTACCTCGTATGGATTATATGTATTTAACCAACATCATTTATTTGAAACTTCATTTCCTTGTTTAATAGGATAATTTTTATGAAAATATTTTAAAAAGTGTTTTTCAATTAAAATATTTATCAATATTTTTTAATAAATAAATGAATATTTTCCATGAGAATTTTTTTAAACGATCTATTTATAATGTTTCCATTCATTAACACCAATAACCCTTTATTTTACTCTACATTGGTTATATTTTATTGATACCATCCGTAATATTCAAATAGATGGATTATGATTTATTTTACCAAGGATAGCATTACAATTCAATTCCTTTATTCTTTTTTGTCCCCTTTAAATATTAAATTTTCTAGGATCATTTGACATTAAATTTTTCATAAATATCCATAAAATTTTTCATGAATATCATTATTACATAGACTGTATTTAATTTTTCATATGGTATTTACATTTATTTTTATTTGATTATTTGGGGAAATATTGATAAATTCTTATACTTTATTAAATAAAATTTTTTCAAAAGGAATATTCTTTATTTGTTATGAGGAAATTTTTGGACATCCAATAAGTAGGTTATAAAACATTCAAAGAAAGTCATATGGGTTGGGGACTAGTTAATGAAATCCCTTCAATGCATTAGTAGTCTCATGAGATGAATTAGTTGTGAAAATTATGTTAGTTTCTACCCGATATGTTAAACTATCAGGTCAATGGTCTTGATGGTAATGGATCTACAAACCTTGGAAACATAGTGTCCAATTATTAATAATTTCCTTCATTTATTTTTATTTATTTTTCATCCATTAGATTTTTTGTCAACATAACTATACCTTTCAGTTCATTGATTAAATTGAATGTGTTTATGTTTATTAACTTTCCAAATTTAATTTTCCTTATCCAGTTATTTGAGTGGATTGTGTTTCTATTTGTTAACTTTCAATATTATTTCTCATTTTGGTTCATTAATTGCATGGCATGTGTGTTCAGTTATTTGCCTTTCCATAATGAATATTCTCATCAATTCATTTTTTTCTAATATTATTCTTGACATAACCAAATAGATCCTTTGTGACAAACCTTATTTTTTTCCTTAACCATGGACCCTAAAAAGTGTACAAAGAAATAAATGCTAAGATAATCTTGATGAATAATATTTGTATCCTAGAAGGAAGAAGGAAAAAATTTATTCTGTAATTAGTGTATTATTATTTAATAAAATACTCATTTATGTTTTTGGTTTACAATGACTACTAGAATATTTGGTCCTTCAGGGATTGATTCCTAATAATAATTATAATGTATTTACTACCATACAATTTCTCTAGTATTTTTGGGTTTTCATCGTTACATGATGACACCAATTCTCTCAGATTCTCAGTTCTTTCCCTACCCAACCAAACTGAGGGGCACTATCCAAAAGCAGAGAATGGTCCATTCTAAGGGACACTATACAGAGAAAATTCTATGTTATAGGAGAAACCATTAACCCAAAATTTTCTAGTTTTGCAAGGATAACGTGTTAGGAATTAATAGTGGTGATCTAATAAAAAACAAATAAACAACCACATATACATATATCACATAGACAAGTTTCACCGCGAACCTCCCAAATTCACAATAGATTTCCTTAAACCATTTGATCTAAGCAGATTCCCAACAAAGACCTTCTATATTGTCAAACATAACAATTCCAATGTGGCTATCTGAAGATATTTTCCATTAGATTTTATTTCATAAAAGTGCCAAATGGTCCTCATGCACTAATTGAGAAACCAACAATTTTCCAGCGAAATCCTGCACATAATTTAAAAATTTGAAACAACATATATATATATATTTAAAAAACCCAAACCTTAAATTTAGAAACCAAATACATTTACAGGTCCGTAAACATTCCTTAGAAATCAAAAATCACCTAAAAACCCAACCAGTCATTTTTTTTATCAACACATTGTGTGAAACATTTTACGAAACATTGTCATAATCTCCAAAAAAATCTAGAAATCCCCTCATTCCATATTAAAAAATTATTTCAAAATTCAAACATCATTAATTATCATATAATTAATCTAAGAAAAGAATGAAATCAAAAATTCTTAAATTTAATGTTAAAATGAAATGGAACCCTATCTCAAACCAATGGAACTTCAACAAAACCCACCTAATATAACACCACATGGGTCTTAGAAGGCAATAGAGTCCAACAGAAACCTTAAATACAAAAAATACCAATTTAAACACAATAGTAAATGAAACCTATATCTATTAGACTAAGTTGGAAGAGAAATTACAATGTAAATTGATGAGGAAGTAATAGAAATAAGAGAGGAGAAGATTACCTTAAAGATTCACCCATATAACTTTAATAAATCTTTAGATCTAACATTATGAAGAGGAAGAGAGGCTTGGGGGAGAAGGGATGGTCCCCCTTTGTATCATATGATCCAAGAGACGAATAAATGGGATGTTTTTGGGTACAAATAACTTGTTATTAAAAATGGAATTTTACATTTTTTATTATCTGGGAATTGTGTATGGTTTGGAGGTACGGTTTGTCAAAATTTGTGCCAATAATTCACCCCTTACAGGATATACTGGGTACCCACACTATTTGGCCACATGGTTTAGTAAGCCAGGTGCCAACTGTGTGACATGTATTACCCAAAATTATAGAACCATGTGCAAGCCTTTCACGTGGATTTCCATCCCATTCATAAGACTTGCTCCACCAAACGGATACATCCAAGGACCTTCATGATTTATCCATGGAGGCACACAATATGGGTCAAACCATGTGCATCCCAATAAACTAAATCCATGGAATTTTAAGGTGAACTAAAAAGTGAGCTTAGCCTCATGGGATTTAATTTTTTCCCCTTAAAAATTCACCTAAATCTTTCATATGAGGTATAATAGTCTGAAATGCAAATTTTAAATTGGGATCACCTCAAACTCAAGAGTGATAGACGAAAAAATATATAATCCTATATAAAATAAGAACATAAAAACCAGGGTGTGATGTAAAATCACTGTAATTCAATATAAATTCCTCTATATGATTCTCCTTATTCTAATTTTTTCTATATGGTGGTTTTCTATCATTTTTAGAAATATTTTTTGATGAACCTTCTTCAACTAGGTAGTAACTCAAATAGGCATCTCACACACTACATCCATTTATTCTAGTGATTCTCGATAAGAAAAAAATTATTATCTTTTAGATAAGACTTGATCTAATAAAAATATTCGTAAATTGCGTAGGAATATTGGTTTTATTATGAGAGAAAAAATTCTTCATCACTTGCACTCTTTGAGGGTTATGAATGGTGTTACAATTGTTTATATTATTCATATAACAACTATGTATATATGTTATTCAATGGTAATGAATTGGATAAAAATTTTATTTTCTCTCCAAATTCAAAAATGAATTTTGATGTTTTTATAATTTCAATTTTACTTGAATACTTTTTAATCATTCTATAACACTCAATACATTAAAAAAATCCAAAAATAGCAGTGATGATTCATACAAATATTTTAAAATTTATAAGATACAATGGAATCAATTTGAAACAAATGTCATAGGATCTCTATAAAGGGATAATATAAAACTAAATAAAATACAAATATAAATAAATATTTTAATCCTTTTGTATTATTCACCAAATATCCATTGAATAATTATTTATCTCTTTTGGATGAGTTTGAGAGACATAACCATGTGAAAAAATATCATAATACCTCCCCAACCTATACATGAATCACTAAATGTTTGAGAGGGATCCACCAACCTTCATGATGTGACAGAATCTGAGAATTTAAATGAAAAATATTGAGGCAAATTTTGGTTATAGGGATATTCGTCCAAAACTAATATGAAGGACTCGCAATACTTCAATCCCAAGTATGTGTTTTATATATGCAACCAAGGATGCTCCTCAATTTCTATATCATTTATTTATACAATAGAAGGATTGAATAAAGTCCATATCTGAGTCATTGATGAAATAATAAATTTTATACCTTTACTCCCTCATCCATTTCATAAAATGTAAGATTTTTTCAATTATATCATAGATGGGATAAATGGAAAATGATAATAGTTATCATTTTTTTGAAAGCACGTATTGCATAAAATGATATAACCTTGTGAAAATAAAAAACATAAATTTAATGTAATAAGAAATGGAATATATAAATATATATATCACATATATATAACACAAACACACACACACACATATATTTATATAGGTAATATCTTTATTAATCTCCCACTTTTACAAAATGAGAATAGAAATTCTTCTATTTCACTTTACATTGTGTCGTATATAATAACATGTAAAAAAATATCAAATTTTTTTGGATATCTTCATAAATCATTCTGTATAGCTATAATTATCCTCACTA
Organism: Viscum album; assembly: GCA_963277665.1. NCBI lineage: Eukaryota > Viridiplantae > Streptophyta > Magnoliopsida > Santalales > Viscaceae > Viscum > Viscum album. The sequence continues at coordinate 1,493,475,363 of OY728152.1, forward strand.
TGTATCACATAAAATGTAATACCTACTGAATACCCATAAAAATAACATTTTAGATAAACTCTAAAATGCCTTTTGTGTGGTTATATGATTCAAAATCATTCCACATTTAGAAATCAACAACATGTGACCCAATATGCCTTTATATAATATAAAACAAATACAAATCTTTGGATGCATATATGTAAGAAAAGAGTGTCCTACAGTAATGCTTCAATTTTAATCATTTAAATTGGGGATCTAACATGATATCTATCAAACACATGTGTCTATGTATGATTATCCACTCATCTACATCATCTGTATATTTGAATTCTCATTTTTTACATTTTACTAGATAGAGTGTTTCCATGGGATATGAAACATGTTAATAAAATATATCCAACACATATGATATTGATTCTTAGTTAAAATAATGATTTTTTGATGAATACATAAAATTTAACACATTGTTCTAGATAAGAACATCTCACGCCTTTTATTTATAAAGATATATTAAATATCAATGTATATTCATAATGTCCCATAGTCTGCCTCAATCAAGGGCCATGATTTCATACTCATCATATGATATGGTTAATTCCATCTTTGTTAATCTCCAACAAACAACATGATTTTAAATAAAACTAACCACCACTAAATTAGAAAAGTAAATATGTATAGTTTTTTACAAAGGGTATAAAATTATGTTGTTTCTCATTCTACACATCTCACCAACCTCTAGTAATGGGACAAAAATATCATCCATGCGCCCCTAGTATACATATGAAATCAGTATGCTGCTTTATTTGGTATACATAGTTGGTCAACGAACACACCCAAGATACCATATAATTTATTTTGTACCTCATGATAATATTATGAATCCCTATACATGAATATCCACTCATTATAACAATAATGTTTCATCACTACATATATTACTCCTTGATAAAAATCAATTATGTTAAAATTTAACATTTTGATTTTGGAGGAAAATTTTCATTGAAAAAAAAGAAATGTATTTCTATATATTCATTTATATTGAAAATGTGAATTAATGATAAAATATATGTTGACATTAATATCAAACATTTTAAAATTACTAAAGGCTTTAATAATATTTTAAAAAACAAATATAATTTTTTTACCAAATCATATATTTAAAACATAGAGATTAACATTATATTTTATAGAAATTCTAGTTTATTAACATTCTAAATCATATGTAATACATTTCACAGGTATATGTGACCATCTTAAAAAACACTTCGAGTCAAATTAATAGTGTGATATATCTATATTGTAATTTTGTTTGAATAACTACTTGATTTAGGTATCATATTCAAAATAGTTCAACTACTTTGTAATTTTCATTCTTCATAACATTAAAACATGAATTGTTATGATACCATCTTATTAATTTTAGGTATAATTTATTCTATATTCATTATCATCATTCTTGTAAGCCTATTCTATAAAAAAAATTCATTAAATAATGTAACTACTTATATAATTTTGTACCGTCCCTTCAAAACTCTTTTAGGATATAGTGAAAAAAATTTAGTAAATAATAAGGTTGTATATTATTGATTAATTATTAAATTATCGATGTTCTAAAATAGTCCCCCTAGATTTTAAGATGTTATATTATTTTCTAAATGTATTTTTAAAAATCAACACTTCCCGTTTCAGTTAGAAAATAATATTTATTTCCATTAAGTATGAATATTAATCAAATAAACTATTGTTTCCTCATCATATGGAGTATTATATGTGTTTCAAACATATTAATTTAGAAGAATAATTTTTAAAAATATTCCTATATTGGGTGGTGGGAATACATTCGCACATATTTTTTCAAATATTTTGATGGAAATATTATCTTATATAATTAATTTTTATCTACATATTCTTCTAAAATAATTATATATTAAACCATGTGGGCATAATATATCACAACATACATGTTCAACACAAATAATTTTCATTAAAAACATATCTTATCATATGACTGAAATGATGTTAGGATAATCATATTTTACATAGATTCCTTTGAAGTTGAAAAAATCCATTATATTCAAATCCTCAATGTAGTATCTATTTAATTCATATTATGATATAAAATACAAGCCTAATCAATTCTTAATTTGGTTTATTCCTATTTTTTATTTAAAATAAATTTTAAAATATACATTTGATATCACATTCCAATAAAATAGAAGAAGTAATTTATATAACATGTATTTCAAAAATGGACATTCCATGGAGTTTGAAAAAAATATTTCTGGTATTTCTTGAAAAATACACATGTATTGAATTTTTACTCTTCCATCCTAATAAACATGTGTTTTAATGATAATTTTTTAATTCTTGTTGAAATTTTTTTGTAAGTTTCGACCAACATTTCTTCATATGGTTTGTAATTTTACCAACTTGAACATTTTAAAATTCACTTAAAATCTAGGACATCATATGCCCAGTTTATTTGTATTCTTAATACATAGATAATAACGGGTAAATATTCTTTAAATTAAATTATACTTTCAAAAAATTAAAATTGATAAAAATAGGTTAAATTCCTTAACTAGAACCAACCAATATTTTTTCTGTCATAAAAACATGTAATACAATTAAAGAAGAAAAAACTATGTGTATCAAAACAAGAACATCATTTTATTTCAAGAACTATTTTTTCATTATAATATAAATAGTTGAATGAGGTAAATTAAACATATTATAATACATTCATCCAATCTAGAAGCATTCAAGTTATTAATGGGTAATATCACTGGTTCCATTAATATAAATAATCCTTATGGGTCAATCCTTTAATTCATCTTCATCTTCTGATAATTATATATTTTTATATCTTTCACAAAATACATAGTTGATATCATATATATATCAGAATAAGAGAAATGATTTCGATAATGAGTAAAAAAAATTTGGAATCCCTTAGTCTGATCAATTCATCAATAAATTTAGCCAAATTGATTTCCATTTAACTAACCCAATAATTTTGAGTATGTGAGACAAATATAGATGTACCCAATCATATTTAGTGCATAAGTAGAGAATATGATCCCATTAGACATTTTTCAATAATTCATTAAAAAAATTAGATTAATAACTCTATTTTCCCATATTCATATACATTCACTTATTGAATAATTTTATCACTTGGTTACTAAAGAAGGAATTATTTTGATGCATATAATTTTCTTTAAACCATTTATTGGATCACCATTAATAATTATGAAATTTTCTTATGTTACCAGTCTAATGAGTTGTTTATTTTAATATTCACTTTATCAAGGATTGATCATAAAGTTTATCATGATGATGGTGATGTTATTAATTTAAAATATAAGATTTTATAAGATGAGTGCCATGTTTTTTAACCATTCAATAAGTAATTTTATTATATGGGTTCTAATTAATATAATTAACCATTTTTAAAAACATATCACATCCCTTAGGAGACCATGATCAATATTTCACAATAACCTATAGTGGTTATCAAGAAAATAATAAATTTAAATATTTGGTAGAGAATAGTTTCAATCATATCATATTTTAATATTAGATAGTTGAGAAAATAATTTATTTTCCAATCCATCGTATGGATTAACTCAAATCTATACCTTGTGTATCTTAATTGTTGGGGCCATCATGATAATGCAATCCAAATGAAATGTGATAAAAAATCCTACAATGGAAAATCCAAGGATACTCATTATAAGATCTACAATAATGCTATGATAATTCAAATTCATTTTTATCTTTATCTATATAAACATGATAATTCAGGGGTACTTTTGATGAGTATGACAATACTCAGTTGAATGATTGATTTTAAAAATGTTCTTTCTAGAAGAAATTTCATATTTAGTATTTGAAATGTATTTTAATGTCCTCATATTACCTCACCCTTTATGTATGATTATTTATTTTAATTTATTTTGGAATCATATTCCCTTCACTAATCAATATATTCAATCCATATGGATGGGTAACTCATTACACAACCCATAAGATTGAGTTACTTACCCCAAAATAAAATTCTAACATGTTTATATATATCTAGATTCATCATATGCATATGGTACATGAACACTTCTTATAAATCTATAGAATAACTCATATAAGTAATCCCAGAGTGATAGGTATCCAACCCTAATCACCATCATAGATAATGCATAAACCTCCATGTGGGTAGGTTGTATATCCCCGAGCCCCACTAATTGGGGATAATTTATCAACATAGAATCCAATTAATTATAACCCTAATCACCAAATAGAACAATATATTTTCAAAAATGATGTTCTATATAATAAATTCAATTATAAACTAAGCTCAATGTAGATTAAAAACTAAATTCATTACAAAGTAATTCATGGAATGAAAATATAAGGCTCTGTCCTAGATGTTGTTACTTATATTAAACCAAATCATACCCGATAATAATGTTTCTTAAATAGATTTCTATATATCAATATAGTAGGGATTAAAATTTGGATAAATGAATTATACTTATATATAAAAAATTTATTACCATTTATGATCAATTCATAAATAAAATATAATTATAAAATTTTTATATTTATTTCCATTAACATTATAGACACATAATAAGCCTTATTATAATAATTTTATATCCAATACAACATGAAATTTTTGATAATAATCATTATATGGAATTTACATATCAAATATATGATATAATATGAATTTAGAAATTTTAATATTCATTTTAAATTATGTAAAAATTATTCACTATATAATAGAACATATATAATCATCATTTAATGATTTATCACAAAAATCATACAAAATAATTTGGTGTGGTTTCAATAATATCTATATAATATATAGTTTTATTTTGAATGATTCAAAATATTTAATTATAAACAATTTATCACTTATATGAAACATTTTATATTATGACCATTTTCATAATTTATAACCCATTATAAATTAACACTTATGAATTCTCAATAAATTCATGTATTCCTTGATTATATGTCATGAAAAAAATATTTAATTGGAATTGCAATTATACACATTTATTATTTGGTACAAAAATTCATAATCATTTTTTTCATAATTAAATTTTTTAATTAATTATTTCATAAACCTTTAATAAGTTAATATATCCTAAAATAACATTTACAATGATTTATAAATATTTCATAAACCATAAAAATAATTTTATAATTTAAAAACATTGTTTAAATATTTTTGGGTTCTGATTAAATAGGAAATCATCCTTTACTAATGGTACGATCACTCTAAAATTATCCAACTAACCTGTTCTAAATTCTCAAGGTGTAGACAGGTCTAATTAATGTATATATCATGAATATTAAACCTTCTATATAAACACATTACATGTCCATTATCCTACTAGGTGTAAATATTATATATAGGTGTGGATGCACACTCCACATTCATCCTTAATCTAGGGACCTAATTTCATATTCATCATGTGAGAGGGTAAATCCAATCATTATTAAGCTCTAACCGACGATATGATTGGTAATATACCCACCCACCCCCATATTAGATAATTCAGTATATATACCTTCATAAGTTTTATATCAATGTACGATGGTCATCATGCTAGGTATTTTACCAACCATAGGTAATGGGTACTCAAATATAATCCATGAACCCCTTATATACGAAATATTTTTTATGAAAATCTACAAGGAATACTTATAAGTTCATCTAGTGTACAAAAAGAATCATATCATTTTTTGACCCTCATTATCATATTCTAAATCTCTACAAAAAATTATTACTCATTCTAAATATATAGTTTCGACACAATTTATTATACTCTTTGAAGACCATCGGTTGGGAATAAACTAAAATTCATATATTAAGAGGTCAATTATTAGTAAACTTCTTAAAATATATATCTATTTATACATTTATGTATCCAGTGTGAAAAAAATGATTAAATAATGGTTTACTTAAATATTATACATTTTAATATTCATATACACATTAGGATCTTTTACAAAAACATATAAAATATCCAGTTTTTCATATCATATATGTAAAACCTCCAGATCAGCTGTAGATTTATGCACATTCATTTTTTGTAAACTCATTACATCATATATAGTCCATGTCACATTACTATGTGAGCATATGATAAAAATTTACCATAAAATCTTTAGTTGGAAACATATATAATTATAAATTTTTTAATAATGGTTAGATTGGGGAATCATATTCCAAAAAATATAAATTTTTAAAAATATTAAAACTACTTAATTTTAAATCATCTTATGATATGATGTCAGCATTGATTGCTTACCTAAAATTATTCCAATTTTCTTCATCGTCATCCTTGGAACTATATTCTATCAAATATTTCATTGAAATATAACAATTAATTAATCTATTTTTTACCATCCCCCCTAATATCTTTTAGGATAATGTTACAAATAATTTAAATTGATGTTATCCATTAATAGTATATTTATACTTCTAACATCACTTGATAGTATATATTTTAAATTCTAGATCAGTGTCATCGTGATTATGTACTTTGCAAACTCTTTTCAAATATCCTTATAACTCCATCTATAAAATGTTTTTCTAATGAATTGATATGAAAATTCCTTATAGTGGAATATTCTCTCCATAATAATTTATCCATTTTAGTTTCTTCTATCTTATTATCTGTTCCTGATTGAATCATTTCAATGAAATTAGACTTTATCCAATTGGTTTTTTGATCACACACACTATTATTGATTAATATATATGAATTTTTTCAATCATCCGACCTCATCAACTCAAGTCCATAAATCCTAATAGTATATTTCTTTTCATGACAATGTGTACCTCAGTCTCATGTTCATCCGTCCAATGAAACATCAATTTGTAATCTTGAGGGACCATAAACCATTCTAGGATCCATTAATTATCTATCATATTCTTTACTCAATTTCTCCCGTTAGATAAGTTTGAAAATATATCCACCATCTGGTGACATTATATAGACAAAACATTCTTAATCACTATCCACAATGCAACAACTCAACCCTTATAACTCAACCCCCATTCAAATAAGTACTTTTCCAACTCCTCTATCTGATAACAACTTTTTCGACTCTACCATATAATCATGCAGCAACGCATCTCTTGAAGTTCAACCTCTATAAAAATTCATCTTATAACATTATAACATAGACTTCAAAAATTATATTTTATCACATTGGATATATCCATCTAATTATATTTTATACCCTCAACATTATAAAACATTTTAGTTGAAATATTTTTATATATCTTATATTTTTTATTATTCTCATTATAAAATTATGTAAAATGACTTCTTGTATCATGAGAATATTTATAATCATATGAGTTTGGAGATCGGAATAAGATATTCATACATTATTATAAATAATTCTTAACTATAATAAGGAAAGTTTCTTACATCTATTCCTTTAGACATCTCCAACTTTGTTTAAGTATCAGTCTTTATAAACACATATTTATATATATAAAATATATTAAAAAACTCAATTTAGAACAATAATTCATGTATCTAAAAATTAAATGGCCCTTATTGTATAATTGGAACCTAATTATTAACAAATAGATTCCATTTTTTTAAAATAATAATTATATCTTTGATAACTATTAATTTTAATATTGTGACACATAACACATAATGTAATTTTGAACAAGTGTATTTCTATGATCCCAACATATTATTGAGATAATATTATAATTTCCATTGATTCATATGACCTTAATTACATTATTATTAAAAAAATATTAGTTATGTGGCTTTAAATATAATCCAAAACCGAATTCTACCTTATTGATACAAAATCAAAAAAAAAGATATAAAATAGATTATAATAAAAAAATGATACTTATTTATCAGTATATTAAACATTGTTCTTCTAAATTAAACATAATTTTTTTTAAATGAATAGATTTACATCTTAAAAAAACTAATGAAAAATTTTTCTTAAGATTTGTTGTCTTACATAGTTTATGATAATTCAATAAACTTTTATGGTATAGGTATATACTATATTTCACACAATTCACCTAAAAATCATCTATTTCAAATAATAATTGATGAATAATTTTATGATAATATTATTAAGATAATTCCAAAAACTATATATATTTTTTCAAATTAAAATTATAATATTTGTAAACTTCTCTTTTTATTAAAAACATACAAATATATTAGAAATTATCTTCATGGGGAAAAAATTTAAAATATTAATTAATATCCTTATTATAATTTTATTAATTACTAATTAAATTTTTGTAAATATATATTTTTGATAAAAAAATATATTTTCAGAAATATATTAAGTTTACCAATATGATATTTATAAAAAAACGCATTTTAGATTAAATAAATTTTAAGCATAAAATATCTTTATAGTTACTTTTCTCTGTTAATTAAATTTTATCAATAAATTAATATTGTAAATATATATTTTTCTAGAGTCCACTATTTCATTATGTGTTTAATGTTAATTATGTTGTATAATTTTTTGGTTAAAATATAACTATCACATTTAATACATATAATAAAACGTATCACAATTTCTATTTAGTTCGGTGTTGAGTGTGAAAAAATATAATAATAATAGTATTTATTAATATAATATGCACACTCATTTTTTTCATTATAGTTGGTTAATTTTGAAGTTATTAAATAGCTGATTAATGTTTCTAAAAAAATAAATTATTATTTTACTGCCTTTTATGGGTTAGGAAATATTTATTTAATGTTGTATAATATATTTAATTTATTGAATGATTTTATATAGATAAATATATATGTATAATATTTTTATTCTTGAATGATAATTAAAGAAATAATTATTTTTATGTTTTTATGGGAAATATATATTTTATTAAATTTAATGTGTATTTAGTGTATAGTCAATATGCATCTGATGTAGATAGTTATTTATAACTTATTTAATTAAGATTGTGATTTATACCAAAGGATACATTACCTACTCTTCAAAATATTTTAGATTGAAACAAGCTCACCTATAGAGACTATATATCAAGAAGATTATTTCAATCAGTTAGGGTTTTTTATATATTCCCTTTAATTTTAATGAAGAACTCATGAATATCTCGATGTTTTTAGGAAATCCTCATAACTCATAGATACTAAAATTATTGGAGTGGAATTTTAATTTTAATTGATATATAAAAAAATAATACATTTATATTAATTATGTTATATGGTCGTAGTTGGGTATTTTCGTGACCTGAGATAATTGAACATGTGGCTTCTTCTATTAGAAATCCATTTAAAGTATATCATTACACAGTTGAATACCACTTGGGTGGATTATTTTTTATTCTAATATTGATAATTTTAATCAATATTCCCCAAAAAATATTTAAAATGGGATAAATCGGAAGGAAAACATTGAGTATGAATTTATTCTCCTTTTTACAATTCCTATCAAATAGTAGGATTCTATATTTGAAATTATAATTTAATTAAAAAATCAGGGTACCCAATATGAGCTAAAAAGAGGTATCCAAGGAATTTTGTTATTATGGAAAGATAAATGGGCACACCCTAAGAGATCATGTTGATTTTGTTGGAAATTAATGTAATATTGGATTTTTGAAAATATCTGAAATATAAAGTGATGAGTTTGCAGTGGATAACATGGTCAGTAACGAAGAAACTAGAGAATTGTTGATTATGGGAGGATTGTATTGTATTTATCATCGTACAATAATATGAATTATTTTGTATCATGGATTAACGTTTATTAATTATAATGTGGTTTTAGTTGATTTCCATCAAGAAATATATTTGTGAATAATTTTCAGTGATATTTACTTTATAGAATATATATATATATATATATTAGGAATATGATAATTTGGAAATGTACAGAGAACATAATGATTATCCTATTATTTAAATAAATGATCATATTTGTACGTATCATTACACTTTAATGGAATAAATGTTTCCAATTGTTGATAAGGATCATCTCGGGTTGTTTACATGTGAATGTGATCTACAAAAGCATGAAATAATTTCATTTTCATTGATATTATTTTGTTAAGGATCATCCAAATTAGTGGAGGAATAGTTATTAGTTTCATTAATAACATTAGGTTTGTAATAATAATCATTTTCTAGAAGAATGTTCATAGACCTGTGTAGGGATTAAGATGTGTGATCAAATTAATATTTAATTGTAATCCTTTTTTGAATTTTAAAGAAAATATTATATTATAAGTGATATATTATGTGACAAATATCATTAATCAAACTATATGATTCGTTATTACTCTTCATGTATGGTTAAAATCAATCCCAGATTGAGTGGATCTAATGATGGATTTTTTGTAAATTTATTTTTATTTAAGATACACATTATCGTACATATTCCTGGAAGAGTTCCATAATTCATATGGTACATTCATTATTCTTATATGATATAAACATCATCAAATTTTTTATTTTATCCACGATTCATTCATAAAGTGTAAGTGGGAGTTCCATTGAAATATCAATGATTTTAATATTATTAAATATCATTGTAAAAGTATGAATTTCCAATCACTATGTAACTACAACTATTTATTAAATTGATCCATGTTGATAATATTATTTCAGGAAGAGTCTTTATTTTAATGTAATGAGATTTTTTTAAATAATGGATGTTAGATATAAAAGAAATTATTAGTTTCAATTTCAAAAATAGGTAACATTTTTCATGATAAAATATTAAAATGTGTTATATTGAGAGTGAAAAAATGACATGTCCTGAAAAATAGAGAAGTTGGTGTGGAGGGTGCTATTTTGAAAGGATAACAGTATTGTTAATTAAAATTTTGTTAAAACATCGTGTATTATTTTAGATTTTTGTTTTAGTATTAAATGTGTTATTTTACAAATTTTGGAAAATAGAAATAAATCATGATGAATTAGATATTGACAACAAATAAATATCATATTTTTATACATGACATCAGACAAAAATATGTCCATATCTTTCACCTTCAATGTATATGATTCAACATAAGTATTAGGGTGGGAGAGAAAGATATGAATGAAGTTGGTTATAATATTTTTTAAAAGTATTATATTAATTCAGATGATATTTCTTCATATATATGTAAAACATGATAAAAAATGAAAGGTGAAAAAACCTCACTATCGATTGGAAAAAATTGATTTTTAATTAAAATGAACTCATACCATCCTAATGAAGAAACAATTTGAGAAGAAGAAGAATATATCTATGTAACACTAAAGAAACTCCAATTTCAAAAATAGAAGTTTGATTATCTATGGTAAAACTGAGTGTGGAATGTTTATTAAATAGTTCAACCATGTGAGTAATTATATTCATTTGATGATAATGAAATAGTTGTTGTGATAGATAAGGAGTTAGCACATTATATATCAATGAGATACTAAGAGGATATCAACTGAGAATCTACATGGATTGAAATATTCACTCTAATATATATATATATATATATATATATTCTATACAAAAAATTACTTACATGTCCATAAACTATGGATTTATTGATCATGTTCCCAAAACATTCTCATTATTACAAACTATGTATTCCCTAAATTGACTAACTAGGTACCTAGTCTAAGTTCATGTCATTCCGACTAGAAGGTAATGTTATGGTGTGATAGGATCATATTTTCATTATTATTCAATCGATGATATATTGAGGTAGATAAATTTATTCAATAACATGAAAATCAAATGAATACATAAGAAAAACAACCGAAACAAATGAAATAAAATAAAAAACAATAATTTTTAGGACTGAAATTCAGAAAAGGGTTTATCATTAAAATATTTCATCAATTTTTAAAATTATTCATAAAATTATTTTATTTGGGAATTAAATATTTATATAGATTATTTATTTTATAAAAAATAAATATATATTTTTGAAATCAATACAATGATCATGTTCTCATTCAATTAATGTAATTTTTTACCAAAAAACAAATTATTATTCATAGGGTTCACACATTGATAATATGTTAAACCACTAACCCATATATTGTTTTCACTATTTTTTTAGTTCATGGTCTAATGAATCAAAATTAGAAAATTTATAATTGAATATCATCAATGAAATAATAGAATATTAATCAAAATAAAAGAAACATATTATAATATATATTAGAAAAACCTATTACCTTATTATAACTCAAACATAAAATCCATACACTCTCTTGGCCATGGGAATGCTATAAGGGTTGATAGAAAACCTGATCCCACTTATAAAAGAATAGTAATGGGGAACAAGATTGGAAAGCTTAAGAAAAAAATAGATAATGAAAGATAAACATCCACAGAGTCTAGGGGAGGTTAAAGTTGAAATAATTAAAATACCTCCCCTCAAGAATAATAACATCAAATTAGATGAAAAAACACTCTTTATATAGAAAAATATATTACATGGGGTGTGGAAAATAACACATTTTGTATACCGTGTTCAACTGGACTTGGATATCTTTCTCTAATGGTAGGATAACCAGTGCTCCTCCCATTGAATATCTATATGTTGGTTATCGGTAGGTGAATAGTATACAATATGTGGCACTAATTAAAAAAGAGTTTAGTATAGAGTCTTACACCAATATATTCTAGGTTCCTTATATATGCCATTTTTAATTATTTATATAGTGTGTTCATCAAGGTGTGAAACTTGCACATGTTCTTCACTGTTTGGTTAGTACACCCTATAAAAGTACATGGCATGTTATTATTTATTTCACATTATGTATTATTTAATATTACTCCGAAAACTTTTTGATGCATTAAATGAATTATTAAAACCAATAAATCCATGATATATATCAAAATAAATAATTTAAAATATAAATAAATAAAAATATGGTTTAAAATAACTCTTTACTCAAAAAATGAAAATATTATGCATTGATAGGGAATATCAAACTCCACAAAACTAAATTATTTTTATTATATCATGTGAAAATTCAATATCAAATCAAAAGAGTACATACTCTAATAAAGAAAATAGTCATTTAATTATAATTATAATCATTGAGTCATGGATTATTTTCCCAATAGTATATAACTTTTAAAATTTAAATATATTATAACTATACCTCATGTATAACTCTAAATCAACAAATTTCCCATTTTTTTCAAATTATCTTAAAAAATCATTAATAATCAATTTAGGGATGTTAAACTGCACTTCAAAATCAATTTAATCATCACATAGGATCATGTAATTATAGTTATGATAAATCAAAGTTATATTCACAATATCAATAAGATTTTAAATATTTTAAATATCCTTTTTATAAATTAAAAAAATATCTCAAGTATATTTACCCTTGGACTAGAAAAAATATAATTTTTTACATTTGGTGTGTAATGTTGTGAAAATTCATATAATATGTTTTCAAAGATTAGATGTATTTAATAAATACAAAACATGGTATACAATATAAATAACTAATAAAAATACATCCCCCCTCCTGTTTTCATTGAATGACAATGAGTCCAGTTTTTGTTTCTATACATAGGTTATCATAACAATGTTGAGTGAAATAAATTAATTTAATACCCCCTTTCTCAGTATTTAATTGAAGGCCTTAAAAAATTAAAACGATTGATTCTTTTTGAACCCTATCCCTCATATGAACAAGATAAATTTCTCCCCACAATAATTTCATGGTAATTCCACTAACATATACCATGAATCCAAAAACACCATATTTGTAATCTCATACCAAATATTCATCAAATAGTTTAAAATTATTTTTCTAGAAACAATATATAGTTCTTTAATATTACTTCATATATTGAAGGTTCGTGATATTTAGGGGTGTAAGGACCCTGACTTAAACTTTACATATTCTTGAATTTTTTCAATAATTCACATTGAAGATATTTTAATGTTTATATTTTTAGAGAATTAGGCCATAACTATTACATAAAAAATTGAATATTACATGATGACACTACTACCCAGTAACCCTTTTTCATAAAATAAAAACTCTTGAAAAAACGATTCATGTCTAGTTCCATGTTTTAGACAGCATGAATTTTTCATGATCTCATACTTGGCCATATTATCCTTTATGTCCTATGAAAAACATTTAAAAAAATGGAATGAGCATTAAAAAGATCAATAATGGTTATAAAATAATGAAAAGAAACATTATCCCCTCAATAAATACAAATCAACGAAACCATGCTTTTTAATCATAATATACTGCATAAAATCTTCTGATTTATGAATAACATATAGAAATCATAAATTATAAAGGTAACTTATGGAATTCATAACATACATAAATTTTTGAAATCACATATATATATAGAGTCACATCTGGAATACCCACCACAGTATATTCCCAAAATCTCTTCAGAGAAACATTAACGTTTACCTTTGTTACTTTACCCAATGCATTGGAGAGCTATCTCAGGATCACCTGAACTAGGTTTATCATAGAACCTATCATATACGTAAATAATGCCCAAAAACTAAAACATATTCATAACACCTAAACCAATCATAAATAAAAGATAACATTTCCAAATTACAATCACAATATATCAAACCAAGATATTGAAATAAAAAAGTCTTCGTTAATTCATTTTCAAAACCATTTAAAACATTCAATAAAAAGATTTTTTAGTCAAATTTTCCCATACCAATTTGAAACTTTTAAATAAATTTATCATTTGAAGACATTAATGTATATATAAATGAATCCTTTAACCCATTTTATAAACAAGGACATTAATTATTAAAATTTAGAATAATAAATCTTTAAAATCTTTGAAAATGATATTTTTGTTAAAGAGTTTTTATCAAAATGAGATACTCATGAATACTAATAATTGAGGAATAACATTTCATTATAACATTATAATATCATGATAATAATAGTATTGGTTATATAATATGAAAAAGGACAATATGTACACAGTATAAATGTGAATTGGTGCATAATGACAATGATGTCTCAATGAAATGTAAATTGAGACGAAATCCCTTTTGAGAAATATATCCTTAAATTTAGGATAAATCAATTATATAATAATGTGTTACAAATATAAATACAAAAAATATTATTGGATATTCAGTGTAAATAAATCATAGTAAATTCACACATGTTCATTTAAAGACAAAACCAATGACTTGGATGTTTAACTCAATGAATAAAAATTGAGGTAAAATTACACTTATCAAGTTTATATCGATGAATTGAGAATTTATCAATGGATTGATTATGTGTATGAAAAGTATTTAAATAGAAAGGGGAGTATGAATTACAACATAAATAAATATATAGTCATTCCACACATAATCATAGCATGCCATAATTAAGAATTAGAAGATTAACCAAAGGAATAAACATTGGGTTAAAATGTTCCCTTACCAATTTGGAAACATACGAAACATACAACCCATGAAAGAAGAATCATAAAATTAAGATTTAAATAACCATAAATTTAAGTATATTACACAATTAATACACTCATGGTAAGTAGATACACAACACAAAAGGAAATAGTGGAAAATGTAGCATGAATCTCTCGGGAATAAAAAGTGAGATGAAAATCCCTTACCACATTGTAATCAATCTAGTCGTATGAAAAAAAGTTAAAAACCACCAAATTATTCCCTGATTAACATGAATATAATTATTATCATGATTATATATATCAAATGGAATTAAAAATACACCAAATGTAATAAATTAGTGGCAAACAATCGAAATCTCACAGAATTAAAAGTGAGATAAAAAATCCCTTACCTCGTGTCCAACTTGACTTGTATGTTCCGGGTTCTTACTGAATAATTATATTATGTTAATTTCAAATTGCATTAGAAATTTTCAAGTTTATTATTCCTTTTATATCACATAATAACTTTCTATAACAATTATTTAATTATTTGATTTCATATCGTACATTTTGTCGATGTTCTAAATTTGTGTTAAAAATAAACTTGTTATAATTACAATTTGTCCATCTGGTCAAAAGTCCATTATCATAATAATTATTTTAGTAATTTATATATCATATATATTATATATTCATTATATATATTTATTTATATCCATTAATAACATTCAGAGATAATAAATGAAATGCACCGTTCATGGAAATGGTAAGTCGTACGTACGCATGACCGCTACTTTCATTTCTATTTTATACATTAATTGAATGAAAACATAATGATTCATAGTTCTATTATAATTCCATTATAATATAATATTTAATTTAAATAACTCCATCCTTTATATGTCCCATTTATGGTATAAACGAGTCATAAAACTTTGAGGGGGTGGTAGTCCGCACTTCCTCAAATGAAATTATCGCGTTTACCAATAATGGAAATCATAAAGGTATGATATAAATGAAAAATTACAGAAGCATAAATAAAACATAAAAACAATATATATATATATATATCATATATCAATATAGTTCCATCATAATAGACACCATGAGAGGCAGTAGGAGATATTTGAGCAATCGTCGTTTCGTGAGGTAGTAGTTCACCGTCCACAAAAACAGTATGTTCTTTACCCATTAGATGGAGGTCTGTGTAAGTGTAGTTTTATTCCTTCTCATAACAACATACTAGTATATTTAGGAAACTGGTGTTGTTATAGAAGGAAGGAATAAAAATGTTTTAGGGGATGGAGAAGTAAAATAAAATAATTTAATAAAAACTCTTACCTTTAATTCAGGTAACTCCCTTTGGTTTGAACCAAAAGGACTTCTTGAAGTGCCTTCGCCTAAGGTAAGGCTTCAAGGAGGAATAGAGGGTTCTGTAGAGATTATTTGGGTAGGATTAGGATGAGCCAAAGGGGCTTGAGAGGTGTGAGTAATGGGTTAGAGTTGAGGGATTTTTATAAGGGGGAGGATGGTCTCTTTAAGAAAGTGTGAAAATATTATTTTATTATATAATTATTATTGGTTTTTAAAGGTCCAAAACTCATTAATATCTAATATACGATGAATCATGGTCGAAATAAATTATTACAATGAGAATTGGACTGGATTTGGATGTTATTTTGATATTTTTAATCTTATTTATTTAAATCATTTATTAATGAGGTAAATACAGCATCATTTTTATGTCAAAAATAATATAATTTATTTGATGTCTAAAATTTATAAACAAAATACAATGATATTGGAAGTCTTTCTATATTTACAATAAATATTTATAGTCGAAAAGATAACATGTATAACCCCGTGATAAGACTAATTTACAAAAAGATATTTGTTTATGTAATTTTGGCCTTTACATTAAATTAATTAAAATAAAGTGTCATTATCACTCTTAAGTGGCTCCATGGGGTCCCAAAATCGACCCAAGATTCCCATGGTCAGTTATGACTCATCCAATAGGGGTATAATAGTTTTAAGGTAATTTTTTATTATTATGATATTATTTTAACCTTGAATTACAATATTTACATTTAACCGCGGTAAATAAAAGTCAAAAGTCACTATTGACCAAAAATTATTTTCAGCTTATTGAACAACATTTTACATACTAATAAAAACCATGTAAATCTTATTTTTGCGATTTAATTCACAGAAGTGGTAAAATTTCTTTTAAATGAAAAAATCGGTTTTTTAACTACTACTAAGTGGTTTCACTATTGATCAAAATTTGATGTTTTTCGGAAAAATACCAAAAATTAAGCATAAGATATATTTGATATTCCGAATTCAAAAATGATTTCTATTTTCCCAAATTTAAAACATATAAGTTTCATTAATTAATCTAAAATTAATTCCTGTTATCAAAACAAATAGTGTGTTTTTAAGAAACAATATCTATAGAAAAAGATTGATACTTGTTTATGTCCAATTTAAAAGTGAAATTAATTCCAATGAACACCATTAGATTAAATTGTAAAAATATAATCTAATTACACTTTAAAACCACTTAAAAAGATAATATATTCATATAAATAAGTTATATTAAAAAGGCGGTTTTGAATTAAAATATAGTATTTTTTGTTTTTCATTAAAAAATTCAATTTTATCAGAAAAATACCAAGATTTTACCTAAAGTAAGTTTTAATGTTTTGTTTCTAAATTAGAACATTATTTTTTCAAATAGAATATATAAAAGTGACCAAAACTATATTTAAGGAGGGTTCTCAATTAAATGGCTATAAATCGACCTTTTATAGAATATTAGTGTGTTTATGCTAAAAATTGGATTTATTCACATTTTAAGCCTCTAACTTTTTTTGGATAAATGTAAAAACATTTAAAAATCATGAATATTCATATTGTAGTTAGTTATATCCATTCATGTCAATACAATGGCTAGGCGTTAACTATCATTAAAAATAATAATATTATATTAATAGCGTGCAACATAAGATTTCAAGGAAACCCATTGTTGCGTATCGGGTACGCCACTGAACATAGAATCCCCTTTAAAGTAAAATTAATACTTAATCCAAAAATATTAATAAATATTAAAATGTCATGTTCTTTATTTTCCTAGTATGTTACAAGTGGTTTCACATAATATTTGATGTAAATAATGTGTCAATGTCAAATGGGATGATAGTATCAATTAGATGACTTGTTCAAATTTTTTTGGTTAAAAATAATCATGTATTGATATTACAAACTCACATTATATCGTTATAATGCATATATCTATAATCTCACATGAAAGAGGGTATATGAAAGTGTATTTCATAAAAAATTGTTGAATACCTCTTTGTAATGGGAATATAAATGTGTTAAACAGTTAAGTCATGAGATGAGTAAAATAATCAAACTAAAAAATTCAAATTTCTATTAATTGAAATAAAAAATAAAATTATATCATTAATATTTTTTAAATACTTAAATATTTAAATAAGCAAACAACTATATAAATTTGAACAAATTCCTTCACTATTTATAATCATAATTAATAAAATTAATTATGCCTTGTGAAACTATATCCTTTACATAAAATGAATATTAGATATTTTTTGGGAAATTAACTAGTGTGGTGTCGAGAATAACCTCCCTAAACTATATATGGAATGTGGTCTACCATGTGTAATACAAAAATGGGAGAAAATAAATTTAATAAGATACAAGACCAATCGAGACTTGAGATATAATGAATCATGGAAATTATGAAATCATTAAATAAAATGGATATTTAAAAATAACCCCCCCCCCCAATGTATAGGATATTGAAATACTAAGAATAATATATGTAGATGATATAATCATGAAGTATGAAAATTCTTGTTGACCGCTCCACAAAGAAAAAAATTCCTGTTAGTGCATAATAAAATAAATCATTTTGATATTCAAGAATCATATAGAAATAAAACAAGATACCCACACACGCACACACACATATATGTATATTTAAAAGAATGTGTTACAAATAGTAAATAAGTGGACTCATGGGAAGTAGATTCTACATCTAGAGGGTCCTGCATTATATGACATAAATTCATTTGAATCAAAGTAGGGGAACCATCAAAACATTATGAGTACAATGTCAGTCTAGAGTAAAGTGAATGTTATACTCCATTCATCAATTGAAATGTGACGACAAAGACCAAAATGGAGGGGGTGAAGCTAATTTGATATGGTGTGAGTGCATAGTGAACATGTGGAATTATTATAGGTTATAGAAGTACTAGTACAAAGTATTGAAGGATGAATCTCACATGTACTTGATGGTGTTACTGATGTTTCGTTGTGTTAAAAATTAATCTATCCATAGAAACTATCCAAAGGAGTACTCATTATTTGATAAATTTAGGATGTGGGTATATATATATATGGGATAGATATTTCTACAATAGAAATGGGTAGAATACAGGTTTAAAAGGTGGGGAGGTTGAAGAATTGTCTCATGGAGGTTGTGGTATGACTATAGGTGGGGATGGTCACTTCCAAAAAAACATGAAAGGAATGCACTCATTTTATCAATGCTAAGCAGAAAGCACTGATAGAATGGGATCCTTAATGAGTGCTACAAAAAAGCATTGATACATGTATCCTTTATCAGTACTATGAAAATCGCTGATAAAAGGTACACCATTATCAGTGCTATTCATAGTTCTGATAAATAAATTATTTATCAGTGCTATATGTATCACTAATACAAGTTTTTAGTAATTTATATTGAAAAATAATGTTTTTGGATACATTAATTAAAAACAAATTTTTATAATAAATATATATTTTTAATATTTCAAAAATTTAAATATAATGTTTTAAAAAAAGTATTTCAATGATTATAATTAAAAATATAGATATATAAATAATTATAGGACTATAATAAATTTCATTAAATAATAAATATATTTATTTAATTTATTATATTTATTTGTTTTATTTGACTTATTAGATTTATTAGATTCATTTTATATATAATAGTTTTAATATTTAATATATTTATTTTATTTATAATTAATATATATAAATACCTAACTATATATGTATATTATTAAATATATATGAGTTTCTAATTAATTTGGTTAATAAATAGATTGATCACGTGTGCATATGTTATGTATCATAATGATCATTTATACATTACACACTTTTTTATTATTCATGTTTCCCATATTGATGGCTCGTTTTTATTATGTATATTTACATGGTATATGATTAATTCATAGTACCCATATATAGTATCATGTTCTCAAAAATACTAATAAAATTACATTAAATCTATTTAAATAATAAATATAATTATTATATTTATAATAATGAAATTTTAATTATATATAAATACTTTTTAAATATATTTATTTCTAATTATAAATACAACTATATATTTATATTTAAATAAATAAAAAATTATAATAAATATTATATATATATTTAGATATATATAAATATTCATAAATATATCTATTTATAGTTATAATTATAATTATAAATAACTATATATATATATAATTACAAAATTATAAGAAATATATTTATTATACTACTTATAAAGATTTAATATAATTAAATAAATATATTTATAAATATATAAAAATATTTATATATTAAAAAATATATTTATAATCAAAATTCTTAAAATGGATATAGATATATTTAAATAATAAAAATATTATAATAATTATATTAATTATATATATTTAAATACAAAGATTTATAATTAAATATCAGTTGTGATAAATATAATTCCAAATAAATGTAGATATATTTAAATAATAAAAAATTATAATAAATATATTTATATATATTTATAAAATTATAAATATATTTTTTATAATATTATAATTATATATATATTTATTTATTTATTTATTTATAATTTAATATATAAATATATATTTCTTTATTATAATTTTTAATTATAAATATATATATATTAGTTATAAATATAAATAAATATTTATTTATTTAAATAATTGCTAATTTATAAAAAATAAATTTATTATTTTCATATATAATGTAACGACCCAAACATTTATTAATGGAAATTCTTCTTGATCTAATTAAATGACTTATTATGTAACATGGTTATATAACATGTGCACTTCATTGATTTTATGACTTTTAAAATACCGTTATGAAATCTGACCATTACTAATATTGAAATTGAATAGTGATCACATGACTTGTATAAATATGGAGTTTTAACAAATCCAATTAACTCAGACAAAGGAAGTGATGGCCTCATCCAGTGCACTTTCCTGATACAAAGACCATTTTTTGGAGCTCGAAAAGGAGGTGGAATCATTGGGCTCTACTCTTGACTATGCCCAAGCCGAGCTTCAACATGATAAGCTCGAATAGAACCGCCAATGGGGGAAGTGGAAGTTGATAGAGGATACCATCCGAGCGATGTTATCTGAGCAACCCAAAGAGTCTATAACCCTCGCACACCTTACCCGTCAGTCTTGTGTGGGTGTTATAAGGGGTATGTAACAAGGCTACAACTCTAAGATTATGGGAATTATTTTTGTATATAATAAATAATACACATTGATTTTATTATTGTTACTTTGTAAAAAAAATTTAAAGAAAAAAATAATATTTTTTAGATAATATTCAATTATGAAATTTATTTTAATGAATTAATGGATTTTTTAATTAAATATTTTGTTAATAAATTGTTATTACAAAAATAATTCATATAAAATATAAATAATCATATAATTATTATGAATACAATTGTGATTTTTATTAAGGTTTGAATGCGATTTTTTTCAAAACACAGTAATTTTTAAAAAATGTCATTTTTTATTTTAAAAGTAAAAATTTCCATATTTGTAAAATTATTTAGATAAAATTAATATTATTAAGGAATCAGGACATTGAAATTATCCAGTGTTAAAATTTTTATAATTTTCTTAGGCAGCCGAATTTTCTGTAAAATTTAAATACTGTTTAATTATATATTGTGTTTTATGACATCATAATGACCTGATAGAAAGGTTATAATATAATATAAACATTATATTAAGCCAATATATTTTTTTCCATTAACATGAGGTGATTTAAGGAATATTTTATTTACTTTACAAAGCCTTAGTGAACCCTCCAAAACATATAAAACATTTTTTATTTTTAAAATGTTTTCCTTAAGAGTATTCCCCACCTCCACATAAGAATGCCTAATATTACAAGATTTTAGGGGATTGGACTTATAAAATATTATTTTCCACTCCCCTTTGGAAAATAACATGGGAAAAATCGTGGCCATGTTTTTGGCTTTGATTAGTTTAATGTATGGCATCCCAAACCAAAATAATAAAGAATTTCATCTCCTTTCATATATAATCCCACCAAATCTCCCAATTCCTCCTCACTCAATTCCTTTGGAGTTCATCTTACCTCTTTTCTACCATGTCTAGAATCTCCCCAATGTTCCCCATGCTCCCAAGAAGCCTCTCTCAAGCCCCTCCCGAGCCTTTGGTATAAAACATCCATGTATTGGATTCCCTGATTTTTCATTTTATCCATGTTTCTTAATATTGTTATGCCCTTTTTTCAATTTTAAATGTCGGGGTATGGTTCCTAACCTCCCCCATACTTTCCTCTTTATTTGGGAAGTATTATAAACCCCTTTATCTACCATTAATGCCTCTCAAGTACATCTGTTACCAAGCCAAAATTCTGTCATAAATTTCTCTCTTATCGTTTACATTCAAGAAATTCTATTGTATTATGAATTTAAAATCCATTACATTTGTTGGTAAAGGTATATATATGAACCCCTAACATTAAATTTCATGTACATATAATGAGACATCCCTTTCTTTCTCATAAACCAGTTTTATTAATTCTTATGTCACGTCGTTATGCTGCTGAAATTGCACCACGATTTTCTAAGCTGAAGTCATTGTGTAGTGAATATCATACCCACTTTTCTAACAAGGTTTCTCACCATTATTAACATTTACATATTGTTAAAAGAGTTTCATTTATGTATTCCACACTCCTTTATCATTGAATAAATGATGATGTCTAATGATTCCATGTTGTATGATCAATGTGGCACACTTATGCATGAAACGAAATGTTTAAGAACTATGCGCCTTGATAGAGCTCCAATACATTGGGTAAAGATTATTATCATGATAAGTTAAGTTCAATGAGATATTACTCATGAGAATTCAATTTCAATTAGGTTTTACTCATGTTCCATTCGAAATGAGTCATGTCTCATGCTAATACTATGTTAAGTGCTATCGCCACATTTCCATGTCATGATAATGATGATATATGATGCCTTTATGTTCATGTTTCTTTTATGATCCATTGATATTCCTATTTCCTAAAATTTATTGTATTCTTCGTGCTATGATTTTTTACTCCCTTACTGGGTTTTATATAACACCATTTTTTTATGCATGTCCTCAGGTTATCCAATTCAATACTATGTACGAAGAAATGTATTGGTCATGTAGAGGATGTTTTCAATAAAGATGTTGTGTTTTGTGTTTTTAGTCGTTATTTAATGTTCCTCATCCCCAAAGAAACAACACATCTTGATCTTCTATGTTTTATAAAGTGAATATTTTATGTAATAAATTACATTTATGTGTGGAATAAAAATTACGGTTCTTATAGTTGGTATTAGAGGATATGATTAGTTATTGTATGAATTAGAATTAGAAAATCCTATTGAAATCCTCAGATATATGTCTATGTATAATTGAAACATCCCTAAATTTTGGTGATTATTGAGTAAGTGGTTTGTCAAGAAAATAAATCCATGTCTTGATACGAGTAGGTAGAGGTGGCTCTGGCACAAATGTACCTAGGAGTGAAAACTCTAAAAAAGTGTTTCGGGCTTAACCCGAGGTATCCTAACATAAAAAAATGGGCCTTGATGTGCTCTTGGTCACAAAACTCCTACAAGATATTCTTTGGTAATTTCGCAATATTATTTTGAACCATTATTAATGAAATAAAAAAATCCCCTAAGAATAGATGTTGGTAAGTAGATCATGGATAAAATAGATTGAAGCTTATAAATTTATAAGTTAACAAAATAAAAAATATTATAAGTTATCCATTTTTTTCTATGGATTACCATTTATGTGTTACCCCAATATTTCCTTTTATTCTATCCAATGGTCGGTAATAGGAGGACTCAGGCTAACAACCGATGTGAATATCAATGTCATGACAGTTCTAATGAGTTTCCCAATCTGATGGGATCAGTAATAAATAACTTTGTCCCAATACTCTCTCAGTTAACTCAAGACTTGAATAGAAACATGGCTCAAGAGGAACATTCAAACCCCCCTAAGAAAGAACAAGTCACAATCAAGATCTTAAAGAGATAATGGCCTCCTACTTTTAATAGATCATCTGATCCCTCAATTTCTGAATAATAGATCTACTCCATTGAAATGATCTTCCCCATCCTTCAATGTTCTGATCAAATGTAGGTTCTTCTGGTTTCTTATTATATAGAGGGTTAAGATGATCAATGGTGGACATTGATCAAAAATTTGAAGCCGGGGGTGGAGATCGAGTCATTATAATGGATGAATTTCTGTTAGATGTTTGTCGATTAATATCTTCTATGGACCCTCTGACTTAAGATGGAAAGGGAAAACCCTACCCTCTAGTAAAATTATGACAAATCCATCAAAGCATACAAAGAAAAATTTATAGGGATTGTATGATATGCCTCCGACTTTTTCATTTCCACCGAATGCAAGGTTGACTGCTTCTTTTGTGGGCTAAAACCTAGCCTATGGAAATACCAAGCGATCCATGACATTAAAAGTTATGGGGAAATTTTATTATTTTCCCTCAATTTCAAAATGCAGATCAGCTAATTTCATGGTTATCATGGGGATAAGAAGCATAATGTGGAATTTAATTCTGTCGATCCGATGGATAAATCCAACGGTGCTAAAAAAGTCTATCACCCCACATGAAATAGATGAGGAAGGAAGCACCCAAAAATTTCATGAAGGGGATGAGAAAAAACATTTGGTGTGGAAGAGAATGGAACCAAGCTGTTATCTTCTGACACGAAAAATCCACAGCGGTGACAGAGGAGAGGAACACCCCATTCAACCCTCAACACATTTTTAATTTCATTGACTGCAAAGAACCATTGAACCATTCAAATCAGTTGCCTAATAGAAGTGTTTTCAGAGGAAACCAACAACCTCCAATGATGAAAGCGAGAGATTTTACCAACACAAATATAGAATTTGTAAGAACCCAGATCTTCTTTACAGCTATGTCTTTCTTTTCTGGTTGTTCTAAAGAAAAAGAGGAATTTTTAGAAATTTCTGAAGTACATTCCCTGTACTTTATGAGTAAATTCCGTGTACTGAAATGTTGTAGGAGGCCATGTGTTGGCCGTTTAATGGCCACACACATGGACATTTTGGGTGACCTTGAGGCCCCCTAAAGTGGAATACAGAAAAGGCATGTACAAGTCTTGTACTTTAAAAGTACATGCTGTGTGTTTTATTTTTTTCATTAAATGTACCGGGGTCATGTATAATCACTAGAAAAATCTCCATTAATGTCTCATTTGGTCGAGAGCTCCTATATGGCCACGATCCTTCTCTGATCCCCTGAGCCTCTCTCTAATCTCCTATTCGACCACTGTCGGTTGCGTTGGGATCACCATGATTGGATCTTTCTTCTCCTTGAGCATCGTTAAATAATTCCTCTTCTTTTCCAAATATACCGTGGTTGAACGTTTTAGGAGTTTTTTTAGATCTATGATTATCTTGGGTAATTCAAGGCTTGAGGTTCACTTATATCGATCTCCCAACACCGAGGTAGGTGGTTTGTGCCTTTCTATTGAATGACATTGAGCTTTATGTGAAAATTTTTCCATTTTCCATGAACGGGGTATTTCATGTTGACAGTTTTATCCATATTGTTTGCATGATTTTCTTGTATTCTTGAGTATAAGATATTGAATGTGAATAGGGTTAACTGCTATGCTTTGGAAGAGTTTTTCCATGCATGTTTGCTTGTTTTGACTGTTCGGTCTAGCCTGCCTCTAAGGCTACTGTTTACTTTCCATGCCTAGTGTAGTAGGATGGGAGACAATTGTTCTGACATGTTGATATGTTGTAGACTACTAGCCATGTAGTTATTGGATTATACATTAGTCGATGCACACTGCATACATTCTTGACATACAAAGGGCTATGTGAACCGAACGTATATACCATATAGAAAATGGACATATGGGCTTCTCCAAAGTGTCTTTATAATTTTACGATGCAAGACCATAGGGGGAATTGATGTTGAGTGCATCCTCAGAGTGTCTTTTGTTCCTCAACATGGGCCACAGGGGGAATGAGACATTGATTGCTTCCCCAGAGAGCCTATAGTACCGATACGAGACTATATGGGGAATTGATGGTGAGTGCTTCCTCAGAGAGTCTATGCTTTAGTAGAATAAGAGGGGTGAGACTGTGTGTGCTTCCCAGAAGGTTTCTTGTTCTTGTTGGTTGAACCAGTGGGGTTAGGCTGTTAGTTCTACCAAGAGGGTTACCTTCTGTGTTTAGCTGTTTGTTTTTGTTACTAGTTAGTACCATAGGAGATAGAATGCGAGTACATCCCAGAGGGTTACCTATATGTAATTACCTACTTTTATTAGCTTCTTACTTGATTGTGAATTGAATGCATGAACTGTAGAACAGTTTATTGTTGAGTGATTCCTTTTTTATTGCGTTCCTTTTACTTATTGCCTACCATATACTCACTGACTATTAGGCACATATCATTTGGTGGTTGCCTACTGGGATTTAGTTTCACACCCTATTTGGGTCAACCTTTTGGTCCCAAATAGAATATATTTTTCAGGTATAGATAAGGGCAAGCACCCATCTACATCAGGTACCTGATTGCATTGGTGGTGAAGAGCATGAGACTAAGCTGGGGATTGCGATACTGAGGATTTTATTATCTGTTTTCCTTTTCTTCATTGTATCAACACTATATTCAGTATTGTGACTTGTTTGGCTGCTTTCGTAGACATATATGTATCATGAATCATATATATATTTATATGTTCCATTAGTTTCTTTATTTGTCTTCCACTATTTACTGTTGTTTGGTATTATTACTGATTCTGATATTTCATATCCATTTACTTCCTCTATGTACTCTTCTAATGTGGGCATAGTTTGTCCACTGTTACGCCCAAGGCCCCCGCTGCTAGTCAGCAGCCTTTGGCATTCGGGGAAATGCGCTTTAGGCCATGTGACCAACCGGGTACGGGGCACCTCTGGGTGGATTCCGGAACCGGGAAATTACCAAGTGGTATGAGAGGAATTATTTTCTCTTGACTTACTGTTTGGAGGCTTTATCCAGGGATAGTAAGGAATATTTTCATGGTAATATTTTGTACCTCGGAGTAGCTAACCCGTGTATAGGGGAAATCCAATTTTCCTCATATATTGCAAGTTTTCAGTTTTTTCAATTTTACAGTTGATTAGATTTTCACCGATGCGTGACTCACCTGTCTTGTGTTGTTATTGTTTATATCATTGTGGTTCTATTTATATTGAAACCAGATAAGATGAGGGTATTCCATCACATGCCTCATATAGGCACTTACTATAAATCACATGTCATGCATTATTGCTATGCATTTAGGGTGCATTAGCGATTTCATGTTGTTGTGATAGATGTTGTGTAGAATATTCTTGTTTTTGTGATAGATGCCTTGATAAAAATACTTAATGTTTGATAAGGTATCACTTGTGTATGGTTTGTTTGAATGACCACAAAATTTTGGTTCCATAGGTGTTATGGGACTTTATGGACTAGAACTTGTTGGATCGTTGCCTTTTTTTCTAGTTTATAACATGTATAAGATGCCAAGATTAGATTTTTGGGGAGTATGGGCCCTCACGGACTAGAAATTTTGAACTTAAAACATTCGTTTCAGTGTTTTTATGGGCTCTAGAGTACTTTATGAGGCTTACTGTCCAGAAAACCCCAGAATACATGCCGTTTACTATATATACACATTGTGTAGTCTTTAACTATGTCATATGAAGTGTGGGCAGGGACACTAGATAGGTAAATCCTTTGGTGAGCACACTGTGTGTCATCTATACATGTCTTGTTTTGTTAAACTCGTGTCTGACTGTGTATCTAACAACACAGGTTGGTCGAGCCTTTTATAATACATGTTTTGTCTATAGGATCATGCCATGTAGTATGATCCTGATACCTGGCCGTGTTACTAACAAAACGGGTCGGATTTATCCTTTCTCATACATGCCTTGTCCACTGGGAACAGGTCGTGCAATTGTAAACCGTGCAACAGACCATGTAGCTAACTACACGGGTTGGTGGACTCTTTTATTGTGCACACCGTATATGGAACTAACACGCCGTGTAGTACCGTTTTAAGGAGAACTATGTGGTCTATCTGTGTAGAAGGTCTCAGGTGGGGGAAGATGATTCATGTACATGTCATGGGTGAGGACAACATGTCGCGTGTTTGGGGTGCTACATGACCAGTTGTGGCAGGAGTACATTCCCATGTGAATTACTTAAGGGAACAAGTCGTGTAGTGGAAATACACACCATGTAATCATGTTTTAAAAAACATGAACGCTACCTTTATTTTATTCCTTTCTTGTCCTTCTTATTTTTAGTCTTTGATAATCTTGAATCTAAGGTTTTCTTTTGAACATTCAAAGTCATTCCACTGATACATCCTCCAGTTGTCCACTAGTTACAGGGCAGTGATCAGATGCCAGATATGGAAAATCAGGGACTTCCTACAAATCCTCCAATTATGCCAGTTTTGGCACCAGCAGTTATACTAGATTTAGGTGTTGATGCACAGTTCAGGGAAGGCTTCATGAGGATGATGGAGACTTTTCTAGGATCGCTGCCTCCTACCCTGTCGATGGAAGAATTAACGAGGGTCTTTCAATATCACCATCCTCCCACCTTCTTAGAGGAAGGAGGACATCAGGCTGTAGAGTCATGGATGGAAGTCGTGAGGACTATCATTGAGCAACTAGAGACGCCTCCAGATACAAGGGTCAATATTTATACTTATATTCTATGGTATTCCTCCAAGATATGGTGGGACTTGATATCACAGACGGGTCATCAACATGTTATGGCATGGGAGGAGTTCCATCGTATCTTTTATGACTACTTCAATCTAGGGACCTTGAGTGCTGATCGAGCCCAGAAGTTTATGTGTCTGGAGCAGGGTACTCTTTCAGTTCTGGAGTATTCCTCTCATTTCACTGAGCTTTAACATTTCACACCCATCCTATGGGGAGATGGGTTGTTCCTAGAAAGGAAGTTTTAGGATGGTCTCAGAAGGGACTTTCGATCGAAGGTGAATATCATCAGGATGACTTCCATCACTTCTACCATCAACCAGGCGCTGATCACAGAGTACAATATGAGGGTTTCTGGAGTAGTGAACTAGGGCGGCTCAACAACTAGAGCTAGTGACCCTCTTCCTGATAGTGAGTTGGATCATCTCAGAGTGGTTAGGCTGGGTTATAGGGTCACGGTACAGGTCATGCCTTTGTAGTGGAGCAGACCCAGCCGAATCAGGATCTCAGACCCTTTACAGTTCGAGGTACGATCCCAGTTGACTCAATTTTATCGTTTTCTCTTTTCGACATAGGGGATTCCCATAGCATTATATCTATTACTATTTTGGAGAGACTTAGGCTCTATATCTTTTATTCTATAGATATCTTGACACTAGACACTCCATTGGGGATAAGAACATCTACTGTGCGTCAGTGTAAAGAGTTCCCTCTTGAGGATGGTGGCTGTCACTTCCTTTGGGACCTCTATATCTTAGAGGTTATAGTCTATGATGTCATTCTCGGAATGGAATGGTTAGTTCCCTTCCACGCTATCATTAACTACTATCACCATAGGGTGAGTTTTATATTACTATAGGGTAGATGGTTTCTTCGTAAGGGAGAATGGGATGTCCATGAGAGCATAGCTGGACCCGAGCATCATGGATTAGGATGATTTACAGCCCATATTGGTATTCTATATCTAGATGACCAGGGGACTTCACAGATGGACATTCCTCCAGTGGTGGATCGTTTTAGGGGTGTCTTTCTAGAGGAATTTTCAGTTTTCCTCCAAAGTGTGAGGTGGACATTTCCATTGAGCATATGCCAAGAGCGGCACCGGTGTCCATTCCTCCTTATAGAATGGATACACCAGAGTTTCAAGAGCTCAAGAGAAAGTTGGAGGAGTTACAAGAATATGGATTCATCCGACCCAGTACTTCTCCTTGGGGTTCACCTGTCCTTTTTGCGAAGAAGGTGGAAGGTACCCTCCAACATTGTCTGGATTACCAGAATTTGAACCAATTGACAGTCAAGAACCGATATCCCATACCAAGTATTGATGAACTATTTGATTAGATTCATGGAGACCGGGTGTTCTCGAAGATTTACATGATGTCTGGTTACCGCCAGTTGCTTGTTAGACCATCTGATATACCTCTTACAGTCTTCCGAAGTAGGTATGGCCTATACAAGTATGTGGTTAAGTTTTTCGGTCTCAAGAATGTGCCTGTAGTTTTAATGGCGTTGATGAACCGAGTGTTCCATCCATACATGGATTCTATTTTGGTAGTCTTCATGGATGATATCATGGTGTACTCTCTCACTCGACACGACCATGCTACCCATATCGAGATTGTTTTGAGTACACTAAGAGAGCATCAGTTATATGTTATTCTCCAGAAATGCCACTTTTGGATGGACCAGATTCACCTCTTGGGTCCTGTTATCTCATAGGCAGATTTAGCAGTAGACCTAGAGAAAGTGAGAGAAGTAGTTTCCAGGGAGTATCTAAAGAACATCTTTGAGGTACAGAGTATTCTAGGGCTGACTGGATACTACAGATTTTTCACTCAAGACTTTTCATTCTTAGTAGCACCTCTGAAAGTCCTAAATAAGTAGAGGGAAAAGTTATTGTTGGTATATTTTTGTGTGTTATCCTTTCAGTAGCTGAAAGGGAGGTTGAATTAAGACCTGATACTATTATTTCCACAGTCGGGCAAGAGCTATATCATTTACAATGATGCTTTCAGGTATCGGGCTGGGATTTGTTCTTATGCAGGGAGATGGAGTCGTTGTGTATAGGTCTTGGCAGTTGGTACCACATGAGAGGAATTACCCGACGCACAATCTCATGTTGGCTGCAGTTGTTGATGCTTTCCGTTGTTGGAGACATTATCTGTTGGGAGAGCACGTTGTGGTTTTCACTGACCACAAAAGTCTCAAGTATTTCATTACTCTGCATGATCTAAATTTGAAGCAGTGAAGGTGGGTTGATTATCTTCAATCTTTTGACTTTGATCTAGCCTAAATTCCTGGGAATGGCTACATAATGGCTGATGTAGAGAGAAGAAGAACATAGATATAGGTAGCTCAGGAGGGTATCAATGACTGGTAGATTATGGCACTGTTTTCTGAGATGCATTTGGAGGTGCATGACAAACAGGAGCAGATGTTTTTCTCTTCGATAGATGTTACCACTACCATTCTTGATCGAGTAAAAATGAGGAAGTTATCTAATTCATAAGGCCTAGTCCTATGAGAAATCTTGTCAGGAGAGGAACCTATTTCTGGATAGACTATAGGCGAGGATGATGTCTTGTGATTGCGTGGGTGCGTATTAGTGTCCGCAGACATACGCGAGGAGATGATGCAGGTCTTTCATTCCTCAGTTTGGGCAGTTCATCCTAGAATCAACAAGATGTATCATAATCTAAACTATCAGTGTTAGTAGAAAGGAATGATGATGGATGTTTCTGGTTTTGCAATGAGGTGTTCTACCTGTCAGTAGGTGATGGCAGTGCATCAACGACCAGTAGGGATTTTTCAGCAATTACCCATTCCTGAGTGGAAGTGGAATGACATCATGATGGATTTCATGATAGAGTTTCCGAGGTCTCTTCAAGGTAACGATGCAGTATGGGTTGTCATTCACCGACTCACGAAGGTTACTCACTTCTTGTCGATCAAGGAGACCTTTAGTGTTGATGAGATGGGATGGTTGTACATCCGAGAGACTGTATGTATTCATGGATTCCCACACTCCATTATTTCAGGAAGGGATACATGTTTTACTTCTCAGACTTGGTAGGGGATTTAGAAGGCTTTGGGCATGCAGGTACTCTTTAGTACAAATTACCATCCCCAGAAAGATGGCTAGTCAGAGCTTATGATTATGGAGCTTGAGGACATGCATTGAGCATGCATTCTAGATTTTGGGGGTTCTTGGGAGAAGCACATACCTCTTGTGGAGTTTTCCTAAAACATTATTTTTCAAGAAAATATCCAGATGGATCCTTATGAGGGTTTGTATGGTAGGCCATGACGATCACCCTTGTGTTGGATGGAGGCAGGAGAGGTAGTTCTACTGGGACCTCGTCTTGTTCAGGAGACCACATAACTGATAGAGTTGATTCAGAAGAGGATGGCTACTGTACAATCTTGACAGAAGTCTTTTGATGATCAGTGGAGACTGCCTCTAGAATTTTAGGTTGGGGGTTAGGTTTTCCTGCATGTCACACTAAGGTTAAGGAACAGGGGGATTAGTAGATAGGGTAAGATTTCTCCAAGGTACGTCGAGTCGTTTGAGGTAATGGAGTGAGTTGGGCCGATTTCCTATCACTTGCAGTTACCTTAGAGGTACTGGGCTACGCCCGACGTCTTCCAAGTTTCACAACTTCGACATTACATTTCAAACCCATCTCTTGTTTTCCAACCTGAGGAGGATGATCTCGAAGTAGATGCGTTGTTCTAGGAGCATCTTTTCTAAATTTTTTATCACAGTACAAAGGTTCTCCATGGCTGGTATGTCCCTCTGGTATGGTTTCTATGGAAGCACAAGCGAGTACAAGACGATACTTGGGAGAGGGAAGTCTATGTACGAGCAAAGTGGCTGGAGGTGTTTGATGTTTCTTCTTATACGCCGCCTTTCTAAGGAAATTCAGGAAAATATTTATTTAAGGGGGGAAGTTTGTAAGAATTCGGATCTTCTTTACAGGTATGTCTTTATTTTCGGGTGATTTTTTCAAAAAAAGGGGAATTTTAGGAAATTTATGAAGTACATGTCGTGTACTTTATGCGTACACACCGTGTACTGCATTGCCGCAGGAGGCCATGTGCTAGTCGTGTACTGGCCACACAAGCGGTTGTGTGGGGTGACCTTGAGGCCACCTAATTTGGAGTACATAAAAGTCAAGTACAGGTTGTGTACATCAAAAGTACACTCTGTGTATTTTCTTTTTTTCATTAAAAATATCGGGGTCACGTCTAATCGCTAGAAGACTCTTCTTCTAGGTCTCGTTCGGCCGAGAGATCCTGTAAAGTTGTGATCCTTTTCCAAGCCCCTGAGCCTTTGTATGATCTCTAATTCGACCACCATCTGTCGCATTGGAATCACCTCGGTAGGCTATTCCTTATCCTTTAGCATCGTTTCCTTATTCCTATTCTTTTCCATGTTATTCTCGGTTGAACATTTTAAGTGTTTTTGTAGATATACGATATTCATGGGAAATTCAAGGGGTTATGTTCACTTATTTCGACCACCCAACACTGAGGTAGGTGTTTTGTGCCTTTCTGTTAGTAGTCTTCGCATTTTATATGAAAAATTTCCCAATACCCATGAATGCGGTATTGTGCGTTTTCTATTTTAGCCCTATTGTTTGCCTAATTTACATGTATTCTTGAGTAGAGGTTATTGAATGTTAATAGGGTTAACTTCTATGATTAGGATGTGTTTTCCCATGCATGTTTTCCTTTTTGGACTGTTGATTCTAGTCTTCCTGCAGGGATGCTGTTTACATTCCAAGCCAAGTGTTGTAGGATGGGTGACTATTGTTCTGATATGCTGATATGTTGTAGACTTCTAGCCAAGTAGATCATGAGGTTTACTTTGGTCGATGCATGCTTCTTACTCGCTTGACATACATAGGTATATGTGAACCTGATGTATAGACCGTAGGGAGAATAGACGTAAGGTATTCTCCAGAGTGTCATTATAATTTTACAATGTGAGACCACATCGGGATTAGAAGTTTACTGCTTCATTAGAGTGTCTGTAGTTCCTCGACATGGGCCAAAGGGTGAATGAGACGTTGAGTGCTTCCCCAAAGAACCTTTAGTACCGATATGAGACTATAGGGGGAGTTTATGGTGAGTTCTTCTTCAAAGAGTCTATACATTAACTGAACCAAAGGGGTGAGACTGTGTGTGCTTCCTAGAGGGTTACTTGTACTTATTGGTTGAACCAGTGGGGTTAGGCTGTGAGTACTACCCAAAGGGTTACCTTTTGTGTTTATCTATTTGCTTGTGTTTCAAGGTAGGACCAGAGAGGATAGACTGTGAGTACTTCCCAGAGGGTTAGCTATTTATAATTACCTGCACTGATTAGTTGCTTACGTGATTGAGAATTGAATGCATGAACTGTGGAATTGTTTATTGTTGAGTGCTTCCTTTTTAACTACGTTCCTTTTACTTATTGGCTACCATATACTCATTGACTATTAGGCAGATATCTTTTGGTGGTTTCATGCTAGGATTCAGTCTCACACCCTATTTGGGTCATGCTTTTGGGAAAAAACAAATTATATTTCTGCAGGTATTGATAAGGTAAAGCACCCTTCAACTTCATGTACTTGATTGCATTGGAGCTGGAGAGCATGGGACCAAGGTGAGGTGTGTGATTTTGATGAGTTTCTTATCTGTTTTCCTTTTTTACTTTGGATTATTAATGTATTCAGTTTTGAGACTTGTTTGGCTTCTTTCCTAGACATATATGTATTATGCATCATTTATATATATGTTCCAGTAGTTTCTTTATCAGTCTTCCACTGTATACTATTGTATGGTATTGTTACTGCTTCTGCTATTGTATATCTATTTACTTCCACTATGTTCTCTTCCAATGAGGGCATAGTTTCCCCATTTTCACACCCAATGCCCTCGCTACTAGTCGAAAGCCTCTGGCGGTCGGGGAAATGCATTTGACTCCATGTGACCAACTGGGTACGGGGCGCCTCTGGGTGGCTTCCGGAACCGGGATGTTACAGAAGGGAACCCCAACAATGAAGTTTTGATAAGTAAAGTAGTTATTAATTCAATAATAGAAGATTTACTTTTTGATTCTGGTTCAATGCATTCATTTATATCCAAAATTTTTAGTAGAACAATCCCAACACCACCACAAATCATGTAATTAAAGTTGTTAGTGTGTACGAAAAATGGGGAAATCATTTCATCCCATAAATATAACACCCCCCCTATCATAATCGGTGGATTGAACTTCCTGGAGAATCTCATCATACTCCCTCTGGTGGAATTTTATGAAATTCTCGACATGGATTGGATTTCCTTATATAGAGAAAACATAAATTACCGTGAGAAGGAAATCACTCTCCATATGGAGAATCAACCCCCGATTCTACATATGGAGAGTATAAGGAGGAAGATGAATCTTCTTTAGCATCATAATCTCAAGCATGGATATAACTACCCTATGAGCATGCATATCTGGATTAGATTATTGAGTCTAAGGAGGAAACCATCCTTGAAGACATTCCTTTTTTGGAAAAAATTCGTTGAAGTGTTTCTCGAGGAATTGTATGGTTTTCCTCCTACAAGAGATGTTGAATTCTCAATTGACCTTATACCTGGGGACTTTCCAGTATCCAAGACTCCATATATAATGGCTATTGTGGATCATGAGGAGCTAAATAAACAACTTTAAGAGAATTTGGATAAAGGGTTTATATGCCCATGGGGTTCACCATGGGGTGCACCTATATTCTTCTTTAATAAAAAGGATGTGTGAATGCGCCTTTCCATCGATTATCACGAAATTATCAAAATCACGATAAAGAACAAGTATCCTCTTCCACGAATTTATGACTTGTTTGATCAGCTTAATGGATCACAATACTTCTCCCAAGTACAGTTGTGGTCGGGATATTATCATGTAAGGGTGAAGAAGGAAGATATCCACAAGACAGATTTTCGTACAAGATACGAGAAATACGAATTCATAATAATGCCTTTTAAACTAACTAATGATCTATCAATATTAATAGAACTGATGAATAGAGTCTTTAGAGATTACCTCGACCAATTTTTTTAGTCATTATAGATTATATTATAATATACTCCAAAAACAAGGAAGATGATGAGAGGCATCAAAGAATTATACTAGAGACCTTGGGAAATGAGAAGCTCTATGAAAAGTATAGAAAGTGTGAGATCTATTTGAAGGAGGTCTCTTTCTTGGGACACATCATCATAAGAAATGGGTTATCTATGGATCCTTCTAAGACAACTGGAATTGAGGGATGGTCGAGGCCAAAATCTGAAATAGATATCTATAGTTTTTTGGGGTTAGCAGGATGTTATCCCCAATTTTTGAGATGTTTTTTGTGATTCTCAAACCCTATTATCAAGATAACTCTGAATGGAGTCATGTTTTCTTGGAATTAATAATGCTAAGAAAGCTTCAAAGAGTTGAAAAGGAGTCTTATCATCATGCTCGAGCTCATATTACCCACTAGTGGAGAACTTTTTGTGGTATTTAGAGATTCTTTGAATAAAGGAAGAGATTGTGTGTTGATTTAGAATGATAAAGTGATATACTATGCCTCAAGGTAGATGAAAATCCAGGAGAAAAGCTATCCCACACATGATCTAGAGTTGGAAGCTCTGATCATTGCGTTGAAAATGTGGTGGAGTTATCTCTATAGGGAAAAGTGTGAGATATATACTGATTATAATATCCTCAAATATATATTCACAGAAAAATAGATTAATATATTCCAATAATGATAGATAGAACTCATCATGGTTTATGACTGCTCAATTCACTACCATCCCAGTAAGACAAACAAGGAGGCAGATGCTCAAATTAGAAAGGATCCTGGATCTTTATCAATGATGAGAATTAAAAATGATCCAATATTCTTAGATTTCTAGAGGATGGTATGGGAATCATTAAGGGAGGAACACCATCAATCATTTATCAAATTATTTCTCAATTGTCTCTTTTGGAATGGATAAAGGATTCTCAAAAGAATGATGTGGGAATTCAGAAGTAAGTGGAAACTATTAGAATACTGAAATCCTCTGAGTTCAATGTTAATAAATAATAAATTGTGAGATTTTGGAAAAAGACCATGTGTTCCATCATGTTTGGAGTTGAAAAAATAACATTTGGATGATACACATAGCTCAAATTTTTCCGTTCACCCATGAAACAAAAACATGCATTGAGATTTCTGAGAGAATTATTGGGGGATTACATGAAGAATGATATTTCTATGTATACATCAAAGTTCTTGGTATGTTAGAAAGTGAAGGCCGAGATATATAATTCTAAGGGGATGATGCAACCATTACCCATACTGGTAAGGAAATGGTAGAACGTCACTGTGGACACTGCCATCGGACATCCAAAGACATACAAAGGAAATAGTTCTATCTGGATAATTGTGAATTGTCTTAGAAAGTCTTAAAAATTCATTTATATTCAGGAGGAATTCACACTGGATCAAAAGGAACAGACATACATCGGATATATGGTAAGGCTGCATAGATTACCACTAACTATTGCATCTGATCGAGATCTATGACTCACCTCTTTGTTTTTAAAGGGTCTTAAACATGCTTGGGATACTGAGAGGAACATCAGTACAGATTATCATCCTCAAACTGATTGAAAAACTGAGTGGACTATCCAAACACTTGAGGACTTGTGGATAGCGTTCTCAGTGGACTTGAAATAAAGATGGGATCAACATCTTCCTCTGGTTGATTTAACTTATAACCACGGTTTCCACTCAAGCATCCAAATTGATCCTTATGAGGCCATGTATGGAGAGTCGTGTAGAACAATGAAATGTTGGTATGATGTTGGGGAGATAAAATACCTAGTTTTGGAAATGGTCGATGAAATGGTGGAGAAGATTAAGACAATCCAGCTGCACATTAAAGCCGCTCAGAGTTAACAAAAGAGTTATGATAATAATCATCGATGAGACCTATATTTTGATATCGAAGAAATGGTATTCCTCCACATATCACTTTGGAATAGAGTTATGATATTTGGGAAGAAGGGAAAGATTATTCCAAGGTACATTGGACCTTTTGAGATCCTTGATCGCATTGGAGTAGCGGCCTATCGACTAACACTGTCACTGAACCAATCTCAATTACATGATGTATTGCTTGTATCACTCTTGAAGAATTACATAACTGACCTATCTCATGTACTCAATATAGAGGTTGTAACTTTCGATAATAACCTCTTCTATGAAGAGAAACTGTTGAATATATTAGATCATAGAGAAAACATTCAAGGAAATAAAACAATTCCCCTCGTCAAGGTGTTGTGGAGAAACCACAAATTTTAAGAAGTGACGTGGGAATTAGAGGAAGTGATGAAGTTGAAATACCCACATGTGTTTTAGTATGGAAAAAGGAAATTTCAAATGGGAAAATTTCTTAAGGGGGAAGATTATAATGACCCAAACTTGTATTTGTGGAAATTATTCTTCATCTAATTAAATGTTTTATTGTGTAAAATGGTTATATAACATATGAAATTCATTGGTTTTATGATTTTTAAAAAACCATTATAAATTGTGAGTGTTTATAATATAGATGTTGAATTGTGATCACATGATTAGAATAAATATAGGGCATTATCAAATCCAATTC
This sequence comes from Viscum album, assembly GCA_963277665.1. Taxonomy (NCBI): domain Eukaryota; kingdom Viridiplantae; phylum Streptophyta; class Magnoliopsida; order Santalales; family Viscaceae; genus Viscum; species Viscum album. Next base: position 1,493,514,590 of record OY728152.1, read on the forward strand.
ACTCAGACAAAGGAATTGATGGCCTCATCAAGTAGACTTTCCCTGTACGAAGCCCATTTGTTGGAGCTCGGAAAGGAGGTGGCATCATTAGTCTTCATTCTTGACTAATCCCAAGATGAACATCAATATGTTAACCTCAAACAGAACCACCTATGGGAGAAGTGTATGTTGATAGAGATTACCACCCGAGCGATGTTATCCGAGCCACCCCAAGAGTCTGTCCCCATCACACACCTTACTCTTCGGTCCTATGTGGGTGTTATAATGGGTTATGTAACAAGACCTTAGCACTATGATTATGTGAATAATGTTTTTATATAATAAATAATATTCATTCATTTTATTATTGTTTCTTTGTAAATAGTTTATCAAGAACATATATTATTTTTTAATTAATATTCAATTATGAAATCTATTTTGATGAATTAATGGATTTTGGAATTAAATAATTTTTTACCTAAATATTAGTAATAAATTAATTTTTATTAAATATAAATGATTTTATAATTATTATGAATACAATTGAGATTTTTATTAAGGTTTGAAAGCTATTTTTGTCAAAACCCATGAATTTTCGATAAAGCTCTGTTTTTATTATAAGAGTAAAAATTAACATATTTATAAAATTATTTTGATAAAATGAATATTATTTTTTGGAATTAGGATGTCAAAATTACCCAATGGTGAATATTTCAAAATTTTCTGAGATAGTCGAATTTTTGGATTAAAATTAAATATCATTTAATTATATAATGTGTTTTATGACATCATAATCACCCAATTATGATATAATAAAATACTATAAACATTATCTTTAGCCAATATATATTTTTCTATTAAAACAAGTTGATTTTTGGTTTATTTGATTTATTTTACAATGCCTTAGTGGACCCTTCATGACTTATAAAATAGTTTATCTTTTTTAAAATGATTACTTTAGGATTATGACTCACCTAAACATAATAAAGCCTAATATTTTATGAATTTCGGCCATTAGAATTAGAAAATATTTTTTTCCACTTCTCATTGGAAAAAAACATGGGAAAAAACCATGGTCTTGTTTGTGGATTGGATTAGTTTTATGTGTGGTGTCCCAAACCTAAATAATAAAACATTCCCTCTCCTTTCCTAGATCACACTTCCTCTTCACTCAAATCCTTTAGATTTCTCCAAAATCTACCCCCATCCCTCTAGAATCCTCCCAAGGATCCCAAAGCTTCTAAGAATCCTCTACCAAGCCCCTCACAAGCCTTTGTGATCACACTTTATAGTAAGGGATTTCTTCATTTCTCATTTTATCCAATTTTATTAATATTGTTATTCAATTTTATTTTTAATTTTTATGGTCGGGGTATTGTTTCTAAGATCACCCATAAGTCCCTATTTTTGTTTGAATTATGAGGGACCCCTTTATAAATCATTAATTCTTCCCATGTACACCTGTTTCTATGCCAAAATTTAGTAAGAAATTTCTCTCTTCTCATTTAAATTCAAGCAATTCTATTTATTATGAATCTAAATTCCAATACATTTATTGGGACATGTATCTATATGATCCCTTTAATTTCAATTTAATGTACATATGATGAGACAACCTTACATATCTCATCATCCATTTTTTTGAAATATTATGTCACGTCGTTATGCTGCTAAAATTTTATCGCGATTTACCAAGCCAAAGTCATTGTGTAGTGAGTACCATGCCCATTTCTCTCTCAAGGGTATTCATCTTTATGAACATTTACTTATTATTTAAAACGCTTCATGAATATAATACAAATTCCATTATTGTGGAATAAATTGTGATTTTTAATGATTTCATGGTGTATGATCCATGTGGCACACTTATACGAGAAATGAAATGTTTAAGGGTCTTCCCTAATAGCGCTCCAATGCATTGGGTAAATATTTGTATCATGATACGTCAAGTACAATGAGGTTTAACTCATTATAATTCAATTTCAATAATATTTTACTCATTCTACATGTACAATAATCCTTGGATCATTCTAATACCATGTTCAGTGTTGTCGCCACATTTCCATGTTATGATAATCATGTTATATCATGCCATTATGTTCACGTTTCTTTTATGCTATATTAATAAGCCTATTGGATAATATGTATTTTATTCTTCATGTTATGTATTTTTTCCTCCCTTACTAAGATTTGTATCTCACCCTTCTCATATGAGTTCCCTCAGGCTATCCCAGGAAGTACTAATTACAAGGGAATGTAGTAGTCAGGAAAATGACGTTTTTAAAAAAGATGTTGTGTTTCATGTTTTAAGTCATTATGAAATGTTCCTACGACCCAAATACACCATACCTCTTTATCTTCTATGTTGTATCAAGTGAAAATTTTAGGTAATAAAATATGTTTAAGTGTGTAATAAAAATCCTGGTTATTATATGTGATGTCTTATATAATTAAAAAATATATTTATAAATATATAGAAAATTGACTAATAAATACAAATATGTATATTTATAGTTATAAATAAATAAAGTTATATTAAAATAATTATAAAATTCTAATAAATATATTAATTATATATTAATAAAATTATAAATATTATAAATATTAACTTTTATTAATTTTATAATTATTTAAAAAATATATAATAATTTATATATTTATAATTATAAAAATATATATATATATATATATTTAGATAATTATAAAAAATATCTATTAATTTAAATAATTATAAAATTATAAGAAATATAGTTGTATATATCTATAATCTTATAAATATAAATAATTACTATATTTATTATATACATTCTAACATTATTAATATAATAAGTATATTCCTTTTAATTTTATAATTATTTAAATTATATTATTATAAATATATATATATATAGTTATAATTATAAATAAATAAATAAATATTTAACATATTTAAAATTTTATAAATATATATATATTAATATAAAAAACTTATTGTCATAATTTTTTATCATTGCTTTTTTTAGCACTCACAAAGACATCTTTTATCAGTGCTTGTATAGCGCTAATAAAGGCCAATCATTATGAGTGCTAATAAAGTGCTGATAATGGTATGTTCTATTAGCACATTTTTAGCACTGATAAAACATACATTTATCTGTACTTTGAATGTAGAATTGATAAAAGGTTCATCAGGTTTAATAAAAAATCCCTCACGGTCTGCTTTATTCTTGCACCCCTCAAGCTCTCGGGGAAGATGACCCCTGCACCATAACTCATCCTCATCATCTTTCTCCTCCTCATCCTCTCCTGCCTCCTCTCCTCTACCATGAAACACAGCTCCACCATGCGACTCTCCTACACCGAGAACTATACCATTGTGGTCCTCTCATCCATCACATGCCACACTGACATTGTGTACGAACTAGTCGTTGTGTGCCTCTCCTCCACCACACGCCACACCTTTGTCTTCTGACACACCTCCGCTGTGAGCCTCTCCTCCATTGTGCACCTCTCCATTATTGATGAGTTTTCTCCTATTTAAAATCTGTTTCATCTAGATCACATGTAATTCTAGTGTGACATTGATGCTATTTTTTGAATAGTACTGGCTAAACTCCCCCACTGAAAATTGGGCTCATTTTTTTTCCTTGTTTGCACACTAGATGAATTTCATGTTTGTTGGTGTTCCTCATCATATTTTTTCATTGATTTTGTGTGACTCTATTATGAATTTGAAGTGTGATGCCACTAGATAATGGAATAATTTCATTTTATTAATTAGTATTCTTGTCATTATGGGTTGAGTAGTATGTCACTAGACCTATTAATTTGTTCTCCATTAATATCGAAAAATTTTTGCTTCAGTTTTTTTTTAGTGAGGTAGGTGTTTTATTTAAAATCCTATGTAATACATGTTATAAATTTCATGGATTTTATATATGATTTTTTATGAAGTTTTAATACTATGTTATGAATTTTTTGGGTTTCAATTGGCTTCAAAATGGTTTAAATACTTGTATTATACTTATGTCCCATTCCAAGTGTTTTGTAAAAGGCCTGAGTGGATTTTTTAAAATAATTTAAATATTTTTAATGTCTGATCATAAATTTTATTCCCTTAAAAGTGAAAATTCAATATTTTAAAGTCATGTTTTTCAAAAATAATGAAATTTACCTTCAACTTATTTAAATGGTTTTGAGACCCTTAACTCTCATGGAGGATTAAGATGTTTTTAAAAGGTTATTGATGTTTAATATTAGAGTTCTTCTCACATATATCCTTCAAAAATAAAAGGGAATATTATTTTATAATTTTATTTATAGAAAATGGTTCAGTTTTTTAAGGGATTTCTAGTTCATTTTGATAAATGGTTATTGGATGAAATTTTAAACGTGGTTGTCAAATGAGCAAAAAATATATTGGCTTCTTGATCATATTTATAAAATCCTAGTTGTAAATTTAAAGGAAGTTATTTTATAAATATGGGATACCCTCAATTAAGATCCCAGAATTTATGGTTCTTTTTGTAGCTCCTGAACCCATGGGGGATTATTTATATTCTTATTCTTATTGTGAAGCTTATAAAAGAATTTTAAAGGGGTTGATTCTTGTGAGGGTGTAAGAGTCTGGGTGGGGTTAAATTTCAAATTATTGAAATTATATTTATGTGATGATATATTACTTCATTGGATTCCCACTTCTACTATAAAAATATTATGGGTGTCCTAGGTGATTGGTAGGGATCTAGATAAGTTAAATCCCTAGTGTGAAGTGTGATCTTTGTTTGAGGACCTAGTTATATTCAGTGAGTTTCTAAGAAGTTTTGGGGCTCCTATAATGTACTAAAAGGGACTATGGTTTATATTTATCCCCTGATCATGATAGAGCCTAGTGAGTTCTTTAGGACTTCATGGATATCACAAGTAAAATAGTATTAACCCTGGCTCCCCATTTACAGTTCAGGATCAAAATACATGAGTCTTAGGATGTTTCATAGGATGGTTACATCATTCTTACTACACATTTGAGGATTTATTTTCTTGGATAGACTGTGTTCCCCAAGTTTTTTTGATTATATGGCACCATCCTTTGTTTTTTTGGATTATGTTTCTTTGTTTCCTTAGTTCCTATGTATGATCATTGTTTCACTTTGAGAATATATTTTATTAAATTTAAATTGGTTGATTTAAATGGTTACAAATATTTATTTAAAAAGGAAAAAAATCTGTTCTTTGTTAAATCAATTTTGAAGAAATGTATTTTCATTGTGGTTATTTATGAAAAAGAGTTTTTTAAAATGTGTTCAAAAGTGGGAATAAATTGTGATATGACATGTCTTTTATGGTAATATAGGCCCTCTTTCCATTTTTTGATTTTTTTATTTCAATTTTTTAGTAATGCTTGTTTTTATTAAATAAAAATAGTGGTTGATTGAAAATACGTATGTTTACTATTTTAACACTTTTTATATAATTCATGTAAAAATATATTTTATACCTTATGTTAAAATTAACACTTAATGAAAAATATTATGAAGGGGTTCTTAGAGAATTTTTTATTAAATCATACAAATAATTTTTTGCTCACACCCTACATATGACCTAGTGGACAGGAGTGTATGACTCTCTTATATCTCCTTTTTTGGTGCCCTATGTTTTTTTGTTCTTGATGATTAGATTAGTTTATGGTTGGATGATGGGATTTCATGAGTTACTATGGGTCACGAGTGTTGATTATGGAGTTATTTCGGTTTTTATTTACTTTTACATATTCTTTTAGGATATTTTAGTAAAAATGAGTTGTGATTTTATTTAGGAATAAGGTGATTGGTCAGGAAGGGGTTCTTAATCACTACCCTTTGTAATAGTTCATTTGCTTCCATAGGCTAGTTATACTCCCAACATTGATGGTCTGGATGAGACATGGTAGTTGATAAGACATTATGTGATATGGTGGAGGATTCTAAGATGAGATTTTAATTATATGAGATAGGGATGAAGTACTAACTTCAAATAACCTTCTATGATAATACCATTGAAATGGACATGGAATTATACAATACCAGACCAAGGTTTTGTAGCATTATAGGATTACATAGATTTTCATGATTGATCCTTCAAATATATACATGGGAGATAGATTAAAACACGAATCTTAATCCTAAATTATGTGGGTAATGAGTAAGGATTATATTGTGATGTATTATGAGACAAGATTTGAACATTTTTAGTTCATGATGGTCATGAGGTTGATTATAGGTCCTTATAGTTGAAAACAAAAAATAGAAACTTCCTAAATCATTTCCCAGTTTTGTAAATAGTGCTTCTTTCCATGAGATTCTATTAGAATACAATAAAAAATGTTTTTTGACAAATATGTTCAAAAAACCAATCTTTGTTTTAAAAAACATTAAAATGATTTTAACAATTTTATTGGATTTAGGTTGCATGAGATGTGTTTCTCAAATCACCTGATTGTATTTCATAATGACATGTGAATTTTTTGAAAACGTATGCAATGCTAGTTTCATTTTAACAATGGGTGTGTGATGTTTTAAATGAAAATTTGTAAAATATAGAGGGTCATCGCTCATTTTAGATGATAAATATTATGGGGTCTTGAATTTTCTGTGAATTATTTATAAATAGTAATTGGTGTATTAAGAAAGAGTTTTTCAAAATGATGGGTTTATTTTAAAAAGGCAGTGTTATTTTAAATTGGAATTTGTGATAATTGTTGGGTTTTAATGGGATTTAAACTGTGATTTTACAAATAGATCTCAAATGGGTCTTAATGTATATATATATTTTTATAATTGTTAATTTTTATGTCACCGTTTTGTCTATTTGTTTATTTTATAAATTAAAATCACCAAATAAAATAGGATGGCTATAAATAAAGACTATATGGATGCCAATAGTTTGAAAAGAGATTATGAATTTGGACTGAAAGAGTTCTTCATGTTTGAAAAAGATCATTCATATGACCCTTCTCATATACTTTGTCTGTGTTTACATTGTTGTAATTCAATAAAAGTTAGTCTAGATGAGTTTGATGAACACTAGATCTGTCACAGAATAGATCGAAGTTATAAGTGTTGGAGTAAACATGTTGTAAAAGAGAATGTAGATAGTTGTTGGGAAATAACTGTGTTTTATGGAACATCTGATAAGATTACAAGTGGGGGAAATTAAGAAGACTGTATCAAGTATGTGATTATATATGTGAATGATGATCAAGATCGTATTGAGGAAATGACAAGGATAGTTGAAGACGAACTTCGTGATTACCCAAAATTGAATGAGCAGTTAAATAGTTGTGCAAAGATGCCTTTGTTTTGTGGTTGCACTAAATATATAGCATTGTCAGCTGTACTGAAGATATATAATTTTAAGGAAGGAAACAGATGGAGTGACATCAGTTTTACAGAATTACATGTTCTTTTAATGACGTGCTCCCAGATGTTAATGATTTACAGAGCTGAGCATACTATGGAAAATGAATGATACATTTTATGGGTATGATCTTTTAATGAATACACACCTATCCTTATGACTTTATACTGTTTCCCAAGGACAATTAATCACATAGAGAATGCCCAAATCGTGGTGCTTCTTTATACAAGAAACAGGAATCCATTCCTACAAATTTTGTATGGTACTTTCCAATCATTTCAAGGTTAGGAACAATTATAAAAGCGAGTAGATCCCAGATTAATTGATGTGGCATGTAGAAAGAAGAAATAAAGATGTGAATCTACATCACAAAATAAAATCTCTTACGTGGAAGTTAATCAATCATGAGTATCCAAATTTTGGTAATGATACATGAAACCTTTTCCTTGGGTTATCTATAGATGGAGTGAATCCTTTTGGTCACCAAAGTAGCACTCATAGTACATTTCCTGTTATGTTGGTACATTATAACTTCCACCAAGGTTATGCATGAAACAAAAACACATCATGCTATTTATGCTAATATCAGGACCGAAAGAACTGTGTAATTATATTTATGTTTATTTGGATCCATTGATTAAGAATTTGAAATTATTATGGGATTCAAATTTTATTCGTAAAAAGGGAATCCCCCTGTGTGGGCATTTCGAACCCTTCACATAGAGGAACCCACATCCCCCACGAAGAGGTCATTACCTGAAGGTCGCGCCCCAACTGGGGAAGGAGATGTTGGCATCTGAGATGTGAGAGTGTCCCAGAGGGTAACGACCCAGTAATGAAGGTCAGTCATAGCGATCCATCAGTAGTTGGTTCACGCAACATTTTTCCTACCCAGTGGAATCCGGGTGACCCAGCGTGGTAGGTGGATCTTAGGAGAGAGGCTTTCCCCAAAAGAGTACTCATAAGATTCGAACCTCAAACCTCCAAAAGAACAACGTGTTTGGGCCAGTCTCCTTCACCACCTCACCACTACCAATGTGAAAGACCATGTTGGTGGGTAACGATGTATTAGGGTGGCCTTCCCACATGTGTGTTACACATCCATATTGAGGCCCAATGTGGACAACCCTTGTTCTTATGCTACTTACACATGGGGTAGAGGGTTCTATGAGTGTTTTTTTAGCATATAGTTCATGTTGCCTTATGAGGACTCGAACCCAGAACCTCGAGGTTAGGACGCCACTTCCTTTAACCAATTCACTCGTGCCCTGTGGAAAAACATGTGTTTGGGTAATGAGGTATTGGGGTGGCCTCCCCTCATGCGCATTGCATGTCCCCAGTGAGGCCCAATGTGGCCAACCCTTGGGCTTAGGCCAGTTTCTAATGGGGTAGAGGGGTCCACCAGAGGTTTGTTACCATATAGTCTGTGTATCCATGTGAGGACTCGAACATATAACCTCAGAGTCAGGACGCCACTCCCATTAACCTACTCACCCATTCCCCACGGGCTTTAACAATTTGTTCTGTAATGAGGTATTGGGTTGGCCTCCCCACAAGCGCATTGCACGTCCCCAGTGAGGCCCAAGGTGTCCAACCCTTGGGATTAGGCCAGTTCCTACTTATGGAAAATTTTTAAGATATAGATTTAAATAAATATATGGGTGTAATAACATCAATCAAGGTACATAGTCAATTAGGATGAATCATTCATAAAAACCCATGTATCTAGGACATCACATATTTATACCCTGATGACATATGTACCAATCATTGAAGACATCATTAGATGGAAGTTCAAAATAACATACAACACCATATCCCCTAACTACCGATCAACTATTTGAGAAAGTAAAAAAATTTGGAAACTACTTTTGGTAAAGAATTTTAAAAAAACTTTACAAATACCAAATGGAAGAAGATATTATTTTTGAATTAACATACCAGAATTGTTTGTACATCAGAAACTTTCTTGATGTTATGTATGTACAAAAATGTATGTGACAGTGTCATCAGAACATTACTAAATGCACCCGTAGGAACAAAGGATGAAATTAAGGCAATATTGAACATGGTTTGCATGGGAATACGAGAAAATTAAGCACCAGTGAGGGGTGAAAATGAACGTTTCTTCCTCCATCTGCATACACTCTTTATAGGTAGGGTAGATATCATTTTTACAACTTCTTGAATGATATAATGGTTCCCAAGTGGTATTTATCAAATATCAAGAACATCATGTCAATGACTGATTTAAAGTTAAAGGATCGTTAGTGATCGATCCCGGCTGAGGTAGGGGTTTGTTCTTTTAATTCCTTCCCTGGTTTTTTATTTTAAACTACAAATGCGGATCAACCACAGACAAGATGATTTGTGGATTCGTCTGTTCTTGTGGGGGTGTTTTATCGGGATGATTTGTGGTATTGATCCTTGTTTTTTGTTATTTTTGATTCTTGATCCATTTAATCTTGCTAATGGGAGAAGATCAACACCGTGACAAACAACGGTGGGGGTTCATTCCTCAATTTTTTTATTGGATTTCTCCCACTTTCTTTTCTCGTCTGTTCTTCATCTTCTTCGCGGGGCCATGAACAACGGAACTTTGGGCATCTGTTCCGTGACGCAACGATCCCAAATCATAGGTTTGACACTGCAATGACCTTGAAGAGGTGCGGCAGCAATGGCGGACGAAAAATTGGACCGGATCGTAAAAGGGAGTTCTTCGAGAGTTCTTCACACGGGAAGATCAAATCATGTTTTCGGAGCCGATCGGAGGTCTGAAAACATCAGGAGCGATATTGTGGTGTTGTGGAAACCAAAACCTAGAATTTTCATGGCGATCGGACGGCCGGATCGATGAACGGATCATCACCAGAGGCACAATGGTGGAAGTACGTGTTTCTGGAAATTTACAGAATTCACGGTGTGTCCTTCCGAAGCACATGCCCTGTAGTATTGGTGGAGGCAAGGGTTTTGGGGGTTATAGAGAAATCACACGGCATGTGACCCTAGTCACACGGCGTGTTGGACTTTCCCCAAAGCTCGGCGTGTATTTTGGGAAGTACACGGATATGGGAAGATCTACACGGCTTTAGAACATGGTGTGTGCAGCATAATAGGAGCAGCTACGTGGGACTCATCGTGTATCACGGGGATACACAGACACGGGTTAGAGTGCATGGGTTGATAACCATGTACAGGAACATGGCCAGTGACACGGGGCCAACCCCAGTCACTCGGACACGGTGTGTACATCATACTACACACTGTGTACCCAGTTTTTCTACATGACCATCCTACAAGACAAGCCATTGTACACGGGTAGTACCCGGGGTGAGACAACATAGCGTGTAATTTTTCTACATGTTGTGTACTTTTTAGAAAACGGTGTGGTCCTCTTGTTCACCATATCTTGGACATATTTTATTTGGGTTACTACCCCTTATTCTCGTTCCCCTGAAGTTCAGGCATCATTTCCTCACATAGGAGTATGATCCCTTCAAAAGGACTTTCTGTGATAGTGTCAGGCATCCATACTAGAGGCCCATATTGAGATCCTCTATCAATTCCTAACCCTAGGTAGAGTTGGGAATCAACGTGACTAACTCTACTGGGCGTTGATCCTCTACCTAGATGGTGTATCACTTAACTGGTGAATCCGGATGAGTCGCGGTATCCGCCATGGCCCTGGCAGTGATCCTCAACTATGTATCATGATCTTTCCCACTCAGGAGTGTGTCTCACGTAATGAGTTCTTCTTTCTATCATAATCTTCCCACTCCGGAGTGTATCTCACATAATGAGTGTTACTACCTCTCCTGATGGTTCCCGACGGACGATACTTCTCAGACAGATGTCATCAGAGCTTTAAGACTCGCGGAGTGTGTTCTCCTGGGATGAGTGCTTCGCAGAATCTTCGAACAGAATCCCTAACAGGGGTATGTAGTGGTGTGACTTATCTCTAGACCATGGGTATGGTTTTTGAGTATATCTGGTTTGTTCTATAAGTTCTGTAGACATATATTGTTCATAGATGACTCTACATTTACTTTTTGTACTACTTTGTGGTTTTCGGGTTCAACTACGGAGTATTGTTATACTCACCCCTGCACGGGCTTTGCCCGCACGTATGGTGTCTTGTAAAGATGAGCAGCCTTTTGATAGAGTCCAGGGCGGACCAGGACAGGACCAAGAATTCTGAGTTCTCTATAGGCTGATGCGTTCCTACGGCAATGAGTAGCAGTCCTAGTACCTTTTGTGTTTACAGGTTGGACTTTACAGTTTCCAGACTCTTGTTTTTTGTGGGCTTTTATTCTGGCCCAGTTTAGTTTTTAGTACTCTACCTTTCGTCGTACTCTGTCGGATGGGTATATTTGTATGCATGAATTCTTGTTCCTTAGTTTTTTTTTCATTTCATCATTGTGGGCTTGGAGATGTGCGCGTGTGTATAGGTACATAAGAAATGCCTCCCATGTTAGTAATATTCCTACTTGATGCTAGTCACCAGCCCCTAGCCTATTGGTGGCGGGCTTGGGGAGTCACAGTGCGGGCCCCACTAAGATGGGTCGTGACAATGATAACGTATCATGGTAATAAAACATGTAATTGTGGAAAACTATTAATCACATGATATGATTTCCATAGTATCCAATTCAATGCTTCGAAGACCATCATAGTGGACAAAGGCCATTATTGAACTGGTTTTACCATCCGTTCCAGCCCTGTATTACTGTACCGGATTTTACTTTCCATTAAATCCATGTATATATCATGAGATATGAATCATTAAATAATGTATTGGAGGGGGATATAGGTCCCACCCATCTCATTATGAAATGATTCTTACGTGTTCCACAAAATATACAAAAATCATTAATCATAACCCAAATAATAAAATGGGTTTCATTAACATCGTCCCATCATCACATCATTCATATAAAATAAATGGACATTATTTCCTCATAAAAAATAAAAACATGTAAATAATAGGGATATTATAATTGAAACATAACCATATTAAATAATTTCATCTTAGATGGAAAATACATTTGATACAACACATGAAATGAATTCTTAATTAAAATATCCTTTCCTTTTCAAATTCATTTTCTATTCTCAAAATTTCATTCAATTTTAAAAGAAAATAATATTGTTGAAAATAAAAATGAAATATTGTAGAGTAAGATTCGGGGAAGGAAGGTGTTATGAAACCGTAAAAATCAAATCACGCCATATATGTTTTAAAAAAACATTCCCCTTGTACTTTTTCCAGAAATGTCAAAAGGTACATTATATGGTAAATAAAAGAATGATTCCTTCCATACCATGTGGTAAAAGTAAAAATAGGGTAAAAATTTCTTTAAACATACATGGATGAATAGTAAACATTTTATGAAAATATTTTGAGAAAATATGGACATGGATGATAAACATAACCCCATTAAATACATAGGTATAAACAATCTCGGATAAGAATGAGATTTGAATACTTATCCCTTACCGTAGGTCCAATTTCTTATGTATGTGTTTGAAACTCCAGTATAGTGGGTTTAAACATATTATTAACTAGTAACTGAACCATAATAAAATTTATGATATCATATAAGATTCACTTAGGACATTATATTACCCGTTATTTTGTTAATTTAATGTTAATGCAGTGTTTTGGTTAAAATCGTTTCATTTATCGTATATGTTTTGACTTGAAATTATTCATATGATTAAATAGAACATGATTACATATTTCCAGAATGTAAAAAATGATTTATATATAATTTATATTCATAATATAATTGTATATAATAGATCAATAAATGGCTTAAAATACACCGTTCATGGAGACGGTAGGCCGTACGTACCCATGAACGTTGTTTTCATTTCCTTATTATATTGAATGGAAGTAAATGCCACATATATATATACATAAATCCAGTAGAATTATTATTTCATATATTTCATTATTACTTATTATATAAACTTTATAATAATTCTTGAATGTTTAGCATAGAGAATGAACCTCGTCGCATCATGGAGATGGTAATCCGTACGTACGCACGATCGATGATATCGTTCCCATAATTATTGAACGGAATTGGAATGGATTATATAATATATCATAATTATTATTATGTTATAATAATAAAATATAGTAATTTTTCCACCATTATAACAATCTATGTAATGTGGTGGTGGAAAAACAGATTACACCACGGCGTGGAGACTGTATTCTGTACGTACGCACGCGCGGTGATTTCGTTTTCCGTAGGATAGATAGAATGTGACTAAGGGTTGTTTCATATTTATAAAAATATATCATTATATGAGTGATACTGATGTTATTAATTTACAATGAAAAAAATAAATAAGAGGAATTAGAAGAAGAAATAAATGTGAATGAATCGGTAAAGGATATTACATCTTCTTCGACGCATCTCTTCAAAACCTCCTCTTAGGGAAATATAGTTGGTCTTTGAAGAAAATCAGGACATCTAGTATCTTTCTATAAAATTTTATAAGAGAAATGGATAGGGTTTGACTGATCTTGAAGGCTCATAATATTGTGAAGAGGAGAGGGAGGAGGTGCACTTTTATAAGAGAGGAGCGGGGCATTTTTGGAAACCTCTAAAATATTAATTTATAATAAACACAAAACCCACATAAAAACCTCAAAAATGACTAAAATTAAAATATGAGATTATATATGGTTGTAATATCATCAGAAAATAAAATTTAGACATTTTGGGAATATATTTTAATCCTTATCAACTTGATTTATCCTTATTTAATCTATTTAATTTTATTTGTAGTAATAATATTCTTATTTTTAAATTATTATATATACTTACTTATGTGTTGTGAATTTTCAATAATTAGATACATTATTACGTTTTAGACCATATAATTTTTAATTTGTAATTAATAAATACTTTTGTGATTTTTAAAAAATTTAATAATATGTTATTTTTATAAAATATCAATAGTGTCAATTTTGACACTATTCAATTATTTGAATTTAAATAAAATCCATGGAAAATCAATGTTAGAAAAAAAATTAATAGGTTCCTAACATGTCATATTATTCTAAATTGTTTTTTGATCCCACTAATTAGTTAATATTATATTAATTTTGATATTTTTTTAATTTTTTTTTTGATATTTCTCTTAATAAAATAATTACTAAATCATTTTGGTATGATTATTTAATATACTGATTTTTGTAGAAAAATTAAAAATAAAATACTACGAATAAGATAAATCTAATATATTTAATTATAATACTTTTAATATAATTTATCTTCTAAACCAAAAAACTATTAAAATGATATCTTTATTAAATTATGAAGGTGACAACTTTGACATGATTTAAAATAAAATAATATAAATGTCATAATCTGTTTTATGAGGCTCCAAATGGTCCAAAAGAAGACACTTGGATGAATAGGGTATAGATATACTCTACCAATAAGGTTTGGTCAAGTTTTCTGTCCTTTTTATTGGTATTATTATTTTAATAATATGTATATTATTAATTTTTCACTGAATTAATAATTTCTGCATCATTAATGTATAAGCTTTTTAGGTAATTAAATATTTATTAAATATTAAAAATAAGTTACCATAATAATGAAAAAAATTTAGCTGTTAAATGATTATTTTTAATAGAATTTTTATTCTTTATAACCTTATATTAAAAATACATCAATTCTGAACATTTGAGTGAGACATATATCACTTTCCTTTAAATAAAATAAATTAATGGTCTTAATCACATCCAAGTGGGTTCCAATAGATTCCATTTCGACCCAAGTATGTTTTAAGGATAAATATAATCATCCAATTATATTAAGACATGTGTTAAGGAAATTTTGTAATATTATTTTTACCCTTAATTACATGATTTACATTTAACTACGGTAAAAACTCATTACCGTAGTTACTATTCATAACACCAAAAAATAAAAAGTATCCTATTAGCATAATTTGGACCTAATTATTCCAAATATGGAGTCCATTTTACCTAATTAAAAACACAGAAGTTGCAGTATTTAATTTAATATTAATCCTACTATTGAGAAATCAGGTTTTAAAAGTTAAAACATCGCAAAAGATTGAAATGTTTTTATCAATGAATTCAATGTAAAATTAATGACAGTGGCATAAATAATATTAGATGGTAAAAATATGTTCTAGATATACATTAAAACCATTCAAACTTATAATTTAACCATATAAATTTTATTGATGAAAAAAGTTGATTTTAATTAAATTCTAGCATATTTGAACTATTCATCAAAATATGAAAGTTAACAGAAAAATATAAAAAAATTATCCAAATTAAATTTTTATATAATTATTGTAATCAATAAGATAATTTTGTCAAATTGATCTAAAAAACAAGTAAAAAACTAGATTAAATGTGGGTGCTCAATCAAAATCCAGCAAAATTGTTTTTTTGGAAAAATATTTCCCATAACGAAAAATTGATTTTGTTCTCATAACTTGTTATAGAAAAATAATAAGATAAATTATAATGTTATAAGATTAAAAATGTGGTTAATACTATTCGTAAAGTCTAGTTCATAATAATATTATAATTATATATCATTGTTTAGTGAAACTCAACATTGCGTAAAACACACACTATTGAGGAAGGTCGCTCTTGCATGCAACACAATCCAAGAATAATGTTTGCGTATAATATAAGCTAATACGGTTTTGCGTATAGTGTATGATAATATTGGCGTAGTGTACTACACAAGACATCAAATAAATTAAAAATAATATTTCAAATAAATTCTCGGTGTGTTACATTCTACCCTCCTTAAAATGAATTTCGCCCTCGAAATTTATCGAGGTTATAAATGGTTTACTATATGAATGTTTCATTAATAGAAACCCCCATCATAAAAATGAATACTAAAACTAAATTTTAAAAACTAGTATGAAATGTAATAGCTACCCAAATTAACTCATCACTATATTTCCACATAGGATAACATATGTGAAAATATGGATATGGAAGAGAAATATAACCATCATGTTCTGATGAAGAGTGGTAGAGAAGATGGCTATGAAAAATCTAATGATCAAAAAGCCCAAAATTTGTGGTGATCTATTGTACCATCTGATTAATCGGATATGAGGGTAATAGGACAACATTTTTGGTTTTCATGATCCTGTCCATAAATTTGAAATTTTTGAATTATAATAAATATGTAACACCCCAAGCATTCATGATATGCTTCTCTTTCAATAATGCAACAGCTTGCATTGTACGCAAGTTCGAGATTCTTACACACCGCAACCAATCAAAACAGCTTTATGAATAGTAATACCCAATTTTTGGAATTATATAAATTTTATATTTCAAAATGGAATTCATTTTTAGATTCAGAATTTCGAAATTAGCCTATGTTGAATTTTTTGGTATTTTTCCGAGAACATCCAATTTTCGATGAAGAGTGAAAAATACTTAAAAACAACATTTTTAATAAAAATAATTTATAGTGATAAATTATACGATTGAGTGGTTTTAAAGTATAATTAGAATATATTTTAACAGTTTTATCTGATGGTGGTCAGTATAATTAATTTCACTTTGAAATTGGACATAAACAATTGACAATCTTTTGATATATATTGTTTCTTAAAAACACGCTATTTGTTATGACAGTGGGAATTAATTATTAAATTAATTAATTTAACTTATGTGTTTTTAATTTTGTAAAATATACATCATTTTTGAATTAGGAATATCAAATATCGCTTAGGGTTAATTTTTGTTTTTTTCTGAAAAACTTCAATTTATGATGAATAGTGAAACTACAAAGTGGTAGTTTAAAAACTAATTTTTCGTTTAAATGAAACTTTACCACTTCTGTGAATTGAATTTCAAAAATACAACATATATGGTTGTCATTATTAAGTAAAATTTGGTTCAACGAGATGAAAATAATTTTTGGTGAATAGTAACTTTTAAGTTTTATTAATCGCGATTAAAGGTAATTAGTGTAATTTAAGGTAAATAATTTTCTTAGAATTTTGATGAACATGAGATACAAGAGTGGATTCAATATTTGTATAGGCATCAAGAAATTTCCCTTAAAGGGTTTCAGGATGGTATGATATCAGCTGGAGAGTATCTTAGTATAAAAGAATCCGTCTCCACTGAAAAATCAAAAATGAGCATCAAATCATCCAAATTCTGGAAGTTTTTTCTCCTTTTCTTTGATTCTATTCTTTTGATATTCTGCATTAACATCTGGTGAAGCTTCTGATTAGCTATTTTGTTTGATGGCTGTGTTTGACTACATGTTTCTTTTGATATTGGTGGTCACCGCTTTTGAGGCTGATGATGATTTTGAGATCTTGATATGCTACTTTTAAGAGGAACTTGTGAGATGCTTCTTTTCGGTTTGAATCTTCTTTTCAAGGCTGGATTAATCTGATCTAATCTGAATAGATGGATGAATTCTTCCTTTGAATATGGTTCTTCTTGATGTCTATGTCGTAAAGCTCTATCTGGCTGCTGGCTATGTTCTTGTTCCTGCATGATGTTCTGATGTTATCTTGAACTTTGCACTGCAATTCTACTTGATCTGCTATGCAAAATCTTGATTCTAATTATGAACTGTTAAGATCCCTTTTGGTGGAATTTAATTCATGTAATCCTTGGCCTTGATACTTCAGCTGCAACAATATTCTGAAGTTGGACTCTCTTGAAGTCTCTATTTTAAAGCTCACTCTGGCAGGTAATGGCGATGTAAGTTGTTTGGTTTCTTGTTTTGGGATGATTTTGTCTGTGTATTTTTGTTTTCCCCATTAATTCTCTACTGGTGTAAATGCATTACACCTTGTGTTTTTATTGTTTCTTTTTTATTTTAATAAATTCCATTGGGGGAATGAATGGGGAAACTAGTTCATGTCTCTGCCTTCTTCAAAAAAAAGTGTAATTTAAGGTAAATATAATGTTATAATAATATGAAATTACCTTTACACATGTCCTACCCTTATTGGATGAGTCATGGACGACCCAGAAAATCCATGGGTCAACTTTGGGACCCCATGGACCCACTTGGGTAAGAAAATGACATTAATAACTTTTTATTTAAAGTAAAAATAAAATTGTCACAAACATGTGTTGTTTTACTAAAACAATTATTGCTTGGGGTTATATAAGATAACTTTTTGACTATAAATATTCATTGGAAATCTAAAAATATTTCCTACATCATGGTAATATTTTTATAATTTTTAGACATTAAATAAATAAATTTATTTATGACACTATGATGATGAAGTGATTACCTCATTAATGAACAATTTAAATAAAATTAAAAGATAATGTAAAATCTAAGACATAAACTTGTCTAAAACTTATTGGATGGGTGGATTTCGAACGCTTATCACCTTATACTCTAACTATATAATTTTGGGACCTTTTAAATCCTAAAATCATTTCATAATAATGTAATATTTCATGACTTTCCAACAGTGCCCCTCATATCCTCTTATAAAAGGCCCCCACCTATACCACCTTATTCACACCTTCAAAGACATTTGGCACGGCTAAAATCTGCCCAAATACCCTCTCAATATTCCTCCCTTAATCCAAGAAGCCTTAACTTAGGCAGTAAGCTCTTCAAGAAACCATTTTTTTTCAACCCGAGGGGAGTTACCCGATTTAAAGGTAATGTCTTCTCTTATGTTGTTTTATTTTATTTTGCCTCTCCAACCCCCCTAAACTCTTTGTATACTTTTATTTTGTAAAAACACAAGTATCTTAAATATACTTGGTTGTTGTTATGAGAAGAATTCTATTTACACTTACAGACACCTTCATCTAATGGTTAAAGAACATACTGTTTCTGTGGGTGGCGAATTACTGCCTCATGAAACGATGATTGTTCAATATTATTTTAACACCTCTCATGGTAGATATTATGATTAAAATTTTTTATATATGATATATATTATGTTTATGTTTTCCTCATGCTTCTGTATTTTTCATTTATGGCATACCTTTATGGTTTCCATTATGGGTAAACACGATAATTTCATTTTAGGAAGTGCAGACTACCGCCCCCTCAAAGTGATTTGAATCATTAATGCTATATGTGGGATGTATAAAGGATGGAGTTAATGATATTATATATGATATTATAATGGAATTATAATATAACTTTATATCATTACGATTTTATTCCATTAAATAGGAAATAGAAATGAAAGTAGTGTTCATGTGTACGTACGGCTTTCCGTCTCCATGAACGGTGCATTTCATTTCTTACCTCTAAATGTTATTTAATATTATAAATGAATTTATATACTAGATATATAGGATATATATGATATCTAAATCATGAATATAATTCTGGATATAATGGATATTTTTCCACATGAACAACTTGTAATTATAAGAAGTTTATTTTTGACTCAAGTACCGAAGATCGAAAAAATGACCGTTATTAACTTAAATAATTACATAATGTTCATAACATGGTAATAAGTGATATAAGAGGAATAATGAACTTTAAAAAGGTTCTTACGAAAGTATAAATTAACTCTAGTTTATTATTCAGTACGTTAAATAATGATCAAGTCAAGTCAGACACGAGGTAAGGGACTTCGTCTAAATCTCCTTTCATTGAGGCATATTTTGTTTATACACAACTTTCCTTCATATGGTGTATAAACCCCTTTGACTTTTACGTTTATTCAAAAAGAATCATTTTTATATGAAGCGTTTAACTAAAGGACAAAAGGGAATGTGTTTTTTGTCATACGTATGCGGCGACAACGACTTCTCCTCTGCTGTGACCATTATTTGAGTTTCGGCTTCCTCTACAAGCCATAACTTCTTTTTTTAAATGAAAAATCAATACAATGGTTTACTTTTATTTTATTTTGGTATTGAAAATGGTTTTGATAATGTTTTTATTATATCAATATGTTGTATTGATATCTTGTGATTGAAATGTGGAAATGTTATGTTTCCTAATGCATGTTTTATGTGATATGATTATGTTATGTTTTATGATATGTTTAAACCATTTCATATAAGGAATGCATTGGACTTAATAAGTGAAAGGTGTAGCCCGCTATAGCTCCTCGATTAATTGGTAGGTCTCATGAGACAAACTAGTGTCTTGGAAAGAGGCCTTGACAAAATATTATTTGTGGTCTTAGCACATGGACTTGGCTACATTGTTATGATAGTCTGGCATTGTGCATTACATCATTATGAAAGTGGTTATTGATATTGCATGTGATTATTCGACTAGTAGAATATCCATGTGAATAAGTTAATGACATTTTTTTCATTTTATTTTTTCTATATTATGCTGAAGTTAAAGTTTAAAATGCTTTTGTTTTAGTTATACATTGCCTTAAATGTTTATGTTTATTTATGAATGTTTCCGCTGTATTGTTATCCTTACTGAGCATCTGGGCTCACCCCTTTCTACATTTTATTTTCCCAAGATGTGAAGAAATATTTTATGACTGACCTACAGGGATAGTCTGAAGGGGATAGGAGTGTGGACTATGAGGACTATGTTATTGTGATTTTCCACTTTATGATGTAATGTAACATTTATGAATGTATCTAGAGTTTCCAAGGCTATTAAACTAATCATTCTTTCGAGACTTGATCTTTTGTGATTAGGAAAATTTTACGTAATAATGCACTGACTTTGGGTAACTGGGGCCAGGGCGTCACAGTTGGTATCAGAGGCAGTTTAGTATTAATCTTGGAAGCTATATTTAAAAAATCTCTGATTAGAGCACATAGCCCAAATATAGACTTTGAGGATTAGTATAGAATAACATCCTAGAATTTTGGTACTGTAGAGATTTTTTGAGTTTTCTGAGTAATACATCCCTGTCTGGATATGAGCAGGTAGAGGCGGCTCTGGCACAGATGTACCTAGGGGTAAAACCCTAAAACACCGCTTTGAGGTAGACTCGAATGAGAACTGGTGCACGACAATGGGCCTTGCTGCACTCTTGGTTACGACACTCTCAGGGGATATGCTTAGGATAATTCTCATTTTCTTTACAAACCATTATGAAGGGTTTATGAGTATATACATCCTCAAAGAAAACATTTTTATGAGTATGGATTATATCCATAAACTGTTCAATTTATGTTAAGTGATATACAAGTATGGAATTATGTATTTTGATTTATAAACTGATCTAGTTTATGCCATTGTTTAGAAATGGAACCTATTGGAAGGAATGGAAACCTTATTAATGCACGCACTCTAGGTAGGGATTTCCCTCCTGCTCAAGATAATTATAATGGAGCTGGTGATACAACTGGTGCTGATCAGCTTATCACCGTACAGGGACAACTCATTCAGGTTATGAATAGTAACCTTACTCGTATGGAGCACCCTGATCTGCAATGTGGAGGATCAATGTTTGATCGCTTCATGAGGAAACAACCACCAACATTCAATGGGATTAAAAATACCTTAGTAGCTGAGAAATGGATAGATTCCTTTGAGAAAAAATTTCATGACATAGGGAGTAGTGAAATGAGAATGGTCATCATGGAAGTTTACCGCCTCACTAGAGAAGATGATCAATGGTGGTAATTGATTCAAAACACAAATGTAGATGATGAGGTATCAAATATGGAATGGAGGGAGTTCAAAGAGATTTTCTTAGAAAAATACTATCCCCGTGACCATTGAGCATATATGGAAAGGAAATTTCTGAGTCTGAGACAAAAGGAGGATGAGAATATTACAAAGTATGAGGCCAACTTTACAAGGATATCAAGACATGCTTCAGATTATATATGTAACCCAAGAAGTAGGATTGGTCGTTTCTTTTATTGGTTAAAACCGTTTCTCTGTCGATCATCAGTATCACAATCTTTCTCAACGTACGAAGATATAGTCTCGTGTGCTATCAAGACAGAAAAGGAATACTCTAAGTCTTATAACAACAAAGTAAAGCAATAGAAGAAGAGAATGGTGGAACAAGAGGCAGATAAAGGGGAAGGGAAAGAAGGATTTACCATTATGTGATAATTGTGGGATGAATCACCCTAGTACTTACCTAAAGAGAATGGGAGTTTGTTACAAATGTGGAGAAAAAGTTCACCTGACTCATGATTCTACGGGATGGAAAGAGGCTATAAATTTTGAATGATACAATTATAGAGAAATGGGGCATTATGAAAATGAATTCCCTAAGCTCCAAGGAAACATGCCTCAGAAAAGGCCATGGGATCAAGGCCAATCTTATGTTGTTACTATTGTTGAATTAGAATAATTATTGTATTTGTGTTTTTGGACTCAAGAACTATATTATGGTTATAAGAATAATATGATATATATAAGGATTGTACTACAGTACTTGTTGCTTTAATTAAGGTTTTAATATGATGAAGGTAATAACATTTTTATTATGTGATAATAAGAGACACTTTTGTTTTTTTGGGGAATCTGATGAATGGATTTTGGAATTTAGAGACCTTTTAGAGAACGTCTGGATAGAGGTATTTTGAATAACTATAAAGGTTGGAATGGATTAAGTTTAACTTTGGATAGTATTTTTTAAGGTTAAAACATTTCTGAAGATTATTTTTGAAATATTATAATACAATAGTTTTAGGAAAAGGACAACCTACAGGTCGGGGGATAACCTGTCGCATTAGACAAAGCTATAGGAATCGAACCCACAACCATAGTGCGACCAGCCATTATTACCTACCACTAGCCTATAGGAATTCCCTGGTTATTACAAAATAGTTTTCCAAATCTAAATGGTATGTGTTAATATTTGGAACCTTGTACGATTAAGATAAATATAATATTTTTGAGTTTTATTGTCTTTTTGAGTGAAAGATGGGTTTGTGGTAAAAATTTATTAAAGAATGGAAAGTCTACATGACAAGTATGTATATTTCCTTACATTCGTAGTAAATCCCCTAAATAAATTCATCAACTTTATGAAAGGTAATTTAAAACAAAAACATTGTCGGTTAACTTTTCCTACTGGGGAATCAATGATCGTTTAACCAATCACAAGTTTGTGATTTTCTTGTAGTTGACTTTCTCCTAATCCGAATTTCTACAACCCTCCACCAGACCTTGATGGTTTGTTTCTTCTCCATATCCATGTTTTCATAGAATCCTAGTATAGGCTATCTCGGCTGACCTTTTTACTTCTCTTTCTTTATTTTAAAGTAATATTTTTATTAACCCTATTTCTGATATGGGTATTCCCCAAACGTATTTTATACTTTGAACCTTTTATTTTAGTAGAATTGTTTCAAATTGTGAGGATGCAATTTATTGAAGAAGGGGAGAATGTAACACCCCATTCTTCCACGATACACATCTCTTTCAATAATGAAATAGCTTGCATTGTATGCAAGTTCGAGATTCTAACACACCACGACCAATCAAAATAGCCGTTATGAACATTAATACCTAATTTTTGAAATTATATAAATTTTTTATTTCAAAATGGACTTCATTTTTGGATTTGGAATATCGAAATTAGCCAATGTTGAATTTTTGGTATTTTTCTGAGAACTTCCAATTTTCGATCAATAGTGAAAAATACTTAAAAACACATTTTTTAATCATAATAATTTATAGTGATAAATTATACGAATGAGTAGTTTTAAATTATAATTAGAATATATTTTAACCATTTTATCCAATGGTGGTCATTAGAATTAATTTCACATTGAAATTGGGCATAAACAATTGTCAATCTTTTGATATATATTGTTTCTTAAAAACACGATATTTGTTGTGACAGTGGGAATTAATTATTAAATTAATTAATTAATCTTATATGATATCAATTTTGTAAAATATAAATCATTTTTGAATTAGGAATATCAAATATATCTTAGGGTTAATTTTTGGTTTTTTCTGAAAAACATCAATTTTTGATAAATAGTGAAACCACTAACTGGTGGTTAAAAAACTAATTTTTCGTTTAAATGAAACTTTAACACTTCTGTGAATTGAATTTCAAAAATCATACACACATGGTTGTCATTAGTAAGTAAAATTTGGTTCAATGAGATGAAAATATTTTTTGGTGAATAGTAAGTTTTAAGTTTTGTTAATCACGATTAATGGTAATTAGGGTAATTTAAGGTATATATAATGTTATAATAATATTAAATTACCTTTACACTTGTCCTACCCTTATTGGATGAGTCGTGTCCAACCAAGACAGTCCATGGGTCAACATGGGGATCCCATTGGAGCCACATGGGTAAGAAAATGACATTAAAATTTTTTTATTTAAAATAAAATAAAATTGTCACAAACATGTGTTGTTTTACTATAACAATTAGTACATGGGGTTATATAAGTTAACTTTTAGACTATAAATATTAATTGGAAAGATAAAAATATTTCCTAGATCATGGTAATTTTTTATAATTTTACGAAATTAAATAAATTTATTTATTTATGACACCATGATGATGCAGTGATTACCTCATTCACTACTGGAAAAACAGCCTATACCCACGTTTTTGAACCATGGGTATAGCCCCCAAAACTGTGGGTATAGGCTATACCCACGGTTTTGGGAACCGTGGTCTAGAATAACATCGGTATTGGTCCCCAACCTATACCCATGGTTTTCCAAAACCGTGGGTATAGGTGTTCTGCCACCATGTCAACAAAACATACTCAATTGCCACGGTGTCAAAGGTTTTTCCCCACGGTTTCAAAACCGTGGGTATAGGTCCTAAAATAATGCGCCCTGCGGGATTCGAACCACAACCTCTTCGCTGTATACGAAGCACCTAACCACTACCCCAACACTGTTTTTATGTATATATATTTTTATTTAGTTAAATATAGTTATATAAACCGTGGGTATAGAGGGATGAACCGTGGGTATAGGACTCCCACCAAAAAAAATTTCATTCGCACGGAAAAAAAATTCCCCGCACACACACCAGAAACCTATACCTACGGTTTTTCATAACTGTGGGTATAGGTATTTTAACCCTAACCTATACCCACGGTTTTTCCCAAAACCATGGCGATAGGTACCCCTATACCCACGGTTTTCGAAAACCATGGGTATAGGTGAATTTTCAGGACCTATCCCCATGGTTTTGGAAAACCGTGGGGATAGACCCCCCCTATACACACGGTTCTTCAAAAAAATGGGTATAGATCTTGAAAATTGACCTATGCCCACAGTTTTCAAAAACTGTGGGTATAGGGGTACCTATCCCCACGGTTTTGGGGAAACCCGAGGGGATTGGTCCATTTTGCAGTAGTGATTAATGAAAAATTTAATTAAAATGAAATGAGAAGGTAAAATCTAAGACATAAACTTGTATAAAGCTTATTTGATGGGTGTATTTCGAACCCTTATCACCTTATCCTCAAAATATGTCATTGTGGGACCTTTTAAATCCGAAAAGCATTTCATAATAATGTAACATTTCATGACATTCCAAGAGTGCCCCTCCTCTCCTCTTATAAAAGTCCCCCACCTATACCACTTTTTTCACACATTCAATGCCATTTGGCACGGCCAACCTCGGCCCAAATACCCACTCAACATTCCTCCCTTGATCCTAGAAGTCTTACCATAGATATAAAGCCCTTCAACAAACCATTTTGGTTCAAACCGAGGGGCGTTACCCGATTTAAAAGCAATGTCTTCTATTATGTTGTTTTGTTTTATTTTGCCTCTCCAACCCCCCAAAACTCTTTTTATTATTTTATTTTGTAACAACATAAGTATACTCAATATACTTGGATGTTTTTATGAGATGTATTTTATTTACACTTACACTCACCTTCTTATAATGGTTAAAGAACATACTATTTCTGTGGGTGGCGAATTACTGCCTCACGAAATGATGAATGTTCAATCTTCTTTTAACACCTCTCATGGGGGCCATTATAATAAAAACTATTTTTATATATGATATATATTATGTTTATGTTTTACTTATGCTTCTTTATTTTTCATTTATGGCATACCTTTATGGTTTCCATTTTGGGTAAACTCGATAATTTCATTTTAGGAAGTGCGGGCTACCGCAGCCTCAAAGTGATTTGAATCGTTAATGCCATATGCGGGACGTATAAAGGATAGAGTTAATGATATTATATATGATATTATAATAGAATTATAATATACCCTTATATCATTATGATTTCATTCCATTAAATACAAAATAGAAATGAAAGTAGCGTTCATGCGTACATACGACTTACCGTCTCCATGAACGGTGCATTTCATTTCATACCTCTAAATGTTATGTAATATTATAAATGAATTTATATACTAGATATATAGGATATATATTATATCTAAATCATTAATATAATTTTTGATATAATGGACGTTTTACCACATGAACAACTTGTAATTATAATAAGTTTATTTTTGACTCAAGTACTGAAGATCGACAAAATGACTGTTATTAACATAAACAATTACATAATGTTCATAACATGGAAATAAGTGATATAAAAGGAATAATGAACTTGAAAAAGGTTCTTAAGAAAGTATAAATTAACTCTAGTTTATTATTCCGGAGTTTACGATCGAGTCAAGTCAGACACGAGGTAAGGGACTTCATCTCAATCTTCTTTCATTGAGGCATATTTTGTTTATACACAACTTTCCTTTATACGATGTATAAAACCCTTTTACTTTTACATTTATTCAGAAGGAATATTTTTTATATCAATCGTTTCACTAAATGACAAAAGGGAATGTTTTTTTGTCGTACGTATGCGGCGAAAACAACTTCTCCACCGCCGTGACCATTATTTGAGTTTCGGCTTCCTCTACAAGCCATAACTTCATCTTTGAAATGAAAAATCAATACAATGTTTTAATTTTCTTTTATTTTGGTATTGAAAATGGTTTTGATAATGTTTTTATTTAATCAATGTGTTATATTGATATCTTTTGATAGAAATGTGGAAATTTTATGTTTCCTTTATGAATGTTTTATATGATATGATTATGTTATGGTTTATGATATGTTTAAAACTTTTCATATAAGGAATGAATTGGGATTAATAAGTGATAGTTGGAGCCCGCAATAGCCCCTCGAGGCATCGGTAGGTCTCATGAGACAAACTAGTGTCTTGGTACAAGGCCTTGACAAAATCTTATTTGTGGTCATGGATGAGGCCTTTGCTACATGGTAATGATAGTCTGGCATTTTGCATTCCATCATTATAATAGTGGTTATTGATATTGCAGGTGATTATTAAACTAGTAGAATATCCATGTGAATAAGTAAATGGAATTATTTCATTTCATTTTTTCCATATAATGCTGAAGTTCAAGTTTAAAAGAATATTGTTTTAGTTATACATTTCCTTAAATGTTTATGTTTATTTATGAAAGATTCTGCTGTATTGTTATCCTTACTGAGCATCTGAGCACACCCGTTTCTATGTTTTATTTTCCTAGGATGTGAAGAAATATTTTATGACTGACCTACTGGGATAGTCTGAAGGGGATACGAGTGTGGACTATAGAGACTATGTTATTGTGGTTTTTCACATTATTATGTAATGTAAAATTTATGAATTTATCTATTGTTACCAAGGCTACTAAACTAATCGGTCATTTGAGACTTGATCTTTTGTGATCAGGCCAATGTTATGTAATAATTCACCGACTCTGGGTAACTGGGGTCAGGGCATTACAAAATACTTATTTGATTTTTGTATAATCTCATCATTTTTCATTCCTTATATAATTTCCACTTCATATCATAATGAAATGAAGTTGAATTTATCATTCGTGAAGTGTTAGAAGATCATGTGATAGAATGATGGGTCATTCCAACTGTCTCAAACAAAAGGATAACAAGAGTTATTAAATATACATAATTCCATATATGGTGATATTAATCGTATATGGCTCCTAAAATGGACTTATACCAATTAATAAAATTAAATTATTCTTACTAACCATGGACTTCGTGTATGTAGAGACCCAAATCTTGACGTACATGGACATTACATTACTTTTGCGGAATACATAGTACATAAAAAAAAATACACACACAAGGATCGTAATAGTTTAGTGTCTTTGGATACTCGGAACGTAATCTTCTAATCGTGGTGAAAGATCTCCAATATATCCCATAAAGATCTTCCCTTTTTTTACCTAAAACCTTTCTTTATATCCCGGGGAAAAGAAAACATAAAAGGGTGAACTCAAATTCTCAGTAAGGGTAAACAAAATAAATATAAATCTCATCGTATACACAAGCACATAAATTTTGGAAATCTTAACCTGTAAAAGAGATCATAATTTTATAACATGGGATAAATCATGGAAATGAAATGTAATCACAATAATCATAAGTTAAAACATGAAACTTTGTGGCATACACACATAATCATAGAGAGTCATTTATTATTAGTCAAGACTCATTGCCAAGACTATCTTAGTGGACAAAGTCCTTTTCTGAACCGAGTAACCCTTGTTTCAGTCCTGTTTCACTGAACCGGTATAACCTACCGTTCCAGCCCTGTCTATCTCATGAGATATAAAATCTTTACCCAATTCATTGGAGGGAGATATAGGTCCCACCCGTATCATAATGATACCATTCTTATGTGTGCCACAAAATCATAAATCATACATCATTTCATAACCCATGTAATAAAAATGGGAATCTTAAACATCGTGACATCATAAAACAATTCATATAAGACAAATGAATTCATAAAAATATAATTCCATCACAACATAATCAAATCAATGTAATAATAGGGATAAAAACAGAACCCTTTATTATCTTAGATGGAAAATAATTTTGATAAAACACTGGAACTCCATTCTTGAGGAAAATATCCTTTCTGCTTCAAAAACACTTTTCCTTTCTTAACATGTCGTACAATTATAAACTAAAAGAAGTTGATTAAAAATAAACATGAAAACTTGTAAAGGAATCTTCTTTGAAATAATGTTTTAAAAATCCATTCATACCATATAAGTTAAAAAAACATTCTTCGTACTTTTGTCGGAAAAGTCAAAAAATACCTCGTATGAAAAACGAAAAAACATTCCTTTTATATCTTTTACTAAAAACTCACCAAAGGGTAAAATTGGACTTAAACAATTGTAGGTGGATGGAAATAATATTACATATTGAGGAAACATGGATTTGGATGACAAAATACACCCCAGTAAATACTAAAGTATAAATAATCTCGGATAAAAATGAGATTGTGATATTTCCCTTACCTTAGGTTCGACTTGCTTTGTAAGTGTCCAAACCTCCTGTATAATGATTTAAATCATGTTATTGACTTATTCCAGAATCATATTCATTGTTATTATATCATATATGGTCCACTTATGACTTTTTATTACCCATTCTTTTGTAAATTCATGTTAAAGTAGCGTTTTGGGTAAAATCGTCTCATTTGTCGTTCGTGTTTTTAACTTGTAATTATTAATATGATTACTTGGATCATGATTACTTATATCCAGAATTTAAAACATGATTTATATATAATATATATTCAGAATATATATATATATATATATATAATATCGATAAATGGTATGAAATACACCGTTCATGGAGATGGTAGTCCGTACGTACGCATGAACGCTATTTTCATTTCCTTATTGAAGTGAATGGAATTAAGTAGATGACATACATATAAATTTACATAAATCCAGTATCATTATTATGTCATATATTTCATTATTACTTATTATATATACTTTATAATCATTCATGAATGGTTAATCATTGAGAATGAATCTCATCGCGTCGTGGAGACGGTAGTCCATACGTATGCACGAGCGATGATATTGTTCCCATGATCGTGGAATTGTGTTGAAGTGTATGTAGACTATTTCAGTATCAATATCACTTTATAATAATCACATATAGTTACTAATTACACCATTATACCCATCCTATTAAGGTGGTGGTGGAAAATAGATTACACCGCGGCGTGGAGACGGTATTCCATACGTACGCACGCGCGGTGATTTCATTTTTCCGTAGGATGGATAGAAGGTGAATTAGGGTTGTTTCATATTTATAATAACATATCAGTATGTAAGTAATACTGATGTTATTACTTTGTCATGAAACAACTAATGAAGAAGAATTTGAAGAAGAAAGAAATTGAAAAGATCAGTAATGGATATTACCTCTTCTTTGAAACGCCTCTTTGAATCCTCCACTTAGGGAACTAAGATTGGTCTTTGAAGAAGACCACGACCTCTAAGATTATTCTAGGGAAGTGGAGAAGGGATTTTGGAAGGTCTTGGCCGAGCATGAGTGCTCAAATTGGTGTGAGGAGGAGGGGGGGAGGTGTCCTTTTATAAGGGAGGAGAGGGGCACCTTAGGAATATCTCAAAATATTATTTTATATTAAAGTCAAAATCCCTTTATAATGGTTCCAAAGGGTCTTATTTCGAAGATAAAGTGGGGATGGGTCAAAATCCTATCAACCAATAGGATTTAGACAAGTTTAGGTTATTATTTTAACCTTATCAATTAGATTTAAGTCTAAGTTAAATAATTTAACTTTTACCGTGTCTTTTTGTTTTCTTACACTATATGGTTAATACACATACTATAACATTCCAAACGAACCCCAAATTGTTTATTATTAATATATATATCCTTATTTAAGTCATTTGGCCGAACCTTATATTTTTAGGAATAAAATAACAATTTATAATATAATATTTGATTTAAAAACTATTTTGTGTCAATTTTGACACTATTTGATATATGATTTTTGTGAAAGTCATAACAGAATTATATGTTCGAACCAATTTGATTAAATCAACAATAATATATCATATTAACCTAGAAAATTAGTATAATTCATAATAAGTTGCAAATTACATTTATTTTGGTGTTTATAACATCAATAATTTCAATATTTCATTAATAAGATAATTACTGCATCATCATTGTGTCATAAATAAATTAAATTATTTAATGTCTAAAAATTACAAATAAAATACCATTATATAGGAAATATTTTTAGATTTCTAATGAAAATTTATAGTCAAATTTATCCTATGTATAACTCTATATTAAAAATTATTTACTTATTAAACTTTGATTTTAACTATTTTAACTATTCATTAAATAAAATAATATTAAATGTCATAAATCTAATCCAAGTGGACCTAAATGGTCATATTATATATTTATAAGGTTTTTTTGGTCGAATTACACTTATCCAATAGAATTAGGACATGTGTTAGGGTAATAGTAATATCATATTTACTCTTAGTTACCCTATTTACTATTAACCGCAGTAAAAAAGTAAAAAGTTACTATTCAGCAAAAAATTATTTTTATCTCATTGAACCACATTTTACTTACTGATATCAACGGTGTCTGCCTGATTTTCGAAATTCCATTCATTGAAGCAGTAAAATTAAGTTTTATGCAAAATTCAGTTTTTAACCTACCACTTAGTGGTTTCACTATTCATCAAAAAATGATGTTTTTCAGAAAAATGCCAAAATTTCACCCTAAGATATAATTGATATTCCGAATTCAAAAATGATTTCTATTTTACAAAATTCCCAACATATAAGTTGCATTAATTAATTTTATAATTAATTTCTGCTGTCACAACAAATAGCGTGTTTTTAAGAGATAATAACTATCAAAAGATTGACACTTGTTTATAACTGGTTTAAATGTGAAATTACATCCAATGACCAACATTGTATTAAATTGTAAAAATATATTCTAAATATACTTTAAAACGACTCAAATTAATAATTTATCACTATTAATTATTTGGATTAAAAAAGTTGTTTTTAATTAAAATTTAGTAATTTTCACTATTCATCCGAATATGAAAATTATCCGAAAAGTACCAAAATTTCACCTTAGGCTAAATTCGATACTCCGAATCCATAAATGAAGTCCATTTTGAAAAATAAAATTTAAAAAATTTCAAAAAGTGGTTATTACTATTCATAACGGCTAGTTTTAATAATATCTTAATAGCATATCGTTGTTTAGCGAAACTTGGTGTTGCGTACTACACACGCTATTGTGGAAGGTCGCGATTGCGTGTAATTCAAGCCAGGTCAGAGATGTGTGTTGTGAAAGCTCCTTTTGATGTAGCGTATAACATAAGACATTAATGAAATTAAAAATAATATTTTTCATAAAATCTCGGGGTGTTACATTCTACCCCCCTTAAAATGAATTTCGCCCTCGAAATTCATCGGGGTTATAAATGGTTTACTATTCGAAAGTTTCTTTAATCGAAACCCACATCGTAAAAAGGAATACCAAAACCAATATTTAAAAACAAAAGTATGAAACGTAACGGTTACCCAAATAAACTAATCACTGGGTTTCCACATAGGTGAAAATATGGATATGGAAGAGAAATCTAACCATCATGTTCTGATGGAGAGTGGTAGAGAACATGGCTATGGAAAATCTAGCAATCACAAATCCATAAATTTGTGACGATTTAAGGTACCATCTGATTAATCAGATATAAGAGCACTAGGACAACATTTTTGGTTTTTAAGATCATTTCCCTAAAGTTGATGAAATTGGAATTAGAAGAAATACTTTCGTGATTTTGGTATAGTCTCACTGTTTGTCGTTCTTTGGACAATTTCTACTTCATCTCTTAAAGAAATGAAGATGAATTTTTCATTC
This sequence comes from Viscum album, assembly GCA_963277665.1. NCBI lineage: Eukaryota > Viridiplantae > Streptophyta > Magnoliopsida > Santalales > Viscaceae > Viscum > Viscum album. The sequence goes on from OY728152.1 coordinate 1,493,547,615, forward strand.
GTGATGTGTTAGTAGATCATGTGATAGAATGATGGGTCATTCCATCTGTCTCAAAAGGTTAGAAAAGTTATCAAAAAATACATAAGTCCATCTATAGTGAGATTAATGATATATGGTTCCTAAAATGAACTTATACTTCATATATCATACTGCTTAATATAATAAAACTAGTTTCTACTAAAAAGAGACTTCATGTAGGCCAGTGGTAGGTGATAAAGGCCAGTCGCACTCCGGTTGTGGGTTCGATTCCCACATCCTTGTCCGACGCGATGGGCTGCTGCCCATCCTGCAGGTTGTCCTTTTTCTAAAACTACATTACTATAACATCCCATCAATAATATCGAAAATCTTCTATCCTTAAACAATACTAACTTATGTCCAACATAATCCATTCTAATCTTTAGGCTTATCCATAATACTGCAGTCCACTCTCATAATATAGTGAAAACGATTACCAGATATTTAATACTGTCGTTGATCCCCATATATCATAAGATATGTCTTTTTGGTCACATTCCAAACATTCAAAGGCCTTAATCACGTATTCTCTTGAATACCCATTGAACCTTAGTGAAATAATGAATGCAGTTAAAAGTTAACTCTTTCCACATACCAAAATCCAAAAATTCTATATACTCCAACCATGATATAACCTTCTCCTTATATCAGTCATGAGCTCATGAATACAATCAAATACCTCATTATCTTATTATTCCTTCATTATGCGCATATCATATACTTTCCAAAAAATATCTGAATAACATTTCATGGTTACTAGTACCATTAATCATACACTTTAAAAACTTAGGAAAGAAAATAGTGTAACAATCCTTAGATGTCTCTTTATTCCACAGTACCATGAGATTACTTATACAATATTACACTTGATAAACATGTAATCATTCCACTACCTTCTTAAACCATTGACCGAGCTTCAACAATTCTTTCATCTCACATATCATTTGTAGTCTCTTCATCATCATCAACAGAAATACTTCCCATACGACCATACTGATTCTCTTCATGAGATTTTCCCTTAGGTCATTGGTTTGCATAATGCCCGTACATTCCACATATAAAAAATTTAACCATTGTTGATGTCATAGCAATACCATTATCCTCATCCATGGTGTTAACTGAACCTTTTCCTTTGCACTTACTTGCTTTGTGTCCTTCTTTTCCACACCCAAAGCATCTTCTAGTTCCTTTGAAACATTCTCCTTGATGCCTCTTCCCACATGATTTACATAGGGTAAATTGAACTTTCTTTCCTCTATGATCATCATGAAACTCCATCTTTCTCTTATTAGCCGAGTCAGGAAACTTACCAAATTTTACTTTATTGATCATATTATGAGATTGCTGATTCGGCATAATAATGATGTTTGGACTTCCAAATCCCATTTCATTATGAAGAATATCATTCCATTGTCCATCATATTCTCCATTATCGTGAATCATCTTGTTTCCAGCCATTTTCTAAAACCCAAAAAGAATAGTGTGAGAGGCAAAAATCATGATAGGGGAAAACAACATAATAAAGGGGGAGTACCTTCAATATCTAATATCTTAGGTTTAATTCTATGATCGTTAGTGTAATTATAGTACTATAACCTATACGTATACTTAACCTTAGGGACATCCCTTGACATACCTTAGAAATATCTCTAGGGATCTCACTAACGTTTTCGCATCCTAGTTTCCAAAGGTGGACTAAAACTTTCCTCTGATACCAACTGTAGAGACCCGATGCTTGACGTACATGGACATTACATTACTTTTGCGGAATACTTAGTACATGACAAAAAATACACACACAAGGATTGTAATAGTTTAGTGTCTTTGGAAACTCGGAACGTAATCTTCTAATCGTGGTGAAAGATCTCCAATATATCCCATAAAGATCTTCCCTTTTATTTACCTAAAACCTTTCTTTATATCCTGGGGAAAAGAAAACATAAAAGGGTGAGCTCAAATTCTCAGTAAGGGTAAACAAAATAAATATAAATCTCATCGTATACACAAGCACATAACTTTTGGAAATCTTAACCTGCAAAAGTGATCATAATTTCATAACATGGGATAAATCATGAAAATGAAATGTAATAACAATAATCATAAGTTAAAACATGAAAATTTGTGGCATACAAACATAATCATAGAGAATCATTTCTTATTAGTCAAGACTCGTTGCCAAGACTATCTTAGTGGACAAAGTCCCTTTCTGAACCGAGTCACCCTCGTTTCAGTCCTGTTTCACTGAACCGGTATAACCTACCCTTCCAGCCCTGTCTATCTCATGAGATATAAAATCTTTACCCAATGCATTGGAGGGATATATAGGTCCCACCCTTCTCATAATTATACCATTCTTATGTGTGCCACAAAATCATAAATCATACATCATTTCATAACCCATGTAATAAAAATGGGAATCTTAAACATCGTGACATCATAAAACAATTCATATAAGACAAAGGAATTCATAAAAATATAATTCCATCACAACATAATCAAATCAATGTAATAATAGGGATAAAATCAGAACCCTTTATTATCTTAGATGGAAAATAATTTTGATAAAACACTTGAACTCCATTCTTGAGGAAAATATCCTTTCTGCTTCAAAAACACTTTTCCTTTCTTAACATGTTGTACAATTATAAACTAAAAGAAGTTGATTAAAAGTAAACATGAAAACTTGTAAAGAAAGATTCTTTGAAATAATGTTTTAAAAATCCATTCATTCCATATATGTTAAAAAAACTTTCTGCGTACTTTTGTCAGAAAAGTCAAAAAATACCTCGTACGAAAAACGAAAAAACATTCCTTTTATATCTTTTACTAAAAACTCACCGAAGGGTAAAATTGGACTTAAAAAATTTTAGGTGGATGGAAATAATATTACATATTGAGGAAACATGGATTTGGATGACAAAATACACCCTAGTAAATACTAAAGTATAAACAATCTTGGATAAAAATGAGATTGTGATATTTCCCTTACCTTAGGTCCGACTTGCTTTGTAAGTGTCCGAACCTCCTGTATAATGATTTAAATCATGTTATTGACTTATTCCAGAATCTTATTCGTTGTTATTATATCATATATGGTCCACTTATGACTTTTTATTACCCATTCTTTTGTAAATTCATGTTAAAGTAGCGTTTTGGGTAAAATCGTCTCATTTGTCGTTCGTGTTTTTAACTTGTAATTATTAATATGATTACTTGGATCATGATTACTTATATCCAGAATGTAAAACATGATTTATATATAATATATATTCAGAATATATATATATATATATATAATATATCGATAAATGGAATGAAATACACCGTTCATGGAGACGGTAGTCCGTACGTACGCATGAACGCTATTTTCGTTTCCTTATTTAAGTGAATGGAATTAAGTAGATGACATACATATAAATTTACATAAATACAGTATCATTATTATGTCATATATTTCTTTAGTACTTATTATATATACTTTATAATCATTCATGAATGGTTAATCATTGAGAATGAATCTCATCGCGTCGTGGAGACGGTAGTCCGTACGTACGCACGAGCGATGATATCGTTCCAATGGTCGTGGAATTGTGTTGAAGTGTATGTAGACTATATCAGTATCAATATCACTTTATAATAATCACATATAGTTACTCATTACACCATTATACCCATCCTATTAAGGTGGTGGTGGAAAATAGATTACACCACGGCGTGGAGACGGTATTCCATACGTACGCACGCGCGGTGATTTCATTTTTCCGTAGGATGGATAGAAGGTGAATTAGGGTTGTTTCATATTTATAATAACATATCAGTATGTAAGTAATACTGATGTTATTACTTTTTCATGAAACAACTAATGAAGAAGAAGTTAAAGAAGAAAGAAATTGAAAAGATCGGTAATGGAAATTACCTCTTCTTTGAAACGCCTATTTGAATCCTCCACTTAGGGAACTAAGATTGGTCTTTGAAGAAGACCAGAACCTCTAGGATTATTCTAGGGAAGTGGAGAAGGGATTTTGGAAGGGGTTTTCTGAGATTGAGTGCTCAAATTGGTGTGAGGAGGAGGGGGAGGAGGTGTCCTTTTATAACGGAGGAGAGGGGCACCTTAGGAATATCTCAAAATATTAATTTATATTAAAGTCAAAATCGGTTTATAATGGTTCCAAAGGGTCTTATTTCGAAGCTAAAGTGGGGATGGGTTGAAATCCTATCAACCAAAAGGATTTAGACAAGTTTAGGTTATTATTTTATCCTTATCAATTAGATTTAAGTCTAAGTTAAATAATTTAACTTTTACCGTGTCTTTTTGTTTTCTTACACTATATGGTTAATACACTTACTATAACATGCCAAAAGAACCCCAAATTGTTTATTATTAATATATATATCCTTATATAAGTCATTTGTCCGAACCTTATATTATTAGGAATAAAATAACAATTAATAATATTTTATTTCATTTAAAAACTATTTTGTGTCAATTTTGACACTATTTGATATATGATTTTTGTGAAAGTCATAAAAGAATTATATGTTCGAACCAAGTTGATTACATCAAAACTAATATATCATAGTAACCTATAAAATTAGTGTAATTCATAAAAAGTCTCAAATTACATTTATTTAGGTGTTTATAACATCAATTATGTCAATAATTCATTAATAAGATAATTACTGCATCATCATTGTGTCATAAATAAATTAAATTATTTAATGTCTAAAAATTACAAATAAAATACCATTATATAGGAAATCTTTTTAGATTTCTAATGAATATTTATAGTCGAATTTATCCTATGTATAACTCTATATTAAAAATGATTTACTTATTAATCTTTGATTTTAACTATTATAACTATTCATTAAATAAAATAATATTAAATGTCATAATCTAATCCAAGTGGACCTAAATGGTCATATTATATTCATAAGGTTGTTTTTGGTCGAATTACACTTATCCAATAGAATTAGGACATGTGTTAGGGTAATAGTAATATCATATTTACCCTTAGTTACCCTATTTACTATTAACCGCAGTAAAAAAAGTAAAAAGTTATTATTCACCAAAAAATTATTTTTATCTCATTGAACCACATATTACTTACTGATATCAACGGTGTCTGCCGGATTTTCGAAATTCCATTCATAGAAGCGGTAAAATTATGTTTTATAAAAAATTCAGTTTTTAACCTACCACTTAGTGGTTTCACTATTCATCAAAAAATTGAAGTTTTTCAGAAAAATGGAAAAATTTCACCCTAAGCTATAATTGATATTACGAATTCAAAAATGATTTCTATTTTACAAAATTCACAACATATAAGTTGCATTAATTAATTTTATAATTAATTTCTGCTGTCACAACAAATAGCGTGTTTTTAAGAGATAATAACTATCAAAAGATTGACACTTGTTTATAACTAGTTTAAATGTGAAATTACATCCAATGACCAATATTGTATTAAATTGCAAAAATATATTCTAAATATACTTTAAAACCACTCAAATTAATAATTTATCACTATTAATTATTTGGATTAAAAAAGTTGTTTTTAATTAAAATTTAGTAATTTTCACTATTCATCAGAATATGAAATTTATCCGAAAAGTACCAAAATTTCACCTTAGGCTAAATTCGATACTCCGAATCCATAAATGATGTCCATTTTGAAAAATAAAATTTACAAAATTTCAAAAAGTGGTTATTACTATTCATAACGGCTAGTTTTAATAATATCTTAATAGCATATCGTTGTTTAGCGAAACTTGGTGTTGCGTACAACACACGCTATCATGGAAGGTCGTGATTGCGTGTAATTCAAGCCAGGTCATAGATGTGTGTTGTGAAAGCTCCTTTTGGTGTAGCGTATAACAGAAGAAATTAATGAAATTAAAAAGAATATTTTTCATAAAATCTCGGGGTGTTACAGTGTAGGCCATTGGTAGGTGATAAAGGCCAATCGTACTTCGGTTGTGGGTTCGATTCCCGCATCCCTATCTGACGCGACCAGTTGTCCTTTTTTTAAAACTATTCTATTATAAAATTTCAGAAATGATATCAAAATTTTCCATCCTTAAACAACAATATCTGATGTCTACCTTAATCTTTTCCAATATTTAGGCTTATCCAAAATACTTATGTCCAATCTCATAGTATAATGAAAAATATTACTAGAGAGGTCACATACCATGCAAGTGAATATCATCATTTATTCCCCATATATCATAAGATATATATTTTTGGTCACATTCCAAACATGTGAATACCTTAATCATGCATTATCTTGAAACATGAATAACCATAGAACCGTAGTGAAAACAAGAATGCTTTCAAAAGTTAACTCTTTCCACATACCAAAATACTAAAATTTCTATATACTCAAACCATGATTTCACATTGTCCTTATATCAGTAATGTGCTCATTAATAATATCCAACATATTATTTTCTCTTTATCCCTTCATTATGTGCATATCATCCGCTTTCCAAAAATATTTCAATCACTTTTCATGGTTTCTGATACCATTCAACATATACTTTCAAATCCTTTAGGAAAAAAATAGTGTAAAAATCCTTAGATGTTTCTTTATTCCATAGTACCATTAAATTACATATACAACATTACACTTGATAAACATAGAATCATTCCACTTCCTTGTTAAACCATTGACCGAACTTCATCTGTTTATTCAACAATACTTCTTTCATCTCAAATATCATTTATATTCTATTTATCATCAACAACATAAATACTGCCCATACGAACATGCATATTCTCATCATGAGATGTTTCCTTAGGGAATTGGTTTTCATAATGCCTATAAATTACACATTTTAAACATTTAACCATTGTGGATGTCTTAGCAATACCATTATCCTGGTCCATGGTGTTAATTGATCCTTTTCCTTTACAATTACTAGCTTTGTGTCCTTCTTTTCCACACAAAAATCATCTTCCAGTTCCTTTGAATCATTCTCTCGGATGCCTCTTCCCGCATGATTTACATGAGGGAAATTGAACTTTCTTTCCTATATGATCATCCTGAAACTCCATATTTCTCTTTTTAGATGAGTCATGAAACATACCAATGTTGAGATTATTGATCATATTATGAGATTTATGATTATGTGTAATAATAATGTTTTGCCTCCCAAATCCCATTTCATTTGGTTTCTCATGAAGAATATCCGTCCATTGTCCATCATATTCTCCATTAAAATTAATCTTCAGGTTGCCAGCCATTTTCTAAAACCTAAAATGAATAGTGTGAGAGGAAAAAATCATTCTAGGAAAACTTCATAATAAAGGGGGAGTGTGTTCAATCTATACCATAGTAGGTTTAATCCTAGTTTATTCATGATCATTATCATAATTCTAGGATTGAAACCTATAATTTAAACTTTACCTTACGAACATCCATAGACATACCATAGAAATATCTATAGGAATCTCACTAAAATTTTCACATCCTAGATTCCAAAGGATAATTAAACCTTCACTCTGATACAAACTATAGAGACCAAAATATTGACGTACATGGACATTATATTACATTTGTGGAATACATAATACATAACAGAAATAGATGCCCAAAGAACATATTAGTTTAGTGTCTTCGAAAACTCTAAACAAAATCATCTAATCATGGTGAAAGATCTTCAATAACACCCATAAAGTTCTTCCCCCTTTTTTACCTAAAACCTTTCTTTATATCCTGGGGAAAAGAAAACACAAAAAGGGTGAGCTCAAATTCTTAGTAAGGGTAATCATAGAGAACATAAAACAGTCCATAAACATTTGAACGTAAAAACATGAACATAAAACATGAGTAAGGACATAAATCTTTGCAATACATAAGGCATAGATCACAAAGGAACATTTATCATGATAAAATATCATGGTAATAAAACATGTAATTGTGGATAACAATTAAGCACATGAAATGATTTACATATTAGACAAGTAATTGCTTCCAAGTCCATCATTGTGGAGAAAGTCTATTACTGAATAGGGTATACCAGCCGTTCCAGCCCTGTATTAATTAACCATATTTTACTTGACATTCTAGCCATGTCTATCTCATGAGATAGACATCATTACCCAATGAATTGTAGGTAGATATAGGTCCTACCCATCTCGTAATGAAATAATTCTTACATGTGCCACAAAATATACATAAATCATTTATCATAACCCAAATAATAAAATGGGCTTCATAAACTTCTTCCCATCATGACATAATCCGTATAAAATAAATGAATATAATTTTATCATAAAATAATTGAAACATGTAAATAATAGAGACATTATACTTTAAACACAACCATATTAAATAATTTCATCTCATATGGAAAATATTTTTGATAAAACACATGAAATTAATTCTTGAGGAAAATAACCTTTCCTTTTGAAATTCTATTACTATTCTCAAAATTTTATTCATTTTTAAAAGAAAATAATTTTTTTTAAAATAACCATGAAGTATTATTGAGTATGCTTTATGGAAAGAAGGTGTTATGAAACCGTAAAAATCCATTCACGCAGTATAACTTTAAAAAAACATTCTCCTTGTACTTTTGTCGGAAAAGTCAAAAAGTACTTCGTATGGTAAACAAAAGAAAGATTCATTCCATACTATGTAGTAAAAGTAAAAAATGGGTAAAAATGACATTAAACATAAATGAAATAATAGTTATCATTTTATGAAAACATTTTGATAAACAATATTTAATGGATGGTAAACATAACCCCAGTAAATACATATGAATAAACAATCTCAGATAAGAACAAGATTGGAATAATTATCCCTTACTGTAGATCCAATTTCATCCCTATGTGTATGAAACACTGGTATAGTAGTTTTAAACCTATTATTAACTTGTAACCTAACAATAATAATATTTATTATATCATAAATGATTCACTAACGACTTTATATTACCCGTTCTTTTGTCAATTCCATGTTAAAGCAGCGTTTTGGGTAAAATCGTTTCATTTAAAATACATATTTTGACTTTTAATTATTCATATGATTACATAGAACAAGATTTCATATTTCTAGAATTTAAAACTTGATTTATATATAATATATATTCATCATATAAATATATATAATAGATCAATAAATGGAATGAAATACACAGTTCATGGAGACGGTAGGCCGTACGTATGCCTGAACACTATTTTTGTTTCCTTATTAAATTTAATTGAAGTAAATGAAATATATATATATATATATTACCATTATTATGTCATATATTTCATTATTACTTATTATATATACTTTATAATCATTCTTGAATGGTTAACATAGAGAATGAATCTCATCAAATCGTGGAGATGGTAATCCGTACGTACGCACGAGAGATGATATCATTCCCATAATTATTGAATGGAATTCGAGTGGGTGATATAACATCTCAGAATTAGTATTATGTTATAATAATCATATATAGTTATTATTTACACCATTAAACCCATCTAAGTAAAGTGGTGGTGGAAAACAGATTACACCACGGCATGGAGATGTTATTCCACATGTACGCATGTGTGGTGATTTCGTTTTCTGTAGGATGGATAGAAGGTGACATAGGGTTGTTTTATATTTATAATAACATATCAGTATATTTATGGTACTTACTTTATTACTTTATAATGAAACAAATAAATAAGAGGAAGTATAAGAAGAAATAAATTTGAAAGAATCAGTAAAGGATATTACATCTTCTTCGACGCTTCTCTTCTAAACCTCTACTAAAGGAAATAAAGTTGGTCTCTAAAAAAGGCCCTGACCTCTAGTATGTTGATGGGAAAGTGGAGAAGATAAATAGATAGGTTTTGTATAACCTTGAAGGGTCAAAATTTTGTCATGATGAGAGGGGGGAGGTTCCCGTTTATAAGAGAGGAGAGGGGCACTATTGGAAACCTCTAAAATAATAATTAATAATAAACTCAAACCCCACCTAAAAACCTCCAAAATGACTCAAATTCGAATATGAGATGAGATAGGGTTGTAATATCATCATAAAATTTAATTTAGACATGTTGGGAATTTATGTTAAACCTTATCAACTTGATGTTTCCTTATTTAATCTACTTAATTTTATTTGTAGTAATAATATTATAAATTTTTAATTGTCATAAATACGTACGTATGTGTTGTGAATTTTTCATAATTGAATATATAATTAAATTTTAGACAATATAATTTTTTATTTGTAATTTTTAAATATTTTTGTGATTTTTAAACAATTTAATAATATGTTTTTTATAAAATATCAATAATGTAAATGTTGACACTATTTAATTATTTTAATTTCAATAAAATCCACAAAAAAGATATGTTTGAACCAAAATATTTAATTGATTCATAACATGACATATTTGTCTAGAAATTTTTTGGAGCGCAATAATTAGTTCATAAAATATTTATTATAATATTTTTAATACCATTTATTTGATATTTCTCCTAAAAAATAATTACTAACTCATTTATGTATGATTATTTAATACACTGATTTGTAGGATAAAAATTAAAAATAAAATAAAATGATTAAGATAAATCTAATAGATTTCATTATAATACTTTTAGTAGATTTTATCTTCTAATACAACCAACTATTAAAATTTTATCTTTCTTAAATTATTAAGGTGGCAACTTTGACATCATTTAAAATAATATAATATAAATGTCATAATATATTTTAGATGGCTCCAAATTGTCCGAAAGTACACTCTTGTATGCTTAGGGTACAGACATACTCGACCAATATGGTTTGGTCAGGTTTTATATCATTTTTATGGGTATTTTTATTTTAATAAAAATCTTTATTATTGTTTTTTCACTAGATGAATAATTTCTGCATCACTAATGTTTAAGCTATTTAGGTAATTAAATATTACTAAAAAATTAAAAATAAGATACCATAATAAAGAAAACCATTTTATATTTTAAATTAGTATTTATAAACGAATTTATATTGTGTATAACCTTAAATTAAAAATACTTTAATTATTAAAGTTTGAGTGAGACATATTTCACTTTCCTTTAAATAAAATAAATTAAAGGTGTCAATCACATCCAAGTGGGTTCCAATAGATTCTATTTCGACCCAAGTATGTCTTAAGGATAAATATAATAAACCAATTTTATTAAAACAAGTGTTATAGTAATTTTATAATATTTTTTTAACACTTTATTACCTAATTTAAATTTAATTGTGGTAAATAAAATTTACCGTAGTTACTATTCATAATGGCCAAAAATAAAAAGTATCCTATTAAAATAATTTTTACATACTTATTACAAATATGGAATCCATTTTTTCAAATTCAAAACATAGAATTTTCATTATTTAATTTAAAATTAATCATTATGTTGAGAAAACGGGTTTTAAATGTTAAAACATTGCAAAAGATTAAAATGTTTTTACCTATGAATTCAATGTAAAATTAATGATAATGACAAACATAATATTAAATGGTAAAAATATATTCTATTTATAATTTAAAACCATTAAATATTATAATTTTACCATATAAATTATCTTGATGAAAAAAGTTGTTTTTAATTAAATTTGAGCATATTTTTACTATTCCTCAAAATATGAAAGTTAACAGAAAAATATAAAAAAATTATCCAAAGTAAATTTTTATATAATTATTGAAATTAATAAGTTTATTTTGTAAAATTTAACTAATAAACATGTCAATAACTAGAATTAAAGTGGGTGTTCCATCAAAAGTTAACAAAACTATATTTTTGGAAAAATATTTCCTCTATATGAAAAATTGATTTTGTTCTCATAACTTGTTCAAGAAAATTATTAAGATTAATTATAATGTTATAAAATTAAAAATATGGTTAATAATATTCATAATTGATAGCTCAAAATAATATTAGTAAAATTTATCATTGTTTAGTGAAACTCAGTATTTCATACAACACACACTACTGAGGAAGGTTGCTCTTGCATGCAACACAAGCCAAGAATAGTGTTTGAATATATTATAAGCTAATACGGTGTTGTGTATAGTTAAAGCTATTCTTAGTGTAGCGTACTATACAGGACATAAAATAAATTAAAAATAATATGTCCCATAAAATCTCAGGGTGTTACAATGACATAGGCATAGGATCAAAATCATGAGAGGAAACATAAAGAAAATACTTGGAGTGTGGTAATGCATAAAAATAAAACATCATTTGTTAGGGTTCATCTATTGCACAGATTTATGAAAACCTCTTTCATCATGTTCACCCATAAATCACTTTACTCGTGAGTTAATTCATATTACCCAATGATTTATAGTTCAATAAAATTATGGGCACACCCGTCATCTCATAACATTTACATCATGCTATATAATTCCAGGTGCACCGATCACATCACACATTTACATTGTCAAATCTGACAAATATATCAATCATAAACATATTTTAACCTACTTAAATGAATTGGTTTCATTTCATAAGCATACATTCAAAAAATTAGGGTTCCCAAATGAAAAGGTAATATCATACTTGTCACAAGAATCATCAACTTTGAGTGAGAAGTAAAAGGTTTGTTTTTGATAAAAGTGTTCTTTTAGAAAACATTGTGTTGGTCATAAACTACAATTTAAATCATTTATATTATAGAAGTAGTAATATAATTATTAATAAATTATTTTTAAGGATTTACCACGTTGAAAATGAAGTGATAGAGGAAAACCCCAAATAAACAAAGTTGGGTTCGAGAATTCCCCTTACCTTGTGTTTGAACGCTATCTATACTGTAATTTCATATTTAATGACATTATATTAAATAATTATTAATTATAGAAGAATTTATAAATTTACACGATTAATCATGGTTGTATTAAGATCTTTTATGGTCCTTTGTATGAGTTATAGAGTTTAAATTCATTGTTTGGGAGTGTCCTTTTTCTTAGTTTTTAAGAACGGTTCACTTATACACATGAATGGAAGATTGGGTAGAAAATGGATAAACATATAGAACTGATATTACATGTCATTAATGTTATTACTATATTTTAAGTGATCTTATAACTAATTATGTTGTATAACATTTGTATGAATCATTAGTTAGAATTTAATTATGATCATTTTAGGTTAATTTGGGTAGTTTGGGGTCATAATGAACTTTTTTTTGTTTTATCATTTAGTATTATGTACAAATGTTGTTTCCAAAATATAAATACGGTTAAAAAATAAAAATTAATATATATTTCATCCATTTAATGGTTTTATTTACATCAATGAAGGGTTGGATATAAAATGTAATTACATCACCCATAGTGTAAGTAAATTAACACATCACGGGAAATGAGTTAATTTTTATAAACAAAGAAAGAGTGGGAGGATTATAATTAAAAATAATCCATTAACATGAGGTAATGACATTATATTAATCATACATGAGTTATAATGACATTTGGATAAGAGATTTTGTTGATAACATAATAAAAGATATGGACGTTGAATGGAATTTGACAGAATGGAGAGAGAGAAATTACCACTTGAATATATCTTCTTTGAGATCCTTTTTATGGGAGTGTTTTTGGTCTTTTTAGGATATAAAGGGCTGATATACTTGGGGGATGAGATTAGTAGGATATTTGAGCAGAATTTTGAGTTGGAATGAGGCTTGATATGTTGGAGTAAATGAGGTTGTGAGGGGTGGAATTTATATTGGAGGAGAGAGAGGTTTTCTCAAAATTATATTCATTATTGTATTATTTATTCACTATATAAGAAATTGCGAGGATTATTGTGACTAAAAATTGTAATAAGAGCATGTGAGTTTTAATTAATGGCCAATTACCTCATCCTGGACTCATGAATGATGCACAATTTCATTTATTTATCAAATTTTGTAAATTATTTAATTTCACTATTCATAAAAAATCATCTATTTTAGAAAAATTCCAAAAAATAACCCTAACCGGTTGATGATGTGTAGAATTCAAAAATGTTCTCTAATTTTTTAAAATAATTTTATATGTATGATTAAATTTATTTTTAATTAAAATCAATATTTACTTGAAAAAATACGCATTTTAAAATTAACAACTGATTTTCAAACACTATGAAAAATTAATTAATGTCTCAAAAAATGATCATATAATAATAATACATATAAATACGAGATTTTGAATAAGCTATTTAAAATTATATTATATTTTAATGTATGTAATTATTCATTAAATATTCATTTCTTACAAAAATACAAACATTATAATGTACTTATATCATACTGTCATTTATAGGATGGATAAATTTTATTTATACTATCATTCGTAAGATTCCTATTCACTTGGATGATTTACTATTCATAAGGGTCATATTAGTATTCATAATGGAAATATCAATATTCATATGTTTATGTTACTATTCACTAAAAATTATGTTTTCCCTGTCATACTCCAAACATCTTTCTAATCGCAGCCGTGTATGCCATATTTTCAAAATACAAATTAGAGAAGTAGAAAATTTATGCTTAATGGTCACATAGTAAATCATTTAATAATCATGTGGAATTTTGTTTCATATTTTTATTTAATTTTATTATTACATTGCTATATGAAGGGTGAAATTTCATTGATAAAAGTTTATTTTATTACATTCTTCTCCCATTTTTAAATTTCTTCCCCAAAATTTAATTTTATATAAAGATGTGAGGGTAATTCTTCTTCATTACATCCTCTGATTCCCATGTTGATTCATAACACTTATGGTTTCTCCAAAAACACTTTTACGAGGTGAGTTGTTTTGTTGTATAGAACCTAATCTCTCAGTTCCATAATCTTTACTCACCTCTAATCATAAGAGAGATCATCTTCCAACAATATCACCTCTATGTTCAAATATGTTAGGGATCTGGTATTTCCATTCTCTGGATTGATACATAAAAAAGATTATGAACATGAGCCATATTTGGTGGAAGTGTAATCTGATTGGCCACAACATCTCAATGGTCAAGGATCTCAAGGATGCCAGTGTAACTTCGTCTTAGCATACCATTCTTTCCTAACCGCATGACTCTCTTCCATGGAGATATTTGAAGGATGTCTTTATCTCCAACAACGAACTCCAAGTCCCTTTGATGGTTTTCATCATATCCCTTTATCAGACTCTAAGTATCATTGGTATGATATTGGATGAATTGAAACTTCTCTATCATCTCTTACACAATATTGGGTCTAAGTAGATTTCTTTCTCCAACAGCATCCCAATAGGTTGGAGTTGTACATAATTTTCCTTAAAGAGCTTCATTTGGAGCCATCTAAATACTCGAGTGGAAGCAAATATTGTATGATAACTCAACCAATTGGAAATATTAATCCCATACACATTTTAATTATAATTATTTGCATCATATCATATCTTTAAGCATTTGAATAGTTCTTTCATATTGGTCATCATTTTGGGGGTGATAGGTTGTGCTGAAATTTATTTCATCTCTTAAATAGTGTTGGAGACTCCTAAAAAATTTATATGTGTACCATGGATCACAATCAGTTACAATAAAGAGTTTAACCTCATGTAGTCTCAACATAACATTCACATATAACATTTCAAGTAGTTCAAGAAATGAATCTTCCCAAATAGAATAAAGTGAGAAATCATGGTGATTCGGTCCACCACAACCCTTTTCACATTATTTCCTTTTGATTTCTTCTGGAAACCCATGAAAAATTCTATAGTGACATTATCCCATTTTGAAATGGGTATAAGAAATGGATTCATCGTCCCTTTGTACTTTTTCCGATCAACTTTAACATGATAACATATCAAGCACCTTGAGATGTATTCCACAATCTCTTCATTAATGTTATCCCATCATAAGTGTTCTCAGAGATCTAAGTGCATCTTTATTATACTAGGATGGATAGAGAATGTTGATCTGTGTGCATTTTCAAATAGATCATTCTTTATCCTGGGTGATAAAGGCACAAAAATAGGCTTTCAAAACAAATTAAACCATCATCGCTGATATGGAACCCTTTCAGCTTCCGTTCCATTACTATATTTCCCTTCTTTTTTAATCGCAGATCATCCCTTTGTTCCTCTTTAATATTCTCCTTGATATATGGTAGGGAAATAATTATGGAATGGTAGGATTTATTCATAACTGTTATGTTTTCCAAATCCATACTATTCATATCCATGAAGTTAGGGTCTTTCTCAATCCACATCATGAATATAGTGGCATGTTCTTTTCTGGTAAGAGCATCATCTTCTTTTTTCATCTTGCTGGGATGATAGTGAATAGAGAAATCATAGTCTTTGATTAGCTTTAACAATCTCCTTCGAAGCATGTTTATATCCCTTTGTGTGAATATATACTTTATACTATTGTAATCAGTATATATTTTAAACATCTCACCAGAGACATAGAGACAGCCATATTTCAAAGAAAAAAAATCATAGATTCTTGTTCCAGATCATGCATCAGGTTGTTCTTCTCATCGATCTTCAACTACTGTGAGGTGTAGAATATCGCATTATAAGTTTTCTTTAAAAAAATCCAATCCTTTCTTCGAAGAATCACTATATATCACAACACATTCTCCAATTTTCAGTATTAGTAGTGCAGGTGTAGTGATCAACCTTCTCTTTATCTCGTTGAATAATTCCTCACATTCTTCCATCTTGAAATAATTTACCCGTTTACTTGTTAACATAGTTAGCAGGCTTGAAAATCATGATTCATTTCTCACAAAATGTTGGTAGTACCCATAAAATCCAAGAAAATTACAGATTTATATTTTACAAAAGGGTATTGGCCATTCTTCGATTTCCTTTGTCTTTGAAGGGTCCATAGAAATTATTTCACATGTGATCACATATCCCAATATCATGACTTTCATAATCCAAAAGTCCCACTTGAAGAACATGGATTACATGTTTTCATTCCTCAATGTCACCAACACATATCTCATAAGATCTTTATGTTCCTCCTTTCTCTTGGAGTAGATGAGAATACCATCAACAAACACTACCACAAATTTTTCTAGGTAATGTATAAGGAACCTATCCATCAAATCAATTAATGTTATAGGGGAATTAGTATGTTTGAAGTTAATCACCAAAAACTCATTGTCCCCATACCTTGTACGGAATGTAGTCTTCTGAATATCATTCTTTTGAATCGTTAGATAATGATATCTAAAACGACAATCCACCTTTGAGAAGTATTGATCTCCTCTTAACTAATAGAACAAGTCATTAATCTTTGGATGATGATACTTGTTCTTTATGGTGATATTTTTGAGTTCCCAATAATTGATACATATCTTCATTATTCCATCCTTCTTCTTCGCAAAGAGAACTGGCACACCCCAAGGTGATGCACTAGGGAATATGAACCCTTTTTCCAAATTCTCTTATAGAAACATCTTTAACCCGTCTAGTTCAAAAGGATCCATCCTATAGGGTAACATTCAGATATCAATATCTCTATGTATGAGTTCTATGGAGAAGTCAACATCATGATATGGGTGATGTTCGGGTAACTCTTTAGGAAATACATCATTTTATTCCCTCATGATGGGAATTTTTTATAGGATGATATTTTTATTAATAAACTATTTGAGTGATGAATTCCTTTTCACAGGGAATCAACTCCAAAACCATTCAATTATTTTTCAATGGAAACTCATGAACTTCCTTGAATTTTTAGATGATCATGGGATGGTTCAGAATATGAAAATATATTTCCTTTTCCTAATATATGATATGTGATCTATATAACTAGATCCAATCCATTCCCATTATATCATCAAATTCTACCCGGGAAATTATCCCAAGAATCTCTAGAATAATCCTCCCACGTATTCCAATAGGAAAAGAGTCCAATAATTTGGTTTCAATTCTTTCACCACCTGTTTAATTATAAATATCCCTACTTCAAGGTTTCATGGCGTCATTTAAATTGTTCTGGAAATATTGCAAGATATTAGGGATTGCGTTGAACCAGAATCAAATAAGAATATTTCCATTATCAATTTTATAGTAAGTGGACCATGTGTGACTTCATTTTATTTCTCAGATTCCATAGTAGTGATGGAATAAGCCTTTCCTTCCTCTTTTTTCATTGGAGTTTGATGGTGTTGATTACCTTCGAGGGCTCGAGGTTGAGTTAACTAGGTTTCATAGTTCCCTTTCTCTCTAATGTAGTCGCATTGTACCATGGTTAGTACTCACCTTTTCTCCATCACATTTTACTGCCTTCTTATCTCTTTTGGATACTATTGGACTTGTTGGGCTTCTCTCCCACACATGATTCATTTCCTTGTCCCTTTGAGGCAATTACCTTGATACTTTTTCCCACATTTTTTACATGTGGATGGTTGAGTTTTCTTTCCACCCTTCTCATTAGATCCTCCGACATGAAACACCATCGTTTGTTTCTTATCACCATAGCCTTGGGACCATTCTCCAAACTCCATATTTATTTTGAGAGCTCAACGAACATCTTCTTAATTACTCCCAAAGTCTCAAATTTCAAGATCCTTATGATGGTGTGACTTTAATACCCTAAAAAATCTATCAATTATTTCAATTACTATTGATGAAAAATCCTGAAGCATACCTTGAAAGACTTATGAAATTATCTTTTTATACTATGATATATTCTAAATCCTTTTTCTATATCTCTAACAATTCTCTCTCCATATTAATATGAATATTTCATGTGAAATACTTATTAGGAAACATTATCTTAATGTTTATCCATTCAATTTCTTCAATTTATTCTCTCGGCTTTGTGTTCTTAATCCAATCCCACCATTGTTTTGCCCCTCCATCAAGATGATAAATTGATAGAGTTACCTTAACCATCTCAGAATATTGAAGCACAAAAAAATCATCTCTGTTGAGTTGACCCCCTGTTCCACAACTAGTGGATTAGAAGATCCACTAAAAGTCGTTGTTTGTTGTGAATAAAACACTTGATAGGTATTTTCTCCCACTTTGGTGAAGGAGGAAGTTCCACATTATTCAGGTTATTATTTATAACCCGAGACAACAGGTTCAACATCACCATCAATTTTTTTACCCCACCCCCAAAAGCATTGGAGATATTGTTCGGGCAATCACTGCACTGTCCCTCGCACGGGTTATAGGCCTAGTTTCTCCTCACTCCCACCTTTTTATAAAATAGAAAAGGATATAACAAGCATAAGTCAACAAGTCGTGAATAAATAATGTATTCCTTTATGAAATTTACACTAAAATCATATCTCAGGGGATTGCTATGTTTATAAATGATTCTTGTGTTCTTATATATACTTATTCAGATACTAGGTTTTTCCGTAAGGTTCTCTAATCCTAATTCCCAATTTAACTAACTATGCCTCTGATACAATCTACAGATAACCATATTTGATTACATTTCATTTACATCATTTTAATGATAAACTACGTTAAATCATTACAAAAATGGGATAAAAAGGATTATTGTCTTGGGAAAACTAGGACCATACATAACTTGTACTAAATATATTTATAAACATTTATTTAATTATTTATTATATAGATTCTTATTGGCCCTTAAATAATCCATAGTAAAAGTAGTCACCTGAGGATATACATCAATTACGGGTGTGATAAAATCCCATAATAGGATAGAGAAGAACCTGAAATAGTGTAACATGGGATGATCATAATCATTATCATAATAACATAGGCATAGGATTATAATCCTGAAAGGAAACATTTATAAAATACATTGAATGAGGAAATGAAAAAAAATGAAACACATTGGATTAGTGTTCAATTAACACACATAGTTGTGAAGAAAGATATGATCATGTTCACACATATATAAATTTACTAATGAGGTTCTTTACATTACTCAATCCATTAGAGCGCAATATAATTTTGGGCACACCCATCACATCATAACATTTAAATTGCGCTATATAATTCTGGGCACATCAATCACATCACAACATTTATATTATCGTGAATGCCAAATTTATCAATCCTGAACATATAGTAACCCTTGTAAAGCAATAGGTTTAATTTCATAATCATACATTCCAAAAACATGGGGTTATTAAATGAAAGAGGTTATATCATACTTGATACAAGGATCGTCAACCTTGAGTGAGAAGTAAAAGGTGTGCTTTTGAAAGAAGAGTTATTTTAGAAAAAATTATCTTTGTCCCAAAAATAATTAACAAAATTTTGAAAAAATAAATTTTTTGAAATATCCACAGTTAAAATAGAGTGAATGAGGGAAAAACCGAAGAAATAATGTTGGGTTCGAGAATTCCCCTTACCTTGTTTTTGAACACTTTCTCCACATTAATATCCAGTATAATGAAAATAGATTCATTAATTTAAAATTTAAGAACCATTTTTATATGAAACATGATTCATTATGGTTTTATAATTTCTTTTATGGGACTTCAGATATGTTATAGAGTATAAATTCATTGTTTGGGAGTGTTCTTTTTCTTACTTTTCATGAACATCTCACTTGTATAAATGAATGGATGGTCATGTAGAATATCGATATACATCCAGAACTAATATTACATGTTATAAGTGATATTATATGAGATAAAATGATTTTTTAATTAATTATGTTATATAACATGTGGATGAATGTCACATACATGACTTATTTTAAAAGTTAATTTCATTTAATTTCTACTCATTCTTTTAGGGGGGTTTCCAATGTTTTTATGGAAGAAAGAGTGAGTTTTCATGAATTGGGCCAAACCATGAGCCCAATTCCAGTTTTAAAAAAAAACTTTTTTTTCTTTTATAACTCATTCATTTATAAAGATTTTTCACCCATTACACTTACAAAATATCCTACACTTAACTTTTAACACCAACAATGCAATTTGGACCCCTTAGGAATCCATAACAATGGGGTATTTGGGTTTTTATTTTATAATTGGGCCAACCTGAAAGCCCATTTTTTTGTTTTAAATTGTTTCATTAATTTTTTAGTATCTTATTTATTATAATGAATTTTTCGGTGATTCTACCTCCCTTTATACCCTAAGAAGCCCAGGGGCGCTCCCATTTCCTTTCTCCTCTCCTTGGAGCTCTTTGAAATCATGAATTAGGGAAGAACTTCATAGGGTTTCTCAAATAGGCCAAAATTGAAGAGGTAACTTTATCCCTTATTAACTCTCACAATTCTTACTATTTTCCCTCTATTATAGTTTTTAAATGACCTGCTAAATCTTTTTATAACAAGACCTGAATTTTGGATATTTTTAATTTCAGATACTCATGTTTTGAAGTGATTAATTCAAGATACTTCAAGTAAGTGAGTCCATTTCTTTCCTCTTTCAAATTTCTTAGGGTTTCATTTGATTTTATTAGGTTTTATCCCTTCTTCCTTGAATCCCCAAATGACCAGGTGGTAGGGTTTCTAACCTAAGTTTTAACCTAGGGTATTCTTTTTCAATTATTGCTGTTTTAGGTTTGTTCTAGGTCCGTATTGGTGAAGTAGTGGAGTGAATTAGTTTTCTCACTGTGATTCAAGGTTTTTCCTTAATTTGGTAGGTGATTCCATTGTGCATGCAATTTTTGTTACTTAGATTTCTGTGTTCATGGTATTTTCATGTTTATTTCATTTTAATGTTTCAGAATAAATTGGTTTTAGTTTCATTTATAAACAAAATTAATTTTAACTTCCAATTTTTGGTGAAATTGGGCGGTTTTCATTCAAATATTTTATTGGTTCATTTGGGGATGACCAATAATTACTTAGTGGATTTTAATGAACTGTATTAGGACTGAAAATCATGTTCTTATTGTTTATTCTTTTATTTTGCGAATGTTTGTTTAAATGGTGTTTCGGAAAAAAATGGGTTTTAAGTGCCATGTTTGTGTGAAAATGGGGGTTTTTAAAAGATATAACTTCTTTGTTCACATGGGGCAACCCCAAAAACAGAATTGTTGGTTTCATTAAATTTTATTGAACTGACATTTTTTTTATGTGACATAAAAGTGTGCACGTAGTGTGAAAAGTGGATATTTCAACGAGCTTTGGGTGCAAAACAATGGGATATTTTGAGAGGTTGTTTTATTGAAAATCAAAATGTTTTGTTATGTGTTTTAAATGGAAAAAATTGTGTACAGATAATTTATTGTTTTTTTGTAACCATTAGTGGTGTTTTATATGAAAAAGTATGTTTTTCGTTGGCTGAAATTGTTTTATCACAAAAAGGGGATTCCTTGGTACTTAGGTGGGTGGATATTTACTAGTACGGCTAGTGGAATGCATGGGTTGTCTCCTTGTTTCACTGAGAAAATGGATAACGACAACTCTAACTAAACTATTTGGATGCTATTTGGGTACCACTAGATTATGGGTACGTTCCCTACTAGTGGCTCATGCATGAGAAAGGATTGTGACTTGGATACTTTACACTGAGGTACGAGGTACACAGGGCCTGAGACTATCTAGTTTCCTATGGGTGTTCCCAGTTTTGGTGCTCATTGTATTTGTGTTATTTACCCTTGTATTGGGGTGTTTTTGGCAGTATATTTCAATATCTCACATTTCTATTTAAATGTGTGAACATTCTGAAATTTTTATCTTGAAAACTGTTATCAATTAAAAGTTGCATTTCTGGATTTTATCAGTTCTTTTCTTTCCGTATTAAAACTGATTTCTTTTTCACATTGTATTTCATACTATTTTGAATAATTGGGTGGTACCCAATTGGGCTTAGGATCACACCCTACTTACACCCCTTGGGTGTAATTATACTTGGTTATGTTTGACTCAGGTAAAGGAAATGACAAGGGTGATGGCGGTTCAGGGTGTTTGTCCCCATCCTTGGGACTGAGTTGTGGAGACAGCATGGGGGTGATTAAACCATGTCATGTGGAGTCCATGGGGCTTTTTTTATGTTTCATTGTGTCTTTGGACCTTTTTTATTTAATTTGACCTTATGTATTCAGTTCTGGATTTTTGTATAAGCCTTGATGGTATGAATTTTTCATATTCATTTTATCATATATTTTTGATGTTTTATGTATACACATTCGGGTAAATCATTCCAAAACCAAGATAAATGATACCAAATAACCTATTCCAGCCTGTGGGGATAGGGAACGCCCTTCGGGTCTTGCCAAATATCGGGTCGGGTGCCTCTTTTGAGGGCGACCGGATTTGGTTCGTGACAAAATTGTATCAGAGGAGGTTCATGTTAACTCTTTGGGTCATGTTATTTGGTGAAGAGTCAGGATAGTTTGGTGTTATGATTTTTGGGACTTGTTATTCCATTTATGGGTTGTGTTCCTGAACACCACACCTCATTATGGGATTCACGTTTCTATGGGAATTCGCGATTAATCTATGACCTTTTGTTTTCTTGGTTTGATGATGATTAGGGGAAATGAAAAGATAGTTTGGTTAATGGTCTTAGTGAGCATGCAGGGCCTGGAAAGCCATGTGGATCTAGGGATATTCCCTAGAACACTCTCTGTGACGGTGAAGTGATTGGGGTATGGCCGCTAACCATATCTCCTAGTCACCCACTGAAACTAGTTTCCTCTCGCATTGTTTTGTGCTTTAGTTTTGAAATCTTGGCCCTTTGGTTTTAAACTGACTTGGTTTTAAGAATTTTAAAGTTTTTGTGAAATTATTATCTAATAAAGAGGTAATTGATAGATTTTTTAAAATGGATAATTGAATTTTCAGAATTGTATTGGAATGGAAAATGGTGTGTTTACACCTCTTTTGAAACCAGGAAGTATGATAAAGATGGTTTTGTAAAAGTGTTTCCAATAGAGTTTTATAAACTGTTTAAATGTGTCTTAATGGGGATGAGTTGTTTTGAGATTAATGTGAATAACTTGAAAGTTAATTCATATATAATGGTTGTGTTTTTATGAAAAGTTTTTTTTATGTGGTAAACTGGGATTTTGATCTCGTGGTTAGCGGTCTTGAGAAAAAAGATGTATTGGTGGACTGTTTTGGTTTTGAGAAGTGGAAATAATTTTTGTTTTAACATTTGGTATTTCCAATAGAGAAAACATGCATGAGGTTATTTGGGATGATGGATGGAGACTATCATGATTGGATGAGTGTCGGGATAGATATGTGGAGGGTGCCCGGTGTGTCACAGAAACATGCATGTGTAAGGCCCATGGGGTACCATTGGTGGATGCGCTAACCGCTGAACCATTTGTTTTCAAAGAATTTTTTTTAAAGAAAAACATGATGTCTTGATGAATTTATTTGGGATGGTTTATATTATGTGTTTTTGGGAAAATGTTGATGTTGTGGGATGTTTTGAGTCTAATAACCCCTCCTGTTCGAACTGTGTTTTGGGTTTTTGTTTGGTCGATAAGCTGGGTAGAAGGACCGGTTAGTAGTATCCTTTGAGATATGTTTCGGAACACCTTTATGGTGGTTCCCTTCATGTGTTTGGATCTGTTTTGATGCATGTTTCGACCAATGGACCAGCTCGGTTGGGTCCTTGGGTTCTCTCATTGGATATGGTACGCCGCCATTAAGGGTTAATACACAACTGAAGTGCAACCCGGATTGTTTCACCATTGGAAAATACTCAAGTTGATCAATATATGGAATCTTTTATCAATAATTGTTTATTGAGTCTACACCCATTAAATAATTTGATTTTTGGGTCCTATTGTAGTTGGAGCGTGCCCGTGGATGGTTAAAAGTTACCTTAGTTTCTTATGTTTCCTGATTTCTCGAAGGTGGAAGTGGTCTGGGGTTGTTAGTGTGGATGAGTGTCTTGATGGTGTCTAAGAGGGACTCTTGGTTCTTCATAGTTTCTTTGAAATAGAATTTCATGTTAAACCACCATTTTTGGGATTCTGGTCATGAGGGGATATTGTAGACACTTTTTTTAATTGTATGTTGTTTAGGGACTTGGCATAAGGTATTGTTCCATGTATTTTTTCTATTAGTCGCAATGGTCATGTTCAGTGATGCCTTGTGATGTCATGTGATCATTTGAATATAAAGTTGAAAGTCATGAAATACTTTGATATTCTCTGTTATGTTTGGAGAATGTATCCCTTGAAAAATTATAAAATCATCCATTTTAGAGGAAGGTAAGTATAGGTGTTCTTTACTTCTATTGTTTCTCACCTGAAAAAACATGGTGTGATGTGTGTTAACCTTCTAAGCCCTAATTTCAGTGAAGTATTGGGTTAGGTTAAAGTGATTTTGGAATGTGTTATGTCTTAGTAATATTATCAGGGATTGAGTTATAGTTTATTGTATCACTGGAAGAAGAAGTTTTGTTCAGGTGGTTTCCAAATCCTAACTACGAGGCCGAAGATGCTTAAATCATTTGAGCTCCAATCATAGGCCCCAGAGAGAAGCCGACTTGTAGTCAGGGGAAATCCCAGGGTCATTTAATACCTTGGTAAAAGTCCTACCTTTAGTATTAAATATGAGAAGACTTTAAACCTCTGGTTTTGTCATCTTGCTTCTATTGTTCTCATTTGGTGAAAAGAGATGGAGGGCCTCATGCCCATGTTATTGCCCAATGTCATTTCTTTACTCTTTGGTTTACATTGTGTTTTTGGAGAATGGTTTAAAATTTGTCTAGATAGGTTGAGGGAAAGGTTTTCACATGGTGATATGTAACTGTGCCTTAGAAAAACATGAAAATATAAGGATCTACATGGTTAGCATAAAATTTCCCAAACAGTGCAGACTAACCATATGGTCATCCCAACTCTTTGAGTGTTGGGGTCTTTCTGTGTCGGCCCATGCTGGTCTGTTAAGATGGTTGGTTCTTATAGTGGGGATACCAACCATGGGTCTCATGTATGTTCTTTTTGAAATGTATAATGGAATCCTACCCCTTGTAGAAAAGAGTATGTTCGGGCCTCCCCATGTTAGTTTACTGATTCTATCTCAGAAAAAAAATATTAAGTTGTCTCTTATGGTGGGGATCCCATTTGGTTATCCCCATACCAGTAAGTGAGTTTTGTCCATGTTCTTGGATTAAAAGTGAGTAGTCTCTTTCGGAGATATCTAACAACCTACATCTTACTTGGGTAAACATTGGTGTTGGAGAGTGCCCAACGGTTTAGTTATATCAAGATAGGTGTAACCTTGTCCGATGTGGTTGTTTGTTTGGGTAAATTGTTTGAGCCTTGTTCAGATTGAGTATGAGGATTTTTCCTATGGGATAAAGCCTGAATGTGCTTGATTTTTTTAGGAAAGTGGTGTATGATTTGGTTGTGTAGTATTCCTTCATTAATTGATCACTGGAGTTGTTTTGGCTTTTGGGGGCGAAACCTGGCAAGGGAGTACCTCTTGGTTTCTCTGTTGGGTTTGTTTATTGCTTTGGACTTGTTGTGACGTTTTGGGGTAAAAATTCATTCATGGTGGCAAGAATTGTCACATAAATGACTTATATTAAAGGTAAATTTCATTTAATTTCTATTCATTCATTTGTTGGGGGGTTTCATAAGATTTTATGGAGGAATGAGTGAGTTTTCATGAATTGGGCCAAACCGTGAGCCCAATTCCAGTTTTAAAAATAACTTTTTCTTTCTTTTATAACTAATGAATTTTTCAATATTTTCCACCCATTCCACTTCAAAAATAACATCCACTGACCTATTAACACCAAAAAATGCAATTTTGACCCCTTTTGAATCCATAACAATGGGGTATTTGGGTTTTTATTTAAGAATTGGGCCAACCTGAATGCCCATTCTCCAGTTTTAAATTGTTTTATTTATTTTTTAATATATTATTAATTATAATTAATTTTTCAGTGATTTTACCTCCATTTCTACCCAAAAAAGCCCAGTAACGCTCCCATTGCCTTTCCCCCCTCCTTGGAGCTCTTTGAAATCACGAATTAGGGAAGAACTTCATAGGGTGTCTCAAATCGGCCAGAATGGAAGAGGTAAATTTATCCCTTCATAACTCACTCAATTATTACTCTTTTCACTCCATTCTAGATTCTAAATGGCCTCCTAAATCTTGTTCTAACAACACCTAAATTTTGGATTTTTTTAATTTCAGATACTATTTTTTTAGTGATTACTTGAAGATACATCAAGTAAGTGAGTCCATTTCTTTCCTCTATCAAATTTTTTAGGGTTTAATTTGTTTTGATTAGGGTTTATTCACACTTCTGTGAAGCCTCAAATGACCAGGTGGTAGGGTTTTGAACCTAAGGTTTAACCTTGTGTTTTTGTTTTCAATTTTTGTGGTTTTAGGTTTTTTCTAGGTCCTTATTGATGCGGTGGTGGTGCGAATTAATTTTTTCACAGTGATTCAAGGGTTTTCCTTAATTTTGTAGGTGATTCCATTGTGCATGAAATTTTTGTGACATATCTTGATGTGTTCATGGTATTTTCATGTTTATTTCATTTTAATTTTTCTGCAAAAAATTTTTTTAGTTTCATTTTTAATGAAAATTAATTTTATGTTATAATTTTAGGTGAAATTTGGCAGTTTGCATACAAATATTTTATTGGTTCATTTGGGGATGACCAATAATTACATAGTGGATTTTATTGAAATTTATTAGGATATAAAATCATGTTTTTAATGTTTATTCTTTTTGTTGGTTGCTGCGAAAGTTTGTTTAAATGGTGTTTGGGAAGCAAATGGGCTCTAAGTGCCATGTTTGTGTGAAAATGAGTGTTTTTAAAAGAAATAACATCTTGGTTCACATGGGGATACCCCAAAAACTGAATTTTTGGTTTCATTAAAGGTTATTGAACTTAAATTTTGTTTTTGTGACTTAAAAGTGTGCACATAGTGTGCAAAGTGGATATTTCAAAGAGCTTTGGGTGCAAAACAATGGGATATTTTGAGAGGTTGTTTTATTGAAAATCAAAATGATTTGTTATGTGTTTTAAATGGAATAAAGTGTGTATATATACTTTATTGTTTGTTTGTGACCAGTAGTGGTGTTATATATCCAAAATGATGTGTTTTTTTGGATGAAATCTTTTGAGCACAAAAAGGGGTATCCCAGGTACTTAGGTGGGCGGATATGTTCTAGTACGACTAGTGAACTGGATGGGTTGTGTCCATGTTTCACTGAGAAAATGGACAACAATGACTCTAACTAAATTATTTAGATGGTATTTTTGTACCAATAGGTTATGAGTATGTTACCTACTAGTGGCTCATGCATGAGAAAGGAATGTGACTTGGATACTTTACACCGAGGTACGAGGTACATAGGGCCCGAGACTATCTAGTTGCCAAAGGGTGTTCCCGGTTTTGGTGCTCATTGGATTTGTGGTTTTTACCCTTGTATTGGGGTGTTTTTGGAAGTACTTTAAAGTATCTCACATGTATATTTAAATGTGTGAACATTCTGAAATTTGTATCTTGAAAACTGTTATCAATTGAATGTTACATTTCTTGGATTTTATCACTTCTTTTCTTTGCATATTAAAAATACTTCCTTTCTCACATTGTATTGAATTCTATTTGGAATCATTTGGGGTTATACTATTGGTATTAGGCT
This sequence comes from Viscum album, assembly GCA_963277665.1. Classification (NCBI taxonomy): domain Eukaryota; kingdom Viridiplantae; phylum Streptophyta; class Magnoliopsida; order Santalales; family Viscaceae; genus Viscum; species Viscum album. The sequence goes on from OY728152.1 coordinate 1,493,576,116, forward strand.
AAAAACCTACGTATAACCCTTGGATATAATTATACTTGGTTATGTTTGTCTCAGGTAAAGGAAAGGCCATGGGTGATGGTTGTTCAGGGTGTCAGTCCCCATCCTTGGGACGGAGTTGTGGAGACGGCTTGGGGTGATTAACCCATGTCATGTGGAGCACATGGGGCTGTTTTTTTATTGTTTCATTTTGTATTTGGACCTTTTCTATTTCATTTGAGATTATGTATTCAGTTCTGGATTTTTGTATAAGACTTGATGGTATGAATTTTTCAGATTCATTTTATCAAATATTTTTGATGTTTTCTGTATACATATTTGGGTAAATCGTTCCCAAATCAAGATAAATGATAACCGGGAACTTGTTCCAGCCCATGGGGATAGGGAATTCCCTTTGGGTCTTTCCAAGGACTGGGTCGGGTGCTGATTTTGAAGGTGACCAGATTCGGTTCATGACAATGAATCATTAGATGAAATTTAATGATGACTGTTTTCGGTTAATTTGAGCGGTTTCTGGATCACAAAAATCTTGTTATGTTTTATCATTTGGTATTATGTATAAACGTTTTTTTCAGAACATAAAAGAGGATAAAACATACATACAAAAATATTTTTTAAACAATTTAATGGTTTTATTGACTTCCATGAAGATGTTGAAGGAAAATAGAAGTGTATCGCCCATGATGCAGGTAAATTAACACATCACATGAAACGATTTCATTTTTATAAAAAAATAGAGGTAGGGGGGATTATAATGAATAATATTACATTAAATTGATATAATAATATTATATAAATAATTCTGGGTTTATCATGAAATTTAGATAAGTTAATTTTAGGATAAGAGAAAAAAAGAAATGAAATTTGAACGGAATTTGAAAAAAGAGGGAGAAATAACCTCTTGAATATATATTATTTGAGAGACTCTTTTGTAACACCCGGAGATTTTATGAGATAGATTATTTTATTTTTGTTGATTTATTGTGTTTTACACTACACTTTTATTAGTTTGCGCTATATGAAACATTGTATTATCTTTCAGTATATGCAACACTATTCATGGCATGTGTTGCAAACAATTTCAAGTCCTATTGATAGAATTCATTTCAAACAACACGGAGTATATATTTTGTTCAATGTATAGATGAAATATGTTTGTATTATATTATACTCAAAACCAAAGGATTCTTTCACAACACGTAATACATACATGGCTTGCATTACACACAAGAGCGACCTTCCTCGATATCTTACAAGGTACGCAATACTGAGTTTCACTAAACAACGATATATTATTAAAATATTATATAAAATAGCCTTAATGAATATTATTAACCACATTTTTAATTTTATATGAAATTATAATTCATCTTACACATGATTTGAGAACAAAATCAAATTTTTGGATAAAAGAAGTATTTTTCAAAAAAATACAGTTTTACTACCTTTTGATGCCGCACAAATTTTAAATATAGTTTATAATTATCTTATAAGTTATATTTGACAAGATAAAATTCTTCGTTGGAAACGAAACATAAAAATTATCTTTGGATAAATTTTTGACAATTTTTTGAAAACTTTAATATTTTAATGAGTATTGAAAATACGCTAAATTTTTACTAAAAAAACTTTTTTCATCAAAATAATTTATATGGTTAAAATATTTTATTTAATTTTTTGAAAGTATAAATAGAATATTTTTTTATATTTGAATAAAAATTTTGCCATTTTCATTAATTTTCCATTGAATTCATATGTAAAAACATTTGAATCATTTGTACTATTTTAAACAAAAAACCGTTTTTTGGCAACATGATTAATTTTAGATTAATTACTCAAATATTGGTGTTTTGAATTTGGGAAAATGGATTCCTTAATTTCAATCATAAATTTAAATTTTTTTAAATAGTTACTTCAATTTTTGGACATTATGTATATTATCTTTAGTAATTATTTAATTTACCATGGTTAAAGGGTAAATATGGTAAATAAGGGTAAAAATAATATTATAATAATATTAAACCACCCTAACACATTCTCTAATCCTATTGGATGAGATATTTCTGACCATGGTCATCCTTTGGTCGATTTTGGGACTCCATGGATTCACGTAGAGGTGAAAATTACATTTTATAATATTTAATTTAAAGTAATGATAATTATAACCTATACGTAACTCTTTTATAAAATTGCTTTTAATATAGGGTTATATAATAGATATAAATGTATATAAAAATTAATTGGAATTCTAAAAATATTTACCACATCATGGTATTTTATTTTTAATTTTAGGACATTAGATGAATATATTTATTAATGATACAATTTTGATGTAGTGAAAAAATAATTAATGAATGATTCAAATTAATGAATTTATAAATATTAAAAAAATTACTTGGTTATTTTGATATCATCTAAAAATTTTATTTTTGATATTTAAATATTATATTTGAGTAAATTCCTCATTGTATAAGGACACTTGTAGTTGTGAATTTTAAATGCAGTCAAGTACGAATAATGTCCAAAATTGACACAATTCATAACTTAAAACATAAAATAGTTTATTATATGATATTAAATTATTAAAAATCTTTGACTCTAAAAAATGATTAATATAAGTCCAAATATGACATAAATAACTTTTTTTGTGTTGTTTGACATGATATTGTATTTACATTTTCCCACAATCTGAAAATGACATGATATCATGGTAAGATTAAAACGGGAAAAATAAGGGTAAAACCAAAAATAAGGGTAAAAAAATATTCAAAAACATGTCAAAAAATTATGGGATGATTTTTAATAGAACCAAAATCATCATATCTTTTAATTAAATTATTTTTGGACCATTTTAAATGGAAATTGAATTTATAATAAATTAATAATTTTGAACATTTATAAAGTGTCCCTCTCCTCTCTTATAAAAGGGAACCTCCTCTCTCTCCTCTTCATTAAATTTTGAGTGTTCAAGATCTACCAATCCATGACCATTTCTCTTATAAACATCCCTAGTTAAATTCTAGAGGTTCGGGTCTTCTCAAAATACAATCTCTAGTGCCATAAGAGTAAAAACAATTATGGGAAGGATATCATAATTACATGTATTGGTATAATGGTGTAAATAATAAATATATATGATTATTAAAAAATTATTCTAATTCTGAGATATTATACCCCTTCCACTTCAAAACAATTCAACAATTATGGGAAGGATATCATCGCTTGTGCGTACGTATGGTTTACCGTCTCCACGACGCAATGAGATTCATTATCCATGTTAACCATTAAAGAATGATTATAATGTATATATAATAAATAATCATGAAATAAATAAAATAATAATTCTACTATATATATATATATATATCATTTACTTATTTCCATATAATTCAATTAGGAAACGAAAATAGTGTTCATCCGTACGTACGACCTACGGTCTCCAATAACGGTGTATTCCATTTAATTTATCTATCTAATATATATATACTGAATATATAAGATATATATAAATAATATTTTATATTATAGAAGTATGTCAATCATGATCTATGTAATCATATGAAGAATAACATTTCTAAACTTGTACGATTATTACCCAAAACATAGCTTTAACACGGAAATGACAAATGAACGGACAATATAATGTCGTAAGTGAATCATATATGATATCATAAATATTATTATTTTTATTTTACAAGTTAATAATATGTTTAAACCCACTATACATGATTTTTAGACAAATACATATGAAATCAGACATAAGGTAAGGGATAATTTTTCAATCTCATTTTTATCCAACATTGTTTATACGTAATTATTTACAGGGGTTATATTTTTCATACATGTCCATGTTTTCTAAAAAGGTTTTCATAAAATGATTAATATTCATCCATGTATATTTAAATTAAATTTTACTTTAATTTTAAATTTTAATACATGGTATGGAAGGAATCTTTCTTCTATTTACCATACGAGGTACTTTTTGGCTTTTCTGGTAAATGTACGAGGATAATGTTGTTTAACAAATATGGCAAGAACAGATTTTAACTTTTTATTAATGCCTTATTTCCATAACGATTCCTCTAAAATATTTCATGTTTATTTTAAACTAAATTATTTTCTTTTATTATTTCAAGGCATTTCGAGAAAAAAAATATTTTTTTTTAAATACGAAATGATATATTCCTCAGGAATTTAGTTCAATTATTTTTTCCAAATTATTTTCCATCTATGATGACATAAGATAATATTTACATCTCTATTATTAATTCTATTTGATTATTTTTGTGATAGAATTTTATTTTTAAAGTCCAGTTATCTTACATGGATTATGTTATGATATCATGATGTTTAAGAATCCCATTTTATTTCATGGGTTATGCTATGCTGATTGATTTATGTTGTTTTGGAACAATGATTTCATTATGATGTTGGTGGGAAATATATCTCCCTACAATGCATTGGGTAAATATTTATATCTCATGAGATAGTCATGACTATAATAGAAGGTAAATCTGGTTCTATAATACATGAATGGAATGCCAAGGAAACCTGATTCCGTGATGGACATTGTCCACTATGATAGTCATGGAAGCAATGCATTGGCTAATATGAAAATAATAATTTGTGATTAGTATTTTACCACAATTACATGTTCTTTTCTGATTCTATTCTATCATGTTTAATGTTCCTTTATGATCCCAGCCTTACGCAATTCCAAAATTTATTTTATTTCTCATGTTTTTTATGTTTAAAGCTTATGTTCATGTTTTTACGTTCAAATTTTTATGGATTGTTTTATGTTCTCCCTATTTACCCTTACATAGAATTTTTTCTCACCCTTTATCTGTTTTCTTTTCCATCGGATATAAATAATGGTTTTCGGTTGGAAAAAAGGGGAGGATATTTATGGGAGATGTTGATGATCTTTCACCATGATTAGAAGATTATATTGTGTATTTTCAAAGACTCTAAACTAATATGGCCATTTTTAATTTGTTTGTGCAAGAATTTAGTATTCTAAAAAATAATTGTAATGTTCATGTACGTCATGACTAGGTCTCTACAGTTGGAATTATAGAGAAGGTTTAGTCAGCCTTTGAAATATAGGATGTGAAAACAATAGTGAGATCCCTAGAGATATTTATATGGTATGTCTAGGGATGTAACAAAGGTTAGGTATAACAATAGGTTACAGTCAGAAGATTATGGTAAAGATCATAAATAAGAGAGTATTAAACCTATGATGTCATATATTGAAAGTAATCCCCATTGATTTTGTTGTTTTATAAGAATGATTTTTTCCTCACCACTATTCTTTTTTTTTTGTTTTTGTAAATAGAGGGAATCAGAAGGAATTGGGTAAACATTGATTCTGAGGAAAAAATTGGTGACTATGAGCAACGAAACTGTGTAATGACTAGAGTGAATGATATTGTGATTACGCAAATCATTCATCACATTATATGATTAACAAGATGAAATTTATTAGTATTTCTAATCCATCAAATTAGAGGAAGATGGACTTTCATGCATGTTCCAATGGTGATGACCAAAGTGGAAATAAGATTGAGATTCCTACATATCATTAACGGAAGAAGAACCTTGAGGAATACCTCAAATGGAGGGGAATATGTTGTCATTGTTAGAAAAATGTTCATAGAGTGACGAACTGTTATGGAGTTCAATTCCTCATCAATGGAAAAGATGGGCATTTACCAACTCAATTCCTAGACGTAATAATATACTTCAAAAAAAGGAATGAATTATTGCATCCCTATAATTAAAGTGTATATATTGAATTATTTATATATTTTAATCCACAAATAATGAATGGTGAATTATGTCAGAGTTATTTGGTTATGTTTTTCTCTTTGTATTTTCATGAATATGTTGAATAGTTATAATGGATATGAAAAGTGACTTAATGAAAAGGTGATATTATTAAGAAACACATGATTAAGAAGAGGATAACCCTAAATACAAGCATTATGTTGAGATAATGATGTTTTTATAATGATATGTTTGACGATATTAATTACATTGGAACTATAAATGGATTTTTTGAAATGTTGGTTATGTTAGTATAAAAATTTTCAAGACTTAAGGAATATATATAATATGTTTTGGAATAAGGAATCATGAATGTTTTCAATTAGGATATATAGTAATTTTGATTATTAAAATGTCTCAAGGGAATTCATGATTAATTTATTCAAAAGATTGGAATGTGACCAAAAAGATAGATCTTATGATATATGGAGTATAAATGACTGTTTTCACATGCTTGTTATATGACATTTCTGCTAATTGTTTTCTTTGTTTTGTGAGATTGGACAGAAGTATTGTTGATTAACCAAAAGCTTGGAATGGATTATGTTAGACATCATATTGTATTTTTTAAGGATATAACCTTTTATTATTATTTTTGGAATGTTATAATAGAATATTTTTAGAAAAAGTACAACCCACAGGATGAGCAAAAACCCGTCACGTTGGACAAGGCTGCAAGAATTAAACCCCCAATTGAAGTGTGACAATCCATTAATTCCTAGGAATGGCCTATAAGAAGTCCCTTGTTAGAATAAATTTGTTCTATTTTATTATGTGGTATTATATATGAAGTATAAGTCCAATTGTTTGAACCATATATTATTAACCTCACCATAGATGGTTTTATGTATATTTAACAAATTGTTCTTACTTTTTTTAATAGAGATGGATGGAATGAACTATAATTCTATCGCATGATCTGGTAACACTTCAAAAATGAATAATTTGACTTCATTTCAATAAATAAGAGATTAAGTGGAAATTGTTCAAGGAATGAACAACTGTGAGATTGTATCAAAATCATGTAAGTATTTATTCTCATGAAAACAAAATATTCATTTTTTGGGAAATGATCTTGATAACTATAAATGTTATCCAAGTACCTTATTTTTTGATGAATCCGATGGTCCCTTAAATTATCATAGATTAATGGATTTCAGATAGTTTATTTTCTCCAAACCTTATTCTCTATCACAATCCCTTAGAACATGATTGATACATTTCACCTTCATATCCATGTTTTCACATCCCACCAGTGTTCTCCTTTATCGAAACCAAGTGATGAGTTAATTTGGATATCCATTATGTTTATAACATTCCTTTTTTAATTTTTTTTAATATTCCTTTTTTACGATGTGGGTTTCCATGAAAGAAACATCAAAGTTGAAAACCATTTATATCCCTGAAGAATTTCGATGGAGAAATTCATTTTAAGGGGGTAAAATGTAACATCGCAAGATTTTATGAGATATATTTTTTTAATTTAATTGATGTTTAGTGTTGGACACTACACCAAGATTATTTTGTGCTATATGGAACACCATATTTGCTTGTAGTATATGCCACAATAATCATAGCCTATGTTGCACAAAATTTCAAGTTATTTTGAAAGAATTAATTTCACACAACACAGAGTATATATTTTGTTCAATGTATAAATGAACAAATATTGGATTATGTTATATGCAACACCAAATGTTTTTTCCACTACATTCAACACTAACATGGCTTCCATTACACGCAGGAGCGACCTTCCTCGATAGATTTCATGGTAAAAAAATACCAAGTTTCACTAAACAATGATATATTATTAAAATATTATAAAAACTAGACAATATGAATTTTATTAAACACATTTTTAATTTTATTTAAAATATCATTCCTCTTATTCATGATATGAGAACAAAATAAATTTTTCGGATACAAGAAATATTTTACCCAAAAATGTAGTTTTACCGCCTTTTGATGGCACACTCATTTTAAATATATTTTTTGAAACTTTTATAAGTTATATTTGACAATATAAACCAATTATTTGTAACAGGTACATAAAAATTTACTTTAGATAATTTTTTTGTATTTTTTGATAACTTTCATATTTTGATGATTAGTGAAAATTCGTTGAATTGTAATTGAAAAATATTTTTTCCATCAAAATAATCAATATGGTTAAAATATATTATTCAATTGTTTTAATAAATAAATATAATAAATTATTATATTTTAGGATAAGTTAAGTCATTTTCATTAATTTTACATTGAATTCATATGTAAAAACTTTTCAATCTTTTACAATGTTTTAAACAGAAATTTATTTTTGTTGATAATGTGATTAATTTTTAATTAATTAATTCAACTGATATGTTTTGAATTTTGAAAAATAGATATCATATTTGGAATAAAAAATTTCAAATTATCTATATATGTACTTTTCATTTTGGGACATTTTGAATAGTAAGTTCTGTAATTATTTTATTTACCATGCTTAAAGGGTAAGCCTGGTAAATAAGGTTAAAAAATTAATATTATAATAATATAAAACTACCCTAACTCATGACCTAATAATTTAATATGAGATAGTTCCGACCATGGTCATCCTTGGTTCGGTTTTGGGACCCCATTTATTCACTTGGATGTTTAAATTACATAATATAATAATTAATTTAATGTAATGATAACTATAACCTAAACATATATCTTTTATTAAATCAATTATAATATGGGGTTATATAACATATATCTATGACTATAATTATTAATTGAAAGATAAAAATATTTATTACCTAATTTTATTTTATTTATAAATTTTAGACATTATATAAAAATATTTATGTATGACACAATTATGATGTAGTGATTACCTCATTAATGAATGATTCAAATAAATGAATTTATAAATATTAAAACAAAAGTAATTTGGGTATTTTTATGTAATCCACTAATTTTATTGATCATATTGAAATATTATATTTTATTTAAGGCTTTATTTCCTAAATAATCTGGTATTTATGACTTTTTAAAAAATTCATGAATGAATATTGTCAAAAATTAACACAATTCATAAAATAAATCATCAAATAGTTTTTAAAGTGATATTAAATTTCTAAAAATATATGATTTCATTAAATCATTAATATAATTCCAAATATGTGATAAATAACTTTTTTGGGACTTTTTACATGATATGGTAATTACATTAACCAACAATGTGTAAATTACATGATATAACGGTAAGATTATAAAGGGTAAAATATGGGTAAAACAAAAAAGAAAAGGATAAAAAAATATTTAAAACTTGTCAAAAAATTACTGGATTAATGGTATTAGAAATAAAATAATCTTATATTATAATTAAATAATTTTTGGACCATTTAAAATCGAAATTGACTTTATAATAAATTAATATTTTGGAACCTTACTAAAGTGCCCCTCTCCTCCCTTATAAAAGGGATGCTCCTCCCTCACATCTTTACTCTAATTTGAGCCGTTATTAATGGCCAAACCCTGCCCATTCCTACTCTTAAATTTCTTAGTAACATTCTATAGGTTCTGGTCTTCTATAAATACCTACTCTAGTGCATTAAGAGGAAATTTAAAGGATGCATGTCAAAGAAGAGGTAATCTCATTTACTGATTCTTTCCAATTTAATTCTTCTTCTACTTCCTATTCATTAGTTGTTTCATTATAAACTCATAATATCAGTATAACTCATATATGGATATTTTATTTCAAATATTAAACAACCATATTTCACCTTTCATCCATCCTACAAAAAATTAAATCATCACGTGTGCGTACGTATGGCTTGTCATCCCCATGTCGTGGTGTAATATGTTTTTCATCACCACCTTGCATGGATGGGTATAATGGAGAAAATATTAACTATATATGATTATTATAAAATTATACTAAAATTGATATAGTATACCCCATCCATTTCAATATCATTCAACAATTAGGGTAATGATGTCATCGCTCGTGCGTACAGACAACTTACCATCTCCACGACGCGATGAGACTCATTCTCTATGTTAACCATTAAAGAATGATTATAAAGTATATATAATAAATAATCATGAAATATATGACATAATAATGCTACTGAATTTAGGAATGTATATATATCTACATATGTCATTTACATACTTACATCCAATTCAACAGGGAAATGAAAACAGCCTCCATGCGTACGTACAGCCAAGCGTCTACCTGAACGGTGTTTCCAATTTTATTTATTTATCTCTCTCTATATATATATTATAAATATATAAGATATATATAAATAATTTTTTACATTCTAGAGGTATGTAAATCATGATCTATGTAATCGTATGAAGAATAACAAGTCCAAAAATGTACGATTATTACAGAAAACATTTCTTTAAAAAGGAATTGATAAAAAAATGAATAATATAAAGTATTAAGTGAATCATATATGATATCATAAAAAATATTATTTTTCTTTAACAAGTTAGTACTATGTTTAAACCCCCTATACCAGAGTTTCAGACACATACCAAAGAAATCTAACAGAATGTAAGAAATAATTTTGCAATCTCATTTTTATCAGAGATTTTTATACGTAAGTATTTACTCGGGTAATATAAATCGTCCATTTAGATATTTTCTAAAAAAATTACATAATATTTTAACTATTATTCGTGTATTTTTAAAGTAATTTTAACCCATTTTTTACTTTTACTACAAGGTATGGAAGGAATATTTCTTTTTTTTACCATATGAGGTACTTTTTGACTTTTTGAGTAAAAGTACATGGAGATTGTTTTTTAAAATATTATGGCATGACCAGATTTTTATGGCTTCTTAACACCTTGTTTCCATGAATCATCCTCTAAAATATTTCATTTTTATTTTCAACTAAATTTTTTCTTTAAAACTTTTATGGCATTAATAGAAAAGAAAACATTTTTAATGAAGAATGAATATTTTCCTCAGGAATTAAGTACAAGTTTTTTACCAATATTATCTTTCATCTAAGATGAAATAGGGTTATGTTTCTGTCCCTATTATTACTTTTACTTGATGATTTTTATGGTAGAATTATTTTTAATAAGTCCAATTTTCTAATATGTATTATGTTATGAGGGTATGATGTTTAAGCATCCCATTTTATTTCATGGGTTATGTTATGCTGAATGATTTATGTTTTTGTGGCATATATAAGAATGATTTCCTTATAATTTGGGTGGGACCTCTGTCTTCCTCCAATTCATTATGTAAAGATTTATAACTCATTATATAGTCATGATTGGAAAGGAACGTAAATCCAGTTCAGTAATACATGGCTAGAACAGCAAGAAAACCCAGTTCAGTAATGGAATTTTTCCACTATGGTGGTCTTGGCAGTAATTCCTTGGATTCTATAAAAATACTAATATGGTATTTTTAGTTTTCCACAATTACATGTTTTGTGTCAATTCTATTATATCATTTTTAATGTTCCTTTATGATCCATGCTTTATGTGAGGCCAAAATTTATTTCATTGCTCAAGATTTTGTTGTTTAAAGTTTATGTTCAAGTTTTTACTTTAATGTATTTATGGTTTGTTTTATGTTCTACATTTTTACCCCTAATGAGTATTTGAGCTCACCCTTTCTAAGATTTATTTTCCCTAGAACATAAAGAAAGGTTTGATGTTGGAAAACAAAAGGGGATGTTCATTATGGGAGATGTTGAATATCTTACACCATGATTAGAAAATTATGTTCTGAGTTTTCAAAGACTCAAAACTAATATGGTCATTGGTTATTTGTGTGTGTCATATGTTATGTATTCCTCAAAATAAACTTAATGTCCATGTACATCAATATTGGGTATCTACATCTTTAGGGGAGTGGTTTTGGTCTTTTTATAAGACCATGTGCTTCTAGAGGTATGAAGACTTTTTAAGAAACTTGAGAAGAAATTAAGTAGGCACAAGGATTGATAGTTGTGAGGAATTGAGTTTATGAGGGGTGGTAATTATAGTTGATGGGAGAGGGGTTTTCTCAATATTGTATTAGATAATTTATTATTTCTCCACAAGACAAGAAATAGTGAGGATTAATGTGACTAAAAATAGTAAAAAGATCAAGTGAGTTAGATCCAATTGCCATTTTCCTCAACCATGAATCAAGAATGATGCAAATATTCATTTATTTAGAATAATTTTATATTATTGAATTTTACAATTTACTAAAATTATTGTATTTTAGAAAAATTACAAAAAATAACCCTAACAATTTTTGGATGTGTATAATTAAAATATGAACTCCATTTTATGAAAATAATTTTCTAAATATTATTAATTTAATTTAATATCAAAATCATATTTTACATAAAGAAAATGTAAATTTTAAAATTAAATACTTTTTTATCACACATTGAAATTGTAATTATGGTATCATAAGATTATCATATAATCACAATACATATAATTAATAATTTTTTATACATTTTATGAATTTAAATGTTCTTAAAAAAATTTAAATTATCCATTAAAAACTCATGACTTACAAAAATATGTATACAATAATGTAATTATATCATATGGCCACTTATAGGATGGATATTATTATTTTAAAATATCACTAGTGAAGTTCCTATTCAATTTTATGATTTACTATTTGTAAGGGACATATTAACATTGATAAGGGTAACATTAGAATTCATAAGGTTATGTTACTATTCCCCAATAATTATTTTAGTCCCATAAGGCCACAAAAATCTTACTGATCGCAACTGTGTATGTCAGATTTTCGAAATTGAAAACATATAAGTAGAAAATTAATGTTTAATGGTCACATATTAGTTCATTTAAGCATGATGTGGAATTGGGTTTCCTAATTTTATTTTATGTGATTATTATATAACTATCAATATGGTGAAATTGTATCGATAAAAGTTTGGGTTGTAACATGTGTTTTGTGTGGTGTTATGCATTTTGAGGTGGTAACAAAAGTGTGGATGTTGTTTGTTAGTAATCTCTATTGTTTGTAAAAAATTGTATGTGATTGTGCATGAATATATATACATATGTAATTGTATAATCCCTATGATTTCTATATTCACTACACCCACTCTAAGCACTATGTTCCAACACTCACATTTTCACACGGGGTATGTTTTCACCAAAATCTAACAGATGTAGATAAATGGATAGAAATACACTTATTCTTTCTCCCTATTCTAAGTGAGTGGACATGAACAGGTTGTTATGTATAGAGATATTCTAATACACAAGGATATGGCCCTATTATTTTCGAGCGAGGTGTGATGTCCTTGTTGTGGGGTGTTGGACCATGTGTTTTCATGGGATATGTGGTTTTTCAATATATAGGGGCAGTTTATGGTGGAGGAAATTCATGGTAGGAGTCAGGCATGAGGTTTATGTCCTTCATGTTCATGATACCCTACTACTCTAGTTATGGTTTCGATGTGAGGGACCATGTGTTTTTGTTAGATATGTGTTGATACCATGTTGTGATATGGTGGATTAGGTGTTTTTAGGCATGATGTGATTTTTCCTTGTTGTTGGGTAGCGGATTATGGTATTCAGAAGATATGGGATCTCCAGTATATAAAACATTATTGTATCAGAGCTTCATATCAGTTGGAATGAGGTGTGGGGTACCCTTTATTGATAAGTATCATTTTAGGTTACTACACATGGATTGTGTTATTTGGAGAGTATGACTTGGAGAGGTTTGGATTGATTATTAACCTATTTAAGTGATGTTGTTTATGAAATTTTTACATAGGTGAATTATAATACTTCATTCACATATGCATGACATACAATTCTTTTCCTACATAGTATATTTTAATTGTAACACTATGTATAGAAAACTGTTTTCATGTTCCAGGGCGATTATGTTGATCGTGATGATCTGACCATCAAGGACCCTGAATAGCTGATTGAATAGACATTAAATTTTCTTTTGGTTATTTACATTAAAGATCATTATCAATAACAGTTTTATATTTTCATATATTTTGGGATGGTTTTGGTTTCATTTGTATTATGTTATGGAGTTGTTATTTGATAATTCATTTTATCTATTGATCCAATTTTATAATAGAGCATAATACATACCAATTTATGATTTTATTATACACATGGTTCTAGTTTCCAACTCAGGCCTACTACAGGTGGGACTCAGTGGTCATTATCAATCTCCTCGCAATGAGGTATCCCTACAGGGAGGGGGTTTTTATAGTGTGGTATCAATGGTGAAGGTTGGGAGATATGGTGTATTTGTGGTTAGTAATAATGAAGATTTCATGGGTGGGTATGGAAACTATGCCAACTGACCTTGGTGTGTGACATAGTCCTGGGAGGCTAGCTAGGAAATGGTATTCCCCCTTGATCCAATGCACAGACTATGAGCTTATTTAATCGCTTAGTGAGGGTGACCTATTCATAGGGTAAATACCTAGGAGAGGTTTATTCATTTTGATGACATGAGTTCCAATTTGAGTAGGGTTGTTTATTCAGGGTTAAAATGAATAATGTGACATAAAATGAATCTAAGTATAATTACATACTTATAGTTTTAGGAATTTCATGTTATCATTTACAGTATTAAACATGTTCATCATCTACATGTAGCTCTAGTAGTAGTGTTACAATAAGATAATTTGGTTTATCATTGTAGGGATGATCTTTTTGGGGAGGAAAATTAGTGGTAGAAAACATTTTGTGACTTCTATTTGAATGCTTTAGTCATGTACAAGAGAAGTTTTTTAGATTTGGGGATAGAGGGCTGGCTGGAGGAGATCGAGATCATTTTTTGTTTGATATGGGCCGTTACTAGGTATTGGGTCCCTTTTTATTGTTCTTAAAAAGAAAGGATATGTACACAAGTTTTGGGAATTTTATCTCCAAGAGATAATGGAGGAATATGTTTCATGATTTGACCTTATAAAAGAGTTGTGAGAAAATATACATTCACTGACAATGAGTTCAGCGAAGTGGTAAGAAATTAATTCTCTTCCTTAAAAGATTATGTCATTGTGGGAGATGGGAATCAAGTTGAGGTACCATCAATGATTTTTCCAATATATTTCTCAAGATGATGAGTCTCATGTGATATTTCTTAAGGACACGCTCCATCCTTCTATCAATTATGTAGTCACTCTTTTTATATCGCCAACGATCTGGAGTTTTAGAAGAAGGAAGCGGTGATTGGGTTGGTTTAATTTTTATGAGGTTTACTATGAGAGGGGCATCAGCAGTGTTCCTCTCAGAGTAGGGTTTTCAGTGGAATGTATCAACCACGATGATCTTTTACGATACGACTGGTTGGGTGTCGATCTCAGTAGTTTCCCTGTCATCCTTTTGGGGTTAGTGTTTTTCATTCTCTTATTAGAGATATCAATCCCTTATGTTTTGTTTGGGGGGTTATTCTCAATCTATTTAACTTATTCCCAGTGGTTCCCCAAGAACTTTTTGGTGTAATAGGATAGGTTCAAATCTAGACATATTATTACATTCCATTGTTACCATTTTAGTAGTATGGGTAGAAAGGTTATGCTCTGTCGAGGGGAGATAGATTAGCTAGAGGCTTACATCTGGATGTTCTTCATTTTTAAGGACCTCAACTTGAGTTTGGTTGTGGATGTGGTCATTATGATAGATGTGGATGATCAACGAATTGTCAGTTTAACATAGGGGAGTTGGTAGTTCCATAGGTGATAGAGATCATCTGTGGTATGATTGGTTTGTTTAGTACCATTGTTTGGGCCTTGTTTAATACATGAGATTCACATTCCTTTGTTAAACCCACTCTATTCCATGCTCTATAACTACATGTATAATTGATTATTGTGCCACTAGTGATGAATACACATGTTAGAGGCCAAACCATATAGATAGCTAATTGATGAAGAATTATACATCTTGATGTGTCCACATTATTCTTTTGGGTATATTTTCATCTTACATATGCAACCATATTATTTTCTCTTCAGTAGGGACTAGTTGTATTCTATTCCTTATGTTAAGAAATGCATATTAAGGGAATTAATTTTCACATATGTGGATGTCTAGATTGTTGTTCTAATCAACAAGGATGGATTTTGGGTGGGTAGTTGGACTGTGGATTCCCTTCTTTCTTAGATGAATTATTTTTCTATGGAATTATTAGAAACTGGGATAGTTGAAGATCATAGTTGATTTGGAAATATCAACATGTTTTTTCATGAACCTGGTCGGTTAGTCATTTGAATTGGTGTCTAACCTGGTCCATGGAAAGTCCCCAAGAACGTTTTTGATCCCCATAGACTGGCACATGTTCCTGGGTATTAATAACAACAAGTGGGAATGGTTTACCTGAACATACATATATAAAAAATTATTAATTTAAGAAAACAAGAATTAAAAGTCATAACCAAACAAGTCTTTAACCAATGTCCTGATTTATATTAAAAGCCTAATGAATAAACGAAAATGGGATACTACAAAAAATGGGCTACAAGATAAAAACTATCACAAGAAAGGAGAATAAAAACAAGCCCACAAACCACCACATGGAAAGAGGACACCACCCTCAAGTCATATCTGCAACACCACCAATTAAAGATAGCTAGCTACCCGAACCGCCATCTTCATAAGCTTTACCCCTACATGAATCAAGTATTATCAAATCTACCTGAACCAAAAGGTGTAAGTTGGGTTTAAGATAATTCTCAACAGGATTCAACCCAAGAAAATATTTAATGCTATAATCATTATAAGAAAAATAGCTTGCAAGTTTTCATAAAAAGGAAATTCTATTACTAATTTAAAGGAAAGGAACTTTGAATGAGAAACAGTTTTTAAGAATGAAATTTTAAAGAGTAAACAAATTTTAAATAAAGACAAATACTACATAAATTACCAACCAAACATACCATAATCCATTGGTAAGTGTGATATACTAATGTGAACTAGTCATTTGAAGTATGTCACGACCCGCCCTCGGGGTCCGTGCCGTGACTACCCCAAGCCCGCCTTCCATAGGCCAGGGGCTGGCGACTAGCACCAAGGCGTAATTCCCGGTAAAAGGGAAGGCATTGCCTTTGTAAAGTAAACAAACACCACAGAGTAAGCAAGCGGAAAGTAAACACTAATCAAAAGCAGAGTACAACTGAAAGTGCGGAAAAGTAAATGGGCCAGTATACAAACCCAAACTGAAAGTAAAGTACAACTCGAAAGGGAAAACAGCAACTGAAAAGTAAAAGCCGCTACACCGAGCTGTCCACTGGAAATCCCACCTGAAGGATGGGTACAGATAGCTCCACTGCTCCACGGGTCCCGCCGTCCGCTCCGAGCACGTCCCGCCCAGTGGTCCACCTCCAGGTACCGTCC
Organism: Viscum album; assembly: GCA_963277665.1. NCBI lineage: Eukaryota > Viridiplantae > Streptophyta > Magnoliopsida > Santalales > Viscaceae > Viscum > Viscum album. Next base: position 1,493,593,297 of record OY728152.1, read on the forward strand.
TGCTCTGCAAGCCTCAGCTAAGATCAACGTTGTCCGTCGTCTGCAACCAACACAACGTAGTGCGGGCAAAGCCCGTGCAGGGGTGAGTATAAGCTACTCAGTAGGGACCCTGAGACCCCTCAAGGTCTCTCAAATCCACAAAGGATAAACCACGAAGAAAGGTACAATCACGAAGTAACAACCGACACTGCTTAGGTATATGCCCATACATATACCTAAGTCATCAATTCAAATACGCTCCAACCTCCGAGCCCAAGTATAACTCAGTCCACACAGGAAAGTAAACGTATTCCACACAGGAAAGCAAAACGTAATCCACACAGGATAGCACAACACATTCCACACAGGAAAGTAACAGGATTCAGCTCACACAGGATTTTCATTTTCAAAAACGTAACTACTGAAGAGCCCTATCTCTGAAGTGTACAGTGTCCTGTCACGACTCTGAGATACTGCTCACTAACCTAAGACTGCTGAAGTACTCCTCCTGTCGAGTACCGCGGGTCTGCTGCCAACTACCGGGCGCTCCGTCCGCTGAGGGTCTGCTGCCAAATACCAGGCGCTCACCCAAATAGCCTACAGAGGTACTCCTCCAGTCGAGTACCGCGGGTTTGCTGCCAACTATCAGGCGCTCCGTCCGCCGTGGGTCTGCCGCCAAATACCGGGCGCTCCGTCCACTGGGCTAGTCGACTCACTCCAAGTCGAGTCGGTCGAGCAGTCTTCAGGTCTCAGCCGGCTACACGGTCTCCGTACTCCGTATGCTCGTCTCCAGAATCGCGGGTCTGCCGCTACAACCAAGCGCACTACCTCTATCGAGTAAAATAGAAGGTTCAGCTCACTCAGGTAAACTTCTTCGGATGACGGTGAAGATGATCACTGATCCATCTAAGTCGTCGGACCCACGAAGGATCGATAGGTACTAACCCCCGCAAAGACCCACACAGGATTGTAGCACTGTTCCACGTAGGATCGCTGAGTGCTGTAGTCGTCGTCGTCGAATCCACACAGGATCTCTGTACTGTCGTCGTTGCAGTCACAGTAGCAGTAGCAGTAACACTAGGGTTCCCGCACACAGCAAGCTCGTTCGGAGGGTCCGCTCCACGAGCCGAGAGGCTGATACATCAACTGTCACAAAGTCCAAATTTGATGTATCCAAAAGTTCCGTATCGTCAACAGGAACTCAACGCAACAGACGGCGCGTCGATCGGACGCCCGGTCTGAGAGTTATTGGCATTTTCGTCTCCGGGGCCCGGTTGGTTTTTAAGGCAAAACCAACCCGACCGTACTCCACCTGCGTCCAAACCTCGGGTGTAGTATGCCAAAAGATCCGTCTCACTAAGAGGAATACAACAATGCTGACGGCACGTCAATCGGACGTCCGTAGCTCAAGATATGAGCGTTTCCGCTCCGAAGGTCCGGTTGGTTTCGTGTACGAACCAACCCGGCCGAACTCAAAGTAATCCGAAACCTTAAGTTTGATATACCAAAACGACCGTCTCGATCCAAGGATCGCATCGCCGCTGACGGTTCGTCAATCGGACGTCCAGTCTGAAAGATATCAGCCTTTCACCCTCCCTGGGAAACTTCCCAGGAGGTCACCCATCCTGATCACTACTTTAAGCCAAGCACGCTTAACTATGGAGTTTTAACCGTGTTGGCTCCCGAAAAAGAAGGTGCGCCTTGAGTATAGTATACCGAAACGACCGTCTCGATCCAAGGATCGCGTTGCCGCAGACGGTTCGTCGATCGGAGGTCCGTGGCTCAAATTATGGCCAAAAGACCGAAGTCGTCTCGAAAACGGGGGGGTCCGGGTCCGGGCCGACCCGGCCAGACCCCCCCTGGGTCGGCCCGAACCGGGTCGACCCGACCCGGGTCCGACCCGGCCCGGCCGGCGACGGACCGGCGCGGCGGCGCGGACCGGCGTGGCGGCGCGGTCCGGCGCGGCGGCGCGGCCCGACCGGTGGCGGCGCGGTCTGGCGCCGCTAGGGTCACGTGCGGGGGGGTAAACCCCCGCTTCCAGCAAGGCGGCGGGACTTAAGAGCCGCGCCTTTTTGGAGACTGGCCCCCCCTCGTGGGGGCCTTCTTTGAAGGCAACTGGGGGGCCGCCTGCCCCCCTCAAGGAAACCGCCCCCCCTCTCTTAAATGAGGGGGGTTTTGAGCTGGCCGGGGGAATTAAATTCCCCCGGCCTTTGACCTTCCGGCCGGCCACCTGGCCGGCCGGTTTTTCTCCAACCAGACCGGAAAATCCGGTCCCCTTTCCGGCTTCCGACGCCGGCGGCCCAGCGTGCCGCCGGTCCTCCTGTCTCGCCGCGGCCCGGAACCAACCGCGGTGTTCGTCGTCCGGCGCGGTGCGATGGCACCGCGCCCCTTCGCCGCGCCTTCCATTCCCCTCGACGCGGCGCGACGGCGTCGCGTTCTTGATGATTCTTCCACGGCTCGGCGCGACGGCGCCACGCAATATAATCGGGCGAATAACCGTGTGGTGCGACGACACCTCACCACCTTGTTTCATCCGCAATATAAAACATCAAGAACGAAGGAGGGGGTTCGGCCGTGTTCATGCGGTCCGGCCCCCTCACGTTAAACAAAAACACATATTTAAAAACCTCACGTTAGTCACGCTAGAACCACGAACAAGGATAAATAAATAAACAATTAACAACCACCCCTACCTTGAAAGATTGACGTTGCACGTCGGTTATCGCGGAGAAAGGCGTCGCGGCGTCGGACGTAGATTCCGTGGACGTCGGGGTGCGTCTGAGGAGGAAACGACGTCTCTTCACTTGTCGCTATGACGAAGAAGGGAGGTACGTTGTCGTTGGCGATGATCACCACGGTCGGCGACTTCTGCCTTGTCGAGGAGGAAGATGAAGACGGAAGAACCCGGGACGCCGAGTCTCGAAGGTCGTGGGATCGATGTTCTTTGTCGGAGAAGAACCGTTCTTCACGTTCTTCGTCGAAGACGAAGAAGATCTTCAAGTCTCTCAAAGATTCTCCCAATCCTCTCAAGTAACAAAGGAACTAACACAAAAATAAATTAAGCTTACTCTTAATTTATTAACACAACCCAACCTTTGAAATTCAAGAGTTTGAATTTCAAAAACTCAAAAATTAAACTCACTTATTTATTATACATGAGTTGTATAATTAAATAAATGTTAAGTTGACAAGCCTTCAAGAGGGAGAGGGGGGAGTTAGGGAATTTGAAAAGGTGGGGCTCGTGTGGGCCCCTCCTCACCTTAATCCTTTCTTAGGTAGTTAAACCACCCAACTTCGAACAAAAGATTATAACCACTTTTAAGATATAAAATAAATATTGTATAACAAATTTATTTTACTCTTCATTTCATCCAGAAAATTAAACATCTCTTCCTAGGCAAACGCAACTTCGGAAAAGGTCCCCTTAAGTGAAAATCAGCGCTGCGAGTTCATCGGTGCCCTCGGATTTCAATTCCGAGCACCGGATCAAAAGTTAGAAATTCCCGCTCGTTCGTTCACTGAACGTACCCGAGCCAAACTTCGGAAATTGATTCCGGGAACTCCGGGCCTCGGAATCAGGTGCCGTCAGAAACCGCGCTCTTGTAAAATTCCAAAGAAAATTAAGAAAAAATTTCCCTTGAATTTTACGGGTCTTTACATTACTCCCACCTCAGGGCTTTACGTCCCCGTAAAGATACATCAAAAACTAGGGAAACAAATGAGAGTACTGAGCACGCATATGAGCCTCCCGCTCCCATGTGCGCTCTTGGAGATTCCCGTGCTGCCATCTGATGCGCACAAGAGGAATCGATCGCCCACGCAGGACCCGCTCTTGTCGATCCTCTATCTCCACCGGGACCTCCGTAAAAGTCGCCCCATCGACAACGTCAAGCTCCCCATGGTCAATGATGTGCGTCGGGTCGTGCACGTATCTCCTCAGCTGAGATACGTGGAAGACGTCGTGCACCCGGTGCAACTGAGGTGGCAGAGCCAGGCGATAAGCCACCTCGCCAACCCTGTTGAGGACTTGAAAGGGTCCGATGAAGCGCGGAGATAACTTGCTGCCTCGGCCAAATCTCCGAATACCACGTCGAGGTGAGACCCTCAAGAAGACGTGGTCGCCATCCTCGAACTCTAGTGGCCTCCGCCTCCTGTCAGCGAATGACTTCTGCCGGCTCTGAGCTATACTCATCCGCTCCTAGATGACCTGGACCTTCTCTGTCGTGGCCTAGACCATCTCCGGTCCCACCAGAGCTGCAAGATTTCTTCTTTGCCGATAAGAGAAATCTGCTCCCATCCCCTGGATGAACCACATTATTTGCCTAAAACAGTCAATCCTAACATGAATGATACTAATCCATACCAAGGATGACGTTGTAAGGCCTCGACGCTACTACTAAGAGATTCAACCGTTACTCTCGCCTCCAAGGGTTGAGTCACACTGTCTGCATCAGTGTGTGGTAATTGGGTCTCCTCCAGTAGATGTCTCACCAGTGAGGGTCAAGTCAACAGCCAAAACTGGAACCTCTTAGTAACATCACGAAAGAGGACAGGAACGAAAATATCACAAAGGTATGCGTCTTTTATTATTGTAGCTCATAATACAGGACGCTACACAAATGCAACAAGGAACCAGAAGTACAAAGGATGTATCCACTAGTTCTGCTCCTGTCCATCGGCTCCCAGAGCTCCATGATCGAAGGCCTCGGTTGCCTGAAGTTGAGCTCTCGCATGTTCACCTACTCCCTGTGGTCGGGGTGGACCTCTTGGTGGTGGTGGTGGAAGAGCATCAAAGCGTCGCCCACCACCGGCTGCTCGTCCAGCTCCTCTGCCTCGTCCGCCTCCTCCCTGCGGACCGCCACGGTCGAACCTCTGCCTCTGCCTGGGAGGTTCTTCACTTAACTGCTGATCATCAGCATAGCGGGCCGGACAGTCACGAGCCATGTGACCAATCCCGCCACAGGAGTAACACTGCCCACTCTCGGCACGCCAAGCTCTGACTCCACCCCGACTTCCCCGTACAACTGAGCCTGAGTCGTGCAGTCAGCCACCGGTAGGTCTGGTCTTCCTGGAACCCTGAGTCATCCGTCGGCTACCGGTAGGTCTGGTCTGCCTGGAACCCTGAGTCATCTGTCGGCTACCTGTTGCCGAAGACTCCGCTATCTGCCGCCCTGCGGTAGGTCTCGCTGTGGACTTAGCCAGGAAACTCTCGATCAGAAGGGCTCGCTCCAGTACTCCTGTCTGAGTCGGTATGCTGAGGGAGATCAGGGATGCCCTGATCTCGTGTCTCAAACCCTGCTCGAAGGTCCGGGCCTGGAAGAATGGGTCTCGTACCATGTCGGTCGAGTAGCGCGAGAGATCGGTAAATCTCGCCGAGTACTGAGCGACCGTCATGCTGCCCTGCCGCAGCTGAAGAAGCTCCTGGATACGCACCGCACGAAGGGTGGCTGGGACGAACTCCGAGCGAAAAAGGCTCTCAAAGTCCATCCAAAGTAGAGATGCCTCATCGTGCACCTGGAGTATCAAGCTCCACCATCGTCCTGCTGCTGCGTGTAGTAGGCTCGCAGCGAGGATCACCATGAGGTCTGCTGGTGTCCTCACTAGCCTAAACACTCATACCACTGCCTCCAGCCAGTCCTCTGCTGCCTGGGGATCCGTCTCCCCGCAAAACCTGGGTGGTCGCTGGCGCTGAAACTCATGCAGTGCGCTGAGGCGACGTGCATCGTCAGCGGCTGGTGCTGGAAGTATCGGGGGCTCGGCGGGTAGTGCTACCGCCAATGCCACTGCTGACAAAGGGCCCTGCACCGAGGCCTCGTCGCTCGGTGGGCTGTCGTCATGCTCAACTCTCGGAACCCTAGCTGGCTGTCGTCGTGGGGCCATCTTGAAAAGGAAACAGGTGTGCCATGGTCAGAACAGTATACCTGGTGAGCTGATTTAAGTAATCACAAAGAAAACTTTGAAACACACACGCAATCAACGTTTTCGTGCATTAAGTCGGAAATCAGAAGTCAGGGTCCTGGTGTACGGATACGTCGGCCGCCGCACCAACACTGGACTCCCTGGACTGATAACCACACTCAATACGTTAAACATTATTGCTTCACATATAAAAGATCAGAGTTCGCGGTAGAACCGAACTCCTCTGATACCAATTTGTCACGACCTGCCCTCGGGGTCCGTGCCGTGACTACCCCAAGCCCGCCTTCCATAGGCCAGGGGCTGGCAACTAGCACCAAGGCGTAATTCCCGGTAAAAGGGAAGGCATTGCCTTTGTAAAGTAAACAAACACCACAGAGTAAGCAAGCGGAAAGTAAACACTAAGCAAAAGCAGAGTACAAATGAAAGTGCGGAAAAGTAAATGGGCCAGTATACAAACCCAAACTGAAAGTAAAGTACAACTCGAAAGGGAAAACAGAAACTGAAAAGTAAAAGCCGCTACACCGAGCTGTCCACTGGAAATCCAACCTGAAGGATGGGTACAGATAGCTCCACTACTCCACGGGTCCCGCCGTCCGCTACGAGCACGTCCCGCCCAGTGGTCCACCTCCAGGTACCGTCCTGCTCTGCAAGCCTCAGCTAAGATCAACGTTGTCCGTCGTCTGCAACCAACACAACGTAGTGCGGGCAAAGCCCGTGCAGGGGTGAGTATAAGCTACTCAGTAGGGACCCCGAGACCCCTGAAGGTCTCTCAAATCCACAAAGGATAAACCACGAAGAAAGGTACAATCACGAAGTAACAACCGACACTGCTTAGGTATATGCCCATACATATACCTAAGTCATCAATTCAAATACGCTCCAACCACTGAGCCCAAGTATAACTCAGTCCACACAGGAAAGTAAATGTATTCCACACAGGAAAGCAAAACGTAATCCACACAGGATAGCACAACACATTCCACACAGGAAAGTAACAGGATTCAGCTCACACAGGATTTTCATTTTCAAAAACGTAACTACTGAAGAGCCCTATCTCTAAAGTGTACAGTGTCCTGTCACGACTCTGAGATACTGCTCACTAACCTAAGACTGCTGAAGTACTCCTCCTGTCGAGTACCGCGGGTCTGCTGCCAACTACCGGGCGCTCCGTCCGCTGAGGGTCTGCTGCTAAATACCAGGCGCTCACCCAAATAGCCTACAGAGGTACTCCTCCAGTCGAGTACCGCGGGTTTGCTGCCAACTACCAGGAGCTCCGTCCGCCGTGGGTCTGCCGCCAAATACCGGGCGCTCCGTCCACTGGGCTAGTCAACTCACTCCAAGTCGAGTCGGTCGAGCAGTCTTCAGGTCTCAGCCGGCTACACGGTCTCCGTACTCCATATGCTTGTCTCCAGAATCGTGGGTCTGCCGCTACAACCAAGCGCACTACCTCTATCGAGTAAAATAGAAGGTTCATCTCACTCAGGTAAACTTCTTCGGATGACGGTGAAGATGATCACTGATCCATCTAAGTCGTCGGACCCACGAAGGATCGATAGGTACTAACCCCCGCAAAGACCCACACAGGATCGTAGCACTGTTCCACGTAGGATCGCTGAGTGCTGTAGTCGTTGTCGTCGAATCCACACAGGATCTCTGTACTGTCGTCGTTGCAGTCACAGTAGCAGTAGCAGTAGCACTAGGGTTCCCGCACACAGCAAGCTCGTTCGGAGGGTCCGCTCCACGAGCCGAGAGGCTGATACATCAACTGTCACAAAGTCCAAAGTTGATGTATCCAAAAGTTCCGTATCGTCAACAGGAACTCAACGCAACAGATGGCGCGTCGATCGGACGCCCGGTCTGAGAGTTATTGGCATTTTCGTCTCCGGGGCCCGGTTGGTTTTTAAGGCAAAACCAACCCGACCGTACTCCACCTGCGTCCAAACCTCGGGTGGAGTATGCCAAAAGATCCGTCTCACTAAGAGGAATACAACAATGCTGACGGCACGTCAATCGGACGTCCGTAGCTCAAGATATGAGCGTTTCCGCTTCGAAGGTCCGGTTGGTTTCGTGTACGAACCAACCCGGCCGAACTCAAAGTAATCCGAAACCTTAAGTGTGATATACCGAAACGACCGTCTCGATCGAAGGATCGCATCGCCGCTGACGGTTCGTCAATCGGTCGTCCAGTCTGAAAGATATCAGCCTTTCCGTCTCACACCCTCCCTGGGAAACTTCCCAGGAGGTCACCCATCCTGATCACTACTTTAAGCCAAGCACGCTTAACTATGGAGTTTTAACCATGTTGGCTCCCGAAAAAGAAGGTGCGCCTTGAGTATAGTATACCGAAACGACCGTCTCGATCCAAGGATCGCGTTGCCGCAGACGGTTCGTCGATCGGAGGTCTGTGGCTCAAATTATGGCCAAAAGACCGAAGTCGTCTCGAAAACGGGGGGGTCCGGGTCCGGGCCGACCCGGCCCGGCCGGCGACGGACCGGCGCGGCGGCGCGGACCGGCGTGGCAGCGCGGTCCGGCGCGGCGGCGCGGCCCGACCGGCGGCGGCGCGGTCTGGCGCCGCTAGGGTCACGTGCGGGGGGCTAAACCCCCGCTTCCAGCAAGGCGGCGCGACTTAAGAGCCGCGCCTTTTTGGAGACCGGCCCCCCCTCGTGGGGGCCTGCTTTGAAGGCAACCGGGGGGCCGCCTGCCCCCCTCAAGGAAACCGCCCCCCTCTCTTAAATGAGGGGGGTTTTGAGCTGGCCGGGGGAATTAAATTCCCCCGGCCTTTGACCTTCCGGCCGGCCACCTGGCCGGCCGGTTTTTCTCCAACCGGACCGGAAAATCCGGTCCCCTTTCCGGCTTCCGACGCCGGTGGCCCGGCGTGCCGCCGGTCCTCCTGTCTCGCCGCGGCCCGGAACCGACCGCGGTGTTCGTCGTCCGGCGCGGTGCGATGGCACCGCGCCCCTTCGTCGCGCCTTCCATTCCCCTCGACGCGGCGTGACGACGTCGCGTTCTTGATGATTCTTCCACGGCTCGGCGCGACGGCGCCGCGCAATATAATCGGGCGAATAACCGTGTGGTGCGACGACACCTCACCCCCTTGTTTCATCCGCAATATAAAACATCAAGAACGAAGGAGGGGGTTCGGCCGTGTTCATGCGGTCCGGCCCCCTCACGTTAAACAAAAACACATATTTAAAAACCTCACGTTAGTCACGCTAGAACCACGAACAAGGATAAATAAATAAAAAATTAACAACCACCCCTATCTTGAAAGATTGACGTCGCACGTCGGTTATCGCGGAGAAAGGCGTCGCGGCGTCGGACGTAGATTCCGTGGACGTCGGGGTGCGTCCGAGGAGGAAACGACGTCTCTTCACTTGTCGCTATGACGAAGAAGGGAGGTACGTTGTCGTTGGCGATGATCACCACGGTCGGCGACTTCTCCCTTGTCGAGGAGGAAGATGAAGATGGAAGAACCCGGGACGCCGAGTCTCGAAGGTTGTGGGATCGATGTTCTTTGTCGGAGAAGAACCGTTCTTCACGTTCTTCGTCGAAGACGAAGAAGAGCTTCAAGTCTCTCAACGATTCTCCCAATCCTCTCAAGTAACAAAGGAACTAACACAAAAATAAATTAAGCTTACTCTTAATTTATTAACACAACCCAACCTTTGAAATTCAAGAGTTTGAATTTCAAAAACTCAAAAATTAAACTCACTTATTTATTATACATGAGTTGTATAATTAAATAAATGTTAAGTTGATAAGCCTTTAAGAGGGAGAGGGGGGAGTTAGGGAATTTGAAAATGTGGGGCTCGTGTGGGCCCCTCCTCACCTTAATCCTCTCTTAGGTAGTTAAACCACCCAACTTCCAACAAAAGACTATAACCACTTTTAAGATATAAAATAAATATTGTATAACAAATTTATTTTACTCTTCATTTCATCCAGAAAATTAAACATCTCTTCCTAGGCAAACGCAACTTCGGAAAAGGTCCCCTTAAGTGAAAATCGGCGCTGCGAGTTCATCGGTGCCCTCGGATTTCAATTCCGAGCACCGGATCAAAAGTTAGAAATTCCCGCTCGTTCGTTCACTGAACGTACCCGAGCCAAACATCGGAAATTGATTCCGGGCACTCCGGGCCTCGGAATCAGGTGCCGTCAGAAACCGCGCTGTTGTAAAATTCCAAAGAAAATTAAGAAAAAATTTCCCTTGAATTTTACGGGTCTTTACAAAGTTCCTCTAGGCACTAGCTAACAAAGGGAGACTAGAAAAATTGTTTCTCCATGAAATTTGGTATATAAGCCACAAGCAAAAGCATTCTCTGGAACAAGCCACTAGAGAGCATAAAAATACAAAATTCTTGTGGTCTCGAATCATTATTATTGTTTTGTTTGTGTTTTAGCGTCAATATCTCCAGAAAAAACTGGAAAACCACTTCCAAATCATCTAGTGTAGTAGTCCTAGTCTTCCCACCTACGTACCCAGGTTTTAAATATGGTGATAAACCAATTTCCCCATGTCACATAATACAACATTCACATTGAAATTACATTTAAACATCATTTTTACACTAGAATAATCTTCAAAAAAAGTTTCTCACCTTTTATATAATTTAATAAAAAAATTATAAAAATTATAAAAAATCTAAAAAATTAGTTCATGGATTTACACAAAAAAAATTGAAAATATCTTTTTTTGAAATAATTAGACACCAAAACAATACCAAAACAAATTACAAATCCCTTATAAAGTTTAATAAACAAATTTCACAATGTATAAAAAACTTGTAAGTGACATAAAAAGGGTTTTCACTAATAATGCACCCCATTTCATATAAACATGCCACATTAAAATAAAATTATTATTAAATACTACAAAAAATCACTTTTCCCCACATACAATAAATATGTAACATGCTAAAATAATCATGGAAGAAAAATAAATTCATCAGATAATGCTTATACATGGAACCACCTACCATTGAAGTCAAAATCCACAAAAATCAATTTCAACATTCAATTGAACAAAATATGAACAAAAAAAACCCAATTGAACCCTAAATCAAGAGACTGAACTAGTATTATTAGGATCATACCCTAAAAAAATTGAACCCTAAACTAAATCCCTAATAAAGAGGGAAGAAGCTTACCCGGGATAGAACGCAGCTGGAGTCGAGGGAGAGGAAGAGTGACAAGTGGTCTAGGAGGCTTGTCATACCAGAAGGGGGTTTCCAGATGAGATTTTTGCACTAGGGGTTCATTGGAAGGTTTCGACCAAGAAGGGGTTGTGTGAGGTATGTCGGGGCACTGGAGCAAGGTTGTTAGTGCGGAAGTAAAGTGTAAGAAAAGGGTAAGAAGCCAAAGGGAGGAGAAGTTGTGCGCATAAAGTGGGAAGGGGGTAGGGTAGCATTCCAAAAGAAGATATGGTGGAGAAATAGGAGAGGAAAGAATGAAAAAAAGAATAAAAATTAAAGGGAAAAAAAGAAAAAATGAAAGTCAAAAAATGAAACCAAGATATAGAAATACAATAATAATAATCATAATCATAATTGATAATAATAGTAATTAAAGATTAATGGTAATAATATTAATAATGATAATAAAAATAATAATAGTAATTTAATTATTATTATTATTATTATTTTTATTATTATAACCAAATAAAATATTAACAATAATAATAATATTAATAAATTAATACTAATTACTTCAGTAAAATACTAATAATAATAATAATATTCATAAATAATATTATCATTATTATTTCAATTAAAACAATTATTAACTAATTTTATTTTGATATATTATTTTGTTTTCGCATTATTATTTATCTAACTAATTAATTAATAATTTGTTTTAACACCGGGCAGGCTTCACGTTGACCTAGGTGAAGTCGCATAGCTTCAAATGTGCTCTACTCATATGTATGATGCAATCAAGCCGAAAACATTAATTTATCAGCAAAAAAAATCCAAACTAGGGATCTACCCAAACATCAAAAAAAATATTCAAATATATATAATATAATATAATAAAAACTATTTCAAGAGTCAGGGTGTCACAATTCTCCCCATCATGAAAAATTTATGCCCTCAAAAACTCAACTGGATGCTTGATTAGGGAACAAAAATGGATAATCATTATCAAGACATGAATTACACTCCCAAGTCACATGCACATTATTACCATGCTTCCAAAGAAAATGGATTAGTGGAATAGAAGTTCCACAAATAACCTTCTCTTGGAAATTTAATTTTTGTATTAGTCTTTCAACCACTAATAGAACCAGATCTATCTCCATATTTTCCTAATTCAACACAAGGGAAAGATCCATATTATACATCTTCAATTAGGAAAAATTAAATACACCATGAATCAATATCAAATTAGAAGGTAAATCTATCATGTATTCCATTTTTCCAATTGTCTCGGGGATTTCAAAAGGCACGACATACCTTGGGGTTAGTTATCCCTTCTTTCCTAAATGATGATGACCTAAGAGAGGGGCCACATTAAAGAAAACCTAATCACCCACAGAAAACTTTATATATTTATGCCTTTGATATCCAAAATATTTTTTGGAGACTATGAGTGTAAATAACTACTACCTAATCCACTTGACTTTCTCATATGTATCCTATAAAAGACTCGTTACCAATATTGAGGTCTTACATACCTTAGTCTAACATAAATAGGACTAACATGGCTGGCTATAAGGTTCCTCAAAATTACCCACTCGAATAGAGTATTAGTAACTATTATAATAAGTGAACTCAAAAAATCCCAAATCAATATTCCACGATCCTCCGAAATACAAAACACATGCATGAAGCATGTCCTCCAGAATCTGATTTCTTCACTCCATATGATCATCTACTTGGGGATGGTATGTCATGATCATCTTAATTTTATACACCAATTATATTTTAATTCCTTCCCAAAAATGAGAGTTAAAGTGGGGGTTCTCTATTTGAAACAATTACTGATAGAACACCATGAAGTCTGACCACTTCCTTAATATAAAACTGGACCAAATCATCAACCATCGTTGAACCTATGATCGACATGAAGTCAGATGATTTTTCAAATGGTCAATCACAACACAAATTTCATTCCTACAAAAATTTGTATGAGGAAATCAAACAATTAATTCCATGTCAATCTCATCCCACTTTTAGGTTGGAATGGGTAACGACTGAAGAAAACCAGTGGTCTATGGATAATCTACCTTTACATACTGACAAGTATAGAATATCGATAAGAAGTCAGCAATGTCTCATCTCATACTTGGCCACTAAAACTATAGACGAACATCGACATACATTTTGGTATCTCTATTATGAATGAACCACTTATATTGGTGGTTATCCTATATCACCACATTCCTTAGAGACAATAATATAAGTTAATTTTCTTAAATGAAAATATTCCCCCGGAAGATGAAGACCAATCATGAGATGTCTCCCCACCATGACGGAACTACATGGACAGCTGATACAACTAATCACCAGTCCACTCCCACTGAATCAACTCCATAAGGGTAGGAATCAATAGAACGATTTCCAAGAACACACCTCCACTATGCTCTTTGGTCTCCATGTTCTTCTTGGAAAAGATCCCCATAGATGTGAATTTATTACTTGGCTCCCTCACATCCCACACTGGAACTTTTATTCTCAAGAAGTAAGCCACGACATTACCCTATCGTGGGTTTTATATAATATCAAAGTTGAACACCAAAAAATATTTTATCACATGGATCTGCCTCAAAATCAAATATTTTTGGGAGAAGATGTAGGATAGGATTTTATTATCAGAATAGGAAAAAAAATTATCCCCCAAAATATAATGATTCTATGCCTTTAGGGAATGCATCAATGCTTCTAATTCCAATTCATGGGGTGGGTAATTATTTTCATGTGGTTGTATTTTGCAATATTTATATGCCACTACACAATTACCTTTCCTAAGAAAACACCTGAGGACCATACCTAAAGTGTCTCAATAAAACATGTTTCCCTTTACAAACACTGGAAAGATAAACACAGGTGTAGTAGTCAACCAATTCCTCAACTCCCCAATATATTCTTGACATTTTGGGATATATTCAATATTCACCCCTTTGTAGGTATGTTCCGTAATTGAGGAATAACGCCAAGAGAAATCCAAAAAAAATTGTATTTAATAACATGACATATTAAGAAAAATCCTAATATTGGACACATTCATCAGCCATTACCATGACACAACTGCACTGATCTTCTCGGGGTCCACTGAAACCCCATTATACTAAATCAAATTTCAGAGAAACATCACTTCTCTAACCCAAAATGTTCACTGTAAATGTTTCTCATAATGGTGATGATCTCATATTGTTCCCAACACAATATGTTAATGATCCTCATACTCTTCCTCAGATCTAGAGTAAACTATGATTTCTTCTTAGAAATCGCCAACAAACGTGTCGATATACTATTAGAACACCATATTCATGATTTAAATTAAAACTATTAGATCATTCATCAATATGAAATCCATGAGAAAATAATCACAGTGGTCGTACCTTCTTCAGAAAACAGTCATTGGGATATCTGCTTCTCTCTCCCTGACTTGGTGGTAATACGAACACAAGTCCATCTTGAGGAAACACTTTTACCCCTTCACTAGGTCAAAAAAATCATCAATTCTGGGAAAAGTGTATTTATTCATAATGGTAACCTTATTCATCTACTTATAATTGATGCACAATCGGAGAGATATATCGACCTTATTCATGAATAAAATAAGGGAAACCTAAGGAGACATGCTCTGGTGGGTAAACCCTTTTAATTCTAAATCTGTCATCGGTGTCTTTAATTACCTTAATTCAATAGGGGACATGAGATAAGAGTGAAGAGACATAATATGTGTTCCCATCACCAAACCAATAGATAATCCACTTTCCTCTCTAGGGGTAATCTTGAAAAATCATTTAGAAATACCTCTGGGAACTCATACAATACATGAGGTAATTCACCGTTACGAGTACCACCATTGTCCTCTATCATGATTGATTATAACTAAAAGTCAATATGTCCCAACTCTATGGGAGTGGAGGTACCTTATTACCTGACTAAGTGTCCCTTTCCACAATAAATACTAAAGACTCCCATCAAGTTCCATGAAACCTACCCATCGCCTATACAAATCAATATGTCCTTAGAAGTGAAGTAGTGAATCCATGTTGAGGATTACATCAAAAAGTTCCATTTACAACACACAAAAAAATACCATCTAAACCCTTGACATGGATAGTACACAATATAGTCACCTAAGACCTTTCTCATTCTTTGTATCCAATGGTGTTACTAAATACATTGAAAAACACATCATCTTGGTTGGTATGTTTAGAATATTCCCAAGATGGGATGATATAAAATAAATATATGAACCTATATAATATAAAACAACTGCATAGAAGATGAAATCTAGATGGTACCTCTAACTATCAAAGGTCTGGTATCTGATCCGACTAGTTCCTGATCCAAAACATTCATATTCTTAGTCCCTTACAGGGAATGATTTCTCTCTTGTAGCTCTGCCTTGATCTAGATCTACCTAGAGGATGATCTACACCATCCTCTATGACCACTAAAATAATATCCTACCATTTTGGACGGCCTGACTAAATCGACACTCCCCAAGAAGTAATAAATCCTTCCCTGCTCTTGTATGGATGTCTGATCCTGAAAAAACTTTGAGTAATTATTATAACTCCACATTGACGAAAAGGACATGGAGAAAAAGTACACGTAGATCGAACATTCCATGCCCTCCTACAATAATTTAAAACAAAATTCCATGCACCATAAGCCATAGATTTTATCCTCCTAGAAGTATGGCATGAACTGTTGCCTCCCTTATTACCCAACTCATCATGCTTCCTCTTCTTCTTTGAAGAACTGCCACTGCCCAATACTAACAAATCCCCAAAGAATCCTGACCTTTCCTTATGATAAATCCCCACCATAAAAGCTTGATCAACTACCTTAGAATAGGTATTCATCTTGAACATAAATACATGATAATTATCTCTGGTCAAAAACCACTTTCAAACCTTTGAGCCATCATCTTCCCATTGGAGATTATTCCAGGTTCATATAATACTATATCGGAAAATCTGTTGGCATATTCCATCACTATCTAGTCCCCCCTGAACAATATCCATGAACTCTTATAATCTAGTGTAGTATAGGACCCTATGAGAGTATTGGTCATTTAGGACCTCCTTATAGTCCTTAGAGATCATCTAATCATGCTTCCCAGCTTATTGCCTGGAGTCCATCCCCCTTCGACTGGGATTCTTTTTCAAGAATGAGGCACATTTCACTACGACTTCTTCGAAAGTATAATGAAATGAAAACATGCTTTAGATCTTCTCAAGCAACTCCTCTACTTCCTATGTCTTGGAAATGCCTCATAAAGAAGGGTTTTTTTTTGAGAAACTCCTAGTATTTTTTCATCATTGGTCCAAATTCATATTCTCTGACTAGAGTAGGAGTACAATCCAGAGATGATCACTATACTAGAGCCTGAATATCCTGAACTATAGATTCCACCAACCTCTTTTCAATATGTGAGGGAAAACTCTATTTTTATTTCTACCGTGGGTGAAAATGAGATCTCCAGGGATGCATGTTTCTAAAAAATCAACAGTCACAAAAAAAGACAATAGTACAATCGATCCTAAAAAATATATCCCATAACATAAAATGTAATGAAATAAAACGTTTCATGAAATTAAATGACCAAAAACAACTCACCTCCAACCGTTGTACATGTGCAGTCTGCAGCCTACATGTCCCACTTATAAGGGAACTCAAATAAAGATCCCAACATCCCATGGACTCTTGAGGTCTTTCATGAGGTGTAATGTCCAGACACCCAACTGGAAACCAGAACACTGAACCCAAAGAGTCCTAGATCCTTTCTAACAAGACTCATCATAAATAATATTAATCAATGGTATTAAGTATCTCTGATACCATTTTTTAATGAACCAGGCTGGGTCTTCATCTGATCCGGCACCCAACCCTATCTGTGTCAAGGATCGAAGGGTGTTTTGGATCCCCATAGTCGGAAAAAAGATCTTGGGTATTAATAAAAAAAGAGGGAATGATTTACCTGGACGTAAAAGTGTAAAACAATTAATAATTCTAGAAAACAATAATTGAGAATCCTAACCAAACATGTCTTTAAACAAAATCCATATTTATGTTACAAGATTAAAGAAAAAAAACCAAAATGGGATACTACCAAAATGGGACCAAAATCCCAAAATGACCAAAAGAAAGGTGACCAAAAACCATCCCAAAACCACCACATGGAAAGTGGACACCACCGTCAATCTATGTCTATAACACCACCAATGAAAGATAGCTTGCTACTGGAATCACTATTTCAATAAGCTTTACCCTTAAGTGTATCAACCATTATCAAACTACATACACCCAAAAGAGTTTTTAGGGTGAGAGATAACACTCAAAAGGATTCTACCAATGAAAATATTCAATTATAATAGCATTATATTGAAAATAGATTGCCAGGTTTCATAAAAATTAAATGCTAGTAATAATTTTAGGGAAAAAAATTTGAGTGAGACACAGATTTTTATGAAGAAATTTTAAAGAGTAAAAAAATTTAATAAAATAACACATGATAATAAAATTTCCAACCAAGCATACCGTATGTCGAAAGTAATTGAGATATACTAATATGCACTAATTCCGGGAAGTAACGTTATGAACTAGCTAACATTGGGACATTAGGCACCTCATATTTCCATGAAATTTGGTATAGAAACCCTGACCAATAGTGTTATCATGAAAGAGACCCTATAGTAGAGAAACATAAAATATTATAGTAGTATACAATCATTACAATTATTTAGTTAGTGTTGTAGTGTTAATCATGCTAGATGAAACTAGATTGAACCACTTCAAAATCATCAATTGTACAAGTCCTATTCTTCCCACCTAGGTAACCATGGTTTACCTTTTGTGATCAATAAAATTTCACATTTCTTATAATACCACATTCTTATAAAAATTCAATTTAAACATCATATGCACACCAAAATTGTCTCTGACAATGTTCACACCTTTAATATAATGTAATAAACCATTTATAAATTTTATAAAAAAATTCTAAAACACATCACATGGCTTTACACACAAAAACCCACTAAAATACCCTTTTTTTATTTAGCGCACACTAACACCATACCAAAACAAAATACGCAACCCTTTTAAAATTTAATAAACCAGTTTAACAATGTATAAAACACTCCAAAGTGACAAAACAAGGGTTTTGACTAAAACACGCCCCATTTCATATAAACATGACACTGTAATATCAAATGCATAATAAATCCTACCAAAAATTAATTTCACAACACACACAATAAATGAGTAACATGATAAAATACTAATGAAATAAAAATAAATTCACCACATAATACTTATACATGGAACCACTTACCATTGAGGTCAAAGTCCCCAAAAATCAATGCAAACCTTTAACGACACCTAATATGCACCACAAAAAAACCCAATTGAACCCTAAATCAAGTGAAAAAAACATTATTATCATGTTCATACCCCAAACAAAATGAAACCCTAAACTGAAATCCTAATGAATTGGGATGAAGCTTACCCGATGTAGAACACACCAAAGATGGATGGAGAAAAGGAGTTTAAATGTGACCATGAGGCTTTACATAAAAGATAGGGTTTCCAAAAGGGATATGTGTTCTAGGTGGTCTCTGGAAGGTCCCGACTAAGAAGGGGCACGGTGCGAGGGTTGCATAAAGGACATCAGGGCACTGGAGTGAGGTCATCAGAGGGGAAGCTAGGCACGGGAAAAGGGTGAGCAACCAATGGGAGGAGGAGCAATACACAACTAGTGGTAAGGGAGTAGGGAAATGAGATACAAGAAGAGATGGATAGTAAGATTAGAGTATAGAGGGAAAAACAAAAGAAAGATAATAAAATAAAAATAAAAAAATAAACTCAACAAAAGGAAACTAAAATATATAAAAACAATAACTATATAATAAATAATGATAATATTAGTAATAATTAAAGTTTAATGGTTGTAATATTGATTACAATATTAATTTTTATTATAATATTAATTTAATAATGTTAAAAATAATAACATAAAAAAATATTAACAAATTTTTATAATATTAATAATAATAATAACTTTATTAAAATATTAACAACAATAATTATTATTATTATGATCTAAAATAATAATATCATTATTAATAATATTAGAAAAATTATTAATTCATTTTATTTATATTATTATATTTTTTTCACATTATAATTCATCTTATTAATTAATTAATACATTGTATTCAACACCGAGCAGGCCGTAGGGTGACCTGGGAAAATCTGCATGGCTTCAACCAAGTTGTGCCCATGCGCTAGATACTATCAAGCCCAGAACTTTCATTTAACAGTGAAAACACAAAATCCCAATCGGGGCTCTTCCCAAACCACTAGAAAATAATCAAATCTAGATAAAATAAAAAAATAAAAATTATTTTAAGTTTCAGTGTGTCACATTTTTTCCAATGAGGTTGTGATGTTACCCCTCAACATGATGTTGATTTTGGGATCAACTCACGCCCCTTGTTCTTATATAATTTTTAGGGATCTTTATTAGTTGGAACCTTCTGAGTTGTCGGAGTATAGGATTTTGATAGATCATCTGATACATATGGGTTTATTCAGCCTAGTGTGTCACTACGGGGTGACCTAGTAATTTTCTCCATGAATGGATATGGTAGTTCATCATTTATAACATTATATTATAGGATAAATCATGTGCTTTACAAGAAAAATTAACATCATCTATGATTGGATGATATTTTCCACCAGCTGAGAGGCGAATTTTTTTTTCTAGGAATGATCGAAATTATAGAAATCCCCTATTGAGTGTAAAAAAGGGTGATATCTCGAATAATGTCTTTAAATATAGGTATGGGAAATTCACTTTTTTAGTCATGTCATTTGGGGTTCTAAATGTACTATCTATGTTTAGGGGGCTTATGAACAACATCATCTTTAAGTTCTAAGATCAGTTCATCTTCATCATCGTTAATGATATCTTGATCTAATCAATGATAGTTGAGGATAATTTCATGCATCTCAGAGATATCTTGTAGGTTCATTGATGTCACCATCATTATGGAATGTTATACATGTTTATGTTTTTATAAAAGAGAAACATTTTTTGTCATGTCATGTGTTAGTGGGGTGTGGTAGTAGACCTATCCAAAGTCTAGATAGTTTTTTCATGGGAGGAACCCACGAATGTGGTATATGTTTATAGTTCTCTTGTCTATTCAGGCTATTATATGGGGTTTGTTCCTAATTTCAATCAATTTTTAGCCTTATTGATCGTGTTTACTAGGATGTTCAAGGATTTTTTTTAGAATCGTAAATCACAAGTAGTGTTCCATAACCTAAAGGATAATTTGTTTAGTTCACTAGTGAAATAGTTTCTTGAGGAGGGTGTCATGTTTGAAGTGTTTTTTAATTCTTATTATTTGTTCTTTGAATGTGGGTTGATTCAGTATAGTATAGTTATATTTATGGGTCTATATAGTTGTGTCCCCATAAGTGTAACTACGCCATCAATGATTTGGAGCTAGCAGTAGTATTTTTTATGGTTGTTACGGAGGAATTACCTCATTAGAGAGTACTTTGGGGTCTTCACTAATCACAAGAGTTTGAGGTATATATTTTCTCATCAGGATATTAGTCTTTAGAAACTAAGGTATATGGATTTTCTTTAAGAGTGTGATTTTTAAGGCCCCCTACACCTAGGGAAGAGGGAATACTGTGGATGACACTTTGAGTTATAAATCTAGGAAAGATGTTGTCCTGGATTCTGATGATGTTTTGGGAGTAATTAATGAGTTACAATCCTTTCACATAGATGAAAGGGTTGATGATTATGGATGATATTTTTCAAATCATGGGGAAATCTTCTTTGATTTAGCGGGTGGAGGACTCTTATTGGGGGACATTGAAGTAGAGGTTTTTTGTGATCTTCAAGGAAATGTTCATGATCTATGAGGGATATAGGATATTTGGAAGATTATTTTTTAATTGGAGGTTTCTTTTTCTATTGGTAATGTGGGATAGATTCCTCCATGAGTTTTATAGGTCATATTTGGTGGTACACACATCAGTGTAAAAGATTTCTAGGGTCTTGAGGATGCAGATTTGTTTTCTCAGTATGAAATGGGAGGTAGTGATGTTCATGGTGAGGAGAGATGTCAGCTTTTATTTCCTACAAAGATGGAGAGTGACCAGAACATCATTCACTTATATTTTCTTCATGTGTATCTTTATTTTGTATCCCATGTCATTTAATGTGGATATTTTAAAATTGAGTACGATGAAACATTTTTGGAGAAACCATTAGAGATCCAAAATCAATAGGAGAATGTGTTACCAGTAAAAACCACCCATTTAGTTCATGTGTTTTGGCGGTAATGTGTCCTGGAGGGGATTACATAGGAGAAACATACACATATTCATGCCCAATAACAAGAGTTTTTTTATATTTTATTTAATAAATTTTTATTTGTGATGATATGATTAGATCCATCAACTATATGAGATTAGCAATTTTTTAATGTTTTTAATGTTTGATGTGTGATAATGTTTTGACAAACGAATTGTGGTGAACCTGATTCCTAATCGATACGCATTATATTATGACGTAATTAAACTCTTGTATAAAAGTTAGTGTCACCCTAATTGGATAACATCTTGACATGGAGGATGGAATCCCATGATCAGTATATTAAAGGTATATCAGTTTGTTGGTTGGGACTATTTTTTGTTTGGGTTGTATAGAGTTTTTATTGTTGTGGTGGTGTGTTTTTATATTGATGAGGTTGTGTAAGGTGTTTTTGACTGTTTGGTTTGGCATTTTTTTCATGTGGAAGCATTTGATTTACGATGATATCCTAATGATGTATCTCATGGAGTGGTTTTTCAAAATCCATTACTTCTCGGTTTGTATTTGATTTTAGAGGGTGATAATCATTTGAGAGTTTTCTATTGTAATGTTTAGTGATTTCTCGGTATGTTTACATTACTAGTTTTGGAAGTTATTTTTTTTTTCAGGATGTTCTGGGTTTTTTGGGTCGATGTTGTCATTGTAGTAGAGCACCTGAAGAAATTTATCACCATGTAAGTGGAATACATGATGTTTCATGGCGGTTCACATCTATTAAAGAGGACGGGTTCATGAATTGTGAAAATTATAAAGGGGAAACTATGAGATTGATACAAATTGCATAAGTGGAATTTAGGATGTGTATTATATAATGGTTGAGGGGTGAGTTTCTCAATAAAAAAAATGGAATTATTGGATTCCCATAAAATTCATGTCTTTTATATATTTTGTGTGGCATGAAAATTGAAGGATCTAGGATTTAAAGTCATTTTCTTGGATGATTATTTTATTCATCCATGGATTCACTTACTCTAATTCTGCAATATCATAGGTTACCCATATAGGTTTTCTCTACCTATTCTTCCTGCTTCACTATGTCAGTTCTAGTGGTCATTAGTTGATGATCCATGGTGAGTTGTTTCTTCATTCCCAATGATTTTCTTCCATTATTCCCTTGGGTATTCAATATAGTGATATTTTTCTAGTAGTAGGTGTGAGTTGTAATTTTCATTAATGATCATTGGGTGTGGTGTACGTTGATATGTAATGTCGTTTGTGTGGTTGAGGTTTTCGGGTGTTTCTTCTTCTCCCTATAGTGCACAACACGACGGAAAATATTCATTGAGGTAGAAAATTCGTCATTTCTCCATATTGTGCATTATACATGAGGGGTTTAGTATAGTTTATCTATAGTAGATAGTTTTGATGGCTTTATATAAGATAAATAATTGTATATTTGAAATTCAATGGGGAAAGGGGAATGATTCGCATGATTTTTTATGATTAATGTTATTCTAATATGATTGATTATATGGGATTGATTCCCCACTAAAAATTGTGGTTGTTTCGGGTTTGTTTGTGTTGGATGATATGTGTTCTGACTTATGTGTCTATTGATATTGTAGAGATATCACCCAAAAATTGTAATTAGATAACCAATTATTTTTGGATAATGAAATGGTTTCCCCAATATTATGTATTTTATGATAATTCCGATAAAATAAAGAATTTTAATGTTATAAAATCCCATTTGTTAGTTATATTAAATGTTCTTTGATGTGTTTTGAAGTGTTTTCATGCTTTAGGGGTGGAATTTGGGTTTCCCATGCAATGTGGGGTTGATGGAAGAGACATGGATTTGCTTTTGGGGGCGAGGTGGTTATTTTTTCGATGATTTTTGAATTCTGAGGTTGTGCTAGTTTGGTCATGCTTTCGGGTGGTGAGGTGGTGGTTATTTCGACATTCTTTTCGGGTGGTGAGGTGGGGGTTGTTTTCCATTGCTTTTGGGTTTGGGATATTGTTCTTGTTTTTTAATGATTTTGGAGCATCTATGTGGTGGTAGTTTGGCCATGATTTTTGGGCAACAAGATAGCATTTTTCTAGATATTCATTTTGGTGGAAGGTTGGTGGTTGTTTTGTCGTTCATTTAGGTTGGCGAGGAATTGGTTCAGTGAAAATAGTGATCTTCTTTTGATGTTTGGTAGCTTGTGTTGGATTTCAGGTAGTTATGGAATAATTATTTAATAATGATTAAATTGGTCAGGGTTTCGTTTGGTTATTGGGATGGAAATGATTAATGAAAAAACAAAGGATATGAGGTGTAGTTTAATGTTGTTGATGATAAATAATGAAAAAATGGGCTGGATAATAAAATTGGATTATGGGGAGAGATGTGGCTTATATTTTTTGTGGTGTTATGCATTTAGAGGCCAAATAAAAAGTGAAAATGTTGTGAGTTTGTTAGATTTATTAGTTTTGAAACCATAGGTTGGTCTTGTGTTTGGATATTTGTATTTACTTGTATATTTTATGTGATTTTTGTACACATCTGAAGTATATAATTCATTTTGTGTTGACACCCAGATTTTCATGTGGGGGTGTTTTCCCAACATCTTGGTAATGAATATAGATGACTAGCTACCCACTCTTTCCTATTCTACCTTTTAGGAGAGTAAATATGAATATAATGGGATGTTTGGAGGTCTTTTAGTGAACTATGTGATAACCAAGGTGTTTCAAGTGAGATTTTGTGATTGTGCTATGGGGTAGTAGTCCATGTGTTTTTGTGTGAGATGTGATATGTCTGTGATATGGGGAAACTTTTGGTGGGGTTGATCATTTTAGAAGGAGTGAATAAGGTTGATGTCCTTTATTTTCATTGTACCCTACTACTCTAGTTATGGATATGATGTGATGGGCTAGGTGTTTTGGGAGAGATTTTATGTTATCATGCTACTGGACAGTGGCCTTTGTGATTTCAGGCATGATGTGAAGTGACGATGCAGTAGGGCGGTGGTATATGTTATTCATCGGGTATAGGAGCACCATGGCATAAAATATTGCTATAAGAGCATAAAATCAGTGGGAAACCAATTTAGGTTAACCATTATCTATGTGTTTTGTATTATGTTACTATATATGACTTTGATTATTTGGTGAGAAAGCCTTAGTGATGATGGGATGGATAGTTTCCCTGTTTTGGTGCAGTTGGTTCTATTATTTTCTCATGAGTGCATTATTATGATTCTCTTACATGTGTACAATACACAATGGTCTTCCTACGGTGTATACATTTATTATCACCATATGGATATAAAACCACTTTTAGGTTTCTACAAGGACTTCATCGACCCTGTTGGACATTACTGGATTGGACCTTGGATAGTTTTTCGGTCCTGGCATTAGCATATCTTTTGGATATTTACTTTGGAAACCATTACCGATATTAGTTTTATTTAAACAAGACTTGTGGGATGGTTTTGGTTTCTTTTATATTATTTCATTGTGTTTTTTTGGATGATTCATTTAATCTCCTGATCCAATATTATTAAATATGTAAATTCATCCCATTCTATGTGATATTTATACCCTTGATACTATTTTCCAACCTAGTTCCTATCAAAGATGATGCTTAGGGGTCATTATCTCTCTCCCATCAAAATGGTATTTTTGAATGGAGGGGGCCATTTCATATGGTTACATAGTTGTCCAATGATTTTCCACCTTACTATAGCCACTTTGTGATATGAATGAGAGACATGAAATTTCAAGTGCTTAAATTAATGTTAATAGGATGACACATAAAGATAATATATAAATTTTAAATTTCCTGAACTAATTTGGGTCATCCCTAAATCAGACACCTGAGTCTTACCATATAAAGGTTCATAGGGTGTTCACAGTCCCTATGGTATGACAATGAGAACATGGGAATTATAAAACCCCATTTAGTAAGGTTTCTCCAATAAAAATAATTTAAATGGAGAAAATAATGAAATATATAATAGATATTAAATATGTGAAATTAGTTTCAAACAACAAGAGACCAAAAAATACAAGGAAAAATTAGTTCCAAGAGAAAGTACACAAAACAATGGAAACCCCATCTCTATGTGATATGTGAGTCAACATCCCATCATGTCACCTCAAAACTCCCACACCTCACTAATATGGACACATACATCCTCTTTGAGGTGCATTACCTTTTTTGGTGTTAGATTAAACAATCTCTATGCACACCAAAATGTATGTGTAGAGTGTGACCAAACAAGCCCAATAAAATCCTTCCATGGGCCCCTTAATAAGCCTTTATAAGATTAAAAAAATATTTTCACTTAAACAAAATTAGGTCAAAAGAGACCTATTTTAAAATTCAAAATCAAAACATGGAAATTTATACTTTCTAACTAGTTAATAAGAAATTCCATATAAACCAATTTTAAAACAACATTTAACCAATCCTTTTTCTTTCAAATTACTTAAGGAATTAAAATTAATTTCCAATATCTAATAAAAAAAGAATACATATTTATTTAAAAAAATAAGAAAAATGTAAAATAAATCATTTGATACTTTAGGTTAAGGTTACCTAGGATAATCACATTATCTCTCTGATTAAATGTCGCCAAGTGAAGACATTATCATTGGAAAAGGGTCATAGTGGTAGGATTTCACACTTATATGTCTTAATATATCATAATATATATATATATATATATATATTTATTTAATTGTGTATCCAGGCTATATGAAACATGCATTCCTATACAATATATAAAAATTTTATTAGCTTGCTAAGTATTCTGGGTGCTCATGTGCCACAACCGACACATGGTTATTCAACATTTCCATTAAAAATAAATTCTCCTTTTACACTTCCTAAAAATGGAATCATTAAAATTTCACAATTAATACTAATTAATGAATTGAAATAATTTTTGAAACAAACCAAAGTTATAGTGAAACAAAACCATTATTTACAAACCAATGATAGAAAATCCAATTTCACAAAAATTGTAAAAATCGCCATTATTCATGAATTGTAAAAAGTACCTTTTAATAATTTAAAAAAACAATTTTAAATGATAATTAATTCCATATTTATAAAACAATTCCATTATAGGAATCCACTCACCATGAAATACCTAGAATATCAACACCTACTGGGGTTCCATAAGAAAATATGTATTGATAGATCTATGAAATGAGGAAGAACACTAAACCATTAATTTTCCCATAATGAATCACCAATTCATTAATTTATGTAAATAATTTAATTAGAATAATCACTTACCACAGATATTATTAAATTTCTCACCATAATAAACAATGAACCCAACAAAAAATACAAATTTTGTACGGGTTATAATAGAATTCTCATTAGATTGTGACACCGACCACAGATTTGTTGATAACATCCCCAATTCAAGATTCCTTTCAAGAAGAAGAGTGGAGATAAATGGAAATATTGAAGAATATTTTGGAACATATTTCTTCTCTCAATTTCATTATTTAATTATGATTGATTAGTCATAATGAATCCCCAAAAGGTATGTGTTCTTTAAAATATCTAGATGAATTCATGGGGTCAAGAGCCTTGGATTTTCTAGGAAGAATAAATTCTATAGGGGATTTATGGGGTGTTAAGATATATTTTTGAATTATTTAATTAACATCACATGTTTTGGTTGTATGGTTTGGAAAACCATGCACCAACCATGTTCCCCGCATTGTGTTTCAAGAGGATTTTCAGGATTTTTCCACACATTTTTACTAATAATTCACCGACCATGATAACTACATATGTACCATGTTGCACAATTTTAGGAGAAGGAGACATTGTTTGGATTACTAATGTTCCAAAAAGTATTCCTCTTCTTGAATACCAAATAATTCATAACAACTTTCTGGGAATTTTATATGGAATTACTTATCCATGAACCAACCATGATCGTGACCAAAATAACCAAAAATACCCATAAACCTCCCATAACAACGTGAAAACTTGAAAAACAATTGATGGTTAAAACAAAATAATATATGTTCATAAATTTGAAATTGGGGTGTGATAATTCTCTCCATCATAACACTTTTTTTACCTCACAATAAATTCATATTGAAGAATTTTAGTCAAAGAAAAGATAAGTTCATTGATCCCTCATCATTTTTTCCCTTTCTCATAATTGATTAGAATATGTTCCATGTTGGCATACCACCTGGTCCCAAAAAACAGAAATCCAAGAAATGAATGTCTCATATGAATCAATAATCTAATTCAGGTTCTAAATAATTGTCATATATTCTCCAATATAAAACAACTACGATTTCAAAATGTGGGAAGGGTTACGATTATACTTCTTAAGATCAGACCCCTAGCATACACCAGGGATCAAAATCTATAGAGATAAAAACTTCTACTTGTTAGACACCATTAATACTCAATAAATGATTTCATGTTTTCCGATGTATCTTCTAACTATCATCCCATATTTCCCAAGTCGACAATGTCACAACTGAGGCATGATTTTCTAGAAAACCTACTAATACTAGATTATTCCAGATGAAATATTTTATGACCTACATAACATTTACACCCTCTATGAGAAGTCACTAACCATTCATGTATAAGCTAAACCCTTGTTTATAAGATCTGAATAAGTACTATTATAACAAGATAAGTCTCACACACCATGAACCAAAAATGTGGTCCTTGCAATCGGTGACCCTAAAGAACATCAATGGGATCCATTTTAGTGGATGGGTAATAGATATTATTTTAAAAACCCACACACAATATAAAGTGTTTATCAAAAGAATTTCCAAATCCCATGATTAAAGAACTAATAAAAGCCTATAAAATCTAATTATAATTACCTTTAGATCAATCTATATAAGGATTATAATCTAAACTCAACTTGACTTTGTAAAAAATTGCCTCCTAAAGGCCATCCAAAACTAATAGGTATACTTGGAGACACTATACAAGATAATTTTGTGATGAAACCCCATGTAATATCATGTTCACTTAAACATAATGATTTCCTAATTCATCAACTTCACTGATTTACCAAATTGGAATTAATTGTGTAATCTTTTCCAACATGTCAATCACCACCCAAATGGAAGTATTTCTTCTTTATGATTGTGGTAATCAAATAATAAAAATCATAAACACATAACCCCACTACCATATTATAAGAGAATGAGGTTTAGAAATCCAAAACTATTTTGTGTCTCATCCTTGATTTTTTATAATGATTAGATATGAGATAAAAAAATCAATTATGTCACACTTCATGAAAAGACACCATAACTGGTGATTTATTTCATATTACTTCTTAGTAGTACTAAGTTAAATGACCGAATAAGAACAATTAAAATACGATATGATAATCTTTCTATATGATACAAGGAAAACATAATAGATCATTAAGTATATAATGTCTTTTAAAGAGGTAAATATCATTCATCGATGGGCACTACACCATATAAAATTTTTTAGATACTTCTAAACCCATCATTCCATCGATTCTCTAGATGAATCAACTTAATAAAGAAATAATTCAACTGTGAACTAGCCTTAAATATATCATTCTCTTCTTATAGAACATTTAGATTAATATGAGTGAATATTTACATGAGTTATCATTTATTATTCAACTCCATCAAATATTAATAAAGAACTTTCCTCCTAAGATCATAACTAATAACACTCCACAATTCTGAGGTGTAAACAATGTAAATACCAATCATCTAATAGTACACCACCCATAGCCTCTGCATGATGTTCAATTATTTATATGAAAATATATAACATAAACTCATATGATTATAATAGTCTGAGAACATTTCCTCAAAAGGAAATGTAACCAACATTTAATAGATATCAAAACTAATATGAGTTTAATGCCATTATTGGGGTAATTCTTTTCATGGGGATGAAGTCGACAAGATCAATATGCTAGAACATTATCTCTGTGATTAAAAACATATCCAAATCATAATCCTGGGACATAATTGTAAAATCCATATACCATTCAATCTTCTAAAAATAAAAAAAATGGAGATGAGGTCATACATCATTTAATTTCATCAAAGTATGTCTGACAATTAGAATCCCATTATAATTTCACCCCATTCCAAGTAAGAGAAGTCAACAATAATATAAATTTAATCCTTTACTAAAAACTGAAAATATCATACTAAACTAAATAAGCATAAAATATCAAAGAAGTTCCAAGGGTATTCACATGAAAAAATATCTTTAACCTTCTCAGGATCATCTGAGTTGCCTTTTAATAAAATAATACACTAATAGAAAAAGTATGCTTTTGTGTCCATATTTTAATTTTTTTTTCCAAAACCGATAATAAAATATATAAATTGAGTGAAATTTTATAGTAGTTTCACTAAATAACATTAAAAGTCTTTCAAGTATTTCATTTACATTGTTTTGAAATAAAAGTGGCCAGAAGTTTTTTATTTGTCATATTTTTTTAGCAAAAATGACGTCAATCATTGTTTTTTTAATTTTTAACATCATCTTTAATAAAATTTATGTTAATATATATATACTTATTTATTAATATATTTATATTTTTATCTCAATTTTTAGTAAATTAGACATTAATACTTTTAAAAATTACATTGGTTTTTACTAAAATTAATTTTAATATAAATATATAAATATATTAAAAAAAATTTAAATAATATTTTTCAAACTATTCTTATTGGACTTAGTAAAATTAGTTTCTAATATAACTGTAATAAAAATTAAATTTTCACATCATGGGAATGCGATGTTTAAATTTTTTTACTCCTTTCGTTCTAAATTTTGTGTTTCTAAATAAAATTTATTATATTGTTTTATATTTTTTCAATTATATTTTATATTTTATCAGAATCCACACTTATTAATTTCATAAAATCTCTATTCATCACCTCGAATATTCCACTATTTCACTATTTTATTATTTAATAATGGTATTTAAAATTATTCACCAATTACTAAATTTTTTTATGATTTGTTACATATATGGATATACCTATTAATAATTCTTTTTTAAGTTGAAGATTTCTTTTTTGATCATTTAAAAAGTATAAATATTTCACATGATATTTCAAAGAAGGAGTCTAATGTTACTTAAAAACCCAGACATTAGATGCATTATGAGTTCTTCCCGCTAAAGAAAATTATGTTAATGGGAACAATATCAAATATCGAAATTAAATCAAATATCAAACATTAATTTTTAAGATTTAATTTGGTTTTTACAATGGTCTATTTTACCAAACTTGTATTTTCATTAAACTGATTCAGTGAATTATGTTGAATCCCTGAGTTTAATCATTATATGTAATTTCTATATTTTTTTAGTTTCTATAATTTTATAATTTATTGGTCATTTATTTTCATCAAAATGAGTAATGATCATTGAAATATTAATTAATTTACAATTTCTAGACATATGATTTTTATCGGAGACAGAAAAAGTTTTTTTTTGAAATTAGTAATAACACAAAATTAATTTCAAATTTCATCCATTATCACCTATTATGTCTATTATAATAAAATAAATCGTCGAAATTCTTGGAGTAGAATATTGGGCATCAGATATGAAAAAAAAAATTGATTCTGGAAGTATTTTTTTTATAAAAATTAACGTATATTTTGGTTTTCATAACCTATGTAAAAATATATTTACATTGTTTATCACAATTCCATTTCCTGATAACTAACATTAAACCCTTAAAATTTAATGTTAAAGGACATTTATACCTTTATCAAGTTGTTTCTAACGCTTTCCTCCGAGGTGCAAGCCATCATAAGGTTATGGAATTGCAATTTACCACTTTCCAAATACAGGTGGAATTCATTAATTATTTAGTGATGTTTTCTCATTGATAGAAATGGGATGATGGGATGTCAACTCCTCCTTCTATGGATTCCTCCTCGAAATTCACTAACTATTCTGGTGTCTCCCATATAGATTAAGATGTTGTTCAGGAATATCATTCCCAATGCCATATTTTTGTGGACACTGATTCACTACACTACTTCCTTCAATACATTCCAAAGGGTCGTGTTAGGGTAGTATCCTTTAGTTAGAGAGTATTATTGTTGGGCATCATTGGTATTTCTGGATGATGGAACCTTGGTACACCTGAATTCTCCCTTATTAGAGGGATACGTGAGGGTGAATAATCTCAATGCATCCCATGTCGATTATGTGGTATCCTGTGTTAGAGGCATTTCAATGAGGTTTTCCTCAGCTTCCCATGTTTAATTTGGGGTATGATGTGAGTTTAACGTCTAGTAGAGACAGATCGTACTGATCAGAACAACTGTGATCGTGGATAAGATAGGAACTTTCCTATGAGGTAGTTCCTAGAGGGTTTACCAGCCGGATGGATCAAAAGGCCCAATGATGAAGGAACATGTATGAAATTTCCCAAAAAGATAAGATTTCATTATGTGAAAGCTAATCTAGACACCACAAAAAGTGGATCAGAGAAGGTGTTTCCTTGAAAAGGGGAAAATAGAACTTACCATTGGTCGTGATTGAACAACTAGGATGCTTCTTATGTACCCTAAAGGGATCAAAACCTACGTAATTTGGGAATGGGGGAATGCAATCAGTGGGTAAACAAAAGACAATGACTCAAATACCTTTTGGGTCTTATGCATGGTTAGAGGACCATCATAATAGGGACACTCTTGGTTGGGTGAGGGTGAATTGTGTGGGTCTTACACATGGTTAGTTTCCCATACGGATGGCATGATCCCACTAAGATGTTGTAGCCTGAGTAAAAGATGGATGGATGATGGTTTATTTGATGAAGTGGATGAGATGAATGGGATTGAACTGATGTGATTGTGATGGTGTTGGGATTGAACCATATAGTGGTTTCATAAATATTCTGGAAGCTATAAATCAAATTCCCCGTAGTTATGTGGGTCGAAGAGACACCTGAGGAGGCAGCTCATGGGAATGGGAGCATGGATGGGGACTAGATGGAAATAGAACCTCCTAGTTGTGGCACGATCCTCAAAAGGCACAAAGGCTCGAAGGGAAGAACATGATAGGAAATGGATGAGGGCCATGAATCTCAGGGAGGATTCCTATATAACATGTTTGAAAGGCAAGAATCAATGTCCGAAAAGTTCAGGAATGAGGCATAGAATTGGGGTGTAAAAAAGGAAAGAGACATGGATACATGTTGGGGCATACTCATGGATAGAGTCCCATATCAAGAGGAACACTCATGGTTGGAGTAGTATGGGGGAGTGTGGTGATTATGCATGGTTAGGGTCATTAGTGGACTAGAACACCATAGGAAGGTGGATTTAGGTGATGTGTCTGAAAAAGGGAAAGCCTCACATTATTAGGGTACATCCCTATGAGGGTACATCCCTATAATGGAGAACCATATTTTACTATTGGTTGGGATTGAACCAGAAAAAGGCTTCCAACATATTCGAAAGGGATCAAAACCCATGTAGTTAGGAGAGTGTATACTACAATCATGTACAATGAGTGAACTGATGTGAAGTTATTGAAACATGTGTATTGTGAGGAGTGATGGTCTAGAACCATGGGGAGGTTTCCTACATACCCTGTTTAGACGATAGGGATCAAATATCATGTAGTTCAGAGAATGCATCACAACATCATGCGGGATGATGACATAAGGTTTACACGAGGTTAAAGGACCAAATTTTTGTTGGGGATTATGTGTGGTTATCTGTCCAAATTGGTTGTTGTCATTGTTTACTCTATTTTCATGCATGTCCTACTCGGTGTGATAAACAAGAGGCAATAGCAGACCTGATGATCATGTCAAAAAAATCTAAACATGAGGGATAGTGTGGGGATTACGTATGGTTATCTGCCTAGGGAAATGGAGATAGGGAAATACTCCAGGAGGGACACCCG
This sequence comes from Viscum album, assembly GCA_963277665.1. Lineage (NCBI taxonomy): Eukaryota > Viridiplantae > Streptophyta > Magnoliopsida > Santalales > Viscaceae > Viscum > Viscum album. Next base: position 1,493,626,653 of record OY728152.1, read on the forward strand.
ATAAAGTGTATTGGGGCTTATGTGGAGACTACCCAAGGTGTAAATGGAGACAATGCTCAAAGGGAGTGAGAGAGGGAATACTGAAAAGAGGGAAACAATGTGCTCACTGTCTATGCCCCTCTTTTCTCCACTTGGGCCTTCAACACATGAATAAACATACAGTTTAACTTCATGTGATTGGGACGTCATTTCTTGGGAGTTTATCATCTTTTAGCTCATACGTTGATGACTCACTCCTCACCCCATGGATATACATATATTGTATAAACTCGCAATTGGGGAACGTAGGTGAAATTCTTGATGGGAGTGATTTGAAGGGCTCCTCAATTGAGAGGTCCATGTTTGTATGGCTATGTGTAGAAGCAATAGACATTAGCATACCGAATTGAAGAAACATTGGGTAAGAAAATTCAACATGAAGCACCAATTGGGGGACTAAGAAATCACTACACAAAATCTGGGAGATCCATGTGGGAGAGGGGTTCGTGTTTTAGGAGGCCTCTCCAATGAGGGATTTGTGAATCATTGATTCTTCATAAAGAGGGTGGGCTTTATAATGGAAGGTTCTTCATGAATAATGAAAAATAGGGTCTCCGTGATGGGGGGATCTTTATGAAGCATGGTGACATGGCCAAGGCATGGAGTCCACATGTGTTTGGAGGATGATTTACTATGGTTGAATGCTCCATGAAGTCTTGAGTTCACAAAAGGGACCCCAACCTCCTTCAAGGCCATAGAGATTATCAAAGGAAATCCCCACTTGAAGGGAAGGGAAATTAGAAAAAAGGGAAAACTAGTTCATGATGCTCAAAAACCATGGTTGATGCATTTTCCAGTTCATTCATAGAGCAAAGGGTGCATCATGAAATGAGAAATAGGAAGTTGAAAGGTCAATATAGCGATTATTTGGGGTTGGGTTGATCTGTATGTTTATAAGAACTGGGTATCGTGATGCTATGGGGGCGTGCCGTGAATGAATTGGAGCTTCATAATCATAGGATGCTGTATTAGACTCAGGGAGACTACCATCACTACTCTACAACATTCACAGTGCTCATCGGAGTTGTGAAGGATATCATCGCTACATTGTGGTGGTTATAGAGTGGTTCATCTGCCATCATTTCTCTATTTATGATGATGTAGGGCTTCATGATGGGGCTTCACGAGGTAGGTCGTTCAGTTATTTTGTGATTTTATATCGATGGAATGCTATCCCAAATTACTTGGACATCCTTGATCCCTCTTGGGCATGGAATTTTTTGCCAAAACGCCCCCCCCCCCTCAGATTGAGATCTAAGAGGAAAAGGAAGGTCAGATTATGAGGGTATATCACCAATAACATGTGGATCATGAAGCTATTTCATGATGAGGTCACATGGAGTAGATGTTATGATATCTGCGAAGAATGGGGTAGAAAAAGGCACCCCGAATCTTATGAGGCCACCGCCTATAAATTAGGCATGATCCACCCCTCCCCCCACTCCTCATCCTATCTCCATGAACCTCATGCTTGAGCTCATGAATATATAATCTCTATCAACCCCAAGAGTTTTCCTTGCAAACTGGGTGCCTCATATTGGTTCTCCGCAAATGTTATTTATAGAATCAATGCGTCAAAACCCCTTGTTTCACTATGATTCTCATCAAGTCCTTCAAGGATCTATGATTTGGTGCTCCATGAATGTTATTTGAGAACATACTCCACCAAAAAATAAGAATAACCACAAAATTCATGAAATAAAAGTGCATTAAACATGATTCTTAAGAGGTAATTGAATATGTTTCTCAATGGAAGGACATGATGAAATATGCTCAGCTCAGGGAATGTGTGTGGATACATTCTGACCATGAGACCTTGAAGAGGCTACTGATAAAATGTAAAATGGACTACCCTATCTACCAGTGATTTTTGTTGTATAGATTCAGCCTATGGGATGGAATCCTTATCCCTGAAGTGAGCAGGGACGAATCGACTTATTGATTCGAGGATACATCAAGTTAATATTGGTGGTTCAGAACTACTGATGGCCATAACTAGAAGGACCATACACTATTATCCATTTACTTCCTATTTAACCATGTTAATGAAGTTGACGTGTAGGCCCTAAAAACATTGGTATATCCACTACAATACCACACTATCCTCAAGGCTATCTTAGGGGTCCCAAAAAAGGGTGGACTAAAAATTGGGACCTATGATAGGGTGGTAATTTCATTGATGAATAAACCTGGTCTAACTGGTTGTGAGGCCTTGTTCCTTCCCTAGAGGGGATCAATGCATCAAGAAATTCTATTAATAGTGAATCTTGGTGTACAAAAAATGGAAACTATGGATTAATGTGTCAAAACCGAGTAGAAATCAATTGTTAGGTTTTCTTGGTTCATTTCTACATTGATTTGCAAATTTATTTTTTCAGTCTAGGATGCACCCATGGGTGAGAGATGGAGAACAATAATCAAAGATTCCATGATGGTGATGGGGAAATGTGATAACCTTAGGGTTCTAGTGTTGGAAAAGATATATGAGGTGATTTTTCACATCAGTGAGGTGAAGAATCCAAATCATGTATGTGTACCATTCCACTTTCTTTGCAGTTGGATAACAACACACATGAGGTTGTATAAATATCTAAACCCCATTTCCCCACTGGAGTCAGACATTCGATTGACCATTCTGAATGTAGCAGGTAGTTTCCCAATAAAAATGATCTCCCCTGTGGTTGTAAAATAATTCTAAATGGTGAAAAAAATTAAATTTTCATCCATTCCCTCTACAAAGAGAATTATTCACTGATGATGGAAGAGGAACTGACCAATATCGGTCATATCTTATAGCCTTCTAAAGTGGGGTTATGGTGGTACATGTAGATTGTGAGATAATATAAGAACCATATACCCTACATCACTTTGCACGGCGATTATGGTGTCTACATAGGCTAACCCCATAATTTTACCTGGGGTTCCACCTTGAGGATCACCCATGTGTGATGAGGAAACTCTGGCACATGTTCTCATGGGAATATGGGAAGATGAAAAACGAGATGGCTCTCACTAATCTCCCTTATGGTGGGATTTATTAGTATGAAAAGAGTTGTTATGTGGACTACCCATGAGAAATAATGATGCAACGGAATACCCAAGTTAGTGATGGGGTTCCCCCTCAACCTTGAGGTCGGGGTGGGACAATGGAAAGATCACATTTTGGTGGCAGGGCAACAGGAGAAGTAGGGACAGCAATTCAAAGGATTTCTCTATCCGAAAATAAAATAGGAGTAGTTGTACAAGACCCAATAGCTCAAACATGGATGAACCGGGATTAGGAGAGGAAACGAAGAGGATTCCACATAATACATACCCAAGAACCTGGGAGGTGGTTTTGTTGTGTGGACATACCTGAAGATACCATTTACATAGAGTATTCAGAAACCTAGGAAGTAAAAATGAAATTTCGTAGTCTCTCGAAAATTTGGATCATGTCATCTAGTACGGGATGGATCTTCCTAGTATTAGTCTGGTCCGGGCTAGATTTCCAGTGTCCCAAGTAGAGGAGGAGTGGTATGTGGATGAGCTAGAGGCCTCGTTGAACCCTCAACGCACTCCATATCCACTAAAGACTCGGGTAAAATTACTCCATAATTTAACATACTAACTAGAACTGTTTTCTGATAAGTTGGTAGAGTGCTTCCCTATGATTGAGGGATTCTAAGGGTCATGAGGAGAAGATGCCGACAATGTAATTCATCTAGAGGGAGATGAGGTTGTAGCCTCAGATTTGATTAATTCATCCAAAATTGTAAGTTAATCTCTATGACATTACTTTATGATATAATCTTACTCATGTTACCTAGACCTGTTGACTGAAACTTGTTTTGTGTTTTGTGCTAGAGAACCTTCTAGAAAATTCCCCTTCTCGTGTGACAATGTTCATAGAGGTATGAGATTCTAGAATGATGAATGGAATGATAGAGATCATAGGTTTCATCTGGGATGTGTTTAAAAATTTATCTATTATAAAAACATTAGAACTCTCAACCATATATAGGGGGTCACGTCCCAACATTATGATAGAAAAAAAAACTCAATGGCGCGAACAACTGTTGGATCTTCGTATGTATTCTTTCTCACATATTCATAACTGGTTTCCACCCAACCAGACATATGACACATTCCATATCAAAAACATCCTTCAATTGTATGTTGTATAGTTAGTGAAGATTTTTGGGGGGTCCTAAAACTCCTTTCTTGAGTGGAATATTGACTAACATGGAATCGGGTGTGTGAGATGACCAGACCATGGAAATCGCAACTGTGAGTAGAACCGTTGGAGGGGAAGAACCTAAAATTATCATTGTGGGATATAGGGATGAAGATCAACCACATGACATGGAACACAACCCAACTAATAGAACACTAGAGGAGGGTCCTACTGTCAAACTTCTAGATGCATTCCCAAAATATGAACCTATATACCCAAAGGAGATGGATGAGTCAGCTTCTGATGTGGAGGAAAATCTGGTTGTCTATCACCAATCATGGAATATAATCAACTGTTTCAATGATAACATTACCCAGGAAGAGTAGATGTTGTATATGGGCTCACATCACCCTAAACTACATGACCAATTAATAGTAGAGGTATATTTACGAGGTCCACATATGATCATTCGGGATTACCTTCCTGAGAACGTACGAGAGAGTGACCATAGCATTAGTGTTGTCTAGAAGAAGAGTAATTAGGTCAGAATTTGGAAGACTCAAGAGTCAAAAATGGAGATATAGTGCTTATATATTTTGATGAAGAAGTGATCTTCCTTTACCAACACTCAATTTGAACTCATATCACGATTATGGTTCCATTTGACTGAAGCCAAAGAGAAAGTGACGAATACATCCCATGATGTGGTTGATATATGATATGTGCAATATATTTTACATATCTATGAAATTGAACATTTCCCCATGGAAAATGAGTATAGAAGGGATCTCAGGTGGTGACAAGAAATTCAGGATGCCACACAGCAAATACTGGAAAAGTTGAGATGCTCCATTGAAGGGTCAATTCCATAATGACCATGTTTTTTCCAAACACAGAGACATATTTTCATTATTTATTGTTTGTAAGAGTGTTTTCATGGAAATATCATTTCCTTATATGATTATGAATCTCGATAATATCTTGGAAACAACTAATGATCAATCCCAAACCTAAAGGGGTCATTCTCAGTGTGAGAAACAATGGGTGACCATGTAATTTCTCAGTTTTGATATGAGAACTCCTGGAAATCACATAACACTTAGGGTATGACTGAACAATTAGAGTATTTAGGCTAATATAGTTGTGATAATAGAGATTATGGTTCTCCAAATGTCCATCCTTTCTTTACCAATGTGATCTAGTGCATGTTCGGTAAAACAATAGGGGAATTAGAATCGATCCAAACAAAGGGGAATGAGAAGTGTAAATTGTGACACCCAAAATTCAGAACAAAGTGAGGGAGGCATGATGACAGTGGATAACTATTAACTATACTTGAAACAAATTATTCATATCATGTTATCCTGAAATCATAATAGATAAACGAGGGCCAACCACTGGCCGAATTCGAAAACATAGGGCCTGACTCTAAATGTCATCCGGTGCCCTCTAGGATGTTGGCCTAGAATAGTAGGTGAGCCATGAGGCAAAGAATCCATGTCTTCTAGGGGTACCTTCAGACAAGAAATGGGTTGAGTATCCAAATAATGGGCATGAAAATCATTGATATGGAGTGATTTTAAGTTCAAATGGATTCTAGCACTCTTGAAATTACACCACCATAATTAAAGAATGTCGACTGAGAATATTGGACTAAATCAAGGTCAAACCAACTTCCATATAATATCTCTCTAGTGAGAAGATACAACACCATTCAGTTTTATGTTATTCCAATGAGGATGAAAAGCATGTAGATCAGTGTCAGATAGTGATGACAATATGTGGAATAGATTAGCGTTATATGACTAGGATGTTGCACATAGTTTTAGTTCATACTACTTGGACCCTATCAAACATTTTAAAGTTGTGTTATATGGACTATGATATTTGATCCTAGAATATTTTTATTGCACGGTTGATATAAACCCGATTTTAATTAGCCAAAGGAGGCATACACACCATATAAATACCAAGGAGTAGATTAGAAGGGGACATATGTGATGTGGTGATGGATAAAACCTAACACGAATGAAGTCCAAAGGAACCTACCATAAATTTTCACACAACATATACATGTGTAGATCCTTGTTTGTGGTCATATATATTGTACCATTGTTGATGATGAATGGACAAGAAGATTCATGAATCTATGGATGGGCTCGAGGAAAAATGTAGGGGCATAACAATGTATCATGTTTGGAGGGGAATCAGACCACACGTAGTTTCTGAAGCACAGAATGGTGATATACAAACACTAGTGGGGGAAATCCTCTCTAGTGAAGAGGATGAAGCATCCCATAATTATCATGGGGCATCCAAAACATGTTTAGGGTAAAGTTTTAGTTTATGCCCATATGTTTAGGATATGGACACCCCCAAATAGAAATGTGTGGTGTAGTACATAACAAGGCATGAATGAGGAAAAAATAAGTCCACACCACACCATGCAATCTAAAAAGGGTATTCGAGGATAGAGAGGCTGAAATGGGAAGTTTATAATTTTGTGGCTAGAACCATATATAGGGACATCTGGATATCGCTACGTATCGTGCTAGGGTAGGATTTAAGCCAAACATAGTTCATAAATTCCATGTAGTTAAAAGTAATGTGGTAAGGATACAATGTTTTAACATCATGTGATATGAGTCATTATAGTTTAACTTAATATGGCTTGTATGGAATAGATCTTAGTTTTAGGTCATAGAGCTCAGACCACGGGGTAGTGCATTCTGATATGCAAGTATTATTATATTAAAACTCCAAAGACGACATGATTCATGATTAGTGTAGGAAAAAAGGTGTAATTTTTGTCTCTCCCATTACATGAGATTACACAATAGTGAAAAAGAAATTTCGAGTGGGATTTCCCAACCAAACCTGAATTCCTACTCAAGGCACATTGAGTCATGGAAGAACACCACTAGCAGTGTTAAAGATCCACAAAAACATGATAGTGAAAAATTTTGAATCATGGTGCCGAATATGTGGGATGAAAATGGGGTCGAGTGGTGATGGAGGATAACTACTGAATAAATTTGAGACACAAAATCCATATCATTTAGCCAATAATGGGTACATACAAGTTAGGTTTGACCACTGACCATATTCTAAATACTGAACCTGGGTCTAAATTTTGTTCAGGATCCTCTAAGATGTTGGAATATAATAGAAGGAAATCCATGAGGCCATGAATCTATATCATGTGGGGGTCCCTTTAGATGTTAAAGATGATAGAGACCCAAATAAAGGGGATTTATGTAGCGTTGACATGCTCGTGTAGTTTATCTTCATGCGGTTTGAATGTATGTAAGGAGGAGTTCCCCCCAAGGGAAGTATATGGTGCATCAGATATTATATCCCCGATGTGAATGAGAATTAAGGAGGCATCATGCACCCCACATATATCAGAAATAATCATATAACAAGAAAAGGATGATCATGTTCGTAACCCTATAGCTGAACCTGGGGTAAAAATGTTAGGGCATCACTATGTATCCTGCAAGGGAATGAATAAATCCACATATAGTTATAAAACAATGCATGGATGATAGCCAATAAAAAAATGGAAATTTATTCTTGGATGAATAAATCATATTTTTTGGTAGTTTAACAGCATACATATCAGATGCATAATTAATAGTTTATCATCGTATGATAATGATGTTGGGGATTTTAGTTTACGGTTGTAGAACTCAGACCCAAGGTGAGGCCATCAAAGAAAAAGATGTATAGTGAAACATCATAAAGGAACCCAACATGAATGAGCCAATGTAAGATCTCACTACACTAAAAATTCATAAGTTATTGTGCATATAGTTTATGGTCATGATCCTTAGAACCTGAGATGTGATCTCCTAGTTTAAGGTCATAGGATTTGGACTGAAATGTTGTACAATTCTTTCATGTGGTTACAAGCCTCACTAAGACCCATGAGACCACATGATCCATGCTAGATATGTGAAACAATTGGATGTGAAGGTATTATGAAACATGGAATAACATGACAAGGGGAATAGAGGGGAAGGGTCATGAACAACCCTGCAACACTGATCTGTTCACTCAATGCGCAAGGGTGCAAGGAGGGGTAAAACCAAGAGTGTCAAAATTCTGTATAGACATGAGGATGTGAAGAGGGACGTTAATCAAAACATCTAATATTTGTGACACAATGAGGGTGTCATAAAGATGGATGATAACTATTGACTGAATTCAAAAAATAGGACCCATATCATGTGGCCTGAGATGGGAACAGACAAATGACAGTCATTAGCTGACAGTATTCAAGATATGGAACCTGGCTCAAAATTGCATTCCGGGTCAAAGGGTAAATTGGCCCAAGATGTTATTTTTTCCATGAGGCTAAGCATCCATACCATTATGTGGTCCCTTTGGACATAAAATATAATGGATACACAAATAAAGGGATGCATGAAGTATGGAAATGGAATGAAATCATCTCCATGGAAGAACTAACACTCTAATCCCTACACCAAAATGAATATGAGTGTGTGGATGAAGTATAAAAGAGTTAGAGGGACCCAATTAAGGTAAAATGACATAAAAATGAATGTTTAGGAAAGATGAAATGTGGGTTGATGTACCTAGAGCTAAACCCGAAGACAAAATATCTGGGCATTCCTATGCATCCCATTAGGATGGTAATCAATCCATACATTGATCGTGAAATGATATGATGTTTAATGTCATGGGGTAAGGATGGAAGGGGGAGAGGTATCCCAAGGGGGGATTTTTATTTCTTGGAAATGTAATGTGGGTGAAAGAATTACACACCACACCATTCACCATCCAGGGCAAAGGGGAACTTTCCTTTTAAGGTCATATAGAAAGGACCTTAAATTCTATGCTCTTTAACATCATCCAAGTAGGATAGAGTGGTTAAAGTCATGTGGGATGGGAGAGATCCCATTTTATGTTCATAGAACTCAGACCATAAGGTAAGTCCAAGAAGGACCATAATGGTTGAGGAACCTAGGGTTATACCTGAAGATGAAATGTTAGGTTGTTCCTACTTATCCCATAAGGATGAGAATCATGGAATACATATTTATTGATATGGATTTTAATTTAACGTCATGAACTAAGGATTAAGAATAAGTTTAACATAATGTGGGGTAAAGGAGGTCTTAGTTTAAATTCATAGACCTAGAAAAATAAGGTAGGTCTTCTCTAACCGATATGTGTGGTATGACAAGGTAACAAACCTGATGTGAATGAAGACCAAATAATCCCATCACCACACCAGAAATTCCTAAGAAGAAAGGGGTATCAAAACTGGGTAGGGACCATAAAAATGGCTATGTGTTCCTATGCATCCTATGAGGGAAGGAATCAAGCCACACATAGCTCTTGAATACCATTTAGTTTAACATCATTTTGTAATGACCTATGTTTGGGATACTCTAAGTGGAGGTACATGTTGTGGTTATTGAAAAACCCGACATGAATGATGAACAATGAGGCCCATATATACACCACATATTCCCATAAAAATTCTAGTCCAAGAGGCTAGAAAGATGAAAATATTCATGGTGACTTGGGATGGACACAAATAAAAAATGTTTTGGTGTTCCTATAAACCCTTTGAGGGTAGGAATCGATTCGTACATAGCTCTTGAGATTCCATGAAATTTAACATCATGCCGTAAAGATATATGGGTAGTTTAACATCATGTGGGATGAGTTAAAAATGGGAACCCATTTTAATGACATGTAGAATGTCTGTTGCATTTTTTCATCATATGGGACGATGATGTTGGAATGTTTTACATCCGGTATCCCAGAAAGACGTCTTGTAGTTTAACATCATATGGGATGGTGATGCAGAGAAGATTAATGTCTTGCATGCCGGAAGATATGTCGTGTAGTTTAGGTTTATGTGGGATGATGATGCTGGGTAGTGAGAATCATGTAGCTCATATGATGTGTTGTTTAATGTTATATGGGATGGTGATAATGGGTTGGTTAATGGCCTTTCTCCCAGACGACATGCAGTTTAACATCATGCGGGATGGTGATACTTGGTTGGTTAACATCCAGCAATCTGGATGAAAAAAGGTTATCCTCATGAAAACAATAGTATGAGAAATTTTTCCTTGGTGGGAGGATTATTACACTCTCCATCGACGGTGACCAAATAGTATTCACCATTGGGGTAAACCATGTAAATGATATGCGGTTCTTCACATTTGTGTTCCAATATTATTGTATTCATACGGGGTATCATCAACATCCTCAAGGCCAATAATATGTCACCTTGAAGGAAAACGTGGTGGAGAACTATCATTTTGAAATCCTTGGTTATCTAGTTCTGGTGCCTCTCAGAGTTTTGTAGGGTCTTGAGTTGAATCTCATCGAGGGATTCCAGCTTAGTTAAGAAGACTTCTTCTATCTTTTCTGACACCTGATAATCATAGATAATGGTATGGTGAAAAAAAACTAAATCTCAATGGGTAGGATGACCTTTCTTACATACACTAGTGAATATGGGGTCACTTGAGTAGGCTTATGAGTCATTGTTTTGTAATCCTAGAGATCTTTGGGGAGTTTTTCTGTCTTAATATTCTTATTCTAACCAACCATATTTTGAAAAATTATAGAGAGGGTCTTGTTGAATTCCGAGATCTTCCCATTTCCCTTTGCATGGTAGCATGAAGTATGGTTGGACGAAATGTTGTAAATAGATTACAATTTTGTCAAATCCACTTCTTAAAAAATTGGGGCCATTATCGATGAGGATGGAATGAGTGAATCTGAATTGATAAACGATATATTAGATCATTGAATCAATGATGGAATGAGACTTGGATTCCTTGAGTAGAATCTACTCTACCCACATGGAAAAGAAATTTTTCATAGTTAAAATGACTCTGCATTGGCAAGATGTTACTGGTGGATATGGTCCCCTGACATTGAGTCCCCAAAATAAAAATTGATAGAAGTAATTGCTTGTATGGAAAGGATATGGCGGATGATGCAAAAAGGGAATGGATCTAACATGCAGGACACCTCATGGAGAACTCAATACAGTCATGGACCTTGGTGGTCTAGAAGTAACCCAGACCATTGATCTAATGGGAGAGTTTCAAATCAGACGGATGACCTTTTCAAGAGCTGGAATAGACCTGCTGTATAACATAGTGAATATTTTTTCCATTAATTCAATGGAGGATAACTCCATTAAACCCACAATTTTAGAGGATTTGTTCAAGGATGGGACTACTTTGGAGTGTGAAATACACTGTATGCAGATAGATTCGTTCATGTCTAGCTCTTTCTATCATGATATTTTCATGTTGGAGGTGTTAGAAAAATGGTTTCATCCAAAAAGGGGTTTCTTCTACTATACTAGGGGGTCTGGAGGTCCCGATGTGGAAGCATCAGTGGTATGATGACTTACATGATGGTTGTGATTATTTTCTGGCCTAATAGGAGTGATAACACTTTTATTCACCATATGAATTATCAAACCATCCTTGTAAGGATCTATGAGATATTCATAGAGGCGGGACAAGGCATCAGTTCGACCATTCTATAATCGATGAATGTGAATGTATTTAGGAAAAAATGGTACTAGGCCATCATCTGGTGAGCACACTATATCAATATAAAAAGATCTAGATTTCAGACGATGTAGTCACCAATGATTTTTTTTATGACTACATAAAAGTCCCTCTTCACATATAGGTTGGTAGCATCAATCTTGAGGGACATATAGAGACCAGTGATAAGATCCTGATACTTTGCCTCATTGTTGGTGTAATCATCTAACAACAAGATCCAATAGGGAAAGACGAGCAATGAGGGTTTGATGAAGAAAAAATCCAAGCCTACTCTGTTGTGTCTAGGATATTTGATCCTTCTATTGGTGGGGCTTCATGAACCACCATCAAAGTACATCTTCTAAAATGGAAAAACATGATCTACTAAGTGGATGACCTCATCCGAGAAGTCAAGGTCAAGAGATTTCTCTATATGGGATGGATGGGTGACCAAAAAATATTACAATAACCAACATTTGATAGCTTCCTTTGGAACTAACATGATGTATAACTGCAAAAGGATCACTACCCACCAAGCTTGACGACCTTTCATTATAGGGGATTCATAATGTACATTACTGGATCTACACAGGACACCAGCTGTATCTCATGATGCAGAAAATAGTTTCACAACTTCTATATGGTGAAGAATAGTTCAAGGAAGCTCTTGTCTATATGGGAATATCTAGTCTCTGTATCAAGAAGCATGCTACTAAGATAGTAAAAACGGTTCTATGAATATTATTTTTTCTTTTATTAGAGAGGGGTGTCGAGTCACTATTTCAGGGTGGTCAGATGAAGGACTGGGGGATTTATGGGGATGGATGGCATCAAAATTGGAGGTCGCAACATGTAATTCTTGATCTCCTCAACATTTGTTTGAAATTACTCATCCCACTAATAGATGACACCATTCTTCATGATTTAGGAAATGGAATAACACATTTTATCCAGATTAGAAATGAATCGGTGTTTGTAGGCTCATTGGTCTTAAAAGGCTCATAGATCTCAATGGTTTCTCAGAGGGGACATCTGGTTGATGGCCTTGATCTTCTCCGGATGGTCATGGTGCCACTGTATCTGACGAAAATGTTGAGAAACATTCTACAGGTAACCCCAAATGCACAAATCAAGGTACTCATTTTCATATGGATTGAATGGATGAATGTAAACACATTCTCAAGAACTCTAAGATGGTTCTAATGCTGGCAGGATTTAACCACGAAATTGTAAATGTTTAATTCCACTAATGTCCCAAGGATTTGTTTGAATATTCAATGCATAGCATGTTTATAGGTGGATCCTTGCTTTTTTAGAACTAATGGAATTACCTTGTAACATAAGATACCTTCTCATAATCTTAAATAAGTGGAATCCTAATCCTTGGGGGCTATTAGTATCTAATTATACCTTGAATACCCATCAATGTAGGGGATATCTTGGAATCCCGTAGTGTCATTAATCAACAACTCTATCACCGGAAGGAGAAAATCATCATTTGGAATGTTACTGTTGAAATTTTAGAAGCCAATGCATACTCTAATCTATTTGTTCTTCATCCTAATCGGAACATTTTTTATAACCATTTGGGGTGCTGGTCTTACTTGATGAATATAGATTTGATGATCTTATTATCTTTGGCCTCAACCATGTAACTTTGAGAGGGGTTCATCGTTATGGGAGGTTTTTTGAACATGAGATGACTTTCTGATAAACGAATATGGTGAACAGAGACCTGAGGATCTAGCCCTAGAATTGCATAATATCTCTAGGAAAATACATCACAATGTTATTTTTTGAAATCCACATATTTCTTTTACTCTTCTACAGGAATTGATGTGTCGATTAGTGTTGGCCACATATATTCCTCAGTACCGAGATTCACATGTGCCAACTCACCCAAAGTGGTGTAGATTCTTTGTTCTTGTGTGGGAAGAGTGTCATCAAAATAGTAATCATTATACACAATAATAGGATCATTGGAATGACATAATTCCTCTATTATAACTAAAGCTGATAGAATCTATTACCTCCCTAAGTGGTGGTGGAATCTTCATTTAGAGAATCCTAAACTTCATAAACCATTGCTAAGAAATCATTTCATTCCAATAAATTTGGTCTTTTGACCAAGGGGTCCACACTAGATGATTTTAAAGTAGTACTAGAACATTATTCTGTGTCAATTCAAGCCCACCCAACAGAACAAGCAAATATAGAGTATTATTGTCTCCATAGGGAAAACATCTAGATACCTTAAAAGGGTAAAGGGTTTTAAAATCACCCGAGCCTAATCTATGTAGGAATGTGAAGTAATATTCTGGAATTCCTTGTATATTGGAATGTGTATTCCCCTTATATTAGAAACAAATTATCACTTTCCCATGTGTGGGGTTGTCGACTCCAACAAATAGATTGGGATAATTAAAACATCATCTTGGTCTACCCATGGGTCGGTTGAAGGAGTAGTGTGTTTAAAATCATTAGTTTGGACTTACTATTAATTTCTATTATATTATTAGGAGTCTAAATAGTTTTATTCACAAGATGGAAAGGGAGATGAATCACCCTAGTGTATTCCCACTCTACCATTAATGGAGTACCTGAGGTACTGAAGATAAGAGGAGTGACATGTTGCATGAAGATAAATCCAGGCTCTACCCGTCAATGCATTGTAGGCGATGTCATATGAGATGACCATTAATTTAGTGCTAGAAACTAGGTCATTGAACTAGTTCTTCAGAAAATATATTTCCATGCGACCTTTGCTCAGTCCAATCATGGTCGTGAATCATAATTTTAGAGGGATCCAAATGTGCTTCAGACAACCCTATCTTGTGGAGCATCTGGTTTGGGATGAGATAGATCATGGAACTTATGCTAACAAGAATGTGGAATAATTACATTCCATTGATCTAGACAGAGATGTACAATAGTATGATGTGCCTTGGGATGGGAGAGTCTTCATCTTCCCCTGAGAATGAGATGATGGATTGACATTATACCTGCTCAATTTATTTATCATGGAAGAAATTTGCGACTTGTACTTCTTTTTCAAATTGAAGGGGGATTCTCAAAGACTCTACGAGATCTTCATTGATATCTTCAGGAAAATAATAGCTTATAGAATTGATATCATCTTAGGAATGTTGGTGAGGTGCTTCATCATAGAATACTTATGTGCTAGAGTCACACTTCTGCCGATAGGGAGTTTCTCTGTAGTGAGCGGTATGACAGGTGCAACCATTCAAACTAGTGGATTCTAGATAGTGCTGGGAATACCCATATATTCACTAGATGAACAATAAAATGTGAAAACTGGTTAATCATATGATTGAGGTATGGACATAGGAGAACACAAATGATCATAATGTGGTCTTGGAATCTCTTCCTAATCAAGGATCACACATAGTGGTTGCTGTGAATCTAAAGATATAGGATGAGAGGACTACGCATGATCAGCTCTTCATTGAAACTGCGGTCTATTCTTAGTAAAATTGAAAAAAAATTATATAGTCACTAACCAATTCATTCTGATGATTCGTAAGTCTGAAGTCTCACCTTCGATAATGCCAAATGGGAACATTATGAGGTTTTAAAAAACAATACTCCTCCTTGGGAACCATATAAGTGTCCAAAAACACTAGGTTATTTACTATGGCATAATACTAATTTTCACTTGAAAATTAATGCATTTCTAGGAGAATTATAGGGTATATTACCATCTATGGGGGCATAAAGTTCCTTAGGGTGTGAGAGAGCTTCAGCACTTGGGGGGATTTACTTTCACTTTCTCAGTTATCACCTACTCTTCTAAGTGGTAGAAGACTGATATGTGGATGTATAGGAGATTACTAGTGTAGGGTAAGAGGATTTGGAATACTTTAGATAGTTCAAACTAGAAGGGATTATACAATGAGCTTGAGTGACTACCTTGTGATCCATCAAATCATCATACCTTCAAGACCCATGGTTGGAGACCTATTTTCATCCACCCTCAATGTTGATTTCTGGCATCGCAGAAACAAACACCACCTTCGCTGAGGAAGGACCCAACATGAAAATGTTGTTGTTGAACTGGTCTTGGATCTAACACTTAATGAAATAGAACTGCATTAGGGTATATCCTATGAACAATTGATAAGGGTATAATTTGGTGTGTTCAATGAGATCAACCTCTTGAGGTCTCCTATATTCTAGAAACAATAAGATTCCATGATCTGAAGCACTCCGTAAATATCTAGGGACATAAAATTATTCAAATGAGTAGGTCTGGTTTCTCCTATTTGGGAAAGGGACCCTGGGAGACTGGCCCTGAGAAGGGGCTAGAACCTAACGAGGAGGTGCAACCTAATTGTATCACCTTGGAATCTTTGGAACATTATGTCACAAAACCTTCAATGTATGAGGTAGGCGATGATGAACATGAGGATGGGCCTGATGTTGAGTCCCTTAGAGGGGATGTAGAGGAGGAAGTATCATAATCTACTATAGCGGCTTGGGGGCCTCTACATGTGAAACAGTAGATGTCTCGGCCTCAGATACACTTCATGTAGGAGGTACGGGAGTCAACAAGTGTGCCGACATGGATTACTACATGTATTCCTCTAGATATAGAGTCTTGTTAGATAAATACTTCTCCACATGGGATGTAATGAGTAATGAGGAAGGAAACAATGTAAGTCAATAAATTTCCCATGAATACCATTAGCAGCTACTCTTGAGTTAGTGACAATTCAAGTGAATACGTGAGGCCATTCCACTAGGTGACAATGTTCGGGACTCACTCATCTAGACATTTCTCTCACTTAAAGAGGTCAGCAATACTAGTCTTCTATATAGTGGAAAAGAACTGCTAAAGAAAATGCCTTTGGAGATCCTCTATTCTAGCTATAGAGCCTATAGGTAGCAGGCTATACTAGAAGAATGTGGTCCCTTCAAGGGTTTGTATGAAGCATCGAAGCTTGGTTGCATCCTTCTATGCTATAGTTATTTGCATGGGTCCACACAATTATATAAATTGAACCAATGTTTTAGTTGTTTAGTTATCCCATTCAAGGAGGAGAATGATGGGTTCCCAAAAGATAAGTGTCCTAGAATATCATTCACCCATGCCAGATATGTCTTTCGATCATGTGGTATCATCACCTGGTGGGTTTAAAAGGCCTCAAGGAATGAGATGAGACGAGCCATTGGATCATCATGGAAAGGGTTCATGTCTTGGAAAAGATCCATGACCACCAGTGCATTGGTGGGATCTTCGACATGATTGGAGGGACCAAATGCTCATTGAGCGGATGATGGAATGTTCTGAGGAGCTGGTGGAGGAATGGCCTCTAGTGAAGCTCGGGGAATGACATGAAGAGAAACCTGAGGGTCCACTAGAAGAATTGCATATGGTGCTGGGTCTCGAAGAATATTCTCACACAGCTCAGTTGGATTTGATGATTCATAAAGAGACCACTTTCTATAGGCTCTCACCTCTATAATTTCAATATATTAAGGGTTGTCAAGATCAAAATGGTAAACTCACTAAGAGGAACCAGTACCTTCCCCTTCGGCACCAGTGGAGGATGGTTGTGATCATAATGAGGATCACAATAATCTGGCCATCATTTTTAAATGCATTCAACAAGGATCTCATCAATATCCCTTTTCTATTCTATGAGCTCTTGGTGAAACATCACTTTTTCAATATCATATTCTATCATCTATAATGAACCAGATGGTTTATCGGGATTGACGGTCCCAAATCTTCCTTTACCATTATTGGGGTCTTGACCTAAGGGAAATGAGTCTAAGGGATCTAGAAGGCCAAGAATCATCCTTTCTAGTGACTGACAGTGCCTAGTGGGGCTTCAATAGATGATGTGTCTCCCCAAGGGTTAGTTCATCATCTTCAAACCCATATTTTGTGTATTTTCCTTAAGTGTGCCAAGCTCATCCATATTCATAATGACTAAACCTATGAGAATATCATCGATGTCACTAAGAAGATTAGGTTTTCAAAGGATCTGGATGAAGTGAAGAGAATAATACTACCACTCCCATGGATTTGAACATGTGGTGATGGCTAATCTATAACTCAGTAGAGTAGAGTGAAGCTCTAAAGGATACATTGCTAATGATTTTGCTAATAATTGGGCAATATAGGATGTTTTTTCATATAAATCATGAATAACTCAACCAGGTGTCATTATTGGATGATTTTGTCATAATGTTATTTTATTTTTGGATAATATAGACAATGATGATGGAGACAGAAGTGTGTCATCCCTAGGGTTCGACGGAAACACATGTCATCATCCTTGGAGAGTGGAACTGGGATTCTAATGCTTGAAGTTGCAATCGGCCAAAACATCTCAGGAAGCTTGTCTACTATGAGAATCTCTGCAACACCCCAAGCTTCCATGATACACTTCTCTTTGAATAATATAGTAGCGTGTGTTGTATGCAACTTCAAGTTATAACACACACCACAACCAATCAAACTAGTCGTTATGAATAGTAATACCAACTTTATGAAATTTTATAAATTTTATCTTTTAAAATGGACTTCATTTTTGGATTCGGAATATCGAAATTATCCTTGGGTGAATTTTTGGTATTTTTCTGAAAACTTTCAATTTTGGATGAATAGTGATAAACAACGAGTTATTGGTTATAACTGACTTTTTATTTAAATAAATATTTATTTTATTTAAATTTATATTCGGTCAAAATAGATACGCAATACCAATATAAGTTCAATTTAATTCATTGGAGTCTGTTTATAATAATTTTAGACATAAAAATTTTATTGAACTTTTCACCGTCTTTTACCCATCTCCTAGGAGAATTTAAAAATTCACATAAAACATAATTTCACCACTTCTGTGAGTGGAATTTCAAAAATATGAGAGACACGGTTAATATCAAATAGTAAGATGAGGTTCAATAAGATAAAAATAATTTTTGGTGAATAGTAACTTTTTACTTTTATTTACCACGGTAAAAAGTAAATAGGGTAATTAAGGGTAAAAATGAAATTATTATTACCCTAACACATGTCCTAATTCTATTTTATAAGTATAATTCGACCAAAAACAACCTTATTAATAAAATATAATCCTTTTTGGTCCACTTGGATTAGATTAGGACATTTATTATTATTTAATTCGAAGAAGAGTTAAAAGAGTTAAAATCAAAGTTTAATAACTAAAACATTTTTAATATAGGGTTATACATAAGATAAATTCGATTATAAAGATTCATTAGAAAGATAAAATTATTTCCTACATAATTGTATTTTATTTATTATTTTTAGACATTAAATAATTTAATTTATTTATGACATAATGGTACTTTAGTAATTACTAAATTAATGAAATATTAAAATAATTGATCTTATAAATATCCAAATAAATGTAATTTGAGACTTTTTTTGAATTCCAATACTTTTCTAGGTTAATATGACATATTATTATTGGTTATATGAATTTTATTCGAAGTAATAATGTTCTTATTAATGTATCAAAAATAAAATACCCAATAGTGTCAAAATTCACATAAAAGAGTTTTTAAAACAAATATTATATTAGTAACTGATATTATATTCCTAAAAATCTAAGGATATAGAAAAGGACTTATATAATGATATGTGTATTATTAATGGACAACTTGGGGGTCTCTTGAAAGTATATAGTAGGTTTATTAACTATATAATATAAAAATACAAGGTGACATGGTAAATTTCAAACTATTTAACTAAGAGTTAAATCTAAAAGATAAGGTTACTATAGTGACCCAAACCTATCTAAAATATATTGGTTTAGTGTTTTTCGACCCATCCCAACATTATACTTTGAATAATACACTTTTGAGACATTAGAAACCAAATATTAATTTATTTTAAATTAATACTTTAAGTTTTTCCTAAAGTGAACCCCCTCCCCCTTATAAAAGGACACCAATTCTAACCAATTCCTCGCACCTCTCAAGCCTTTTGGCTGATCCATACTCTGAATAATTAAGCTCCCTACATACATATCCTATTTATAGAAGCGTTACCTTAGGAATAAGGCACTTGAAGAGTTATTTTTGGTTCAAACCAAAGGTAGTTACCCAGATTAAAGGTAACGATTTCTCTTAGCTTCTTTTCTTTTATTTTACTTATCCAACCCCTAAACTCTTCTTATTATTTTCTTTTGTGACAAAAACAGTATCCTAAATATACTAGGATATTTTTATGAGAAGTATTCTAACTACACCTACACACACCACAATCTAATGGGTGAAGAACATAATGTTTCTGTGGGTGGCAACCAAACACCTCACGAAACGATGATTGTTCAATTATCTCCTACCACCTCTCATGGTGGCCATTATTATGGAAATATAATTATATATGATATTTATGATATTTATTTTATATATAAGATTATATAATTCCATTTTATATCATACCATTATTCATTTCATATTGTATATATAAACGATAATTTCATTTGAGGAAGTGCGGACTACCGCCCCCTCAAAGTGATATGACTCGTTCATACCATACTTGGAACATATAAAGGATGGTGTTAATGAATGTAAGTAACAAATATAAGATATTATATTATACTGTAATAATAATATACCTATATATCATTTGGTTTTTATTCCTTTTAAAATGAAAAATGAAATGGAAGTAGTGTTCGTGCGTACATACGGATTACCGTCTCCACAAACGCGATGAGATTCATTTCCCCATCATATTCATTCAATACTAATTCTTGTTTGATGATTAAAATTAATGTGTAAGGAATTTATATCATTCTGGATATTAATAAGACACTACCTATCCATAACAAACACGGCTTACGTAACGAAGCATATAAAGGAAAACGAATCAGTTAACACCTGAAACGATGATAATACTAAAATATTATTAACAAAACTATATTAAAAGATCATATATGACAACATATTTATGTATATGATTATTTTATAATTTAATAACAATGATTTAACTATTATACAGGAGGTTAAACTACACTCTATCAAGGAAAATTACAAGTTAAGGGGTTTCTTATCTCACTTTTAATTCTGTGAGAATTCCATTGTTCACCACTTATTTATTTCATGTGGTGTGTGTACTTCCCATGATTGTATTAATTATGTATTATAATTTAATTTATGTATATTTACATCATCAGTGTATTATCCTTCTTTCATGGGTGTATGTTTTGTAATTTACCAAATCAATAAGGGAATTTGAATTTTCAGTTTCCACTCATTCAGCTTTACGCATACTTCATTGATTATTTTACTCCTAGATTATGTGTGGAGTCACTATTCATTTGATTATGTCATTATATTCACTCCCCTTTATTTAGATATACTTTTTATACCCATAATCACTCTATTTATAAATTCTCAAGTCATTTTTATGAACTTGATAAGAGTAATTTTTACTCAATCTCGATTTGTTGAGTTAAACATCCAATTCATGGGTGTTGTTTTTACAAGAATATATGTGAATTTCCTTTGATTTTTTTACACTAAATATCAAATAATATTGAGTTTATTTATATTTTTCACACATAATTATGTCGTTGATTTATCCTTAACCAAAGGATATGGCCTTTATGAGAGATTTCATCTAAATTTACATTCCATTGAGACTCATTGATTGTTATACACCATATCACTTTTATATGGTGTATATAATGTAATTTGACATAGTATATCATGAATCCCTTTATTCTCATGATATTAAAAAGTTTATATTACCTCAATTATTTGTATTCATGTGTCTCTCTTTTGGTTAGGAACTCTAACTAAAATATCATTTTAAAATGTTTTAAAGATTTATTATTCTAAATCTTTCTCATTAATGTCCATGATTTAAATATGGTTTTAAGGATTTATTTATTTGGACATTAAAATTTTCAAATAAAAATTCATTTTAAAAGTTTCAAAGTGGTATGGGACACTTTGATTCAAAAATATATTTTAAATGGCTTCTTGACAAATAGTGTGAGTTTTAAATGTTTTCAAGAAAAAGGGGGATACTTCTCTCAATAGTTTGATGATTATTTTAATCTATGTCAATATACTTCATTATTCCCAATAGAGGTTAATTTGATATAATACAATATTTTATATTGTATCTAATGAGTTATGTTTTATGGTGGATGTGCTATTTTTATACAATGCATGGTTTGTGGTTAAAGTATTGACATTTTGTATGCTGGTTTTAATATGAATGTTTATGTTATATTTGAAACTTCTCATATGAGTAATTAATTGGACATAGTAAGTGATGGGTGGAGCCCGCTATAGCTCCTCGATGCATCGGTAGGTCTCATGAGACAAACTAGTGTCTTGGCACGAGGCCTTGACAAAATCTTATTTGTAGTCTTGGCAAGAGTCCTTGGCTACATGGTTATGATAGTCTGTAATTATGCTTTCCATCATTATGAAAGTGGTTATTGATATTTCATGTTGTTATTTGACTAGTATAATATCCATGTGAATAAGTAAATGGAGTTATTTCATTTTATCTTTGACATATTCTGATGAAGTTCAAGTTTAAAAGGCTTTTGTCTTAGTTATACATTACCATAAATTTTTATGCTTATTTATGAAAGTTTCCTCTATATTGTTATCCTTACTGAGAATCTGAGCTCACCCCTTTCAATGTTTTATTTTTCCCAGGATGTGAAGAAGTAATTTATGAATGACCTGCAGGAATACTATGGGGGGATATGAAGACAAGATGTTTTTGTAGTTTTTTTTACTTTATGATGTAATATAAGACTTATGAATATATCTAGTGTTTCCAAGACTACTAAACTAATCGGTCTTTAGAGACTTGATCTTTTGTGATCATGACAATGTTATGTAATAATTCACAGACTCTGGGTAACTATGGACGGGGCATTATAGTTGGTATCAGGTAAAGTTTAGTACAAACCTTGGAAACTAGATTTAGATAAACTCTGATTAGAGAACATAGCCCTAAGATACGCCTTGACGATTAGTATAGAAGAACTTCCTAGAATATTGGTATTGTATAGATTTTGTGAGTTTTCTAAGAAATAAATCCCTATCTAGATACGAGCTAGTATAGGTGGATCTTGCATTGATGTGCCTAGGGGTAAAACCTGAAAATACCACTTTGAGCTAGACTCGAATGGGAACTGCTGCATGACAACGGGCCTTGTTGCACTCTTGGTTACGACACTCCCGGTGGATATGCTTAGGATAATTTACATTTTCTATACAAACCAATTTTAATTATTTTAAAATAAGATGAGAACAAATGAACTTGGATAATCCTAAGGTGTTTCAAATTGATAATATGGTGTCATGATATTATCTAAATGATTTTATGACTATTGTTACTCACACAATGCTTTTTGGTTTTAGTCAATGGCTGGAGTCCAAGGAAGTCAAAGTAACATTGAGAATGATGTTCATGGTGGGAACGGTGGTGGAAATGAGAAAAAAAATGGAATGTTGATAGGAGTAAAATATATCATGTTCATGCCAAATCAGTTTTACAAAAATATGATCAACAACATATATATTAACCAACTCCCACACTCAACAAAGAAGAGGAAGGTGATGAAAGATAAGACCTCCAGCAATGGATACCATGGAGAAAAGAATCCTAAATTTCCATCATATAGGAAATATGGAAGGAGAAACCCAGGAAAGTGTCTCAACAGAACAAATAAAGGCTTTGCATGCGGGAAAGAAGTACATAAAGTGAAAAATTTCCGAGGAAAAATGAAGAGTACTATGGAAGAAAATAAAAAGGGTCTCAAAAATCCATTTACAGTCATTTGCTGTAAATGTAGGGGACTTGGCCATTACCCGAGTGAATTCTCTATTATATAGTATATTTTATTGGTCAAAGAAGAATCTATGAGGAAATAAATGGTTGGGGAAATGTTTAAATGTATTAGTGCTCCTTGTTAATGGGATTACATTGGAATAATTTTCTCTTTTATTTGTAACCTCGCAGTTTTCCATGTGAGAATGATATTTTGAGGAAGAATTATCTTTTACCTTGTGGATATAGTTATAACTAACCATTTAGTTTTATATGATCATTAGGTTTGAGGCAATTACAAGTTATTATATTTTGGGATGAAAATTCAGGTTATGATATAACATTTCTGGTTAAAATTATGTTAGGGTTATTTTGAGGAATTTATCACATTTTGGTAATGTTATAAAATATAGTTTTTGAAAAAGGACAATATGAAGACCATGTGACAACCCGTCGCGTCAGACAAAGCAGTGGGGATCGAACCCACAACCAAAGTGTGATTGTGATTTATCACCTACCACTGAACTACGTGAAGTCCCCGGTTAGTGGGACTAATTATTTTTAGTTAAATGATTTTATCGATCAATAATATGTTGATTTGGGTTCTTATGTCCTATCAAATGAATACCCTTAGTATAGGAAAATTATTTGGTGATTAAGTGATTAATTGTTATTTTGGAAGATGTTCGCTTAGTTGGGAACACTATATACCCAAGGAAACAAGAATACTATGGGATTTCATTTTAGGAGTAATGGTGTGTTTTTATCTACATCTTTATTGTGGATTTATAGTGATTTGGGTTATTTATGGAAATGATTAACCTATAATAGATAATATGTGATTATGTTAACTACTTTTAAGTATGGGACATTAAGAGTAGTTGATGTCATTTGGAGATACAACTTAACGTGGAAGACTACATAACCAAATTCTTCTAAGATTTTGTTTTCAATATTAGTTTGGATTATATTGAAGGATTTTAAGGAATATTGTTTATTTAATGGTATTTATTTTACCTTGGGGTATTTTTGGTTTAATTTTAGAAATTAAGATTAGTGTTTATTTCTCAAAAGGAATATCCTTTTGGGGGATCATATGATCATGTAATAACCGTTTTGGTTTTCATTAATATCTAATGACAAGGTAAATATATAGTTTATTTTTCGTGGATCATGTGATTCTAAAGAAGTTTATCCTAGCTCTTCTAGTGTGACCAAGTCTTCTAGAATACTCATCGTTTAAAAAAAATGTGTTAGTGGTGGAAATTTATTAAAGAATGAAACTCTACTTAAAAATTAAGTATATTTATTTATTTTCTTAGTCAATCTCATAAATGAATTACTCATCTTTATGTAATGTAACTTAAAAAAAATGTTGTCAGTATACTTTTCCTACTGGGAAACTAATAACCGTTTGTCCCATCATAATTTTGTGGATTTCGTGCTGTTAGATTTCTCCTGATCATGTTTTCTATTCCTCCCCATCAGATATTTCCACTTAGTTTGTCTTCCATACCCATGTTTTCCTACATGGAATCCTAGTATGAGTTATCTTGTGTGACCAATGTACTTCTCTTTCTTTCTTTTAAGGTGATAGTTTTATTGACTCTTTTCCGATGTGGGACATTCCATTATATTCCCAAGCCCAATTTTAAAAATTTCAAGGATGAAATTATTTGAATGAGGAGATAATGTTACTCCCCAAGCTTCCACGGTATGATTCTCTTTGAATAATACAGTAGCGTGTGTTGTACGCAACTTCGAGTTCTAACACACACCACAACCAATCAAAATAGCCGTTATGAATTTTAATACCCACTTTTTTAAATTTTATAAATTTTATCTCTCTAAATGGACTTCATATTTAGTTTTGGAATATCTAAATTATCCTAGTGTGAATTTTTGGTATTTTTCTAAAAACATTCAATTTTTGATGAATAGTAAAAAACACTGAGTTATTGGTTAAAACTGACTTTTTAATTAAATAAATATTTATTTAATTTAAATTTATTTTAGGTCAAATAGATATGTAATACCTATATAAGTTCAATTTAATTCATTGGAGTCAGTTTATAATAATTTTAGACATATATAAATTTTATTGAACTTTTCACCGTCTATTACCCATCTCCTAGGAGAATTTGCAAATTCACATAAAATATAATTTTACCACTTCTGTGAGTGTAATTTCAAAAATACAATAAAAAAAGTTTATATAAAGTATTAAAATGTGGTTCAATAAGATAAAAATAGTTTTTTGTGAATAGTAACTTTTTACATTTATTTACCACGGTAAAAAGTAAATAGGGTAATTAATGGCAAAAATGAAATTATTATTACCCTAAAACATGTTATAATTCAATTGGATAAGTATAATTCGACCAAAAACAACCTTAGGAATAAAATATGAACCTATTCAGTCCACATGGATTAGATTAGGACATTTATTATTATTTAATTCAAAGAAGAGTTAAAAGAGTTAACATCAAAGTTTAATAACTAAAACAATTTTAATATATGGTTACACATAAAATAAATACGATTATAAATATTCATTAGAATTATAAAAATATTTCCTAAATAATGGTATTTTATTTATAATTTTTAGACATTATATAATTTAATTTATTTATGATACAATGGTGATCCAGTCATTACCTATTTAATGAAATATTAAAATAATTGATATTATAAATATCCAAATAAATTTAATTTGAGACTTTTTATGAATTAAAATATATTTATAGGTTAATATGACATATTATTATTGGTCATATTCATTTTATTCGAAGTAATAATGTTATTATGAATTTATCAAAAACAAAATACCCAATAGTGTCAAAACTCACATAAAAGAGATTTTAAAATAAATATTATATTATTAATTGATATTATATTCCTAAAAATCTAAGGTTCGGCCAAAGGACTTATATAATTATATTTGTATCATTAATACACCACTCTGGGGGTCCCTTGTAAGTCTATAGTATGTTTATTTTCTATATAATATAAAAATACAAAGAGACATGGTAAATGTCAAACTATTTAACTAAGAGTTAAATCTAAAAGATAAGGTTACTATAGTGACCCAACCCTATCTAAAATATATTTTTTGAGTGGTTTTAGACCCCTCCCCACCTTATACTTCGAATAATTAACTTTGGAGCCATTAGAACCCGAATATGAATTTATAATAAATTAATACTTTATGTTTTTCCTAAAGAGCCTCTCCTCCCACTTATAAAAAGACACCACTTATAACCAATTACTCACACCTCTAATTCCTTTTGGATCATCCAACCTCTACCCAATTAATCTCCCTACATCCCTATCCTCCTCTTATAAGCCTTACATTAGGCAGAAGGCACTTCAAGAGTCCTTTTTGGTTCAAACCAAAGGGAGTTACCCAAATTAAATGTAAAATTTCTCTTAGCTTATTTTCTTTTATTTTACTTCACCAACACCTAAACTCTATATATTATTTTCTATTTTAACAAAAACCATATCCTAAATATACTAGTATATTGTTATGAGAATTATTCAAACTACACTTACACACACCTACATCTAATAGGTGAAGAACAAAATGTTTCTGTGGGTGGAAACCAAACGCCTCACGAAACGATGATTGTTCAGTTAGCTCCTACCACCTATCATGGTAGCCATTATGATGGAACTATAATTAAATATGATATTTATGATATTTATTTTTATATATAATCTTCTTTAATTCCATTTTATATCATATCATTATTCGTTTCATGTTGTATATATAAACGATAATTTCATTTGAGGAAGTACGGACTACTGCCCCCTCAAAGTGATATGACTCATTCATACCATACATGGAACGTTTAAAGGATGGTGTTAATGAACATAAGTAACACATATAAAATATTATATTATACTGGAATAATAATATACCTATGTATCATTTGGTTTTGATTCCTTTTAAAATGAATAATGAAATGGAAGTTGCGTTCATGCGTACGTACGGATTACCGTCTCCACAAACGCGATGAGATTCATTTCCCTATCATATCCATTCAAGACTAATTATTTTTTGATGATTAAAATTAATTTTTAAGGACTTTATATCATTCTGGATATGAATAAGAAACAACCTATCCATAAAAAGCACAGCTTACGTAACGAAGCATATAAAGGAAAACAAATCAGTTAACACTCAAAATGATGATAATACTAAAATATTATTTACAAAACAGTATTAAAAAATAATATATGATATAATATTTATGTATATGATTTTTGTATAATTTAATAAAAATTATTTAACTATTATACTGGAGGTTAACCTACACTTTATCAAGGAAAAGTACAAGGTAAGGTGTTTCTTATCTCACTTTTAATTCCTTGAGAATTCCATTTTTCACCACTTATTTATTTCATGTGGTGTGTGTACTTCCCATGATTGTATTCATTATGTAATATACTTTAATTAATTTATATTTACATCATCATTGTATTATCCTTCTTTCATGGGTGTATGTTTTGTAATTTACCAAATCAATAAGGGAATTTGAAATTTCAATTTCCACTCATTCGGCTTTACGCATACTTCGTTGATTATTTTACTCCTAGATTATATGTGGAGTCACTATTCATTTGATTATGTCATTATTTTCACTCCCCTTTCTGTGGATATACTTTGGATACACATAATTACTCCATTGATAAATTCTCAAGTCGTCGGTATGAACTTGAAAAGAGTAATTTTTTCTCAATCTCGATTTGTTGAGTTAAACATCTGATTCATTGGTGTTGTTTTTACAAGAATATTTTTGAATGTACATTGATTATTTTACACTAAATATCCAATCATATTGAGTGTATTTATATTTTTCACACATAATTATTTCTTTGATTTATCCATAACCTAAGGATACGGCCTTTATGAGAGATTTCATCTCAATTTACATTCCACTGAGACTCCATGTTTCTTATACACCAGATCACTTTTATATAGTGTATATAATGTACTTTTAAATAGTATATCATGAATCCCTTTATTTTCATGATATTAGAAAGTTTTTACTACCTCAATTATTTGTATTCAAGTGTCTCCCTTTGGTTAGGAACTCTAACTAAAATATCATTTTAAAATGTTTTAACGATTTATTATTCTAAATATTTATCATTAATGTCCATGTTTTAAAAATTATTTTAAGGATTTATTTATATGAATATTAAATTTTTCAAATAAACATTCCTTTTAAAAGTTTCGAAGTGGTATGGGACCCTTTTATTCAAAAATCCTTTTTAAATGGCTTCTAGAAAAATAGTGTGACTTTTAAATGTTTTCAAGAAAAAGGGGAATATTTATCTCAATAGTTTGATGATTATTTTAATCTATTTCAATATACTTAATTATTATAGATTGAGGTTAATTTGATATAATACAATCTTTCATATTGTATCAAAGGAGTTATGTTTGACTGTGGATGTGGTATTTTTATACCATTCATGGTTTGTAGTTAAAGTATTGACATTTTGTATGCTAGTTTTAATATGAATGTTTCTATTATATTTCAAACGTTTCATATGAGGAATGCATTGGACTTAGTAAGTGATTGGTGGAGACTGCTATAGCTCCTCGATGCATCGGTAGGTCTCATGATACAAATTAGTGTCTTGGCACAAGGCCTTGATAAAATCTTATTTGTAGTCTTGGAACGAGGCCTTGGCTACGTGGTTATGATAGTCTGGAATTATGCATTTAATCATTATGAAAGTGGTTATTGATATTTCATGTGGTTATTCTACAAGTATAATATCCATGTGATTAAGTAAATGGCATTATTTCATTTAATCTTTTCCATATTAGGGTAAAGTTCATGTTTAAAAGGATTTTTTTTAGTTATACACTGCGTTAAATTTTTATGATTATTTATGAATGTTTCCACCATATTGTTATCCTTTTTGAGCATTTGAGATCACCCATTTTAATGTTTTATTTTTCCCAGGATATGAAGAACTAATTAATGAATGACATGTAGGAATAGTATGAGGGGATATGAATACAAGATGTTGTTGTAGTTTTTTTACTTTATGATGTAATATAAGACTTATGAATATATCTAATATTTCCAAGACTACTAAACTAATCGGTCTTTTGAGACTTAATCTTTTGTGATCATGCCAATGTTATGTAATAATGCACGGACTCTGGGTAACTAGGGTCGGGGCATTACAATGTCCCTCATGCCCTCCGAATGTGTATCTATCCCTTGGTTGCCCCATTCTCCAACTGTGGTTGTTGAGGAACTGGTAACAGAACTAATATTGGAAACTATTGTGGAGGAAAATCTGGTGGATAGAATGCTATGCGGGATGAAAAGCCTCTACATACTAGTTCATCCTCTTGAGGAAGCAATGACTACATCATCATGTCCCTATAAGATGGTGTGGAGACCATCACTTCATGTGCATAGGATGCATCTACTAATGATGAACCTGGGAAATTTTCATCTTCTACCGGTCCCCAAAAAAAATCGCATGCCAATGAATATAATTATCTCAATTATGATATAGAATATTTCATAGAAGGCCCCTAAAAAGAGCCAAATATTCCTTCTACCATATGTACATGAGGATGGATTCAGGGATCTGGTGATTTTCACTTTCTGGAAGGATGAAGCGTACATGATAGGTTCCTACCCCATACTCTAATGTAGAGGATCAAGGTGAAGGTTCCATCATCAAATCACACTCTTCTTGAAAATTTAAAAAATGGAGTGGATAGATAGTGACCTAGAGTGATGTAGGAATCTTGCATCAATGGTGATATTTCACACTTCTTCCCCATGATTGTTCCTGAGGGTAGGATAAATCTTCGACATAGGGATGAATTCCTTACGGGATGGTGCATGAGTGGGGGGGGGGGGGGGGTGCTCTGCTAGATCTAGAAGGAACATGGGGAGGACCTCCATGTGTGTTAAAAAAATGGGACATATCTTCTCTTGGTTGTTATTAAGTGTGATTATTACCCAGGAAGATGTGAAACAAAACATGGGGAGAACCTCTGTGTTGTCAATCATGGGTATGAGGAAGACCTCCACACTCATTTTTGGACACATGGGGAGTACCTCTATGTTTGGGAGTATTGGAGTGTAGAGGGCCTCTGCTGGAGTTGGTAAAGTCATGGGGATGAACTCCATGTTGGCCACATGGGGGATATAGAGGACCTCCATGTTGTCTAACTGTGCTAGAAAATGGATGAACTTCATGTAACACATTGATAAATCAAGGTGGACCTCCACTGAAGTTGGTTAGAATATGGGTTGGAACTCTATGATGATGGGAAATTGGGAGCGGGAGACCATATCATTGATGTCCTGAAATATGGGAAAATATCCATACTTAGTACCATGGGAATTGGGAAAAGCTCTATACTATGCATCAACAAGATGGGGAGGACATCTGCTTGGACTAATGCTGGATACTTGGGTAGATCATCAATGTTGGGTGACATAGTGGGGAGGATCTCCACTATGGTTGTTCATGACATTGAGAGGGCCTCCGTACTAAATATTTTCATCATAGGTTGGACTGTGATAGCTGCTGTTTGCACTGACAATATGAAGAGTCAACCCATTCTATTTGTGAGGTGGATGGGGTCTTGATCCCAATCAGGTGATCTTGAATGAATGATATTTTGTGGTAGGGATATAGTATAATACTTCATTTGTGGCATTATCCACTGCAGTTTTAGAAGATTTTTCCCTCTACTGAGCTTCCTCCTTAGTATGCGCCAGATGTTGGCATCAGGTCAGCCGAACCGAGGCGGTCATTGTAGGTGTACAACCACCTATTCCACAGCATGAGGGACCGGATGCTCACATTAGTGTGGCCTAACAGGATCCCTCTTTGGTGTCTCCTAGGAAATGGTCATAACTAGGACAACATGGACACCCTAAACTATGTCATAAAAGGGGAATGAGTCAAATGAGCATTCTAGGGTGATCCTCCCAAAATGGTTGGACATCGGGGTAGGTAGCAGCAGCTCCATGCACAACCATTTTTGTGGTAGTGATGGTGGGGTATAGAATCCTCCAAATCATAGTGATACATACCCATAGTTGGGATGATCCCCTCATGTTAATACTTTTTATTGATAGTATCTATCATCCACTTATGCATGAATTATGACAGTGAGATGGGGTGTGGATGTCTGGTGTTCATGGTTGTGAATTATGTCATGGAATAGTGGAGCTGTGTAGGATTTTTGTATTGTAATTGCCCCTACCCCTATGTTTGTAGGTGGGAGGAGACTAATTTCATATATCATGGGTCTTATAAAGAATGAAGATTCAGATATCAGTACAAATTGTATAAAAGAAATTCGTAGTGCTCCAGGGAAATTCAATATTATATGGATTGACATAAAGGACAATGCTGATGATGTTGCAGACAAGAATGACCAATGATTAACTACAAAAAATTCTGGTGAGTTCCACCCCAGTCCCTCTATTTTCAAGGAAAGACATGTCATTATATATTTAAATCTAGTGACATGCTTATTTGTTGATGTCTGGAACGCCACAAAATCTCATTATTGAAGGAGACAATATCCACGTCAGGCTTGCCATTTATTTATATGATTCTTTCTACTGGGGGCACCATTTTCTAGCGACACTCTGGTTGTTTCACTGCATTCTCTCTTTCCAAAGGAGGGTGGATTTCATCACATCTTTAGTAATGTTTTCTCCTTAAACAAAATAAGATAATTTGATATCAGCTCTTCATTCAATGGATTCCTCCTTGAAATTCATCTCTTAGACTATGTTTCCCTTATAGATTGAGACTTTGTAATAAATCACATTCCCAGTTTCATATCATTGTGCACATTAATTAATTATGATAATTTAATGAGGATATTCCAATGGGTCATGTCGGGACAAAAACCATTGGTTAGAGAGTAGTCATGTTGGGCGTCACTGACATGCCTGGATGCTGGAAACATGGAAAACCTATATTCTCCCTTATTAGAGGGATTCTCGATGGCATGCAAGCCTGAGCCATCCCACATTGATTATAGGGTATCCAATACCGGAATCATTTCTTCATGGTTTTCCTCAGCATCCCATGTTTAATGGGGGACATTCAACAAGTTTATCTTCTTACAGAGATGGATCACACTGATCGAAACACTTGTGATAGGGGATCAGATATGCATATACCTAAGAGATAGTTCATGGAGGATTCCATGAATGGATGATTGAAAATGACTGAGGAGGATAGACCCTTGAGGTTTTTTCACAAAAAAGGGAATATTTTACACATTGTAAGAAAATATGGACACTATAATGGACGGATCAGAGAAAGTGGGTACCAGCAAAGCGAAAACTATAGTTTACCATTCGTTGGGATTAAACATAAAGGAGGCTTCCAATATACAATAAATTGATCAAAACCCAAGTAGTTTGCAAATGGGGGCATGGAATCTGGGTGTACACAACATAAAATAGACCCAGAGACATGTCAGGACATACACATGGATAGTAACCCATCGCTAGAGGGAAACTCTTGGTTAGATGAGGGTGAATTGTGTGGGGATTAGGAATGGTTAGCTGCCCGTATGGATGGAATGATCCAACATGTATATGGAGGTCTCGGTAATATAAAGATGATTGATTGATGAATTGATGAAGTTGGTGAGATTAATATAATGGATGTAATGTGAGTATGAAGGTGTTGGGATTGAACCTCAGAGTGGTTTCCTAGGAATCTAGGTAGCTTAGAATAAAAGTCCTTAATGTTCTATGGGGAGATGAGCCAACTGAGGAGGATACATTTGAGAATTGTTTCATGGATGGATACCTAAAGGAAATGGAACCTTCGGGTGGGGTCATGGTCCTTCTAAGATACAAATTCTCAAAGGGAAGACTGGGATGGGAATGGATGATGGGACTTGCCCTCTGGGAGGCTTCATACTCACCGTATTCGAAAGGAAGAGATAAATGTCCAAGAAGTTCAGAAAATAGGTATAAAATCAGGGTGTATATTAAGGATAGTTACCCCAAGACAAGCTAGGGATTACACATGGTTTTCAACCCTTCGTAAGAGGGAAACTCTTGGTTGTAGGAGTGTGGGGGAGTTCAATGTGTATGCATGGTTATCTTCATAAGTGGATTAGAACACCATATGGAGGTGTATTCGGGTGATGTGTTTTGAAAATGGAAAATGTGAAAACATAAGGGTATATAAAGATGAGGTAGAACTTGGGTTTACCGTTGGTTGTGATTGAACCTCAAAGAGGTTTTCTAAATACCCAAAAGGGATCAAAACCAACATAATTCAGAGCATGAAATTTAACTTCATGAATGACGAGTGAACTGACGGGAATAAGTAATTACAAGTGGATTGTGAGGATTGATTGTCTTGAACCTAAAGGAGGCTTCCTATGTATTCTATTTAGAAGACTAGGATCAAAATCCACATAGTTCAAATAATTTTGTTTACTGTCATGAAAGACAAGGACCCGAGGGTTATGTATGGTTAACTGTACAAAGTCATGGTGGGTCTTATGCATGGATAGATGCCAAAATAGGATTTCAATGTCGTTATATATACTAATATTATGTGATTCATTCTTAGTGTGAGAAATACGAGGTAGCTACAAACTTGATGATTGTGTCACAAATGTGTGGCCACAAGGGATGATGTGAGGATTATACATGGTTACCAGCCCAGGGTGATAGAGATTAGGACTTATTGTAGGAGGGAATCCTGAGAAGGTTTTTTAGAGATTATGTGAAGACTACCCAAGGTGCACATGGAGAAAAAGCACAAAGGGAGAGAGAGATGGTGGACTGAATTGCAGAAAACAAAGAGATCCCGATCTAATCCCATATTTGGATTACATGGGCCTACAACACATGCATCATCTAACATTTTAACATCATTTTTTGATGATTTGAGATCTTTAAAGATTAACTTCTTACGACTTGGATGATGGGGACTAACTCCTCACTCATTGTACTTACATAACATGTACCAACCTACACATGGGGGAAGGAGGAAACAATCAATGATCGACTAGATTGAGGTGGAGGAGTGTTCAATCGAGGTTTTCATGTTTGAGTGTTTTTGTTGGACAAGAAATAGTTGTTCACATACTTGGGTGAAGAATTATAAGGTGAGAAAATTAAAAACTAAGTAACACTTGGGGGGACCAATAAATTACTGTGCACAATTCTAGAGGGTCGTGCATGAGAGGAGTTTGTAAAGTAGGAGGCCTCACCAACAAGGGAATCGAAAAGAGGGAGATCTTCAAAAAGGAATGTTTTTCGCGAATAATTGTTAATAGGGGCTCTATTAATGGAGGATCTTCATGAATCGTGGTGACCCAACTGAGTAACGGAGTCCACGTGTGTTTCTAGGGTTCATCATGAAGAATGTGTGCTCTGTGCAGTCATGTGTGCCCGAAAGGGAATCATATCTCTATGATTGTTTTAGGAATTTATGAAGGGAATATCTAAATTATGTAGAGGGAAATTAGAACAAAGGGGAAACTAGTTATCAATGATCAAATACCTTGGATGATGCATTTTTTGGTTTTTTCGTGGAGAAAGGGGAGCTTCAAAAAATGAGATCTGTGAAGGAAAAAGGTTAGTGTGCTGATTCCTTGGGGATGTATTGAGCCTTATATTTATAGATATTGGGTCCCACATTTCTCTAAGGGAATTCCATAAAGGAAATGGAACCTCATAATTTGAGGCATTTATGGTGGAATTGTGGAGGCTTATTTCACTATTCTGTGGCAGTTGTGGTGCTCATAGAACTCGTGGAGGTGACCATCACTACATCACAGTGACTGAGGATTGGTCCATTTATAGACAACTCTACATTCATTATGATGAAGGGATTTTCATTGTGGCTTCATGAAGTTGGCCCTTTGGGGATTGTGTGATTTTTCATGGATGAAATGTTTTTCAAAATAGTCTGGCCATCCTTGATCCATCTTGGGAATAGATTTTGGTTTCAACACAAGTCCTATAATCACAAAATACTATATCAAGAATGGGAATTTATATAATTGAGTTAAAATATTTTCATCACTTATGATTAAGAAAATATAATTTTGTCGAATCTCAAGCAATTCTTAGAAACATTAATAACCTATAATATTATCAATGAATTCCATGATAAAGGAATCAACGCATATGATAAATATAATATTCATTAAAACCATGATAATTATTAGTGTGTTACTCAAAAAAAATCACAAGTTATAAAATGGGGCCAATCTTTATCCTAGATGTGGTCTTTGAAATAACTAACTTTTTAACACTATTTTGGTGATATCATGACCAAAATAAATTTTTTGAAAATGAAATTCCTCCTTTTAAATGATCAACCAAGTCGTCAATATAGGGATAATGTTACTTATTCATAATCATTACCAGGATAATAATATAATAATCAACAAAAACATAATGAGATCCACCATCCATCTTTGAAGAAAGAGGAGGACTAGCCAAATGTTATAAACTAAGAGGAATGACTCATTTTGAATTTAAATTTTACAAAGGAATCATCTACAATTCCCATTCATCTATTATCATTCGATAAGAAGGAATTTATATCATTTCAGGTTATGACACATAATTTATTGTGATATCATGCTCTAAAAATGAGAATATCAACATGAAACAGCAATAAAATTTCATAAAAACTAATGGAATCTGAAAACGTGGGTTGTCATCTTAAGGTTCTATAAAAAGAGATGATACCGATATTCAATGTTTCAATATTGGAGGTCATAATCGAGTAGAAATTGAATCACACTCTCACTAAATTACATAGTAGTTCTAATTAAATGAAATAATGGATTACATCCAATCATAAAAATATATTTGAGCTTAATGGCTGATCAATAAATAAATCCTGATAATAATGTAACATATATCCAAGTCAAGAACCATGAAATCCCATTAGGATTCACTAGATCCATTAAATAATGAAGCAGTTTTATTTTATGTTTTAAAATATTTAAAAATTAAGTTGATATGAATGATTTTGGGGCACCATTATAATATAAATATGTCAATAAAGATGAAACAATAAAGAAAGTACAACTTTCTATTGATTGTCAACAATAACTTTCCATCATAAAATCCTCCACTATATGCAATTAATATATTCTAAAGGCCTATGACTATAATCTATTTTATCATGATGAATATAACTACATTATAGATCCATTATAGGTGGAGGAAAAAGTTCCGTAAAAATCTGTATAAATATCTTAATATAATTTCATCAATTAGACTCAGCAATCACATGAATTTTAGATCATTAGAGCTAAAAAATTTTAATTTTTTGTGCCCTATATTTCCACACTAGTATAAATCCAATGAAACACTTCTTCATACCTCAAAAGGTAGGATTTATTCCTGATATTGAGATCCACTACCACCTCCATTGTGTGTTTCATTTAGATTTTACTTTATTCTACAGAATCTACTGAAACTACCCCTAGGTGGATGTGCAATTACATCCAACCTTGAATTTAATTCCGGAACAATATCTTCCATTATAAATCTGACAACCACC
Organism: Viscum album; assembly: GCA_963277665.1. Classification (NCBI taxonomy): domain Eukaryota; kingdom Viridiplantae; phylum Streptophyta; class Magnoliopsida; order Santalales; family Viscaceae; genus Viscum; species Viscum album. Next base: position 1,493,663,788 of record OY728152.1, read on the forward strand.
ATAGCATATGGGGTATGCTTCAACATGGAATAATAAGAATAGATATCAGCTCCAAGTCCCATTTTTAACCTTTGTCCTTTCATCTTATCATTCAATGCCCCAATAGAAGAAAAATGGATATAAAAAGAAAAATGGTTGGAAGACATAGTGATAGTATGATCTTCTAACTAAAAGGTGAGAAAATCCATGGATTTATCCATCATTAGATTATCATAAAAGAACCATTGTAAAATTATGGAAATTATTTCTTTTAATTCCAAATAATGATTCTTATTTCTTTAAAACACAAGGATCCATAATATTCAATTAGGTTCTTCGTCTTTAATGGTTTCACACATTACCTTAAGAGAATCTGGAGTTACTAAAAATTTTAAAATTCATTTAATCTCAACCAAAACAGTCATCTTATTCCTCATGATCATTATTTCCTTGTAAATATTTTTATATATAGTGTATAAACTTTTTGTTATATTATTATCTCATACAGTTCCAATTTTTACCTCTCCATCTTGTGTTTGGTTATGTTCAATATTCTAGTCGATTGAACAAAATTCTTTCAATATTTCTTCAATGATATTCTAATTGAAAATATGGTTTACTCATGAATTATCACCTAAATTACAATCCAAAAAAACTATAAAAATCATTTATAGGGGTATCTTACTACATCAAATATTGGAAAGATACTACTAGAAAAAAAGAAAATCTAAATTTCAGTCAAGAGAAAATAATAAAGAAATTTTGATAAGATAAAAACACCATATTAGGAACACACACCCCAATGTCCCTTACTTTATTAACTCTCATTAGAATGAGATATTCAATTAAATAACACATAAACAATGCTATATTGCCCAAAAAAACTTCTCTCTTATCTACTAAACCATGCAGAGACAAAAAAATATAGAAACATGAGAAATCCTTAATTTGATTCCAATTATTCATGAACTGATCTAGGTAATTCCTAAAATTAACACCCATGATTTCCAATGGAAATGATCGAAGGGAATTGATACTCCCCACAGATAAGAAATGGGAATATGGTAATTAAAAATTATGTTTGTTAATGGTTCCTCCCAGGGATATAAAAGTAATGTAGAGAATATTTGAATATATAAAATAGAGAAAAAAGGACTAAAAATGTCAAAAAGTGGAAGAAAAAATAATACGCGGGAAAATATATTCCAAATATGATAAGAAAAAACGAAGTAGAACACATATCCATGTGATATGAGATTCAAAATTCTATCATGCCACCACTAGAAACCCACATCACTCATAAATATATAATATAAAACAATTATGCTAATTTAAAAATTCATGCATGAGTTATAATTTTTATCAATTTATATCAAAAACCAGGAAATCGTGCACTAATAAGTAGTTTAAAAAACCATTCCATATAAAAAAAATTTATTATCACATTAAATGAATTTATTTCAATTAAAAACATTCAAATAATTACACTTAATTTAAAACATATCAAATATATAGAGTATTAATAAACAATAATTCCCTCTCTAATAGAAACATAGATTATAAATCCAAGGATATATTATGTTTGGGATAACTTGGATTATAACTCATTCTCAGTAATAAAATCCCACTAATAGCACACATTAACAAATTGAAATGAACCTACAGGGTAAGAATATATTTCTATAAGATTCTTCTGACATCAAACAGTATTCTATTAATGTTGTAATTGTGTATCCATACATTTTAAAAAAATCAATCCAAACATTTTTGTCCTAATAAAATCTTCAACCTAAGTACCTCAGGTTCACATGTTCCCTAACCCACAAAGGGTGGTTTCACATTATATATTAAAATTATATAGGTCTTTATCCAACCTATAATAAGAGGAATTCCAATATAAACATTCAAACCAATCTATGGATCATAAATATTTACATAACAAGCCAACAATGTTTGGAAACCCGACTGTCATTATCAAAACAAAATTAGAAAATCCATTTTCACTTGGATTGATAAATTCACCAAATTTCAAGAATTTTAAAAAATTTCACTCAATAATCTAGATAATCCAATTAAAAATTAGTAATAATTCATAGTTCATAAAATAATTGATTTATATGAAACCATGCATGTCGAATCACTTATAAATTGAACACCCCCATGGAATCCAAAATCTAAGAAGAAATAAGGCCTCTAAGAAATTAATAAGAACCATAAACGGTTAATTTCTCATTTAAAATTGCCTACTTATTCCATTTTTTGATAAAATTAATCACTAGGAAACACTTAAAATAATTATTCCTAAAGAGTTCACCATAATGAATTATGATTCAGTCAAAAATTCACAATTCAATGATACATATAATTGAATTATCATTAGTTTTTGATAAATACTGTATAATTGGAGGTGAAATCAATATTACAAGATTCTATTCATGAAAAATAGAGTATATTATGGGATAATATGATTAATAATAATGACAGGATCTATTCTATGAGTTTTCATGATTTATTTCTATTTGATCTATTAGAAAAAATCTTGAGATGGTCCTAGATCTCTAAAATACTTGAATGGAATTCCTAAGGTTGAGATCTAATGTATTATGGGTAATAATGAATTCATTTTTTGGTTTATATAGTCTTAAAAATTGTTTTTATAATGATTTCAATGAGGGATGTATTGGGTTAAGAGATGAGGATTTGTGAGGAAGAATAAACTCATTGTCAACAAATCATGTAAAACACCTTTTTTCTGTGTTTCATGGTCTGAGGATAAAGAAAAATTTCTTGTATTACACATGAACCCTCCTCTTTAATTCCATAAATGTTGTGTGGTTACCTAGGAATTCTAAATAGTTTTCCTAACAGTGATCCAATAATGAATTTCTTATAAATCTGAAAAAAAACTCTAAAAAACGACATAAATCATCCAAAAATGATTAAAATGAATTATGTGAGAAATAAAATAATTTAAGTACCTGAATGTGACATTAGAATGAAACATTAATGGATTTATAAAGTCTCTCAATATGATATATAAGGGTAACTCAGTGTTCCCATGATATGAAAATGAGTAAATAATCATCATTAAAGGGATAATAATTATCAAATATATGTTTTTAGTGGTACAAGTCAGAAAAGAACCAGATAGTTAGTTGGAAGACACCCCCTGATGGTCTTTGACTCCCAATGATGACTGCGGCTGCAGCAGTAGTACCTCCCCCCCACCAGCATGAGAAGGGCCTCTAACGTACGGTAGAAATATGGAGCATGGTTTCCACCCTTTCTCTTTTCCCGACTTTTAACCCCATATCAGAAGGATTCACTCGGCCCTAAAGTCATGGATCTCATCGATGACCATCTGAATAAATATATTTCTCCATTGGAGTTCACCGAATCCAATGCACTTTTAAATCTCACCTTGGTGGCTTAGTTTAGGAAGAGGAGAACCTTGATTGACTCCTTCGACAGGTTTGTTTTTTCTCATGGGATCTTCAAGAGAGAGAGAAAGTAGGGTTTTTTTATAATCAACACATTATGATTCGTTTCGCATGCGTGGAGGATCTCATCCGAGCCTGGTCGAGAGCCCCCCGGAGCTGTGATGGTTTTTGATTATTCTTATTTAGTTGGTTGTTTGATTTCCACATAAACTGTGATCCTCTTTCCACAGTGGTTTGGGTATGTTTTCCAAATCTACCTTTGTTGTTTCATAATCATTCAGTTATAAAGATGATTGACAACATAGTTAGTAGATTTTTATGCTCCGATTGTCGTATGGAGGCCATTTGTCAACTAATTAATCCATGGGTTTGTGTGGAAGTTGATTCATCCATATATCTGTTTTATTTCATCTATATTTCAATTAGAGAAGGGTAGAGATGTAAATAGTTGGTAGTGTATGAAAAATGGACTGAATTTTTATCTTTTTGCAAGTTCCTGGGTCATTATACATAGGCCTTCAGTCGGAGGGTGAGAAATTGTTAGGGGTAGAGGAAAGGGTAGAGACTTCTATTCTGTGTGCAGTAGACCAGGCCATTCAATTGAAGAATGTTTAAGGGGTTTCCAATCTATTGGAATTCTGGAGGATGACGGAAATGGTAAGACCGCAGAGGGTTGTGAGAAGGATGTTTTAGACCAACTGTTCATGGGTGTTGTGGAAAGAGATTTGGGGCCACATTGGTCATGAACGGAGGAGGAGGAACAATCTAGAGGTGTCCAGAGGTTTATAATGCGGTGTCTAAGGGGACGTCTTGTGATGATCAAATGAGAAATGGTTACTCCAAAATCATTCTGCTAGTGTCGGAGGTGTTATATAGCCTGAGGAAGGATCCGTCTGGATAGTCAAATGGTGGCTATTTGGTTGTGTAGGAGCCTACTCGAATGGATAGAAGGAATATGGATCAGAAGGTGGATAGAGAGAAAGAGGCTATAGCAACATTGGCGGATGAGGAGTCAAGGCCAAGCTGAAATGAAAAGCATAAGGGGAGGAAGGGAATGGACATTTTTTAACCAGATCCAATTAGTGGGAAAGAATGTGTTCTGACACTGGTTTCAATCACATAATTTTTGTGCAATAGGTTTGAAAGCCTCTGAGAGGCTGATATGGGCTCAGATTCTAATATTCCTAGAGAGAGGGAAAGGTCTAGCGTGGAGGTGTCAACGGGGTTTGATCATGGGCACATTTCTAACGATGATCAAAACCCAAAGAGAAACAGGGTATCCAAGAGAAGGAAGGGGAGGAAGGACTAATTCTTTGTACCTCCACCTTTGGAGACTCTCTTGACAAAGAAGAAAACTGATAAGAAGATGTCGACGGGGACCCAAATCCTTCAAAAGATAATGGAGCAGGAAAACCCCTTGGTTATGCTTATAACATTTGAAGATGAAGGGATCAAATAGGTCTTGTTGCTCAATGCATCAGCGGAAAAGGTTGATGAGATGATGGGATGATCTATGGAGGTGTCGATCAGTGAGAAGAAATAAGAATGGATTGAAAAATATGACCTAATCCTACTAGGAGGTTTCAACAAAGGGAATATCAGCACTGAGGAGTACATTCAGGTCTAGGACCAGCTAGAATCTAGGTTTTAGAGGCTGTTGTTAAAGGTACCTGACTTACAGGTTTCATTATTTTCATGGAAATTATTCTGGGATACAGAATCAGGTGATATCAAGTTTACTTTTAATGACTACGTTTAAGTTGGTGGAAGGGTGGTTGGTTAGAAAGAATTGTTCTAGAATGCTTTGCATGGTTTGGATATTTGTATTGATTTTTTTTTGTGAGGTTTGGTTTCCAGCATACAACTTGGATATGCTCTAGAAGGGGATCAGAGGATGAATCCTTCACCATTACTAGGATTTTGGATCTGGATACCTGATAGGGTATGGATTCTCCATCTGTTCTGTGCCCGTGCACTTTTCCATGAGACTGCTTGCTGAAGGGACGTGTTTTGGTGAAGGAATGAGGTCATGAAATATTTTATAGGGTGGGGCAGACCCAGTGGTTTGATCTAGTATTTTTTCTTGTTTGGGGGGTTTTTGGATGAATTGTTGTTTTATGGTTCCTCACTTTTCCCTTTTAAAAGTGTTTTTGAAAACAGAAAACAAATTTTCAGTCAATCGGTGGTTCAAGTCAGAAGATAATAATTTATTCTATATTTATTAAATGTAAAGATGTTTTCATACTAATACATGATTCGAACCAAGTGAAAATAATAATAAAATATGAATAATTTGAGATGGCCACTGCCCAATTAATATAGGATTCATATAAAAATATTGGAAAATATTTAATGGTAATAAAATATAAAGAATTTATCATGAATACTATCAATGATTATAATTGAAAAAATATGCAATTATTGACTATAAGTTGATATAAGAAAATAATATTTTGAGGTAATGCGGTGAATCACCCCATGATTATGTTGAGAAAATAGTGACAATATCACATGTTTTTTACCATAGAATATATTCATTAAAAATAATGAATTAATTTTCACATGATAATAATTATAAAAGATATAATAAGAAGATTTTAAGATTTGATAGATTATAAAGAAGTAAAATAGATACTGTAAAGTGTATGTGGAGGTACTATTATTGTATACAAAATTATCATTAAAGGTAGAAGAGAATAAACAAAGAATAAGAATAGAAGATTTGAGAAAGTATAACACTACCGGTTTATTTTAATGATATGTTCTTAATGTACCTTCAGATATAATATTGAGTAATCAATACCCATGGTACTAATACAACATATATTTTTGACATTGAATGTCCTGAAAATGTTAGATACACGATTCAAATTAAAGTTATCCGGTGATTGTAGATAATTATCTATTTGTTGTTAAGACTTTGATATAGGAGTATAATATTTTTGATGATGTAAGTACATTCAATATAATAGTTTATATCTGTATTATTATCTGATATTGGGAGGACAATGGTTACCTTATATTATTTCAAATTCTTATTCTATTATTCCACATGAAGAATTATTGCATCTCAAACAATGTCCCCAAACCCCAAGAACAAAATTTTTTGTGTTATTTAATATATTCAACACAAGAAATTATTATTTTTCATCAAATGATAACATTTAAAAATAATTTAACCAAACTAGGACACAATTTTACTTCTCATTATTTATACTAATCTTCATAACCTTGGGAATTTGAACATAAAAAATGTGTGACCACAAATGTTATGTAATGGAAAAACTCATCAACGTGTCATAAGGGGTTTGATCATAAGAATATTAGAAAAAAAGAATTGGAGAAATATATTGTTGTAGAGAACTTGTAAAAATAATAATTTCCCATATGTTATGATAAAATGGAATGTAATAAAAAATTATCAAGCATATAATATGGAAAAAGAGTGTGATATCATGATATTGTAATCATTTTTCATGGATAATAACTCATAGACATGAAAAAAAATTGTGGTTTAAGCTAGTGAATATAAAATCATAATATTATCAACATAGATAAATAATGGTCACATTCAATGTTATAAAAATATCAGACCGCATCATTTCCACACTCAATCCTCTAAACATTGGTAACTGCCCTATTTTTATTCTCAATCCTGGAAACATAACTAACCACATCATGTTCATAATAAAAATCATTCTTTCATGAGTTATAAAAACATTAAAAATGTTCTGGAAAGATATATAGGATCCCACCAATCATCAACCATACATATGTGTGCTGTAATATATTATTCACTAATTATACCATGTGGTCCCATTGAAAGAAATTTTTTTTCATATAATTTTAAAATGATATCTTATAATGTGATACCAAAAGTAAGTTTGTCAGCAAAAATTTAATTTCTGAAAAGTACTGTTTTATAAAGTAATATATAGTGTGATTCATAAAAGATAAATTAGTATGAGATATATATTTTGGTTAAAAATTGTAAAATGAGAGTGAAATCACAAAAAGAGATTTTATAAAATATTTTTTCCTTTTTTTTAAATAAATAATATGTTAAGTTTCACCTTCAAATAAATTATTCAATAATAAGACATTAAATCCATTTCAAAAATTCAATTTATTTTAAATTAAAAAAAACTAACCATTACAATATTTAATTACCTTTCTAGAGGAAATATCTATTGGAGTTAAAATATGTGAATGTGAAAGGAAAAAGATTTTAAAAAATAAAAATACCTTTATTAAAACCACCATTGTAAAAAAAATTAAATTTTCCAATTGAATATACTTAAAGATAAATTTTAATGTCATTAGAAATATAATATATGTATTCATTATATTAATAATAGGAAAATTGGTTGCAATAGTGTATATGAATATAGAAGAAAAATTGCTCATTTAGAGGGGACAATAATTATTCTTAAAATCATCACATTTTATAAGAAAATAATTTAATCCAAGAAGATATAATTGACTTGAAAATCATATTAACCATAAAATAAATTGTAAATTCAATATAACACAATTATTTTATAGAATAAAATGTTATTTTAAAAAAATATTCAATTAATTGTGATTATGTGTTATTAAAAAAAGTTGAGTCAATAAACCCCTTTCCATGGATCCTTCTTAGTCAAACATGTTCTGACATCTAGTATATTAAACACACAAAACTTAATCAATTCTTATAGAACCTCATTCAGATTTATTTAAATTTTAAATAATACATTATGTCATTTATTATAACATTTTCTCTTCTTAGTCAATATAATTTTTTAGTATTTCGTAAATTAAAACATTCTTGGTTTTTTTTCGGTATAACATTTTTGGTTGTCACTATAGGTTTATAAGTTATTTATCTATATAATGATCATGTTTTTAGAAATAAAATATTCATAATGGATTAGGAAGTTCCATGTTTATTAACCAAAAAAATTAGTCACAATTCATATAGACAAAATATAAAACATGTTTTTTAATTAAAGGTTAATATAAAAATAATTCTTTAATAATATTTATATTAAATATTTTAAGAACCATAATAGAAACAAAAATATGTTATTTTAATATTAAAATGATATCATAAGATATAGTCTATTTACATAAACATTGATAATTAAAACTGATAACATCGTTTATGTTAGTGGATAAACCAACCAAAACAATAAAATTTTAGAATTAATTGGATATTTATGACAATTTAATGATATAATTATAGTATTTTCATTAAATTATTATGAGAACATAAATAATCCATCATTATTATATAATTTTAATATAATTAAAATTTTCTCAATCATTCATGATATAATCATTATAACATCATTTTCTTATGTTGTAAAAGCAACTAAGACAAAGGTTTGTTATAATTACTAAATGAATCATAACATGCCAATTGTTAATTTTAATATTAATTTGATAGAATCATAAGGAATTCTGAAACATTATTATATAGTGATAAATAAAATATATTAATATTTGAATGAATAATAAATGAGAGAATATATATAGAGGAGAAATTACTTATATAGAATAATATGATATTGTTTTGCAAACCTTCTTGATATATAGTGGACTTGGGAAATCTCTATGTACCTGAATATTATGTATGTTTTATAATATTCTCTGGTATGGAAACTATTAGATTATATAGTATGATTTTAATTTTCATAATTGTTTCCAAGGGGTGGTTGAAGGATCTATTTATAAGTGAGGGGAGTGACACTGTGGTAAATTCATACTACTTTAAAATAAAATAAAGTCATTATCAAGGTATGGTGGATCAAAATATGCCTAATTACAAATATATGGTGAATGGATTTTGAAGTATTGATGATAAATAAAATAATGGCCTGTATTAGGAAACATTTTTCCCTCATATAAAAGGATAACAAACTCTTTAGACCTGTTTTCCCTTACCGTATTGGAAAACATTTATTATGTTAAATTAATTGGATTTAAAAAAATTAAATGGTTAATATTTCATAATTTTATTATTCTAATTACAATTATTTCATCGGTTACATAATTTTATTATTCTAATTACAATTATTTCATCCTTCTTATAAGATTAAATTACTATTGGGGATCAAAATTCAGTTTTATATAACTTATCAATGTGCAACGAATAACAATTTTTTGAAATATTAATTTATAAAACTAAAAATTATTTTACACAAAAATAGTACATAGAATTGATTCTAATTACAAATATTGATTTAAAAATAAACAAATTATGTTTTATTATGATTTTTAAACTAATTATAAAATGAATGTTAGCATCTATTTATTTAATAAATGGAAAGGAACGAAAATAGTTATTTTACTAGAATAAAGTTCTGTGGATGTTTTGAACTGTAAAACATATATTTATACACACAGATTATTATATTTATTATTTTATTTCTCTTGATTGGATTTATATTTTTTTAATAAAATGATTCCAAAAATATAAGAAATTATTTTATCATGATAATTCGTTCAAAATGAGGATATTTTTGAACCCATATATTTCCTTATTTACATAAAAATTATAGGTTTTAGAAAAATTACAAAAAAAAGACCCTAATTTATTTTTGACACAAAAAATAAAAAATAATATTTTTTTATCAATATAAAATTTTCAAATTTATTAATTTAGAATTTATATAAAAAACATAAAATATAATGAAAAATATTTTTATAGAAGTTGACTTTAAAAATATTAAATATTCTTATACTTATTTATTACAAATTGAAAATTAAATTAGTTCTAATCTATTATTAATATGAATCATTTGACCATAATATATTTAATATCTTTAAATAAATATCCTAAGGGCATAAATTATTTTTTTAAAATTACATTTTAATCATAAAATTAATTTATTCTTATTACTCGCTTATTAATAGTTATTACATGATTATTATTTCCATTTATTTTGTATATGATCATTAAAATTTATTGGAATCATTATTTTTTAAGGAATAATTTATTAAGAGAAATATTATACAAATTGTTTTGAAAAAATGTTTATTGAGAAATATTTTTTATATTAAATGACTTTAACAAAAATATAAAATTAAAATGAATTACTTATATGGAAATCATTAAATTTTATATATGTATTTAAATATTTTGTTGAATTTTTTCTTATCAGTCTGTGAAAATAATATTTTTAACATATAATAATATTTCTAAAATTAAATATTTTAATTAAATAATATATTTTTTTAGATATTGATTATTTATAATATTTAATGTTGGTAATATAGGTAAATATATTCATTATACCTATTTGATTCATTCATATCCAATGACCGTATTTCCAATAACCATATATTTTATGACCATATTTAAAATGATCATATTTCATTCATATATATTTATATATCCTTGGGTCATTCATCCCCTTCATTCACTTCTTTCCCAACATGCGTAATATTGTTCTATTGTTTAGACTTCTTCCAATTGTTATGATTAATGTTATGATCTTAATAGTGGAACATGAGGATAAGGATTATGTGTTTGTTATATTTTTATATCATTTTTCCTTTAATCTACATCTATTTTAATTACTGTTTCTTTTTATTGCATCACTAAAATGTATTATTGTTTACACGGTATTGTAATATTTATTATTTATTAAATTTATCATGGTTTTTGTTAGTTTTGGGTTTCATGTGAAATAAGATGTTCTTCGTAGTATTTATTTAAAGGGTAAATTCATACAACAATCATGTGATGTTACATTCTCCCCCATAAATATATTACATCCTCATAATTTTAATCATATAAATGGATAAGGGTATTTTAATGATATACTAGACTCATGATATTATTTCTAATGAGATTTACACCTTACTATCTTATACAAGACTACAAAATATATTTCCTCTAAATAGGCATGTCCCCAATATTGAGTTTCACCGCAATTTCAAGAGGTAATTACCCCTTATTTGATGTGATCTAGTTTACTAGTAGAAATTAAATAGTTTCGTCCTTGTTCCCTTCTATATGTCACGTAGACATTATCATTATCAGTCCTTGGGTCAGGTATTTTTTTCATAATTCACAAACTCATTGCATTTGAATAATTGATGTTTGGGAGGTATATTAGTGGAAAACTAGATTCATCCACTATATTGGATAACAACTCGATATAACATAAAAAAGGATCCCTTGTCCAATCCATGTACACAAAAAATGATTTCTTATCCCATTAAGACATTCCCCTTGTTTATTTATGCATTTTTTAAAAATAGGAAATCATATATTCTTTTCTCCTTTATTTTAATGAGATAAATTTCTAAAAAACACAATCTATATCTTTTATACAAACTGTGGGATTTTTTAATGTTTTATTTGTTAATAATAATCCATGATAACAAGGTGGGTAGACACCAAAAAATATTCAACACCATCATCCACTGCAATGGTTTCCCATTAGCACAATTATCACATTTTCTATCACATCCTATATTAAAAAAATTACACTATATATCCATTACATTTATATAAAAATAAATTTATTGGTAAAAATACTTGGTTCCATAAGATTATAAAAATGATGACTATGAACATAAATGAATAAATCCTTAATGAAATTTGTATCCAAATATATAAATTTCAAAGTTTCAATATAGTAAACTCCATATCTATTTCATATTATGTACTCTAACCAAATTTTATATGAAGAACCACTAACCAACACTCCCAATTCTAGTGATAAATATTCATACTATAAAAAAATAACTTTGATACCAAGTGGGATTATCCAAGTTATACTTTTTGAAATATCATATTATTGTTACATCTCGCAATTATCTCAAAAAACCAATATAACTTTTTAGTTTAGTGTATTTGAGGACCAATTACCAATGAAAATTACTTTAAAAACATTTTAGATTTTATTCATTATAAAACCTTATTAGACTCCCTTCACAGAATTCTATAAGTTATACCAATCTTCATATCCTAAAGAATGACAAAAAAGGGGTGAGCACAAATGTTTTTTTGGGTGTAAATGTAGGTGATAGAAATCAAATTTCATATCCAATAATAATATGGGAATATAAGTGTAATACAAAAATATAATAATGTTATTACTTCTAAATAATCGATCATAAATCTTGTCCTACAACAAAATTGATGAATCAAAAAAGTGTGGAAACATTCATGAACAACATGAGCCAAGTGCGCATAGCCTTAGTGTAACATAGATACATTAAATAAACAATAATATTGGAAACATTAATTTAATCAAACACGCTATTAGTTCCCATGATTATGATATAACACCCCCAAATTTTATTGTATGTCTGTCCTTAAATAAATTCAGTTTCTTTGATAACTTGTTTTGCATGTAACACCCAGCTAAACCGCATAATAAAATATTATCATAGCCTAGTTGTTAAATTGGTGGGAATGAATATAATTAACCACATTATGAAATTTTTATATATTATAATGATCTCACATTCATCCAATAGATTTTATAGGAATGATATTATAATAATTCCAACATTATTCTTAAAAGGCTATATTTTTTAAAATGCAGTTTTGTAAACTTTTAATGGTGCATTATTTTAAAAATAAATTTTGGAACTTCTATACATTATATTTTAAATAAATAAAGAAATATATTTTAAAAAGAAATATAATTTTTTTATATATTTTTCTAATAAGTTTCACGTTTCGATGAATTCTGAAAAAAACTAGATTTTATTTGAAAACTTCTTTTTAATATAAATAATTTATAGTAATCATTTATATTTTAGAATGGTTATAGAGAATAATTTGTTAAGTTATATGTCATATAATACAATTTATTTAAACTTAATCACATTATAAATGAATTTTTATATAAAAATATTTCAGTGTTTTGAATATTTTAACTTTAATAACATATTTTTTCACCGCAAAAATGGGAATAATATTGAACAAATTTTATACAATTATGTGATTGGAATTTCGAAACATTGATTCCATATTTAGATTCAAAAGATCCAAATTTAGTAAATAGGTCACCTTTATTTTTGACAATATGATTGTAACTTTAGTAATTTTATTTACCACATTTAAGGGTAAATCGGCTAATTAAGAGTAAAAATAATACTCTAAATATTATAAGACTACAGTAACACTTTGTAAATTTATTTGATGAGTTATTGTTTCCCATAGTAATCCTTGGTATGATTTTATAACCCCTTGGAGCCACATTTATTATATTATACCTTTTATAGTTTTTTAATTTAAGAAAAGAGAAATATGTCATAATCATGTTTTTAATAAGTATTAAATATTTAATATATGGTTATTAAAAAATATCTTCAACTATATATAGTGATTATAAATATGAACTTTTTATATTCTTCCTAATATTTTTTTAAAAAAACATTATGAAAAAAATAATCACCTAAAATGCATTCAAAATGATGATGCAATGATTATTTAATTAATTAGATTATCAAATAATTGATTATACAATTAATAAAATAAATATAATATTAGATACATAATTTCATAAACTGATTATATTGATAAAATTAACATGATAGTGATGGTTTTATTGTTTTTATTAGAACATACAATGTTTTTTTTGTTTTTTTAAGTTAATGTAATTAATCTTGTCAAAATTTTCATTATAGTTATATTAATGTAAATAATATTTTATTAAATGATATAAATTTTATAAAAATCAAAATTTCCCAAAACTGTTTTGGATAAGGTTTAAAATTACATAAATTATTAATTTATGGTTTTTTTATCATTTTCTTATAACAATATTATCCCACAATGATTTAAAATCCATGTTGTCACAGTAAGAGTTATAGAGATTAAAAATGTTTAATGGAAAATGATTAGGGTAATAATGTGACCTAAACTTGTCTAAAAATTATTATTTGAAGTTATTTCAACCCATATTAATCTTATATTCTAAATAAATCGCGTTCTATCAATTTTATAGAGAATATTAATTTATATTAAATTAATATTTTGTGTGTTTCGAAAATTTTCCCTCTCCTCAATTATAAAAGGGAACATCCTCCCTCACTTCTTCACACAACATTGAGACATCTAGATCAACCAAAACTGGAACTTCTCTCTTCCCAACATCCTAATCCAATTTTTTCAAAAATGTTGTTTCAAAAACGACCTAACCTAGGTCCCTTAAGAGATTTTATAAAACAACACCTTCATTGAAGTGTTAATCATCTTTACCGATTATTCCAAAAATATTTCTTCTACCTCCTCTTCATGATTAGTTCTATGATAAGGTAATAAATAAATTATCATATATATGTGTATATTTTACTAGGATCATGGGACAACTATATTGTATGATTTATTAGTCCTATGAAAAAAGAAAGCACCACGTGTGCGTATGTACGGATTATCATCTCCATGTTATAGTGAAATTCCTGTCATCACCACTTTAAATATATGGTTATAATTATGAAAATAATCTATATATATTGTAATTATGACATGATATTTATTCTACATAATTAATATTCCATCCATTTATTTACCTTTCAATGTTATGGAAATGATATTGTATATCATGCGTACGTATGGTCTACCTTCTATATGATGGGACGTGATTAATTTTCCATTTTCAACATTCAGGAATGATTGTAAAAATTTATTTAATGATTAAATATTATATATTTCAAATTATTATTTTTCATATTTTGGATCTATATACTATACTAGAGAATATCATCTTTAAAGACAAAAAAATCATTAGAAAACATGGAATTTAACACAGAAAACAATCAAATGAATAAAATATTATTAATTAAAGAATGGTAAAATATTATATGGTGATCATATATTATATCATAATTATTATTATGATTTTGGTATTGGTAAATAATTTGTTAAAAATCACTATACTATAGTTTTGGACATGTAAAAAGGAAATCAAAACTATGATTAGGGTATAATTCAAAATATCATCATTAATCAAGATTGTTTTTGTTTATGTATCCAATGGGAAATGTTTGTCTTCCATGTCAGTGTTTTCTAACAAATAAAAAAGTTTTTTACAATTTTGATATGAATTTTTAGTATATTTTTCTAAACCATGTTTTAATTTTTTAGAATTTTTTGAATGGAATATTTATTTTATTTTCCAAATGAAGTACTTTATGAATTTTCTGGAAAAAATATAGAAGGAATATTTTTTGAACATATAAAAATCGAGTGGATTTTTCCAACATCAGGGTGTTTTAATTTTTTTAAGATTACATTACAATTTTAAAAGTATATTTCCAAAGAAAATGGTTTCTCCAATAATGGTGTGGATTTTAAATTAAAATATTTCAAATTATTATATTTTATTTCTCTCATGAAATTTTTAATGATTTATTTATGGTATTGTCATCATGGTCAACATATTATGTTGAGTACTATGATTAATTGGTCGAATATCTTATAATTTCATATAATAAATTTTTTGGAATGGTTTGTGATCAGTTTGATGGTGAAAGTGATATTTTTACACCATTCAAATTTTATGGTTAAAGTATTCACATTTTATATTCTAGATTTTATTATGAATTTTTATGTTTTTTTCTTCACCCATTTAATATGAGGAATTCATTGGACATTATACGTGATGAGAAGGGCCCTCTATAGCCCCTCGATGTAATGGTAGGTCTTTTGGGACAAACTTGTTTTGGTGTGGTCTAAGGCCTTAACCATTTTTATATGGTGTCTCTCTAAATCCTTGATGGTATATTTATGAAGTCCAGAATTATACATTCCCTAATTATGATATTGGTTGCTGGTTCCCACATGATTATCTGATTAGTTTTTTGATCCTGGGATATTTTTTATCACATGTTATTATGGAATTATTTGATATAAAATCATTCCTTCCATATTACCCTAAAGTTATTGAATAAAGTTTATGTTTTTTACTTAATTACTGATCCATAATGGTTTTTTTCATACTTATGATAGCTTCAGTTGTATTCATACCATTAACAGTCACCTAAGATTTCCAATTTTATTATGGTTTTTTTCTACCTATGATTTTAAAAAATCTTTTATGACTGATATGTTTGGTAAATCTAATAGAATAGGGGTGTCTCAAAAGGAGATACTGGGTTGTATTCTATTTCATGTTGCATCGTATTATTTAATTATGTAACATGTTTTTCAAAAACTACTAAACTACAAATTCCTTTTGAATGTGATCACTTATACATAGTGAAAATTTAATAATTCAAAACCAAAAATATGGGATACAAGGGTTGGTGTATTTATAGGTGGTATTATATAATATTTATTAAAACCTTCAGATACTATATTTTGAAGAAATATATAAATTAGAAAAACATATCTATATAATGTACTTGAATACTTCCACTGTCTACAATTCTATTTTTTTATTAGTTATATATAAAGTTTAAATTTATCTTAAATGTTTCACTAGTTCAAAATTAATAATTATGACTCATAACCTAATCTATTATATAAAATTACATAGAAATGGTTAATATCAGATGATATTGAAACCATATCCATTCATTTCATTCATATAAGGATTTTCTTCCATTAAAAGAAAATGATTTTGTAATTAGAGCTGAAACTGATAATTGATAACATGTAACTATACTAGTAAAACTAACTGATATTATGAACCATAACCCTACAAGTACGGGGAATCCTGATCAAGAAAACAGAAGAACAATGTTAGACTTCTTCATGAGACAACAACCCCCATCATTTAACGAGACAAAAAATTTATTTGTAGTTGTGAAATGGATATGTTCCCTAGATAATCTTCTTCACAAATTGGGAAGCAATTAAAGGGATAAGGTTATCATTGAATTTTATCATCTCTCAAGATATGTGGATCAATGTTATTCATTGATTCAAAACTCGTATGAGGATGAAGAAAAAGAAAGAATTCAATATAAGGATTTTAAGAAACATTTCCTGGTAAAATATTTCCCTCATCAATAAAGAGTAGATTTGGATAGAAAATTATTTAATCTGAGTCAAAATAATGATGAGAATGTTACTAAATTTGAATCCAACATTACTAGGTTATCATGGAATGTTATAGATTACATACATTTCAAAATATTAAGATTTATTGATTCTTTAGAGATTTTAAAATAATTTCTATAAGGGCCCTTGTCTCCCATACATTATCATCGTAGGAGGATATCGTTTCATGTGCTATAAAAATAGAGAAATAATTCATTGATTCGTAATGATTCAAAGGAAATCAATATTATAAAATAGTTTTTGAGTATTATAGAGAAGTAAATATGGGGAAGGTAAATAAGGGATGAGTTTAATTTACATCATAAAATAAATGTTTATAAAAGATATCCTGGAACATGCCAATTGGGAATGAGATCTTATTATAAGTGAGGTGAAAATGACACCAGTCCTAGGATTGTAAGGGAATGAAAGAATATGGTAATGTAAAATTATTTAGATGTAGGAATATGGGAAACTATGAACATGATTTTTCCAGATGTCAAGAGAACATTCCCTTGAAATTGTCAAGGGATAAATCCTAGGATTAATGGGTCACAATATATAAGTTTTATGTTCTTAATGAAGTGGTGTGTGGTAGTATAATCATCTCCTAAAACTTATCTAACGTTTATTTGATTTTATTTCATCAAATTAATTTATATATTCCATGTGTTGCATAAAAATTAGACATTTTACTATTTATTTAATAATCAGGATTCAAGTCAACACTCTTAACGAAAGTCTGAATATGAAAATAGTTTGTTGGTAAATACCCATTCTAACACATAAATATTCTCATTTAGTGACCTTGTCATTATAACTTTGGTTGTAATTGATGTAATCATTGGTAAGGATTAGATTTCAAAATATGATGTGAATATTTCTTTCATGAAGAATAAATTTACAATTTGTGTGTAAGATGTATAATTCTTTATATTTAGAGTCGAAACCTAATCATTTGACTCTTATCTAGATCAACCCCCTATGTACCTAATAATTATATTTTTGGGAAGGAAAATCAAACCACATCGAGGGATGGATATGGTGACCTTAGAATTGAAGTTATACATACAGTAAAGGAATAAATTGATGTATTTCTAGAGGAATTTCCAAGAAATCCCCTACAGTGTGAAGTAGAGTTTTCCATTCATTTAATACTTAATGCTGACCAAAATAAAATAATCCCTATAGAATGGCCATAGTGTAATTAGTGGAGATAAATAAAAACCTTGAGGATTTGGGTAAAATGGTATTTATCCACCCCATGGGGATCCCCTATTCTATTTGTTATGATGAAATATATATCCATGAGGTTTTTTATTGATTATCCACTAATCAATGATATTAAAATAAAGAAGAAGAATCATCTACCACACATGGATGATTTTTTTTATCGTCTTTATAGAACTTAATTTTAATAAAATATTTATCCTCATTTTTGATATATTCAATTATAATTAATGAAGAAATAAATTCTGATGATATATTGGATGAGGTATGGTTAATATGTTTTTTTAATAATCCCATTTGGATTGACTAATTCACCCTCAGTTTCCATTGATCTAATTAATAGAGTATTCAAGAAATATCTTAATGATTTTTTTGTGGTATTCAACGATAATATTCTTGTGTATTCTAAAAACTATGATGACCATGGTAATAACATTTAGATCATACATGAAACTCATAGAAGGAAAGATTTATATTATAAATTTAGAATGTCTGGATTCTAGATGAAAAAAATTTCTTTTCCTAGACATATTGTCTCCATGTATGGAGTCTCTATTGATCATGTAAGGAAAAAGGAAATCCAACAATGGCATGTAACAATAAGCATAACTGATGTACATATTTTCATTGGTTTAACAAGTCACTACAATCTTTTTTTTTTAAATTATTTTAAAGAATGTATATCCTGTTAACTAGGATCACATGTAAAGGAGTTATGTTCATATGGATGAAATAATACATATAAATTTTTCAAGAATTCAAGAAAATATTGGTAAATTATTTTATATTTACTCTCCTATTTGGGAATTATTGATTTTTTGTGTACATTGATGAAAAATATAAAGGACTAGGTTGTATCCTTGGGAAATATGTTAAAGCTATTTCATATGAATCAAGGTAGGTGAAGACACATGAAAAAAATTATCAAACTCATGATCTTGATTTAGCATCCATAATCATTACTCCCATGATGTAGATACACTATCTTTATATTTAGAGATGTGGGATATATACTGATCATAAGAGTTTGAAATATATATTCTTATAGAAAAAAACTAAATGAGATAAAAGAAGATATATCTAGCTGCTGAAGGATTATGATTTTCTAATAAAATACCTCCCCTTGAAGGAAAATAAGGTAGCATTTGCATTAAGTTGGAAGGATTAAGGATTTCTGAAAAACAAATAATGAGGCTTTACAAGGATCCAATGTCCATGGATCAATTATAGAAGAATATTATAATTATTAATCAAGGGGGAGCTTAAATCCAATATGAAATTGTTAAAAATCCATTATTATTAGGAAAGATAAAAATTTATCAGTCTAATGATGAGAATTTAGAAAAGAAAATAAAAGTTGTGAATGATGGAAAATTTGAAGACTTTGTATATGAAGATTGTAATTTAAAATTTGGAAAGATAATTTTTGTTCCATTTATAATGAAAAAAAATTGAATTATTGAATGATTCTAATAGCTCAAATTTCTTTATACATCATGGTATCACTAAGATGTATATATATTTAGAGGAAAATTTATGATGTGATAATAGTATGTGGGAAATTGATGATTATGTGTCAAGATCTCTAGTTTTTTAAAAAGTTAAAACTAAGAGAAAAAATCCTATAAGGGTCATGAAACCTCTTCACATACTTATGTGAAAATGGAATGACATTACAATGGAATTTTTAACTAGATTACCAAAGAACGTAAGAAAAAATGATCAGATATGAGTTAGTGTTGATCAACATACCAAAAAATCACATTTGAATTCCACACGAGAAGATTTTACAATGTATATCCTTAAATTACACTATATTAATGAATTTTTAGGACTTCACAGTGCACCTATTTAAATTGTGTCTGATTGAGATTCATAATTTACATCAAAATTATAGAAAATTCTTCAGATGTCTCTAGATATTGAGATTCATTTGTGCATCACCAACAATCCTCAAGCTGGTGGACAGTCTTAAAGGACTATTCAAACATTAAAAGGCATGTTGAGATCAGGATGACTTGAATTTCCTAGTATGTGGGAACATTATTTACCTTTGGTAGGGTTTTAATAAAATAATAGTTTCCATTCTAGTATAAAAATGGTATTTTATTAAGCATTATATGGAAAGAGATGTCGTACTCTAACTTGTTGGGATGTATTTGGTGAAAGCAATCTTATAGGGCTATAAATTATTTAAGAGACAACTATAAATTTATAGACTATTAAGGATTATATTAAAGAATCTCAATGTCATCCAAATAGTTATATTGACAACTAAATAAAGGATTAGTAATTTTATATTGGAGATCATGTATTTCTGAAAATATCTCTATATAATAGTTTCATAATGTATGTTATGAAAGGGAAAATGAGAAATAGGTACATCAAACAATTTGAAATTATATAAGTAATTGGATTTATTTTTTACTGATTAGAAATTCTACCAAGTCTCTCCAAATTTCATGATCTGTTCCACATATCATTATTAAGAAATTACATTCCAGACCAAATGCATATACTCACCTATGAAGAGTTAAAACTGTAACATGATTTATCTTACTATGAATATCCTATTAAGATTCTTGACGTTAGATAGAAAGTGTTGTAGAATATGACGACTTGACCAGTAATGGTTTTTTGGAGAAACCCTATAATAGACGAAGTAATATGGGAACCTAAGGATTTTATGGAGAAGAACCTCCCATATCAGTTAAAAAGGTAATATTCATTGAAATTTCAAGGAAGGACTTTTTAAGGAAGGATAAATATAAAATTCTATCATTTTATGGTATTTCTCTTCTTAGGAAAATTTAGTTTTCTCAAAAGCTTAAGTTGGATGTAACACCCAGCTTAAATACACATTAAATGATTATTATAACTCCTTTATACAATTGGTTTTAATGAATATTATTGACTTAATTATGTAATTTATATATATTAAAATGTTTTTAAATTCATCTAGTATATTGTTTAGTCATAAGAGAAGAAGAAATCGAATGCTATGCATAAAAGCAATATTTTTCTAATGGTTATTTTTCACCTTTTAATAGCGCGCTAGTTTTAAAACTAAATTTTTATTCTTTTATAAAATCTATTTTTAAAATATAATTTTTTTTTGAAATTTCAATATCAAATTTTTTTTTGTTGAATTTTCAATATGTTTCTAATAAGTTTCATGTTTTAATTAATAGCGAAAATTACTGGATTTTAATTGAAAATCAAATTTTTTATCTAAATAATTTATTGTGTTAAATAATATTTTTCATTGGTTTAAAAGAATAATTATATCAATTTTTTATCATATAATCCAGTTTAGGTCATTGAAATCCATTCCACATTGAATTTTGACATAAAAACATTTAAATATTTTGAAATCTTTCACTTTATTAACTTGTTTTCTAACCCCTATAAACAGGACTAATTTTAAATTCATTTTATCCAATTCTTTGTTTTGAATTTGGAATAATAGATTAACTATTTGAAATTTGAATATTAACATTTAGAAAATAAATACCTTTAATTTTTTAACAATATGTATAGTAACTATAGAATTTTTAATTACCATAGTTAACTATAAATTAGGAAATTAAGAGTAAAAATAATAATTTAATTATTATAAAATTTCCCTAACCCTAGTCCTAATTTAATTTTATGAGTTATTTTTGAACAAAAATCATATATGTGTCTATTTTATGACCTCTTAATTCCACTTGGATGGCTTTAACCCTTTTATTGTATTTTATTTTAAGAAAAGTAAAATATTTCATACTAATTTTTTAATAAGTATAAAATTTTTAATAAGTTGTTTTTTAGTACATATCTTTGAAAAAAAATAATTTTAAATCTAATGTGTTTCTCTTCGTCATGATAATTTATTTTTTATTTTTATTAAATAAATAAATACTTTAAATTCCTACACAATGATGATGAAATAATTATTTAATTAATTTTAATATCTAATAAATGATTATAAAAATGATAAAATAAAGATTATTTGAGATAATTAATTTTATACACTAATTTTATAGACAAAGTTTTTATGTTGCAGATATTTTTATAATTTTTTAGAATATATATGGTTTTATTTATTTTTGTAAATGTCAAAGTATTGAATAGTTTGAATATTGTCATTAATGTTATATTAAAAAATATATTTTATTAAATGTTATAATCTTTATAAAAATATAAAATTCAGCTAAATGACTCGGATAGTGTCTAAAATTATATCAATGATTAATTTATGGATTATTATTTTTCAGAAACAATATTCTCCCTCAACGAGTAAAATTTCTTAATGGCGTGGTAAGAGTGAAATAGATTAAAAAGGGTTAAAGCCATAAGATAAGGGTATCAATGAAACCTAAACATGTAAAATAATTAAATTTTTAATTGTTTTATACCCATCATAATGATATATTCCAAATCTGTTCACTTTGGATCCATTTTTATCTGAGAATTAATTTGTATCAATTCACCTCAATTATAAAAGGGCACATCCTTGCTCACATCATCAAAACCCTTTGATCCTTATGTATCAACAGAAACCTAAACATTGATCATCTAAAAATCACTATACGTGCTCTATATTTCCTTATATTTCAAAAATACCAACCCATGTTCCCATAAGAGGAGTTATAAAGGAGCTCCTTCAAACAAGAGATAATCGTCTTTACCACACATCCAAAATTCATTCTTATACTTCCTATTTGTGAGTTATTTCCAAGGTAAAGTAAAAAAACATCTATAATATATATTATTATATTTTATTATGATAATGGGATAACCATATTTCAGGACTTATCCTTCCAATGAAAAAACGAATGCATTGCGCGTGTGTACGTACGACTTACCGTCTCCATGTCAAGGTGTTTTTTTTTTCATCACCACATTACATGGATTGGTATAATGATGAAAATAATTAATATATATATATATATTACATATGATAATAAATTTATTCTAGATAATTAATATATCTTCCACTTTTTTACCCTTTCACCATTAAAATTATGACATCAACGCTCGTGTGTACGTACAACCTACTATCTCCACGGCATGATCTGATTCATTTCTGATGTTCAACTATCAAGAATGATTATAAAAATGTATTTAATTATTAAATATGATATTTTTACATTAATATTATTCTAGATATATTTTATTAATTTTCTATAAAAGATAATATCGACAATTAAGTCCAAATTTTTTTGATAAAACATTGAATTTAAGACATGAAACAATAATAGGAATAAAATATTATTAGTAAATGATTGGTAAAAAAGTTATTAGGGGATAATATATGATATCAAAAATATAATTATGATTCTTTAATAAGTTAATAATGTGATTAAAATCACTATACATGATTTTTAGACAGGTTTGGGGGAAATTATGCCTAATGTAAAGGTTTAATTCATAATCACATCATTAATTGAGATTGATTCTATTTAGGTATCCATGGGGGAATATTTCTCTTCTATGTCAATGTTTTCTAAAATGTTTTCAAAAAGGTTTTTGCTATTCTACTTTTAATTTTTTATTTGTTTTTCATACCCATGATTGAAATTTTATAAAATGGTTTGAAAAGAACCTTTTTTTCATTTTACAAATGAAGAAATTTATGACTTTTCAAAAAACATACAAAAGAAATATTTTTCACCATATGTGGAATTATTGGGGTTTCCCCTATAATTAATCGATAATGTTTTTAAGCTTACCTGAAAATTATAAAACGTTCTTTTGAATGAAAATTTTTGTCGTACAATTTTTCAACAATATAAATAAAATATTTTAAAGTATAAAAGAGTATTTCTCTCATGAATTATACAATTTTTTATTAATATTATTTTAATCTATGTTAATATACTATATTTAATAATATTATTAAATGATTATATATCTTATTTTATCATTTACCATATTTTATTATATTGTTTCTGATTATTTCGATTGCGGATGTTCTAATTTAATACTGTTAATGATTTATAGTTAACTTATTCACATTTTTTATGCTAGTTTTAATATGAATGTTTATGGTTTTTATGTTTTATGCCTTAAATATGAATAATTTATTGGAATTATTAAGTGATGGGATGGCCCTAATATGTCCCCTTTATATATTTGTAAGTCTCATGAGACAAACCAGATTGGGTATTTTCCAAGGCCAGATTTATGTGTGATGTCTTAGATAAAGCGTTGACTATATATTTATGATATTCCACATTATGAATTCCCTCATTATGATATTGGTTATTGTTTCCCCTGGGATTATTAGATTATCTTTAATATTCATGGATAATTTTTAGATCATGTTATTATGTTATTATTTTATATATAGTCATTCCTTCAATATTATGTTCAATTTATTAGTTAAATGACATGTATTTTAGTTAATTAGCTTACCATAATTGATTATTATTATTTATGATAGATTTCAGTGTATGTATACCCTAACTAACAACCTGATCTCACCACTTTTCTTATGATTCCTTTTATTCCCTATGATTAATTTTAGTATTTTATGACTGATATTCAATGTAAATATAGGAGAATACAGTTGTTTTGAAAATATTTATTTTGATATATTTTATTGAAAGTTGTGTGATAAGATTTATTTATAAAAAAAGTTTTTAAAAAATGATTAAAATACTCATTCCTTTGGGATGAGATTACTTATACCTAGTACCAATGTAATAAAGTAACAAGAAACCCTAGGATACTGGGGTTGGGGTATTTACAGGTGAGGAAGTAAAATGTACACTCAAATACTTATCTCAGAAGATATAAACATGTAAAAAATTCATTAGAGGGTGATAAATTAGAATATAAATCATTTATCTATACATATCTATATAACTTTAAACCAATCATTAATCATAAATTAAATTTTATCAATTAATGATAATTGGGATTCATTAAACAAATTATAAATTAACGATGGAATTAAAATGTATTTCATGTCATTTTAAAATAGACATCACATATTTAAACCATTAATAATTCAATCAATAATAATAACATGATACACCCATGGAAAATAAATGTGTACCCAAAGATATTATTTAACATTAAAGGTAAATTCCCATCAATTATAGTAACATGTAATATAGACTTTACATGGTATAGACAATGGGTAATTCATATATATCAATTACTTTCGCAATTGATGTATGATACTTGGATAATACCCTTTAATCAGGGGAAAGAATTATATAGTGCTGGCAGTTGAAAAATATTAGAATAAAATTGGGTTTATAAATAGAAGATGAATCGGTAAGATAAATAAAACTAGGAATTATTACTTTAATAGATAAGGAAATTATATAATTTATATATAGAAAAAAGTGGATTATATAATTTTAAGAATGTCATTGATCAAGAATAACATTTCTTAATGGAAAATTACAAATATAAAAAAGTCGATAATTTAGAAAAAATATAAAAAATATAAAATAAGCCTGATCATTTGAAATATTTTTAATAAAAAATATTTTATAAACCAAGGAGAAAAATAATTTTTTTTCGGAACCTTGAAAATATAGATAAAAAGTTTAATATAATATGACAATGTCATCCGAAATATTAATTCATAGAAAAATTTTAAAAGAGATATTTTAATTCATAAATGGACCATAAAACAATTAAATTTATTTTAATAAAAAAAATATGAAACAAATTTAATGTGACTAAAAATAAAGTTTTTTAATTTTTGAAATAAATATACGGATATCCCCTAAACATGGAGTCCATGATAAAATGCAGGTATCAAAAATTCCCTTTTATGTAAATTTAAAACAATTTTGTTGAAAACCACTACGCTTTAAAGGATTATTAAATATTATTCTTAAATAATGGTAGAATGAAATTGATTCTAACAAAGAATAAAAAAATGGGATGGAAATTATTATAATATTTTAAGGAGAGACTAAAAATTCTCAAGATTTATTATGACATTTGAGGGATATTTAATATTAAAATGAGGCTAGGAAAACAAAGATCACATCATGAGTAACATATAAATAAAAACCATTAACTGGAAAAGTGGACGAAATTCAACATATAATGCTATGAAATATAGATAATTCCTAATAAAACATTACAAATAAGTAGAATATACACCATTTAAATGTAAATACTTACAAACAAGATGTATGTCTCAATAAATTGGAATTGGGACATATGATCCCATTAATGTGATGTAATAATTTAGGTAACAATCATTTTAAAATGAAGTTATAATAAATATTTATAGAACCAAAAAAATTATTATGTTTAATAAAAAATATTCTTTAGTTATAACAAATCAAAATTAAACAATAGAGTTTTATAGTAAAGGTTGTAACTAGATAAATGAAAATTGAGTTAACACAAACCCTTACATTGTTAAAATCATTCGAATTAAATCCCCTTGAAGTACATGGTTTTAATGAAACATTAAAGTAATTTAATTACTATAGTATGATGATAAAAACTTTTAATAGAGAAGCATGCACACTATTTAAATGAAAATAAGGTGTATAATAACAAAATTTCTTTAGGGGTTGAAAATTTAAGTAAGAAACCCATATTATAGTCTTTATCTTCTCTTTACATGAGCCTAAATTCATGAATAATAAAATTATATTTATTATATACCTTATTTTCAACCCTTTTTATCTATATTTCATTTAATAATATCTATTAATTATCATTTTCTCTCTATTTAGTATTTTTTTCTTATATTTTATATTTTTCATGAAAATTAAATCGATATTGGCTTATTTTTATTATCTTAATGATCAAATATGGTATTTTAATAATAAGATAAATAAATAATATAAAATATTTATAACCATATAACAATTTTTATTTTAATACTAATTTATAATTACATGTATTTATATGTTTCAATTTTCATCAATGATATAGATTTATAGCATTGTTCATGTTTTTATTCAAATAGATATAATGAAGAACACTCTATAACTCGATGGATTTATATGGGTAAGTAAAATTAAAGTATCATTATAATAGAATAATAATGATAATATTTATTTGATTTTATGTTTTGGAAAAAAATATTATGTAATTTTGATAGGGAATTAAAATCATGATGTAAATTGAATAATATTAATTTTTGTGTGTGGTAGTCCACACAATGCATAGCTATCATTTTTATTTCTAAAAAAAGAACAGTAAATGAAGGGGAATTGGAGTTTTTTTCTCATAATAATAAATATAATACATATTTCACAATAATTTTTAAAATTAAATACTTATAACCAATGAATAAATACAATGGTGAAAAATTGGAAACATCGTTTCATGGGTACGATAGTCTACAAAAACGCATGATCGATGTTATTGTGTTTTTTTTATATTGATTGAAATGAATAAAAAATAATTTTTTTATTTAATATAATCAAAATAATTTATAATAATTATACTAATTGTATTATATTACTATGATTAGGTAGGATTGGATGTGGAATATTTTGAAGTAACAGTTGATGATTATGTAATAAAAACATTTAGTATTTGAATATTATTTTAAAAGCTTCCTTGGAAATGAAGGCATATATATAACTTTGTATGGGAATGGGATTTAATTAATTAAATGGAATTATAGGATTATTAAATATAATAGGTGTTAAAATAAATTTTGAATGACATATATAGATTTTATAGGGTGATGATGATTCAATTTTATTAGTGAAGAAAAGAACCCTTTTGTAAACCACAATAATTTTTCAATAATGGAATGGAACTATTCAAGGGTAAATGGTTCCAAAAGTGGTAAATAATGGAGATTGGGGTGGAATATGATATATAAAGCCTCAAACTTCTCTCTCTACACATGTTTTAAAAATATATGAATTCATTGGTTCTAATGTTTTTACATTTACATTTTCCTTACAAGTGTAACTTGTTTTTACACAAGTAACTTATGTTTCATAAAACATATAAAATAAACCATCCCAATAAATCAAGGAGTGATGAAAATAAATTTAATATACATTTAATATTATTTAAATTGATAATAATATAAAACTACATTTTAGATAGAAACATTTTATATATACATAGAAACTATTTTATGTGGAAAATAATGTTTTGTCCATTATGTGTTGTAAACCATATTAATTATTGATTTAAAATTAAACATGTATTAATATAATTATATCTGTGTTTAAATATGATATTGAATTAATTATTTAAAATATACCCACATAATATATTTGATAAAAACTATAAAATATTAATAAAACAAATCTTCATAAAATACCCTTTCACCCTTATTATTTTCAATAAGATTAAACATAATAATCACATTGTAATGATAAAACATTAAATTTACATTGTCAAATAGTATTTATTCTTTTATCTTAAAATTTAAAAACATTTTCTTAGATTAAATATCTAATATTGATAAAATCTAATTTTAATTTAAGAGGAATAACCTTGGATTTTTATGAAATATTATGGGATTTTCTAAAATGAAATTTGTGTGTCATATATATTCAACATAGTATTTTTAAATTATTTATATTACCTATTAATATTTATATATTTTATTTAAATAATATTTTATAAAAAATTTTATTTTTATTTTGTTAACCTAAATACATAAAAGTTATTTTTTTAGCAAAATTAGAATTCCCACTATTCCCCAAAAATAAATATTTTTATAAAATTATAAAAAAATTACCCTTTTATAAGTTTGTTATGATAAATTAAAAATAAAAAAGTTTTAAAAAATTTAAAAACCAATATTTTCATATTTATATTTTAATGGAAAATAAACATGTAAAGAAAACCTTCTATTGATAAAAAATCCATTTAAAGATATTATGTATAGATAATATTATTTTATAATAATTTATAATTGATTATAATCACTAATAAAGAAAGAGTACTTTGATTGATCTAAAATTTTCCTTTATCTGAGCTAGAAAAGTGCTAATTACTAGAGAGTGATTAAAATCATATGTCTATTATAAGCACAAGAATAGCACTGATAATGGACTTATTTATTAGTTCTCTTAGAAGTACAGATAAATGTCCCCATTTATAAGTGATTTTATTTACCACTGGTAAATGGGAACTTTATTAGTGATATTAAATGATCTTATAAATTGGTCTTTTATTATCATGAAATAATGTTCTCATAATGTGTTCCTTTATCAGTGAAATTTTTACCACAAATAAAGTGGATTACTAGAGTGTGTTGTAATATAACACTACAATACCAGGAATAGAATAATAAAGAAGAAAAATCCATTAGAAATTAATATTTTAAATAAAATAAAATTTAAAACTCAAATACAAGAAAACAAACAATATATTATAGACATTTCTAAAATTAAATTATAAAAATACATCAGTAAGTACAAATTATCACATACATTCAAAAACATTAATATTTTTTTATCTTTTGAATGTGACCCAAACTCATTAAGTTGTCAAAAAAATAACCTCTACTAAATAAAAATAACAAACCGGTATTAAAATAAATTCTTGTGTTAGTGATAATATAAATAAATAAATTAAGTAGAAAATAAAAATTTTAAACTAAATATTGAGTCATACCCTAAAAAATGTGTATTGGATAAATTTGCGGTTGATTATTTCTTATCACACCATTTATTGATCATCATTGATAATTCAATTTGTCAAAATTACTAAATAAGAATAAGATAAAAAGGGAACGTAAATTAATTAAGTAATAATAGATATATGGATTAAAAACAATCTGGATCGTTTTGTTAGTTTTTTAGATTTGATGCATGTTGTAATCTAAAATGGCCTTGATAAATTGAAAACACACACATAAAATCATACTAATCACACAGAGAATGATATTATGGTGTGTATAATTCTTACTTGTCCCAAATTACTTATGGATTGTTTTCCTAAATTATTAAAAAAATATGAATGTGTTTTATTTTATTTGTGTATGTTAGTTGTGTTTTTTTACTAAAATGACATTATAAACATGAAACACGCACATTGAGTCATACTAATTGCATCATGTATCAATATGTTGTGATGCATAACTCCAACATGTCATAAATTAATTATGAATCATTTTACTAATTTATAAAGACAATGTGAGTGTTTTTACATAGTTTTTAGTGGGTGACACTTTTTGAAATAAAATGTAAATTTTAAGATGATAATGGTTACTTTGAGTTATACCAGACTCAAGATGTATCACATTGAGGTGTGGCAGATTCCTACACACAAAAAAATGACTTGTAATTTTTTTTGGTATAGTATAAAAACAATATGGATGGGTTTTCTCATATTTTCTTACATCACTTTTTATTACTAAAATATCATTTTAAACATCAAAATTCACTTTCAGTCATATCAGTCACATCATGTATCGGTTTGAAATGAGGCAGGTTCCTACATATCATGAATGCGTTTGGAATCATTTTTTAAAACTATCAATAAATTCATGTATTTTTTCATTATTTTTAGTTAGTCAAATTTTTTGTACTAAAATGTCAGTTTTAAACTAATATCATAAATGTTGAGTCATGCTGGGAAGATCATGTATTGGATTTAGGTGTAGCTGATTCATAAACATCCCAAATTACTTATGAATAGTTACTTAAAAGTATAAAAACAATACTAATAATCTTTTTGGTTTAGAGTATATCATCTTTCTTGTTTTCTAAAATTAATGTCAACTTTAAAGAAAAAGATTCTTTTGGAATCATACATATCACGTCATGAATTAGATTGAGGTGAATCTAATTCCAAAATGTCCCAAATTATATATAGATAATTTTCCAAAAGTATAAAAACAATATTAATGAGTTTTATTGTTTTTGAATACATTACTCTTCACTTTTAATAAATTTTCATTTTAAACTGAAAAACATAGAAATTAAATCATACCAGTCACATAGATTGATGGTTTGATGTGAGATTAATTCCTACACATAAAAAATGACTTATGAATCATTATCCAAAATTTATAAGACAACATGATCGCGTTTTCTTGATTTCCATTAAGTGGAACATGTTTAAAAAAATAATAATTTTAAACTAATAATAGAAACATTGAACCAAACTATGCACATCACGTTTAAGATTGAGGTGTGGTAGATTCCTACACATTCTCACTGACATAAGTATAATTCCATAATATATCAAACCATCTAGATGTTTTTTCTTTGTTTTTTAAATGTCACATTTCTTTTTACTAAAACTAATATCAATTTTATATAAAAAGATGCACTTGAAGACATATGGTTCATAATATGAATTAGATTGGGGTGATGCTGATTCTTACACATAACCAATGATAATGGGATCATTTTCCTAAAGGATAATAATAATTCAAATTTGTTTTCTTGATTTTGAGTACTTCACTTTTTTTTTTTACTGAAATATCATATTAAACTGAAAACATGAACTTTGAGTCATTTTGGTAAAATCATGTGTCGATTTGCGGTGAGGATGATTCCAAAAAATCACAAATGACTTTTGTATCATTTTCAAAAATTATTAATAAATTCCCTATGTATTTTTTAGTTTTTAGTGAGAGATAATTTTGGAACAAAAATGCCTATTTTAAACTTATAAGTGACACATTGAGTCATAACGGTCAAACATTGTGTCGTATAAAGGAGTAGTGGATTACAACATGTCCCCAATGACGTATGGATAATTTTCTTAATTTATCAAAACAATCTGAATGTGCTTTCTATGTTTTGATTATGTCAAGTGAATTTTTAACTAAAATTTCATTTTCATCAATAAAAATACACATTGAGTCATACAGGTCACATCGTGTGTTTATTTAACAAGAAAATAATTTTTATACATCAAAAATGACTTAAAAATTATTTTTCTAAATTTTCAATACAATTTGAATTTATTTTCATGGGTTTGAGTATGTCACATGTGTTTCTTATTAAAATTATCTTTTAAACTATAAGCATCCACTTTGAGTAATATAGGTCATAGAATGTGTCGAGTTTACTTGAGAATACTTCATAAACATCCTAAATGAATTATGAATAATTTTCTTAAATTACCAATACAATCGAATCAAGTTTTCTTATTTTTTATTAAAAGACATTTTTGAAGTAAAATGTTGTTTTTAAAAAGACAATGGAAACATTGAGTTGTATTAGGCACATCATGTATCATATTGAGGTTATAATGATTCCTACATGTCCCAAATTATATATGGATCATTATCATAAAGTTTCAGAACAATATTACTGTGTTTTCTCTATTTTGAGATGTTTGGTTGTTTTTTATGAAATTAATGTAAATTTTAAATAAAGATATTCTCTTTGAGTCATACCATTCACATTATGAAAAAAATTGAGGTTATGTTGATTAATACACACCTGAAATGATGTTTTTATTATTTTAATAATGTATCAAAAAATTATGAATATTGTTTCGTGGTTTTCAGTATGTCCTTTAAAATTTTCACTAAATTGTCATTTTAAACTGAAAACACACACTATAAGTCATACTGATCACACTTTGTATCTTTTTGACATGAGACAGATTCATACACATCACAAATGAAAACATATTCATTTTAAACTTTATGAAGAAAATATTATTAGGTTTTTTCAATTTTCAGTGAGTGATACTTCTTGAATTAAAATGTTAATTTTAAACTGATAACGAACACATTGAGTCATACTAACAATATAATTTATTTGATTGAGGTGGGGATGATTCCTACAAGTACCAAATGAATTATAGATCATTTTTATAATGTTTCATAACAATTTTAATTTGGTTTACTGATATTTATTACATCACATATCCTTTTTAATAAATCTAATGTCAATTTAATAAAACATGCATGGAGTCATACCGAGCACACCACGCATCAGATTGATCAATGGTTGATTCCTAAATGTACTAAATGAATATTGGATAATTTTTCTAAAGTATAAAACCTATTCAATTGTTATTTCATAGTTCTGAGTGTGTTAGTTTTTTAAAAAAAATAGGTTTTTAAACTAGAAACATGCACTTTCAGTCATATCGTCCATATCATGTGTTAGTTTTCTATGAGACTGATTCCTACATATCAAAAAAAATGTGAATTATTGTCCAATGTTGTTAAGAAAATTCTAGTGTGTTTTCTCTTTTTTCCCTGAGTGATAATTTTTTAACTAAAACATCAATTGTAAACTTATAACAGACACTTTTAGTTATACCAGTAACAACATGTATCTGATTAAGGTGCGGAAGATTATTTAACCTAGAAAATTAATTATGGATCATTTTACTGAAGTATGAAAACAATCTGAATGTGTGTTCTCAGTTTTCAGTAGGTTATTTTTCTTTTCTATTAAAAGTAAGGGTAATTTAAAATAAAATGACACAATCAGATTCAAACTGGTCACATCGTGCATCCGAATTATGAGATACCAATTCCTACACATACCAAAGGACATATAGATCATATTTCAAATGAATCAAAATAATACAAATAGATTTTCTCAGTTTTGAGTATGTCAGTTGTGT
Organism: Viscum album; assembly: GCA_963277665.1. NCBI lineage: Eukaryota > Viridiplantae > Streptophyta > Magnoliopsida > Santalales > Viscaceae > Viscum > Viscum album. The sequence goes on from OY728152.1 coordinate 1,493,697,931, forward strand.
TTTTTTACTAAAATGTACTTTTAAACTAGAAATCACACTCGTTAAGTCATATTAGTCACATCGTCTATTGGTTTGAGGTGAGAAAGATTCTTACACATCATACATTTTATATTAATTTTTACCTAAATTTTCAAGATAATCAGAGTGTGTTTTATAGGTTTTTAGTGTGTGACACATTTTGTATTAAAATGTTAATTTCAAACTGATAATGGAAATTTTTAATCATATCAAATAGACCATTTATCTAATTAAAATAAATTTGATGCATACACCAGTAAAATGTTTTATGTGTTTCTTTCATATAGAATCAATAAAAAATATTAATATGTTTGATAATTTTTAATATGTCAATTGTATTTTTGACTAAGATTATTGTTACCTTTAAACAAAAATACACACATGGAATCATACCAGTCAAACTATGCATCATATTGATATGTGGATAATTATTATACATACCATATTAATAATGGATCATTTTCCAAAACTATCAAATAAATTGGATTATTTTACTCAATTTTGAGTATGTCACTTTTCGTTTTAATTAAAATTTCACTTTAAATTTGATACATGCACTTTGATCCATACTCGTAACATTATATATCAGTGTGAAATGAGACTCATTTCTACACATCAAAAATGACATATGAATAGTTTTACTAAATTATAAATAAAATCTAACATTGTTTTCTTGGTTTTATGTGTACCACTTTTCTTTTTTACTAAAAATAATGTAGTTTTTAAATAAAAAGATAAATTTGAAGCCATACCAGGAACACCATGTTTTGTATTGAGGTGTGAATAATTCATGCAAATCAAAAATGACTTATGGATTATTTTCCAAAAATATCGAAACAATATTTGTGTGTTTTCTCATTTTTTTAGTATTTGATGTGTGTTTTGAAATAAAAGGAAAATTATAAAGTAATAACATACATTCCACGTAATATTGATCACACTATGTATTAGATTGAGGTATGACTGATTGAGTATGTGTTATGTGTTTTTTATTCAACTATATATGAAAAACCTGAAATTAAATAACATATTCCATTGTAATGGAAGATAAAACACATGGTCTTTGAAAAAATACACATTTTAGGCATAAGGGTGTTTCCCCTCCCATTATAAAGGAATATTTTCTCACTTTTCAGTCTAATGTAAATAGTTCAAAGAAATAAATGTATTCTAAAATTATTTGTAAACAGATACTATATAATTATTAGATAAGAATTATAAGGAAATTAAATTTCAAATAGTACAATAAATTATTATAAAATTAATCAAATAATTTATATGAATTCGCATTTTCATGATGGTTTTACACATTCTTGACCCATTTCCTTTTTCTAATTATTTCAGTTGTAGCCTTGAATTCCAATCTCCCATGAGTATGAGCAGTTTCAAAAAAACCACCCAAAATCCATCAATACAATACACCAATATAATATAGGAATATGTATGTTATCAATACTAGAAATAAATAAATTAAATATAAATATAAAACAACACATTACTTTTATGGACAATGATTTTACTTTGAAAAATTCAAGACGAGAATGCCTTTGTAATGGGAGAAGTTTTTAAAATATGTAGAAGGAATTCACATTTTCATGATCAATGTAAAGAGTGAATCATCCTTGTTTATTTATTCATTTATTCATGATCTATGTCAAAATTAATATAATATGTATTAGATAAAAATTATGAGTATATTAAATAAAAAAGTATATAAAATGATGAGAAAATAAACTAAAAGGTAATTTATTCTAGTAATATCTAAATAAACTATAATATAATTGTTATTGATCATATTACAATAAAATAATATGAATTTATTCTAACTTAAATAATGCTAAAATAATATATTTTAAAATCTCAATCACAAAAACATGATATATTAAACCACTTTTCAAAAACATGACATTGATGTATTACAAAAAATTCCCATAATACCATTATCTTTTTGGGTTGGTGTAAAACTCATATAAAAACATTTTCCTTATTATTTACTATATAAAACTAACATGACACATTATATATTCTTGTATTATACAAAACATTAGTGTATCCCTTTATTTATTCCTAGAAGACATTAACCATTAGTTTAAACCTATTAGAATTCATTAGTTGGACTAAAATAAATATTTACATTTTTGTTTTCATGGAGCATAAAAAAATAAATCATTCCCTTTCACCATCATATATAGTTTACATTCTATAAGATTTTATAGTGGATAAATTCTATCCATCCAACATAAAATGAAATCACCATGCGTGCGTACATGCGGAATACTGTCTTTGCGCCGTGGTGTAATCTGTTTTCCACCAACACTTTACATAGATGGGTATAATGGTGTAAATAATAACTATATATGATTATTATAACATAATACTAAATCTGAGATATTATATCATGCACTCTAATTCCATTCAATAATTTTGGGAATGATATCATCGCTCGTGCGTACGTACGGATTACCGTCTCCACGATGCGATGAGATTAAATATCCATGTTAACCATTCAAAAATGATTAAAAAGTATATATAATAAGTAATCATGAAATATATGAAATAATAATGATACTGTATTTATATATTTATATATTTCATTTACTTCCATTTAATTTAATAAGGAAACAAAAATAGCGTTCAGGCGTAGGTACGACCTACTGTCTCCATGATGGGTGTGTTTCTTTCCATTTATCTATCTGTTATATATATTTATATGATTAATATATATTATATATAAATCATGTATTAAATTATGAAAATATTTAATCTTGTTCTAAGTAATCATATGAATAATTAAAAGTCAAAACATGTATGATAAATGAAACGATTTTACCCAAAACGCTGCTTTAACATGGAATTTACACAAGAATGGGTAATATAAAGTCGTAAGTGAATCATATATGATATAATATATATTATTATGGTTATGTTACAAGTTAATAATATGTTTAAACCCACTATACAAGAGTTTTAGACACATAAAGAAGAAATTGGACCTACAGTAAGGGATAATTATTCCAATCTCGTTCGTATCCGAGATTGTTTATTCTTAAGTATTTACTGGGGTGATGTTTACCATCCATGTCCATATTTTTTTCTCAAATTGTTTTCATAAAATTTTTACTATTATTACATTTATTTTTAAAGTCATTTTTACCCTTTTTTACGTTTACTACATAGTATAGAATGAATCTTTCTTTTTCTTACCATATGGAGTACTTTTTGTCTTTTCCAGAAAAAGTACAAGGAGGATTTTTTTTAAAAATTATACGGCGTGAGTGGATTTTTACATATTTATAACGCCTTCTTTCCATAAAGAATACTCAAAAATATTTCATGGTTATTTTCAACAAAATTATTTTCTTTTAAAATTGAATGAAATTTTGGGAATAGTAATTTATTTTCCAAAAGAGGGGATATTTTCCTCAAGAATTAATTTCAGGTGTTTTATCAAAACTATTTTCCATATAAGATGAAATTCTATAATATGGTTATGTTTCAAGTATAATTTCCATATTATTTACATGTTTCAATTATTTCATGCTGAAATGATATTAGTTTATTTTATATGGATTATGTCATGATGGGACGATGTTTATGAAACCCATTTTATTATTTGGGTTATAATGAATGATTTATGTATATTTTGTGTCACACGTAAGAATGCATTAATTATTACATGGGCAGGACCTTTATCTCCCTCTAACACATTGGGTAATGATTCATATCTCATGAGATATACATGGCTAGAATGTCAAGTAAAATCCGGTTAATTAATACAGGGTTGGAACTGCTAGTTTACCAGGTTTAGTAATATACTTTCTCCACTATAAAATCTTATGGATAAAAATAATATCATAACTTAATTTATTTTGAACTAGTGGGGGTGGATAGTCCCAAAAGGTTATTTTGATTTTTTCCTTCATTTAGTAGATTATCTTTCTTCAACCTTCCATTTCCTCATCGTATGATCTGTATATAATATTATACCACACATGAGAAATTTTTAGTAAACTGTTATAGGTATTTTATAATAATAAAATTTTCAAAGACATACATCATCTGTCTCATTAATATTATATGGAAATTATATGAATTTTCTAATATAATCATTGACCATTGTAATATTCAGATCATCACATAAAATATGAAACTCATCAGTAAAATTATGACCTACTCCAATACCCACTCTCATGTGATATTTTTTATGTTATTTATTTTTTATCTCGTCTCACAAAATATTAAACACTATACCCCTCCCAACTACACAATTTAAGAGTGTTGATATATAGAACTCACCTACAACATTTCAATAAATAATTTTAGTAATTTAAAGTTATTAGAACATTTTTAATTCACATTTTAGATAAGGAGTATCAAAAATTTTGATTACTTATAGTATGGTATATTTTTTATGGGAATGACTAGCCTCAAAACAATTAGGGTCACCTGGTTATACTTTTGTTGATCTTTGTTTCACCACTGGTTTTCTTTGATAATATGTCATGTATTGTTCAGCCACACCGGACCAGGAAATAATTAATTTCAAAGCATTTACTCATGCCTGAAATCCTTTAAGTTTCTTATAAGAATCTTTGTGTGGTTTTTTCTCCGTTAAATAATTTTTAGGATATAATAAAAAACATAATCCTCTAATGTTAAAATATTTTTCAAGCCACTTCAATTCTACTGAATGTAGTTTTCCTTTTGGTATGGTTGTTAATGATTATTCTGTCGAATCAATGTTAAAAAACATGATGATAAATTATATTATTATGTAATAATAATATTAATAATAAATAATTACAATTATTTCATACATACACATTTTTTCAATACTAGTTTTTTTAATAACTAGTTTACCCTCCCTTTTTATGTGATCCTCCTTCCCTAAAAAATGATGTAGGGGTGGAAGTGGCTTCAGATTTCTTCTCATCAATATCTGTATAAAAAATGGAACATATGTTTTTTTCAAATCACATAAAATAGTTATTATTTATTTTTAATACATACTAATTTTTTATCTAGTGAATCATACCCCATCCTTAATTTTTTATAGGGGTACATTGGTTTTGGGGAATGTTATTTATTTTCATCACTCTTTTATCGTTTCATAAATTAAACATTTTCAATAAAATCAGATAAAATACATAATTTAAACTAATATCTTATCAAATAAAATTCAACTAAAATAATTTTAATCATGAAAAATTATGAAATCATTCCATGGTTCCTCCATTATAATGTGTTCATAGTTAACTTGTTTGTGGGGCTTTACTGTCCCCTCAGTATCCCTAAGATGTAACATGGTAAGAAGTGTCTTGAAGCCTATTTAATATTTTCTAGCATCTATTCAGACATATTTCTTAGTAAAATCTACTGAAATATAAAAAATCATCACAGAATAATGAAAATTAAAATATATTTATCATTATATTTTTTTTGGTAAAATAGAGAAAGTATTTCATAACATTGCCATTATATCTTCCAAAAGGGTTTCTTTCATTACAAGTTTTTATGTTGAACCAAAAATATAAATCAATCAACACATTCAACCTCATTTTTTACCCCAACATATCTAATGAATGATGTCTTGTTGGTGTCATGGGGATGGCTTCATTGATTCCATCCAACCTTAAATTTTAAACCCTTACTTCTTCTATTGATATTTTTATTCAACAAAGTGTTTTTTTCATTCTTGTTTTTTTAATCAATATTTAGTTGATCCTCTAATAATTATGTAGTTTCCGAATCAAAATTATATTCATCCTAGTATTAGTAACATCATCATGTGCAGAAGAAATTTAATGTCTGCATGACTCTTCAAACACTTAATTTAGATTATAATATTGTAGTAGATAATAGATAATATTATGGGAAAAATCATAGTATATTAAAAGATAATATAAACTTATAATTGGTCTCTATTTATTTTTTTAAATTTTTAAGGGACTTGGATCAACTATAGAGAAATAAAATTCCCACTTTGTGGTCCCATTTAACATATAATACATTGTCTACATTGGGACCAACATGATTTGATTTTGATCTTCCAAAGAAAGGGTCATTGTCAATTTAATTTCCATCTGACCTAATGTTTTTTAGACACTAGTAGGAAAATCAATCTATTATTTTTCCCTAGATATGATACATAATAAACATTCACTTCCTGATATTTCATTAGGAATAGATCATCCTTTTCCCACTTTTTACTGATAGTAACCTTCATAAATCCCATTTCATTAACTTTCATTATACTCTTATTTTCAAACAATTTTAAATGGAAAATAATACCTTGAAATTTTTCATAAGACAAATCATATATCTATTTGATAATGGTAAAATATTAAATATCCACATATACAATATTTCTATCCTTGAAACCGGATAAGTTCATCACTTTGGAAACAAGTGTTACTCCATTTTTTTGCATCGTACTAAATTCATTATGTTCTTTTGTATAGAAAATATATCCATTTAATACAAAACCAATGTAATATATAACATTTTTATTTGGTCCTATTGATATTAATTAGTGTTGTTAGAATATTTAATTCATATTTTAATATATATCCTTATAAATTCGATCTCATAAGCATCATATATGTTGTTTATTGTGTGTATTTTATATCCATACTTTAGCCCTTGATTGGTTCAAAACACTAATAATTTCATTGTGGGATTAAATGTATAGATATACATCTTCATAAATACATAAAATTTAAAGTTTCACTTTATCTAACTCAGTGATGGAAATTGAAACAACTTCTCTTCCAAAAACCCCTCAACCCTTATGGTTCTCTCAATGAAAAGAATTTTGGATACTGATCTAGTAAATACATGATAGGTAGTCAGTACAAGATTTAATAGCTTCTTCAAAAATATATTATTCTTCAATAAAACCTTCTATATGACTTTTATTCTTGACATTCCCTTTCAAAATCATCATATAACATTCAAGAAGTTACATACAACAGTAATAGATAATACTATATAGTTGAAACTCTCTAACCAAGTGAAGCATCGGGTAGACCATTATATCAAATAATAATGGTGTGATGAATGTCATTAATTAACATCATAAAACTGAATACTATTTATTCAAGGATATATACTTCTTAGGGTCTATTAAATTACTTCATATGGCTTTGAAAAATAATAAGACTCCTGTTAATTTATGTCATGCATTTTGATGCAGAATGCAATTGGGGGAAAATTACATAAAATATTTCTTCAAAACATGACTGTCATGTGATTTTATTCCCTGTAACTTTAAATTAATCATTGAAATGAGATTCGTGATATTTTATGAATACCCCTACAGAACATTAACACCATTATAGAAAATAAAAAATTATAATTATTCCTATCTACATAAATTCTAAGCTAATAGGGGAAGAAAATTCCTCCCTTTACCCTTCATTAGTGCCAACTCATCCCTTATCCCTATGTCTATTATATATAAACTAGCCTTTATTCCATATTTTATTTTTCAATGAACATTAATTTATGTTCCAATAACATTATAAATTATATTTTTTATAAATGCATGCAATCAATAAAATGACTGGTGCATAAAAAATTACAATATGTTAATGGAAATATAATTGACCTCTTCTTCCAACTATATTTCATAGGGTATTTTGATAAGGGTTTAGTGAAAATAGTGTCAACATCTTTTAACTTTTGGAATATTTTATTTCCATTTATTAGAGATGGTGGTGTAGCTTATTCGATATTCCTAGAGAATTCTATCATCTAGGATCAGTATTTTTGTCATCAGGTAAAAATTCATGATGTCTTAAAAACATAATCTTTATGTAATGCTTCAATTTAATAGAGTGTATTAATTCTTCATAAATGGAAAACCCCAAAATTACTTTAAACTTATATCCTCCCAAATTTTCATAAGTAGAAAAGTCATTTATCATTCCATACAACATGGCCATCAATGTGAATTCTTCACTTATCTGAGAATCATAGCTTATAAAACATGTATCCCACATCAATTTCAGATCTTTTATCAATTAAGAAAAAAATAAATAAATATCACTATCTTGTTTCATTGGTCTAGATATAAGCACAAACAACATAATGTATTTGGGTTTCAAACATAACTATGATGAAAAGTTATAATTTACCAGCATGAAAAACCATTTAATGTGATTACTAATCTATACATCCAAAGGATTTATTCAATATTTAAATAAACAAAGGAGAAAGTTTCTCAAATCAATTCCAAATTCAGTATACTACTAATCAATTTTTTTCAATGAGGATAATCTACTAAATTAATTAGGTTCCCATCATAAATTCTTGTATCTACATGTCATATTGATTATATTTCTATCTCTTGAAATAAATATAGTATTCTAGATTATAAAATTATGTGAAAGTATCAAAAAAACTAAAAGGACATGATTCATTTTTCTTATATCAATTTTTGACACACTAAGGGAATGTTATGAGTGATTCAGGGTCCTTAAAAACTAATATAAAATTATTTGGAAAAGTATTTATATCATTAGAGATCATTCCCATACAATATAGAATTTTTTAGTGTCATATTCTAAATGTGGAAGTTCATTTAATTATAGTATTATATCATTCAATAGACCTATTAGTTTTGTAAATATAGTGTTGCTCTATCTGTTACCATCTCTCAAATTATATAACATCAATATAGGTTGAAATGTTGTGTATTTAGTAAAACTAGAATATAATGGTCTCTCAAAACATCTATTTAACATCTCGAACATCTTTTTGAAATAATTATGGTCATCTTCGATATCCAATGTCATTTATTTCAAGAAATCTCCATCATCAATTGCAATTTTATTTGTATCAAAGGATTCATAAAACATAGTGTCATCCCAATCTGAGTTTACATTTATTCTTTTCCCTTATTTAGACTAATATTTATAGATCTTATATATTCCATGAAAAATAAAATATTATTCCTATACATAAGGAATAATTTTTCTTCAATAAAATCAATGTAAATACATAAAAAGGTTTTTAGAAGGTTCATATAAATTCCCTAGATGTTACAAACATGATGAACTATTTAACTCTATCTTTATAATATTTTTTCAAATGATTGTCCTGAACACATTCTCAATTAATATCCTTCCTATTATGTACATAAAATATTTTTATTATACATAAAATAAATTAATATAATATAATATATTCATTATAAAAGGTGAAAGTTATAGATAATTCCAATATGGGGTACCAACCATTTGATTGTTTCAAATAATCTCAATATGATTTGAAGGAAATTGGTAATCGAATTAAGGAAGAAATTACAATATTATGGTATGTGTTATCACCTGAATTCATAAAAAATGATCACGGGTACCTAGTATGGTTATCTACTAATTATATTAGTTTAATAAACATAGGTGCATGTCCAGAACTGATAGGAGATGAGTCTTACAAAGAAAAATTTAATAATAATTGTTAAGAAGATGAGGTTTATGATTATGATGATTGTCTAATTAAACATTTTAAATAACCACATCTTAATTTAAAATTTCATATCTCATCTCAAAACCTATTTTATAATTTAAAAGTTTACTTTTGGAATTTCTAAAATGATGCATGAATTCCATTTTTTAATTCCATTTGAAAATTGTTCAATTTTTTTCAAAATATTTTATGCGATAAAAACCCCCTTTTTTATAAAATCTCTGAGAATCAGGTGAATATTTTTAAAATCAAATTCAAAATAAATTAATCATAAATTAAAATTTTAAAACTATTTTCAATAAAATATGTTTGTGTTGGAAAGTTTAATACATTACAGGTTCACCTTGAAATAATTTCCTATGTTTCAATACACTGAATCCATTTTAGTTAATTGTATAGAAAACCTAATTTTTCATTTCAAAACTATCATTGACCTTTAAAACCTATTTTACCTTTTCAAAAATCAAATTTTTAATTTTTAAAACCATAAAATGGTATACATACCACTATACAGTCTTAAGAAAATATGTATTAGTAATCATTTCATAAATATTTTATAAATCTTTAAGGATTGAAACATTTTTCAAAATACAGTGGTAAATTATCATTTTAAATACTAACATGATTGTCTTGGAATACCCACAAAAATATTAATGTTCTCAATGAGATTATTTAAAAGTTCAATCAATGGAGTATTCATTTATAAAAAACAATTTCATCAAATATCCAAAAAAAGACACAAATCAATGCTTTCACAAGACACATAATTTATTCAAGAATCGACATCAAGAAGGTTTTAAAAATATTCATGACATTGAAATATGTTTTACAAAATTTCATGAGGTGTTAGACGATGTTTGTGGGTGAAATTGATCTTAGTTTTCATTTGAATTTATCTTAGTGTGAGTCGAATTGGAGGATATCAAGTAACCGGGGTGAGATAATAATTAAGTATTTGTTTTTTGTTTAGAATGGAACCAACCATGATGTTACAAAAAGTTTAAATATATTACATTTTCTTGTGTGTTTAGAATATCACTAGATGATTTAGGTTTTTTAGTTATTCTAATAGATCGATGGGATGGTGTTTTGATGGGTGTAGCTGAGCATTTTCAACGAAAATATAACTACAATTGGACCGAATAATTTCTTTTTCATGAGGTTGTGTGTTGTTTGATGGAAACCACATCATGTGTGTTGATCACATTATATACTTACTTCTAGTTTCTAGTGAATTTTATATTAAACATGTTAAATATTTTAAAAACTTATTTATTATGTGAAATTAAATTTTGGACTACTGTTATTTAATTATTTGCATTATTTCATTCATATAAGTTCATATTAAAAATTATTTAATCACAAAATAATTTTATGATCTATTTATGAATGTAGTTATTATATGTTTTTCATGTTACTACGCATTATTTTGATAAAGTAGCATGAAAATTCATAGGTCTTAGAACATTATTCAAGAATCGAAATTACAAATAAATCTAGTTGAATTACATATGGAGAATATTTTTCTATTATCTTAATAAAATATAACCATGATCTTTTAATTACATTGTTATTTAAAAATGAATAATATTTTAAACAATAATTTAGAGACCATTATTAAACTAATTCTTTTTTCCTTTTAAATGAAATATATCACTTGAAAATCATTTTATTTTTCCCTATACATTTTTAATAAAAATTCACATTTAAAAATCAATTTTGGTTTAGTTTTTTAAAACTTGAACTAAAAAGGAAAACCTAGTATACTGAAATGTAGATAAAATGAAATAACTAAATAAAATGAATAAAAATAAGACATTAAAGTGTAGAATATGTAAGGAATAAAATTTAACAATGTAGATGAAAAAAACATTCTGTAATAGTTAAAGTGGGAACTAAAAAATATATATAATAACACAATAATAATCTACTACACATTAGGATAATCTTAGATCTATAGGTTTTAATGGTAACTAAATTGTTCACATAATACTCAGTATCTATGAGGCCAAAACAAGTAATGAAACTTGAGCCTCTCAAGGAAACTGAAAATGACCGATAGATAATACCTGCCTGAATGGAATGAAGGCGTTAATTTTTATTGATTTTTTGATAACCACCCTTTCAAGGGATGAGGGAGAACCCGTAAAAGGTCCGTAGGCTCAGAGATTTCTTGGCATGTAGGATTAGGAGATTACATGACCCGAAGGTCTTAAGGAATTCAACTAGAAAATATACATAGAGCTGCCCCTCCCCAGCATCGGCATCTAGATAGTAGCTCTCCACCTTTTGCATGACAGACTGGATAGGCTTCTCGTGCAAGCACAGGCTGGTACCGATGGCATAGTCATACCCTCTCATTCTGACAATCCATTTGGCTCTACTCTGGTGAGTGCACCTGCTCTGAATCCTCTTCTAGGGCTGCTCCTTTTTTATAGTGTGTTTGGGGCCTACATTCATGTGGCCTGAAAGCCTTGGGGTGGCCCTAAGACCCTAAGGTGGCCTAAAGTCCTTGAGAATCAAGTGGCCCAAAGGCCTTGGGTGGCCCGCAAGCCTTACAGGAACCTAGGACCAAACCGGTGGCCTGAAGGCCCAGATGGATGAATAGTTCCAGCTGCTACAGTACAGAATAGTGCTTGCTACAGTACTGATACAGTACCCCAGAAATATGCCTCCACCCGGATTTGATCTCGGGTCTCTTGGATGCACCTAGAGAGTCCTCAACAACTAGGTTGAGGCTCTTGTGCCCGATATATAATACCTCAATTAAGATAAATCATGACCCATATATTTACCATCATGTCTATGTTCGTCCATGTGAAAATGATAAAACATCATATAAAAATCATATATTCCATTAATAATTAGAAGCCATAATTAGAAACAGAATTTAAGCCACACCTACTTTCAGACACCCATTTGAAATCTCATTTGAAAATAAATCATATTTATTGAAGGACATTTTGAAAAAAAATGTATGCTAAAAAATGTTTATAATTGAAAATAAAAACCTTTTTAAAAAAACTATTTATTAAAAAATATAAAAAAAATTAATCAATGGGGTTAAATTTGAAAACATCTCCTTAAATGTTCTAAAAATATTCAATTACACACACATATATCTAAAATTCTCTCAATACAAATATTTACAAATTTTCATGTGAATACAGGCTGGTTGTTCTCGGTTGTGGCACTGGATCGATGTGTCACACATAATAGGGATAGGGGGTCTCTTTCCTTCAAAGAATGTTTTTAATGAATTATATTAATATTTTTTGGTTTGTATGGTTAAAATAGTGTAAAAAACCAAAAAAAAAATAAGATGGTGTGATGGAGTGCGCAACACAACACTATGACAAAGGCGCAACATAGCGCAAACTACATCGCGTCATCCAAATTTGTCTAATGTGCAGGCGATGCGTGGTGTAATGGTCATTGGTGCTAGCCATGGCCTAATGGAGTACAATATCATGTTACATTAATAACTATGACCAATGTATATGTATATAAACATAAAACATGGAAAGAAGAATTCATAATAATAAATGTAAATAAATAACATAGGAATGAAGAAAATAAGAAAACATCTCAAAAAATGAAACCCCAATTCATGAATATTAAAAACTCTTTCATTACCCAAATATAATTCATAATGCACTTAAAATATTTTTAAAAAACCAATGTACATTATGGAAGATGTCATAGATATTTTATTTCCCAAAAAATATCCATTGAATGCTGATAAAAAATAATGCCCAATCCACAAGAACCCAATTGGAAATCAATTATAATCTAATAAAACCCTTGACCAATAAGAATATTTATATCTAATTAAACCTATAAAACAATTATAATTTTAGAGAAACCAATTTCAAAAAACCAATAACAAAAAAAACTTAGGGAACAGATAATGAATAAATACACCTATCTAAGGATATAGTGGATGATTCAAAACCACAGAGATAGTGAGTGGATCATTTGAAGAAGAAGGGAATGTAGCGATAGAATCACAGTGGAAAAAAGGAAACAAATAGAAAGAGAGAATGGGAAAAAAATTCCAAAAGATATATCAAAATATGAAATCAAGGAGTAAGGAGGTGAAAGTAATATACCATAGATTCAATAATTGATTCGTCAAAGATAAAGTAATGATATCATCAAATCATGGATTCGTTTGAGCCTTAGATTTGTTCAGGCCCTGATTTTTTCAATCCTTGGTTTTGAGCCTTAAATTTGTTTGATTCTTGATTCGAGCTTTGATTCGATAAGACAAAGCATTGGGGACAAGTGGCTTTTACAGAATTATTGAGATATCGTTACTAATATAGTTGCAATAAGGGTTCCTTAAATACACCAAGGACACATTTATCATGATTGTATAAAAGAAAATGGAAATATACATTTTATCATCACTAAATTCAAAAGCACTGATAAAATACGTCTTTATGAGTGTTAAAAAAGGGATGATAAAATTCCACTTTTTAAGTGTTAATGTTTTATCACTAATAATGATTTCTTTTATCAGTTCTTTTTTAGCACTGATAAATGTATATCTTTATCAAAGATAAAGTAATGCTTATAAAAGGCATCTTTACGAGTTCTAAAATTTTACCGCCAATAAAGGATTTATATTTATAATTATAAACAAAAAAAATTGTGAATATATTTATACAATAATATATATTTATATATTATAATTTTATAATTATTTAAAATTTTAATTATTTTGTTATAATTATAAACACTATTTTTAAAAATTTTATGTTCTTTTGTTAACAATTATTAAAATATAATTTCATAAATATAGTAAATTTAAATTTATAAATATATTTGTAAATATATTTTTAATATTTTATTTATAATTATAAATATATGTATATCAATATATTTATTTATATAATTATATATATTTAGTAAATATACAAAAATTAAAATATAGTAAATATATTTATTATTTAAAAATAATTATCAAAATTTAGTAACTATTAATATTTTTATATCATTATATATAATTATATATTTATGTATAAATATTTAATACATAAATATAAATATAAATGTAAATATAATATATATATATATTAATTATTTAAATATATTTATAAAATTTTATAGTTATTTGAATATATAATTATTTATTTTAAATTATTTAAATAACTTTTTATATATTTATATATTTATATATTTAGAAAATTATATAAAATTATATATATATATATATATATATATAATATATATATATATATATCTAAATCTAAACCTAAATATAAATAGAAATATAAATACAGTAAATATATTAATTATTTAAATATATTTATAGTTATTTAACAATTATTTAAGTATATGTAATTATATTTTTATAATTATATAACTACTTTTTAAAAAATAATATTTATTTACTTGTAATTATAAATATATATATTTATAAATATAATAAATATACATGTATAAATATTTATATTGATAGATATTTTTACAATTATATTTTTAAAATTATAAATTAAAATATAATCCTAAATGCATACATGTTAAAATTGACTGAAACAAAATAATTAAAAATGAGTTGTAAAGAACCGTAAATTTCAAGGAAATTTTTTTTCTTAATTTTCTTTGGAATTTTACAAGAACGCAGTTTCCGATGGCACCTGATTCCGAGGCCCGGTGTGCCTGGAATCATTTTCCGAAGTTTGGCTCGGGTACGTTCAGTGAACGGACGAGCGGGTTTTTCTAACTTTTGAACCGGTGCCCGGAATCGAATTCTGAGGGAACCGATGAAATCGCAGCACTTGTATTTGCTTAGAAACGCCTCTTCCGGAGTTGCGTTTGCTCGGGTGTGGTTTTTAATTTTCGGGCTTAAAGTTAAGAAATAAAATAATTGTACGACAAACTTTATTTTATTTCAATTAAGCCACTTGGAAGCCACTTGAAGCCACTTAAAATCGGCTTAAGCTGAGTTGAAATGGATAGGGTACTATCCAAAAATATCCTACCCTCTTGGTAGTATATTTGCGAGGTGGGGCCCGCACGAGCCTCGCCGTTTCATTTCCGCTAAGTAACGCACCCGTGAAAACCCATCATCATGAAAGTCAACTGACGCGTTTTCTTAATTCTTAACAGACCATTTAATTGGGCGGTTTATTTCGTGAATTAAATGGGCGGTTTCTTTCGTTGAATTAATTCAACGAATTGATGGGTTGTTACTTACCTTTTTCGTTTGTTGGCGTAATAATAAAATAAGACCAACACGGAATTTGGAGGATTACACGTTGAGAGGCTTGACGAAAATCTTGAGCCGTCATCCTCCTTCACGAAAAATGCAAAGAACGCGAAGAACGCCGACCTCCGACGAAGAATGCCGAAACCGCGGAAATCGACGATGCGACGCCGTGTGCCGCGACGCCGACGTTTCCTCTCCCGCGACATTCTTCGGCGACGTCCCTTAATCCTCAACAAGAACCTTCGATCATCCGTTGTGGTGAGTGTTTGCGAATCTTAAAAATTCCTTTGTGGATTTTGTAACTCAAGATGGATTTAATTTTAAATTAAATATTTTTTTCTTGAACCTCGGAGCTCGTCGACGCGATGCCCTTCCGCAACGACGTGATGCCGGATACCGCGACGACGCGATGATCCCCAATTCCGCGAAGAACCCATGAGCGACGACTTGACGAGCTAGGGAATTATTTTGGAATTACCCCTTTTTATATTCCCGTAAATGTTTCTTTAAAAATTTAAAGAACCGGATTCGTATGAACAATTTTAATTTATTAAAATTGTTGTTTCCTGTGTGGAATAAAAATTATCCCGTTGTTTATATATAACGCGGAGGGTGCGGGCCAAATGAACACGGCCCGACAACCCTCCGTCGTTCTTCGTGATTGTACGGATTTGACAGGCAATGACGAAACGTGACGCAAGGGCAGTTTGATGATCCCGAAGTGAAGAACGGAACCCGGGAGGAACAACGGCGCAGACGGGAAGGAAAACGGACCACCGGAGTGACTCCGGTGGCCCGCAGAAGCCGGCGGCGCCGGCACCGGCGGTCGGGGGCGGCGGCGCCCGCTGACCCGTGGCCGCGTGGGTCAGGCGTTTGCGGGACGCGGCTGAAGCCGTGTCCGACTGTCCAGGGTGACACCCCGCGGGTGCCACGGGGTTGTCCCGTGGGGGCGCCACCCCCCCCCCCCCCCCCGCGTCGCTCGGTCATCCAGGGCGACACCCCGCGGGTGCCGCGGGGGTGTCTCGCGGGTGCGGCGGCTCCCCCCCGCGTCGCTCGGCCGAGCCGGGCTGGGCCGGCTGAGCCAGGCCAGTCCGACCGGCAGGGCCGCGCCCTGGCCAGGCCGGACCGGGTTCGGCCGACCCAGGGGGGGGGGGGGGGGGGGGTCGGCCCGGGCCCGGACCCCCGTCTTCGGACCACTTTCGGTCAAATGCTCGTAACTTGAGCTACGGGCCTCCAAACGACTCGTCGTTAGCGGCAACGCGATCCTTGGATCGAGACGGTCGTTTTGGTATATTGCACTTAAGGTTTCGGAATACTTTTGGTTCGGCCGGGTTGGTTCGTACACGAAACAAACCGGGCCCTCGGAGCAGAAACGCTCATATCTTGAGCTACGGACGTCCGATTGACGTGCCGTCAGCTTTGGTGGATTCCTCTAAGTGAGACAGATCTTTTGGCATACTCCGCCCGAGGTTTGGACGCAAGTTGAGTACGGTCAGGTTGTTTTTTCCTTAAAAACCGACCGGGCCCCTAGGACGAAAAAGCCAATAACTCTCAGACCGGGCGTCCGATTGACGCGCCGTCTGCGACGTTGAATTCCTGGTGGCGATATAAAACTTTTGGATACATCAACTTCGGACTTTGTGTCAGTTGATGTATCAGCCTCTCGGCTCGTGGAGCGGACCCTCCAGAACGAGCTTCATGTGTGCGGGAACCCTAGAGCTGGCTGCAACTGCTGCTGTGACGACGATGACTGTGCAGAGATCCTCAGTGGATTCGATTGCGGCGATGGTGAAAACCAGTACGGAAATCCTCCGTGTTTTCGGTAGTAACTACTACGGTACATCATGGGATTCATCAGCTCCAGACTACATGTCAGTTGATGCATCAACCTCTTAGCTCGTGGAGTAGACCCTCCCGGAACGAGCATGCTGTGTGCGGAAAACCCTAGAGCCGGCTGGGACTTGACGACTGCTGATCGAACGACTCGATGTGTTATGGATAATACAACAGAGGTGCACTTGGTTGTAGCGACACAGGGGAGCGCTTGGTTGTAGCGGCAGACCCACAACAGAGGTGCGCTTGGTTGTAGCGGCACAGGGGAGCGCTTGGTTGTAGCGGCAGACCCACGAAAGAGGTGCGCTTGGTTGTAGCGGCACAGGGGAGCGCTTGGTTGTAGCGGCAGACCCACGATAGAGGTGCGCTTGGTTGTAGCGGCATAGGGGAGCACTTGGTTGTAACGGCAGACCCACGACAGAGGTGCGCTTGGTTGTAGCGGTATAGGGGAGTGCTTGGTTGTAGCGGGAGAACCACGACAGAGGAGCACTTGGTTTTAGCGGCACGAGGGAGCGCTTGGTTGTAGTGGCAGGCCTATAGTACCCGATAGGTGGAGAACTACAACAGTCCAAGGTAAGAGGGAAGCGCTTGGTTGTAGCGGCATAACCATTGTACTTGATGGAGAAGAAGTTTCCCAAAAGATTTGGGTCCAACTTCATGATCGATCATATGTGGGTCTTTGCGAGGGTTAGTACCTACGGAACCTTTGTGGGTCCGACGGCTTAGATGAATCAGTGGTTACATCTGATCATCTCTAACGTCATACGAAAAAATATCCTGTGTGAGCTGAATCCTGTTTTACTCTCCTTTGTGGTTTGTCTTGAGCTATCCTATGTGGATTTACTATTTACTCTCCTTTGTGGATTGTGTCGTGCTATGCTATGTGGGTATACGTTTGCTTTCCTGTGTGGACTAGGTTGTGCTTGGGCTCGGACGTTGGAGATGAACGGGAATTGATGACTTAGGTATATGTATGGGCATATACCTAAGGCGTGTCAGATGTTACTTCGTGGTTGCATCTATCCGTTGTGGATTTCGGGAGACCTTCAGGGGTCTCGGGGTCCCTACTGAGTAGCTTATACTCACCCCTGCATGGGCTATGCCCGCACTTCGTTGTGTTGGTTGCAGACGACGGACAGCACTGATCGTGGTGGAGGCGTGCGGAGCAGGACGGTACCTGGAGGTGGACCACTGGGCGGGACGCACTCGGAGCGGACGGCTAGACCGAGGAGCTGTGGAGGCTATCTGTACCCACCCATCAGGTGGGACTTCCATAGGACGGCTCGACGCTGCGGCTTTTCTTTTTAGTTGCTGTTTTTCCCTTTCAGTTTTACGTTACAGTTGGGCTTGTATTTCCGGCCCATTTTACTTTCATCACAGCTTGTTACAGTTTTACTTAGTGTTTACTTTTCCGCTTTCTTACTCTGTGGTGTTTGTTTACTTTTCAAAGGCAATGCCTTACCTTTTGTTGGGATTTACGCCTTGGTGCTAGTCACCAGCCACTGGCCTATGGAAGGCGGGCTTGGGGTAGTCACGGCACAGGCCCCGAGGACGGGTCGTGACATGAGTACCCATTAATAATAATATAAAATGGATAAGTTTTATTAACTAAATATTAATTATTTAAAAATTGATTTATATTTATTTAAATATGATTAAATATTGTGAATTTTAAAATATAGTACATAAATATATATAAATAAATTATAGAAAATTAATAAATTCCCAGAAAAGAGAAAATATTAAAAATGAATTAATACATAAAAGTAATAATATTAAAAATAATTCTGATTAAAAAATCAACATATAAAATATATAATGTTTTAATAAAATTTTAATGTGAATAATTAAATTTATATAAATTCAATAAATATTAGGTGATTGGGTTTCTATTCAGAATTAAATTATTACTTAAATATTTGTGTATGTGTATTGTATATAAAAATTGAATAATTATATATATATATAGGTAAAATTAATGTTATAAAAATTTGATATATGTTAAGTTTAAAACCTAAATGACATTTATTTATGACTATTAATCGATGCAATTATTCTGTATTTTTAATTATTATTATTATTTAATTATAAACCGTTATTTACAAAATATATTAATTATTCAATGTATAGAATAGATATTGTGTATCATATAAATCATATTTTAGGAAATATAATATATATTAAAATATATATATATATATATTTTATCTTCCTGAGTTTTTAAAAAACACTATGTTTGATAGCGTACATGATACACCACATGGAGTATAATTGAACAGCTAAGTATTATAATTTAAATCATACCATTATAACCTAGAAATTAGAATTGTGATTATAAATAAGATTAAATTAATTATGTAAATATGGTGTAAAAATTTATATATAATTAATTATTTACTGAACAATTAATTTTAAATGAAAATAAAACACTTTTTTAAATAAAAGGAAATATTTTTTGAAATATTTTTTAAATGTGCACAAATGTGTTTTATACCAATAAATAAAAAAACCACTCTTGTTGTATTATATCAATGAAATAAATATTTATATATTTAATATATTTAATATAATATTTCAAAATCATCTTATCTTTTCTCTAGATATCATATAAGAACACAACCAATTTTACGCATAAAATAGATATTTTCTAAAAAGGTAGTTTTGTCTCTTTTTGATGGTGCATTTTTTTAAATCTAGTTTTTGAAAATTTTATAAATTATATTTCTTAAAATAAAATTCATATTTGAAAGTGGAATATTAAAATTTAATTATATTTATTTCTTTTATTTTTCTAATAAATTTCATTTTTCGATGAATATTGAAAAATAATGCATTTTAATTGAAAACTTATTTTTCATCAAAATTGTTTAGAGTTAAATTATATTTTTTAACAGTTTAATAGTATAATTAAGTAAATTGTTTATTATTTAATCTACTTTATGTCATTATAATCAATTTCATGTTGAAATTGTATACAAAAATATTTCAATATTTTGAACGTTTTATCTTAAAATACTCATTTTCTCATTCCGTCAATGAGATTAATTTTAAATTAATATTTTCCAATTCTGTTTTGTTAATTCATAAAAATGGATTCCATATTTGGAATCATAATTTTCAAATTTATTAAATAGGTATCTTATATTTTTAGACCAAATGGGAATAGTAATTTTAGTGATATTAATTTATTACAATGGTTAAGGGAAAATTTGGTAGTCACAGGTAAAAAAATTTATAAATATTATAAAATTACCCTAATATGTTTCATGATTTTATTTTATGAGTATTTTTTACCAAAATAATTATTGGGATGATTTATTGAGCATTTGGAGACACATGGATGGATTTAATCCATTATTTATTATTTTATTCAAAGAAAGGTCAACATAGTCACACACTTGTGTTTAACAAGTGAAATATTTTTAATATGTGGTTATATAGGGGATATGTTAGACTATAAATATTATTTTGAAAAATGAAATTTTTATCATTATCCTGATTTTTTGAAATTTAAGGGGAAGAAATATCCAAATTAAAAGATTAAACAAAGATAAAAGAATAATTGTTTAATTAAAGGAAATATCAAATAAATGATATTAAACATTTTTAGATAAATTTAATTTCTTGGAATTAATGTCATCCACAAATTTTATTGATAAATTTGACATTTTATTGATTATTAAATGTATTTTTTTCAAAGATATCATGTTATTGTCATATTTTTAAAAAGTCGAGTAATGAATAGTGTAAAAATTTAATTATTAGTATTTTAAAATAAATAATATTTTATTAAATGATATAAAATTCATAAAAATATTAAGAAAATATAAATTTTATGTATAAGTATTAAAATTTCCTCAATGACTCATTTATCAGTCGTTTTTAATTTTATAGTAATTTTATTAACCCTAAAAATGTAATTTATATGATATTATGTGAAGAATTAAAAAGGTTAAATTAGGGTTAAAATGATAAGGTTTAAAAAATAATAGAAATATTTTTAATTTTTATTGGATGAATTTTTTTTGAAACTTAATAATTCAATATTATAAAATAATTAGTTTGGAGTAATGTCAAATATATAATTAATTTATATTAATTAAATATTTCGAAGATTTCCAATAGTGCCCCACCCCTCTTTTATAAAAGGGAACACATTATTCCCTTTTTTTTTAAACCTAAAACTTATTTTTCTTGACCATGATCATCCAAAATACCTTCAGGGAATCCTTCCACGTATTCAGGAGATCTAATTTCAGGTAGAAGACTCACCTTATAAGTTTAAATGTGTTAATGAAAAGAGATTTTATAAAGAAAATTTCTCAATTTTAATAATTTTTTTCTTTTGTTTCTTCTTCCTAATTCATTAAATTTTCTAAAACATTCATTAAATAATAACTACAGTATCCTCAATATAATGATATGTTATAATATTAATATAATCATATAAATTCATCTCCAATTCTATGAAATGGGAAAATAATTAATTATTCAGGTGTACGAAGATCTACCGCCTCACGAACGGATATAAATACTTTTCCGTCACATTCTATAAATAATATTTATAATGATGGAATTAATGGTTATATAATATATTCATGAAATATTTATCATTATAAAAAGATAATATATCATTTATTTTCTTACATTTCCAGGTATGGAAAAATGATATCATTGTTCGTGCGTACGGGTGAACTATAACCTCCACAAAGCGATGTGATTCGTTTTTCATACCCATATCAAATAGATGATTATATAAGTATAAATAATTTTTATTGTTATTAATTATATTATAATTACTCTCTAATTATAAAATAATACTTACCATCTTGTTATAGTGATAATCCAAAAATTAAAATGTCACACATGCATTTTTACGACATACCAAATCTATGATTGTAGCATAGTTCATTTTTCATATCCATATTTAATAAATGGATTTAACATAATAATTTATTTATAATATTTATTATTACTTCATAAATATTATTCATGATATGATTGACTAGTTATCAATTTGACTATTTACGTCATACAGAATTCATTTGGGACAAATGTATTGAATATCATCCAAACATCGCAAACGGACTTAAATAATTTTGTATTTTTTATAACTTCATAATAAGTAATATAAAAGGAATAATAAGAATTTAAAAGGATATAAATCAAGTAAATATTTTACCTGTGTTTATTATTCAGGATGATAATGATTGTATGTGATAATTTAGACTCTTGGTAAGAGGAGAGTTAACTAAAAAACTTGTATTAAATGTCTTAATGATTTATTTTCAAAATATTTCACTTTCATTTCCATATTTTTAATATTTATAATAATTAATGTATTATTATGGAATTTACTATTTTAAAATGATAATTTTTAAATTTATTTTAAATGATTCAATGTGTTATATGAAACTTTTATTTAAAAGTATTTTTTAAATGCATAAAATGGGTTTTAGAAATGGATTTATTATTTCAATAACTTGAAAAAAAATTATGAGTGAAATAGAATTTTTTGTTAATTGAATTTCAATATTTTATTTGTTTTTATTAAATAATAGTACTTAGACATTTTTCAGGTTGTTACATTATAAACCAATGATGGGTGGTTTCGGGATATACCAATAATGGGTGGTTACGTTACAACCATTTATGCATTGGATGTGTAAGTTGGTCGTATGGTTATTCCATTTGTAAGAGTGAAGTGTATGTAATTTGACCTCTTGGTGATTTCATTTGAGCATCATTATGTTACATGTTACCTATTAATCTTTGATATTATTTCTTATGAGTTTTCATGAAAATAATTTCTTTTTTCAAAAGGTAAGATTTTGATATTTTAGAAATAATGTTTCCTTTTTTAGTGTAAAAAGGTTATTATTTTTGGAAATTTTTAATTTTTTTCACTGTACTAATGGTTTCCTTTCAATTTAGTTATTTACTAATAATTTTTTCTCATCCCATTCATTAAATTATTTTCATAAGTTTTAATGATGGGTTGGGGAAATTATGAGATCATGGGAAAATTATGAAGATCCATCATCATAAAAAATCATGATTTATTTTAAATATTTTCTTATTGGAACGAATGGACACACATTTTAAGTTTCCACTTATAATTTACGGGTTTAACATGTAATTGTTTTCCCTAATTCTCTAAATTTATTGTCCTAAAATATATTGGGGAAAAGAAATTGATTTCATTTTTAAAAATAACTTGACTAATTTATATTTAAAGTTGGGTCTTTACAATTGGTATTAGAGAGAGGTTTCAAAAACTTTGGAGATTTGGATTTCTTCTTAAGTGGTATTGATATCATTATTTGTTTATAATTTTTATTTTTATCATTACTTTAATGGCTTAGAATCCATTTTGGGGATCTTTGTTATAAAATTTCATAGTTATTAACGGTATTTTCGGAGACTCTTATTTTTAAGGTCATTATATGTTATTACTTTTTGGGACAAAACATTAAAGTATGAGATAAATATTGAGGGTATAACATGTTATGATAATTTTTTAGGATATTATCATATCATTAAGAATTTTATAATTATTATATAGTTTTTGAAAAATTACAACCTTTAGGATGGGTGAAAACTCGACACACCTAGGAAGCCCACGAGTTTTGAACCCACAATCAAAGGATAACAAGGTTGAACTGCCTACCAATGGCCTACAAGAATACTCGATTATTATAACTTTTTATTTTTATTTAAATGTGTTTTTTGATGTATAGTTATTTTATTTTTTCAAAATATTTTTTATTGAATTGATAACCATGGGATTATAAAATTATTTTGTGATTAAGTGATTAATGTTGTTTCAAAAGTTGTTCCCTATTTTTGGAATCCTATAATATTATGGTAAATATAATACTGTGGTATTTTATTTCGAATTAAAGGTTTAATTATATTTTTGAAAATTTTATGATTTTATAGTGGATTTATCGTTATTCAGGTAATTTAGGGAAATGATTAACCAATCATGGAGAATATGGGATTAGGGAAATATCTTTTCGGTATGATCCTTAAAGAGTAATTGATATTTTTTAAATAATAATGTTTATAATATATATTGGAATATTATGTTATTAAATTATTATAATATTTGGGTTTAAATCTATGTTATAATATTTTTGAGGAATTTTATGGAATGTTATTTTTTGAATGTTCTATGTTGATCATTATGTATTACAATTGAAATTTAGATATTAATATATTTTTTCATCATATAAGGGATTATTACTTTTGTTGAATTATATTGTCTTTTATTTATAATTTTTTTGGTTAATTTCTAAAGATATTAGAATTATATAGTTAATCTTTTTAGGATTATGTGATTATCTAGTAATTGATTCTAGAGATTTAGGCATGAAAAATGCATCTTGAATACTCATCATTTGGAGAAAAAGATAAGTATTGTTATAGAAATTGGTTAAAAGAAGAAAATATACATTTTAATTAATTATATTTCCTTATGTTCTTATTACAGGTAGTAAAATAAATCCTTAACTCTATGAAAATAATATTGAAATAAAATATTTATATGTTTAATTTTCATATTTTGAAATCAATAACCATTTAACCCATCAGATATTTATGGTTTTTTATTATTAACATTCTCATAAACATGTTATCAATAACTCTCCATTAAGAATTTATATTTTCTTTTCTCTTCCATTTCCATGTTTTCCTACATAGAACTCTAGTATGTATTATCTCTGGTGACATTTGTACTTCCCTTTGTTTATTTTATAGTGGATGTCTCTTTAATTCTTTTTATGATGTGAGATTTAAATAAAAATATTTTTTGAAGTCAAACCATATTTACTAATCCAAAATTAAATTTTCTAGGATTAAATTTATTAAATATGGTAATAATATGACATCTATATTTTTTAAAATGAAACACCATGTTCAATAGCATGCATGATACTCTACATCAAGCTTATGCGAACAAGTAAATATTATTATTAAACTGTTTCCATTATAACATAGTTGTTCGAATGAGGGGTATGAACATGATTAACTAAATTATAAAAATATATTATACACATGAATGTATAATTAATTATTTTATGACCAAATAATTTCCAATGAACATAAAATAATTTTTTAAATAAAAGGATATGATTTTCTGAAAATCTATTTAAATATGCAGAACTGTGTTTCATATCGATAAATAAATAAGTCACATTAGTTGGATTATATTGATGAAATATAAATAAAATATATTCAATATAATGTTTAAAATTTATATTTTGTGTTTTCTATACATGATATAAGAACATAGCCAATTTTACCTATAAGAAAGTTTTTTTTCTAAAAATATAGTTTTAATACCTATTGATGGTGCACTTATTTTAAATTACAATTTTTAAACTTTGATAAATGCATTTTTAAAATATAAACTCTTTATTTTAAATCATAATATAAAAAATTACATTGGCTTATTTTTTGGTATTATTTAGTAAGATTCATTTTTTGATGAATAGTAACAAATAATGCTTTTTAATTAAAAACAATTTTTCATCAAATTTATTTATAGTGTTAAATTATATTTTTAAAGTGTTTAAATGTATAAATATATGACTATTTCATCATTTAGTCCAATTTATTTCATTGGAATCAATTTTATAAGAAATTTGTATATAAAAAATTTTAATTCTTGTGAATGTTTTCACTTTATATACTCTTATTCTTGTTCTTTTAATGGGATTAGTTTTGAATTATTTTTTAAAAAATTTGAATTTAGAAAATGAACTCTGTATTTGGAACCATAATTTCCAATTTTAGTAATTATGTTGGATTTATTTTTGACAAAATATGAAGAGTAACATTCGTAATATTTTTTATGACCACGGTTAAGGTTAAATTGGGTAATTAAAAGTAAAATTAATATTATAAATGTTATAAAATTACCCAAACTGTTGTAATAATTTTATTGGATTATTTATTTTCAACTAAAATATTCATTTTTTCTAATTTTATGACCTCTTGGAGCCACTTTGATGACATTAAGTCATTTATTTTATTTTATTCATAGAAATGTCAAGATTGTCAAACTTTTGTTTATAACCAGTGAAATATTTCTAATATGAGGATATATAGGGGATATGTTCAAATATATATTATTTTTAAAGATAAATATTTTAATCTTTATCATAATATGTTATTTTTAATTTATAGTGAATAGATAATTAAATTAATGTCTTACATAAATTTGATTTAGTAATGGATTAGTTAAAGGAAGTATAAAATAAACGATATAAAAATTATTAAAATAAATAAAATAAATAATAATTATTCTCATAAATGAAATTTATGTATGGATTTGACAAGTAATTATTTAAAACAATATTTTCAAAGATATCATGTTTTTAGGATATTTTTAATATGTCATGTAAGGAATAGTGTTAAAATTGACATTAATGGTATTTTATAATAAATAATATTTTATTAAATGATATAAAATTCAAAAAAAATTATAAAATTAAACCAAATGATTTGGATAATTCATTAAATGTAATAAATGACTCATTTATTTGTATATTGTCATTTTTTAGAAATTATTTTGAGCCTAAAAGTGTAAATTACATGATATCTTAGTAAGAATTAAAATGGATAAATAAGGGATAAAACAAAAAAGATAAGGATTAAAAAAATAAAACATCTCAAATTTTCATTGTATTAATGTATTTTGACCCAAAATAGTCCCATATTCTAAATAAATATGTTTCGATCTATTTGGAATACAAAACTTTTCTATATTAATTTAATAATTTGAAGAATCCCAATATTGTGCATCCCCTCTTAGATAAAAGTGCATCCATTATTCTCATTTAGTCACACATAAAACCTTATTTTCATAGAAAGTATCCACCCAAATACCTTCCTATAATCCCTACCCAAATTATAGATCTCTAATTTTAGGTAGAACACTCACATACTATGTGTTAAGGTGTTAATCAAAGAAGACTTTCTGAAGAAAAGGTTACATTTTAAATTAAGTGTGTTTGTTTTGTTTCTTCATACAATTCCTTCATATAGTATTCCACCATGATTTAAAAATAACATGAGTATCCTCAATATAATGATATTTTATTAAGTTAACATCATCACCATAATCCATCTCCACAAATGTTAAATTGGAAAGGAACTAATCATTCATGTGTACGATGAATGCTGCCTCACAAACTAATATAATTAATATTCCATCACCTTCTCCAAATAACGGTTATAATGATGTAATTAATTTTTATAAATTATAATAATTAATTATTATTTTCATTATTAAATAATAATATATCATTTACTTTCTTACCATTCTATGAATGTCAAAATGATAAATTCATTCTGTATACGTGTGAACAATCACCTCCATGAAACGAAGTGATTCGTTTTTCAAAACTAAATCAAATGGATGATATAGATATAAGTATATTTAAATTATTAATTTTATATTAATGATTTTATGATCATTATTTAATGATAAAATAATACTCTCCTTATTCCCTTAATGATTATTGAAAAATGAAAACGTTACTCATGTGTTTGTATGGATTACCATCTTCATGATTGTAACATAGATCAATTTTCATATCCAAATATAATGGATGGATTTAAAATTATAATTTATCTATAAAAGTTATTATTAGTTATGAATATTATTCAGGATATAATGGATTAATTTCCACTTTGACTATTGACATCATACAAAAGTCATTTTTGACACAAGTATTGAATATCATCCAAACGTCTAACATGAAATGAAATAATTAAGTAATTTCTCTAACATGATAATAAGTGATATAAAAGGAATAATATAAATTAAAAAATTTCTCTATAAAGTAAATAATTAACCTATGTTTATTATTCAGGAAGATAGCAATTTTATGTGATAAATCAGACTCAATGGAAGGTACTTTTTAGCTAAAAACCTTATTTTAAATTTTTTAAATAATTATTTTCTAAATATTACTCATTCATGTAATTATTTTCTATAAATAATTTTATTACATAATTTCTTTTTTTTGAAATAAATTATTTGAAATTTAATTTTATAATTTCTTTTAAATTCTTCAATGTGGTATGGGACACATTGATTTAAAAATATATTTTTAAATGTTTAAAATGGGTTTTGAAAATGGATAGTTTATTTCAATAAAATGAAATGTTTTATTATAGGTGAAAATGAAATATTAATTTAAATATGATTAAATATTGAGAATTTTAAAATATGGTACATAAATATATATAAATAAATTATAGAAAATTATTAAATTCCCAGAAAAAGAGAAAATATTAAAAATGAATTAATATATAAAATTAATAATATTAAAAATAATTCTGAATAAAAAATCAATATATTAAATATATCATGTTTTAATAAAATTGTAATGTGAATAATTAAATTTAAATAAATTCAATAAATATTAAGTGTTTGTGTTTCTATTCAAATTTAAATTATTACTTAAATATTTGTGTATGTGTATTGTATATAAAAATTCAATAATTATATATATATATATATGTAAAATAAATGTTATAAACTTTTGATATATGTTAAGTTTAAAACCTAAATGACATTTAATTATGACTATTAATCGATGCAATTATTCAGTATTTTTAATTATTATTATTATTTAATTATAAACCATTATTTACAAAACATATTACTTATTCAATGTATAGAATAGATATTGTGTATCGTATAAATCATATTTTAGGAAATATAATATATATTAAAATATATATATATATATATACATATTGTATCATTCTGAGTATTTAAAAAACACTATGTTTGATAGCGTACATGATACACCACATGGAGTATAATTAAACAACTAAATTTTATAATTTAAATCATACCATTATAACCTGGAAATTAGAATTGTGATTATAAATAAAATTAAATTAATTATGTAAATATGGTGTAGAAATTTATATATAATTAATTATTTAGTGAAAAATTAATTTTAAATGAAAATAGAACACTTTTTTAAATAAAAAGAAATATTTTTTGAAATATTTTTTAAATGTGCACAAATGTGTTTTATACCAATAAATAAAAAAACCACTCTTGTTGTATTATGTTAATGAAATATATATATATATATATAATATATTTAACATAATATTTCAAATTCATCTTATCTTTTCTCTATATATCATATAAGAACACAACCAATTTTACGCATAAAATAGATATTTTCAAAAAAGGTAGTTTTGTCTCTATTTGATGGTGCATTTTTTTAAATCTAGTTTTTTAAAATTTTATAAATTATATTTCAAAATATAAAATTCATATTTGAAAGTGAAATATCAAAATTTAATTTTATTTATTTCTTTTATTTTTCTAATAAATTTCATTTTTCGATGAATATGGAAAAATACTGCATTTTAATTCAAAACTGATTTTTCATCAAGATTGTTTGGAGTTAAATTATATTTTTTTACAGTTTAATAGTATAATTAAGTAATTTTTTTATTATTTAATATACTTTAGGTCATTAGAATCAATTTCATGTTGACATTGTATACAAAAATATTTCAATATTTTGAACGTTTTAACTTAAAATACTCATTTTATCATTCCGTCAACAAGATTAATTTTAAATTAATATTTTCTAATTCTGTGTTTTCAATTCATAAAAATGGATTCCATATTTGGAATCATAATTTTCAAATTTATTAAATAGGTATCTTTTATTTTTACACCAAATGTGAATAGTAACTTTAGTGATATTAATTTATTACAACGGTTAAGGGAAAATTTGGTAGTCACAGGTAAAAATAATTTTATAAATATTATAAAATTACCCTAATATGTTTCACAATTTTATTTTATGAGTATTTTTTACCAAAATAATTATTGGGATGATTTTATGAGCATTTGGAGACCCTTGGATGGATTTAATCCATTATTTAGTATTTTATTCAAAGAAAGTTCAATATTGTCACACACTTGTGTTTAACAAGTGAAATATTTTTAATATGTGGTTATATAAAGGATATGTTAGACTATAAATATTATTTTGAAAAATGACATTTTTACCATTATCCTGGTTTTTTTAAATTTAAAGGGTAGAAATATCCAAATTAAAGGATTAAACAATGATAAAAGAGTAATTGTTTAATTAAAGGAAATATCAAATAAAGGATATTAATCATTTTTAGATAAATTTAATTTTTTGGAATTAATGTCATCCACAAATTTTATGGATAAATTTGACATGTTATTGATTATTAAATGAATTTTTTTCAATGATATCATGTTATTATCATATTTTTAAAAAGTCAAGTAATGAATAGTGTAAAAATTGACTTATTTGTATTTTAAAATAAATAATATTTTATTTAATGGTATAAAATTCATAAAAATATTAAAAAAATATAAATTATTTGTATAAGTATTAAAATTTCCTCAATGACTCATTTATCAGTCCTTTGATATTTCATAGTAATTTTATTAACCCTAAAAGTGAAATTTACATGATATCATGGGAAGAATTAAAAAGGTTAAATTAGGGTTAAAATGATAAGGATTAAAAAATAATAGAAATATTTTTAATTTTTTAATTGGATGGTTTTTTTTTAAACATAATAATTCAATATTATAAAATAATTAGTTTGGAGTAGTCAAATATAAAATTAATTTATATTAATTAAATATTTCGAAGATTTCCAAGAGTTCCCCTCCCCTCTTTTATAAAAGAGAATGCATTATTCCATTTTTTTCAAAACTAAAACATATTTTTCTTGACCATGATCATCCAAAATACCTTTATAGAATCCCTCCACATATTCAGGAGATCTAATTTCAGGAAGAAGACTCACCTTATAAGTGTAAATGTGTTAATTAAAAGAGATTTTATAAAGAAAAATTCTCAATTTTAATAATTTTTTTAGTTTTGTTTCTTCTTCCTAATTCATTAAATTTTCTAACACCTTCATTAAATAATAACTACAGTATCATCAATATAATGAGATGTTATAATGTTAATATAATCATATAAATTTATCTCCACTTCTATCAAATGGGAAAATAATTAATTAGTCATGTGTACGAAGATCTACCGCCTCACGAACGGATATAAATCATTTTCCATCACATTATATAAATAATATTTATAATGATGGAATTAATGGTTATATAATATATTCATGAAATATTTATCATTATAAAAAGATAATATATCATTTATGTTCTTACATTTCCAGGTATGGAAAGATGATATCATCATTCGTGCGTACGGCTGAACTATAACCTCCACAAAGCGATGTGATTCGTTTTTCATACCTATATCAAATAGATAATTATATAAGTATATATAAATATTTTTTTATTAATTATATTATAATAATTCTCTTAATTATTAAATAATACTTACCATCTTATTATAGTGATCATTAAAAAAAATGCTACGCATGCATTTTTACGACATATCATATCTATGATTGTAGCATAGTTCATATTTCATATCTAGAATTAATAAATGGATTTAAAATAATAATTGATTTATAATATTTATTATTATTTCATAAATATTATTCATGATATGATTGAGTAGTTATCAATTTGACTATTTACGTCATACAGAATTTATTTGGGAAAAATGTATTGAATATCATCCAAACATCCCACATGGACTTAAATAATTATGTATTTTTTATAACTTCATAATAAGTAATATAAAAGTAATAATAAAAATTTAAAAGGATCTAAATCAAGTAATTATTTTACCTTTGTTTATTATTCAGGATGATAATGATTGTATGTGATAATTTAGACTCTTGGTAAGAGGAGATTTAACTAAAAACTTGTATTAAATGTCTTAATGATTTATTTTCAAAATATTTCACTTTCATTTCCATATTTTTAAAATTTATAATAATTAATGTATTTTTATAGAATTTACTATTTTAAAATGAATTTTTTTTAATTTATTTGAAATGATTCAATGTGTTATAGGAAACTTTGATTTAAATGTCTTTTTAAAATGCATAAAATGGGTTTCAGAAATGGATTTATTATTTCAATAACTTGATATTTTTTCTTATGAGTGAAATAGAATTTTTGGATAATTGAATTTCAATAATTTATTTGTTGTTATTAAATAATGGTACTTAGACATTTGGCTGGTTGTTACACGATAAACCAATGATGGGTGGTTTCGTGATAAATCGAGGATGGGTGGTTATGTTACAACCATTAATGCATTGGATGTGTAAGTTGGTCATATGGTTATTCTATTTGTAAGAGTGAAGTGTATGTAAGTTGACCACATTGTGATTTCATTTTAGCATCATTATGTTACATGTTACCTATTAATCTTTGATATGATTTCTTATGAGTTTTCATGAAATATTTTTTTTTTTCAAAAGGTAATATGTTGTAATTTTTGAAATAATGTTTCATTTTTTAGTGTAAAAAGGTTATTATTTTGGGAAATTTTTTATTTTCTTCACGGGACTAATGGTTTCCTTTCAATTTAGTTATTTACTAATAATTTTTTTTCATCCCATGCATTAAATTATTTTCATAGGTTTTAATGATGGGTTTGGGAAATTATGAGATCGAGGGAAAATTGTGAAGATCCATCATCATAAAAAATATTGATTTATTTTAAATATTTTCCTATTGGAACGAATGGACACACATTTTAAGTTTCCACTTATAATTTACGGGTTTAATATGTAATTGTTTTCCCTAATTCTCTAAATTTATTGTCCTGAAATATATTGGGGAAAATAAATTGATTTATTTATTTAAAATAACTTGACTAATTTATATTTAAAGTTGGGTCTTTACAATTTGTATTAGATAGGGGTTTCAGATACTTTGGAGATTTGGATTTCTTCTTAAGTGGTATTGATAAAATTATTTGTTTATAATTTTTTTATCATAACTTTAATGGCTTAGAATCTATTTTGGGGATCTTTGTTATGACATTTCATAGTCATTCACAGTATTTTGGGAGACACTTATTTTTAAGGTCATTATGTGTTATTAATTTTTGGGAGAAAACCTTACAGGTATGAGATAAATATTGAGGGTATAACATGTTATGATTACTTTTTGGATTTTATCATATCATTAAGAATTTTGTAGTTATTATATAGTTTTTGAAAAAGTACATCCTTTAGGATGGGTGAAAACCTTACACACCTAGGAAGCCAACGAGTTTTGAACCCACAATCAAAGGTTGACAAAGTCAAACTGCCTACCAATGGCCTACAAGAATACTCGATTATTATAACTTTTTATTTTTAGTTAAATGGTTTTGTGTATGTATAGTTATTTTATTTTTTGAACATATTTTTTATTGAATTGATAACCATGGGATTATAAAATTATTTTTTCATTAAGTGATTAATGTTGTTTCAAAAGACGTTCCCTATTTTTGGAATCCTATAATATTAAGTTAAATATAATACTATCGTATTTTACTTGGAAATAAGGGTTTTATTATATTTTTAAAAAATATATGATTTTATAGTGGAGTTATGGTGATTCAGGTAATTTATGGAAATGATTAACCAATCCTAGAGAATATGGGATTAGGGAAATATCTTTTCAGTATGATCCTTCAAGAGTAATTGATGTTATTTAGATATTAATGTCTATAATATATATTAGAATATTATGTTATTACATTATTATAAATTCTTTTTTTAAATCTGTGTTATAATATTTTTGAGGAATTTTATGGAAAGTTATTTTTTGAATTGTCACCGTTGATCATTTTGTATTATTATTTAAATTTATATAATAATATATTTTTTCATCATATAAGGGATTATTACTTTTGTTGAATTATATTATCTTTTATTTATAATTTTTTTGGTTAATTTCTAAAGGTATTTGAATTATATAGTGAATCTTTTTAGGATTATGTGATTCTCCAGTAATTGATTCTAGATATTAAGGCATGAAAAATTCATCTTAAATACTCATCATTTGGAGAAATAGATAATTATTAATATAGAAATTGGTTAAAAGAGGAAAATATTACTTTTTATTAATTATATTTCCTTATGTTCTTATTAATGTTAGTAAAATAAATCCTTAACTCTATGAAAATAATATTGAAATAAAAAAAATATATGTTTAATTTTCATACTTTCAAATCAATGACCATTTAACCCATCAGATATTTATGGTTTTTTTATTATTAACATTATCATAAACATGTTATCAATAACTATCCATTAAGAATTTATATTTTCTTTTCTCTTCCATTTCCATGTTTTCCAACATGGAACTCTAGTATGTATTATTTCCGGTGACATTTGTACTTCCCTTTGTTTATTTTATAGTGGATGTCTCTTTAATTCATTTTCCATGTGAGATTTAAATGAAAATATTTTTAGAAGTCAAACCATATTTACTAATCCAAAATAAAATTTTCTAGGATGAAATTTATTAAATATGGTAATAATATAACATCTATATTTTTTTTAAATGAAACACCATGTTCAATAGCGTGCATGATACTCCACATCAAGCTTATGCCAAAAACTAAATATTATTATTAAATTTTTACCATTATAACCTAGTTGTTCGAATTAAGGGTATGAACATGATTAACTAAATTATAAAAATATATTGTACACAAAAATGTATAATTAATTAATTGATGACCGATTAATTTCCAATGAACATAAAATAATTTTTTAAATAAAAGGAAATGATTTTCTAAAAATCTATTTAAATATGCACAACTGTGTTTTATATCGAAAAATAAACAAATCACATTAGTTGGATTATATTAATGAAATATAAATAAAATATATTAAATATAATGTTTAAATTTTATATTATGTGTTTTCTATACATGATATAAGAACATAACCAATTTTACCCATAAGAATGTTTTTTTCTAAAAAGATAGTTTTAATACCTTTTAATAGAGCACTTATTTTTAAATAAATTTTTGAAAGTTTGATAAATTAATTTTTAAAATATAAACACTTTATTTTAAATCATAATATAAAAAATTACATTGGCTGATTTTTTGGTATTTTTTAGTAAGATTCATTTTTTTATGAATAGTAAAGAAATAATGCATTTTAATTAAAAACGGTTTTTCATCAAATTTATTTATAGTGTTAAATTATATTTTTAAAGGGTTTGAAAGTATAATTATATGAATATTTCATCATTTAGTCCAATTTATTTCATTAGAATAAATTTTATATTAAATTTTTAAATAAAAAATTTTAATTCATGTGAATTCTTTCACTTTTTATACTCTTATTCTTGTTCTATTAATTGGATTAGTTTTTCAATATTTTTTAAAAAAATGGAATTTTGAAAAATGAACTCTGTATTTGGAACCATAATTTCCAATTTCACTAATTATGTTGGATTTATTTTTGACAAAATATGAATAGTAACTTACGTAATATTTGTTTTGACCACGGTTAAGGTTAAATTGGGTAATTAAAAGTAAAATTAATATTATAAATGTTATAAAATTACCCAAAATGTTCTAATAATTTTATTGGATTATTTATTTTCAACTAAAATATTAATTTTTTCTGATTTTATGACCTCTTGGAGCCACTTTGATGACATTAAGTCATTTATTTTATTTTATTCATAGAAATGTCAAGATTGTCAATCTTTTGTTTCTAACTAGTGAAATATTTTTAATATGAGGATATATAGGGTATATGTTTAACTATATATAGTATTTTTAAAGACAAATTTTTTTATCTTAATCATAATATGTTATTTTTTATATATAGGGAATAAATAATTAAATTAATTTCTTACATAATTTTGATTTAGTAATGGATTAATTAAAGGAAATAAAAAATAAATGATATAAAAATTATTAAAATAAATAAAATAAATAATAATTTATGTCATAAAAGAAATTTATGGATGGATTTAACATATAAGTAATTATTTGAAACAATATTTTCTAATATATCATGTTTTTAGGATATTTTTAATAAGTCATGTAAGGAATTGTGTTAAAATTGACATTAATGGTATTTTATAAAAAATAATATTTTATTAAATGATATAAAATTAAAAAAAATATATAATTAAACCAAATTATTTGGATAATTCAGAAAATATAATAAATTACTCGATTATTTGTATATTTTCATTTTTTAGAAATTATTTTGAGCCTAAAAGTGTAAATTACATGATATATTTGTAAGAATTAAAATGGTTAAATAAGTGATAAAAAAAAGTTAAGGATTTAAAAAATAAAACATCTCAAATTTTCTTTGTATTAATGTATTTTGACCCAAAATAATCCTATATTCTAAATAAATATGTTCAGATCCATTTGGAATATATAACTGTTCTATATTAATTTAATAATTTGAAGAATCCCAATAGTGTGCATCCCCTCTTCGATTAAAGCGTGTCCATTATTCTCATTTAGTCACACATAAAACCCTATTTTTCATAAAAAGTATCCACCCAAAAACCTTCCTATAATCCCTACCCAAATTATAGATCTCTAATTTCAAGCAGAACACTCACATACTATGTGTTAAGCTGTTAATAAAAGAAGATTTTCTGAAGAAAAGGTTTCATTTTAAATTAAGTGTTTTTGTTTTGTTTCTTCTTACAATTACTTCAAATAGTATTCCACCATGATTTAAAAATAACATGAGTATCCTCAATATAATAATATTTTATTAAGTTAACATCATCACCGTAATCCATCTCCACTAAAGTTAAATTGGAAAAGAACTAATCATTCATGTGTACGATGAATGCTTCCTCATGAACTAATATAATTAATATTCCATCACCTTCTCCAAATAATTGATATAATGATGTAATTAATTTTTATAAATTATAATAATTAATTATTATTTTCATTATTAAATAATAATATATCATTTACTTTCTTACCATTCTATGAATGTCAAAATGATAAATTCATTCATCTCTACGTGTGAACAATCACCTCCATGAAACGATTTGATTTTTTTTTTCAAAACTAAATCAAATGGAGGATATAAATATAAGTATATTTAAATTATTAATTTTATATTAATGATTTTATGATCATTATTTAATGATAAAATAATACTCTCCTTATTTCCTTAATGATTATTGAAAAATAAAAACGTTACTCATGTGTTTGTATGGATTACCATATTCGTGATTGTAACATAGATCATTTTTCATATCCATATTTAATGGATGGATTTAAAATTATAATTTATCTATAAAAGTTATTATTAGTCATGAATATTATTCAGGATATAATGGATTAATGTCCACTTTGACTATTGACATCATGCAAAAGTCATTTTTGACACAAGTATTGAATATCATCCAAAAGTCTAACTTGAAATTAAATAATTAAGTAATTTCTCTAACATGATAATAAGTGATACAAATGGAATAATTTAAATTAAAAAATTTCTCTATAAAGTAAATAATTAACCTATGTTTATTATTCAGGAAGATAGAAATTTTATGTGATGAATCAGACTCAATGCAAGGTACTTTTTAGCTAAAAACAATATTTTAGATTTCTTAAAAAAATTATTTTCTAAATATTTCTCATTCATTTAATACTTTTCTAAAAATAATTTTATTAAATTATTTCTTTTTTTGAAATATATTATTTTAAATTTAATTTTATAATTTATTTTAAAAGATTCAATGTGGTATGAGACACTTTGATT
The DNA here is from genome assembly GCA_963277665.1 of Viscum album. Classification (NCBI taxonomy): domain Eukaryota; kingdom Viridiplantae; phylum Streptophyta; class Magnoliopsida; order Santalales; family Viscaceae; genus Viscum; species Viscum album. Next base: position 1,493,736,152 of record OY728152.1, read on the forward strand.
TAAAAATATATTTTAAAATGTTTAAAATGGGTTTTGAAAAGAGATTGTTTATTTCAATAACATGAAATGTTTTCTTATAGGTGAAAATGAAATATTAATTATAAAATTTTAAGTTTTTATTTTTTTTATATAATGGTGCTTATATATTTTATGGGTGGTTATTTAATAATGAAATTATGAGTATTTCTGCGATAAACTAAGGTGGGTGGTTATGTTATAACCTCCAATGCATTTGCATTGGAAGTAGACCATATTGTTATTCCATTTGCATGAGTGAAATTTATGGAATTTTACGGCATTGTTATTCTATTTGAGTATCAATACGTCTTAATTGACCAAATTATATTTTATGTTCTTTCTTAGGTGTTTTCATGAAAATCTATTCATTTTCAAGATGTATGAAAACTATATTTTGGAAATTATGATTTCTTTTTTAAGGTAGAATGGTATAGTTTAAAGGTAATATGTTATGATTCTTCACTCGACTAATTATTTCCTATAATATAAGTTACATACTAGGATTTTGTTCACATCCCATGTTTTTAAATGTATTTTAACGGGTTTTACGATGATATGGTATATGTAAGAGAGCATGAAATACTTATGAATTTCAAAGAGCATAAGAAATCATTATTTATTTAAAAAAATGTTTTATGGGAAAATAATGGAAACTAAAATTTTCCACTTCTAATGTTTGGGTATACTATATGAGTTTTTTTCATAATTCATGAATCTTCTAGACCCAAATGTTCATTAGAAAATGAATGTAATTTATATTTTTATATTACTAGAATAAGTTATTTTTAAGGTCGTATTTATATATATATATATATATATATATATATATATTACAACTCTGTGTAGGTGAGATGTTCATATGCACCCATCAACAATATCGAATGAGTGTGGATTCTAGTTTTAATTCCCACCCATAGTGTATTTCCCCCCTCTTGAGCGGTTGGTGGAATGTGCTTCAATGGATGGTGGATTGGTGAGCAGGGTGGTAACACCTGCGGTAGGAGTTGTCAATTGTCAGTGATGCTCAAAGGATTGATAACCAGTGGGGGTGTGGAAGACAGAGCACCCACAGTTGTATGCTAGCTAGGTTTGAGTATTTTGACGGGTGCGCCAACACCAGCTATGGAGGAGAAAATTGTTCACTGATATAATGGAGGGCGGTGTGTATTACAACGATATGAGTGGTTACGGGCTAGCGAAATGGAGTTTGAAGGCTATCTCGAACGGTCAGTTCTTGTTCCAGTAAGATGTGTGGCCTCAAGACCATTATCATCGAAATGGAGAAAAATGGTTTATGGCTTGGAGTCTTATCCCGATCAGTAGGACAACAGGTGGTGCATGTGCGCAAGACGCTACCCATGGTGGCGATACAGCCTGGCAGGGTGGGATGGTGTACCAATTATAATGGAAACATCGAACTAGGAGAAGGTGATGTGGACATGTGTGGTTAATGGAATCAGGTGCATGCAGTTGTTAACTTCTATTTGGTTGGGCTGGTTTATGTGGGTTGTGATATGGGCTTGATACCCACTCATCCTACGATCCATGTAATTAAAAATAAATATGGTTGGATGGGTGGGTTATCTCCTTATAGAGGCTTTGGCTTTCATTTCTGGACTATGTACGTAGTGTGTGTGTCTAAATGTAATTTTACCCCCAAAGGAGCTGATATATGTTTGAATATATTTCTATATTAAAATTATTAATGAATAATTATGTATAAAAACAATTAAAAATGAATAATAAATTAATATGTTTTTAATTATTAAATTTTATTAAATTTATATATTTATATATAATATTTATATTTATAACTGTTTATAATTAATATATTTTTTTATTATACATAATCATATTTATTAATTAAAATTTCAATAATAAATTTATTAATTATTTTTTAATTTATTCATTTTTATTTTTTGTTGTAGTTATTAAAATTTATTCCTCTTTAATCTGTTTGTAAAATTATTACAATTCATTATTTTTATATATCTAAAATATATAATATTTATTAATATTTAAATATATATATATTTATATTAAATTTATTCATTTTTATCAATTGTAATTTTGTTAATAAAATGTTTCATATATTTATTAATTTAGTAATTCTTAATTTTTATTTGTTCATTTATTTCATTTCATTCATTTCAAAAATCTATAAATTTAGTGTAACGTATTTATTAGTATTTATAATTTATATATATATATATATATATATATATATTAAATAACTTTATTTTTATTAATAATTATTATAATAAAAAAAAATTCATATTTTTTAAAATTTACACATTTTTAATTTATATTTGTTTCATTGTTTATTTTTATTCAAGACTATTATCATGGATTCAAATTTGCTGATAAAGGTGACCTTTATCATCACTAAAAATAAAATCATTTTTAAAGATACCTTTTAAAAGTACTGTAGAAATGAACTGATAAATGTTTTCCTTTAGCATTGCTTTTTAATATTACTAATAAACACCAATGTTATTTAAGTACTTTTTATTAATAAATATTTTTATCTACAATAGGGTTTGTTCTTGTTAAAATATTATTATCTAATATTTCATGGATATTTTTTTGTTCATGCTTGTGGAATAATATATCAAAACCATGTTTAGGTAAATGAAAAAAAAATATGTTTTAAAAACATATATCGTTACACTCCCCCTGCTAAAATGAAATTTCTTCTCAGAATTTTAATTATTAGTCATTGAGGAAACTATGTATGGGTATTCATAACATATTTTTAATTTAGGATATAACTCCTAATATGACATATTATTTACTCTCATAGGAGGTATCAAGTTACATGTCATGACTCAAACAATAATATTATTTCAGAAATCCATACACATAGATATATATATTGTAATCATACATTCTCCAAAATATACAATTCACATAACCATTTTAATCTCTAAGACATTAAATAATAGTGAAACCATATATGATTCTAAAAAATTAATGATATATTTAACCCTGAAATTTTATTAAACCCTAGTTCATAAGGTCGCACACAATTTAGTGTATATCTTTATCCTAAAAATGTGTTAAACTTCACCAAAATATCATGGATAAATTATTTATTAAATAAATAATCAATCCCATGATTTTCTATACTATATATCTAACATTTATCAAAACCAATTATCCTTTTAAACCTTAGGGTAAAGCATCCCTCAATTTGGATTTTATAATAAACCCAAAAAATACAACAACGTAATAAAATAAATTTTGATATCTATTAATAGCATTTATTATATAGTTCTAAAAAATTAAATTTTAACCACTGAATAATAATCCTTATTTGTTTAACAAATTACTCGTGACAATTATAATATACTTTAATATCATAGATTAATATCACAAACTAATGAAATTTTCAAAGAGTTACAATATATAATTTTTCTTACAAAAATAACCTCACTACCTTACGTTTCATTAGGAAACTCAAATTTTCAATCAGAAGAGGATTGTACTAAAATTACCATCCATTTTTTTATGCTTATTTATTTAATTATAAGACATTGTTTTTTCTAGATATATATCTGTCTAAAATTCATTTTCACTATCAAGAAAACCTGAATATGAAGATTTCTTCTCATATTCCACGTAAATGTTTATCATCATTTCTTTTCAGTTTAGCATATGACTCCCTTTGTTCAGTTAGTGGTTATCTATTGTAATTTTTCTCCTAAGTTATCTAACATAATTATTTAACATAAAAATATAATCCTTTATAATGGTTAATTATATAGAATGAATTAACCATATCACCCAACCATTTCATAAAAGGAATTTAGTTAGGCCTCCTTATCGTTCACCACGTGACGTTCAGGTTAATATATAATCTATAATTTTCATATTTATTACCCCATGGTAAATTTGTGATATATCCTACAGCCACATGTATTATCCAAACTTGTTTCATTACTATGAAATCCAAAAAAAAGTATACTTTACCAAAATATTAGGATATTATCTTATACAAAGACCTATCCACGAGATTTATCCACCAGGATTCTAGAAATGTTCTCATATCATAAAAAATAATAAACTAATACCATGAAATAACTAAAAATTCCTTTTATACTAACAAACTCACCTTAGACCTACACTCGCAGGTCTGGTGCTAAAAACACATAACATTACAAATTAAAATTTATAACATATGAGATTATATAATATAAACTTACCCAAATTTCACATTATTACTACATGTCACAATAATCTCACATAACTTAGAGAAACATTAATTTAATTTTTTTAGGACCATTTATATGGTAAACTTACTTTACAAAAAAATATGAACATTTCTCTATACTCAAACAATTCCATAGTATAATTTAATCATCCCATGGGATGCACTAATCTTTATAACCTAGGTAATGAAAACATAAAAATTGTGTGATGTTGAATTCATATAAAGGGTAAACATAGTAGATATTAATTGAAAATAATAATTGATAAAAAGATAATCATATATGTATAATCCTAATACAAATGAAGGTTATACCCAATAAAGGGTAGATCGTAAATAATGCCACAAGAAAATATTCATGAATCAAAGTAGTATGTAAAAGTTAGTTATTAACCTCATTCCATGATAGTCTAACCTCATTATACATTATAAAATTTTCAATAAAATTTTTATAGGATCGTTAATTTTCTAAGAGACACCATTATTTCCCTCACATTAGTGAAACTAAATAATACTCACAAGATAGTTTTCTCATGAGATATAATAATTTAACCAGTAAATTAGAGGACAATTTTTAATACTGAGCCTTGAAACGAACATCATAATGAATTATAATAAATTTCACATTCTTTTCCCATATATCTTTTACATTTAGAGCATTATATAATTAGGTCATAACTCAAAGATCACAAAACAATATATTATAATGTGGATACTTCTATTCAGTATCTATTTTCCCATAATGTAAATATTTTAAAACATTATATGGTTTCTTTTCATGAAAAAACATTAGGACTTTCAAATTGACATCATTATTTTCCTTACCCATTCTTAAACACTATGAGTTTTTTACATGGGATGAGCACAAAATAACAGAAATAGACATAAAAAGAAGAAATTCATTAGTCTATTTAAAAATATGAAAACACATGAAAGCACAATCCCATAAAAGTACTATTTACCTAGAAATTGAAACCTCTTTATTTTAAAAAATATCACTTATCATACCCTTGGAAAATAAATTATTTCCATGAAAGCATATTATAATGAATACAAAAGTCAGGTTGGTGCATAGGGAAATCAACTTCATAGAACCATTTCAGAACCCTCGTAATTTATAATAACCATTCAGCTAACATAAATTATATTTATTAGGAGAAAATAATAATTACCCAATGAATAGTAGTGGTATAATTTGGATCCCCCATCATATCATGAGTTACAATGGCGACAATCTCATCATATCATGAGCTATAATGTGTTTAACCAAATAAATTTTGATTTATAAGGGGCCCAACCCATCATATAATATTTATTAGGGTAAACTGTTATCTTAGACATTTTATAATGACCAAATCATTGATAAAATATTTTTTGATTATACCTCTTCATTATAAAACCCTTGAAAAAACAATTTTAATCCCATATGTAATACTCTTTCGGATATCAAAATAAATGTTTTATTTAAAAGCACATTTTTAATGCAAAAATAAATATAAATAAATAATGATAGTATTTCTATGTATAAAACCTGAATTCCTGTAAATGAATAAAAATGTGAAATAACATTTATAGTGGAGGGAAAATTAATTGCCACTGTATCCATCAAAATAGAGCATTCCATTTGTCATTTTAATGAATGATAAACATTCCATAAAAATATTCATTTTTTAAAACCCATTGAATGAAATTATAAGAGACATAAAAATCCGTTTATAATTATTTTGGGTATATAAAATTTTATTCATAAATTAATTTTACTAATATGGAAATGGACGATAAATATTTAGATAATTAATCTTTATAATGATTTAAATGAAGATTTCAGTTAACGTTTCCCTTCCCATGAGTCCAAATCATCAAGTATATTCTTTATCATCCCAAATAATAAAATTAAGTTAATTAGTTTAATTATTAATAAAAAAATTATTTATATTTTTATTTATTTTAACTCTTACCATGATGTATAGAATTAGTTAATCATTTAATTTCACTTTGGACATTTTGATAGCATTTAGATTATATATCAAAAATAAGATATATAAGTTGACTATGGTCAATGATTTCATCATTAAATAATATATAGAATAATAAACCTGACATGTTTGTTACATATATAAATCAATTATAATTTTATAACTAATCATAAATGGTGATTTTGGAAAATTGACTACATTATAATCATAGAGACGGCAGGTCGTGCGTACGCATGAGTAACATTTTCATTTTTCAAATATAATTATGGAAATAAAATAATAATAAATTTAACATTTAATGACTATAATTATATTATAAATATAATAATAATTATTTAAATATAATTATATATAACATCAATGTGATGTGGTGTTTAAAAAATAATTACATCGCTTAGTGGTGGTCATTGTCCACACATATTAATAAAACAAATATCTTATTTCAATGAACATAAAATTAAAAATTAAATGATATATTATCCTTTTATAAAAATAAATATTTCATTATTATAATATCTAATCATTAATTGTATCATTTTAAATAACTGTGAGATACGATAGTGGAAAATTATTTACATTGGTTCATGAGGTTGTAGTTCATCATACACATAAATTATGGTTTTGTTTACCATTTTATGGAAGTGGAGATAGATTTAGACTATAAAATTAACATAATAACATCTTATTATAGAGTATATACGTTATTTATTATATATCTATTTTTGAATAAGATTTCAAAGAGGTCGAATAACAAACAAAACAAAAATTCTTGGTTATGAACAATACCTCTTCATTGGACCACATATTTAGGATTTAGTCAAAATAATTACAAGATTGGATTTATAATTAAAAATGAGTATAGGACATGTATAGGTAATTAAGGATGGATTTTTTTAGAAAATGGATTAACCAAAAGTCTTGTATTGTGTGAAGACAATATGAGATATGGTGTCCTTCCATAAGTAGGTGAGAGAACATAATTTTATTTTTTTAAAATAATAAGTTATAACCACATTTTTAACATGTTAAAAGGATCCAAAATGGACCATTATCAATCCCTATATGAGTTAAATTATAAATATTACAATAATATATAATTTATAATAGATGTTTATTTAACACATTAAAATTTTAGTTTAACCCCCAGTAATCTCGTTTCCATCTTTTCTGTGGTATAAGAGTACTAATACTTTCACTATTCATTATGACCAAAAATGAAGTTCAAATTATTATGAATTACAAATTTATATGCTCAAAAAAATTGAATACATTTTTTCAAATCCATTTCACATAAGTGTACGAATATAATTTAAAAAACATAAGATTCGGGTGAATGGGTTTTCAAGATATGTAATTTTGAATCATAAGATGATTTTATAATAAAATTAAGACTATTAGTCATCATTATGTGATGTTTAAATAATATTTTTATATATATAATATATGAATTTATTTTATATAATTCCTCATTAGGGGTTATTATAATTAATTAAAATGGATAAATTTTATGCGCTTCAAAATAGTTTTCTAATCAATGCCTTCTTAATCCAAAAAATAAACTACTAATAAATTCTAGAATAAAGATAATTAAAATATAATTAATTGGATTATATATAATTAAAAAATAATTATATTTTTTGAAATAAAATTCAAATAAAAATAGGTCTATTTAAATACTTAATTTATTGAAAATAAATTAATGTTTGATAATAATCAATATTTCTTATTATTCACTGAAAAAACATTATTTCAAAAAACATTCACAAAATATTCACCAAAATATAATTTTAATATGATTATTTTAAAAAATTAATTATTTTTATGACATTAAAATTCAAAAATTTAAATGTTAAATATTTAAATAAAAACAACATAATAAGAGTTTAATTAAAATTATTTCTTTTTTTGATTAGAAATTACTTAATATTATTCTAATGAATATAAATATAATATTCATAAAAATTGATAAAAATTAAAATGAATTAATTTTATCATTACATGGGTTGTTAAATTGTTCCCTCATTTTTTTAAATTTATTCATTGCAATTTTATTCACTTATTCTATAAATGGGGATATATTTTCCTCAAAAACGTTTTAGATTCCCATGTTACTTCTTCAACCATATATATTTTCCAAAAAACATTTACATGCTGAATTACCTTATTACACAAAAATTTCCCTTTACAGTTAAAAATATGAACCAAATATTCCTCCTAAAAAAGATTCTCTTGTAACTGAACTTCATTAGGGCTCAGTATATGAGATGAATCTGATATATATTTCCTTAATGGTGAAATATGAAATATGTTGTGTTCATGGGATAAACTCAATAAAAAATCCACTTAGTAGTAAAATGATCCAAATTTTTATAAGTTTTCATATGTTCCAATGAACCATTTAAATAACTATTCCTTTTTAACGAAATGCGTAACACATTTTCATTGAGATACTTTGAAAAAGACATGATCACTTACATAAAAATAATGATCTATCTCCTAATTATCTGTATGAAATTTCTAACTACTCTAGTATTTCCTCATATATTTATGAATCAACTTCACATTTTTAATCATTTTCTTGACCAACTATTATCCTATCAACATCCTTTCACTTACATCATACCAAAATTTGGGTGTGTTCCACCACATTCCATATAATGCCTCAAAATATTCCATCACTTTACAATAATAAAAACTATTATTATACTAAATCTCAAGAAAATAAATATAATGATCCCAATTTCCCAAGTAATACATTGAATGATAACAAATCATATCTTTCATGTTATGAATCATGCACTTAGACTAGCCTCCATATTAAGGATGAAAAATTATAATGAAAATTAATTTAGTATCAAACAACTTCTGAATTTATTTCAAAACATTTGGTGTGAAACTGGGATCACGTTAAGTTATAATAGAGTGATAAAATTCATTTTAACTAACTATTTATCTATGATATAGTTTATAATTTTGATCCAAATAAAAAATATCTCAAATGGAAAAGAAATTTTCATATTAAGTTATTTGATAAAAAGTAACCCTAATCGAATTGATACTTTGTTATATCATTCGCTAACCTACCATGAACACCATAAATATAATTTCCCATTTCCACTTAAGTACTAGAAATGGTTGATTAATTCCCTTAAATAAATAGAATTCATACCAATAAGTTCAACCATGCCTTTTATTTTTACATCTGACCAATAATACTTTTGAAAGTCTATATACATCTCATTACTGCAAGGATGAACAAAAAACTGGGAAGGATAAGCATCACTCAACAATTATATTTTCAACTAGGAATAAAAACACACACATAATCTATATACATATCTAAAAACTCATTAATTTATAGTATTAAATTTAGGAAATGTACCCTCATTATCCAATTCTACCATTTTTTAGACCAAAATATTCATTATAAATCAAATTATTTATTTTGTACAATGAAGAATCTATTGAAACCTTTATAAATATTATAGGTTCTTGAATTCAAAATCTCTAAAAAAATCTATATTTCATTAACTAAAGGGGTTTTTCTAAACATAACATGGTCAATGATGCAAGATATTCTTTAATCGAAACATTGGATACTCTATTTTCTATCCCACAATGATAATGAATCTTGAAATTATAATCCACGAAAATATCCATCAATATTATCTACCTCGTGTTCAATTAATTCTATGTAAATATATAATCCAATATTTTGTGATTTGAATATATTGTATAGTTTACACCGTCTAAATGATGCCTCAAATTTTATACAAAAAGGCACAAATTCTAATTCAAGATTACGTGTATGATAATTTAACTTAGGAGGTATCAGTTTTCAAAAAACATAATAAATTAACTAATCATTCGAAATTATGATACAATCATGTTTCTTCAATGTAAAATAATTATAGATAAAAAAAATTCCATTAATGGAGGGTAGGGCCAAAACTGGAGCATTAACCAATCTTCTTTTAAGTTCCTAAAAAACAATCATCAAATTATTTTATTCAGATGAATTTCACACCATTTGGAGTTAACATACACTGTATGTTAGATAACCAATAATTTTTTTAAACAATATATCATTAGTATCATGTAAATCCATGAAAAGTTTTTATTCATTTTGAAATTTATGTGTATTTTCCATTCTTCAACAACTTTTTTGTTATTTGGGTCAAAACTATTTCCATATTTGAAATAATATGTTAAAGGAGGTAAATTTTTTGCTACCAAAACACAAAAATACTAAATATTCCATATATTTGCTTTTTATTAATGGTTAAAAAAAATACTTTTTTATACTTCATTATCAGATCTACTTATAGAATATACCAATATGTTCTCAATAATCACAACCAAAAACATGTCTAAATAGTCATGAAAACACATATTCATAAGATCCATAAATATAGTTAGTTCATTAGATAACCTAAATTGAATAACTATAAACTCTTATTTCCTATATCTATTCTGAAATATCTTCTTTGAAATATCTTCTTCTTTAAATTTCAAATTATGGTGCCATGGCCTATAAAAATCATTACAATGTATAGTTTTACCTAGAGCTGATAAAAAATCCTCTATATGAGAAAAAAGATAATTATTCATAATAATGATACAATTTAAGGCTCAATAATCAATGAAATGTGTCATTATAATTTATTACATTTTATTAAATAAAACTTGAAAACCCCGAGGTAATGTTCTATATTGAATGAATAACTTTTTTGTCAACTCTCATAATTTCATTTTCAATTCTATATAGTCGTCTTGTTAAATTTAATATGGGGGTTTTGATATAGGATTACCAGTATGAATTAATTCAATAGTAAATTTAACTTCTCATTAAATAATAACACTATGAAAATCATCCAAAAATATATTGATAAATTCATTAACTACTAGGAAGTCACAAATTGGTACAATTACCTTCTATTTAGAAACATGTCCTAGGTAACATTCACTACAATCTCTAGTCAATTTACTATTTTCTTAATATTTATTTAAAGTTACTAAATCATTTTATAAAACACTCTTATATCTAAAATGAATACTTAAATAAAAAAGTGAAATTTGACCCATACCAAAAATAATATTATACACTACTATAGAAACTTCAATAAGTTTAAATAGAAATACAATTCCAATAAAAACAATTATAGGATTCCTATATATATTGGTTTCCTTAATTATTCTACTCAGATGTTTCACGAAAAGATGTATTTTCTTTTAATAGGTTGATATTCTAACATTACATGAAAATTTATTGAAAATGAAAAAATTTAGTAACACTGATATAAACATTAAATGGAAATAATTTTAATAAATAAGTAAAATAAATGTAATATCATCATTTTAGGGTCTAACATAAACTATAGTAGTGGGAAATTATTTTTCCACATCTTTATATTTTCGATCATGATGATTTTCATCCTATGTAACGAACATATGTCAAATCTTAGAATAGTGACACAACTCCTTAAAATTAATACATCATACCTTTAGATTAACATTATTTATCATATCATTTTACATCCACTCATTAGCCTCTTTTGAAAACATTCCACATCAGTAACAGTTACCAAAATATTCATGTTACACCCAAGGATTCATTTTTACCACCCATATCCCATGATTGGAACTTGATTTTCTTACCTCTTGATTTCACTGATGAATTATTCCCCATTTTAAAGCATCTGAATCTTTTTTATAATTATTTCCCTTGAATAAATTATCATAATGAAACTTCATTTCTATTGACATGGCAGACTAAACATGTTTCTCAATTCTTTTAAATTCATAGGATGAAATTGCATTTTAATGTCATGGTTTCAACCCTAAGTAAAATGGAATAATCTTACTATCATGATCCTTGATAAAATCTAGTTTTCATACCTTGGATAATATTTTAAAATTTTCTTCATATTGAACTACTAAATATTTATCATTTGGATTCAATTCCATGAATTGTTTCTCCATTCACAGTCAAATATATTTTTGGAAATATTTTCATAGAAAAAGATTCTAAAATTTCTCTCACTCTATGTAATCAATCTCATATCTCCCCTTGGTATTATTAACCAATGAGAACCATCAATCAACCTCACCTTAAAAATGATAAATGAAAAGAGTTAAATTTTAAGGTTCCAAAAATCCCATGAATTCATATAACTTTTCTACTGCATTAATCCACCCTTTGGTTACCATTAGATCAGTGGATCCATGGAATTATGGAGTATGTTATCTCATAAAATGATCAATTATCATCATGTTCCTCTATAGAAGATCAATATTCTTTCGAACATTGATACCGCAACCATTTAAAGAAATTTTCAAATAGGATATTCAATTTAGTATAAAAAATGTGCTATCAATCTTCATGGCACTGATAATCTGAGTGTTCCATCCTCATTCAATATCGTTTCTTGTGGTTTTCATGGATGATATATTGGTGTCTTTTCACAGTCTAAATGAACTTGAAAAACATCTTGATTTAATTTTGAATACACTGAGAGGTCATCAGTTAAATGTTCTTCTTAAAAAGTTCCACTTATGTATGGATCTAATTCGCTTCCCATGTCACATCATCCCATATATAGTAGAATTAGTGGACCAAGATATTTCTAGAGCATTAGTTTACTAGGATCATCTCCATAACATCTTTAATGTTAAGAGTTTCTAAGAGATTATCGGTTCATACAGGTATTTAATACAGGGATTCCCATTCATAGCAGCACTATTGATGGGCTAGACTGAGAAGGGTGTGAAGTATGTTAAGTCAGATTCATGTCATACGGCCATTCAATAGCTGAAAGGGATATTGAATTAAGCACTGATACTAATTTTTTGAAATCCAAGAAGTATTTATGCATTGTACTATGATAAATTAGGCATTAGCCTAGGATAACTTCTTATGAAGGGGGATTAAGTCATTGTATATGGGTCTCAGTAGTTGAGGCCACTTGAGATGAATTACCCGACGAATGATCTCGAGTTAGCTACGATTGTTCAAGAATTGAACTATGGGAGACATTAATTATTGGGGGAGAATTTATTGTTGTTCATGGACCACAAAATCCTTAAGTATATATTTACACAACGTGATTTGAATATGATGTAGTGAATGTGGATTGAATACCTTCACTATTTTGACTTCGACCTTCTGACATTCATGGTAAGAGTAATGTAGTGGATTTTGTGCTGAGTGGGAGGACAAAGATAACGGTAGTGAAACAAGATTTTAGCGAGTGGCAGCTTATGGTATTATTCTTTGAGATGAACATCAGTTTTCACAATATTCACAGGAATAAATTTCTATCATCCTTAGTTGTTACCTATACCTTAGTGGATAGAGTGAGAATGAGACATCGATTATATTCTAAAGGCCTAGTTTTATGGGAGAGTGTGGCAGGTGATGACCCTCCTCCTTATTTCACCATTGGTGAGGATAAAGTTCTACATTTATGTGGTTATGTATGGGATTTAGAAGACATGTGCACGGATTTTTTGTATGATTTCCTTGATTCATCTTAGGTAGTACATCCTGGTGTTACCAAGATGTGTCGGGATTTACATCATTAGTATTGGTGGTTGGGTATTAAAATATTTGTTGATTGTTTTTTTCATGATGTGTGAAACCTATTAGTAGGTGAATATGGAACACTAACAAGTACCCAGACTTTAATAGCAGCTAACCATTCTCAAGTGTAAGTAGAATGACTTTGTGATGGATTTCATGATTGGTTTTCTGATGTCGGCTAGTTCTAACAAGGTTATATGGGTTGTTGTTAAAAGGATCTCAAAGTTTGAAAATTTATTATTGATGAAGGAAACCATTACATTTCATGAAATTGGTAGGTTGTACATGTATGATATTTTACGACTACAATGGCTCCCACATACTATTTTCTCAGATATGCATTTCGGGTTTACTTATCATTTTTGTGAAGGGATACAAAATGTGTTAGGTACAGAGGAGCTTCTGAGAACAGCTTATCACCCTAAGAGATATGGCCCATCATAGCACACAATTCAAGTGCATAAGGATATGTTGTGATCATGTGTCCTAGATTTTGGGGACTCTTGGGATAGGCATATACCCTTGGTTGAGTTCTATTATAACAATATCCTTCAAGATACCAACACGATGGCGCCATATGTAGATTTTTATTGTAGGCCATGCCAATCTCCCCTATGTTGGATAGAGGTAGGATATGCAGCTATGTTGGGACCTCGTCTTTTATGGGAGACAACAGAGCATGTTCAATTGATTCAGAACCATATGGATAATATGAAGTCTAATTATAAATATTATGTTGATCACTATAGATGACATTTGGAGTTTGAAGCTTGATATTTTGTTTTCCTTTGTGTTTTTTAAGGGTTTGGACACAAGAGGATTAGAAGATTGAGTAATATTTCACTGAGGTATGTTGGGTCATTCAAGATTCTGGAGTGATTTGGCTCGATAGCCAATCAGTTTCACTTACCTCAGTTATACCAATCTATGCAAGAAATATTTCATGTTTCCCGGATACAATGATACTACTCAGAAATGTCTCAAAACATTCATCATGATGAGGTTGTGTTATAGGTTGATGCATCCTTTTAAAAGAATCCTATATATATTTTGGATCGTATCATGAATGATCTCCAAGGAAGATCTGTTCATTTAGTATGGGTGCTATGGAATAATGGTCGAGTGTAGAATGAGACTTCGGAGAGTTAATCAGATGTACAAGCATAGTATCTAGAGTTTTTCTTAGATATTGATCCACCTCCCATGCAAGAAAGATTTAGGTTTTGATTTATTTAAAGGGGTAGTTTGTAGAAACCTAGTTCTTTGTTGAGGTTTAGATTATTTTTTTCCATCAATTCATAGTTTAATTTCTTAATTATGGCCTGTGGTTGATTCTCATTGAGGTCATAGAGGGATTGAGGGTGTCTGAGGGTGGTCTTAAGTCTGGAACCCAAAGTTAGGGTGCTTTTATTTTGGTGCAATATTAGTTTAAACCATGTTTTATGAACGTCGTACAGTATGACTAAATCATGTGACGCAATACAGAGGGGGTGTACATGGTGTATGGTTTTAGTAAACTGTATGGGAGGAGGTGCACCCTCATGAAACCATGTATGAAATTTCAGTAGATTTTGACAGAGGATATTTACACAGTTTGTGCATGGAAAATAACTATTGTGGGTAAACCACGCGAGTGCCCCTTGGCCTAAAATAAACCTTTCATAGTTTCCAAAATGATTGAAAATCAGGTGGATAAACCATTTGGCCCAGTATTTAAATAATTTAAAAAAAATTTAATTTAATTAAAAAATAATTTTAAAACGAATTCAATCCTCACCCATCACAAAATAGCCTCACGCCCACTTGGAAAACCTCCCCCCTTGGTCTATTATAGGATTTCATATCTACACACCATCTGGACCTCAATTTTAATACAATTTGTCTACTTTGAACTATAATGAATAGTCCTTGATTTCTTTTTATCCATTCATGATTCTTCTAGATATCAATTATGCTATTTGGATTTACGATCATGTTCCCTAATTTCCTATTCGTCATTAATTTTTCATATTTCTTCAAAATTAGGACGAATCATATACTGATACTATATGAGCTATCTAGATTTCTCCTATGGTAGGTGGTCTCATGCCTTTTGGTGAATGTCATGCTATTAATATATGCCAGGTGGGTGTGTGCCTATTGTGGGGGCATTGCCTTAAATAATAATTGAACCCTATTATTTCCTATCATGATTTAGATAATGTAGTCGGATTTCTAATTCATTATTTTTGTTGTACTCCTTCAATGGTCCATCCACAGTGTGAGTTTCCTAGAATGACCATGTTTAGCTGAGGCCTTGGACACCCATTGAGGTGTGCCTTTATCCCATCATGGATTGTCAAAAATGTATTTTCTTAATGGAATTGCAATATTGTAATATTGTAATTGAATTGAATTAATGGTATGGGATGGATTGATTGACCCATTACCCATGCATACCAATTCATTTTTCAATCTTTTTTCCTTTTTATCCTTTCCTATGTGAGTAAAGTAGTTTCTATGACATGAATCAATCTTATTGTATCAAATTTCTCAAATTTTTGTTTTTCCCACATGAGATATATGATATTTAAGCCCTTTCGTAGCTTTTTAGGATTATTAGTCGTGTTATGCTAAAAACTCCCATGGGAGTATTTAAATCCAAGGCCTTAAGCTTAGCCTTATTTTTCAATTTCCTCAATCGGAATTAATTACACATTTTATTGTTTCTACCATGTGAGTTATTGGATAACAAATACATGTAATTGATTTTTATTCCTTTGAAACATTTTATAAAAACTATTCTCACATGAGTAAATGAAAGTCCATGCTGTGTGAGGTTTGAAAATGCTTCAGTCACACCCTTGAGGTGAGTTTGATATTAAATGCTCTTGGTTTAGACCATGGAATGTAATTAAAATGGTTAAATGATAAATAACGTTGTATGAAACATGTATTCATCATAGAATTACATGGTTAGACTCAAGTAACTATTTACTTTTATGCCTTGGGTGAGGCATGGATCACTCTTAGTATTATATGGATGGACTCACTGTTTAAATGTGATTATATTTCATTGGTGATACGTGGATCCATTGAGGGATTCCATCGATGGATTAACTGAGTCAAGACTTATATGTCAAGTGATACATGGATCCAAGTGGGGGATGACATGGACAGACTCAAGGGGGATTTGGTTATATGTCATGGGTGATACTTAGGGCTTCCTTATGGGACTGCCAAAGATAGACTTGGATAATAGGGACTTTAAATCACACATAGAGCAATATCGATTTCCTAAGAGGTTTAATAAGGAAGGGATTATAGTTTTTTGATTGATATTTAACCAAGAGTGATGCTTGAATTCAAATTTATGAATTTCAATGATAGTCTTAGGTTATAAATTGAATATTGATATGGAATGAATCTTGATGTGTCTACCAAGACAACACACATGTTTGTATTTGGTCTTCACATCTATTGTTTAGATTGACTTATGAGCAGTCTATTTTGATTCAAGATATATGGGGGATGTTAGTCATTAACCAGATCTAGATACTCATAAATTCAATGTAATTGAATTTTGAAATGATTATGAATTAAATGAAATGAATGTAAATGAACACCGGTGCATGTAGGTTGTTTATGTTTGAGTGAATCCTTGCTTACTATATTCCTAATAGTACACTGCTTGCTATATATATTCACTAAATTATTAGAATCAACCATGGGTGGTTAACTACTGTAATATAGTATCACACCCTATTTGGGACACTTTTTATGACCCAAACTGATTATATGATTGTAGGTATTGGTAAGGGAAAGCACCCTCACACAAATACTTGATTAGATTCTTAAGAGCAGAAGAGAATTGGATCAAGCCGAAGCTTACGATGCTACTAGAATTATTTTAGACATTTTTGTACTTTTGGGACATGTTTGTTATAGGACATTGGTGTACCTATTTTGGCTATTTTATTATCACATGTAACATTTATTATCATCCTATAATTGATATGACATATAGTTTTGTTTATATTATTAGTCTTTTGATATTTATTCCAATTGTATAGTTTATTGCTTCTTCAAATGATCTTTAATTGTATTTCTATTAGGTTACACTCTTCTAAGGTAGTCATAGTCTCTCCACTAACACACCTAGTCCACCGAATCTAGTCGAAAACCATTGGTGTTCAGGGAAACGCACATGAGACCATGTGACCAGCCGAGTAATGAGCAAATTTGAGTGGAATTCAGAATAAGGTATTTATAATGGTGTGGTATAAATAATGTGTTGGATGAATAATTATTTTGTTTATGACACACATATTATTTTTAAATGATCACATTTTACATTTACCATCATTCTATCTATTTATTAATGAATGAGATCATTATTCAGGTGTATGTGAAGACTACCACCTTCATAAAGAACATGTATTCTTTCACTTAACCACCAAACATAGATAGACCTAGAAGTATAATTAATAAACTAATATTATGGTTATAAAATTATTATAATACTGAAATGTTATATTTTCATAAACCTTAACATCATCCATTTATTGAGAAATGGGTTTGTTAATCAAGTGTACATGCGTACTACAGCCTCCACGGATACTGAATTACATTTTTCTTCACAACCTGTCATTAATGGTTATAATAATGAATTTTATGGAGACATATGATATATATTGTATGTTAATTATTATAATAATAGTATATTAAAATTATGTAGTAGTATTTTCATACTCAAGTAATCATTTACAAAAAATATATTTTGGTCT
This sequence comes from Viscum album, assembly GCA_963277665.1. Lineage (NCBI taxonomy): Eukaryota > Viridiplantae > Streptophyta > Magnoliopsida > Santalales > Viscaceae > Viscum > Viscum album. The sequence goes on from OY728152.1 coordinate 1,493,754,704, forward strand.
ATTTACAACCCACATAAGTTATTTTGGCATGTTTATATAGTAAATTATTATGTAATGTGATATACTATTATGAAATTTCATTATAAGGTATTAAATATGATAAAAATATTCTGGTTTTATGATATTAATATCTAAACATGTCAATAATATATCATTTATGTTAATTAAAAACTGTCAACATAAGTTTTTCTCTAGCTTCATCGTCAAGAGTTGTAATTAAAATATCATTGAATGAAAGTGGAAAATAAAAAATAATCATGGTATATAAATTAAAATACATAGGTAATATTGGAAAGAGTAAATTGGTATCAAATATTATGGATCAACATTAACATTACAAATATAGTGAAAGACATCTAAAAATGCCAAAAACTAATGATAAAAATTATATATAATAAACCAATATATTCAAATTAATTAATTATAAATGAAATATATAAAAGGGTCACAGAGATTAAAATATTTTAGAAAAATATGATAAATATAGTAAAGGTTTTTTATAGAAATTTATAGTGTGACCAACTAAGTGGTGAAATAAGGTATGGAATTTTTATCTCAAATGTCATTTGTTGAGACGTGTTTTAGTTAATGGGTGGATTTACTTTTATGTGGAGTGTGTGATACCCAATTGTTATGTTATCATATACTATCTTCTATTTATTTTATTTTATGTTCATTTTAAATATCATCCTCATTTATGTTTTTTTATTATAATTTTATTCAAGTCATAATTGTTTTCTAGACTCATGTTCTTTTTACCGTGATCCATAAAATATATTATCGATTTTGTTCTTCTAAGTCTATTATTATTTCTATTTTATATTCAAATGGTATATTTAAATTTTCCTTAGCAATATTACATGTCTCAATTATTATCCTCTCATTTGATGAAATACTTCTTCATATTAAAGGACACTGTTCATTAAAATATCTCTTATACTTTCAAATGCATATTTCACTTCCATATCCTTGTTTTAGCTGTCTAAAGAGGATTAAATAATATTTAATGGTACCATCATAACAATCATAATCTATTTTCAGTTAATGTTTTCTTCATTATTTTTTATGTGGGTTTCACTAAATTATTTTAATGGTTATTAAATATTTTCCACGATATTATTTTTCAAGAAAATTCTATTCTAATGTAATGTTTTAAAATATTTCAAAATTACATCTTTACAAAAAAAATTAATAAGGTACATTTTAGAAACCATGAATTTCATAAAAGGTACTTTTAAAAGAAATGATCCTCTATTTTTCTGAATGGGATTTTTAGAAACATCAATATCTTTTACAAGATTTTTTGAGAATATATCATTCTAGAAAAAATTTAATTTTTGAATATAATTCATCTTTTAACATTCATGTTTTTAGAAAATAAATCATAATTCTTATGGTTTAATAAAATATTACTTTTTAAAAAAAATTCAAAGGAAGATTTAAATTGATATTTCAAAAGAAATTTTCATTATTCATATAATAGTATTCGTATTCTATGTCATATGATTGATCAAGGGTATTATATAAATTATCAATCAATTGTATTTAAATATATTTATTATCAAATTTTATTTTACCTTTATATATTGATCCATCACTTCTTTTTTTCATAATCATCCATTTTTTTAGGTTTTATTTACTTCCAATTCCTTTCCTCTATGAATTTTATATGTTTTGTTACATTAATGAAGTGTTAACACCTCAATGGATAATGCATCAACATAAACCCATTTATAAATTTCCTATATTGTTTAAATACAATATGTACAATCATAATTTTTTAGTGTTATTTAACTAGAATTATTCTTAAATTCATTGGATTCCTATTTATTTTCCGTTGGTTTATCATGTATTGTATGTTGATGAAATTGACATTGATTCCATAAGAACGACATGAAAAGGATATAACCCCACTTTTATTTCCTTGGGTATTTATGATATACTGATGGAAACCATGTGGAACACACACACACACACACACACACACACATATATATATATATATATGATTTTCATTAAGTAATGGGTGGTATTATAATTATATATCATTCCAATTAATAGGGAACTTTTTCCACCTCATTATATTTGAAGTTGATGGGTAGTGATCCTAACCATCTATAATTCTTGAGAGGTTATCCTGAAAAACTATTATATGATAATGAGTTATGGAAACTTGACTTATACTTATGATGTAACTTTTTTGTTGTCTCCAAATTCCTATAATCCCATGATATTTTGTTGTGATAATTAATAAACCCCTGTTATTGTGATAACACCTCTTTAGTACATTCCCTCCAAATTATTATCATTATAATTATGATATTTCTTATGCCTCATTTTATTCTATATGATTATTTCTATCTTTATAGGACATTTGATATTACCCCTTTTCATGTTTCCATTCCCTCATGTTTTGAATGAAAGTATTAATTTTTATAAGAATAATATATTATCTTGTGCAGAGACTTTCTGGGTGACAGTGAAGACACATTGTGGATTTATTATCTTCTTATACAATAAAAATATATATTACATTTGAAGAGAATACTTGAGTTTTATTTTTAGTTATTTTTCTTAATTCCCTAAGACTATAAAATAAAATGAACTTGGATTGTAAATTTAAAAAATTTATTATAATAATTTATGTTTATAAAAGATATTATTGTATGGTATGAATTTTTAGTATAGTATCCAAGTGTTCTGGTCATGGGGTGTAGCATTTCTAGCCTTTTTCTTTAAATAATTTGTATACATTATTTTATCTCAAAATAACCTTCCCCTTTAATTAAGAATACACCCACTAAACCCCATCAAACGTAACTTTACAAATCCATTCCTTTTTTAGATATTAAATCACTTACTCTCTTTTAACCCTCCTCTGACCTTCATAAAAATTTTTATCCCTCCTCACCCAAAACCATTGTAGAATTATCCCCTATCATTGAAATAAAAAACCGTTACAAGGTAACATTCCTTAATTTTTCTTTTAACATTTCATAGTATATTTTTCAATTACTTATATTATATATTTACAAACATTTTAATATTAATAAATTAGTACATTAAAATTATTCTAATGAAATTAATAAAATTCAAATATTTTCTTTAATATATATGTATAGATAATATAACACTCTCTTTCTCTTTCATATTATCTCTTAAATAGTTGGTTTGAAAACTAGATGAAAATTTTTGATTCATTATGTATCATTACCTTTAAATATGGTTAGTACATATTATATATATAATTAATTTTATACTAAAATATTTTTTTATAAAATATTTATAATGTATATGTATTTTTAATTTTTCCATCTTATCACAAGTCTCTTTAATGGATTGTTAATATCATATGAGGATTTTGTTACTTCATTACATATTGTTTTCTCCATGGTTGGTTAGGACAATTTAAATTTACTGAATAAACATATATTTTTCTCAATTTTGGTTCATCTAGAGATAATTTTATTAGTGGATACATGATAAAAAAATACAAACCATAAATTCAAATTAAAAGGAGGATAATCTAAAATTACATATCATCAAACCATTTTACTTTTAATAAACTGTAAATAACTTAATTAAAATGATTAAAATTCATCTTTGGAAACATAAATGACATTAATAAAAAAAATTAATTCATATCTTAATAATTAAATATTTTTACACATGAGATTTAAACACGATGAAAAAAATAATACCTAAATTAACGGGACAATTGGCTATTTCAATTTATTTTAGGATTAGTCCCCCTTTCTCTATATATTTAAAATGTTTCAACTAAAATCCATTTATATTTTATTATAAATTTGTTTCCCATTTCTTATAATTTTTTATGAATTTTTTTACATCATTGGTAAGAATTCCATTCCATATCTAGTGATTTTCTACAACTAATTCAACTTAAAAACATCTCATGAATTTTTATATGATTTTATAATATTCCCTATAAGTAATATAATATTTTACTCCATCAATTAATGAAAATAATTATGTTTTATATTATTATTTTTGGAACCAAAATTTTCTTTATTTAAAACCATATTTTTTGAAAACATTATGAAGTTAATTATTCTCAAACATGTTTCCTTTACAATTATGAGAAATTTTGATGTGATGGGTAGGAATAGAAATATATATTCACCTAATGACTTTTTTGATGTTTTATATATCATGAGATATTTATTTATACACATTATATAGTTAGCTTTGTCTAGAATGTTATGTATGGGAATGTTATAGTTAACTTTGATAATAATGTTACGATGTTTTGGTAGTATTCCATGAAATATTCTTATGTTGTTTTAGTTTATAGATATTAAAAATTCCATGTAATCTAAGAAATATATAAAAAATCACATGATCATGATCCTTTTATTAGGATATAATCACTGTGATTATACTCAACCAAGTAATCATGTTGATTAATATCTCATTCATTTCCAATTTATTATTCCCCTTAATAAGATTTTATCTCTCCCTTTCTTTAGTGTATATCCCTAGGTCATTGAATTTATCACGAGTATTAGAAAATACAATAGGAGTATATTACAAAATGATATAGTCAATGTTTAACATTATATAAAGGTGTTTATATAGTATGAACTCTATTTTCAAAACACTCTAAACATCTCTATTTTGGATTTGTGAAATTATATTTGTTTGAATTAAATCTATATAATAATCATGTATATAAGTCATAATTTTCTATAGTTGGTATTAGAAACATTTTTCGTTGATATAATAAAAAATAGAGTTCATTAAAACCTAACATAATATTATATTTTCATAAAATAAAATTTTTATATTTATTTACATATATGAATTAGTTTTTCATCATGATATATAAATTTTGAAATGTGTTTTTTATTCATATATTAGAAACAATTTGTGACCTAGAGGAACCAAGATTAAAACCAATGTGATGGTAAATTAAATAATAATTCAAATTCTATTCCAATTATAATTTATAATAGGGTTCAAATATTCATGTCCACACTTAACCACTATCACATTTTTTGAATAACAATTGAATCCATTTGGAATTATTTCTTTTTCAAAATTGATATAAATTATCCATTTAATAATTCATGTGATTATAAAAATGTTCATTTTTTAAATATTTCAATCCACTTTTCAATATCAATTGATCAATTTTGGTTAAAAGAAGATTTTTTATTTTAATTGTTTTGAGTAATATAATGTTACTCAATCTATTTTCCATTTAAAAGGATAATCTGATTAATGGTTAAAAATGATCAAGAATACAATTATAATGAAAAAATTTTGTGAAATGGAGTAAAAATAATTTATGGAAATAACTAATAAAAATAATATCACTCAAAAAAAGTTACAACGATGGAGAGATAATTTCATGAGCTGATGAAATGGAATAAAAATCTATTATGATAGACAATGAAAATATCATAAGGATTGCAAAGAATGAATTTATATTTTTCATTAACCATGATTAACAAATATATAGATTCCTTACTAATTTAAACCCACATATCTTAAATTCACTAAAATGTTGACACTTTTTTAGTTATGAATAATCAGTTCAATTTTCCATCAAGGTAGGCCTAGATTTGGAAGAATTGACCCACAGACATAGAGAAAACATGTAATGAATGGAGTTTATCTATCAATTATAAAATTATAAATGATATGGATGTAATAAAATATAATTATAGAAATCATAATGGTTTTGTAACAGATACCCTAGAACTATGTTAATGGAATGACAATATGCTTATGCTGAAGAAACACGAATAAGATAATAAATATTATATAAGAAAAGAAGAAACCACTCAATGAACCACATATGTTTTAGTGCCTCAACTTCTAGAAAAATAAGCACTTGGAAAGACAATGCACTAATCATAGGGTTTCAAGGGTAATAAACATCAATAACTACCAAAGATAAAGAATCATGTAAATTCATATGCCCCTATCACTGCTAGGGTGAAATAAAAAAATTACATGGTTAAATTTAAACAAAATATACATATATTATATAGATATTTTTATTAGATTCCCAATTTAAAATTTTCATTATATATAAAAAATTATTGAAATATTGAATCACCTCCCTAAAACCATAAAATAAAGATATTATTAAAATCCCAATTTGGTGGAATCATTATGACCAAAGTTTTGTAATATTCCTCTAAGATTATATGTTTGATTATTTATAAATATTATCTTATAATTCTTCAATTGGTAGATTTTCTTGTTTATAATATTCATGAATTAGAGGTCTTTATAAAGAGACCATTAAATCTTCCATGAAATGTAAATATATGTCTATATCTTGAACCATCCCATGATTTATAACAAATGAAAGTAATGTTATGAATCTCCTTTAACAAACCCATTAATGGTTGGTTTATTTTAACCAAATAAAGATGTTTATATTACTCAAATATTTTGTAAAATGAAGGAATGTACCATAAAAATCCCCCATTGTAAGGGAATATATGAATTCATTCCATTAATGAATTACTTACCCTTCCTTAGAATCATGATATTGATTTCTTAGAAAAACATATACTTGGATTGAAATATATATTCTATAACCCATATATAATGGACCTAATAGAAATATAGTAGAAAAAAATTAACAATAATATAATTTTGATGAATTTTTCCTTATTTTCTATAGATAACCTTATCATGGAAAAGTTATCTTTTTTAAAATAATAATTGGTAAATGTTTATTTAATAGAAATTTGAGAGAATAAAAATAAATAAATCATCATTCCACTACCATGGACTGATAAATTTTTTGATTAAATTCTAGGAGAAAAATATTAATCAAATTTTGATCTTCATTCTCAATAACATCAATTGATAGTGAAGTGTGAGGAAATTCAAATTAAATCCTTCTATATGAGATATAGACACTATAATTTCCTAGTGATTCCATTTTTATTTACTAACTTCCTGAATTCATTATTTTCATCCTAAATATAATATTCATAAATCTCTTTAGTATCTTTATGGTGGACTTTATTTATGAAATTCTCATATAATATAAGGGTAAAATATGGAATATAATTACACTCTGTATAATTTTTTAATTATTGAGATATTTTATGATCGGTTTATCAAGTGTGAAATTTTTCTGATTCAAATAAATTTTTTATGAATTTGATCTCATGGGAAGAATATTTTATTGATTTATTAAATATTAATGTGGTTATTGAATATGATCAACCAGAATGTTTCATAGAGAAGAATAGCTCTCTTAGAATAGCTAGGTACTGCTAAATAATTTTGAGAAATTTATCATGATTGATTAACACACTGACTGTGTTAACATCAAGAGAGTAATGTTTCTATGTATTAAATATTTTGTATAGTATTATTAGTTCTCAAGAAGGGGCTAGTAACTACACCCATTCTCACAGTACCACAAATTATATAAGGGTTCCTAATATATAATGAGGATTTGGTTTCATGCTAATGAATAGTGATATATTGATAAAATATTCCCCATAAATATTAATGATCCATGAATTAAACTACTCATAGGCTAATGTTGTAAAAACCCAGATCTTCTTCTCATGTATTTTTTTCTTTTTTCTATAGTTTTTTAGAAAATGGGAGTTTATGGAAATTTTTGAAGTACATGTTGTGTACATTATGAGTACACACCGTGTACTCGGTTACCGCAGGTAGTCGTGTGCTGGCCGTGTAGCAGCCTTGCACACAACCATGTGGTGTGACCTATAGGCCACATAATTCGGAGTACATAAATAGCAAGTACATGTTGTGTACTCCAAAAGTATACACCATGTATTTTTTTTCTTTTCATTAAATGCATTGGGGTCGCGTCTCATGGATAAAACCGAATTATTCTAGGTCTGGTTCATCTGATAGCACCGACTAGCCGTGGATTTTCGACGAGCCACCGAGCCTCAGTCGGTCCTCTGAATCGAACACTATTGGTCGTGTTGGAATTGCATCGGTGATTTCTCTATTCTGTTGGAGCATCGTTTCACGATTCTCCTTCTTTTCTAAGTTCTCGTGGGTTGAACATTTAGACGTTTTGGTAGATCTTCAACGTTATAAGGAGATTCAAGCTTCGATGTTCATGTATTTTGATCTTTTACCCTGAGGTAGGAGGTTTTTGCCTTTCTGTAGGAATTATTTGAGTTTTATGTGCAAATTGACCCAATACCCATGAATGGGGTATTTGGAATTTACTGTTTTAGCCCTATTGTTTGTCTTCTATACTTGTATGCCTGAGTATATGATAATTGATTGTGAATAAGTTTGATTTTTGTGCTTGGGATGTATTTCCCAGGCATGTTTTTTCCTGTTTTGACCTTTGGTTCTTGTTTGCCTATTAGGAAACTGTTTACTTTCACATGCCTAGTATTGTATCATGGTGTGATTGTTGTCCCATTATGCTGTTGTGCTGCAGAATTCTAGCCAAGTAGTTCATGAGGTTTACTTGGGCCGATACGCGATTCTATATTTTCTTAACTTACACAGTTCTGTGAGAACCGGGTTTTTTGGCCATAGGGAGAAATGACGTTGAGGGCTTTAGCAGAGTGTCCTTATAATAATACAATGTGAGACCACGGGGAGAATTGACATTGAGTGCTACCCTAAAGCGCCTTTACTACAATATGAGACAATAGGGGGAATTGACGGTGAGTGCTTCAACAGAGAGTCTATAATTTAGCTGAACTAGAGGGGTGAGACTATGTGTGCTTCCCAGAGGGTTGATTGTACATGATAGGTAGGACCAGAGGAGATATGTTGTGGGAACAACCCATTAGGTTACCTGTTGTGTTATCTGTTTTGTTGTTGCATGTTGTGTAGTGTTTTAATGCTTAAAACTATTGATTGTTTACTACTTAATGCTTTCCTGTTTACTGCTTTCTATACTTTTACCTGCCATATACTCATTGACTATTTGGCACAGATATTTAGGTGGTTTCCTACTAAGATATAGTCTCACACCCTATTTGGGACATTCTTTTAGTCCTAAACAGATTATATTGTTGTAAGATAGACAAGGGAAAGCGCCCTTCTATATCAGGTACTTGACTTCATGTGGAGCTGGAGAGCATGGAACCAAGCTATGTCTTGCGATTCTGAGGATTTTATCTGCTTTCTTTTTCACTTTGGTTCAGCACTGTTGTAATCCAGCATTGTGAATTGTTTGGATGTTTTCCTAGACTTTTGTATCATGCATCATCTTATATAAGTGTTCTCCAGTTTATACTTTCAGTGTTTTGTTGTTAATACTGTATGCTATTATTACTGATTCTATTTTTTTATGTATTTGTTTACTTCTGTTGCGTACTCTGCCAATGAGGGCACAATTTTTCCACTATCACACCAAATGCCCACGCTGCTAGTCTGTAGCCTCTGGTGTTCGAGGAAATTCCATTGAGGCCATGTGACCAACTGGGTACGGGGTGCCTCTGGGTGACATTCAGAACCGAGATGTTACAAAGTGGTATCATAGAAATTTTGTTCTATTGACTTACTGTTTGGAGCCTATAGTTAGTGATAGGATGAAATATGTACTTGGTAATAAGTTGTGCCTAGGAGTAGCTAACCTGTGTACAGGTAAAATTCAATCTACCTCGTTTATTGCAATCTTTCTGTTTTGTGATTTACAGTTGGTTTGATTTTCACCATTAGGTGACTCACATGTATTGTGTATTATCATTGATATTATTGAGGTTCTATTTTTATTGCAAGCCGATGAGATGAGGTTATTCCATCTCATGCATCATATAGGCACTTGATAGAAATCACATTCCATGCATTTTTTCTAGGCCATCTAGGATGCATTAGTGATTGCATGTTGTTGTGATAGATGATGTGTAAAAATATTCTTTCTATTATGATATTTTCCTCGATAGAAATACATATTTTTTGATATCATATTTTTTGTATAGATAATTGCATGAATTAATGCCAAACATTGGTTCTTGAGGTGTTATGGGCCCTCATGGACCGGAATTTGGTGGATCAATGCTTTGTTTGCCTTGCTAAAACTTGTATAAGATTCCAAACATTGATTCGCAAGCAGTATGGGTCCTCACAGATTCGAATTGGGCACTTTAAATGTTTTTTTCAGTGTTTTAATGGGTTTCAGACTAGTTTCTGAGGCTTAATGTCCAAGAAACCCCAGAATACACGCCGTGTAATGTTTAGTACCTGCCATGTGTTCTTCTGTTTGGGAAGAAACTGTTTTTCTTAAGTACATGTTTTGTACTCTATGTAAATGCCTTGTAGTCTCTCACCACATCGTAGGTCGTGTGGGAAGAGACACAGGTTGGGGAATTCATTATAGGAACATGTTGTGTACGAGTTGAACACACATTGTAGCGCAATCCTAAGAACACAGCTGTGTAGCCTGCAACACGGGTCAGTGGAGTCTCTTCTTCTACACACCGTGTCAGATTTGAACATGTCGTGTAGTCTGACCCAGGTACCCGGATGTATCACGAACAACATGAGTTAGTGTTATCCCTTCATGAACACTCCGTCTCCATTTGGAACACACCGTTTAGTGTGAGTTGTATGTCAGGAAGTGTCACTAACAACATGGACCGATAAATATTTTCTAGTACATGTTGTGTCCTCCTTGAACATGATGTATAGTATTGTCTTAGAGAGCCATGTGGCTTAACCATGTAGAAGGAATCGGGTAAGGGAAGAGTATTTAAGTACACACTGTGTGTTAAAACAACACATCTTGTGTCTATGGTGTTACACGACCAGTTTAGGAAGGAGTACACACCCATGTAAATTACATAAGGGAACACACTGTGTGGGAAATATACACACCGTGTAGTCATGTTTTGTAAAATGTGAATGATTTCTTTCTCCTGTTCCATTATTATGTTTCTATTTTTCAGTCCTTGATGATCTTGATCTAAGGTGTGCACTTGACCATGTAGAGTCATGCCACTGAGACATCCTCTGGTCGTACGCCAGTTGTCAGGCAGTGATCAGACACTGGACATGGCCGATTACGGACTTCCTGTAGATCCTCCTATTGTTCTGGTCTTGGCACAAGCAGTTATACATGTTACAGGTTCTGATGCATAGTTCAAGGAAGGATTCATGAGGATGATGCAAACATTTTTAGGAGTGTCGCGTTATGCCCCGTGGATGGCTGATTTGACGTGGGTCTTCCAGTAGTAGCATCCTCCCACTTTTTCATGGGATAGAGGACCCCAGGATGCATTATCATGGCTAGAATCCCTGCCCACGTTCATTAAGAATCTGTAGACACCTCTAGATAGGAGAGTCAAACTCGTTACCTATATACTATGGGATTATTCCAAGATATGGTGGGATGTGATCTCACAGGTGGGTCATCAGCAGGTTAGGGCTTGAGAGGATTTCCAGGGCATATTCTATGACTACATCTATCCAGAGACCTTGAGGGCTGATCGAGCCCGAGTGTTCTTGAGTCTAGAGAAAGGTACTCATACTATTATGGAGTATTCCTCCAGCTTCATAGAGGTGTAGTGTTTCACCCCTATTCCAAAAGGTTATTAGTTTTTCCTTTCATAGAAGTTTGAGGATGGTATGAGAAACGACATCTGATCGTAGGTGAACATCATCTGGTTGACCTCAATATCTTCTATCGTCAACCAGTACATGATCACATAGCATAATATGAGGGATTTTAAAACTGTGAGCTAGGGTGGTTCCGCATCTAGAGTTAGTATTCCTCCTACTGATAGTTAGAAGCACTACAGGGAGATTGCATGAGGAGATCAGAGTAGTCAGGATGTATCTTCTGGAGGCTAGGTGGTATGCTACCAGTGCGGGAGGAGAGGGCATATGGGGCCACGATTCCCGAGAGACCTAGTGGAGTGCCGGTCTTGCAGGAAGATGGGTCATCTTCAATGCTTTTTCCAGTTCTTCTCACCAGCAACTGGTGACAGGGGTTTTTCTATGACTCCTTGTTCCGGAGCATCGCCACCAGTTTCTCATCAGTCAGGGAACTAGAGTTTTTTCAGCCGTTCAGGCTGAGGTGGAGGTCATGGTCGGGGTATCCAGTCACTCAGTTTTCAGCAACAACAGGGTGGATCAGCTCAGAGTGGTTAGGCAGGGTCATAGGGCCATGGTGCAGGCTAGACTTTTGCAGTGGAGTAGACCCAATAGAAGCAGGATCTCAGACCTTATACCGTTCGAGGTACGATCTTAGTAGCCTCAGTTTTAGTTTATGCTCTTTTCAATACATGGGCTTCCCATATCTTTATATATGTTGATGTTGTGGAGAGCCTTGGGCTCTGCAACTTTTCTTCTTCTAAAATCTTGACACTAGACACTCTATTGGGGATTAGAACGGTGAGTGTACGTTAGTGCAAGGAGTTCCCTCTAGAGGTTTTTGGGTGTCACTTTCTATGGGACCTCAATGTCTTAGAGATGACAGGATATGATTTCATTCTCAAAATGTATTGGATAGTTCTATTACAAGAATTAGTTGACTTTTATCACTGTAGGGTGAGTTTTACATCACCAGAGGGCCTATTGTTTCTTTATAAGGGAGAGTGGGATGTCCAGGCGAGCAGAGCGAGACCAGAGCATCACGGGTTAGGATGAGTTACAACCTAGATTTCTAGTTTTATCTGGATGATCAGGGGACTTCACAGATAGACTTTCCTCCAGTGTTAGATCATTTTAGGGACATCTTTATAGAGGAATTTTCATGTTTGCCTCCAGAGTGAGAGTTTGAATTTTCAATTGAGATTGTGCCAGGAGCGGCACCAGTGTCTATTCCTTTTTATAGGATGGCTAAAATAGAGTTATAGGAGCTCAAGAATAAGTTGGAGGAGTAGTAGGAAAAGGTTTTCATCGGACCTATTTCTTCTCGTTGGGGTTCTCCTATCTTTTTTGCAATGATAGAGGATGGTACTATTAGGCTTTGTGTGGATTATTGTAAGTTTAACCAATTGACGGTCAAGAACCGATATCCCTTTCCAAGGATTTATGATCCCTTTTATCAGCTTCGAGTATCTCGGGTATTCCTGAATATTGACTTGAGATCCGGTTATCATCAGTCGCACATTAGACCATCTGGCATACCTCTTACAGCCTTCCACAGTAGGTATGTTCTATTCAAGTACATGGTTATGCCATTCGGTCTCACGAACATGCCTACAGTTTTCATGGAACTGATGAACTGAGTGTTCCACCCATACTTGTATTCATTCATCATGGTCTTCATGGACGATATATTTTTTTACTATCACACTCGACATGACCATGCTACCCATATTGAGATCATTTTTTGTACACTGAGAGAGAATCAGTTATTTTTTATACTCTCAAAATGCCGCTTTTGGATGGATCATATTCACTTCTTAGGTCATGTTATCTCTAAGGCAAGAGTATCTATAGACCCAGAGAAAGTGAGAGTCGTAGTTTCTTGGGATCAGTCGAAGAATGTCTTTGAGGTGTGGATATTTCTAGGGCTACATGGATACTACATGAGTTTTATACATAACTTTTCACACTTAGAAGCACCACTGACGAGTTTGACAAAGAAGGGTGTGAAGTTCCTATGGTATGATTCTTGTGAGTCATCCATTTAGTAGCTGAATGGGTGGTTATATTCAACAATAATACTAGTATTTCTAGAGCCAAGCCAGAGCTATGTTGTTCATTGTGATGCTTCAGATATCTGTCTGGGAGCTATTCATATGTAGGGTGATGGAGTCTTTGTGTACGAGTCTCGGCGATTGAGGCTACACGAGATGAATTACTCGACGCCCGATCTGGAGTTGGCAGCTATTTTCCATGCCTAACATTGTTGGATATATTACCTTCTGGGAGATAATTTCGTGAGTTTCACTGACCACAAGAGTCTCAAGTACATTTTCAGCCATCGTGATCTAAATTTGAGACAGCGAAGTGGGTTGAGTACCTTCAGTCTTTTGACTTTGAGCTTGCTTAATGCCTAAGAATGGAAACACTGTGGGTAAAGCATTGAGCAAGAGGACTCAGATATAGGCAATTCAGGATGCCATAAGTGAGTGGAATCTTATGGATCTATTCTTTGAGATTTATTTTAAGGTGCACGATAGACAGGGGCAGACCTTCCTTTCTTCTATAGCTGTTACCTCTACCCTTCTTGATCAGGTATGAATGAGACATCTATCAGATTCTGAAGGCCTAGTCCTATGGGAGAACGTGTATGAAGAGGACCATATTCCTAGATGGACCATAGGCGAGGATGAGATCTTGAGTTTCCTGGGGTGCATATGGGTTCCAGCAAACATACGCGAGGAGATGATGAGGGATTTTCATTCCTCAGTTTGGGCAGTTCATTCTGGGGTCACCAAGATGTATCATGAACTACACCATTAGTATTGGTGACCTGGTATGAAGAGTGATGTTACTGGTTTTGTCTTGAGGGGTTCCAGTTTCCAGCAGGTGAAGGCAGAGCATCAGCGACCAGTAGGGATTTTACAGAAGTTACTCAATCCCATGTGGAAGTGGAATGGCGTTGCGATAGACTTTGTGACCGGTTTTTCGAGGTATCCTCGAGGGAATGATGTAGTTTGGGTTTTCATTGATAGACTCACTAAGTTCAATCACTTATTGCCAATCAAGGAGACCTTCAGTGTTGATGATATGGGACGGTTGTATATCCGAGAGATTGTACGTCTGCATGGAGTTCCACACTCCAATGTTTTAGATAGGGATGCATGTTTTACTTCTCGGGTCTGGTAGGGGCTTCACAAGGCTTTGGGTACACAGGTACTTATGAGTACAGAAAACGACCCCCAGAAAGATGTCCAGTCTGAGCGTAAGATTCGGGTGCTTGAGGATATGCTTCGAGCATGCATTCTGGATTTTTGAGGTACTTGGGAGAAACATATACCTCTTGTGGAGTTTTCCAAAAACAATAGTTTTCAAGAGACTATTTAGATGGAAACTTATGAGGATTCGTACGGTTTTCCATTCCGTTCACCATTATGTTGGCTGAATGTCGGAGTGGCAGCTTTGATCAGACCTCATCTTGTTCAGAAGACCCTAGAGCAGATAGAGTTGATTCGGAAGAGGTTGACTACTATAAAGTCTCGATAGAAGTCTTATGCTGATCAGCAGAGACAACCTCTGGAGTTCAAGGTCAGGGATCAAGTTTTCATGCATGTCAAAACAAGGTTGGGACACAAGAGGATCAGGAGACAGTGTAAGATTTCATCAAGGTATATCGGGCCGTTTGAGGTGTTGGAGGGTTTTGGGTCGGTTTCCTATCGGTTGTAGTTACCTCAGAGGTACCGGGATATGCACGATGTTTTTAATGTCTCTCAACTCTGACATTAATTTTCAGACTCTTCTCATGTCTTTCAACCCGAGGAGGTTGAGCTCTAAGTGGATGCATCATTTGAGGAGTATCCTATCTAGATTTTTGATCAATGTATGAAGGTTCTCCATGGCTAGTTTGTTCCTCTGGTACAGGTGATATAGTAGCTTGGGGGAGTTCAAGAAGAGACTTGGGAGAGGGAGGGTGATGTACGATCATAGTGGCTAGATCTATTCAGGGTATCTTCTATTACGACACCTTGATAGGGAAATTGGGTGAAGAATTTCATTTAGGGGGAAGTTTTTAATAACCCAGATCTTCTTTTTAGGTATGTTTTTATTTTTTCTGGAGTATTGGATAAAAGGGGAGTTTCTGGAAATTTTTGATGTACACACTGTGTACTCAATTACCACAGGTAGCCATGTGCTGGCTGTGTATCAACCTTGCACACGACCATGTGGGGTGACCTGGAGGTCGCCTATTGCGGATTATGGAAACAGAAACCACAAGCAGTGTACTCCAAAAGTACACACCGTGTATTTTGTTTTTTCATTAAATGCACCAAGGTCGCGTCTAATGGATAGAACCGAGTTCTTCTAGGTATAGTTCGTCCGAGAGTTTCAAGAAGCCGTGGAGATTTAATGAGACCCCAAGCTTCCAACCATCCTCTAAATCAAAAACCGTTAGTTTTGTTGGAATCACATTGGTGGGTTATCTCTTTTGATGAAGCCTAATTTCATGATACCTCTTCTTTTCCAAGATGTCGTGGGTTGAACGTTTTAGAAGTTTTTGTGGATATTTTACATTCTAAGGAAATTAAAGCTTATAAGTTAAAGTATATTGATCATCTAACCCTGAGGTAGTTGGTTTATTCCTTTCTGTAGGAAGTCTTTGAGTTTTATGTTCAAATTTTCCCAATACCCATGAACGGTGTGTTGCGCATTTACCATTTATCCCTATTGTTTCTCTGCTATACTGATATGCCTGAGTAGATGATAATTGATTGCGAATAGGGTGAATTATTGTGATTGGGATATATTTCCCTATTATGTTTTTTCTTGTTCTGACCTTTGGGTATTGTTTTCCTGTTAGGACACTATTTACTTTCCCATGCCGAGTATTATAGGATAGTGTGACTGTTGTCCTGTTATGATATTATAATATAGAATTCTAGCCAAAAATTTCTTGACTTTTACTTGGGACGATATGCGATGCTATACTAGATTTACATACACAGGGATTTGAGAACCTAGTGTACAGATCATAGGGACAATTGAAGTTTATGTCTTCTCTATAGTTTCATTATAATTATACGATGCGTGACCACATGGGGAATTGACGTTGAGTGCTTCCCCAAAGTGTCAGTAGTTTCTCGATGTGGGACACAGGGGGAATTGATGTTGAGTGCTTCCCCAGAGCACCTTTAGTACGATACAAGACTATAAGGGGAATTGACGGTGAGTGTTTCTTCAGAGATTCTATACATTAGCTGAACCAGAGGGGTGAGAATGTGTGTGCTGCCTAGCAGGTTTCTTGAAATTGATAGGTAGGACTATAGGGGATAGGTTGGGGTTACTTCCCAAAGGGTTACCTGTTGTGTTATCTATTTTGTTGTTGCATGCTATGTAGTATTTTATTTCTTAAAACTGTGGATTTTTTACTGCTTAGTTCTTTCATGTTTAGTACTTCTATGATTTTACCTTCAATATACTCACTGACTATTAGGCATAGATCTTCGGGTGGTTTCCAAATAGGATTTAGTCTCACACCTTGTTTGGGACATGATTTTGGGCCCAAATAGATTATATTTTTGCAGGTATTATAACACCCAAAGCTTCCACGATACGCTTCTCTTTCAATAATGTAATAGCTTGCATTGTACGTAAGTTCGAGATTCAAACACACCGCGACCAATCAAAATAGCTGTTATGAATAGTAATACCCACTTTTTTAAACTATATAAATTTTATATTTCATAATGGACTTCATTTTTGGATTCGGAATATCGAAATTAACCTATGTTGAATTTTTGGTATTTTTCCGAGAACATCCAATTTTCGATGAATAGTGAAAAATACTTAAAAACAAATTTTTTAATAAAAATAATTTATAGTGATAAATTTTAAGATTGAGTGGTTGTAAAGTATAATTAGAATATATTTTAACAGTTTTATCCAATGGTTTTCATTATAATTAATTTCACTTTGAAATTGGACATAAACAATTGTCAATCTTTTGATATATATTGTTTCTTAAAAACATGCTATTTGTTGTGACAGCTTGAATTAATTATTAAATTAATTAATTAAACTTATATGTTTTGAATTTTTTAAAATAGACATCATTTTTGAATTGGGAATATCAAATATATCTTAGGGTTAATTTTTGGTATTTTTCTGAAAAACATCAATTTTTGATGAATAGTGAAACCACTAAGCGGTAGTTAAAAAACTAATTTTTCATTTAATGAAACTTTACCACTTATGTGAATATAATTTCCAAAATCTGACATACATGGTTGTCATTAGTAAGTAAAATTTGGTTCAATGGGTTGAAAATAATTTTTGTTGAATAGTAACTTTTAAGTTTTATTAATCGCGATTAAAGGTAATTAGGGTAATTTAAGGTAAATATAATGTTATAATAATATGAAATTACTTTTACACATGTCTTGCCCTTATTGGATGAGTCATGGACGACCAAGAAAATCCATGGGTCAACTTGGGGACCCCATGGAGCCAATTGGGTAAGAAAATGACATTAATAACGTTTTATTTAAAGTAAAAATAAAATTGCCACAAACATGTGTTGTTTTACTAAAACAATTATTACATGGGGTTATATAAGATAAATTTTCAACTATAAATATTAATTGGAAATATAAAAATATTTCCTACATCATGATAATTTTTTTTATAATTTTTAGACATTAAATAAATAAATTTATTTATGACACCATGATGATGTAGTGATTACCTCATTAATGAACGATTTAAATAAAATAAAAAGATAAGGTAAAATCTAAGAATTAAACTTGTCTAAAGCCTATTGGACGGGTGGATTTCAAACCCTTATCACCTTTTCCTCGAAATAAATCATTGTGGGACCTTTAAAATCCGAAAATCATTTCATAATAAAGTAACATTTCCTAACTTTCCAAGAGTGCCCCTCCTCCGCTCTTATAAAAGGCCCCCACCTCTACCATCTTATTCACATGTTCAAATCCATTTGGCTCGGCTAAAATCTATCCAAATACTCTCTCAACTTCCCTCTCTTACTCCTAGAAGCCGCACATTGGGCATAAGTCTTCCCAAGGAATCCTTTGGCTCAAATCAAATAGAGTTACCGGATTTTAAGGTAATGTCTTCTCTTAAGTTCTTTTGTTTTATTTTTCTTATCTAACCCCTTAAACTATTTTTATTCCTTTATTTTGTAACAAAACCAGTATCTTCAATATACTAGGATGTTGTTATGAGAAGTATTTTATTTACACTTACACACACCTTCGCCTAATGGTTAAAGAACATACTGTTTCTGTGGGTGGTGAATTATTGCCTCACGAAATGATGATTGTTCAATCTTCTTTTAACACCTCTCATGGTAACCATTAAGATGTAACTATATTTATATATGATATATATTATGTTTATTTTTCATTATGCTTATGTATTTTTCATTTATGTCATACCTTTATGATTTCCATTATGGGTAAATGCGATAATTTCATTTAGGAAGTGTGGACTACTGCCCCCTCAAAGTGATTTGAATCGTTAATGCCATATGTGGGACGCATAAAGGATGGAGTTAATGATATTATATATGATATAATACTGGAATTATAATATACCTTTATATCATTATGATAACATTCTATTAAATATGAAATAGAAATGAAAGTAGTGTTCATGTGTACATACGGCTTACCGTCTCCATGAACGGTGCATTTCATTTCTTACCTATAAATGTTATGTAATATTATAAATGCATGTATATACTGGATATATAAGATATATATGATATCTAGATTATTAATATAATTCTGGATATAAATTATATTTCACCACATGAACAAATTGTAATTATAAGAATTTTATTTTTGACTCAAGTACCAAAGATCGACCAAACAACCGTTACAAACTTAAATAATTACATAATGTTCATTACTAGGTAATAAGTGATATTAAAGGAATAATGAACTTGAAAAAGGTTCTTAAGCAAGTATAAATTAACTCTATTTTATTATTCAGGATATTAAAGAACGATCGAGTCATGTCGGACACGAGGTAAGGGACTTCGTCTCAATCTCCTTTTGTTGAGGCATATTTTATTTTATACACAACTTTCTTTTATACGATGTATAAACCCCTTTGATTTTTACGTTTTTTCAAAAGGAATCTTTTAATATGAATTGTTTTACTAAATTACAAAAATGAATGTTTTTTTGTCATACGTATGCGTCGACAATGACTTCTCCGACGTCATGACCATTATTTGTGTTTCGGCTTCCTCTACAAGCCATAACTCTTTTTAAATGAAAAATAAATACCATGTTTTACTTTTCTTTTATTATGGTATTGAAAATGGTTTTGATAATGTTTTTATTATATCAATGTGTTGTATATATATCTTTTTATTGAAATGTGGAAATGTTATGTTTCATTTATGCATGTTTTATGTGATACGATTATGTTTTGGTTTATGATATGTTTAAACCTTTTCATATAAGGAATGCATTGGACTTAATAAGTGACGGATGGAGCCCGCTATAGCTCCTCGATGCATCGGTAGGTCTCATGAGACAAACTGGTGTCTTGGAACGTGGCCTTGACAAAATCTCATTTGTAGTCTTGGCACGAGGCCTTAGCTGCGTGGTTATGATAGTTTGGAATTATGCATTCCATCATTATGAAAGTGGTTATTGATATTTCATGTGATTATTCGACTAGTATAATATCCATGTGAATAATTAAATGGAATTATTTCATTTTATTTTTTCCATATTATGCTGAAGATCAGGTTTAAAAGGATTTTGTTTTAGTTATAAATTTCCTAAAACGTTTATGTTTATTTATGAAAGTTTCTGCTGAATTGTTATCCTTACTGAGCATCTGAGCTCACCCCTTTCTATGTTTTATTTTCCCAGGATGTGAAGAAATATTTTATGACTGACCTACAGGGATACTCTGAAGAGGATATGAGTGTGGACTATAGAGACTATGTTATTTTGATTTTTCTCTTTATGATGTAATGTAACATTTATGAATGTATCTAGTGTTTCCAAGGCTACTAAACTAATCAGTCTTTCGAGACATGATCTTTTGTGATCATGCCAATGTTACGTAATAATGCACCGACTCTGGGTAACCGGGGTCGGGGCATTACAGTTGGTATTAGAGGTAGTTTAGTACTAACCATGGAAGCTAGATTTAGATAATAATTGTTTAGATGACATAGCCCTAACATAGACTTTGAGGATTAGTATAGAAGAACTTCTTAGAATTTTGGTATTGTAGAGATTTTGTGAGTTTTTCGAGCAATACATCCCTGTCTGGATATGAGCAAGTAGAGGTGGCTCTGGAACAGTTGTACCTAGAGGTAAAACCCGAAAACACCATTTTGAGCTAGACTCGAATAGGAATTGGTGCACGACAATGGGCCTTGCTGCACTCTTGGTTACGACACTCCCGGGGGATATGCTTAGGATAATTCCCATTTTCTTTACAAACCATTATGAATGGTTTATGAGTATATACTTCCTCAAAGAAAACATTTTTATGATTATGGAATATATCCATAAACTGTTCAATATATGTTAAGGGTTTTACAAGCATGGAATTATGTATTTTGATTCATAAACTAATCTACTTTATGACATTTTTTAGAAATGGATCCTAGTAGAAGGAATGGAAACCATATCAATGCATGCACTCCATGTAGGGATTTCCCTCCTGTTCAAGATAATTATAATGGAGCTAGTGATACAACTGGTGCTGATCAACATATCACCGTACTGGGACAACTCACTCAGGTTATGAATAATAACCTTACTCGTATGGAGCACCCTGATCGGCAACGTGGAGGATCAATGTTAGACCTCTTCATGAGGCAACCACCACCAACATTCAATGGGAGTACAAATCCATTAGTAGCTGAGCAATGGATAAATTCCTTAGAGAAAATATTCCATGCCTTGGGGGGTAGTGAAAGGGAAAAGGTTATCATGGCCATTTACCACCTCACTGGAGATGCTGATCAATGGTGGACATTGATTCAAAACACAAAAGAAGATGATGAAGTATCAAATATGGAATGGAGGGAGGTCAAAGAGATTTTATTAGAAAAATACTATCCTCGTGACCATTGAGCAGATATTGAAAGGCAATTTCTGAGTCTAAGACAAAAGGAGGATGAGAATGTCGCAAAGTATGAGGACAACTTTACAAGGTTAAAGAGAGATACTGCAGATTATATACTTAACCCAAGAAGTAAGATTGATCGTTTCTTTGATGGGTTAAAACCATTTCTCCATCGAGCATTAGTATCGCAATCTTTCTTATCATACGAAGATATTGTCTCTTGTGCTATCAATACATAAAAGGAATTATATACATCTTATGACAACAAAGTAAAGCAAGAGAATAAGAGAACGGTGGAACAAGAGGCAGATAAAGGGAAAACGGGAAAGAAGGATTTTCAATTATGTGGTAATTGTGGGAAGAATCACCCCAGTACTTGCCTAAATGGAATGGGAGTTCATTAAAAATGTGGAGAAAAATGTCACAAGGCTCATGATTCTAAGGGAATGAAAGAGGCTATCAATGTTGAATGCTACAATTGTAGAGAAATGGGGCATTATGCAAATGCATTCCCTAAGATCCAAGGAAACTTAACTCTGAAAAGGCCAAGGGATCAAGGCCAATCTTATGTGGTTACTACAGTTGAAGTGGAATAATTATTGTATTTGTGTTTTTGGACTCAAAACTATATTATGGTTATAAGAATAAGGTGATATATATAAGGATTTTACTATAGTACTTGTTGTTTTCATTAAGGTTTTAATATGAAAAAGGTAATAATATTTTTAGTATGTGACAATAAGAGACACTTTACTTTGTTTGGGGAATCTGATTAATTGATTTTAGAATTTAGAGTCCTTTTAGAGAATGTCTGGACAGAGGTATTTTGGATAACTATAAAGGTTGTAATGGATTAAGTTTAACTTTGGATAGTATTGTTTAAGGTTAAAACATTTCTGAAGATTATTTTTGTAATATTATAATACTATAGTTTTAGGAAAAGGACAACCTGTAGGTCGGGGGGTAACCCATCACGTAGGACAAAGCAGTTGGAATCGAACCCACAACCACAGTGCGATAGGCCACTATTACCTACCACTAGCCTACAGGAAGTCCCTAGTTATTACAAAATAGTTTTCCTAATCTAAATGGTATGTGTTAATATTTGTAACCTTGTACGATTAGGATAAATATAATATTTTTGAGTGAAAGATGGGTTTGTGGTAAAAATTTATTAAAGAATGAAAGTCTACATGAAAATTATGTATATTTCCTTATGTTCGAAGTAAATCCCCTAAATAAATTCCCCAACTTTATGAAATGTAACTTAAAACAAAAACGTTGTCGGTTAACTTTTCCTACAGGGGAATCAATGATCATTTAACAAATCACATGTCTGTGATTTTCTTATAGTTAACTTTCTCTTAATCCTGTTTTCTACAACTCTCCATCAGACCTTGATGGTTTTTTTCTCCTCCATATCAATTTTTTCATAGAATCCTAGCATGCTCTATCTCAGGTGACCTTTGTACTTCTCTTTATTTATTTTAAAGTTATATTTTTCTTAACCCTATTTCTGATATGGGTTTCACACAAAAGTATTTTCTACTTTGAACATTTTATTTTAGAAGAACAGCTTCAAATTTTGAGGACGCAATTTATTGAAGGAGGGGAGAATGTATCACCCCAAGCTTCCACGATACGTTTCTCTTTCAATAATGCAATAGCTTGCATTGTATGCAAGTTTGAGATTCTAACACACCACGACCAATCAAAATAGCCGTTATGAATAGTATTACCCACTTTTTTAAATTATATAAATTTTATATTTCAAAATGGACATATTTTTGGATTCGGAATATCGAAATTATCCTATGTTGAATTTTTGGGATTTTTCCGAGAACATCCAATTTTCAATGAATAGTGAAAAATACTTAAAAACAACTTTTTTTAATCATAATAATTTATAGTGATATATTAAACAATCGAGTGGTTTTAAAGTATAATTAGAATATATTTTAACCATTTTATCCAATGGTGGTCATTAAAATTAATTTCACTTTGAAATTGGACATAAACAATTTTCAATCTTTTGATATATATTGTTTCTTAAGAACACTCTATTTGTTGTGACAGCGGGAATTAATTATTAAATTAATAAATTAAAATTATATTTTTTTAATTTTGAAAAATATACATCATTTTTGAATTAGGAATATCAAATATAGCATAGGGTTGATTTTTGGTATTTTTCTGAAAAAATTCAATTTTGATGAATAGTGAAACCACTAAGCGGTAGTTAAAAAACTAATTTGTTGTTTAAATGAAACTTTACCACTTCTGTGAATTGAATTTCAAAAATACGACATACATGGTTTTCATTATTAAGTAAAATGTGGTTCAATGGGATAAAAATAATTTTTGGTGAATAGTAACTTTTAAGTTTTATTAAGCGTGATTAAAGGTAATTAGTGTAATTTAAGGTAAATATAATGTTATAACAATATGAAATTACCTTTACACAAGTCCTACCCTTATTTTATGAGTCATGGCCGACCAATACAATCCATGGGTCAACCTGGGCACCCCATGGAGCCACTTGGGTAAGAAAATGACATTAATAACTTTTTATTTAAAGTAAAAATAAAATTGTCACAAACATGTGTTGTTTTACTAAACAAACTGTTACATGGGGTTGTAAAAGTTAAAATTTCGACTATAAATGTTCATTGGAAATATAAAAATACTTCCTACATCATGACAATTTGTTTATAATTTTTAGACATTAAATAAATAAATTTATTTATGACACCATGATGATGCAGCAATTACCTCATTAATGGACGATTTAAATAAAATGAAAAGATAAGGTAAAATCTAAGACTTACACTTTTCTAAAGCCTATAGGAGGAGTGTATTTCGAACCCTTATCACCTTATCATCGAAATATGTCATTGTGGGACCTTTAAAATCTGAAAATCATTTTATAATAAAGTAACATTTCATGACTTTCCAAGAGTGCCCTTCCCCTCCTCTTATAAAAGGCCCCCACCTCTACCACCTTATTTACACCTTCAAAGCCATTTGGCTTGGCCAAAATATTCCAAAATACTCTCCCAACTTCCCTCTCTTACTCCTAGAAGCCTCACTTTGGGCAGAAGTCTTCCCAAGGAAGCCTTTGGTTCAAATCAAAAAGAGTTACCCGATTTTAAGGTAATGTCTTCTCTTATGTTCTTTTGTTTTATTTTGCTTCTCCAACCCCTTAAACACTTTTTATTCCTTTATTTCATAACAACACAAATATCTTAAAAATAATAGGATGTTTTTATGAGAATTATTTTATTTACACTTACACACACCTTCGTCTAATGGTTAAAGAACATACTGTTTCGGTGGGTGGCGAATTACTGTCTCACGAAACGATGATTGTTCTATATTCTTTTAACACCTCTCATGGTGGCCATTAATATGTCACTATATTTATATATGATATATATTATGTTTATTTTTTCCTTATGCTTCTGTATTTTTCATTTATGGCATACCTTTATGATTTCTATTATGGGTAAATGCGATAATTTCATTTTAGGAAGTGCGGACTACCACCCCCTCAAAGTGATTTGAATCGTTAATGCCATATGTGGGATGTATAAAGGATGGAGTTAATGATATTATATATGATATTATACTGGAATTATAATATACCTTTATATCATTATGATTCCATTCCATTAAATATGAAATAGAAATGAAAGTAGCGTTCATGCGTACGTACGACTTACCGTCTCCATGAACGGTGCATTTCATTTATTACCTCGAAATGTTATGTAATATTATAAATGCATGTATATACTAGATACATATGATATATATGTTATCTACATCCTGAATATAATTCTGGATATAATGGATATTTCACCACATTAACAACTTGTAATTATAAGAAGTTTATTTTTGACTCAAGTACCAAAGATCGACAAAACGACCGTTATTAACTTCAATAATTACATAATGTTAATAACATGGTAATAAGAGATATAAAAGTAATAATTAACTTGAAAAAGTTTCTTAATCAAGTATAAATTAACTATATGTTATTATTCAGGAGATTAAAGATCGATCGAGTCAAGTCGGACATGAGGTAAGGGACTTCGTCTCAATCTCCTTTCATTGAGGCATATTTTGTTTTATACACAACTTTCTTTTATATAGTGTATAAACCCCTTTGACTTTTAAGTTTATTAAAAAGGAATAGTTTCATATGAATCGTTTTACTAAATTACAAAAAGGATTGTTTTTTTGTCGTATGTATGCTGCAACAACGACTTCTCTGCCACCGTGACCATTATTTGAGTTTCGGCTTCCTCTACAACCCATAACAAGTTTTTAAATGAAAAATAAATACCATGTTTTAATTTTCATTTATTTTGGTATTGAAAATGGTTTTGATAATGTTTTTATTATATCAATGTGTTGTATTGATATCTTGTGATTGAAATGTGGAAATGTTATGTTTCTTTTATGCATGTTTTATGTGATACGATTATGTTATGGTTTATGATATGTTTAAACCTTTTCATATAAGGAATGAATTGAACTTAATAAGTGATGGGAGGATCCTACTATAGCTCCTCGATGCATCGGTAGGTCTCATGAGACAAACTAGTGTCTTGGCATGAGGACTTGACAAAATCTTATTTATAGTCTTGGCACGAGGCCTTGGCTACGTGGTTATGATAGTCTGGCATTATGCATTACATCATTATGAAAGTGGTTATTGATATTTCCTGTGATTATTCGACTAGTAGAATATCAATGTGAATAAGTAAATGGAATTATTTCATTTTATTTTTTCCATATTATGCTGAAGTTCAAGTTTAAAAGGCTTTTGTTTTAGTTATACATTTCTTTAAATGTTTATGTTTATTTATGAAAGTTTCTGTTGTATTGTTATCCTTACTGAGCATCTGAGCTCACCCCTTTCTAGGTATTATTTTCCCAGGATGAGAAGAAATATTTTATGACTGACCTACAGGGATAGTCTGAAGGGGATAGGAGTGTGGACTATAGATACCAGGTTATTGTGATTTTTCACTTTATGATGTAATGTATCATTTATTAATGTATCTAGTGTTTCCAAAGATACTAAACTAATCGGTCTTTCGAGACTTGATCACTTATGATCATGACAATGTTATGTAATAATGCACCAACTCTGGGTAGCTGGGGTCAGGTCGTTATAGGTATAGACAAGGGAAATAGCCCTTCTACTTTAGGTACTTGACATGCTGTGGAGCTGGGGAGAATGGGACCAAGCTATGGCTTGTGATGCCGATGAGTTAATCTGCTTTCTTTTTCACATTGGTTTAGCACTATTGTATTCCAGCATTGTGACTTTTTTGGATGTTTTCATAGACTTATGTATCATGCATCATCATATATATGTTTTCTTGAGTTTATACTTTCAGTCATCTGCAGTTACTGTTGTATGCTATTATTACTACTTCCTCTCTTGTCTGTATTTTTTTTCTTTCATTGTGTACTCTACTAATGATGGCACAGTTTCTACACTATCACACCCAAGGCCCTCGCTTCTAGTAGGTAGCCTCTGGTGTTCGGGGAAATGCGTTTGAGGCCATGTGACCCACCAGGTACAGGGCGCCTCTAGGTGGCTTCCAGAACTGGGACATTACAGTTGTGATGTAATAAGCTTTGATCATCGAAATTAATATCTTAGATTATTAACTATATATAGTAAATTATCCAATATATACTAATAACCAATGATTAATGTAAATATTCAAAAATAATGATCTAAAATTCGTGTAACTAATATGATAGAAGTTGATTATAGACTATTAACTATTAATTCATTATCATAATTGAAAGGTAAAAAATATGTTTATTCACTTAGAAGCAAAGATCATGATATGTTATCCTTGATATAGGATAGGAAAGAAAATATATTTGTTGATTTGAAAAGGATGTATTTAAAAATATTAACGCTATAGAGGGAATAATACCATTTCCATGTGATTTTCTACAAATATCAAAGAAAATTTAAAGAATCAAAAATGAATGAAATATAATTCCATTAGAATTTGATATAATCCATGTGATGAAGATTCATGAATTCAACCTAAAAAAAGATTGAGTAACTTGGTTATGAACTACTCAGTGTATTCCCTCAACATGAGAAGTGAATTAGTTATAGATAGTGGATGATTCACATAGATAATATTTATCTATTAACCAGGGATATAAAAATATATGTAATAATCATTTAGTGGAATTATTATGGGATAATAATAATATTTAGATCATTGAGTGAACATAAAATTTCTTTGTATGCTAAAAAGTTAAGCTATAATGTAAAATGTCATAGAATAAGATGAAATAATTACCCATAACATCATTGAAATTAGAGACCATCACCATTAATTTTTATACAGGTCTACCATAGAAAACTAAAAGGAACAATTGCATATAGTTTGTGGTTCATATTCTTAAAAATACTTGTATCTTCATAATTTTTTTTTATAATTTCTCACTCGATCAAATCTGAGTTGCATATTTCAAGGTATTAGAGATGTTTCATGGGAAGTAGCATTTGATCATTTCTGCTAAAGATGTAATGATTAAAAATATTGTAACACCCCGAGATTTTATGAGATATATTCTTTTTATTTCATTCATATCTACTATTTTATGCTACATCAAGATTATCATGCGCTCTATGCAACACCTTATTAGCTTGTAGTATACGCAACACTATTCATGGATCATGTTACACACAATTTCAAGTTCATTTGATAGTAGTTATTCTATACAACATTGAGTGTATATATATATATATATATAAATTCAATGACTAAATGAAATATGGTTGGATTATATTATACGCAACAACAAAGGAGTCTTGCACTACACGCAACCCAGACTTGGCTTGCTTTACACGCAATCGCGACCTTCCATGATAGCGTGTGTTGTACGCAATACCGAGTTTCACTAAACAACGATATGTTATAAAAAAATTATATAAACTATCTGTTATGAATAGTAATACCCAATTTTTGAAATTTTATAAATTTTATCTTTCAAAATAGACTTCATTTTTGGATTCGTAATATCGAAATTAGCCTAGGGTGAATTTTTGGTATTTTTCTGAAAACATTCAATTTTTATGAATAGTGAAAACACTGGGTTACTATTTAAAAACCGACTTTTTATTTAAATAATTATTTATTTTATTCAAATTTATTTTAGGTCAAAATTGATACATAATACCTATATAAGTTCAAATTAATTCATTGGAGTCATTTTATAATAATTTTAGATATATAAAAATTTTATTGAACTTTTCACCGTCTTTTACCCACCTCCTAGGAGAGTTTGAAAATTTTACATAAAACATAATTTTACCACATCTGTGAATGGAATTTAGAAAATATGAGAGACACGGTTAATATCAAGGAGTAAAATTTGGTTCAATATGATAAAAATAATTTTTGGTGAATAGTGACTTTTTACTTTTATTTACCACTATTAAAAGTAAATAGGGTAATTAAGGGTAAAAATGGTATTATTATTACCCTAAAACATATCCTAATTCTATTGGATAAGTTTAATTCGACCAAAAACAACCTTAGGAATAAAATATGACCATTTAGGTCCACTTGGATTAGATTAGGACATTTAATATTATTTTATTTAAAGAAGAGTTAAAATAGTTAAAATCAAAGTTTAATAACTAAAACATTTTTAATATAAGGTTATAAATAAGATAAATTAGACTATAATTATTCATTAGAAAGATAAAACAATTTCCTACATAATGGAATTTTATTTATAATTTTAAAAATTTAAATAATTTAATTTATATATGACACAATGATGATGCAGTAATTACCTTATTAATGAAATATTAACGTAATTGATATTATAAATACCAAAATAAATGTAATTTGAGACTTTTTATGAATTAAACTAATTATATAGGTTAATATGACATATTATTATTAATTTAATTATATTTTTTAGAACTAATCATGCTGTTATAATTTTGAAAAAAAATCAATTACCAAATAGTGTCAAAATTGACATAAAATAGGTTTTAAAACAAATATTATATTATTAATTGTTATTTTATTCCTAAAAATCAAAGGTTCATCCAAATGACTTAGATAAGGTTATATATATTAATAATGAACTACTTAGGGTTCGTTTTTCTTGTTATAGTACGTTTTTTTAAACATATAGTGTAACAAAACAAGAAGACACAGTAAAAGTAAAATTATTTAACTTAAAGTTAAATCAAAATATTAAGGTTAAAATAGTAACCTAAACTTGTCTAAATTATATTGGTTGAGATTATTTCGACCCATCCCCACTTTAGCTTCGAAATAAATCAATTTGGAGCTATTATAAACCGAATATGTCTTTATTATAAAATAATATTTTATGTTTTTCTAAAAGTGCATCTCTCCTCCCTTATTAAAAGGGCACCCCTTCCCTCTTCTCTTAACACCCTTTTGAGCCTTGAATCTCTGCCAACCCTGGCCAATTACTCTTATCAACCTCTCTATTTATATCATAGAGTTTATGGTCTCCTCAAGAGACCAACTCTAGTGCCCTAAGAAGAAGTTTAAAGGAGGTGCGTCGAGGAGGAGGTAATCTCTTCTACCGACTCTTTCAAGTTTCTTTCTTCTTCTACATCCTCTTATTTAGTTGTTTCATTATTAAGTAATAACATAATTATTAATTATATACTTATATGTTATTATAAATATGAAAAAACCCTATTTCACCTTCTATCCATCCTACAAAAAACAAAATCACCGCGCATGCGTACGTACAAAATACCATCTTCATGTCGTGGTGTAATTAGTTTTTCCACAACCACCTTACTTGGATGGGTATAATGGTGTAACTAATAACAATATATGGTTATTATAACATCATACTGATTCTAATATATTATTTCATCCACTCCAATTCTATTCAACAAATATGGGAACAATATCATCGCTCGTGTGTACGTACAGATTACTGTATCCACGACGCGATGAGATTCATTTTCCATGTTAACAATTCTAGAGTGATTATAAATTATATATAATAAGTAATCATGAAATATTTTACATAATAATTTTACTGGATTTATTTATATATATATATGTATATGTATGTCATCTACATAATTCCATTCAATTCAATAAGGAAATGAAAAACAGGGTTCATGCGTACATACGGCCTACCGTCTCCATGAACGGTGTATTTCCTTCCATTTATCGATCTATTATATATATGTATATTATGAATATATATTATATATAAATCATGTTTTATATTTTGGAAATAATTAATCATTATCTAAGTAATCATATTAATAATTACAAGTCAAAACACGGGCGATAAATGAAACTATTTTACCCAAAATGCAGCTTTAACAGGGAATTGACAAATGAACAGATAATATAAAGTTGTCAGTCAATCATATATGATATCATAAATATTATTATGGTTCAGTTACATGTTAATTATATTTTTAATCCCACTATACCGGTGTCTCACACACATACGGAAGAAATTGGACATAAGTTAAGGGATAACTATTCCAATCTCATTCTTATCTGAGATTGTTATTCGTAAGTATTTACTAGGGTTAATGTTATCATCCATGCCCATGTTTTCTAAAAATGTTTTCATGTATTTTTAAAGTCCTTTTTACCGATTTTTTAAATTTACCACATGTTATGAATGGAAAATTAAATTTTTTTACCACACGAGGAACATTTTGACTTTTCCGACGAAAGTACGAAGAGAATGTTATTTTTAACTTATATGGCATGAACAAATATTTACAGTTTCATAACGCCTTATTTTCATGAAGCTTACTGTACAATATTTAATGAATATTTTAAACAAAATCCTTTTTCTTTTAAAATTTCATTGCATTTTGAGAAAATAAAATTATTTTGAAGAAGAAAGGATATTTTCCTCAAGAATTCATTTCAAGTGTTTTATCAAAACTATTTTCAATATAAAATGACATTATTTAGTGTGTTTATGTTTCAATTATAATGTCTCTATTTTTTACATGGTTTTATTTTTCTTATGATGAAATGATATCCATTTATTTTATATGGATTATTTTATGATGGGATGATGTTTATGAAACCCATTTTG
The DNA here is from genome assembly GCA_963277665.1 of Viscum album. Taxonomy (NCBI): domain Eukaryota; kingdom Viridiplantae; phylum Streptophyta; class Magnoliopsida; order Santalales; family Viscaceae; genus Viscum; species Viscum album. Next base: position 1,493,786,492 of record OY728152.1, read on the forward strand.
TTTGTTGTGTTATTATGAAGGATGTATGTTTATTTTGTGGCACATGAAAGAATGATTTCATTATAAGATGGGTTGGACTTATATCTCCCTTCAATTCATTGGGTAAAGATTTATATCTCATGAGATATATATGGCTGGAAAAGTAAGTTAATCTGGTTCAGTGTTACAGGACTAAAAGGAGGAGTGAACTCGATTTAGAAGGGGAATTTTTCCACTAAGATGGTCATGGTAGCAATGACTTGGCTACTATGGAAATCATATCATCTACATAATGTTTTCACACAATTAAATGTTTTATTCCCATGTTATTTTATCTTGATTGATGTTCCTTTATGATCTATGCCTTACGTACTGCCAAGATTTATTTCACAACTAAAGATTTTTATGTTTAAACTTTATATTCATGTTTTGAAGTTCAAATGTTTATGGTTTTTTTCATGTTTACTATTACTAAGTGTTTGAGCTAACCATTTATATTTTTTCTTTCCCCTAGGATATAAAGAAATGTTTTAGGTAAAAAAATGGAAAGATCATTGTGAGAGATGTTGAAGATCTTTCACCAAGATTAGAAGATTATGTTTCAAGTTTCCAAAGACACTAAACTATTATGGTCCTTTGCTGTATTTTTTTTATGTATTAAGTATTCTGTAAAAGTAATGTAATGTCCATGTACATCATGATTTGGGTCTATATAGTTGGTCTTAGAGGAAAGGTTTAGTTAACCTTTGGAAACTATGATGCGAAAACTTTAGTGAGATCCCTAGAGATATTTCTAGGGTATGTCTAGGGATGTCCCTAAGGTTAAGTATAAGTATAGGTTATAGTCCTAGAATTATGGTAACATTCTTAGAATTAAACCTAAGATGTTAAATATTGATGGTACTCCCCCTTTATTATGTTGTTTTCCCTAGCAAGATTTTTTCCTCTCACACTATTCTTTTTGGGTTTTAGATGATGGATGGAATCCAAAGGAACCGTGTAGATCAATGTAATGGACAGTGCAATGATTTTCCTTCTGAACAAACCAATGTTATGGGAGATGGAGTGAAAAATATTATTACTATACTTACACAAGCTATGAATCATTCTGGACTTCCAAATGAATAGAGAAAAGAACAATATTCTATTGATTCCTTCATGAGGCAATGTCCACCTTCTTTCAGTGGGTCTTCGGATCCACTTGTTACTGAACAATGGATCAGTACCATTGAAAAGATATTTCCCATACATCGCTGTTCGGAACATGAAAAATTCATTCTGGCTATTTACCGTTTAGAAGGTGAAGCAGATCAATGGTGGACTCTAATTAAGAATACAAGGCCCCGAGATGAAATTGAATCCATGGAATGGGATGAGTTCAAGAACTTATTTTTCAATAAGTACTTCCCTCATATTCTTCAAACACATATAGAAAAATATTTACTTGAAATTAGTCAAAAGTATGATGAATCTTTTGGTATATATGCAGCGAATTTTACAAGGCTTTCAAGGTATGCATCTGGCTTTATCATTCAACCTGAAAGTAAAGTTGATCGATTCTTCAGTGGCTTAAAACCAAGTATTCGAAGGGCATTAGCTATAAGAGACTTCGATAGCTATGAAGAAATTATGCATTGTGCTATCAAGGAAGAAATGGAAATTATTTTTACATATCCATCTCATGGTTTTGACAAGAAAAGAAAGATGGAGTTCAAGGAGAAATCTCAGAATAATGGTGAAAAGAAGATGAATGTTTCTTTATTCTCAAAGTGTGGAAAGAAGCATGGTGGATATTGTCTTAAAGGGACTAGAAAATGTTTTAAGTGTGGAAAAGAAGGTCATTGAGCATATGAGTGTCGAAATAATGGAAAAATGGTTGCTAATGATGTGAATAAAGAAAAGACTGCAGAGAACACACCACCAACACTTAAATGCTTCAAGTGCAAGGAAATGGGGCATTATTCTAATCAATGCCCTAATCCAAGGGTTAATGATGATCAACGTGAGCAACCACTTAAGGAAAAGGATAAAGGGAAGTCACATACGATCACTATTTGTGATGTTGAGTATGAAAATGAAGTTGTTTAATGATTAAGTGTTTATGTAATGAGATTTCAAAATAGTATCATGGAATCTCATTTATGGAATTGTGGAATTTTGGAATATCTATGTATTGGTTTTCAATAATTATATGGTACCGATAACCATGAAAAATGATTGAAATATTTTGGAAAGAATATGTTATGTGTATAATGTAGCGATAAAGAAAAAATTATATGAGCTCATGACTGATATAAGGACAAAGTTATAGCATTGTTTGAGTATATAGAAACTTTTGGGATTTTGGTATGTGGAAAGAGTTAACTTTTGATGGCATTCATGTTTACAATAATGTTCTATGGTAATTCATCTTTTAAAAGAATACATGATTAAGGTATTCACATGTTTAGAATGTGACCCACAAGATATATCTTATGATATATGGGGGATAAATGATGGTATTCATGTGCTTGTTATGTGACTTTTCAAGTAATACTTTTCTTTATACTATGAGCTTGGACAGAAGTATTTTGGATAAGCCTAAAGATTGGAATTGATTATGTTGGACATAAGTTAGTAATGTTTAAGGCTAGAAATTTGTTCGATATTATTTATGGAATGTTATAATAATGTAGTTTTATAAAAAGGGAAACCTGCAGGATGGGCGACAACTCATCGTGTCAGAAAAGGCTATGGGAATCAAACCCACAACTGAAGTGAGATAGGCCTTCATCGTCTACCACTGGCCTACAGGAATTCCCTGGATAGTAGAAAATAATTTTATTATATTAAGCAGTTTGATATATGAAGTGTAAGTCCATTTTAGGAACCATATTTGATTAATACCACTATAGATAGACTTATGTATTTTTGATAACTTTTTCTAACATTTTGTTTGAGACTGATGGAATGAACCATAATTCTATCACATGATCTGCTAACACTTCATGAATGAAAAATTAAACTTCATTTCATTAAGAGATTAATTGGAAATTGTCCAAGGAACGAACAATGGTGCGATTGTAACAAAATCAAGAAAGTATTTATTCTAATTCCAATTTCTTCAACTTTAAGTAAATGATATTAAAAACCAAAAATGTTGTCCTAGTGCCCTTATATATGATGAATTAGATGGTACCTTAGATCATCACAAGTTTATGGCTTGGTTATTGTTGGATTTTTCATAGCCATGTTCTCTACCACTCTCCATCAGAACATGATGGTTAGATTTCTCTTCCATATCCATATTTTCGCCAATGTTCTCCTATAAGGAAACTCAGTGATTAGTTAATTTGGGTAACCATTACATTTCATACTTTAGTTTTTAAAGATAAGTTTTGGTATTCCTTTTAACGATGTGGGTTTCTATTAAAGAAACATTCAAGTAGTAAACCATTTATAACCTAGAAGAATTTTGTGGGTGAAATTCATTTTAGGGGGGTAGAATGTAATACCCCAAGATTTTATGAGATATATTCTTTTTAATTTCTTTCATATCTATTATTGTACACTACATCAAGATTATCTTGTGCTATACGCAACATCGTATTATCTTGCAGTATATGCAACACTATTCTTGGGTCGGGCTATACACAATTTCAAGTTCGTTTGATAGTAGTTATTCTACGAAACATTGAGTATATATATATATATATTCAATGAATAAATGAAATATGGTTGGATTCTATTATACGCAACAACAAAATAGTCTTGCACTACACGCAACCCAAACTTGGCGTGCTTTACATGCAATCGTGACCTTCCATGATAGCGTGTGTTGTATGCAATACCGAGTTTCACTAAACAGCGATATGTTATTAAAATATTATATAAACTGGCTGTTATGAATAGTAATACCCAATTTTTGAAATTTTGTAGATTTTATATTTCAAAATAGATTTTATTTTTGGATTCGCAATATCGAAATTATCCTGGGGTGAATTTTTGGTATTTTTTCTGAAAACATTCAATTTTTGATGAATAGTGAGAATATTGGGTTACTATTTAAAAACAAAATTTTTATTTAAATAATAATTTATTTTATTTAAATTTATTTTAGGTAAAAATTGATACATAATACCTATATAAGTTCAATGTAATTCATTAGAGTTATTTTATAATAATTTTAGATATATAAAAAACTTATTGAACTTTTCACCATTTTTTACCCACCTCCTAGGAGAGTTTGAAAAATTTACGTAAAACTTAATTTTATCGCTTCTTTGAATGGAATTTCTAAAATCTGAGAGAAAAGGTTGATATAAAGGAGTAAAATATTGTTCAATAAGATAAAAATAATTTTTGGTGAATAGTAACTTTTTACTTTTATTTACCACGGTTAAAAGTAAATAGGGTAATTAAGGGTAAAAATGGTATTATTATTATTACCCTAACACAAGTCCTAATTCTATTTGATAAGTTTAATTCGACCAAAAACAACCTTAGGAATAAAATATGACCATTTAGGTCCACTTGGATTAGATTAGGACATTTAATATTATTTTATTTAAAGAAGAGTTAAAATAGTTAAAATCAAAATTTAATAACTAAAACATTTTTAATATAGGGTTATAAATAAGATAAATTCGACTATAAATATTCATTATATAGATAAACTAATTTCCTATATATTTTTATTTTATTTATAATTTTTAGACGGTAAATAATTTAATTTATTTATGACACAATGATGATGCAGTAATTACATTATTAAGGAAATATTAACATAATTGATATTATTACTACCCAAATAAATGTAATTTGAAACTTTTTATGAATTAAACTAATTTTATAGGTTTAAATGACATATTATTATTGAGTTAAGTAACTTTTTTCTAACTAATAATGCTTTTATGATTTTCATAATAAACAATTACCAAATAGTGTCAAAATTGATATAAAATAGTTTTTAAAACAAATATTATATTATTAATTGATATTTTAATCCTAAAAAAAATGTTCTGCCAAATGACTTAGATAAGGTTATATATATTAATAATGAACAACTTAGGGTTAGTTTTTCTTGTTATAGTATGTTTATTAACCATACTGTGTAAGATAACAGGAATACATGGTAAATGTAAAATTATTTAACTTAATGTTAAATCAAAATAATAAGGTTAAAATAGTAACCTAAACTTATCTAAATTCTATTGGTTGATAGTATGTCGACCCATCCCAACTTTAGCTTCGAAATAAATCAATTGAGAGCTATTATAAACCGAATATGACTTTATTATAAAATAATATTTTATGTTTTTTCAAAAGTGCCCCTCTCCTCCATTATAAAAAGGGCACCCCTTCCCTCTTCTCTTCACACCCTTTTCAGCCTCGAAGATCTGCCAAACCCGGACAATTCAACTTATCAACCTCTTTAGTTATATCATAGAGGTTATGGTCCCCTCAAAAGACTAACTCTGGTGCCTTAAGAAGAATTTTAAAGGAGGTGCGTTGAGGGAGAGGTAATCTCTTCTACCGACTCTTTCAAGTTTCTTTCTTCTTCTACTTCCTCTTATTCTGTTGTTTCATTATAAAGTAATAACATCAGTATTACTTATATACTTATATGTTATTATAAATATTAAATTACTCTATTTCACCTTCTATCCATCCTACAGAAAACAAAATCACCGCGCATGCGTACGTACGGAATATCGTCTCCACGCTGGGGTGTAATTATTTTCTCCACCACCACCTTACATGGATGGGTATAATAGTGTAAATAATAACTATATATGGTTATTATAACATCATACTGATTCTAAGATATTATATCATCCACTCAAATTCCATTCAATAAATATGGTAATGATATCATCGCTCGTGCGTACGTACGGATTACAGTCTGCACGACACAATGAGATTCATTTTCCATGTTAACAATTCAGGAATGATTATAAAGTATATATAATAAGTAATAGTTAAATATATGAAATAATAATGCTAATTTATTTATATATATATATGTATTTCATCTAAATAATTCCATTCAAATCAATAAGGAAACGAAAAACAGCGTTCATGCGTACGTACGGCCTACCGTCTCCATGAACGGTGTACTTCTTTACATTTATAGATCTACTATATATATATGTATATTCTGAATATATATTATATTTAAATCATTTTTTATATTCTGGAATTAATTAATAATGATCTAAGTAATCCTATTAATAATTACGAGTCGAAACACGGACGATAAATGATGCGATTTTACCCAAGATGCTGCTTTAACATGGAATTGACAAATGAACAGATAATCTAAAGTCGTAAGTGAATCATATATGATATCATAAATATTATAATGGTTCTGTTACAAGTTAATAATTTTTTTAAACCCACTATACTGGAGTCTCTAACACATACAGAATAAATTGGACATAAGTTAAGGGATAAATATTCCAATATCGTTCTTATCCGAGATTGTTATTCGTAAGTATTTACAGGGGTTATTATTATCATCCATGCCCATGTTTTATAAAAATGTGTTCATGTATTTTTAATGTATTTTTTACCCATTTTTGAAATTTACTACATTTTAAGAAAGGAATATTACTTTTTTTTACCACACGAGGAACTTTTTGACTTTTCTGACAAAAGTACGAGGAGAATGTTATTTTTAACTTATACGGCCTGAACAGATTTTTACAGTTTCATAACGCCTTATTTTCATGGAGCTTAATCTACAATATTTAACAAATATTTTCAAAAAAATCCTTTTCTTTAAAAATTTCATGGAATTTTGAGAAAATAAAATGATTTTGAAGAAGAAAGGATATTTTCCTCAAGAATTCATTTCAAGTGTTTTATCAAAACTATTTTCCATCTAAGATGACATTATTTAGTATGTTTATGTTTCAAGTATAATGTCTCTATTGTTTACATGGTTTGATTTTTTTTATGATGAAATTATATCCATTTATTTAATATTAATTATTTTAGGATCGGATGGTGTTTATGAAACCCATTTTGTTTGTTGGGTTATTATGAATGATGTGTGTTTATTTTGTGGCACACGAAAGAATGATTTCATTATGAGATGGATGGGACCTATAGATCCCTCAAATGCGTTGGGTAAAGATTTATATCTCAGGAGATAGACATGGCTGGAATGGTAAGTTAAACTGGTTTAGTGTTACAGGACTGAAACGAGGAGTGAACTCGATTCAGAAAGGGACTTCGTCCACTAAGATGGCCATTGCAGCAATGCCTTGGCTTCTATGTAAATCATATCATGTGCTTAATTTTTTGCCACAAATAAATGTTTTATTCCCATTTTATTTTATCATGATTGATGTTCCTTTATTATCTATGCCTTACGTACTACCGAGATTTATTTCACAACTCAAGATTTTGATGTTTAAACTTTATGTTCATGTTTTGAAGTTCAAATGCATATGGTTTGTTTTTTTCCATGCATACCCTTACTGAGAATTTGAGCTCACCCTTTATATGTTTTCTTTTCCCCAGGATATAAAGATAGGTTTTATGTAAATAAATAAGGAAATATCTTTATGGGAGATTTTGAAGATCTTTCACCAAGATTAGAAGATTATGTTCCAAGTTTAAAAGACACTAAACTATTACAGTCCTTTGGTGTCTATTTTTGTTATGTATTGAGTATTCCAAAAAAGTAATGTAATGTCCATGTAGGTCAAGCTTTGGGTCTATACATATATGACCATTCAAAGTAATGACTATGCTCAGACACTCAATTATACTTTATAATGACATATCACTTCCAGGTTGATGGAAAATTGTAATGAAAAATTCATAGTCATTAAGACATGATTAGAGCTAAAAAGATTCACATAAGAAGAGATAATTACCAACATCATCCTTTGTATGAGTTATCATATAATTACAGTTTCACTGAAATGTTTTAATCTGCCCATATAGAGCTATGTATTGGAAAAGATAAAGTAAACCAATTTGGAAGGATGAAGAAGAAGAACAAAATTTGTTGGTACTCAAATATGTTCATTATATGAATATGAATTTTTAATCCATTCAATAAAAGATTAATGGTGGTCAATGTAGACAAATGGCCTTTATTGAAAACTATCGAAGAGATAGGGTGTTTACTATTACAGACAAATTGATCCTTTATAAATCACTATGGAAGATATTCATGTGGTTTGTAATGATGTGTAAGCTCATTCCTAGGACTCATTGAACCATTATAAACCATAATAATGTAGGATATATGGTATATACACTAGAACTCGATCTAAACCATGTTCATGTGCCCTATGTGATCCATGTATCTCACCCCATAAATTTGACATACACCTCTCTTATTAAGAGCCTCTAGGGACGATGATGGATTATAGAGAAACTTTTTTATATTAAAAAATTACACTTCTTATCAGTACATTGTCAAGACAATATGAATGGATAGGAAACATGAGAGCTTGAGAATATAATGAAATGGATGTAGTATCATTTATTCATGACTAAGGAAATTAGCTAAGATTTTTTTGATTAAATTCTTAAAGAGGGGGTAAATGTATTGAACTTCACTTTTCAATATGAAATTTTCATTATGAATATATATCTATAACATTTAAGTGTAAGGTATTGTATGAAACACATGAAATAAGAAATCGAATTCAGCACTACATTATTTAATAAAACATAATATCATATAGAGAATAAATAAAACCCATAAATTACTGGAAAAAAAACATATTCAAATTTTATTTAGAATTTGAAAATCCCTAAAGTCATGGTGTCCTAGAAATATCACACCCCTGAAAATCAAAATAACAAAAATAATTAGAAATATTTTTTTTAAAATATTAAAAATTACCTTGAGAGAAATATATGTGAATAGATGAATTTAGAGGTATTTATAGTAATAATAAACCTAATAAGTCCTTTAGAATCCTATTAAGACTATTATAATAGTAACTTTACCATTAGAATATTAACATGGACATTAAAATAGTTACTAGACTATTAAAATATTAATAAGAAAAATGGAATATGAAATTAACTATATATAAAATTTTCAATAAATAATGTATCTTAATATAAATATTATAATACTATAAAATAAATATCCAAATTAGATAACTCAATGATATTATAAGTTTATATTTTACTTATTTAATATAAACCCTAAAATTTATATTAATTATATAAAATGAAAAATAATCTTCATTATAAAACTATTTTGATAAAATAAATTTTATTTTATGGACATAGAAGTAAAAATTAATTGGGGGTTCTTTTTTAGAAGTTATTAGTAAAACAAAAATTTTATGGAGAACATTAAAAAACAGTTTTCAAAAAAATGGTATGTTTATGATATAATAATGATGTAATAATGACTCAATAAATATTATAATTGTTATATTAGCCCAAAATTAATTTAATAAGATATATAATACATTTAAAATAATTTAATTCATATTCATCACCTTAAATGTATTTTCTAATAACTAAAATTTAAGTATTCTATTATTTTGTTTTACATTCATCTACCTCTACTATTTATACACTAAAAAATTTGATTTGATAAGGTTTTAAATGACATTATAACTATTTTTTATAAAAACTATTATTCATAATGTGAATGAAAGAAATTATTTTAGTTATTAGCCTCGAAAAAATATTATATTCTCTAATTAAACTCAAAATACCCCTCCCAATAATGTATAAATACCTCCTCTCACTCCTATGAAATTTTATACCAGAAAGCTCAAAAACATGAAGAAAGCCTGTTCAGAGAAGATTTTATTAATAAAAAAAATAAAATACAACAAGAGTGAAGAAACAATGGGGTTAAAAAATGTGTGTGTGCACATCACCACACGCATCAGCATACACTAATACAAAATAGAAAGATGGTTTGACAAAGGACCATAATGAACTAACCTCCCCAATGGCATGTTTGGAGAGATAATTTGCAACCCGATTTTCCTCCCTATAAACATGAGTGATAGCCAAACAAAAGTTGTCCACAAGCAAGAGGGAATCATCCCAGGCCGAAAGCCGTATCCATGGAACATTCCTTGATCAACTTCGATGAATTGAAACCACCAAAGTAGAGTTAGATTCCTGCCATAAGACCGTCCATCCATGATAAGAAGCATACCAGACAACCTTTATCATTTCCCACAACTCAGCCACAATTTCCAAACCATTTCCTAAAAATGATAGAAACCGCCTTTAACGAATCCCCTATAAGTGTGGAAGACGACACCACAGCCCGAAGGTCTTACTGAACCTGAGGCCGCTCCATCAACATTGACTTTTAAACACTGAGAAATCATAGGTATCCACCAAATATAGTTCATTATAAGCCGTTGTCTGCATCTTCCAGAAATACCCAGGGTCTGCAATATGACTATATCGGAAACATCATTCCGCATAATAGCAATATCATCCAAAGAATCCAATATAACACCAATATGAATCACCTGAATACCAATAGAAGTCTGTGTTACTTTTCTCTAAAAAACAAGAGCATTTTGGGCCCTCCAAATAAAAAATACTGGTGCTGAAACAGCAGAAAGAATCAAAGGTTTAACTTGGGAACTACAGCCGGCCGGATACACTAATTCCATAAGCTGACCCAAACTTTCCAGATTCAAGAAAAATCAAAAATTCCCTACAAGTAACTCCATATGCAAGATGAGAATTTATAGGAGATGAATAAATGATCAATAATTTCATCCGCAACAAGGCAAAAAAACCAAACTGGTGAAAGAGAGAACCCGACCTTCTGCAGCATCCATTACAAAGGAAGTATACCCTTCCAAATCCTCCATATAAGAAAATAATGGGTAGGTGAGATAAAGGCAGTGTGAAAAATCAACAACCATGAAGGGACAAGAAGAGTGGGAGAACACATAGATCTATAATCGTCCTTAGTGGTAAAGGAACCAAGAACATTAGGCAGCCAAATCATAGTTCCCATAGCAGAGTTGTGATAATAATTTAATTCCATCTTCAAGGGATCTGGATGATGATCTTGAGAATTTCCATTATAAAGAAATTCAGAAATAGGGAGATCCATCACTGGAAGAGGAATATCAATAATATCAGTAATATCACAGGAAAACCAAATAGTCTTCCAACAATTCAAGGAGGAGTCTCTACACACCACCCATTTTAATGATTAGGAAAGGTTGAGATAAGAATTCTTGATGGAAGACTCAATCAAAGAGAGGATATAAAGAGAATTCCCATTTAAAATATTGTTCCCAAGTATATTGCTCAAAATTTCCAAAAACAAAGTCGTTAGAAGTCCAAAGGGGCCAGGTAAACGTTTTAAAGAGATATTCATTAAAAAAAATTAAGATCCTTAAGCCCCATACCTCCCATGTCAATAGGCCTGATACAATCACTCCATGAAACTGTAAAAATCATTCATTTAGAAGCAGAGCCAGTCCAAATGAAGTTAAGAATCAATATCTGTAACTCATTGAGATTATTACTAGGACATTTGTAAATAGAAATAACATATACACACTTGGAGGTAATCACAGAGTTAACAAGACATAAATGCCTTTCTAGAGACATAGATTTCCTTTTCCAAGTACCCATCTAATTAATAATTCTGAGATGAATATTTTCCAAGTAGCATCTTTTAATAGCACCCCAAATATGGGGAACCCGAAGATAATTAAATGGTAGAGATCCTCTCTTAACCCTCAGCTTCCGTGCAGTTTTATTTTTCCTAGAAATGATAACGCCTTCCCCCAAAAACAAAGAGGATTTCCACCAACTGATTACAGGACCAAAAACCTCCTCATAATGCTAAAAAATTTCCTTAATGTATTGGATCGTGATCCTATCAGCCTTTCCAAACAACAGAATATCATCGGCTTATAAAAGGTTTTAAGGAACAAAAAGGCCTCTTCTAAACTTCATTTTTTGAAACAAACAAGCATGAACAAGACCTGAAATACAAATGCTCATATAATCCTCTACAATTGAAAAGAGAAGTATAGAAAATAGATCACTTTGCCTCACTCCCCCAGAGCACTCAAAAAAACCTCTAGGAGAGCCATTAACAAGAACAGGAAGCATAGAACTCTTAATAATACAGCTAAACAAATTGATGCAACCGTTAGAAAATCGATGCATTTTTTACACCGATAAAATGAAACACAACTTCATTATATCAAATGATTTCTAAATATGAAGTTTAAGATCCATATTACCATACCTCACATTCCTCCCCATAATATTAAAACACTCAGAAGCCATGTACAAGAAGTTTTGAATGGTCATTTTAGGCACATACCAAAATTGGTTTGTGGAGATAAAATCATTATCAATACTTCCCAATCTGTTTTCAAAAAATTTACTAATAACCTTTGTGAGAGTATTAACTATTTTCAATGGCCTGAAATCCAGAATTTAAATAGCATTCTCCATCTTTGGAATCAAAGAAACAAAGCTAGAATTGGAACCAAATGGAAAGTAATCATGGTAGAAAAAATCTCTGTGTGCATTAACAAACTCATTATAAACAATATCCCAATAAGACATGAAGAACTTATTGGAGAAACCATCCAGCCCTGCCACACTATCAGCATTCATAGAAAAGAGAGCCTCTCTAACATTATCCTTAGTGTGAATATTAGTGATCATATCATTCTAAGAGGCCTAAACCATAGAAGAGATATTTTAAAACATTTTTTGAGTATTGTCATTCCCTGGATCCTTGTAAATATATTCAAAATATTTACATATAGCACCATAAATATCATTTTCCGAGCTGAGGATAACTCCATCAACTATGAGGGAATTCATGCCACTCTTAAAAAAAATTTCCTTATGAATGAAATTAAAAAGTCTTGTATTTATATCACCATATATCCGCCACATGAAATTATATTGAATCTAAGAAATGTTTTTCTTTTAAGGCCAATAAATCATTAAATTTAGAAAGTGAAAGCATCTAATCCCTAGATATCACATATTGAACCTCATTAAGTCTTTGAAATTGCAAGAGATTGTCTTCTACACTTTGAATTTACAGATCAAGGCCTGAGAACAACTGTTTACTCTATATTTTAAGCTTTTCCTTCACAACCATATGTTTCATAACCATAATGTAAAAAAGGACTTCCAATGAAATTGGTTTCCCATGTTTCACTAAAAATTTACCTGCAATGTGAGATAGTAAACTAGGCATTATTAAACATAAAAGGAAAAGGATATGTTCTTAACCTGGTGAGACACAAGTCCATTAAGAGAGGATTGTGATCAGAATGAACTCTTGGAAGAGTGATACCAGATAGAGAAAAATCTTGAGTTCCCTCGTCCATATGATAAAATCACTTATCAATTTTTCTATATTGGAGCCCATTTAATGTATATATTCTCCATGTAATTTCATCTCCAATGATTGGAACCTCAATCAAGTTACAAGCATCGATTCGAGAAGAGAATTAATTAGCAGCAAGCCTATTGAAATTGTTTTCTGTCTTGTACTCAGGCCAAAGAACTGAATTAAAGACACCAATAATAACCTATCTCTGTCTCATGTTAAAATGTATATTTTTCAGGGCTAACCACAATGCACATCTTTTAGTATACAGATTTAAGGCACAAAAAAGTTAAAATACATAGCTTTTCCATTAATCCTAGAGGCAAAAGTGATCAATTTCTGATAATGAAGAGAAGAAATCAAAGAGATTCTAACATTTTTCAAAACCCAAAGTGACTCTAAAGAGTTATGATAATCATTATGGGAAACCAAAGAGTTCCCAAGGGTTTACTATTTAAAGGCTTTGCATTTATCGAAGGGCATTCGAGGCTCATCAATACAAATATGTCTAGGTATATTGGCCATAATAAAATGCTTGAGGGCTGTGAATGTGGGGGAATTCCAAAGCCCCTGGTAGTTCCAAATGAAAATATTCATGGGAGGGATGATTTGGACAAGGTGTTAGGCCCATCATCTAGGTGCAGTTTCACATTCTTGATATGTTTCTCACTTTTATTCTTCTTTCCCTTATCTACAACAGGTGCAATAGTAGCTAAAACATCCACATAATATTCTAAAGACTGTGGTTTCTCTTCAAAGGAATATTCCTCCTTTTCATCAAAACAATAGGTGCCACTCAGAAGAATGACCTTATTCAAAGATTGAACTAGTTCCTGACTAGCTGGTAAATAGGGCTTCCTTGCAGCATTAGATAGTGGAACTTAAGAGAAAGAACCATCTGCAGATTGCAGTAGGTCACTAGTCTATATCCCATCAGTAGAATGGGAATTCCAGTCTGTCACAGATTCCAGAACCCTTCTATCATAGAGTCCAGACTAGAAGGATTAATCACAAATGGTTGATACAGGTCTTGAACAATAGGTTCAGATGATCTAGTAGCCTAATTCATCTTGGAAGCCTCCAGGGATAGCTTAGACAACTCAGTATACACAGATAATTCAGTTCCTCTAAAGGATCATAAAAATCCCACACGGAGACCTGATTAACATGTTCAATGATATGAGCGGTTTATTCAGTAATTACCTATAAAGGGACCTTAAAATTAGACTTGGAATAGGGAGCATAAGTATAAGCTGGTTCTTATACTGAGGCCTAGACAAGGGGTCTCTACAATGAACCCTAAACTAGGACCTAAATAACTGGCTCAGAAGTGGGTGCTAATGCTTGTACTGGAACCTGGAAAATATGCTCAAGAGTTACTGGTATTGAAGCATGAGAAACAGATTCAGACCATATAGCATCAGGTTGTACAAGATACTTTACTAAGTCCTGAATGAAAGGCTTAGTAATGGTATCATCAATAAATTTTTTTGATTACTCAATAAAAGGTTCTGTTATATGGTTTTTTAGCTCAATAGAAGTTCCAGGGCCCTTTACCTTATTCTTCATACAGAAGGCATCAGAGTGACCTTTATTTTACACAATCCATAGACTTTATTCCTGTAACACTCAAAATATTTATGACAAAAAAATGAAAATTCAAACAGAGCATCGGCTTTTGTTCATAATGTATATCTAGGTTAAACCAAACTTCTCTAGTCACTAATACAATCTCCTCAACTAGTGTAGAATCCATATATACCTCCACTAGAACCCTCAAAAAGTGACCAACTCCAGGATTTTCGGTCTGATTATCCATTCGAATAGGATATCCAACATATGAGGAAATATCCCATGGAAATCTCAGATGCCAATAAAGCCAATTCAGATTATGAATGTGAATCCTTACCTGAGCATCAGTATCTTTGACAATATAAGGATAAAAGTTCATGTACCACTCCTGAATTCAAAGAATTCCAGGCCTCAATGAAATAGATCTGAAGCATCATGCTCTTCATTTGGACTCCTCAGATGAAAAGAGAACTTGATAATACCAACATCCCATGAAAATCGTCCTCCAGTCATCAAACCCCCAATATCTGTGAAATTCGTTGAGAAAGATCGTTGAATTTCAACATGTTTCCTTCTTTCGGAAGAAGAACGCATGAAATAATTGAGAACCGACAGAGGCTGACTCACTCTTCAATAGAAACCTGGCTAGCTGTGACATGGGAAACATGCCCCTTCTTGATTATCCTACCTGTTGGAGGACACTCAAACTCTAGAAAATTACAAGAATATTTAAGGACATCTACAAAATTCTTCTTCAAATTCGAAGCTTCAATGGCAGGAACCACCGCAAGGCATTTTTTAATCACAACATTGATCATTTACTTAAGACTAACAACATCAAACATCCCACCCAATAAACTATTATCTGTAAAAGGATCATAAACCTCATTCATAAGTAGATCAGGATCATCGGAACAAGGGTTCTCCCCAGACGCCCTGACATGCGACTCCATCCCATATTTATCTTTATATGGATTATAGAATACATCTTTACTTATGAAATCAATTACATTTTAATAATGTTACTCAATTAATCTATCATAATACTACATAAATCCTTAGAGTTATTTTTGTCACACGCCACTCCAATATATCAAGGTATTTCCACCATAGTAATGGAATAAATAAAAAAGGAAAGAAAATATTTCTTTATTTCCCCATTAATCATTTATATAATTATTGTATTATTATATTGTATAATAATAATTACCAAATCAATTTCATTAATAGGTTTATTAAAATTATATTATTTATATTAATAAATTATAAAATTTTAATCAATATATATATATATATATATTTATAAAAACTATTTATACAACCCTCTGACAATTTCCTGTTAAGGATCGATTTATAACCTATGAGAGTGATGAAAACTCACCTTATAAAATAACATTTATGTATATTTAGTAGTTATTATTTAGATATAATAATTATTATTTCAAAATATTTTAATTATAAACTACTTATAATGTTTATGTATTACCTCTCTCTTGTTATTTGTACATGTCCCATTAATGGTTGTTTTACTACCTATAAAGACATTTTATGTTCATAAAATATTAGACCCTTCCTTGATGGTTATTAAAATTTATCTATAATTTATGAATATGTATTTTTATATATTATTAAAATTATAGAGGAAATTTTACTTGAAGATAAAAAACAGTAAATTAAAACCACGCAATAGAAATGGAAATAGGATAATCAATAAAAAACTTATCATCAAACCATTTTTTCATCAATAAAATATAAATTAATTAATATAAAATATTCTAATTGAACAATAATTACATAAATTAACGTAATATTCATCAATAATTTTTTTTATTATAATAGTATGATTATTATAATAACGTTTTCATAGTGATGAACTAAAATAGGACTTATAGTTAGATTAATCTCATTCCTTCCCATTTCTATGGAGATTAATCCATATATTTAAAAACTTTTATCGGCATCTCCTATAGAATAAATTTTATTTTTATTTTAATATTATTTACCTTGTATTGTTCTGAGATTATTAGTGTTTTACATTATTATGTTAAATTCAGAGGCACCACTGTAGTTTTTTAAAAAATATTGTTTACTAAACATCTCATTGACTCTTCTTCTATTGTCACTTCTTCACTATATGACCAATAATTTTTTATTCAAAATATTAATTTAAAAAATTATATTTTCACTTCTTCATGTGAAACCAAAAAAGATGTCTTATATTCATATTCTTTGAAACACTCTTATGAAACCAATTCTTTTCTAATGAGAATATTTCATGAAATATTGATATATGATTATTTTATTTTTAAAATGAAAAATTATGTGTATATTTTTATGTATTGGGTGTGAATAGAATTATGTATCCCAATTATTAATTGTTTAATGTTTTATATCTCATGGGATAATTATGCATAGACCTGTGGTAGATATCTTTTTCAGTGTTTTTATTTATGGGCATGAGGTAATAAGCAATGTCTACAATGTTATGATGTCATTGTATTAAGCCTTTCATAATATTTATGATACCTAAACATTATGAATGTTTTAAATTTCTTTATCCCTTATAATGACTTCTATATTCATATGATGATAATCAATTGATAATGATGTTTTGATGATGTTTCCACCCATGTACTCATGTGGATTCATTCTCATGCTCTTCCATATTATCATACCTTTACCAAGATGTTAGATCATCATTTTCTATGTCACCATTTATGATTACATATTTTAAGATGATTATGAAATACCATTGGATGAAAATAAATAAGTATTTCAAAAACTAATAATGTGTTAAATGTTTTTATGTTGTATGAACTTAATTTCCCTAAGACATTAATCCTCTACAGATTAGTATTTTATATATTATATTAGTTTTTCTTAATTGGATTTAATAATTCGGTATGTAAGGAATGAGATTATATAGTGAAGAATTAATATTCTTAATTGAAATTTTTAGGGATTAAATGATGTGATACAACGATTTACATTGAAATTTTTTGTTTACATGTAGTTTATTTTTTATTTTTTTATTTTAAAAATAGATCAATGTTGAAATACTTATTCACTATAGAATCACAACCTATATTTGATCATTTGTGATTTAATTCCATTGTAGTATTATATTTAAATTAAAACCAAAAATATATGTTGTATTAGATGATAAACTGCAAATTATCTTATTCAAAATATGTTAAAATCCATTATATTAATGTAATATTTTCATGATGGAATAAATATTTGATGTATAAATTAAGTGGTTTTTCTTGTATTAGTGATAGATTTTATAGGAAGAGGACTTTAATTTCCCTTCATTACATGTTATTATTTATAATCAATGATTTTTATTATATTAGTATATTGTGGTGAGGAATTTATTTATTTTTAATTACCTTTGGTACAATGTGTATTATTTTCTTTTTCAATTTTATTCAATAAAATTAAATTTTTGATTAATTAACATTAATATATGAGATTACAAGGGGAGAAAATAATATGTATAGTTTATACTCAATGATAATTTTATCAATATTTTTTATAGATTTCCATGACTATGTTGTATTTTATGATTTTCCATACTATATTGAAGTATAATTGTCAGCATGTCATGTAATAGATTTATTTTCATATTAAATTTTATTATCAATTATAACATCGAGTACGAACCTGGGATTTTATAAATTATTAGGTTATTTTATTTTATTTGTTATATGAAATTTAATACATGTAACTTGGTCTTTGGGTTATCATATAATTACTTTTTTGGAAGTATTTTTTTACATTAATTGAGGAGTTTT
Organism: Viscum album; assembly: GCA_963277665.1. NCBI lineage: Eukaryota > Viridiplantae > Streptophyta > Magnoliopsida > Santalales > Viscaceae > Viscum > Viscum album. Next base: position 1,493,805,170 of record OY728152.1, read on the forward strand.
CAATTAAAAATGGTAATTTAAATATTTGTTTGGATTTTATGACACCTCAAACACTTACACCCTTATCCTATACTAAAATAATACTCTTTACTTGTTGGATTCAAAACAAAATGATGTGACCTGAATTCTTATCTTTTAAAATTACTATGTCTATAAAAATATTACTTCCCATTCATAAAAATGATCATTCAAGTTTATAGTTTTATAGAATTGTGGAAAACACTTTAAATAAAAAATTCAGTGTCATTCTCCTTAAATTTTAATTTTTCGCATTACTCATATATCTTTTTATTCCACTATAGTCCATCCACATTTTCCACAAATGGGGTCTAATTTTTAGACTCCTATTTCATTCAAGAAAGTTTTACGTCATTCAAGACTAATCACCAATGACTTTGATATGGTTTTAAAAATCCTGAGGCCCTATAAAAAACATTTTAAAACATATGAGGACTAAAAAAATTCTTACTGTTGAATATAAAAGATCATAATACCATTCACTAGTGCAAGAAAAGTTTTTTACGTCGGTTATTTTTCATTTTTTACATCGGTTTTTAGCCGATGTTAATACATAAGACGTTGTAAATATAGTTTTTTACATCGGTTATTTAAAAACCGACGTAAAAAACCTAACATCAAGGTGTTTTTCAGTCAGTTATTTAATAACCGGGATGAAAAAATAGTTGTGGAGTGTTTACCACGTCGGTTATTAAATAACTGACATTATAAACTATTTCCCAGGGGTTATCACATCGGTTATTCAAATAACCAATGTTATAAACCCTTCCCAGTCCTTCATAAGATCTGTTATTTTATAACTGACGTGAAAACCCCATTGGGGGGGTTATCACGTCGGTTATTAAATAACCAATCTGATAAACACCTCTTGCACTAGTTGATCACGTTGGTTATTAAATAAACGACGTGATAAAACCTTCCCCATTCCTTTATCATGTAATTTATTTTATAACCAACGTGGAAAACCAATTTTTTTTAAAAAAAATATAAACCAGTCCTCTTCTCTCCCCAGAAAAAACCAGCAACCAAACCAAGAATTCTTACCATAAAAACAAAAGTAGACCAAAATAATAACCAAATAAAAATTATGCATTTACATTGATAACATTTAAAACATACAATTTCAACTAAAAAGAACTTAAATCCAACCAAAAAAATCACCAAATACACAATTACAATTACAATTTTCAAAATTACATTTTACATTACAAATAAACTAAAATCCAATCAAACCTATAAAATAATTTGACTATTCCACTTGTAATTGTTAGACCTCTTGAGCACTATATGAATTAGGGTCATCAAATATCTAAAAAGATAAAGGAAAATAGTTAACATGTAAAATGAATAAATAAATTGAAATATTATGGCAATGTTTATAAGAAAATCTAACCTGGTCAAACTTCAAAAGTGTTCCCGTTGTAATTATTTCATACATAAATATTAACATAAAATATATGCATTTGATGAAACCTTGTTGTTTATAACATTTCTGTTTAAATGAATGTTAATTAAATATAACTTTTTATGTAATACGTCTAAAGGAACAAATTATAAATGGATATTTACCTTCACTTGTACATATTTGATCTTGGAACCCCTTTTGTTTGTGGTTTTTCGAAATTTGTTCCATCCCCTGTTAGAAAATAATATGATTGAGATAAATTTAAAATTCATTATAATATAAAAAACTATTAATAAATTGAAACATACTTCTCCAACGAATTCTTAAAACTTTTCTGCGCATCATCATGGACAGAGGATATCCAATATAGTGTTTTCTCACGTGGGCCAAAAACACCCAACATCCAATGATCACTGATATAATGGAAAATTTTAGGTCAGTATTTATTTTTTTAAAATATATAGAACACTATCAGATATATGTTTCATACCCCTCATAATAAGGCATCATCCAAAACTGTGTGATAATATTTTGTTGAAATCTTTTAGCAACATAAATTTCTCTTTCTTCCGCATCCAATGAATGTGCCTTAGGGGAAATAAGATGCGGGTCCATGAACCCATATACATTTTTCTAGTCATTCCTCTCACACATGTTATAATGATACCTAATAAAAAATTGAAATAAGTACTTTTTTTTATAAATTTAACATAGGGACAAAATTGTGTTAACACTTACATGGAAGAAATCTGCACCACATTGACGCCCAACTTTTCTCAAGTAAAAAGTTCCATGATATCATTTTTCAAAATTCCCACATTTATTGCAAGTCCAAAAACATGACCTTCCAATGGAAATGAATAATGATCCGATAAAAAATTTGAATATCTTGACAATCTGTCAAGACAACTAGAATCTGTATCTGATGTCATAGCTATTTTTCTTTGTTATTGTCTATAAAGTATTTCTTTACTTTAAAAGTATTCCTGTAAATAAATTGATAAATATATTAGCTTTAAAATGATAAAAACAACTTTATTAATAAATAAAATATAAGATATAACATACACACCTCTATGATAATGACTCGTAGAAGTCTGGATGCCCAAACAGAAAAGTGGTCTATACTACGTCCAATTGTCATCACCTCATATGTAGGTATTGGAACTCGAGATGATATATCTAAAATATCCAGTACAGTAACCCTATGATTCTCTACCTTTAACTACTGATGATGAACCGATTCTCCAATAAAATATACCATCCCATATGCCACTATATGATGGTGAGGATCATCAACATACAACTCACAATAAGTAGGAAGCTGTGGAGAAGGAGTAGGATAAAAAATGGGGTACGCAGGTTGAGGTAAAGAAATGGAGGCCTCAGGCTAAGGTGAAAGAGTGGGAGCTACTACCAGAGGTGGGGGAGTGGGATCTGCTTCGGGAGGTGGAGGATAAAAAATGGGGTCTGCAGGGGGAGTTGGAGGAGTGGGAGCTACAGTCTGAAATTGTCTTTGCATGTCTGCAAACATAGACTGTACTGATGCTCTGACCTTTTCCTCTATCTTCGCATTAATATTTTGAACTTCAGCCTCCAAAGAATATTTTTTTTATACACATACTCGATGTAAGACGTTGAAGACCGTGGAAACACTTTTCTTACCAATACACTTGTTGGGTATCCTCGTACATGACCGGGGTGTTCGGGCTTTCCCAATGCTTCAGATAATATATCATGCCTCCCAGCAGCATTAAATGCCCCCTGTGTGCTCTACTCCTCAAGATAATCCTGTATTAATTAATTAAATTTTTTTATTGATTCTGTAAAGACCTGTAAATTTCAAGGGAAATTTTTTCTTAATTTTATTTGGTATGTTACGAGTACGCGGTTTCTAACTGCACCTGATTCCAAGGCCCGATGTGCCAGGAATCATTTTCCGAAGTTTAGCTCGAGTACGTTCAGTGAACGGATAAGCGGGTTTTTCTAACTTTTGAACCAGTGCTCGGAATCGAAATCTGAGGGCACCGATGGAATCGCAGTGGCGGTAATTTCTTAGTAACACCTTTTCTGGAGTTGTGTTTGCTCGTGTGAGGTTATTAAATAAATGGGTTAACTAAAGAATGAAATAAAAATGTGTGCCACAATTTTTATTTTCTATTCTAAGTAGTTTTAACCTATGCTTGGATGTTGGAGGGGGCCCACTACATCCTAACTCCACTAGGTAGGATATTAGTGAAGTGGGGCCCATATGATCCCCAACCCTTCTTTTCCATTTAACCTCCCTCTCACAATTTAATTGTGTAACACACCAGCACCCCATTTTTAAATGACATGTCAACTCTCTAAATTAATTGGTTTATTAAATGCTCTTTAATTGAGTCATTTAATTGAATGTGATCATTTTTTTTAAAAAAAATTAAATTTAATGTTGTCATGTGTGTGTGATAATAAAATAAGACAATGTCTTATTTTTTGGGGGGGCTGATTCATTGTGCGGAAACAAGGAGAGAACTCTCGTGGTCTTGAAGAACTTCGTCTTCTTCGCGAAGAATGCTGAGTCTACGACGAAGAACTCCGGCACTGCTAGGGGAGATCGCCATGCCACCTCCTCTCCTCTCCGCATCCGGTGAAAGAAGACTTTTCCGGAGAACGAAGACGCGTCGTATCCTTCATCGGGAAAACACCAACGACGCTTACGGAGCCTCGATCAGCAATGCCGTCTTCCATGACATCCTTTTCCCGCAACGATCCTCATTCGACGACTTCATTGAGGTAGGGGTTTAATGTGAGAATTTTTTTTAAAAAAATCCATGTTTCTTTCCTTCTAGAAACAAGGAACGTGGATCAACTATTTATTAAGTTGATCCGTGTGGGTATTTTTTTTTGCGGGATGGGGATATTTATTTATGGGTGTGTTGTTGGGAACTAGGTTCAATATTTTTTTTATTGATTATAATTGTGCCTTGTTAAGTCTTGAAATCATGTGTTGATTTTTTCCAAATGATAACACCTAACATGGAGGGCGCGGGCGAAACAAACACGGCCCGAGAACCCACCGCAGTTTGATTGTTGACGTGCAGATTGACGAACTATGACGGAACGGGACGCAATGGAAATTCGAGGTTTCCACAGTGAAGTTCAGGTCCCGTAATGACCCCAGGCGCAGACAGCAGGTGAAACGGACCACCGGTGCGCGTCCGGTGGTCCGCGGAAAGCGGCAGCGGCGCGCCGCCGGAGAAGATCGCTGCGGCTGAGACATGGCGGACTGGAACGGCAAAGCCATTCCGGATTTTGGGGGAGCGGCACGGCATTAAAGTCGCGCCGGTTCGCTGGACAACCGGGGGGGACAGCGCCACCCTCCTTCCGCTTCCGCTCGGCAAGCGCCGAGCCGCCCAGGTAGCCCACGCCGAGCCGGGCCACCCGCGCCGGGCCGGGCCGGGCCGCGCCCTATTGAGCCGGACCCAGAACCGGGTCGGGTCGACCCGGTTCGGGCCGACATAGGGGGTTCTGGGCCGGGTCGGTTCGGGCCCAAACCCCCCTAAAACCGGACAGGTTCATTTAAATGACCGTAACTTGGGCTACGGACCTCTGATTGACGTACCGTCAGTTGCGATGAGATCCTTGAATCGAGACGGCTGTTTAGTTATATTACACTAAGGGTTTCTGAGAATTTTGGGTACGTCTGGGTTGGTTCCAACATGAAAACAACCGGGACCTCGAAGCGGAAAGGCCTATAACTTGAGCTTCGGGCATCCGATTGACGTGTCGTCGACTTTGTTGGATTCCTCTTAGTGAGACGGACCTTTTGGATTACTCCGCTCAAAGTTTGGATGCTGTTGGAGTATAGTCGAGTTGGTTTTGACTTAAAAACCAACCAGGCCCCTGAGACGAAAAAGCCAATAACTCTCAGACCGAGTGTTTGATTGACGTGTCGTCTGTCGTGTTGAGTTCCTATCGATGAGACGAAACTTTGGGATACATAAACTTCGTACTACGTGTCAGTTGATGTAACAACCCCTTGGATCGTGGAGCGGACCCTCCCGGAAACGAGCATGTTGTGTGCGGGAACCCTAGAGGTGGATACAACTATGAAGACTGCACTGAAATCCTCTGTGGGTTTGGTAGTGACGACGACTGTACTAGGATCCGTCGTGGGTTCGGAATCAATGATGGCCATACTAAAATCCTCCGTGGGTTCGATGACGATGACTACTGTTCTTGTATCCTATGTGGGTCCGGCAGTACTACTGTTCTTGTATCCTACGTGGGTCCAGATGTATTTGACTCTTTACATGTATCCTACGTGGGTCCGACAGAGGGGCTGGTCTAGTATCCTACGTGGGTCCGACAGCTTAGTTGGTCTAGAATCCTACGTGGGTCCCAGCTAGATGAATCAGTGGCTACATCTGATCATCTCTATCACTTTACGAAGAAGTATACCTGCGTGAGCTGAGTCTTCACTTTCAATCAGTATCTTTGATATGATTGACCTGTTTTCCTATGTGGATTGGGTTGTGTTATCCTATGTGGATTGGATTGTGCTATCCTGTGTGGACATGATCGATCTAGGGCTCTGATGTTGGAGATGAACTGGAATTGGTGACTTAGGTATATGTATTGGAATATACCTAAGTAGTGTTGGTTGTTACTTTGTGATTGTATCTTTCCTTTGTGGATTATACTTCGTGGATTCTGGGAGACCTTCGGGGTCTTAGGGTCCCTATTGAGTAGCATATACTCACCCCTACATGGGCTATGCCCGCAATATGTTGTGTTGGATGCAGACAACGGACGGCGTTGATCGTGGTTGAGGCTTGTGGAGCAAGACGGTACCTGGAGGTGGACCACTGGGCAGGACGTACACGGAGTACACGGTTGGACCCGAGGAGCTGAGGATACTATATGTTCCCACCCTTCAGGTGGGATTTCCAGTGGACGGCTCGACGTTGCTGCTTTACTTTTCATTTCTTGTACTTTCTTTCCATCTATACTTTACTTTCAGTTTGGGATTGTATTCTGGCCCATTTACTTTTCTCCACTTACTATTGTACTCAGTATACTTAGTGTTTACTTCTACTGGCTTACTCTACGGTGTTTGTTTACTTTATAAAGGCAATGCCTTCCCCTTTTGTCGGGATTTACGCCTTGGTGCTAGTCACCAGCCCCTGGCCTATGGAAGGAGGGCTTGGGGTAGTCACAACATGGGTCCTGAGGACGGGTCGTGACAAATTGTTGTCAGAGGAGTTCGATTCTACCAGAGAACTCAAGACTTTGATATTTCTTTTGTGTGAAGAAATAGTGTTAAGGGTATTGAGTGTGGATATCAGTGCCAGGAGTCTAGTGTTGGTGCGGCGGCCGACGTATCCATACACCAGGACCCTGACTTCTGATTTTCGACGCAATGCACAAAAATATTGATTGCATGTTTGTTTCGAAGTTTTCTTTGTTATTACTTTGTGTCACCTCACCTGGTATACTCTGTTGACCGTGGTGCACCTGTTTATTTTCAGGATAGACCCACGATGGTAGCCATCTAGGGTTTAGAGCTTTGTACGAGATGGCAACCCACCGAGCGACGAGGTCTCAGTGTAGGGCCCTTTTTCAGCGGAGGCACTGGCGGTACCTCTACCCGTCGAGCCACCGATGCCACCAGCCCCAGCCGCTGAGAGTGCACATCGTCTTAGTGAACTGCACGAGTTCCAGTGTCAGAGACTGCCCAGGTTCTGCGGGGAGATGGACCCTCAGGCAGCCAAGGATTGGCTGGAGGCTGTAGTTCGAGTTTTCTGGTTAGTGGGGAAACCAGCTGACCTCATAGTGATCCTTACAGCGAGACTCCTGCACGCAGTAGTAGAAAAATGGTGGAGCCTGATGCTCCAGGTACACGACGAGGCATCTCTCCTCTGGACGGACATTGAGAGTCTCTTTCGCTCAGAGTTCATCCCAGCCACCCTCCGTGCGGTGCGCATTCAGGAGATACTACAGCTGCGGCAGGGCAGCATGACGGTAGCCCAGTACTCGACGAGATTTACCAATCTCTCGCGCTATTCCACGGACATGGTACGGGTCCCATTCTTCTGGGCCCGGACCTTCGAGCAGGGACTGAGGCATGAGATCAGAGCATCAGTGGTCTCCCCCAGCATTCCGACGCAGGAAGGAGAACTGGAGTGAGACCTTCTCATATAGAACTTTCTTTCTAAGCCTACACTAGCAGCGAGGCCTACCGCAGGGAGGCACGTAGCAGAGTCTTCTGCAGCTGGCAGTTGACAGACGTCACAGGGGTCCAGTCTAACTAGACCTGCAGGAGGGTGACCTCAGGACACTAGCTCAGAGGTGTGGGGCACACGGTGTAGATCCAGTATTACGAGGAGAATACAGTGCTACGCATGCGGCGGATAGGGCCACATTGCCCGTGACAGCCTAACCCGCCAAGCGGAGGAGCCGCAGACGGTTGAGGGGCCACCCAGGAAGAGGCAGAGGGTCGACCGTGGTGGTCCGCATAGAGTAGGCGGATGAGGCAGAGGAGCTGGCCGAGCAACAGGTGGTGTGAAACTCTTTGAGGCTTTACCACCACCACCACCAGGAGGTCCACGCCGACCACAGGGAGCTGGCGGGCAGAGGCAGGCTCAGTTTCAGTCAGCGGTGGCCTACGACCACGGTTCACCAGAGATGATTCAAGGTATTATCTATGTCAACTCCACCCTTTATGTAGTTCTTATAGACAAATGAGCGAGTCATTATTTCATTGATGCTGCCCTTGTTCAGAGCTCGGAGATTCCGACGGAGCCGTTGGATCGATCCTTACGGCTAGAGACTCTTACGGGAGCAGACTCGACGATTACGCACTGGTACCGGCAGTCTGAGATTTCTCTAAGAGGAGAGAGCTTTGGCTAGGATCTTCGTGTAGCGGCGTCGAGGCCTTACGACATCATCTTGGGCATGGATTGGTTTTCTATAGTCCATGCTCAGATCGACTGTATTAGGCTCAAGGTGTGGTGTGTTCGCACTGATGGTAGCAGGTTCACCTTCACCGGTGAGAAGGGAGCCTTAGTAGCACAGGATGGACTCACGCAGAGGAGAGGACAGCTGATCACTCATCAGTTGGCTAGCCTCATCCAAGTAGCAGTTGACGTGCGGAGTCCTAGTTTTCCTACAGTGGTGGATCAATATGGGGACGTTTTCCCTGACGACGTTCCAGGACTACCTCCTCGCAGAGAGGTAGACTTTTATATTGACATGTACCCTATGACAGCCCCGATATCCACTCCATCATATCGGATGGCTCCCGTTGAGCTTAGAGAGCTACGGGTACAGCTGGAGGACTTGCTGGGAAAGGGATTCATCTAACCCAGTGTTTCACCCTGGGCTTCCCCGATTTATTTCGGGAAGAAGGCGGACGGGAGCTTTCGATTGTTTGTCGATTATCATCGCCTGAATCAGGTTACTATGAGGAACAAGTATCTGCTACCGAGGATTGACGACCTCTTAGATCAGCTCATGGGAGCACGGTGGTTCTCGAAGATAGACCTCAGGTCGGTCTATCATCAGCTAAGAGTTCAAGACGAGGATGTGCCGAAGACGGCCTTCAAATTTTGATATGGCCACTATGAGTTCTTTGATATGCCTTTCGTCGTAACCAATTCTCTAGAAGTGTTAATGAGTCTCATTAATAGGATCTTTCATCCTTACCTCGATCGATTTGTCATGGTCTTCATTGACAACATTTTGATATACTCGACTTCTTAGGAGGAGCATGCCTACCACTTGCGGGTTGTACTGGACACACTCCGAGAGCACCAGCTTTATGGTAAGCTCAAGAAGTGCCAGTTCTGGTTACGTGTGGTCCACTTCTTGGGGCACTTCATATCTGAGGTGGGAGTTTCGGTGGATCCTGTGAATATCGAGGTAGTGATAGCTTGGGAGCCACCTAGGAGCCTGACGGAGGTGAGTAGTTTCTTGGGACATGATGGATACTACCGGAGGTTTGTGCCAGACTTCTCTATAGTTGTGGCACAAATTTCATCTTTGACGAAGAAGGGGAAACCCTTCATGTGGTCAGATAGATGTCAGTAGAGCTTCCAGGAGCTGAGACAGAGATTGACCATCACACCTATCTTGAGGCTACCTGAGGAGGGAGTAGGGTATGTAGTCTACTGTGATGCATCAGGGACCAGACTTGGATGTGTCCGGATGCAGGAGTGGGTAGTGATCGCCTATGGATCACGACAGTTGAGGCTGCATGAGCAGAACTATGCTACCCATGACCTGGGGTTAGTAGCAGTGGTCTTCACTCTGAAGATGTGGTAACACTATCTAATGGGCGAGCGCTTCATAGTCATTTCTGACCACCAGAGTCTCAGGTACATCTTCTCACAGAAGGACCTAAACCTGAGACAGAAGCAATTGATCGAGTTCCTCCAGGACAATGACTTTGAGATAGTCTATACTCCGGGAAAGGGGAACGTAGTAGTCGATGCTCTCAGCAGGAGGACGGGCATTCAGCTACTTGGAGAGGTGACAGAGCAGCTAGCCGCTTTGCTGATATCCTTCTTGGATAGAGATGGAGAAACCTTTCATCAGTCACTCACAGTCACTCCTCCACTTCTTCAGCGGGTCAGGGGATGTTGACTGTGAGATGCGGCGTGCACAAATATCCTCCAGACAGGCACCTGATGGATTCTCTATGGGAGGAGAGCATGTCATCCTTTTCAGGGGACGTACCATGGTACCAGCTACTTTGCAGGAGGAGGTTCTGAGGGAGTTTCATACTTCCACTTTAGCGGTACATCTAGGAGTGCCGAAGATGTACCAGGATCTCAGACGACAGCACTGGTGGTTGGGTATGAAGAAGGTTGTAGTAGAGTTCTTTTCTCGGTGCCTCACCTGCTAGTAGGTGAAGGCGGAGCACCAGGAACCAGCAGGCTTGGTACAACCCTTGGAGGTCCCAGAGTGGAAGTGGGATAGGATGTCTATTTATTTTGTGACTGGAATACCACATACTTCCAGAGGTCACGACTCCATTTGGGTGATTGTCGACCGACTCACCAAGTCGGCCCACTTATTACCCATGAGAGATCAGGGCTCAGTGGAGAGCTTGGGACGCCTCTATGTTCAGGAGATCATGCGGCTTCATGGTGTTCCATCATCTATCATCTCTGATCAAGATGCTCGGTTTACTTCCCAGCTTTGGAAGGGGTTGCAGGAGTCATTCGGGACGCAGCTACGTATGAGCACCGCCTTTCACCCTCAGACACATGGTCAGACAGAGAGGACTATTCAGACTCTCAAGGACATACTCCGTGCATGTTTCCTCGACTTAGGTCGCAGCTGGGAGGACCACCTACCCTTGGTGGAGTTTGCGTACAAACACAGCTCCCACTCCACCATCAGGATGGCACTATACGAGGCATTGTATGGCCGACCTTACAGATCACCACTGTGCTGGACAGACCCTGGGGAGTCATCACTTGTGGGATCGGAGATAGTCTAGGCCATGACAGGGAAGGTCTAGGTCATCCAGGAGCGGATGAGGACAGCCCAGAGCTGACAGAAGTCTTATGCTGACTGGAGGCGGAGACCACTAGAGTTCGAGGATGGCGACCACGTTTTCTTACAGGTCTCACCTCGACATGGATTACGGAGATTTGGCCGGGGTAGCAAGTTATCTCCACGCTTTATCGGACCATTCCAGGTTCTCAGCAGGATAGGCGAGGTGGCTTATCACCTGGCTCTACAACCTCAGTTGCACTGGATGCACGACGTCTTCCACGTTTCTCAGCTGAGGAGATACGTGCATGACCCGACACATATCATCGACCATGGGGAGCGGGACATTGACGATGGGGATACTTTTGCGGATGTCCCGGTGGAGATCGATGATCGATAGGAGCGGGTCCTACGTGTGCAGTCGATTCCTCTAGTACGCATCAGATGGCAGCACGGGAACCTCCGGGAGAGCACTTGGTTGGGGGAGGCTCATATGCGTGCTCAGTACCCTCATTTGTTTCCCTAGTTGGTGATGTATCTTTACGGGGACATAAATCCCTGAGGTGGGAGTAATGTAAAGACCCATAAATCTCAAGAGAAATTTTTTCTTAATTTTATTAAGTATTTTACGAGTACGTGGTTTCTGACGGCACTTGATTCCAAGGCTCGGTGTTCCCGGAATCATTTTCCGAAGTTTAGCTCAGGTACGTTCAGTGAACGGATGAGGGGGTTTACCTAACTTTTGAACTAGGGCTCAGAATCGAAATCTGAGAGCACCGATGGAATCGCAGCACCGGTAATTGCTTAGGAACACCTTTTCTAGAGTTTCTTTTGCTTGGTTGAGGTTATTAAATAAATGGGTTAACTAAGGAATGAAATAAAAATTTGTGCCACAATTATTATTTCCTATTCTAAGTAGTTTTAACCTATACTTGGATGTTGGAGTGGGGCCCACTACATACTAACTCCACTAGGTAGGATATTAGTGAAGTGGGTAACACACGATCCCCACACCTTCTTTTCCATTTAACCTCCCTCTCGCAATTTAATTGTGTAACACACCCGCACCCCCTTTTTTAAATGACATGTAAACTCTCGAAATTAGTTGGTTTATTAAACGCTCTTCAATTAAGTCATTTAATTGAATGTGATTTTTTTTTAATTTCAAATTTAATGTTTTCATGTGTGTGTGATAATAAAATAAGACAATGTCTTATTTTATTGGGGGGTTGATTCGTTGTGCAGAAACAAGGAGAGAACTCTCACAATCTTGAATAACTTCGTCTTCTTCGCGGAGAACGCCGAGTCTACGACGAAGAACTCCGTCACCGCAAGGGGAGATCGTCGTTCCACCTCCTCTACTCTCCACAGCCAGTGAGAGACGCCTTTTCCGTAGAATAAAGACGCGTCGCATCCTTCATCGGGCGAACACCGACAACGCTTACGGAGCCTCGATCTGCGACGCCGTCTTCCACAACGTCCTTTTCCCGCAACGATCCTCGTTCGACGTCTTCATCGAGGTAGGGGTTTAAAGTGAGATGTTTTTTAAAAAAAACCCATGTTTGTTTCCTTCTAAAAACAAAGAACGCAGATCAACTATTTATTATGTTAATCCGCGAGGGTATTTTGTTTGCGGGACGGGGATATTTATTTATGGGTGTGTTGTTGGGAACTAGGTTCGATATTTTTTTTGATTAAAATTGTTCCTTGTTATGTCTTGAAATCATGTGTTGATTTTTCCAAACAGATAACACCTAACGCGGAGGATGCGGGCAGAACAAACACGGCCCGAAAACCCACCGCAGTTTGATTGTGGATGTGCGGATTGACAGACTACGAAGGAATGGGCCACAATGGCCATTCGAAGTTTCCGCAGTGAAGTTCGGGTCCCGTAATGACCCCACGCGCAGATGGTGGGTAAAACGGACCTCCGGTGCGCGTCCGGTGTTCCACAGAAAGCGGCAGCGGCATACCACCCCGGAGCAGCGGCTCTGGCGACCAGTAGCGGCTGCACGCCGCCGGAGAAGACCGTCGCGGCCAAGCCGCGGCGGACCGGAATGACTTTGTCGTTCCGGATTTTGGGGGAGCGGCGCGGCATTAAAGTCGCGCCAGTTTTCTGGATGACCGGGGGGACAATGCCACCCCCCTTCCGCGTCTGTTCGGCCAGCGCTGAGCCGCCCAGGCTGGACCGGCCGCACCCGTCCGGGCCGCCCGCGCCGGGCCGGGATGCCCACGCCGGGTCGGGCTGCCCGCGCCAGGCCGCGCCGTGCCGGCTGGGCCAGGCCACGCCAACTGGGTTGGGCCACGCCCTATTGGGACGGACCTGGACCCAGGTCGGGTCGACCCGGTTTGGGCCGACCCAGGGGGATCTAGGCCGGGTCGGTCCGGGCCCAAACCCCCCTAAAACCGGACAGTTTCGGTTAAATGCCTGTAACTTGGGCTACGGACCTCCGATCGATGCACCGTCAGTTGTGATGCGATCCTTGGATTGAGATGGCCGTTTTGGTATATTACACATAGGGTTTCAGAGAACTTTGGGTATGGCTGGGTTGGTTCAAACATGAAACCAACCGTGCCCTCGGAGCGGAAACGCCTATAACTTGAGCTCTAGGCATCCGATTGACGTGTCGTCGACTTTGTTGGATTACTCTTAGTGATATAGATTTTTTGGCTTACTCCGATCGAGTTTTGGATTCTGTCGGAGTACAGTCGGGTTGGTTTTGACATAAAAACCAATCGGGCCCCTGAGACGAAAAGACCAATAACTCTCAGACCGGGCGTCCGATTGACACACCATCTGTCATGTTGAGTTCCTATCGACGAGACAGAACTTTGGGATACATCAACTACAGACTACGTGTCAGTTGATGTATCAACCCCTTGTCTCATGGAGCGGACCCTCCCGGAAACGAGCATGCTGTGTGCGGGAACCCTAGAGCCGGCTGCGACTACGATGACTGCACTGAAATCCTCTGTGGGTTCGGCAGTGACGACGACTATACTAGGATCATCCATGGGTTCGGCAGCAACGACTCCCATACTGAAATCCTCCATCGGTTCGACGACGATGAATATTGTTCTTGTATCCTATGTGGGTCTGGCAGTATTTGACTCTATACTTGTATCCTACGTGGGTCTAACATAGAGGCTGGTCTAGTATCCTACGTGGGTCTGACAGCTTAGCTGTTCTAGTATCCTACGTGGGTCCCATCTAGATGAATCAGTGGCTACATCTGATCATCTCTATCACCTTATGAATAATTATACCTGTGTGAGATGTGTCTTGACTTTCAATCAATATCTTCGATATGATGGACTTGCTTTCCTATGTGGATTGGGTTTTGTAATCCTGTGTGGATTGGATTGTGCAATCCTGTGTGGATGTGATCGATCTGGGGCTCGAATGTTGGAGCCGAACTAGAATTGGTGACTTAGGTATATGTATGGGCATATACCTAAGTAGTGTTGGTAGTTACTTCGTGATTGTATCTTTCCTTTTTGAATTATCCTTAGTGGGTTCTGGGAGACCTTTGGGGTCTCAAGGTCCCTACTTAGTAGCGTATACTCACCCCTGCACGGGCTATGCCCGCACTACGTTGTGTTAGAATCAGACGATGGACAGCACTGATCATAGTTGAGGCTTTTTGAGCAAGACGGTACCTAGAGGTGGACCACTGGGCGGGATGTACACGGAGCGGACGGTTGGACCTGAGGAGATGAGGAGACTATCTGTACCCACCCTTCAGGTGGGATTTCCGATGGACAGCTCGATGTTGTTTCTTTACTTTTCAGTTACTGTACTTTCATTCCTATTGTACTTTACTTTCAGTTTGGGTTTTTATTCTGGCCCATTTACTTTTCCGCACTTACTATTGTGCTCAGTTTACTTAGTGTTTACTTCTGCTATCTTACTCTGTGGTGTTTTTTTACTTTATAAAGGAAATGCCTTCCCCTTTTTGTCGGGATTTACGCCTTGGTGCTAGTCGTCAGCCCCTGGCCTATGGAAGGTGGGCATGGGTTAGTCACGACGCGGGTCCCGAGGATGGGTCGTGACAGATTCAAAGTATATAATTCATAGACAACAGTTTAAATAAATAAAATAAATATCTTACAATCCTCTCAGCTATGATCCTCGATTCATCTGAAAGATATTTCCCCTTTTTACCCATCTAACCCCTCTTCCATTTTTCATGTCTAGATAGAGGGGATGGAGGAACAACCTCTCCTGAGCTTGAAGACCCAGGTGCAAGTTTTGATAATTTTTCTTCCATAATTTATTCTTCCAATAATGTATACCCTCCCTGAGATAAGCTATGAGGGTATAAATTTTTAGCTTGGATCTCCTGATGAGATTTCCTTGTTTACTGTAAATTTACAATAAGAAATCATTAAAAATTTATTAATAAGTTCAGTTATATAAGAAAACATAAAAAAGGATACATTGCACTTACCAAAAATTATTCTTGTCTCCTACTTTGAACAAATTTTCTCCATGTGTCTTCATATATGAAAGGATATATACGACATGGATTGTCATGATTTCTTTGACCATAAATTAAATCAGATGTGAGGGTCGATTAGAAATCCCTCCATCTTCTAGCTATCATCGATAAACATTTCTTCTTGATTCCTCGAGTGTCAGGAATATTAAATGTCATCTGATAAAGCAGATAGTGTTTATATTATAATATATTTTTTTGAAGATAAGTCAAATAAGTGAAAAGGATCTTACCAAAATATTCTCCCACAACTGAGCTTTTATCATTTCGTCCACACTTTTCCAATCATTGTACAAAATGCTAATTTTTCTTTTGCCTTGAGTTGATACAAAACTCTTAAAATCTTTAGCATTTGGATCTCTTGTAATATAATTTTCATCAAATTCAACTACTATCCTCTAGTCTTGGGCACAGGCAACTGATAATTTTGGTAAACGTGTGCTTCCATGTTAACCAACTCTTGAACACTTAGTTGTTATGGGATCACATGATGATGATTGGGGAACATCAACAATATCATGTAAATTTTCCTCCCCAGAGGAATCATCATGTTGCTCACCTTCAGAATCATGTGGTTGATCAACTGATTGATCTGTCATTGTCCTTGAAATCAAAAAGAAAATATTAATTCACAAATAAAAAAATTCAACTATCCCAATGGTAAACATGGTAAATATAGTTTATCATGATAAACAATGGTAAATATGGTAAACATGGTAAACATGGTAGTGTAATTGGAATTTCAACAAAATCAATAAATATAAATGAAAACATGATAAACTATGATAAAAAATGATAAAAAATGGTAAAATATGGTAAACATGTTAAACATGGTAAACTATGGTAAACTATGGTAAACATGGTAAACATGGTAAACATGGTAAACATGGTAAACATACGTTACATGTAATATTAGTAATGTACAAATGGATTGTTTTCCCAAATTCCTTCGTCATGATCATTCCTTGTGGCACAAACCTTGTCTACAATATGCTTATCATTATTTTCTGCTAATATTTCCATGGAAGTAGGGATATCACATAAATCAACATCTACGTCAAGTTGATCCTCACCAACATTTTGTTTTTTTCCTTGTAAAACAATAGTCCACTGCATATCTGATTGATCAACAACATAGAAAATCGGATTTGCATGTGTTGCCAGTATAAAAGATTCTATTGTGTCTTCTAATCTATTTATATTAACAATTGTCATTCCAAATTCATCGTGTCTCACAATTTTGTTACCAAAAAACCATTTGCAGTTAAAGACAGGAACTTTAATTTTAAAGTAAACAACCACCAATATTTCTTCAATGACTCCATAATATGAACTTGATGTAGAAATTGGACTTCTGTCTTGAGAATTCGAAAAATGCATTGCTTCTGCTAACACCAATACCCCATTATTCTGAACTGCAATTTTTTTGTCCTATGATTTTGTTTGAAATGTATAGTTGTTAATGTCATACCCGAACCATGTTATCAAATTTAAACTTTGACCACCCATTAACCACCTTAACTTCTCTAAGATATCTAATCTACCAAGTAGGGTCCTTTTAAACCATGTCAAAAATGTTTTGTTGTGCTCATTCAAAATCCACATTTCATTCTTTTTTGGATGAAATTGTTTCAACTCATTAATAAGAAATGTGATATACGGTTAAGCATCAGCTATGTTATTCAAGATGTATAAATGTACCTTCTTCATCTTTTTAGCTGAAAACAATTTTACTTTCAATCCATGAATCACATTTCCCTCAGTATTAACTCATTGATGACGAGATATATACAAACCTATGTGCTCCACTGTAGACAAGTATCCCGTACAAAACTCTACAACCTCCCTAGAAAGATACATTTCAATAATGGAGGTTTCAGGTCGATAAGTATTTTTAACATACCCCTTCAATATTTTTATATACCTTTCAAAAGGATACATCCAACGAAGATATACAGGTCCACAAATCGTTATTTCTCAAACCATATGAACCATTAAATGCACCATTATATCAAAAAAAGATATAGGGAAATACATTTCTAATTTACGAAGTATTGATATTGCATCTGTTTCCAAAAAGGTCAAAGAATTCACATCAATAACCTTATTACAAATTGAATGGAAAAAATAACACACCTTCGTTATAGTCTTTCTGACACGAATGGGAAATATTCCACGCAATTCAACTGGTAGAAGATTTTGAATCCTGATGAGACAATGATGAGATTTCAAAGCTATCATCTTCAAATCCTTCAGAGAGACAAGTTTTTTACATTTCAAGAATAACCTTGAGGAACTTTGATATCATGAAGACACTGACAGAAGCTAATTTTCTCCCAATTGGATAATGTATGATAAACCGGAAGAAAAAATGTTCATCTTCCATCAGAAGTCTAAGCTAACTCCAAACGTATTCCCATTTATAGTATGTCTAATATTTCATTCAATCCATCTTTAGTCTTTCCTTTAATATTTAACAATGTTCCAATCAAACTGTCACAGATATTCTATAACGACCCATACAATACATACATTGTTATTACTTCAGAATTGAAGAATACTTATTACAACATATAACAAAACCATGAAAATAATTTATATGTATAGTGTCAATAGTAACTAGGAAACATAAACAACTTGTTCATAAATCATCTACATTGTCTCCCATTTATCATATCTAGAGTCCCTTTTTGAATATTCTATTTAATACCCTTCATCCAGGCCTGGGGAAAAGAAAACATACAAAAGGTTGAGCTCAAATGCTTAGTAAGGTTAAACAAAATAAATATCAATCATATCATATTCATAAGAACATAACATTTTGTGTATCTTAACCTGCAAAAGAGATCATAATATCATAACATGGGATAAGTCATAGTGGTGAAATGTAATCCCAAATAATCATAACTTAAAACATGAAACTTTTTTTCATGCACACATAATCATAGAAAATCATTTCATCTTAGTCAAGACTCATTTCCAAGACTATCATAGCGGACAAAGTCCATGACTGAACCGAGTTCACTCCTCGTTCCATTCCTGTATCACTGAACTGGATTAACTTGTCATTCCAGCCATGTCTATCTCATGAGATATAAATCTTTACCCAATGCATTGGAGGGAGATATAGGTCCCACCCATCTCATAATAAAACCATTCTTATGTGTGCCACAAAATCATAAATCATACATCATAGCATAACCCATGTAATAAAAATGAGATTCTTAAACATCATGCCATCATAACATAATCTATATAAGATAAAAGGACATCATAAAATTAATTCCATCATGACATTATCAAATAAAAATAAAAACACGGATAGAAATAGAACACTATATTATCTTAGATGGAAAATAATTTTGATAAAACACTTGAACTCCATTCATAAGGAAAATATCATTTCTACTTCAAAAACATTTTTCCTTTCTTAAAATTTCATTCAATTTTAAACTAATATAATTTGATTAAAAATAAACTTGAAAACATGTAAAGGAAGATTCATGGAAATAATGTTCTATGAAACCATAAAAATCCATTCATGCCATATAATTTAAAAAACATTATTCTCGTACTTTGGTCGGAAAAGTCAAAAAGTACCTCGTACCAAAAATGACAGAAGATTCTGTTCATATCATTTACTAAAAATTCACCAATAGGTAAAATTTAATTTAAACCATTGTATGAGGATAGAAATAATATTACATACTGAGGAAGCGTAGAAGTGGATGATAAATATTCCCTAGTAAATTCTGAAGTATAAACAATCTCGGATAAAAATGGGATTGTGAGATTTTCCCTTACCATAGGTCTGATACGCTTTGTACGTATCCGAACCTCTAGTATAATGATTTAAATAATGTCATTGACTTATTACAGAATCATACTCATTGTTATGATATCATATATGGTCATATTCTTAGCTTCTTAATTGTAATATTTCATTTCTACTTGTTATTCGGGTGTTTATTGCTTTATGTTCTTATGCATGTTTTCTCGAATAAATTCTTATTCTTCTTTTTTGGTTATAGATACCTCATTTCCAGAATGGTATTTTTGAAATATATATCATATTTACTCATTCATTTCATTTATATAATCATTATTCAATGAAGATCATGAAGAACGAGTCTCATCACATCCTGGAGACGGTAGGCCGTACGTACGCACGAGCGACGATATCGTTCACATGATCGTGGAATTGTATTTAAGTGTATGTATACTATTTAAGAATAAATATCACTTTAAAATAATCATATTTAGTTATTCATTACACAATTATACCCATCCAAGTAAGGTGGGGGTGGAAAATAGATTACACCACAGCATGTAGACGGTATTCTGTTCGTACGCACGCGCGGTGATTTCATTTTTCGTAGGATGGATAGAAGGTGAAATAGGGTTGTTTAATATTTATAATAACATATCATTATATGAGGGATACTTATGTTATTACTTCATAATGAAACAACTAAAGAAAAAGAAGTAGAAGAATAAATAAATTTGAAATAATCTGTAACAGATATTACCTCTTCTTCGACACGCCTCTTTGAATCCTCCTCTTAGGGCACTAAGATTGGTCTTTGAAGAAGACCAGGACCACTAGGATTTTTCTAGGGAAGTGGAGAAGTGAAATTGGCAGGTTTTGGACGATCTTGATGGCTCAAAGTGTTGTGAGGAGGAGACGGAGGAGGTTCCCTTTTATAAGGGAGGAGAGGGGCACCTTTGGAATTATAAGAAATATTAATTTATAATAAATTCCAACCCCACTTAAAAACCTCCCAAAAATGACTCAAATCCGACTCTTAGATGAGATAGGGTTGTAATCTCATCAACCAATAAAATTTAGACAAGTTGGGAATTTATTTTAAACATTATCAACATGATTTATTCTTATATAATCTATTTAATTTTATTTCTGGTAATAATATTCTAAATTTTAAATAATTATAAGTAATTACTTATATGTTGTGAATTGTCTAAAATTTTATACTTTATTACATTTTAGAACATATAAATTTTAATTTATAATTTTTAAATATTTTTGTGATTTTTAAACGATTTTATAATATGTAATTTTTATAAAATAACAATAGTGTCAATTTTGAAACTATTCATTTATTGGAATTTAAATAAAATATAAACAGAAGATATGTTCTAACTAAAATATTTAATAGATTCATAACATGTCATATTTATCTATAAAATTAGTGTATCACATTAAATAGTTCATAAAATATTTATTTTAATACTTTTAATATTATTTATTTGATATTTCAATCAATAAAATAATTTCAACATCAGTATTGTGTCATATTTAACGATAATTATTTAATCCCTAAAAATTATAAATAAATTCATATGATATAGATAATTTTTTTATATTTCTAAGTTATATTTATATCCTAAGTTTTATGATGTTTATCACTAAATTAAAATTATTACACTTATAAAATTTAAGAGAGTGACATGTTGTCACTTTCTTTGGTTTTAATAATAATTATATTATTTCATGGCAAAAAGTCCATGAAGTGAATCTAGTCTAACACTTAGGTGATTTGGGTCTACTTTTATTCATCCAATAGGATTTTTTCAAGTATTAAGGTAATTTTATATTCTTATTTTTACCCTTAATTACCAGATTTACCTTTAACTCTAGTAAATAAAAATTACTGTAGTTACTATTCATAATATCAAAAAAATAAAAGTATCCTATTAACATAATCTGGACCCAATGAATCCAAATATGGAATCCATTTTTCAAAATTCAAAACACAAAAGCTTCAGTAATTAATTTAAAATTAATCCCGTTGTTAAGAAAACAGGTTTTAAAAGTTAAAACATTGCCAAAGATTGAAATGTTTTTACCTATGAATTCAATATAAAATTAATGATAATGACATAAATTATATTAAATGGTAAAAATATATTCTATATATATTTTAAAACCATTCAATATTATAATTTAACCATATAAATTATTGGGATGAAAAAAGTTGTTTTTAATTAAAATATAGCGTGTTTTTACTATTCATTAAAATATGAAAGCTATCAGAATAATATGAAATATTTATCCAAAGTAAATTCTTATATCATGATTCCATAGAAGACTTTTATTTTGTCAAATTTAACTTATAAACCTATCAAAAACTAGATTTAATGTTGGTGCGCCAACAAAAGGCTGCAAAACTGCATTTTTGGAAAAATACTTATTTTACGTGAAAATTTTAATTTGTTCTCATACCATGTTCTAGAAAATATATAAGATCAATAATAATGTTATAAAATTCAAAATTCAGTTAATACTATTCATAACAGCTAGTTTATAATATTATAATAATATATCGTTGTTTAGTGAAACTCGGTATTGCGTACTACACACGCTATCGAGGAAGGTC
The DNA here is from genome assembly GCA_963277665.1 of Viscum album. Taxonomy (NCBI): domain Eukaryota; kingdom Viridiplantae; phylum Streptophyta; class Magnoliopsida; order Santalales; family Viscaceae; genus Viscum; species Viscum album. Next base: position 1,493,826,976 of record OY728152.1, read on the forward strand.
ACGATTGCATGTAACGCAAGCCAAGCTAGTGTTGTGTGTAGTGAAAGATTCCTTTGATCTTGCGTATAAAATAACACATAAAAAAATACTTCTCATAAAATATCAGGGTGTTACATTTTACCCCCCTTAAAATGAATTTCGCCCTCAAAATTCTTCACTTTGTAACAAACAGATGAGGATACCTCTCCCTCATCATATCCTCAAACTTCCATGTAGCTTCTTCTAATTGGTGGTCATCCATAAAACATTCACCAAGCGAGTGGTCTTGTTCCGTAGAACTTTTTCGCTATGATCCAGAATCTCTATCGGTCGTTCTTCATAAGAAAGGTCTTGCTCCAGCGGTACAACTTCTGAGCTTAGTACATGTGAAGGATAAGGTATATACTTTCTCAGGAGAGATAAATGGAACACATCGTGAACTTGAGAGACATTCGGTGGAAGCTCCAATCGGTAAGCTACCTTCCCAACATGATCCAGTATTTCAAAAGGACCAATATACATAGGGCTCAACTTTCCCATCTTTCCAAATCTCATTACTCTCTTCCAAGGAGATATTCATAAGAACACTTTATCACCCACTTCAAACTCTAGGTCTTTTATTTGGTTATCGGTATAACTTTTTTGTCGACTCTGAGCTTCTCTTATGTGTTATTGAACAGATCGTACCTTTTCTACCATCTCATAAACAAGATCAGGTCATAATAGCTTTCTTTCCCCAAATTCATCCCAACAAGTTGGAGTTCGGCATTTATTTCCATAGAGAGCTTCATAAGGAGCCATTTGAATACTGAAGTGAAAGCTATTATTATCAGAAAATTCCACCAAAGGTAGGTTTTGATCCTAACCACCTTTGAAATCCATAGAGAAAGCTCTTAATATGTCTTCTAGAGTTTGAATTGTCCCCTTAGACTGACCATCTTTCTGAGGATGATAAGGATTGCTGAAACTAAACTCTGTCTCTAGAGTATGCTGAAGACTTCGCCAAAACATCAAGGTAAACCTCAGATCCCGATCAGATATAATGGAAAGTGGTACTCCATGCAATATTACAACTTCCTTTGCATATATATTGGCAAGATGATCCAGAGAGAAATCTTCTCTAATAGCAATGAAGTGTGCCGACTTCGTAAGACGATCAACTATGACCCACATAGCATTATTGCCTTAGGATGTTTTTGGAAGTCTAGTGACAAAGTCTATAGTGATGTTTTCCCATTTCCATTCAAGTATGGGTAATGGTTGTAACATCCCCTTGGACTTCTATCTCTCAGCTTTAACTTGCTGACAAACCAAGCATAAAGAGACATATTCAGCAACATCTCTTTTCATGCCATCCCACCATAAATACTCTTCCAGGACCCTATACATCTTCATGCTTCCAGGATGAATAGATAATGAAGAACTATGAGCCCCATCCAGTAGCTCCTTCTTTAATTCTGGGATGGGAGGAACACAAACCTGATTTCTGAACCTTATTATTCCATCACAATCAAGGTTGAATTCAGGAACATTTCTCACCTTCTTTTGTAACTCTACATCTAATTTTTGTGCCTCTTTAATCTTCACATAAATAGATGGTTGAACATTCATTTGAGAAAGATAAGATTTTTTCCCTTCCATTATAATTCCAAGATCCATCCTTTGTAAATCCATAAATATTGGATCTTTTGAGAACCTCATCATGGATAAGATAGCATGGTCTTGTCTACTTAATGTGTCTGCCACCTTGTTTGCTTTCCCAATATGGTAATGAATTGAGTTGTCGTAATCCTTAATCAGCTCTAACCATCTTCTTTGGTGCATATTCAGTTCCTTTTGTGTGAAAATATACTTTAAACTTTTACGATCAGTATAAATATCACACCTTTCACCATAAATATAATGCCTCCAAATAATTAATGCAAATATTACCGCAGATAACTCCAAATCATGAGTTGGGTAATTTTGCTCATGGATTTTCAACTGTCATGAGGCATAAGCTACCACCATATCATTTTTCTTGAGAACACACCCCAATCCCTTCTTGGATGCATCACTGTAGATCACAAACCTTTCTCCAATACAAGGCAGTGTGAGCACAGGTGCACTGGATAACCTTCTTTTCAACTCCTTGAAATTCTATTCACACTCCTCCATCCACACGAACTTAACTCCTTTTTTAATCAACCTGGTGAGTGGATTTTATAATCATGAAAAATCTTTCACAAAACGTCGATAATATCCATCCAAACCAAGAAAACTTCGGATCTCAGTTACTATTGTTGGTCTTGACCATATTTCGATAACCTATGTCTTTGCTAGATCCACATATATCCCTACTTTTGAGATTATGTCACCCAAAAATGAAACTTTTTTATGCCAAAATTCACACTTGGTAAATTTGGCATAAAGATTCTCCTTTCTTATGGTCTGGAATACAATTCTCAAGTTATCTTCATGTTCTTTATTGCTCTTTGAATAGACAGGAATATCGTCTATAAAGACTTCCACAAACTGATCATGATAGTCTCTAAATACACTATTCATTAGATCCATGAAGATAGAAGGGGTATTAGTAAGACCAAACGGCATCACTATAAATTCATAGTGTCCATACCTTGTACGGAAATCCGTATTTGGTATATCCTCTTTTTTGACCCTTAATTGATGATACCATGAACGAAGATCAATCTTTGAAAAGTATTGGGCTCCTTGTAGTTGGTCAAATAAGTCATCAATGCGTGGGAGAGGATATTTGTTCTTGATAGTGATCTTGTTAAGTTCTCGATAATCAATGCAAAGTCTCATTGATCCATATTTCTTCTTAAAAAAAGAAAAGGTGCTCCCTAAGGTGATGCACAAGGGCGTATGAATCCTTTATCAAGATTATCTTGGATTTTCATCTTCAATTCCTGAAACTCAATTGGGGCCATTCAATAAGGTGTCTTTGAAATGGGCATAGAACCCGGTATGAGTTCTATTGAAAACTCAACTTCACGATTTGGTGGAAGACCTGGAAATTCCTCCAGAAAGACATCATCAAATTCCCGTACAATGGGTGTATTCTTAATCGTGAGTTTCTCGCCAACCATTTGAGATAAATAACCTTCATTTATTGGAATCAAGACCCATAAGATTGAAGAAATTTCCACTAGAAGGTTATATTCATCCTTGTATCGATAGATTATAGTAGATGGATTGGGAATATTAAATGTGATTTCCCTTCTTTGGAATTTGATATGAGCTCCGTATAAAGAAATCCAATCCATGCCAAGAATCACATCAAATTCCACTATAGTAAGGATCACAAGATTTTCAGGAATCACTTTCCCACAAACATCAATTGGAGAAGAATTATAAACTTTTGATGTGACCGTTGTTCCATTAGGAGTTGCCACAGCTAACTCAACATCTAATTGTTTAGGTAATACAGTGATACCCATAGAAAATGTTTCAGAAATAAAAGAGTGGGTGGATCCAGAATCAAATAAAAAATTTTCTACTTTAGGGTGGATGGTAAGTGTACCTTTCACCACTTCATTATCATACTCTACGTCGCCGATAGTAATTGCATGTGATTTCCTTTGTCATTGGCCTTAAGAGTTTGTTGACGTCAATCATCATCAACAACCCTTGGATTAGGGCATTGATTGGCATAATTCCCCATCTCCTTGAACTTGAAACATTGAAGTGTAGGAGGTTCATTCTGTGTATCCCTTTCTTTGTTCGCATCATTAGACATCTTCTTCCCATTATTTCAACATTCAATTTCCCGATGACCTTCTTTTCCACACTTAAAACATTTTCTTGTACCTTTAAGACAATTCCCTCCATGTTTTTTTCCACAATTTGAGCATAAAGGAAAAATCATCTTCTTTTCAGTGTGGTCTTTAGATTTCCCTTTGAATTTCATTTTCCTCTTCTTATCAAACCCATACTGCTGATGGCTTACTCCAATATCCATCTCAACCTTGAGATCACATCGAACAATTTCCTCTTAGATATTTAAGTCCCTTATGGATAATTCCCTTGGAAGTCTTGGTTTTAATCCACTAAAGAATCGATCGATCTTACTCTCAGGTTGGATAATAATTCCGGAAGCGTACCTTGCAAGTCTTGTAAAATTTTCTTCGTAGGTACTGACAGATTCATCATCCTTTTGCTTCAGTTCAAGAAACTCCTTCTATATCTTTGTTCGAATAATACGAGGGAAGTACTTATAGAAAAATAAGTTCTTGAACTCATCCCATTCCATGGACTCAATTTCATCCATTTTCCTCATATTCTTGATAAGATTCCACCATTGATCAGCATCACCTTCCAAACGATAAACTGCTAAGATGAATTTGTCATGTTCAGAACATTGAAGGATGGAAAATATATTTGTAGTGGTACTAATCCATTGTTTAGCCACTAATCGATCAGAAGACCCGCTGAATGAAGGTGGACGCTGCCTCATGAAGGATTCAACATAATGTTGCTCCTTCCTTTGTTGCTTTGGAATTCCTGTATGATTTATAGCTTGAGAAAGTTGTGTGAGCATGGCTACAAGATTTTTCATTCCATCACCCATAACGTTTTGTTTCTCAGGCAGACAATCATTTCATTGTCTGTCACATTCAGCATTAACACGGTTCCTTCGGGTTCCAACCATTGACTAAAACCAAGAAGCATAGTGCAAGAAACACTAATTACAATAGGAAAACTACATAATCAGTAATAAAATTTCACACTTTAGGTCTTATCATAGGTTATTCATGGACATTTCTAAAACACTAAGATTGTGTTCTATTCATAGACATATCCTTAGGGTTCTTACTAAGGCTTTCAAACCCTAGTTTCCAAAGGATGACTATACCTTTCCTATGATACCAACTATAACGACCCATACTTTACATACATTGTTATTACATCAAAATTGAAGCACACTAATTACAATATATAACAAAACCGTGAAAGGACCGTATATGTATAGTGTCTTTAGAAACTGGGAAACATAAACAATTGGTTCATAAATCATCTATGTTGTCTCCCATTTATCAAATCTAGAGTCCCTTTTGGAATATTCTACTTAATAACCTTCATCCAGGCGTGGGGAAAAGAAAATATACAAAAGGGTGAGTTCAAATGCTCAGTAAAGGTAAAAAAAAAGAAATATCAATCATATCATATTCATAATAACATAACATTTTGAATATCTTAACCTGCAAAAGAGATCATAATATCATAACATGGGATAAATCATAGTGGTGAAATGTAATCCCAAATAATCATAATAAAAAACATGAAACTTTGTGGCATGCACACATAATCATAGAAAATCATTTCATCTTAGTCAAGAATCAATGCCAAGACTATCATAGTGGACAAAGTCCATTACTGAACCGAGTTCACTCCTCATTCCAGTCCTATATCACTGAACCAGATTAACTTTCCATTCCAGCCATTTCTATCTCATGAGATATAAATCTTTACCCAATGAATTGGAGGGAGATATAGGTCTCACCCATCTCATAATGAAACCATTCGTATGTGTGACACAAAATCATAAATCATACATCATAGCTAACCCATGTAATAAAAATGGGATTCTTAAACATCATGCCATCATAAGATAATCCATATAAGATAAAAGGACATCATAAAATTAATTCCATAATTACATAATCAAATAAATGTAAAAATAGTTATAGATACAGAAACCTATATTATCATAGATGGAAATTAATTTTGATAAAACACTTTAACTCCATTCTTGAGGAAAATATCATTTCTTCTTCAAAAAAAATTTCATTTCTTAACATGTCATACAATTTTAAACTAAAATAAGTTGGTTAAAAATAAACATGAAAACTTGTATTGGAAGGTTCATGGAAATAATGTTCTAAGAAATCATAAAAATCCATTCATTCCATATAAGTTAAAAAACATTCTTCTCGTACTTTGGCCGGAAAAGTCAAAAACTACCTCATACCAAAAATGAAAAAAGATTTCATTCATATATGTTACTAAAAATTCACCAATAGGTAAAATTTTATTTAAACCATTGTATGAGGATAAAAATAATATTACATATTAAGGAAACATGGAAGTGGATGATAAATATTCCCTAGTAAATTCTGAAGTATAAACAATCTTGGATAAAAATGAGATTGTGAGATTTTCCCTTACCTTAGGTCTGATATGCTTTGTACGTGTCTGAACCTCCTGTATAATGATTTAAATAATGTCATTAACTTATTCCAAAATCATACTCATTGTTATGATATCATATATATGGTCATATTCTTAGCTTCTTATTTGTAATGTTTCATTGCTACTTGTTATTCGGGTGTTTATTGCTTTATTTTCTTATGCGTGTTTTGTCAAATAAATTCTTATTCTTATTTTTGGGTTACAGAAACATAATTTCCAGAAAGGTATTAGTTTAATATATATCATATTTACACATTAAATTCATTTATATAATCATTATTTAATGAAGATCAGGTAGAACGATTCACATCACATCATGGAGACGGTAGGCCGCACGTACGCACGAGCGATGATATCGTTCCCATGATCATGGAATTGTATTGAAATGTATGAATAATATTTCAGAATCAATATCACTTTACAATAATCATATATAGTTATTCTTTACACAATTATACCCATCCAAGTAAGGTGGTGTTGGAAAACAGATTACACCACGGCGTGGAGACGATATTCTGTACGTACGCACGTGTGGTGATTTCATTTTCCGTAGGATGGATAGAAGGTGAAATCGGTTTGATTAATATTTATAATAACATACCAGTATATGAGTGATACTGATGTTATTAATTAATAATGAAAAAATTAAAGAAGAAGAAGTATAAGAAGAAATAAATTTGAAATAAATGGTAACGGATATTACCTCTTCTTCGACACGCCTCTTTGAAACCACCTCTTAGGGCACAAAGACTGGTCTTTGAAGAAGACCAGGACCTCTAGGATGTTTCTAGGGAAGTGTAGAAGAGAAATTGGTAGGTATTGGCTGAGATTTAAGGCTCAATGTTGTGTGAGGAGGAGAGGAAGTAGGAGCCATTTTATAATGGAGGAGAGGGGCACCTTTGGAATTATCAGAAATACTCATTTATAATAAATTCCATCCCTACTTAAAAACCTCCAAAAAATGACTCAAATCTGAAGCATAGATTAACTAGGGTAGTAATAACCTCAACAAATAAAATTTATAGAATTTGGGAATTTATTTTAAACATTATCAACATGATTTATCCTTAGATAATCTATTTAATTTTATTTGTGGTAATAATATTCTAAATTTTAAATCATTATAAATAATTACTTATATGTTGTGAATTTTCCATAATTGTATACTTTATTACATTTTAGACCATATAAATTTTAATTTATAATTTTTAAATATTTTTGTAATTTTTAAACAATTTTATAATATGTAATATTTATAAAATAACAACAGTGTTAATTTTGAAACTATTCATTTATTTGAATTTTAATAAAATATAAAAAAAATATATGTTCGAAATAAAAGAATTAATAGATTCATAACATGTCATAGTTATATATAAAATTATTGGAGCACATTAAATAGTTCATATAATATTTATTTTAATACATTTAAAATCATTTATTTGATATTTCAATCAATAAAATAATTTCAACATCCCTATTGTGTCCTAATTAATGAAAATTATTTAATACCTAAAAATTATAACTAAATTCATATGATGTAGATAATTTTATTATATTATTAGGGAATATTTATATCTGATGTTTTATGACGTTTATCACTAAATTAAAATTATTACACTTATAAGATTTAAGAGAGTTACTTGTTGTCATTTTCTTTGGCTTTAATAATAATTATATTATTTCATGGTCAAAAGTCCATGAAATGAATCTAGTCCGACCCTTAGGTGATATGGGTCGACTTTTATTCATAAAATAATATTTTTTTCAAGTGTTATCTAATTTTATAATATTATTTTAACCCGTAATTACGAGATTTACCTTTAACTCTAGTAAATAAAAATTACCGTAGTTACTATTCATAATATCAAAAAAATAAAATTATCCTATTAACATAATTTGGACCCATTGAATCCAAATATGGAATCCATTTTTCAAAATTGAAAACACAGAAGTTGCAGTAATTAATTTAAAATTAATCCCATTGTTAAGTAAAAGGGTTTTAAAATCTAAAACATGCCAAAGATTGAAATGTTTTTACCTATGAATTCAATGTAAGAATAATGATAATGACATAAATTATATTAAATGTAAAAAATATATTCTATTTATACTTTAAAACCATTAAATATTATAATTTAACCATATAAATTATTGCAATGAAAAAAGTTATTTTTAATTAAAATGTAGCATGTTTTTACTATTCATTAAAATATGGAAGTTATCGGAATAATATGAAAAAATTATCCAATGTAAATTCTTATATCTTGCTTTAAAAGAAGAATTTTATTTTGTAAAATTGAACTTATAAACCTGTCAAAAACTAGATTTAAAGTTGGTGCGCCATCAAAAGGCGACAAAACTGCATTTTTTGAAAAAATACTTATTTTACATGAAAATTTTATTTTGTTCTCATACCATGTTCTAGAAAATATTTAAGATGAATAATAATGTTCTAAAAATAGAAATTTAGTTAATAATATTCATAACCGCTAGTTTATAATATTATAATAATATATCGTTGTTTAGTGAAACTCGGTATTGCGTACTACACATGCTATCGAGGAAGGTCGTGATTGCGTGTAATGCAAGCCAATCTAGTGTTGTGTGTAGTGAATGATTCCTTTGATGTTGCGTATAACATAAGAAAAAAAATATACTTCTCATAAAATATCAGGGTGTTACATATTCTTCTCCATGTGCATGACATCAATATTATGCTTCACTTCATGATATCTCCAATATGGCTGCTCCGAAAATATTGACCTTTTCTTCCAAACATGTCTATCATTACCATATTTATTTGTCTTTCCCAATGTCACGTCAAGGTTTTGAACCCTCTCAAAATACACATCAGGGGATAAAGGTTTCATAGCAATATATTATTCTTGTTACCCATTGTATTCCTTTCTTAGTCTTCTATACGAGTGATCCATAGGTAAAAACATTTGATGACCCATGTAGACTGTTTTCCTCTAATAATGCAATTGACATTATGAAGTCTGTTTTTTGCAAATTGGACATGCTTTATGCCCCTTAACACTGTATCCAGACAAATTTCCATACTCCGGGAAGTCATTTATAGTGAACATCAGCACTGCATGCAGTTGAAAATAATTCATTTTATAAGAATCGTACACTCTCATACCATCCTCCCATTGATGTTTCTGATTACCAATCAATGGTGAAAATAAAACATCAAAAAAATTTCCGGGTTGCATTGGACCAGGGATCATTATACTCAACAAGACATATTTTCGCTTCCTACAAACTTCAGAAGAGAGGCTATAAATTACCAATAAAATAGGCCATGAACTATGTGTGCTACTGAGACTTTGATATGGATTCACTCCATCTGTGCACAATCCATGTCTGAGATTTCTAATTTGATTTCTGAATGTCGGATACATCTCATCAATTTTCTTCCATTGTGGACAATCACCTGGATGATGAAATTTTTCCATCACATATCTGCTCATCAGCATGTCATCTTAATCTTTTTTCATCATGTGAGTTAGCAAATAAAAATTTCAAATGAGGAATTATAGGATGATACCAAAATACTTTGGTAGGGATCTTTGTAATCTCTATATCAGCATGTTCTTTTTCTTTCAACTTATACCGTGATGTCCCACATTTAGGACACTCTGACAGAAATTCTTATTCCTTTCTATATATTATACAGTCATTCGGACTTTCATGTATTTTCTTGTATCCCATTCCCATCGGGCATAATATTTTTTTCTCCTTATAATGTGATTCTGGAAGATTGTTTTCTTTTGGAAGAATGTTTTCAACAATTGTAGCAGCTCTGTAAAACTTTTGTCACTCCATCCATGTTTCACCTTCAGGCTAATCAATCCTAACACTGCCAAAAAAACCATAAAATCTGTACAAATAGGATACAATGGTTTTTCAGCATCACCATATAGACATGAAATTGTAGGTTCCTTCTCAATTTTTTCTGCTATAATATCATGAATCATATCTTCAATTCCATCTGAGTTATCATCCTACAAATCATCATCATCAATAGATCTGACATTCTGTCCAATTTCACCATTCCAAATCCAAGGGTTGTAACTTGGATTAAAACCATGACAAATCAGATGATATTTGATCTCTCTACTTTTCAACTTCTTCATATTCAAACATTTCAGTCATGGACAGAATAAAATGTTGTTGCTTCGAACATTTCGTTTAGAAAATTCCAAAAAATCATCAACACCTTCCTCATATTCATTACTCATTTGATGTCTCTTAATCCAACTTCGACTCATTATTACCTATAACAAATATCTAAATTATACATCTTGTAAAGAAAATAAATTTTTTATTTATATGAAAAATTCCATAATTTGAATGCAAAATACTTTTGAAATATAAAAAAATGAAATCAAACATGTGTAAAAGTTCTTATTTTTAATAACAAGCAAAATAATTAATAAGACAAAAAAAAATAAACCATAAACAAGGAATTATACAAAACCCTTGTTGGATAAACCCATAATGAAAAAATGATGATACAAAACCATCAATGGCTCAACCCATAATGACAAAATCATGTAAAATATAGAATTTATTCACCACAAAATTCATAATAGACAACCCATGTTCATTTGAAAAAACTCAATTTGATTCTATCATCATATTAACTGTCAAGATGCATTGAAAACATACATAAATAGTTGAGAAACTAGATTATAAACATGAAAATTAGAATCAAAGAAAACGAAATCCAAAAAAAATGAATTTAGGGCATCCTCAAAAAATAAGAAATGAAATAGGGGCAGGTTGAAATTCTTACTTAGGGATTCCAAGTAGATCTACGGGAATTTATAATAATAAAGATGATTAAGGATCTAGACAAAACGACATTGAGGGAACAAATTCTTGGTGGGTTTCTAGGTTTTCTGCACGAGATAGATGAGCTACAAGCCACAGATCGAAGAAAACAGAAAAGCATACAGATCCCGATAAATCATTTAAAGGTTTTATCATGTTGTTTATTTTATAAGCGACGTGATAAACCACCAAGACTTGATTTATCATGTCAGTTATTTTATAACCAACGTGATAAATCATCGATGCTCAGTTTATCATGTCGGTTATTTTATTACTGATGTGATAAACTAGTTTTTTTAAGTTTATCACATCGGATATTTTATTACCGACATGATAAACTGATTTTTTTAGGTTTATCATGTCGGTTATAAAATAACTGACATGATAAAATGATTTTTTCATAATTTTATCACGTCAGTTATAAAATAACCAAAATGATAAATCTCTTTTTTTTAATTTTATCACGTCGGTTATAATGTAACCAACGTGATAAATCGAGGCTCGGCGGTTTATCACATCACTTTTTTAATAACTAACGTGATGAATCCAATCTTGGAGATTTATCACATCAGTTAAAAAAACCGATGTGATAAATTTCCATAATGGATTTATCACGTCGGTTATAAAATAACCGACGTTAGAAATCGAGTATCATGGTTTTCCACGTCTGTTATATATAACTGACGTAAAAATTTTTGTCGTGATAAACGTTTTCTACACTACTGACTAGCCCTATGAAAAACATGAATACCCATATGAACTTTTACTTATCATAAAATAAAATTCTTTCTAAAAATAATATCATACTATCTCTTGAAATAAAATTATTTTCTATAAGTTTTCTATACAAAAATTCCTATGAAATCATAAAAGAAAAAAAATATTCATGAATGTTACATGGAATGGAATAATCATATTAATATTTAAACAAACATCACAATGAAATAACATATATGTATAATTCCATTTTTTAATATGAGTAGCATATATAAAGTTATGTAATAATAAACAAGTTGAGAATGGAATATAAAAAAATACAACATAAATAATAATAATAACAATAACAAAAGTAAATTTCATGGTAATTGAAGGAATAATTTGGGTCATATTAATGTTACCATCAAATCCACTCAAATATGATATCTTACATATTGTCATGTACTCTCAAAAAAGACATTATATATACCATTATATACTCTTCCAAGACATCATACATATTGTTATTCCCTCTTAACCAGTACATTATTATTCTATGGGATAGTAAACACCAAGTTATACCAATGATGGGTTTTCCCTTAAGGCCCACTTGATGCATCCCAATGCAACAATGAACACACCTTTTACTTGTGCAAGTGAACTGTATTCCTTATAAATTGTATGACCAATACAAAACATAATCAATATTCCATAAATATAAACATATATCTTTATTGAATCATGTATATAGAGTTTCAATATTCCCCACATAAAAAATTTAATTTATCATAAGAATTAATGTGTAAGAATGATGATATTATCATTATATCTTGTCCCTAGGGTGTTATAATAAAAACTAAATGATGTTTTCATAGAAGATAAATACATTTATAAAAACAATATGAAGTTTTTATGAGAATCTGATGAAATATCCATTTCTTTTGGTAATAGAAAATTCCAAATAAAAAAGGAAATATTATATACTATTCCAAAACATAAAAATAAAAAATAATTCTTCATATCAAATAATGTCTATAAAAGATGAAAAATCTATTCTTGCTGTTAAAATTAAAATAAAACATTATTTTTACACTTTTATAATTAAAATCAAAATTAACACATATGGTAATCATTTAATAAAATCTATTATGAAATGTAGTAATGAAATCCCCATGTAGTTGTAAATGACCGATAACAATAGTCCAAGGATAATTAGTAACAGTATTGAAAAATTATATAGAACATGGATGTGGAGTAAAAATTTATTAAAATAGGTCAAATGTGTTTTGAATAAAAATACTTACCTCAAATTATAACTCCACATGTTCAAATTTTAATTTAATGAATAATAATAATATATAAATTAATTAATTTATGAAGGACAATTTTAATATTCAAATAATTATAATTATTTATTTTATTTTATTTAATATCATGTTATATTTTGATACTAAGTCGGTTATTCTAATGACATGTATATTAAGGTCGTTCGGTCGAAAATAGATTTTTTGTGTTGACTATGGTCAAAGGGGTTATATTTCAATCATCTACAAAATTTAAAAAAATTATTATTTTAATTTTTATACATAAAAAAATTAAACCATATATGTTAGTAAATAATGAAAAATTATAAATATTATATCATGGTTGTGGTAGTCCCCATGAAAGCAAGTGTGATGCTGTCATTTTACTAAGGAATGAAATGAAAATAAAGTAGATAATGGTTTGGATTTATAGAATCATAACAATATTATAAAAATTATACTTAATAATTTAAAAAAAATAAATGAAAAACTAGGTATGGAATAAATGAAAAAAATAATCCAATCACACTGTGGAGGTTATAATCCACATGTAAACTTGATAATGGTTATCATTTTCTAGAGGTTAGGGATGTAAGAATGGAAATATTATAATTACTTTATAGTATAATAATTATTTCATAAATATCATTTATATCCTTCAAACACATCATTATAATTAGCTTTTTGATATGGTGATGAAAAAGATACCCCTAAATTCAGTGATGTGGTATTCCATACATACACAATAGAGACATTTTCATTTTACAGTAGATGGGAGGGTAAGTTGCTACATAATCTATTAACATTAAAAAATATTTTATCGTAAATATCATATATATATTTTATAACCATATTTATCACCAGCCATTTAAAGGGGTGATAAAAAATAAAACAAATCCATTCATGGTTGTTGTGACATCTTTCCCCAGCTCGCTCAAGGACCTATAATTCTATCGGTATTCTATGAGACCTCCTATTTTCATCCCAATATAATGGAGGCTATCGAATAGTATTTCAGGTCTAAATTAGTAATTTTGGTAGACTATACCACCTATATCATAGTAAAAAATAATAGATAGTATAATCAAGCATCATACATCACATTAAACTGAAATAAAAAAAGCAATATATATAAATTAAAATGTATTATAAATGAAATCCACTAGGATATTTATACAAAAATTTCCAATAAGATAATTATAAATAATTTGAAATTTGAAATTTCTTAAACAAAAGGGTTCCATTGCATCTTTAAAATGAACCCCATAGATCCATTTGAGTTATCTTGCTCGACCATACTATCAGGGGCCTCATTCCAATATATGCCTCCAACCATGGGAATGTCTACTTAGGTACCCAAGTGACTTGGAAACTCGTGAAGGGTGTCAGTACAAAACTCTTAATTTATTTAGAAATGTAGTCATGTACTAAAAACATATATTGTGATATGTTTATGTGATATTCTAGGAATAAAAATAAACAAATGATGAGCATAAATAAAATAAAAATTTATAGATCCTTTGGTTCGTGAACCTGATAAACCATACATACATCGGCTAGTGCCGAGATTTCTATAAGAATGTTTCGATGACTGTGTAGACCAAGTGTCAAATGAGATCCAAATCCCTAGAATCAAGAGGCAATCCTCATGAATCTGAGGATGCAAAGACAGCCCTCTCCTGAGATCCAAATACATTGATTCTACCATTACATCCTCATGACTCTAGGAACGAGGCCCATGAAAACAATATAATGATCTCAAAAGCCATATAATCACCTATCAAATCCTTATACCTTTTTAGATGTGTCCCAAGATAGCTCTATCATGTGCTCCAAATCCTTACAAGCTTCATCATTTACTCATGACTATTGGCATGAGGCCAACGAAAACCTATTCCTGATATCCAAATCCATGGCTGATTATATCATCTTAGATCCAAATCCAATATAGGCTCTATCATATAGGATGTAAAGTCATGGAAGGAAAATCATATACTAATCTCATAATCCATGAAATATCTAATCATTATTATCTATATAAGAATTATCCCCATCCATATATTGATCCAAAAATCCGTACTGGCTTCATATATATACCCGGATCCAAATCATTAAACCCCAACCATACTGGCTCTATATCCATGAAAACCAAACTATGTATCCAAATATAAAACCTTTATTACCCTATAAAATTGAATCTACCCAAAGGTTAACTCCAAAAATATATAAATAATAGGGGTTTGTCAAATGTCACACTCATCAACACTATCGACAGTCCTTCATTCCCCCCCCCCCAATATGTTAGTGGTTCCACTGAGGCACTAGCTACCATCCCACATACACCTAGTTAGGGATCGTCTATCAATAGGTCATCCACTAGGTCCCCTTGTTATTTCCATAGTAAAGGTACCCTTGCATAGTTCCACAGTCTCAATCACAATCTCAGGTCAACATCTGATAGACTAATACATCACATCCCCTAACAACATCAATAGGGTTATACGGCCTCAATGGTTACATGGTGTCTCAACACATAGGAAACAGTAGGGAGATGACACATATCTCATATTTATCCTTATGATCACTCATGGTTTGTCCAATTACACAACCTAGATTTAGTTTTCCAATGGACAATCCAGCTTGACCTGGTCACATCGAAAGGGAGAGGATCACTCATCCCATCCTTCTTTTCGTAAGCCAAAACATATCACCTCTATAATGGGTCCTCTAAGGAAAAAATAGGCTATTATTAACTAGAACTTAATCTACCTAATAAAATAGGAGTCTCAAGATACTATAAATGGGATAAAGGGATTCATTAGGTCTGGACTCACCTCACATGATGTCTACAGGCAATTTGGTATCTCATAGTCCTAGCTCTGGCCATCGGTCGTTGAGGTATCAAGCTAATACCCATTAGTTTTTTATGAACCTATGAATTCATCCATTTTAATTATGAAATATAATTTAAATAAAATTTTCACTTAATTATTTAATGTTAGACTTATCCATCAAAGGAGATCTTGAGAATCCACATGAAACCAAAAATTGAAGTAATTGTGGTATGAAATGTATGTGATACCACTTACCTGGTTAAAAGCTGTCCACATGGACACCATGGGACAACATCAACATGAAAGACCCATCCTAGACCATATGGAATTTTTTAGGGAATATGAGGTCCTCCCTCAAAAAAACCCACTGTATTCAATTATTTATAACAAAAACATATATGTATTTACCTAATCTCTTAAATTTATAATTAATTAAACTATTTTATTAAATTTAAAATAATACCAATATTATCACAAACCGATATGGTCATAAAATAACTACCACCAAAATCCCACAAATAACCTAAAGTATAAAACCAAACTCAACCCTAGAAAAAAGTCCTTAATTAATGGTTTCAAAACAATTATTAACTAAATTTAATTTAAGCTCATAATATTTGAAAAATAATTATGCCAAAAAATATCAACAAAATAAAACATAGTAAAGTATGGAAAACATTCATGGATGTCATATTCCTAAGAAGCATTAAATCCTCCTCATACTATTTAGATTCAACCGTGCTTTGGTATAATAAGAACTAAAAACCTATCTAGTAAAACCAAAAATTATATATAATATATCTAAATGATAAATGGGTGTACCATATTCGGAGGCACACCTTAAGATACTAAATAATAACCTCAAAACACCCCATATCACATGGAAGTTGAAGGATCTAGGGTATAGTAGTATGGATAGTTGTGTGTGGCTAGGAAGATTGTAGAAGATGGGGGTTGTCACCTTGAAAATTCATATTGAATAATAGGTAATTTTACCCCTTTAGTGTGCCATGATATTTGGAAGTATACATTTCCAACACATGTTCCATCTATGAGGATAGATCAATATTCAAGTCCACCACCATACATGTTTTGTCCACTCACTTATCTAAACCCTCCACTCACCATGCGATGGATATACATCACCACAACACACTCATAATGATTCCTCTAAAACCTGCATTACTTAATATTATCTAGGAACCAACTATGACATCTGACCATGATCTTTACAATATAAACTAAAATTTCATCATGTCTTAGGGTTCCATAAGTTTTCTCTGAAATATTCTTCCCCAAATAGTGACTCCCTCATATAATTGTCCAAATATTGAAATATCCTACCATGAAAGTCATGAGGCTCTCCTGAACACTTGAGATACATTTTGAACATCATTCCAAATCTCAAAAATTACTTTATGACATTTCAACTTTTAAAATTTTGTTTCTAATATCTAATCAAAATTTTTCCCAACCATTAATTGAAAAATCAAATTATTCATGAAAATTTAAAATCACACTGACATGAGATCTTGTAACCTCAACACATAAATACTTATCTTCCCCATGATTCCCTAGAGGTCATCCTTCCAAATACCTCAAGCTACCACAATATATAATTTATATTCAAATGTTCATGTTCCACCACTGAAATCCAAAAATGCTTCCCAAAATGCACTTTGAATGTAACATGCTTAAACCATAAAAACTATAAAATAATTATGAACGAAACTAAAACATTAATAAAATATTCACCTAAACCCATATATTTCAATACATTACCATGTAATCTTATGATTTATCACCCCTACCACAATAATCTACACTATAGGATTTAACATAAGAAGGCCAATTCAGATCCATGACACTTACCACCTTCAAAACCAATTGCCTAAAACATCATCTTATGTTAAAATTACATTCCGTAAAGAGACTACAACTCACCATACATGATAAAATTCAATAACATTACTCTCATAATTCAATTTGATCTAAACTGATTTAATTCCAATTTATTATTATCAAAAATAAATTATGATTAATTGTACATTAAAATCCCCAAAAAACAATTAAAACTCTCTCATATTTTCCAAATAGACATTACTGATGTTGTTTCAAGATCAATGCATTCAATTCCATGTGTGAATGAAAGTTGAACAACCTCCATCCAACATTCATTAAAAATTATCAGAACCATCCACTAACGCATCACCAAATGCTTAGTGTTCATAAAATTTTAAAATAAGATTAATATAGTTCATGTCTGTACTTCAGGGAAATTCCATATCCAAACCACCCACTATCCATTTCTATTATTTTACAGCATCAGTGGTACTGAATCCTTCCTGATTCAACACATCCATATATTCACATTCCATCCCATGTCTGGCACCAACACTAAAAAACTACCTGATTCTATATCAAAACCAATACCTACAATTCACCGTGGAAGATAGTAGTACATTGTTCACCCTATTAAGATACCATAAAAAGTAAAAATGACTATCCAATGACTGGTCTGATACTCCCAAGGCCATTCTAATTTGAGGTTCAAACACTCATGGATAAAATCCTACTCCCCACATTAGTAGAATCATTTTCATCACACTAATAAATTATTCTCTTGACCACCACAACCTATGCTTATTCATAATAATATAAAACAATTGATCTAAATGAACCGACTCATTTTCTACCATCAATGAAAATTTCACTTCCCACCCATTCATAAACTATAGAAACAGCATCAATTTAAACCATCAAATGGTGTCACCATAGAAGGGTAAAACTCTCAAAAATTCTCCTTGAGAAAAAATGGACAACTCCAATATATGTGTTTCTCTCATCCTTATCTATCATCTTCTACTACAAACACCTGAAACTATCCCTTCCTTTTTTCCGATTCCTACCCTAAAATCGGCCATTTCATGGCACCAGATCCATTTAAAAATTTTAATATCCTATATAAAAATATTTTGATTCCTCATTTAGTCTATAAGATATCATTCCCACAATCATTAGATCCACCTATTCATCCCTTATCTCATCCACAACCACTTATTGATACCATACTCCATAATCACCACACATAACCAGTGAATGTTGCCTCCATATCAATGATCTCAATGGTTATATTCTCCCATACAACCAATAGTATAACACATGACTCATGATCTAGTATGTTGTGCACAACCATGACAAAATCACCATGTTACATGGAACATATGTCATTACATTCTAGAATATCTTTGGAAAATCCTCCTAAAAATATGGTACCCATCCAGTTCCATGAATCATCCCATGATAACCATCTGATGGCATTATTCTAAATCCTTAGGTTCCCAAAAAAATCCCATGATATTTCAATTTCATCGTTATTATTATCTACCACTGGATTTCATCCTCTTCAAAAGCATCCATTAGAAAATTTTACCACACATAAAATAAATAAACCAATTCACAGTGGTAAATATCATCCTAGTCATTCCCTTGAAGACACACATTAATATGTAAACCACCGACACCCAAGGTAACCCCCATAAAAAACCAAAGCACCTCTCATCCATCTGCATCGAGCTTTAAAACACAACCCATGATTCCTACCGGTAAGGGAAAAAACCATCGGATAAATTCTTCTATATAAACACTAGATCAGACCACAAAATGGCTTACTAGGGTCCTAGTCAAAACTAAGGTCATATGGGTACCCTACATAGCCCTATAAGTTGGGTCTCTATCCAAGGTCATGATTCAAGAGGCATCATCCTTGCTCCAATCTTAAAACTCAAATCACTAACCATACAAAACTCACTATCATGGGGTATCACTTATGATGAAATCGTACAGAAAAAATCACCATCAACAAGGGTGAAAATACACTTTGATAATAATTACATCATGATACACCCTAGAGGATCATGACTCACTGGTCATCTCTTGACACAACCAATGTCATCATCCTAGATGATTTGTGTCAAACCACACAAAAAATGTTCATTTTTAAAGAATGAAATTATAATATATGTATATAAAAATATTATAGGATGGTACTATCATTTTTAACATCTAAACCTGAATAAAAATACCTCACAATAAGTATAACACTTAGGCACCATGTTCCCATCTAGACCCTCCTAGGTTAATGCATCTCAGGTGAACATGGAATCCATCTGTATCCTTATCCTTGAGAATCTATTTATGGATCAACATGATATACCTTCGAAGAAAAATTTATATATGTCTTGGCCCAACTATTTTGATTAACACAAATTAATAATATAGGAAAAATACATATAACCAGTTGTTAAAACATTAAATAATTATCCCTTACTTGTTAGTAAAATCACATACTAGCTGCCTTATAACATGTTAATATTACATCTCTAATATGCTGCAAGATACTCCTCTTACATTCCATACCAACAATGAAAATCCAAACAGTGCCCCATTTCCAAAGGTCCAGGAGCTAGAGTCCATAACCAATAAATTATAAAATATGAAAAAAATGTTCAATGATCGAAGTGAAGATCAAGAACAACCATACCATCACAATCCAAGAACATTAATCCCATCCATAGTAAGATGGAATTGTTACCAGAACATGTGTTATTAACACCGCAGCCTAGTCCCTATCAAAGGTTCTGAAACATTCCCAACATTCTTGTCAAAAAAATATGAAAACCATATAAAAATAAATAAATAAAATATTTGAAACCACAGTTTATCTTTCCACCATCAGTCACTCTATGAATATTATCTTGACTAGTTAACTAAAAGACCTCAGTGAAATCTCCTCAAACTTTAGAAGCTACAGACTAGTAGTGGGGTTCTATATTGGTACTATGGGGAGACTATATTCCATATATAAAAATGAAAAAATAACATATAAAATAACTAAGTATAAAATATCACAATAAATAGAATGTGGAAGTAAAAAATAAAAATAAAACAGAAAATTAAATGAAATTTAGTAAGGTCAAATCATCTATACCATACATTAAATGATAGCACACTAGGGAAGTTAAATATACAGACAAAAAATAAAAAAAATGGATCCATTGAATATATATCACAAACCACATCCAGCCTCAAGATATCATCTCATCTATCCTACTCAACCATGCTATCATAGGCCTCATAATAACCTTTTCCTACAACCAAGTGAAAATATACACAAAAACCCAAGTTAAATGGCTACCCAAGTAGGGTGTGAGAACACAAAAATTTATGGAACCACCACAAAATCATTATAATATCCATCATATGCATTGTTAGTTTCATGTGAAATGATCGGGATAAAAATAATACATTTTTAAACATAAAAAAATTAAATATTATTGATCCTTATGCTCATCTCCCTGATTGAACATATCATATTAATCTTGATCCAGGGTATCTCTAAGTGTGTTATGATGACTGTACATTCCACGTAAAATATGGGATCCAAATCCATGGCATCCTCATCTAATCTTCAAATTATTGGGAACCCATGGCATGAAAGTCATATTGAGAGATCTAAATCTATGGAATCTCCCATCACATTCTCATGGATCCTGGGAAATGTCCCATAGTAGGTTTATCACGAGCTGAAACTTCATGGACGATACTATCACATCCTCGTAACACTGGGGAAGAGGCTCATAAAATCTCTATAGTAAGCTCTAATCCCAATGAATCTCCTATCACATCCTTGTGAATCTGGGGATGAGGCCCACAATAATCTTATCAAGTTCCCTAAATCCATGGAAGCTCCTATCATCTTGGATCATAATGCAAGATATCCCCTATAATTTGAGATCCAAATACATGGAATCACCTATTATATACCAATATCATAATTTAATGAAACTCTAATCACCGAGATCTAAATCCTTGGATAATGAAACATGTGTAGAGAGGAAGCATTAAAAATTTTAAGTTCAAACACTTCAGTTATGATTCATGTTAAAAACTATGATTCCATTGAAACTATTTCCCAAATTACTTAATGGATCACATGAAATTCAATTTAATCATATAAAATAAAATCAAAAGAAATAATAAAAAGTATATTTTTGATTTCAAATCCATTATTTGATTCCCTCATCATCAGTGTGTCACTGATCAAAGAATTCAAGCAAGGAATCCTCTAGAACCTCCACACATGTACCACATATCTTTGATAATTTATCAAAATTCCCAGGTTCTATCATAGGAAATCAAAGAGATTTATGATGTTCCTTCACATGCATGAGGAATTTGGACTCTATCGAGAAGATATGATTGATCCAACATTGTTTGTCATTCAGATTCACTTTCTATGATCTTGAGACAATTGGAGAGGAGAGAGTATCTTGATATATTCATCAGAATAGTGAATTTTAAAATTTAAGTGGGTAAAATGATCTTTAATAACAAGGTTATACTTTCTATGATTTTAATATGATCCCTAGAAATAAATTACATTTATTCAAGACCTTTGTTCACATTTTTTATTTAATAAGCATGTCATATAAATCAAAAATATTTTATTACTCACTTGTAAAACATTAACATGATACCATATAGAATAATAACAATTAACTCATCTAGTAATATTCCCAAATAATTTAAAAAATGTTGATAATTGTATGTTCATTTGAAAAATTATGTATTCTTTTATTCACTTTTTTGATCAAAAAACATGTGATTAATTTGATAAATAAATTTGGTCATCATTATATTAAACATTATTACTAATACTGAGTTATTTCCAAGGGTAATCTATTACAATCTTACCTCTAATGACCCCATACATGGGGCCCACTTCATTATAAACACATATTCAACCAAATTGGTGGAACATATAGATACACTCAATGTGTGAACATCTTGTACATAATGTTAGAAACATTGAGTTGAACCCACAATATAGTAGTGGATTCTAGAAACCCATCATAACCCCTAGTGAGATAAATAATATCATAGGTATGATTACCTAATACGAAATTTTTCAATGTAATATAATATCTTTTAATAACTATATATAATAATTCAGGATTCAGAATTGTTTTATCATCCTTTTATTGCATTACAAATTTCATGAACTTACTAGATAAACATAACCTCTCATATTGTGGTAATGGATTTAAGGAAGGTACTAAAACATGGTCAACCAAGAACCAATAGATATATCTTCCTCAACTAAGAAGTAAAAAATTCTATCTTGATCATCAAACCAATGTCATGCAACCAATGATACATCCATCACAAGAAATCTCACCATGTCATGAATATCATGGTTTTATTTTGTATCGATGTACTCAATCAAAAGATACACATTAATAATGGTCACATGTTAGGATACCAATACATATGTTCATAAATTTAATAAACCAATGACACTAAAACCATGTGGTTTCCCAATTAATGGGTCATTCCACATGACTTCATCTACTCAATATCACCATGTGAGAACGTCATGAGAAGAATTCTCCATTTGTATGATGCCCTAGTACCTGATATTCATAAATCACTTATGTATTTTCAGTATGATGTATCAAGACCATAGGATATATATTAATGATTTCTATAATAGTATCATGAGGTTCTTGTTAAATATAGGTACTCTTATAACCTTTTTCCATGCCATATAATATAAAGACATTACAATGTAAATAGTGGATGCAGAAGTATCAACACTATTATGGTGAGAATAAACACACACACACACAAACACACACATATATATATATTAATCTTTTTAAATGTAATGACAATAAATGTAAAAAAAGGAGTTGGTTCTAGGGAACCCACTCAAAACACTTCCACATTTACTAGAGCAAACTAATGACAATTCTCATCTCAGTAGCTTTCACATGAGTATCATTATTCTATTAAAAATGACTTTCACCTAGGTGAATTCCAAATTATCCTCTATAGCTACTTTTCTAACCATGACATCACTTATCGAAATAATATCCTTCAATATAAGATCTACTTATGTATATACCTTTTTTCCACTATCAAAAACCTGACATCATGGATAATACTAGTAAAATGATTATCATAATTATGATAAAACATTACTTATAAGGCAAAATTCCAAGAATTGGATCAAATCATTAAATTTATTACACTTCTTCTTTAGATGAATTAGATGTTTCAATGTAGTCATAATTTTTAAATATGACTACAATTGTCTTGAATGAGATTCACTTACATATTTCCTTAGCCAGACTATGATATTTGATTATATTGATCTAAAGAAAAACTAGTTTATATCACTTTAATAACAGTATCCCATCCTATTAATGCACCATGTATATATACCTCATATGTTCTCAATATTGAAAGGATATCATTTATTTCATCCCATGTAGTTCCCACGATTCAACTGATATTTTCTTGACATAAAATAAATATTGGAAATATCAGATCTTGTCCATATTTTGGAATAGTTTATTGATCTATTATAGAAGAATATGGAATTATAGTAACAATATTAATCTCCTATGGTGTCCCATAAATGTCTTATTAGAGATATTTCAGTCATTTTATAGTGGTAACAATTATTTATTTAATTGTTCTAACTTGTATTTATTTTTTTTAAAACAAACATCCCTAGAAAGATTTGTTTTTTTTTTGTAAAATGATTTAAGGTTCCACATTAATATTATATTTCTAAAAAACTACCCCATAAAACCTATAATAAGTTCAGATTAATCATAAAATAATTTCATCATACATAGGTAAAAAATCATCACATCTGTATCAATTAATATGTAAGAAAAATAAAATCCAAAAAGTTCATAATTTTTTTTTACAAAACCTATTGATCTTCGATCAATAATATCATGTAGATGAGAAATATGATAAAAATATATTCTACTGATTTAGGACTGCATCAAAACCATATTATTTAACTATATAAAATTTAGCTGAAATTTAATTTTTTTTTAATTTAATAATTGCATGTTCGTTCTAATACCAATTAAAGGAACTCAAGGCACAACTAAAGCTCAGATTACATGTGGATTTAATTTTTTTTGGTTTGGATTAATTTTAGAAACACTTAATCAAAAAAAACCCTTGGAAATATTTATTAAAGGATCTTTTGTGACTTAATTTAAGAATAATTAATAGAATCAAGAAAAATTTCCATCATTACTCTGTTCATTTTAAATCGATGATTTTCTCACTCTTAGTGGCTAATGGAAAAAGAATCTAAGCCAGGAAAAATATAGATCATCCACATGTGTTTCCAAACACTTTCATATTTTATATAAAATTCCCTATTACTATCATGGTATATCAAATATCATTACAACATCCCTTCGATCATGTGAATAATGTAGACTAGGTTGAGAAGACGGGATCGATTGAACCTTGTTATTCATTATAAATCTATTTCTATGAGCTTAAAAGGAGAGTAAAAGAGATATTATCTCTCCAAATTCATAAAAATGGTTTATCTAATTATTAAATTGGTTAAAATCATCTTTTATTTGTAGGTTATAGTTTTTTTAAATTTCACTTTGGCCCTGGAAAGTAATAACCTTAATTTTAGACCTTTGCCCACACTTACGACATAGTGAACTTGCCATAATTATCCCAAATATTTTTTTCTCACTTGTAAAAATTTTACATGTCACATGATAAAATAAAAAAACATAAAATTGGCTCTTAATTTCAGTAAATAATTTAATAAAACTTTAATATCCTATTTTCTTACAATTTCTTTTCTCATATTCAGGTTTATGATCGAAAAATTCGTGGGATACAAGAGAAATAAATTCAATCAAAATTATTATAAAGTAGAATAATATCATTAAATTATGTTTACCTGAATTCTATAAAACATATATATTCACTATCCCATACACATGGGGGCCGCATTATCCTAAAATCCTTACCAACTGAATAGGTGGAACTTGGTGATACACTTAGTTTGTGACCCTCTTGTTGATTATCTCGATAGTAGTGAGTCCAACCCATATACTCAGAGTAGAATCTAGAAACTCATCATGGTCCCAAAGTAGACAAATAATTTAATTTCTATGATTATATCCTATAAAAAAATTATGAATTATAATCTCTTTGTCAGGTGATTTCTCATAAAGTATGATTAATACTTGTGTCATCATATTTTTATTACTTTATATAATTCATGAACTTACTGGAAAAACCTACCCTTTTGTTCCATTGTCATGGATTTAATTAAGGAACTAAAATCATTCTCAACCTAGGCCCATGAGATATAACTTCCTCAACTTAGTAGCAACAAATTCTATCTTAATTATTCTACCAATGTCACACAACCAATGATGCACCCAACACAAGAAACCTCACTATAGCATTAATGCCATGGGGTTCTCATTACATTAATGTGAAGGATAAAATTGTAAACATTAATAAGGTTATCATGTATGTAGACCAAGACACATATTTATATATTCAAAAAAACAATGACACTAGAATCATGTAGTGTTCCTTTAAGTGGAACAGTCATCATGATTTCATCTACTCGAGATTTCCACGTGAATACGTCCTGAGAATAAGTGTCAATGTTTATAACCCCACAAAACCATATGGCCGTAAATAATTTATTTCTTATCAGAATGATTTATCTAGACTATAGAACATTTATATAACATAATTTACATTTTATATATACATTCTCATTATAGTAAATAAGAGATATAACCTTTTTAAATAACATATAATCTATGTAAATTACCATGTAAATAGCGGATACTGAATTATTAAGACTATTATTGAAGGAATAAGCACTTATATGTTTCAAATTGTATACATGTAATGGTAATAAATGTACATATAAGATTTTAGTCTATAGAAACCACTCAAAAACATGAAAACTCCCATCCATATACCTATCTCAAAATCTATGGAGACTCCCAACGAATACTTGAATATATCTTGTTAAATCTCAATCGTACTAACTTTATGTCAATGGAATACCAACCATGTACCTAGATCCATAACCATAGAATCCCTGATATATTCCATATATCCCACGGTTGAATTTAATTAACATAAAAAATACATGGGTAGGCTGAATTCCACACACATCATCATGATCCATAACCCCTTAGGATCGCCTATATGGTACGAGTTCAACAGAGACACCAATTACCATCCCACATACACATGGTCAAGTTCGTTCTTTCAACATGTTAAACACTGAGTCCCTCAGTCTCTCTATAATAGGCAAAACCACCTATGGATCCTATGTCCCAGTCACACTTGGGAGTAAATATCCAAAGCACCAGGACATCACATCCCACAACATCGTCAATAGGGTATCATGACCTCATCAGCTATATGATGTCTAACAAAAAAGGAAACATGCGGGGTATGGAACGTGGCCTATCTATATCCTTAAGGTCACTTAGGGATGGTTCACTAACCCAACCCAATCCTATTTTTCTGAAGTTCTATCCACCTAGACCCGGTCACAACATACGGGGGAGGATCAATCCTCTCATACATGTCCCAATGTTCATGAATGGATCAACTTCATAAGGGGTCTTCTAAGGCCTACATGAGTAATTATTTCTTGGTTAATCCTCCCCATATTATTAGAGGAATATCAATCCCTTTTCTATGGGATAAAGTCTCTTATCTTTTCTAACGTCACCTTATGAAAGGTCTTAATTTTTTCTTATATCTCAATTTCCACACCCTATCCATTGGCATCTAAGGTGTTGAGTAAGCACACAAGAACTGTTCATAACCCCTGGAATTCATTTAATTTAATTGTTTAATTTAATTTATTAATATAAATAATTTAATTTTTTATCATAGAGGCTCTCCCTCCGTGGATATCTTATGAACCCAAATGGAAGATAAATAAAAAGAAAATTACATTGGGAAAGTATGTGATACCACCTCCCACATTCATATATTTCTGCATTGAAACAATTTTTTGGTAGAAATATCTAAGGTATATCCAAGCCCATCCAGCCATGTCTAATACCATTGAGGTCATTCTTTAAAAAGAATAACTAAAACTAATTACTTTTAAACACATTATAATAAATAAACTAATCTCAATAATATAATATTAACTATAATATTTGGATTAATAAGCCATAATACCCAAATTATTATCTCCAGATCTCATAATGATGGTACTATGGAAATATGTTCTCCAACAACCTATTGTTTACCCTTGTCTTGAATAGCGAAAATCACTAACTAACAACATCAGAAAATTTATTATTTTTATTTAATTTAAGCTCAAAAAATTTAAAATCATCCTGAAAATATTCATCAATGAACTAATAAGAGTCATGTGGAATTTCATGTGTATAATATGAAAAATTCATATGAGTCATTTGGTATTTGAAATGTTTTATTTCACTTTTAATAATATTTATTTGTCATTTTTTAGGGTATATTTAACATTTTTTAGTAGTCACATGCTGAATTATACAAGAGTGTCAATGTAGGGATAATTTTGTTGAGTTATTTTAAAAGTAAATATAATGAAGAACTCTAATATAATGGACTATAGAATGATAATATAATATTTTTTTTTATATTTGTGAGATTCATTTTCATGTATGATATCCAAAAAAATTGAAATTGTTCAAATAAAGAATATTTTGTTGAGAATAAATTATATTTTGTGCTTCCTAATAAAGAATATTTCATGGATGAATTTACTGTTGATTTTTGTTTGGCCACAAAAATAGTATGAACATTGAAACCTTGAAAGATTCAAATGAAAACAAAAAAAAAGAGTATGTCTATTATAATCTTAATATATTATATTACATTTAAACACACATTGTATATATAGGTATAACAGAGATATAATGATGAAATAATTTTTATCATAAAGAGAATAAAGGATTAACATTAATTGAGATTAATTAATAACCTTATTTAGTAATCATTTATATAATAATTTGATTAATTATAATTTTGAAGGATTTGTTTTTTTAATTTTATGTGTTTTCATATGAAATGTATAAAAATTTTATTCTCCAACGTGGAATAGTTTAAAAAGTAAAAATTAAAATAAGGAGAAATTTTTTCAAACTTTTTGTATCAATCCAAGAAAAATTTTGAGTTTCAAGAACAATATATAAAATTTTATGTATAATTTTAAGAGTAATATGATCAAATTAATATATCCAATTGGAGGATTACAAATCCACTTGTGATAATTGTTTACATGTAGTCCCTTTTTTGGCCCTCATTAAAAAATTAACTATTTCAATATAATATATAACAGATTATATTTAAATCAATTTTCTATTTCTATTTATGAATAATTATTAGAAATTAGACAGATTGTGTCTGTGTAGGAAAAAACCCACCATATACATGGGATAGAGTCATCCATTATGATGTTGGTCCAACATAATAAATGTGTGGCGTCTCTCTTAAATATTTCAATATTATGAGATGAAATGAACCGTAATGAAAAAGTTAAATTGTGGATGAAATATATGAAAGAAATATTTAAAACAAATTATCCATTATTCATAATATTTTTTTCAACCAATGTGGACCAATCAATTAGTATTAGATAATTAATTTTCGATTCGATAACTCTGTTATTTTTCTTAGGGATCAACAGAACTTTTTTAATCGAAATGTAATTCATCTATTAGATGAATAGGGTTTCTACTTTGTGAAATGTACGATATATCCATACCTTCTCTCAATTGTTCATGATGTTCAAGACACTATTATCCACGGTTTTACACTTTCAAAGGAAAGATAATCCCAGTCACTAACTTATATAAATAATATTCAGAATGCTGGAATGGATGGAGATACATTATTTTATTCATTATCTAATAAGTAATTGAGAAATGTTTGGGTTTGTATAAATATGAATGGTATTTGGGAAAAAATTATTATTTATAAAGGAAAGAAGAAGGTGAAGGAAGATAATTAAAGAATATATTACAGTTGTTTCTGGATTTAAGATTTCATGAAGTTGAATCAGTTCATGAATTTTTTAACAGATTTGATTTTATTTTATATTCGATCAAAGGATTGGGGAATCACTAAATGATTATAATATTGTAAGGAACCATATAATAATTATTTATCACAATTTTTATGTAAATATCTATGTTTCGGAAAACAATTATCTTGATGAAATCACTATTGATGAATTTCATATCACTCTCGAAAATTATAAAATAAAAAGGGGTTATTCTCTTAGATAAAATATATTGAAATAGAATTTAATATATTTAAATTCTTTTAGGATCTTAGTTATTAAAGATAATAAGAAAAATTCTGATGAAAAAAAAGATGTAGTGAATTTTTAAAACCCTCTCTATGCCAGAAATAATCTTAAAAAAGGGGAAAAGTAGGTATCAAGGGGAAAAATTTTAAATTCATTTGTTGTGGACATAAATAATATTATATGGAGAGGTGTTCCATGAATATAAAATATGAAGATAATGAAGATAAATTTAATCAAATATAATAAAATAAAATATGATTATTTAATAAAAATCAACGTAGTCAAAAGATTAGAAGATGTTATGCATAATGATTTATAGGATAAATTTTATATTATTCAAAGAATGTGGCTCTGATGGGGATGGAACCTCAAATGTTGAGGATATTTCTTGGAAGTGTTAATGATATTTTCTCCTTCCATGAGATTAAGTGGAGATTTATTCATTAAATGATGACTATTAATTTAATAGGGACTTTTATATTAAATAAGGAGAATCATCTAGGGAATGTATTATAACAATATAGATAAAGATGTCATCAAAGGAAATTTGAGTATTTATATTTTAAAAAATAGATCTCAAGAAGAACATATAAAATTTTATTCATAACCATATTGAGAATTAATTATTATTCAAAGGGGTTGTATTGTTAAATCTTGATAATGATGAGAGGAAAAATTAATTTGATAACATGACTTCAACTGTCATCCTTGGAGTTAATAATAAAGACAATATGATAAAAAATATTATTAAACATGAGTAGTTGGAAAATTTTATTTCCATTAATAGATAATTTATAAAATAATATGTTCTATCTAAGAAAAAGATATCAATTATATTGGTGTTATAATATGATGGTAGTGAAAAAGGAAGTCTCTTGGTTCCATATCTCAGTTGAAATTAACAAAAACAAGATAATTCAAAGGAATAACATAATCTATATTATATATAAATCCATAATAAAAGGGAAAACATGATCATATATAGATGGATAAAAAATCTACTTAAATATGTATACTATCCCCAAAATTATCAATCATTAGATCACTTTAAGTGTTGAGTTAAATTATCTCATTAGGGGTCGGAGAAAGGATCATGACAACATACATGAAACAATATAATTTCTATTGAATAAGGATGTTTGAAGGAAACAATTAGTGTGTCGGTATGATTTTCCAAAAAAATTTACAAATTCTCGTATAACATTTATTCTTGTAATATAATAAGAGAGAATGAAACAATTGGAATTTAACAACAATTCATGAATAAACTAACAAGTTTCAACATCATATAATAAGTATTTATTTAAAAACATATTTGGGGGTTTAAAATATGTCTATGGAATTATTGATCAATAATGGTACACCTAAAATGAGTTTCAGACATTTGTACCAATTCAGAAGTTTAACACCCCAACCCTAGATACCGAGAGTCAGTGCATTATTACATAATATTGGCATGATCACAAGGGATCAAATCCTTGATAACTAATCAGTTTAGTAGACTTGGTAGTACTAGATACATTCATATGTTTTACATTACATCATGAAAAAAAATACATAAACAACACTTTGTCACCTTGGAACACACTTATATCCTTAGAAAATCCCTACAGGTCAACCATAAAATACTTCTTCACTTCTTGGAAAAAATAAAACATAGAAAGGGGTGAGCTTAGATGCTCAGTAAGGATACCAATATAGAAGAAACACTCATAAATAAGCATAAAAATTTAAGGAAATGTCTAAGACTAAAACAATGGCCTTTTAAACTTAAACGTCAGCATAATATGGAAAAAATAAATAAAAAAATGTCATTTACTTATTCACATGGATATTCTACTTGTCGAATAATCAAATGTATTATCGATAACCAATTTCCTAGTGTTGGAATGCATAATGACAGACTTCATAACTGCATAGTGAAGGCCTTATGCCAAGACTACTTAGAAGATTTTGTCAAGGCCCTGTTCCAATTAGTTTGACTCATGAGACCTACCGATGTATCTAGGAGCTATAGCAGTGTCCACCCTTCACTTACTAAGTCCAATGCATTCCTCATATAAAAAGGTTTTAATATAACATAAACATTCATATTAAAACTAGCATACATGATGTCAATATGTTATCCATAAACCATTAATGGTGTCAAAATAACACATGAACAATATAACATATCAAAAAACCTTCAATAAAATTTAGAAGATTTGTATCTTAAAAATCAACTTCAAACAAACATAAAATCCATTGAAGGATATTGACATAGATGAGATCAAAACTTTTTGTCGACAAATATCTATTTCTATTTTGAAAATATTTAAAAATTATATAATTATAAAATAATTTTTTTTTAAATATTTTTATAAGCATGTATGGGAAGCCTCGACAATTTTATAAAAGTGGAAAATAGACGCACCCGACGTATAAGTTAAAAAAAGAAATTCTTACATTAATTTTGTCAAGAAGGTCATAAAGTACCTTGTTTGGAAAATGACGGAAAGATTCCTTTCAAAACATATGTAGTCAAATAAGGATATAAATTACTTTAACCCATAGTGTAGTTAATATTAAAAATGTTTTGAATAATGTTTTTACAAAAACATGGATGTGGATGATAAAGAGGTCCCAGTAGATACTTACGTATTAACAATCACAGATAAGTAAAGAGATTTTAGAATTAACCCTTAACTTGTAATTTTCCTTGGTCGATGGTATGTTAACCTCTTGTATAATATATAATACATTGTTATTAAATTATACAAGAACTATATACATAAATATGATATCTTATATGATTCTATAATATTTCTTTGTTAATAATATTTCAGTAGTATCATCATTTCAAGTGTTAACTGATTCGTTTTCATTTATTTTATTTGTTACGTAAGCTATATTTGTCATTTATAGGATGTATTTGATTCATATAAAGAATTATATTATGTTCATAAACACTATTTTTAGTCATAAATGAAAATTATTCTCAGATGATTACGTTGGGGAATGAATCTCATCGCGTTCGTGGAGATGGTAATCCATATTTACACACGAGCGACAATATCATTATATTGATGGTGAAATTATATGTAATTTGATTTTATATCATATATACATAATAACTAACATGTTATATTTATTATTTACATTAGTTATACTCATTATTATACTCATGAAAATTATTAAGTGTTTGAATAACAAAATACACCACGACATGGAGACGGTAAGTTGTACGTACACCCGTATGGTGACTTTGTCATTTTTTGGATGGATAGAATAATCAACATAGTTTAACCATATATATAATAACATTACAGTATGTATAAGGTACTGGTGATGTTATTTCTGTATGGAAACAATAATGAAAGAGGAAGTGGAAGAAGAAAATAACTAGAAAGAGGGTGATGAAATTATTACCTCTTATTCAGGTGTTTCATTTTGAGTTGATCAAAAGGGCACATTAGGTTGTCTTTTTTATCAAATTAAGGCATATAGTTTTAAAGGAGGATAGTTGAGAGGATATTTGGGTAGTTTTGGTAAAGAAAAATGGCTTTGGAGGTGATAAATTAAGAGAAGGGGAAATACCCTATTATAATAGAGCTGAGAGTCACTTATGAAAATCTTGAAATATTATTTTATAATAAAATTATTTTCAGTTTCTAATGGATCCAAAATGATTTATTTATAAGATAAGGTGGTAATGGGTTTAAAATACTCAACAAATATGTTTTATATAGGTTTAGGTCACCATATTAACCTTATCTTTTAGGTTTGACTCTTAGTTAAATAGTTTGACATTTACTATGTCTCTTGGTATTTTTATATTATATGGTTAATAAACATACTATAAACTTCCAAGAAGACCCCAATTGGTTAATTATTAATATATATAACATTATATAAGTCCTTTGAAAAAAACATATATTTTTAGGAATATTATATCAATCAATAATACAGTATTTTTTTTAAAACTCAATTATGTATAATTTTACACTATTTAGTATTTTTTCTTGAAAGCCATTAAAACATTATCACTTCGAATAAAATTTATTTAATCAATACTAACATGTAATATTAACCTATAAAATTAGTTTAATTCCTCAGAGTTCTCAATTTACATTTATTTGGATATTAATAATATCAATTATTTTAATATTTCATTGATAAGGTAATTACTGCATCATCATTGTGTCATAAATAAATTAAATTATTTAATGTCTAAAAATTATAATTAAAATATCATTATGTATTGAATCATTTTATCTTTATAATTAATATTTATAGTCTAATTTATCTTATGTATAACCCTATATTAAAAATTGTTTATTTATTAATCATTGAATTTAACTCTTTTAACTTTTCTTTAAATAAAATAATAATAAATGTCTTAATCTAATCCAAGTGAAACAAAAGGATCATATTATATTCCTAAAGTTTCTTTATGGTCTAATTACACTTATCCAATATAATTAGGTCATTTTTAGGTTAATTTAATATCATTTTTACCCTTAATTTCTCAATTTACTTTTAACCATTGTAAATAAAAGTCAAAAGTTACTATTCACTCAAAATTATTTTCATCTTATTGAACCAAATTTTACTTACAGATTTCAACCGTGTCTCTCAAATTTTTGAAATTCAACTCATAGAAGCGTTAAAATTATGTTTTATGTAAATTTGCAAATGCTCCTAGAAGGAGGGTAAAAGACGGTAAAATGTTCAATAAAATTTTATATATCTAAACTTATTATAAAATGACCCTAATGAATTACATTTAACATATATAGGTATTATGTATCAATTTTATCCTAAAATAAATTAAAACAAAATAACTAATTACTTATATAAAATGTTAGTTTTAAATAATAACGCAATGTTTTCACTATTCATCAAAAATTGAAAGTTTTCAAAAAAATACCAAAAATTCAGACTAAGATAAATTCAATATTCCAAATTCAAAAATGAATTCCATTTTGAAAAATAAAATTTATGAAATTTCAAAAAGTGGGTATTACTATTCATAAGGCCTAGTTTGATTAGTCGGGGTGTGTTAAAACTCCAAGTTGGGTACAACGCAAGCCACTGCATTATTTAAAGGGAAACGTATCGTGGAAGTTTGGGGTGTTACATTATACCTTCCTTAAAATAATTTGTCCTCGAAATTTCTAGAATATTACTAAAAAAATTATTCAGGTGGTTCTTCATCATAAGTTCATTGGGTTCCAACGTTACCTCTACCATCTTATGGATTCTCCATAGAACTTTTACTAGATCAGTCGTCTGGTTTCTCAGCACGAGTTGTCTGGTATCAAGAATCATGACAGGTTCTTCACAATAAGACAGATCAGTTTCCAGTTAAATTTCTTCATAGTTGATTACATGCATTGGTTCAGGAATATATTTTCTCAACAGTGATACATGGAACACATCATGAACTTTGGAGAGACTTGGAGGAATTTTAAAATGATAAGCCACCACTCCAACTACTTCTAGAATTTCGAAAGTTCCGGTGTACCTGGGAAACAATTTACCCTTTCTCACAGAATTGTATAACACCCTAATATAAAGATACCTTCAAGAAAACGTGATTTCTTACATGAAATTAATAATCATTCCTCTAATTTTTGGCATAGCTCTTTTTTCTACTTTGAGCTGTTTTGATGTGGGTTTGGATAATCTTTACCTTTTTCAATGTTTTCTCAATAATTTTTGGGGCTACGAGTTTTATTACACCAACATCATCCAAAAAAGTTGGTGTGCAACATCTCTTTCCATATAACACTTCATATGGTGCCATCAGAATACTTGAATGGAATTTTTTTTATAGTAAAGTTCTAACATAGTTAAATATTGATCCCACATACCCTGAATGTCAAGTGAGAAAAATCTCAACATGTCTTATAAGGTTTGAATAGTTCATTCTGATTGTTCATTGGTTTGAGGGTGGTAGGCAGTGCTCAAACAAAGTTCAGTATCTAATTCCTTCGGATGAATTTTCCAAAATCTTGATGTAAAATGGGGATCACGATCAGAAAAAAACTATAGGGGTAAACCAAGGAGTCTTACAACTTCATTAATATATTGTCTTTCCAGACGTTCAAGTGGTAAATTTTATTTTATAGCAAGAAAATGTGCTAACATGGTAAGACGATCAACAATGACCCATATTGCATCATTCCTTCTAGGAGTCTTTGGTATACTCATGACAAAGTCCATTGTAATATTATCCTATTTCCACCCAGGTACGAGAAGAGGTTGAATGACACCTCCAGGCTGTTTCCTTCTAGCATTCACTTGTTGAAAACCCATACATCTTGACACAAAATTAGAAATCTCTCACTTCATGTTGTCCCACCAAAAATGTTCCTTCAAATATCTTTACATCTGGGTGCTCCTAGGGTGTATAGAGGAATTGGAGCTATGAGCATCATCCAGAAAATCCCTTTTTCAAATCAGGTATATCGGGACACAAAGTCTCTTCCCAAGTTTCAAAATTTCATCTTCATATACAAATTCACTCAATCTCATATCATTTACAGAATTAATCTTCTTTTTCAACTCCTCATAATTAGTCTGAGAACATTTTATCCTTTCAAGTAAAGATGGTTTGGAAACCATTTAAAAAATAATTGATGTTTCAGCTTCCATGGTCATTCCCATATCCATCTTTACTATATCCATGAAAATATGACCCCTTTCAACTCTCATCTTGATCAAAACTTCATGATCCTTTCTGATCAAAGCATCTCCCCCCTTATTTTCCTTCCCTGGGTGGTAGTTTATTGTGAAATCATAATCCTTTAGTAGATCAAGCCATCTCTTTTGCCTCATATGGAGTTCTTTTTGTGAGAAAATATACTTCAAACTCTTGTGATCGGTATAAATCTCACATTATTCACCATAGAGATAGTGTCTCCATATAATCATAGAAAATATTACAGCTGATAACTCAAGTACATGAGTGGGATAGTTTTGATCATTAATTTTTAGCTATCCTGATGCATATGCACTATCTCTATCATTCTGCATAAGGACACAACCAAGTCCTTTCTCTGAAGCATCACTATAAATAACAAACCCATCATTTCCTAGCGGTAGATTCCAGATAGGTGTGTTGAAAAATCATCACTTCAGTTCTTCAAAATATTATCCGCACTCTTTTGTCCAAACAAATTTAAACCCTTTACGTGTGAGCTTGGTTAATGGTTTATCCAAAAGGGAAAAATTTTGGAAGAAACATCAATAATAACCTACTAAACCAATAAAAATGCATACCTCAGTTATACTCATCGGTGCTGGACATTCTTGGATTGCCTTGGTCTTTGAAGGATCAATAGATATTCCATCTTTAGTGACAATATGGGAAAGAAAAGAAATTTCTTGAATCCAGAATTCACGCTTGCTAAACTTCCCATTTTAATTCATTTCATCTGAGGGTTTCAGAATAGTGTGCACGTGATTTTCTTTATCTTCATATCTTTTTGGGTATACTAATATATCAACAATAAATACCACTACAAATTCATCAAGTTAATCCTTGAAAACTCTTTTCATTAAATCCATGAAGATAGAGGGTGCATTAGTCAATCCAAAAGGAATTACTATAACATCATAATGTCCATACCTAGTTCGAAATGTAGTTTTCGTAATGTATTCCTTCTTCACACACAATTGATGATATCCAGATCGAAGGTCGATATTTGAAAAATATTGAGCTCCATGAAGTTTTTCTAATAAATCATCAATGTGAGGTGGGGGATACATGTTCTTTATTTTTATAGCATCAGTCTCCCTATAGTCAATGCACAACATTATAGATTCATCTTTCTTATTAACAAAAAGGATAGGGTCACCCCATGGAAAAACACTAGGGAGAATAAATCCATTATTACTCAATTCCTCTAGTTTTTTCTTTAGTTCCACTAATTCCACAATGGCCATTCTATAAGGGGTCTTCGATATGGGCCTTGAACCAATAATTAAATCAATAGAAAAATCAATTTCTCATTTTGGAGGATTTCCAGGATAATCCTATGGAAACACATAAACATATTCTTGCAAAATAGGTACATACTCAATTCAAACATTCTTTTCCTCACCCATAATTATGTCATTCTCTTCCTCCCCAATAATGGAATATAGTAGAGCTGCAGGGGTGGATATAGATAAGAATCAGGTGGTGACATTTCTGCTCTAAAGATAAGTTACTCCTTATCATCATCAAAAATTGTATCCTCCTCTTTCTTACAATAAATTTTCACATCATGGTCTGAAATCCAATCTATTCTGAGGATTATATCAAATTCAATCTTCGGGATGACGATGAGATTAGTAGATAAAGAACATTTATATGCCCTAATTGGAAGTAATTCACAAAAATTTGTAGCAATGATACTTCCCTTAAGAGTTTTTAATGACAACTCCCTTGTTAAGTAAAATTAAAAAGATCAATTTTTTTAGAAAATTTGGAAGATATGAAACAATGTGATGATCCAGAATCAAATAAAGCATTGGCTAAACCTGAGGAAACCATTAAATTACCTGCCACGACATCTTTTGGATATTTAACCTCATCAGTAGTGATCGCATAAGCTTGGTCTTCCTCCCTTGGAATTTTTTTAG
Organism: Viscum album; assembly: GCA_963277665.1. Lineage (NCBI taxonomy): Eukaryota > Viridiplantae > Streptophyta > Magnoliopsida > Santalales > Viscaceae > Viscum > Viscum album. Next base: position 1,493,865,636 of record OY728152.1, read on the forward strand.
GTAAGTTTCCTTGGCGCATAGGACATTTTTTTCATAATGTTCCTTTTCTATAAAATTGTAGAATTCAACATTGAAAGCCTCTTCTTTCCCATGCAATCACGAGTTTGATGGCCTTTTTCACCACACTTGTAACCAGCTCCCATTCCCTTCAAGAAAGTACTGGGAAGTTTCTTTCCACATTTACCACAGGATGGATATTCAAAATTCCCTTCTTCCCCTTATTTCCATTTCTAGAGCGATCAAAAGATCTCTTCTTCTCTTTCTTTGCTTTGAATTCATATAACTAAGAGAATTTCTTTTCTGTCTTGATAGCACATGAGATAATAACTTCATACGATGAAAAGGATTGTGAGACTAATGCTCAGTGGAGAAATGGATTTAACCCATCAATGAGTTGATCAATTTACTCCTTGGGTAACGTATGTATTCTACTTCATGCCTTTATGTCCTTGTAAAGTTAGCCTCATACTTTGAGACATTCTCATCCTCCTTTTTCCTCAAACTCAGAAATTGTGTTTCCATATCTGCTCAATGGTCATGAGGAAATTATTTTTCTTATAAAATTTCTTTAGACTCCTTCCATTACATGTTTGATACTTCTTCATATTTTTTTGGATTAATTACCACCATTGATATGCATCTCCCATGAGGTGATAAAGATCCATGAAAACATTTTCCCTTTTGCTACTCCCTAAATAATGAATTATTTTCTCTAAGGAACTCATCCATTTCTCAGCTACTAATAGATTTGTACTCTAATTTAATGTTGGTGATTGTTAACTCATGATTCGGTCTAATGTTGATCCTCCACATTGTGGATCAGGGTGCTCAATATAGGTAAGGTTATTATTCATAACCTGAGTGCGTTGTCCCAGTATGGTGATAAGACGATCACCACCAATTGCATCACCAGCTCCAATATAATAATCTTGAGTATGATGGAAATCCCTACATGTATTACGTGCATTGATACGGTTTCCATTCCTTCCACTAGGAAGTATTTCTAAACAATGGTATACACACGATTAGTTTATGAATCTCAATACATAATTCCAAACATGTAAACCACTTAACATAAATTGAAAATTTTATGGATATAAAACATAATCATAAAAAATTGTTTTCTTTGAGAATGTATATACTCAAAAATCCTTCATAATGGTTTGTAAAGAAAATGTGAATTATCCTAAGAATATCCCTCGGGAGTGTTGTAAAAAAGAGTGCATCAAGGCCTGTTGTCATGTACCAGGATACCCCAGGTCAAACCTAAAACTCTTTTCCATAGTTTTAACCCCTAGCTACATTTGTGCCAGAGCCGCCTATACTTGCTTATATCCAGACAAGGATTTATTTATTGGAAAATACAAAAAATCTCTACATTACTAAAATTATAGGATGTTCTTTTATACCTATCCTCAAAGTCTATGTTAGGGTAATGTGATTTAATCAGAGTTTATCTAAATCTAGTTTCCATGGTTTGTACTAAACTTCCTTTGATTCCAACTGTAATGCCCTAACACCAGTTACCCAGTGTCGGTGCACTAGTACATAACATTGTGATGACCATAAGGGATCAAATCATGAAATACCATTCAGGTAAGTAGCCTCGGTAGTGCTAGATACATTCATAACATTTACATTTCATCATGAAATAAATAAATTAAGAACATTGTCCCCTTTAGACACACTGATATCCTTTTCCTATCCCTGTAGCTCAACCACAAAATACTTCTTCACATCTTGGGAAAAATAAAACATAGTAAGGGGTGAGCTCAGATGCTCAGTAAGGATAACAATATAGAAAAAACATTCATAAAGTAGCTTAAACATTTAAGGAAACATATAAGAATAAAACCAAATCCTTTTAAACTTAAACATCAACATAATATGGAAAAAATAAATAAAATAATTCCATTTAATTATTCACGTGGATATTCTACTATTCAAATAATCACATGTAATATCAATAAACAATTTTATAATGTTGGAATGCATAATGCGAGACTTCATAACCACTTAGTCAAGGCCTTGTGCCAAGACTACAAATAAGATTTTGTCAAGGAGATGTTCCAAGACACTTGGTTGTCTCATGAGTCCTACTGATGCATCGATGAGCTATAGCAGGCTCCACCTTTCACTTACTAAGTCCAATGCATTCCTCATATGAGATGGTTTAAACATAACATAAAAATTCATATTAAAACTAGAAAAAGAAATGTCAATACATTATCCATAAACCATGAATGGTGTAAAAATAGCACATCCATAGTCAAACATATCACAAAACCTTCAATAAAATATAGAAGATTTTTATCATAATAAATCAAATTAAAACAAGCTTAAAATCCATAAATGGATATTGACATAGATGAAATCAAAACTTTTTGTAGAGAAATATCTCTTTCTATTTTGAAATAATTTAAAATTCATATAATTATAAAAGAAAAAATATATTCTGAAAATATTCTTATAATCATGTATGAAAAGCCTCTACAATGTTATAATGATGGAAAATAGCCGCACCCGCCGTATAAGTTAAAAAAATACATTCTTACCATAATTTGTTCAAGAAGTTCATAATGTACCTTGTTTGGAAAACAATGAAAAGATTCTGTTCAAAACATATGTGGTCAAATAAGGGTATAAGTGACTTTATCCCATATTCTAGTCAATAGTAAATATGTTTTGAATTAAATTTCTATGAAAACATGGATTTGGATGATAAGGAGGTCCCAGAAGATACTTACGTATTAACAAACTTGAATAAGTAAATAGATTATATAATTGACCCTTACCTTGTAATTTTACTGAGTCGATGGTATGTTAAAATCCTTTATAATATATAAATCACTATTATTAAATTAGTCAAGAACAATATACATAACTATGATATCATATATGATCCTATAATATTTCTTTGTTAATAATATTTCAGTAGTATCATTTTTTGGGTGTTAATTGATTTGTTTTCCTTTATATTCTTGGTTATGTAAGCCATTTTATTATTGATAGGATGTATTTGATTCACATACATAATGATATTATGATTATGAAAATTATTTTTAATCATAAAATAAACATTATTCTTCAATGATTACGATGGGGAATGAATCTCATCGAGTTTTGAGAGACTGTAATCAATACGTATGCACGAGCGACAATATCATTATATTGATGAAGTGTTTTGAATAAAAACTACACCATGACATGGAGACGGTAAGTCATACGTACGCACGTATAGTGAAATTGTCATTTATAGGATGGATAGAATAAAAAATATGGTTTTACCATAATTATAACAACATTAAATCAAGTATAAGTTACTAGAGTTATTATTTTGGAATGGAAACAACAAAAAAAGAGGAAGTGGAAGAAGAAAAGAACAAGAAAGAGGATGGTGAAATTATTACCTCTTCTTTGGGTGTTTCATTTTGAGTTGATCAAAAGGGCCCCTTAGGATCGCTTTATGATCTATGTAAGGTCTCTAGGATGAAGGGAGGATAGTTGAGAGAATATTTTTTATGTTTTGGGCTGAGCCAAAAGGCTTTGGGTGTGTAAGATTAAGAGAAGGGGAAGTACCCTTTTATAAGAGAGGTGAGGGTCACTTTACGAAAATCTTGAAATATTATTTTATAATACAAATCATTTTTGGTTTCTAATGGCTCAAAAATGATTTATTTCGAATCTAAGGTTGGGGTGGGTTGATAACCTCTCAACCAATAAGTTTTAGAGAGGTTTAGGTCACCATATTAATCTTATCTTTTAGATTTAACTCTTAGTTATATAGTTTGACATTTACCATGTCTCCTTGTATTATTATATTATATAGTTAATAAACTTACTATAACCTACCAAGAGAACCCCAAGTGGTTAATTATTAATATATATAACCATATCTAAGTCCTTTAGGTGAACCTTATATTTTTAGGAATGTTATACCAATCAATAATATAGTATTTGTTTTAAAAACTCAATTAAGTCAATTTTAAAACTATTTAGTATTTGATTTTTTTGAAAGCTATAAAAACAATATCACTTGAAATAAAATTTATTTATTCCATACTAACATGTCATATTAACCATGAAAATTAGTTTAATTTATCAGAAGTCTAAATTTACATTTATTTGGATATTAATAATATCAATTATTTTAATATTTCATTAATAAGGTAATTATCGCATCATCATTGTGTCATAAATAAATTAAATTAATTAATTTCTAAAAATTATAAACAAAATATGATAATTTAGGAAAATTTTTTATCTTTATAATTAATATTTATATTCTATTTATCTTATGTATAACCCTATATTAAAAAAAAATTAGCTATTAAACTTTGAATTTAAATCTTATAACTATTACTTAAATAAAATAATAATAAATGTCCTAATCTAATCCACATGGACCAAATAGGATCATATTTTATTCCTAAGGTTTTTATCTGTCGAATTACAATTATCCAATATAATTAGTACATGTTTTAGGTTAATTATAATATCATTTTTACCCTTAATTACCCTATTTACTTTTAATCATGGTAAATAAAAGTCAAAAGTTATTTTTCCCAAAAATTTATTTTATTCTTATTGAACCACATTTTACTTACTAATGTCAACCGTGTCTCTTGAATTTTTTAAATTCAACTAATAGAAGTGGTAAAATTATGTTTTATGTAAATTTTCAAATACTTCTAGAAGGTCGGTAAAAGACTTTAAAAAATTCAACAAAATTTTATATAACTAAATTTATTATAAAATGACTCCAATGAATTACATTGAACATATATATGTATTATGTATCTATTTGGACCTACAATAAATTAAAATAAAATAACTAATTACTTAAATAAAAAAAAAATTTAAACAATAACGCAGTGTTTTTTACTATTCATAAAAAAATGAATGTTTTTCAAAAAATAAAAAAAAATCACCCAAATAAAATCTTTATATTCCAAATTCAAAAATGAAGTCCATTTTGAAAAATAAAATTTTTAAAAATTCGAAAAGTGGGTTTTACTATTTATAACAGCTTATTTGATAGGTTGTGGTGTGTTAAAACTCCAAGTTGCGTACCATGCAAGATACTGTGTTCTTCAAAGGAAAACATACCATGGAAGCTTGGGGTGTTACAAGTAGGACCTTTTATAAAATATGGAAAATGTGTTATAAAGATATTAGTTGAAATAGAAAGCTACTGGGATTAATGTTTAATTTATTTCATACAAATTATAGAATCCATGGATCATCAACACTGGTCATTCTTCCCAAATGATAAGTTGATTGAAAATTCCAAAAATATTGAAATGTATAAAGTATTTTTTTCACCTTTGGTAATAATATCATATTAAAGATCAAATAAGTTAAACAAGACAACATTGTAAAAAATCAGATCACACCCAGTGATGATTAATTTTCTATGGGTTGAAATATAAATTTTTTTAAGTGTATCCCAACTCTGTGGTTATGATAATGAAATAATATTTAGAAATAATTTGTGCTTGGTGAAGAGGTTAGTATATTATGTGGTTATAAAGTAATGGCTGAGGAAAAATGTAAATTTTCTTCAGGTTGGAGAAGCTAAAAAAGATTTATACATTAATGTAAAATAAAATAATAATAATAAACATACAAGATTGTGTCACATTAGAAAAAAAAATGATGAAATTGGTCATAAAATATCAAGTGTTGTATATTCCAATTATAAAATAATACCCTTTTTATATTTTCATGACAATTTAGAAGTCAAAAATGGAAAAAATCACAACGGATTTTTCATTAAATGTAAAAACCAATTTGAGATGATTCACTGTAGAGACCCAAAGTGTGACGTACATGGACATTACATTAATTTTTCAGAATACTTAATACATAACAAAAACAGACGCCAAATGAACATAAAAGTTTAGTTGCTTTGGAAACATGGAACATAATCTTCTAATCTTGGTGAAAGATATTCAACATCTCCCATAAAGATCTTTCATTTTTTAACCTAAAACCTTTATTTATATCCTGGGGAAAAGAAAACATATAAAGGGTGAGCTCAAATGCTCAGTAAGGGTAAGCATGGAAAAAAAATAAAACATACCGTATACATTTGAACTTCAAAAGATGAACATAATGTTTAAACATCAAAATCATGAGTTTTAAAATAAATCTTAGTAGTACGTAAGGCATAGATCATAAAGGAACATTAATCATGATATAATAACATGGGAATAAAAAATTTAATTGTGGAAAAACATTAAGCACATGATATGATTTCCATAGTAGCCAAGGCATTGCTACCATGACCATCTTAGTGGACAAAGTCCCTTTCTGAATCAAGTTCATTCCTCGTTTCAGTCCTGTAACACTGAACCGGATTAAATAACTGTTCCAGCCATGTCTATCTAATGAGATATAAATCTTCACCCAATGCATTGGAGGGAGATATGGGTCCCACTAATCTCATAATGAAATCATTCTTTCGTGTGCCACAAAATAAACATACATCATTCATAATAACCCAACGAACAAAATGGGTTTCATAAACATCATCCCATTATAAAATAATCCATATAAAATAAATGGATATCATTTAATCATAAGAAAAATCAAACCATGTAGAAAATAGATACATTATACTTGAAACATTAACATACTAAATTATGTCATCTTATATGGAAAATAGTTTTGATAAAACAAATGAAATGAATTTTTGAGGAAAATATTGTTTCTTCTTCAAAATCATTTTCTTTTCTCAAAATTCAATGAAATTTTAAAAGAAAAGGATTTTTTTGAAAATATGCAACACATATTGTAGAGTAAACTTCCTAAAAATAAAGCATTACGAAATTGTAAAAAAAATTCATGCCGTATAAGTTAAAAATAACATTCTCCTCATACTTTTGTCAGAAAAGTCAAAAAATTTCTCATGTGGTAAAAATAATTAATATTCCATTCCTAACGTGTGGTAAATTTTAAAAATGGGTAAAAAGGACTTTAAAAATACATGAAAATATTTTAAAAAACATGGGCATGTTTGATAAAAATAACCCCAGTAAATACATACAAATAACAATCTCGGATAAGAACGAGATTGGAATATTTATCCCTTACCTTATGTCCAATTTCTTCTGTATGTGTCCGAGACTCCTCTTCCTCGATGCACCTCCTTTAAACTTCTTCTTAGGGCACTAGAGTTTGTCTTTTGATGAGACCACAACCTCTATGATATAAATAGAGTGGTTGAGAAGAATAATTGGCAGGGGTTGGCCGAGCTTCAAGGCTCAAAAGGGTGTGAAGAGAAGAGGGATGGGGTGCCATTTTTATAAGGGAGGAGAGGGGCACCTTTGGAAAAACTTAAAATATTATTTTATGATAAAGTCATATTTAGTTTATAATAGCTCCAAATTGATCAATTTCAAAGATAAAGTGGGGATGGTTCTAAATCCTCTCAACTAATAGAATTTAGAAAATTTTAGGTCACTATTTTAACCTTATCATTTAGATTTAACTTTAAGTTAAATAATTTTACTTTTACCGCGTCTTCTTGTTTTCTTAAAATATATGGTTAATAAACATACTATAAAAAGCCAAAAGAACCCAAAGTTGTTCATTATTAACATATATATCCTTATCTATGTCATTTGGCCAAACCTTAGATTTTTAGGAAAAAAATAACAATTAATAATATAATATTTGTTTTAAAAACTATTTTATGTCAATTTTGACACTATTTGGTAATTGATTTTTTTGAAAATCATAAAAACATTATTAGTTAGAAAAAGGTTAATTAAATCAATACTAATATATCATGTTAACCTATTAAATTATTTTAATTCATAAAAAGTCTCAAATTAAATTTATTTGGGGATTTATAATATCAATTATATTAATATTTCCTTAATAAGGTAATTACTGCATCATAATTGTGTCATAAATAAATTCAATTATTTAAAGGCTAAAAATTATAAATAAAATACCATTATGTTGAAAATATTATTATCTTTTTAATGAATATTTATAGTCTAAATTATCTCAATTATAACCCTATATTAATAATATTTTAGTTATTAAACTTTGATTTTAACTATTTTAACTCTTCTTTAAATAAAATTATATTAAATGTCTTAATCTAATCCAAGTGGAACAAAATGGTCATATTTTAATCCTAAGGTTGTTTTTGGTCTAATTAAACTTATCCAATAGAATTAGGACATGTTTTAGGGTAATAATAATACCATTTTTACCCTTAATTACCCCTTTTACTTTTAACTGTTGTGAATAAAAGTAACAAGTTACTATTCACCAAAAATTATTTTTTTCTTATTGAACCACATTTTACTCCTTTATATTAATCGTTTCTCTCATATTTTCGAAATTCCAATCATATAAGCAGTAAAATTAAGTTTTATGTAAATTTTTCAAAATCTCCTATGAGGTGGGTAAAAAACGGTGAATAGTTCAATAAAATATTTATATGTCTAAAATTATTATAAAATGACTCCAATGAATTATGTTGAACTTATATAGGTATTATATATCAATTTTGACCTGAAATAAATTTAAATAAAATAAATAATTATTTAAATAAAAATTTTGTTTTTAAATAGTGACCTAGTGTTTTCACTATTCATCAAAAATTGTATGTTTTCAGAAAAACACAAAAAATTCACCCTAGGCTAATTTTGATATTCCGAATCCAAAAATAAAGTCTATTTTGAAAGATAAAATTTATAAAATTTAAAAAAGTGGGTATTACTATTCATAATGGCTAGTTTATATAATATTTTAATAACATATCGTTGTTTAGTGAAACTCGGTATTGTGTAAAACACACACTATCATGGAAGGTCGCGATTGCGTGTAAACCAAGCCAAGTCAGGGTTGCGTGTAGTGAAAGGCTCTTTTGTTGTTTCATATAAGAGAATCCAACCATATTTCATTTATTAATTGAATATGTATATATATACACTCAATGTTGCGTAGAATAACTACTATCAAACAAATATGAAATTGTTTGTAACACTATCCAAGAATAGCGTTGTGTATACTACAAGCTAATACGGTGTTGAGTATAGAGCAAGAAAATATTGATGTAGCGTACAACAGTAGATATGAAAGAAATTAAAAATAATATATCTCATAATATCTCGGGGAGTTACATTCTACCCCCCTTAAAATGAATTTCTCCCTCGAAATTCTTCGGGGTTATAAATAGTTTACTACTCGAAAGTTTCATTAATATAAACCCACATCGTAAAAAGGAATACCAAAACATATATTTAAAAACTAAATAATGAAACATAACGGTTACCCAAATTAATTAATCACGGGGTTTCCACATAGGAGAACATAGGTGAAAATATGGATATGGAAGAGAAATCTAACCATCATGTTCTGATGGAGAGTGGTAGAGAACATGGCTATGAAAAAGCCAAAAATCACAAAGACAAAAATTTGTTATGATCTAATGTACCATCGGATTCATCAGATATAAGGGCACTAGGACAACCTTTTTGGTTTTCAAGATCATTTCCCTAAAGTTGAATAAATTGGAATTAGAATAAATAATTTCTTGATTTTGGTACAATCTCACCATTGGTCGTTCCATGGACAATTTCCACTTCATCTCATAAAAAATTTAATTTGAATTTGGAATTCGTGAAGTGTTAGCAGATCATGTGATAGAATTATGGGTCATTCCATCTGTCTCAAACAAAAGGTTAGAAAAAAGTTATCAAAAATACATAAATCTATCTATAGTGATATTAATCATATATGGTGTTTAAAATGGACTTATACATCATATATCATATTGATTAATATAATAAAATGAGTTTCTACTAACTAGGGAATTCATGTAGGCCAGTGGTAGACGATAAAGGCCTGTCGCACTTCGGTTGTGGGTTCGATTCCCACCTCCTTGTCTGACGCGATGGGTTGTCGCCCGTCCTACAGGTTGTCCTTTTTCTAGAACTACATTATTATAACATTCAATAAATAATTTTGAAAAAAGTTCCTGCCTTAAACAATACTGACTTATGTCCAACATAATCCATTCCAATCTTTAGGCTTATCCAAAATACTTTTGTCCATGCTAATAGTATAAAGAAAACAATTACTTGAAAGGTCACATAACAAGCATGTGAATACCATCATTTATCCCCATATATCATAAGATATATCTTGTGGGTCACATTCCAAACATGTGAATACCTTAATCATGTATTATTCTGATGAATTACCATAGAACCTTAGTGTAAACATGAATGCTGTCAAAAGTTAACTCTTTCCACATACCAAAATCCCAAAAGTTTATATATACTCAAACAATGATATAAATTTGTCCTTATATCAGTCATGAGCTCATTTCATTTTTTCTTTATCGCTTCATTATGATCATATCATCTTATTTACAAAATATTTCAATCACTTTTCATGGTTATCGGTACCATATAAATTTTGAAAACCAATACATAGATATTCCGAAATTCCATGATGCCATAAATGAGATTCCATGACACTATTTTGAAATCCCATTACATAGACACTTAATCATTACACAACATAATTTTCCTACTCAACATCATAGATAGTGATCATATGTGACTTCCCTTTATCCTTTACCTTAAGAGGTTGCTCACATTGATCATCATTAACCCTTGGATTAGGGCATTGATTAGCATAATACTCCATTTCCTTGCACATGAAGCATTGAAGTGTTGGTGGTGCGTTCTCTGCAGTCTTTTCATTATTCTCGCCATTAGAAACCCCTTTTCCATTACATCGACACTCAGATGCTCAATGACCTTCTTTTCCACACTTTAAAAATTTTCTAGTCCCTTTAAGATAATCTCCACCATGCTTCTTTCCACACTTTGAGCATAAAGAAACATTCATCTTCTTTTCACCATTATTCTGAGATTTCTATTTGAACTCTATCTTTTGTTTCTTGTTAAAACCATGAGATGGATATGTAACACCAACTTCCATTTCTACCTTGATAGCACAACGCACAATTTCTTCATATCTACTGAAGTCTCTTATAGCTAATTCCCTTCAAAGACTCAGTTTTAAGCCACTGAAGAATCGATCAACTTTACTTTCAGGTTGAATGATAAAGCCAGATGCATACCTTGAAATCCTTGTAAAATTCGCTTTGTATATACCAACATATTCATCATCCTTTTGCTTAATCTCAAGGAAATCCTTTTCTATCTTTGTTTGAAGAATACGAGGGAAGTACTTATTTAAAAATAAGTTCTTGAACTCATCCCATTCCATGGATTCAATTTCATCTCGGGGCCTCGTATTCTTTATTAGAGTCCCCCATTGATCTGTTTCACCTTCTAAATGGTAAATATCTAGAATGAATTTTTCATGTTCCAAACAGTGAAGTATGGGAAATATCTTTTCAATGGTACTGGTCTATTGTTCAGCAACAAGTGGATCAGAAGACCCACTGAAAGAAGGTGGATGTTGCCTCATGAAGGACTCAATAAAATATTCTTCCCTTCTCTGTCCATTTGGAAGTCTAGAATGATTCATAGATTGTCTAAGTATATCAATAAGATTTTTTACTCCATCTACCATAACATTGGTTTGTTCAGGAGGAAAATCATTGCATTGTCCATTACATTGATCAACACGGTTCCCTCGGGTTCTAGCCATCGTCTAAAACCCAAAAAGAATAGCATCAGAGGCAAAAAACATGCTAGGGAAAAACACATTATAAAGGGGGAGTTCCTTCAATATCTAACATCTTTGGTTTAATAATAAGATCGTTACTTTAATTCTAGGACTATAACTTATACTTATAATTAACCTTAGGGACATCCCTACACATACCATAGAAATATCTCTAGAGATCTCACTAAAGTTTTCACATCCATTTTCCAAATGTTAACTAAACATTTCCTCTGATACCAACTATAGAGACCCAAAGCTTTAAGTACATGGAAATTGCATTACTTTTTCAGAATACTTAATACGTAACAAAAATAGACACCAAAGGACCGTAATATTTTAGTTTCTTTGGAAACATAGAACATAATCTTATAATTTTGGTGAAAGATCTTCAACATCTCCCATAAAGATCTTTCCTTTTTTTACCTAAAACCTTTCATTATATCATAGGGAAAAGAAAACATATAAAGGGTGAGCTCAAAATATCATTAATGGTAAACATGGGAAAAAAACAAAAAAAAACCATATACATTTGAACTTCAAAACATGAACATAATGTTTAAACATCAAAATCTTGAGTTGTGAAATAAATCATGGAAGTACGTAAGGCATAGATCATAAAGAAACATCAATCATGATAACATAACATGGGAATAAAACATTTAATTATGGAAAAACATTAAGCACATGATGTAATTTCCATAGTATCCAAGGCATTGCTCCCATGACCATCTTAGTGGATAAAGTCTCTTTCTGAATCATGTTCACTCCTCGTTTCAATCCGGTAACACTGAACCGAATTAACTTACCGTTCTAGCCATGTCTATCTCATGAGATATAAATCTTTATCCAATGCATTGGATGGAGATATAGGTCCCACCGCTCTCATAATTAAATCATTCTTTTGTGTTCCACAAAATAAACATACATCATTCATAATAACCCAACGAACAAAATGGGTTTCATAAACATCATCCCATCCTAAAATAATCCATATAAAAGAAATTGATATCATTTCATCATAAGAAAAATCAAACCATGTAAACAATAGAGACATTATACTTGAAACATAATTATACTATATAATGTCATCTTAGATGGATAATAGTTTTGATAAAACACATGAAATGAATTCTTGAGAAAAATATCATTTCTTGTTCAAATTCATTTTCTTTTCCCAAAATGCCATGAAATTTTAAAAGAAAAGGATTTTGTGGGAAATAGTCATTAAATATTATAGAGTAAGCATCATAAAAATAAGGAATTATGAAACTATAAAAATTTGTTCATTCGGTATAAGTTAAAAATAACATTCTCCTCATACTTTTTTCAGAAAAGTCAAAAAGTTCTTCGTGTGGTAAACAAAAGTAATATTCCTTTCATAACATGTGGTAAATTTCAAAAAATGGGTAAAAAGGACTTTAAAAATACATGAAATCATTTTTAGGAAAAATGGTCATGGATGATAACAATAACCTCAGTAAATACTTACAAATAACAATCTTGGATAAGAACGAGATTGGAATAGTTATCCCTTACCGTATGTCCAATTTCTTCTGTATGTGTCTGAGACTACTCTTCCTCGACGTACCTCCTTTAAACTTCGTCTTAGGGCACTAGAGTTGGTCATTTTATGAGACCAGAACCTATATGATATAACTAGAGAGGTTTAGAAGAGTAATTGGCAGGGTTTGGCCAATATTCAAGGCTCAAAAGGGTGTGAAGAGAATAGGGAAGGGGTGCCCTTTTACAAGGGAGGAGAGGGGCACCTTTGGAAAAACTTAAAATATTATTTTATAATAAATTCATATTCGGTTTATAATAGCCCCAAATTGATTTATTTAAAAGCTAAAGTGGGGATGGGTCGAAATCCTTTCAACCAATATAATTTAGACAAGTTTAGGTTACTATTTTAACCTTATCAAATATATTTAACATTATGTTAAATAATTTTACTTTTACCGTGTCTTCTTGTTTTCTTACACTATATGGTTAATAAACATACAATAACAAGACAAACAAACCCTAAGTTGTTCATTATTAATATATATAACATTATATAAGTGTTTTTCCGAACCTTATATTTTTAGGAATTAAATAACAATTAATAATATAACATTTGTTTTAAAAACTATTTTATGTCAATTTTAACACTATTTGGTAATGTATTTTTGTGAAAATCATAACCACATGATTAGTTCTAAAAACATTAATTAAATCAATAATAATATGTCATATTAACCTATAAAATTAGTTTAATTCATAAAAAGTCTCAAATTACATTTATTTGGGTATTTATAATATCAATTATGTTAATATTTCCTTAATAAAGTAATTATTGCATCATCATTGTGTCATAAATAAATTAAATTATTTAATGTATAAGAATTATAAATAAAATACTATTATGTAGGAAATCTTTTTTTATTTCTAATGAATATTTATAGTGTAATTTATCTTATTTATAACCCTATATTAAAAATGTTTTAGTTATTAAACTTTGATTTTAACTATTTTAACTCTTCGTTAAATAATTTAATATTAAATGTCTTAATCTAATCCAAGTGGACCTAAATGGTCATATTTTATTCCTAAGGTTGTTTTTGGTCGAATTAAACTTATCCAATAGAATTAGTACATGTGTTAGGGTAATAATAATACAATTTTACCCTTAATTTCCCTATTTACTTTTAACTATGGTAAATAAAAGTAAAAAGTTATTATTCACCAAAAATTATTTTTATCTTATTGAACAAAATTTTACTCCTTGATATTAACCGTGTCTCTCAAATTTTCGAAATTCCATTCACAGAAGCGGTAAAATTAATTTTTATGTAAATTTTTCAAACTCTCCTAGGAGGTGGGTATAAGATGGTGAAAAGTTCAACAAAATTTTTGTATATCTAAAATTATTATAAAATGAATCCAATGAATTACTTTGAACATATAAAGGTATTATGATTCAATTTTTACCAAAAATAAATTTAAATAAAATAAATAATTATTTAAATAAAAAGTTGGTTTTTATATTGTAACATAGTGTTTTCACTATTCATCAAAAATTGAATGTTTTTAGAAAAATACCAAAAATTCACCCCAGGATAATTTTAATATTCCGAATCCAGAAGGGAAGTCTATTTTGAAAGATAAAATATATAAAATTTCAAAAAGTGGGTATTACTATTAATAATGGCTAGTTTATACAATATTTTAATAACATATCGTTGTTTAGTGAAACTCGATATTGCGTACAACACACGCTATCGTGGAAGGTCGTGATTGCGTGTAAAGAAAAGACAGGTCAGGGTTTTGTGTAATGCAAGACTCCTTTGTTGTTGTGTATTACAGAATCCAACCATATATCATTTATTCATTGAATTTATATATATATATATATATATATATAAATACACTCAATGTTGCGTAGAATAACTAATATCAAACAAACTTGAAATTGTGTGTAACACGATCCCAGAATAGTGTTGTGTATACTTCAAGATAATACGGTGTTGTGTATAGTGCAAGATAATCTTGATGTAGCGTACAACAATAGATATGAAAGAAATTAAAAATAATATATCTCATAAAATCTCGGGGTGTTACATTCACTTTTTTTATATACCTATCATAAATAATTTAATATATGGATTCAAATAATACATTGCTTTAGTTTTTTACTAAACTATAATTTCATGTATGAGGTTCATACCTAAAATTTATTTATACTTTGATTGGTTCAAATGTTTTAGAATAATATCATCGAAAAGAAATAGATTATTATTTATAGTGACTGATGAAAAATAATGGCATTGAATATTGAAAAAAATAATTTTTATAAATATATTTATAATCATGTAATAAGACATGATTTTATTGAACTTGTATCTCCTCAAAAAAAATGGGTGGGTGAGATAGAGAACAAGAGCCTAATTGACATTGAATGAACCATTCTTTATAAGCATGATACCTTCGTATTTTTTAAGTAGAAAACTATTAAAACAAAATAAATGGAATAAAATAGATGTATTTTATGAATAAATTTAGATATATCTCCATTTCATATTTGTTTTAGGAAAAATTCAACTGTAAAAAAATTTAGACTATTTGATGTTCGTGTTTGATTAATAGGATTGATAGAATTAGTGGTATGTTTGAGGAAAATGTAAATATGGAATATATTTTTGGTAAACCTACTTTGGAATGTCATATATATTATAAAATATATATATAATTGTTTTTAACTACGATAAATTCATAGTCCTTGGAAATTGTGGTTATTTTAGGAACACTATTAATTAGAATTCACAAGGTGATTTTGTTAGTTGGGAACCACACAAAGAAATAAAAGAAAATAGACATGGAATGATTTTTGTTATAGAATTTTATTACTCTAGTGATTATTCTGAGTCTATTGGGATTTAATATACTCATATCTTAAAATAACATTATGTTCCATAGTGTATAAAACATGAATCACTAATCAAAAACCAACCACGAAATGTTATTATAGAAATATGATTGTTATAACATAGATGTTGAATTGGTGAGTTTGAATATTAATTACCATATTATGAAATATTTATCTAGGTGAAATTCAATAATAATTTATTTATTAGTTTTTTGGAATTGAAAAGTATTTTATTTATATAAACATGTTATTTTTCAAAAAACACATTTTTTCAAAAAAGGTTTTTTTATTTCCATTTTGACAAGATAATATAATTAATTTTTAAAAATATTAGATAATTTAGTTTATAAATGTAAATTTATTTTTCAAATATTCATATCAAAATTATCATACATTGAATTCATTATAATTTTTTGAAAAGATTAATTTTTCAACGAATAGTGAAAATACAATTTTTTATAAATACAATATTTTCATAAAAAAAATTAAAAAGTTACATTTTCAATAAAAATTGCTTTAGAAGTAAATTTTTTTCAAATATGTTATTAATAATCCAATTTATTTCATTAGAATCATTTTTTTTTGAATTCTAAAAAAACATTGTTTGCTTTAGAAAACTTTTTCTTTGGAAAAAACATTTTTTCACATTTTGCAGGTTTAATTTTAAATTAAATTACTACAGTTCTATGAATATAATTTGATATAAATGTATTTTATATTATTAATCATCACCATTAATATTATTTAATAAGGTTAACATAGTTTTTTCTTATAATGAATAGTGAAAATAGTAAAAAAATCACCATGCTAAAAGGGTTAATCTGGTTGAATTTGTATAAAACTGGGTAATAAGGCCACCGTTTTTTCAATTAAATTTTGTTGGATAATTTTATTTCAATAATTTTTAGCTTATTCATGATATTTATTTATTTTTGGGACTCTTTTCCATGAAAGTAAGATGTATAATTTTTTAAGTAAAGAAAAAAAATGTCACCCTCTTTCTTTTAAATTTAAATTATGTATTCACATAGAAAAATAACAAAGTTTTGGAAAAAAATTAATTTTAGATTGTTAATAATTAAGTTAATTTCATGATGGTAATTTATTTTTAATTTCTATAACTTATATAATTACCATTAATTCCTAAGCAGTGTCGATGAGGTTTTTATTTAATTTAAATGAAAATAAAATAAATGATTTTAAAAATATTAAAGGTAATAAACCAAGCAATCGTATCCCAATTAAAATATTCTACCCATTTAGGGAAAATGAAATTAAAAGTACATAAGTAAATATGTGCACACAAATAAAGGGACTTTCCCTCATCCTTCAGATAATATGGTTTAAGATCATAATAAGAAATATCATTTTCATATCTAGAGTTGACAGTAATTTCCCACTTAGAATGAGACTTACATTGATTAAAGATCCTAAGGATTTCTGTAATGGCACTCTTTGACACCTTATAATATGATCAGGTAGACACAGTTCATGGAAAATTTTAAGACTCATTCTGTGTCTTTCACTTCGATGGTGCGAGAGTGAAACTCTTTCTATCATCCACCTTTGTCTTCCCATGTACGATTTCATCCTTAAAATAAGTATTACCACCATTTCATGGTTCCTTCATGGGGGAACTTATATTCACTAATTCATAATAGAAGATTTTCCCCCATTTATCAGAGATTCTGGATGAAATAAAAAAAATTGGATCTCTTGACGACAATCTACAGGTTATTGAGCATCATTTGTCTTGAAACAATCATCATGTGGGACTAAAAGAATAGAATATACCAGCTATATGAATCCATGCCCCAAATGATTCTATGATGATATGTCCTCTTAAATATCATTATGAGTCATATAAAAATCAGGTGAAGCCCCATTCACATCCATAAAAGTAGGATAGTTTTTTTTGAACTTCCCTATGATAAATACCCGCAATCTAGGAAGACAAAATCAAAGTCTGTACATTATCATCAGATTCCATCTCCTATTGAGTAACATCACCACCCTGGTATGTAGTAGAAAGATCCAACTAAATATTCTTGTCTAAGACTGGACAAGAACCTTCATATTTCACCATCCTACCTTGATGAAATCCTACTTTAGAACTATAATTCATGCTAGGATTTGGAATTCCCATGCGAATAGTAAACTAATGACCAAGCCTCATCACTGAGGAAGAGTTCGTCCCCTTCAAGGCATCATCAACAACCTTAGAACCAAATAATTCTTCCATTATGTATTATAATCCCTATCACCATAGGAAAAATTAAATTATTACTATTAGATTTACTCCTAGAAATAACTAATAATTTTCCATTATTTTGTATTTCTCAGTTACACGTATATGCATCATTCCCACTAATGAGGCAGACTTAACAATTTATTGATTTCTTGCATGAATCCTTAGAATGTCCAATTTCATTATAAATAGATTATAAGGTAGTTAAATTTTCATATTCAACATGAATATTTAGAACATGAGTCTAAGTGGAAATCACGACCTTATTAGTTAATACTACACTAAAATCAACCTCATCTAAAACCCTCAAAATGTAACCAAAACTATACTTCTAAGTTGTTTTATCCATTTTTTATTGGAACTCCCATTATTGAAGAAATATTAGAAATATATTTGGGTGATAGTATATTCAATTAAAATAATATATTTTCTTGATGTTTTTAATGTAAAATTAAATTAATTTTTTCAAAATAGATTTAATCATATTTTATAATAAATAAATTTTATTAAATGATTTAAAATTAAAAAAAATATTATTTTTTCACAAGTGATTGTAATATGGTTTGTAATTTAAAAAATTATCCATTTAAGGTATTTTTCAATTTCATTATAACTTTATTAATCCTTAATGAGTATAAAACATTAATATAGTGATAATTTTCAAAAATATGTTAACATTATTTAAAACAAAAGGATAAGGGAGAACATTGTACCTAAAACTGTAGAAAAATTTATTATATGAGAGGGTTATTACTTCCATAATAATATCTTCTAATATTATCAATTATTAGGAATATTAATATAAAAAATAATTTATATTAACTTAATACTTTAATAAATTCCCTGAGTGTCCCTCCCGTCTCTTAGAAAATGAAACCTCCTATAATGTTTTTTTCTTAATTCGAAATCAATTTGGTTTGGAAAATACCTTTCTTAATTCCATGCATATATCACTTTACACTTCTTTGGTAACATTTATTGACTAAAAATAAAATATTGAATGGATTCTTGTATAATTTTAAAGAGTTTTTCTGAAGAAGAGTTATCATACTTAACCAGTAATTTTTATTTTATTTATTCTTCCACCTCCTTAAAATATTATTTAACCATTTTGAATTATTATCACCCTTATATTAAATATAATTAGTTTTTTATGTTAATTTAATAACCTATAATCTTATCCAATTCTATTAAATGGGAAGTAAAAATGTCATTCATGTGTATGGAGGACTACCGCCTCACAAACCGATGTAATTCATTTTTTCAACACCAAATATCATGGTTAATTTAAATGATGGGATATTAATATATTTATCATTTTATAAATGTAATATATAAAATATTATCTTAACTTTAAATTCATTGAGAACCGATAACATCATTTGTCCGTACTTGTAGACTACCACCTCCACAAAATGATGTGGTTCCTTCTTAACCACTGCATCACATTTATGGTACATATATGTTTATTTAATGAAATAATATTCTATATATAATAAAATTATCATTAGGTATTTATAAAATAACACTTACTTTATTTCATAATTTTTTAGAAATTGAAAATGTTACATAAGAGTATGTACAACCTACCATCTCCATGATTGTAACCTAATTCATTTTTCATAACCATATGTAAGGGTTTGTTTTAAATGTATAATTGGTGTATACAATTGATAATTATTTCAACATTATTATTTTTCATTTGATTTAATAATTACCACATTGACAATAGTAAACCTACTGAACACATTTTGTATATATGAGCTTAATATCATCAAAACATCTAACAAGAAATTTAATGATTAAGTAATTAACTATAATATAGTAATAAATAGAATAAAAAATAATAAACATTAAAATTTTATTAGGAATGTAAATAGTTAACAAAATTCATTATCCAAGAATATAGTGAATATGGATGATTTTTAATACTGGTGGAAATAAATTTCAACTCAATTTACACTTTATTGAGACATATTGGGTATTATGGACCAATTTACTTTTATGTGGTGTAAATACATCCCCAAAGAGATATTTAACATTAATATATATTTATTAATAAATATTAATGACTTAATTCAACTTATTCTTATAATAAGAAAGTTTAAAATAAAATGTGATCTTTTTTCTTTTTTGGATACGGTTTATTTTTCTTCCATGAACATATTTTTAAAATTATTCTAAAAGGGGATTTTTATTTAAAAAATAATTCATTAAGAAAATTTTATATTATCCTTCTACTTTAAATGGTTTTAAATTAATATTTATAATGTTTTTTACTTAAATATAATTTCCAACCTTATTATAAAACGTCAAAATTTAGGTTGTCTTTTTAATGTATATGGTCTTAACAGACCGTCCCATTTTCATAACCATTTTACACTATTTAAATTCTTCTTTAACATTTAAATGATTTGTAAAATGAAACACTTTATGAATTTTTTTTTAATTTTTTTCCCATCATATTCTATTCATTTATATAATTGATTTTACTATAAAATCTACTTTTTAGTGGTAATATCTAATCTTTTGATTAAATTTGTTTTCATTATTGTAATCTTAAAACATTCACATTCTTGGGATCATTAGAAATTAAAAATTATTAAATAACCATATTCTTTTTATCATAGATATGATTATGTAATAATCTGTATATCGTTTCTACATAATTTTTTTAAAATGAATGTAATTTTATTGACCAAGTAAAACATGATAAATATGTATTCATTACAAAATAGTGGTATTTTTTGAAAAGGAATACTTTTTATGATTTAAATTGATAATTAAATATATGAGGAAATTATTAGACGTGAATTTATAGTTATGTCCTAGTTGTAAATATCCCCTTGACACATCTAAATGTCTCATGAGACAACATAGTTCTCTATCATTAAATTGGGTTTCATTGTATATATATACCCATAAATTTAACTATCATGGAACAATGTTTTTATGGTATGGATATTATGATGTCTAAAATCATGACATAAATTATTACTAATTTTCTTCATTGATTATTTTGTTTCTATTATACATGATATTACTATATTGATATTATACATGGTTTAATTTCATGCTCAAGATATTGATTAAATTGAATATACTTTCTGTTTTTTATTGAATATTATTTAAATATTCCTTATATTTTTTTTACATATCACGTACTGAGAATCTAAGCTCATCATTTATTTTCTTTATTTTCCCCATGATATGAAGAAGGATAAGGTTTGGTCCCTTGGTATGGTAGTAGTGACTAGAGGAGTTTTGAATAGTCCTATTTGAAATATAAAAATTAATAATATTATATCAATGTTATAATAGTTTTAAATATTTGGAATAAATATAACAGATATAAAAATATGTTCTTATTAAGATTTGAATCGCAAAGATCTTTATCCTCCCATCATTCTCCTCTAATATTAATGGATAATGGTATTTACTAGATCCTCACTTTTTAATAGGAGTGATAACCTGATTATGTACTAATGAAACATAACTTTTTCACACAATGAGGTATAATCCCTGACAATTGAAGGAGTCACAACCTACATTCTTTTTTTAAGAGGAGCAACCGAAGATTATTTTTATATTGGTGGAATAACTCAATGAGACATATTTTTGATTGAAATTTTTTTAAACAAAACACTATAAGAAAAATATATGGTATGAAGAATTACAAGCAAAAAATAACATAAACAATTAAATCAAATTGAGAAGATGATGTAGAAATTTGGTGAAGCTTGAGTTCATTAATCACTCTAGGGGTGGAAAATGAAATCAGTGAAGATTTTGAGTTATAACATCAGAATAATAGAAATTGAAGAAGTTTTTGATCAATTCATAGTAGTATAATTTTTTTCATCATGTTTTGTAGTTTAAATATCACTACTAGTATACGTTTTAATCCATAAAGTCATATCCCATATAATGAAATAAAAATACTTAATGACCCTATGTATATCCAATATCTTCATGAAACTTATTAGTGTATAAAAATCTAATAAATTATTGTAACCATATATTTTTAAACATGCACTGAAAACAACACACAATTTCAGTTTATATTTATTCATGAAATATTGAAATAAAAAATTTAAAATTTTAAGTATAACAATTATAATTGAATCTAAATTATAAAATAATTTAAATTAAAATATAATCCCCTATAATGTAAAGGCAATATAATTTTTTAATAAAGAGTGTTTCCTGGGTATCAAAATGAATGAACAATTCTACAAAAAATAATTTTAAATTTAATTTTCATACACTGTTGCAATTATATTTCAACATAAAATAATAAAAAAATTAAGAAATAAAATTATTTAAAAAATAATAAAAATAATAAATAAATATAAAGTTTAGAAAAATAATTTACTAATTGAGGATCAATGATATAATGTTTAAAATAGAGGGCATTGGATCATGACCTACTGCTAAAAAAAGAGTGATGGATCATGACCTACTACAAAATATAGAAAACTTTCTATCATTTAAATTTCAAGAAATAATAAAAGATCCAACCAAAAAAAAATTAATTCTAACCCACTTTGAATGCAAAGGCATCAAGTTAAGCATTAATATTTCTGTTGTTTTTGGGAGTGTAGCGGTGACTCATGACTCATTGTTACATGAAGTCTTATAGTGACTCATATCCTACAGTTTGTAGTTTCCAATGGTTCCTTACTGAAAAATATTTCAATACAATTTAATTAAATTACAGATAAAGAACATATGAATAATTATTATGATAAAAATAATAAAACAAATTAAAACAAAATCAAAAAATTAATAATTCACTATGATTTAAAGAATAAGTAATAGCTCTTGTGTGAGCTTGAGGAAGCTAGATCCAAGAATTTTTATTGGAAAGAAAAAACAACCAATGGGAAAAGATGATCCACTATTGATTTCTAATGGTGAGTAAAATAACTCGCCAATGGAATATGATGGTGGATGAGGACTCACTGAATCATTGTTGGATTCTAATGGAGAATCAACTCACTGTTGGTGTCTGAAGGTGTCTTGAATCGCTATTGATTCCAATGGTGACTCCTGGATCCCCATTGAAAAACCTATAAAGAATAAACTTCAAACTAAATGAACAAAGGATCATGCCAATGTATGTAAGAAAAGATCAGTATATAATATGGAACACTAAAGAATAAGAGTTCAAGCCATTGTTTTCCTGGGAGAAGAAGCATACAGATATTCCAAGACCAAATGATTTAAAACTAAATAATTGAAGAAACTCGATTATGTATGATAGAGAAACTATAAAAATATCTTGTGTGCATGTAAATGAGTAGACATCTTAATAAGATGAAGGAATTTGAATATATGTAAGTGTGGAACTTCAAAACTTGAGCATGGGATAAACACAAAGAAGATCGGATATGTGAGATTAAATAGATCCAAAAGTTGAAATTGAATTCTAGATTTTGTGTTTAGATGAAAATTGAGATCTAATTTACATCCCACATCTATTAAAATAAAGATCATCCAAGTGGTATATAATTAAAAAATTATTCATCCTCGATTCAAGCTGGATACTAGGGATGAGTGCTGATTTTCATATACACACAAGGGCCCACTGGCCTAGTAGACAAACAATGCCCAACCCATGCACCAACTTCTGTACATTAGAGGCTTTATACATGAACCTTCATGTGATGTGTGTGAACTATTAACACCAGCCTCCATAACCTTGTTCTGGGATGTCTTAGGTGGGCCTTCCTATGGGGTTAACCCAATGGGTCACTAATTTTCTTGAGGTCTATCTAGGATACCTCACTAAAGATGGTCTAATTTGCTAAAAAAATAAAAATAAATATTTAGGTAAATAAAATATAACAAACATTAAAATAAGTATTCATCATTTTAAAACAATTAAGTTATCATTTATTTATACATGTAATGAGAGATAATTAATTAAAACACATATGAATTTAATAAAAAAAATTCATAAATTTATCAAAATTTTTTTGTTAAAGTAATGGAACTATGTTCAAATACTAAAAAACTCTCTATTTTCGTAACTAGAAAAAAAATTGAATTTTCAACCAAAATATCCCCTTTTTAAAAATTATCAAAAAAATATATAAATAAATAATAGATAAAGACATTTAATCCAAAATCAACAAATGTAAAAGTAAAAAATTATAATATTATCATGAGAGTAAACATATAAATACAATATTCATATAAAAAATAATTAACACTATGTTATAGTATATGAATGAAATTTTAAAATATTATGATCTAATTATCATTTAAGCAGAGTATAAAATAATAGTGAGATAGAAAACTCATGTTAAAGAATATTTAAAGAAAGAGACTATTTTGAAAAATATTTTAAGATTTTAACATACCCAATATACAATTTCATCTTTTCAAATTTAACAAAATCCAAGGATTTTGTGATAATGGAAGCTAATTGTTTCTCCGTAGGATAAAATTATAAATAAATATGACCTTTTTTTACATGTTCCCTAATTTCATTAAATATACCATCAATGTGTTTATTTCTCTATTTTTGAATAGGGTTTGTAAAAATTGAAATAGAACTAGTATTATCATAATACATAGTAATTTTATCAAAACTAATATTAAAATATTACAAAGACTGTTTTATCCAAATAATATGTTAATATAAACTAGATGTAGTTGCATATTCATAATCATCTATTTACAGTTATACTGAAAGTTTTTTCTTAGATCTTTATGAAATTAAGTTTTTCCCTAGAAACTTTCACATCCCTATATTGATTGTTCAATAAAGTCTCCAAAATTTGATGTTATAATTTGAGTAATATAGTAAATAAAAAAATATTATTAGAATGAAAGAGTCCATTACAAACAGTTCCCTGATATATCAAATTACTCTTTTAACAACATTAGGGTGACATTATTTGGGTTTTGACTAATATCTAGCACAAATAAAAATTGCACACATGATGCATGGCCTTGAAGCAATATGATATAAAAGGATTCCTAACATGCCTCTATACAACTTATCACTTATAGTATTTGGATCTTAATCCACATCCATTTTAGAATTTGTTCCCATTATGGTTCTCATATATTTAAATGAAACATGTCTAAAAAATTTTAAATGTAATTTTCATACAAATATAGATTCAAGAAAATACCACATTTTCTTTTATAAAATTGTATACCAAAAAAAGGTTTTAATTCCCAATGTAGGATCATATATTTTTCTTTTTTCATTAATTTTGAAAAATAAATAATAAGATTATGATTTTTAGAACAAAAAATAATATCATCAAAAAAATTATTTATAATCAATATATATTTGGAAACTATTTTTATAAGTAATTAGTTACCAACATTACATTTAAAAAAATAGTTTTTAATTTAAAAAAGTGTTAGTATTTAAAACCAAGCGTGATGGCCTTACATAAGACTGTATAAGTCTTTAGACAGCTTAAAAACCTAATTTGAATATATTTAATTTTCAAAATTTGGTGGATGTATTACCTAAATAACTTCTAAATTTACAACATTTAAAAAGGAAAATTTTACATAAATTTGAAAAATATTAAAAAATTTAAAACATGAAAAAGATAATAAAATCTGAATGAATTATTATCTTGCAACGAGTGAAAATGAATCTTCAAAATCAATTATTTCATCTTGAAGATAAGAATGGAAAAATAATCTATAATTATTTCTAACTATATTACCAGAATTATCAAATTTATTTTGAAAATACATTTGGTTCATATATATAGTGAATATTTTGGTAACTCAACTAGTTTGCAAACCTTATTTATATCAAAATGGTCAAGTAAATCATTCTTATAATATTTTTAATTATAATATTTCAAAGCTTCTCTAATATTAAAAGGAACAAAATCATCTATAATTGTATAATTATTATATAAATTTAAAATATATTTTTTAGTCATAATTATATATTAAACTTTATCTATATCATTTTATAAAGATTGATCTTTATGAGTTTTTCAAAATTAAATAATTAGAATAAGATGAGATATGCTCCTCCTCAATTGATGTATTGTTATTTTGGGGAATATATTTATCAAAGTTTAATTATATAAAATCATTAACATTATCAATAGAATTAGTACTCTGTTTTTAAATATTTTAAATGAACATAACATGAAAAGATTCATCCATTTTCATAGTTATATTATTAAATACCCAATATTTTTTACTATTATTAGAGTATACTAAATAGATACCTTTATAACTTTTAGAATAAAATATATCTATATTACCTTTAGTATTTAAAATATAGGCAGTAAAACCAAAAACATTAAATGAACTTGTTTTGGGTTTCTTATTCTTAAATAGTTTATAGGAAGTTTTCTTTAACAAGGGTCTGATGTAAACACTATTTTCGATCGAATAAGTTTTGTGAACTGATTCATCCCAAAAAATATTTTGGAAGCTTGAATTCAATAATAAATTTTCATTCCATTTCGTGAATAGTTCTATTTTTCTTCTCTACAACACCATTTTGTTTGGGTATTATAGGGGTGGAAAAATTATAAAAAAAATCCATTAGTTTTACATAAATTTCCAAAATTTAAGTTAAAATTTATCTTCTATTGTCACTGATATTAATAAAAATTAAATATCCTTTCTACTTTTTAATTTTCTTACATAATGTTACTATCTTTTTTAAGGTTTCACTTTTATGAGATAAAAATATAGTTTATGTAAATCTACTGAAATCATATAAGATTAAAAAAATAGAACATAAGCTATTAGTTTTCATCGATTTTTACCATAAATATTTTATTCTCGTATTTTCATCATTAACATTAAACATTTCAAAATCTAAAACCTTTTTCTCAGGTATATTACTAAAAATAGAATAACTCAGTTTTTTATTTTCATCTATAATCTTCTTATTTTATCTCTATAGTTCCCCATATATATAATCCATTTAAAATATATGACATTGAAATTTTACATTTTGAATAATAAATTACTTAACTTATTTTTCAATATCAAATTCAAAACTAGATCTATAATTATTCTTATTGGGTACCTCATTTATATGTTTATCCACTAAATATAGATTGTAAGATTCTTCTTCACTTTCAAAATAATTAATAGTATGACTCTTATTTAAAACTTCATCCAACATGATATTTATTTCATTGATTTCTCTTATATTTCTTGTCTTTTATATCTTGTTTTAATTTTGGAAAATATGACTTTCTATTCCCCATTTTCCTACAACTGATAAAATATTAATTTAAAAACATCATATTTTACACTTTTATTTATTTTAATACACTTTTTCATTATTTTTATGATCTCTTTTGGGATGCTTCATAGATCTTCTATTACCCTTCTTGTATCAGTAATCTCATTTGGTGAAATTTTCCATTTCATCATTATAACATTGTTGTGACTCAAAATAAAAGGAATTAAAAATAACATTTATGTTCTATTTAAATGTTATACCATTGTTTTATCAAGGTCATTGTCATCTTTATTCTTTATTTATAGTTTTTAATGAAGATGTGATCTTATAAACTCATGGATTGAACTTGTATAAAAATACTTACTTTATTCAATTTAAAATTTATTTGAATTATATATCTTGGGTAGACCGTGGAGAAATATTTTTATGATAGAATCATTATTCAAGTTATCTCTAAGAAAAACCTTGTGTATTAATATTTTTTTAATCTATTCTAGATCACATTTATGATTTCTTGGATTACTCATTCTAAATTCTATAAATTTAGCTCTATGTATAGTTATCTTGGTTCTATCTAACATATTTATTCCATGATGAATTATTTTCATTGTCCTCTAGATATAAAAATTATTTTTATAGGGTAAAATATTATTATACCTATTTCTACTTATAGATCTGTATATGTAATTCATAACATTGTAATTTAAAATTCATTTAGCAGAACAATACCACGGATAGATTTTAAATCTACATTTGGAAGTTTATATGGTTTTGATATTATATTCCCATCATCCAGACCTAATGTTTTTAGAAATACCTCCATTATTTCCATCCAGTAAATATAGTCACTTCCATTGATGCGAGTTGGTCTGATTGGATTCAAGGTTTCAAAATATGGACTTTTATAATAAATTGGTGTATATTTTCCGTATTATTTTATGTCTAGGATAAAAGTTTTTTTTCAAAAAAAGATAATGGAAAAACTAAAACCAAATCCATAAAAATAATCCATGATCTGATACAAATTATTAGGTCCCTTGGTATGGTTGTAGTGAGTATAGTGGTGAATAATACTTTTGTAACAAAGAAAAACATTATATTATTTCAAAGACAAAACAATGTTAAAAATGATACATAAATAAAATAAAATAACACGGACGGTTTTTATATATGTTTGGATCACCATGATCTAACTCCACTCATCAATATCCTCTACTCTATGTGGAGACTAGTATTAATTATATCCTCACTTTTGAATGAGAGTGATAACCTGATTACATACCAATGAAACATAAGTTTTTCACATATGATGATACAAACTTTTAGATTTTTAAAAGTCACAACAATCCTTTATTTTTTATGGGAGAAATAACCTAAAATTTATTTTAGATGGACAGAATACCCCAATGAGATATATTTTTGATGGGAAAATCGTAAACAAGGCAATAGAGGACAAAGATATGGTTTGAATAATTACAATAGGTAAATAGGAAAAATAATTAAAGTAACAGCTATACAGATGATGTAAAAATTCAGTGTAGCTCAAGTTCTATGATAACTCAAGTGGTTTAAAATGAAAGTGATGAATATTTTTAGTGATCATAGAAAAGACAGAAGTCGAAGAAGTTTCTTAATCAATTCAGAGCAGTAAAATTTGTGTCATTGTGTTCTAGTATTTGAAATATCTGCACTAGTATATGATTTAATCCATGAAGAGATATCCTGGATCATTAAAGAAAATTTTTCAATGAGTGTATCTATATAAAATTTCTACAAGAAACTTGTTAGTGTATAAAAATATGATAATATGATTGTTACCATTTTGGTTAAAGTCACGCTAAAATCAAAATACATTCTAATTTTAAATTTATTAATTAAATATTAAATTAAAACATTTAATATATTAACTATAACAATTCTAAACATATATAAATTTAAAAAAAACTAAAATAAGAATATAATGTTCCCCAATGTAATGATAGTGTAATGTTATGAAAATATATCAATGCATGAGTATCAAATTTCATGAACAATTATGAAACATTTATGGTACAATTAATTTTTATACTTTGTTGCAATTATATTTCAGCAGAAAATAATAAAATAATTAAGAAATAAATTTATTATAATACAATTAATAAAAATAGGAAATAAAAATTTCATAAACATTTTTTATCTAATGGTGTCCCAATGATAAACCGTTGAAAATAGAGAGTGATGGATCATGAACAACCACCGAAAATAGAGAGTAGTGGATCATAAACTACCACTGAAAATAGAGAGAGGTGGCTCATGAACTACCACTAAAACCCAAGAAAATTATATAATTGAAATTTCAATAAAAAATAAAATATTCAACATATATTAAATTTAATACAATCCACTTAGAATCTAATTTCTTCAAGAGAATAAATTAAATAATTCTACTATTGGAAGTCCAACAATAACCCATGATTAACTGCTTCATAAACCCCAATGGTGACTCGTAACCTACCATTGAAAGATTCAAATGGTGGATCACTGAAAAATATTTTCAAATAATTGAATGGAATTATATATAATATATAAATGAATAATTATTCTGATAAACACAAGAAAACAAATTAAGAAAACTTAAAACAAAAGGCATAATTCAATATTCTTGAAAGAAAAAGTAAGAGCTTATGTGGGAGATTGATGAAGCTACTGCCAAGGCCTTGTATATAAATGAAGTGACAACTGGTGGGAAAAGATAACCCACCATTTTTGTCCAAAGGTGAGTAAAATGAATCATCATTTGAATGTATAGGTGGCTCATGACTCACTAATAGAAATGTCTAACAGTGACTTAATGACTCACTATTGGATTCTAATGATGGCTCAACTCATCATTAGAGTTTTAAGTGACTCAACTCACCATTGATTCCAATGGTGACTCATTACTCACCATCAAGAAACCAACAATGGAGAAAGATTTTACCCAAATGAACAAATTAGCATTTTAATGCCACAAGAAAAGATCAGTAGATAATATGTAATGATAAAGAAGAATAGTTCGATCAACTATTCTCTCAGGAGAAGATACAATAGATACCAAGACCAAATGAGATAAAACCAAATTCTAAAAAAACACAAGTTATGTATGATATAGACACTATAAAAATGTTAATTGTACAAGTGAATGAGAGGATATTCAAAGACGATGGAGGAATTTGAACAAAAGGATGCACAGGAGTTCCAAATATGAGTGTTGGATAAACACAAATAATATTTGATAGTAGAGATTAAATAGATCCAAAGGATGAGATTGAATCCAAGATTTTATGTTTGGATAAAAATTGAGACACAGTTTTCATCCCACATTGATTTAAAAAAATTTTGACTGGGTATTATATCAAGAAAGAAGCATTGATCCTCAGTTTGTGCTGGCTACCTTGGATCAGCACTAGTTTACACACGCACACATGTGACTACGGGCAAATTGGGAGATCTATTCCCAACCAATGTGCCAAAAGTCATGCACTGAGGACTTATACATGACCCCTCAAGAGATATCCATGCACTTTTAACACCTGCCTTCATATCCACCTTGTGAGCTATCTTAGGTATCCCTTCCCATTGGGTTGACCCAATGGGTCTCCTAGGTGGTTGAGGGCTATCCAAGATTACTCACTAATGATGGCATAGTTTTTTTCATAAAAATATAAAATATTAATTTAATAAAAAAGAACATACACTAAAATAAATAGTCATCATTTTAAAATAATTACATAAACATTTATCAAGACTTTTAAATAGTAAAGATTAATTAAAAGACGTGAGAATATAGTAAAACTTTAGTAGATTAATTTATCAAAATAAATAATATTCTTAATTTATTGGAAAAAATTTAAAATCCTAATGGATATTATGAATAATATCAAGGATGAAATATTTTTTTATTAGTATTTTATATTCCCAAATTAATATGGGAATCATGTATATATCTAGTTCTTAAAGACTAATAAACTCATAGGTCCATTGAGCTGAGATCATTTTATCTTATAAAAACGTAATAAAGTAATAATTGGATTTGGGATAATGGAGTTGGGGTTGTTATATTTTCTAATAATGGAATGTTTATTAGAAACCAGGGGAGTTGGTTTTTAAATTAACATATAAAATGTGAGAATTTTGATAATCCTTGTAGTATTTAAGAACATTTATTATTATATAAATTTTATTTTATGGATCAATATTAATGATTATTATGATTAAACAATTATTAGAAATAAAAGGATATTACTATTTGTGATGAAAATATAGAATTACTTATCTTTATAACAGATAATTTATCAGTTGAGTCATCTCTAGATCCTCCCACAATAGCTCTTTTAGATGAGAATCTTTGGAAAGATGATTAGAAACAACTTATAGATGGAATAGATAATATTAAAATTTAGGATGTACCAAATATATAGAAAAATGTTAATTTATTACCTAATAAATTACCGTAATATATTCTGGAGTGTGAAGTTGAGTTTTCCATAAATTTAATACCCGATTGAATACCTTTATCAAATACATGCAATATAATGGACATTGTGTAAATAGTGGAGTTAAATAAATAACTAAAAGTGTTGTCGGGTAATGGATTTATATTCCATTGTGTTTCACCATGGGGAGCCCTAGTTATTTTCATTAAGAATAATGATGTTTATATGAGTTTTTACACTGATTATGGGGAAATAAATGTGATTATGATAAATAATAAATATCCTCTACCACACGTTAAGGACGTTCAATTAGTCTAACAATTATTTTTTAATAGTCTCAAATCTTTT
The DNA here is from genome assembly GCA_963277665.1 of Viscum album. Lineage (NCBI taxonomy): Eukaryota > Viridiplantae > Streptophyta > Magnoliopsida > Santalales > Viscaceae > Viscum > Viscum album. Next base: position 1,493,897,966 of record OY728152.1, read on the forward strand.
TTATTTTATTTAAATTCAATTTTATGTCTTATGTACGTTAATAAAAGTTCTCGAAATGTATGAATACTTTGTTAAGTCTAAAATTGACCAAAAAGTATATATGATCGACCCCATAACCACCAACTCAATTTTGGGTAATTTCTATCAAAGGAACCAAGTGATAGTAATAAAAGAATGACCGTAAATTGTCTTAAGAAACCATCATGGTCAAAATTACAAAGGTATTGAATCAACCACATTACTAATATATCCACCAAAAATTTCATAGGTTTGAAATCATAAAAAATAATTATACCTTAAGGAAAAATTAAATCAAGTTATGGAATTATAGATTTCAAGATCATGTGAACTGATCAAACTCAGTAGTGTCCACATTGATAGTATTTGACCAACTAAAATAAAAAAAAGATTGAACTTAGGTTCATCTGATCAGCCACAAGAATATGTAATCTTTTATAGGGAATATCAAGAGATCCATGAAATATATGTGTTTAAATGATAGTAGATGTTGATGTGGAATATCATAAAGAGGCTTCCTGAATGGATGGTGACATAGAAAATATTAGTCAACTTTATATAAAACGTAAGTATTATATTATTATTTCATTAATATATTAATCCTACTAATTTATATGCAGAACTAAATTCCATAAAAAGAATTTGATGATCTGTATTTTTCTTCTTAAAAACCAAGTTATTCATGATTATTTATCAATCGATTGTTTTTAGAGAATATACTTTAAAATAATTGAGTCGCGTGGAATTTAAGTATATATTAATATAGTCCTGTGTACATGGATACATTAGAATGTTTCCTAAATAATAATGATGATAAATCACTCTATTTAAAATATATAAGACACATTGTTCCCATATGAACCTCTACAACACATCTAGAAACATTTTAACTTATTTGTTCTCTAATACCTTATAAAATACTACTTTTAGTGGAGAATAAACGTTTTCATAAAAATAGTGAAACATACTCTACTACACAAAAATATTTCAATCTCATACCCTACTCATTTATTTCATGTTTTGAATTTCTTAACTCTATTTATCTATAAACACCGACCCCTATATTAAACTACTAAGGGACATACATTCTCTTTAAAATATTTTATCTAGTACTCCAATGTATAATTATGAAGTGGTAACATGTGACTTAGAGATCATTTTATTCCATTTGGACTTATGGGAGAGGATTTTTTATGCAAGAATGTATTAGTAAAGTTAATAGTAGAAACCTATATAGTTTTTGTATTAGTTTATTTTATAATAAACTTCTTGGTAGTGGGTTATTGAAAAGAGGATGTGATAAGGTCTCATCTTGAGACTGAACCACTTGTTTAATTCTATTTTATATTTTATCTTTTAAAAATATCCTCTTTTTTAAAAAAACTATTATTTTAAAATAAAATTTACCTTGATTTTTGGATTTAACAATTATTTTATATACATTTTTTATTCAAGAAATTTAGATTCAAAATTTTATTTATTTTCTAATTTTTTTTATTAAGTTGTGGTAAAGCTTGGGGGAAAATTTTCTAAAGATAAAATTACATGTATCTACTGTTATAATTAATTAGGTGCATATTCTAAATTAGTGTATTTGAGTTTTAAATATTTTTAATATAAAATTTTAAAGGTAAACTCAATTCACACCCCTCTTGAGTGTTCCACTCTTTCCAACACTTTTTATAAGATGAAATTAAAATTACCTTTTTATGTGATCATGTTTTACTAAAAGGACTAAAAAATTAATTTTTCTAAATTATATTATTTATGTATAATAATAGTAAAGAAGGAACTACCAGTAAATTAACTCCTTATTTTAATGGTACTAACTATCCCCAATGGAATATTAGTATATAAATTTAATTAAAAATCATGGGATTTGATATTTTGACTCTTATTGAATATCAGTATGAAAATATAAAATATTATAGATCTGATTGGAGAGATTAAAATATGGCTTCTTATGATTGAAAATGTATAGACATGACTATATTATATTATGATTTAGGATAATATGAATTTAACTGAATATCATCTTGTTATATAACTTTAAAAAACTGGTAATATTGAAATATATCATGTTAGAACTTCAAATGTTAAAGAACTGAATTTAAATTCATATATCATTAATTACAATACATTTAAAATTAATCCTGATGAATCCATTTATGATACTTATCTTTGGCTAAATGAAATCATCAAAAATATTTATTCCCATAAAGATAAAATTACTAACAAAGATCAAGTGATGTGACTTCTAAGATGTCTACTTGAACAATGGATAGGAAATTTAGTTTCAATCAGATAATCTTACAACATAATCACACTACAGGTAAAGTAACTCATTGGAAAACATATGATGTTAAATAAATAAAATTAATTTAATAGTTAAGGAGATAATGAAACCAAAAGGAAGTTAGTAGCATTAAATATATTTGACTGAAAACTAAAATAAAATTAAAAATATGACAGTTTCATTGATGATGAATCGCCTACTGAAGTTGATGAGGAAATGGTTCATCTAGATAGTTGATTAAAGAACTTATAAAAGAGTAATGAATTCTATAAAAATACTTTTTATGGATGAAAGTATAATAGAAAATGAAATTGGGGGAAATACTAAAAAAATGTAAGATTACACTAATGATGTAATCTTTTATGAGCGTAAAGGATAAAGATACATCATGGAATATTTTCTGATGTTTAAATATAATAAAAATTATGAATAAAAAAGGAAACATTTATAAAATGTCAATAAAAACTACATGTATTGTCTCTGATGATAGTTTGAGTGACTCTAACATGAGTAGAGAAGGTAAAAGTGATAGAGTTAATTCATGTTTCATGGAAAAGACATCTGACTTACTAACTACTTTTCAAGTATATCTTGAACATATTTCAAATCATTTTGAGATTTAATAAAATAAGGATAATAGTTTAAGTGAAGATTTATTTGATTATTGTAATATATTTTAGGAAAATTTTAATTATTTAATTCTAAATGTAAAATATTAATGAAACATTATGTATTGGTGGCCCTTTTTAAATCTTATTTTTTAGTATTGAAAGGAAAAAATATCAAAAATTAAATTAAAAAAAGAACATAAAATATAAAATGGTAAATAGATAAAGAATCTGGAAATATTCACTAATGGTATAAAAAATCTAACATGGATGCTGGGAATGAAAACGAATCCTAAATATACTAATGTAATTATTTACTGACCTGGATAAAGGGAAATTTATAAAAATAAATTTTTCCCCTATTTAATGTTCAAGAAATATAGTAAATAACTCGTATTTATCAGGTCATAAAAAATTCATTATTTCTTATAGAATATAATTTAATTATAGGAAACCATTTGAACAATGTTGGAATCCTAAAAAACTTATTACAGAAATTTATGGAACCAAAAAATGTGGGTATTACAATCACTTATTGTTCAAAATTTGTAGTAGGTATCCTTTTTGTAGAGTGTCATTAATCACACTACGTATTTGTACAATAGATATTCTAGAAATATTACAAGGCACTACACACATTTCATGAATCTAATCAAATTTCTTGTACATGTCACTTTTTTTGACAACACTAATGTAAAATTAAGCAGGCTCTATCAAAATAGTAATTATAAAATTCTATTTATTTCTAATGTTTTATTTTTAGATGGATTAGAATATAATCTAATTATAATATCATGGTTATGTGATTATGGTTATCATTTTAAATTTGAAAATAATTCTTATAAAATTTATGATTCGAATCATGATTCATTTTTTACTTCATTGTGAAATGACAATGTTTATAATGTTGATTTTAATTAAATATTTTCACAAAATATTTAGTTTTTTATTATATTTCATAATGATTCTTGACTTTAGAATTAAAAACAAGACTATTATAACCAGAACTCACATATAATTATTATAGATAAAATAGGTTTCAAAGATCTCTATTAACTAGAAAACCCAAAAGACAATGTATATAATCCATGGAAATAAGAGAAGATGTATAAAATATTTTTTAAACCAAAAAATTATGTTTCCACTTCTCAACACTTGTATTAGGATAACAAGAACATGTTTAGTCATTATAGAGTTTTTGTCTTAAATTTTAATCACAATTCTAATTTTTTGGTAGATTAATTTTCTAGATATATTTATGTATTCATTCTAGATCACAAAAGTGAAGTTTTTTCTTAATTTTCCATGAATGAAAAATATGTAGAAAACATTATTGGACTTAAAATTAATATATTAATATTTGATCAGGGCCATAAGTCAGAGAATTAAGATATTGAAAATTTAATCACCCAACTTGACTATAGTCACAACTTTTCCTCTCTTAGGACCCCACATTATAATGGAGTAGTAAAAATTAGAAATAGAATCCTTTACGAAATTGCATGCATCATTCTTAATGTGTACGATTTACTAGTTCATATTTTGGTAGAGGCTGTGAATATATTTTTTTTTATTATTAATAATTTTCTAGTCTTACAACATCTGATGAAAACCCTATATGAGTTAAAAAATAATAGAAAACCAAAATTTATTTAAATAAGAGTTTTTGTATATGAAGTATTTATACTCAATAAAATGGAGAAATTTGGCAAAATTTCACCCAAAAGTGATGAAGGAATTTTCCATGGATATTCTACATCTATTAAATCATATATGGTATTAAATAAAGAGACATAACAACATAGAAGAATATTTATATGCCAAATTTTATGAAATGGATACACATTAACCTAGGTCTTCTTTAGATACTCTAGAAATTGACCTTTCTAATTTAGATATATATTCAAAACCTAGTGATAATTTGGTCTAACCCACTATAGATAAATCACATTGTTCATATGCAGTTTTTTAACCCAAACTTATAAAAGATAATGAAGTTCCATATAATATTGTATATATAATAGTTAGGACTCATAGAGACTATCCCTTCGATATTATTTTATTAGATCATGATTTAGGAAATAAAAAATGATCCCTTATAAATTATTTTGAGCTTTAATGTTTCATGCCACATCATGAAACTAAGATAATTATACATGCAATAAATGATGAATTATTGGAAATGGTAATTCAAGAAGATATGAATCAATTTAATAGAAATAGAGTCTGAGTATTAGTTAAAATAATCCAGGACTTATAACCATTGGCACTAAATTGGTCTTTAACAATATGGTATATGAATCATGAACAATAATTAGAAATATATCTAGACTAGTATCATAAGGTTATAGTCAATTGGAATTTATTGATTATGAAGAAACATTTTCATTAGAATACAAACTTGATTCTATAAGAATGTTTATTTCATATGAAGTACATTTATGTTTAAAATTATATCAATGGTTTATCAATATTATATTTCTAAATTGGTATATTATTGATAATTTTTTGTGCACCGACCCCAAATATTTCCGAACCCAAATTTTCCAAATCATTTTTCAAATGATCAAAATCCATTTATGGATTAAAAACAGATCCTAGAGAATAGTATAATTTGATCAACACATTTTTGGTTTCTAATAGTTTTTTAAAAATAAATAGTTTATCCTATATTTTTTATTAAAATATTTTCAAAAGATATTTTATTATTATGATTCTGTGTGGATAATATTGTTTTATGTTCAGCCAAAATCTTTTGAGTACTTAATTTTATAAATAATGCATTTTCTTTAAATGAGTTAAATGGATGAGTTAAAAATTATTCATGGTTTTCATAATTTTTAAAATAAAGGAATTAATTATATTAAATAAAAGAAAGTACACTAAGGAAGATTTAATACATTTTGGTAAGGATAGTACTAAAGGTTTTAATACTCCAGTGAGTACAATTGGTAATCTATACCATGATAAAACAAGGAAAACTTTTTATCAATCCACTTAATGATATACGATTTTAATATTACTATACATAACTACTAGTAGAATGTATGTTGTGTTTGGTGTGTGTATGTGATCCTAATTCCAATCAAATCAAAAATAATGACATTAACTAGCTATGAAAAGATTCTTTAAATACAATAAAATTAAAATAGCCATAGTATTTTTATACCCTAAAGTATATAATTTTGAATTATTTAGTTATTAAGATGCATATTTTTTGGTTTTAGGTTTGATATAAAAAAAAAATTCTGGAACATGTCACCTTCTGGGAAGTTATTAGTTTCATGTAATAGAAGGAAACATAATTCTGTTGCATTATAAATCAATAAAGCTAAGTAAATTAGTGTAGTTAGTTGTTTTGAATAGATTCTATTAATGAAAACACATTTTTAGACTATGGTTTTCAATTTATACATTTACCAATAAATTTTAAAAACAAAAGTGGGATAATCATTTCCCAAAAACAAATATCACATTCTATAAAAAATATTTTAATATATGACATCTCTTTTTGAGATATCATTTTCAAAAATTTATGCCACTATGGAGTTTGTTTTCCAAGTACATCAGGTTGCTGATATTTTTAAAAAACCAATAAAATATGAAATAATGACCTATATCAAACAAGAATTAGGATTGACTAATTTTGATTAAAAATTTTTAGAAAACTTTAAATAATATATTGATATAATTTCCCCCTTTTTTAATTTATTATTCTTCTTAAATAGATTATTTTATTATTTTATGTTATTTTGTTTAAAAAATATCATGTGTGTTTTTCAATACATTTTATGTTTGATTTTATTTCACATGTGTCATGGTATATGTAAAATTCATAAATAATTAATCTTACTAATCATAATCGAATCATCCAAACTTTTCCCACCAGAACCAAGCCCTCTTTTCAAACCCTCCTTCTCAAATAGCTAATTTTAATAAAAAGATCATGTCTTTAATTTCTAAATATTCTAATTCAAGAAGATGTGATATTTTTTATAAGATGATATTGAACCATCTAAGTGATCAAAGGCTATTTAAAACATGTATATGAATATTTTGAAACTGTATCTTCATCCTTGAAAATGATTCACTGAAAAAGAACTAAATTTTGATTGATTTAAGATCATATGATCTTTTCTATGAAGAAATGATTTGTATTAGTACGATACAAGTTTGTTTTTGGAAGAAAATTGACCCTCCTATCCATACCTAGTAAAATAGTTTCATCTGAAGATAGGTTTATAAGATTGTATGTATGAGGATCTGATTCAAATAGTCCTTGATGGTCAAGAATGCTATTTTACCTAAAATATTTGAGCTGAATGTTTTCCAATTCCATATATTGAAAAATATGAGTAATAATAGAGATCTTAACCTATAAATATTTCCCATTTTGATATGGGAAACAGATTGGAGGAACTGTACGATTAAAAAACCTTCAGAAAACAATTATTGATTGATTTATAAGAAGAATTTATAATTTGTTAAAGTTTATTTATTGTTATATTTTTTCAAGGAAGGGATATATTAGTTATATAGGTTATCAGCCCTTGTTTTTTTTATATCTAATATTTTTTGGAATTTAGATTAGTTTACCCTAATTTTTAATTGGATATAGGGTGGTGCTAATTAAATCGTATTCTAAGTTCAAAAAACATCCTTACCTTAAGTTCATTTCTATGTTTCTAGAACATATAAAATATTTCCTTTAGAATTTTAAACGACTACCTTTCCTAGTGGTATCATTTAAATCATACTACCTATAAGAGGATGAAAATCAACTGGAATTCTTGGAAAAGTATATGGATAGATGATGAGGATATTTTTTTATAAGAAATTCAATCATGTAGGTTACCCCTTTAGGCCATGATATTTAATTGGTCCATGTTTGGAGGCAAATGATATCATTAATACTAATTATTTATCTAATGGGGATGAATCCCAAAACACATATTTATATGAATATGTTATAAGAGTTATTAAGGAAATTAAATAAAATACCCTTGTTCCTGAAGTTCCATAAGAGGGATACCTTATGGGAGAAAAGATTTCTTTTAATCATGGAATTCAAATGATTCGTAGAATTTCAGTTTAAGTAATGATATAGCATAAATTACCAATTTTTTATAAATTAGTAAGTGAGAATATATATTCTCTGTGGGATCGAGTTCCAAGGTCAATAATTTTTTGACAGTTTTTTAGAGATTCTGAAAGTGATAAGAAAATGGATCTTTCTATACTATACACTTTACTTATGTTTGGGATTGGTGGAGCTCTTTTTCTATTCCTCACCTTCTGAAGAATGGGACCCTATTGATAATCATATCTTTAATTTGGGTGCAACAAGTACTAGACATGTAATTTAAAATAAAGATAAATATAGTGATAAAAAATCTAATAAATATTATAAATATGATAATAATGGTGATAAGGATGGAAAATATGATGAACATGATAATCCAGAAGGATATCATGAAAGAGATGTTGTTTTAATTCTTTCAATGAAATAAGAATTAATGGAAAAAATTCCTTATGAAACTCATAATTTAGAGATTATAGTAAGTCATAACGCTTCTAAAATTGGTGAAATTTATGTACACCTCTCCTTCTCCAAAATATGTTCCTACCAATACTTATTACGAACATTTTTTCTATGAATATTATCGTAGAACTAAGGTTTTATCCATTGGTGATTTAGATGATGAATACAAGGCCTCCATGAAGAAAATTATAAACCCTCCTAAAATAAATTCCCCCATGCAAGAATCTTGAAGTATGCCACATGAGTTCAGTGATAATTATTTAGATCAAAATGATGATAGATTTATTCCTAAATTTTATTTTTTTCTAGATCTATATGCTCCATCTCAAGTGGATTGTCCAACTTCTATCACTCTTTCTAACCTCACTTGGGTAAAAATTATTTAGTTTAATAAAAACCTTTGGAACATTTTAATAATATTTTATTGAGAATTATTTTTGAAAATATCCTAGATTGGGAGGAAGATATTTCCTTCATTATTCAAAAGGTTTTTTACACATTTAGCCAAGGTTGTTTCTCAGGATACACCGTCTTCGCCAATAATTTTGATCTTTAAGAATGGAAATATAATGTTTTATGATCCACATAGGATCTATGTAAGAAGATCTACTAAATATGATGGATTCCATGGATCAAAGTTAACTATCTATGATAACCAACCCTTATCAACCCTCAACCTCAGAACCTCCTCCTCCTGCTTCAGTTTCAGTTTATGAATATCTAATTCAACGGCAGGTCCATGAAGAGATTTGGATTTTTCTAGACAATATCAAGTATGTGAGAAATAATAGTCAATTGTTATTTATACTCTATGTGAGAATAGATTTGATTTGATTTAAAAAGAATAAACCATGTCTTTTGGAGATAGTAATATAATGATTAGTGAAAAAAAGAATTATATGAGAAGGATTTACACCAAAGAATACCATAAGACTCACTTCCTATCATTCGCTAGAGAAATGAAAATTCCACCTATGGTAGCTACTATCAAAACTATTATAGATAATATATTCATAATGAATCCTCTACTGAATCATTATATAAATGAATAAAGAGTTTATTTAAGTGATGGATCATGTAATTAGAGATGTGGTAGATATCATAAGGATTTTTGGAGCTGTAGGATTATATTATAAGGAACTAGCCTTAGACAATACATAATCATGAGTTAAGTCATGAATTTACATTGAGGATATTTTCAGGTTTAGAGTTTTATATAATTTGGCCATAACTATTATATTACATCTCAAAATATTACAGATTAGACAATTCTACTCTATCAAATTTTTGGCACAATAGTATTACTAATTAAATTAAACAATAATTATTTTATTGATATAAATCTTCTTGAATTATTAATTTCCTTTAAACCTCCTTATAAACTATTAAAAACATTTCAAAAACATGGGATGAGTATAAAAATCTCAGTTAGGGTTATAAAAAAAGTAAAGAAAACATTATTCCATTTATACATAAAAATCTCTAAAGTCATACTTTTCAATCATAAAACATAAGCTCTTTTGCATACCTCAAAAAATCATGAGACTTATGAATAACACATAGAAATCATAAATCATAAATTATTTAGGTAACTTGTTGCATCCATATCATACATACTTTTTAACTTTCACAGCTACATAGGGAGTTACGTTTAGAATAACCATCACTACATATACCCTAAATCTATTAATAGAATCATTAACCTTTACCTCTGTCAAGTTATCCAATGCATTGGAGAACTATCTTGGGCTCACCAACCATAGGTTTATCATGTACCCACCTGTATATGTAAAAAATTCCCAAGAATAATAACATAATCATATCGCATGAACAAGAATAAATGAAAAATAACATTTCCACATTGTAATAAAATGATATAACTTCAAGATATTAACATAATCAATCCATTATAAAAACAATTTTCAATACCAAAATATTTAAAAAAAGGTATGTAAAGACCCGTAAATTTCAAAGAAATTTTTTTTCTTAATTTTCTTTGGAATTTTACAAGGATGCAGTTTCTGACAGCACCTGATTCCGAGGCCCGGTGTGCCCGGAATCATTTTCCGAAGTTTGGCTCGGGTACATTCAGTGAACGGACGAGCGGGTTTTTCTAACTTTTGAACCGGTGCCCGGAATCAAATTCTGAGGGCACCGATGAAATCGCAGCGCCGTTATTTTCTTAGAAACCCCTCTTCTGGAGTTGCGTTTGCTCGGTTGTGTTTTTTAATTTTTGGGCTTAAAGTTAAGAAATAAAATAATTTGTTCGACAAACATTATTTTATTTCACTTATGCCACTTGAAGCCACTTGAAAGCCACTTAAACTGAGTTGGAATGGATAGGGTGCTATCCAGAAATATCCTACCCTCTTGGTAGGATATTTGTGAGGTGGGGCCCACACGAGCCCCGCCGTTTCTTTCTGCTAAGTAATGCACCCGCGAAAACCCGTCATTATGAAAGTCAACTGAGGCATTTTCTTAAATCCTTAACGCACCATTTAATTGGGCGGTTTATTTTGTGAATTAAATGGGCGGTTTCTTTCGTTGAATTAACTCAATGAATTGATGGGTCGTTACTTACCTTTTTCGTTTGTTGGCGTAATAATAAAATAAGACCAACACGGCATTTGGAGGATTACACGTTTAGAGGCTTGACGGACTTCTTGAGCCTTCATCCTCCTTCACGAAGAACGCGAAGAATGCGAAGAATGCCGTCACCCTCGGAGTTTGACGACGCTTCATCCGAGACGTTCTTCGGCGACATTCCTTCCTCCACGACAAGATCCTTCGATCTTCTGTTGAGGTGAGTGTTTGTGATTCTTTAAATATCCTTTGTGGTTTTTAACAAAACACGGATTTAATTATTTATAATTAAATATGTTGTTTCTTGGTCCGTTGAGTTTGTCGACGCAACGTCGGATTCCACGACGACGCGACGCCTTTCCGCGACGACGCGACGATCCCCTCCTTCCGCGACGAGAAAATCTGCGAAGAACGTGCGTACGACGACGACTACGAGGTAGGGATTTTTGTTTTGGAAATGCCCTTATTCCCGTGAAAGTTTCTTTAAAATTAATGAACCGGATGCAAATGAACAATTTTAATTTATTAAAATTGTTGTATCATGTGTTGATTTATTTTTCTCCGGTTGTTTTTATCTAACGCGGAGGGTGCGGGCCAAACGAACACGGCCCGACAACCCTCTGCCGTTCTTTGTTGTTGTGCGGATTTGGTGGGCAATGGAAAAACGTGACGCAAGGGCAGTTTGTTGATTCCGCAGTGAAGAATGGAACCCGGGAGGAGCACCGGCGAAGACGGGAAGGAAAACGGACCACCGGAGCAACTCCGGTGGCCCGCGGAAGATTCCAGCGGCGCGCCGTAGGGCGAGGCCGCCGCGGCTTCATCCTCGGCGGTGGCAGCCAATGGATCCGCGGCCACGTGGGTCCGGTTCGCCCGCACGGGACGGGGAAGAAGCCGCGTCTGCGGTTCTCCAGCGCGGCCCACGCGGGGCCGCGACATCTCCAGACCGCGGGGGGGCAGCGCCCGCGGCGCACGGCCGGTCCCACCGGTCGGGCCGCGCCTTGGCCAGACCGGACCGGGTCGGGTTGACCCGGTTCGGCAAACCCAGGGGGTGTCGGGCCGGGTCTGCCCGGGCCCGGACCCCCCGTCTTCGGACCATTTTCGGTCAAATTTTCGTAACTTGAGCTACAGAACTCCGAACGACGCGCCGTCAGCGGAAACGCGATCCTTGGATCAAGACGGTCATTTCGGTATATCGCACTCAAGGTTTTGGAATACTTTGGGTTCGGCCGGGTTGGTTCGTACACGAAACCAACCCGGCCCTCGGAGCGGAAACACTCATATCTTGAGCTACGGACGTCCGATTGACGTGTCGTCGACTTCGTTGAATTCCTCTAAGTGAGTCGGATCTTTTGGAATACTCCGCCCGAGGTTTGGACGCAGGTGGAGTACGGTCGGGTGGGTTTTGCCTTAAAAACCAACCGGGCCCCTGGGACGAAAAGGCCAATAACTCTCAGACCGGGCGTCCGATTGACGCGTCGTCTGCGACGTTGAGTTCCTGTTGAAGATACAGAACTTTTGGATACATCAACTTCAGACTTTGTGACAGTTGATGTATCAGCCTCTCGGCTCGTGGAGCGGACCCTCCGAAACGAGCTTGCTGTGTGCGGGAACCCTAGAGCTGGCTGCGACTGCTACTTCGACAGTGACGACCGTGCAGAGATCCTCAGTGGACTGCGACGACGACTGTGCAGAGATCCTTAGTGGACTGCAACGACGACAGTGCCGAGATCCTCAGTGGACTGCGACGACTACAACACTCAGCGATCCTACGTGGATCAGTGCTACAGGTCCTGTGTGGGCCCGATCCTGTGTGGGTCTGATCCTGTGTGGGTCAGCGCCCAGCGGTTCTGTGTGAGCCAGCGCCTACAGGTCCTGTGTGGGCCCAATCCTGTGTGGGTCATTACGGGGGTTAGTTACCTATCGATCCTTTGTGGGTCCGCCGACTTAGATGGATCAATGATCATCTTTATCGTCATACAAGAAGTATACCTGTGTGAGCTGAATCCTGTGTTACTCTCCTTTGTGGATTGTGTTGAGCTATCATGTGCGGACTTAATGTTTACTCTCCTTTGTGGATTGTGTTGAGCTATCCTGTGTGGATTTACTGGTTACTCTCCTTTGTGGATTGTGTTGTGCTATCCTGTTTGGGTATACGTTTTTCTTTCCTGTGTGGACTGGGATGTCCTTGGGCTCGGACGTTGAAGCCGAACGGGAATTGATAACTTAGGTATATGTATGGGAATATACCTAAGCATTGTCGGTTGTTACTTCGTGATTGTAACTTTCATTTGTGGATTATCCTTTCTGGATTTCGGGAGACCTTCGGGGGTCTTGGGGTCCCTACTAAGTAGCTTATACTCACCCCTGCATGGGCTATGCCCGCACTTCGTTGTGTTGGTTGAAGACGACGGACAGCACTGATCGTGGTGGAGGCGTGCGAAGCAAGACGGTACCTGGAGGTGGACCACTGGGCGGGACGCACTCGGAGCGGACGGCTAGACCGAGGAGCTGTGGAGGCTATCTGTACCCACCCTTCAGGTGGGACTTCCAGAGGAGGGATTGACACTGCGGCTATTCTTTTCAGTTGCTGTTTTTCACTTTCAGCTGTACTTTACAGTTGGGCTTGTATTTCCGGCCCCTTTTACTTTCAGCACAGCTTGTTACAGTTTTACTTAGTGTTTACTTTTTGGCTTTCTTACTCTGTGGTTCTCATTAACTTTTCAAAGGAAATTCCCTCCCTTTTTTTGGGATTTACACCTTGGTGCTAGTCGTCAGCCCCTGGCCTATGTAAGGCGGGCTTGGGGTAGTCACGGCATGGGCCCCGAGGACAGGTCGTGAAAAATTGGTATCAGAGGTCGTCGATTCTACCGCAGACTCTGATCTTTCTTCTATGTGAAGCAATAGTGTTTAGAGTATTGAGTGTGGATATCAGTTCAGGGAGTCCAGTGTTGGTGCGGCGGCCGACGTATCCGTACACTAGGACACTGACTTCTGATTTCCAACTTAATGCACGAAAACATTGATTGCATGTGTGTTTAAAGTTTTCTTCGTGATTACTTGTGTCAGCTCACCAGGTATACTATTCTGACCGTGGTGCACTTGTTTCATTTTCCGGATGGCCCTACGATAGCAGCCAGCTAGGGTTCCGAGAGTAGAGCGCGACGACAGCCCGCCGAGCGATGAGGCCTCGGTACAGGGCCCGTTGACAGTAGAGGCACCGGCGGTACCTTTACCCGCAGAGCCCCCGATGCTTCCAGCACCGATCGCTAACGATGCACGTCGCCTCGGAGCTCTGCACGAGTTCCAGCGCCAGCGACCACCCAGGTTTCATGGGGAGACGGACCCCCAGGTAGCCGAGGACTGGCTGGAGGCGGTCGTCCGAGTTTTCAGGCTAGTGAGGACACCAGCAGACCTCATGGTGATCCTCGCGGCGAGCCTACTGCACGCAGAAGCGGGACGATGGTGGAGCTTGATGCTCCAGGTGCACGATGAGGCCTCTCTCATCTGGATGGACTTTGAGAGCCTCTTCTGCTCAGAGTTCGTCCCGGCCACCCTCTGTGCGGTGCGCATTCAGGAGCTTCTTCAACTGCGGCAGGGAAGCTTGACGGTCGCCCAGTACGCGGCGAGGTTCACCGATCTTTCTCGCTACGCGACCGACATGGTACGGGACCCCTTCTTCCGGGCCCGGACCTTCGAGCAGGGATTGAGACACGAGATCAGGGCATCGCTGATCTCCCTCAGCATTCCGACCCAGGCAGGAGTGCTGGAGTGAGCCCTTCTGATCGAGAGCTTTCTGGCTGAGTCAACAGCGAGACCTACCGCAGGGCGGCAGGTAGCAGAGTCTTCGGCAGCTGGTAGCCGACGGATGACTCAGGGTTCCAGGCATACCAGACCTTCCGGAAGACGACCTCGGGACACTGGCTCAGCAGTGCGGGGCACACAGCGCGGAGCCAGTCTTCCGAGAGGCAGGCAGTGCTACGCGTGCGGCGGGCAGGGCCACATGGCTCATGACTGCCCGACCCGCCGTACCGAGGAGTAGCAGACGGTGGAGGGTCCACCCAGGCAAAGGCAGAGGGTTGACCGTGGCGGTCCGCAGGGAGGAGGAGGACGAGGCAAAGGAGCTGTCCAAGTAGAAGGTGGTGGGCGACGCTTTGAGGCTCTGCCACCACCACCACCAGGAGGTTCGCCCCGACCACAGGGAGCTGGCGGGCAGAGACAGGCAGAACTCCAGGCAGTGGAGGCCTACGACCACGGCGCGCCAGAGATGATTCGAGGTACAATCTGTGTCTATTCCACCCTTGCTGCAGTTCTTATAGACACAGGAGCGAGTCACTCTTTCATAGCTGCTGCCCTTATTCGGAGCTCGGAGATTTCGACGGAGCTGTTGACTCGATCCATACGGCAAGAGACTCCTACGGGAGCAGACTCGATGATTACGCACTGGTGCCGGTAGTGTGAGCTTACTCTAGGAGGCGAGAGCTTCGGCTGGGATCTTCTTGTAGCAGCGTTGAGGCCTTACGACGTGATCTTGGGCATGGATTGGTTATCTACAGTCCATGCTCAGATTGACTGTTTTATGCGCAAGGTGCGATGTGTACGCACCGACGGGAGCAGGTTCACCTTCACCGGCGAGAAGGGAGCCTTTGCAGCATAGGAGGGACTCTCGCAGAGGAGGGGACAACCCATCAATCATCAGTTGGCTAGCCTCATCCTAGGAGCAGTGGACGTTCAGAGTCATAGTTTTCCTGCAGTGGTGGATCAGTACGCGGACGTCTTTCCCGACGACGTTCCAGGGCTACCCCCTCACAGAGAGGTAGACTTTTACATTGATCTGTACCCCGGGACAGCCCCAATATCCACTCCAGCGTATCGGATGGCCCCCGCTGAGCTTCTAGAGCTGCGGGTACAGTTGGAGGACTTGCAGGTCAAGGGGTTCATCCGACCCAGTGTTTCACCCTGGGCTTCCCCGATATTGTTCGCCAAGAAGGCGGACGGGAGCTTGCGACTATGTGTCGACTATCGTCGCCTGATCCAGGTGACAGTGAGGAACATATAACGACCCATACTTTACATACATTTTTAATACTTCAAAATTGAATCATACTTATTACAACATATAACAAAACCACGAAAGGACCGTATAGGTATAGTGTCTTTAGAAACTGGGAAACATAAACAACTGGTTCATAAAGCGTCTACACGGTCTCCCATTTATTTCATCATATCTATAGTCCCTTTTGGCATATCTTACTTAATAACCTTCTTCCTGACCTGGGGAAAGAAAACATACAAAAGGGTGAGCTCAAATGCTCAGTAAGGGTAAACAAAAGAAATATCAATCACATCATATACATAAGCACATAACTTTTGGAAATCTTAACCTGCAAAAGAGATCATAATTTCATAACATGGGATAAATCATGGTAGTGAAATGTAATCACAATAATCATAACTTAAAACATGAAACTTTGGGGCATACACACATAATCATAGAGAATCATTTCTTGTTAGTCAAGACTCATTTCCAAGACTATCTTAGTGGACAAATTCCATTTCTGAACCGAGTCACCCTCGTTTTAGTCCTATTTCACTGAACCGGTATAACCTACCATTCCAGCCATGTCTATCTCATGAGATATAAAATCTTTACCCAATGCATTGGAGGGAGATATAGGTCTCACCCATCTCATAATGATACCATTCTTATGTGTACCACAAAATCATAAACTATACATCATTGCATAACCCATGTTATAAAAATGGGAATCTTAAACATCATGACATCATAAAACAATTCATATACGATAAAGGAATTCATAAAAATATTTCCATCACAACATAATCAAATCCATTTAATAATAGGGATATAAACAGAACCCTTTATTATCTTAGATGGAAAATAATTTTGATAAAACACTTGAACTCCATTCTTGAGGAAAATATCCTTTCTACTTCAAAAACACTTTTCCTTTCTTAATATTTCATAAAATTCTAAACTAAAAGAAGTTGATTAAAAATAAACTTGAAAACTTGTAAAGTAATCTTCTTGGAAATTATGTTTTAAAAATCCATTCATGCCGTATAAGTTAAAAAAAACATTCTTCGTACATTTGTCGGAAAAGTCAAAAAAGTACCTCGTATGAAAAACGACAAAAGATTCCTTTAATATCTTTTACTAAAAACTAACTGAAGGGTAAAATAGGATTTAAACAAGTGTAGGTGGATGGAAATAATATTACATATTGGGGAAACATGGATGTGGATGATAAAATACACCCCAGTAAATACCAAAGTATAAACAATCTCGGACAAAAATGAGATTGTGATTTTTCCCTTACCTTAGGTCCGATTTGCTTTGTACGTGTCCGAAGCTCCTGTATAATGGTTTAAATAATGTTATTGACTTATTAAATAATCATACATATTGATATGATATCATATAAGGTTATATTCTTAGCTTCTTATTAGTAATATTTCATTGTTACTTGTTACTCGGGTCTTTATTGCCTTTTGTTCTTATGCGTGTTTTGCCGAATAAATTCTTATTCTTCTTTTAAGGTTATAGATACCTTATATCTAGAATGGTATTAGTGTAACATATATCATATTTATTCATTAAATTCATTTATATAATTACTATGTAATGATGATCATGTAGAACGAGTCGCATCACATCGTGGAGACGGTATTCCGTACGTACGCACGAGCGATGATATTGTTCCCATGATCGTGGAATTGTATTTAAGTATATTTATACTATTTCAGTATCAATATCACTTTATAATAATCATATATAGTTACTCATTACACCATTATACCCATCCTTTTAATGTGATGGTGGAAAATAGATTACACCACGGCGTGGAGATGGTATTCCGTACGTACGCACGCGCGGTGATTTCATTTTTCCGTAGGATGGATAGAAGGTGAATTAGGGTTGTTTCATATTTATAATAACATATCAGTATGTATGTAATACTGATGTTATTACTTTATCATGAAACAACTAAAGAAGAAGAAGTTGAAGAAGAAAGAAATTGAAAAGATCGGTAATGGATATTACCTCTTCTTTGAAACGCCTCTTTGAATCCTCCACTTAGGGAACTAATATTGGTCTTTGAAGAAGATCAGTACCTCTAGGATTATTCTAGGGAAGTGGAGAATGGATTTTGGCAGAAGTTGGCCGAGCTTGAGTGCTCAAATTGGTGTGAGGAGAAGGGAGAGGAGGTGCCCTTTTATAAGGGAGGAGAGGGGCACCTTAGGAATATCTCAAAATATTATTTTATATTAAAGTCAAAATCGGTTTATAATGGTTCCAAAGGGTCTTATTTAGAAGGTAAAGTGGGGATGGGTCGAAATACTATCAACCAATAGGATTTAGACAAGTTTAGGTTATTATTTTAACCTTGTCAATTAGATTTATCTCTATGTTAAATAATTTAACTTTTACCGTGACTTTTTGTTTTCTTACACTATATGGTTAATACACTTACTATAACATGCCAAAAGAACCCCAAGTTGTTTATTATTAATATATATATCCTTATCTAAGTCATTTGTCTGAACCTTAGGTTTTTAGGAATAAAATAACAATTAATAATATAATATTTGATTTAAAAACTATTTTGTGTCAATTTTGACACTATTTGATATATGATTTTTGTGAAAGTCATAACAGAATTATATGTTCGAAACAAGTTGATTAAATCAACTCTAATATATCATAGTAACCTATAAAATTAGTGGAATTCATAAAAAGTCTCAAATTACATTTATTTGAGCATTTATAACATCAATTATGTTAACATTTCCTTAAAAGGGTAATTACTGAATCATCGTTGTGTCATAAATAAATTAATTTATTTAAAGTATAAAAATTATAAATAAAATACCATTATGTAGGAAATATTTTTATATTTCTATTGAATATTTATATTATAATTTATCTTATGTATAACCCCATATTAAAAATTATTTACTTATTAAACTTTGATTTTAACTATTTTAACCCTTCTTTAAATAAATTAATAATAAATGTCCTAATCTAATCCAAGTGGGCCTAGGTGGTCATATTTTATTCCTAAGTTTGTTTTTGGTCGAATTACACTTATCAAATAGAATTAGGACATGTGTTAGGGTAATAATAATATCATCTTTACCCTTAATTACCCTATTTACTTTTTACCGTGGTAAAAAAAGTAAAAAGTTACTATTCACCAAAAAATTATTTTCATCTCATTGAACCACATTTTAGTACTTGATATTAACTGTGTCTCTCGGATTTTCGAAATTCCACTCACAGAAGCGGTAAAATTAAGTTTTATGAAAAATTAAGTTTTTTAACTACCACTTAGTGGTTTCACTATTCATCAAAAAATTGAAAGTTTTTAGAAAAATACCAAAATTTCACCCTAGGCTAATTTCGGTATTCCGAATCCAAAAATAAAGTCCATTTTGAAAAATAAAATTTATAAAATTTCAAAAAGTGGTTATTACTATTCATAACGGCTAGTTTTAATAATATTTTAATAGCATATCGTTGTTTAGTGAAACTCGGTATTACGTACGACGCACGTTATCGAGAAAAGTCTCGATTTCATGTAAAGAAAGCCAAGCAAGTGTTGTGTAGAAAAAGATTCGTTTGATGATATATATAACATAAAAGTCTCGGGTGTTACATTCTACCCCCCTTAAAATGAATTTCGCCCTCGAAATTCGTCACTTTGTAACAAACAGATGAGGATACCTCTCCCTCATCATATCCTCAAGCTCCCATGTAGCTTCTTCTAATTGGTGGTTCCTCCATAAAACTTTCACCAATCGATTGGTCTTGTTTCGTAGGACTTTTTCGCTACGATCCAGAGTCTCTATCGGTTGTTCTTCATAAGAAAGATCTTTCTCCAGCGGTACAACTTTTGAGCTGAGTACATGTGAAGGATCAGGTATGTACTTTCTCAGGAGAGATACATGGAACACATCGTGATCTTGAGAGAGATTTGGTGGAAGCGCCAATTGGTAAGATACCTTCCCAACACGATCCAGTATTTCGAAAGAACCGATATATCTAGGGCTCAACTTCCCCTTCTTTCCAAATCTCATAACCCTCTTCCAGGGAGATATTCCTAAGAACACTTTATCACCCACTTCAAACTCTAGGTCTTTTCTTCTGTTGTCGGCATAACTTTTCTGTCGACTCTGAGCTGCTCTTATGTGTTGTTGAATAGATCTGACCTTTTCTACCATTTCATCAACGAGATCAGGTCCTAATAGCTTTCTTTCCCCAACTTCATCCTAGCAAGTTGGAGTCCTGCATTTCTTTCCTTAGAGAGCTTCATAATGAGCCATCTTAATACTGGAGTGAAAGCTATTATTATAAGAAAATTCCACCAAAGGTAGGTGTTGATCCCAACCTCCTTTGAAATCCATAGAGCAAGCTCTCAACATATCTTCTAGGGTTTTAATTGTTCTCTCAGAATGACCATCTGTTTGAGGATGATAAGCAGTGTTGAAACTCAACTCTGTATCCAGAGTATGCTGAAGACTTCGCCAGAACTTCGAGGTAAATCTCGGATCCCGATCAGATATAATAGAAAGTGGTACTCCATGCAATCTTACCACTTCCTTTACATATATCCTGGCAAGCTGATCTAGAGAGAAATCCTCTCTAATAGCAATGAAGTGTGCAGACTTTGTAAGACGATCAACTATGACCCATATAGCATTATTTCCTTTGGATGTTTTAGGAAGTCCTGTGACAAAGTCCATAGTGATGTTTTCCCATTTCCATTCGGGTATGGGTAATGGTTGTAACATCCCCTTAGACTTCTGTCTCTCAGCTTTAACTTGTTGACAAACCAAGCATCGAGAGACATATTCAGCAACATCTATTTTAATTCCATCCCACCAGAAGTACTCTTTCAGGTCCCTATACATCTTCATACTTCCAGGATTAATAGAGAATGAAGAACTATGAGCCTCATCCAGCAGCTCCTTCTTTAATTCGGGGATGGGAGGAACACAAACCCGATTCCTGAACTTTATTATCCCATCACAATCAAGGTTGAATTCAGGAACATTTCTCATCTTCTTTTTTAACTTGACATCTTCTTTCTGTGCCTCTTTAATCTTCACATGTATAGATGGTTGAACATTCATTTGAGAAAGATAAGATTTTTCCCCTTCCATTATAATTCCAAGATCCATCCTTTGTAAATCCATAAATATTGGATCTTTTGTGATCCTCATCATGGATAAACTGGCATGGTCTTGTCGACTTAATGCATCTGCCACCTTGTTTGCTTTCCCAGGGTGGTAATGGATTGAGCAGTCGTAATCCTTAATCAGCTCCAACCATCTTCTTTGACACATATTCAGCTCCTTTTGTGTGAAAATATACTTTAAACTTTTATGATCAGTATAAATATCACACCTTTCACCATAAAGGTAATGCCTCTAAATCTTTAATGCAAAGATTACCGCAGCTAACTCCAAATCATGTGTTGGGTAATTTTGATCATGGATTTTCAACTGTCGTGAGGCATAAGCTATCACCATATCATTTTGTATAAGAACACACCCTAATCCCTTCTTGGATGCATCACTATAGATCACAAACCTTTCTCCACTACAAGGCAGTGTGAGCACAGGTGCACTGGATAACCTTCTTTTCAACTCCTTGAAATTTTCATCACATTCTTCTCTCCAGACAAACTTAACTCCTTTCCGAGTCAACTTGGTGAGTGGATTAGATAATCGTGAAAAATATTTCACAAAACGTCGATAATATCCAGCCAAACCAAGAAAACTTCGGATCTCAGTTACTATTGTTGGTCTCGACCATCTTTCGATAACCTCTGTTTTTGCTGGATCCACAGATATCCCCTCTTTTGAGATTATGTGACCCAAAAATGTAACTTTTTGAAGCCAAAATTCACACTTGGTAAATTTGGCATAAAGATTATCCTTTCTCAGGGTATTCAATATAATTCTCAAGTGATCTTCATGTTCTTCCTTTCTCTTTGAGTAGACAAGAATATCATCTATAAAGACTACCACAAATTGATCAAGATAGTCTCTGAAGACTCTATTCATAAGATCCATGAAGATAGCAGGGGCATTAGTAAGACCAAATGGCATCACTATAAATTCATAATGTCCATACCTTGTATGAAAAGTCATCTTTGGTATATCCTCCCTTTTGACCCTTAATTGATGATACCCTGAATGAAGATCAATCTTGGAAAAGTATTGAGCTCCACGTAGTTGGTCAAAAAGGTCATCAATGCGTGGGAGAAGATATTTGTTCTTGATAGTGATCTTGTTAAGTTCTTGATAATCAATGCAGAGTCTCATTGATCCATCTTTCTTCTTAAAAAATAGAACAGGTGCTCCCCAAGGTGACAAACTAGGGCGTATGAATCCCTTATCAAGATTCTCTTGGAGTTGCTTCTTCAATTCCTGCAACTCAATTGGGGCCATTCTATAAGGTTTCTTTGAAATAGGCAAAGCACCCGGTATGAGTTCTATTGAAAACTCAACTTCACGATTTGGTGGAAGACCCGGTAATTCCTCCGGAAAGACATCATCAAACTCCCGTACGATGGGCATATTCTTAATCGTGAGTTTCTCACCAACCATTTGAGATAAATAACCTTCCTTTAGTGGAATAAATACCCATAAAATGGAAGAAATTTCCACTGGAAGGTTATGTTCATCCTTGCATTGATAGACGATCATAGATTGATCTGGAATATGAAATGTGACTTCCCTTCTTTGGCAATTGATATGAGCTCCGTATAAAGAAAGCCAATCCATGCCAAGAATCACATCGAATTCCACTAAAGGAAGGATCACAAGATTTGCAGGAAGCACTTTCCCACAAACGTCAATTGGAGAAGAATTATAAACTTTTGATGCGATTGATGTGCCATTACGTGTTGTCACAGCTAACTCAACATCTAATTGTTGAGGTAATACGGTGATACCCTTAGAAAATTCTTCAGAAATAAAAGAGTGGGTGGATCCAGAATCAAATAAAATATTTGCTACTTTAGAGTGGATGGTAAGTGTATCTTTCACCACTTCGTTATCGTATTCCACATCGCTGATAGAAATTGCATGTGACTTTCTGTTGTCTTTAGCCTTAAGAGTTTGTTGACGTCGACCATCATCATCAACCCTTGGATTTGGGCATTGATTGGCATAATTCCCCATCTCCTTGCACTTGAAACATTCATGTGTAGTAGGTTCATTCTGTGTATCCCTTCCTTTGTTTTCATCATTAGACATCTTCTTCCCATTATCGCGGCATTCAAATGCCCGATGACCTTCCTTTCCACATTTGAAACATTTACTTGTCCCTTTAAGACAACTCCCTCCATGTTTCTTTCCACACTTTGAGCATAAGGGAAAGCTCATCTTCTTTTCAGTGTGCTCTTTAGATTTTCCTTTGAATTCCATTTTCCTCTTCTTATCAAACCAATATGACTGATGGGTTACTCTAATCTCCATCTCGACTTTGAGAGCACATCGAACGATTTCCTCGTAGCTATTGAAGTCCCTTATGGCTAACGCCCTTCGAAGACTTGGTTTTAAGCCACTAAAGAATCGATCGATCTTACTCTCAGGTTGGATAATAATACCAGAAGCTTACCTTGCAAGTCTTGTAAAATTTGCTTCATAGGTACCAACAGATTCATCATCCTTCTGCTTTAGTTCAAGAAACTCTTTCTCCATCTTTGTTCATAGAATACGAGGGAAGTACTTATTGAAAAATAAGTTCTTCAACTCATCCCATTCCATGGAATCAATTTCATCCCTTTGCCTCATATTCTTAATAAGATTCCACCACTGATCAGCATCTCCTTCCAAACGATACACTGCTAGGATGACTTTATCATGTCCAGAACATTGAAGAACTGAAAATATCTTTTCAGTAGTACTAATCCATTGTTCATCAACTAATGGATCAGTAGACCCGCTGAAAGAAGGTGGACGCTACCTCATGAAGGATTCAACAGAATGTTGCTCCTTCCTTTGCTCGTTTGGAAGTCCTGCATGATTCATAGCTTGAGAATGTTGTGTGAGCATGGTTACATGATTTTGCATTCCAGCTCCCATAACGTTTGGTTGCACAGGGGGACAATCATTTCATTTCCCGTCGCATTATGCATTAACACGGTTCCTTCGGGTTCCATCCATTGACTAAAACCAAGAAGAATAGTGTGAGCAACACAAATTATAATAGGAAAACCACACAATAAAGAATAAAATTTCACACTTAAGGTCTTATCCTAGGTTATTCATGGCCATTTCTAAAACACTAATATTGTGTTCTATGCTTAGACTTATCCTTAGGGTTCTTACTAAGGCTTTCACATCCTAGTTTCCAAAGGTTGACTACACCTTTCCTCTGATACCAACTATAACGACCCATACTTTACATACATTGTTAATACTTCAAAATTGAAGCATACTTATTACAAAATATAACAAAACCACGAAAGGACCGTATAGGTATAGTGTCTTTAGAAACTGGGAAACATAAACAACTAGTTCATAAAGTGTCTACACTGTCTCCCATTTATTTAATCATATCTATAGTCCCTTTTGGCATATCTTACTTAATAACCTTATTCCTGACCTGGGGAAAGAAAACATACAAAAGGGTGAGCTCAAATGCTCAGTAAGGGTAAACAAAAGAAATATCAATCACATCATATACATAAGCACATAACTTTTGGAAATCTTAACCTGCAAAAGAGATCATAATTTCATAACATGGGATAAATCATGGCAGTGAAATGTAATCACAATAATCATAACATAAAACATGAAAATTTGTGGCATACACACATAATCATAGAGAATCATTTCTTGTTAGTCAAGACTCATTGCCAAGACTATCTAAGTGGAAAAATTCCATTTCTAAACCGAGTCACCCTCGTTTCAGTCCTGTTTCACTGAACCGGTATAACCTACCGTTCCAGCCATGTCTATCTCATGAGATATAAAATCTTTACCCAATGCATTGGAGTGAGATATAGGTCCCACCCATCTCATAATGATACCATTCTTATGTGTGCCACAAAATCATAAACCATACATCATTGCATAACCCATGTAATAAAAATGGGAATCTTAAACATCATGACATCATAAAAAAATTCATATACGATAAAGGAATTCATAAAAATATTTCCATCCCAACATAATCAAATCCATGTAATAATAGGTATATAAACAGAACCCTTTATTATCTTAGATGGAAAATAATTTTGATAAAACACTTGAACTCCATTCTTGAGGAAAATATCCTTTCTACTTCAAAAACACTTTTCCTTTCTTCACATTTCATAAAATTCTAAACTAAAAGAAGTTGATTAAAAATAAACTTGAAAACTTGTAAAGGAAGCTTCTTGGAAATTATGTTTTAAAAATCCATTCATGTCGTATAAGTTAAAAAAAACATTCTTCGTTCTTTTGTCGGAAAAGTCAAAAAAGTACCTCGTACAAAAAACGACAAAAGATTCCTTTCATATATTTTACTAAAAACTAAACGAAGGGTAAAATAGGATTTAAAAAAGTTTAGGTGGATGGAAATAATATTACATATTGAGGAAACATGGATGTGGATGATAAAATACACCCCAGTAAATACCAAAGTATAAACAATCTCGAACAAAAATGAGATTGTGATTTTTCCCTTACCTTAGGTCCGATTTGCTTTGTATGTGTCCGAAGATCCTATATAATGGTTTAAATAATGTTATTTACTTATTCCAGAATCATACATATTGATATGATATCATATATGGTTATATTCTTAGCATCTCATTAGTAATATTTCATTGTTACTTGTTACTCGGGTCTTTATTGCCTTTTGTTCTTATGCGTGTTTTGCCGAATAAATTCTTATTCTTATTTTAAGGTTATAGATAACTTATATACATAATGGTATTAGTGTAACATATATCATATTTATTCATTCAATTCATTTATATAATTACTATGTAATTATGATCATGTAGAACGAGTCGCATCACATCGTGGAGACGGTATTTCGTACGTACGCATGAGCGATGATATTGTTCCCATGATCGTGGAATTGTATTTAAGTGTATTTATACTATTTAAGAATCAATATCACTTTATAATAATCATATATAGTTACTCATTACACCATTATACCCATCCTTGTAAAGTGATGGTGGAAAATAGATTACACCACGGCGTGGAGACGGTATTCCGTACGTACGCACGCGCGGTGATTTCATTTTTCCGTAGGATGGATAGAAGGTGAATTAGGGTTGTTTCATATTTATAATAACATATCAGTATGTATTTAATACTGATTTTATTACTTTATCATGAAACAACTAAAGAATAAGAAGTTGAAGAAGAAAGAAATTGAAAAGATCGATAATGGATATTACCTCTTCTTTGAAACGCCTCTTTGAATCCTCCACATAGGGAACTAAGATTGGTCTTTGAAGAAGACCAGGACCTCTATGATTATTCTAGGGAAGTGGAGAATGGATTTTTGTCAGGGGTTGGCCGAGCTTGAGTGCTCAAATTGGTGTGAGGAGAAGGGGGAGGAGGTGCCCTTTTATAAGGGAGGAGAGGGGAACCTTAGGAATATCTAAAAATATTATTTTATATTAAAGTCAAAATCAGTTTATAATGGTTCCAAAGGGTCTTATTTCGAAGGTAAAGTGAGGATGGGTCGAAATACTATCAACCAATAGGATTTAGACAAGTTTAGGTTATTATTTTAACCTTATCAATTAGATTTAACTCTAAGTTAAATAATTTAACTTTTACCGTGAATTTTGATTTCTTACACTATATGGTTAATACACTTACTATAACATGCCAAACGAACCCCAAGTTGTTTATTATTAATATATATATCCTTATCTAAGTCATTTTGCCGAAACTTAGATTTTTAGGAATAAAATAACAATTAATAATATAATATTTGATTTAAAAACTATTTTGTGTCAATTTTGACACTATTTGATATATGATTTTTGTGAAAGTCATAAAAGAATTATATGTTCGAACCAAGTTTATTAAATCAACACTAATATATCATAGTAACCTATAAAATTAGTGGAATTCATAAAAAGTCTCAAATTACATTTATTTGATCATTTATAACATCAATTATGTTAACATTTCCTTAAAAGGGTAATTACTGCATCATCGTTGTGTCATAAATAAATTAATTTATTTAAAGTCTAAAAATTATAAATAAAATACCATTATGTAGGAAATCTTTTTATATTTCTAATGAATATTTATAGTAGAATTTATCTTATGTATAACCCCATATTAAAAATTATTTACTTATTAAACTTTGATTTTAACTATTTTAACCCTTCTTTAAATAAATTAATAATAAATGTCCTAATCTAATCCAAGTGGGCCTAGATGGTCATATTTTATTCCTAAGTTTGTTTTTGGTCGAATTAAACTTATCCAATAGAATTAGGACATGTGTTAGGGTAATAATAACATCATCTTTACCCTTAATTACCCTATTTACTTTTTACCGTGGTAAAAAAGTAAAAAGTTACTATTCACCAAAAATTATTTTCATCTCATTGAACCACATTTTAGTCCTTGATATTAACCGTGTCTCTCGTATTTTCGAAATTCCACTCACAGAAACGGTAAAATTAAGTTTTATGAAAAATTTAGTTTTTTAACTACCACTTAGTGGTTTCACTATTCATCAAAAATTGAAAGTTTTCAGAAAAATACCAAAATTTCACCCTAGGCTAATTTCGGTATTCCGAATCCAAAAATGAAGTCCACTTTGAAAAATAAAATTTATAAAGTTTCAAAAAGTGGTTATTACTATTCATAACGGCTTGTTTTAATAATATTTTAATAGCATATCGTTGTTTAGTGAAACTCGGTATTGCGTACGACGCACGCTATCGAGGAAGCTCACGATTTCGTGTAAAGCAAGCCAAGAAAGTGTTGTGTAGAAAAAGATTCCTTTGATGATTTATATAACATAAAATTCTCGGGTGTTACAGAACAAGTATCCGCTACCGAAGATTGAAGACCTCTTCGATCAGCTCAAGGGAGCACGGTGGTTCTCGAAGATAGACCTCAGGTCAGGCTATCATCAGCTCAGAGTTCGAGACGAGGATGTGCAGAAGATGGCCTTCAGGTGTCGGTATGGCCACTATGAGTTCTTGGTTATGCCATTCGGCATAACCAACGCTCCAGCAGTGTTCATGAGCCTCATGAAGAGGATCTTCCAGCCATACCTCGATCGATTTGTCGTGGTCTTCATCGACGACATTTTGGTGTACTCGACCACCGAGGAGGAGCACGCCTACCACTTGCGGGTTGTACTAGACTCACTCTGGGAGCACCAGCTTTATGGAAAGCTCTCGAAGTTCCAGTTCTGGTTACTTGAGGTCCACTTCTTGGGGCACTTCATTTCTGAGGTGGGAGTTGCAGTGGATCCCGCGAAGATCGAGGCAGTGCTAGCTTGGGAGCCACCTAGGAGCGTGACGGAGGTGCGGAGTTTCTTGGGTCTAGCTGGATATTATCGGAGATTTTTTCCGGACTTCTCCAGAGTTGCGGCGCCACTCTCAGCTTTGACGAAGAAGAGGAAACCCTTTTTGTGGTCAGACAGATGTCAGCAGTGCTTTCAGGAGATGAGGCAGATATTGACCAGCGCACCTATCTTGAGGTTGCCTGAGGAGGGAGTTGGATACGTAGTCTACTGCGATGCATCAGGGACTGGAATCGAATGTGTACTAATGCAGGAGCGGGCCATGATTGCCTATGGATCACATCAGTTGAGGCCGCATGAGTAGAACTACGCTACCCATGACCTGGAGTTAGCAGTAGTGGTCTTCGCTCTGAAGACATGGCGGCACTATCTGATGGGCGAGCGCTTTACAGTCTTTTATGACCACCAGAGTCTCAGGTACATCTTCTCGTAGAAGGACCTGAACCTGAGACAATGAAGATGGCTCGAGTTCCTCCAGGACTATGACTTTGAGATAGTCTATACTCCTGGGAAGGGGAACGTTGTAGCCGATGCCCTCAGCAGGAGGACGGGCATCCAGCTACTTGAGGAGGTGACAGAGCAGCTAACTGCTTTGCAGATATCATTCGTGGATAGAGATGGAGTAGCCTTCCTTCAGTCTCTCATAGTCACCCCTCCACTACTGCAGCGGGTCAGAGAGTCATAGCGTGGGGACGCTGACTGTGAGACACGGCGTGCACAGATATCCTCAGGACAGGCACCTGATGGTTTCTCCCTTGGTGCAGAGCACGACGTCCTTTTCAGAGGACTTACATTGGTACCAGTCGCTTTACGAGAGGAGGTGCTGAGAGTGTTTCACACTTCTCCTTTGGTGGTACATCCTGGAGTGGCGAAGATGTACCAGGATCTCAGACGACAGCACTGGTGGCTGGGCATGAAGAAGGCTGTGGCAGAGTTCGTTTCTCGATGCCTCACCTGCCAGCAGGTGAAGGCAGAGCACCAGGTACCAGCAGGCTTGGTACAGCCCTTGGAGGTCCCGGATTGGAAGTGGGACGGAATATCTATGGACTTTGTGACTGGGCTTCCACGCACTTCCAGAGGTCACGACTCCATTTGGGTGATTGTTGACTGACTCACCAAGTCGGCACACTTCTTACCCATTAGAGAGCAGGGCTCAGTGGAGAGCTTGGGGTGTCTCTACGTTCAGGAGATTGTACGGCTTCACGGTGTGCCATCATCTATCATCTCCGATTGGGATGCTCGCTTTACTTCCCGGCTTTGGGTGGGTTGCAGGAGGCGTTCGGGAAGCGGCTACGTCTGAGCACCGCCTTTCACCCTCAGACGGATGGTCAGACGGAGAGGACCATTCAGACTCTCGAGGACATGCTCCGCGCATGTTTCCTCGACTTTGGTCACAGCTGGGAGGATCACCTACCCTTGGTGGAGTTCGTGTACAACAATAGCTACCACTCCACCATCGGGATGGCACCGTATGAGGCGTTATACGGCAGACCTTGGAGATCTCCTTTGTGTTGGACAGACCCTGGGGAGTCAGCACTTGTGGGGCCAGATATGGTTCGGGCCACGACAGAGAAGGTCCAGGTCATCCAGGAGCGGATGAGGACGGCTCAGAGCTGGCAGAAGTCATATGCTGACAGGAGGCGGAGGCCACTAGAGTTCGAGGATGGCGACCATGTCTTCTTGCGGGTCTCACCTCGACGTCATTTACGGATATTTGGCCGAGGCGGCAGGTTGTCTCCACGCTTCATCGGACCTTTCCAGGTCATCAGCAGGATTGGCGAGGTGGCTTATCGCCTGGCTCTACCACCTCAGTTGCACTGGGTCCACGACGTCTTCCACGTATCTCAGCTGAGGAGATACGTGCACGACCCGACACACATCATTGACCATGGGGAGCTAGACGTGGATGATGGGGTGACTTTTGCGGAGGTCATTGTGGAGATAGAGGATCGATAGGATCAGGTCCTACATGGGCGATCGATTCCTCTTGTGCGCATCAGATGGCAGCACGGGAACCTCCAAGAGAGCACATGGGAGCGGGAGGCTCAGATGCGTGCTCAGTACCCACATTTGTTTCCCTAGTTTATGATGTATCTTTACGGGGACGTAAAGCCCTAAGGTGGGAGTAATGTAAAGACCCGTAAATTTCAAGTAATTTTTTTTCTTAATTTTCTTTTGAATTTTACAAGGACGCAGTTTCTGACGGCACCTGATTCCGAGGCCCGGTGTGCCCGGAATCATTTTCCGAAGTTTGGCTCGGGTACGTTCAGTGAACGGACGAGCGGGTTTTTCTAACTTTTGAACCGGTTCCCGGAATCAAATTATGAGGGCACCGATGAAATCGCAGTGCCGGTATTTTCTTAGAGACGCCTCTTCCGGAGTTGCGTTTGCTCGGTTGTGTTTTTTAATTTTTGGGCTTAAAGTTAAGAAATAAAATAATTTGTTCGAAAAACTTTATTTTATTTCACTTAAGCCACTTGAAGCCACTTGAAAGCCACTTAAACTGATTTGGAATAGATAGGGTGCTATCCAGAAATATCCTACCCTCTTGGTAGGATATTTATGAGGTGGGGCCCGCACGAGCCCCGCCGTTTCTTTCCGCTAAGTAACGCACCCGCGAAAACCCGTCAGTATGAAAGTCAACTGGCACGTTTTCTTAAATCCTTAACACACCATTTAATTGGGCGGTTTATTTCGTGAATTAAATGGGAGGTTTCTTTCGTTGAATTAATTCAACGAATTGATGGGTCGTTAATTACCTTTTTCGTTTGTTGGCGTAATAATAAAATAAGACCAACACGGCATTTGGAGGATTACACGTTGAGAGGCTTGACGGAATTCTTGAGCCTTCATCCTCCTTCACGAAGAACGCGAAGAACGTCGTCACCCTCGGAGTTTGACGACTCTTCATCCGAGACGTTCTTCGGCGACGTTCCTTCTTCCACGACAAGATCCTTCGATCTTCCGTTGAGGTGAGTGTTTGTGATTCTTTAAATCTCCTTTGTGGTTTTTAACAAAACACGGATTTAATTATTTATAATTAAATTTGTTGTTTCTTGGTCCGTTGAGTTCGTCGACGCAACGCCGGATTCCGCGACGACGCGACGCCTTTCCGGGACGACGCGACGATCCCCTCCTTCCGCGACGAGCAAATCCGTGAAGAACGTGCGTACGACGACGACTACGAGGTAGGGATTTTTGTTTTGGAATTTCCCTTATTCCTGTGAAAGTTTCTTTAAAATTAAAGAACCGGATGCAAATGAACAATTTTAATTTATTAAAATTGTTGTATCATGTGTTGATTTATTTTTCTCCCGTTGTTTTTATCTAAAGCAGAGGGTGCGGGCCAAACGAACACGGCCCGACAACCCTCCGCCGTTCTTCGTGGTTGTCCGGATTTGGCGGGTGACGGAAAATCGTGACGCAAGGGCAGTTTGTTGATTCCGCAGTGAAGAACGGAACCCGGGAGGAGCACCGGCGCAGATGGGAAGGAAAACGGACCACCGGAGCAACTCCGGTGGCCCGCGGATGATTCCGGCGGCGTGGGTCGCCGGCTCGGCGGCGACCAACGGACCCGCGGCCACACGGGTCCGGTTCGCACGCATGGGACACGGCAGAAGCCGCGTTCGTGGTTCTCTAGCACGACCCACGTGGGGCCGCGGCATCTCCAGACCGCGGGGGGGGGGGGGGGGGCAGCGCCCCGCGGCGCACGGCCGTTCGGCCGCTCGGCCGAACCGAGCCAGGCCGGTCCGACCGGCCGGGCCGCGCCCTGGCCGGACCGGACCGGGTCGGGTCGACCCAGTTCGGGTCGACCGGGTTCGGCCAACCCAGGGGGGGTCGGCCCGGGCCCGGACCCCCCGTCTTCGGACAATTTCCGGTCATATGCCTGTAACATGAGCTACGGGCTTCCGAACGATGCGCCGTCAGTGGAAACGCGATGCTTGGATCGAGACGGTCGTTTCGGTATATCGCACTCAAGGTTTCATAATACTTTGGGTTTGGCCAGGTTGGTTCGTACACGAAACCAACCGGGCCCTCGGAGCGGAAACGGTCATATCTTGAGCTACGGACGTCCGATTGACGTGTCGTCGACTTCGTTGAATTCCTCTAAGTGAGACTGATCTTTTGGCATACTCCGACCGAGGTTTGGACGCAGGTGGAGTATGTTCGGGTTGGTTTTGCCTTAAAAACCAACCGGGCCCCTGGGACGAAAAAGCCAATAACTCTCAGACCGGGCGTCGGATTGACGCGCCGTCTGCGACGTTGAGTTCCTATTGACGATATGGAACTTTTGGATACATCAACTTCGGACTTTGTGACAGTTGATGTGTCAGCCTCTCGGCTCGTGGAGCGGACCCTCCCGAACGAGCTTGCTGTGTGCGAGAACCCTAGAGCTGGCTGCGACTGCTACTTCGACAGCGACGATTGTGCAGAGATCCTTAGTGGAATGCGATGACGACAGTGCAGAGATCCTCAGTGGACTGCGATGACGACAGTGCAGAGATCCTCAGTGGACTGCGACGACTACAACACTCAGCGATCCTACATGGATCAGTGCTACAGGTCCTATGTGGGCCCGATCCTGTGTGTGTCCGATCCTATGTGGGCCCGATCCTGTGTGGGTCATTGCGGGGGTTAGTTACCTATCGATCCTTTGTGGGTCCGACGACTTAGATGGATCAGTGATCATCTTTATCGTCATACAAGAAGTATACCTGTGTGAGCTGAATCCTGTGTTACACTCCTTTGTGGATTGTGTTGAGCTATCCTGAGTGGACTTACTGTTTACTCTCCTTTGTGGATTGGGTTGAGTTATCCTGTGTGGATTTACTGTATACTCTCCTTTGTGGATTGTGTTTTGCAATCCTTTGTGGGTATACGTTTTGCTTTCCTGTGTGGACTGGGTTGTGCTTGGGCTCGGACGTTGGAGACGAACGGGAATTGATGACTTAGGTATATGTATGCGCATATACCTAAGCAGTGTCGGTTTTTACTTCGTGATTGTAACTTTCTTTCGTGGATTATCCTTTGTGGATTTCGGGAGACCTTCGGGGGTCTCGGGGTCCCTACTGAGTATCTTATACTCACCCCTGCACAGGCTATGCCCACACTTCGTTGTGTTGGTTGCAGACGACGGACAACACTGATCGTGGTGGAGGCGTGCGGAGCAAGACAGTACCTGGAGG
The DNA here is from genome assembly GCA_963277665.1 of Viscum album. Classification (NCBI taxonomy): domain Eukaryota; kingdom Viridiplantae; phylum Streptophyta; class Magnoliopsida; order Santalales; family Viscaceae; genus Viscum; species Viscum album. Next base: position 1,493,931,738 of record OY728152.1, read on the forward strand.
TGGACCACTGGGCGGGACGCACTCGGAGCGGACGGCTGGACCGAGGAGCCGTGGAGGCTATCTGTTCCCACCCTTCAGGTGGGACTTCCAGAGGACGGCTCGATGCTGCGGCTATTCTTTTCAGTTGTTGTTTTTCTCTTTCAGTTGTACTTTACAGTTGGGCTTGTATTTCCGGCCCCTTTTACTTTCAGCACAGGTTGTTACAGTTTTACTTAGTGTTTACATTTCCGCTTGCTTACTATGTGGTTCTTGTTTACTTTTCAAAGGCAATGCCTTCCCTTTTGTTGGGATTTACGCCTTGGTGCTAGTCGCCAGCCCCTGGCATATGTAAGGCGGGCTTGGGGTAGTCACGGCACGGGCCCCGAGGACGGGTCGTGAAAATTGGTATCAGAGGTGGTCGGTTCTACCACAGACTCTGATCTTTCTTCTATGTGAAGCAATAGTGTTTAGCGTATTGAGTGTGGTTATCAGTCCAGGGAGTCCAGTGTTGGTGCGGCGGCCGACCTATCCGTACACCAGGACCCTGACTTCTGATTTCTGACTTAATGCACGAAAACATTGATTGCAGATGTGTTTCAAGTTTTCTTCGTGATTACTTGTGTCAGCTCACCAGGTATACTGTTCTGACCATGGCGCACTTGTTTCCTTTTCAGGATGGCCCGACGACAGCAGCCAGCTAGGGTTCCGAGAGTAGAGCGCGACGACAGCCCGCCGAGCGACGAGGCCTCGGTACAGGGCTGGTTGACAGTAGAGGCACCGGTGGTACCTTTACCCATCGAGCCCCCGATGCTTCCAACACCGATCGCTGACGATGCACGTCGCCTCAGAGCTCTGCACGAGTTCCAGTGCCAACGACCACCTAGGTTTCGTGGGGAGATGGACCCCTAGGCAGCCGAGGACTGGCTGGAGGCGGTCGTCCGAGTTTTCAGGCTAGTGAGGACACCAGCAGACCTCATGGTGTTCTTCGCGGCAAGCCTACTGCACGCAGCAGCAGGACGATGGTGGAGCTTGATGCTCCAGGTGCACGATGAGGCCTCTCTCATCTGGACGGACTTCGAGAGCCTCTTCCGCTCAGAGTTCGTCCCGGCCACCCTCCATGCGGTGCGCATTCAGGAGCTTCTTCAGCTGCGGCAGGGCAGCTTGACGGTCGCCCAGTACGCGGCGAGGATCACTGATCTTTCTCGCTACGCGACCGACATGGTACGGGACCCCTTCTTCCGGGCCCAGAACTTCAAGCAGGGATTGAGACACGAGATCAGAGCATCGCTGATCTCCCTCAGCATTCCGACCCAGGAAGGAGTGCTGGAGCGAGCCCTTATGATCGAGAGCTTTCTGGCTGAGTCCACAGCGAGACCTACCCCAGGGCGGCAGGTAGCAGAGTCTTCGGCAGCTGGTAGCCGAAGGATGACTCAGGGTTCCAGGTAGACCAGACCTTCTGGCAGATGACATCGGGACACTGGCTCAGCAGTGCGGGGCACACAGCGCGGAGCCAGTCTTCCGAGAGGCAGGCAGTGCTACGCGTGCGGCGGGTAGGGCCACATGGCTCGTGACTGCCCGACCCGCCGTATTGAGGAGCAGCAGACGGTGGAGGGGCCACCCAGGAAAAGGCAGAGGGTTGACCGTGGCGGTCCACAGGGAGGAGGCGGACGAGGCAGAGGAGCTGGCCGAGCAGCAGGTGGTGGGAGACGCTTTGAGGCTCTGCCACCACCACCACCAGGAGGTTCGCCCCGACCACAGGGAGCTGGCGGACAGAGACAGGCACAGCTCCAGGCAGTGGAGGCCTACGACCATGGCGCACCAGAGATGATTCGAGGTACGATCTGTGTCTATTCCACCCTTGCTGCAGTTCTTATAGACAAAGGAGTGAATCACTCTTTCATAGTCGCTGCCCTTGTTCGGAGCTCGGAGATTTCGACAGAGCCGTTGACTCGATCCTTACGGCTAGAGAATCCTACGGGAGCAGACTCGACGATTACGCACTGGTGCCGGCAGTGTGAGCTTACTCTAGGAGGCGAGAGCTTCGGATGGGATCTTCTTTTAGCAGCGTCGAGGCCTTACGATGTGATCTTGGGCATGGATTGGTTATCTACAGTCCATGCTTAGATTGACTATTTTAGGTGCAAGGTGCGATGTGTACGCACCGACGGGAGCAGGTGCACCTTCACCGGCGAGAAGGGAGCCTTTGCAGCACCGGAGGGACTCTCGCAGAGGAGGGGACAACCCATCAATCATCAGTTGGCTAGCCTCATCCTAGGAGAAGTGGACATGCAGAGTCCTAGTTTTCCTGCAGTGGTGGATCAGTACGCGGACGTCTTTCCCGATGACGTTCCAGGGCTACCTCCTCGCAGAGAGGTAGACTTTTACATTGATCTGTACCCCGGGACAGCCCCAATATTCACTCCAGCATATCGGATGGCCCCCGCTAAGCTTCGAGAGCTGCGGGTACAGTTGGAGGACTTGCAGGTCAAGGGGTTCATCCGAACCAGTGTTTCACCCTGGGCTTCCCCGATATTGTTTACCAAGAAGGCGGACGGGAGCTTGCGACTGTGTGTCGACTATTTTCGCCTGAACCAGGTGACAGTGAGGAACATGTATCCGCTACCGAGGATTGACGACCTCTTCGATCAGCTCAAGGGAGCACGGTGGTTCTCGAAGATAGACCTCAGGTCAGGCTATCATCAGCTCAGAGTTCGAGACGAGGACGTGCAGAAGACGGCCTTCAGGTGTCGGTATGGCCACTATGAGTTCTTGGTTATGCCATTCAGCGTAACCAACTCTCCAGCAGTATTCATGAGCCTCATGAATAGGATCTTCCAACCATAACTCGATCGATTTGTCGTGGTCTTCATCGGCGTCATTTTGGTGTACTCGACCACCGACGAGGAGCACGCCTGCCACTTGCGGGTTGTACTAGACACACTCCGGGAGCACCCGCTTTATGGAAAGCTCTCGAAGTGCCAGTTCTGGTTACGTGAGGTTCACTTCTTTGGGCACGTCATTTCCGAGGCAGGAGTTGCTGTGGATCCCGCGAAGATCGAGGCAGTGCTAGCTTGGGAGCCACCCAGGAGCGTGACGGAGGTGCGGAGTTTCTTGGGTCTAGCCAGATATTATCAGAGATTTTTTCTGGACTTCTCCAGAGTTGCGGCGCCACTCTCAGCTTTGACGAAGAAGGGGAAACCCTTTGTGTGGTCAGACAGATGTCAGCAGAGATTTCATGAGCTGAGGCAGATATTGACCAGTGCACCTATCTTGAGGTTGCCTGAGGAGGGAGTTGGATACGTAGTCTACTGCGATGCATCAGGGACCGGACTCGGATGTTTCCTAATGCAGGAGCGGACCGTGATTTCCTATGGATCACGTCAGTTTATGCCTCATGAGTAGAACTACGCTACCCATGACCTGGATTTAGCAGTAGTGGTCTTCGCTCTGAAGACATGGCGGCACTATCTGATGGGCGAGTGCTTTACAGTCTTTTCTGACCACCAGAGTCTCAGGTACATCTTCTCACAGAAGGACCTTAACCTGAGACAGCGGTGATGGATCGAGTTCCTTCAGGACTATGACTTTGAGATAGTCTATACTCCTGGGTAGGGGAACGTGGTAGCCGATGCCCTCAGCAGGAGGACGGGCATCCAGCTACTTGAGGAGGCGACAGAGCAGCTAGCCGCTTTGCAGATATCCTTCATGGATAGAGATGGAGCAGACTTCCTTCAGTCTATCACAGTCACCCCTCCTCTACTACAACCACTACTGGAAACATGATCTTTCCCAACACTTCTATACCAACGGTTTGTAAAAACCGTTGGAATAACTACTTTTTACCAACGGTTCACCAAAACCGTTGGGAAAGGGCCTAAAAACACACCCTTTCCCAACGGTTTTGGTGAACCGTTGGGAAAGAGTGACCTTTCCCAACGGTTCAGCAAAACCGTTGGGAAAGGGTGTGTTTTTAGGCCGTTTCCCAAAGGTTTTGGTGAACCGTTGGGAAAGGTTACTCTTTCCCAATAGTTCTCAAGAACCGTTGGGAAAAAGAAGAAAAAAATCCAGCATTCACTACACTAAAAATACAACCACCCAGAACCTATCCCAACGGTTCTGAAAACCGTTGGGATAGGTCTATCCCAAAGGTTTTGACAACCGTTGGGATATGTTCATTGATTTTTTTCCAGACCTACTAACCGAGAAAATTATATAAACCAAAATTTTAAATAATTATGATAATACATATATATATTTATGAAATTATGTTTACAAAAGTGATGTTATCTTAGTGGTTAAGTTGTTCAATTATAAATGAGGGGTCCTGGGATCAAATTCCAGCGGATGTTTTATTTTTGGAATTTATATACCAACGGTTCCATTACCGTTGGTATAGATTTCATATTACCTATACCAACGGTTTCCAAAAACGTTGGTATAGGTCTATACCAACGGTTTTTGGAAAACCGTTGGTATAGACCTATCCCAACGGCTTACTTGGCTACGGTTCTCCAAACCGTTGGTATAGGCTATACCAACGGTTTGGAGGCCTATACCAACGGTTCCAAACCGTTGGTAAAGGTTAGTTTTCCAGTAGTGAACGGGTCAGAGAGGCACAGCGTGGGGACGCTGACTGTGAGACACGGCGTGAACATATATCATCGGGATAGGCACCTGATGGTTTCTCCCATGGAGCAGAGCACAACGTCCTTTTCAGAGGACGTACCTTGGTACCAGTCGCTTTACAAGAGGAGGTGCTGAGAGAGTTTCACACTTCTCCTTTGGCGGTACATCCTGGAGTGGAAAATATGTACCAGGATCTCAGACGACAACACTGGTGGCCGGGCATGAAGAAGGATGTGGTAGAGTTCGTTTCTCGATGCCTCACCTGCCAGCAGGTGAAGGCAGAGCACCAGGTACCAGCAGGATTGGTACAGCCCTTGGAGGTCCCATAGTGGAAGTGGGACGGCATATCTATGGACTTCGTGACTGGGCTTCCACGCACTTCCAGAGGTCACGACTCCATTTGGGTGATTGTTGACCGACTCACCAAGTCGGAACACTTCTTACCCATTAGAGAGAAGGGCTCAGTGGAGAGCTTGGGGTGTCTCTACGTTCAGGAGATTGTACGGCTTCACGGTGTGCCATCATCTATCGTCTCCGATTGGGACGCTCGCTTTACTTTCCGGCTTTGGGAGGGGTTGCAGGAGGCGTTTGGGACGCGGCTACGTCTGAGCACCACCTTTCACCCTCAGACGGATGGTCAGACGGAGAGGACTATTCAGACTCTCGAGGACATGCTCCGCACATTTGTCCTCGACTTTGGTCGCAGCTGGGAGGATCACCTACCCTTGGTGGAGTTCGCGTACAACAATAGCTACAAATCCACCATCGAGATGGCACCGTACGAGGCGTTATACGGCAGACCTTGCAGATCTCCTTTGTGCTGGACAGACCCAGGGGAGTCAGCAATTGTGGGACCAGAGATGGTTCGGGCCATGACAGAGAAGGTCCAGGTCATCCAGGAGCGGATGAGGACGGCTCAGAGCCGGCAGAAGTCATATGCTGACAGGAGGCGGAGGCCACTAGAGTTCGAGGATGGCAACCACGTCTTCTTGCGGGTCTCACCTCGACGTGGTTTACGGAGATTTGGCCGAGGCAGCCAGTTGTCTCCACGCTTCATCGGACCTTTCCAGGTCATCAGCAGGATTGGCGAGGTGTCTTATTGTCTGGATCTACCACCTCAGTTGCACCGGGTGCACGACGTCTTCCACGTATCTCAACTGAGGAGATACGTGCACGACCCGACACACATCATTGACCATGGGGAGCTAGACGTGGATGATGGGGCGACTTTTGCGGAGGTCACGGTGGAGATAGAGGATCGACAGGAGCGGGTCCTACATGGGCGATTGATTCCTCTTGTGCGCATCAGATGGAAGCATGGGAACCTCCAGGAGAGCACATGGGAGCGGGAGGCACATATGTGTGCTCAGTACCCACATTTATTTCCCTAGTTTATGATGTATCTTTACGGGGACGTAAAGCCCTGAGGTGGGAGTAATGTAAAGACCCATAAATTTCAAGGAAATTTTTTTTCTTCATTTTCTTTGGAATTTTACAAGGATGCAGTTTCTGACGGAACCTGATTCCGAGGCCTGGTGTGCCCGGAATCATTTTCCGAAGTTTGGCTCGGGTACATTCAGTGAACGGACAAGCGGGTTTTTCTAACTTTTGAAACGGTGCCCAGAATCAAATTCTGAGGGCACCGATGAAATCGCAGCACTGGTATTTGCTTAGAAACGCCTCTTCCGGAGTTGCGTTTACTCGGTTGTGTTTTCTAATTTTTGGGCTTAAAGTTAAGAAATAAAATAATTTGTTCGACAAACTTTATTTTATTTCGCTTAAGCCACTTGAAGCCACTTGAAAGCCACATAAACTGAGTTGGAACAGATAGGGTGCTATCCAGAAATATCCTACCCTCTTGGTAGGATATTTGTGAGGTGGGGCCCGCACGAGCCTCGCCGTTTCTTTCTGCTAAGTAACGCACCCGCGAAAACCCGTCATTATGAAAGTCAACTGACGTGTTTTCTTAAATCCTTAACGCACCATTTAATTGGGCGGTTTATTTCGTGAATTAAATGGGCGGTTTCTTTCGTTGAATTAATTCAAAGAATTGATGGGTCGTTACTTACCTTTTTCGTTGGTTGGCGTAATAATAAAATAAGACCAACATGGCATTTGGAGGACTACACGTTGAGAGGCTTGACGGAATTCTTGAGCCTTCATCCTCCTTCATGAAAAACGCGAAGAACGTGAAGAACGCGAAGAATGTCGTCACCCTCGGATTTTGACGATGCTTCATCCGAGACGTTCTTCGGCGACGTTCCTTCCTCAACGACAAGATCCTTCGATCTTCCGTTGAGGTGCGTGTTTGTGATTCTTTAAATCTCCTTTGTGGTTTTTAACAAAACACAGATTTAATTATTTATAATTAAATCTGTTGTTTCTTGGTCCGTTGAGTTCGACGACGCAACGCCGGATTCCGCGACGACGCGACGCCTTTCCGCAACGACGTGACGATCCCCTCCTTCCGCGACGAGAAAATCCGCGAAGAACGTGCGTATGACGACGACTACGAGGTAGGGATTTTTGTTTTGGAAATGCCCTTATTCCTGTGAAAGTTTCTTTAAAATTAAAGAACCGGATGCAAATGAACAATTTTAATTTATTAAAATTGTTGTATCATGCGTTGATTTATTTTTCTCCTGTTGGTTTTATCTAACGCGGAGGGTGTGGGCCAAACGAACACGTCCCGACAACCCTCCGCTGTTCTTCGTGGTTGTCCGGATTTGGCAGGCGACGGAAAATCGTAACGCAAGGGCAGTTTGTTGATTCCGCAGGGAAGAACGGAACCCGGGAGGAGCACCGGCGCAGACGGGAAGGAAAACGGACCACCGGAGCAACTCTGGTGGCCCGCGGAAGATTCCGGCGGCGCAGGTCGCCGGCGCGGTGGCGGCCAACAGTCCCGCGGCCACGCGGGTCCGGTTCGCACACACGGGACGCGGTAGAATCCGCGTCCACGGTTCTCTAGCGCGGCCTATGCGGGGCCGCGACATCTCCAGACCGCGGGGGGGGGGGGGGGGGGGGGGGGGGGCAGCGCCCCGCGGCGCACGGTCGTTCGGCCGAACCGAGCCAGGCCGGGCCGCACCCTGGCTGGACCAGACCGGGTCGGGTCGACCCGGTTCGGCCAACCCAGGGGGGGTCGGGCCAGGTCGGCCCGGGCCCGGACCCCCCGTCTTCGGACCATTTTCGGTCATATGCCCATAACTTGAGCTACGGGCCTCTGAACGACGCGCCATCAGAGGAAACGCGATCCTTGGATCGAGACGGTCGTTTCGGTATATCGCACTCAAGGTTTCAGAATACTTTGGGTTCGGCCGGGTTGGTTCGTACACGAAACCAACCGGGCCCTCGGAGCGGAAACGCTCATATCTTGAGCTACGGACGTCCGATTGATGTGTCGTCGACTTCGTTGAATTCCTCTAAGTGAGACGGATCTTTTGGCATACTCCGCTCGAGGTTTGGACGCAGGTGGAGTACGGTCGGGTTGGTTTTGCCTTAAAAACCAACCGGGCCCCTGGGATGCAAAAGCCAATAACTCTCAGACCGGGCGTCCGATTGACGCGTCGTCTGTGACGTTGAGTTCCTATTGACGATACGGAACTTTTGGATACATCAACATCGGACTTTGTGACAGTTGATCTATCAGCCTCTCGGCTCGTGGAGCGGAACCTCCCGAATGAGCTTGTTGTGTGCGGGAACCCTAGAGCTGGCTGCGACTGCTACTTCGACAGCGACGACCGTGCAGAGATTCTCAGTGGACTGCGACGACGACTGTGCAGAGATCCTCAGTGGATTGCGACGACGATAGTGCAGAGATCCTCAGTGAACTGTGATGACTACAGCACTCAGCGATCCTACGTGGATTAGTGCTACAGGTCCTGTGTGGGCCCGATCCTGTGTGGGTCCGATCCTGTGTGGGTCAGCGCTTAGCAGTTCTGTGTGAGCCAGTGCCTACAGGTCCTGTGTGGGCCCGATCCTGTGTGGTTCATTGCGGTAGTTAGTTACCTATCGATCCTTTGTGGGTCCGACGACTTGGATGGATCAGTGATCATCTTTATCGTCATACAAGAAGTATACCTGTGTGAGCTGAATCCTGTGTTACTCTCCTTTGAGGATTGTGTTGAGCTATCCTGTGTGGACTTACTGTTTACTCTCCTTTATGGATTGTGTTGAGCTATACTGTGTGGATTTACTGTTTACTCTCCTTTGTCGATTGTGTTGTGCTATCCTGTGTGGGTATACTTTTTGCTTTCCTGTGTGGACTGGGTTGTGCTTGGGCTCGGACGTTGGAGCCGAACGGGAATTGATGACTTAGGTATATGTATGGGCATATACCTAAGCAGTGTCGGTTGTTACTTCGTGATTGTAAATTTACTTTGTGGATTATCCTTTGTGGATTTCGGGAGACCTTTGGGGGTCTCGGGGTCCCTACTGAGTTGCTTATACTCACCCCTGCACAGGCTATGCCCGCACTTCGTTGTGTTGGTTGCAGACGACGGACAACACTGATCGTGGTGGAGGCATGCGGAGAAAGATGGTACCTAGAGGTGGACCACTGGGTGGGACGCACTCGGAGCGGACGGCTGGACCGAGGAGCTGTGGAGGCTATCTATACCCACCCTTCAGGTGGGACTTCCAGAGGACAGCTCGACGTTGCGGCTATTCTTTTCAGTTGTTGTTTTTCTCTTTCAGTTGTACTTTATAGTTGGGCTTGTATTTCCGGCCCCTTTTACTTTCAGCACAGCTTGTTACAGTTTTACTTAGTGTTTACTTTTCCGCTTTCTTACTCTGTGGTGCCTGTTTACTTTTCAAAGGCAATGCCTTCCCTTTTGTTGGGATTTACGCCTTGGTTCTAGTCGCCAGCCCCTGGCCTATGGAAGGCGGGCTTGGGGTAGTCACAGCACGGGCCCCGAGGACGGTTCGTGACAAGGTATATGATATTTAGTTTTTATTTTAAAAATAATACAACTTGTAGAGGAATCCAAATATCAAATAATGATTGTGGTGGCAGAAAGGTCGTTGTCAACGCGTATATTAAAAAGAAACATTCCCTCTGTCATTTTGTAGAACACTACATTGAAAAAGATTCCCTTTAAATGAAATTAAAATTACAATGGGTTTATACGCCGTATAAAAGAATGATGTGTATAAAAAAATTATGCCTCTATAAAATGAGACTGAGATGCAGTCCCTTATGAAAATTCGACAGCTTAATAAAGTCACTTAAAAATTCATAAAATGAGTTGATGAGAGGTAAAAGAGACTCTCATCGCTTATAAATAAAATTAAAAAAATATTTATATATAATAACATATCCCAGCATATGAAAATATAAATTAAAATACATAATATATAATAAGTCTTTGAATATAAGAGCTGGGAGAAAGGTTTCCTTACCTTGGGTCTGACTTCTCTTGTCTGTTGTTTATCTCCCGGAATAATAAACTTTGGTTAATTATAATTTCTTTAGATCCTTTTTAAATTTTATTATTCCTTTTATATAACATATTACCCTACTATAAAAATCATATAATTATTTCAATTCATATCGGTCTTTTTGTCGATGTTCGGTACTTGAGTCAAAAATAAACTTGTTATAATTACAAATTTTTCAGGTGGTCAAAAGTCCGTTATATACAGAACTATATTAATGATTTAAATATCATATATATTTTTTATTTATGTATTTAGATTCATTATATATTTATTTAAGAATATTCCATCACATTTGGATATAAGAATATTAAATGCACCGTTCATGGAGACAGTAAGTCGTACGTACGCATGAATGCTACTTTCATTTATTTTTAATTTTTAATGGAATGAAAATTAAATGATACATAGGTATATTACAACTATATTTTAATATATATGTTATATATGATACATATGTTCATTAATTCCATCCTTTATATGTTCCATTTATATCATGAATGAGTCATATAACATTGGGGGGGCGGTAGTCTGCACTTCCTTAAATGATAGTTTTGTATTTATACAACATAAAAATCAAAAGTTATGTTATAAATCATAATTATAGAAGCATAGAGATAAAATAAATATCATATATATCATATGTAATTTCATAGCCATCATAATGGCCGCCATAAGAGGCGGTATAAGATAATTAAACAATCATTGTTTCCTAAGGTAGTAGTTTTCTATCAATAGAATTAGTATGTTCATATCCATTAGATAAATGTATTTGGAATTTTAGTCAAAATACTTCTCCTAAAAAATTACTACTATATTTAAGATACTGTTTTTGTTACAAAATAATGGAATAAAAATAATTTAGGTGTTGGAGAACGAAAATAAATGGAAGAAGCTAGAGAGAAGACATTACCTTAAATCGGGTAACTCCTTTTGCATTAAGCTAGAAGGCCTTCTTGAATTGACTTATGACAAAGGTAAGGAATATAGGAGGAAGAGAGGGATGTTTGGAGATTATTTGGGTAGATTATTGATGATCCAAAGTGGATTGAGAGGTGTGAGTAAGGGTTAATGGTGGAGGCCCTTTATAAGAGGGAGGAGGGGCACTAAAGGAATATAATGAAATATTATTTTATTATAAATTTTATTTTAATTATAAATGAGTCCAAATTAGGTTTTTTCTAATCTAAGTTAAATATATGTTGAAATAAAATCATCCAATAAGAACTGGATAGGTTCTAGATGTTTTTTAATCTTTATCTCTTTTATTTAACCCTTCTTCACTCTTACTATTTTATCAAGCATTTAACAATTTGAGAATAAAAATAGTTACCAAAACAGAACAAATATCCCATTAAAGAGTAAATAATAATTTTTTTGACTTATGATAACTTTTTGGCCGAATATATTTTTTTTTAATTTTATAAATATTTAATAAAATATTTTATATTTTAAAATATCAATTAAGTATATTTTGACACTATTCATATCATGGCTTTTTTAAAAATCCATAACAACTTGATTACTTCAAAAAAACATCATTAATAAAAATATAACAGGTAATTTTAATCCAAAAAAGTCGTGGTTGACATAAAAATAACAAAATAACATTTATTTTAATATTTATAATATCATTTATTCGAATCCTTTATTAATGAATCAATCACTACATCACTATTATGTCATAATTAATTTTATTTATTTAATGTATGAAAATTATAAATAAAATACAATGATGTAGGAAATCATTTTATATTTCAAATTAATATTTATAGTTTATGATATAACTTAAATAACCACTGTCTCGCGGCGCACAACGGGGTCGTGGGGGAGAAACGTGCGCTATCCAATGGTTGATTAGAGAAGGTTGGGTTCTAATTAATCACTCATATCGGGTGCACCGTTTTTGCCTCGAAATGCCCAACGGTTCCATATCTAGTAATACGTGGACCTGCTTTCCAAAGGCAGCCATTTGTTGGGTGGTTTGACCAGCGACGCTTAAGAACTCACATTGGTCGAAAGGATGGGAAGTCGGGCTCATCGCACCCTTTTGGGGGGAATTATTGCCTGCTGTGGGAATCTCTTGTAGATTTAAGACGTATTCATATGTTCACAAATCTTTGGATTATACCCAAGCATAGTATCCGTGAATTACTCCTGGTTGGCAATGGTCAAATGGACGCATGGGTTCGGAATCATTTATGCATGAGGTTTACCGTCCCTCATTGGATTAATGACCCCGAGGAGTCTTGACTCACTGAGACGGCATTGATTTAAGGCCTTGTAACTGGGCACTCTGGAGTTTATTGTCATCTAGTTGGGACAGATAACGACTTGAGCATTTGGATCGAACCCGTGGTACGGGCCTCCTATGTCTCCCCATGAGAGGAGTCAGGATCCACGTAGTTCGGTGTGGTATGGGGCTTACACTCCAGGCTTCCCAGGGTTGGTGCGGTGAACTGACGTAAAGATGATCGTATCAACCGGGTGTTGGTCCTGAACCTCTCGGAGGCTTCTTACATATCCCTGAGGTGGGGAATAAAAGTCCACGTAGTTCAAATTGGAGTGGGGATTACGCTCTGAGACAGACTAGGGTGATGGATTGGGGCTTACTCTTTGAGGAGGACCATGGTGTGGGTTGGGGATTACACTATGAGGAGGCCCATAAGAGGATGTCATGGTCGATGCTTACTCTATGCCCACGTGAGTTATGCTCGGTGTGAGAAACAAGAGGCAGCAGGGACCATAAGATCACATCATGAAGGGTGAGTCTGTGGGAAGTGGAGTGGGGATTATGCAAGGAGCAGCCCAAAAAGTCAGGTCTTACTCCGAGATGGATGCCCATGGTGACAAAGTACAGCGGGAGAGGGACTTGGCCCCAAATAAGGATGGAGATGCACCCCTCCCCACTACGCCCTTCCTTGGCCATGGTCGTGGGGTAGTACGGAGGTGCATGGGGGATTCCTTCTAATGGGTAGTCTTCCATGCCCCAGGGAGGGGAGAAGTTCCCCAGTCCTAACAAGTGGAGGGGAAGAATGGGAACTCCTAGGCTCAGACTCCATATTACCATGGGAATGTGAACCTAGGAATGCTTCAGAAATCCACTCAAAGGCCGGAGCAACCCCTTAGCCCCGCTTACCGTGGGTATGTGAACTCAAAACGGCATGCTGATGCGCCTGAAGGTTACCTCACACGGGTCCGGTGGCTCTGGTGGAGGCCTCGGCTCGAGGCCAATGAATGGGCCAATGAGGGGGTTACGGAGGATCAGGCAAGATTGCAAGGATTTTATCTCACTCGGGGAATGGGAACTCCGAAGGATCTGGTGGTCCACACAGGTGTATGAGTGGTGTCGCCCTTCACATAGGGAGATGTTGTGCAGATGGAGAGGTCGTCCGCGAACAAGGGTGGTCAGCGGACTGAGGGGCATTCCGCGAACCAGGGTGGTTCATGGCATTGGGTTCAGCCTGCGTACCACCTTGGTACGTGGAGGGGTCCATGCAAGCAGTGGCGGCCGAGGGCGACACCAGTCGGGGGTTCGTCGGTCGGGGCTTCGCCCACGTAGGAGGGTGCTACGCGGTGCGACGGATCAGAAAAGGGGCATAAACGCCCCGGTCCGTGGAGGGTGAATCCGCGGAGCGGCAATGGTTCGCGGACTTCTTTTCATCATTATTTCAAGTTCGCGGTTCACCAAGTTGTTATGAGTTTTCGGTTCCTTATTAATTCACTTCCAGCTTTATACCTATTCTGGTTCGCAAACTGGAACTTTGTTGTTTGTGAAATCCTACGCTCCTTCCTTCAAAATCCTTCCTACCAAATCTGATCGATCTCCAATTCCCCCTTTCTCTTCTCCCTTGGTCTACTTTTATAGTGTGGGGAAAGGGATGTATCTGTGGTCATGCGGCACCTTTTACGGAGTCCCATGATCGAAAACCCGGTTTACGAATGACTTGGTAAATCTGCAACTCATGGGGGCATTGGATGTACCTCCTACGCGAACCAAACTACCTCAGGGAGTGCTTCCCGACCACGCAGGGTTCCTCCTCCATTCCCTGAACGACCGCAGATGTGGTCGGGGCCGGTCGATGCGGTCCGTGGCTGGGGCAGTTCGTGATGGTGAATGGGGTTGGTGCCCATCCTGCTTCACACCCACGGAGGATCCCCACCTCTGTTCCATGAACGACAGCGGTCCGCGGAGGGGGTGCTTCGCGGAATCGGCCACGTACCATTATCATTGGACTGGTCCGCGGGCCGGTTCAGCTTGTTCCATCCTTTGAGTATTCTCCACACTATTCCCTAATTCTTTGTGGGGGAAATTGGGTAGAATCTCTTGGATTAAAGGGGATTCTCATTCTCCTTTTTGGATTTTTTAGGACCCTAAAAATGCCCCCCATCGGAATGGGGTCTGATAGAAATGAAGAGGAGGCCATTCTGATGTAGAGTGGTCCTGAAACATGGATGGTTTACGATTAGAGAGTAGACCTGGTAGGGGACAATGCCTATAAATACGGGGGGCCCTTACTTTTTCCTTTACCGGATTCTTCGCGAAACCAGAGCTCTCTTGCTTTTTTTGTCTTCGCGTGGTCGTTCCTTCATGAAACGCCTCATCTGTGAACCAGCTGCCACTTCTGCGAATCATTCCTCGTTCATGGTTATGTTCACCCGCACACCAATCTCCCAACGATGAACTAACACTTTTAATTAATTAAAAAGTGAGTCCCGACAGGCCGCTTAGGAACTCGCTCCATGGTTTCAATGGTCCGCGATCTGAATCCTTCCAAACATTGAAAATTTCTGAAGTCTTCTGAACCAAATTATTTAAATCCCGGATTATGATTCTGTGGACCAACCTGGTTCACGGTTTTATGGCCAACGCTCCGCAGGCCAAAGTACCGCGGACCTCTTCTGCATAGGGTTGGTTTGCGGGATGCATTCATCGTGAACCACATTTTGAGGCCTGCTTGAAGGCCTCGTCATGAAGTCTTCTTAGACTCCTTTGCCATATGAATGGTATTTTTGGATAGATTTTGTTATTCCGGAGTAACCATTTGTCTAGTTTTTACCATACAGGGAGAAAATATGGTTCCCCCTCGTCCTGCACCTAGGCCTGCTGCCAAGCCTCTCCTGATTGGTTCTGCGAGACGTCTAGATATGATTCACAGAGCAGAAAACATAAAAGAGGACACTAGTCGGTCCAAAATTCCTAATGGTGGTGTCTTGAAGGACTTTCTCCCTCCTGAGCTCATTGGCTATCCACTATCAAATTTTCTTCCGCATTACGGCTTCGTTATTCAAGATGACGCCCCAATCCCCCTACCTTCTCAGGTCTTCTGTCACCTTCCTTGGAAGCATCACCGATGTGTATTTAGGCGAACCTCGCCCAATTGGGGGAGATAATCTCTGATCCTAATCCAAAAGAAACATTCATTTTTAGAGGCTCTGTCTGGACCCAAAGAGATCAGTACTCACAAGACTTCTCCCAATAAGTTGTCCTCAAGAGTTACCCCTCCATAATCAACCTTGCTCGAGTGGATCTTGACGCGGGGTGGATTCCTTGGTGGGATCTTCGATCTGGTGGTATTTTCTCGAATTACTAGGCCTAGGCCTTATGGGTCCACCATCATTTCTAGGAATCTCTCGAGTCACTGGAAGTATTCAATCTGTACTCCGTAGTGTGGGCCACCCAGTTCTATGTTTACCCACCATCTTTGATCCTTCCTGACCTGCTCAGTTGTTGGTGTTCGAGCACTAATTCTTTCCACCTTTCCCATGGTGAAGTTGGCATTCTCTTATGGGAAATATAACAATTGGGAGGGATTCCAATCACTGGTAAGATGTATGATGAGTTTTTGCTGACTCCTGACACATGGGATGATGTCGAACAAGTGCCTTCGTTGGGGAGGGATCTGCTGGTTATGGCGGAGCAGTCACTCAGTCAGGCCTTGCATGTTTTCTATCTTATTTCCTATAGCACCTGGATAGGGTTTTTTATGAACACCACTAGTCATGTTCTAAAGATCAAGCACACCAGGACTCATCCTTCTCAACAGTCACGAACCATCCCAGGTTCCTACTAGGTGGTTCTGGAGGCGGGCGACTACCTTTCATAGGGTAACGAGGTGTGCCCCGGTGTGCCGCCTATGCTCATGCTGGAAGTTCTGTTTGCTATGTTTTTTAGAGGGTGGCTATTCCTTTCTTGGGATATCAACCCAAGTGTCAGAGATTTAACTTTGATGATGGCAGTTAGGTTGGAAGAGGGTCGCCCAGTGAATTTGGTCGTGCCCACATTGGCTCATATTTACGAACTACTGAGCCACATGCAGGAGGGAGGGTCACCCTACCGTCTGAGTGGGCCATTTCAATTATTATACGGCTGGATATCAAATCATTTCCACTGTTATGAGTATTGTCATAACACAGTCATCCCGCTTCCTACCATTCGTCCTACCTTGCTCGATATAGCCGGGGTTCGCTTGAAGTCCCTCAGTTCTGATGAAGTCATCAAGCTTCTGAGTGACTTCTCTCAGTTTTCATTCACTCCCTACCCCACCCCTTCCAACGTCATGGTTGATAACAACAGGGAGAGCCTGGAAGAGTGTTCTTACATGATTTCACTGTGGGATGGGTTTCTGTCTGTGCGGATTGACGGGGTTTCTCTGTGTGAGTTGTATTCCCCCCACCATTTTCCCGCCAGTTTGGGTGTATGAAACTCCAAGTTTCTCTACCCCCTCCTTAGGATCGAGGACTGCATCCGGCCACTCTCTATCAGTGGTGGTTGATGCTGATGCGAGAGGGATCTGACACAAGCATTCCCTTGCCTGGCATTGGAGCAGTTGCCAGCCGATCCATGGAGTACGCAAGAATGTGGGTAAAACATTATCCCGATGGGATCCTTGGTAAGGTTGTCCAGCAGGTTCAAAAATCAGGAGTCATTGCAGCTGTTGTGCCTTCTGCACCATCCTCATTGGCTCTGAGGGAGGACTGACTGATGGCTCGTCAGTCAAAGAGACTCAGGGGATTTTCCTCTCCCAACACCACTGTAGCCGAAGTTCAGACAGACCCCACTCTCTTGGAGCCAGATGAGGATGAACATGTGGCTTCGGGTCCCATTGAGAAAATTCCTGATGTTTTTTCGGCCGATATCGGACTTGGAAACTTGATTCCCAATCCCGAACTGGGGTTAGAAGCTTCAGACCTTCCAGCATAGGAACCGTCTTCTAGCGTGCACATGTCTGCGCTTGTCACGATTCCAGACTTCATTCTCGTTATATCTAGCGAGGATACCAAAGATCCTCATGTCATTGGGGACCACTGAACAGTGAGCTGGTGGGCCTGGCCCCAGATTTGCGAGATTTTCATCAAAACTCCTCTGTATGAGATGGAAACTAAAACTAAAGCTCTGTGACAACTCTTCCTTCGTTTGGGGTCAGGTGGCTTTGACTATTAGTAGTTTCATTTTCTCGATTTCCAAGTTTTCACGGCCCGTTAGGACGTTTACACTAGTGAACGCAAACTTGCTAACTTCGCTACCTCTCATTATGGGACCCGAGCCTTGGAGGAAGCCATGATAATGCTCCATCTACTGATAGCATATGAGGCAAGCTCTCTAGAACAGGTGGCTTCCCTATCTACCGAGTTGCATGAATGTGATGTTCGGGTAGTGATGTTGAGGGATCAGTTGTCAACTCTGACTGGTAACCTTGAAGCCATGAGGAAATGAATCAATGATCTCCAAACAACAGTGGGGCACACTCATTCGGTGGCCGAGGATGAGGCCCGAGAGAGGTCCGTGTTGGAGCAGACTTGAAACAACCTCCGTCGCACGGTTTCTAATCTGATGGAGAGAGTGAGCGAGGCTCCTTTGTGATGATCAGAGTCGTTCTTGTACACTCTATTTTTATTACACCCCCACCCCTTTTTTTGTTACTATGAGGGAGAGGCCCTGGCTTGTGGACGTCCTCCATTTTTTTCAAATGGAATACAATCCATGTCAATCGTCCCTTGCTATAAAATTTGATTTCTATTAGAAGAATTGTTGCATAAATAACAACTCACTGAATCATAATTACCCATAATTTAGGAAAATAAAAACAAACTCTAACTTTTTCATGGATCATGGGATCCAGCGATCATAGTTTTACTATTGCTCAGTTTTTGTAGAAAAACCCCACAAACTTTTTGTCTTTTTTTTAATACCCAAATTTTTCCTAGGCCCATTTGGTGTGGACCCACCAGGTATGGCCCAACTTTTGATTAGGTCTCCCTTTTCAGGTTTTCGGCCTAACAGGCTTTGCGCCTCTTTTTGTGAGCGGTTTAAAGTCCTGCCAATAAGACTATCATTATAGATGTTTTTGGTCAAACAAATTTGACTAGGTATGGTGGGGCGAGGGCCCCAATGAGGTTTGGTTAATTAAAATATGTCTCAATATCCTTCAGACGCATGTGGGGGAGTATGTGTAGATTATAGCGACATACAAGGGATGTCTCAAGGAATGGGAGTTGTATCAGCGTGCAGAGATAGGAATAGAATCGCCTAAGGAAATATTTCCTTTGGTAGACCATCCAGGGGTGATCAATATGCAGAGCCGCTGAGGGCATGGTATGCATAGTTGTGTAAAGGTGTCCTCAAGTCAATGACTTTCCATTTCTGATGGCCTGAGGACTTCATGGAAGTCCATATTATGGAAACCACCTTGGGTGGATTGGAGAATTAGGAAAACCATCAGGGGTGGCTCGGAAAAGGGTGTGTGACATCTGAAAGGGTTTGAGAACATCTTTATTAATCAAGAATGTGGACATAGGGTCCCTGTCCTATGCATTTATTTAGCGTAAATTATGGTTGGATCTTGGTGTAGTTTAAAGTCATGCAGCCTGGCCATTCTTCAAATTGGAATGGCTTCTCCTAGTTCTTGGTAATCTTGTCAGAGATGTTCCACTATATTCAGGCAGGGTTATGAAAGAGGTTGGTAAACTGTTGCTTAGAAGGTCTCTAAATCTCGGGATGGATATGGGGGATAAAATGCTAAGAGAATAATGGAGAGAAGCATTGCCAAAGAAATATTGCCTTTGGTAGACGGGCCAGGGACGATCAATATGCAGAGCCACTGAGGGCATGGTATGCATAGTCAGGAAAAGGTGTACTTGGGTCAATAATTGCATTATCCTGATAGCCGTGCAACTTCAAGGAACATTGTGATTCGGGACCCCCATGGGTGGTTTATGAGAGTTCATCTTTTTCTGAGTACAGAGTAAGGTTTTTGAGGAGAGGGTTCCTGGATACGGGAGAAACATTTAAGAAAAATTTCCTGAGAATAGGTTAAGTCATTCCTTATCACACTTGTGTGAGACAGTGGTTTGTCCAAGTCTGACCCATGCACTGGGGGATAGAGAAAAGCCTCAGTTCCTAAATGAACCCATGACAGGTTTTACCATGTAGTTTAACATCATATGGCAAGGACGAGGAGCATTATTAAAGGATGCTCTGTAGTTTAACGTCATGCAGTAAGGACAGGGGGCATTTTTTCCGATGCTGTGCAGTTTTCACGTCTTGCAGTGAGGATAGGGGCATTTTAAAACCAGTGAAAATGCTTATAGTTTGGAGGAATTTACCTATATGTTTAATGATTGGTCTTTGCAGCATTATGCTAAGCGACCAAGATGTTCTGTGCAGTTTAACGTCATGCAGAAAGGACATAGTTGAAAAGGCTACTCTCTATTTGAATGTAACTGGGCCTAAACATCTCGGCATTCCCCAAACGTGGAGGGGGGTTGATTGGTGTAAATCATGGTTATGGGGATTCTTGGATACGAAGAAATGATATGGGGGCTCTAAGGTCATTAAGCATACGGAGCTAGGAAGAGTATCTCCAGAGGAAATATTTCTTTTGGTAGATAGGCCAAGGGCGATCAATATGCAGAGCCACTGAGGGCATGGTATGAATAGTCATGTAAAGGTTTCCCCAGGTCGATGAATTCGCACTTCTGTTGGCCATGAATGATTATAAGAATCTGTGGTTGTCCAGTACATGAAGTCTGTCATTTGGTAAGAAAATATCTTGACATATCATGCATGTTCGGCCCTGGTTGCTGTTAAATCTTAGAGAGCTCCCTACACTGATTTATCTTGTTCACGGGGGTTTTCCTTCACTACATGCAGTTTAACTTCATGCGGTAAGGACGAAGTACTCCTAGTTTAGTGGTCATAGAGCTTAGACCAATGGGTGACCATTGCTGGAGTCACTCAAAGGATAATTGAGTTAACATTCTCTGATATACTCTGAATTGGGAGGGGGATGAGGGTTATAAACTGTAACTCTAAGGTTTCCCAAATCAGGAGATATGGTGTGGGGGATCTGAGTCTGGTAAGCGTACCGAGATAGGAAGAATACCGCATGAGGAAATATTGCCTTTGGTAGATGGGCCAGGGTCTATCAATATGCAGAGCCGTTGAGGGAATGGTATGCATAGTCATGCAAAGGTGTCCCCAGGTCAATGACTTCCCACTTCTGATGGCCATGAATGATTATGAAAATCTGAGATTGCTCATAGTACAGAGTTTGGCATGGGAGGATAATGGTGCCCGAGCATACAAGAAACATCTTTACTGCAATTGTTCTTCGAGTCAAGGTAGCCTAGCCCTGGCTTGATGTTCGTAGATGTAGGTCATCATGTGAACCACAGGTGGATACATATGCTAACCGAGTAGGGATACCCTGGCAACATTTGGATGTGAAAAGGGGAATGAACTTGTAAACTGCTGTGCCATAAATTTCTGGATCTTGAGATATGATATGGGGCTATGAGGCCAGTAAGCGTATGGAGCTAAGAAGAGTACTTCCTGAGGAAATATTTCCTTTAGTAGATGGGCCAGGGGCTATCAATATGCAGAGCCGCTGAGGTCATGGTATGAATAGTCATGCAAAGGTGCCCACGGGTCGATAACATTCCACTTCCGATGGCCATGAATGGTTACGAGGATCCATAATTATCTAGGTCGTGGAGTCTAATGTATGGAGGGGATGCATAAAAATGCACAAGGAGTATTGTCGTATTATTTAACCGTATATCTTGGGTGGGTAGTGATGAAGTCTGTGCAGTTTTAACATCGTGCGGGGAGGATGAAGTCCATGTAGTTTTAACGTCGTGCGGTGAAGACAAAAAATACACTCCGTGCAGATTTGTTCCATACACGAGGGGAGAGAGATTTTTTGGATGGATGGGCCAGGATGGGGATCTCCGGCGTCACTACGTATCCTACGGGGGTAGGAATCAAGCCTCATGTAGTTCTTTTAAGGAATACACCACGTGCGGGTCTTGTCCGTACAGGGGGAAGGGGGTATTTTTTGCTTCATTTGAGGTGGCTGGTCCAGGGTGTAGAATTATACTGTCACTATGTATCCTATGAGGGCATGAATCAAGAATTACGTAGTTCTATAAAAGACAATATGCCCCGTGCAGGTTTAGTCCATTCACAGGGGGAGAAGGGACATTTTTTTCTATTATCCTTATCCGTGCAGTTTAACGTCGTGCGGTAAGGACGAGGAATGCACACCGTGTAGGGATGGTCCATACACTGGGGTCTTTTTAACATTTATTTTGGGATGGCTGGTCCAGGATGAGGAACCCTGGCATCGCTATGTATCCTGCGAAGGCAGGAATCAAGCCGTACGTATTTCTCTGAAATAAGTACACCCAGTGTAGGGCTAGTCTGTACATGGGGGAAGGGGGATTTTTTTTTCTTTTATTCCATTTTAGAGTGGCTGGGCT
Source organism: Viscum album (assembly GCA_963277665.1). NCBI lineage: Eukaryota > Viridiplantae > Streptophyta > Magnoliopsida > Santalales > Viscaceae > Viscum > Viscum album. The sequence goes on from OY728152.1 coordinate 1,493,953,539, forward strand.
AGGATAGGGGATCCCGACGTCGCTATGTATCCTGCGAGGGCAGGAATCAATCCTCATGTAGTTCTCTTTAGAGTACACCCCGTGCAGGTCTGGCCCATACATGGGGGAAAGGGGCATTTTTAAGTCTTCTCATCCATGTAGTTTAACGTCATGCGGTAAGGACGAGTGGTACACCCTGTGTCGGTCTAGTCCATATATGGGGGAAAGGTAATTTTTAGATTTTTCTTATCTGGGGGTAGCTGGGTCAGGATAGGGAACCCTGGCGTCGCTACGTATCCTACGAGGGTAGGAATCATGCCATACGTAGTTCTCTGAAATCCGTGTAGTTTAACGTTGTTTGGTGAGGATGAAATACTCTTAGTTTAAGGTCATAGAGTTTGGACCATTGGGTTCTTGGAAGATTAACATCCTACAGCTCGGATGATAACTACTTTTAGTTATGTTGGTGAGGAAAAAATACTCTTAGTTTAAGGTCATAGAGTTTAGACCGTTGGGTGCTTGGCAGTTTAACGTCCTGCAGCTCGGACGATAACTGCTTTTAGTTATGCCGGTGAGGACAGAATACTCTTAGTTTAAGGTGATAGAGTTTGGACCATTGGGATCTTGGTAGTTTATCATCCTGCAGCTCAGATGATAACTACTTTTAGTTATGTCGGTGGGGACAGAATACTCTTAGATTAAGGACATAGATTTAGGACTGTTGGGTGCTTGGCAGTTTAACGACCTGCAGCTCGGACGATAACTTCTTTTAGTTATACCGGTGAGGAAGGAATACTCATAGTATAAGGTCATAGAGTTTGGACCGTTGGGTGCTTGGAATTTTAACATCCTTCAACTCATATGATAACTGCTTTTAGTTATGCGAGTGAGGACAGAATACTCTTAGTTTAAGGTTATAGAGTTTGGACCGTTGGGTGCTTGGCACTTTAACGTCCTGAAGCTCGGACGATAACTAATTTCAGTTATTATGTGAAATATTTCTTTAGGAATCTCGCATTTGTAGGAGCGGTGGTGAACTGCCCGTCCATGGAGATCAGGGCATATGCTCTGTTGGAGTAGACCTTGTGTATAACATATAGTCCCTCCCACTTGGGCTCTAGCTTTGTTGGTTTCTTTCCAGGTATCATTAGGGTCCGAAGGACCAACACCAATTCTCATTCCATGAAAGACCGAAGATGGACCTTTTTATTGACGGCTCGTGGAATCCGATTCTGGTATACTTCTAGATGGTGCAAAGTGTGCAAACGCTTCTCGTTTAGCTGCTCCAATTCACCTAGCCACTTTTCTTATTTCTCATCATTGGATAACTGATCACAAATGGAAACACAGATCAAGGGAAATTGGAGCTCAATGGGAAGGACAACTTTTGTTCCGTATACTAATGAGTACGGAGTAGCCTGAGTAGTGGTGCAGATTGTGGTTCAGTAAGCCCACAATGCATAGAGAAGTTTATCCAGCCATGAAATCTTGTCTTTGTCCACAATTTTTTAGGGAATGTTGGATAGGGTCTTGTTGAAATCCTCTATCTGTCTGTTGGCCGCTGCATGGTAGTGGGATTAGTGGTTAGCCTTGATACCGTATTCTTGGTATAGTTTATCCAAATCAGTAGAGCAGAAGTTGGTGTCGTTATCCATCAGTATGGTATGAGTAACACCAAATCTGGTGATGATATTGGTTTTCACAAAGCTGACAATCCTTCTTGACCCGAATTCCTTAAGGGGTACAGCTTCTGCCCATTTGGAAAATAAGTCTGTTTTCATGAGGATATACTTCAGTTGTTTGGCTGTGGCGGGTGGATATGGTCCCACAACATCCATTCCCAAGAAGAAAAATGGCCAGGAGTACTTATCCTGATGAAGCAACTCTGGGGGTTGGTGTATGAAGTTGGCATGAATTTGGAATAAGTGGAATTTTGTGGTAAAGCGCTGGAAATCTCTTGCCACTGTGATCCAATAGTACCCAAGTCTTTGAACCTGACAGGAAAGTTTGGACCCCAGCTGATGTGCTCCACATACTCTAGCATGTACCTAGTCATGACGATAGTGGTTTCTTCTCCATCAATGCATCTGAGGAGGATTCCATCGAGGCCTCGTTTGTAGAGGACCTCTTGCTGACCCGCGCCACTATATAGGACTAAGTTGATTTCCCTTCTCCTTATTTCCTCTCGTTCAGCTCTGTCTGGTGTAATTCTCCCCATTGAAGGTAGTTTTCAATGGGGGTCATCCAGCCGGTGATGGGAGCATATGGTTTAGGGACAGAACTGACTTCGTGGATTTCTTCCATCCTATTTTGAACAAACAGCAATACCATTCGACAATGAGAAATGCTGATAACTATTTCATCCTGGTCTGGGTCATCCAGGGTTGTGGTCGCTTTGGCTAATGCATCGGCCTGGGCATTCTTGAGACCAGGGAATATAGGTCAACGATGGTTCTGTGGTGAATTCTGCCATTAACCCTTGGACATGGTCAAACAGGGGAATAATCTCCTCCTTTTTGATAGCATAGTCACAATTGACTTTCTTGATGACCAGTTTCAAATCACCTTTGACCTTAAGGTGATGTACTTATGCCTGGAGTGCGAACTCCAGGCCTGTAATGAGGGCTTGATACTCTGCTTCATTGTTCATACATCTTTCTGAAAGGAGGAAGGAATATGGAAAGACTTCCTTTTCTAGGGAAATGAGTATTATCCCCAAACCCACCTTATTAAATTTGGTGTCTTACATATTATTCCTAGTTAGGCTTCAAGAGGTGTCGTTGAAGTACATTTCTCATGCTGGGAACTCCTCTTGAACCGAGAAGATGTCTTCATCTGGTAGCTCAGCGTCCGGTGCGACGGTCCCTATTATAGGGTGCTCTGCTAGAAAATATGCTAATTACTGGACTTTGATGGCCTTTTGAGGCATAAAACAGATGTCAAACTGTTGCAGAATGACTGCCCATTGGTACAGGCGCCCGGTCATCATAGGGCGGCTAAGGATGTACTTGAGTGGGTAACATCATGAGACCAAATGGACTTCATGATGCTGCAGATAATGTCGCAACTTTTGAAATGGGATTACCAAGGACAAACAACTCTTATCGATGTTTGAGTATCGAGTCTCAGCATCAATCATAGTTCGAATGAGGTAATAGAGACTGTTTTCACTGCCAGCGTCATTTTTCTGCACGAGGAAGGCTCCCAGCGAGTGCTCTAGGGCCGTCACGTATAGGATGAGAGGTATTCCTTCAACGAGGGGAACGAGAACTGGTGGGATTAAGAGATACTTTTTTAGGAAGTTGAACGCCTCTTGGAATTCATATGTCCATTGGTACGTGAATCTGTTCTTCATTAACCTGGTAAAGGGAAAACATTTGCCTGCCAGGTTGGCTATGAATCACCTGATGTAAGCCAGGTTCCCTTGGAATTCTCTCAACTCGGTGAGATTTCGAGGTGGGTGGAAGGCTGAGGATATCCTTTGTCTTTTTAGGGTCGACTTCGATTCCATGATGGCATACGACGAAGCCAATGAATTTCCATGAAGTAACCCCGAAGGGGCATTTCAAGGGATTCATCTTCAGGCTATGTTGCCGAAGTTTTTTGAAGACGGTGTCAAGGTCCAGCAGGCGATCTGAGCGCTGCCTGGACTTAACCACCAAGTCATCCATGTAGCATTCAATGAATCTCTCCATGAATGGTTTAAAGATACGATGCATGGCACACTGATATGTGGCGCCAGTGATCTTGAGACCAAAGGGAATAACCCTATAACAGAATATTCCTTGAGGGTCTTTGAAGACATTGGATTCTTCGCCTTATCGGGCCATCTGAATCTGATTATACCCAGAATAACTATCCATTAAGTATAGAGCCTCATACCTGGACGTTGCATCGATTAATAACTTGGTGATCAGGACCATGAAATCATCTATCGGAAAATGCCGATTGAGATCTATGAAATCAATGAAAACTTGGATTTGTCCATTATTTTTCTTGACGGGGAAAATGTTGGAAAACCATATGGGTTACTGGACCTCCCAAATGAAGCCTGCTTTAATGAGATTATCGACTTCAGCCACTATTTTGGAAGCATGTGAGGGGTGGTTCTTTCTAGCGGCCTATTTATAGCCCTGGTGATCTTCTGGCAGACCAAGGTGATGTGTCGCCACTTCGGGATCGAGTCCCGGCATTTCTGTGTAATTCCAGGAAAAGACATCCCGGTGTTGCCTCAGGAAAGAGGTATATACCTCGTGTTCCTCGGGGGACATGGCTGCACTAACAAGAGTGGGCCTCGGGTCTTCCTACGTACCTAGGTTTATTTCACTGAGCTCGTCCACCATGGTGGAGATACCTTCCTCAAATGTAGGAGGTGCATCCCTGAGGTCTTCCTCCTCTTCTTCTCCCAAATCCTCATCTTCTTGACCTGACGAGGGGAGAGCTCCTAGAACAGGTTCTTGGGAATCCAGAGGCAAGGTATTGCCGACGTCCTTGCTCAAGTATTCACCCTCAGATTTAGGGTTAGTGGGTGTTCCCTCATTTTCAGGCTCAGCCGTTAAGGCTGAAGTCATGAGGATAGCTGAGTGTGTGTCCGGACGTGAACCCCTGCTCTCAATATGGTCAATGCGCAGTATGTAGTCTCTACCAAGCTGCCTGAGGGGGTCATCAGGAACCATTTCCAGGCCATTTGGAGCAAGGATCCAGTTGACAACATCGACCAAAGGCTTCTTATTCTTTTCCTCATAAAACCGTGCATCAATGTAGTGTGACTCGGAGAGCTCGAAAGGTTCCATTTCGGCATGCAATGTCATACTTTTCCCATTGACGTAGTATTTAATACACTGGTGGTAGGATGAAGGAACGACCATGTGCTTATGAATCCAAGGCCTTCCCAGCAGGGCATTGAATGTTGTATTCTACCTAACCACTAGGAATTCCGAATAGGCCACAAGGTCGCCAAAATGGGTCTTTAGCTTAATTTGTCCCATTGGCTTCTGTTCACTCTTGTCGTAACCTAATAGAGTTGTGGTTGAGGGGATTAGGTCATCTTCACTATAGCCCAATTTGTGTAGTGTCCATAGGGGAAGGATGTTAACTCCAGAGCCATTGTCAATAAAGACTTTGCGGATCTCAACATCATTTATTATGCCAGACACATATAGTGGTCTGATGTGTCCTTTCATGATGTCATCTTCATCCTGGTCGGTGAAGGAAATCACCGCATCGCATTCAGCTAGGCCAGTCTCCGTCTAGTAAATCTCGGCAGCAGCTACCTCGGCTTGAAACTCTTGCGGGTTGAGCAAGGCTTCTATAAGTTCCTCCCTGAGGTCAGCTGACAAACTCAGGGCATCCAGGATTGACATCTTAGCTGGTACTAAATCCAGTTGCTTAAGGATGTTGTATTTCCATTCTAGCGGCCGAAGCTTCTCCATTGGTGGGAGATTTTTACCAGGCAGTTTGGGAGTTGGAATACATGACAGGAAGGGACCGGCCGCGGGGTTGGATGTTGGCGTCGTTCCCACATTTTGGGGATTCGGCCCGGCCGGTTTGTTGGTGCGTACTAGGCAGCTAGACACTTGTTCCTGCTCTAATGGGTACCGTAGAATGACAGGGCTAGAGTGGCCGCTTGTGGAGGTGGAGGGATATTATTTCTCCTATTTATTCCGTTGAAGGGCTCTCCCATTGGTTTCTACGATATTAACGGCTTGGGTCGGGGTAAAACCATAGGGTTGGTTTTAGCCTCGACTATGCCTCCCCTGATATCCTCTGCCTCTGCGATTCCCCCTCCCAGCCCTTTGTGTCGGGAACTCAGGTTCATAACCATACCCTTCATCAGGGAATGATTCCATTAGATGGATGACGTTGATGGAACCAAAAATTGGCTCCTCATCCTCTGACAAGTCAACCCGGTCGGTTGTCCTTGATGGTTCTGTTTGGTGAGTCGATGCCCATAGCGCCAAGTTTGGGGGTATAAAATCTGACAGTGTCAGGGATAACTTTGGCCTCATTGCAGACTGATCCTCTTGCTCTTGTCTTCTCCCTTATCGATTATGCCTGGATGACCGGTTCGATAAGGGTTGTGAGGCTGACATTGTTGGCTGCACGGCATCAGGAGCTATTGGCGGCAACACCGGCTGATGTAGTTGAGCTCGGAGTATGCCTTGGGTTCGATTGACAGTCTTTCGAGTCATCCAATTATCGAATTTCTTCCCCTTTTTACTGGTAACTTCCTTCCAGCCCTCCACATTGTCGGATTCAGTGGTAGAAATATATGTCACATGTGTTGAGGGTGGTCCCAGCTCGACCTGCCCGGAGTCTACTGTCATTTGCAGGAGGTCATTGAAGATGAATCATTCCCGAATATTATTCCCCAACATCCGATGGTAGGGAATGTAATCCGGCCAATCACCGTGGCTGACTTCTTTGGGTTTCCTTGGCTCTGGGAGGCGGAGCAAGTTTCAATTCATGGTGGCGATGAAATAGTCGTAGACTTGGTCCTCTCATAATGAGTATAATTTTTGTCTTCGTTCCTCAAACTAGTTCCGCTTTGATCCTCTCTGATCGTCCTGCTTGGGCGGAGGTGGCCACTGATATACAGGGGGGGCCCTTGATGATTTGGTGGAGGCCTAGGTAGTGGAGCAGGCATAGGGGATGGCTTGAGCATGACAGAGGATTCATCGATTCTAACTGCTCTCTTTGTTGGAGACTACAAGGCTATTCGGGACATTAAATTGGTCCGCTACAGCGATTCCTCAATTCTCTGGGCAATGGTCGAGAGATGGAAGAAGCCAGTGGTGCACTACACTGGTATGAGCAGTGTTCGCAGCTCATCTCGAAGATTATCGATGCATATGGAAAGCAACTCGTCTTGAGGCATTGGCCTGTTTAAGGAGTAGGTCAGACCTTTCAATCTAGTGATGAAATCTGATACCCTCTCGTTCTCCCTCTGCTTGCAGTTCATGAGGTCATTGACTACTATTTTAGGCAGTGATGAGATGAAGTGGAACAGGAACTACTGCCGAATGTCTTCCCAGCTTTTTGTTGACTGGGCTGTCAGGCTCCTATACCAAACGAAGTCAGATCCTTGCAAGGTCTGTACAAAGCATCTAAGCTTCACTGGTTCTTGTTGTTCCGGAGTTCCAATCATAGGGTCATAATAAGACATGTAGTGCATCAAGTGATGTTCCGGATCGCCAGATCCATTGAAGATTGAGAATAAAGGGCTCCCAAAATTGGGTGGAGGTGGTGTGTTTCTCACCCAATCTGGATAAGGTTTCCGCTCTGGCTGTATCGAAGCACGTCGACCTTCTATTTCTTCCAATCGAGCTGTCAGTTCCTCGATGGTGTTGGTGAGACCGTGGTTTACATCCTGTTGGGCCCGGTCCTGGCTAGCTATAACCCGAAGCATTGCTTGAGGATCCATCTCGGTTGGCACTAGGGGTGCATGTGATGTTTGCTACACCTTCAAAGGGTTTAGACATACTCACTCCAGTTTCTTCCTGAGTGGAGGGAAGTCTTGGTACTCATCTGGATCCAGATTTAGGTAGTTGGATGGGTCGGGCGCCTCGTTGGGCGGGAGGCCTGACTGTGCTTCGTTTTCCGGGGCAAACCTTGGTCTTTGAGGTGCACTTAATGGAAGTTCATGATATGGCTCCTATTGGGACACACATTAAATATGACAGTTCCTCTGGAGTAGATCGGCATTAAGCCACCTCAATTATTTCATTTCCCCTTCCTGCCAAGCGAACCTCTCTTCAAGCGTAAGTGGCTCATTTTTTTCGACAGAGTGGGGAGGGTTAAGGACAACCAGCCCTTTATTCTAATCCTTATTGGAAGCTCACAGGGTTATTGGAGGAAAGTTAGCTGAAGGGGCGGCCATATGTAGAGCGTCCCTCTGGTTCCGGGTGTTCACACCTAGTGGTTCTTTGTGAGTCACCGCCTGACCGGAACTATCGTCTCCTGATCCAACCGGATTTGCATCATATTCAGTGTTACCTATGGGGTTAACCTCTCTAGCATTTATAGATTCATATCGTGGGTCAGAGAAGATGTCATCTTCCAAATAGGAATAGGATCTCCCATGTCTTTTACTGGTCTACCCTCTTCTATCCCGATATTTCTTTCGGGCTCCTTGACGAAGGGTGACACAGAGAGTTCTTTGATGCAACCTTAAGGTACGCCTCCCTCTTGAAGGGGATGATGATTAAAAGTACGAGATAGGTCAGGAAACTCCTCTTTTGACTGTTCTCCCTAGACGAGAGAATACTAATTCTCATGGGGGAGGTTGTTGTTGAGGAGGTAAAAATTCCCCCAGCCCTAAGGGATGGGGTTGGCTCTGTTCCTTGGACATCGAGTCTCTTCCCATTTTTATTGGTCTTATGGGGGAATTTGTTGTTAAAAATACCCCCAGTTCTACAGGCTGGGGTTGAGCCTGGATTGTGGCAGTGGCTGCTGCTATTGCCTCCTTCCTGATCCTGCTTGCCCCCATTCGGGGGTGAACTGGGTCTGGTGTTGGGTTCTCCTGTGAATCATTCCATTTTGGGGAGGCAGGAAATGACCACTGATTGGACTCTATTAGGAGAGAGGCATGGTGTATGCTCTCGGTGGCCTAATTTAGGAGTTCTTGAATGGCTCATTCTCGTCGAGCCGGACGCTTTTGGGACTTACTCAAGGCCTTACTCTGTTGGGTGTTTCCTTTCGCGAACAGAGAGACCTCTCGATTGCTATCTAGATGTGATGACGATGCAAGACATCATGCCGAATGGGTTCTTCTAGGCGGGGAGCAGAGTGAAATGCAGAGCTCCATGTTCCCCCCATCCCCTGCTATGGACTCCCGTCAGAGCATCATCGATGAGGCGGCGTAGCTAGTGCAGTGCACGGAGGCAGGCTATCTCCATGTTTCATTTACACCTCTCGGGTTGCTATTTCCATGCCGAAGGAAGAGCTTCCAGGTTGATGTGACGTAGGATGTCTCTTATTGTCTTGACGTGGTCTACATACCTGTCGTAGGGAAGGAAGCTTGATTTCAGCCGATGGAGAGTTGACCATATATTGTAGCGGATTTCATGCATGCATTCTCCTAACAACTTTCTGGGTATATCGAATTGAGAGGTGGTTGTGGGATAAAACATAACTGGGATATCATCTCTGGCTAGTCATTTCCTCAGGTGCAACATGTCGGCATACTCCTCTGCTAGTGACTCCTCTACCTAGTCAGCCCAACTGAGATGCCCACTGATAGCGTGGTCGGAGGCAGCAGGACCGGTAGGTATCGAATTATCATATGGGCGATATAGAGGTGGTTCAGAAGATGCACGTGGCCCCATAACGTCTCCTGATCGAAGAAGGGTGTCGTTGGTGACTAGTTGGGAATATGACATGCTTGATCTGGTCCTTCTGTCTGCCTCGGCATACAAGGGCTTTTCTGTTCTTGATTCGGTAGGAGGAGGACCTTCCTATCGATATGATATGTCATTGCGGGGGGGACCATCACAATGGTCGCAGCAATGGCGAGGACTACCATTATTACTTGACACCTCTCTGTATTGAGTACTTTTACAATATATAACCTGGGGAGGGCCTCCAAGGCATGACGCAGCAAGGGGAGGACCTTCTGGCTGCGTAGAGTTGTTACGAGGGGGGGCCTTCACAAAAACTTTCATCATGGTGAGGATGAACAACATGGTTTGACTTGCGATGTTCATCCTTGGGAGGACCTTCAAGACACACTGTGACAAGGGGAGGACCTTCTTGTTGCTTGGGGCCACTGCGGGGAGGACCTTCGCAATGGCAGCTATGGTGGCAAGGACTACCATCACAGCTGCTGCAAAGGTGAGGACTACTATTATAGCTACCGCAGGGATAATATCTATGGGGTACACCCTGGGGAGGGCCTTCAGAATGTACCACAACGAGGGGAGGGCCTTCTTGTTGCTTGACGTCTCGACGGGGAGGACCTTTGATATATGGGTGGTGAGGACTACCACCGTGACCTGATTCCCGGCTGCGCGGAGTGTCATTGCAACGTAACCCCTGGGGAGGAACTTCAGGGCAGGCCACGACAAAGGGAGGGCCTTATTGTCGTGATGAGACGTCACTGCGGGGAGGGCCTCCATAGTTGCGACTATGATAGCAAGGACTACTATCATAATTTGTGGTCCCACTGCATGGAGAGTTCTTGTTCTGTATACCCTGGGGAGGACCTTCAGGGTTGACCGCAACAAGTAGAGGGAATTCTTGCTACTCGGTCATCTGGTCACATGGAGGGTTTCCGTGAATCGCATCAAAAGAGGAGCTCTCGTGATTGATCATTATAAGCCCACGGGGGAGGCACCCGCGGGTGCTCTGGGGAGGACCTTCAGAGCTGCTGGTAGTGACATTGCCGGGAGAAACTTCACAACTGCTACTGCCACTCCCAAAATATGGTAATGGGTGGGTAGGGTTCTGAGCCTTTTATATGCGCTTAGCGGCATCGAGAACCCCAGCTTCCAGCAGTGTTGAGTCATGAACCCGCTCTTTATTTTCCGGCTGCCTTCGGTGCGTTCGTGGAACTTTCTTGCGGGCAGCGGGGACTGTCTGCTGTTAACAATGGCCTTCACCTTTGGGTCCCTGTCTAATTGGATCCTGTGATGTTTTCAGGATACGCCGACGAAAATCTTGACTTTTATCAGGAATATATGCCTTCTCTAGAGAATCCACTGTGATGGACGGGTGTCCCCTAGTTGGAACGAGTGATGTTGCTCGATCCGGTTGCCCTTACATCACGGAATATAGCTGGTGACCCTCCTGGGCGGAAGTAGGGATGAATATCTGCTCCGAGGCGGCTATCTCGTCCCTTAGATGAGTCGGCTCAATTAGGGAGACGGGCTCACGGGCCCGAGTCCTTCCTATTTCCACTAATGCAATTACATTCTAGAAAGTATTTAAGATATGATATGGGATCGATACTTGCTCCTCCATCTTTTCCAAGATAATTAGAGAGACATCTTTGGCCGGAATGGGTATGAAGGCCTATTCTGGTATCAGAGTAGGAATATCATGCTCCGGTCCTCTGGTGGTCAGTGGGTACTGACAATTCTCCAGTGTCGGGGCAGGTGAACAAATCTGCCACTGGGATGGGATATTCTAGTTTATCTCTCCGTTTTCCACCACATAGGGATGGAATACATTACTTTCATCCGCAGGGCGCTAGCCCTGCATATGTTGGTTTCCCTCCATATCGAGTCGGCGGCCTTTGTTGGAAGGGAGAAGTACTCGCCTATTAATTTTTGCCACATCTGGATGGTGGGCTTTGTTGATCGCCACCATCCTGGGAAGGTTGGTGTCAAGAGAATCTCTTATGAGCTAGTCCTACACACGTTGGGTCTCCACCACGTCGGGTTAGTGGGCTTCACGACCCTAGGCAGGGAAAGGTGTCTTCCGGGTAGGTGTCGTCCTGTATGAGTGGCGAGCATGATGGAGCACGGCAGGGATGCGCGCCTGCTCGTATGATACCGCCATGTCTAGATGGAGGGCTTTAGAGGAGCGAATAGGTTTATGTTCCTATTCCTGATATGTCTCCATGACTGGGAAGCAGAGCTCCTCCTCAGAGACAAGGGTGATGACCGGTCCCTGTTTGTACGTTTTCTGTACTCGTCGGGAGGTCCAAGGGGACAAAGCTCGGCTAGCGTGGGCCTGGACCCTCGGGGCGACATCCTCCTTATCGTGAGGATGTTGAGTCGCGACATGACCGCGATTACGTCTGCAGGTGGGGGCCTTGGAGCGAAACCCCCGTTCAGCGGGGATGATGTCCTCAACATCGACCTCATCCACCTCCCTATGATAAGGGAGGTATGTGTTGTCTCATTTCGGGGATAGACTCCTGAAATGGTTGGAGATAGAAACATGGGCCATTTGGATCTGCCTTCGCGGCCGCTGTTGGGTGGATGACCGGTGGGTCCTGGCAGATTGGAGGGCATGCATGGCCGCCTCCACCATTGTGAGAGTACCATTCATTTGGTACTCTCAGATCAATGCATTCGAGACCCAGTGTTGAAGATGCTGGTAGGTGACGGGGTCCTCTATTGGTGAGGAAGTTCGGTCATTGCGTTTTTGGAAGCACGCGCCTGTGAGTTTCTTCGTGACGCCATTGGATCGAAGGTAGTTCTGTGTGGTACCTGTAAAATATTTTAACAAATACAAACATCAAAACCCATCAAAGAAGCATCTCATGAACCCATGCGTAATTAATGACTTTTCTTGGCCCTCCTTGTGAGTGTTAAGGGGGCACAGGGTGGGATTAGGTGAAACCCTTCATGCATGGTTAAAGATTCACATCGGGTTCACCATTTTTTGTCTCGCAGCGCACAACGGGGTCGTGGGGGAGAAACATGCGCTGCACGGAATTTTATTATATAAGGTTGGGTTCTGCATAATCACTCATATTGGGTGCACCGTTTTCACCATGAAACGCCCAACAGTTCCATATCCAGTAATACGTGGACCTTCTTTCCAAAGGCAGGTGTACACTAGGTGGTTTGACCAGTAATACTGAAGAACTCACATTGGTCGAGATGATGGGAAGTCTAGCTCATCGCACCCTTTTGGGGGGAATTATTGCTTGTTCCATGGATCTATTATATATTTAAGACGTATTCATATGTTTGTGAATCTTTGGTTTACACCCAATCATAGTATCCACGGATTACTCCTGGTTGGCAATGGTCAGATGGACGCATGGGTTCAGAATCATTTATGCCTGAGGCTTACCATCCCTCATTGGATTAATGACCCCGAGGAGTTTGGATTCACTAAGACAACACCGATTTAAGGCCTTGTAACTGGGAACTTTAGAGTTTATTATCATCCAGGGGGGACAGATAATGGCTTGAGAGTTAGGATCGAACCCGTGGTACGGGACTCCTACATGTCCCCATGTGAGGAGTCAGGATCCACGTAGTTCGGTGTGGTATGGGGCTTATACTCCAAGCTACCCAGGGTTGGTGAGGTGAACCGACGTAATGATGATTGGATTGATTGGGTGCTGGTCGTGAACCTCTTGGATACTTCCTACTTATCCTTGTGGTGGGGAATCAATTTCCACATAGTTAGAATGGGAGCAGGGATTATGCTCTGAGGCATCCCAGGGTGATGGATTGGGACTTATTCTCTGAGGATGCCCATGGTGTGGGTTGGGGATTACACTCTGAGGAGTCCCATAAGAGGATTTCATGGTCGATGCTTACTCTAAGCCCATGTGAATCATGCTTGGTGTGAGAAATAAGAGGCAGTAGGGACCAGACGATCACGTCGCGAAAGGTGTGTCCGAGAGAAGTGGAGTGGGGATTAAGAATGGATCCGCCCAAAAAGTTGGGGCTTACTCTGTGATGGATGCCCGTGGAGAAAAAGTGCAGCGGGAGAGGGACTTGGCCTCAAAGAAGGAAGGAGCAGCACCCCTCCCCACTACGCCCTTCCTTGGCCATAGTTGTGGGGAAATACAGAGGTGCATGGTGGATTCATTCTGATGGGTAGTCCGCCATGCCCCGAGGAGGGGAGAAGTTCCCCAGTCCTAACAATTGGAGGGGTAGAAATGGAACTCCCGGGCTCGGACTCTGCATTATCGTAGGGAATGTGAACCTAGTAATTCTTCAAAAATACACTCAAGGGCCAGAGAAACCCCTTCACTGTCGCTTATCGTGGGTATGTGAACTCAAAATGGTGTGTTGATGCACCTGAAGGTTACATCACACGTGTCTGGTGGCTCTGGTGGAGGACATGGCACGAGGTCGATGAATGGGCCAATGAGGGGGTTGCGGAGGATCAGGCCAGATTGGAAGGATTTTATCTCGCTCAGGGAATGGGAACTCTGAAGGATCTGGTGGGCCACACATGTGTATGAGTGGTGGCGCCCTTCGCGTAGGGAGGTGTTTTGCGGCTCGAGAAGTCATCCGCGAACCAGGGTGGTTTGCAAACTGATGGGCATTCCATGAACCATGGTGGTTCGCGCCTTCAGGTTCAGCTCACGTACCAGGTTGGTACGCGGAGGGGTCCATGCGAGCAGCAGAGGCTGAGGGCGATGCTAGTCGGGGGATTGTCGGTCGGGGCTTCACCCACGTAGGAGGGTGATATGCGGTGTGACGGATCAGAAAAGGGGCATAAACTCCCTGGTCCGTGGAGGGTGCATCTGCGGAGGGGTCATGGTTCACAGAATTCTTTTCTTCGTTATTTTATGTTCACAGTTCACCAAGTTGTTATGCATTTTTGGTTCCTTATTAATTTACTTCTAACTTCATACTTTTTCTAGTTTGCGAATTGGAACTTCATTGTTTGTGAAATTCTAAGCTCCTTCCTTCGAAATCCTTCCACCAAAATCTGATCGATCTCCAATTCCTCCTTGCTCTTCTCCCTCAATCTCCTTTTATAGAGTGGGGAAAGGGATGTATCTCTGGTCATGCTGCACCTTTTTCGGAGGCCCATGATCAGAAACCCGGTTTACAGATGACTTGGTCAATCCGTAACTCATGGGGGTCGTTGAATGTACCTCCTCCATGAACTAAACTAGCTCGGGGAGTGCTTCGCGGCTGCGCAGGGTTCCGCCTCCATTCCGCGAACGACAGCGGATGCGGCCGGGGCCGGTCGACGCGGTCTGCGGCTGAGGCGGTGAGTGATGTTGAACCAGGTTGGCTCCCATCCTGCTCTGTGCCCGCGAAGGATCCCCGCCTCTGTTCCGCGGATGACAGCAGTCCGCGGAGGGGGTGCTTCATGGAATCAGTCGTGTAACGTTATCATTGGACCGGTCTGCGGACCAGTTCGGCTTGTGCCGTCCTTTGATTATTCTCCACACTTTTCCCAAATTCTTTGTAGGGGAAATTATGTAGGATCTCTTGGATTAAAGAGGATTCTCATTCTCCTTTGCGTATTTTTCAGGACCCTATAAACCACATATAAATTTTTTTTTACTAAAAGATATATGTTTCAGTTATAACCTTAACTTTAAATTAAAATTAATTAATTGTCATTTTCACACAAAAGTGGCTCTATGGTGTCCTAAAATAGACCCAAAGATTCCCATGGACATAAATATCTCATAAAATATGGTTAGGACATGTGGTAGGGTAATTTAATCTTATTATAATATTATTTTTTACCCTAACTTACCAGATTTACCCTTTAACCGTGGTAAATAAAATATTTACTGAAGTTACTATTCATGAGGTACAAATAGAAAAGATAACTATATAAAAAAAATTGACATCCAAATTACAAATAAGGAATCCATTTTTCCAAATTCAAAACACAAAAGTTGCAGAAATTAATTTAAAATTAATTCTATCTCAAAAACAAATAGCGTGTTTCTTAAAAGTAATAACTACCAAAAGATTGACATGTATTTATGTCCGATTTCAACGTGAAATTACTTCAAATCACCAAAATTAGATTAAATTATAAAAATATAATCTAATTACACTTTAAAAAAATTAAAATTACAATCTAAATATTTATATAAATTAGATTAAAAGTCACTTTTGAATTAAAATTCAGTATTTTTTACTATTTATTAAAAAATGAGCTTTATCAAAAAAAATACCAAAATTTCATCCAAAGTAAATTTTTATTTTCTGATTAAAAGGAATAATATAATTTTTTTCAAACATAATATGTAAAATTTACAAAAACAATATTTAAAAAGGGTTTTCCATCAAAAGACAGTAAAACAACCATTTAAAAATATTAGAGTTTTTCATGCTTAAAATTAGATTCATTCTTATTTAAATCCTCTAAATTTTTTTGGATAAGTGTAAGGAAATTTAATAATCATATTGTAGTTTTTTATGTTTATTACCTTAAATACAATGGTAAGGTGTTAACTATCATTCAAAATAATAATATTATTATATTATCTTTTTGGTATAACTCAAAGTTGTGTGCAATGTAAGATTTCATAGAAACCTATTATTGTGTGTTGAGTACACTATCAAACGAAGTTTCCCCATTAAAATAAAATTATTATATTATTAATAAATATTAATATATATGAAAACGTATTATTTTTAAAATACCTAGGTCATTACAACCTTCCCCCTATTGAAAATTGTGTCCTCATAATTTTAAAATTGGTCTTGGAAACTTCATTGAAAGTTCCACATGTGAAAAAAGTCAATAAAACAATCACCTTAAATGAAATAAAGAGAAGTAAAAATGTCACCCGAGATAACACATACTATAATTCCATGAAAACATGCATATGGATGAGAAAATAAGTGTCATGTTCTGATAGAGAGTGATAGAAAACATGATCAGGAGAAAGTTAACCACTAGAAAACCACAAACTTGTGATTGCTTGAACGGTCTTTGATACCCCTGTAAGAAAATTAAAGGAAAAACATTTTCTTAGGATCCCTTTCATAAATTTGGATAATTTATTAATGATATTGACTAAGAACATATGGAAATATACTTACTTTTCAAGTAGAGTTTCATCCTCCAATAAGTTTCTACCAAAAACTCATCTTTTCTCCAACGATGAGTATTCATGATGAATTGGTCACACTTGAAGCACTAGAATCAAAATCTAGAGAATAAAATGATCCAAAAAATAAGAACCATATATTTCCCCTATCTTTGGACATTAACCAAAACCAAAAAGGTAGGTACAAGATCAGATAATCCCCAAAAGGGTAATATTTTATAAAAAATAAGTACTACTCTTAATCTCAAAAATTGACCAAACCATACCCAAAGCTCAAAAAAACCATTAAATATAAAATTGACCACAAAATTATTAAAAATAATACAAACAAATTTTCAACTGAAAAATTCAAATGTTTTTTATCACATAGTCTTCAACAAAAATCATAACATTTATCTTCAAAAAACATCGACTACTCTTAAAGTCTCATACTAAAAAGTAATTAACCTAATCACATATTTCCTATGATAAGTTAATAATTTCCATAAATAAAAAAGATTTCTATATATCCACAATATAAACTTATATTATTCCAAAATAAATTTCCACCATTAATCCTCAATTGAAATCCAAATGTATTCTATTTTCCTTAGGCATATGGTGTTCCCAAAAGAGAAAATGTCTTCCAAAATAATCTCTATCACATAATAACCAAATAATTTTCTTATACTAAGGATATACATTTGATAAAACCATAGATCCCAAGTCAACTTGTTATTGATCAATAAAATCATTTAACTAAAAATAATAAGTCATACTAACTAGGGGAATCACATAGGCCAGTGGTAGGCGATGCGCCCTTGTCTCCCTTGGGTTGTGGGTTCGAATCCTATGGCCTTACGGAACAGGACGGGTTGTCACCCATCCTATGGTTTTTCATTTTTTTTAAAACCATATCATTCTTACAACATTCTCAAAAAAAGATAATTTCCTCAAAAATTATCATACCATGATTTATCCTCAAAGGTTATCTAATACCCTTCATTTTTCATCCCAAATTGTAATAGCCATTAATAACCTCAAAAACAAAAGATCATATGAACCCCTAAGGTTATAAATTATGTATGAAGAAGAAAAAGTAATTATTACTTGAACAACATTTTCAAATATCAAACAGCAGGGTTACACATATTAGAAAAAATATTCCCAATGAAATCCCATCATCAAAAGATAATTAATACTTTTAAACATTTCATCATCCTATGATCTACAGTAACTCTTGAATCCCTTATATTTTGACTTATTACTAATTAATCACTATTAATAATCCATTAACTATGAATTTTGACCTTATTTCTTAATACATTATTATTGTAGATCGAATATCCTTGTCATTTATAAATATGAATCCAAAGATGCTTTATTTTTTATGAATAATAAAATAAATCATTCCTTGAATCCATATATCATAATATTTAGGATGTCCCCATTCTAATTTGGAATGTTTTCATACATTCAAAAAGTAAACATTCACTCCACTTCTGAAATTTCACATTTCGATAGAATTTGAAAAGGTGATATCTTGAAAACATATGAAAAAGATACCATGACCCAAAAAATTGTTTTTGAAATGAGTAGTTGTTGGATAACTCAAAAAATTTCTTATTGGTGATTTGAATACTCAAGAAGCTATCAAAATAAATTGAACATGCTTTTGAAATAATAGTAATGATCAAATATTACGGGATGGATAAGAAGGTTGGGCAAGATTTCTTTCTATCTATCTTGACCAATGATCCTTAATATGCTGAAATGAATCTACACTTAAACATGTAATGAATTATTATTAAAGAAAGAATCGCTTATATGGTAAAGATAACATAACATATTTTATCTTACTCTAATACATCAACCTTATTATATCTCCATTTTTTAGGGTTTTATTCAAACAACCTATTTTACATTAATCCTCCATAATTTTCCATATGACAATAACCCTATTGGTTATATCGGATCCTTTACCTACCCCCCAAATAACACCCTAACCTCTAATGTTATCTAAACTGACCGGTGATACCCACTATAAGGACCCATCCTTAAACATTACATAATATTGAGTTAAGTAAAGAACTCAAATTGAAGATATTTTTATGTTTATATTTTTAGAAAATTAGGCCGTAACAATTACATTACATCTCAAAAGATTATAAACTAGAAACTTCTATTATATCCTATTTTTTCACAATAATAAAACTCCTTAAATAAAACAAGAATTATTTTCTTGATATAAATCTTTTTTAATTATTAAATTCCCTAAAAATTCCTTATAACCTTTGATTTTTTTTTCAAAAACTTGGTATGAGCATAAAAATATCAATAAGGGTTATAAAACAAGGAAAAAAACATTAGTCTATCAATACATAGAAATCTATGAAATCATACTTTTCAATCATAAAACAAGATCTATTTAACATAAATCACAAAATAATTATATTTGTGAATAAAACATAGAAATCATAAATCATAAAGGTAACTTGTGGCATCCATATCATACTAATATTGTAGTTCTCACAACTATATATGGAGTTATATTTGGAACACCCATCACTGTATATTCCCTAAATCTCTTTTGAGAAACATTAATTTTTACCTATGTCACATTACCCAATGCATTGGAGGGATATCTCAGGATCACCCGCCCTAGGTTTATCATGGAACCACCCGTATACATAAACAATTACCATGAACAATAACACAATCATAACACATGAACAAGCATAATGGAAATATAAAATTTCCACATTTCAATCATAAGATATCAGTTCAAGATATTGACTTAATAAATCCATTAACAAAACCATTATTAATAAAAAACATGTAAAAATGGGTATATGGTATTTACTTTTCCTTTTAAAAATATTATAGATTATAGAGGAATCCAAATATCAAACAATGTTCACAGTGGTAGAAAGGTCGTTGTCACCGCATACATTAATAATAAAAATTATCATTGTCATTTAGAAAAATTATAAATAGAAAAATATTACCTCTAAAAAAATTAAAATTAATATGGATTTATACACCTTATAAAAACAAGACATGTATAAAAAATATGCCTCAATAAAAGGAGATTGAGACGAAATCGATTATGAAAATTCAGTAGCCTAACAATGTCACTTAAAAATTAAAAAATTGATTTGATAATTGAGAAAAGTGTCTCTCATCACTTAGACATAAAATTTACAATAGTAAGGATATAAAATAACATATAACAACATATGAAAATATAAATTAAAATACATAACATAAAATAAGTCTTTGACTTGAAGAGGAGGGTGAATGGTTCCCTTACCTTGTGTCTGACATGTCTTGTTCATTATTTAACTCCCAGAATAATAAACTTAAGTTAATTATACTTTCTTAAGAAACTTTTTTATTTTTATTATTCCTTTTATATCACTTAATACCATGATATAACAATAATACAATTATTCAATTTCATATCGATCTTTTTGTTGATGTTCGGTACTTGATTCAAAAATGAACTTGTTATAATTACAAATTGTCCATGTAGTCAAAAGTTCATTATCTCAAGAGTTGTATTCATGATTTAAATATCATATATATCTAGTATATATGTATATAGATCCATTATATAGTTATTTTAGGATATTCAATTTAATTTGGATATAAGAAAATGAAATCCATCGTTCATGGAGACGGCAAGTCGTACGTATGCATGGACACTACATTCATTTTGTTTTCATATTTAAAAGAATGAAAACTAAATGATAAAAAGTTATATTATAATTAATGTATAATATATATGTTATATATGTTACGTAATTTCATTAATTCCATCCTTTATATGTTCCATGTATATCATTAACGAGTCATATCACTTTGAGGGGCGGTAGTACGCACTTCCTCAAATAAAATTATCATATTTATACAACATGAAAAGAATAAAGGTATGTTCTAAATAATAATTACATAAGAATAGGGACAAAATAAATATCATATTTATTTTCATTTCCCCCATAATTTCCACCGTGAGAGGTTGTAGGAGATAATTGAATAATCAACATTTTGTGAGATAGTAGTTCACCGTCAACAAA
This sequence comes from Viscum album, assembly GCA_963277665.1. Taxonomy (NCBI): domain Eukaryota; kingdom Viridiplantae; phylum Streptophyta; class Magnoliopsida; order Santalales; family Viscaceae; genus Viscum; species Viscum album. Next base: position 1,493,974,023 of record OY728152.1, read on the forward strand.
AATAGTTAGTTAATATCCATTTGATGGAGGTATGTGTAATTTGTAGTTTTAATAATTCTCATAAATACATCCTAGTATATTAAAGATACTGGTTTTTTATAAAATAATGTAATAAAAAGTTTATATGGGGTAGGAGAAGGAAAATAAATGGAAGAAGATTGAGAGAATACATTACCTTAAATCAGGTAACTCTTTTTTATTTAATCTAAAAGGCTGTATTTAATTGACTTCTGACCAAGGTAAGGATAATTGGAGGAATTTATGTATTTTTGGATCTAATTTGGGAATTGTTTGGATGATAAAAGGGTTCTCGAGAGGTGTGAGTAAGGGTTTGAGGTGGTGTCCTTTTATAAGAGGGAGTAGGGGCACTTAAGAAATATCTTGAAATTTTATTTTATTATAAATTATATATCGATTATAAATGAGAAAAAATTCATTTAGTTAGAATATAAGATTAATATATGTTTAAATAATATGAATAAATAATAATTATATAGGTTTTATATATTATTTAATCCTTATCTTCATTGTTTAACCTTTTTTATTCTTATCATTTTATCAAGCATTTAACACTTTGAGAATAAAAATAGTTACCAAAACATGAAAAATATTCAATTAAATAGTAAATAATAAAATTTTAGACTTATTATAACATTTTGGATGAATATTATATTTCTCTAACCATTATATCCTTTAATAAAATAATATATATTTTAAAATAAGAATTATGTCAATTTTGACACTATTCATATCATGACTTTATTAAAAATCCATAAAAACATGATTACTTAAAAAATCATTAATAAAAATATGAAATGTAATTATCATCCAAAAAATTAGTGGATTACATCAAAATAACAAAATTTCTTTTATTTTAACATTTATAATATCATTTATTTAATTCCATTATTAATGAATCAATCACTACAACACCATTATGTCATAATTAAATTTAATTATTTAATTTCTAAAAATTATAAATAAACTACCATGATGTATTAAATCTTATTATCATTCAATTTAATAATCATATTCTAAGATATCGCTTATATATCCCCATTTAAAAACTATTTTACTAAAAGATATATGTTTAGGTTATATTTTCGTTAACATTAAATTAAAAGTAATTAAATGTCATTTTCACACACAAGTGGATCCATGGGGTCCTAAAATCGACCCTTGGATGTCATGGTCATACATATCTCATCTAATAGGGTTAGAAAATGTGTTAGGTTAATTGATTATTATTATAATATTATTCTTTACCCTTATTTACAAGATTTACCCTTTAACCATGGTAAATAAAATATTTACTGAAGTTACTAGTCATAATGTCTAAAAATAAAAGTTACATATTTACAAAATTTGGACCTCATGATTACAAATATTGAATCCATTTTTCCAAATACAAAACATAGATGTTGTAGAAATTAATTTAAAATTAACTCTTGTGGTCAAAACCAAAATGCGTGTTTTTAAGAAATATAAACTACCAAAAGATTGACATTTGTTTATGTCCAATTTCAAAGTGAAATTACTTCCAATTACCAGAATTGGATTAAATAATAATATTATAAATCAATTAAAATTAAAAAAAATTAAATGTAAAATCTAACTATGTAAATAAATTAGATTAAAAGGAAATTTTGAATTAAAATTCAGTATTTTTCACTATTCGTTAAAAAAATGAACTTTATCCGAAAAATACCAAAATTTTATCCAATTTAAATTTTGTTGTCTCTATTATAAATAATGTTATTATTTTTTAAATAAAACATATTAAAGTGACAAAAACAATATTTCAAAAGGGTTCACCATCAAATGGATTTAAAATTTCCTTTTAAAAATATTAGAGTTTTTTCAAGATGGAAATCAGATTCATTATTATTTGAAGCCTATAAATTTTATTAGATAAGTATAAAGACATTTAATAATCATATTATAGTTTGTTTTTTTCGTTATCTCTAGTACAGTGTCTAGGTATTAACTATCATTTAAACTAATAATATTGTTATATTATTTTTTTGGTATAACTCAAAGTTGTGTGCAATGGATGATTTCAACGAAACCTGTTGTTGCCTGTTGAGTATTTTATCAAACAAAGTGTCCTCTTTATAATAAAATTAATACCTTATTCATAAATATTAATAGATATGAAAATTTGTTAGTATATAAATTTTTGGGTCATTAAATATATTTTTAATGCTACTCTGTTAGCACATAATGCTCTTATTATACCTCATATTTATTCGTCCCCTACCCAAACCTCCACTATTGTTGCTTGTATACTAACATCTAGCTCACAAATACCTCCAATAGGCCCCTTTTTCTCACTCATTACTATGGAATGACCTATATATTTCATGATTCAAAAAGGAATCACAATTCTTGTACCTCATAAAATTCCTCAGCCTCATACTCATATTTTTTATTTTGGAAAATGGAAGGGTATTATTGAGCATACCACCCATCAGGTTCCTTCAGATTTATATTTTTTTTATATTTTGATAGTGTTAATTTTAACAGTTTTTGAAAAACTAGTATAAAATACTTCTCATTTTTATTCTCTATGATCTCATTTTTGTTTCATGACTTTAATATATTTTACCATTAATTATTTAATTTTGATAATTCCAAGGTGGAGATATGTATGTTATAATAGTATGCTTGAAAATAAAAAGAAAAATGTATAATTTCACTTGATTTATTATTTATTATCAATTTCTAGATTATGTTGTAATCTTTAAATATATAATTTTATATTCTTTTGATAATTAATTATTCCACGATTTTTTTCCTCAAAAGGGGTAGATAACTAGCTTAGTCAAGAAATTCCTTATTTTAATAATCCCAAACAATGTTTATATTATTTCTAATCTATATTATGTTTTATTTATGTAAATTCCTTTTTTTGGGAAAGTATGAATGTAATAGACCACACATAATATATTATTGACTGCATGAACACCTGATAAACCATGGTAAATTTCTCACAAAGTAATCAAGAAACTGTAAGAATCGAATGACTGCATATTTTCCCCTGTGAATATTAAGGTAAATTTCTCAAAGGAATTGGATCAACTATATTCCTAATAGATAGACCATTCATAAAATTGGTTTGACCGTACAAAAAATCATGTCACCACAAGTCCAAATGAAATCACATTGTTGTTGCATCGACTATAAGATCAAGTGAATTTATCATGGTCAATAGTCTCAAAATCTATAATTTAGGGCCAACCACAAGAATAAATTGATCAATCATAAGTTTATTTGATTGACTACAGGAATACGTGGTTGACTATATGGATTATCCTGATATCTATGAAACCTTGTTTTGGAAGTGACCATAGATACTAATATGGAAAATCTAAAAGTGAATTCTACCATGTATGATGACAAGGAAAACATTAATTGACCATATTAAAAAGGTAAATATTATATTATTATATCATAAAATATACTAAAAAATCGCTTTCCTAGGAAAAATTAAATATCTTAAAAAGCATTTTATGTTCTAGATTTTTCTTCAAAAAATACAAGGATTTTAGTATGATTTCTCAACAACTTGTTTTTTTGTGAAAAGGATTCAAGAGACCAGATGCACATGGTGTAAAATTAAAGATGGTTATAGTCATTTTTACATAGAGACATAAGAATTTTACATAATTAATAAAAAAATTACACAATTTTTAACTTCTACGACATGTTGTTCTCATCTGAACTTTGAAAACACATCAGAGATAATATTAACATCTTCACACACCCAAAACATATTAAAGTCGAAAATGAGTGGAGAAGAATCTTCTATATAATAAACTAATGACAGAATATACTATAAATAATTAATTTTTTCTCCTACTATGTTTATTCACTCTCAATCTGTGTTTTTATCTATTTTGATTATCAGTAAATGTAGATTCATATACTAAACTATAGAGTATTAAACATGCTCTTTAAAATATTTTCCTCAGTACTCCCCATGTTTAACTATAGATGAGTTCAGGTATAGAATGTAATTATTTTCCTCCCCTGTAGAACTATACAAGGGGATTTTTTATAACCTAGAAAGTATTATTATTTTATTTTTCAAAACCTATTTCTTGTTTCGATCACAATATATTATAATATAGCCCACAGTAGTAGGATATTTCTGTGTGCAAGGGATTAGGCCTAAACATAGGAATGAATCCCTTTTCTAATTCTGTTGTATAATTTATCTATTTTTCATTGCACTATTTAATTAACAAACTAGTATTTTTTCCAACTAAACACAAAACATTATATTTATTATCTTCTTTAACAAGTTTTTGGTTTATTATGTTTTATACAAGTATAATAATTTCTAAAATTTAAATTATTTTCAATATTATTTTAACTGAGCTATGATCAAGAATATGATAAAATTTTCTATCAATGAATATATATATATATATATATATATATACATTCCTGGGAAACTTAGCATATCTTATAAATTGTGGGATTTATGTTTTAAGTATTTTTAACATAAATTTTCTAATCTAAATCTCAATTAACCCCCCTCTTGAGTGTTTCACTCCAACCAATAGATGACTTATTCAATCAACTTCACAAAGACCAATATAATTAAAAGATTATCCTTTTTTATAGTTATAATGAACTGTGAGAAAATAATAAATATAATTTCATAAAATATAATATTGGATAATTTTTGGACATTAGGAGTCTATAGTAATTCCATTTGGATTAAATAATGTACCCTCTATTTTGTCGACTAATGAACAGAGTATCCAAGGAATATCTTGATAATTGTTTTTTATTTATTGATGATATATTTTTGTACTTTGAAATAAATTTGTATATGAAGAATCAAATAAAGACCATTATTTATACACATAGAAAAAGGGGTTATATAGGAAATATGGATAGTGTGAACTATGGAATAATTATTTCTCTTTTCTTGTCATTATTGACTCCTAAGATAGAATCTCAGTGGATCCTAAAAATAAAAAAGAATTCAATTAATGTCCTATACCAACAAACATAATGGATTTATTTAGTTTAATTTTATTGGTAGGTTATTGTCAGTGATTTGTTCAAAACATTTTCTAATTGGATATCTTTCTAACCAAAAATAAATGTAAGGGATTAAGTTTACTCTGAAAATGGAATATGAATAATTTTTCGAATAATTGAATAGAATATTGATAAATAATTTGATTTTGACCCTACTATCATGAAATAATAGATTTTTTTTATATTCTGATGCATCAGAGAAGAGACATTGGTTGTGTCCATACACATAATGATAATTTTATTTCATATACATGAAGGTATTTAAAGGCTCATGAAAAGATATATCTAACTCCTAACATTGATTTGGAAGTCATAATATTTTCTTGGAAGATTTGGATGCATTGTCTCTATTGTGAATGTTATGAGATATATATAGATCATAAGAGTCTAAAGTATATATTTTTATAAAAATATATTAATATGGGGAAAATATAATGGCTCAAAATATAGACGGATTATTTTTTCTCAATAAAATACATCTCATAGAATATAACTAAGGTAGTGGATGCACTAAGAATGAAATATTGTTGTGTTTTTTATAAAATGGGGAATTATAGGGATCCTATGATTCTGGATTTTGTAAAGATATACATGATAATTATTAAGGAAGGGGAAACATTAGTAAATTTTTTAATTATATCCAAACTATAATTATTATAAAATATTAAAATTTCTCATCTTGATGATGTAAAGTTCCAAAAGAAAATTAAATCTATGAATTATATGAAATTTACAATTTTTTTATTTGAATATTAAATTCTTAAATTGGTAAAAAACTATATGATATATATCAAAAACTAAGCTAAAATGTATATTGTTAGATGAATCCCATTACTCAAAATTCTATATACACCCCAGTAGCTACAATATATATATGGATTTGAAGAAACATTTTTGTTCGATAAATTAATGCTTTAAATTTTTTATTTTATATCAAGATGTTTGGATTTTCAATAGGTGAAGTCTAAGAGATAGAATCCTAGATAATTCATGCCACATCTACCTATTCCTATGGAGAAATGGCATCACATTACTATAGAATATATCACTATATTAGTAGATAATCGTTGAAAGAATGATTCAATATGGGTTATTGTTGATTTAAATTCAAAATAATATTATTTTCACTCTATAAGACAATATTTAAATCATGTGTTCCTTTCACGGATCTCTATTAATTAAATTTTAGGACTTTATGGGGTACCTCTTTCAATTATGTTTGATATTGATTCATCTTTTATATCAACATTCTTGATAAATGTTGAGAAGTTTCATGATACTAATCTTCATTTAAGAACCACTTATATTACTCAAAATGATGGGAAAATTAAAGGATTATTCAAACATTGGAATCCTTGTTGAAGTAATTCTCACATGTCTTTCATGTTATGTTGTAATGTTATTTAACACTGGTATAATTTTCCTATTACAATATCTTCCATTCGAGTATTTAAATGCATCCATATGAATCATTATATGGAAATAGATTCCACTGTACAACTTGATGGGATGAATTTTATGATTTTATGATTTTATGCCCGAAATTATTTATGTTAAATAAATAATGAAAATTAATAATGATACTCATATTAGAGCATTTGAAAAAATAAAAAAAATGTGGTGTTCGTAACTGAAATAATGATTCGGAAATTCAATTAGGAGACCACATTTTCATGAAATTAACTCCGCTGATATATGTCATCTGTTTTGGAAATAAGGGGAAAATAATCCCTAGGTACACTATACCTTTTCAAATTATACATATAATTAGAGTGTGGCTAACTAATTGACATTTCCACCAATCCTCTGTAAATTACATTGTTGGTCCAGGTGAAAACTCAAGATTGGGTAAATTGAGTTCCTACATAAAATTTCTGTTAAAAATATTTATGATAATTTCCCTCAATTAGAAATAGTCCAGTTAATTAAGGCAGTAGAGATATAAATGTTCAATTGCTAAACATGTTTCTTAAAGATTGATTAGTCCTCAGTTTAATGAGTGTAAAACATTTATCCAACATTTGAAACAGGTTTACTAAATTAAACACATATACACACAAACCAAAACTAACTATCATAGTTAATGTAAAATAGTTTTCTCTTTTTTATATTATAAGTAGTAGAAAATAAAAAAATAAAGTATTAAAAAATAAATTAAATAGATTAATTAAACAAGTGGTTCATTCTCAAGCCAAGACTTAATCCTCTCCACATGGTGATCACCTACCACCAAGCAGTTTATATTAATAATAAACTTGATACACGACCTGTATCAGTAATTAAAATAGTTCTCACAAACTATTTAGGTATCGCAACCTCTATCATAATACATTTTGGGAAAAACAAACAACCAGGTAACACATGGACTCTTATATATTTATACACCGGAAACAAAATTTTAGGAGTGTCTAGTTTGAGAATCTTTTAGTATTCCCCTGTTTAAGAACAAGACATTGTGTGTGTGTGTGTGTGTGTAACAGACAAACACACATTGATAAAAAAATGTAAGATAAATAACACAATAGAGCTAATGTTATGAGGATTGAGTTTAGATGTCTCTATGTGTTAGCAGTTTAGCTCTGGACTCTTTGTTGTGATGAAATTGTAGTTTGAGTTCTCTCCAGAAGCTTTTCCAAAATAGAGTGTCGCAACTTCAGGTTCTGGCTTCCATGTAATAAAGTGTTCATCATATTGGTTTAAAAAGGGTTAGATGAAGCACATCATGGAATACTTAAATTTATTTCTCCCAAATGATCATCATGAAGCTCTTGGGTTCACAGTGTATGTGCTGGTGTGTTCTCCTTGTTCTTCAGGTCAGTTGTGTAATGTCTCTTAGCCAAAAAAGCCTTCTCTAGGTTGATCTTCTATTTTATTTTTGTGGTCTGACAATAAGAATGATTAAACCATGTGTGGTTTTCCTCATACCTCATATGGTCTCTAAATACGTCTACAATAAAAATTAATTAATGTCAGAAGCGTTAAATTTACCAAATATGATCATTAGAATAATCTTATGAAAATTGACAATGTAGAGCGTAGAAGAGTTTACGTATCAGTATATTAGTAGTGGTAGCCTTCCCAGTGGTAGCTTCTCAATGGTAGGCTTATCAGTAGTAGATGTGTGAATTACAAAGGTTCTTCTAGTAGTAACCTTTCATCAGTAGACTTCCAGTGGTAACTTCATAACAGAAACCTTGTAGTAGTAAGATTAAAACCATATCCTTCTAACAGTAACCATTTAGTGGTGAATTTATTAAGTTTCTAGTTGTAGGATTCCCATTAGTGACCTTGTACCAGTAACCTCTAGTGGTATCTCTACAACAGTACCCTTTAAGAGGTAGACTCATAGTAGTTAATTTGCATTGGTAACTCAACGGTAAGATTCCATAGTGGTAACCATCTAGTGGAAACCTCTCCAATAGTAGACTCAACCACTGACTTAAATAGAATGATCTTAAAAGGGACCTTCATACCGGTGACCTTTTACATAGAAAATTTTACATCGTAAACTTAATTAAGAAAGCAGTGAGATTAAAAATAAATAATTTTTACATGATAAAAACAATAAAAACTAATGAAACATGATTATCATATAAATGAAACATGATTTGGGATTATCAAAACTAGTGAGTCCAACAATCTCCCCCTTTTCTATAATCAAAAATTAAGGCAGTTAAATATAAAATAAGTATTATTTTATCAGAGTTAAGTAAATTTTATAATCTCTTTAGTGGTATCAGGTCAATATACATGGTGTCAGGGCTAAAACATTTTCATCTAAAATATCAAAATCCAAATGAAAACATATTGAATCAAAGCTAGAAGAAATTTGTATTAGATAAATGAGTAAAATAATTACAATGAATCAGAGCTATAATAATGATATATCAGAGCTGAAATAACATTAAATTGAACCAATTTTATTGTTGAAAATATGTCAGAGCATAAATTTATAGGAATTTCATATATTTAAGGGCTCCAATATTAAAGATTCTCCCCAATGTAATTATCAAATAAAAAGATAAGACAAAATGAGACAAAATGAGATTTTTTATTAATGACACAAGAGTATATTATACAAAAAAAAAGATTACAATGATCCCTATAAAATAAGATATCCTACAATAAATCCACATTAGAGATGTCCAAGTGAGCTTCACCTTTGGGATCCGAGGAGGCAGGTTTAGAATATGGAGATATATTCCTAGGTATAACATTAAGCAAGGTAGGAGGAGTTAATATAGTAGCATCATTATATCGATAATGAGTAGATCTCTGAGGAATCATAAGAGTCCGGATTCTGATGGCCTATACAAAAGTTAGCAAAGGTGTAGCACTGGTGGATCCTGATTCAACTGAGGAGGAAGTCAAGGTTTGAGGGACAATAATAGGAGTACATTCCACACTGATAAATGGAAGAAGGATATTACTAAAACACAAAATGATGCTTCCTCCACTTTCCATAGCAGAGATAAAATAATCCTTATTCTCTATGAATTTTTTCCAAAGCAGGATTCAAGTCTCTAATCCTTCTAAATTTATCCTTAAAAGCTTGGGTGATAGGAGGTATTCTCAATGTCTCCAAAAGCATCTTGAAATGACTATCCAACTAATGCTTATTATAAACCCTTTTTATAATAGTTTTAAAACTTCTCTTTGATTGCCTTATGATATTGGGTATCCTCCCTCATGTAATCGCCTACAATCTTATGAATTGTTCTAGTAGTTGAAATGACCTGATTCAAAGACTGAGGATCTGAGGTACTTTCACCAGAGATATTCTTCATTTCTTCCTTAACAACTAATATAAAGGCTTCTAGACCAATTGGAGGAGAGGCATATGAGGAAGTAGATGCACACAGAGATTCCATGGAAAAAGCAACTGCCTCCTTAAAAGACTTAGTCAACCCACTAATAAACCTCTTAAAAAAATTAATCTGAACATTCCTATGCTTCTTCATAGACATATTAAATTCCTCAAACACTATTACCACCTACTGAATAACACTCTTAACATACTGAATGTCTTTTTCCACTTGAGATCTTGAAACCATATATGATTCTAAACTCACAATTGATTGTTTCACATTATCCAAATATTATTCAAAGGTTCCTACCTAATTCGGTCATAAAATTACATCATTTAATAGATTTTGTTGAATGGTAGACATCATTCTTTAAAAAACAGATGCCACATGTCCTTGATCCAGAGCCATTGTTATCTCTATCCCAATGGATCTTTTATCAAAGAAACCCTACAAATCTCAGTTCAATGACACAAAGTGATCATTTTTTACATAATATTTAGGTAGAAGAGTCACTTAATGCACTCTAGTGGTCTCTAAAAAACACTCATCAAAATGAACTTGAAGTCTTCTTTTAGGCTTTTCATCTTCCAGTATTCATAGTCTAAGCCCAAAACAATGAATCAAGGGTCCTCCGACCAATCTTTTATATCATGAATAACGGAAACTGATCATATGGAAACTGATTTATCCCCTGAACTTAGAGATTCATTATAGAAAATGGCAGTCTCAACTACAATTCTTCCTTGATCATCTCTTTCTTTCACAACAAAAACCTCTTCTTCGTCTGAATACACTTGTTCCACTTCATCAGGTTTTAAACCTGGATCACTTTTATCCTTTATCCTATTAGGATTAACAACATGGTTGAAGTTTTTATATATCTTATCCTCATCATTCACCCATTCACTTTTCCAAGGGTTCCATTTTATAATCATAAAATTGCAAATCCTTTTGGTAATATAGAAGTTTTCCTTTAAAACTATGGTGTCTTCCTTATTTTTAGAAACACCATTCATTTTAAAGATCAAAGATATATACTTGGAATGAAACAAGGAATTTAACATGGAACTAGGCCAATTCATATCCTCTAATAGAACCATCAAAAATCTAAAAAGGATTATCCTTTTTCCATTCTTCAGCAAATATAGCCGAAATATTTCATGATATTTCAAATTAGCTAAGTCCCCTCTCTTGGGACTCAAGAAATGATGGATGAAATTAACTGGTAATATGTTTTCCCCATCCATCTCACCAACAGCTACCTTTCTAGGGATTCCACTCCCTGTCATTTCGGCCAGAGGCTCTTCATAGCATAAAAAATCAATAGTCGGAGGCACCACTCTAGAATAATAATCAAATATTCCTTTTTGTGGGACTCTTAAAAATTCATCCCAATCAATAGAATATAATCTCACACTAACTCCATTTATCTTTGAAGACATTTGGTTCTCATCCTCATATTTTTTGAACATCTGAAACTCATAAAACTCGTTTACTAGCTTTGGGTAATATGGTCCATTTTTGTTTGTGAATCATTCTACACAGTCTTGAGCTTTAAGTGCCTTCAAGGCTAGATAATTCCTCTACAATATGCTTCCTTAATTTAATTTTTTCTTTGCCATGATTTCCCTCTTCAAAAAATGAGATTTATTGGATTTTCCATAATTTTTCACCAACCACTAGACTTGGAATTAGGTATCATAGGGTTTGATGCATCTCTATCATCACCAACCATCAGTCTCATTACTCTTTACACTACGATTTGATATGGTTTGAAGGTTTTAACAGTATTTTTGGTTCATATCATTGGTAGAATAAGGTTCGTGAGAGGATTTAAGTGGATTAAAACATGACTTAGGACTTTATTTTTATCATTTAGGGATCAAAAGGAAAATCGAGTAAATGAAATAAAATAAAATTAAAACATTTCAAATTCAGGTAGAAAACCCAAGTATAGGACCTATGAATAAGGTCGACTAGCAGTAAGGTTCCAGTAGTATGGTCTATCAGTGAGGTCCAATAGTAAGGTGTCCTAACGGTGAGGTCCAACAGTGAGGTGTCCTAACTGTGAGGTATCCTAACAGTGAGGTCCAATGGTGAGGTGTCCTAATGGTGAAGTGTTCTAATGGTGAGGTGTCCTAATAGTGAGGTGTCCTAACAGCGAGGTCCAACAGTCAGGTTTCCTAATAGTGAGGTTTCCTAACAGTGAGGTGCCCTAACTATGGCGTCCAACTGTGAGGCTTCCTAAGAGTGAGGTGACCTAACAGTGAGGTTTCCTAATAGTGAGGCATCCTTAACTAAAATTAATCATAACTAACTCATGTTAGATGTTATTTATCCTCTAATAATTCAATGTATTTTTGAATATATTAACTAATTTATGTTTAGTGCCAATTAATTCAAGAGTGATGTCACCTCATTGATAATGATCTCTAAAAAAGTGATATATCACATCAATGTTCTTTTTCCTAGAATGAGATACAATATTTTTAGAGATGTTAATAGCACTTGTATTATCAAAATTTATAGATACATGTTTGAATCGATATCCATAGTCAAGTAAAGTGTTCTTTATCTAGATAATTTGAGCATAACAATTACACGTAGCTATATATTCATCTTCAAGAGTGGATAATGAAACATAATTATGTTTCTTACTACACCATGATACTAGGGACTTTCCCTAAATGTGACATGTTTTAGAGGTTCTCTTTATATCTAACTTTCAACTAGAAAAGACATCATCTGATTAACTTATCAAATCAAATGATTTTCATTTGGATAAAATATTCCTATATTTGTATTATACATGAGATATCTAAAAAATCCTTTTAATAGTAGTTAAATGTGATACTTTTGGATTGGCTTGAAAATGAGAAAACATACATACATGGAATATAATATCAGGTCAGGTAGCATTAAGGTAGAGAAGACTCCCCATAATACCTCTATAATGGGTTTGATCCAGTGGTTTACCATTTTCATCAGTATCCAATGTACAAGTAGTACTCATAGGTGTATCACTACCTTTATTACTATCCAAACCAAAATTTTTCAAAATATCCTTATTATATTTACCTTGACTTAAAAAAATACCATTTTTATTTTCAAACATTTGAAATCCATGGAAAAGTTTATGTTCCCCCATTAGACTCATATCAAATTCATATCACATCAGATTTGAAAAATTATTACATAATGCATTTTTAGAAGAATCAAAATTAATTTCATGTACATAAATTTTCACTATCAAAACATATTTGGAAATCCATTTTATAAAAAGATTAGGATAAGCTATCCCTTTAGTAAAACCTTATGAAATAATAAATGAATGGAGTATATCATACTATGATCTAGGATCTTGTTTAAGAGGATACAAAGCTTTAGAATGTTTATAAACATGAATTCAAAAATGGGGATTTGTAAAGATAATGAGGTGTTTATCAAATAAATCCTAAAATATATATCCATTTAGAAATGAAATTTTAACATCCATTGGATAAAGTTTTAAATTTATAAGAGCTTTATAAGAAATTTGTATCCTAATGGATTTTAGTCTAGCTACAAGTGAAAAGGTTTCCTCATAGTCTATTCCTTCTTCTTGAATAGATCCTTGTGCAACTAATCTAACCTTGTTTCTAACTATATTTCCATACTTGTCAACTTTGTTTCTAAACACTCATTTAGTTCCTATGGTCAAAGTCTCCATAGGTCTTTAAACTAATTCCCAAAATTTGTTTCTTTCTGACTGATTTAATTCTTCTTGCATATCTATCACCCAAAATTCGTCATTGATAGAATAATTAATATTTTTGGCATCATGTTGTGAAAGAAAAGCTTTATGTTCAACCTGGTTTCTCAGAGAAGCTCTAGTTTCTATCTCTATATTTAGATCACCTACTACAGCATCTAAAGGATGATTCCCGAGAGTTCAAATACCTCTCTAATGGATTGGACTAGACTCATCATGGTTGTCTAAAGGTTTAGATTCTGGAAAATTTCTAGAACTAGTTTTTTTCACTAGGGGTTCACTGTTTTTATCTTTAAGGTCTAGAATTGACATATCTTCCTCAAGATATTCAAGAGAGGTTTTAGGTTTGTGTGTATTGATCGCATAAAATTTGACATGAAATGATTATTTCGTACATTTGTTTCTATTATTGAATACTCTATAAAATTTACTAGATATTGTGTAACCTATAGGAATTACATCATCACTTTAGGAAGAAAATTTGTCAAGATTATCCCTAGTGTTATGGATAATGACTTTTCCACCGAAAACTCTAAAGTAATTAACCTTAGTATTCATATTGATCCATAGATAATAAGGGGTATTCGTAAGAAAGGGTCTAATTAAAACTCTATTTATGATGTAACAAGTAGTATTTATAGCTTCATCCGAATAATATATAGGCAGGTCATACTCATTAAGAATAGCCGGGAAATCTCTTAAAGTTTCCAATTTCTTCATTCTACAACTCAATTTTTTTGAGGTGTTCTAGGAGCATAGAAATTGTGATTATAGCAATTATGTGAGAAAAAATATTCAAACTCCTGATTTCCAAACTCACGACCATGATCACTTATCAATGTATTGATTCTATGTCCACTAAGAGTTTCTACATACATGGAATATTTAATGAATTAAGAACATTCTTCACTTTTGTAAGCTATAAAGTATACCTAAGTGTATCTTGAAAAGCATCTACCAGAATATAGACATAGTCATTCCCATTTAAACTTGAAACTCTAGATGGTCCAAAAAATCCATGTGAACCAACTCAAGCAGTTGAGAAGTTAAAACATCTTTCTTTGGTTTTACATAAAATTTGTGTCGTTTTCTCTTTTAAAAATGACTAAAAATTTTGTTAACTAGGAATTCCAATTTAGGTATGTCCCTAACAAAATCTTTCCTAGATAGTTTCCTAAGTGAGTGCACATTGAAGTGAATTAATATTTTGTGCCATAACCAAGATTCCTTATTAAAATAATTTAAACAAGAATCAATTTGCATAGATAAAGAGTTTAATAAACAACATATACATTTTCATTTCTAAGAGCGGTGAATATTAAATCATTTTTAGATTTAAAAACATTTAATGAATCATTTTCAAATATAAAATTAAATCCATCAGCACAAAATAGAGTGATACTAAGTTGATTGTACTTTAACCCATAAAAAAAGTTCTTTTGAAATTAATATAGTATAAGGGTTTTCAATTTGGCCTAAGTAGACAATATTTCCCTTAACATTATCACCAAATGTAACATGTCCTCCATCAACATTGATTAGGCTCTAGAATATTGAACAGTCTCCTTTCATATTTCATGAACATCCACTGTCCAAGTACCATTGGGTATTATAGGAACTCTCTAGAAATTTTTCCTGTAAAAAATATTAAGCATAGGGTAACTTTGGTACCCAAATATTCTTAGGTCCATAGGGGTTAGCAAGTAATTATTTGGGAACTCTAATTTTTTCTTATAGGATTCCTATAATCAAAAGACATTTTTTGATATATAAACACTTTGTTAGGTCCTTTATAATTTTTTTTCAAGTGATCATCTAGAACTTGAACTAGTAGTGAACTATCCAGATTTTGGAATAATTTTTTTAATAATCCTTCTTTGTCCTGGTTGATATCCTTGACCAGTTATTTATTTAGAACAATTTTTTTTCCTAGAAATTGAGTCAAGGTATCCCTAACAAAAGTAAACTTATCAAGGTCAATTTTTAATTACTCATTTGATAGATTGAGTTTAGTATTTTATTTTTACAGCTAAGAAAATGTTTCCTTTTTAATATCCAAATCAGACTTATAATTGGCATTTAAATCATGTTATATTTTCAATTATTTATATTTATCCTTGAGCTCATTAATTTTATCCTCAATCATTCCATAGTATTCAAACAGTTTATCCATAGTCATATTTTCATCATTATTTGATGCACTTTAATTACCATAATAGTAAGCATTATGTATAGGATAATTAGGTGTTACCTCATATTCTTTTGTTATGAAACAAAGGTTTGCACGAATGTTCTTTTCAGTATTAGAAGTTTCAGATCCACTGGAGCTGTCTTTTGAAGCACTCGATGTATATTTCATAGCCTTTTGATATCCATTTCCTCTATCTTCATATTTATTCTTAAATTTAAGATTGGGTCAATCAGTCTTCACATAAAATTGGTGTTTACAATCATATCAGTTTATCTCATTGGTGTTTTCATTGCATTTTTAATCCTTTTTCCAATTTCCTTTACTATCATACCTTCAGCTACAGTTTGATTTTATAAATAACTTATTCTTTCTGTAGAACCTTTTTAATCTTCTAGAATGATGAGACATCTCCTCATCACTATTAGAATCATAATATTCACTTGTGGAACTGTCTACCAGAACTTGAAGTTTTTCCTTGCCTTTGATCTTTGAGTTACCTGTCTTGAATGCTACAGATTTCATTATTAGTTCTTCATCGGATTCTGGATTCACCTTAATCTCTTCTCCATACATCATAAGGTTTCCAAATAGTAACTTCACTAGTATCTTTAATATGTCATAGGATTCTAAGATAAAAACAAAATTTTCTTCTCTATCTGTCAGGTAGGCATCAAAGTAATCACATTATATGATCCTTTTTGTCAAATTTTTTAGCAAGAAGACTCATGGAATTTAATATTTCACAAAATATGAGAGTCATTTCAGATATAGGTTCAAAAGGATTCATTTTAAAATTATCATAATTAATAGTATAAGTATTTAATCTCATTTCGTTAAAATTGGTTGTTCCTTCATGGGAAACAGCCAAAGTTTCCTAAATTTTATATGTAGTTTTACAGGTAGATATTCTATTTAATTCTTCATCACATAAAGCATAGTACAATGAATTCATTGCTTTACAATTATTATTATACATAGCTTCAGTCAACTGAGACAATGTGTCTCTATTAGTAGCAGGTAATACATTTTGTTCTTAAATTATGTCCCAAATTTCAATACCCATGCTCTCAGGATACATTTTCATTTTCAATTTTCACTGATCATAGTTATTACACTTAAATAAAGGTGTTTTTATTGTAGTCACACCCTCAACTCGTTCATCCATATCTAATTTGAATTTAATGAAATGAAAATTTAGATATGAGAGAAATTTCAAGATCTTTAAGATACAACTAAAATCATAGATGAAAAGAATTTGAAAATCATGAAAAATAGTTCTGATGATATCAATACACTTATCTCTGATAATTAATTTTTGTCCAGGTGAAAACTCAAGAGGGGTGAATTGAGTTCAAACATAAAATTTCTGTTAAAAATGATTATGATAAATTCCCCAATTTTAAAAAACCCAGTTAATTAAGGCAGTAGGGATATAAATGTTCAATTGCATAACATGTTTCTCCATGTCTGATTATTCATTAGTTGAATTAGTGTAGAAAACATATCAAACATTTGAAAAGGGTTTTCTAAATTAAACTCATATACACACCAACCAAAACTAATTTTCATAGTTAATGTAAAAAATATTTCTGTGTTTTAATTTATAAGAATAATAAAATAATCAAATAGAGTATTAAAAAATTAAGTACACATCAGAATTGAACAAGAGGTTCAGTCTGAAGATGTGACTTAATCCACTCTACTTGGTGATCAACTACCGCCAAGCAGTTTATATTAACAATAAAATTCATACATAGCCTATATCCGACTTTACAACAGTTTTCACAAACTATCCAAGTATCAAAAACTCTACCACAGTTCTTCATGGTAGAAACAAACAATCAAGTTGCACATGGCCTCCTCAGTAGTAATACATGGGAAACTAAATTTTAAGGAGTGTTTGGTCTGATGATTTTTAGTATCCTCCAGTTTAATCACATGAGACAATGATTGTGTGTAACAGAAAAACACACACTATTCAAAAATGTAAGATAAAGAAACAAATAGATCTAATGTTAAGATGATTTATATTATAAGGATCTATATGTTTTCAGTTCTATTATGGACACATTGGTGTGAGTAAATTGATTTTAAAGTCCTTCTTTAAAAGTTGTCTCCAAAACAGAGTATCACAACTTTAGGTTCTGCCTTCCAGGTACATAAGTATTCATCGTCTTGGTTTGAAATATATTCAATGATTCATATCAAGGAATCCTTAAATTTGTTCACTCAAATGATCTTTGTGAAGATCTTGGGTTCACAATGTAAGTGTTGGTGTGTTCATCATCACATGGGAGGCCTTGGCCTAATGCACCTGTACCCACACACCCATCACCAAGCCTATAAAATGATGAAATGTAAAAAATTTGATAAACCATGCATGTATAAATATAAATCCTACCATCATAATATCACAACAAGTACAACAAATAAAAAGTGATAAATAAAACCAAACCATGATGAATCTAAAAAAAGTCCAACATGGAAGTATATATGGGTATTTTTGTCAAATTAAACCACAAGAACACACTTTGATCTATCTAGCGCACTAAACTCTATATGGTACTAGTTTCACTAAAACTTCTTCAAAAGGTTGATCATATACACAAGTCATGACATGTGATGGAAAATTTCATGTGGGGTGAGTATAGAAAT
The DNA here is from genome assembly GCA_963277665.1 of Viscum album. Taxonomy (NCBI): domain Eukaryota; kingdom Viridiplantae; phylum Streptophyta; class Magnoliopsida; order Santalales; family Viscaceae; genus Viscum; species Viscum album. The sequence continues at coordinate 1,493,992,486 of OY728152.1, forward strand.
ACCCATTAGTGCACCCCAAAATAACTTGGCATATAACCTCAATAATAACAGTCAGCTCATCATAGGTATATGACTATAACACATATAATAATATTATCTACATATACTCAGGAAAAACACATCATCATAATATATAGTCACAAATTTAATTCCATCACAAAAAACATGATCAAAGGCTCTACATAGCACTCATCTGGGAGAACATTCTCCATGAGTCAAATAGAACCGATGGAATCAATTCGATAGTTTCTGATCATTGGGTCTCACCAAATGATACAGACCATGGAATTATAATGAATATGATACATAGATATGGATCGCACCCAAGGACATGGGGTATATCGAAAACTCAATTTGTAATAACCCCCTATGTATTGGATCAATTCCCATATAGTGATGGTCATGACGATAGCAATAAAATCAACATAGGATAAAGATAATGATAGAGGATATCACTCAATGCCTCATTGAAGGATACCAAAAAAATAAATCCAAGAAGTCCCACTAAAGGTATCAACATCTTATATGTAGGATCTGATTCCATCCTACCCCTTAGGGAATGGAAAAAGGGAACACTCCCTAAAAAATATTCCCTATCTAAATACGAAAAGGGGTATATGACTTCTTTTAAGGGGTACATGGAATGTATAGTTATTACACAACTTGTACCATTGGTGTCATGTCCTGACCATGCATCACATCACATGCTTTTGTCCCTATCTATTCAAAAGAATGTGAAATGTCTAAGCACTTGTACTCAAGTTTGTGTCTCTGTCCATCTAGTTCTATCTATGTATGGCTTGTAATGATCGTGCTCATCCCCGTGTACCATCCTAGTTAATCAACGAGATTCTAGGTATGGTTCAAACATTGTGTGATAGGGGTCACACACCATTTGATATTTATCTTCTCAGAAAAACCCTACCATAAACCAGGGGGTCTTATATGCCATTTAATCCCAGATTACATGTTATATTCTTCTAGGATTCATAGAACCCACAGTTTTTTCTCTATATACGACTAAGCCCCTATGACCTCTAAATCTATCTTAAACTTCACTAGTGAGTTAGGATTTAGTCCTGAGAAATCCTTTCCTTCGCTACTCGCTAGAATCCTACGACAAAATGTAAAGGAAAAAATCATCATCACTGGTCCACATCATTGTTTCACATCCAACTCAAAATATGGGTCTCTAATACATCATAAATCAATCACTATCATCAGAGAAACATAATCCCATCATCAATTCAAACCCATATCTATGATATCAATCTGTTTTTCCAATAAACATGGGTGAAATGATTAATAAACCGGTAATTTTTGAACAGTGGGATAAATTAATTTTCCATGATGAAAAATGAATGGTTGTAGAAATAAAAGAAACATGAAAGGTGGAATTAACCTTAGATTTTTTTCCTTGATCTGATACTATTAGAATAATGAATAATAATCCAGACAATAATAATTAATTCTCATAGTAATCCATATAGATAATCACATACCAAAAATATGAATGATCTATGAATAAATTTGTTGGTTGATTAATTTTTTTTCATCATAGAAATTATTAAAAGTGGGTAATCCCAAAAAAACATCCAACCTTTATTTGGATAAATTTCAAATGAATAATGGTTTCATTCCACTGTGGTTGGAAAGATCCTCTATTTCTAGCAAACATCGACCAATGATCCAAGATCTGGTCATTTTTTCCCAAATAAAGCTCATCCAACACTCTCTAATAGCTCCTTTCAATTTGTAGGGTTATACATCTAACTATGAAAATTGTCCATAATAATGTAATTTTAGAAAAAATCTAGGAAAGGGTCAATAATTAAAATTATTTATTTATTTAAATGTTCGCCCACGCCTATTCCACAACCCGAACTCCCAACGCGTTGCACGGTTATATCTTGCCTAGGGTAAAACCCACACTCTAAACTCAATAGTGGCCTCATATTTCCGATCTTAGCCACCATTTTGTATTTATCCATATTTTTTAGGAATACTATACAACCATGATATTTTTTATATTTAATATAATTCAAAAATTAATTATGGACACACTAGGCCTTATAATCTCACTTTTTATCATCTCTTATATTTGAAAATAATCCGTATAATATTCTAAAACATTATATTGAAAAATATTATTTGGTATATTCTACCCACCATGGGGTTTTACGTATCGAAAATCTAAAACAAAATGATACATAACGATATGGGGATGTGGTTCACACATCGTGGTCTCGCAACCCCAGGTTCTCTCCAGAAGATTCACATGCTACCACTAGACTCGTACTATGGGAATAAATCTCTAATAGATGATCCTCTCCTATTAATCCTTGATATCAACAATGTACTCAACAGAGGTAGCACCATCCTCGATGTCCATCTCACCCCAACCAATAACATTCAGCATATTGTGAAAGTACCACATTAGCTATGCCAATTGGAATTTATCTTATACCAAATCTAATAATGCAGGTAGATCTAATCAGTATAACACCTCATCAACTCCACATAATGTTTGGAAAGGGCCAATGAATATTGGAGATAAGTTTACCCCCCCCCCCAATCAAAATATCAATAATACATGTCGAGGTGAACAAGTAGGAACACATGGACTCCCTCCTCAAACTCAAAATTCTGATTTTTTCTATCTGTATAGGAATTATGATAGATTTATGAATTCCTCATCCACACTTGGATGATTTCCACCTTCTCTGTAGTGGATCACACTAACATTGGTCCCATAATTGATGACTCTTTTGGATGAGTCCAGCATAGTGGTGACCTACAGTGTTTCTAGTACAAGGAATTGAATTTTTATATACAGATAGAATAATGATAGTTATTTTTGTATGAAAAATCAACCAATAGTAGTTTTTTCCTGACCTACAACCAAAGTTCTTCATGAATTCTCAAAGGATATCCTCTAGAACATGTATGGACTACTAGTTTAACCATCATTATAGGGGTGAAAAGTCATTCTCAAACATAGATGAGTCTAAAAATCCTCCTTCAATCTATTCCATAACCTCGGTGTGAAAAATAATCATGTTCATAAATGATCATCAAGATAACTCCATTGAGTTAGAATATCTCATGCAGATAGAGGTGCCTGACTCGCATTACCAAACAATGCTCCAAAATAGCCTGGATGTGGTCTAACGTGAAGAGTCGGTCTATGATCACATAGATGGCATTGTTTTCCCTATATGTATATAGTAAACCCATAAAGATATCTATGGATATCACATCCCAATTACACTCTGGCACCTTGAGGGTTTAATTGAAACCCTCTAGAACCTGGTGCTCAAACATCACTTGCTTATAAGTATGGCATGGAGTGAAAAACTCTTCAAATCCTTTATTTCTCCCTAGCCACAAAAACTAACATCAATGGTCCTGGTATATCATTAACACACTTTGGTGTACCTATAATGGATATTTATTAAACTCTCTCAAAACCTCCTTACACAACGTCACTACTGCCATAATACATCCTCTAAAAATAATGAAATGATCCCCACCTTCATCAAATCCATATAGAGGATGTCCAGTGGATCTTTGAGTACGTAGGGTCTAATATATGATATCCCCATGTTGTGTCTCTATAAGTCATTTTACAAGAATAGGGGTAACAACCATAAAATAGAGGAAACATGATCCATCCTCATCAATAAGTGATAACTGCAATGAGGAAAACTACTCTAATACGTCACTCAGTTGCTGCATACAAGATCTCCTATTGAGTGAATCCACAACAACATTCCTATTCCCATGAGTATAGAGAATATTTAAGTAAAAATCATGTAGGAAGTCTAACCAATTCCTCTATCCCATGTTAATATCCTTTTATGATAAGATATACTTGATACTCTTGTAATCGGAATAGATGATAAATTGCTCACGCATCAAATAGTGTCACCATAACATCAATATGAATACTACTTCTACAAAATCAAGATCATGGGTCATGTTTTTCTTCTCAAATGGACTCAACTTATGTGAACCAGAGGAAATCATTATATTCATCTACATCATAATACAACCAAGCTTGATTCATGATACATCACATAACATAGGATACTTGACACCCTCCTCTAGAAATCTAAAAATGGGAGCACTCATCAATCTCTACCTTAACTCCTTGAAATCCTACTAGAACCTCTCTATCCACAAAAATGACTTACCTTTTGTTTCAAATATATCAAGGTAGATGATATCCTAGGGAAATAAAGTATGAATCTATGATACTAGTCTGCTAACCTAAGGAAGATATATACCTCTATCACGCTCTTGGGTGGCTCTCAAGATAACACTACTTCAAAAATTCCTGGTTCCACTACTACTTCATCTAATAAGATAAAATTTCTAAAAAGGTGGACCTCATAAATCCATAATTAAAAATTTAAGAGCTTCCCATAAATATGGTTTCCTCAGTGTATGTCCAAAATCATCCTCAAGTGTCTTGTGTGATCCTCCATGGATATGGGGTGAACTAGGATATCATTGATAATGACTACCATGAACTGATCTAAGAAATCCTAAAAGAACTGGTTCATGTTTGCTGTGAACACTCTTGGGGCATTCATGACACCAAAGGGAATTAGAAAGTACTCATAGTAACTATAATGACATAGAAATTTCATCATTGGAATATCCTTGTCCCATGCTCAAAACAAGTGATTTCCTGATGTGAGTTCAGTCATCAAGAACCTTCATGTCCCTCTCAATTGATCAAAGAGGGCATTGATCATCAATAGTTAATTATTTTTCATTATGGTTTCCTAGATTAAGAAATGGTAATCCATAAACAAATTTATATTCCAATCTTCCTTCTTCGAAAACAAAATAGAGGATTACCATGGTAGAACATTGGGTCAAACAAGTCCCGTCCTCTACATGTCCTCCAACTACAACTTCATCTCATTAAACTCTATGGGAGGATTCTAATATACCAGCAAAGATATTCGGGTCATTTTGGGACGTATATCAATACAAAAGTCTATCTCCCAGAGTGTAGGTAAGCCTGGAACGTCCTCAAGAAATTTGTCTTCATACTCCACCACCACTATATGGAACTATAAACTCATATCATCCACTACACCAAGGGTCATTTTAGACAACAGATGAGAAATCAGCTACACCCACCTATACATGAGTTCATCCTGGACTACTTGGTTTTTCATTTTGGTCACAATGAAAACCCGAGTCCCATTATTGTGGAAAAATTGCATCCTCCTCATGAAACAGTCTATCTAGGAATGACCCATAGATATAAATTCCATATCTAATATGAATCCATAAGGCCTCATAGCTACTACAAAGAAATGAGAAATGAAAATCTCAACATCAAGAGTTAGCACACACCATCAACATAGCTATTTGGTAACTGAGTCACCTCCAGTAAGAGTCTTCCAGAATAATGGTCGAGCTAAGGGCTCAACCAGAATCCCTTTCTCTCAAACTAGATAAGTGTATATGAAGGAATAATTCTCAACTATGTCTATCAGTAATGTAGGTATGTTATAAAAGACATTGATCGTACTGCATACCATCTCTAGAGCCTATGGTTTATAATCTTCAGTTTCCTACATCTTCCCTCACCCATGTCCCCTAGCACCATGATCTTGGAGTGGAAAACCTCAAGTAGTGGTAGTAATTGGTCAAAACATATACCACCTCCAGATTGTCTCAAATATCCTCTTCAACATCTTCTATCCTTTTAAACAATCTGATCTTGTCACTTCCTCTTATTAGTAATCCCATCTACTATCTATTTTCCATCCATATGGCAGTTTGAACAATATCATGTAAGATTCCCCCGACCTTTACAAGAGTAGAATCACCTTTCCTTGTTCTAACTAGACCCATCTTATGATCCCTGAATTAGAAACCCTCTTTCCTAGGATTTCCTCCTAAAATGTATCACCTATCCAAGTCCAGAGTGAGATGTCGAATTTCTATTATTGTAGTCACTACTCCAATGTGCACACTACCAGAAACAACAGTCAGTGTCTTCCCACCCATGAAACTCTCAAAAATCATGGAATACTCTAGAACTTCCACATAAGTTGGAATTCATAGAGGTATAACACTAGTTCATTTTTCTTTATGCAGACCTCACTCAATCTTATGAGCTTAAAAGAACTGAGCATGCACCATATCCATTGATTACCTAGAGTGGTTTTTGAACATCGATGAACACAACCCCCTTATCACATTTCCCTATTGAAGCTTTATAAGATCCTATATGTAAAAAGCCCTTAACATAGTTGGACAAAACTTCTCTTTAAAAAGGTTATCAAACTCATACCATGATAGAGTTTCCTCATCATATGACCGGTTCATTATTCCCTACCATCGCACTATAGAGCCAAGGAGAAGGCTCATTTCTAGGGCCACTATCTGATCTATTGGTGTCTTGAAAAGACAGGAAACTCACATCACATCCACAAGCCCGTCCTCATCTTCTTATGGATCAAGAAACTTTAGAACCTAAGGGGTCGATGTCACTGAAAATCATGAAGCACACTCAACCTATGTACCTCATCTTTTAGTATTTTGGGTACCATCTACTACTCGATAGGTGGTGGTATAAATGGTGCACCTTTTGAAGGAAACATCTCTAGAACAAGTCCTGATATCAAAGAATCATCACATGGGGGGATCCTCCTCATGATCCAAATGTTGAATCCCATCTATCATACATAGTAGAGGCTTAATAAAATATACATGATGTTCCATAGTCAATGATTATATCTAGATTGATAACTCAATATGGACATGGAAACAACAACCCATTTTTATATGATGCAAGTACCAATGCTTTTACCTATAAAAAATTTCAATATATAATGATTTGAGAGGAAGTTGATCAGAGTCCCGGGGTATGGATACATTAGATACCACAGTAGTAATAGATTAACTATCCTGAAATCCAACCTAGACACACATAACATTATTTCCCCAAAACAATCTGATAGACTCTGGTCCTATGGTAGAACAAACTACTCTAATTCTACTACATCGCAAACCATACCAATGGGGATCATGAAGAAACCACCCCAACACTTCCTCCAATAGGCTAGAGGATAAAAACTAGTGCTGGGTAGGAATATCCCCCACATTGGAGGCCGTATCCAAATGTAGATATACACATGAAAAAATCTCCAAGACCGTACAATATTGAAATGTAATACAACTAATAAACCATGAATTAATACATACATATACCACCATTAGAGTATGAAAACAAATACATAAAATCAAAAGGTCTAAATACCGACCTACCACAAAGAATATGAAAACATGTCGACCTAACATTATAGAAGGGGACTATTGTGAAATGAAACTGTAGACCCACACCTCGTACTATCTGGCACACTAATCTCTTCATGTTCCTATTATATATAGGACATAATTAAAAGTCTTCTCATCTACCTAATAAATGACATGTGAAGGCATTACTCATTCAGGGGTGAGTATAAAAATACCCAGAAGTACACCCTGAAATCACTAATAATATAAAATGAAGAATAAAAATCAGATCATCATAGGTATATTTCTACAACACATATACAATAATACCTAGATATTCTCAATTAAGAAACACTCTCTCAAAGTAAATTAAAAATCATAATGTCATCCTAGGAATCACACTCAAAGGTTCTAAAAAGAACTTGTATGAGAGAACATGCTCCATGATTCCGATAGAACAATTGGAATCCATTAAATATGTACTACTCATCATGTCTCTCCATATGATATTATATATTGGTATTCTGAATAAAAAGATACATTGATGAGGATCACAATAAAGCCATGTGGTATAGAAACAACTTAATCTAACACAACCCACTAAGTTGAGGATTAACTCCCATATAGAGTAGGTAATTATGATACCAAGAAACTCCACCTAGGACCAACATAATGATTAAGGATATTACTTTGGGACTCACATAAGGATTTCAATGACTCAATCCAAGAAGTTCCCCTAAAGATATAACCATCTTATGTGTAGAACGTGACTCTATACTAACCCATGGGGAAAGGATCAATGGAACACTTAAAAACAAAACATGAACAAGTTGAAGATGAAAATATATATAAACCTTCATTTAATGTGTATGTAGTGTGTACGGGTGGTATATGGAATTTACCTTTGGCATCAGGTCCTTCCCATGCATCACAGACCATCAATGTGTCTATATTTGTGCCTAAGTGGATGAAATATCCAATCCCATACTCATTCCTACGTACTATCCTAGGTATACACCAAGCTTCCTGTTAAGGTTAACATGTCATGTGACTAGGTTCAAACAATATGTGATATTTATATTCTCACAGAAACACTTGTGTTGCACCTGGGGGTCATGCACGACATGTAATCCTATATTATAAGCCTTGCTCTTTGGGCTTTCACAGAACCCTCGGTTCTTTCTCCGCATCTACATGTGCCACTGGTACCTCAAATTCCACCACCAATCTCACTAGTTAGTGAGGATATGGTCTCAGTTGAGCCTTCCCATTTCCACTCACAGAAATCCAGCTACCAAATGCTAGGAAAAAACCAGCATCATCGGTCCCTATCACTATCACACATCCTTCTCGATCTAAGGGTCTTAAATCCATCAATAATCTATCACTGTGATATTAATTTGTTGCAACAACAAATGAGTGTGAAATGATTCATTGACCATTATTTCTTTAATTATGGTCCAAATGAATTGGTCGAGATGAATGAAGAATGATGGGAGAAATCTGAGAATACATAAAAGAGGAATGATCCTTGGTCGTGTTTAGTTGGCCTTGATCTGCTGTTATTATAATGACGAATGATGGTCTAAAAAATAATAATTAATTCTCCCAATAATCCCCATATATATTCCAATACCCCTAATATGACCAATCTACTAATCAATTCATTGGCCTTTTGGTTCACGTTTATCATTGGAATGATTAAACATGGATAAATCCATAAAAGAAACATCCTACCTTTATTTGGATCAATCACACTTGAATAATGGTTTTTTTCCTTTTTTTTGCAAGATCCTAGAGTTTTATCACACACTAATCACTGATTAGTGATACGGTCGACGTTCACCAATGGAAGATCCTCTGACACTATCAAATGACTCCCCTAAATTTGATAGGGTTATATGGATAACCTTGAAAATTATCCATAATAGTGTATTTATAGACAAAATCATGTCCAGGGAAATTAATAAAATAAATTAATTTATTCAATTAATTTATTTAAATGTACTCCCATGACAGTGCCCCAACCCGAACGCCTGTCACATTCTAAGATTATATCGTGCCTAGGGTAAAACCCTTGCTCTAAAATCAACGACAACTTTAGATTTCTAATCTGAGAATCTATTAAGAATTTATTAATATTTTTTGGAAGATAACATATGTGTGTTATTTAATATATTTAATATAATTAAAAAATTAATTCCCCACACATCGGGTCTCAGAATCTTATTCTGTCTAATTTCTTAGCCTCGAAAACAATCCATATAATATTCCAAAAAAATAAATATAAAAATAATATTAATTTTTTAATTTTTTTAAATAAAATTACCTAAAAGTAATATTAGATTAATTATATTATGATTAATCCAATTTATCTGATCATATTCAATATTATGTTTAATTTTTTATATAAAAATGTTTCGTAGATACGAAAAAAACCATTAGAAATCCATTTTTCGTAGATTTTTTGAATTTAATTTTAAATTAAATTATTCCACTTTTGTGAACTGAATATTAAGTAATTTATGTCATATTTGGAATTATAACCATTAAAATTATTTAATATGGTTAATTTTACTGGGTCCTAATCTATAGTTAAAATATTAAAATGTATCACCACGGTCAAAGGATAAATGAGGTTAACATAAGTTCAAACTAAGTGATAAGACCACCATTTTTCTTCTTCAATATTATTGGATAATGTTATTTATATTAATATCACCTTATGTTCAATTTTTTTATGGGAAAATTCTCCACAAAAGTAACCTATATAATATTTTATGTAAAGAAAAAGTTAAAATGTCACTCTCTTACTTTTAAATTTTAATTATGTGTTAACATAGGGAGAAAAGAAAGTTATAAACAAATATTAATTTTTATTTATAGAATAATAAAATTATATTCATTATGTTATTTTTTTATGATTTTATTAATTATATAATTACCATAAATTCTTACTTAATGTTGATGTGGTATTTATTAATGTAAAAGGAAAATAAAATAAATGATATTAAAAACATTAAAATTAATGTAATTTGAATGAATTATTGTGTAATATAATTTTTTGAGGTTATTATACCTTTTATGGATGTGATAAAGGTTTCTATTTTAATTCCATATTTTTCTTCATATTTTTAATGTAAAATTAAATGAACAGTGTCAAAATTGTCATTATTGATATTTTTTAATAAATAATGTTTCATTAAATGATTTAAAATTTATTAAAAAAACATACCTTCTGTAAAGTGAATGGGATGTGGATTATAATATTAATCATGGAACATTTATGGTTATTTTTTCTTTTTATAGTATCATTATTGACCCCTAAAGTGTAAAATACTTTAAGACCATGGTAATTGTCAAAAAGTGTTAACATGGGTTAAAATAAAATGATAATGGTGATATTATCGCATAAATTTGTAAAATTTTATTGGATGATAGTATTTTAAATAATCCTTATCATACTATCCAATAATACAAATTTTGAGTCATTTAAATAAGAAAATTAATTTATATTAATTTAATACATTATGAAATTCCAAGAGTGCACCTCCCCTATCTTAAAAAGTGTAACACATCTCCCATTTTATTAACCTTTGAGAAAGAATTTTTGTTAATAAAATGCCTAAATAAATTACTTAATTACATCGTAGATAAATTTTTGTCTCAAAAATAAAATATACAAAGGCTTTAGGTGTAATCCGGAATAGGTTTGTCGAAGAAGGGTTGCTATTTTTAACAGAGCCTTTTTGTTTTATTTATTATTCCACCTCCATTAAAACATTTTTAAAATTGATGAAATAATAACAATGTTATATTCAATATATTTCGATGTTATTATGTTATTATCATAACCTATATCTTTCTCCTCGTTCATAAAATTAGAAATGAAATTTTCATTAGTGTGTATGGTGGACTATCGTCTCACGAACTGATATAATTCATTTTTCCACCACTAACTTTCATTGATGGTTTTAATGGTTAATATAATGTATATATATATATGTATCATATTAATGAAATATATATAATTTATTAAAATTAATATATTAAATATTTTTATACTATTCTATTCATTGAAAATTGATAACGTCATTTGTACATATGTGTTGACTAACACCTGCACGAAGCAGTCTGATTTGTTTTTCACCACAAAATCACATTATTGATATATATATTTTTAATAAGATAAATAGTATGTTATTAATTATATAATTATTATTTTATAATGATATATTAACACTTAAAATCCTTCCATCGCGATCATTGAAAAAGGAAATGTTACACATGCATATGTAAGACCTACTGTCTACATGATTGTAATGGGATATATTTTTCATAACTATATCTAATGCTTTTTTAAAAATTTATGATTGATGTATAAAAATTATAATTATTTTATTATAATTATTTTATATATAATGAAATTATTTTCTATTTGACCATATTCTACCAAAATAAGTCATTTTGGACATTTGAGACTAATATCATCAAAACATTAAAAATAAACTTAATTGGTTATGTAATTGAATATAATAAGGTAATAAATAAAATAAAAATACTAAAAACAGAAAAACTATTCTGATGAAATTAAAAAATTAACATAATATTTTAATTTTGGAATAAAAATAATGTATGGGAAGATTCAGACCTGATATAAGTGATTTCATCTAAATTTCCTCTCTATTGAGACATATTTGGTATTTTCACTTATTTACTTTTATATGGTGTATATACGACCCCTATGATATATTTAACATGAATATGTCTTTATTCATGAATATTAACAATTAAATTAACTTTATTATTTGAATATAAATGTTTAAAAGAAATTCAATCATATTTCTATTTTTGATTGGGTATATTTCTCATCCATGGAAATGTTTTTCAAAATTATTCTAAAAAAGTTCTCTTTATTACTCAAATGAGTTATTAGGGACATTTTAACTTATCATTTTCTTTTTAAATGGTTTGAAAGAAATCATTTTAATTTTTTCCCAAAAAAGTTTCATATTCGTTTCTTTTATTAAAATTCAGAAGGGTTGTTTTCTTTTTAACATATATGTTGTTAAAAGACATTATTTTCGTCATAACTATTTTATAGACATTCTCTTATTATATAAGATTTTACTTATTTTTTAGAAGAAATTATTTATGAAAACTTATTTTAAATTTTTTCATATTATTATATTCATTAAAATAATTTAATTTACTATAAAATATTCTTTTATAATGGATATATCTAATCTCATGATAAATTTTCAGGTCATTAACTTTATCAGGGAATATTTTCTTTATTGGGATTATTTGAAAATAAAATTATACAATGTATATATATTATTTGTATCAAAGATATACTTATTTCCTAATTTGTATATCATTTCTACATATTGTCTTTTACTATGAATGTTATCAGGTGGATGAGGGAAAACATTATTAATCTACATTCATTACTCTATATAGATATTTGTCGATAAAGATTTTTTTTAATTAAACTGATCATTAAAAATATGAGGAATTCATTGGACATGTAATGAATGATTTGTTCAGGTTATAGATATCCCTGCAATGCAACAACATTTTTCATGAGACAAATCAAAAATCTATCATTAATTGGGATTCTAGTGTATATTGACCCATCGATTAAACTATCTTAGCATAAGTATTTTATGGTATACATATATCATTATATCCTAAATCATGAAGTATAATATTAATAATTTCCATTATTGAGAGTTAAATAAATATTATCCACGATATTACTAAATTGATATTATCCATGGATGTTGTTTATTATCTTGTAATTGATTAAATCTAATGTTTTCTTAGTTATTTAGCTTTTCATATTAATTATGCCTTATTGATTCATTATATAAAACACTTTTTGAAAATCTACTCTCAACCTTTATTTGTTATATTTTTTCTGGGATATGAAGTAGTATATTATGAATAATATCAAGGATGCAAGAATATTTTTATGATATATATTTTACATTTTCCAATATAATAATTGATTCATGTATTTATTGGTTTTTTCCAGACTACAAAACCGATTTGTCCTTTGGGAAGAGATACTTTGTATCTTCTACAATTGTAATAATGTAACCACTGGATCTGGGATACTAGATTTTGGGTTATTAAATATGACCACTTGAGAAAATTTTAGACCTCTAAAATATTTTATGATTCATAATATTATCTGGGATTGAATTTTTAGGGATTAAATCCAAAATAAAAAATTTAATAGTACTCCAAAGTAGTATACATTAAAAAATTTAAACTCTATCTTTTAAAGAATAATTTAAGAATAATGAATGGGTCAAATCAATGAATGGTGAAATGTATCCAATAGAAATGAATGAAAATTATATTTGTTCTAGTAACTAAGTAAATGTATATAATTTGTGAAAAAAATTCAAAATAAGTTATTTTGATAGTATTTTTTTCAAGAAATAATTCTAAAATGATATATAAGGTTACTCTAAAAATTAAGGAATTATATTTGATGAAAACTATTCTACTCATTCCAAAGATGATATAATTAGAATTTTCCTTGCAATGGAATCTTGGATCAGAATTAGTTTTATCGAGGTGGATGTAAAAAAATAATTTCTAAATGGATAGATCAAATGGAAGTAAATATAGAGAAAATGAAGGTTTTTCATCTTAATTCTGATGTAATACTAGTTTGTGAGTTTAATAAATCTCTATATTGATTTTATTAACATGAAAGAGATTAGTATTTCAAAATTTATGAATTTCTTATAAGTGAAAAGTTTTATAAAGGAACGTTGAAAGGAAATATAAATATATATATATATATATATATATATATAATACCAACACCACATCACTTTTTGTCATTATAAATGTCGATGATATCATATTTATTAGTTATGTGGAGAAATTTAGTGAATACTTTTAAATGCACATAAAATAAAACATGGTTATATATATTCTGGGGGAATTAATATTTTCCATAGGTTTTAAATTTACCCAATATGTTTGTTGTATATTAATTTACCAAGAAAAATGTACACAATAATTATTTAAAAAGTTTTTCTTGGGATCATCAAGGAGAGTGTTAACATAAATTAATGAATGCATAAAAGTGGGAAATGATGATTAGGGAAATTATTTTAAAGAGAAAATTACTCAAAATTATTATTGAAAGGATTATATACATATCTACATAAAATCTAAACATAATTTTTGTTATTCATTTTTTTTGTATCAATCAAATTCTAAAGAATCACTTCTCTAAGTTGAAAATAGAATTTCATGATCTGTATCAAATAATTTTTGTTGGGTACTTTTATAATAGAATAATGATGGACATGATTTGAATGATATATAAATTTTTACTCAGTGGGAGTTATTGATGATAGAAAATTCACACCACGTGGATAATTTTTCATTATTGAAATCTATGTGGAATGGTGTCCATGAAGAAAAAAATAGTCGCGCCAAGGAATATTGATAGTGAGTATGTGTTTGTATCACTAGTATCTACATAAATGATCTGAATTATGAATCAAAATGATTATATGAATGTTATAAATATATATCCATTAGTTATAGGATATAGAAATTAATGTTACATATGTTTTTCAAAGAATCTAGTCAAACATTAAAGGTCAAGTAAATCGTATATCAAGTACAGTTTTTTAATGCAAAAGGTTGTTGAATGAAATATGAAGTTAAAATTTACTCTGTCAAAGGATAACCATGTTGGGTTTTTTCAGGATTGGGTAGGTTAGATCAAACATTATTATGGTGCTAGAGACCAGGTATATGATGTATCTCAGAGATGGCTATAGAGTCTGATGTATTAATTTTTTAATTTAACTTTATATATGTGTGATCAAACTAGTTGGTGGTCAATGTTATTTGGGTGGAATAACTATTTAATCCTTCACTATATTTCACCTTATAACATCATGCATCAGTATCATTTTAATTATTCCTATAACATACTCTGATGTGTATGATGTTAGACTATTTATGTTTTCTTCTGATCTCTAATAAGAGTTTATATTATCCTCACTGTTTATCTTAAACCCATTATTATATATGAAAACCTCTAGTTTATGAGGATTCAAGATTTAGGTTAAGTGGGTAACCATATTAGGGCACCGTTTTGGTGGCTCTTTTTCCGGGATATTACATCTCTCATATGTGAAATTTTTACCATGATTTAATGTGTGAAAGAAACTCATAAATTATATACCTCAATGTTGAAAAGTTGGTTACACTCTAATATTTATATGTTTTTTTTTCAGGATCCATATATGGAAGTTACCCAAGTAGGTTATAAGTAAAATTCAGTAGGATACCACCAATGGTTTTTAAAAAAAATCTAGTTAAAAAATGGTATATTAAAATAAATAGTGTAATAAATAAATATTATTGAAAAAGTGATACAATTGAAGTAAATTGAAACCTCATCAAGTACTTACTAGCCCAAGGTATCTAAGGTAACACATAGGCCGACCAAACCTTCAATGATTTAAACAAGTCATTTAAATCATAACATTAGAGGGTGAAACTATAAAAGTAAACAAATGGGATTCTCCCTACTCATTCAACTCAGGGAGGTAAAACACACACATCCATAGAGCCTATCTCCTCTCCCTATGTAATTAGTGGCCATAATAGTAGTCTGAAATCTAAAACCAATATTAACATCAATATTATACATGTTTGGAAGCCATGTTTATAACCTATCCATGTAAAAGAACTATTGGTACCAATATTGGGTGTCATTTCTAGCCAAACTATCATAAATTATAATAGTAGTTCCTAGATCCTCAGTCCAGTATCCCTCTATACATATACATATTGGTCATTCCTAGAGAATCTATGAGGACCGTTTCCAAATATGCCGATCACTAGTATAACATCCTATTGTATAGGGTACACCATCATTTCCTAGAGCATCATTCTAGCACATAAACCAAGGATAATTCTATCTCTATTCAAAACCTCTCTCTGAAAAAATATACCTAAAATATACTTCCCAAGATAGGGAAATCCAACCAACATCTCAAACATTTCATTAAACTAATTTCTCAGTTACCAAGTTTCAACACATTATCCTTACAAAACATTTAAAAATCAAAATAACCATTTTTAAACCATTATCACTTACTAAAGACCCAATGGGCCATCAATATAAAATTAAGGCCAAATCCTTTCTTTCCATCAAATCAGTAATGCATCCATCAATAAATCTACAAAAAATTGGAAACCATACATCCATTTTAAATCAATATTTGGAATCAATTTATATAACCCTTTTATAATCTACTTGGATATCAACACCTCATTTAAAAATATGTGCCATATTAAAACATAGATTTCCCTATTTGACACCCCAATACATGTTAAAACCCAATCTAGGTAGTTAAAACCATTTCAGGATCCCCATAGGCCTTTTAAAAAACTCAACCCATAAAACACTACATTTTATCCTAAAAAAATCAAAACCATTTATTCCCAACTTCCACCCATAATCACTATATCTATATAATTAATCCAACCCAATTGATTAACTATTTTAAGCTTTCATCGCAGCTAATTTACCCTTCAAAACCAAACATACCATTTTCTAGGAATGAAACACCCCATCGGAGGTCATAGGTTCAATCTTATAAACACAAATGGATTCAATTGAACCATGGATGGTCTAAAGCCCCAATTTAAATCCCGAAACCATTAAATTGAATGAAGTAAGAAAACACCATGCATGTTTTTTATGACACAAACCATATACACCTACTAATAAATTAACAATACTATATTTAAATCTCTTAGACAACCTAACTCTAAAAAATATATATATCTAAAACATTGAAAAATCATGATGGTCTTTCCAAGGATCGTCTAAGTCCCATACAACCTCTTTAACATATAACTGATCTCATCTCAAATACCCAAGCTCAAGTCTCCTATCAAACAAGAACACTGATAAATTATAAAAAATATAATAAACTAATCATTAAAACCAAACTTAGTATATTTCCAAAAAATACAATGAGTTCATACCCCATATAACAACACCATAAAACCACAGTGGCTAGTCCAAAACAGACCCCCGACACCATTTTTCGGAAAATCCATATGAGGTAATATTGTTACCATAATTAATCAAAAACCAATTTATGTAATAGATAAAAAAGTATCAACATGGTATCATACCTTAACAAAACATTGTGCAACAATATGTGAATATTTTCTTTAGATTTCCTCTATTCAAAACAAAATAATCTACATCATCCTTGGATGATTAGAACATGATCTACTAGAATAGGTATGAAATTACAAAACCTACATATCTAAAATTAAAAGTAAATAAAGAGGGGAAACAAGAGAAGTGTAGAGGGAGATATATCACATTAAATACTAATGAAACACCATAAACATGCCCCTAAAAGAAGGGGGAAGAAGATGAAAAGGGGGTTTGGGGATCCCCAAGTTCATGAAACTCTATTAGGGGAGAAATGAGGGGGATTAAATAAAAATATTAAGGGGTTATTTTTTTCATTCCACACTTTTAATAAAATTAAAGGCAGTCACACAGTTTGGCTACACAGTTATCCAAAATTTGAACCAACCATGCATGTCATACTATCCAACCCCCATACCATCCACAATTAGGTCACAGGATTAAGGAAACAATGTTCCAACCATGTCATCAACAATGCCTCTCCTGTGAATCATGGAGCATTGTTTGTTTGAAACTATGCTCATCTAGAGCACCATGCCTCAAAACCTTCTCAAACATTCATGGATTCCAATTTTTTCACATATGGTTTAACTCAAACCACAATAAAACCATGTATCTTAACCATTATCAATTATAAATGAACCCAAAAACTATAGATCATTAAATTTTTTCACGGTTTCTCCTAAATCATGCACCCCAATCATGCAACCTAGCCAGAATTCTCTGAAACCCCAAATAATAACCGAAATCCTATAAAGATAATATAGACACCTATGCTACCTCCTGAGACTCATTCCATTCCTATAAAACACATTAATTAATTACAACTATCATAATCTCATTATGAGTCTTGATCCAAAATTCTCCTCATTATGTAAAAAAAATCAAAATCCTTCTGAAATTTTTAACCCATCTAGGCATGGGATGTTACAGGAGATGTAATTTTCAAAGAAAATTTTGTTTTTCATTAACTATTTTAATATTTATATTATTTTAGTTTATTAATGTGTTTAAAATATTTTTTTTGTTTTATTACTAAAAAATATGTGTTTATATTTCCTATTGAGTTACTGAATAAAGATATTCATATCAGATGTAATAACTCTTTTTTAGAAACCATTATTTTTAATTAAGTGTTAATATCCCACTCTAATGGTATCCCTCTAACAGAAGCAGTGAAGAGATGTAATTTTTCTTAAAGCATGCCTTTAATAGGCCATGAGAAGGAAACTCTCACTGATGTTGTAAGCTGTAATAAATTAGGAGAATTAACCTCTTTATATAAATTTAATTCCAATGTATAAGAAGAGATCCACCAACAAAAACCATCTCATTGAAAAAAAATACAAATATTCCCAATATATTGAAGTAATATCATAAAAAATGAGAAAACCCCGGAAGTACCAAAACACTACTTATGAAGCTACCATGAGCTCCAACTGCTCGTGAACATCCACTCCATGATATTAGCACTGAGATCTATCACCATCTAGCTACTATAGATCAAAACCTCAAATGTATATACTTTTTAGTAAAAATATATGTACACATAATAGGACCCCCCTTAAAACCACTCATGGAGACATCAAAAAAACCCACATCCAAGTGAATATGGAAATTAACCGATCACTTTTCCTAAACTGGTAAAACTATACCCCATCCTTAATATATCTCTCTCACAATGAAAAATATACATGTAATCATATTAATATCAAAATAATACACAAATTAATGTAAAATTTCATCCACTTCCCTATAGGTTTGTCACTCTCACACCACAATTTCAAACATCCTATGCTACAACTCCTTAATTATGACATCCTACCACCATGCATTTGTATCCCCACCATCTCATAATATCATTAAAGATCCCATGTATCTCAACTCAACCTCATCACCATCATATCATCTATGACCAAGTGATATTTCTAAAATCCATTATATCCCATATATCAGGAATTTCACCTCAAACCAAAAAATCCCATTAAAGTACATATATAGGAAACTATGGTTAGTAGGAATAGAATATATGTATGTGTAATAACTTTATGCCTCTATAGACCAAACATACAAGTATCATCAAATTGAGATATATCATAGCCCATGTAGATTCATACCATATACCATAAGATAATACATATTATATAAACCAACATATCATTTTATGCTAAAGGGGGAGTGGGGACGAGGGAGAAGTCAGCCATCAATTCCATCTCCACCCTGAATGTTGAGGAAAACACCCATACCCAGAATATTGGGTTTTCAAATACCTTCCTGTATCTATTAATAATGTTTATTAAATTTAAAAATACATGAATATATATAACTCATTGTTAAATTAGTGAAAACTATATGTTTTTTCACTTAATTATATATATCATCCCTCATAACACTAAATAACCACCACTAAGTTCTAGGAAGGAAGACTTCACACCATTAAAAAATCCTTCATGTTCAATATCATTTATTATCTTCATTTATTAATGAGGAATTAATTGTATTCCATTGATACTCTTACAAAATATTCATTACTCAATTCATTTCATTATAATATTATATGACTTATAATTCACACCACCATTTCAATATTTTCATCCCGTAATCAGAAAAAATTATTCCAATGACCCCATTTTTACTATATTAACAACTTATATATCCATATTATGGGTTCATCATTATTTCATTTCACATTTTATAATTTAGGAATTCAAGGACTCAATAATAATGGCCATAAGAAAAGATGTACTCATTGTGAATATTCCAACTACAGTGTCCATATAGCAAAATCCACATCTAATAATCATGAAAACTATCAATCATGAGAAAAATAAATCCATAATTCTATAATTACTTCACAAAACAAGACATTATCCTCACTTATCACACAAAAAAATTGGAAATACCCTCTCTCAACTATATCCATACATCTAAACATCAACCTCACCTCAATGATAGGTCTCAAGAAATCCACTCTCTCTTCATATTCCATATATCCATGATATTCTGAACCCCACAAATCGAATCATTGAAATGATCGACCATCCAAGAGTAAACATACATAAAAGTAATCAACTATTAAAAATAATCTCAATAGCTTCGAATCAACTATAAACATACTTCAATTAATACTTTTATTTTAAATAGTTTTTAATAAAAACAAGTCATTAGATTGAAATTATTCTTATATTAATTGCTTCAAATTGACCATATTTATAGTGTTCATCCAACTCAATGCATTAACATCATACTAAAAATCAATAATAATAATAGAAAACATATAATAAACTATATTGAAAATATTATGATGCATTAAATCATTACATAAATCCCATATGGTCAATATATACCATTTTATATTCTATTCATCCTGATATTTAAAGATTATTATCTTTGATAAGTGGATTTGACCAAGACACATGAATCTAAAGAATTATACTTTCAAGACGGAGTATAAAATAATAAAAAGACAAGAATAAACTACTTCAAGATGAGATAATTGATATTATTACAGAATTAATGGAATAACAAAGATCATCCAAAACTAAAATAAAAAACAATCACTTAGGAACCTATCCACAGAAAACCATACTGATTTTATTCTTTATACTCACTAAAAAACAAGAGAAGTAACACCACATTAACCTCTTTAAAAAAATAAAAAAGATAAGAAGATAAAAATGTATAGAACTTTATTAAAGAGTGTTTTATCATAATAAAACAAGTGGTTTAGAACCTCAAGGGACTCGGTAAGATAGTAATAAGTGTACCATGATTCATCTTTAGTTTGAAGTGGGGATGAATAGTAGAACCAAGGGGGATTGGACCCAAAATTTATAGAGAAGGATAAACTAGAAATTATAATGATATTGTTAAATTAAATGTGGGTTTGTTGACTCTTGTTAAATAAATATATGATTTTCCATTGTTTGAAACAACTATATCCACATGAATCTCAAGTGTTTTTATAATTACATTAAAAACCCATGACTGATCCCATGCCATGAACTCTGACATGGAGGATTCTATTTTAGTATCCTAAATATATACAACGATCATCACCAATTAATATTTAAAAATACCCCCATATTATCCAATAATATTCAAGAAATAAACATGTTGAGATAAACTTGTTGTTTCCACTACCCCAAGCACAACTCAGGTGCACCTTGGCTAAGAACCACCACGACCACCATCATGGAATGTTTTTCTCCCTTTTCCAAGAAAATGTGATTTCGCACTTGAAATTATAAATCTTTCCTTGGGTTAACAAAAGACCTCTTTTTTCTACATTGAAATACTTTTATGTGGTTTGAATAGTATTTACATTTACTGTTCTCTCCTCATTTATTTTTAGAACAAAAAGATTTCTTTCACCGACTTCTTCCCAATAAGTTTATGTTTCAAATCACTTACAATATAATGATTTATACAGATCCATTTGAATATGTGAATGGTATCTATTATTATAGGAAAATTCTATTAACGTTAAATTCTGATCCCACATATGTTGAAATTCAAGTGATAAAAAACAAAACATGTATTTTAATGTTTTAATAGTACTATATTTTCCATCAGTTTATGGGTGATAGTTAATGCTAAAATAAATCTTAATATCACTATCCTTCTAAAGAATCTTCCAAAAAAATTATTTAAATCATGGATCATGGTCATTCATAATTAACATAGGTGCACTATAAATTCTTAAAACTTTATTAATATACAGACTTTTAAGGTGATCAAGAGTTAAATCTTATCTTATAGAAAGGAAATGTGCATATTTCTTAAGGCGAACAACAATAACCCATATCGAATCATTCTTTCTATGAGTATTTGCTGATGTAGTTAAAAAATACATAGTAATGTCATCCCATTTCCATATAGAAATTGGTAGATGTTTCATTAATCCTATATGATGTTGTCTATCATCTTTTATATATTTTTAAAACTAAACATCTGGATACATAATCAGTAATTTCTGACATCATATTATCCCACAAAAAAACTATTCCTTTAAATTTCTATACGTCTTGGTGCTTCTAGGGTGTATTGACAAATTCAAGCTATAATCATCATCTAATAATTCATTTTACATCTAAAGTATATATGGACCACATATCATCTTTTAAAATTTCTTATCATTCTCTGCTTTAACATTATTTTTAAAATTATTATCATCAGGTTGAGAAATATTTAATTTTCCAAAAAAATATAGTTATGATATTTTAAGAAAAATGAGTGATTTTTCCTCTTATTTAATAATTCTTATTCCATATTCACTAAATCAATGAACATAGGATCCCTGTCAAACCTCATTTTTATCAAGACTAAATGGTATTTATTTCCCAATGAGTTTCCTACCTTATTTTCCTTACCTATGTGGTAGTGTATTGAGAAAACATAATCCTTGATCCGGTCAAACCATCACCTTTACCTCAAATTAAGCTCTTTCTTTGAAAAGATTTATTTTATGCTCTTATGGACTATGTATATCTCAAATGTTTCACTTTATAGATAGTTTCTTCATATCTTTAAAGAAACTATTACCACTTATAACTCAATAGGTTGAGTTAGACAGTTTTATTCATTAATATTTACCTACCTTTATACATAGGTAATAACTTTATCCTTCTATATTAGGATACAACCATTTTATTTCTTTGATTCATTACTATATATCACAAATCCTACATTTCCCACTCTTAGAGTAAAAATAATAGAATTCATAAATCCTCTATTCAATTTATTAAAGCATTCTATATATCCCTTTTTCACTTGAAGTTAACACCTTCATGTGTAGTCATAGTTAATGGGTTATCTAAATAATAAAAAATTTAAACAAATCATTGACAGTAACCTATAAATCCAAAGAAAATATATACCTCGATTATATTCATTGGTGTAGAAAATTCTTTGATTTTATTTTTCCTTTCATGATCAACTAAGATTCTATCTTTGGAGACAGTATGGACAAGGAAATAAATTTTTTGAAGCCAGAATTCACACTTAAAAGGTTTACCATGTAACTACTTTTTTATAAGAGTATCAATAATTATCCTCAAGTTATTATCATATTCCTAAAATATTTTAGAGTACACCAAGATAACATCAATAAATACCATAACAAAATTATAAAGTTATCCCTTTAATACATTGTTCATTAAATCCATAAAAACAAAGGGTGAATTTGTTAATCCAAATGGAATTTCAGTAAACTCACAATGTCAATACCTCATTTGAAATTTTTTCCTCAGAGTTTCTTCCTACTTTTCTCACATTTTATTATACCTTTGAATGAAGTTTATTTTTTGAAAAATGTCATGCTCTGTGAAGTTGATTGAATAATCCATCAATATGAGTAAGAGTAGACTTTTCATTTATAGTAATAAAATTGATTACTCTATAATAATTTCATAGACTTATAGATCAATCTTTATTTTTTTTAAAAGAATATGGGATTTCCAAGGTGAAACACTGGGTAATATAGATCCTTTATTACACAAATTCTATAGGTGTTTCTTAAACTCTATTAATTCCACAGTGGACATTTTGTATGAAGGATTTGATATAGGTCTCAAATCATGGATTAAATCAATAGAAATATCAACTTCACAATCTTGTGGATATCTAGATACTTCCTATATAAATACATTCATTTATTTTTGTACAATAGGAACATCATCAATTTTAAGAGTACCTTTTCTACATGTATATTTTTTCAACTATTCATCCCTAAGAATCTCATACAGAAGATCTATTATGGGTCGATCTATACATGGATCAAATGATGAAGTCTCTTATCTAAAGGTAATTAATTCTACATACTCACCATAAATCATAATTCCATTCTCTTTGAAATAAATTTCATATTATATTTTGTAATAAAATATATACCAAGGATTATATAAAAATAAATAATATGTATAATAATCAGGTCTTCAAATAGAACATGATTATGTTTCATAATGTTAAATAACTTATAAATCCTTATCATGGTGATACTTCCACTATGATTTTTGACTTAAAACTCTATTATTTAGGATCTAGGTAAATATCTATGTTTTATGAAAAATATGGTAGATATAAAATAGTACAAAGATACCGAACCAAATAATGAATTAGCTAAATTTGAGGCTATGATTAATGTACCTTCCACCATATAATTAGAAACATAAACTTCAGCTGTAGTGATCATATAAGCTTAGCCTTCTCCCCTCATCCTCTTCTATGGTAGGTTCCATTTATGCTGGAAAAACTAGTTTGAATAATTTCCCATATCATTTTTTTTGAATCCTTGGATGGTACTGGATTATTTATTTACCTTATAGTCATTATCTAGATGACCCTTATCTTTACACTTGTAATATACTCTAATTCTAATAAATAATTCATTTATATGTTTCTTTCCAAGAAAATTACACAATGAAGATTTATTTGTTCCCTTATTCTCCTTTGATATGTTCCATTTTTCTTGTTCTTAGACGAACTCTTCTTCTCTTTATTTCCCTTGAAGATATAGGATCTCTAAAATTCATTCTTAATTTCAAGGTAAATCAATACTATATCATCATGGGATAAAAAAAATTCAGAGACTAGTTCCATTTTTGTAATCAAATTAATCCCATAAAATTAATAATTAATCTTACTCTATGGGTTACATATGTAGTCTGGAGCATGCATAGATAATATAGTGAAGTTATGCTCATATTTTTCCAAAATTTATTATTCCTTATACATTAAGTGAGGAACTACCTCTCTATTTCATATCATTTTACAAAAATATAAAACCAATTTAAAATTTCTTAATTCTATGTTTTTATTTCCATAGACTCCTTAGTGTTCTGTATCAATGAACCCCATTGATCGATGCCTTTTTCAACCAATACACTATTAGGATAAAATTTTCAGTTTCATTACGTCTAAAATTAAAGAATATAATATTTATGTACTTAATCCATTTCTCATCTGCCAATGGATAAGTAGTTCCATTAAAATATTTTTCCTTATATCACATAAAGTAATCCAATATAAGATAATAATTCTATGGAACAAAAAATTGTTACATTCATTCAATGTTATCTGTCATAACCATAGTAAGCTACCCTAATATGAAAATGATCTTATCAGTTCCAATAAAATATTTATTAGTTTTCTTAGTTGGTAAGACTCTACATTTTCTCGGTGTGTTGATTCCCATTATTCCATTAGGTTCCATCACTGAATAAAGACAAAAAGTGAGTTAGCTCATAATCATCATGATTTTTGAACCATAAAATAAAAATCTGTATAATGGTAAAAGACCCTGAATAAAATAATTGGTCATCAATATTATTATGTCAGAAATGTGTATTTAAAATATAGTCCATAGTGTTTCTACTAAATTTCCTCTGATTCTAACTAGAAAATTTCCAACTCCAAAATTCAAGAAGTGATTTATACATTATTTTATTTGAATAAATACAATGGACCTCACCGTATAAAATTAATTTTAGAAATATTTGAAAACTATATACATACATGATTCATATATTACATTGGAAATATAAAATTCATAGCATAATAATCATTCTTTCATCCATAATATTAGTTACAATATACTTCTTAGTATCCTAGTGAAAGGAAAAAAATAAATGGGTGAGTTATAAGATAAAAAATGGTTATGTATAGTTGAAGCTATCATGAGTAAATAAGCAATAATCCTTATAGAAAATAGAAAAGACTACAATTAAATTCCATTTAATCAATAACTTGAGCAATAAATGAATCCAAGGATAATATTAACACAGTAATCTCATGGATAATAATAATTGAATTATCACTAAAGTAAATTCTCAAATTGGTCATCATGATCTAAGACGTCATGATATATATACCTTCAATACCTTGAACAAATATATTTTAATCTATAGGTTGGTATACACTAAAAATCTATTTAATTTTTATAACTAATTTTTCTCATGAGACTTATTAATGAATCTAAAGGATATCCATAACCAAACCCCACCCATCACTTCATATACAATGAATTCTTCATATAATTAATGATCTATTTAATTAATAAACAATATTCTTTATCAATAGAAAACAAAATATTTCAGTAAAACATATTATGTAGTGGTATCATTTTACCCTCCCACTGTACTGAATGAGGATTGATTCCCCATATTCACATTTATTTCCTAGGGTTTGAGTCATCTACCGCTACTGGCTTCATGACGTAGCAGCCTTAGATGTCACACGATGTAGCATCCGTTAATCCTGCCACCCACTATCGGCTTTACCCCTCCTTGGATCGAGTTTATCTTTCCCTAGTGTGATGTAGCAGCCATGGATCCCACCGCCACTGATGACCCTACCCACCCGACACGGTAGGGATCCTGCCTTCGAACCCCACAACTCCATCCCAAGCAGTGATGTCTGTGATGATGACGACACCTCCCCTGGTTCCCGTCGCTATGAGGCTGATTCCATTGAGCGTGACATTTAACCCCTGAATCCCATATTTGTGGTGTGAAAATTCTCCTAGAGAAAGAAACCTCGTGGCCTCTATCTCCCTACCAATTGGCCTAAGAGAATCCCCCACCCAGTTCATTATGTGCCATTTGAAACAAGATCTGGTCAATTTCATTGTGTTTGTGCTTCTTTCCATATCATTTTGAAATCGAGTTGGCGTCCTCTGAATCATAGGATCGTCCTAGTGTGTTCGTGGGAACCTGTGGTTCAAAACATTTGCAGGTTCGTACACACCCGAAAGAGGTTAGATCTTGGGTCATTTTGTGATAATGACCGTTGTTGAGGTTTCTTCCTTTGTATTTCTCCATTTTATCCTAGTTTCCTCTACCATTTCATCACGATCTTTTATGCACATCTCTAATTTGGTAAATTTCTATAGATTTCATGATGTTTTGGATGGTGTCAGTGAATTTGGTGAATGTAGAACCATTCAGATACTTTTGGGTTGGTTTCTTTGTCCATGGCAGCTTGACGATCTTGTGGTTCATTGTTATGGAGCTCTGTCAATGAAGCCCTCACCATTGATCATCCTACTTCAAAGGCTCCTATATAGATTTTATTCTAGCTTGTTGTGCACTTTTTTTTGTGTTTCTTTGGGATGGTCTGTATTGTGTCTGCAATGGTGGATTCCCTTGGGCATGTTGCATTTTCAAGTTTTTTTTGGATTGGTCAGACTTGTGATTATACTGGTGGACCCCCTTGGACACATTATCTCAATTTTTTTCGATTTATCGGTTCTTACATAACCAAAAATTGTTTTTAAAAATAAAAAAAATTAATTTTCAAATAGAAAACATTATTGAGTAAATAATATGGATTTATCAATGATTTGTCCAATCAATCAAATAATTTTTGTAAGAAAACATGGTATATAGAAATGATATATAGTTTAAGTAATATACATATTTGTGATGTTTATTTAGAATAAAAATAATTTATAATTAATGATAATCATAAGGAATTTAATGTTTTAATATAATTTTAATGAAAAAAATAAATGAGCAATAAAATTGGACCTTCAATTCATCAGAAATACATGTTTTTAAATTAATTCATATCTTTTTCAAGAAAAAAATAAATTTATTGGAAACATTAAAATAATTTTTCTTAAAATTTTATTCATTATAAAACCATTTAAAACATGTATAAGAATCTAAATATCATAAAACAGATTTGGATGTGGGAAAATATGTTAACTTCATATATGTTAAAAACACGTTCTTTTTTGTGTTCTATAAAAAAATCAAAAATGGCCCTTTCACAAAACATTATAATGTTACCTTTAAAATGGTTTTAAAATATAAAAGATAAAAAATAATTTGATTAAATAAAATAAATTTTTTAAACCATTTCGGAAAAAAATATTGACATGGAAGAAAAATCTACTTGATCAAAATGTGTATAAGGTTGTCTTTTCTTTAAAATATTTATTTCAATGATTCTGGTTCCAAAGAGAAGAGATGTTGGAAGAAAATATGGAAAAATCATAAAATTGTAAACATGAATTGAAAATTTAATCATCATGAATAGATAATTATTGTAAATACCTAAAAGGTTAGTATATACACCAACTTAAGAATAAATCTGTCCATAATACCAACTATGTCTCAATTGATTAAAAATTGGGACGAAATCCCTTACCTTAAGTTTGACTTGTGTCATATGTGATTTATCCTTGTGTAAAATAAATTTTGATTTGGTATACTTATATACCAAAACCATACACATATATATAATATCATATATGATCCCTTTATAACATTTTATCACCAGTTCGTTATCAATGTTTTATTATTCTAAATATTTTGAGTGTTAACAACTTTTTTCACGTATGTTTTGATTCAGTAGTCTCAATCATTATGTCTTTATCATGGTTCTATAATATCCATAATTTTATTAAATATATAAATATTCAATATATCTATATTTATAATTAGCCATAAAATGTAGAGATATAAAAATGAATTAAACCATTCATGAATATGGTAGGTCATACGTATGCATGATCATTGTTTTAAATTTTTAATGTATATAGTAAAATAAGGGTAAATAATAATACACCATCAAAAGATAATTTTCATATCTTATATCACTTATATTTAAATTCAATTTATCTTAATACCCATCCATTAAAAGTGGAAATAAAATACGGATCACATCACTTCATCAACGTGGTAGTCCACACGTACAAATGAGTGACATTATCATTTTGAAAAGGATTGGATGCTAAGAAAGAATATATAAAATTATAATTACATAATCATATTTATTTCATAAAGATCACTTATATACATTATTTATATCTTTTTATCCATCCTTGCAAGTTGGTGATGAAAAACGAATTACACCACTCTGTGGAGACAGTAAGTTATTCATACATACAAGAGATGTTTTCACTTTTCAATGGATGGAAAAGAGATGGAATATGGTTTTCTAAAGATCATAATAACATATAATTATATTTATTATACTTTACACATTATTTTAATATAGTTACAACACATAAATTGTAACACCCCAACATTCCACGGAACGTTTCTCTTTGAATATTTCAATAGCTTGTGTTGTACGTAACTTTGAGTTCTAGCACACTGTGACCAATCAAACTAGCCATTATAAATAGTAATACCCACTTTTTTAAATTTCATAAATTTTATTTTTCAAAATGGACTTCATATTTATATTCGGAATATCAAGATTAGTTTAGGGTGATTTTTTTTATTTTTCTGAAAACATTCAATTCAATATGAATATTGAAAACACTATGTTATTGTTTAAGACCTAATTTTTAATTAAATAATTATTCATTTTATGTATATTTATTTTAGGTCAGAATAGATACATAATAACTATATAATTTCAAGGTAATTCATTGGATTCATTTTAAAATAACATTTGATGTATAAAATTTTATTAAACATTTTAAAGTCTTTTACCCACCTTCTAGGCACATTTGTAAATTTTCATGAACCATAATTTTTCCACTTCTATGAATTGAATTTAAAAAATCATAGAGACACAGTTGACATCAGTAATTAAAATTTGGTTCAATAATATGAAAGTAATTTTTGGTGAATAGTAACTTTTTGAATTTTATTTACCCCGATTAAAAGTAAATAGGGTAATTAAAGGTAAAAATGATATTATAATTACCCTAACACATGTCCTATGTCTATTTTATAAGTGTATTTTGACCAAAATCATCCTAAGGAATAAAATATGATCTTATTTGATCCACTTGGATTAGATTATGACATTTATTATTATTTTATTTAAAGAATATTTAAAAGTGTTAAATTCAAATTTTAATAAATATAACATTTTTAATATAGGGTTATACATAAGATAAATTAGAAAATAAATATTCATTAGAAAGATAAAAATATTTCCTAAATAATTATATTTTGTTTATAATTTTTTTACATTAAGTAATTAAATTTATTTATGACACAATGATGATGCAGTTATTACGTTATTAATTAAATATTAAAATAATTGATATTATAAATATCCAAATAAATTTAAATTGAGACTTTTGATGCATTCCACTAATTTCCTAGTTTAATACTACATTTTAGTGTTCATTTAATTTCATTTTCTCAATGTAATCATGTTATTTAGACTTTCAAAAAAACAGATACTAAATAGTGTCAAAATTGACATAAATGAGTTCTTTAAAAAATAATATATTTTTAATTGATATAACATTCCTAAAAATATAAGGTTTGAAAAAAGGACATAGATAAAGCTATATATTTCAATAATTAACCACTTTGGGTTCTCTTGGATTTTTAATGTAAGTTTATTAACCATTTATTATAATAATACAAGACGACTTGGTAAAAGTAAAACTAATTAACTAAGAGTTAAATCAAAAGTATAATGTTAATATGGTGACCTAAACCTATCTAAAACCTATTTGTTGAGAGGTTTTCGACCCAGACCTACCTTATCCTTGAAATAAATACTTTTGGATCAATCATAAATAGAATTTGATTGTATAATAAATTTATATTTCATGATTTTATTAAAGTGTCCATCACCTCTCTTGTAAAAGGGTACATACCCTTCTCTAAAAATCACACCTCCAAATCCATTTGTATTCTCCAAAACCTACGAAAATAACCTTCCAACTACCCTCACATAAAAATATATTCCTTAATTTTATCATAAATCCAACATAAGGACCCCTTTTGGTCAAATCAAAAGAAAACCACCCGAAGAAGATGTAATAATTTCATCACCTCTTTCAATGTTCTATTATTCTTCCACTTCCTCTTTATTTGTTGTTTCCATACCAAAATAATAACTCTAGAACCTTATACAAACAATAATGTTATTATATATATGGTACAACCATATTCATTATTCTATCTATCCTATGAATGACAAAGTCACCATACGTGCGTACGTACGGCTTACCGTCTCCACATCGTGGTGTAGTTTGTTACTCAACACTTCATTATTTGGATTGGTATAATAATGATTATAGTTGATTTAAATAATAAATATAACATTTTAATGATTCTATATATATGATATACCATCCAATTATATATGATTTAACCATCAATATAATTTTATTATCGCTCGTGCGTACGTACGGATTATCGTCTCCACGAACGCGATGAGATTAATTCCCCATCGTAACCATTAAAGAATAATTTTCATGTTATAATTAAAAATAATGAATTAGAACTTAATATAATTTTGGATATGAATCAAATACATCTTATCCATAACAAACATGACTTACATAATAAAACATATAACAGAAAACAAATCAGTTAACACTCGAAAAAATGATACTACTAAAATATTATTAAAAAGAAATATTATGAGATCATATATGATATCATATTTATGTATATGGTTCTTGAATAATTTAATAAAAATTATTTATTGATTATATAGGAGGATAACATACCCTCGACCAAGGAAATTTACAAGTTAAGGGTTAATTTTATAATCTCTTTATTATCTGAGGTTGTTTATACGTGAGTATCTACTAGGACATATTTATCATCCACACACATGTTTCTTAAAAATGAATTTCAAAACAATTTTACTATTACCTATAATATGGGTTAAATACATATATATCCTTGTTTGAATTTTTATAAAAAAAATTTAAAGGAATATTTCGGTAGTTTTATAAAAAAAATGTACCTTATGACCTTTTCAAAAAATTAAGGTAAGACTGTTTTTTAACATATATGGTGGGTGAGGCTATTTTCGGATATTATAATATCTTCTAAGAATCCCTTAAAAGATTATTATAATATTTTAAAAATATATTTTTTTTTTATAATTATGTGACTTTTAAATGATTTCAAATTAGAAAGAAATATTTCTCTCAAATATTTTCGATTTGATCTATGTCAACATCCTTTGATGGATTTTACACTTGTTTGAAGTTGATTTATTATGATAAAATATTTCATATTGTATAGAAGGTATTTTGATATGTTTGACTGTGGAAGTGTTCTTTTTATACCATTCATTGTTTATGGTTAAAGTATTAACATTTCATATGCTAGTTTTAATTTGAATGTGTATGTTATGTTTCAACATTTTCATATGAGGAATGAATTGGACTTAGTAAGTGACTAGTAGAGCCCACTATAGCTCCCCAATTCATCAGTAGGTCTCATTAGACAAACTAGTGTCTTGGCATAAGGAATTGAAAAAATCTAACTTGTATTCAAGGTACAATACCTTGACTATGTGGTTATGATGTCCGGCATTATGCATTCCATCATTTTGAAATTAGATATTGATATTACATGTGATTATTTGACTAGTATAATAGCCATGTGAATAAGTAAATGGAATTATTTGACTTATCTTTGCCATATTATACCAAATTTTATGTTTAAAATGATTTTCTTTTAGTCTTATATATTTCCTTACATGTTTATTCTTATTTATGATAGTTTATGCTATATTTTTATCCTTACTGAGCATCTGATCTCACCCCTTTATTATGTTTTCTTTTTCCTAGTTTGTGAAGAAGTATATTACTATTAACCTACATGAATATTCTAAGGGATATTATTGTATTCAAAGAAAACACAATTTTTTTGTTTTTCCATTTCATAATGTAATGAAAAACTTATATATGTATCTAGTACATCCAAGGATAATAAACTAATCTATCTTTCAAGACACGATCTCTTGTGATCATGCCAATGTTATGTAATAATGCACCGACTCTGGGTAACTAGGGTCGGGGTATTATAGTTGGTTTCAGTGGAAGTTTAGTACAAACCTTGGAAACTAGATTATGAAAAACTCTTATTATAGAACCCTACCCTAAGGTATAGTTTAAGGATTAGTATAGAATAACTTCGTAGAATTTTTATAATGTAGTTATTTTATGTATTTTACTATAAATACATCCCTATATGGATATAAGCATGTAGAGGAAGATCTGGCACATATGTACCTATGAGTGATAACTCTAACAAGGAGTTTTGGGCTTGACTCAAGGTATCCTGGTACACGACAATGGGCCGTGATGCACTCGTGGTTATGACACTCCCAGGGGATATTCTTAGCATAATTTACATTTTATTTACAACCCATTATGAATGATTTATGAGTAAATACTTCCTCAAAGAAAACATTTTTTTATGAATATGGTCTATATGATTAAACTATTCAATTTATGTTTGGTATTTTACTAATTGGGAATTATGTATTTCCAATCATAAAATAATCTAGTTTATTCCATTTTTTAGAAATGGAACCTAGTGGAAGGAATGGTTATTTTATCAACACACGTAATTCAAGTAGGGACTTCCCTCCTACTGAAGATAATTATAGTTGATCTGGTGATGCAACTGGTGCAAAAAAAACTTATAATTATACTGGGACAACTCACTCAGGTTATAAATAATAAGCTTACCCATTTGGATCACCCTAATCCATAATGCAGAGGATCAATGTTAGAACTCTTCATACGGAAACAACCAAAAAAATTCAACGGGACTATAAATATATTTTTTGTTGATAAATGGATATGTTTCTTAGAGAAAATATTTCATGCTTTGGGGAGTAGCGAAAAGGAAAAAGTTTTCATGACAGTTTATCACCTCATGGGAGATGTAGATCAATGGTGGTCATCAATTCAAAAAAAAAAGAGGATGAAGAAGTATCAAATATGGAATAGATGTAGTTTAAATATATTTTCTTAGAAAAATAATTTCATCTTGACCATCGAGCGTATTTGGAAAGACAATTTCTGAGTATGAGGAAAAAGGATGATGAGAATGTCACAAAGTATGAGGCTATATTTACATGGATATAAAGCCATGCAGTATATTATATATGTAACCCAAGAAGTAATATTAATCAATTTTTTGAATTGTTAATACCATTTCTCCATCAACCATTATTATCACAATCCTTCTCATCGTATGATGGTATTGTCTCATGTTCTATCAAGACAAAAAAGAAATTCTCTAAGTCTTATGGCGTTAAATCAAAGAATGAGAAGAAGATATTTGTTGAACACTCCAGAAATGGAAATTAGGGGAAGAAGGGAAAATTTGAATTTCCATCCTATAGTAAATGTGGGAATAAACACCCTGGTACTTTCCTTAAGGTGATGGGAGTCCTTTACAAGGGTGGAGAAAAAGGTCGCCAAACTCGTGATTGTAAAGTGAAGAAAGAGAATTTAAATATTTAATTCAACAATTGTGGAGAGATGGGTAATTATGAAAATTAATTTCCTATGATCCAAGGAAACATAACTTAGAAAAGGACAAGGGATAAAGAAAAAGCTTTTGTGATCACTACTACCAAGTTTAAAGCTCCGAATAACATGGTGGTATGTAATTTAATGGTTTCCTCAAATTTATCCAATGCCTTATTTGATTCTAGATCATCACATTGTTTAATATCTTCCCAGTTTTCTAAGAAAATTAGATATTTCCAATTTGATTTAGCAAGGGAGATTTTAGTCAAAACTTCTAAGGGATGTATCATTGAAATAATGTTCTGTACATTAGTTCCCATTAGGGTATATAAAAGTGCTTTATCTACTGATCTCATTGTCATAACCATGATAGAATTTAATATAATCCTCAATATGGATTCGATTTCAGACCATGATGCAAAATATTTTTGTAAGAAGAAGGAGGTTATAAATTTCGATGATGATAATAAGTACCTTATCATTAGTGCAGAAACATCACCATCTATCATCTAAATCCACCCCAGTAGCTCTAATGAATTCAATTTCTGGGGTGGTGGAGAGTGAAATAACTATGGGTGAGTAAAGGAATGTTCAAATAGAGGACGTACATGTTGTGTAAGAATATATTGATGTGTTTCCAGAGAATTTACCTGGATATCCTCTTGAATGAGAAATTGACTTTTCCATTGATTTAATTACGGGTTTATGGACTATATCAAAGACCCCTTATAGAATGGTCACTATGGAATTAGTGGAACAAAATAAAAAAACTTTTGGAATTTTGTAATAATGTATTTATTCACCCTAGTGTTTCTTCATGGGGAGCCTCTGTTCTTTTTGTTAAGAAGAAAGATGGATTTATGAGGTTGTGCATTGACTACAGGGAGATCAATGCTATAACAATAAAGAACACTTATCCCCTACCTCGCTTTGATGATTTATTTGATCAACATCATAGAGCTCAATATTTTTCATGGATTGACCTTCGATCTGGATATCATCAGTTGAGTGTGAATAAGGAAGACATTCCAAAGATATCATTTTCGTACAATGTATAGGTATTACGAGTTTACAGTAATGCCTTTTGGACTGAGTAAAGAACCCTCTATCATTATGGATCTAATGAATAGAGTTTTCAAGGAATATGTTGATGACATCGTAGTGGTATTTATTGTTGATATCTTGGTTTACTCCAAAATCTATGATGATCATGAAAATCACTTGTGCACTATTCTAAAGACTCTTAGAAGAAATGAATTGTATGGGATGTTTAGAAATTGTGAATTATGGCTTCAAGAGATATCTTTTCTTGTCCATATTGTCTCTAGGGATGGAATATATGTTGATCCTTATATGACAAGAGCGATAAAAAAATGGCTATCACTAATGAGTATGACTGAGTTATGTAGTTTTATTGGCTTAGAAGGTTATTATCGGCATCTCGTCTAGAATTTTCACAACTGGATAAACCATTAACCAAGCTCACACACAAAGGGGTTAAATTTGTGTTCTCAAAAAATGTGAAGATTTTTTTGAAGAATTTCATAAAATATTATTCAATGATCCTATATTGACTCTATCATCATGGAATGAAGTGTTAGTTATTTATAGTGATGCTTTAAATAAATGACATGGTTGTTTCCATATGTATAATGATGAAGCTATAGCATACACATCACAATAGATAAAAAATCATGAACAAAAAAATCCTACTCATGATCTTGAGTTAGTATCTGTAATCATTTCTATGAAAATATGGAGACATTATCTCTATGGTAAAAATGTGAGATATGTATTGATCACAAGAGTTTTATGTATATTTTCACACAAAAATAACTCAATGTGAGGAAAAGGGGATGTCTCTAACTACTCAAGGATTATTATTGTACTATACACTACCACTTGGGGAAGGAAAATAAGGTGGTATATCCTATGAGAAAAAAGGATCATAGAGTTATGAACAATATGAGAGTTGAAAGGGATCCTATGTTCGTAGATCTAGTAAATATGGATATGGGAATAATCATAGATTGTGAAACATATATACTTTTTCAAATGGTTTCAAAAACATCTTTATTGGAAAGGATAAAATGTTCTTGAACTAATGAATATGAGTTTCAAACGAAAATTAATGTTGTAAATGATGGGAGATTGATTGATATCCTTTATGAAGATGGAATTCTGAAATTTGGGAAGATACTTTGTGTTCCTGACATACCTAATCTAAAAATGGAATATTTGGATGATGCTCATAGCTCCAATTTCCCTAAACACACTGGTAGCAGTATGATGTATATAGATTTGAAGGAATTTTTTTTGTGGGACAACATGAAGAGGGAGATTTCTGATTTTGTGTCATGATGTATGCTTTTTCAAAAGGTGGAGGATGGAAGAAAACATCTTGGAGGAGTATTGCAACCTCTTCCCATACCTGAGTGGAAATGGGATGATATTACTATGGACATTTTCCTGGGGATACCAAAGACTCCTAGATGTAATTATTCAATATGGGTCATTATTGATCGTCTTATAAAGTCAGCACATTTTATTGATATAAGAGAAGATTTACTGCTTGAATTTTTAGAAATACTATATATTAATGATGTTTAAATACTTCATGAAGTACCCCTAACGATTGTTTCATATTTTGATCCCCATTTTAGCTCCAGATTCTGAAAAATTCTTTAGAAGGATCTGGATACTGAACATCGTTTGAGCACTACCTACCACCCTTAAACTAATGGAAAATCAGTACAAAATATTCAATACTTTGAATACATGTTGAGATCTTGCTCACTCGACATTAAAGGTATTTGGGATAAATATTTATCTCTGGTAGAATTTTCCTATAACAATTGCTTTCATTCAAGTATTTATATGGCACTATATGAAGTGTTATATGGAAAGAGATGTCACACACCATCTTTTTGGGAAAATATTGGTGATATAAAACTCATAGTCTCATAACATGTTGAGTAAATAATAAAAAATGTGAATATTATCCAAACTCACATAAAGACATCCCAAAGTAGTCAAAAGAGCTATGCCGGTAACCGAAGGAAGGATTTGGAAATTCAAGTAGGAGATCACATTTTTAATGGTATCATTGTGGAAGGGTGTTTTATGATTCGGTAAGAAGGGTAAATTAGGTCTTAGGTACATTGGGACTTAAAAAATTCTATAATGAATTGGAGTTGTAGCTTACCATTTGGAAAATCCTCCAAGTCTCTCCAAAGATCGTGATGTGTTCCACATATCACTGTTGAGAAAATACATTCCTGAAGTAATGCATTTATTCACCTATAAGAAAATATAACTTGAACCCGATCTATCTTATTTTGAAGAGAATAACAAAATTATTGACACCAGAGAATAGGTTCTAAGAAACCAGACGACTAATCTAGCAAAAGTTCTATAAAGAAACTATACGATGGAATAAGCAACTTGGGCACCTGAGGAACTTATGATGAAGAACCACCCGAATTTCCTTATGCAGTAGTATTTTATAAATTTTATTTTTCAAAATGGACTTCATTTTTGGATTAGGAATATCAAAATTAGTTTAGGGTGAATTTTTGGTATTTTTCTAAAAACATTCAATTTTTTATGAATAGTGAAAACACTGTTTTATTGTTTAAAACCTACTTTTTAATTAATAAATTATTTATTTTATTTAAATATATTTTAGTTAAAAATAGATACATAATACCTATATAAGTTTAATTTAATTCATTAGGGTTATTTTATAACAAAATTAGATGTATAAAATTTTATTGACCATTTTAACGTCTTTTACCCGCCTTCTAGAAACATTTGAAAATTTGCATAAAACATAATTTTTCCACTTCTAGGAATTGTATTAAAAAAAATCCTAGAGACATGGTTGAAACCAATAATTAAAATCTGGTTCAATAGAAGGAAAATAATATTTGGTGAATAGTAACTGTTGAATTTTATTTTCCACGTTTAAAAGTAAATATGGTAATTAAAGGTAACAGTTTTATTATAATTACCCTAACACATGTCATAATTCTATTGGATAAGTGTAATTCATCTAAAATATACCTTAGGAATAAAATATTATCCTTTTTGGTCTATATGGATTAGATTTGAACATTTATTATTATTTTATTTAAAGAAGAGTTAAAAGTGTTCAATTCAAATTTTAATAACTAAAATAAGTAATATAGGATTATACAAGAGAAAAATTTGACTATAAATATTTATTATAAAGTTAAAAAGGTTTCATAGATAATTTTATTTTATTTATAATTTTTATACATTAAATAATAAAATTTATTTATGACACAATGATGATGCATTAATTATCTTATTAATGAAATATTGAAATAATTGATATTATAAATATCCAAATAAATGTAAATTGAGACTTTTTATTCATTGAAATAATTTTATAGGTTAATATTACTTATTAGTATTGATATAATATATTTTATCAAAGTAATCAAGTTTAGTATACTTTCACAAAAACGAAATACTTAATAGTGTCAAAATTGACATAAATGATGTTTTAAAACAAATACTATATTATTAATTGATATTATATTCCTAAAAATATAAGTTTATGAAAAAAATACATATATAAGGTTATATATTTATGTAATTAACCACATGGGGTTATCTTGTATTTTTAATGTATGTTTATTAACCATTTGTTATAATAATATAATAATACGTGGTAAAAGTTAAACTATTATACTAAGAGTTAAATAAAAAAGATAATTTTAAAATGGAGACCTAGACCTGTATAAAACCTATTGGTTGAGAGTTTTTAGACCCATCCCCACCATGTCATCAAAATAAATCATTTTGGATCCATTATAAACCGAATATTATTGAATAACAAATTAATATTTCAAGATTTTCATAAAGTGACCCTCACCTCCCTTATAAAAGGGTACTTACCCTTATCTCATAATCAAACTTCCAAATCCAATTGTCTGGACCAAACCCTACTCAAATATCCTCCCAAATACCCTCAATTAAACCTATAGTCCTTAACTTTATCATAAATCCATCCTAGGGATCCCATTCAATCAAACCAAAAGGAAGAACCCGAAGAAGTGGTAATAATTTCATCACCACTTTCAAAGTTCTTTTCTTATTTTTCTTCCTCTTTTATTTTTTTTCGTACCTAAATAATAACTCCAGTACCTTATACATAATTTAGTGTTATTATAAATATGTTACAACCTAATTCATTATTCTAACCATCCTATAGATGACAAATTCACCATATGCGTGTACGTACAACTTATAGTCTCCAGATCGTGGTATGGTTTGTTATTCAACACTTCATTATTTAGAAAGGGTATAATAATGAGTATAATTGATGTAAATTATAAATAGAAAATGTTAGTGATTCTGTATATGTTATATACCGTCCAATTACATATTATTTAACCATCAATTGTATGGTATTATCGCTCGTGCGTATGTACGTATTACTGTCTCCACGAACGCGATGAGATTCATTCTCCATCGTAACAATTAAAGAATAATTTTTATTTTAGGACTAAAATTAATGTTTTAGAACTTATTATATTTCTGGATATGAATAAAATACATCATATCCATAAAAACATGACTTATGTAGAAAAAAATATAATTTAAAATGAATCAGTTAACACCCGAAACAATGATACTACTAAAATATTATCAAAAAATTAATATTAGAAGATCATATATGATATCAATTTATAAATATCGTTCTTTAATAGTTTCATAACTATTATTTAACTATTATACATAATGTTAACGTACCCTCGACCAAGTAAGAGTACAAGTTAAGTGTTAATTTTACAGTCTCTTTATTATCAGAGGTTATTTATATGTGAGTATCTACTGGGACCTCTTTGTCATCCACATCTGTGTTTCTAAAAAATGTATTACAAAACATTTTTTCTATTTCCTATAATATGTTTTAATGTCATTTATACCCTTTTTTTAATTTTTTTAATTTTTTTTAATGTAATATTTCCATCATTATCCAAAGAAGGTACTTTATAAATTTTTTTGACAAATTATGGAAAGAATGTTTTTTAATGTATACAGTGGGTGCAGCTATTTTTCTCCATTATAACATCTTATAAGCTTCCCTTATAAGATTATAAGAAAATTTTAGAAATAAATTTTTTATTTTATAATTATGTGAATTTTAAATGATTTAAAAATTAAAAGTGATATTTCTCTCAAATAGTTTTGATTTCATCTATGTCAAAATCCTTTGATGGATTTTACACTAGGTTGAAGTTGATTTATTATGATACAATCTTCTATATTGTATTGAAGGTTTTATGATATTTTTTATTGTCGATGTGTTATTTTTATACAATTCATGTTTTAGGGTTAAAGTATTAACATTCTCTATTCTAGTTTTAATATGAATGATTATGTTAAGTTTCATCCTTTTCATATGAGGATTGTATTGGACCATGTAAGTGATAGGTGGAGCCCGCTATAGCTCCTTGATTCATCGGTAGGTCTCATGAGAGAAAATAGTGTCTTTCCACAAGGCCTTGACAAAATCTTATTGGTAGTCTTGGCATGGTGCCTTGACTATATCGTTATGATGTCAGGAATTATGCATTGCACCATTATGAAATTAGCTATTAATATTACATGTGATTATTTGAGTAGTATAATATCCATGTGAATTAGTAAATGGAATTATTTGACTTATCTTTTCTATATTATGTTTACTTTTAGTTTAAAAGTATTTTTCTTTATTCTTATACATTGCATTAAATTTTTATGCTTATTAATGATAGTTTCTTCTATATTGATATCCTTACTGAGCATCTGTGCTCACCCATTTCTTATGTTTCCTTTTCCCAGGATGTGGATGAGTATATTATGATTAACCTGCAGGAATATGCTAAGGGTTATGATTGTGTTCAAAAGGGACACAATTTTGTTGTGTTTCTATTTCATAATGCAATGTAAAATATATGTATGTATCTAGTACTTCCAAGGCTACTAAACTAATCAGTCTTTTGAGACATGATCTCTTGTGATCATGCCAATGGTATATAATAATGCACCAACTCTAGAATACTAGGGTCGAGGAATTACATTAATAGTATTTATCATAACAAATAAACTTGAATGAATATGTAAAAACAATTACCTCTTCTTCGGTGGACTTACTTTATATATCTTCTTAAGGTACTTAGGGTTGATATTTTGGATGATAAAAACCTCTAAAACATGAATAATGATATTGAGAGGTGAATTTTTTAGGGATTTTTGAACTAGTTTTATCACAGTGGTGTAAAGAAAAGAGATAATGGGTGTTCTTTTATTTGTTAGGGGAGGGGAATTCTTGAATATTTATAAAGCATTAAATTAATATAAATTATTCTTTTAGATATAAATATATAAAAAATTGAGTAAATATTAAATATAATATGTTGATGAGTAATATTCCTATCATTAAATGTTATTTTTACAAGTCATTGTTATGATTTTACCATTATCTTTTTGTTTAACCCCCCTAGCACTTTTGACAACTATTGGAATATTAAATCTTTCTAGCCTTTAAGGGAATAGAATGCTACCATAAAAGGATAAATGTACCATAAATGGAATATGGTATATTTTTTAAACCATATATCTTTCATTTGGATGAAAATTGAATTTTACGAATTTAAAATAATTTATCAAAATATTTTTTATTATAAAATATCATTAATATCATTTTTGAAACTATTCATTTAATTTGAAATTAAATACTTAAATAATATGATGAAATTTGACTATAATCCTTTCATACATCTATATAATTTAATATTTTTATAAATAATTATTTTAATGTGATAATTCATCATGTTTTTATAATATTTAATATTTTTAGAATCATTTATTTTATTTTTCTATTAATTAAATAAGTATTGTGTTCACATTGTGTAAGAATTTAAAAAAATCAATCACTGAAAATTTAAAATAAATTATCAGGATAAAATAAAAATATTCATATTTTTAATAATATTTTAAAATTGAACATAAGTTTTATTTTTCCCTATCTCAAAATATTATAGATATTACCAGAAAAATGTGACATTTTTGCTTTTATCTCTAAATTAAATATTATAATGTTCAAAATCAAGGAATTGTGGCACAAAAATTCAATTTTTTTTGAAAATCGATGTAAATGGATAAAATAAATTCATCAAATGGGATAAAAAATGTATTTGGTTGGTTTTTAATTCCTTAACGACTTATTTTTAACATTAACTAACAGATTTACCTTTTAACAATGTGCTAAATTTTACCATGATTACTATTTATAATAGCTAAATAATGGGATCTATTTAAAAAAAATTGAACATCATGATTACAAATAAGATATCAATTTTCAATATTCAATTTCAAGAAGTTCTTTAAATTAATTTTAATATAAATGTGTAAACTGTAGTGAAAAATAATTTTTTGAATAATGTATCTTTAAGTATAAAAATTATCTTATATCAATATCATGAAAAATATTTATTCAAATTATATTGTTCTAAATAAAAAAAAGATAATATTTCACTTAACACCAAAACTAAAATATAATGACCCTTTTATATTAATTAATTTAATAAAAATAAATTAATTTATTTCAAAAATCAGAATTTTCACAATTCACTTAAAAATCAATAATTTCAGAAAAACAAAAAAAATAACCCTAAGTTATTTTGCTTATCTTTATTTCAAAAATGAAATTAATTTTAGAAAACACAATTTATAAAATTTTAAAATTTAGTTTTTATTCACATTCTTGAATAAAACTACGTGAATTGTATAGTGGTTTCTTTAAAAATATAAACATACAATAATTAAAGCTCGAGTGTTACAAAAAAAAATTAATTTACCACCAAATTATTTTTTAACAATATTCGTCCATTTTAAACCAATT
Organism: Viscum album; assembly: GCA_963277665.1. NCBI lineage: Eukaryota > Viridiplantae > Streptophyta > Magnoliopsida > Santalales > Viscaceae > Viscum > Viscum album. The sequence continues at coordinate 1,494,036,112 of OY728152.1, forward strand.
TCCTAAAAAATTATTATAAGTATTAAGCTACAATAATTAGAGTGAGAAATCATATAACTGTGAAAATCATTCTTGAGATGTCATAAATTATGACACCTTGTTATCAACCTATAACACTTTAAAGTTTACTTGGTATCACATTAATTTATTCATATGTTTTATTTTGTTTTATCCTTATTTTCCACATACCCCAATCTCTAAAAATAACTAAACCCTACTCTGATATAAACTAAGGTGACTCATGTATAGCATACATAAATATTGCATCATTACATATGAATATTCAGCATAATTCACCATAATATACTTCTCATAATAGTAATGTTTTATTGTATTTCCAGAAAAAATGCATAATCATCTTATTTAAAAAAATTATAAAAAAAATCTACCATAAATCGCTTCTCTAATTACACCCTTATTATCTATTTCTTACAAAAATTAATTTCTTCATAACCTAGGGAAAATTGAAACATAATAAAGGGTGATCTCAAATTCTTTGTAAGGGTAAAAAAAGGAGATATCAATCTATGATCATATAAAACATAAGATAAGTATAATGTTATAATATAATAATAATAAATTATTGTTTTTATACCCAATTTTTCATATATCATAACTCATGAGTGGTGGAATAAAGTTTAACATTTCAAAATACATTAGTAATAATTGTGGGGAATAAACATTATTTGATCATGAGAAATGAGTACATATCATATGTATAACAATATGTCATAGGAATTATGGAAAAATCATAATCATAGAAAATAATGTCATCAGTAGATGTTCAAATCCAATAATACTATAGTGGAAAATTTACCATGGTTGATAGGTTTTACTCCCTATTCCATTATTTCATAAGTCATAGTTCACTCCCAAGACAATAATAGTGGACAGAGTCCCATAATGAACTAATTTCACTCCCCATTCCATTCCATATTGTCTCATGAGATATTAATCATTACCCAATGTATTATAGGGATTCAATTGAACCAATTTTCATATAATGAAAACAATACATATTTGTGACACAAAATTATAAAAACATTAATCAATTCATAATTTCATAACCCATAGAAAAGAAATTGTTTTCATTAAAAATTTAATATCTCATAATCATATGTCATAGAAATAATTAACATGCCTGATATGATTAGATCATATCCCTAACAAACCATAATAATAATCAAAGTATGTTGTCATATATTAATAATACCTTTAAAATATAATTTTAAAATTTCTTTAAAAACATATTGAAATATCATTTTTATTTGGAATTATTATATCTAAAACATTTCAGAACATTGAGAAAGGTATGTTATTTGAAAATAACCATGAAAAACATTAAAATAAAATACAAATGAAATAATGGTCATGATAGTTGGAAAATAAGATCTTTTGTTCAATGTTAATGAAATTATTCTTTCAAAATTTTGTGAAAATTTCCAAAAATACCTTATTCATAAAATGATAATAAGATTTATTTCAAATCATTGAAAACAATCATGTGATGAAATTCAGAACTATAAAAAAAATTCTATGATTCTGATAATATTGACCCAATTCTTCCATCAAAACATACAACATAAAGAAACATATCTCTATTACATTTTTAAGTAAATTTTTGGTTTATAATTTTAGATAATTAGAAAAAACTCTTACAAAAACAATTTTCAAGTCTTAAAAATAAAATTTTTCTCATTTAACCCAGATTTTATTATTTCACAATAGGTCATCAACATCATCCTTGTGAATTAATTTATAGTCAAAAATCACTCAACATAATTCTCTAAAATCAAGGAAAAAGATAATATAATAAGGGTTAGATCAAACACTCAGTAAGGGGAAATGTTAGTATTAACTAATTAATGTCATCAATGAAAATAAGTGTGCATAAGGGTATGAGGACATAATCAAATTGAAACATTGAATCAAAAAATAAATCAAACCCATCAATACCTAGATCATCAAATTTGAAAACATGTCACAGTCAAGAGGCATCAAAATAAATAATCAAAATCCATTTCATATCTTTCATGATCATTAAAACCCTTATAATATCATAACAAGAGGTAAAAATACTTGTTGGTAACTTCGAGTATCACATTCATAAATAAAATTAAAAACCATTTTAAACCCATTTTAATTGTAATAACCATATCGTTAGCTTCCAATATAATCATTACCCAATGCATTTGAGATCTATACTAGGGATCACTCTTTTTTTAACCTATATTGGGCTCACCCATTTTCCATGAGCTAAAATGGGGATCAACCCTTCATCTAAGCTACATCAGGCTCATCTTTGAGCTATAATGGGGATTAACCATTTAAATAAGTTGTATTGGGCTTAGCTGTTTCATATAATTCTCAATCACCATGAATAAAAAAATTTCATCATAAAACTCATAGAAACAATCATTATTTATATATAACATTATAAACTCATGGAAAAGAAATTAGTTTAATTTCAATCTCTTTGGAACACTATTAACCCATGGAAATTAAATGTTTCATATAAAAATTTCATTCAAACATGATTAACCCATAGAAAATAAATAGTTTCCTTAACAATATATTTGAAATAAGTTTAACCCATTGATAACAAATGAGTTTCTTAAAAATATATTTAAAACAATCCTAATCTATCCAAAGAAATAATAAGGATGGAATCCATAGAAAATATCCCAAGTGGAGGATAATTAAATACATGGTTTTTTGACATTGATGAATGGAAATTCCCATTTAAGATCATTAAAAACATTCTTGAGGAAAATAATCATTAAACATTCCATGTTCCCCATACCACTTTGATATTTTTAAATCAGAATCCCCATGAATTAATATCATTAAAAAATACTTATTATTCATGGGACCACTTTGTGTATAAGTTGTATTTATTGTCAACATGTGTTAATAATGGTCAAAATGAAGAAAGAACTCCAATGTGAATAATGATTGGTTAATGTTAGGATTCCTAGATAATTATTATAGATTCATATCATTTGTTTCCATGCTTTGGAAATTACCCATGTTTACCAAAATAGAAAATGGATGCATTGTTCTTAAGGTCCATGAACTTGTGACTAAATGTGACCCCTTGTTTAAAACATTTAATTTCCATCATATTTAGGATGGTTGAAGTTCTTTGAAATTCAAGTTCAAAAAAGAAATGGTTAAAGAAGATGAGAAGGGGGATATAAAGGTGACCATGAATAGGTTGGTTTGTGTTTAAACATGTGAATTAATTTGAGTGCATACTTAGGTTTCTACTAAGTATTTTTATTGGATTTACTTAAAAAATGGGGCCAACCCATGAGCTAGATAACTTCCCTCAACCCGATGCACATGCTAGACCATAGGGGTCGACCGCGCCCATGGGGAAGCTAGGAAGATCCAAACTTGGAGAAACATAGTGGACACAGAGCATGCTTCACCATGTGAGGCAGCACGGAGGCATGAGGGAATAGAATGGGCGTAGAGAGCAACCACAAGGAGCAGAGGGTGGGTGCAAAGTGTTCCCTCAGAACACAGTATGGGGTGGTACTATGAAGGGAGAGGGAGTGATCTGGAAATGGAGCAGAGAGGCTTGATACTTAAACCATGCTAAACCTTTGTTGTTTTTTCGATGTGGGACAACATTTTAAAAATGAGGATGTAATCTCAGCAGCTCATCTCATCCTGAGTCTCTCTCGATTGTTTGATCAATCCATGGATGATATATTAATCATGGTCATCCATCATCCCATGCCGCAGGTGTTTGAACCCAAGTCATCCAATGCTCCCATAGCTACGTTTTCTTCAACCTCTGGCGCCTGATGCCACAACTATATCATCCATAGTTGATAAAGAACCACGTCCCAATCAACCATGTCTTATCATTTTGGAATCATGAAGTCTATTAGATCATACCGAGACCATGCATGTAATCTTCGTCTTGCATGCATGTGACATCTCGATGAAGAAGTTACGGTCGAGGAAAACAGAGTTGCAGAAGCCATGTAGATTCATTATTGATTTTAAAAATAGATACATGAAAATCTCATATGCATGCACATGATTAGGGAGAATACCATGTTTTAAATGGAAACACACTGAAGATCTTGGCATATCTTCATCGGTGGGGTTAAGGACGTAAAATTTCTAGATATTCCGAGCATTCAAAGTCACAATCTTGACCGCATTTCACATAGATTTGGAAAGTGTAAGAGGATCTCACTAACTTATAAAAGGAGGATACCAAGATGAGAAGTGATGTCTCTCCCACATACATGAGTGCTTCTATTTTTGAATAACAGAGTATCTCAATGTGCACGATTTTGCGAAGTGCATCCTGGAGTCCCATGAGCTTTCTTCTCTATTGTGTAGAGTTCCCGCGAGTGTTTGATAAGTGTCATACACTCTCAAACAACTTCACGAAGAACTAGTACCCATGACCACACAATCGGTTTCTAAAAACCTTCGTTCTGCTTTATGAGGGGTTTTTCACCATGATCCATTGATTGAGCCATAGTCTTTCACTAGGATTTGTGAATAGGTAGAACCATGCCCCCCCCCCTTGCATGAATAATAACATTGAACCTCTCATGATCAAATAGTGAGTAATTACTCCATTTGTTTTTCGTTTTTATATCATATTGTTTGCAGGGGTTCGTTTTGAATAATTAGAATCTTACATGAATAATCTGAGCACATAAATGAATTCATGCATGTGATGTGTTTGAAGAAGCATGTGGCCATGTATGATTGAGAAAAGAAGGATTTAGAATGAGATAAGTGCTTAACCTATTAGTGATTGATATAAAACACATATAAACCCAAAAAAACACCCTAAATAAGTGAAAGAGAAAGAAGGGAATGAGATTACAATATGTCATGTATGTGTCTGTGCATAAAGAACATAACCTATTAAGGTTTCACACAAGAGGATGAAGTATGTGCTTACACTCATTCATTCACATGTACACATAAAGGTAGTTAAATATGGAACCCAAATATTTGTTCACGTGTGAAAAGAAGAAGAATACTCTTAGAAGAGAATATTTCAACATGATTTCCATATGCATGATCACCAAGCATACATGAACAAATATAATAGAATTAAATTTTATGATGCACATTGATTCAATCCTCGTTTAATGAACATTCACATTGGTGTTTGTGAATCTATCCAAGAAATAAGAAGAAGAGTGCATTTTGTTTTTCCACTAAAATATAAGAAGTCTAGAGTAGTTGGTGTTTCACTAGAGACTATTAGAAAGAAAGAAGGTTGAATTTCATTCCAACTACTTTTCAAGTAATCAAGTGAGGATAACTAAATAAGATTAAGAGACGAACAAACCATTCAAAAAAGAAAGAATACTATCCTAGATGGAATTATAAAGAACCAGCATGTGGAAGGGCATATCCTACTTATTTCAAGTTGAAAGTGGATTATCTCCCTTCCCCCTTAAACTTTAGGGACTCATGCTGGGAAGCAATTATCTCCTTCCCTCCTCCAATTGTAGGGAGCCACACTGACTAGCGTATTTTTTTCCTAATCAACTAATGTAAAATCATATCACCTTATAGTGGAGAATCTATGTACTAGTCATCACCACACAAGGCAAGTACTAGATACTCATATTGAGTAGTGAACCTTATAATAATATTGTGTGCATGTTTTTAATACTTTATATTATTTCATGAGACAAGGAAAAGAGAATAATATAGTCACGATCCTAATAGGTCAGTAGGTATAGGGATAATAATTTGTAATTGGTATAAAAAATCCCCAACACTAATTCACCCCCACTCAATGTTTAGTATATCCCAATCTAGTCCTCTCAATTGGTATCAGAGGGACAGGTTCACCTATATTGGATTTTTTATAGTGAAGTTAGTCTCTTTTGAAGACATGAATTTCATTCTATGGATATCAATGAAGTGAAGCTTCAGGGAAGATTCAGTTGTCTCTAAATAGAAGAATATATCCACTAAGACCATGATGAACACAAAAAAGAAATAGAAGAGAAAGTTAAAGAAGAATTCACTATTATCTAAAGAACAGGAAGCATATGGATCTCCATTCTTTACTGAAAAATAAGACATATTAGATATGGAATGTAATGATAAGGTGGATCAACATTCCATAATGAAGATGGAAAACCTTCCAAAATCAAATGATCAGGAGGTATGTGTTAGTACATTTGAAAATTATTCTTATGATGAAAATTCTAGAACAAGTGGTGATGATCAATCTACAACCGCTCAAGAATTATATATCGATAGATTAAAAATGATTCTTCATATTATTCCTGAATAAAATTCATACCTTCTTTTTGGAGTATTTCAATGCATGAAAGAAGTTATCACCCAGCTATAAGAAGAAACTAATGTTTTGGAGAAAATCCTACAAACCAATATTTTTGAATATATAAAGCTCTCCAAATAGGTTGGAGACTTTTATTAAAAAAAGGGGGAATTTGAAATATGTTCCAAAAAATAGATCAATGAAGTTGAAGAGAAAGAAATATTCAATAAGACTCTGGAAGTGAAGATCAATGCACTTGAAGATGAGATGAAGAAGATAATGGAATTCAAGGGGTTATAATTAGAAGAAAACTACAAGAAGATCAAAGAACTTCACTCTTTATTACAAAACATCATAAAGATGCATGAAGATGAAGTTGAAAGATTAAAGAAGGATTTTGAAGAGAATATGACTATGATTGAAGATCAGAAAGTCATCTTTAATATGAGATGTCTAGAATTGGAGGTTCAATTTACCAATATTGAGAAGACACATATTGAGTTTCCAAAAAATAAGGAAACAATAGCTATTTTCACTCATTGATCACTATAAAATTATACTATCTAAATACCTCCATCTTGTGATAAAAAGGACCATTGCTTCACTTGTTGTTCTATCACAATCAGCTGATAAAGTAAAGGTATCATCTAAACCAACATGTACTAATGTTCCTAAAATTGCTTCTATAAAAATTGCAGGTTGGAAGAAATATTCTAAAAAATTAAGGACGATGAAAAGTTAGAAGAAAACTAAGACCATGGATATGGTGGATAGGGGAAATAGTGTAGAATATAGTTCCCAAAAGAATGCACAACATACAAAGAATAAGATTTATAAATATTATTAAGAAGATTTCAAGAATTCAAGGTGTGTTAGTCAATGCTAGTGCTATAATAGATTTGGGAATTTTGCACTAGATTGTTGGTACAATCCCTTAAATGTTAAATCTAATAGATAACTCATCTCAAGGGGGAGAAATACATATAACATGAAGAAAAATCTATAAATATAGAAGTATTTGTATACTGAAAACATATTTGTGATTTTATACAACATATGTGATGTATTCCATGGGAGTGGTCACATGGTTTGTACATGTTCATATCCAAAGGTACCCAAAGCTTATAAGTAAACAAGAACACAGAACCTAGATAAAAAGGAACATGTATCCAAAAGAACTCTTAAGAAGGATGCTACACAGAAAAAGTCATGTGGAAGATCCAATATTGATGCCACAATTCCTAATGTCTTATTGGTTATTTGGATACAAATTCTGTAAAGAATGAGGAAAATGGAATATGGATAGGCTAAGGCTAGTGAAAAATTAAAAATTAAGATTCCACATGATGAAAAATATGTTCTATGTGTGAGGTGAAACATGGCTGGTCACATTGTTAGAAATTTCATTGAATTTCTTCTAGCCTAAGAAGAATTTATGAGGAGGGTGAAAGTTGCACCAATAGTTTCTAGGGATTTGAAATCTCATAAATAAAAAAGAGTCACACACAATGAAATGAAATATGTACTGAGGTCCACACAATCCTAGTCATCATTGAATAATAGTTATTAAAGTGTGAATAATGGAGCATCTAGGTTGATAAAATCATCTCAACCATGTTGTTCACATTGATGAAGCAAGGAGAATCCACCATATTCCCTTAAATCTTTGTGTATTATATTTTTACTTAAAATATAGGGAATTGAAGGTGAAGAAATCTCTCAGGGGGATAACCTAAGATTCAATGGAGAGAAGTGTTCCCTTGAGGGGGAGACACATGAAGAGGATACCAAAGTCATTATCCCAATAAGTATCAACATCAGTTGGTATTAAATTTAATTTCATAAAATATTTCCTATGAATAATTCCTTTGGAAAAGGTATGTCATCTTTCAATATCTCATCCTTGGTTACTCAAAATAAAAATTATTTTATAAAGGGGGAGTAACTAAGTTAATAAGTGAAATAGGAAGAGTGAAAGTTACCCAAGGCCACTTATCCTACCAATTTCACTTGAATGTTTTTGATCCATTTGTTGAATGGATTGTATAAGTTTCAGGTTGATTATTTCACATAACACATATTATCCTAAGACTGTAATGAAAGTAAAAATCCCTTGAATACGTGTACATGAGTTCTCATCTCATGAGGTATCATGTTCAGTGGATAATGAAAAGCATTATTGACTAAATAAAATCATCTTCTCTTATACACCAAGCATTTATCAAGTATACTTAGAGATAAATGATTGATGGAACATTGATTATGTATGGAATGATAGTCTCTCTACCATGAACTTTTTATTTCTTGTCAATAAGGGGATATAAGTGAAATAAAAGTTCAGGGGAGAGAAATAAGTAAGGGGAAATGGAATATTCTCATTTTGACATTGACAAATTCATTTCAATAGAAGTTAAATGGTATTTAAAACAAAATAAAAAGGTGGATTGTTGGGACCACTTTGTGTATAAGTTTTATTTTATGTCAACAAGTTTCAATAATGGTAAAAATGAAGAAGGAACTCCAAAGTGATTGGAGATTGGTTGAAGTGAAGATGTCAAGTGAATTATTATGGATTCAAAGCATTGGATGTCATGCTTGAGAAATTATTCATGTTGATCAAAACAGATGATTGATACATTGTTCCTAAGGTTAAAGAACTTGTGTCAAAAAATAACACATTGTTTAAAACATTGAAGTTGCATCCTTTTCAGGATTATTAATGTCCATTGGAATTCAAGTTCTAAAAATAAATGGTTGAAGAAAATAAGAAGATGAAGATAAAGTTGTCCATGCATGGGTTTTTTTGTGTTTAAATTTTCCCATGAATTTGAGTGCATACTTTATTTTCTAGTAGGTATTTTTATTGTATTTCCTTAAAAAATGGGTCCATCCCACAAGCTAGCTACCCAGCCTCAACTCGAGGAACATGTGTGACCAAAAGGGTCAATCATGCCTGTAGGGAAGCTAGGTAGTGCCATCCCGAGAGTAGCATAGTGGACACGTAGTGTGATCCACCGTGCGGGGAAGCATGGAGGCCTAAGGGCATGGCATGGTGGTAGAGTGTGCACGAATGGAGTATAGCATGGGTGCAAATCACACCCATAGAACACGGTATGAGGTAGTACCTTGGAGGGATAGGGAGTAATCTGGCGATAGAATAGAGAGTCTTGATTCATAAACTGTGCTCAACCTATGTTTTCATTTTGATGTGGGAAAACATTTTAAAAACATGGATGTAACCTCAGTCACTTATCTCAACAAAAGTCTCACTTCATCGTTCACTCAATCTGCTAAAGATGGATCAAATCATGGTCATCCATAATTTTTTGTCGTACATGTTTAATCCCAAGCAGTTTGATGCACCCATATCTACGTCATATTCAACCTTGAGAACCTGACACCACTCCTGTATCTACCAGAGTTGATGAAGAACCACGTCTTGAACAGCCAAGTCTTATCATTTTGTAATTGTAAAGGCTATTAGATCATATCAAGACCATGCATACAATATATGTATTTCATGTATGTAACATCTCAATGAAGAAGTTATAGGGAAGGAAAACAGAGTTACCAAGGCCAGGTGGATTTGTGCCTGATTTAAAAATGAGATACATGAAAATCTCATATTCATGCACGTGATTAGGGAGAAGCCCATGTTTGAAAATAAAACACACCATAGATCTTGTCATATCTTCGCCTGTGGGATTAAAGACTTCAAAATTCACGATATATTGAGAATTCAAAGCCGTGATCTGGACAACATTTCATGTGGATTTTGAACCCAGAGGAGTATATCCCATCTCTTATAAAAGGAGGAGTATGAGAAGAGAATTGATACTTCTCCCGTATACCCGAGTGCTTCTATTTTTAGAAAACAGAGCATTTCCCTATGAAGCATTTCACGAAGGTCATCTAGGATTCCCTCGATCTTTCTTCTCTTTGAAGTAGAGTTCCTCCGAGTGTTTTTTAAGTGCATTTCACTCTCAAACCACTTTGAAAAGAACATGTACCTGTGAACAGACAATTATTTTATAAAAATGCTTCTTGTGCTTTACGAAGGCCGTTACATTGTGATCTGGATTGAGCCATAATATTTCACCAGGATTTGTGAAGAGGTAGAACCATGCACACAATTCATAAATAAGAACATTGAACCTCTCAGGTTCACAATGTAAAGAAGAAATCCCTTAAGATTGTATGTTTATAACCTACTTTTTTTAAGGGTTCATATTTGAAGAAGGAGTGGCTTGAACAAAGAATTCCTTCACTTACATTCATGCACTCATGTGCTGTGTTTGAAGAATCTTGAGGTCATGTATGACTGAGCGGAGAAGGAGTTCGCACGAGACAATGGTTTCACCAATTTGGTTTTTATAAAACACACATATAATCCCAAACAAACAACCTTACTAAGTGAAATAGAAAGAAGGGAATGAGAATAGAAGAGGAAATGTGTGTGTTCATGCTTAAATAACAACAACTATTAGGGTTTCACAAAAGAGGAAGAATAGGTAATTGTATGCACTCATTCATGCACATGCACACATAAGGAAAATTAAATAAAGAACCCAAATTTTTGTACACGTGTGAAAAGAAGAAGAAGAAGTTTAGAACAGAATATTTTAACCTAAATTCCATAAGCATGATCACCATGAATACATAGAGTTGAAGAAAAGAATTAATTCAGATGATTCCCAATGATCTAATCCTCATTTCTTGAATAATCACATTAGATTATGTGATTCTAGTAAAGAAAGAAGAAGAAGAGTTCATTTGGTTATTGCACTGTAGAAGAAGTCTAGTGAAGTTGGTGTTTCACTAGAGAAGAATTGTAATAAATAAGGTATAATTACTTCCTAACATCCTTGAATGTAATCAAGTGAAGATAACTAAAGAATATTAAGAGCATAACCTACCTTTTAATAAGGAATAAGAATATCCTAGATGGCAGTATAATTAACCAGTAAGTGTAAAGTAATATTATACTTATTGAATGTTGGAAGTGGATTACCACCCTTCCCCCTCCGAGTATAGGGACTCAAAGTAAGAAGTGATTATCTCTTTTTCTCCTCCACGTGTATGAAGACACACTGATTAGAATATTGTTTTCCTAGTCAACCACTATAAAATCATATCACTTTATAGTGGAGAATCCATGACCTATTCATTACCATACATAGCAAGGACTAGCTACTCACATTAAGTAATGATCCTTGTAAAAATATCAGGTTCATGTTTTTACAACTTTATATTATTGCATGCGACAGGGAAAATAGAATAAGAGAATCAAGATCCTAACAGGTTAGGAGGTATAAGGATAAAAACATAGAATTGGTTTGAAAAAGTCCCCAACACTGATTCCCCCCTCTCAGTTTTAGTTATATCCCAAAATGTTCCTCTCAATAATATCAAGTAAATAAATATATTAATGATATAAAATGTCAAAGAGGTTCTATATACACCTTATAAAAGAATGTAGGTGTATAACATAACAAATAACACAAATAAAAAAATTGTGACAAAAATACATTATTGTTTTAGTAACATTGAAGTCACAAACCCATTGAAAAAGAGTTGAAAAAATGGATATGTAAATCCATATAATTTAAAGTATAATATTTAAACAATAAATTCAATGGCATTATATACACCACACAACAAAAATATGTGGTGAATATGGAATATGTCTCACAGAAATAAAAGTGAGACGATAAAAACCCTTACTGTTTGAGTAACTTTTGTATCATGAGATCTGTGATAGAATAAAATCAAATGAAATGTTTAATATCATGGAATAAATTAAATTTAATATATAACATGTCATATGTAATTATATATACCACACAAAATAAACAAGTGGAGAATATGAAATTTATCTCATACAATTAAAAAGTGAGATAAAAAATACATTACCTTGAGTCTGATTTTTCGTGAATCTCTTATATCATCTAGAATAACAAACATCTGATAATTATTTACCTTATTAATAACATATTAAAATATTATTATTAATTTTATTTCACTTATAAACAATTTTTATACAACTACATTATTAAAATGTTTATGTAATATGTTTTGACCATATTCAGTTTATATATCAGAACTGACTTTGATAGGTCAACTATGGTCAATTAGGTAATTATTGAAACATATATATAATAATAAACATGATCTTATTATCAAATTTCAACATCATTTATACTTTTAAAATCATTCAAGGAACACTTTTATGAAAAATGAACCACTGTTATGATCATGGAGATGGTAGGTCGTATGTATGCATGAATAACGTTTTAATTTTTCAATGATCATTATGAAAAGAGGGTAAGTAATATTTATCTTTCCAGAATGATAATTATATCATAAATAACATTTTATTTCATTATATATACTTATATACATCATTCTTATAATGTGGGGATGAAAAATGGAGAATCACCTCGCTTTGAGGAGGCAGTAGTCTACACATCCACAAACAACATTATGACCTTTTCAATGCATGAATTGGAAAGAAGAAAATGATGTGTAATATTGAAAGAAATATAATTATTTCATTAATATCATAAATATTTCATTTATATCATATATTTTTATTAAATCTATCCTTAATACATTTCATTTAAAGTGTGAATGAATCACATTTCTTTGGGAAAGTGGCCGTCCAAACATCCACGAACAATGTTATAGTATTCTAAAAAATGGAAATATTGAAGGAATGAGTTATATAATTATCTTAAAAACATTAATACAGCATAAATATAATATATATCATATAAAATATTTATATCACAATTCACAACCATGCGAGGTGGTAATGGAAAAATGAACGACATCATTTTGCAAGGCAGTGGGTCTACCGTACACACGAATGATGATTTCCTTACACATTTGATAGAAGTTTGTGTAGTTTAGGTATAAAAATTATCAAAAAAATATTATTATATTTATGACACTGGTTTTGTTATATAATCATGTAATAATAATAATTGAATATGAGGATAAATAAATTAAACAAATGTGATTGTTGAAGAATGTTACCTCTTCTTTGGGTAACTCCTTTTGGTTTTCACCAAAGGAATTAATCAGTTTGAATTAATTCTCAATGTAAGGCTTCTAGAATGAGATTATTTATGTTGTTAGATTATTTTCTTAGTTTCTATATGATATTAAGGGATTTAATGGTTTGAAGATGTGAGGGGGTGAGTACCCTTTTATAGTGGACGAGGAGCGACATTCTTAGAAATATAAAAAGTAAAAACTATTGGGAGGTCTCCCTTACATAATGTTCCTTAAATTATGAAAACAAAATTATATCCAAGAGGTTATATTGTCTATATATGTCCATAAAATGGGTTTGGGAGAACTTTCTAGGTCATTTTTCCCCTTAATATTAATTCTTAGCCACTAAGTAAACTAGTTTTTACCTAAATAGTTTTCATTAGATTTAATCACTTTAATTAATTTTTTTTGTCGAAAATAATGTTGAAAATAATATAAATTATAAATTATACGTACTAAAAATATTAATTCATTTGGAAAAATTTCAAACACATAATGGGCATAATTTAACTTAAAATTAACCCACAAACATAAAGGGAAATTGGTTTTTAAAGTGAAAATGTCTAAAAGGTTGATATGTTTATATATGTAAAAAACTATTAAAATGATTATAATGAACCAAATTTTATTAAAGGATATAAAATTTATATAATTACACTTTAAAACAAATTTAAAATATAATTTCACATTATAAATTATTTAGATGAAAAATAAGTTTTAAATTAAAATCCATTATTATTAACTATTCATCAAAAAATAAAACTTCTCAGAAAAATACCACAAATAAAACAAATTTAAATTTTTATATTACAATTCAGAAAATTAATTTTATTTTTCATATAAAATTTTAAAAATTTATTATTAAAAAAATTCTTCCATTAAAATATGGAAAAACTCCCCTTTAGAAAATCATTTAATTTTTTATTAAAGTTTGATTTATTCTTATTTTACTCCTATAAAACATATTCAAAGAATTTCCAAATATTTTATTGATTATAAATCATATAAATTTCTATAATATCATTAACTAAGGGTGAATAGTTTTATTTATTAAAATAACATTCCTTATATGCATAAAATTAGTTTTTGATTTAAACACATCCTTTATATTCAGTAGATTTTTATGTTCATTGATAATTAATTGTTCACCAAGGGATTTATTATATAAACATTTTTAACCCATATATTCATAATATATTTAATAATATTCATTCATATCATTCCAATATACAAGTAATTACTATTATGTTAAATAAATAATATTAATTGTATATTTTTTCCTAATAAGACTCAGCTTTGCATGTAACACAGGTTATTGAAAAAAATAAATGTTACGTGCAGCACAATATAAACTTTGTGTTGATTATAAAACAATATAAACAATTAATTTTGTGTAACATAATATATCAAAGAATTTAAATTAATTTGAATTAATATATTTCATAAAATCATAGGGTGTTACATCCTATACCCCCTAAAATGAATTTCATCCTCAAAAATCATCTTGGTTATCAAAGGATTAACATTTTTAGAATTCCTTCATTGAAACCTAAATCATACCAAGGGTTAATAAAAAATAATCATTAAAATTTAATGTTTGAAACATAAAGTTCAATGGATGATACACATAACTAGGATTTCACATAAGGAGAACATTGGTGGGAAATTAGTAGATTGACATGGAACGAAAAACTAATTCCAATTGAATAATAGACAATGATAGAGAATCTGGTAAATATGAAGTCTATGAAAACAAAACCACAGACCAAATATCTTTGGAAAAGGTCATTGATATAATCCTAAAATATGGTAATATGATAACATCTAATTTCAAGATCCTTTTTCTAGACATGAAGGATTATATTAACTATCTATACTAATAGAAAATGAAAGTATACTTAATTCATGAGCATAATTTCATCCTTTTGTCAATTTCCACGACAATATCATATTTTCTACATATTTTTTGTATTCAAGATGAATTTTTAATTCCTAATGCGGTGAAATAATCTTTTGAATACCACATAACCATAAAAGTGATTGTCAATATTTTCCAACTATATTTCAATACTAACCAAAACCAAAATGGTTTTAAAATAATAAGATAATTCAAAAAATGAGTAACATATCATATAATACATCATTCTTAAAAATTAAATAGTGATACCAAAATTTCGATTTAAATTATTTCATAAATAATTATCCTTAACATTCTTCAAACATTTCTTGGATATGTTTGAAACTCAATAATTAGAAGAATTTGATCACTTATTCATCCAAGATAAATCCAACATTGAAACTAAAATATAATCTCATATGTTTATATAATAAAAATGATATTTAACTTTTAAAAAAAATTATTCTATCTTAGACATCATAAAGGCCAGTGTAAAAGAATGAACCCATATCATCCTTCAGTCATGGGCTCAAGCTCCACTGCCTAGCTAGATGTGATGGGTTGTCACCAAGAATATGGGTTGTACCCCCATTTTTTCTTTAATCATGAAAATTAAATCCTCCCTAAAAAACAACATGTTTATCACAGGGGTTAGAAATACATAAACTCAAAATAAAATCTCCAAAAATTACATCGATAAACTCAAATTTTTTTCTAATTAAAAACCTCAAGTGGGGTGTCTTATGACTTAAAACATATGATCTACCATAAGTTAATAATCCTATGAAGGTATCTATAAATATTAAGATAAATTCATATGAAAATATCAAAATATCTGAATTTATCTAAACCAATATTTTATACCAACTAAAACAGCCTAGGATTCGCACTCAAATATCCAATTTTGAAATCTATAACTTTATATTTCCCACAGTGAGGCTGATAATTGTGAACCATTTTTTCCCATAAAACATTAAAACATAAAAAAAAACTTGGATCACTTAAATTTTTGGAGAACATTTAGGTTTAGAGTTTTATTGAATTAGTAAAAAATACTATATAAACAAATCACAAGTCATAAAAAGAACATTTCTCCCATTTAACCCTTATTTTCACATTTTTCAATAGGTCAAAAAAATCATCCAAGTGAAATACTTTATATAAATAAATCATTAAACATCAATTTTTAAAACCTAGTAAAAATTAAAAATAATAAGGGTGATCACAAACCATCATTAAGGGAAAATGTAATCATTAAGAAATGAATGTCATCAATGATAATAAGAGTCCATAAGGGTATGATGACATAATCAAAGTGCATGAGCTAATTATAAAACAAATCATAACCATCAATATGTGGAACATAAATTATGAAAACGTGTAAAATTCATGATTTATCAAAATAAAAAATAAAAACCTTGTAATATCAATATTGATCATTATAAACATTATAAACTCATAACAAGAAATTAAAACTCTTTTTGGAAACATAGATAATCACATTCAAAAAACCCTTTCAAAACCCTTTCAAACCCCTTTAAATTGGTATAACAATGTGAAATACATTTAATATAATCACTACACAATGAAATGGAGATATAAAATGGGGATCACCCATTGTATAACCTATATCGGTATCACACATTTTACATAGGCTCTAATGGGTCTTAACCATTTGTATAACCAATATCAGGCTCACCCGGGAGTTATAATGTGGTTTAACCCTTAATATAACCTATATCAGACTCATCCATTTAATATAATTCTAAAGAACCATGAATAAAACATTTTATCCATAAAAATTACAGAAACAATGATTATTCAATTATAACCTTATAAACGCATTCCAAAGAAATGGGTTTAATTCCAACCTATTTGAAAAGTGATTAACCAATGGAAAGAAAATGGGTTCCTTAATCATATATTTGAAACAATGTATGTCCATACAATAATAATAATGAGTATGGTATCAATAAATATTATCCTCATTATGGGATAAAAAATAAAAGTTTTTTATGTAAATGAATGGAATTTCTTTTGAAACATCATTAAAAAATGTTTGAGGAAAATAATCTTTAAACATTCAAAGTGTTACACACCAATTTGAAATGTTTGAATCACAATCACCATGAATGAATATCATTAAATAAATCTTCTGATAATATTAAAATAATTGGATTCTTGATATAAAATGTCAAATAGTAAGTATATTCACCTTATAAAATAAGATAGGTGTATAACATTAAAAATATCACAAAGAAGGGAAAATATAAAAAATATCTATTACTGCTTTGTTAACATTGAATTTGTAAACCCCCTGAAGTAGATATAATCAAATGAATATTTAAATACCCATGAATTAAATTATAATATTAATACCATACATTTATGTGTAGTATATATACTACACAAAAAAACAATGGGTTAATATGGTATATATCTTAGAGAAATAAAACTGAGATGAGAAAAATACTTACTACTTAAGTAACTATTGAATCATGAGATCTGTGAAATAATAAAATAAATTTTATCTTTAAATATCATGGAATAAATTAAATTAAAAGTATATCATTTCATATTTCATTATATTCACCACACAAAAGAAACAAGTGGTGAATATGACATTTATCTCATAAATGTAAAACAAGAGATGAAAATCCCTTACATTGAAACAGATTTGTATTGTTTTTACTCTATCATACCAAATAATATAATTTTTTTAATTATTTTATTTATTGAAAACATATTAAAAGTGTATTATTACTTATATTTAACTTCTGAAAAAGTTATAAATAATTACATGATAAATAATTTTTAAGTCGAATTTTTTGATCATATTTGAATTATGTGTCAAAACTGACCTTGATAGGTTGACTATGGTCAATGAGGTAATTATTTAAACATCACCAGAATAAAAACCATGAAATATTTATCACATTTTTACATCAATTATACTTTTAAAATTTTGTAGGAATTTTTATTTTGATAAATGAACCAAATTTATGATCTTAGAGATGGTAAACCTTAAATACGCATGAGTAACATTCCCATTTTTCAATGATCATTATGAAAATAATGTAAATAAAGTTTATCTTTAAATAAATAAAGTTAGTTAATAAATAAAGTATTATTTAATTATATATAGATATATATAATTCATGTGATTTGGTGGTGAAAAGGGAAGAATCACACTACTTTGAGGAGGTAGTAGTGCACACATCCATGAACAATGTTAAAACTTTTTCATTATGTCAAATATAGAAATAATAAAATGATATGTTATATATTAAGATATGTATAGATTTCATGAATATAAAAAATGTTTAATTTATATAATATATGTTTATTAAACCTATCCTTAATAAATTCCATGAAAATCATGAATGAATCACATCACTTTGATGACGCGGTAGTCCACACGTCCAAAAACAGTGTTATCTTGTACCAAAAAATTGAAAGCATAAAGGTATGTGTCATATAAAGAATTAATAAAACATAAATAAATCATAAATATAATATAAATAATATAATAACTATATTTCAATTACAATTCCCAACCATGGGATGTGGTAAAGGAAATACTAACGATAACCTTTCACGTGGTGGTAGTCTGTCGTACACACGAACAATGATTTCATTTCCTATTTTATGGTAGTGTGTGTACATATCAGTAAAAACATTAACATAAAAACATATAATTATAGTTATAATACAAAGTTAAATATATAATAATTTAATAATAATAATGTATAGGGTAGTAGAAGAAATAAAACAAAATTTCTCATTGAAGAACGTTACCTCTTATAAGGGTAACTCCTTTTGGTTTGCACGAAAGGACTTACTTGGATTGATTTTTTCCCAAAAGGATGATTCTAGGTTGAGATTATGGATACTGGGATATTGTTTTTTCAATATTTTCTTGCTCCAAATGGCTTTATAGTTGTGAAGAAGTGATGGGGTGAGTTCATTGTACAGTGGAGGAGGAGTGGCATCCTTGTAAATATAGAAAAGTAAACACTATTGGGAGGTCTCCATTACATAATGTTTCTCCAATAGTGAATTAAATTTTAAAAAATAGTTTATATGGTTTAAATATGTCCATATAATGGTTTTGGACAACTTTTAGGTCATTTTTCCACTAAATATTAAAGTTTAACCACTAAGTAAACTCATTTTTACCTTAACTACTATAATTAATTTTAATCTCTTTCACTAATAATATTGGTCAAAAACTAATTTGACCATAATATAAATTATAAATTATTATTATTAAAAATATTTATTCCATTTTTAAAAATTACAATCACATAATTGGAATAATTTAATTTAAAATTAATCCAGAAAACATGATGGAAAAGAATGTTTTTAAAGTGAAAATGTGTAAAGTTTACTAAGTTTCTATATCTATAATCACTATGAAAATTATTAGAATGACCAAAATTGGATTAAATGAGATTAAATGGATCTAATTTTACTTTAAAACTAGTTAAAAATAAAATTTTACATTTCAAATTATCAATACAAAAAATCATTTTATAATTAAAACATAGTATTATTCACTATTAATCAAAAAATGAAACATCTTAGAAAATTACCAAAACAATCACCCAAAGTAAAATTTGATTTTTAGATTCCAAAAATGAAGTTTATTTTTTCATATAAATTTTATAAAAGTGTCAAAATTTAGATTTAAGGCAGTTCTTCCATTAAAAGGTGGTAGAACTGTCTTTTAGAAAAATAGATATTTTTATGATTAAAAATGTGTTTCTTCTTAATTTATGCCTATAAATCATATTAGAAGAATTTAAAAACATTTTATTGAATATATAAAATATAAATTTACTTAATATCATTCACTAATATAGATTATTATAGTTTATTAAGATAAAAATCCTTTGTGGGCATAAAAAATAGTTTTTCATAAAACACATCTTTTTTATTCAATTGATTATTATATTGATTTATAATTAATTATTAACCTAAGTATTAATTATATAAACATTAGTAAACCATATATTAATAATCTAGTTAATAATATTTATTCTTTTTATTCCAATGGATAGGTGATAACTATTATGTTAAATAAATAATATTAATAGTATATTGTTGTCTGGTAAGAATCATCCTTAAGTGTAACAGAAGTTATCAGAGAAACTAAATGATATGTAAAATTAAAGATAAACTTGGTTTTTCATATAAATCAAGGTTAACTTCGAATTTATTGTATCACAAGCTATCAAATGATTTAAATTGACTCGAGAAAAGTTGTTTCTTAAAATCTCTCGATGTTACAATTTTCTCAATCATTTTAAGTGCCAAATAATGTACAATGTTACTCGTACAGGAAAATTATAAAAATAGCCATAGTATAAGAAACTTTATTTTTTTTAAATGATAAGTACCAAATAATTTACCTCAATATAATTAAAATAGATAATCTCAAAACAAAATGATGTTGTAACATTAACCCTTACCTAATGTCATGATTTTCATCATTTTCACTCTTATGTTCTTGTATAATAAATGAATAATTTTTATAAATATATTACATAAGATTATTAATAAATATTTTAAATTTTAAAATTTCCATATAATTTATAATTACGCATTTATTAATAATTCTTCATTATAATCAATATTCAAGTCAAAACTGGACTATTTCCCATGCATGTTTTGTTTTGAAGGTTGCAGTTAATACAACTTGGTCATGTTTTAATAATATTAAGAATATTAATAATGTTATAAGTTCTATATTTATTCATTTTTTATACTTTTATAACAATTCATAAAATTCAGTGATTAAAAATGAATTACCTCACTTTCTGGAAACGGTAGTCTATATGTACGTAGGAGTAATGTTGTCAATGTCAAAATAATGAAAAGAAATATAGATATATAATAATATATCATTAAAAATAATATTAATATCATATATATCATATATAATTAATTAATTCAAACAATTCGACCATCCAAGTATGGTAGACAGTAAAACAAATCACATCGCTTCTTGAAGGTGGTAGTCAACACGTACGCATGTACGACGTTATTAAATCTCATATGAGGGAAATGAGGTAGATAATGGATTTATAATTAACATAAAAATAATTCTATAGAAATTATACTTATTTAATCACTTTTATAGTGTAAAATAACTATTGTATGTTTTTAAGGAAGAAAGAATCACAAAATAAATTGGTAAAGACAATTACGTCTTCCATAGGAAACCTCCTTTTTCTTACACAGAAAGCCTTAAAATGATTGTAATTTTATAATAAAGTAACTTATAGGATATGGTTAAGGACATTATGCATGTGTTTTAAATGGATTGTACAATCTAGATTTCACAAAATGATTGAAGGGGTGAGGGGGATAGGACCTCCATTTATAAGTCAGGTGGGTGGAAATCATGTAAATACTTAAAATATTAAAATATAATAAATTAATTTTCAATTTAATATGATAAAAATGGATAAAGGTTTTAATATAAGGTAATTTAAGGTATAAATATATTTATCCATTCAAATTTAGCCAATATTTAGTGATATTTTTAACATTACTATTTAGTATAACCCCCCCCCCCCCCCGTTAAACCTTTTTGACCTTATTAGAAGTATCAAATTTTTTACATGGTTACTCTTATTTATGATCATAAAAAAATGGCCAAATTTTGAAATTTATAAATGATTATTTAAAAAATGAATGCATCACCACAATATTTTATGGTATTTTTCTTTTTAAATTTAACTTCTTTGATATACATACATTGCACGCAACACCGAGTTTAAATGAAAGCACAATATACTATTATTATTATTATTTATTAAAATGAAATTATTTCCTAGAATTTAAAATTGTTGTTATGAATATTATTAAATATATTATAAAAAATATAATTCATTTCATTGGTTACCAATTATTTTTGAATAAATATAAAAAACTATTCAATATAACAAAAATATTTTTGTAAAAACTATTATATTGTATTGTAATAAATTAAATTAGTTAATATTAGTAAATAGTAATAATTAAACATATATTTAATATATTAAATATAATGTTTCAAATTAATCCAATTTGTTTTCTAAACATGATTAAAAAATAAATCCAATTTTTACGCATAAAATAGTATATTTTTAAAAAGGCAGTTTTGTCATCTTTTTAGGGTGCACTTGTTTTAAATCTAAAATTTGACACTTTTATAAATTATATTTGGAAAAATAATCTACATCATTTAAAGTGTAATATTAAAATTTACATTTTTTAAATATTTGGTATTTTTCTAATATGTATAATGTTTCGACGAATAGTGAAAGATGCTGAATTTTAATTGAGAACAGCTTTTAAACCTAAATAAGCTATAGTGTTGAATTATATTTTTTATTAGTTTTAATGTATAATTAGATAATTTTTTATCATTTAATTCAATTTAGGTCATTTTATTCAATTTATCATTGAATTTGGATATACAAATGTTGCAATCTTTTGAAAGTTTGCACTATAAAAACTTACTTTATCACCCCATCTACGAGATTAATTTAATATTAATTTTAGCCATATATATATATATATTGAATTTAAAAAAATGGATTAAATAATTTTAATCATAAGGTAAAAATTTATAAAATAGTTACCTTTTATTTTTGGACAATATAAATAGTTACTTTAGTAATTTTTATTACCACAATTATAAATAAATCAGGTAATTAAGGGTAAAAATAATATTATAAATATTAAAACATTTCCCAAACACATGTACTAATTTTATTATATGAGGGATTATTTACCAAAATTATACATAGGATTATTTTATGGCCTCTTAAATCCACTTTAATGAATTTAAACCTTTTATATTATTTTATTTTAAGAAAAGCCAAATATGTCATAATCCTGATTTTAATAAGTATTAAATTTCTAATATGTGGTTATTCAACATGTATATTTAACTATAAATAGTAATATTTAATCTCAATTTGTTATCTTTATCATGATTATTTATTTTTAATTTTTTGAAATAATTAATCACCTTGAAGGATTACAAAATGATGATGCAGTAATTGTTCAATTAATGGAAATATCAAATAAACGATATTAAAAATATTAAAATAAAAAAAATTTAATAATTAATGTAATAAAAAAATTTAATAATTTAATTTGGAATTATATTTATTTTTTACAATAATTTTTCTAATTTATTATGATTTTATGATATTTAACAAAAATCAAGAATTGAATAGAGCCAAAATTTATAATAATGATATTTTAAAAGGAATAATATTTTATTAAATGATATAAAATTCATAAAAATGTAAAATTCCACCAATGGATTGGTATAAGGTTGAAAAAAATCATCCATAATTCATTTAGGTCAGTTTGGAATTTTATAGTAACTACATTAACCTTCAAAGTGTAAAAACACATGTTGTCATGGAAAGAGTTAAAATGGTTAAATATGGGTTAAATCTAAAAGATAAGGTTAATAATGGGAACTAAAATTGTTTAAAATTTATTTTTTGTTATTATTTTGACCCATAATCATCTTATATTTGAAATAAATCACTTTTGAGCCATTTGTAATTGAAAATTAATTTATATTAATTTAATATTTTGGGAATTTCATAAAGTGAATCACACCAAAATTGTAAAAGGGAACATCCTACCTCACTTCTTAACACCACATTAATCCTTATATCTAGACCATAACTGACTCATTTCAATTTTCAACATCCTCATAAATTTTCTTGAGATCTTGATCTTTCCAAATGACCGACCCTAGATCCCTTAAGAAGACATCTAAAGGAAGTCTTCTGAAAGAAGATGTAATCATTTTTACTAACTCATCCTAGTTCATTTATTCTTCTACTAAATGTTTATGGGTTTTTTACATGATAAAGTAATAAATAAAGTATCATATATATTCTGAGATTTTATTATATTTATGGTAAAACCATATTCCATTATTTAAATATCCTATCAAAAATGAAAGCATCGTGTGTGCTTACACACGGCTTACCATCTGCACATCATGGTGTAATTGTTTTTTAGCACCACATTACATGGATGGGTATGATGATAAAAATAATAGAAATATATTGTAATTATTAAATTATATTTATTTTCTATAATTGATATGCCATCCAATTATTTACCCTTAAAATATTAAGTAAATGATATCATCGCTCGTGCATACATACGATTTTCTGTCTCCACGAAGCGATATGATTCATCATATATGATAAATATTCGTAATTTGTTAAATAAATGCTGTTAATTATTAAATGTGATATTTATGACATTAATATTATTATGGATACGTTGTATGTATAACCTATGTAAAAGAACTGCGACATTCAAAAAAACAAACATGAGAAAACATGGAAATTAAAGCCCAAAACAGTGAAATAAATACAATATTATTAATAAATGAGTGATAAAATGTTATAAGTGGATAATATATGATATCATAGATATTATTATGATTATTTTATAAGTTAATAACCTATTAAAATCAACTATATAAAAATTTTGTACACATATGGATTTAATTGGACTTCAGGTAAGGGTTAATTTCATAATCTCATTATTATTCGGGGTTGTTTATCACCCATGTCATTGTGTCAAAAAAATATTTTCCAAAATATTTGTACAATTCTTATAAAATATTTTACTCATTTTTAAACATGTTTTAATTTTTAATAAATAGTTTTAAAGGAATATTTTCTTCATTTTCCAAATGAGGTTCTTTGTGACTTTTTTAGAAAAAAGTATGAAGAAAATGTTTCTTAAATTATACATAATGAATGGATTTTTCTGCTTTCATGATGCCTTGATTCCATGAATCTTCCCTTAAAACCTTACACGATTATTTTAAATGGAATTTTTTCCTTTTAAAATTGTGTGTATTTTTTTAAATAAATGTATTCAAAGTAAAAAAAAGGTATTTATTTCAGTAAATGTTTAATGATTTTACTAAACTATTTTCAACTTTGTCAAAATAATTTTTTGGAAATTATTATAAAATGAAGTTGATATCTTATGATACCACCTATAATATTTTATTGAATGATTTAATAATAGTATGACTCTGGATGTGTTATTTTTATATTATTCATGGTTTATGGTTAATGAATTCACATTTGGTATGTTGTTTTTCAATACAAATGTTTATATAGTTTTTGTTTCACCTCCTTCAGAAGAGTAATTAATTAGAAATATTAAGTCATGAGCAGGGACTACTATATCCCTTCAATTCATCGATAGGTCTTATTAGGAAAACTAGTTTGGGTATTGGCTGATGAATTAACTATTTATGAATGGTGTCTTGGATGAATCCCTAACTGTATGATTATGAAGTCTGGTATTATACATTCCCTCATTATGAGATTAGTTATTGATATTCCATGTGATTATAATATTATTAGAATATCCATGGTTGATTTTTATTCACATTTGATTATTTATATGGAAATATATGATTTTCATTTATTATTTATATATTAGGCTTATGGTTTTTATTTAAATGGTATGTGTTTTAGTTATTTACCTCTATATAATCATTTATACTAATTTATGATAGATTATGATGTACATATACCTATACTGAGCATCTGAGATCACCCCTTTCTTATGTTTTATTTTTCCCCAGGATTCCAAATAGTTTATTATGACTAATATGCAATGTTAATCTTGGAGAATAATTGGGTTCTCCAATGATTATTTATGGTATATTTTATATTTTAAATTGTAATTTATGTTTCATGTATGTAATCTTGTTTCCAAAACTGTTAAACGGATTAGTCCTTTGAAATTGTAATCTTATATCTATTCAAATATAGTAAATTAACCATTTACTCTAGGCTACTGAGGTCATGATCTTTATAGTTAGTGTTATAGAAAGATTATTAGAAACCTTGGGAACTAGATTTAGGAAAAAAATTATGAGATAATGAAACCCTAAATAAAATTGGAAATAAATCTTAATAAATGTAGCTTCTTATTTAATGATTAGTTATACCTATAGTTATAATTTAGGTTATGTATTTTTAAGAGGTATAGTCATAAGCAGGGATTCTGACCATTTATTAAAAGATTGAAATAATGTACATAGAAATGGAGAACAGGATCAAACAACGATAATTTCCCTCATTCATCAAAACTAGAAATCATAACATGACATTTTGTTTCCATAATCAGAGTCTCCAGCATCCCACTCAGATTGAGACATTTCTAAATTAATGGTTTTTAGGAAGTTATTTTCATCCTTTCTTGACATCTTTAAAGATGATCTAGTAGACATGTTCCTAGGGGTCTGAGAGTAGTCCTTGTGTGGCCTTCTCTTTGAAGGAATAGAGAAAAAATCCTCACCACTAGTCATTCTTGCACTGACACTTAGGATAACATCCTTGAAAGAGATAGATCCCCTACTCCCCAAACCAGTGAATCCAGCCTTTCCCCCTTCATCATCAGAAACATTTTCCCATATACTAATAACAGGAGAAGAATGAAAAGGTATCTGGACTTCCTATTGATAATCAATATTCTTTTGAACATCATTGTGATTAGTGTCATTAACCAAATCGGTCACAGGAAACATATTCGGTGTTGAAGGTTTGATCTCTTTTCTATTAAGAGACACTTGAGATATAGGTTTCTTTGAAGTCAAAGCGTCAGTAGTAATATGAATTGACTCCTTAGGAGTGTAATTGTACTTATCAGTAGTCTTGGACTGAGATGAGTCTTTCACAGTTGCCTTTCGTCGACAAAGGTTGGAGGGGTGACCTCTCATCCCACACTCCTGAGAAGCAACGTTCATTCAGCAAAGCTCCAAAGAGTTCCCAATAGTAATACATTCAGTGTAGTATAGAGGATTTTTCTTATATTCAACATCAATTAAAATGTTATCTGAGGGAGTGGAGAGCGTTACCTTTTCAATAAGAGTGAAGATGAGATCAAATTCCAATAACAACCTAGAGAAGTTCCCATATATGACATCTTCAGTTTCCATATCAACCCAGATGGGGGACCCTATTGTCATGCCAATGTCATGAAAAAACCTCATATGCCAAAGGACCTAGTTGAGACCATGTAGACAAACCCAAACTTGATAAAAATAATTTTTTGGCTTGTGAGACATTAAAATCCAAAGAACACTCATGTAGATGAATCCCCCTAGGTTTTCAAAATAGAGAACCAAAGATCCAAGCATGAAGCTTCAAGTCATCTTATGGAAACAAGAAATAAAAAAATCCTTGACCAAGTGAGATACATTTCCAGCCAGCAAAACCCCAGAGCAACGATGTTCTACTGAAAAAATCCTCTAGTTTCCAAGGCCGTGTACCTCTGGTTAAACTAATGCGAGCAATTATATAATGTTTACCATCATTAATCTCTAAGAAAGAGTAGCGGTGTTGGAATCTACATGAGCAGATGTGCCCTTGTGACAAATTATTACATGATGAGATTCCTTGGAAGGAGGGAGCGAATGAGCTTCATTATTTTTCTGCCCTGAAATTGAGTCCATCATCACATCAAGAAATGACTATGAACAAAATGGAACATCACCACTAAGCCAATTCAACGATTCCCACCGAAAACCATCAGCACCATACTCAGAAAATGAATTCTTCTTAGTCTTCTCTTCTTTGCACGCATCAGAGTACTGTCCACAATGAGAAGAAAAGGAAAAAAACCCAAACTTGTTTGAAGTCTTAGATTTGGGGATTGGAACCTTCGACGCATCCCACCGAGGTGCATCATCAGATCTAGGGTTCAAATCCCTCATCGTATCAAATGCAGACAAACCTAATGACTTTCGCCTCAGAACCATCATTGCTATCAAAGATTCTTCCTTCAATCCGCCAACCTCAGATATCCTCAAAGTTGGAGCGATGTCCATAGCAAAAAACTATGAAGGTGGAGCTTCCACACAAGGCACCTGCACGGCATGACCTGAATGTGGGAGAAGATTGAATCCAAAGTAGTGAGGGATATATATTTTCAAAGAAGAACTATAGAACGCTAGTAGTCTCCATCCTTAGAGAGGATCACCTCCTGTTCCGCCTTCTGTTCAGCCTCCTCTTCCACCATCATTCAATTTTGGCCATATAATTCACTAGTTTTGACAATAAACATTATGTATCATAATTTTATGATCTCATCTAGTGTATGTCATTTTTTATAAATTTCTCTTTGTGGAAGGAATGGAAAACGTATCAATACACATAATTCATGTAAGTATTTCCTTTATAGACAAGATAATAATGTTGGAGTGGGAGATGCAACTAGTTTTGAAAAACATATAACTATATTTGGACAACTTAGTCAAGTAATGAACTAAAAACTTACCAGTATGGAGAATACTATTCTATATTGTGGAGGAACTACGTGAGACCACCTCATAATAAAACAACCTCACTCTTTCAATGGGTATACAAATTTATTTGTAGCCTAACAATGGATAAGTTTCTTAGAAATGATATTTATCACTTTGAGATGTAAAGAAATATAGAATTTTGGCATGGTAGTTTATCATCTCTCTGAATATGAAGATCATTGGTGGCCATTAATTTGAAACCCTAATGAAGATGAGGAAATGTAAAACATGGAATGTATGTTTTCTAAGAAAAATTTATTTGAAAAATATTTCCCTCACAAATAGAGAGCAGATATGGAGAGACAATTCATGAATTTGAGATAAAAGGTGGATTATAATATTGATAAATATGATCCCAGCTTTACATGTTTTGAAAGGAATGTTTTGAACTACATATATAACCCAATAATTAAGATTTATCATTTAATTGATGGGTTAAATCCATTCCTATGAAAGGAAGTGGTCTCCCAAACATTCACATCATACAAAGATATAGTCTCTTATGCTATCTAGGTAGAAAAGTAATTTTCTAAGACATATGAAATTAAGGTAAATCAAGAGAAGAATAGAATGGTAGAGTAAGATATGGAAAAATGGAGAAAGGAAATGTAGGATTTCCCCACATATGATAATTATGGAAAGAAACACCATGGTACTTGCATTAATAGAATGAGAGTTTGTTATAAGTGTGGAGAGAAAGGTCACTAAGATTATTATTGTAAGGGAAATAAAGAAGTTGTAAATTTGAAATGTTTCAACTATTTGGAGATGGGACCCTATGTAAGTGAATTTCCCAAGAATCAAGGAAATATAGCTTAGAAGAAGAAAATGATTAAAGGTTCGGATTATATTGTTACTACAGTTAAAGTTGAATTATTAAAATATTTTTTTTTGGATTCAATAATTATGTAATGATATTTTTGTAATAATAATCATGAGATATATATGGATTATACTACATCACTTATTGATTATGGATTTGGGAGCATTCATATTTTCATTAATGTTTTAAGGTGGTTAAGGTATTAATATATTTGGTATGTGGGATTAAGAGCTACATTATGTTTGGAGAAGCTAATATTAATTTGATTTTGGAAATTTAGTGACCTTTTTCTATGTTTTTTGTCATTGAATTTGGAAATACATATTTTGGATGCGTCTTAATATTAACTAAATGTGGAAAGTAATATGTTTAACTTTGGATATTATTTCTTGTTGTTAAATTATGATTTATCAAACTGAATAACATGTGCCAACCTTTTTGGTTTTAGTTAACATTTAATGGATGAATTAAGGACTTAAAGTCAATATGATTCATTAAAAGTGATTTTGGTATGAAAAATTCATCTTGAATACCCATCTCTAGGTATAAAAAATAAAGTGAAAATATATAAAATCACAACTAAAGGTTGAGATTATGCTTATGAAATGGAAAGAAATAATGTAATTTTATTATCTCAATAGATTATGTGGAGGAGACCCTCTACTATAGGGAAAATATTTGGGAACAAAAAAATTGTCAATTTAAATTTATTTCTTAGAAATCGATGGAATTTTAACCAATCATAGATTAATGGTGTGTGATAATAAATTTAAAATAACCTTGTTCCCAATAAATCACCATCATAACTAGATAGTTTTATTTTTCTTCCAAGCCCATATTTTCACTTTCCCCTAATGTTCTCCTATTGGAAGGCCTAATTTCGTTGTGACCTTCGCATTTCCTATACCCTTTTATTTAGAGGATATTTTATTAACCCTATTTCAAATGTGGGATTCCAAAAATATAATTTCCAAATATAAACCATAGATTTTAAAATGTAATTTCAAATTGATAAGACCTAATTTATTGAAGGATGGGATAATGTAATACCCCAATATTTTATAGCAAGATTCTTTTTCTTGAATGGCATGAATGCATTATTTTATTTATTTATTTCTGATAATACTTATTTTAGGGGTTGAAGTGAAATTATTAAATTCCCCATAGGCTTTGTGACATTACATGACCCAAAGGTCTTAGAGGAAATCATCCAGACTATAACTACTTGAAACATCCTCCTTAGTGTCTTCATCAGGATGTTATCTCTCCACCTTCACATGTTTGTTTGGATAGGATTCACATGAAAGAATAGGCTGGTCCCAGTGGAAAGTGACATACCCTTTCATTCTTCCAAATATGTTTCCTTATGCTCTAGTGAATGTGCATGCTCTATATCCTCCTCTGGAATCTACTCCTTTTAGAGTCTGTCTTTTCCATTAATCACAATTTCATGTGCACTGAAGGCCTTGAGGTGGCCCGAAGGCCTTAAGGTGGACCTAAGGCCTTGAGTTGGCCAAAAATCCTTACTAGCCTGAATAAATTGGGTATCCCGAAGGCCTTGAATAACTAATGTACAACACCAGTGGCCTGAAAGCTCAAATGGGTGAATATTTTAGGCTACTACAGTACCAAACAGAACTGACTATTGTACAACTACAGTAACACCAAAATATGACTCCACCGTGATTTTATCTTGGGTCTCTTGGATTCACTTTCTATGTCCTTTCCAACTGGGCTAAGGCTCTTGTGCTATAGTTTGTTTCTTTTCAAATTTAACTTATTCGATAAGCTTTCATTGCACGCAACATTTAGCTTAAATGAAACCATGATATACTATTAATATTATTATTTAAAATGAAATTATCTCCACGAATATAAATTTTTGATTATGAATAGGATTAACTATATTATTAAAAAATATCATTGAATTCATTAGTTACCAGTTAATTATAAATATATATGTAAACTAGTTTAATATAAAGGTAATTATTTTATAAACACTATTATATTGTATCCTTATAAATTATATTAATAACTATTAGTGAATGATATTAATTAAATTTATATATAATATATTCAATATAATTTTTAACATTTATTCTATGTGTTTTATATTCATTATAGAAAAATAAATCCTATTTTTACATATTAAAAACTATATTTTTATAAAGGCATTTTTCCGCCTTTTGATGGAGATATTGTTTTAAATCATGTTTTTGAAACATTTATAAATTCTATTTTGAAAAAAAAAAATTGAATGTTGAGTATTAAAATTTACTTTTTTTTCTTTTTTTATTTTTATAATAGGATTCATTTTTTGATAAATAGTGAAAAAATTGGGAATTTAACTAAAAATATCTTTTTCATCTAAATAATAATAGTGTTAAATTATATTTATTACTGGTTTTAAAGTATAATTATATCAATTTAACATTATTTAATTAAATTTAGGTTGTAGTATTAAATTTAATATTGAATATGGATATAAAAACATTTCAATCTTTTGAATGTTTTCGCTTTAAAACCCTATTTTCTCACCCCTTCAACAAAATGATTTTTAAATTAATTTAATCCACTTATGTATTTTGAATTATAAACAAATTGACCCCATATTTGAAATCATAACTACAAAAAAATTAATAGTTTCCTTTTATTTTTTTAAAGTATGAATAGTAACTTTAGTAATTTTTATTTTCAAATTTTAGGGTAAATCAGATAATTAAGGTGAAAGTAATATGATACATATTATAAAATTACCCTAAAACTTCTCTTAATTTCATTAGATGGGTGATTATCAAAAAAATAATCCTTTGCATGATTTTATGTTCTCTTGGAGTCACTTGAAATACTTTAAGCCTTTTATTGTATTTTATTTTAAGAAAAAACAAAAAATACATACTCATGAATAATTTTCTTGAATGATTATATAATGATGATGTGGTAATTGTTTAATTAATTGAAATAACAAATAAATGACATTAAAAATATAAAAATAAATATAATTTAAAATAATTAATGTCATCCAAAATTTTAATAGATTACATTGACATTTTAGGGATGTTTTATAAGAATTGGTTTTATTTTATCTTGTTTTTATGATATTTAAAAAAAATCAAGTAATGGATAGTGTCAAAAATGACATTAATGATATTTTAAAATAAATAATATTATATTAAATGAAATAAAATTAATAAAAATATAAAATGTGGTCAAATGATTGGTATAAGGTCAAAAAATCATTCATTATTTGTTTATGTACCTTGTCGATTTTATAGTAGTTATATAAATAATCAAATAGTAAAAACACATGTTGTCATGGTAAGAGTTAAAGTGGTTAAATAAGGGTTAATGCCAAAAGGCAAGGGTAATAATGTGACCAAAACTTGTGTAAAATTTTTTTTTGGGGGTTCTTCTTACCCATACTCATCTTGGAATCTAAATAACTCATATTAGAGCCATTATTAGTTGAAAATTAATTTATATTAATTTAATATTTTTATATTTTCCTAAATTTCCCCTAACCACAATTATAAACGGGCACCACCTCCCTAACATCTTCACAAAAACATTGAGCCTTATAACTTGACCAAAACCTACCCATTTCTCTGATCATCACCATTATTTAATAACTAGAAATCTTAATCTTCCAAAAACAACATCCCTATATCCCTTAAGAATAGATCTAAAGGAAGTTCTCCGAATAAGACGTAATCATTTTTACCAAATCATCCAAGTTCATTTATTCTTGTAATTCATAATAATTAGTTTATTTCATGATAAATTAATAAATAATGTATCATCTATATTGTTTATATGTTATTATAATTATGGGAAAACCATATTCCATTATTTATCCATCCTATGAAAAATGAAATCAGTATGTGTGTGTGCGTATGACTTACCAGCTCCACGCCATGGTGTAATTTGTTTTTCATTGCCACTTTACGTGTATGGGTATAATGATGAAAATATTGGATATATATTGTACATTTGAAATGAAATATATTATTTATAATTAATATACCACCCAATTCCAAATAATTTTATAATTAAGGAAATAATAATGTTGCTTGTGAGTACGTATGGCTTCCTGTATCCACAAAGCGATGTGATTTATCATCAATGATCAACATTCAAGAGTTGATAAAAACAGAATTTAATGAGTAAATATTATATTTATGACAATAATAATATTCTGGATATGTTTGATATATATCCTATAAAATTGAATGGTGACTTTCAAGATAAAACAAGTATGAGAAAACATAGAGAAAACACCTTAGAAAGTGAAATAAATAAAATATTATGAATAAAATAGTGGTAAAATGTTATAATGGGATCATATATGATATAATAAATATTATTATGATTCTGTTATAAGTTAATAATATGTTTAAAACCATTATACAATTGTTTTGGACACATATGTAGGAAATTAGACTTAATGTAAGGGTTAATTTCACAATCTAATTTTTAATTAGGGTTTTTTAGCTTCCATGTCGATGTATCTTAAAAAAATTCCAAAGTAATTTTACTATTATTATAAAATTTTATAAAATAATTTTTACACATGTGTGAATTTTTACTAAATGGTGTGAATGGAATATTTTTCTCATTTTCCAGATAAGGTTATTAGTAACATTTTAAACAAAAGTATGAAAAGAATGTTTTTTCAACAAATACATCAAGAATAGATTTTTTTCACTTTCATGACACCTAAATTAATTTAAACTCTCCTTAAAAAAATTCAAGATGGTTTTAAAATAAATTGTTTTCTTTTATAATTTCATGTATTTTTTAAAATAAATTATTTCAAAGTTTAAAAGAGCATTTCTATCAAGAATTTTTTAATTATTTTATTATAGTAATTTCATATATGTCAACATCCTTTGTTCGGTCTTATTTTTAATTTTGATTGACCTCTTATAATACCATCTACTATATTTTATTCAATGGTTCATGATAATTTTTACCATAGATCTTCAATCTTTACACCATTCATGGTTTATGGTTTAAGTATTCACATTTCATATGTACATTTTTTAATATAAATGTTTATGTTCTTTATGCGTGAACCCTTTCATATGAAGAATTCATTGGACTTAGTAAGTTATGGGAGGGGCAGGATATAGCCTATAGAAGCATTGATAACTCTCAAGAGACAAACTAGTTTGGGTATTTACTAAGGTCTTACCTATTTATGCATGGTGTCTTGGCTAAATCCATGATGGTATTTTTATGATGTCTGAAATTATGCATTCCCTCATTATGATATTAGTTAATGATATTCCATGTGATTACTCGATTAATTGAATATCAATGGTTATGTTTCATTATCATGTTATTATTTATATGTAATTATTTGATTAAAATTTATTCTTTCTATATTATTCCCAAGATTATGTTTAAATATAATGTGTTTCAGTCATTTTCCTTTCCATAATCATTTATTTTTATTTATGATAGCTTTCACTATATGTATACCCTTACTGAGCATCTGATCTCACCCCTTTCTTATTTTTATTTTTCCCCATAATTCAAATAATTTTATTATGATTGATATCCATGGTTAATATAATAGAATAATGGAGTTATAAAATGATTCTTTATGATGTATTTTATATTTTAAATTACAATGTTAGATTGATGTATGTAATAAGGTTTCCAAAACTGTTAAACTAATAGGTCCTTTAGGATTCGATTCATGTATCTATTCCAATGTAATAATGTAATCTACAAATTTGTGCCAATAGTTTTGAGGTATTGACAATGAAATCCATTTTATCAAATTCAATACTGAAAAATTTTGGATTTTATTTAAATATGCACACAAAATGCAATGAAAATCATATTTTGAAAAATGAATTTTTAATCATAAAACTAAATTCATTCTAATTCCTTACCTAGTAAAGACCACTAAATAATGGTCAAATCATTTTATTGATTATGTTATATTAATGTATAATTAAAATCTTTTATAAATAGTTATAAATCTAATTTATTAATATAAAAACACATTATGGCCATAAATATAGTTTTTCAGTAAAATGTCAATTTTTACTATCAAATAATTGTATTTTAATTTCTAACCAATTAATTCATTTAATGTATGTATAAGAATTAATTTTTCATAATTTTAATACTCCAAATTAGTTTTTTAATAATATTTATATTTCAAAAAACAATGTTCAAAAACAAAATAATTTAAAATAATTATTTATGACCAATACTATTTCAAAGAAATGAGAAAAATTGGAAATTATATTTCATTAAAATACAATATAATGAGATTCCTTATGTAATATATTACAATTTTACACATAATTTTAGGTTTTTATTGTTTAAAATCTATCAAACACATTTTCTAATTAAAGATAAATATATTCCAAAATATATGGGTTTATCACTTTACCCTTGGGGGTACATGGAACCTAGTGTAATTACTAATATTATTATTATCTAGATAATTGATACTCAGATAAAGGATCCTAATTTTCTTCCTTTAGTAGTTTCTCTAGGAACAAGACTTCATCCTTTTCATGTTGTTCTAGATGAGGTTTCTCTTCCTGTGGTATCTAAACCTAGATTTTCACCAAGATAATTACCTTCTCTTGTTAGCATTATGTTGATTCATCGGATTGATTTCAATTCTTCCAAGAAACTTATTTCTATATCTACCCATTTTTCATATATTTATTTATTAAAATAAATAAAATCATGTTTTTCATTTATCCACCTTTCCTTTTGAAAATCAAATGAATAAATATTTTAAGATAGATTACCAAAATATTACATAAAAATAAATATAAAATGGCTTGATATATGTGTTAGTGAAAATGATAAAAAAAAATAACACTTAAATGTTTAGTCAGATATAATTATGTTATATCTCTCTAAATTGTTTACCGATCCTTCTTCTTAAAATCTGGATAATAGTGGGCTATTTCCTCACTCTATATGGTTTCATCAGTTGAACCAATAGTCTACAAGCAGACATATGTTAGATAAATCTTTACACATGTGAAAATATTAACACCTAAAAAATAACTAAGGGAACGAGTGAAAAATAAGAGATATAAGTTTTGGTTTTGGATCTGGATGTTTCAATATTCTAGTGTCCATTGGTAAAATTTTATATCTTTCAAACCTTGCATGCATTCCAACCCAACACCTGGCCCTTTGATTCATTAACAAGATGGTTTTTTGAGGTTTTTTCTGTGAAAGACTCCTCGTCTAGAATAAGAAAACTCACAAGGTTCAATATATTATGTTTATAATTTAAAAATTATATTCCTTAATGATATTTATCAACCACCATACCCACCACATAAATTCTCATTAGTGTTTTCTCAAATAATTCTTTCTGTATTTGTCCCACTCTACCAAGAAAAAATGGATAGGTCTCGTTTATATTGATGCTAATGTTTTTTCGGACATCAATGGTCATAAAGAAGAAATCAAATGTGTCAATTCCAATTTCATGAAAAATTGATGATACGTATTCAGTAATAAATATATAGAGTCTTATGATTAACCACAACCAAGGATAATGTGATCAGGGTTCTAAAACTCATGGATTGGTAGATCATTATTAAATTATGTGATATTTTTTTCATAAAAGAAGATTTGTTATGGTAATACAACTATAATATCTTTAGATTTGTTATAATTCAAGATAAAACTCATCAATATCATTAAAAGCTATAAAAAGACTTGTAGAAAATAGATAATTTGGGATCAATTTTTTAAAGTAATCATAATTTTTATCTCTTTAAACCCAGTTTAATATAGAATTGTATTTATTATATTTTTTAACACATTTGATAACATGTTGATTAACTAGTTTATTTTATGGATATTTTATTACTATGATCATTTAGTTAAGTAACATTTATATTACAAATGGTTAGAGAAAATGTTTTCCCCTTCAAATTGGTCTATTTTGGTCAATTGAAAATCAATCAAAAAATGTAATATTTAGAAATCCATTAATCCCTATCTATTTAATTACTATAATGAATGAAATTAGAAACATATATTATTAAAAAAAATTATTATTTCCTTAACATAATATGTTTTTCCATGTTATATATTCACTTTTTTATGTTATTATCTTTAGAAACTAAAAAATTACAATATTAATATAATTCACTAAAATTTTACAAGGGACTTGTCCCAAGTGAAAAAGGCTAGGATATGTGTAAAATTTATAAAAAAATATTATCTTTTAAAGTGATAAATAAAATTAAAATTTCCACCAAATATGTAGAATTTATATTTTATGTAAATTTATCTAGGTCATAATAATTTTGAAATCATTCTGAACTCAAAATAGCCAAAACATAGATATTATTCAAGACTTAGAACTTCAAAAACCAAATAATATGCATGATGACTTTATGAATGTTTATTTAAATGTTTATAAAAAAATTATAATGAAATTAAAATTAAATAATATATACATCTTTGTGTGTGTGTGGGTGTGTGTTTGTGTGTTGCTAATATTGAAACGTTATTTATCACTATCCCATAATACTTTTACCAAAAATTATAATTTTAGTCATAAAAAAGTTCGATGGATTTTTTGAGTGTTAAAAACATACGAACAAAGGATATATTTTATCATTGATATATTTTATCTCTTCTAAGTTAACACGACCATATAATTATGATTATCCAGCAACAAATTTTGTATCTATTTATAATAAATAATAGAGATAGGTCACACTTTATCATTTCTTATAAAAAAGTGATAAGGAATACACCCGTTCACATCATTTTTTAGCCTTTCTCAACACTTTTTTTACACTAATAAAGGGTCATCAAAATTTTGTAATTAAATACCATTTATTAATAGATATAATTATATTGATATTGACATAAATATATAATATATTTAGGTTAATATGATTTATATAATACTAAATATCTATTTACATGAAATGTACGTATATATATATATATATATTTAATTATTTATAATTATAAATGTTATAATAATGTATATATAGAATTACAGACATGATAATTATTTATAATTATTAAAAAGTATCTCATTATTATTCTATAATGATTATTTAATACTAATTTTATAATAATAATATTAATTAGTTATTTAATATGCAAAGTGATGTATAAAATATAACTTCAACTTCAAATCCCCAGATGTTTTGATATTGGTGTATGCTTGGGATCTGCAAGAAATAAAATCAAGGATTCTGAATCTACATAACATACATCATTTAAGGGACCACGAGGAGCATTTTTTCATGGTAAAATGAAGCTTGGAATGCCTTAAAATAGTGTTTCAATTCATGTTACACAAATTTTTGAACATTGGATGAAATTTCAGCATAGTTTTAAGATGGTCTTATTATCCTTTTTGGGTGGTGTTTAAATTCATTATTCTATTTTAATTATTTATTATTTATTGGTTTCTAATTATTTAAATTTTAACTACATTTAAAATTATAATTCAGTAAATATATATATATATATATATATATATTGAATTATGAAAATAATATTCAAGTAAATATATTTTATATTTATATCAATATATATATTAAAATATTATTTTTTATTTTATTAAAAATATGATATTTATATAAAATTTATTGATGAACCTCTATCAACATTTAAAAAAGCATTGAGAAAGACATCATTTCTCAATGACTTTTTAACACTAATGAAGGGTGCCTTTCTCAGCATTTCTTCATAAACACTCTGTTATCCAACACGATAATAGTCGAGGCTAGATACTGGGTTTGTAAACCCCCACACACCATGATAGGCTTAAAACCCCACTAAATAGTGCCCCCTATTCTCTATATTTTTTAGGCACAACCCACACCTACAAATATAACTTTGAAACTTGTTACACCACAACCTAACAAACTCAATTGTAACTGGATGATAGATACATGTGACCTTGGATGCATCTCCTCTTACACCAGAAGCTAAAGACTAGAAGTGAGGGTCTATGTTACTACCATGGGGTGACTATAATCTCATATTAGTGTAAGAAATAATAGTAGAGACAATGAAAATAACATCCAAGTAGATAAATTAGAGATAAAAAAACCACATCAATAAGTTAATAAACAATTATATATACCCTTACTCAATTAAATTATTTCTATATATGTCATATAAGTCATACATACCCATTATCGATCTCCCATGGGTGGATTTTATACAAGAAACCCCAAATGTAACAAAAAATAAACAAAACTAGGAAACATGAAAATTTTAATGGATTCCTAGCATGGTCCCATCTCCCATGCTCCATCTTATCATGTTAAATCAACAATATATTATTGAGACCTTACCCTTATCCTTTTTTTAACTATGATGTCTACATAGGTACACACTATTCCTATAGTAGGGTGTGAGTATAACTTATTAGGTCACCACCATTGGAATATCAAAATATATTTAGTGATATAAGGTGTATACAATTTTTTTATCATAAATAATTGAAAAAATTAATAAATAACAGTGTCGATCCTTGAGCTATAATGTGAAACCCAGGATTGGCCATACCCACATCATTTAGCATTAGATGTCTCTAAACATGATCCATCAAAGAATTATCTTAGGGAATTTTGTTCTACCCTGGAAACATTCCATGGTTATATCATCAATGGTAAGAGTTCCCTACCCAAGAATAAAGTCCTATATCATTTAGGGAATATCATCATGCCCTAGAAAAAAGTCATATATTATTTGGTTAAGAGCTCCCCACCCAATTAAAAATAAAAATATCATTTGGGGAAAAGACCCTTATCAAAATCACTCCTTTTGTGTCTTAATAGTGCTTGGATGTGTTGATAGTATGTTTAGATGTGTTTTATAAGTGGAGATTAAATTGTATTTCACTCTATATAGGTTCACTAAACTATGGTGGTAGGTGAGGTAGTGCTCATGGGACGTGTGTTTTGAAGTTGTGGTTATGGGAGATAACAGTTGAGTTGATTGGTAAACCCAATTATTTAAATAACCATGTAAAGGTTATAATGCCTCAATAACTTCTCTACATAACATGGGGAAGGGATCCACACCCATAGTGGATGAAATGGTTTGTCGAGGAATATAGGGGGTTTTCACTTTTTGGTTTGTTGAGATAAACCCCCATAAAATAACTATATTGGTGGGCATGAATCTTAGAGACTTTCCCAATGGGAAATTAGTACAAATAAAATTTAATGGATGATGGTATTGTGGGTGATTCAATATAAGGTTGAGATAAGAGAGGTGGATTGTAAATATTGTACATTTCCTCACCATTGTAGAGTCTTGGTCTTAGTGATCTGAAATGGTTAGGGTGATTCCCTTACACTGTGGAGAGTAATCATGGTAGTCATTTGGGGATTGAAATAGAATTTCCCATTACATAGTACATATTTTAGTTCTAGTTAAACCTCTTTAATTTAGTTTCATATATATAAAAATAATCAAAGGGATATAGATGTATTAAAAAAATGAAAAATTAGATCTCATTTCGACAAATGCAACCATGGTCCTGGTTGAAGTCACCACACCATGGTGGAATACTATTAATATTTATCTACAAATAGGGGTTCAGTATCCCATGTTATAGATTCTATTTTTTCTCTATTAACCCTATCCTACCCTATATCCTATTATTTATCCTTTTTTTTCTTGAGTGTTTAAACCTCTTGGTTCATGGGTATCAAACTATCCTGATTCAAGGTACTCTATTCTATTCAACTACACTTCTTCCTTGTCCTCTTTCATTCTAAAGGATTAAATTGGTATGTTCTTGATTTATTTTTTAGAATTACATGATAGTGTTTCATAGTGAATAGGTTTTGGTGTATTTCCCATTGAGTTCGGTGGTGGTTATTTCCCTATTCTAATACTCTTTTATAATTTTAATTGAAGTTATATATCTAGGTGGGGGATTCATTAACATACAAATAATATTTTTTTTATTATAAATTATGATGATTTTTATTCAAATTATTGATGGTTGATATTGGACATTGTGAATATAATAAATCATAATAATGAATTGAATAAATATGACAGGTTTTTAATGATTGTTTATGATTTTTTTAATGTTTTGATAATGCCTTATAATATTTATAATTTCTAATGTGAAATTATAACTTTATCAGTAATATTATAGGGTTTTTTCACCAAAGTTCCTTTAAATAAAAACTATGATTAATAAATTTATTCACCTAAAACACTGAACTAATAAATGGCGATATATTGAATCACCCACAATACATAATTAAAAGTAAATAATAACAAGAACATATAATATCTTAAAAGTTCATTTTATTATAAAAACATTTTTCATTATATTCTATACTCCCATTTAAAAGATAAAATCATAAATTATATAATTAAAATTTGAAAAAATAAAATTATTTTTTATATTTTGTATTATAATATTATATTTTGTATAATTTTTGGGATTTTTCTGAACATATTTAATTTTAGGTGAATAGTAAAAATTATTATTTTTACAAATACAGGTAATTAAATTTCATCATTTGGAGATTATAATGAATTAAAAATTTATGTAACCTTTTTATTGATAAAATATTTAGTTCATAATTAAAATATTCATTTTAATTTAATAACTATTATTTGAAATTTTAGAACGAGTGTTATATTTCTCGCTCATAACGTTTTTTAATAAATTATACATATATTATTTTAGAATTAATTTATATCACTTTTAAAAATTTCATATAATAAAATGGATTTCATATTTCAAATAATAAAATCCAAATTAATTAATAAGGTCTATTTTATTTTTAGGCATTAAAAATATCACTTAGCTAAAAATCAGAACCATGGTAAAAGTTTAAATAGTAAAATGGTTAAATTTAATGGTAAAAATACCTAAAACATGTTAGAAAATGTCTCCAGATGAGTGGTTGGGTAATTTATCCACCTTAAGTCATCCCTTATCTATTGTATTTCACTTTTGGGGACACTTACCTTCAATAATTCACATATTATCACAAGAATTCCACTCCCCTTAC
Organism: Viscum album; assembly: GCA_963277665.1. Taxonomy (NCBI): domain Eukaryota; kingdom Viridiplantae; phylum Streptophyta; class Magnoliopsida; order Santalales; family Viscaceae; genus Viscum; species Viscum album. Next base: position 1,494,078,577 of record OY728152.1, read on the forward strand.
TTATATAAGGAGTATTCCACCACTCCACATCTACACACACCCCAATACCCTTTTTTCAACTAAAATCAACCCAAATCCATCCCCAAAATTTCCAGAAACAAATTAATGGTTATTTTATCCTCTAAATAGCACCCCAAAATGGATTAATATAATTTTTAAAGGATTTATTTCAAGAATTAAGGATGTTAAATTGGTTTTGTGAAAACCAAGAGTTGTGGTAAGGATTTATCATTTAAAATCTTACATTCTTGAGTCATGTTTCATATTATGAATCTATTTTATTCTAAATATATATCTTATTAAACATATAATATCATGATTATATATATTCAAGGGATTTGAATATTTATTTCAAGTTATCTCTTTTAAGTTCATTCTATTGAAAAGTTACAAAAGTTATAAGATTTTTTGCAAACACATTTTCCATTCATTGAGTTATGATAATTATTCATGAATAATGTTCTTATAATTTGGGAGAAATATACAATATAATTAAAATATGTTTTACTTAATCCTCTATTTCTGGTGATTTAAATTTCATAATTTTGAACTCCTTTTTGAAAGACTTTTACATCAATTTATCCATGACAAACATATTTCATTATAAAAACTAAGATATTTTTTAGAATAATCCTAATCTTATTTGACAGATTTTTCTCTCCCATGTTTATATTTTTTATTTCCATGAATTTTTTACTTTCTTATTTTTGAATCCTAAATATGTATTATCCCATGTGATCTTTTTATTTCTCTTTACCACTGTTGAAAATAATTTTTTAATGTATTTATTAAGATGTGGGTTTCAAAAATGGTATTTTAAAATACTGAAGTGGTTCTTCCTTCCATTATCATATATTTTCTCTTCAACTGAATATTTTTTTGAGACAAAACTTATGTAATTTTAAAGGATCCATTATTGAATATTCTTTTTAAAAGTAAATGTTTTCATTAGTTTTTACTTCTCATTTTTGAAAATCACTTTTTAAAATTATCATTAGCTTCACCATTTATGAAAATGTGGAAAACGTTTTCTAAAAACCCTTTATCAGTTTTTATTCCATTTCATTCTTTAATTAAATACAATTTATTTAAATGGAAATTGTTTTTGATGAATTACACTCTAAATTGTATTTTACCATTTTTCATAGGGGAATCTAAACTCTTTGTATTAAACAATCAAATTATTGATCCCTATTTATGTGGTACTATTCGAAGTGTTCTTCTTTTGAAAGTGTTTTTCATATATGTCAAAATACTAAAAAGTTTTTAAGATTCATTAGGTATATTTACTTAAACTACCATCCACCTTATTTTTCTAAATGGATTATGAAATTTTCTGGGATGGTTTTCTTGAAAACCCATCTCTTTTACATAGGTTAATTAAGATATGTTTGAAAAATAAATGTTTTCATGTTCATATTGAGAACATATGTATGGTATTAATTATGGTAAGGGTGGGAGTGAAATTATATAACCCTCCAATGCCTTGGGTAAAGTTTTATATCTCATGAGATAATTATGGTAATCGATTATTGGTGTTGGATCCACTATGGGAATCAAGCTGTGATTCATACTTCGCTATGTTATCAGAATTAGGAAGTGATTTCTACTACACTATATTATAAGAATAATATAGTGATTCATACTCTACTATGTTTTGGTATTTAGGTAGTGATACCTACATGACTATGTTATGGGTATTAAGTATTGATTTTTACTCTACTATGTTATGGAAATAAGGTAGTGATGTTTTCTCTACTGTGTTATGATTTATTATACTTTCACATATACCACATTTCAATTTTTTATAATTATTTTATGCTATCATGGATCATAATTATTATCTCATTATTCTATAATCTTATTCCAAGTTACATGTTTGTTCATTGTAGATTTCATGTCCTTCTATTATTCCTTATATAAAACTCTAATTATTCCATGATTTCATATTAATATATTTCTTCTATTATCATTTTTTTCATAAGATTATGATCTCAACCTTGATACCATAATGATAAATATTTCTCTTTCTAAGAATTCTATCTCTACTTATGTTTTCCCATTACCCATTTTATAAATATTAGTATAACACATAATATATCTAGAAGGAATTATATTATGGTATGATTTTAGATAAACGTTCAAAAATATTTGTAATAACATATTTATGTAGCTAATATACAAATAAAATAAACCCTTAGGTTCTGGTATTGTTTGAATATTTGGGAGATGTACTATTTGTGAGACGTACTATTCATGTTTAGTTTAGGTTATCTCAGTTGGTATCATAGTATGGATTTGTTATATTTAAGTATTTAGACTTTAGACCATTAGTAAAAACCATAAGGATAAGACAAAATATAGTAAACCATCCAAAAATTTTGGTAAAGTATAGACTGTGTGGCTTCCGATTAATTTAATTGCTATTTGGATACAAATAAGTAGATGTTCTCTCTATCACATATTCATCGAGGGATGATAACCCTCAAAAAGACTAGTTGGGTATAAAATCAGTCTTTACTCAATTCATAACAAATAGTCTAAACTACACTCCTTGTTTGAAACTCCTGGGAGATATTAATTGGTAATTAACCTATTTTTTTATGAACCATTATAAATGATTTGAATATATTAAGGTTATATAACCTAATAGAAATACAAAAAAGTACAGCCAAGGTTAATCTGTGGGAGTTATGGTTTGATCAAATAATTGCATAGTTGGAAAAAAATAGTATTGGTTTAAGTTAATGTTTCATAATGGAATACATATTAGGAATGATTTTTTATATCTATATGATCATTTACCTTGATTTAATTTGATATTATCATACCCATTTTGTTTTTAGTATTCCATTGGAAACTCGATCATCAATATGAATTAGTGAAAGGTGTGTCTCTCGAAACTCCAAAGACTTATAGATTGATTAAGAGGAATAAATGGAATAAATAGTTGTTAATATAAATATGTTATTATTATAAATGATAATTTTTGTTTTATATTCCTTCCCATGATTGTGAGTTGGAAATTATATCATGAGACCTTTCCATCTAATGGGTACCCTTATTTTATTTTCATTTGTAAGTGATAATTAAAATTGTGAGGAAATAATTTATTTAAGAGGGGAAGAATGTTACACCCTGAGATTTTATTATCAATTTTCATTTAAATAAATACTATTATTTTTATGTTACTTCACATACAACACCGAACAAAAACAAACCATGATATATTTTATATAAATAAAATTATATGGGAAAAATATAACAATCAAAATGTATTTGTTATGTTAACTAGTATAAATAGAGGTTACAACACTGTGAAATATATGTATAAAGAAAAATAAAGATCATTTTTAATATTAATTCATTAATTGTGTTTAATTAGTTTATCTAAATTATAAATAAAATAATTTTATTCAAAAATATATATTTAACATAAAATTGTCTTCCTATGAACTATTCATGTTATTATATTATGTTTAATTAAATATTTTAATTAATTTTATTGACAGTATATAAAATATGTCAAGTTAACTTTCATCCAATAGTAATTACTAGTAATTTAGTACATTCACCTTATATTTAAGAGATAAACTTTCTCCTAATATTTTTTTCAGTGTTATACACACTTGCATTAAAATTAATTTCTTACACTTTTAAAATTTTAATTAGATAATATTATTTTTATATTTATAATCATCATGTTCAACTTTGGAAATAAAATCATTATCAATTTTAGGCATAAAAACATGTTATAGATATTGAGTTTAATTAACATGATAATGGTAAAATAGTTATTTTAAAATAATTGCATTCACAAATGTTGTGTAACTTTTTTCTAAATAAATTAAAATTTTCATTTTTAAATATTGACTCTAATGTGATATTTAAACATATAATAAATTGTATTAATAGAAATTAAATAAGAATAAGAATATTTAATATTTTAAAAAAAATCATAGAAAAAATATTTTCCGTAAATTTTCTGCATTTATTAGGATGTTTTGGGATTTTTTAGGAAAAATTGATTTATATCTGAATAGTATAAAATGTCATTTTTACAAACATAGTGAATTTTATAACATCATTAAAAAATAAGTATGACTTGTGTTTTTCTGAATACTTTCTCTTAACAAAAGATATATTTTATTAGTGAAATTATACATTTTAAAATATTAATTTTAATTTACAAACCAATATTTAGTATTTTAGAATATCAAATATATTTTTTGATAAAAAAGTTTTTAATAAATTATATATTTGTTTTTTAAGAATTAATTTCATTCACTTTTATAAATTTTATCTAATAAAATGGGATTCATATTCAAATTTTTTGGGTCCAAATTATGTAAGAATGTCCACATTATTTTTAGGAATAAAAAATAAATTACTTATGTGAAAATTATATATGTTTTTCATAGTCAAATTGGTAAATTGGTTAAATATAAAGGGTTATAATACCTTAATAAATTTAAAAACATGTCTCTAAATTAGTGTTCAAGGTATTTCTTAGTCTTAACTCATCCCATCTCTATTATTTCCCACTTTTTGAGCCACTTTAATTGAAGATTTCTACTCTTATTACAAAAAATATAACTCCTCACACTTTTACAAGTATCCCTTCACCACCCCACATCTATACAAACCAAAAAACATTAGTTTAACCAGTAAATATCAAAACCCTTCCCCAACACTCTTATACATATTTTATATGTTCTATTCTCCTCCAAATACCACCCCTCAAATTCTTAATTCAGATTCCTCAGTTATTTCAATGACTGAGGAGGTTAAAGTAATTTTATAGAAGATGACAGTTAAGGTTAGTGTTTATCATCTAAAAATTTCATTCATTGAGAATTATTTCATATTATTCACTAGTTTTATTTATATGTTGTATATAATTTCTCTCTGACATATTATATCATGATCCTCTTCGACATATTATCCTTTCATTCATTGAGTTATGATCATTATTCATGAAATTTATTCCTATATATTTTTAGAAATATACCTTATGATTGACATATATTTTACATCATCTTTCGATTACTATGAATTAAATTTCATTCCTTGGAACTCATTTTCAAAGGATTGTCAGATAAATTCTTCCATGAAAGACTTATTTATTTATAAAAATTTCAATTTTTTTAGGAAAAATCCACATCCTCATTGATGGTTATTTCACTTCCATTTCTATATTCTTTCTTTCCATAATTTTTTGTTAGGAAAAAATTGATAAAGAATTTAATTGTTTTCATGTGTTTATGTGTTTTGTTTTTTTCAAAGAATTTTATTAAGAATGGATAAATCATCTCACTTGGTATTTGGGGAAAATTACATTAACCATCAGATTAAAAATAATTGGATCCACAATGCTTTAAAAGGTCCATCATATTCGAGAGTATGTATAAGAAATGTCTCGTTTTATTCACATTGATCCCAGAATGAAAAGGTCAATCATATTGATAATCTATCTTTATAGAAGTAAATGTTCACTGGATTCGCTCTGGATCCGGTATGAAAGAGGTGATTTTATTAATAGAGAATAAGTGTCTACATGACTAAGATAAAACCAGTGTGATGATGCTTTTCTAATTATGGATTTCTCAAAAATCGTAAGTAAGATTAGAAACTTATGATTAAATCTTGATGAAAGAAATGGGGAGTGAAATATATGTTGTCAATTGTATTTAGATTGATCGAATATGGATGTAAAATAAAAATGGTGCTAAAGATCGTATTCTTCTAGGATTGTATTTAGGACAATTATATTCTTAAAAATTATATTCAGGATGAATTCGAAATAAATATATTGATGAATTATAATGGAAAGGTACAATACATTCCATTAAAAGTAAGATGATGCCAAAGATGATCTTCAAGGTTTTCATAGTCATGAAGGAATTCATGATACAAGATGAAATTTGTGAAAGGAGGATGTTGATGAAGCCAATTGAAATGGTATCATTGTATTATGGAAAAAGAGAAAGATGTTGCAAAGTGGTATCATATTTAAAAAATAAAGAAGTTTCTAATCAGACTCGATATGAAATCATATTCGGAGAAAGGATTGGTTTTGACTGATAAATAAAAATAAAATAAAAGAATTTGATCAATAATGTAGTCAACCATTTCAATGGGATTTAATTACATTGTTTACACTTAAAATAGGTTTAAAATGGTTCAAGATAAGTAGTGACAAAGTAGGACTGGTTTGAGAAAATATATTCAGAAGATTGCTGACACTAGTGCAGAAAACGTTTTTAACGTCTCCATTTTTTACGTCTGTTATATATACCCAACGTTAAAATCTATGATATGAGGTTTTTTATGTCGGTTATTTTATAAATGACATAAAAAATACTAAGAGTAAATTTTTACGCCAGTTATTTAATAACCGATGTAAAAAAGGCGGCATTGGAGGACTTTTTGATGTCGGTTATTTGATAACCGACGTAAAAACCCAACCCGTAGAATTTTTTACTTCGGTTATAAAATAACCAACATCAAAAACCAACAAGAGGTAGTTTTTACGTCGGTTATAAAATAACCGACGTAAAAACTGTGGTTTCTGATGTGTTTTTTACGTCATTTATAGAATAACCGATGTAAAAAACCAACACGCCGCTTTTTTTACCTCGGTTATTTTATAACCAACATAAAAAATGCGGTATCTTATACATTTATAACTTCGGTTATTATAATAACCAAAATTATAAATGTAATAAAAAATAGTTTATAAGGTCGGTTGTTAAATAACCGACGTTATAAAACATTTAAAAAATTTATCACGCCCCGTGGATTGTCATTTATGATTATTCGATTGACATACCTACGACTCGTCTCTCTCACGTAGAAAACCTAGAATCGACTCTTCAATCTCATTTCGTTAAACCTATTTTACCATCATCATTTATCATCTTTACTCTCCTCGGATCTATCATCTCCACTCACAACACTCAGGTAATCCTCCCATGACTTTATTTCGTTTGTTTTATTTAAGATAGTCTATATTTATGTTTTGCGATTTTTTTTGTTTAAACTATGTAAGATTCTTCGATTTAGAACCCTCTTAACTCATTTTTCCATCATAATCTTATTTATTATCACCAGATCTGTTAGATCGACTCACAATATTCAAGTAAGCCTCACCTACTTCTATTTCGTTTGTTTTTGTTTCGCGGATGCCCTACATTTATGGTAATATTTGTTGTCACTAACAACTAATGATATCATTCACCTATATTATTTCAATTTATATCTAAACCATTTTGATACACCCATTCTGTATACCAGTGTGATTTATTTTATAATTATATATGTTTTTTCATGGTGGAATGTTTGTTTTGGATCCTTGGTTGTTTCTATTTTGGGTATCACTTTTTTTGTTCTATAAAATATTTACGTCACTTATTTTCGTGGACTATTATAAGTCATCATATGATATTAAAACCCGATTCATTGAATAATGGAGAATTTTAGACTAGAAGGAGATATAGTTCATGGTTTTCATTTTGAATAATGGAATGATACCCAAACTAGCTGCTTGAATTTAAAATCCCTAGATATACCAAAAATATTAGCTTGAGGTTAAAATCCCATGGTTCTGGGGGGTTGTCCAGAGGGTTGGGGGCTGTCCAGGGGGTTGGGGGATATCCAGAGGGTTGGGGGCTGTCCAAGGTGTCCATGGAGGTGGGGGGGTCCAAGGGGGTGGGGGTGTCGAAGGGGGTGGGGGCTATCTAAGGGGGTGGAAGGCTGTCCAAGGGGGTGGGGGTGTCCAGAGGGTTTGGGGGTTGTCCGGGGGGTGGGGGTTGTATAGAGGGTTGGGGATGTCCAGGGGGTGTCCAAGGGGGAAGGGGGTGGAGGTGGTGTCCAGGAGGGTTTGAGGTGTCCAAGGGGGTGGGGGATGTCCAGGGGTGGGGGGTTGTCCAGAGGGTTGGGGGCTGTCCGGGGGGGTGGTGGTGTCCAGGGGGTGTCGAAGGGGGTGGGGTGGTGTCCAGAGGGTTCGGGGGGGGCTATCCAGAGGGGTGGGGGTTGTCCAAGGGGGTGGTGGTGTCAGGGGGGTGTCCAAGGGGTTGAGGTGGTGTCCAGAGGGTTCTGGGGGCTGTCCAGAGGGTTGGGGGTGTCCAGGGTGTCCATGGATGTGGGGGGGGGAATTCCAGGGGTGTGGGGGGGGGGGTCCAAGGGGTGGGGATGTCTAAGGGGGTGGGGGTTTTCCAATGGGGTGGGGCCTGTCCAAGGGGGTGGGGGCCTGTCCATAGGGTTTGGGGGTTGTCCGGGGGGCTGTCTAGGAGTGTGTGGGGGGGGTCCAGGGGGTCCAAGGGGGTGGGGGTTGTCCAATGGGGTGGTTGGGGGCTGTCCAAGGGGGTGGGGCCTATCCAGAGGGTTTAGGGGGTTGTCCGGGGGTGGGGGCTATCTAGAGGGTTGGGGGGTGTCCAGGGGGTTGTCCAGGGGGTAGGGGGTGGGGGTGGTGTCCCTGAGGGGTGGGGGTGTCCAAGGGGGTGGGGGTGCTGTCTAGAGGGGTGGGGCCTATCTAGGGGGTGGGGTTCGTTCAGAGGGGTGGGGTTATCCAAGGGGGTGGTGGTGTCCAGGGGGTGTCCAAGGGGGTGAGGGTGGTTTCTAGAGGGTTTCGGGGGGCTGTCCAGAGGGTTGGTGGTGTCTAGGCTGTCCATGGAGGTGGGTGGGGGGCAGTCCAGGGGTGTGTGGGGGAGTCCAAGGTTGTGGGGGTGTATAAGGGGGTGGGGTCCTATCCAAGGGGGTGGGGGCCTATCCAAGGGGGTGGGAGCCTTTCCAGAGGGTTTAGGGGTTGTCTGAGGGGCTATCTAGAGGGTTGGGGGTGTCCATGGGGGTGTCCAAGGTGGTAAGAGGTGGGTGGTGGTGTCCAGGAGGGGTGGGGGTGTCCATGAGGGGTGGGGTGTCCAAGGGGGTGGGGGGATATCCATGGGGTGGGGTGGTGTCCAGAGGGGTGGGGGGACTGTCCAAGGGTGTGGTGGTGTCCAGGGGGTGTCCAAAGGGGTGGGGGTGGTTTCCAGGGGTGGGGGTTGTCGAAGGGGGTGGTGGTGTCCAGGGGGTGTCCAAGGAGGTGGGGTGGTGTCCAGGGGGTGGGGGACTTTCCAAGGGGGTGGTGGTGTCTAGGGGTGTCCAAGGGGTGGGGATAAGTGTTAGTTAGGATTTACTGTTTCATCTTGGTTTGTGAGATTATGACATGATGATTGTATTGTTTCATGGATATTAGTGTTTCAATATGATTCTATTTGGTTATGTATATTTTGACCAGTCATCGACTATGAGAAAATTATGGGTTATGGGGGAGACCATGTTGTGGTTTTCAAATATGTGTAGTTATCCTGACCCCATTGTGCCGTGATGATTGGATTTACATTGTGATTTTCTCTATCCAAGTTTTTATTTTAAATTTTATTTGATTCTCAGTTTTACTCCATTTTATACAATTTTCTATCAACCATTGGTGGCCCCGTCATTTTCTTTTATTCCATGGAATTTAAAACTGTTATATCTAACTATATTTTTTTTAAATCATATTCAAGCATATTTTATTAAATATGAATAGATTTGTTTTATATTTCAAAATTGTTTTACATTCAAATTATTATTTTTTTCATATAAACATATATTTGTCTTATCTTAAAAAGAGGTATAGTTTTGATATTTGTTATAGGTAATAATGAGTCGAAGTTGGATTATGGAACATTGAATGAGAAATTAATATGAGGCAGGTGTTGATTATTTTTTGGAATTTCCTAAACGAAATGTTCCAAGTAGTGAAATTTTTTTCTCTCTGTGCCTGAAATTTTTGAATATGAAGAAGCTGAAAAGTAGAGAGATAAAAGATCATCTGATTTGTCAGGGTTTTAATCTGAGTCACAGAACTTGGATTTGGTATGGTGAAACTGGACGGAATGTCACTGATGATGATGATTCACAAGACAGTAACTCTGATGGAATTGAAGAAATTATTCTTGATATTACAGCAGAACAAATTGGGATAGAACCGACAGTTGCATGTTTATATGGTGATGCTGAAAAACCATTATATCCTGGTTGTACAGATTTTATGGTTTTGTCAGCGGTGTTAAGATTGATTAACCTGAAGGTGAAACATGGATGGAGTGATAGAAGTTTTACAGAGCTGCTACAATTGATGAAAGACGTTCTTCCAAAAGATAACCATCTTCCAGATTCACATTATAAGGCCTCAAAAATATTATACCCGATGGGATTGGGATAAAAGAAAATACATGTCTGTCTGAATGAATGTATGATATATAGGAAGGAATGTGAATTTCTATCATATTTTCCTAAATGTGGGATATCACGGTATAAGGTGAAAGAAAAATCACAGGCTGATGTAGAGATTACAAAGATCCCTTCAAAGGTATTTTTCTATCTTCTTATAATTCATCATTTCAAACGTTTATTTTCTAATTCACATGATGAAAAAAGGTTAATATGGCATGCTGATGAGCAGTTATTTGATGGAAAAATACGTCATCCCGCTGATTGTCCACAATGGAAGAAAATTGATGAGCAGTATTCAACATTTAGAAATGAAATTAGAAATCTCAGACTAGGGTTGTGTACAGATGGAATGAATCCATACTGAACCCTTAGTAGAACACACAATGTCAGACAGGATGAATTTGTAATGACACTTGTTAATCTGAATAGATTGGATGACACAGCTGATTCTTTTATAATGGAAACACATGAAAATAAAATTTTCTATGTAGTATATCAATCAGATATGAAGTGGGATGTTGTTTTACAAGGGAAAAAACAATATGTTGGTGAGGATGAACTTGATGAAGATGTTGATTTATATGAGATCCCTACTTCTATGTAAAGATTAACAGAACATAATGATGAGCATGTTGTAGACATGGTTTGTGCCATTAGGAATGATCATGATGACCGAATTTGGGGAAACAATCCATTTTTACATTCCTAAAATTATAGGTAACGTTTTTTTATTTCTTGTTTACATTTATTTTTTCATAAAATGTTAGATATTGTATGTTTTTTCTTTATTAAAACATGTATTAAAACAAAATAAGTATAAGTTTTTGTTTGTTTTAAGTTTTTTTAGTTTACTTTATTGTGTTTACCATTACATAAATTATATATCTATTATTTTTGTTCAGTGAAAATTACTTTACCATGTTTACCATGTTTACTAGGTTTACGATGTTTACCATCTTTACCATCTTTACCATCTTTACCATTATTTAACATGCTTACCATATTAACCATGTTTACTATTTTGTAACTTAGTACAATTTTCTATTTTATGATTACATTAGTATTAAAATATTTGAATTTGTATATTTGTGAACTAATGTTTGTTTTTTTGATTTGAAGGATAATGACAGATCAATCAGTTGATCAACCACATGATTCTAGAGATTATCATATTGGTCATACCTATGGGTAGGAACATTCACATGCTTCTCTTGATGTTCCCCAATCATCCTCATGTGCTCCTATTACGACAAAGAGATCAAGATTTGGTAAATGTGGGTGCACACGTTTCCCAAAATTATCACTTTCCCATATGAAGGATCAAAGGATACTCATTGAGGTTGATGAGGATGATATTCCTAGTGGTCCAAATGCAAAAGATTTTAAGAGTTTTGTATCAAATCAGGGTAAGAGAAAAGTAAGCATTTTGTATGATGACTGGAGGAGTGTGGATAAAGAGATAATATCTCAGTTGTGGGAGATGATTTTGGTAATATCATTTGCTATTGTTTTCCTATTCTTTAAATGTTTAAAGTATATATAATATGTTTAACCTCTTCTTTATCAGATAACATTTTGTATTCCTGACACTGGAGGAGTCAGGAAGAAATGCTTATCGATGGCTACCAGGAGATGGAGGGATTTCTAATCAGCCCTCTCATCTGATTTCATTTTCAGTCATATGAGTCATGACAATCCATGTCATATATATAATTTTATAGATGAAGACACATGGAGACAGTTTGTTGAAAGTAGAATAAAAGAGTCATTTTTTGTAAGGGTAGTGTAAACTTTTATAAGCCTTCTTATATAAATGATCTTATTAATGTTTTGTTAATAATTTCTTATTCTTAATTTACAGTAAACAAGGAAATCTCATCAGGAGATCCAATCTAAAATGTATACCCTCATAGTTTTTCTCGAGGAGGGTATTCATTTTTGGAAGAACAAATGATGGCAGAAAAATTACAAAAACTAAGAGCTGAGTCTTCAAGCTCTGGAGAGTTGGCCACTCCATCCCCTCCATCTAGACATGAAAAATGGAATAGAGCTCGAATGAGCAAAAAAAGGAAATATCTTTTGGAATAATCGATAATTGTAGCAGAGAGGATTTTAAGATATCTATTTTATTTATTTAAGTTAACTGCTTTATTTATATAATTTCAATCACTTCAAAAAAAATCAACTAATTAATACATGACTATTGAGGAGCAGATATCACAGGGGGTATTTACAGCTGCTGGGATGCAAGATATTTTATCTACAGCATTGGGAAAGCCCGAACATCTTGGTCATGTATGAGGATATCTGGAAGGTGTATCGGTAAGAAAAGTGTTGTCATGTTCTTCAACTTCTAATGTTGAGGGTGTTTATAAAAAAAATAGAATACTTGGAGGCTGAAGTTCAAAATATTAATGTGATGATGGAGGAAATTATTAGATCGTCGGTACAGTCTATATTTGCAGACATGCAAAGACAATTTCATACTGCAGCTCCCACTCCTCCACCTCCCCCTACAGACCCCATTATTTATCCTCCACATCCGCTAGTAGCTCCCACTCCCCCACCTCAGCCTGCGGACCTCATTTTTTATCCTACTCCTCTGTCGTAGCATCCTAATTATTGTAAGTTGTATGTTTATGATCCTCAACATCATATAGTTTCATATGGGTTGGTATATTGTATAGGAGATACAGTTCACCATCAAAAATTAGAGGTAGAGAATCAGAGGGTCACTGTACAGGATATTATAGATAGATCAGCTCGAGTATCATTACCTACAGATGAGGTGATGACAGTTGGACATAGTATCGACCATTTTTTAATTTGTCCATCCAGGCTTCTTCGACTCATTACCATATAGGTATGTATGATATATCTTCTATTTTATTTTCTTATTAATGTTGTTTTATCATTTGAAAACTATTATATTTTTCTATTTATTTTTACAAGAATAATTCAATGGTAAAGAAATATTGTATAGACAACAATAATGAAAAATGACTATGACATAAGATACAGATTCTCGTAGTCTTGAAAGATTGTCAAGATATTCAAATTTGTTGGCAGGTCATTATGAGTTTCCAATGGAAGCTCATGTTTGTGGATGTGCAATAACTGTGGGGATTTTGAAAACTGATATCATGGTGCTTGTTACTGGAGATAAGTTGGGCATCAACATGGTGCAAATTTTTTCCATGTAAGACTTAACACCTTTTCTTTATGTTATATTTATTAAAAATGTATACTTGTGTCTATTTTGTATTAGGTATCTTAATAAAATTTTTGAGAAGAATGAGCAGACATATGTATATGGATTCATGGACCCGCAATTGATTTCCCCTGAAACATGTGCATTGGATGAGGAACAAAGAATTCTTTATATTGCTAAATGAATTGAACAGAATATAGTCACACAATGTTGGATGATTCTTTTTGTGAGAGGTATGAAACACATCTCTCTCAAAGAGTTCATTATATTTTAACATAAAAAACCACTAACCTTAAATTTTATTTTATCAGTGATCATTGGATGTTAGAGGTTTTTTCCCCAAGGGTGAAAACACTTTATTGGATATGCTCTGTCCATGGTGATGTGCGGGAAATTTTTAAGAAAATTTTTGAAAAGTAAGTTTCAATTTCTCAATAGTTTTATATATTACAATTAATTTTAAATTTACCCCATTCATATTATTTTCTAACAGGGGATGGGTCTACTTTCAAAAAAAACTAAAGAAAAGGAGTGTGAAGATCAAATATGTAAATGTGAAGGAAAATATCCATTTATTATTTGTAATTTTTGATTTATTACATAAAAATAATATATTGAATTTAAAATAATTCAAATAGAATTTTCATGAACAAAAAGGCATCATCGAATGTGGATATTATATGTTAAGATTTATGTATGAAATAATAACAACTGGGATAGTTGTGAACTTTGACCTGGAAAGATTTCCTTTTAAAATTTACCATAATATTTCAATTTGATTTATTCACTATACACGTTAAAAACTATCCTTTTAATTTGTAGCTATTTGATGAATCTCAACCCTATACTGCTCAAGACATCAAACACTTACAAGTGGAATGGTCAAATTATTTTACAGGTTTGATTGAATTTTAGTTGTTTGTAGTGTAAAATGTAATTTTTAATATTTTAATTGTAATTGTGTATTTGGTAGTCATTTAGGTTGGATTTAGTTTTTTTGGAAGTTGTCGTTGTATGTTTTGAATGTTATATATGTTAATGTTTAATTTTGTTCTACTTCTTGTTTTGGTCTACTTATGATGGTTTTTCTGGTATGCATTCTGGTCTGGGGGGAGGGGTTCCAAGGGTGTGGGGGTGTTCAGTGGGGTGGGGGTGTCTAGAGGTGTGGGAGGGATATCTGGTGGGGTGGGGGTGGGGTCCTGGGTGTCCTTGAGAGTGGGGGCAGTCCAGCAGGTGGGAGCATTTCTAGGAGGGTGGAAGGGCTATCCAGTTGAGTGGGAGGTTGCCTAGGGGGTGTCTAGGGGTGTGGGGGTGTCATGTTGGGTGAGGGGGGTTTCCAAGGGCGTGGGAGGGTGATCCAGTGGGGTGGGGGGTCTATCCAGTGGGTTGGGGGGGGGGGGATTCCTGGGTGTCCATGGGGATGGGAGAGCAATCCAGGGGGTGGGAGAGGAGGCACCGCCATCCCTCGGGGGGGGGGGGGGGGGGGGCTGAACGCCGCTAGAAAGTACTCATCACTCTCACATGTGAAACATTTTGAGAGATCAAGCTTCACATGTGGGAGTGATGAGTACCTTCCAGCGGCGTGCCCCCGAGGGGGTGTCCAGGAGGGTTTCCATGAGGGGGGGTGTTCAGGGGGTGTCGAGGAGGGTGGGGGTAGTCCAGGGGTTTGGGGGTGTCGAGGAGTGTGGGGGTTGTCCAGGGTTGTTGGGGTTTTCCAGGGGGTGGGGGAAGTCTGGGGGTCTGGGGGGTGTCCATGGGTGGTGGTGATGTCCAGGGGTGTGGGGTGTCTAGGGGTGTGGGAGGGTAGTCCAGTAGGGTAAGGGTGTTTTGGTCTATTTTTGGTAGATTTTTGGTATGTTTCAGGGGTGTGGGAGGGATGTCCAGTGGTGTGGGAGGGTTGTCCAGCTGTGTGGGAGTGCTGTCCAGGGGGTGGGGTATACAGGAGGGTGGGGTGTCCAGGGGTGTGGGGGCTGTCTAGGGGGGTGATGGGGATGTCCAGGAGTGTTGGGGGGCTATCTAGGGGATCGGGGGGTAGTATTGCGGTGTGGGGGTGTCCAGGGGTGTGGAGGGCGATGTCCAGTGGGGTGGGGGAAGCTGTCCAGGGGGTGGTGGGGGCTGTCCAGTGGGGAAAGTTTTAAATGTTATCACTGTAAATGCTTAATTTTTATTTGGTTCTTGTTTTGGTCTACTTATGTTTTTCTGGTATGAATTCTTGGTTTGGTTTTTGGTTGTTTCTAGGGAGAGTAGAGGACTTCTTTCTATTTCAAAAAAAAATTGCTTATCCACACCAGTTATTTTAGAACTGATGTGATAAAGGAATGGGGAAGGTTTTATCACGTCGGTTATATGAATAACTGATGTGATAAACACATGTGGAATGGTGTTTCATTTCAGTTATTTTGATAACCGACATGATAAAGGCCTGGGAAATGGTTTATCACGTCGTTTATTTAATAACCGATGTGATAAAAACCCGCCACACAAGTTTTAATGTCATTTATTAAATAACTGACATGATAAACCCTCCCCCCTGGTTTATCATGTCGGTTATTTAATAGCCGATATGATAAACACCCCCTGCACTGGTTTATCACATCGGTTATTAAATAACCAACGTGATAAACCCTCCACTATGGTTTATCACATCAGTTATTTAATAACTGACGTGATAAACACCCCCCCCCCCCCCCCCCCCCGCACAGGTTTATCGATTCGGTTATTAAATAACTGACGTGATAAATCCCCCCCCCCTATTTTTTCATGTCGGTTATTTAATAACCGACGTGATAAAGGACTGGGAAGGGTTTATAACATTGGTTATTTTAATAACTGATGTGATAACACCGAGGAAAATGGTTTATCATGTTGGTTATTTAGTAACTGACGTGATAAACACTCTTCCACTGGATTTTCATGTCGGTTATTAAATAAATGATGTGATAAACACCGTGATGTTATGTTTTTTACGTCAGTTTTTAAATAACTGACGTAAAAAACAATATTTATAACATCGTCCGTAATAACGTTCGCTAAAAACTGACTTAAAAAATGAAACATAACCGATATAAAAAAAGTTTTTTACACTTTTGTGAATATTTTATCGAGAGGGGTCTTCAATTTCAAAGAATTTTTATTTAATTGGTATAAATAATCATATTATACAATCGGTTTTGAGAAACAAAATCAGACTGGGGAAATTTAATTTAGATAAGTGAAATCAATAATTAAAATCAGATTGAGAAATTAGATTCAAAATGGTGAATAAATAGAATATTTGAAGAAGATATGAAGTTTTAAGAAAAGTTGAGAAGATTTGATAGGATTTGAAAAAGTCAATATTAAGTCCAAATTAAAGAGAAATCATGATTTTGGAGAATTTTGGTTAGTGGGAAATTTTTTGGGATTTCCGCAAAAACATTTCATGCTACACCTATAAATGGAGAAATTACATCGTACTTCCACATATTTGGGTGTAATTTTGGGAGAGGAGACAAAAGCTCTGAAGTTTTAGGGAGAGAATGAAGTTTTTGTTTTAATCATTTTTAAAAAATGTATTGATGAATAAAACTATAAGAAGAAGAGACTAGAATGCAATATTACTCACCATACCATCGTATTTAGTATTCATCATATTCAGCTGGTTATTGTATTTTGTTGGTCATCATATTCAGCTGGTCATTTTATTGGGATGGATTAATCTAAATAGGTATTTTCATATTGGGATTTTTAGAATAAGGAATAATGTATTATTAATTGTCTCAACTGTATTCTGACAAGGTTTCTTCCATAAAATTAGCCAATTGGATTTTAATAATCTAATTTGATGAATTGGTGTGTGCTGGTTAGATTGGGAAATCAGACTGAGTTTTCTTTATGAATTCATTAATATTCTTACCATCTTCTGGGTAAGAAATTTAATATTTTTTTCAAAATAATAAATTTTTGGAATTGAACAAAAATAACACGTAACATGAGTTGTTACACAAACATTGAATTACCATATTTTGGATAATATGCTACACACACACTATTGGATTGCCTTTAAATTTCATCATGAGTAAAAGGATATATCCTACATGTTGTAATCCTAGGATTTCTTTCTAGCGGATTGTATGGTATAAGATTTTCCTGAAACCATACCAAGGATGTAGCTATTCATATTAAATATTTAACCGTGTAAATTCTTGTTTTCCTATAGATGTGTGCTTGAATTTCTTTCGGTAGGAAATAAAATCTTTAACAGGAGGAGAAGGTTGTTTCAATAAAATAGAAAATAAAAAGTATTAATGATTCACCCCTCCCCATCATAGTGATTCAATTACACTAACTAGACACATAAAAGTGGTATCATATCCAAAGATCCCCTTCCCTTTTTCTTTTCTTATATAGAATTTTAATTTTTTGAATAGTAATGGTATTCTGATTATTTATGGAAATATCTATCATATTTAGAAATATAAAATGTCTCATTATCTTATGTATATTGGATATGATGATCTTGAAGCTACAACAGGTGGGTTTCCTTCTACTGATGATAAATTTCCTCTAACATCTCTTGATAAGAAGAATCTTTAGAATAGTGTAAGGGTCCAGAATACATTATTATCATCACTTTCTAAAATTTAATTCCTATGAGTAAAAGGATTTTCCACAACCAAAATTACATGGGATAATTTGAAAAGAATATACGAAGGCAATAAAAAGTGGCTAAGAAATAGCTACAAGTTTTGAGATTGAAGTATGAATATTTAAAGATAGGTAAATATGAATCTATTAAGGACTTCTTTCATAGGGTGAATTACATTGTTATCACTATCAAATGTCTTGGTGAAAAGATAGAAGATTAAATATTTATTGAAAATATATATGGAATCCTTCTTGAAAAGTATTATGAAGAAAATTCTTCATTGGAAGATAGAGATCCTAAAACATTATCTCTTGATTATCTTCATAGCACTCTCATCACTTATGAAATGAGAAGGGATAAAGACATGAAATGGAAAAGAAAATTTTATAGATAAATTTCATTTAAGGATGCTAAGAGGAGTCAAAAAACATTCTTATTGAGAATATAGCTGGTGAATCTGATTCTAAAAATGACGTATGTAAAAATACTAATGATATTTTATCCTTTTTTTATAAAAAATTTATAAGAGGTATAGAAAAATATAAAGTTAAAATTTCCCAAAAAATTTTTAAATGTGGATTCATTCGGAACTTCACAGATAATTTTCCTTAAATAAGTAAAGAATAAGATACTGATGAAGAAGAAATAATTCCAATAATATCCTGGAAGAAATAGGTAGATAAATGAAAATGGTATTCCACTAGGATAGAATGAAAAATCATTGAATCTAAAATAAGAAGTTTCATATTTAATGATGAAGAATAATAAGACAATGATATTGAATCTAAAAAATAAGTTGAGTATGTTATAGAAAATACATTTATTTAAACAATTAATGATGATGGATTTGGTATAAGTAGTTATGAATAAGAATAAACTCAACATGAATTCCATTTTAAATAATATTTTAAATAATTTCTGAGAGTGACTAAAAGTCTTGAAGAACAAAACAAAAAATTATAAGATGAATGTTCCTCAACTAGAAATCAAGAATGTTTTTCTAGTGAAAAGGTGAAGATAGTAAAATAAACTGATGATATGATTAAATATCTTGAGTAAGAAAAGAATCATAATAATCATCTAGAAGATAAGTTGAAGGAAATGGAAAAGGAGTTGTAACTTATCCAAAAAAAGGTTATCTAAAGATGAATTTAGGAATACATGTTTCAAAAACACAATCACTAAGGTTAGAGAGTGTTCTAATAATAATTAACCTAATAAGGTTCAACAAAATTTCTATTAAAAGGGTGATTATAAATATATAATTTATTTGGAAAAGAAATATTTTGGGAAATTTATGTATGTGACCAAGACCAACAAAGTTGGGAATTCAAAAGTTTCAAAATTCCCTAAGTCCAAAAATGTTTTAAAACATTAAGAATCAAAAAATATTTCAAATACTTCGGGATTCGATAAATATAAAAGGAAAAGGAATAATTTTTTTGATAATGGAAAGGTTAGTGGTTTAGAAAATAAATAGAAAAAGTTTGCTGAGAAATGTATTCGCAATTCTGATCAGTGTGGAAGTTTCATAAGAAAATACACTTTCTATGGTTATTGTAGGTATTGTTTTGGATTCAAAAATATCAAAAATATGCATTGGTTCAACCAAAAACATTACTATTATTCCAATTTTTATAAAAGTTAAAGGTTTAAGGTGATTCAATCTCTACAAAGAAATAATTTTGAGAAGGTTGTTTTGAAGAAACCCAAAAAAGTTGGAGTAAAGATTGAAAAAAGATTCCAACCATTGGAGACTATTTATAAAAGATGTAATAAACATAGAAACCTAGAAAATTGATTTCTTGTATTGTTATCGTCATATAAAATGTTCCTTACAATTCTCAAAATCCATAGGTTATGTAATAAATGAAAGAAGAAAACGCTCTTGTTGTTGAAACTGTATTGAAAATAACAAAATTAAAATGACCTTAGATTCCTGATAGTGGATGTTCTCCTCATATCATAGATTATTTGAAATTTTTAATGATTTTGAAAGACTTTAAAGAATAAATAGTGAAATTTTACAATGATGAATTCTAGAAAATTAAAGGTGTTGGATAATCTATCATTGGTAAAGAAAAGAAAAAATCCAAAAAAAAACATTGTTTGTTGATGGGAATAAACACTACCTTATATGTTTTTCACAATAGTTTGATGAGTGAAAAAAAGTTATATTCTGTAAATATTTTTTTTTATGAAAAGTTAAGACAATTGAAATATTGTTATAAGAGGTTAAGGGACAAAAGGAAATTTTTTTTAGGTTGGTGAAATACAAAACTATTATTACATGAGTATGGTGGAAGATAATCAATTATGGCCTAAAATGATGAGTCACATGGTTCCAAGTAACATGAGTAAGATAGTTAAAAAAATAGCATCTGAGACATTCATGACTTTCCAATAAGAAGAGATTGGTGTTTCACTATTTATGAGAAAGGAAAGATTACAAACTCAGTGTATAAGAAAGTTGATATTTGTTCAAGACAACATCTGGGGCCGATTCATTCCAATATTTGTGGGAAAATGAGAAAACAATAAAAAATGAATATATTTACTTCATTTCTTTAATTTATGAATTTACAGACATTACTTGTGTTGTATATATGAAACATAAGTCAGAATCATTGAACATGTTTAAAAGATTATAAAGGAGAGATGATAAGGAATCTAAGTATTCAAGGATTAAGTTGAGAACATAAAATGGTGATGAATACAAAATTAATTAATTAGGATTTTTTCTTAATAAGCATATAATTTAGTATGAGTATAGTTTCCCATACACTCCTCAACAAAATGGGGTTGATGCAATAAATAATAGAAGTTTGGTTGAAATGGGAATAAGTTTGTTACTTGGACAAGTTATTTCTCATTAGTTTTGGGGGAAAGTCATGTGTAATGTTTTGTATATTAAAAACCAATGTTTCTATATTCTACGCTTATATATAACTCAATATTAATTTTTTTATGGGAAAACTAAAAGTTTGAAACATTGAAGAGATTTTGGGAGTCCATGTATTATAAAGAAGAAAGGTGTAAACATTGGAATGTTTGAGAATAAAGGTGAAGATGGAATTTTCCTATATATTATCTGAAAGGAAGAGGATATAGATGAGTCAACAGAGAAAAATAATAATTGTGGACTCTATTAATGTGAATGATATTGAAAGTTATGATAAATATAAACATAATTAGCTAGATAAGGAAGTTGAGAAAGACAAGAAAAAAATCTAATGAGGATACAGACAATTGTATTCTGACTCAAGATAAAGAATCAAACTCAGTTATTTCTATTAATGAAGAAGATATTCTAAAATATCATCCAAGTATATGGAAAAAAGTATAATAATATAATATAATTGGTGATCAACATTAAAAGGTTAAAAAAATAAGAACAAAAAATCTTATCACACATACTTATTTGTATTCAAATGTGGAGACGAATGATGTTAAATAAAAATTTGAGAATGTAGAATGGTTTTAGTCCAAGAAAGAATAATTGAATAAGATTGAAAAGAATGAAACATGGGAAATCATACTAAATCCATAAAACAAAATAAAATTATTCGCATAATGTGGGTTTTTTGGAACAAGATGAGTGAAAAAGTTTAATTGATAAGAAACAAAGAAATATTGGTGCGCAAAAGGTATTCAAAAACTGAAGGTATCATTTTTGACAAAACCTTTCATATGGTGGAACGATTTTAAAAAATTATAATATTTCTTTCTATTTTTTCCCAAAGATGTAACAAGATCTTTCAAATAGATATTAAATATTCATTCTTGAATGGTGATCCTCATAAATAATTTTACATTGAACAACCTTGTGGCATTGATTTTGGGAAATATTAAAGTTATGTGTTCATATTGAAATTTTTTTATTGGATGAAAAATTCTCCAAGTTCATGGTATTACAAATTGGATACATTCTTGGGGAATATGTATTATAATAAAGGAAGAGTGGATAGTAATCTTTACATCAGAGAAAGACAATAGAATTTCTTCGTTGCAATATTTCATGTTGGTGACATTATATTTGCTGGAAATGATGAAAGAATCTATGAAAGATTTGATGAAGATATGAAAAAGTTATTTGAAATGTCTATTCCAAGGGAAATGAAATACTTTCTTGGGATTAAAATAATAAAAATGGTGGTCTCTATTTTTTATTCTAAATAAAATTATGCTAAAGATATTATTAAGAGGTTTTCTATGGAAAATTAAATAAATGTTTCCACACTGATTTTAGTGGGAAAAAAGTTTTCTAATGTTGGAGAAGTAAAAGAAGTTAATCAAAAAGAATTCTGGAAATTGATCACATGTTTGTTGTGTTTAAATACCTCAAGACCTAACATTGTTTATGTCGTTACCTTATGTTTAAGATTTCAAAGTGCTCCAAAAGAATCACATTTAATTTGTAGAAATATAATTATCTAATACATCAATGGAATAATAGATTTTGAAATTAGGTATGGAAGCTCAGCTAGTATTGAATTTTCTAGGAATTTAGATGCTGATTGGGCAGGAAATGTTGATGATAGAAGATCCACATCTTGTGGAGTATTATTTCAAGGAAATAAATGTGTTATTTGGAATTCAAAAAAAATATAATTCATTAACTCTTATTATGGTTAATGCTAAGAATGTTTCATCCACTCAAGCCACTACTAAACTTATGTGGATGAAGCCATAATTGGAATATTTACTTGTTAAAGTAATGTTAACCTTGCTCTTGGGTCATGATAATCAATATACATTTGATCTCACCAGGAATCCAATTCAACATTATTTTTCCAAACAACTTTATATCCAATATTATTTCATTAAACAACATGTGGAGAAGAATGAATTGAAGCTATAATATGTACCACCATCGAAACAATTTGCTGATATATTCACAAAACGTTTAAAAAGGAATCGTTTTCTAAATTGAGATTGAACATGGGGGGTCAAACCACTCTCTCATCATGGTTGAGGTATGTGTTTCTATCCCCTCTCTCATAATACCTTTGGATTTTATTGTCAAGGGGAATAATTTTTCATCAAACTATCCTTTTGAATTTGTGTAAAAATTTGGAGTTTTGGGTAAGCAGTGAATTCAACATTGTATTGTGACTGTACTATTCTAAATATTGTGGGGGTGGTTTTAGGAAGAAAGTTGTTTTCTCTTCATGGAATGTTGAAAATCTGGGTAATAGAATCTGAGGAAGAATTATGAAGATGGTTTTCATAATCACTACTTTTTGACAGCATGGTTTTACAGTCAATGATTATCTTTTCCTACAATGAGTTATCTCACATTGGATTAGAATTGTTGATAAGTAATCATTTTCATGAGGATACAAAGTTTAGTGATTTATGAAACTTGGTTGACAATAAAATCCAAAGGGTGAGATTGTCAATACCAAGTTGATGAAGATTGTAATTGTTTTTATAGAGACCTGGTTTTCTCCCTGTACGACTTTGAAATATTTCTACATATATTTCCAGATCTAGGCACTGATACGGCATGAAATCCCATGGCTCGGAGTGCCTGGAATAAATTATACAAAAATATTAAGTGTTTTTGTACTATTCTCGCAATGGAAATGGAATATATCTTATATGGTAGATCATATCAGAAATTTGAGACCACTTTTGGGTCTGAAACGTAGTGTTTACCCTATGCATGACATAAATCATGTCGAAGTGGGATGTTCAGACCCCTCAATTTTCAGCGTAAATTAAATGGATGAAATAATTTATTAATTCATTCATTTAATAGCTCAAACACAAATAACTCTCAGATGGTAACTTGGATTGATAATCTAAGTCCACGGATGAGCTCGAGTCATGTTGTTTACCCTAAGAGGGGTATAAAATTTGTCAGCGCAGGACTACTGTGAGAAAAGTCATCCATGGGAAAATCATACTTTTGGAATGACCACTTAGTGATTTTTATCACTGGCATTCTTTTCAAATTACTTTTGAATGAATCCTATGAAAGGAAATCCAAGACTTCCATTGAGTTCGAAATGGGGCGTTTTTACAAGGTACGATATAAAACGAGAAGGCGTGACTGTTTTGGATTCTGTGATGAGCGAGATTTTCTATAAATGGAAAAATTGGAGTTTGGAGTTAGGGTTTTCCTTTCTCATATTTACCTTTCTCTCTCTCTATCGTTCTTTGACATTCTTCACCGTTCATCAGATCAGGGAGCGAACTCTGGTGGATCCAAGTAGGATCGGAGCCGGCATGTTGCCAATGAAAAATGACCGAATCGATGTAGGATTTCTGTTGATTTGCACACCTTCATCAATTTCATGAGTTTTAGAAAATATTTCATTTAAAATATATTATTTTAGAATTAGGACGATGTCCAAACGAACATGGCCATCGCCCAAGCCCCTTTCTAAATCCCATTCCTGGTAATTCTTTTTCCAAAGTTATGGACACGCCAAAACCTTGATGGATCTTCGATTGGGGGTAGGAACTATGAAGACCTCATCTCAAGGATCCCAAATCCACCATCATATTTGAAATCAGGTCTCCATATTGGTTGTGGTGGCGGACGAAAGCCCTGACTCTGGCAAGGGCAGTGGCCGGAGGCCAAGGCGGTGCACCCGGTGCAGAAGAGCGACGTGCGGCGAGCTGGGAGAAACAGGGTGGCGTGATCTAGAGGCTTGGGAAGAGTGGTCGGGGCTTGATAATGGATATCAGAGGGAGTACAGGATGGCTCTGGGGTGTAGTGTGGTATGGTGAATCCGGCAAAGCAGCAGAGTCCAATGTTCAGCGCGGTGCACCAGGTCGAGGTGGGGTTGCGGCCAGTGCGGGTTTGCAGCATCCGGAAGGAGGTGCCGAGTAGGCCGGGGCATCTAGCAGAGATGGAAGCATTGGGTGTAGTGGACCGGTGCTGGTGAAAATGTGGTGCAATGACTTCAGTCTGTCTCACTCAGTGGGCAGGAGGGAGCCCTGAGGTGCTAACCTTGGGGGCGGTTGGAGCAGGACCTTCCTACTATGGGTCCTTGGTTCACGCGGAGAGACCGGCCTTTGTGGCAGGTCTATTCAAGCAGATCGGGCCACATGGCCTGGTGGAGGCAGAGTAGGGCGCGACTGGCTGGCCATTGCGGAACGGGCTGGACACACAGCTGGGCTGCGGCCGGTGGTCTAGAACGGGATAGCCGGGATGGACAGGCCCAGTTGGGCCCCTTCACGTTCAATGGGGCACAAATTATAAATGGCACGTTCATTTTATGTGTCGTCTATGGCCATGGGTCCATCTCATCAAGATGGACATTTTGAAATGAGTATCGGGGGTTTTGAGTTCTGTTCCCGAAGGCAGGTGGCTCAAAACGTTCTTTTTAATAATAATAAAATATTATTTTCATTATTTGTAATGGGCGTATATCGCGAGTCGAACGACTGTTGGACGCGCCGTCAGAGGCGTTGTGACCCTGTAGTTGAGACGGTCCTTCCAAAGTTGTTTCAAAACCATTTTGGTTTGGTTTCTTTGCTCGGTGTCATAAAACACATAATGCGGATAATTATTTATTTATTTATTTATTATTGCGTCTGACCTAACTCCCATTTGGAATGTCCGATTGATGCACCGTAAGTGGCAGTATGACCCTAGCCCTTGTGCATACTTTTTGAGACTCTTTCCAAAGCATTCAGGCTGAAGACAATGTGTGGTCCCCATAGGTCCTGGTTTTCATGTTATATAGTGAAATGCCACTTTTTCACCCGATATCTATTTAGTGTGTTTCAGAACTCATTTCTGAGTGTTTTTTAGGGGATTGCAATGGAACAATCTTCTGGCCAAAATTAGAGGTCGAGACGTGGGCCCCATGGGGCGACCTTTGGATGTATGCTTCATTTGTATGACTAATTCTTAAAAAGTCTATTTGGGTAAAATTAATGGCCTACTATGCATGTTTATCTAAAAGGAACACAATGGCACTATCTGTGTGACATTTTTTGGTACCAAGGTGTGGGACCCACAAGGCCCTATTTGCATATAATGTTGCGAGATGCATCTTCTACATTAAGAGTCCGTTTCACACAAGTGAGTAGTCAATCTTGCGTGTTTTTTCTGCTAGGATCACAATTGTGTGATCTTTTTGGATTTGCAGATCCTTTTTTGAAATATCTTATTAAATTTGGAAACATGAAAGGAATATTAGTGGAAGATCCATTTGATGTGTTTGAAGGTAATCCACAGCTTTGGTTTGATCTAATTCTTTTGAGAGTGGAGAAGATGTGTGAATAGATATAGTCGATATTCAAGGATCGTTCAAGGAGGTGTGTCAGCTAATCTATGATTCTGACTCTCCGTCTTAGTGACTACCATTGTGTTCTTATCGGCTTTGCGACTAATGGGTCATGTACTCTGGGAGTACCTTGATATGATGTGGTATTTTTTCAAACTTTTAGGACCCAAAAGGGTCAGGTAAATGGCCATGCGATGAGGAGGGGTCACACGTGGTGTGGGACCCACACACGTCATTTACTACTACGAATCTTATATCTCATGTATCTCTTGCTTCTGAACACATATTGTGGCATGTGAGTATCTTATCCTAGGTGTTTCTCCACGTAGAACATGATGGTGCCCTTCGTAGTGGATTTTGAGGTATAATGTGAGATGTTCCATGTTTTATTCCTATTTGATGCAATGCTGGATGATGACGGAAATTGCAGTGATGTTTTCAGAATCACCTGAGCAATCTTAGCATACACACCAATGAGGTGGGGAATTGGTGTTCATCATCCTCTTTAGGGCTTGCCCTCTAGTGGAGCTGGGTAGTGGTATTTTCAAGTATATCTTTCAGTTCTTACCCTCCAGTGAGGCTGGGCAGCGTCGTTCACCGATATCTTTCAGGACATACCCTCCAATGAGGCTGGGTAATGGTGTTCGCTGATATCTTTCAGGGCTTACCCAATAGCGAGGCTAGATAGTGGTTTTCTCCAGTGACTTTTATATGTATATCCTCAAACAGGGCTAGATAGTGGGTTTATGACTTTGTGAAACGATCTCTCGACTATTCGGCATGGTGAAAAGGTGTACTTGATGTGACATTCGACTCTCAATAAAGAGGGGTTATTTTCCCACCAAGATACATCTGTGTGATGCGAACTAAAACTATGCGGGTGAGACAAAGCCTCCCAAAGAGGATAGTATCATGGTTTTGTGATTGATCTCCTTCAACTTGATGTTTAGGTAAGATGTGTGGGATTCCAGGCATCGATGGTGTTTTTTTCTAGAACTGTTGGCGACTCATTTTCTAGGCTGAGCTAGTGGTATGGAGATCCCCATTCTCTCTCATTTGGGTTCATTTTGTTGATCACATATACATCATATTGCAGTACCCACTCCTTGGGATTTGAATTCTCTCATTCCAGGAGAGGCAAAGATACGCAGGGTATGCCACATGCTTTCCATGTCTAGCATCGCGTGGTTGGATGAGTCTACTCCCCTTTTATAGGTAGATAAGACTTGATGAGAATTTCACCTTCTCATCACTTCAAGCTCCTTCTGTTTGAATGAGAATACATCACTTCTTTGTTGGGATGAGTTGTATTCTTTTACTGTACCTTGTTCTATCTATTTCTTCCCTCTTGAGTACATCACTTTTTGCTCCCTTGAACCATCAGGGCATCCTATTGATTATTTTTATAATCACCCCTAATTGGGATTTTCCCGAACTCAGTGTGCCCTTTCAGATGATGTGCAAGTTGATCATGACATCAATGGAGAAAAGGGACACAGGGTGCTTGGACCGTGTGTGATGGTCATATCTTGGGATCCAGGGGTGAGGATATCTCAGCTGTTTTACTTTTCCACAAGTTGTTGGGTTGTGGAACTTTTTGGGTTGGGTGTGTATTTTTCCCCTTTACCTTCCAGTTTACTTTCCATTACTTGAACTGATTAGAGGATGATGCATATTTGTGGTCTATATATAGCTGTGTTGTATTTTTTTCCCCTCTTCACTTTTTCATTGAGTTGGTGTGTGTTTGTACATGTTCTCAAGAAAAGTCCCCCACAAGTTTGTTATGCCTACCGTGTTGGTCACCAGTCTTTGGCCTATGGATGTGGGATTGGGGTAGTTTCGACTCAAGCCCTGGTATGAGAGAAGTCATGAAAAAGTGGTATCAAATGTGGTTCGTTCCTTGAGACGTTGTTCAAATGATCACTAAAAAGTAATTGTTTGGGTTTTAGGGAAATACTGTCAACATGTCTCAAGAGCGGCTCTCAGGCCAGGGGTCCACTGATGGTATGGCAGCTGATGTATCCATTCACCAGGACCCTAATTACCCACTTGTCGACTCGGTGAGCTGAGACACTTGTTGCATATAACATTGGTACATGCATCATATAGGATTGAATCTTTTATTGTCCTTCTTGAGTTAGCTCCCCATCATTGTCTATATATATATATTCTCATTTGATCGTGGTACTCATTGATCGAATTTTAGATGCCTCCACGATGATATCCCGCCAGGATACTAGCTCTGATTCATGACAACGATTCCATGAGTGATGAGGACTCAGGTCGGGATCTATCATACAATTACCCTTTCTCCAGGAGGATAGACAGCGGAACCTGAACCTTTGGAGTATTAGTTAGTACCTGCAGCGAAGGCCGAAGATGAGTACATGTTGAGCATGCTACGTGAGTTCTAGCATTAGAGAACAATGAGGTCCCATGGTGAGCCATACCCTCAGACAATTAAGGGTTGGATAGAGTTAGTGGTTCATCTCTTCAGGCTTGTTCAGACACCGACAGGTTATATGGTGGCTTTGATAGCCAGTCTTTTTCCATGGAGCATCTTGGAATTGGTAGAGCCTGGGTACGCAAATTCATGATGAGTCGGCACTTTCATGGGATGAATTCTTACAACGGTTTTGTGAAAAGTACTATCCCTCATTCTTATACTCCATACGGTTTAAGAAGCTACTGAAGCTTCAGCGGGGAGTGATGGCAATGGATGAGTACACGACTAGGTTCACAGAACTTACTCAATAATCTTTGGATATGGTCCATAATCGAAACTTATGGACATTAAAGTTTTAGTAGGGTCTCTGTAGAGGAGATTTTTATCAGCGTAGTTACCTTTTTAATCCTCATCAATCTCAGGGTGCTGGATCTGGAACTGGTGACATAGAAATTTCTGTCAGAGGGATGTCATTTGGCCGGTTTTGGCAGTGGGCGCACCAGATTCGGGACTTCTTCCACAACTAGCAGACGTCAGTTGGCAGGGACTCGATGTAGGAGGTCTCTCCTAGATAAGATGTAGGAACATGGTTAGGGAAAATGTAGAGCACCAAGATATTATAGGTAGTACCGGTGGTATTATTGTGATTGGTGAGGTAAATGTGCGTTAAAATACCCGACCATATGTGCTAATTTTTTCAAGTAGTTTTTAGATGCGCCTCCATGACAGAGGCAGTTTTGTGATCAGAGATCTCCCAGGTGAGGATAGGGTGGTCCCTAGGGAGGTGGTGATGGTAAAAGAGTAGGAAGATATGTGGTTGGTGGATGACATTGTGAGGTCCTTACACCACCACTAGGTAGCCCACTTCAGGCTTAGGGAGCTAGCGGTCAGGGCTGCATGCAACTGAAAGAAATTGATATCTACAATCCGGAAGTATGTGAGATGATAAGAGGTACACTCTATCTTTTCTACCTTTTTTAGTAGAACTTTTTAGACACTGTGTGAGGTACTCTTTTCTTCCAACTCTTTGTTCAAGGAGTTACCGAGGGTGACGCGGGGCATCGGTGTAACCCTGTGTCGGTGTTGTTCGACATACCCTTGAATGAAAAAGATATAGGGGTTCCTCCCCCCACTAATATGCATTTTTTAGATGTGAGAAAAATCATGAGGGAGAGTCAATACCACCCAAAGAGGATAGTATCAAGGTGTGGTTAATGTGTCCCTATGACTTGTACGTTCATGGCGGGGTTGTACAGTGGAGTGTCGCAGCAAGTCTTGGATTTTCTAGTGGATTCATGCTTTAGGACCTCTCTTTGCTTGAGGTACCACTAGTGCATTTGGTACAGTCCCTGTTTTAAGGATTACACTCCTTCCAAGATGGGAAAAGACACACAGGGTATGTCATGTTTTTTCAGTGTCTAGCCTCTTGCGGTGGAATGAGTTTTCTCACCTACCTTGTTCGTTGGTACCTTGTGTTCTCAACGTCAATCTTGTTACAATTATCTTATACAGGTCGAGGTTATGGACACCCTATTAATAGAACTATGGAACTCACTATGTGGTGCTGGAAGTGTTAGTCTTTTCCCTAAGAAGGTGGAGACGCTATCTTCAAGGAGACCATTTTTTGGTTTGCTCACACCACCAGTGTCTCATGTGCATCTTCACCCAGAGAGAATTAAACCTGAGACGATGGTGCTAGTTGAAGTCCCTGAAATACTTTGAATTCGTGGTAGTCTATGATCCAGAAAGTGTCAGTGTTATAATAGATTCCTTTAGTAGAAAATTCCAGGCTCTCAAGGTGCAGGAAGTTTCGTAAAAGTTAGCTTCCATGTAGTTTAATTTGTTGGACCAAGAGGGTGCAAATCATTTTTAGTCAATGATGTTGACTCCTTCGCTTCTCGAGCATGTAATATAGTCTCAGTTGTGATGCACCGATTGTGAAATCTTGCATGACTAGATACCCTTGGGTGTTTCACCAGATGGATATTCTCGAGGAGGGGATCACGAGACCTTGTTCTAGGGACAATCCGTGATTCCACTCTCAACATGGAATGTAGAGGTTTGACAGGGGAAGTCACTATATTTTCCTCAGGCCATTTAGAAATCATGCAATAGATTTAGAGGTTTCCTACCGCCTTTCCCTACCCTCCCAATAGCTGGAGTGTGTGCATGATTTCTTCCATGTGTCACACGTGATGAGATATGTGCGTTATTTTACGCACATCATCAAAAGTAGTATACCTTATGAAGAAGAACCATCCATTTGGTTTTTGTGTTGTGCTATTATGATGTTGAGTAGATTTTTATGGGAGTGGGAGATTCAGTTGTGAGCTCAATATCCTGAGTTGTCTCTCCTAGTTTTTCTTTTCATGGATGAAATGCTTGAATGAGGGAATGATGTAGAGACATAGTTTTTTCCTTGTATGACTTTGGAATATTTCTACAAATATTTCTAGAGCTAGGCGCTAATACGGTGTGCCATTCTAAGGCCCGGTGTTCCCGGAATAAATTATACAAAAATATTAAGTTTTTTTGTACTATTCACACAATAGAAATGGGATATCTCTTAAACGGTTGATCTGATGGGAAATCTGAGACTGTTGTTGGTTCTGAAACACATTTTTTACCCTAGGCATGACATAAATAATGTCATTTTGGGATGTTCATACCCCTCACTCGTTAGCAGTAAGTAAATGCATGAATAAATTTATTAATTCATTCATTTATTATCTTAAACTCAAATAACTCTCAGATGGTAACTCATATTGAAAATTAGAATCTACATTTGAGGTTTAACTATTTTGCTTACCCAAGGTGGGTTACAATCTTTGTCGGTGCAGGACTACTGTGAGTCAAGTCAACCAGGGGAAAATCGTCATTTTGGAAATTCTACTTAGTGATTTTTATCACTGGCGTTATTTTTCAAATAACTTTTGAACGAATCCATGGAATGGAAATCTGAGGCATACGTTGAGATTAAAATGGAGTGTTTTTCTTAGTCACGGTATAAAATGAGAGGGCACTATAGTTTCGTATTTTGCATTGGGTGGGTTTTTCTATAAATAGAAAAATATGATTTTGGAGTTAGGGTTTTCCTTTCTCCTCTCTCTATCTCTCTCTATCTCTCTCTATCATTCTTTGGTGTTCTTCGTCATTCTTATACGGATTGAGGAGCGAACTCCAGTGAATTGAAGCGGGATCATAGAAAGCATGTCGCCAATGAAAAATGACTGAATTGAGGTAGGATTTCTGTTTATTTTCACACCTTCATCAATTTCTTGAGTTTTCAGGAATTTTTTCGTTTAAATTCAGTTATCATAGAATTAGGAGGATGACCAAATGAAAATGGCCATCGTCTAAGCCCCCTTCAAAATCCCATTCTTGGATGTTATTCATCCAATGTTTCGGACTCGCCAAAACCTCAATGGATCATCGATCAGGGGTAGGTTCTATGAAGGCCTCATCTCGAGGATCCCAAATCCACCATTATATTTGAAATTGGGTTGCTGGATTGGTTGTGGTGGCCGACTAAAGCCCCGAATCCAGCAAGGTCAGTGGCCAGAGGCCGAGGCGGTGCAACAGTGCAGTCGGTGCAGAAGTGTAGCCTGTGGAGAGTTAGGAGTGATGGGGTGGCGTGGTCGATCAACTCGAGTGGAGCAGCCAGGGCTTGATAGTGGTGCTCGGAGGGAGTATGGGACAGAGTCGGGGTGTGGCGCGGTAGGGTGTAGCCGACAAAGGAGAAAATTCCGGGTTACGACAAGGTGCAGCAAGTCGAGGTGGGTCTTCGGCCGGTGTGGGGTACCAACATCTGGCAGGAGGAGCTGAGCTGGTCGAAGCATCAGGCAGAGATGGTGGCTTCAGATGCAGCAGGATGGTGCCGGTGCATAGGGGGTGCAGTGGCTTCATCCTGTCATGCTCAGCAGGCAGGAGGGATCCCTGAGGCACTGACCACGGGGGTGGTTGGAGAATGACACACCTTTTATTGGTCATTGGTGCATGCTGAGAGACCGACCTCCCTGGTCAGTCTTTTCAAGTGGACCAGGCCATAGAGCCTAGTGGAGGTGGAGCAGGCCACAGCCGGTGGGCCACAGCGGAGTGGGTCGGTGTTCTAGATTGGGTCGGTCGAGATGGACCTGCCCAGTTGGGCCCCTTTGTGTTCAAATGGGTACAACTTCTAAACGACACATTTTTTGATGTGTTTTATGCGTACATGGGTCTGTCTCATCGAGACAGACATTTTGAAATGAGTTTTGTGGATTTTGAGTACTGCGCCCAAAAGCAGGTGGCTCAAAACATTCTTTTTAATAATAATAAAATATTTTTTTATTATTTGTAACGGTCGTATATTGTGAGCTAGACATCTGTTCGACATGCTGTCGGTGGCACTGTTACCCTAGAGTTGAGACAATCCTTCCAAAGTAGGTCAGAAACTTTGTGATTTGGTTTCGTTGCTCGATGGCATGAAACACTTAATGTAGATAATTAATTAACTAACTAATTAATTAATTTTTCTTATGTCGGACATAAATCCTATTTGGAATTTTTGATTGACACGTCATCATCAGATGAATGACCCCAGTCCTCATGAGGAATTTTTGAGATGATTTCTGAAGCATTCAAGTTGGATACAAGGTGTGGGACCCACAGGGCCTGGTTCGCACATTTTATAGTGAAGTGCCACTTTTTTACCCAACATCTATTTGGGGTGTTTGAGTACTCATTTCTGAGTGTTTTTTTGAGGGGATTTCAATGGCGCAATCCAACTGCCTAAATTCGAGGCTGAGGCATGGGCCCCATGAGGTGACTTTTAGATGTATGATGTGTTTTTACGACTTATGATTTATAAGTTTGTTTGGGGAAAATGAATAGAATACTTTGTGTGTTTATCTATAAGGAAATTAATGGCACGATCTGTGTGATGTGTTTCGAGATTGAGGTTCGGGCTCCACAGTGCCCTGTTTACATATAACGATGGAAGATGCATCTTCTGCATCAGGTGTTCGTTTCAGAAGAGTGAGTAGTCGAACTTGCATGTTTTT
Source organism: Viscum album (assembly GCA_963277665.1). Lineage (NCBI taxonomy): Eukaryota > Viridiplantae > Streptophyta > Magnoliopsida > Santalales > Viscaceae > Viscum > Viscum album. The sequence goes on from OY728152.1 coordinate 1,494,112,409, forward strand.
CTAAAAGTATCATGATGATGTGATCCGTATGTATGTGTGGAGCCTTATATTCAATATCTTATTAAATTTGTAAACATGAAAGGAATATCAGTGGAAGATCCTTTTGACGTGTTGGATGAGAATCCACAGTTTTGTTCAGCTCTAACTATTGGGAGATTGGATAAGATGTGTGAAGAGATATGGTTGATATTTTGGGACTGTTCGAGGAAGTGTGTCAGCTAATCTATAATTCTGACCCTCTGGCTTAGCAATGAGCTTCGTGCGCTCATTGGCTTTGCGAATATTATGTTGTGTACTATGGGAGTACCTTGACACATTGTGGTACTTTTTCACCCTTTTGGGACCCTGAAAGGGTTAGATGCGTGGCCAGGCGATGAGGATGGGTCACGCGTGGTGTGGGCCCTACATGCTCCATGTACTAATAATAATTTCTATCTCGTTTATCTCTTCCTTCTGAACTCGGATTGTGGCCGGTGAGTAGTATATCCTATGTTTTTCTTCGCATATGTTGCTATGGTTCCCTCCATTGTATATTTCATGGAATGATGTGAGATTTTACAAGTGTGGTTCCTATTTGAGGCAATTATTGATGATGGCAGTGATTGTAGTTATTTTTTTAGAATTTCTTGAGTAATCTTGTCATACCCTCCAGCAAGGCCGAGCAGTGGTGTTTTCAAGTATATATTTCAAGGATTACCCTCCAACGAGGCTGGGAAGCATCATTTTCTGATATCTTTTAGGGATTACCCTCCAACGAGGCTGGGAAGTGGTGTTCACTGACATTTTTTAGGGCTTACCATCTAAAAAGGCTGGGCAGCGGCATTCACCGGTGACTTTTATAAGTATATCCTCCATCATTGCGGGATAGTGGGTTCACAACTTTATGGCACAATCTCTCGACTATGCGGAATAGCAACAAGTTGTCTTCACGTGACATTGGACTCTTAAGAAAGAGGGGCTCTTTTCCCCTCAGGATGCATCCTCATGATGTGACCGAAAACTTTGTGGGTGAGACAGATCCTCCCAAGGAGGATAGTATCAAGGTGTGGTGATTGAGCCCCTTCGACTTTCAGTTTAGGGAAAATGTGGGGGATGCTGGGGTTCGATGGTGTTTTCTTCTAGAACTATTGGAAACTCATTTATTGGGCTGAGATAGTGATATGGATATCCCTTTACACTCTCATTTGGGTTCCTTTGGTTGATAAAATATACATCTTATTACTGTACCCACATTATGGGCTTTGGTTACTCTCCTTCTAGGAGAGGTGAAGATGCGCGGGGTATGCCACTGCTTTCTATGTCTAGCTTTTTGTGGTTGGATGATTTTACTATCCTACTATAGGTACTGAAGAATTGATGAGAAGTTAAACTTCTCACGGTTTCAAGATCCTTGTGTTGGGATGAGCTTACTTCACTTCTTTGTTGGGTCGAGTTATATTCTTTTATTGTACCTTGTTCTATCTACTACTTCCCTCTTCAGTACCTCACTTGCTGCTCCCTTGATCTTTTGGGGCATCCTACTGAGTATTTTTAAACTCAACCCTGCTTGGGCTTTGCCCGCACTCTGTGTGCCCTTACAGACAATGGATAGGATGATCGTGACATCAGAGGAACATAGTAACACGAGGTTCTTGGACCGTTTGCGGTGGTCATAGCTTGGGATCCAGGAGTGACGCTATCTCGGCTATTTTACTTTTCCACCTGTTTCTCGGTTGTGGCACTTTTCTGGTTGGTAATGTATTTTGTCATTTTCCCTTTCAGTTTTCTTTCTTGTACTTGTAAAAATTAGAGGTATATCCATATTTTTGGTTTATATATATCATTTTTGTATCTTGTTTTCCTTTCCCTCTTTACATTTTCATTGAGTTGGATGTGTGTGTGTGTGTACAAGTACTCAAGAAAAGTCCTCCCTCGGTTTTTTTTTCCTTTGGCGCTGGTCGTCAGCCCCTAGCCTATGGAGGTAGGCTTGGGGTAGTTGCAGTTCGAGCCCTGGTACGGGATAGGTCATGATAGTTTTCATGTGTTGATGTGTTATCTTTTGTTTTAAAAGAATTTTAATAATAAAGGATAAATCACCTCACCTTTTGTCTGTTGAAAACCACATTGACAAACAAATTCAATAGAATCGGATCCAAAATACATGAAAAGGTCCATCGTATTTAAGAGAATCTGGAAAAAAACATCTCATCAGATTCACACTGAATCCAGAAAGAAAAGGTCGATTGTATTGAAAAGTTATCTTGCCGAAATTAAATGGTCATCGGATTCAATTTGGATTTGGTATGAAATAATTGATTATATTTATGGAGAATCAGATTCATCATAACTATGATAAAACAAATGTGATGATTTTTTTGCTGATCTTGGTGTTTTCATAAATCATATGAATGTTTTGAAATTTATGATGAATTCTTGAGGAAAGAACAGGTGAGTTAGAGAGATGATGTAAATCATATTCAGATTGATTGGATATTTATGGAAAAGAAAAAGGTTTTTGAAGATAGTATTCATCCAAGATCGTATTCAGGACAATCTTACTCATAACAATTGTATTCAAGCTAAATTGGAAAGAAATATGTTGATAAAGGATAATGGGAACGTACAATAATTTCCATTAAAATTAATATGATGCTAAACTCTATCTTCAATGTTTTCAAAGTGATTAAATAATTCATGATACAAGATGAATTTTTTGAAATAAGGAAGTTTATAAAACTGAACATAATGTGATCTTTGGAATTTTCTAAAAGAGAAAAAAGTTTCAAAGTGGTATCATATTTAGAAAAGAAACCTGTTGGTTATCTGACTAGGGATGAAATCATATTCAGATAAAGAATTTTTTGAAACTACTAAATGAAATAAAAAGAAAATAATATGATCAATAATGTAGTAAACCCATTAAATAGGTGGAATTAATTTGTTTACTTTTCAAATAGGTTTCAACTAGTCCAAGAGAAGAATTGAAGAAGTATAACTAGTTCTAGGGAAGATATGAATACGATTTTTGAATATGTTTTTGAGAGGATCATGAATTTCAATGAATGTTTATTCAATTGGTACAGAACATTATATTCGACAATTGTATAGTAGAAACATAATCAGACTTAGGAAATCAGATTTAGTCCATCGTAATCAATAATTAAAATTTAATTGAGAAATTGAATTCTGACTGGTGATTGAAAAGAAAGTTTGACGAATAGATGAAGATTTAATAAGATTCAAGAACATTTGATAAGTGTTGATGAAGTCAATATTCCCCTTAAATTCAAGGGAAATAATGATTTGTGAGAATTTGGGTGAGCATGAATGTTTTTGGGATTCTTGCTAAAAAATTTCATGGTTCACCTATAAAAGGTGAAAGTAATTTGTAATTTTACTAACTTGAATGTATATTTCATAGAGGATAAATAAGTTCTAATGTTTTAGGGAGATAAATAAGCTTTAATTTTAAGCCTTTGTTAATAATTTATTGATAATGATAAGTGGAAGAAGAAAGGATAAGACCACAATTTTACTCATCAAACCATCGTATTCAGTATTCATCGTATTCAGTTGGTTATCATATTCTTCTTGTCTTCATATTTAGATGGTCATCATATTGGGCTATATTAAACTGATTGGGGATTTCCATATTTGGATTTTTGGACTGAGGAAGAAATTATTCTAAATTGTATCAACTGTATTCTGACAGGTTTATTTCCATCGGATTGGGAAATTGGATATATAGAATCGGATTTTAAGAGTAGGAGTGAGCTGATCAGATAGGGAAATTGGACTAAGTTATTCTTTACAAAGTCCATGAAGTTCTTACCATATATTTTTTAATAAATTGAATATTTTTTTGAAAATATTACATTTTTGAAACTGATAAATAATCACAGGTAACATGAGTTGTCACACAATAATTGAATTACCCTATTTTTGTTAAGAGCGTGCACATGTACTATTGGATTGTCTTTAAAGTTCTACATAAGTGAAACGGTATATCCTGCTCATTATAATGTAAGGAATGTTTTCTATTCAATCGTGTGTTATTTTATTTCCTCCAAACCATGACAATGACGTATTTATTCGTATTGAATAGTGATCATTGTAAATACTTGTGTTCCTATGAATGTCTGTTTTAATTGTTTTCAATTGTAATTAAAATCATTAATATAAGGTTATGGTTCTTACAATGAAACATAAAAGATAAAGTATCACCGATTCACCCACCCCCTCTTGGTGATATAAATAAATTGACTGGACACTTATTTTTTTCCCTTTCTTATTTTGGACACCCAAATATGTATTGTCACATGAAATCTTCTTATTTCTCTTTAAATACATTCAAAAAAAGTTTTATTATAATTTTTATGATGTGATTTTCAATAAAGTTAATTTAAAATACTAAAATATTTTTTTATTTCATTATTTTATGTTTTATCTTCCACACCACATTTCCACAATATAACATTTATTTATTTTTCAAGGCTCTCTTATTGAGTATTATTTCTAAAAATATATTTCAAAAAATTTCATTTCATCTTTTCGAAAATGAATTTTCAAATTGACCGGAAATAATCTTTTAAAAAACTATTAAAAGTATTGTCAAAAATTATATCTTGGTTTCACATTTATTTTCCTAATTATCTAAAAAGTATTTTTTCTTAGTAATAATTTATTTGAAATTAACATAAAAATTACCTTATACTATTCTTATTTTGGTGAATTAAACTCATGGTATTAAATGGTCCAATTCATGATCCCTTCATATGTTTTACCATGTGAAGTGTTCTTATTATGAAAATGATTTTCATCTATGTCACGATTCTTATATGTTTTTAAGATTAACTAAGGTTAAGTTAATATTCTACCATCCACACTCATAATCTGGATGGATTATTAAATGGTCTAGGGATGTTTTTTTGAAATCCCATCTCTTTTAAAAAGTTAATTAACTGATGTCTGAAAAATGAATTTTTCTATTTTCTCACAGAACTCATATATATGGGTCACATTATGTGATAGGTGGTCCCAAAATTATATATCCCTTTAATGAATTAGGTTATACGATATATCTAAGGAGATAATTATGATAATGGAGTATTAATGATCTCTCCACTATGGGGATTAGTAAGTGATGCATTATTTACTATGTTATGAAGATCGGGTAGTGATGCATACTCTTTTATAATATGGGAATAAGGTAGTGATTCCTTCTCCATTGAGTTATGGGAATCTGGTAGAGATTCCTTCTCCAATAGGTTTCAATTTTTAATGATTTCACGTATTCGATATTTCAATGTTATATGATTTTTTTTATTTTATAATGGTTAGTGATTAATATCTCATGATTATATAATCTTATTCTATAGTTCATTTTTAATAATTTGATATTATATTTCCTTATATTATTATGTATGAATAAATATTATTGTTCCATATTCTTTTTAATATGATATTTCTCCCATTCTCATGTTTTCTCACATGATTATGATCAAACCCTTTATATCATGTTGATATGTTTTTCCATTACTATGTGTTTCTGCACAACCCATATTACGTTTTCCATTCCAAGGGTTATAAAGAAGATTATAATGTATGATATGTCTAGAAGGAAGTAATGTATGGTGTAATTATGGATACATGATCACAATTTAATGAAGTAATATTTTTTATGGCTAATCACCAAATTCTATAACCTATTAGGTTATGTGATTTTGTGAATATTTGATAGATGTAATGTCAATATAAGGGAATTATTTTCAATTATATCCATTTTTAGTTTTTTACATCTCAATTTTCAATTATTTATAGTGGTTTATTGGCCTACTAACATCTGTTAAAAAATATAAAGTCAGTATGATGAATTAAATAATGAATGATACATGAAATTATGTTTCTTATTTTTTCTTAAAATTCATGAATATGAAAGGATATTTTTTTCATTGGATGATTTATGCTATTATAGTTTACGTTTATATATTTATCAACTATTTAGATAAGATTATAGTAAATTAGTTAATATGTGATGATAATGGAATAATTATTTTGGTGGAATTAAATTTATAGGGTTATTGTAAGGCAAAAGGTATTTGGTAATCTTGTGTTCTTGATTTTATTTCCATGTTTACCCTTGAATATTTGGTGTTGGATGTGTTTTTATGCCATATATATACATTATGATGGTATAGACCTTTCTGTGTATTGTTGGAAAACATTGTATGGTCGGGATATTAGGAAATGGATGAGCTAGTTAGACATGGTTTCTGAATTTATTCTTTATGGATTAGGCTGAGATAGATTGAATAGGTTGATGATCTGGATTACCTATTTCAGGGATCATTTTTTGGGGGTTGTTGACAGGTTGGTTGGTATGGGTTAAGATCTATGCTTTCCCATTTTTCTTTTTGTGATTTAATTTATTAGTTTTTGGGAATAACTTTTTCTTAATATATTTTGTTTTCCCTTCAGGAATTATCTCTCCACAATATGGAATTGTTTTCCTCTTATAATACCTAATTATATGGGAAGGAAAATGAATCCTAAAAAACATTTGGTATTAGGGTCCAACATTGGTAATGCTTAAAGAAAAGTAAACCTTTGATTTAGTTGAATTTAATTTTCTAAGATCATAGTGTGTAATTTTAAAAATTATAATGTTAAACCCAAAGATCCATTTTATTTTGATGATATGAAATGTTTAAAAAATAATTTATAAATGAATTATATAAAGTAAATGGTAATTGTTAAATCACTGGATGATTCATGATGGTGAATTTTTATAGTGTGGGCATGGTTGAGCATTATAATTCTAGCAATAATGATGGAAGATATCTATTCATGATAGATTCTAGTTGTAGTTAATTGTAGAGTTGGATAGTTTCCCTTAGACCGGTTTCTTATTATACTATAATTAGGTTTTGTTATTATTTTTTATGAACCACCTCCCATATTGGTAGGACAAAAAACACTCAATTGTTTTGGCTTCCAGGTGTTTTCCCCAACACCCAAGATAGTGATGGAATGGATAGTTTACTACTCCCTCTTACTTGATCTCCCTTCATATTTATCTAAATGTGTAGGCATGCCTAGACTGTGATGTCTAAATTTATAGTGTATGTGATCACATGGGAATTGATAGCTCTCAGTTTTACCATTTCGATATATATGGGTTATAAAAACTAAGGTTATATCATGTACATATATTAGGACTATAGTGACCTCAAATACCATATGTGTACCAACAATGTATTTAATAGCTTCAAGTATAGCTCATGATACATGGGAAGTGATGGATTTTATACTCACTACTTTGTTGTGAGGAGTAACGATGTTGTTGTGATGAGTAGCATGTGGTGTAAGATGAGATAATGATGTAGTTGTTATAGACTAATGGAAACTATGATTTTTATACCCTTTTAGAGGATGGTATATGTAGGTATTATGTTAACCCACATCATAAGTCACTACAGATGGTGAAATTTCATGGGTGTGAAAGGGATTAAAGAAAAATATGTTTGGTAGTTGGGATTGAGAGTCAAAACATAGCGAGGAAGTACATGAAAAGGAACCTTTATTATGTTTGTGTTTTGAGATAAAATTCATTTCATTTATGTATTACTTGGTGTGAAAACCATGGTGAGGATGGTATATAATTTTAACTACTTCGGTAATAAGTTGGTTCCCTATGTTCATTCACTATCTTTATTATGGTTCATTCACTTTTGAATGAGATATTTTTGGGAGGATCTTGATGAGTATACGTTGATACTCAACCAAATATGTATAAATAGTTTTTAGGTCAGCATGATCTATTTTATGTTTTATCTAGTCATTACTAGATCATAATGGTTGACTAGGAGATGTTAGAGTATGTGGTCACTACTTAGCCTTTTTTCTAGTTATATTCAGGTGTTTATCCTTATATGACATTAAATTAATATATTTATATTATTTATCTACTTTCTTATGATATGAATATTATTGATCGATATTATCTCTTATCATGGAATATATATATATTAATTTCAATTCCTCCCATTTATTCATTTTATACACATGGTTCTAGTCACCAACTCAAGAAAGATTTGATGTGAGCTTCAAGGGTCACACCTCTATTCACTACTAGTCTAGGATGGGTACCATTATAGGGGGTTTGTGAAAGAGTGTTACCAATGATTTCAGTTGATATAAAGTATTGAGTATAGAGATAGGGACTAGTGATAATTTAAGGGGTTGGTAGGGAAACATTATCAACAGAACTTATCACATGACATAAGAAAGGGATACTTGATAAGACCATGGAGTCTAGGTCCCTTTATGATCCAATGTAAGGAACATAATTTTATCAATATAAAATGTGATATAATGGTACTTTCGAGGTAGAGTCCTAGTTATAGCCCATTCATTGTAATTATTTTCACATATTGTTGAATTGGGTATATGATTAGGATTATGATGAATATGAATTAGTTAGTCTTAAGAATTCTATATTCCATGTTTAGGGAGTCCCGATAAGTTTTTTATTTCATAGGTATGGATCCAATTTTACGTACTTATTAGGTTCGTGGTAATTAATTATACTTTGATATTCTAGTATATCACCATATATTTTTGATTGATGATGATGATGCTTTTGTGATGATTATTTGAGATTTCTAGTGGTGTAGTCTATACAAGTATGAGTTATCCATTTCATATTATATTTTTTCTTGGTTAAAGGATTTAAAGATAAGTTTTATCATGATATATGATTGGGGGGAACACTGGATTCCATTGGATTCTAGTATACCATGTGAATTTAATAGACAGTGATGGTTTTTTGTTCCTTGCAGATCATAATTGGTAATACATTTCAAGGGGGATGTTTTGTGATCAGTTCTATGATGTTTTTATTTCATCATCCATGAAGAAAAGTTTTTGGTAGTATATTCCTACTCTCCCAAAGAATTTAAACTATGTTTTTTTATATCTATCATAAAAAACTAATTCTTTATTATTTGGACCTCATTCTAAATAAAGTGGCTAGGTCAAGGACATACAAGAAGGATTTTCATCTAGATATATAGTGTTTCATCAGCCATTTTTATTGTTGAAATATCTTGAAGAACTATAAAAGTCAAAGGATATTGAGAGGATGTCGGATAGGACAAGATAATCATGAGAGAGGATCCTTTAGGACTCTAGGACGATAATAGATATAGCTAGTGTTTTATAACATAATGGAAATCAAATGTTTTAAACAAAAGACGGATAATTTTGGCCTAATTAATCATGTTTTAATGGGGATGTTGGTTCTTGGTCCTCTACTATGTGATCAAATGTGGTTTATTTTTTACATAGAGGTATTTTTTAATGAGAGATTGAGTTATTTTCCTTCATCGATAATCAGCATAGATTTGGAATCCTTCATCAACCTCAATCATGTAAATAGTTTATACAGAGAATGTAACATTAGTAGCAGTAGGGGGATTCTACTTGTGAATGTATAGAGAAGATAGGGTAAGATAAGTATATACATATGATTCCCCTCATCCTCAGGGAAATATATTAGATCATTTCCATGGATGTAGTCTCCATCAGGGCTAGAGAAGCCATGGAGCTAGAGGTGGTCATATATATGCCTTAGAGTACCTAGTTTTACGTGATACTAATGTATTAGGGGGTATTATATACTAATATTACATTAGTTTTTATTCCTTTTGTGATTTAGTATCCACACACTTCTTAATTACACCCTCCTGATCCATTCTTTAATACTTCAGGTGCAGAGGCTTTATGTTCCCGTAGCATTGACTATGTCAGCTAGAAATTGAGCTAGCTTGTATGATGTGTGTATAGGTTGTGAGATGGTTCTAGGAAAGCATAACCCTTGGTATATTTCCTATGTTATAAAGTAAAAACATATGACACAATTCTAGGTTTAAAATGTATCCATTTAGTAAATTCCATTAATGATTAGTTCTCAATCCGAGTTATATTCATTGGTGTTGATATAGAATATTTCATTTTAATTAACAAGTGAGACCATTAATTGTTCTTGAAATTTTTCAAGTATTTATCTTCCATGATTGATTATATGATGTTGATTTTAGGAGATGATCAGTTGGAGGTTCTTCTTAAGGTTGTAGAACAGTACCACGATGTCTTTACTGGTGAGGTTGAGGTGATACCCCATCGATATGAGACTAATTTTTGTGATTGATTTTTAGTATAATGTCTCTTTGATATTTATATCTCCATTTAAGATTACATCTTTGGAGTTTTGGGAGCAGCGAATTCATATTGAAGATATAAAGTGGAGGGAATTCATTCAGTACAGTGTTTCATTTTGGAGTTCTCTAGTTCGATTTGTGAATAAGTAATATTTAATTACGTGATTTTTCATCGATTATCATCACTTGTACTAGGTAGAAGTGAATAACGGTTATATCCATTTATAGACTGATGATATATTCAATCAGTTTAGGGGAGAAATATTATAAAAATAGGTTTTCTATATTGGTTTGTTTAGTATTTTAATGTTGATTTTTAGATAATGTAGCTGAAAGTGATGTAAAAAATATAATCATTAAGTTGTTAATTTAATATCAATGTTAAAAATATTTAATTTGATCATTTTTCATGAGTGTTATTTAAAAAATCAAATGTATAATTATTTTCTATGTCATTTATCTAAATAATGATATGAAAAATAATTTTTCACAACATGTTTTTAGATAACTAATTTGGAAAATAATTTTTCACATTGGTTTTTCAATAAAAAATTTGAAATATTAGTTTTTTATAAATAGTTGTATGATAGAATACAAAACCAAGATTAGATTTATTATATAATCAATAAAAATCAATATATTATTCATAAGACAAATTAATTAGAATAAAATTTAAAAATTAAAAAAAAACATGATACTTTAAAGAAACTATGTTAATAATAAATAAATATTAACAATGAATAAAAAACTATAGCATAATAAAAGATATTATTTTATGGATTTTATCTATAAGAAACTATATTGTATAAATCATAATGTTCAAACAAATACCAACATTAGTATAGAAATCATTTCCATCATTTATAATATCACTAAAGGTTTCTCCTCCATCTATATAAGATACATCTTGAAAAAATTTCATAATATAATAATGATGAATCCAAGGAAAAATAAAAACATTGAATACAAATTATATGTGAATGATGGATTTGAAGATATAGGGATACATGAATGTCTAAGACAAAAATAGAAAAAATTATTTTAATATGAAATAGTTTTATAAGTGGGATATAGAAAAAATGAAATTTTCACAAGTAGTGGGATCTAATTATATATGGGAATGAAATATTTAACTAGTGAAATTTAGAAATATAAAATGATGGTGCATTTTTAAGGTTTTTTATTTCAATAATAGGCATTAAATACCATAGTTTTAGATTTTTTATGTCAGTTGTCGAAATAACCAACATGAATAATATTTTTTTACATCAATTATTAAAATAAAAAACATAAAAATATTTTATAAAATATTTTATACATTTTAATTTAAAAAACTAATGTAAAAATACAAATTTACTAGTAGTTAACCTCAACTTTTAAATAACCTATGTAAAAATTATTTTTAACATCAATTCTTAAATAACTAATGTTAAAACTTAGACATTATATACACATTTTACACTAGTGGAGCTAACTAGTTCTCGAAGATTGATTTGTAGTAAATATATCAGAAGATGAAAGTAATGTATGAGTATATTTTTATGACATACATCATGAGTTGTTATGGATATTATAAGTTCATGGTGATTCCTTTCAATGTCACATACACCCCAACTTGATTCCTAATGAACTATTTTTCCATGAATTCTTGGATTGATTCATATTGATATTCACGGATGATTTCCTTGTGTAATCTAAGTCCAAGGTTGATAATATAGGGATTATACAATTAATTTTAGGGATTCCACAGTTTCATAAACTATTTGGTATGTTTTCAAGTTGTAGTATCTAGTCTTTTGATGTTCTTTTCTTGGGACATGTTCTGTCTTAGTGTGGAGTAGTCATTGATCCTTCAAATATTATGGTAGTTGTTTTTTATTTATTGTTAGAGTTTGGGTCCTGAGAACCAACTACTTATAATTTGATTACATGAATGTACACTTATTATATATTGTTCATTATTTTTCATGACTATAATATAATAATGTCCTGGAATATTTGTTCCACTGATAAGGTCATAGAAGATCCCCAGTATGATGAGAACCTTAAAATGATATAACAATATTCTTATATAAATTTCTACTGTTGTATGACATACTATAATAGGACACATAGTATACAGACCGTCATTTGTGAGTAATCATAAGAAGATGAGACTCTCTCTAATGGAGTTCGCACTTGGTAATCTCCAAGATGGGAGATTATGAGAACAGACCCACCATAGTAATTCTGCATGTATTGGTGCCATCGGAAATTACAATCTATGAGCGCATGTAATGGTCCTTAGACTGGAAGATTATCATTAACTCATTTCATGACTAACGCACTTAGATTTGCTGACAAACACTACTGAAAAACAGAGTTTTCCCAACACTTATATCCCAATGGTTTACTAAACCGTTGGGAATATCCATCTATACCAACGGTTTCTGATAACCGTTGGTATAGATGGTTTTTTGGAAGCTTTTACCAATGGTTCATCACAACCATTGGTATAGGGGTGTTTTTACCAACGGTTCAATGAGAACCGTTGGTAAAATTGGGATTTCGGTGACCTTTTACCAATGGTTCTCATTGAACCGTTGGTATAGGTTTGGGATGGAGTTATATACCAACGGTTTTTAAAAACCGTTGGGAAAATATTCCCCCAAATTGGCAGTAGCCGATCCTCTCCCCCATTCGCGATCCAGAGCCCTAAACGGGAGTGCTTGGGAGATTTTGGAGGCGATTTTGGAGGTGCTTCAGGTTCTCTTCCTCCATCCCATCCAAGGCTGAGGTATTTTCTTAGTTTTTAGTTTCGATTTTGATGTGGGATGAAACCAATTTCTATTCTCATATTCCAGCCAAATTTCTGTTCCAGTCCAATTTATTTTTCCGTTCTTTATTTACATTCCATGCATATTCCATCCCATATAGATTGCATTAGACAGTTGTCTAATTTTTTGATGTGCCTTTCATGTTTCATTACCAAGAAATTTTTATTATATGTTATAAAATTCAATCACATGTTTAGTTTTAACATTCATTGTTACTTTATTATCTTGTTTTAATAATTTATATTAATATTCTTTTCATATATTCCATCGTTGAGTGTTTTTACTTGTGCAATAGAATTCCAAGCTCGTTTTACATTATAGTGATTATTTAGATTTCAATGTGTTTTATTTTTCATGTTAAATTTATTAAAAAGTTTTGGGGACTAATTAAAGTTATTAGATTCCAATTTTCATGCTTCTATGCTTGTTAAGAATTAAATGAAATATGATGGTTGTAATTAGATGAAAGTCAATGTTCAATTTTTATCATGTATGGGTGATTAATAAATTGGAATGTGATGAACCATATAATTGAACCATTGTTGATGCACATTATATACCAAAAGGTTGTTGAATAAAAGTTATTCTTATGAATTTCATTACATCATAGATAAAAACGGTTGTGGTTATATGAGAGATACCTATGATGGTTCTTTGATCATTGTTTTATGGAGAATGAATGGTTTAGGTCCGGTATTAATAGTAGCTTCCAGTGAGACCATTTTAGTATAAGGGGAAACGAGATTATGATCTACAAGGGGGTGATTGAGTTGGTAGAGACCAAACATTGTTTGTTCCTTGTGTTCAAGAACCATAAATAGAGTGTTCCAATTAGGTGGTCATCAGTAAATACGTAGGTAAGATTTCCAAGTCCTGTTTCATGAAGTTGAATATGTGGTGCTATAGTGGTTTTGGATTGTTTGAGGTACTCTTAGTGTATTATAAACCCTCATTTGTTCCATATTCATTTAAATTGGTTTAATATCATTTTTTTCACACACACCATTATATCCTCTCAAACTATATTTAGTGTGTATTTTCATTCGTATGGTGTTAAATATTTTAGTAAATGTCCATACTAGCTTCTTTTATGTGTTCTAGGGGTTTAGACTAATGACAGGGCTACATGATTATTGTAGGGGTATTATTTTCATATAAATATACCTATACACCCCGACCCCCATGGATAACCTGACCACCCCCATGGACAGCCCGCCCACCTGGCCACCCCGACCCCCCTAGACAGCCCCCCACCCCTTGGACACCTCTGACCCCCCGGACGGCCCCACCACCCCCTAGACACCCCGCACCCCCCTGGACACGCCACACCCCCCTTGGACAGTCCTTCCACTCCCATTATCCTCATCCTACTCCTCATCCTGATCTACTTGAAGAAGTTAAAGTATAAAACTCATATACTCCCAACAAGACCCTTAAGGATTATGTATTCCTTGATCCACTTCCAATATCTTACTGGTCAATCCTTGAATATAGGCATTAGAAATTTTGTATCTAATTTTCTTATATACACTGTATTTTGTTGTATTTCTTAATATGATTCTCATATAGAGTAATGTGTCAGTTATGCTTTTATATAGAGTAAACAATTCTCATTTATGTAAATATTTTTTTGATTAAACTTTAATATTATTGAATTGCTTTGAAATGACTTATTGCAATTTTTTACAGAATGGATAGAATTTGGATGTACGAAATTGATTGGATTTCAACTGATTTTCAAAATAATTTGTAAAGATTTCTAGATTTTGCATTTGACAAGGCTTCAGATAGTGGTCGCATACACTGCCCATGTTTTAATTGTGTTGGAAGACCTTGGTTAGGCCGTGAAGCAGTTAGCTATCATATAACCAAATATGGTTTCCAAACAAACTATTATGTGTGGTATCACAATGGAGAGAAAATGGAATCTCAAAATGTTGATGATCCAAATGATAGGACTGAATTGGAGAGTTTGATATATGATCGGTTTTCATTTATTCGACATCATGAGAAGGAAAGGATGTCCAGCCAACAAGATTTTGATAAAAGCACACATGATGCATCCAATGAAAAAGATGATGTTGATAGGGTGAAAAAATTGAATGATGTTACGACGACTCCAGTATATCGGCAATGTGATAAAATGAAAAAGTTGGAATTTTTAATCCGATTGTTTCATGGGAAAACTATGTATGGGATTTCAAATACTACAATTGATTACATTCTTACCTTATTGAAGGGCTTACTTCCAGATGATGCAGATATTCCCTCAAACCACTATATGGCATGGAAGTTGGTTGATGAACTTGGATTCTCAAACAAAAATCATGCTTGCCCGAATGATTTCAGCTTATTTTGGGAGGAAACTGCTGAAAGAAATGATTGTATAAAATGTGGAACCTTTCAATGGAAGCCAAAAGATGATGGAACACCATCTCGTGTGCCACAAAAAGTAATGTGGCACATTACATTGATCCCCAGATTACAGAACCTTTTCATGTCTGATGAAATATCCGTAAAAATGCGATGGCATGACACCGAGAGAAAAAAGAATAATGAAGAGTTGGTTCACCCTGCAGATGTATTTGCATGGCAGAGATTTGATGCTCGATATCCTGAATTTGCAGCCGACGTGCGTAATGTGAGACTGGGTCTTTCATGTGACGGTTTTAATCCATTTGGGCAGATGCTTACTTCGCACAGCACATGGCCGGTTTTCATACACATTTATAACCTTCCCCCTTGGTTGTGTATGAAAAATCCTTACAATTTCTTGAGTATACTGATATCTGGCCCTTCTGATCCCGGCAATGATATAGATGTATACATGCAACCTTTAATAAAAGATTTGAAACTTCTTTGGGATGTGGGTGTGCCCACATACGATGCATGTTCGAAAGACATATTTCAGATGCGTGCTGCACTTATGTGGACTATCAATGATTTTTCTACTTATGCAATGATTTCTGGATGAAGCACAAAAGGAAAATTGTCATGTCCTATTTGTATGAAGAATACTCGATCGAGAAGACTGAAATATCGTCGTAGTTTTAGTTTTATGGGACATCGACGATTCTTTCCAATGAACCATCCATATAGAAACAATCGTCAAAGATTTGAAAATACCATGGAGAATGACGATCCACCTCAGCGTATGTCTGGAACTGATGTGCTTAATGAATTGAAAGATTTCAGTTATTCATTTGGGAAGAGTGTAATGAAATCTAGAAAGAGGAAAAATGTTTCCAATGATACCTGTTACAATTGGAAGAATAAGAGTATATTCTTTGAGTTTTCATATTGGTCAACCAACTTGTTATGTCATTGCTTAGACATAATGCACATTGAAAAGAATATATGTGAAATGTTGCTTTTGATTATTCTAAATGTCAAGGGGAAGACAAAAGATGATTTACGATCTCGGCGCGACTTGGTAGATTGGGGGATCAGACCAGAATTGCATCCTGTCTGTATCAGTGAAAATAAATGGAAAGTTCCATGTGCTTCTTATGTGATGACTCCTGCTAAAAAAAATCAATTTCTGGAAGTGCTAGAGACTATTAAAGTTCCTGATAGCTATTTAAGCAATATATCAAAACGGGTCAACAGAAAAGAGTTGAAGTTGAAATCTTTGAAGACTCATGATTATCACGTCCTTTTGCATGAGTTGATTCCAATAGCAATCTGTCATCTCTTGTCCAATAATGTTAGAGTCTCAGTTATTCGGTTGTGCTATTTGTTTAGAGATCTTTGTGTTAAAAGGTTGTCCAAATCCCTCGTTCCAAAACTATTGGCAGAGACACCATTAATTTTGTGTGAGTTAGAGAAAATATTCCCTCCATCATTTTTTACATGCATGTTGCATCTGACTGTCCATCTTTCGACCGAAATACTTCTTGGAGAACTCGTTGCTTTCCGTTGGATGTATCCAAATAAAAGAAACATGTGCACATTGAAATCATATGTTCGGAACAGGAATTATCCCGAAGGTTCTATTGTGAACGGTTACTTGGCTCAAGAATGTATGGATTTCTGCTCAATGTATTTGTCTGATCATACTACGAGAATAAACAGACCAATGAGAAATGAAGAATAATAGTATGGGAAAATTGAACCCAGTTTTTCATCACTTCCTCAGACAGGAGGAATTCCAGGATCATATACATTGACAACATTAAGCCTTGAAGAGCAAGAGATGGCACATCACACAGTGTTGTTCAATTGTGATTTGTTCGATGAGTATATCAAGTAAGTTAATTGTATATGTATCTCTTATCTTATCTCTTGTAATTTTAAATATTTGTTAAACTATTATTATTTTTATCTACAGGGAACATAAAGAATTGATATATATAAAGCATCGTTCTTTATCTTTGAGAAAGAAGGAGACTTTCCATAGCAAAGGGTTTTCTGCTTGGTTGAAATTGAAGGTAAAAATATTTCTGTAATAACTAAATAAAAATAATATTTAATTAAGTTTACTATTTGTTTATATTTCAGGTATCGAGTTTTCCTACAGACTCTGTTTCTGAGGAAATAAGAGCTTTGGCTTTTGGTCCTAATACCATGGTTCGTGCTTGTAAATCACTTGTGATCAATGGATACAAATTTATTATCACTGAACGAGCAAGAAACATGAGAACACAGCATAATGGTGTTATGCTAACTGCCACAACATACTGTTATTCCAGTTCATCGGACACTAGACCTCATTCTGAAAATGTTTCTTTTTATGGTGTCATGGAGAAACTAATAATTTTGGATTATTACTCTCATGGTCGTGTCACGATGATGAAATTTCAATGGTTTGATTCAATGACGAGGCAAGGCACCTTTATTGATGATTGTGGATTTCGAGTTATTGACATGACTCGCACTCTTGCCACCGATGAACCATATGTATTGGCATCAATGGTGAAACAAGTTTTTTATGTCAAAGATAATCGTCATCCTAAATTCGGTGTAATTATTGAAGTAAATCCCAGACATGTTTTTGATGATGGTGATGATGAAGTTGACACTATCTCTACTGCAATTGGAAGCAATCTGTTTATTAATTATGATGACCCCAATAGCTCAATTGTCAGAGTTGATTGTGAACCCAAAGTTGTGGTGGGAAATATATAGAATCATACAGTCGTGTTCTCACCTACATCATTCAGAGTGTGTATCCTAGTACTTACCTTCATAGCACTATAAATATTCTGTTTCATTATGTTATTTTTATCATAATGGTTTTTCTATATTTTGTTTTTTGGGTTACACATTAGTTATCTGTTTCTAATTACTTCCATATTTGTTTTCATTACAGGAAATGACACCCATTGAAGAGAGGCGGCGGAAAAATATGAAAGATAATAATCGTCGCATGGTACAGATGGGTGTTCCTACACTCATCCATGTTGTGAGTATTTTATTTCAAATATAAATATTTCAATAACTTATAATATCATGTGTTTACTTTTCAGTCAAACTTTTTTTCGGATCCACCCCCTAGACGACAGTTATCTGACGAGGATCCTGATATTGCTCCCAGTAGAGAGGTTGGTGGTAGGAGGGGGTGGTGTTAGAGATGGAAGATCATCTAGTGGTCCCTGTACTGAGGTCGGTGGAACGAGGGCTCGTGGGGCGAGAGTTAGACGACCCACTATCACAGACGTATCTTCTACGCCCTATTTTGATCCTGGTGTGTCTTCAGGGACATATGAGATATGTAGACCTCCGATGTTTACACTACCAGCTGTCCAGACGTCTATGCCATCATCTTTTGCTTTTGGTTCATTATCTCCGGGCTATTATATTCCACCTTCTTTGACTCCTACTGCGACATAGTATGTGGCTGAGGAGCATACACTGAGGGACACTCCACCTGTACAGGATATTCCTTCAGCTTTTGCACCCATTGATCCGACTACCACAGGTATATTTATATAACTCTATCAAATTTTTATACCAAAATTTATTTTTATTATAACTTGTATTGATATTATTTTTCTTTAATAACAGATTCATCTATAGATAGGAGGCGGGGGAGGGGGTGTACTCGCTTGTGTGCGGTATGGAACCGCCAGACACAGTTGATGGTTTAATACAATGTTGATGGACAAATGATTGAGAAATCTGGGTAGCAGTGTCGGGGTTTTTTTACGACACTAGCCAAATACTCTGATATCATTCCGGTCAGCCCTCTCTCTTGAAGACATCTGCCACCCGAAGTCAAGGATAACGCGTGGGCACAAATATGGGTAAAAAATCAATTGGATTTAATGTAGTATATTTTTGTATTTAAATGAACTAATCAATTTGGTTTCAGCTTCGGTTTAACTTCCCTGATGGCGAAGGTGCATGACCAGCGCGTTTAAAAGAGCTAGGAGAGCTTTGGAGAGCTTATAAGCATGAGCTTTATATTGGCTGGTGTGATAGAGTGGGCACGGAGTCAGAGACATTACCTATCGTGGATGACTTCCCGATAGAGCAATATCGCCAAATGATTACCCATTGGGCGACTGCCAAATTTAAGGTATTAATCTCATTTGAGTTATTTAAATGAGAGTTTTCATATTTTGCATTAATATAATCTTATTAATTATTATCATTATTTAGGAATATTCTGAAAAAAACAAAAAAAAACTTTGATTCAAAGCAATACCTCCACACTTTGGGGCGCACAACTATGGCAGATCATGAGAGGATGCAGGTACGATATAGTTGTTTATAATTTTTCTTTAGGACTTTCCTTTTTTAGTGGATCCTACTTAAATTATGTGATTTATTGAATAATGAATATATGATTATAATTTCACTTTATATTGTTTCAATGTCATTACAGAAGCACAAAATTAATATTGAAGGACCTATCCCTCGAGCAAAATTGTTTTGCTCGAGTAGAAGAAAAAAATATGGAACTGCGGTAAATGAACCGACCCAAGAAAAGATTGTAAGTTTTAATTTGTTTATTTCAAAGTTTAATATCTAATTTGAAATTTAATAATCTATTAATATTTTTTACAGGCTGCTTTAGAGGCTCTTGATGCCCAGGAGCCTGACAATTTTGGGCCACACGATCATTTATATCAGGTTTTGGGAGATGAGCACTCTGTTCGAGTACGCTGCCTACCTGGTAAGAATATAGTCCCGACGAGGTATTGGTCGTCTCTAGGTATCCATTCTAGTACCACTGAGTTGGAACAGGTCAAGGAGCATGCAAGAAAGTCTGATAAAAGGGTTACAGAGTTGGAAGTACAAGTTCAAACAAGAGACAGAGAATTTATGAAACTGATGAAAGCATTATCTTCATCACTTCCACTAGAGGCTAGTGCGGCTTTTCAGACATTTATTTCGTCGATGGGTGCATCATCCAATGCACCAGGCGGCAGCTCTAGTGGAGATCGAGATGATGACGTTCCTGGTGATGATGAGGATGCTGAAGAGAAAGAGGGTGAGGATGAGGATGTGGAAAAGGTCAAGGATGGGGCCGAGGGTAAGGATGGGTCTGAGGGCGAGGATGATGCCGAGGACGAGGATGAGGCCAACGATGAGCATGGGGACGATGATGAGGACGACGACGAGGACAGAGATGGCGGAGAGGATGAGGCTGATGATGATAGTGGTGATGGTGATGGTGATCAGAGGCAGATTGATCCACTACATTTTTGAATTCTGTATAAGTCTTTATTTTTTAAGATGGTTTTCCACTTTGGGGTTTTCCTCTGCTTCTAGGGACGTTGCATTCGGATTCTGTTTTTTGCACTTGATTCTTATTGTATGATTAGTCTACTACCTAGACCTTTAGTATTCCTTGGTACTGTGATACTCATTTTTCTATTTTTTTTTTACTTAGATTTCTTAGGTAACCATGTATTTAATGTTTATGCATGAGGAAAATTATATAGAAAATGTGCATTGAAGTAGTTTTCGGCACCACTCAAAGTGTCTAACTTTTATTTGAAATGGATAGGATTTTAAGTGAAAACAACAACTGGCATACGGAAAATAGACCAAACGCATTTGGATTCTGTTTAAACTATAGGACAACGATCCATGGGTCATATGTGACGTGTAAAAGTCAACTTCTCCTCAATCTGAGGGTCGGTGTGGCCAGTACCACTCAAAGTGTCTTTCTTTTGTTTAAAATGGATGCACTTTTAAGTAAAAAAACCACATACGGAAAATGGACCAAACGCATACGGATACTGTTGATACATTAGTACATGTATCCATGGGTCATATGTGACGTGTACGAGTCAACCCCGCCTCAGTCCGAGGCGCGGTGTGGTCGACACCACTCAAAGTGTTTAACTTTTCTTTGAAAAGGAAAACAATTTAAGTTAAAATAACAACTGACATACGGAAAACCGACCAAACGCATTCTGATTCTGTTGAAACTGTAGGAAAACGATCCATGGGTCATATGTGATGTGTACGAGTCAACCCCACCTCAATCCGAGGTGTAGTGTGGCCGATACCACTCAAAGTGTATTTCTTTTGTTTAAAATGGATGCGCTTTTAAGTAAAAAAACCACATACGGAATATGGACCAAACGCATTCGGATACTGTTGATACATTAGGAAATGTATCCATGGGTCATATGTGATGTGTACGAGTCAACCCCGCCTCAATCCGAGGTGCGGTGTGGCCGGCACCACTCAAAGTGTCTAACTTTTATTTGAAATGGACAGGATTTTAAGTGAAAACAACAACTGGCATACGGAAAATAGACCAAATGCATTTGGATTCTATTTAAACTATAGGAAAAAATCCATGGGTCATATGTGATGTGTATGAGTCAACCCCGCCACAATCTGAGGGGCGGTGTGGCCGGTACCACTCAAAGTGTCTTTCTTTTGTTTAAAATGGATGTGCTTTTAAGTAAAAAAAACCACATACGGAAAATGGACCAAACACATTCGGATACTGTTGATACTTTAGGACATGTATCCATGGGTCAAATGTAACGTGTACGAGTCAACCCCACCTCAATCCGAGACGCAGTGTGGCCGGAACCACTCAAAGTGTCTAACTTTTATTTGAAATGGACAGGATTTTAAGTGAAAACAACAACTGGCATACGGAAAACAGACCAAATGCATTCGGATTCTATTTAAACTATAGTAAAACGATCCATGGGTCATATTTGACGTGTACGAGTCAACCTCACCTCAATCCGAGGGCCGGTGTGGCTGGGACCACTCAAAGTGTCTTTCTTTTGTTTAAAATGGATGCACTTTTAAGTAAAAAGAACCACATACGGAAAACAGACCAAACGCACTCGGATACTGTTGATACTTTAGTAACTGTATCCATGGGTCATATGTGACATGTATGAGTCAACCCACCCTCAATCCGAGGCGCGGTGTGGCTGGCACCACTCAAAGTGTCTAACTTTTATTTGAAATGGACAGGATTTTAAGTGAAAACAACAACTGGCATACGGAAAACAGACCAAACCCATTCGGATTCTGTTTAAACTATAGGAAATGATCCATGGGTCATATGTGACGTGTATGAGTCAACCCCGCCTCAATTCGAGGTCTGGTGTGGTCGGTACCACTCAAAGTGTCTTTCTTTTGTTTAAAATGGATGCGCTTTTAAGTAAAAAAACCACATACGGAAAATGGACCAAACGCATTCAGATACTGTTGATACTTTAGGAAATGTATCCATGGGTCATATGTGACGTGTACGAGTCAACCCCGCCTCAATACGAGGCGCGATGTGGCCGACACCACTCAAAGTGTCTAACTTTTCTTTGAAATGGACAGGATTTTAAGTGAAAGCAACAACTGGCATACGAGAAACAGACCAAATGCATTCAGATTCTGGTTAAACTATAGTAAAATGATCCATGGGTCATATGTGACGTGTATGAGTTAACCCCACCTCAATCCGAGGTTCGGTGTGGCCGGTACCACTCAAAGTGTCATTCTTTTGTTTAAAATGGATGCGCTTTTAAGTAAAGAAACCACATACGGAAAATGGACCAAACGCATTCGGATACTTTTGATACTTTAGGACATGTATCCATGGGTCATATGTGACGTGTACGAGTCAACCCTGCCTCAATCCGAGTCACGGTGTGGCCGGAACCACTCAAAGTGTCTAACTTTTCTTTGAAATGGACAACAATTTAAGTTAAAATAACAACTGACATACGGAAAACCGACCAAATGCATTCAGATTATGTTGAAACTGTAGTAAAGCTATCCATGGGTCATATTTGATGTGTACGAGTCAACCCCGCCTCAATCCGAGGCACAGTGTGGCCGGTACCACTCAACGTGTCTAACTTTTCTTTGAAATGGACAACAGTTTAAGTTAAAACAACAACTGACATACGGAAAACCAACCAAATACTTTCGGATTCTGTTGAAACTGTATGAAAACGATCCATGGGTCATATGTGACGTGTATGAGTCAACCCTGCCTCAATCCTAGGGCCGGTGTGGCCGGTACCACTCAAAATGTCTTTCTTTTGTTTAAAATGGATGCGCTTTTAAGTAAAAAAACCACATACGGAAAATGTACCAAACACATTCGGATACTGTTGATACTTTAGTACATGTATCCATGGGTAATATTTGATGTGTACGAGTCAACCTTGCCTCATTCTGAGGCGCAGTGTGGCCGGCACCACTCAAAGGGTCTAACTTTTATTTGAAATGGATAGGATTTTAAGTGAAAACAACAACTAGCATACGGAAAATAGAACAAACGCATTCAGATTCTGTTTAAACTATAGTACAACGATCCATGGGTCATATGTGACGTGTACGAGTCAACCTCTCCTCGATTAGAGGGCCGGTGTGGCTAGGACCACTCAAAGTGTCTTTCTTTTGTTTAAAATGGATGCGCTTTTAAATAAAAAAAACCACATACGGAAAACTGACCAAACGCACTCGGATACTATTGATACTTTAGGACATGTATCCATGGGTCATATGTAACGTGTACGAGTCAACCCCACCTCAATCCGAGGTGCGGTGTGGCTGGCACCACTCAAAGTGTCTAACTTTTATTTGAAATGGACAGGATTTTAAGTGAAAACAACAACTGGCATACGGAAAATAGACCAAACGCATTCGGATTCTGTTTAAACTATAGGAAAATGATCCATGGGTCATATTTGACGTGTATGAGTCAACCCTGCCTCAATATGAGGGTCGTTGTGGTCGGTACCACTCAAATTGTCTTTCTTTTATTTAAAATGGATGTGCTTTTAAGTAAAAAAAACCACATATGGAAAATGGACCAAACACATTCAGATACTGTTGATACTTTAGGAAATGTATCCATGGGTCATATGTGACGTGTATGAGTCAACCCCGCCTCAATCTGAGGCGTGGTGTGGCCGTAACCACTCAAAGTATCTAACTTTTCTTTGAAATGGACAGGATTTTAAGTGAAAACAACAACTGGCATACGGAAAACAGACCAAACGCATTTGGATTCTATTTAAACTATAGGACAATGATCCATGGGTCATATTTGACGTGTACGAGTCAACCCCACCTCAATCTGAGGGCCGATGTGGCCGGTACCACTCAAAGTGTCTTTCTTTTGTTTAAAATGGATGCGCTTTTAAGTAAAAAAAACCACATATGGAAAATGGACCAAACGCATTCGGATACTGTTGATACTTTAGGATATGTATCCATGGGTCATATTTGACGTGTACGAGTCAACCCCGCCACAATCCGAGGTGCGGTGTGGCCGGCACCACTCAAAGTGTCTAACTTTTCTTTGAAATGGACAACAATTTAAGTTAAAATGAAAACTGACATACGGAAAACCGACCAAACTCATTCAGATTCTGTTGAAACTGTAGGACAACGATCCATGGGTCATATTTGATGTGTACGAGTCAACCCCGCCTCAATCCGAGGCACAGTGTGGCCGGTACCACTCAAAGTGTCTAACTTTTCTTTGAAATGGACAACAGTTTAAGTTAAAACAACAACTGACATACGAAAAACCAACCAAATGCATTCGGATTCTGTTGAAACTGTAGGAAAACGATCCATGGGTCATATGTGACGTGTACGAGTCAACCCCGCCTCAATCCAAGGGCCGGTGTGGCTAGTACCGCTCAAAGTGTCTTTCTTCTGTTTAAAATGGATGCGCTTTTAAGTAAAAAAAACGACATACGGAAAATCGACCAAACATTTTCGGATTCTGTTGAAACTTTAGGAAAATGATTTATGGGTCATTTTTGATGTGTACGAGTCAACCCCACCTCAATCCGAGGTGCGGTGTGGCCGACACCACTCAAAGTGTCTAACTTTTATTTGAAATGGATAGGATTTTAAGTGAAAACAACAACTGGCTTACGGAAAACCGACCAAACGCATTTGGATTCTGTTGAAACTTTAGGAAAATGATCCATGGGTCATATGTGACGTGTATGAGTCAACACCGCCTCAATCTGAGGGCCGGTGTGGCCGGGACCACTCAAAGTTTTTCACTTTTCTTTGAAATGGACAACGGTTTAAGTTAAAACAACTGGCATACGGAAAATGGACCAAAGGTATTAGGATACTATTTATACAATAGAACATGTATCCATGGGTCATATGTGACATGTACGAGTCAACCCCGCCTCAATCCAAGTGTCGGTGTGGCCGGGACCACTCAAAGTGTCTTTCTTTTGTTTAAAATGGATGCGCTTTTAAGTAAAAAAAACCACATACGGAAAACTGACCAAACACAGTCGGATACTGTTGATAATTTTGGACATGTATCCATTGGTCATTTTTGACGTGTACGAGTCAACCCCGCCTCAATCCGAGGCGCGGTGTGGCCGACACCACTCAAAGTGTCTAACTTTTATTTGAAATGAACATGATTTTAAGTGAAAACAACAACTGGCATACGGAAAACCGACCCAACGCATTCGGATTCTATTGAAACTTTAGGACAACGATCCCTGGGTCATATGTGACGTGTACGAGACAACCTTGCCTCAATCCGAGGGCTGGTGTGGCCGGGACCACTCAAAGTGTCTTTCTTTTGTTTAAAATGGATGCGCTTTTAAGTAAAAAAACGACATACGGAAAACCGACCAAATGCTTTCGGATTCTATTGAAACTTTAGGAAAATGATCCATGGGTCATTTATGACGCATATGAGTCAACCCCGCCTCAATCCGAGGCACGGTGTGGCCGGAACCACTCAAAGTGTGTCAATTTTCTTTGAAATGGACAACAGTTTAAGTTAAAACAACAACTGACATACGGAAAATAGACCAAAGGAATTCGGATACTATTGATACTTTAGGACATGTATCCATGGGTCATTTCTGACATGTACGAGTCAACTTCGCCTCAATCCGAGGCGCGGTGTGGACGACACCACTCAAAGTCTCTCTTTTATTTCAAAAGGAAATCATTTTAAGTGAATACAACTGAAATTTACACTCATCAATGATAGTTGTAAACTCTTTTTCATGAGTTGGGTAGTTTCACTCATGGGGTCATAAGTGACGGGACTCCTAAGAAAATATATTTTCACCATATATTATAAACAATACAAGTTCAATGCAAAATTCATCACAAATCATTACATACCCAAACCTAGTATCACAAAAAAATGGGATTTGAGTCAATTTGAATGTCTTATTCAACTCTAATAGATATTTATCAAACTATTCTGCCTATTAGAATTTGATGGGTGAGGTGAATTACCACCGGATGATTGTTGTCATATGTGTTTTTTTGGGCTATTTTAGGTGTTTTTTATACTGTTTGAATTCTGTATGTGGCTTTTGTGATATTTTTTAGGAAGGTGTATAGTGGAGGGTATACTGGAGGGCTGTTGTGCACTGTTTTTTTATGCAGGTGTATGGTAGGGCTTCTGGAGGGCTTCTGGGGGCTGCTGTGCAGCAGCTCTAGGAAAATCTTTACCAACGGTTCTGAACCGTTGGTAAAGCTTTTTCCAGAATTCTGGAAAAACTTATACCAACGGTTATGAACCGTTGGTAAAGCTTTTCCAGAATTCTCAAACACCTATACCAACAGTTTAAATGAAACCGTTGGTATAGGGATTTCCTCACGGCTAACTGGCCAACGATTTGGAAAACCGTTGGTATACCCTATACCAACGGTTTTCCAGCCTTTACCAACAGTTATAAACCGTTGGTATAGCCTACTTTTCTAGTAGTGAAAAACCATCATGAAGACAGTTGGTGGGAAGTAGGGTATGTTGGGTACGTCACAAATAACATGTTGTTAATGGATATTTTGAGGAAGGATTTTTCCTTTCAATTTATGGAAGTTGATATCTTAGCCCTTTGATTGAAATAGAACTGTCGCATGAAATTCCATGGCCATGGTGTAACGAAGATTTTATTTTAGGTAGTCAAAGAACGATAGATCAAGCATACAGGTTTATGACACTACTATGAAAACTTCTTGATTAAATATTGAGACAAAGGGATTAAATTACATGGTAATAGTTTGCATGAGGTGACACATCAATGCGGCGTCAACTTCTTTCTCTTGGGTTCCTTGACCCGTTACAAGATAGTAATCTTGGAATTTAGGCAAGCCCGCCTAATGCCAATGAGAAAGAGGCCTAGAGGGTCACACACTAAGTGTATTAAAGTATCTCAAATTGAATAAAGATTATTCCTGTACGTGGATAAATAATTATTCAAGAAAGCCTAAATCGTTTTAATGTTGGAGGAAGAAAAAAATTAAAACAAGTATACCCTTTGTATTAATGATTACACGCCGTGTAGTTTTTATTTTGAAAACAAGTACATGTCGTGCATTAATGATTACACACCATGTTGTTTTCATTTTGTAAAATAATTGAAAAACAAGTACATGTCGTGTATTAATGATTTCACAATGGGTAGTTTTATGAAAAAAAAAGTACACGCCATGTATTAATAATAACATGGCGTGTAGTTTTTCCAGTCGGGATTTTGAGGAAATATCATTTTATTAAATGATATTTATTATAACCAGCATGGGCTCTTGTTAAGGAATTAATGATTTGACATGAGTTTTTGAAAATAGTTAATGAAATTAATAAAATGTGTAACGTTTTCATTTATTGTCATAACTCTACAACCTTAAACCCGATTATAAATATCTTCACAACCCCAACTCTTTTCAAGAGAATCCTTGTGCACAACAATTCTGGATAATTCCCTCAAGACCAAGAGAAATCCTTCCTCCAAGAATGATCTCAAGACTGAGAGAGATCCTCTTACATTGGATTAATATGATCTAGGTTGGACAATACAAGAAAAGGTATCTCCACGCTAGCACCCGGAGACTCCTTTGGAAACGTCCAGAGATACGAGGTGCATGTGCGAATCACCGCTAGAGGAAGTCTACATTTGGCTTCTGCGATGAAACGATGAATCACATCGGAATTTGATCAAGAATATCAATTAATAAAGAAAATACAAAAGGTACTTCTTTTAAATTAATTAAATTAATTATAATCAACCTATGATGATCCACTTTTGCGGTTCCGGGACCTTTCTTCTTCTTTGTCTATTTATGTGAATCGATCCTTGAAGACTGGCATTTATCTTCATATTGATCCTGGATTGATCATTTCTAATGAAAAAAATCCAAGTGGGAACATCCACCTATGAGCTTCCACTGCGCCCGGAACCATCAATTGGTATCAGAGGGAGGTTACAATGTTGATTATAGTTATTTAATTTTCGTTGATAATTTACACATTTATATTTGATTCAATTCATGATAAATCATTCTATAAAACTGAATGAATGAGATCTGTTCTTCCTTATTTCGTTTCTCGATTCACTTCATAGAAACAAACTTTTAATTTTTATTTTTATTAAATTAAAAACAAGTAACTCATCCAGAGGAGCATCTCTTTCTGTCCGTACAACACAAGAATACACTGTGTGTACTGAAAACTATAGGTTGTGTACTTAGGTTCAATAAACCGGTACTAGTCCGCCAGACCACGCCGTGTGAATTGAGTATGCCTAAGAATTTATTACACCATGTTACCAGAAATGAACAGTGCGTGGAACCAGAATACACGGTGTGTATGTTAAATCAACACGTTGTGTAATCTGATCCGGCCTAGGTAAAACCGTGTACAAGGAGAATCCATGTTCCGCGTACACAGGATTGCAAGGTCAGTAACCACGTAACAAGTAAGTAAACACCTAGTTAGATTAATCTACATGTTGTGTAATCCAAAATATACAAATTACAGAAAACACACAAAAGCCCCCGACGTGTAATTTGGATAAAGAGTGAAAAATACACGCCATGTAATATATCCTACATGTCGTGTACTTTCCTGAAATGGTATTTCACCAGGTTTCCTCCAAAAGTACAAAGACATGTATAAGTAATATGGATGAGACAAATCTCAAAGAAATTCAGAAAAGAATATAAGATAAAGAATTAATTAATTATAAGATCATAATTAATTGAATTCAAGTGCGACTTATCTTAAATGAAAGAATGATTAAATGAATTTTAATTCTAAATATGTGTAAAATTTCGTTGCATGCTATGGATGATCATGATCTAGACCAAATACACTTTTTATGTGTGTATGGTTTCATTTAAATTTGTTTAATTTAAATTCGTTGGCCTACGAGCCTTCTTCCAATAAAATGTAGGGACTGCATGTCCGTGTTTTTTTTAATGTAAACCCCATGTAATGGAGGATCTCCCAAGTCCAAGGATACGGTTCAAAACCCGGATATGAGGCGAAACCAACCCAATAAGATACAAAGGTAGACATGTGGTAGATGAAAAACATGAACCATTCATTCAAGGTGTTTTTACGAAGGTCAGGGTTAGATTATCAAACCGCTAGATAAGCTGACCAATAAAAGCTCATGATCATGCCATCTTATTTTATTTCTGTCTGATTGCATGGTTTATTCATTATGTATGTGTTGTTTCGATCACATAATTAATGAAATAAAAAAGCATGCAAATATGGAATAAAATAAAAACTGGACTATGTGTAAACATTATCAGAACATGGTTAACAACTTAAGCTAGAATCACTCAATATTAACAAGCGTGTGATAATGAAAAACTATTCATAAAGAATAAAATCCCTCAAATACTATATTAAGTCAGACCAAGACTTCCATTACATTATTAAGGTAAATACTCAATAAAACTATGTGTTCTACCAACCCTTGTTAGGACACTTACTTTTATATATGAAGCTATTATGAAAGTTTCAGGTTGACTTAAACATTTTACATCAAGAGGAGTAGCCCTTGCTAGACTTGTTGTGAAATGGAGGAAAGTGTTGAGGAAATCCAAGTCAAGATTTCAGGATTGGGGAGTTTACTCAACAGATCATGGAACTGTAAGCTCACAGTTGGAAAAGACCTTCCCACCCAGATACCATCAAATCGTTTGACCAACCCTTGTTGGGGTTCTACAAAGGGGAATATGGATCCTTTCCACTAGAATTTCATGGAAACTGGACATTCCATGTTCAATGGTGAGGGCCATTTGGACTTGATAAAATAGTGAGAGAATTAATAAATTCATTTATTATTTTTCACAAAATGTAATCAAAAGGTACTGATAAATATGCTCTTTTAATTTGTAGAATCAATATGAAAAACTCATCAACCACATTTTCTCTGTGATCAATTCTGGATAAAGACAATATCCTCACCGGTAGTAACATTCAGGAATGGTTTAGGAATCTTTGGGTTATTCTACACCATGAATGAAAGTTTTATGTATTGGATTCATTACTTCCTGATTCGCCCGCCCAAGGGGCGAGTAATGAAGATTTCCTGGTCGATGATCAATGTTTGAACAATGCACTCAACGTTCAATGTTTGATGATATCATCAATTTCTAGTGAGCTCATAAATTCTCATGAAGAAATGGATTCCTATAGCATGCTCGAGCACCTCTGTGGTCTATACCAG
Source organism: Viscum album (assembly GCA_963277665.1). Taxonomy (NCBI): domain Eukaryota; kingdom Viridiplantae; phylum Streptophyta; class Magnoliopsida; order Santalales; family Viscaceae; genus Viscum; species Viscum album. The sequence continues at coordinate 1,494,143,336 of OY728152.1, forward strand.
GAGAGAGAAAGATAGGAAAGGTTTGATATCTCCAAGGCTCTATTCTAGAGCAAGCTTGGAGAGGGTTCCCCAGCTAGGCCTCATGTAGTCAAGCTCATTGGCAACATTGAGTGCTTGGAGGTTCTTGGGTTTAAACTCCCCGAAGAACAGGGTACCAATCTCATTCTTGAATCACTCCCCTAGAGCTTCTCTAACATTCTTGTAAATATCAACATGAACAACATTGAGAAGTTTCTATCTAATCTCTTTATCCTCATTCTCTAAGTAGACAATGATATGAAGCATGAAAAGCCTTCTATCCTTATGGTGAATAAAAGTAAATGGAATGAGAATAGGTTTAATCCCAATGCTCCTTCAAGGCCTTCTAAGAAAATGAAGATCAAAGGGGAGGCATGAAAACATGAGGTTATTTGTTTTGCATGTGGCCACAAGGGACACTGGAAGAAAAACTGCACCCAGCCAAGGAAGCTAAGGGAAGCTTCAGGTGCATTTTTTTCGAATGCAGTATATTTTTTAAACCAATTGGGTATTAGATACTACTTGTGGGGATCACATATGTATCCAAATACAAGAACCAAGTAGATTCAGAAATATTGACCAAGTTGAGGTGGATTTGTGAGCATCCAACAGAGCCAGACTCGCTGTTGTAGTTGTTGGAGACTACCACCTCACATTGCCTACTAGGATGGTCAAGTTTTTGGAAGGATGTTATTATGTACCCTCTATAACCAAAAACATTATTTTAGTATCTATATTAGATACTGATGGATTCATCTTTAGGTTTGGAAGTGGATGTTGCTACTTTTATAAATATAGCATTTGTTTTGGTAGTGCACATTTATATAACGTCTTTTATGTGTTAGAATACACAAACCAAGTAATGGAAATCGATGACAAAATTATTTCACATGACTCATACCATACACAAATTTGGCATCACCTTCTAGGTCATGTTAATGAGAAACGTTTGACAAAATTACATCAAGATGGGTATTTAGATTCTTTCGAACTAAAACCAATCGGTGTATGTCATGCATGTCTACAAGGAAAAATGACCAAATCCTCATTTAGTGGGAAAGGTGAAAGGGAAAAAGAGCTTCTAGAATTAGTTCCCATAGATATGTGTGGACCATTTCCAGTTGAAGAAAGGGGTGGGTTCTTGTACTTCATAACTTTTACTGATGATTTTAGTAGATATGGATCTATTTACTTAATGAGGTATAAGTTAGATTATTTTGATCAGTTCAAAGAATACAAGAATGAAGTTGAGAACCATATTGGTAAGAATATTAGGAAACTCCTCTCAGACAGAGGAAGAGAATATCTTAATCAGGACTTTATTGATTTCTTATGGGAGTTTGGGATTCTATCTCAACTCACTACTCCCTACACGCCTCAGTGGAATGGTGTGAGTGAAAGGAGGAACCGCATCCTGTTGGACATGGTGAGATCAATGATGAGCCATGTGAGTCTTCCATTATCCTTTTGGGGATATTCATTACAACTAGCAGAACACATACTAAACCAAGTACCAACTAAATCGATAAATGGTACTCCATATGAGTTATGGAGTGGACGCAAATCCATGTTATCAAATTTACTTGTGTGGGGTTGCGAAGCATTTGTTAAGGCCTCTTCAGGTAATAAACTTTCACCCTGAGGCACAAAGTGTACCTTTATAGGATATCCCAAGGAAACAAAGGGATATTACCTATAAAAACCCTAATATAAAAAGGTAATAGTGGCAAGACACGCCATATTCCTCAAGATGGAGAACATCTCCAAAAGAGATAGTGGGAGCGATATAGACTTCGATGAAGTCGAGGCATAAGATACACAAGAGTTGGTATAAGAACAGATTCCACAAAGCCCTGTAGAGGGAAAATCTGTTCTAGTGACACAAGAATTGCGTAGAAGCATGAGAGAGGTGAGAGAACCAGAATGATATGGATTTCTTGTCACCGAGGATAGAGACTCATTATTGGTTGACAATGATGATCCTCTTACCTATAAGGAGGAAGTTGAAGGCACAGACGCTGCCAAGTGGCAAGAAGCCATGAATTCTAAAATGGATTCCAAGTACCAAAACCAAGTCTGGATTTTGGTAGATCCTCCAGTTAATGTAAATCATGTTGGTAATAAATGGGTATTCAAGAAGAAACTGGACATGGAGGGGAAAGTCAGCACCTATAAGGCACGACTAGTTGCAAAAGGTTTTAGACAGGATCAAGGAATTGACTTTGATGAAATAATTTCACCAGTTGCGATGCTGAAATCCATTAGAATTCTATTGGCCATTACCGCTTACCATGACTATGAAATTTGGAAAATGGATGTCAAAACAGCATTCCTTAACGGGAACCTCCAGGAATATGTCTACAAGACACAACTTGAAGGCTTTGTGACTCCAAAGGATTCCAACAAAGTATGAAAGTTACAAAAATCCATTTATATATTAAATCATGCATCAAGGTCATGGGACATTTGTTTGGATGAAGCCATAACAGAATTTTTCTTTGTTAAGAATGAATGTGAGCCTTGTGTCTACAAAAGGTTTAGTGGAAGTACAATTGTTTTCATAATTGTATATGTTGATGACATATTACTAATTGGAAACTAAGTACCTATCTTACAGTCAGTTAAGGCATAGTTAGATAAATGATTCTCCATGAAAGACTTAGGCGAGGCAGCATATATTCTTGGGATCAAGATCCATCATGATAGATCCAAGAGAATGTTGGACCTGAGTCAGAGTACATACATTGACAAGATAATGAAAAGATTAAATATGGAATAGTCCAAGAGGGTATTTTTTTCCAGTGTCACATGGCATTCATCTTTCCAATAAAACGTGTCCTCAGACATATGGGGAAAGAAAGAAAATGGCAAGGATCCCTTACGCATCCGCGATTGGGTCATTCATGTATGATATGCTATGTACAAGTCTAGATGTTTCTTACGCATTAAGTGTGGTAGGAATATATCAAGCTGATCCAGGAGACCTCCATTGTATGGAAGTCAAGACTATCCTTAAGTATTTGAGGTGTACTAAGGATATGTTCCTGGTTTATAGAGGAGATGAGGAACTAGTCATCAGAGGACATGTAGGTGCTAGTTTCTAGACGGATCAATATGACATGACATCGCAGACTGGATACATATTCTGTTTGAATGGAGGTGCAGTGAGTTGGAAGAGCTCAAAGGAAAGTGTGGTCATAGATTCTACAATAGTGTCTGAGTATATCGCAGCTTCTGAGGCAACTAAAGAATCAGTATGGATGCAAATATTCTCAAAGAGCTGGATGTAGTACCAGGAAGTAAGGATCTTATCACACTATATTGTGATAATATTGTAGTGGTGGCACTTGAAAAAGAGACAAGGTCACATCAGCGGACAAAGCACATAATTCAAAAGTATCATCTCTTGAGGGATTTTTCTCAGAGAGGTGAAGTTGCAGTGAGAAGTATTTCCACAGAAGACAACATGGAGGACCCCTTGACTAAAGCCTTAACTCAGCAGAAACATGATCATCATATGAGGTCTAGCGGACTAAAAGTATTAGGCAGTTGGCTCTAGTTCAAGTGGGAGTTTTTTAGAGTTGGTGTCATGAGAACCAACTTCTTCTACTTTGTTTACATGAATGTACACTTATTATATATTGTTCATTGTTCTGCATGACTATATTATAGTAATGTCCTGGAATATTTGTTTCACTGATAAGGTCATGGCAGATCCCCTCTATGATGAGAACCATAAAATTCTATAACAATATTCTTAAATAACATTCTACAGTTAAATGGCATACTATGATAGGAAACATAGTATACAGACCATCATGTGCGAGTACTCTTAAGAATATGAGACTCTCTCTCATTGAGTTTGCACATGGTAATATCCAAGATGGGAGATTTTGAGAACAGAACCGCTAGTAGTAATTCCTCATGTCTTGGTGTCATTGGACATTACTATCTATGAGCATGTGTAATGGTCCACAGACTTGAATATTATCATTAACTCATGTCATGACTCGTGCACTTAGATTTTCTTATGAAAACAGTCACAGAGATATTTGGTGGGATGTAGGGTATGTAGGGTGCGTCATGAATGACATGTTGTTAATGGATAAGTCGAGGAAGGATTTTTCCATTCCATTAATGGAAGGTGATATCTCGGACCTTTGATTGAAATATAATCGTTGCATGAAATTCCATGGCCATGGTGTAACGATGAGTTTATTTCAGGTAGTCAAAGAACAACTGATCAAGCATATAAGTTTATGACACTTCCATGAAACCTGCTTGATGAGATATTGAGACAAAGGGATTAACTTACACAGTAAGAATTCTCATGAGGTTACATGTCAATGCGGTGTCAACTTCTTTCTCTAGGGTGCCTTTTCCCATTACTAGACAATAATCTTGGACTTTAGGCAAGCCCACCTAATGCCAACGAGAATGAGGCCTAGAGGGTCACACACTAAGTGTATTCAAGTATCTCAAGTAGAATAAAGATTATTCCAATACATGGTTTAATAATTATTCAAGGAAGCCTAAATTTTTTTAATGTTGGAGGAAGAATAAAATGAAAACAAGTACACACCATGTATTAATGATTACACATCGTGTAGTTTTTATTTTGAAAACAAGTACACACCGTGTATTAATGATTACACATCGTGTAGTTTTCATTTTGGAAAGGATATGAAAAAAAATTACACGCCATGTATTTTCGATTACATGCCATGTAATTTTATGAAAAACAAGTACACACTGTGTATTAATAATTACGCGTCGTGTAGTTTTTCCTGTTGGGGTTTTGAGGAAATATCATTTTATTAAATGATATTTATTAAAATCAGCATGGGATCATGTCAAGGAATTAATGATTTGACCTAGGGTTTTAAAAAGAGTTAATGAAATAAATAAAACACGTAATGAATTAATTTATTGTCAAAACTCTACACCCTTAAACCCGATTATAAATATCCTCACAACCCCAACTCTTTTCAAGAGAATCATTGTGCACTACAATTTTGGAGAATTCCCTCAAGACCAAGAGAACTCATTCCTCCAAGAACACTCTCAAGACCAAGATAGATCCTCTTCCATTAGATCAATTTGATCTAAGGCAGACAATGCAAGCAAAGGTTTCTCCACGCTAGCACTCGGAGACTCCTTTGGTGATGTCCTAAGATACGAGGTGCATGTGTGGATCACTACTGGAGGAAGTCTACATTTGGATTCTATGACGCAATGATGAATCACATCAGAACATGATCAAGAATATCAATGAAGAAAACCCCATGTCGAATCATTAATTCCTTGTCATGAGCCCATACTTATTATAATAAATATCATTTAATAAAATGATATTTCCTTAAATAACTGATGTTAAAACGTAGACATTATATACACTTTTTACACTAGTGGAGCTAAATAGTTCTCAAAGATTTATTTGTAGTAAATATATCAGAATATGAAAGTAATGTATGAGTATATTTTTATGACGTACATCATGATTTGTTATGGATATTATAAGTTCATGGTGATTCTGTTCAATTTCACAAACACCCCAGCTTTATTCATGATGAACTCATTTTTTCATGAATTCATGGATTGATTCATAATGATATTCATGGATGATTTCCTTGTGTAATATGAGTCCAAGGTAGATCATTTAGGGATTATACAATTAATTTTAGGGATTACATGGTTTTATCAACTATTTGGTATGTTTTCAAATTGTAATATCTAGTCTTGTGATGTTCTTTTCTTGGGACATGTTCTATCTTAGTGTGGAGTAGTCATTGATCCTTCAAATATTTTGGTAGTTGGTTTTATTTATCCCCTAATAATTTTTTATATATGTATAGTATCCTTGATCATGCAATATATTAAATTATTTTTGTACCCAACTTCTCTAATATTGTGACTCCACTCATATCCTTTACATGGAATGATGACTAACTATACTATCCGGTTCTAGGACTATTTGAATTATTTTAAGTAGAGTCTCATTATTTCTTTGGTTCTTCATTTTCTAGAGGTGGGAGTTGTGTTTTAGGTTTTCTATGATGATTTTCATATTATCTTGGGTTTCAATTTGATTCGGAAATGATTTATTATATGTTATGGGTATCGATGGTTAAGTCATAATGAGTTTAATTATGTCACTCATTATCTTGACCTTGTTTCTTTTTTTTACATTGAATTTGTAGTGTCATTAACTTATTGGTGAGTGATTTTTGGTTATAAAAGATAATATTAGATTGAGGTACGTATTATCCTTGTTTTTTTTTTAAAATAAAAAATAGGGTGAATGGAATTATTGAATAATTATGAATTTGATATTTCTTATACATTGGGTAATCATATTGATGTGGTTGATACACTGTGTAAGAAATCACAGGTTGATATTTTTCACATGTCTTGTAATGTATAGAAATTAATGGAAGATATATATATGATGAACCTTGATATAATAGTATTTGATGGTAGTGTTGTATTTATCATATGAAAGTGAATTCATCATTGGTGCAGTAAGTAGGGATGCCTTAGTTGGGGAATCTAAAGTAGAGGTCTAGTTAGATCATGTTATTTTTTGTGATTCCCCTAAGGAATGGTCTAGGGATGAATAGAATTTGGTTTGGTTTTAGGTTAGGTTAGTATTTAATTGTGTGACTCATTAGTTAGTTATCCATGAGTTTCAAAATTCTCCCTTAGCAGTACATCTTGGTGTGACAAAGATATATCATGCCACAAAGGGTATGTTTTGGTGGTTAGGGATGAATAGATTGGTTACAGAGTTCGTATCTCTATGTTTAGACTACAAGATGATAACTATTGAGAATCGTGTTCCTAGTTGTTTAATTCAAGAACTTGATATTCCCCAATGAAATTTGAAAGATATATTGATTGATGTAATCATAGATTTACCATGATATCAGGATGAATATGAAGTTATTTGGTTGATTGTAAATCACTTGATGAAGTATGCTCACTTCTTATGGATTAAGTAGTCAATCACGGTGGAAGTTTTATTGAGGTATTATCTGGAGGTGGTGGTGAGGATCCATAGGGTTTAAAATATGATCATCCCTAATCATGGTACCTTTTTTCCTCTAGGGTGTGTTAAGGTCTGAAACATTCTTTTCCTTATCAAATCTATATTAGTATAAATTTTTACCTTTATACAGATGATCAAATATAGCAGATCTTCTAGAATATGGAATACTTGTTTTGTGAAATAATTATTGATTTTAAATCATCATTGGTGATGTGATTTCTCTCAATGGAGTACTCCTATAAAAATATTTATCACTTCACTATTAGTATAGCCCTAGTAAAAGTGTTTTATGGCTAACCATCTAGATCTCTATTATATTGGATCGAGGTTGGAGAGTCAATGATTCCCATAACAGAATTGATGTATAGTATGATAGAGAATATATATGTGATTCATGATCATATAAAGACAATAAAGGATCACCAAAATTATTATGTTAATTATATGGTGAGGACTTTAGATTATGACTATGTAGATCATGTGTTCTGGAAGGTATCACATCATCATGGGAATGGAAGGATCAATCATGGGAGTAATATTTCTCCTCAATTAATTGTACACCATGAGTTATTATAAACATGTTGTAGTTATTGTATATTAGGTATAAATTAATAAATTGATAAACCAAATTCATGATGTCTTCCATGTATCACATCTTCTTTGATATCTTCATGAGTATTCCCATATCATTGACTTGGGAGATATGGTAGTTGAAGATAATGATACCTTAAAGGAATAAAATATTGATAATTAATACCATTATTTTAAGGTTTTTTAGGGTCTTTATATTCCCTTGTATAATTTCATGTAATGATTTGGTGTCCTGGATGAGTGTATATGGGAGTGTGAATCGTAGTTTCACACATGATATCCCAAGTTATTTGATGTTTGGTTTTGAGGATATTTTATGCATAAACATTTTTTTATTTTTGAGATGATTGATTATTTTGTGTGTGTATGAACCATGTTCCCCTATTTTTTCATTATAATGATATCCTTGAGAGGTATCTCACAAGGTGGTTGTTTGACCCCCCCCCCATCTTTACCTTTTTTTTCTTTGTTTAAATTATTGTGTATGAGAATTGTTTTAGAAGTATATAATATAAGGGATTGGTTTTCCAAATCCATCTCTTCATATTATACCAAGTCTCAAATGTGTTAAAGAGTGTTTTGGACGTTTTAAAGTAATGGATAATAGAGTTTTGGATCTTTATAGGTTTGTCACTATGTGGAGGTGACTGTGGTGAGGATTGTTTGGAAGCTATGGTCATGTGAGATGTCCATTGTGGCTCTTAGAGAACCTCATAAGTGAAATCCCCAGGGTGAAGAGTGTAGAGACTTAATAAATTCCTTGTGTAACATGGGTAATGTCTCTACTCATATGGTTGAGGGAGTTTTTTCATTATCAGTATGGTGTGTTTTCTCTTTCGATGTGTGGAGCACCATAACCATAGAATAACTTTTTTGTTGGATGTGGTGCTTAGAGAGTTTCACTATAGGAGAAAGGTACAGATTAAACACTTGGTTTAATGAGAATGATGATGAGTTAAGGTGTGGTGGATTTGAGAGAGGATCAGTGGAAAAAATTATGCATAGACTCACCCAACAATGGTATTGGTTATAGTGAGTTGAAACGGAGAGGGAGTTACCCCAATATCATGGAGAGAAGCCATGTTGGTCATATAGGGAATGAAAATAAATTATTTATTACATTATATAAGTTATGGTGTTGATCAATCCTATTTAATGTATTTTTGTAAAGATTGTGAGGTTCTGGGGGATATGCCCATTTCAAATGGCTAAAAACATGGATCTTGTTTTTATTAGGGGTACCATGATATTGTTAAAGTCACTACACCATGGTAGACGCCAATTGATGTTTATTTATACATAGGGGTAACATACCCATTGGTTTAGATTTTATTTTCTCCCTTCAAACCATAGCTAACCTGAGGCTCTATTGATGATCCTATGTAATTTCTATTAAGTGTTTAAACCTATTGGTTAATTAGTAATAACTCACTTGATATGGATTACTATCTTCTCCTTTAATCCTCTTATTCCTTGTCAACTTTCATTATGGAGGTACCATAAGTAGAGGATCCATTATTTTTGGTCAATTTTTTAGCATTGTATGATAGTGGTTCTCTATGGAGTGGTTTTGGGGTTATTTCCATCATCTTTAGTGGTGGTTTATTCCTTATTCCTCCATTCATGTATGGTTTTACTCAAAGAATCATTTAAATATAGGTAGTTCATAAATGTTTTTATAATTATTTGTTTATGTGAAATAAGAATGATTTATCTTTAATGGATAGATTTTTTTTACATTCCTTTATGAAAATAATTAATTGAAACTAGGAATGGAATAAATATAAAATTGTTGTTGTGATTTCATGTGGTTTATGTTATGTTTTTTATGATTCCTCGTGATATTTTTTAGATAATGTGTTACTTGATTGATAAATTCAATTCTTTTCTTTGGTTTATTGACCTGTTGAAATTGGTTATACAATTCGAATATTGTAAAATAGTGTGAATAATGGATGAGGAAAGTGAATGGATTTTATTATTCCTTATTAAAATTAATGATATAAAACACATTATTTCCATTAGCAGATCGTTGCTATTGTAACGGTTTTTTATAGATTTATCATCTATTTAAATATTCTCATAATAAATCAGTTTATTAAATATGGTAAAGGAATGAGTGGTTTCTAGAATTAAATTTTTGTGGATGTTGTATGCCCAACAATAATTGTTATTCCTATATTATTAATGTTATAGACAAAGTTTCCCCTTGAGTTTTATATTCTAAAAATATGAATTTCTACCCAATATATATCTTAGAGATGAAGATCCCTCACTATGTATTTTTCTGAAAATTAGTATTTTTGGGATATTAGATGAGGTATGTCCTAGTCTACCTTGGTTGTGGTAGCAGTTCTATGTGGATGAGGTTGGGATGGATGGAACTAGTTATGATATGAGCATTCATATTTTCTAGATAATTTTATTATGGTTTTTGATAGTTTTGGTTGTTATGGGTTGAGAGTTGGACATGACTATTCAAATTTTATTTCATTTATTAGTTGAGTATGGTAACTATTTTCTTCTTGATGTGGTATTCTAATTCCTTTAGGAATTATCTCACCCAAAAATGTGTTTGGTTATATCTTATAATACCTAGAGTTGTGGAATGCTTAAAATTTTATAATGAACTCATCGGATTGGGTGATGATGTTTGAAATGATAAAATGACAGGAATCCTTATACCGGGTTGGTGTGAATACTCTTATGGAATGGGGGAAATTTTGGAAAATTATAATATTAAACCCAAAATCACTTTTTATTACGATGATATAAAATTATTTTACAATAATTGATGAATAGATTAATGAAATTAAAGGGTAATTTTTTAAATCTTTTAATGATTCATGATGATGAACATTCATTTTTTGGGATAGGTTTAGAATAAGATTTATTTTACTAGATATAGAATCTATGTTATCAGGAAGGATGATATCTATTATTGATTATACGGTATGCTTATCTTTCTTTGACTGGTGGTGTTCTATATTATCATTATATTCTATTATTTCTTATGCTTTATCACCTGAGTCAGTATGGCCGTCAATGCCCAAATGTTTTAGGTTACAGGTTTTTTTCCAATATCCAGGATGTTGAGGGAATAGATGGTTAACTACTTTCTCTTACTTTCTATCCCATCATTTGTATCATGAAGTAAAAAAAATACCTAGTATGTGATGGATTGTGGTATTGGTTATGTGCTCAAATGATCTTTAATGGATCTTGATTTTACCATATATAAAGGTGTGGTCTATATTGGATTGTGGTTATAGAATTTATATTTATTCCATCTATAGTTACTATAGTGACTATTGGTGTACTTTCACTAGTCATAATGGATTGTTGTATAGTGCATGATACCTTGGATATGTTGGATTTTAAACTTATTACCTAGTTTTTAAGTGTGATAATGTGGTCTGAATGAGCTACATGGAGTGTACGATAATATGATGATGACGTGTCTATTATTTAATAATTTCAATGTGGAACTTTAGACCATATGATAGGTTGGGAAAATTAGTTTTGAGGCTCATCCCATATAATATGTGACATGATATGGTGTTATTTCACATGTGTAGATGGGGTTGAAGCTTATGAAACGACGTATTGGGGCATGAGAGAAACAAACCAATGGGAAAGTGGATGTGGTGTTTCAATCTTATGTGTATTATTTTATTATTAAATGTGATACTTAAATTCATTACATGGTGATGATATTTAGTGAGGATGATATATAGGTTTACCTTATTAGGTAGTGAGTTGGTTTCCTCTATTTATTCACTAGGATTTAGTATTCATTTTTCACATTTTCACGATGGGTTTCAGGGAGAATCCTACTAGGTATAGTTTTATGATCACCTCTATATATATAGACTAATTTTGAGGTATATGGGAGATGTTTGGTGATTGATTTTAGTGTTATTGGATCACAGTGGTTAATCTGGAGTTGTCAGATTTTATAGACATTAGCTATGAATTTTTGGTATTTTTAATTATTTCTAATTGAATGAAAATAAAATCATGTATTGATGAAAAAAATCCTACTTATTTATGATATCAAGATTACTGGGGTATCTTATATCTTCTCCTATACTATATAAATTGAGGTTAATGACTCCAAATTATGCATTATATACTTTTGGTTCTAGTCACTAGATCATGGATTATTGAAGGAGGGATTTGTAGGGACACTCCTTTTTCACTACTGGTCCAGGAGGGGTGCTAGTGGAAGGGGTAAAGATAACCCTACCTGGGAAACAAGGGATTTCAAATCATGTTGAAATAATATAATTCCCTTGAAATAATTCATATATATTCATAGATTATACATTTACAAATTATATACATTCCACATTTTATTTACAATTGAAGTCATATCGGTTTCTAATATTAACCATTTAGTTTTCTTTTTAATAGAATCACTTACCCATACCATGTATCTACCCTTATTCTTCCATACCACTATCATCAAAGAATATATTAATCATACATTACATATATGGTATTATTTCGTGGAATCTACTTTCCACTTTCTATATCATCATTCCATTTAGGGAGTTATCCATGTTTACTTCAAAATTCCATTTTTCTTCAAAATAATCCTCACTTTACTTAGTCACCAAAGGTCAAGACCTATATTCATCATTGGGATTCTTATGAACTAAATAAGTGTATATTCATAGTCAATTAAAATATAATTTATTTATTTATTTTTAATTCATGTAGTTGTTAGGTCTATATTACTACACGTCATACATTTATGGAAAACAATTGATAAATTAGGGACAACATAGGTACAACCCTACCTCATTATTGAAATAAACAAATTGTTTAATATTGATATCTAATTCAAGCTCAAATAAATTGAATCTTACATTCTAACAAAACCCTTAAATGGGTTGAAAACATTCATTATAAACATAATATTATGAAATTACACAATAATTATAGATATAATCTATACAATGTCATAGATTTACCATTATCTATCACTTGAATAAAATGGTATTTGATTCTATTAAGAATATAGATAGATATCTCTTGGAGATGAAAAGAGGAGTGAGAGAACTATTCTAGATGATATTTCTATATTTTTTTCATAGAACACCCTAATTTTCATTTAATATTCATTTTAAACATTTTATTAAAATTTTGGAGAATTATGGAAAAAATCAACAAAATCAAATTTTCAAGAACTCCTTGATACTTACGAATTCCCCAAAAAACCCTAATATTCACAGGTATGGCACTGAGTTACCTTTATACATGGTTTAAATGACCATTACTCACCACATGGTGGTTTGAAAACTATATCGTTTCTAGGTATAGGGAGCACCCTTATGTGAGAAATGACATTTATATATGAAATGATTCTCTTATAATCCTTTGAAAATGACTCTATAATTTTATATTTAGCTGCAGAAAAACCCTTAATTTTAAAGTGGCTGTCCAGAATGACTCTTTTGAATTTTAGGGATTGCTCTTGTTTTTAAAAATTTCCCTAGAACTTAGCTACACCAGATTAACTTATTTACAAGAAATTGGTTTCCAATATACTCTTATGTTATAAGGATAAATGACCCTTGGGAATAACACTTATCAAAAATCTACACTTACACATAATGGGTGACTTACAAGTTACTATTACACTCAATATTTTTAACTATCTAGGATTTTCATACATAAATATTACATATTTGTAGATGAATTTTAAATATATTTAAATGCATCTTATCTCTTTTCTACTATAAAAATAGTAATTCAAAATAAAAGGAAAAAATATTTGATACCACTTTGTAACATCTTGGACCAAATCACTATATAATAATTATGTCATAATGATACATTACTATCAAAATTCCCCCCAAACACCAAAGGCTACTAACTTATAGTGAGGGTCTATGATAATACCATGGGTATAATATATCCTCAAATAAAAGTAAGAAATAACAGTGGAGACAATCGCAATAACACCCAAACAAATAAATCAGAGATAAGAGAAATCATAGAAAAGTGATAATAAGAAAACATATATACCCATGTAATACCAAAATGAATGTTTTACATGTCATTCATGTAATAAAATACAACCATGATCTCATGTGGGTGGATCATATACAAAAAAACAAAATTAAATAATAATAAAAATTGGGAAAATATTTTAAACTAGTACCATATCCTAGCCCAGTCCCATTTCTCATGCTCCATCTCAGAATGATATATTAACCATTGATTATAAGTTCATATCCCTTATCATATTATGCGAACATGAAGTATTATCGAGTACCCATGATATAATGAGTAGGGTTTCAGTAAAACATAGTATTCCACCACTAATGACATCAATAAATATAGCCACTTAGATGAGGTGGAAGTTGATGTTCAATAATAAATAAGTTAAAATATTAATAAATAACAGCATAAATATTTGGGTTTTATGATGAAACTTGAGATCAAATATATCAACATAGAATATTGTTGGATGTTTCTGAACAACATATATCATAAAATCTTATATGATAATGGCTCCCCACCCAATAAATAAGATATAACATATTATCAAGGAGAAGATTTCCCTTCCTTAGAAACAATACATATATCATTTGGTGGTAAGTTCACCCTTCACTATAATCAAGTCATATATCATAAAGGGTAATATAACCCCTACTAGAAAAAAGTCATATATAATCAGGGGAAGAGAGCCCCACTGGTTCACGCCCAAATTTACCCAAGAGAAGAAGGGTAGAACGGTCCTTGTAGTGTAGCTTGGGTTGTCGATTCCACAGAGACCTAAGAAGATACCTAAGATACACAACCTAAGGGATGGATTTTTGGCTATGAAGTGGCCAACTTGGATTGATTTTGGATGGGTTTTTAAGATATCTAAAATATTTAAGTGGATTCAATTTAAAAGAATGAGTTGATCCTAGGTTATCACTCGGGGTGGATTGGACGTATTTTCTTTTTAATGATTTCAATTTCTTAAATTTGAGATGGGTTAATTTAAGGAGATAAAACAACATCATCACTTACTGGTTTAATGCCTACACCCTCTAATACTAATCACCTATACACTTGAAGGATCAAAGTTTTGAGCACTTCAAGGTAAAGGATCGTATTAGTACTTGAAGTGTGTGGCCTTAAATTCAACAAGGACGATGGAGTTTAAAAATCATCAAATAAAAATCCCAATTAAAGAAGTGATTATACATTAATTAGGTGATAAATAACATCCAATCCAGCCCCTTTCTACTCACTTGGATCAACCCATAAGTGGGTTATCCCTCCATTGATCCCATGGTTTCAATGGGAGCGGAAAGTAGACTCATAAGGGAGGAAATGGAGAAGTAAAGAAAACACAAAAATAAAATGATCACTCCACCGTTGTGTGAATAATTTCACAAGGGTTGGTGTGAATAAATTCACACCTTGAGCCAACGGTATCAAAGTGATATTAATAACAACAGAATAAGAGTAGAAGAAGAACTTTTATTAAGAAACTAAAGTGAATTGAACAACTTACATGTGAAAGACAAAATTGAGGCGACAAAAATGCAGCATAACATTACAATTAAACAAAGCATCCAAGATCCTAAACTCCTTAACCACAACTGCCTTAAATAGGAATTTTGGGAGCCTTGGGTCGAGCCACCAACAGTACAAAGCATCTTAATTAATTTTGGTAGGTTATAGGTGGTGGAAAGCTTGTGGAATTTGGACTTTTCCACGTTTGACCCGAGGTGGCATCCAGTTTTCATCCACCGAACAGACGCGTCTGGAAGACCTTCTAGAAGTCCGAATCAGGGTGGTCCATAGAAGGAGAAAATGTATCTCGGGATGTCGTCCAACCGCATGTAAAATTGGGGCCCATTTGGAGTTGTGTATTTCGAGATATGATCAGATTGGTGGACTGTTTTTCTGGGCCGCAGAATCTGGCCCAGAATTGTATCTCTAACTTGGGCCGCCTAAATGACCACCATGTAGGCAGAATTAGCATTAACTACTGAAGAGTGATTTGTTCCTGTACATGTCTTCTATCATCCCACGAAGTTTGGGATTAATTGGGCCTGTATGTTGGTCCCCACAGCCTAATAAGTGGGCTGATGTCCAATCTGCCTTCTCCAGAATTGCTTCCTTTCATTTCCAAATATCTCCATCATCCTCCATGAACTCTCCACTGATCCCTGAATCAAACATGTTCATATTTAAGTGTAGATCAATTTAAAAAAATATAAAATTAAAATATGTATAATTAAATTCCTTAAAATCATATAAATCATTGGGTACTTTAAATGATGTTCAAAAATGTACCACATAATAGTGCATTTTAAGAAGGTATTACAATCATAATGTGAAATGATGTTCAAAGTGTAAAATGCACTAAAATGGTGTTTATGAATAACAAAGAACATGAAAATTATGTATATTAACAATGAATATTAGCCTCATTTAGTGTCTAATCACACCCCCCAACTTGAGTTTTCCTAGTCCCGAGCAAAATATATCTCAACAAAAATGAAATTCGAATTCCCTTTTCCAAAAACATTTTAATACAAAATGATCGCCGAAAAACCTTATACCAAAAAATCATGAAACCCATCAAAATATTTTAATACGAGATAGTTTCATAAGCAGATCCCAATCCCAAGACCATTCCTTTGATCAAATCCATCATCATTCTTCATCCAACTCAATTAGGTGTAACGATGTGTTGTGAATCACAATAGATATGGGGGTTCATTTTCATTCAAGGGGAAAATCATGGAAGCGCTAGGTGGAATCACATTTAATCCTAATATGAGTATTCTTCATCCCACTTTTTTTTTATTTTTTTTTGCAATATTGCTATAGTAATTGAGATTGCAATTAATCAAATTAACCCATGTAGCAAGACTTTGCCGATGACTCCCAGACTCAAAGGCCTTAGGGCACCAAGTGAAACCCACATACTCGGGCATCGTCTCGAGTTAACTTAATCAAAAACAAATTCATATTACCATAAATAGAGATAGATTGAAAAACTCAGGGCTAGACAACTCTGGAGTCACGATCCCCAAGTGCCGAAAGCCTCGCATTTTATCAATCCATTGCTCTACACGCAAATTTTTATTTTTATTTTTTATTTTTTATTTTTTATTTTTTTAATAATTTTTTTTTTTTAATTTTTTTTTTTTTGAATACTCATATTATTCATAAAAATAAAACCATCCTATGCTATTTATTATGGGACCCCAAAAATTCAAATCAGTACCCCACAGTCTAGAGGACGTGCATTGTGGCATTTTTTTTATTTGGATGAAAATATAAACGATGAAATATCACATTGGACAACCACACTTTCCAAAATCTATGCTCATGAAATTATACAAGGATTAAAATCAGAATCAGGGCATGCTAAATTATTTGATATTCAGTTTCAAAGTGTGCAATGTGTATTACCATGTTCAAAGTTAAAGGAATTTTTCCTTCCATTTACTTTTTTTTTCAAATCATTCAATTTTTGTTTTTGACACAAAATCATTTTTTTATTTTATCTCCCCCCCCAACTTAAAACAACACTGTCCCCAGTGTTTGAAGAAATGAAAAATTAGAAGGAGTAGAGGCAGGGAATAAAAATTTAAAAAGGAAATTGAAAATGAGGATTATGGAATGAATTCACCTGGTGGTTTAAGTTTGAAGTTCTTGCTGCTCGAATTTATTCCTTTGATATCCATGTCGCTTGCAAAGTTACCTAGTGGAAAAAAAACAAAAAAAACAAACAAACAATATATATATATATATTTATATAATAAAGGAAGTAAAATATAAGAATATATATAAAAATTATAGAATAAGGTATCACAAGAAGCCACAGGTCAGTGGTAAGCGCGCGCCCCTGTCTCCCTTTGGTCCCGGGTTCGAGTCCCCGTGGCTTTGCCGGTTGTGACGGGGTTTGCCCCACGGCCTATGGCGTGGAATTTTTTTTTGTATTATTATATATATATATATTTTTCTTAACCTATTTAATAATAAAAACAAAATAAACTGATGATACATTGTCTTCTTTTTAAATTTCTGGGTAAGGTATTACTCAAGGATCACACCACGTGACACGGATGAATATGGTGCTCCTCTTTCGTACCCATCCATACTCATAATAGAAGAACAGGTCAAAAGTCTATTTTTTTATTTTTAAATATAAAAAATATTAAGTAATCTTATTTGAAAAATAAAGATGATTCAGAAAGATTAGAAACATAAAAACCACGGGTTGCCTCCCGTACAGCGCTTTGTTTAACGTCGTTAGCCCGACATAGATCCCAAATTTATCAATTTTTTTCTGGTTCATAGATTGGATCAATTAACTCAACATCTATTTCCTGTTTATTGAATGATTCAACGAATGTTTTTAACCTTTGACCATTGACCTTGAAAATGTGACCACTTGTGGGATCTTGAATCTCTACTGCCCCATGGGGGAATACATGATGCACTATGAAAGGTCCTGACCATCTAGACCTTAACTTTCCCGGATGTAAATGAAGTTTTGAACTATACAAGAGCACAAGTTTTCCCGGTTCAAAATGTTTGACCTTGATATTCCTAGATTGGTAGGATTGAACTCTAGCTTTATTGATCCTTGAATTTTCATAAGCCTCCATCCTTAGTTCCTCCAGTTCATTGAGATCTAATTTCCTTCTTGTTCCGGCCAATGAGAGGTCATAATCCATTTTCTTAATTGCCCAAAAGGCCTTATGTTCAATCTCCACTGGCAAATGGCATGATTTTCCATAAACCAACCTATATGGGGACATTCCTAAAATGGTTTTATATGCAGTTCTATAGTCCCAAAGCGCATCTAAGAGTTTCTCAGACCAATCTTTCCTAGAGGGGTTGACAGTTTTTTCAAGAATTTGCTTAATTTCACGATTGGCTAACTCAGCTTGACCATTGGTCTGTGGGTGGTAAGCAGTGGACACTTTGTGAGAAATTCCATATTTTTCCATGAGTGATGAGAATGGACGATTGCAAAAATGAGTTCCACGATCACTTATGATAGCCCTAGGAATTCCAAATCTAGAGAATATGTTTTCTTTTAGGAATCTAATCACAGTTTGATGATCATTGGATTTTGTGGGAATGGCCTCAACCCATTTTGAGACATAATCAACAGCTAAGAGTATGTAGAGGTATCCCCGGGAGTTTGGGAAGGGACCCATGAAATCAATTCCCCAACAGTCAAAGATTTCAACCACTAAGATGGGAGTGAGTGGCATTTGATTCCTTTTTGTGATGGACCCTACTTGTTGACACCTAGGACAGCTTTGACAATATGTGTAGGAGTCCCTTGAAAGGGTGGGCCAGAAAAGACCACATTAAAGAATCTTAGCAGATGTTTTCTTAGAGGAAAAGTGACATCCACATGCCTCACTGTGACAGAATTTAAGGATGGACTCTTGTTCAGATTCTGGAACACACCTCCTAATGACTTGGTCAGGGCAGAACTTATAGAGGTAAGGATCATCAAACACATAGTGTCTAACATCAGAAAGAAATTTCCTTCGAGATTGAGTCCCTAAGAATTTTGGAATGACTCCTGTCACTAAGAAATTTGCTATGTCAGCATACCAAGGGCAGTCACTCACAGAGTATAGGTGTTCATCAGGAAACGAATCAGACACAGAGAGGTGATTTGCGTTGTCTTTGAATTCCATCCTAGAGAGGTGATCAGCTACAACATTTTCAACTCCCTTTTTATCCTTGATTGTGAGGTCAAATTCTTGTAAGAGAAGGACCCACCTAATCATTCTAGACTTAGCATCTTGTTTTTGGAATAGGTATTTTAGTGCAGAATGGTCAGTGAACACAGTGATGGATGATCCTAAGAGGTAGGACCTAAACTTCTCTAAGGCAAACACAATAGCAAGTAACTCCTTTTAAGTGGTGGTGTAGTTGATTTGGGAATCATTTAAGGATTTGCTTGCATAAGAAATGACATAAGGAGTTTTATCACAACGTTTTCCTAACACAGCTCCAACAGCAAAGTCACTGGCATCACACATAAGTTCAAAAGTAAGGTTCCAATTTGGAGATTTCATAATGGGTGGAGAGGTGAGAGAGGATTTGAGGGTTGAGAATGAACCCTCACAGCTTTCTGTCCAAACAAATGGAGCATCCTTTACTAAGAGAGCACAAAGGGGACGGGATATTGAACTAAAGTCCTTGATGAATCTTCTATAGAAACCAGCATGTCCTAAGAAATACCTCACTTCCTTGACAGTTTTGGGTGATGGAAGGTGACGAATGATGTCAACCTTTGCTTTATCAACTTCAATCCCCCTACTCGAGACCAGATGGCCTAGAACAAGTCCCTCTTTAACCATGAAATGGCATTTTTCCCAGTTTAGGACCAGATTTTTTTTCTTCACATCTTGACAAGACTCTCTCCACATTCTGCAGACATCCCTCAAAAGTATCCCCAAACACAGAGAAGTCATCCATGAAGACCTCAAGAAAATCCCCTACCATGTCTAAGAAGATTCCCATCATGCACCACTGGAAGGTTCCAGGGGCATTGCATAACCCGAAGGGCATGCGTTTGAAGGCAAGGGTACCAAAAGGACATGTGAATGTAGTCTTCCCTTGATCCTCTAGGGAGACCTCAATTTGATTGTACCCCGAGTACCCATCTAAGAAACAGTAGAAGGCATGACCTGCCACTCTCTCAAGGACTTGGTCAATGAATGGTAAGGGGAAATGGTCCTTCTTGGTGAATGAGTTTAGTTTTCTATAGTCAATGCAGACCCTCCATCCACTACTCACCCTTGTTGGAAAAATCTCTCCATCCTCATTGGTTATCACTGTGATTCCAGCCTTTTTTGGAACCACTTGGATTGGGCTCACCCATTCACTCTTAGCTATGGGATATATGATGCCAGCTTTCAACAATTTCAGAAGTTCCTTCCTTACTACCTCCATGAGATTAGGATTGAGTCGCCGTTGAGGTTGACGACATGGCTTTGAATCAGATTCCAGAACAATCCTATGAGTCCCGATAAGTGGGATAATCCCAGGAATATCAGAAAGGGTCCAACCAATGGCTTTCTTATGTTTCCTAAGGACATCTAGAAGCATCCTCTCATGATTGGCTTCAAGAGAAGAAGAAATGACACTAGGATGTGTTTGATTTTCCCCTAGGAAGGCATACTTTAGTGCAGCAGGAAGTTCCTTCAATTCAAGATCAGGTTGGTTCAAAATTTCAGTAGAAGATTGGGACATTGGATCAAGATCAATTTCTTTTTTTAGAGGTTCAGATAGGATTGATTCCTCACATGTAGAAGTTTCAGCTACTAGATTGGCTTGATCATATTTAGGGTAGGAATTTAGAGGGGTCTCTATGAAATTGGTTTCTTGAAAGGTTTCACTTATTGTTGGACCTAAGACTTCATCATAAGAGAAATTTGAAAATGATTCAAGCCAAGGAGATAAAATTCCTTTATGTGAACAAAGGAAATCAATCTCATTCTGACTTAAACATTCATCAAATATTCCTTGATGTTCCATGGATTCATTATCAATGCTTCCTATCATGTTTACTTCATGAATATCCTCGTCATCCCCTATTTGTGAGCTTGCATTATAGATGTTCAAGTCTAGACTCATGTTCCCAAAGGTGATGGTCATGTTCCCATTTCGGACTCGGATAACAGAGTTGATTGTTGCAAGGAAAGGACGACCAAGGATGATTGGGGTTTGTTCCTTATTTCCTAAATTTGGATGGTTGTCAAGGACAATGAAATCATCAGGGTAGATGAAGTTTTCAACCTTTACCAGAACATCCTTTAAAATCCCCTTTGGAACCCTAATGCTACGATCAGCAAGTTGAAGTGTGACAGATGTGGGTTGGAGTTCTTCTAGGCCTAACTGGCAGTACACAGCATATGGGATGAGATTGACACTAGCACCTAGGTCACACAAGGCTTTGACAACTTTGCTTTCTCCTAGTTCAACATTGATGTAAGGGCAACCTGGGTCTTTCAACTTAGGAGGAATTGTACCTTGAATGGTGGTACTCACATTAGCAGCCAAAAGGACTTGGTTTTTATGTGAAAATTTTCTTTTAAAAGTGCACAAGTCCTTAAGGTACTTTGAGTAGGCAGGTATGGTTTGGATTGCATCGAGAAGGGGTATGTTCAACTTGACTTGTGAAAATATTTCCCTCAACGTTTCACTCAATTCAGGTTTGGTTTTCCCCCTCATGCATTGAGGAAATGGTGCAGGTTGTGGGGTTGTTTGTTGAAGAGTTGTTTCTTTCACATTGTTATCAGTTTCTTCAGTTTGATCTTGTGGTTCATTTAAATTTTCATCCAAGTTTGAATCTTCAGGTGGGTTCTGAATTAGTTGTTCAGGTTTCTCAATTGATTTCCCACTTCTTAAAACAGTCACAGCCTTTAGTTGTTCATGAGTTGTTTGAGCACAACTTGACTCTCCCCTTGAAGTTGAGGACGGCACCGCCTGAGTAGGCATGGGTGCCTTTCCTGTTTTGATGGTTTGAAGTTCTTGTTTTAGGGAAGATACCTCCGAGTTCATCCTCTCCATTTGTTTGCACAGTTGTTCTAGTAGGCTTTGTGGAACAGTTTGGGTTGGTGCTTGAGTAGTTTGGTTTATCCCAGGGGGATATTTTGGAGGTGGGATGGTTTTTTGAAAATGGACCGGTGGTTGTTGGTATTGGATAGGTTGGGTTTGGAACTGGTTATGGTTTTGGTAGTTCTGATGGGGGTAAGGATTTTGTCCCTGTGGTTGGCTAGGTTGTTGGTTATCTTTCCAGCGGAAACCTGGGTGGTCATTGTACCATGGATTGAAGGTGTTTTGGTATTAGGGCTTTTGAAAGTTTAGGGCATTGACTTCCGCTGGGGGTCCTCCTAGAATAACATCCTTGATGGATGGAATGGTTGGGCAGTTGTCTGTTTTATGGTCATGTTTGTCACAAATTGTGCAAACAAGGTCTACATTTTGGATTTCATGGACTTTCCTAAGGTCTATCTCTTCAACCTTCCTAGAGAGTGCTGCGAGTTTAGCCCTAAGGCTTTCCTCTTCTCTAAGTGTATGAATTCCAGTGGTTCTTTTTGGCTTTTCAGAATAAGGTGAAGTTCCCCAAGTTTGGTTTTGTTCAGACAGACTTTCGAGATACTCATAAGCATCATTTGGGGCCTTGTTTTTAAAGGTTCTATTACACATCATGTCAATGAATTGTTTATTACCCGGACCCAACCCTTCATAGAAAATTATCACTTGTTCAGGTATAGAAAACCCATGGTGTGGAACCATGTTTAGGGTGTCTTTGAACCTCTCCCATGTTTCATAGAATGACTCTCCCTCTTTTTCAAAAAAGTTTTGGATGCTCTTTTTAAGTGCAATTGTTTTGCGATGAGGGAAGTATTTTTTGTAGAATTCTCTTTGCAGTTGGTCCCAAGAGTGGATTGATGCAGGTCTCAAGTTGTTTAGCCAATTTTTAGCTCGATCCTTTAATGAAAAAGGAAATATCCTCATCTTAGCGGATTCTAGTTGATGTGGTGGACACATGGTTTCAACAATGTCGTTGAACTCTTTGACATGAAGGTATGGCATTTCTGACTCCATCCCATGAAAGGTTGGAAGGTGGTTTAGGACATGGGGTTTGAATATGTAGTTGGTGTCTCCTATGGAATTGTGTCTAATGCATGAGGGGGCATTGGTCCAAGTTGGAGTAAGGTAGTCGTTCATGGTTTGATCAACTACATTCCCTAAGTTTGGAGCTTCTTGGTTTTGGTTTCCCATTTGATTCCCCCCAGGGTTTACAATTTGATTTTGTGGATGACCCTCCATTGGACTTGTTTCAAGTTCTGACTTTGGGGTTTCAAGAATATTTGAATCTGATTTAAACAATCCCTTAGGTGCACTTGACTCCCCTATCCTAGGACTTTCCACCCTAACTAGTCTGTTTGAGAAATCGCGGGTGTAGGCGGACATGCGCCAAAAAAAAAGCGAGAAAGGGACAAGATAAGAGATCTTGGGTGAGAGTAGAAGAATGGAGGTGAGGAAAGAAGGTTTTTTTTTGGATCTAAGGTACTTACTTGGTCCCCAGCAACGGCGCCAAAATTTGGTTCACGCCCAAATTTACCCAAGAGAAGAAGGGTAGAACGGTCCTTGTAGTGTAGCTTGGGTTGTCGATTCCACAGAGACCTAAGAAGATACCTAAGATACACAACCTAAGGGATGGATTTTTGGCTATAAAGTGGCCAACTTGGATTGATTTTGGATGGGTTTTTAAGATATCTAAAATATTTAAGTGGATTCAATTTAAAATAATGAGTTGATCCTAGGTTATCACTCGGGGTGGATTGGACGTATTTTCTTTTTAATGATTTCAATTTCTTAAATTTGAGATGGGTTCATTTAAGGAGATAAAACAACATCATCACTTACTGGTTTAATGCCTACACCCTCTAATACTAATCACCTATACACTTTAAGGATCAAAGTTTTGAGCACTTCAAGGTAATGGATCGTATTAGTACTTGAAGTGTGTGGCCTTAAATTCAACAAGGACGATGGAGTTTAAAAATCATCAAATAAAAATCCCAATTAAAGAAGTGATTATACATTAATTAGGTGATAAATAACATCCAATCCAGCCCCTTGCTACTCCCTTGGATCAAACCATAAGTGGGTTATCCCTCCATTGATCCCATGGTTTCAATGGGAGCGGAAAGTAGACTCATAAGGGAGGAAATGGAGAAGTAAAGAAAACACAAAAATAAAATGATCACTCCACCGTTGTGTGAATAATTTCACAAGGGTTGGTGTGAATAAATTCACACCTTGATCCAACGGTATCAAAGTGATATTAAGAACAACATAATAAGAGTAGAAGAAGAACTTTTATTAAGAAACTAAAGTGAATTGAACAACTTACATGTGAAAGACAAAATTGAGGCGACAAAAATGCAGCATAACATTACAATTAAACAAAGCATCCAAGATCCTAAACTCCTTAACCACAACTTCCTTAAAGAGGCATTTTTGGAGCCTTGGGTAGATCCACCAACAGTACAAAGCATCTTAATTAATTTTGGTAGGCTATAGGTGGTGGAAAGCTTGTGGAATTTGGACTTTTCCACGTTTGACCCGAGGTGGCAGCCAGTTTTCATCCACCGAATAGACGCGTCTGGAAGACCTTCTAGAAGTCCGAATCAGGGTGGGCTATAGAAGAAGAAAATTTATCTCCGGATGTCTGACAACCGCATGTAAAATTTGGGCCCATTTGGAGTTTTGGATTTCGAGATATGATCAGATTGGTGGACTGTTTTTCTGGGCCGCAGAATCTGGCCCAGAATTGTATCTCTAACTTGGGCCGCCTAAATGACCACCATGGATGCCGAATTAGCATTAACTCCTGAAGAGTGATTTGTTCCTGTACATGTCTTCTATCATCCCACTAAGTTTGGGATTAATTGGGCCTGTATGTTGGGCCCCACATCCTAATAAGTTGGCTGATGTCCAATCTGCCTTCTCCAGAATTGCTTCCTTTCATTTCCAAATATCTCCATCATCCTCCATGAACTCTCCACTGATCCCTGAATCAAACATGTTCATATTTAAGTGTATATAAATTTACAAAAATATAAAATTAAAATATGTATAATTCAATTCCTTAAAATCATATGAATCATTGGGTACTTTAAATGATGTTCAAAAATGTACCACATAATAGTGCATTTTAAGAAGGTATTACAATCATAATGTGAAATGATGTTCAAAGTGTAAAATGTACTAAAATGGTGTTTATGAATAACAAATAACATGAAAATTATGTATATTAACATTGAATATTAGCCTCATTTAGTGGCTAATCACCCACCCTAGGAACAAATCATATAACCTTGGGATTAATAGTGCCCCATGCTACTAAAAGTCCTATATAATATCATAATTAATTGATTTATGAGTGTTATACTTTCGACATTATATTTAAAAGTTAAGATGTACCAACTTATATGATTAATGTTTTGGTTTTCTATTTAAGGGGGCCACTCACCCATCTTAGGTATTTATCCTTATTTCTATGGGATACTACCACAATCTCGCATTAATCACACATTTTATTCTATGTATAGTCCTAGGGAATATACATTCCACTTTCTATATTCTTATTCTATTTAGGGAACCCCATGTGATTCTTTTGAGTTTATGATTTTCTCAAAAAGAAATCTCTCCTAACTTAGTGGAAAAACATTTAGAATTATATTCATCAATTATCTTCTCATGTATATAACTATGGGTTATTCACAAGGAATAAAAATATAAATTTTTTATTTATGTTTTAAGTCAAGCATGTGTTAGGTTGGTGCGATCATACACCATACACACAAGGAAAATTGGTGATATTTTGGGGATATCTTAGGTACTGTATACCATATTCAACAAAGAAGATAAATATTAAATATCAACCACTAATTGATGATTAAATGGAAGTAATCATTGATTCTGAAAAAATACATAAGTAGGGCATAAAAATTCCTAATCAATGTAATATTATAAAACATCATAATATCAACCACTAATCCATGATTAAATGGAAGAGAAGTATTATTCAGTACAATCTTCCTATATATGGACTCAAAACATAATAATTCCATTTCAATAAAAAAAAATTAACATTTATTAATATTTTGGAAAATTTTGGAAAAATCAATGACCCTTAATTAAACACTATATAACACTTAAGCTTCATTGGGATAGCTCAGAGTTACCCTTATGCACGGTCTGAATGACCCTTATACACCATAGGTCTTCTTGAAACATAGTTATTTTTTGACTAAGGGAAGGAATGTTATTTTGGAAATGAATATTACATCAAATAGCCTTTATGCATTCTAGGGTTTACTCTTACACTTCACATTGATCTCATTACTTAGCCATTTTTTTAGTTCTAGAACAACTCTTACATATATATTGTATTTTTAAATTACTCTTACATTACAATGGGAAATGAAAAATACACATTCCCTTTGTCATAGTGTAACTATTGTGGAAACATGGTGACTCTCAAGTTTCACTTACGCACGAACATGGAAATTTTTCTAACTTCTCACGGAGTTAATCTTATACTTTAAAAGATGAATCTTAAACAACTATGTGTATAGGGGATACTTTTATGCATCATCCTTTTACATTTTTTTACACTTATACACATAAAGTCTCCAACACTTAGTGAATTTTCCAACACATATGGGGTAACTCTTACATATAGGGTGTATAGATGTAAGTGTAACTCTTACCAATGTAACTTATATAAAAGGTTTACCTTACATTCCAAATTCATCCAAATTTTAATGAAACTACAACAATTTCCCAAAACTCAAAAATATTCATAAAATCATTACCAATTGTTTTTATCACCTATAGGCATTCACTACAATTGTAATACTTGGAAAAAATAGTAGTAATAAACCCCAAGACTAGAAAAATCTTGAGACTCAATTACAACACCTTTATGGGTCCCAATCACACTAGGCCAAACCCAAAACATACCCAAAAGGACATTCCTAAATATGAAACCTTAAATAACAAACCCACAAACATTTAAATTCAAATTTTAAATAGAAATTTCTATTTAAGAAAAATATAAAATATCCTTAGTTTTTTTACCAAAAAAATTAAATAAGACTCTACCAAGACTAATTTGGGATATTATACAAACCTACTTAATTTTCTCACATATTGGTGTAATTCCTGATTCCTCCTTTTACTGTAGGGAAAATATAATTTAGCAGTGGGTTTTTAGAAATGGAATTTAAAACTGACGCTAAATGTTTTATTTTTATTTTCTTGTAGTGTTTTATTTAAAAACGCTTCTAAATATGAAATAAATATATAGAAATAAATTTTTTAAAACCACTAAAAAATGTTAATAATCTATGGTGGTTTACTAAAAACCATTGATAAATATTAATTTTTATATATAATTATAATTTTATAAGTGATTTTAAAAAAATGTCTTGAAAAAATTTGGTTAATTCACACTAAATAAGAAATTTTATTATTTACATGATTTTAGTTGTGTTTTGTTAAAAACCACTCTTATTGGGCAGTGGTTTTTTGGAATAAGTTATAACCATCTCTAAATATAGAATTTTATTTTTTTAATCAATTTCATATGGAGTTTTTAAAAACAAAACAAGAAATTATTGATGGACTTTCAAGATCCTTATTATAAATTTAATATCAACACCACTCTGAATATCTCTTCTAAATCTTCATTTGATAAAGAATATGAACCCCCAAAAAGGGTCAAGATGTGGAAGAGAGGTCAATATTCAAATGGAAAAGGATGATATCCTAGGAATGTGGGTACTATAAGAACTTATAGGAATTTAATTCTTATGCATGATATATCTTTCTAATGAGGGAATTCTTTTTATTTCTTGACACATTTCCTTTCATGTATGTTTTTTATTAATAAATTTGGGGTTATGTATTGGATTTACAAATCCATGGTTGAGCTATCTTGGAAATTATTACTAATTTTAATTACTTTTTACAAATTAATTATTATTTATTATTTATTATTTATAAGAAATTGATATTTATTTTTTAAATGATTAATTATTTATTATTTGTTAATTATTAATTATCATCTATTTATAATTATATTTTAGTAATTATTTTATAAAAAAAATAAGTATTAATTATTTACTAGTTATTAGTTTTAAATTATTAATTAGTCATTAATAATTAGGAATTATTTATATAGCTATGCATTTATACACACACACAAGGATATATGTGTGTGTGCATCTATATATAATAAAATGTTGGTTGAAAATTTCTCATATAACTAATGTTATAAGATAAGTTTAAAATAATAATCAAGCTTCAAATAACAATAACTTTTGATGTTGGTGTCCTTTTGTACTATGTGACCTATATAATCAAATCTTGAAAAAATAACTATGATCATATTGGATAACAATTTTATAATAATGAAAAACAAAAAAAATGTATTAAGAGAAGTTTAAAATAAGACTACAAATTAAAAAAACATAAATTTTGATATGGATTTCTATTTGGGATTTGAAACATGTCAAATCTGAGAAAGAGATGAGCTCTATGACTTCTATAATGGAGGGGCCACACTGTATTTTTTTCTTGGTTAAAGAAGGCAGGAAAGGCCTCTAAAATAAATTTTACGTACCCTAATTTTCAATCTTTCAATTGTTTTTTTTTTCTTTATTTAATAGGGACATCATTTCCTTTTTGGATGGGGTATTAATTTATTCATATAGTTTACATTCCTATTTATATTATGCTCTTGAAATTTTATTGGTCTTCCATATTTTGTTGATTTATTTTTCTTATGTATCTTATGTGATAAGGATTTCCTTGGCTCAATTAATCATAGATACTTCTCTTATGGTAATGTCAAAACTTGAATTTTGAAGGATTTCATTATTAAAAATTTATTATCAAATGTTATTTTTCATAATTAAACATATTTTATGATTTAAAAATTTCTACTCAATTATAAAAACCAAAAATACTAGCTGAGATTATGATGAAATTTTTGGCTATTGATTTTTGATTCCTTTGTGACATATTGAGATAAAACAAATACCAATCTAATTTTTTCTCTATATGGAATGATTAAAAGTCAATTTTTATAAAAATATTTTATATTTATTATTATTTTTCTATATTACTTTATGATATGATTTATATATATTATGTTATCCATTTTTAACTCTATATCATGTTTCATAATGAAAATTTAATGTGAATTACTTTTAATTTTTTATGTATTATTTAACATTACAATTAAAATAATTTATCATTTATTTAACTATTACTAATAAAATAAAACTTATTTTTATTAAATTTGAATGCTTCTTTTTTACAGAGTTGGTTTATCCTTAAATAAAATTTAATAGTTATTACATTTTTATATTGTTTCTATTTTTCAATGTAGGTTTTTAAAATACTTGTTATATAATGAATTCAAATGTCGCAACGTAAATATATTTGAACTAAAATTATGCATTATAAACAGTGTTTTTATTATTTTAAATTATTGGGATTCCCTTAATAAATTGTAATTTATTTTTCAATTTGATTGGATATTACAATTTTTATTATATGTTGCAGTAAATAACAATAAATAACAATAGGTGTAGAAGGAATTTATCAATGCTAAAGTAAAATTGATAAAATAAAGATTTTTTAAACAAACACATTATCAACACTTAATGTGATTGGTGAGTATTGATAAACACCTAATATATAATGGTGTTTTGTTTTATATTACAGTCTTCCACTATATTCATTTCGGTGTAATGGATCCTATTCATGAGATTTTCACTGTCATCCCTAGTGTGCAATCAATGATTTATTAGAGGTGGTATTCAATAAGTTATTCATGAAAAAATAACTAGTCTCTTCTCAGATAGATCTCTCACCCCAGCATTCTCGGTTTCCCTCCCTTATCTCCATCTTCTTCCTCATTGTCCATGTATTTCTTGTGTTTCCTCTAACATGCTTCTAGTTTCAGTCTAACCCCTCAAATTTTCTCTTCTTTGATTGTTCCTCCCTCCTTTTTTTGGTGTATTTTATTTTCTATTGGTCTCATTTTTATTTGGATGTTCAAGTTTGTTCATTGAATATTTTTTAGGTGGTTCATTGATCATAGAGCTGATTTACAGGTGTGTTTTTAATTTGGTAGTTGTCTAAAAGAAGGGTATTGTAGTATTATAGAAGGTGAAGTCTTTCTTTAGAAGAAATATTATGCTCATAATCTACTTTGAATTTATGTTTCTCCAAACCTCTCCCTATTCGATCCATTAAGGTTGTTAATAAGAGGTTTTGGGATGTGTTGTTCGAGTGGTCATTGGGGTTTCATAAGGTACATCCTTTTTTTATTCACTCTTTCCCTTAGGTTCCTAATAGCAAGGATATTCTTATTGGATGGTGGTGATTTACTTCGTTTTAGTGTTGTTTCATTTCCAGGCAATGGATTTTTTTTGTAGAATACCAGTGGTTTGATGATGATTCATATTGTTCTGAGAATTTTTCTATTAGTGTTTCATCCTCAATGATGAAGGGTTTCTTCATTTTCTTATTTTTAAAAATTGGTGGTTCTACTTTATGGTCGATGGATTTTGAGTTTTATAGGTTCTTTTATTTTTCTGTTTTTCTTTTTTGTGATGAATGATTTGGATTTTGGTGGTTCACCACCAGTAATTCGAGTTATGAAAATGGTCTTTCATGTTAAGGTTTGTAGCTCGAGGAAACATAATGCAACTTGGTGGTGTTTCTGAAGAAAGGGTACAGTGGCCCTGTTGAAGATTTTTTCATGTTGTTGAATCATAGTTCACTTAAAACTCTTCCATGGATTCCTATTTTTCATTCCCATTCCAAGTCATCCTAATGTTTTGTTTGTCACAGATGTTTTTGGTGGTTTTTTTGAGCATATGACAGTGTTCTAGGGGCACGACCAGTGTAAAATTATCTCAATTATTTGTGTGTGGTTTGAGTTGTTCTCTCTTCTTCTTGGTGTTCATAATGATTTGGTGTTCATAGTGATGGTTTTATATACGTATGATAGTCATTCATATGTATGTTTTCAGGTTATTAATGGTGTTTTTTATTTCATCATGTCAATGGTGGATGTTCATCTAATTGTTAGTCGTTGTTATTTTCTTGGTGTTTCACTCTAGATGATGACAACAATGACCTGAGGCTAGTCATTACATAATTTTAAGGCTTTCACTTTTCCATGACATTGAAAAATTTCTATTTCAAAGGATTCTAATTGTAAACGATATGGATGATGATGATGGGTTGATTTTTCATCAGGGTGAGTGGAGTGTGGTCGATGATTTCCTAATGCAGTGGCGTGTGTGGTTTTTTGAATTTTGAATTGATACGGTTCTACCGCGGGTGTGGGTGTGTTTTTTAGTTGGGTATTTCATGTAAGTTGAGTTCCCTAGTTATAACTTGGTGGAATTTGTTCTTGTTTGACCATAAGTGTGTTATTTGAAAATCAGAAAAAAAAATAGATGGATGGATATGTGCATTACAATTGACTTCATCATAAACCTATGTGAGGCCCCAACCGAATCAAACCATAACATACACACCCTATATATATATATGGGTATTTTTGTACATATATTTATATAAATTTATTTATATAATATTATGTTTTAATAAATATAATATAAACATTTATATATAAATAAATATAACCATATGACCCCACATCATCATCTCATTGATTACTATCTCGAATAATTGTTTCACATCACTAAGGCCCCCAAAACCCAAATAAACTTTCAACATTTCTACCAAAAGTGATCCAATGATATATTTTTCATCAAACATAATGCTCTATATCTATTGGGTTTCCTTAAAATTAAATTAAAAAATAGAATGATTTTTTCTACCGTACACTACAGCCTTAGGAGTGCTTAAAATCATTGCTTTATTTTTATTATTATTTTTAACTAGACAACTTGTGGCCTTATGAAGGTTCACACTTTTATTCTTATAATTTTAATATAGGTATTTAATGTTTTGAATCTTGATTTAGTTCTAAATGATGGTTATATACCTTGAGTCCTGGTACATGGAGTTTATCTTGGATAAATTCCTTCACCTAGGGGAATTATAGCGATTCTTTATATTGTTTCTCATTCTTCCTAGGGAACATCCTTTTAATCCATACCCCTTTAATTCCTAATTCTTCATGAGAATCAATAAAAATTATGTATTTCTATTATATCAACATTTTATTATTCCAATTTAAATAAAAAATAATTTTTATCAAATAATCAAAATATTTCAAAAAAAAAATAAGTTAAAATGGCTAAAATTAAGTGAATGCGAAAAGGAGGAAAAATACCAAATTATTTTTTGGTTAGAGATGGTTGTAAAATTACTATTTATATTGCTTACCAGTACTTCCTATTATCATTTATAAAATTATAGTCCATTCCCTATATATTATTCCACTAGTTGAACCAGTATACAATAAACATAGAGAGGTTGGATAAATCTCTATACGTGAGCACATTTTAATACATAAAAAATAACATTGAGAAAGAATAAAAAATAACAAACATAAGTGATGGGTTTAAACCTATATTATTTAGTAATCCACTAAACCGTGAAAAAAAATTATCTCTTTTTCCCTTTATATTCCTTCCGACCCAACACCTAGCCCTTTGACTTATTAACATAACAATTTATAGTGGTTTTATTAGAGAAATTTTCATCTTTGAGAATTATGAAAATCATGGGGTTAAATATGTTTTTATGATAATTAAAAAATTATCTTTATTGATGATCAGTGATGACCATTATACCTTCCCCATTGATTCTTATTAGTGTCTTCCTAAAGAGATCTTTATACATCTGTGCCACCGTACCAATTCCAAATTGTTGAGACATGTTTATTTTGAGGCCACTTCTATTTCATACAACTATGGTCATGGATAAGTGATCAAATGGGTCAATTAAAATGGAGTGGAATGTTTTATGGCGAATATTTATTGAAAATTTTGGAAATATGGATGATGAATCACATGTAGGGAAGATGTTATTGAGGTTCTAAAACTCATGGATGGGAAGCCTGTCTTCTAGTTCCATGTGATTTTTATTGATAAAAGGGTATATTAGATATGTAAATACAACTTCCATGTATTTATATATTTTATTAAATTTATTAATTTCACTAAAAAAGATAAAAATAGTAGCTAAATGTGGAAACTCCATTTAATCTTGGGGTAAATTTATTATATGTTTTAATCCATTTAATGTTTGATATTCCGATTTTCTATTTTATTAATCAAATTTTATTTTAATATTAAAATTTTAATTATATCTAATTTCTTTTTTATATGTTTTTTCAATTTTATTCCTACATGGAATGTGTTATTTCTTTCTATCAACCTTATTTATAGTTTGGATGTTGACTCCTATTTACTGTCATTGGTACTCCTACATATTGTAGACCCTTATGTGTGGTTTCTTATGCTTACAAATCCATTTGTGTCGGGACTAACCCCTACATTGTTTTAAATGAAACAACCAATTTAATGATAGAATAAATCATTTTCATTATTATTAATATTAATTAGAAATTTTTATTCATTATAAAAATATTTAGTAATTTTTTAAAATAAAAAAGATATAGTTTTACATAAACTCGTTTCTTAGAAGATTTTATTTGAAATGTTAATTTCTAAATTTCAGAATTCAATTTCAAAATATTTTTTTCACAATGTATATTATAATATTAAATTTTACCTATAGTGAAATTTTTGGATTTTTTAGAAAATATTGATTTTTTTAGTGAATAGTGAAAAATCCTAAATTTTTGTAAAAAAAAGCCATTTATTTTCAATAATTTAATTGTTTTCAAGGTCCCAATATGTTTTGAATATTATTTAAAGATAAATAAATATTATTTAGTTTTACATAATCCAATTAATTACTTTTTAATCAACTTTATAAAATTTTTTAGTATAAGTTTGTATTTGGGTATGCAAACTAGTTTATCTAAAAACATTTCTAAAATGTATAATGTTTCTCCATTTTAATTAATTAAAATAATCCATAATATAAAATGTTTTAAATGAAATATATTTATTACATACCATGAAATACTAATTTAGTTTCATATAATTATTATAATATTCATACATTTAATATAGAATCATCTTTTGGTTAAAAAATGCACTTCTTGAAAACACACTTTCTCATTTCATTTGTCAGTTTTGTTTTAAATTTAATTTTTTCACATAAATGAGTTTAATTTTTTAAAATAGATTCAATTTTTTTAATCACAAAAAATTATATTCTATAATAATTTCAACTTTATTTTTTACCAAAATGAATAGTGAAAATATTAAAATTTAATTATCATGATTAATGAAAAACTTTATTTACCTGGGGGTTAAACTAAAAAGTTTTGGGTTAAAATGACCTAAAAAAAATATAAAACCTATTATATGAAAATATTTTTAAATTAACCCTTATATCATCAATAATTTTATATTATTGGATCCTTGTGACATGAAACAAATATGGTTGGAATTCATTCTTTTCAAAAATTATAAGTGTGTCAGTCACCTCACTTATAAAATAACACCCCCTCTCCTCCCCTCTTTACACTTAGAAAACCCATTGTTTCAGATAATACCTACCCAAATAACTTCACTTCTTCCATCCTATAAAACTTGAAGCCTTATTTTTTGGGATAAATCCAACCAATTAAAGCCTTTGGTGAAATCCAAAAGAAGTTACCTATGAAAGAGGTAGCGTTATTCAACATTCTTTTTTATTTTATTTCTTCCTCCACCTCCATAAATTCTTATTAAATCATAATTATATAATAACCTTAGTGTATTACATATACTTATATGTTATTATGTTAATTTAATATACTAAACCCTTCTCATCTTCCATGAAATGGGCTATAAAATCATAATTGGTGTGTACGGTGGATTACCACCTCGCGAACTGATGTCACTCGTTTTTCCATTACCACCTCTCATGGTTGGGAGTAATGATGAATCTAAATTATATATATGATACTTATAATTTAATTATACCACTATATTAATTATATAATATATAAATTTTTTTACTTTCCATTCTATAGGAGGTGTGATAACATCGCTCGTGTGTATGGTGGACTACTAACTTGGGAAGCGTTGTGATTATTTTTTCACTAATGTTTTATATGGAAGGTAATAATGGTAAATATAATGAATATATGTGAAATAAATTGAAAAATTATTATATTAATGAAATATTTATCATTCTATAAATATTATATTTTATTCTTTTTCTTACCATTTCACTCACTGAAAATTGACAATGTCGTGCGTGAACGTGTAGACTACACCTTCACAAAATGATATGACTCTATTTTCATCAACACCCCACATGAATGATATATATAAATATATTAAAATAAATAATTTGATATATGCAATGTTATTTTCATTCATTAATGATAAAATATTAATTAAATTATTTCTATAAATAACATTGAAAAATGGAAATGTTATGCATGCCTACGTACGACCTTCTATCTCCATGATTGTAATGTAGTTCATTTCTCAAAACCATATTTAATGATTGGTATTAAAAGTATAATTTATGTATAAATATGATAAATATATCATCATTATAATTATATATATTTTTAAATAGTGGCCCCAATGACCATAGTCAACCAACCAAAGTTATTTTTACACTTAACCTGAATATGGTCAAAACACCTAATTAAACTTAATTGATTAAGTAATTGTATATAACATGGTAATAAGTGAAATAAAATTAATTATAAATTTTAAAAAAAATTAAACTACTTAAATAATTTATATAATTTTATTATTTAGGAAAATAAATACACACATGAAAAGTTAGACTCGAGGTAAGAGATTTCATCTCAATTTCCTTTCATAGAGAAATATATTGATTTTATGAACTTATATTATTTTACAAGGTGAATATACAATCCATTTTAACTGTTATATAATGAATTTATCTATAAACATATTATTTGATTTTTTTAAAGATATTCTTTCATGGGGCTTATGAATCAAATATTTCCAAGGTGATAAGGAATGTTTCTTAAAAAAAACTCATTTAATGTATTCCTTAAAAATATTCCTTTTCCATGTTCATGATTTTAAAATGATTTTATGAAAGTTTATATATGGAAATAAAATATTTATAAAATAAATTATATGTATATATTTACTTTTTTTCATATTATTTCAAAAGGAGTCTTTTTTTGTTTATACAAAATGTTTTGAAAAATGATAAAAGAATGTTATATTTTTAACTTATATAGTAACAGAAAAAAAATTCTTCTACCATCACTATTATTTGATTTCTTGAATACTTTGAAACCATTAATTTTTTCTTTAAATAAAAAACCCTTTCATTTTTTTGGTTATTTTGGTATTGAAATTTTTTAAAAAATAAAATGTGATTTTGGTATTGAAGATGGATTTTTAAAAGAAAAAGGTTTTTGGATAACCTAAAGGGATATATTTGTGGGTTTCAAAAATATTTTAATATGTTTTATGATAAAAATTTAAATAATAAAAATATTTTATTCATGATATGGTACTTATGAATTATACATGAGAAATGGGTGTGCCTAGATAGTAGTCGGTTATCCTCTCATAGTTTAAATGATTGGTTCACCTAGATAGTGCTTCAATGAATTGGGTAATTTTCATTAACATAATTGGAAATAAGTAGGGAGTTACCAAAGGGTTTCTCCTATGGATTTATGTAAAAACCCTAATACTAGTAGCCCAAAGTCAGGGGTCATTTCATTAGAATAGAATAGATAAAATATATCACATCACCATGGAATGATTGGTTTAGTAGTCTTAAAGAAACTATATCGATACATAGTTCCCTTATTACATTGGTAATTAAGATATATTACATAAAGAAGAAAAATAAACTGATTTCTTGTCACATATTCAAAAATATAATCTTCATAACTTGGGGATGGAAAACAAATAAAAGGGGAGATCAAACGCTCATTAATGGTTAAAAATAATGGAATATTGAATAAATAATAAGTGAAATAATCAATATTTCATGGTGAATACTGAAAAAATACATTCCATCAATAAAATAAAAATGAAAATGAATCCATATATTTTTCCATAATTAAAAACTCATGGAATTTAATAACTAAATATTGAATAAATAAAATGATTTTTATTATGAATTCATGTATCTGGCACCTTAACCATCATACATTCAAGATGGTTTAACTATGTGGGTAGATACCCATATGGTTCTATTTGGAAACAAATGGGATGGGTTTTTTCCCAACTGTTTTTTCCCATGAGATCTATCAATGAATCAAGGGGCTAAAATGGGACCCAACCATCACTACAAGTCTGAATCATTCTTTATATATAGATTTAATTATATAACAATATGTTTTATCAATATCTTTATTGAGTAGAGGATAAAGAATCATAAATATTTCCCTAGTTAAAACATCATTAAAAAAACACCATATGTAAAATGGAATACGTCAAAGGAAATAATCATATCCATGATACAAGAATATGGATATATATTAGAAATATAATTTCAATTGAAAAATTATCTCAAAGTGTCAGTATATACACCACATAAAAATTATTAGGTGCAAAATGGCAAGTAAGTCTCAATGAAATTGAAAATGAGATGAAGTCCCTTACCTTATGCCTGAATGTGTTCAACAGTTGATCTTAATCTCCAAGATAATCAGATTAAATCCATAACATAATTAATTCATAACCTTTTATAAATTGTATTTTATTTATTATAATTTTATTAAGTTCATTTATATCCTTTTTTATGAGATATAATGTACAATTTTATCATTGCATAGTGTTTATTTCCTTAGTTTTGATGATCAGTTTACATGTATATATCTATAGAAAATAATGTAAAATGAGAATAGTTGTTCACAATTGAAATAATATGTTATTATTAAACTTACCAAATATTAAATGGTAATATATTTTATTCATCTATATGGTATGAGGATGAATCAATAGATAATAAGTTTGTGATATTCGTTTGTATTATTTTGGCATTTTTTCGATTATCACGAACTAGTTTTGTCTTATAAAGTAATATTTTGTATATATAATGGTTCTAGAATGTTAAATAAGTTATAATATATATATTTTAGTTTATTTTAACCATAAAAATGGTTTCATGACCATAAATTAATTAGAAATGGAAAAAAAATCTCATCATCCACAAAGGTGATAAATTGGCACTTCATGGATAATGGTTTCATTTTTACAATAAAAAGGGAAAGAGAAGGGGTTTGATGATGGATATTGCATTAAAATAATAAAATTATAGTATATATATTATAATTGAGTTATAATGTTATTTTTTAAAAAAATTAGGGATAAAATAAGAAGAAATAAAATTAAAAGAAATTGAATGAGAAAGAAAAAGGATTTACCTCTTGAATTCCTCTCCTTGAGAACCTCCTTAATGAAATTAATTTTTTTAATTTGTAGAGAACAAGGGCTCAAGGATGTGGGGGAGAGGTTTGGAAAGAATATTGAGCATAAGTTGAATAATATTCATTGATTAATAGGTGTGAGGATAAAAAGTGGCGAGTGGAGGTATTTATAGTGGAGGAGGGGGTTTTTGATTATTTTAATCATTAGATTTTTATTTTGGCACAATAAAATACATAATGTTGATTAATATGACTAAATATAGTAAATAATTAATGATAGTTAAAACTAATTATGATTACCTCATCCTTACATCAACAATGACTCAAATATTCACGTACTTAACATTTACTTTAAATTATCATATTTTACTATTCACAAAAAATCAAGTATTTTAGAAATATCCCAAAAATTAACCTTAAAATTTTTTTAATGTGTAGAATTAAAAAATGAACTCCATTTTATGAAAATAAATTTCTATATATTAGAAATTTATTTTTAAATTAGAAACATCATTTAATCTAAAAATACAAATTTTAAAATTCTAACTAGTTTTATAACACTTTGAAAAATTAATAAAGGTCTCATAAAATTATCTTAAAACAATAAGATAAAAAACTTTTAATTTATGAATAAATTTTTTGAAAGTAAATTTTCTTTTAAATCATTTTATTAATTATAAAATTGTAATTAAATAATTATGACTTACAAAACTTCCAACACTTAATTAATAAATTTTGAAACATTTATTTACTTATACTATGATATAATTATATCATATTAACATTTATAAGATTCATAAATTTTATTTATGATTTAATTGGTGGTGTTTCTATTCTTTTGGCCAAATTATTATTCATAAGGGTCAAATTACAATTCTAAAGGTCAAGTCACTATTTTATTGTTATATGTTCCTTAATTTTTAGAAAAATCCTCTCATTTCATTCATTATTCATTTAGAGTTTTTTTTGTTCTCTATGTGATTTTATATGATTTATACTATAAGAAATAATTTTTTGTGTAATGTAGTGGTTGAATTAATGGAATTTATTTAAGAGGATACATATTGTGAAATCAAGGGGTGTTATATTCTTTCCTCATAAAAAAATTTCATCCTTGAAATTTTTATGAATATTCCCATATAAATATATGAGGGTGGTTTTTCCTCATAACATCCTGAGGATCCCAAGTTGCCTATTCAATTTTATGGCTTCTCCAAAGAACTTTTACTACTAGATTCATCTGATTTATCAAAATTTACTCACTTGTATCAATAATATTGATAGTATCTTCACAGTAAAATAAATCATGTTTCAGTTCTATTTCTTCATTGGTGAGTACATGTGTTGGGTGTGGCATGTACTTCTTTGATAATGATATATGGAACACGTCATAAACTTTGGAGAGACTTGGTGGAATTTCTAGTCAATAATCTACAGATCCAACTCATTATTGAATTTTAAATGGTCCTATGTACATGGGGCTCAGTTTCCCTTTCTTACCAAACCTTAAGACACCCTTCCATAGAGATACTTTTAAAAAATACATGATATACCACTTGAAATTCCAAATCCTTTCTCCAATTTTTAGTATAACTCTTTTTCATACAATGAGAAACTTTAATAGGAGCCTGAATTTTCATTACCTTTTTCATTGTATCTTCAATAACTTCTAGGACTATAATTTCCCTCTCACCAACTTCATCTCAACAGGTTGGTCTTAGACATCACTTTCCATGTAATCCTTCAAATGGCACCATTTGAATACTATAATAGAAAAAATTATTTCAAGAAAATTACACCAATGTTAAATATGGATCCCAAATACCTTGAAAGTAATGTGAGAATTATATCAACATGTCTTCTAATATTTTAATATTATTTTCTAACTATCCATCGGTTTTTTGGGTGATAAGGAGTACTCATATGAAGCTCAGCATCCAAATCCTTCTAAAGACTCTTCCTAAATTTTGATGTAAATTGAGGATCATGATCAGACACAATCATTAGAGTTTCACCATGAATTATTTTAAATTCATTAATATAGAGTCTTTCTATGTTCTCAAAATTTAAATCTTCTATTATAGAAAACAATTGTGCCAATTTTGTAAGGCGGTCAATAATTACCCATATTGGATCATTACTTCTAGGTGTCCATGGTAGTCCTATGACAAAGTCCACCATAATTTCATCCCACTTCCACATAATAATTGGTATAGGTTTCATGAATCCACTAAGATGTTATTCCTTTTCCTTCAATTGTTAAAAAACTATACACCTTGACACATA
Source organism: Viscum album (assembly GCA_963277665.1). NCBI lineage: Eukaryota > Viridiplantae > Streptophyta > Magnoliopsida > Santalales > Viscaceae > Viscum > Viscum album. The sequence goes on from OY728152.1 coordinate 1,494,184,312, forward strand.
GTCAGAAATTTTTAGCTTCATATTATCCCACCAAAAAAAATTCTGATCTCTATACATCTTGGTACTACCTAGGTGTATAAAAAAATTTGAGTTATGAGTATCATCTTGTAGTTCCCTTTTTTCTCTGGTATTGATGTAACATATAATGTCTTAAAAAATTTCATAACACCATCCTCAAACATGAATTATTCAAATCATCCATCTTTAATGACTTTAATTTTGTTGTAAATATTCTCATCATCGGATTGAGATATTTTTAACTTCTCCATAAAATATGGTTTAGAAAACATTTCAAAAATGAGTGATGGTTCCTCTTCCTTAATAATTACTATATCCATCTTTATAGGATCCATGAATATAGGATCTTTCTCAATCCTCATTTGGTTTACAAGTCCATGATCATTCTTACTTAATGAAAATGCTACCTTATTTTCCTTTACTGGGTGGTAAAGTATTGAGAAATCATAATCATTAAGTAACTCGATCCATCTTCATTACATCATGTTGATTTATTTCTATGTAAATATGTATTTAGAACTCTTTTTATTCTTATATATCTCACTTATTTCACCATAGAGATAGATTATCCATATCTTTAGAGAAACGATTGAGGATACTTACTCAAGATAACAGGTTCTATAATTTTTTTCATGTGTCTTCAACTACCTTGATTCATAATCAATAGATTTATCATTTTTCATATGCACACAACCTAGTCCATTCTTTGATGCATCACTATATATAAAAAAACCATAATTTCATAATGTAAGATTCGATATTGGATCATTGACCAATATTCTCTTTATTTCCTCAAAACATTTTGTACATTCTATTATCCATATGATGTTAACACCTTTTTTTGTGACCTTGGTTATTGGGTTATCCAATTGGACAAAATTATGAACCAAATGATGAAATTAACCTACTAAAACAATAAAATTATGTGCCTCGATTATTTTCATTGGTGTATTCCATTCTTGAATTACCTTTTTCTTCACATGATCAACAGAGATTCCCACCTTACTGATAATATAGCATATAAAATAAACTATTTGAATCTAGAATTCACACTTTATAAACTTCCCATATAACTCTATTCTTCTAAGATTATTTCTAACAATATGTAAGTGATTCCCATGATCCTTATAGCTTTGATATTACACCAAGATATCATCAACAAATACCACAAAAAAATTACCAAAAAAAATCTTTCGAAACACTTTTAGTTAGATTGTTAAAAAAAGAGGGTGTATTAGTCTGTCCAAATGAATTTACTATAAACTCTTAATGTAAATTCCTAGTTTGAAATGTTGTTTTAGTAATATATCCCTTCCTCACATGCAATTGATGATATCCAAAACAAAGGACAATCTTCAAAAATATTGAGCTAAGTGGAGTTGATAAAATAAATTTAACACCCCAAGATTTCATAGTACATTATTTCTTCAAAGTAATTCAATAACTTTCACTACACGCAACACTGAGTTCAAGCGCACCATAACTTACCAAACTTGTAACACCCAATCTTCCATGGTACGCTTCAATTTCAATAATTCAATAGCTTGCATTGTACGCAAGTTCGAGATTCTAACACACCGCGACCAATCAAAGTAGCCATTATGAATAGTAATACCCACTTTTTGAAATTATATAAATTTTATATTTCAAAATGTACTTCATTTTTGTATTCGGAATATCAAAATTATCCTAAGTTTAATTTTTTGTAATTTTCTGAGAACTTCCAATTTTCTATGAATAGAAAAAAAAACTTAAAAAAAACTTTTTTAATCAAAATAATTTATAGTGATAAATTATACTATTGAGTGGTTTTAAAGTATAATTATAATATATTTTTACCATTTTATCCAATGGTGGTCATTATAATTAATTTCACTTTGAAATTGGACATACACAATTGTCAATCTTTTGATATATATTGTTTCTTAAAAACATGATATTTGTTGTGACAGCTGGAATTAATTATTAAATTAATTAATTCAAATTATATGTTTTGAATTTTTTAAAATATACATCATTTTTGAATTAGGAATATAAAATATATATTAGGGTGAATTTTTGGTATTTTTCTGAAAAACGTCAATTTTTTATGAATAGTGAAACCACTAAGTGGTAGTTAAAAAACTAACTTTTCATTTAAATGAAACTTTCCACTTATGTGAATTGAATTTCAAATATCCTACATACATGTTTTTCATTAGTAAGTAAAATGTGGTTCAATGGGATGAAAATAATTTTTGGTGAATAGTAACTTTTAAGTTTTATTAATCGCGATTAATGGTAATTAGTGTAATTTAAGTTTAATATAATGTTATAATAATATGAAATTACCTTTACACTTGTCCTGACCTTATTGTATGGGTCTTGGCTGACCAATACAATCCATGGGTCAACTTGGGGACCCCATTGAGCCACTTGGGTAAGAAAATGACATTAATAACTTTTTATTCAAAGTAAAAATAAAATTGTCACAAACATGTGTTTTTTTACTAAAAAAATTATTAAATGGAGTTATATAAGTTAAATTTTCGACTATAAATATTAATTGGAAAGATAAAAATATTTCCTACATCATGGAAATTTTTTTATAAATTTTAGACATTAAATAAATAAATTTATTTATGACACCATGATGATGCAGTGATTACATCATTAATGAAAATTTTAAATAAAATGAAAAGATAAGGTAAAATATAAGACTTACACTTGTCTAAAACTTATTTTATGGGTGGATTTTGAACCCTTATCACCTTATCCTAGAAATATATCATTTTGGGACCTTTGAAATCTGAAAAAAAATTCATAATAATGTAACATTTCATGACTTTCGAAGAGTGCCCCTCCTCTCCTCTTATAAAAGGCCCCCACCTTTACCACATTATTCACACCTTAAAAGCCATTTGGATTGGCCAAACTCTGCCAAATACGCTCTCAACATTCCTCCATTCATCCTAGAAGCCTTACCTTAGGCAGAAAGCTTTTCAAGAAACCATTTTGGTTTAAACCGAGGGGAGTTACCCGATTTAAAGGTAATGTCTTCTCTTATGTTGTTTTGTTTTATTTTGCCTCTCCAACCCCCCTAAACTCTTTTTATTATTTTCTTTTGTAAAAAAACCAATATCCTTGATATACTTGTATGTTTTTATGAGAATTATTTTATTTACACTTACACACACCTTCGTCTAATGGTTAAAGAACATACTGTTTTTGTGGGTGGCGAATTACTACCTCACGAAACGATGATTGTTCAATCTTCTTTTAACACCTCTCATGGTGGCCATTATGATAAAACAATTTTTATATGTGATATATATTATGTTTATTTTTTTACTTATTCTTCTTTATTATTCATTTATGGCATACCTTTATGGTTTCCATTATGGGTAAACACGATAATTTCATTTTAGGAAGTGCGGACTACCACCCCCTCAAAGTGATTTGAATCGTTAATGCCATATGTGGGACGTATAAAGGATGGAGTTAATGATATTATATATGATATTATACTGGAATTATAATATTACTTTATATCATTATTATTTCATTCCATTAAATATGAAATAGAAATGAAAGTAGCATTCATGCGTACGTACGGCTTACCGTCTCCATGAACGGTGCATTTCATTTCTTACCTCTAAATGTTATGTAATATTATAAATGAATTTATATACTGGATATATAGGATATATATGATATCTACATCATGAATATAATTATAGATATAATGGATATTTTACCACATGAACAACTTGTAATTATAAGAAGTTTATTTTTTACTCAAGTATCGAAGATCGACAAAATGGCCGTTATTAACTTAAATAAATACATAATGTTCATAACATGGTAATAAGTGATATAAAAGGAATAATGAACATGAAAATGGTTCTTAATCAAGTAGATATTAACTCTATTTTATTATTCAGAAGGTTAAAGAACGATCGAGTCAAGTCAGACATGAGGTAAGGGACTTCCTCTCGATCTTCTTTCATTGAGGCATATTCTGTTTTAATACAAGACTTTCTTTTATACAGTGTATAAACCCCTTTTAATTTTACGTTTATTCAAAAGGAATATTTTTTATATGAAGAGTTTTACTAAATGACAAAAGGGAATGTTTTTTTTTGTCATACGTATGCAGCGACAACGACTTCTCCGCCGCCGTGACCATTATTTGAGTTTCGGCTTCCTATACAAGCCATAACTTTTTTTAAATGAAAAATCAATACCATATTTTACTTTTATTTTATTTTGGTATTGAAAATGGTTTTGATAAAGTTTTTATTATATCAATGTGTTGTATTGATATCTTGTGATTGAAATATGGAAATTTTATTTATGTTTTATGTGATACGATTATGTTATGGTTTATGATATGTTTAAACATTTTCATATAAGGAATGAATTGGACTTAATAAGTGATGATTGGAGCCCACTATAGCTCCTCGATGCATCGGTAGGTCTCATGAGACAAAATAGTGTCTTGGCATGAGGCCTTGAAAAAATATTATTTGTGGTCTTCGCACGAGGCCTTGGCTACGTGGTTATGATAGTCTGACATTATGCATTCCATCATTATGAAAGTGGTTATTGATATTGCATTTGATTATTCGACTAGTAGAATATCCATGTGAATAAGTAAATGGCATTATTTCATTTTATTTTTTTCCATATTATGCTGAAGTTCAAGTTTAAAAGGCTTTTGTTTTAGTTATACAATTCCTTAAATGTTTATGTTTATTTATGAAAGTTTTCGCTGTATTTTTATCCTTACTGAGCATCTGATCTCACCCCTTTCTATGTTTTATTTTCCCAGGATGTGAAGAAATATTTTATGACTGACCTACAGGGATAGTCTGAAGGGGATAGGAGTGTGGACTATAGAGACTATGTTATTGTGATTTTTCACTTTATTATGTAATGTAACATTTATGAATGTATCTAGTGTTTCCAAGGATACTAAACTAATCTGTCGTTCGAGACTTGATCTTTTGTGATCATGCCAATGTTGCGTAATAATGCACCGACTCTAGGTAACTGGGGTCGGGGCGTTACAAAACTAGCCGCTCAAAAGCGATTATGAATAGTATTAATTGAATTTTGAACATTATATAATCCTTATAATTTTAGAATCCATATTATGAGTTTCTTAGACATAATGTAAGAACAAATTCATTTTTTAGATAAAAGAAGTATTTTTCAAAAAATTCAATTTTACCGCCTTTTAATGGTGAACCCTTTTAAAATACAATATTTGAAACTTTTATATATTAAATTTGAAAAAATAAACTTCTTATTTAGAATTGGTACATAAGAATTTAGTTTCAATAATTTTTTTTTGTTTTTCTGACAACTATCCTATTAGGGTGAATAGTGAAAAATACTATATTTTAAATGAAAACACCTTTTTAATCAAAATTATTTATAGTTTTGAATTATACATTTTAATGGTTTGTAAGTATAATTAGATTATATTTTTACCATTTAATCCAACGATATTCATTTTATGTAATTTCACTTTGAAATTGGATATAAATAAGTTTCAATTTTTTGATAGTTATTATTTCTTAAAAATACACTTTTTGGTTTTTACAACGGGAATTAATTTTAAATTAATAAATGAAACTTCTATGTTTTTAATTTGGTAAAATAGACTTAATTTTTAAATTATAAATATCAAAATTATCTTAGGGTGATTTTTTTGTATTTTTATGCAAACATTCAATTTTTGATTAATAGTGAAAACACTGAGTTATTGTTTAAAACCGACTTTAAATTTAAATAATTATTTATATTATTTAAATTTATTTTAGGTCAAAATATATAAATAATCCTTATATAAGTTCAATTTAATTCATTGGAGTCATTTTATAATAAGTTTAGATAAATAAAAATTTTATTGAACTTTTACCGTCTTTTACCCACCTCCTAGGAGCATTTGCAAATTTACATAAAATTTAATTTTACCGCTTCAGTGAGTTGAATTTCGAAAATCCGAGAGACACGGTTAATATCAAATATTAAAATTTGTTTCAATAAGATAAAAAAAAAATTGGTGAATAGTAACTTTTAATATTTATTTACCTCAGTTAAAAGTAAATAGGGTAATTAATGGTAAAAATGATATTATTATTACCCTAACACAGGTCCTAAGTCTATTGGATAAGTTTTATTCGACCAATAACAACCTTAGGAATAAAATATGATCATTAAGATCCACTTGTATTAGATTAGGACATTTATTATTATTTAATTCAAAGAAGAGTTAAAAGTGTTAAATTCAAAGTTTAATAACTAAACCATTTTTAATATAGGATTACACATAAGATAAATTAGAATATAAATATTAATTAGAAATATAAAAATATTTCCTACGTAATGGTATTATATTTATAATTTTAAACATTAAATATTTAAATTTATTTATGACACAATTATTATGCAGTAATCACCTAATAAATGAAATATTAAAATAATTGATATTATAAATATCCAAATAAATTTAATTTGAGACATTTTATGAATTAAAATAATTTTATAAGTTAATATTAAATTTTAGGGTTTGTTAGATGAATTTTTTTTGAACTAATAATTCTGTTATTAATTTAGTAAAAAAATACCAAATGGTGTCAAAATAAACATAAAAGAGTTTTTAAAACCAATATTATATTATTAATTGATATTCTATTCCAAAAAATCTAATGTTCTACCAAAAGACTTATATAATGATATATGTATCATTAATGAACCACTTTGGGTTCTCTTGGATGTATATAGTAAGTTAATTAACAATATAATATAAAAATACAAAGAGACATGGTAAATGTCAAACTATTTAACTAAGAGTTAAATCTAAAAGATATGGTCAATATAGTGACCCAAACCTGTCTAAAACCTATTGGTTGAGTGTTTTTAGACCCATCCCAACCTTATACTTTAAATAATTCATTTTTAAGCCATTAGAAACCGAAAATGATTTTATTATAAAATAATATTTCTAGATTATCCTAAGGTGCCCCTCACCCCGCTTATAAAAGGGCACTTCACCTTCTCTCAAATTCACACCTCCAAAGCCATTTCGCTCTGCCAACCCCTGCCCAAATATCCTCCCAACATTACTCCCTTCATCTTAGAGGCATTTGATTAGTAACAAATCCAACCTAAGGAGCCATTTTGATCAAATCAAAAAGAAGAACCCGAAGAAGAAGTAAATATTTCATCACCTCTTTCAAGTTCCTTTCTTCTTCCAATTCCTATTTCTTTGTTGTTTCCATTATAAAATAATAATTCTAGTATCCTCTATATACTGTGATGTTATTATAATTATGGTATAATCATATTCATTATTCTATACATCCTTTGATTGACATGTCACCATACGTGCGTACGTACGGCTTACCGTCTCCACGTCATGGTGTAACTATTATTCAATACATTATTGTTTGGATGGGTATAATAATGATGTATAATTGATATAAATAATAAATATAACATGATAATTATTATTTATATGTGATATAACATCCAATTATATATTATTTTAACATCAAAAGAATTATATTTTCGCTCGTGCGTAAGTACGGATTACCGTCTCCACGAACACGATGAGACTCATTCCCCATCATAATCCATTCAAGACTAATTTTCATTATATGATTAAAGATAAGTTTTATAGAATTAATATCATTCTAAATATTAATAAGATGCATCCTATCCATAACAAATATTACTTACGTAACAAAGCATATAAAGGAAAACAAATCAATTAACACCCGAAACGATGATAATACTGAGATATTGTTAACAGAGCAATGTTAAAAGATCATATATGATATCATATTAACATATATTGTTCTTTTATAATTTACTAAAAATTATTTCACCATTATAAAGGAGGTTAACCTACCCTAGACCAAGGAAAAGTACAAGTTAATGGGTAATTTCACAATCTCTTTATTATCTGAGGTTTTTTTACGTAAGTATCTATTGGGACCTCTTTATCATCCACATCCATGTTTCTTAAAAATGTATTTCTAAACATTTTTACTATTTACTAGACAATGGGTTAAAGTTATTTATACCCTTATTTTACCTTATATGTTTTGGAAGGAATCTTTCCATCGTTTTCCAAACAATATACTTTACGACCTTTTTGACAAAATTAAGGTAAGAATGATTCTTTAACTTATACGGCGGGTGCGGTTATTCTCCACCATTATAACATTGTCAAATCTTCCCTTACAATATTATAATAATATTTTAAAAATAAATTATTTATTTATAATTATGTGTCTCTTAAATGATTTCAAAATAGAAAGAGATATTTCTCTCAAATAGTTTAGATTTCATCTATGTCAACATCCTTTGATAAATTTTACACTTTTTTGATGTTGATTTATTAGGATACAAATCTTCCATATTGTATTTAAGGTTTTCTGATATGTTTGAATATGGATGAGTTATTTTTATTCCATTCATGTTTTATGGTTAAAGTATTGACATTTCATATGCTAGTTTTAATACGAATGTTTATGTTATATTTCAACCTCTTCTTAAGATGAATGTATTGAACTAGTATGTTCCGGGTTGGGGACCAGTAAATGTAACCCCTCGAGGTTGGGGTCTAGTTACAGAAGACCCTCCAGGATGGAGTTCAGTTACAGAGGCACTCTAGGATGGATTCCGGTTACAGAGGCTCTCCAGGTTGGAGTCCGGTTATAGAGGCTCTCAGGGTTGGATTCCAGTTACAAAGGCTCTCCGGGTTAGAGTCCGGTTATAGAGGCTCTCTGAGTCGAGGTCTGGTTACAGATAGCCCCTAGGTCCTGGAACGAGGCCTTGACACAGAAATTAAAGTTTGAAATTATGCATTCCATCATTATGAAAGTGGCTATTGATATTGCATTTGATTATTCGACTAGTATAATATCCATGTGAGTAAGTAAATGGAATTATTATGATTTATATTTTCCATATTATAATGAATTTTATGTTGAAAAGGATTTTGTTTTAGTTCTATACATTGCCATAAATGTTTATGCTTATTTATGAAAGTTTATGCTATATTGTTATCCTTACTGAGCATCTGAGCTCACCCATTTCTATGTTTTATTTTTCCCAGGATACAAAGATGTATATTATGACTGACCTGTAGGGATAGTCTATGGGATCTCAGTTTTTTCCACGGAAACAATGTTGTTTTAGTTTTCCATTTCATGATGTAATGTAAACCTTATGAATGTATCTATTAATTCCAAGGCTACTAAACTAATCAGTCTTTCGAGACATGATCTTTTTTTTATCATAAAAATGTAATTTAATAATGCACCGACTCTGGGTAACTAGGGTTGGGGTGTTACAGTTGGTATTAGAGGAATTTTAGTACAAACTTTGGAATCTAGATTTAGATAAACTCTGATTAGAGCACATTGCCCTGAGATAGACTTTGAGGATTAGTATAGAAGAATGTCCTATAATTTTGGTACCGTAGAGACTTTTTGAGTTTTCCAAGAAAATACATCCTTGTCTGGATATGAGCTGGTAGAGGCGGCTCTGGAACAGATGTACCTAGGGGTAAAACCTGAAAACACCATTTTGAGCTAGACTCGAACGAGAATTGGTGCATGACAATGGGCCTTGCTGCACTCATTGTTACGACACTCCTGGGGGATATGCTTAGGATAATTCTCATTTTCATTACAAATAATTATGAAGGATTTATGAGTATATAAATCTTGAAAGAAAATATTTTTATGATTATGGATTATATCCATAAACTGTTAAATTTTCGTTAGGTATTTTACAAGTTTGGAATTATTCATTTCAATTCATAAACTGGCCTAGTGTATGCCATTGTATAGAAATGGCACCCAATAGAAGGAATGTGAACTCTTGCAATACGTAAGATCCAAAGAGTAAGAAGGATCATATCTTTCACAATATTAAGCCAACATTTATAAGGGAAATAGTCTCCCATGTATTCTCAAAATATGAAGAATTAGTATCATGTGTTAATAAGATAAGTAAATAATTATATGAGTACTATAGCTTTGAAGGGAAGCAAGAGAAGAAAAGGATGAAAGAGAGAAAGATGGATAAAGGGAAGAAGGAAAAGAAGGATTTTCCCATATGTTATAACTGTAGAAAGAATCTCCTTGGTAAATTCATGAAGGGATTGGGATTTTGTTATAAGTGTGAAGAAAAAAGACACCAAGTATGTTATTGCAAGGGTAAGAAAAAAGTTTCAAATGTACAATGCTTCGTCTACAAGGAGTTGGGACACTACGTGAATCAATGTCCAAATCATCAGAGTATACCCCAAATGCTGCTATTGGAAAATAATAAAGTTATGATACTACTGAAGATGAAGAGGAATGATTAGATTTCTTACGTTGCTATTAAAGTATTGTGTCATTTGCGTATCGTATTAATGATGTACATGTTATAAGAATTATAGAGTATATAAGGATTGTGATGCATTACTATTTCATTAAGGACTTGACATTGTGTGGAACCTAAAAAAGTGATCAATAATAGGTTAAATTTTTTAAAAATACATGGTTGAAGGAAATGTAATCCTAAATATAGTCTTAATAATGAGGTAGTGATTTTGGAATAAGAGATGGTTGATTTGGATAAATTATATTGGATATTCTTGACTTCCTTGGAACTGATTAATAGTTTTTTTATTTCAACATTGTTGGAATATTCAATATTTTTTAATATAAGGAATATATCCAGTATTATATAAAGGATAAGGGAGAATGAATGTAATTAATAAGGTTTTATGGTAATTTAGGGTGTTATCGTGTTTTAAAATAAAACATAATGAAGGTGTCCACATGTTATTATGGGGGAAAAGGATCTTCATTATGTTTAACTTCCTTATAAATTTTGGGCTGTGAGTTTGGATAGATGTATTTTGGATAAGTCTAAAGGTTGGAATGGATTTTGTTTGAAATTGGATACTATTGTTAAGGTTATTTTTGGATTTTTATAAAAAGGACAACATGCAGACCGTGTGACAACCCATCGCGTCGGACAAAGCTGCGGGAATCGAACCCACAACCATAGTGTGATTGGAATTTGTCGCCTATCACTGGACTACATGAAGTCCCTAGACTGTATAATGTAGTTTTTTTAAAGGGTTTTATAGGTGAATTATAAATTCATTTTTTTGGAACCCTATGTGAATAGTATAAATAGAATATATATTTTTAAGTTCTATTAAATTTTGGACTGAAAGATGAGTTTGTGGTAGAAATTAGTTAATGGATGGAACACTACCTGTCAAGTATATTTTTTTCTTCACTTATTATATGAAGAAATTAATTCTTAAAATTTATGTAAGGGATATTAAAACTAAAAATGTTTTATCCTAATACCTTATGTTTTGTTGAACTGATGGTATTTTAAATCATAATAGATTGATGGCTTTGAGGCCCTCAATTATACAATTGTTTGTAACTGATGACGTTAATCACTCAATATAAGTATTTATGTTTTTCCTCCAATTATGTGTCTCTAATTTCCACCAATGTTCTTCTAATCAATATCATAATTTAGTGGTGAATTTTTCATTCCCCTTTTCCTCTTATTAAGACTAAATTTTATTAACCCAATGTTCGATGTGGGTTTTCCCCCAAAGGTATTTTCTATTTTCAACCTTTTATTTTCAAAGAACAATTTAAAATTGTGAGGATTCAATTTATTGAAGGAGGTAATAATGTAACACCCCAAGATTTCATACTACATTACTTCTTCAAAGTAATTCAATAACTTTCTCTACACGCAAAACTGAGTTTAAGCACACCAAGACTTACCAAACTAGCCATTCAAAAGCGGTTATGAATAGTATTAACTGAGTTTTCAAATTTATATAATCCTTATAATTTTAGAATCCATATTATGAGTTTTTATAAAAAATTTAACAACAAATTCATTTTTTTCAGATAAAAGAAGTATTTTTCAAAAAATAAAATTTTATCACCTTTTAATGGAAAACCCTTTTTAAATCCAATTTTTGAAACTTTTATATATTCAATTTGACAAAATAAGATTCTTATTTAGAGTTAGGACATAAGAATTTAGTTTCAATAAATTTTTGGTGTTTTTCTGATAACATTCATATTTGGGTGAATAGTGAAAAATACTATATTTTAACTAAAAACAACTTTTTAATCAAAATAATTTATAGTGTTGAATTATAAATTTTAATGGTTTTGAAATATAATTAGATTATATTTTTACCATTTAATCCAATGATGTTCATTGTAAGTAATTTCACTTTGAAATTAGACATAAACAAGTTTGAATCTTTTGATAGTTATTATTTCTTAAAAATATGCTTTTTTGGTTTTGACAACAGGAATTAATTTTATGTTAATAAATGAAACTTCTGTGTTTTGAATTTGGTAAAATATACATCATTTTTTTAATTCAGAATATGAAAATTATCTTAGGGTGAATTTTTGGTATTTTTATGAAAACTTTTAAATTTTTGATGAATAGTGAAAAACACTGAGTTATTGTTTAAAACCGACTTTTTATTTAAATAATTATTTATTTTATTAAAATTTATTTTATGTAAAAATATATACATAATACCTATATATTTTCAATGTAATTCATTGGAGTCATTTTATAATAAGATTAGATATATAAAAATTTGATTGAACTTTTACCGTCTTTTACCCACCTCCTAGGAGCATTTGCAATTTTACATAAAACTTAATTTTACCGCTTCTGTGAGTTGAATTTAGAAAATCCGAGAGACACGATTAATAACAAGGTGTAAAATGTGGTTCAATAAGATAAAAATAATTTTTGGGGAATAGTAACTTTTAACTTTTATTTACCACGGTTAAAAGTAAATAGGGTAATTAAAGGTAAAAATGGTATTATTATTACCCTAAAACATGTCCTAATTATATTAGATAAGTGTTATCTAACCAAAAACAAACTTAGGAATAAAATAATATCCTTTATATCAACTTGGATTAGATTAGGACATTTATTATTATTTAATTCAAAGAAGAGTTAAAAGTGCTAAATTCAAAGTTTAATAACTAAACCATTTTTAATATAGGGTTACACATAAGATAAATTATAATATAAATATTAATTATAAAGAGAAAAATATTTTCTACATAATGGTATTTTATTTATATTTTTTAGACATTATATAATTAAATTTATTTGTGACACAATGATGATGCAGTAATTACCTAATTCACGAAATATTAAAATAATTGATCATATAAATATCCAAATAAATGTAATTTGAGACTTTTTATGAATTAAAGTGATTTTATAGGTTAATATGACATGTTAGGGTTGGTTAGATGAATTATTTTTGAATTAATAATGATGTTATGAATTTAGAAAAAAAAATACCAAATAGTGTCAAAATTGACATAAAAACGTTTTTAAAACAAATTTTATATTATTAATTGAAATTATATTCCTAAAAATATAATTTTTGGCCAAAATACTTATATAATGATAAGTGTATCATTAATGAACCACTTGGGGTTCGCTTGGATGTATATAGTAAGTTTATTAACCATATAATATAAAAATACAAAGAGATGTGGTAAATGTCAAACTATTTAACTAAGAGTTAAATCTAAAAGATAAGGTTAATATAGTGACCCAACCTGTCTAAAACCTATTGGTTTAGTGTTTTTAGACTCATCCCCACCTTATCCTTTAAATAATTCATTTTTGATCCATTAGAAACAGAAAATAAGTTTATTATAAAATAATATTTCTAGCTCTTCTTAAGGTGCCACTCACCCCTCTTATAAAAGGTCACTTCTCCTTCTCTCAAATTAACACCTCCAAAGCCATTTTGAGCGTCCAAAACCTGCCCAAATATCCTCCCAACATTAATACCTTCATACTATATGCTTTCCTTTATTCAGAAATCCAACCTAAGGATCCCTTTTGATCAAATAAAATGGAAGAACCTGAAGAAGAGGTAAATATTTCATCACCTCTTTCAAGTTCCTTTCTTCTTCCACTTCCTCTTTCTTTTTCATTTCCATTCCAAAATAATAAATCCAGTGTATTATATATTATTTTATGTTATTATAAATATTTTACAACCATATTCATTATTTTATCCATACTTTGAATGACATGTCACCATACATGCGTACGTACGGCTTACCGTCTCCATGTCGTGGTGTAATTGTTATTCCATACATTATTATTTGGATGGGTATAATAATGATGTGTAATTGATATAAATTATAAATATAACATTATAATTATTATTTATATCTGATATACCATCCAATTATATATTATTTTAATATCAAAATAATGATATTGTCACTCGTTCGTACGTACGGATTACCGTCTCCATGAACGGGATGAGACTCATTCTCCATCGTAATCCATTCAAGACTAATTTTCATTAGATGATTAAAGATAATGTTTATAGACTTAATATCATTCTAAATATTAATAAGATACATCCTTTACATAACAAAAATTTCTTATGTAACAAATCATATAAAGAAAAACAAATCAGTTAACACCCAAAATGACGATAATACTAAGATATTATTAACAAAGCAATGTTAAAAGATCATAAATGATATCATATTAATATATATGATTCTTTTATAATTTAATAACAATTATTTCATCATTATACAGGAGTTTATCCTACCCTTGACCAATTAAAAGTACAAGTTAAAGGTTAATTTCACAATCTCTTTATTATCAAAGGTTGTTTTTACGTAAGTTTCTACTGGAACCTCTTTATCATCCACATCCATGTTTCGTAAATGTATTTCAAAACATTTTTACTATTTACTAGACAATGGGTTAAGTAATTTATACCCTTATTTGACCTTATATGTTTTATAATGGATCTTATCGTCATTTTCCAAACAAGGTACTTTACGTCCTTTTTGACAAAATTAAGGTAAGAATTTTTTTTGTAACTTATACGGCGGGTGTGTTTATTCTCTACTGTTATAACATCATCGAAGCTTCCCTTACAATATTATAATAATATTTTCAAAATAAATGTTTTCATTATAATTATGTGACTCTTAAATGATTTCATAATAGAAAGATATATTTCTCTCAAAAAGTTTTGATTTCATCTATATCAATATCCTTGGATAAATTTTAAACTTGTTTGAATTTTACTTATTATGATAGAAATCTTCCATATTGTATTTATGTTTTTGTGATTTGTTGGACTGTGGATTAGTTATTTTTATTCTATTCATGTTTTATGGTTAAAGTATTGACATTTCATATGCTAGTTTTAATACAAATTTTTATGTTATATTTCAACCTCTTCTTAAGAAGAATGTATTGGACTAGTATGTTCTGGGTTGGGGACTAGTAAAAGTAAGCCCTTTGGGTTGGGGTCCGATTACTGCAGACCCTCCAAGATGGAGTCCGGTTACAGAGGCTCTACGAGATAGATTCTGGTTACAGAGGATCTCCGGGTTGGAGTCCGGTTACAGAGGCTCTCAGGGTTGGAGTCTGGTTACAAAGGCTCTCCGGGTTAGAGTTCTGTTATAGAGGTTCTTCGAGTTGGGGTTCTGTTAAAGTTTTCCCTTAGGTCCTGGCATGAGGCTTTGACACAAAAATTAATGTCCAAAATTATGCATTCCATCATTATGAAAGTGGCTATTGATGTTGCATGTGATTATTCAACTAGTATAATATCCATGTGAGTAATTAAATGAAATTATTTTGATTTATATTTGTCATATTATGATGAATTTTATGTTTAAAAATCTTTTGTTTTAGTTCTATACATTAACTTAAATTTTTGTGCTTATTTATGAAAGTTTCCTCTATATTGCTATCCTTACTGATCATTTGAGCTCACCCCTTTCTATGATTTATTTTTTCCAGGATGAAAAGATTTATATTATGACTGACCTGTAGGGATAGTCTATGGGATCTTATTGTTGTACATGGAAACATTGTTGTTGTAGTTTTCCATTTCATGATGTAATGTAAACCCTATGAAGGTATCTATTACATCCAAGACTACTAAACTAATCGGTCTTTAAAGACTTGATCTTTTGTGATCATGACAATGTTATGTAATAATGCACCGACTTTGGGTAACTAGGGTTGGGGCGTTACAGATGGTATCAGAAGAATTTTAGTATAATCCTTGGAATATAGATTTAGATAAACTCTGATTAGACCACATTACCCTGAGATAGACTTTGATGATTATTATAGAATACCTTCCTCGAATTTTGGTACTATATATATTTTGTTAGTTTTCCAAGAAAATTCATCCTTATCTAGATACAAGCAGGTAGAGGCAGCTCTAGCACAGATGTACCTAGGGGTAAAACCTGAAAACAGAGCTTTGATCTAGACTCGAATGGGAACTGGTTCATGACAACGGGCCTTGCTGCACTCTTGGTTACGACACTTCTGGGGGATATTCTTAGGATAGTTCTCATTTTCTTTACAAATCATTATTAAGGATTTACGAGTATGTACCTACTCAAAAAAAATATTTTTATGATTATGGATTATATCCATAAACTGTTCAATTTTATTTAGGTATTTTACAAGTTTGGAATTATTCATTGCAATTCATAAACTAACCTAGTGTATTCCATTATATAGAAATGGTTCCCAGTAGAAGAAATGTGAACTTCATTAATATGTATGATCCAAAGAGTAAGAAGGATCATATCTTTCACGGTATTAATCCAACATTTAGAAGGGAAATATTCTCCCATGTATTCTCAACATATGAAGAAATAGTATCGTGTGTTAATATGATAAGTAAATAATTCTATGAGTCCTATGTCTTTGAATAGAAGAAAGAGAAGAAAAGGATGGAAGACAGAAAGATGGATAAAGGGAAGAGTGAAAAGAAGCATTTTCTCATATGTGATAATTGTGGAAAGAATCACCTTGGTAAATGATTGAAGGGAATGGGAGTTTGTTGTAAGTGTGGAGAAAAAAACCCCAATTACATGATTGAAAGGGTAAGAAAAAAGTTTCAAATCTAAAATGCTTCATCTGCAAGGAGTTGGGATACTATGTGAATCAATGTCCAAATCATCAGAGTATACCCCAAATGCTGCTATTGGATAACAATAAAGTTATGATACTACCAAAGATGAAGAGGAATGATTAGATTTATTACGTTGTTATTAAAGTATTGTGTCATTTGATTATCTTATTAATGATTTACATGTTATAAGAATTATAGAGTATATAAGTATTCTACTACAGTACTATTTCATTAAGGACTTGAGATCGTGTGGAACCAATAAAAGTGACTCAATAGCAGGTTAAATTTTTGTAAAATACATGGTTAAAGGAAATTTAATCCTTAATATAGTCCTGATAATGAGGTAGTGATTTTGGAATAAGAGTTGGTTGATTTGGATAAATTATATTAGATATTCTTGACTTCCTTGGAATTGATTAATTGTTTATTTATTTCATCATTGTTTGAATATTCAATATTTTTGAATATAAGGAATATATCCAGTATTATATAAATTATAAGGGATCATGAATTTAATCAATAATGTTTTATGGTAATTCATGGTGTTACCATGTTTTAAAATAATACATGATGAAGGTGTTCATATGTTATTATGTGGAAAAAAGGTTCTTCATTGTGTTCAACTTCCTTATAAATTTTGTACTGTGAGTTTGGATAGAAGTATTTTGGATAAGTCTAAAGGTTGGAATGAATTAAGTTTGAAATTAGACACTATTGTTAAGGTTATTTTTGGATTTTTATAAAAAGGTCAACACGCAGACCGTGTGACAACCCGTCGCGTCGGACAAAACTGCAGGAATCGAACCCAGAACCATAGTGCGATTGGAATTTATCGCCTACCACTAGACTACATGAAGTACTTGAACTGTATAATGTATTTTTTTAAGGGTTTTATAGGTGAATTATAAATTCATTTTTTTGGAACCCTATATGAATAAGATAAATAAAATATTTTTTTTATATTCTATTATCTTTTAGAGTGAAATATGAGTTTGTGGTGGAAATTATTTAATGGATGGAACTCTACTTGTCAAGTATTTTTTTTCTTATCTTATTCTATGAAGAAATTAATTCTTAAAATTTTCGTAAGGTATCTTTAAACTAAAAATGTTTTATCCTAATACCTTCTGTTTTTTTGAACCGATGATATTTTAAATAATTATAGATTGATGGTTTTGAAGCCCTCAATTCTACAATTTTTTGTGACTGATGACCTCAATCACTACCTATAAATATTTACGTTTTTTCTCCAATTATGTGTCTCTAATTTCCACCAATGTTCTCCTATTCAGGATCATAATTTGGTGTTGACTTTTTCATTCCCCTTTTCCTCTTATTAAGACTAAATTTTATTAACTCAATGTCCGACGTGGGTTTCCCCACAAAGGTATTTTCTATTTTTAACCTTTTATTTTAGAAGAACAATTTCAAATTCCGAGGATGCAATTTATTGAAGGATATAAGGATTTGACACCCCAATATTTCATAGTACATTATTGTTTCAATGTAATTCAATAACTTGCACTACACGCAACACTGAGTTCAAGCGCACCACGACTTACCAAACTAACCGTTCAAAAGCGGTTATGAATAGTATTTACTAAATTTTAAACTTTATATAATCCTTATAATTTTAGAATCCATATTATGAGTTTCTTAAACATAATGTATGAACAAATTCATTTTTTCAGATCAAAGAAGTATTTTTCAAAAAATACAATTTTACCACTTTTTAATGGCGAACCCTTTTTAAATCCAATATTCAAAACTTTTATATATTCAATTTGAAAAAATAAAATTCTTCTTTATAATCGGGACATAAGAATTTAGTTTCAATATATTTTTGGGGTTTTTCTGATAACTTTCATATTTGGGTGAATAGTGAAAAATACTATATTTTAACTAAAAACAACTTTTTAATCAAAATAACTTATAGTGTTGAATTATAAATTTTAATGGTTTGGTATTATAATTAGATTATATTTTTACCATTTAATCCAATTATGTTCATTGTAAGTAATTTCACTTTGAAATTGGACATAAACAAGTGTCAATCTTTTGATAGTTACTATTTTTAAAAAATACCCTTTTTGGTTTTGACAACGAAAACTAATTTTAAGTTAATAAATGAAACTTATGTGTTTTAAATTTGGTAAAATATACTTCCTTTTTTAATTCGTAATATCAAAATTAGATTATGTTGAATTTTTGGTATTTTTAGGAAGAGTTTCAATTTTTGATGAATAGTGAATAACACTGAGTTACTATTTAAAACTGAATTTTTATTTAAAAATTTCTTTATTTTATTTAATTTTATTTTAGGTCAAAATTTATACATAATTCCTATATAAGTTCAATTTAATTCATTGGAGTCATTTTATAATAAGTTTATATATATCAAAATTTTGTTGAACTTTTACCGTCTTTTACCCACCTCCTAGGAGCATTTGAAAAATTACATAAAACATAATTTTACCGTTTTTGTGAGTTGAATTTCGAAAATCTGAGAGACATGGTTAATATCAAGGAGTAAAGTTTGGTTCAATAAGATAAAAACAATTTTTTGGTGAATAGTAATTTTTAACATTTATTTTCCACAGTTAAAAGTAAATAGGGTAATTAAAGGTAAAAATGATATTATTATTACCCTTACACAAGTCATAATTCTATTGGATAAGTTTTATTCGACCAAAAACAACCTTATGAATAAAATATGATCCTTTAGGTCCACTTGGATTAGATTAGGACATTTATTATTATTTAATTCAAAGAAGAGTTAAAAGTGTTAAATTTAAAGTTTAATAAATAAACCATTTTAATATAGGGAAACACATAAAATAAATTCGACTATAATTATTCATTAGAAAGATAAATACAATTTACTACATAATAGTATTTTATTTATAATTTTTAGACATTAAATAATTAAATTTATTTATGACACAATGATGATGTAGTAATTACTTAATTAATGAAATATTAAAATAATTGATATTATAAATATCCAAATAAATGTAATTTCAGACTTTTTATTAATTACACTAATATTTTAGGTTAATATGAAATGTTAGGGTTGGTTAGATGAATTTTTTCAAAATAATAATGTTGTTATGAATTTAGAAAAAAACAAAATACTAAATAGTGTCAAAATTGACATAAAAGAGTTTTTAAAACAAATATTATATTATTAATTGATATTCTATTTAAAAAAATATAAGTTTAGGACAAAAGACTTATATAATGATAGGTTTATCATTAATTAACCACTTAGTGTTCTCATGGATGTATATAGTAAGTTTATTGACCATATAATATAAAAATACAACGAGACATGGTAAATGTCAAACTATTTAACTAAGAGTTAAATCTAAAAGATAAGGTTAATATAGTGACCCAAACCTGTCTAAAACCTATTGGTTGAGTGGTTTTCGACCCATCCCCACCTTATCCTTTAAATAATTCATTTTTGAGCCATTATAAATCGAAAATGATTTTATTATAAAATAATATTTCTAGCTTTTCCTAAGGTGCCCCTCACCCCTTATAAAAGGGCACTTCCCCTTCTCTCAAATTCACACCTCAAAAGCCATTTGGATTGGCCAAACCCCACCCCAATAACCTCCCAACATTCCTACCTTCATCCTAGAGGCCTTTTTTTAGACATAAATGTTGGGTCGGAAGAACACCCCAAGGAGGGAATGATGGCAAGAGGGGGGGTGAATTGCCTTTTAAAAAATTGATTAACAAATTAAAAATCAAAGTAAAAGTGCAGCGGAAATAAAGAGGCAATCACACAAGAAATTGATAACGGAGTTCGGCCAAAACCCGGCCTACGTCTCCGCTCCCAACTCAACCGTTGAGAGATTCCTACCGCTTGCTTTTCAATGGTGTTAGCAAGAAACCCACTAGGCTTTGAGGTAGCACTAGGACCTATTACAGCTTGCTTTTGTGGTTAAGCAAGAACCCACTTGCTTTTGATGGTTTAGCAAGAACCCACTAGCCTTTTTACGGGTGAAGGCTAGCTCACCGATCTCAAGCCTTTTACAAGGTAAGGCTTGTCAACCTCTTCACACCTTAATGGTGATGTGAAACCCAAAAGAAAAGGGGGGATGAGAAAAGGTTGGGGTTTGTAGGCACAAACCCAATTTTAAAGCTCAAAATAAATTAAAACAATAAAACCCGTAATTAGGAAGACTTGGGCGCCAATTGGATTGGTGAAGCTGATGTAGCGTGCTCTCCCAAGCTTCTTGAGGTGCTCCTTGGATTGGAAAATGGTTGGAGCACTTGGGGATCCTTGAAGGTGGAGCGCCGGAGGTTCGCCAAATGTTCAACAATGTGTCCGGTGGCTTAGTTGATGATCCGGTGCTTCCTAGGCCTTTATTTATAGGCTAGGAACCTTCAAGTATCCGTTGGAGGGCTTTGGAGCCGTTGGAAAAGGCCTCGGAGCCGTTGGGAGGCTTTTGGAGTTGACTGGTCAAAGCCAACGGCTAGTTTGACCAGTGCTACCGGCTGGCCGGTGCAGGTCCACCGGCTGGCCGGTGCCTTGACAGTGGCTGAGTCTTCTTTTCCAGGCACCACCGGCTGACCGGTGCCAGAGCCACCGGTTGGCCGGTGGTGAGGCAGAAGCAAACCCTGTTCAATCTGAGTGACATCGGCTGGCCGGTGCTTGGCCACCGGTTGGCCGGTGAGATGGCAGTGGCTCAGCATCCTTCCCAGGGTCCACCGGCCGACCGGTGGTGAAGCCACCGGTTGGCCGGTGGACTGATTTTCAGTCCACTTGTGTTCCTTTGCCACTTAAGCTTGCTTGGCCCAATTCCTTGGCCACCTGATTTGATTCCTATCAATCCAAAAACACTTGAAAGAGGATTAGATAAATATGAGGGTGATTGTGATCATGAAAATAAAACCTTGAGGGGTTCGAGAGGTACAACAATCTCCCCCTATTTTGATGATCACAATCACCAAAACAAACAATGAAAAATACTAAAATTGAAAGGAAATTCTTAACCATGATGAAAAGGATTCTCCCCCAATCAATCAAGAAATTTCTCCCCCTTTGTGATTATCAAAATAGAGTGGGGCATAAAACTTGATTGAGGGAATTTGAGATTTTAAAAACAAGATTTGAGATTTGAAAATCAATTGAGATTTTTGAAATTGAAATGAAAATTTGAATAACAGTTTGAATTGAAAGTTTTGAAACAAAAACAAATTCGATACCAACTGTTGGAAGCCAATTGAAAATTGAAAATTCTAAATTGAATTGAAAAAGAATTGAAAATTGAAAATTGAAACCAAATGTAATTTTTGAATTTTGAGATTTTGAATCAAAAAATGAGAAAGTTCTCCCCCTAAATAAAAATAATGAATCACCGGGGAGTGGGATTTTGAAAAGAAACAATTTTAGGCCCGGAGAGACTCGCAAGGAGGGATTTTTCAATCCAAACTTTTCTCATGGCGGGTCTTCTCCTATAAAACTCGTCACTATAGAAAATAGACTTGGGTTGGCCATACCGGGCGTTTTTACAATTACATTCATAAATGAGATGCCCGGGTTTTTTGCAATAGTTACAAAATTTAAAGCTAGAGCTCCCCCTTACAAAAACAGTGGGTGCATGGGAGGAGGAGGCTTGGTTGGTATAGCCAAGTCCATTGGTGGTTCGGGAAACTCTTTGGGAACCAAGTATATTGTTCAAATTTTGTTCCCCTTGGGTGAACTTGGCTAAGGTCTCCCTAAGGTCCTTGATGGTTGATTCCATGGAATCAACATTTGGAAAATTTTGGATTTTGAGGGACAACTCTTCCTTCTCTTTAAGAAGTTGTTCTTTTTCGGAAGAGAGTTTTTTGAAAGACTTTTTTAAAGCAATAAATTTTGAAGATAAAGCATGAAAACCATTTTCTAGTTGGTCTCTAGCATGTGAGAGTTCTTCATATGACAAATGATTTAAAGAATTGGAATTTGAAGAGCAAGAGGAGGAGGAGTCGGAAGATGTTACCTCATGGAATGCCATTAGGCATTTTGTACCTTGGTCGCTCGAGGAGGAGGAGGAGGAGGAGGATGAGGTGTCACTCCATGTGGCCTTGAGGACCTTTTTCTTTCCTTTTTCCTTTGGCGTGGCCCGTTTCTTGCTGAGTGGGCAGTCGGGCTTCTAATGGCCCTTTTCGCCACACCCGTAGCATTTTACCTTGGGCTCGGATCTTGCGGTGGGTTCTTGCTTACGCGCCTTGCGGGATCTCTTCTTCTTCTTGTGCTTCTTCATAAACTTGTGCATTTGGCGGGCGAGTTTCTCCATTTCCGAGTCGCCGCTTGATGATGAGGAAGATGAGGAAGGAGATGAGGAAGAAGATGAGGAGGAGCTTACTTCCTTTTGAACCTTGAGGGCAATGTTCTTTGGTGTCTTGATAGGGGTGCCCTCCTTTTGTGCTTGCCTCCTCATCGTGATCTCATAAGTCATGAGAGATCCGATGAGCTCCTCTACCGGCATATTTTTGACGTCCTTAGCTTCTTGGATCGCCGTCACCTTTGGTGCCCATGAGCTCGGAAGGACCCATAGGATCTTCTTGACCATCGTCTCGGCTGAAAAATTATCACCAAGAGATTTCCTTCCATTGCACACGTCAGTAAAGCGAGTAAACATATCGGAAATAGACTCATTTGGATGCATTGAAAATGACTCAAAATCTTGCCTATACATGTCCAATCTAGTGTCTTTGACTTTATTAGTGCCCTCATGAGTTACTTCTAAAAGTTTCCAAATTTCATGTGAGGAGGTGCAAGTAGACACTCGATTGAACTCATTTCTATCTAAGCCGCAATGTAGAGCGTTCAGGGCTTTGCCATCAAGCTCGAAATTCTTTATCTCGGCTTGGGTCCATTTGGATTCATCGGGAGAGGAGAGGGTGTAACCTTGCATGACAATTTTATATATGGGATACCCTATACTTCTAAGAAAAGTAGTCATGCGGGTTTTCCAATAATTATAGTCGGTCCCATCAAAAAATGGAGCCCGACCCAAAGAGTAGCCCTCGGGGGCGAAAGTGGTAGATGCCATCAAAAAAGATCTTAACTTTGAAACCGGGTTAAGGAATTACTCAAAGGTCTCTCTGATACCAAGTGTTGGGTCGGAAGAACACCCCAAGGAGGGAATGATGGCAAGAGGGGGGGTGAATTGCCTTTTAAAAAATTGATTAACAAATTAAAAATCAAAGTAAAAGTGCAGCGGAAATAAAGAGGAAATCACACAAGAAATTGATAACGGAGTTCGGCCAAAACCCGGCCTACGTCTCCGCTCCCAACTCAACCGTTGAGAGATTCCTACCGCTTGCTTTTCAATGGTTTTAGCAAGAAACCCACTAGGCTTTGAGGTAGCACTAGGACCTATTACAGCTTGCTTTTGTGGTTAAGCAAGAACCCACTTGCTTTTGATGGTTTAGCAAGAACCCACTAGCCTTTTTACGGGTGAAGGCTAGCTCACCGATCTCAAGCCTTTTACAAGGTAAGGCTTGTCAACCTCTTCACACCTTAATGGTGATGTGAAACCCAAAAGAAAAGGGGGGATGAGAAAAGGTTGGGGTTTGTAGGCACAAACCCAATTTTAAAGCTCAAAATAAATTAAAACAATAAAACCCGTAATTAGGAAGACTTGGGCGCCAATTGGATTGGTGAAGCTGATGTAGCGTGCTCTCCCAAGCTTCTTGAGGTGCTCCTTGGATTGGAAAATGGTTGGAGCACTTGGGGATCCTTGAAGGTGGAGCGCCGGAGGTTCGCCAAATGTTCAACAATGTGTCCGGTGGCTTAGTTGATGATCCGGTGCTTCCTAGGCCTTTATTTATAGGCTAGGAACCTTCAAGTATCCGTTGGAGGGCTTTGGAGCCGTTGGAAAAGGCCTCGGAGCCGTTGGGAGGCTTTTGGAGTTGACTGGTCAAAGCCAACGGCTAGTTTGACCAGTGCTACCGGCTGGCCGGTGCAGGTCCACCGGCTGGCCGGTGCCTTGACAGTGGCTGAGTCTTCTTTTCCAGGCACCACCGGCTGACCGGTGCCAGAGCCACCGGCTGGCCGGTGGTGAGGCAGAAGCAAACCCTGTTCAATCTGAGTGACACCGGCTGGCCGGTGCTTGGCCACCGGTTGGCCGGTGAGATGGCAGTGGCTCAGCATCCTTCCCAGGGTCCACCGGCCGACCGGTGGTGAAGCCACCGGTTGGCCGGTGGACTGATTTTCAGTCCACTTGTGTTCCTTTGCCACTTAAGCTTGCTTGGCCCAATTCCTTGGCCACCTGATTTGATTCCTATCAATCCAAAAACACTTGAAAGAGGATTAGATAAATATGAGGGTGATTGTGATCATGAAAATAAAACCTTGAGGGGTTCGAGAGGTACAACAATAAAGACAACATAAGGATCCCTTTTGATCGTATCAAAAGGAAGAACCCGAAGAATAGGTAAATATTTCATCACCTCTTTCAAGTTCCTTTCTTCTTCCACTTTCTCTTTCTTTTTTGTTTCCATTATAAAATAATAAGTCTAGTATATTCCATATAATTTGATGTAATTATAAATATGGTACATCCATATTCATTATTCTATCCATCCTTTGAATGACAATTCACCATACGTGCGTACGTACGGCTTACCGTCTCCACGTCGTGGTGTAATTGTTATTCAATACATTATTGTTTGGATGGGTATAATAATGATGTGTAATTGATATAAATAATAAATATAACATGATAATTATTCTGTATATATGATATGCCATCCAATTATATATTATTTTAATATCAATAGAATGATATTATCGCTCGTGCGTACATACGGATTACCGTCTCCATGAACGCGATGAGACTCATTCCCCATCATAGTCCATTCAAGAATAATATTATTTAGATGATTAAAGATAATTTTTAAAGACTTAATATCATTCTAAATATGAACAAGATACATCCTATCCATGACAAACATTTCTTACGTAACAATGCATATAAAGGAAAATGAATTAGTTAACACCCAAAACGATGATAATACTAAGATATTATATACAAAGTAATGTTAAAAGATCAAATATGAGATCATATTAATATATATGATTCTTTTATAATTTAATAAAAATTAATTTACCATTATACAGGAGGTTAACCTACCCTCGACCAAGGAAATGTACATGGTAAAGGTTAATTTCAAAATCTCTTTATTATCTGAGGTTGTTTTTACGTAAGTATCTACTGAGACCTCTTTATCATTCACATCCATATTTCTTAAAAATGTATTTCAAAACATTTTTACTATTTACTAAAAAATGGGTTAAAGTAATTTATACCCTTATTTTACATTATATGTTTTGGAAGGAATCTTTCTGACATTTTCCAAACAAGGTACTTTACGACCTTTTTGACAAAATTATGGTAAGAATGTTTTTTTAACTTTTATGGTGGGTGCGGTTATTCTCTGCCATTATAACATCGTCGAAGATTCACTTACAAGCTTATAAGAATATTTTAAAAATAAACATTTTCTTTTTAATTATGTGACTCTTAAATGATTTCAAAATAGAAATAGATATTTCTCTCAAATAGTTTTGATTTCATCTTTGTAAACATCCTTTGATAAATTTTACACTTGTTTGAAGTTGATTTATTATGATAAAAATCTTCCATATTGTATTTAAAGTTTTGTGATATTTTTGACTATGGATTAGTTATTTTTATTCCATTCATGGTTTATAGTTAAATTATTGACATTTCATATGCTAGTTTTAACACAAATGTTTATGTTATATTTCAACCACTTCTTAATATGAATGTATTGGACTAGTATGTTCTAGGTTGGGGACCAGTAAAAGTAAGCCCTCCGAGTTGGGGTATGGTTACAGCAGACCCTCCAAGATGGAGTTCCGTTACAGAGGCTCTCCGAGACAGAGTCCAGTTACAGAGGCTCTCTAGATTGGATTCCAGTTATAGAGGCACTCCGGGTTGGAGTCTGGTTACAACGGCTCTCCGGGTTAGAGTTCGGTTACATAGGCTCTCCGAGTTGGGGTCCTGTTACAGTTAGCCCCTAGGTCTTGGCATAAGGCCTTGACACAGAAATTAAAGTCTGAATTATGCATTCCATCATTATGAAAGTGGTTATTTATAATGCATGTGATTATTCTACTAGTATAATATCCATGTGAGTAAGTAAATGGAATTATTTTGATTTATATTTTCCATATTATGATAAATTTTGTGTTGAAAAGGATTTTTTTAGTTCTATATATTGCCTTAAATTTTTATGCTTATTTATGAATGTTTCTGTTATATTGTTATCCTTACTGAGCATCTGAGCTCACCCCTTTATATGTTTTATTTTTTCCAGGATGCGAAGATGTATATTATGACTGGCCTGCAGAGATAGTCTATGGGATCTCAGTGTTGTCCATGGAAACAATGTTGTTGTAGTTTTCCATTTCATGATTTAATGTAAACCTTATGAATGTATCTTGAACTTCCAAGACTACAAAACTAATCGGTCTTTTGATACTTGATCTTTTGTGATGATGCCGATACTATGTAATAATGCAACGACTCTGGGTCACTAGGGTCAGGGCGTTACAATATATCATCAATGTGAGGTATATGGTACTTGTTCTTTATTGTAATATAATTTATTTCCCTCTAGTCAATGCAAAACCTTAAGGATCTATATTTCTTGTTCACAGACATAACAGGGTCTCCTCATAGAGAAGTTTTTTGGCGAATAAGTCCCTTATTACTCAAATCCTTTAGTTGTTTCTTAAGCTCCACTAATTCCTTAATTTCAATTATTTAAGGAGTATTTGATATTGGTCTTGCATCGGGGATGATATAAAATGTAAATTCAACTTTACAATCAAGGGGATTCCCAGGTAATTCCTTAGTAAATACATTGATGTATTCATAAACAGTTGGTTCATCTTTGATTCAATAGTTACTTTCGTCATACCTTGATGTTTTTACTATAAAACCCCATGAATTTAATTTATTAGAGATATTAGCGATAGATCTAGATAAAAAATCACATAGTTTTCTTCTCTAAAGATGTTGGATTCTTCATCTTCCTCATAAATCGTAATTACCATCTTCTTGCAATAAATTTTCACATCATATTTTCAAATCCAGTTCATACCGAGGATTATATCCAATTCAATCTAGGATATGAGGTTATTTTCAGAAACTAAAGTACATTTATGTGTCATAAATTTTATTTAATGACACATTTTTATTGTAATGAGACTTCCCTTAGGATTTTTTTACTGATAACTCCTTTGTTAAATAAAAATGGAAATGTATAATTTTCATGGAAAACTGGGAAGATATAAAAGAGTGAGAATATGAAAAATAAAATAAATAATTGGATAAATTTTAAGATAATTTTAATGTACCTACCACCACATCATTAGGTAATTCCACTTCAGTTGTGGTAATTTCCGAATTCAAGCCATCTCACATTGGCCTCTATTGTGGTATATTCCCCTAAAACATGGGAAATTAATTTTAATAATGCCCTATTTTAATGTAGTTGAATCATTTAAAATAATTTATTTGTTGCTTTCCCTTTCATTCATTATCTCGATAACCCTTTTCTCCGAACTTATAGAAAACTCCCATTCCATTCAAGAATTTCCTAGGATGATTCTTTCCACAATTTTCACATAATGAAAACTACTTCATTCCTTTTCCTTCTTTGATGCTTCACCTTTTCCATGTTAATCAAATGTCCTATTATTATATTTATTTCCCTTAATATATATGATCTAATAAATTCCTCCTCTATTTTATTGGTATGTAATACTATTTCATCATATGATAAGTTTTTTTGAGAAGTCAGTACCCCTTAGATATTTGGTTTAATACCTTCAAAGAAATTATCAATATTCTCTTCTGAATCACGTATATAATCTATAAGATACCTAAATAATCATGTGAAGGTAGCCTTATACTCTAAAACACACTTTTATTTTATTTTATTTAATCTCTGTAATTTTCCCTTCATTTAAATTAATTTCTCAAAAGGGAAGTATTTATCAAATAATATTTCTTTAAAATTTCTTCATTCAATGTATTCTATTTTATCTTCCTCTTTAGTATTATAGATCAAGGACCACCATTAATCAACATCACTCTTGAAAAAATATACTACCATTACCACCTTTTCATTTTCACTGCATCTCAATTCCAGAAATATATTTTCAATGAACATTATCCACAACTTAGCTACCACTAGATTAGTATTCCCACTAAAATATAGGGTCTTTTCCGCCTGAAACGATCCAACATAGGTGTTTTATGCTTATTTTTCATAACCTGGGTAAGAGTTCCTAATATGGTCATGATCTACTCATCTTCAACACTAACTATGTTGACTTTCTCAATAGGTAAATCCCTACATTTTCCATGATTATAGATTTATATCTTTCATTAGGCTCCATTTCTAGACAACTTCATACTCTAAATTAGGTTATGAGTCATAATGAACAATTTTGAACTAGATAAATACTTAACATAAATAGATGATTTATGCACAACTAATATCATAATCGTAAACATGGTTTCTTTGGGGCATATATTTAATTTTAAATCCTTCATAATGGTTTTTAAATAGAATATAAATTATCAAAATTGTATCCCTTTATATTGTCAAACTAGGTGTATATTAAGTTTTTTTGTAGTGTACCAGGTTATGCCGAGTTCGACCTGACATACCTTGTTAGAGTTGTTACCCCTAGGTACATCTATTCCAGAACCACATCCGATTTTAGTATTGATAGGGATGTATTCCTAGGAATACCCACATAATATCTACCTTAAAAAAATTATAGGATGTTATTATAGGGTTATTATCAAAGTCTATCTTAGTTTTATGTTCCCTAAACAATTTTTTTAAAATATGGTTCCCAAGGTTTCTACTAAACAAGCTCTAATACCAACTATAATAAACCAAACACCAATAGCCCAAATTCAATGATCTTTTTATTACAATGGTGTATAGAAAATATATAAAAATAGAAAAAAATTATCATTTTATTAGTATTAAAAAAACTAGATACATACATGGTTCCCTTATTACATTGGTAATTAAAACATATTACATAATAAAAGAAAATAAACTGCTTCCTTTTCACTTATTCAAAAATCTAATCTTCACAACCTAGGGATAGAAAAAAAATAAAATGGTAATATAAAACACACAATAAGGGTTATAAATAGTGTAATACTGAATAAATAATAATTCAAAAATCCAATTAGACGTAATCAATATGGAATGGTGAATAACGGAAAAATACACTCCATTGATAAACTGAGAATAAAAATGCATCCATAGATTTTATCATAGTAAAAAACCTAAATAAAAGTAATAAATGAATAATAAATATAGAAAATTATTATTATTTAAATTTAATGTATCTATAACATGAACTATCATATTGTTTATACGGTTTAAGTCTATGGGTATATACCTGTCTAATTCTGTTTGGAAACATACAAGAAGGGTTTGTCACCAACTGTTTTGTCTCAGGAGACCTATCGATACATTGAGGGGCTATAACGTTCATCACATGTCACTTCAAGTCCAATTAATTCTTCATAAATATATTTAACTCTAGAAAAATATACCTTATTGATATTCTTATTGAGTAGACGATATAGATTCATCAATATTTCTCTTGTTAAAACAACATTCAAAATAAACACCCTATCTAAAATGGTATACAGCTAAGAAAATAATCATATCCATGAAACAAGAATATTTATATTTAATTGAAATATAATTTCAAATGAAAAATTATTTTAATATTATAGTATATATGCCACATAAAAATTATTATGCGTACAATACCAAGTAAGCCTCAATGAAATGAAAAATGAGATGAAGTCTCTTACCTTATGTCTGAATGTGTTATGAACTTGATCTTAATTTCATGGATAATAAAATTAAATCCATATATTAATTAATTCATAGGATTTTATACATGTATTTTATTTAGTATTATTTTGTTAAGTTCATTTATGGCCATTTTGATGAGTTAAAATGTACAATTTTATCATTCAGGAGCATTTATTTCCTTGGTTTTCATGATCGGTTTACTTGTATATATGGATGAAAAATCATGTAAAATGAGAATAGATGTTCATAATTGAAATAATATGTTATTAATGAAATTCAAAAATATTAAATGGTTATATATTTCATTCATCAATATGGTATGAGGATGAATCATTAGATAAGATGTTAGTGATAATCATTTAGATTATTTTGGTGTTTTTTCGATCATCACGAACTTTACTTCTCTTATAAAGTAATATTATGAATATATACTAGTTACAGAATATTAAATTAGTTATAAAAAATATATTATAGAGTTTTCTAACCATAAAAATGGTTTTATGACTGGAATTTAAATCATAATTTAAAAACAAAATCTTGTCTTCCACAAAGGAGATAAATCCGTACCTCCGGGATGATGTTTTCATTTTTACAATAAAAAGGGGAATAGAAGGGGTTTGATGATGTATTTTACATTAAAATAATAAAATTACAATATATATAAGATATAGGAATTATAATTTTACTTTTTAAAGAATATTTAATGATATAATAAGATGAAATAAATTTAAAAAATTTAAAAGACAATGAAAAAGGATTTACCTCTTGAATTCATCTCCTTGATAACCTCCTTAAGGAAATTGATTTTAATATTTTTTTGAGAACAAGGGATATTAAAAGTGGGGATAGGATTAGGAATAGTATTGGTCAGAAATTGGACAGGCTTCATGGATTAATATGTGTGAGGAGAATATGTGTTGAAAGGAGGTATTTATAGTGGAGGAGATGGGTGTTTTTTTTATTATTTTAATCATTCGTTTATTATTTTGGATCAAGACAAGAAATAGTGTTAATTATTATGAATAAATAAAGTAAATAGAGAATTTGAGTTCAAAATAATGGTTCTTAACTCAGCCTTATATCAAAAATGACTTAAAAAATTCTTTTATTTATCATTTATTCTAAATTATCATATTTTACTATTCACCAAAAAATCAAGTATTTTAGAAAAATCCCAAAAAAATAACCATAACCATTTTTAGATATGTAGAATTCAAAAATTAACTCCCTTTTATGAAAACAATTTTATAAATGGGAGAAAATTAATTTTTTAATTAAAATCATTATTTACTCAAAAAATTAAATTTCCAAATTATAATTTATTTTATAACACTTTAAAAAATTAAATAAGGTCTCATTAAATTATCTTAAAATCATTAGAAAAGAATATATAAATTTATGAATTCATTTTTTGAAAATAAATTTTCATTTAAATCATTTTATTAATTATAAAATTTTCATTAAATAATTATGACTTACAAAAATAACAACACCTAATTAATAATTTCTAAAACATTTATTTACTTGTAGTGTGATATAATTATATCATATTTACATTTATAAGATTACTAAATTTTATTTATACTTTCATAGGTGGGATTACTATTATATTGGCAGAATTACTATTCCTAAGAGTCACATTACTATTCTAAATGGAAAGTTACTATTTCATTAGTATATATTCCTTAATTTATTGAAACATCCCATTATTTAATCCGTTATTCATTTAGTGTTTGTTCTGTGTTTTCTATGTGATTATATATGATTTGAATTATATGAAATAATTTTTTTATAATGTAAGATATTAAAAGAATTGAATTTATATAAGATGATACATACCATGAAATCTTAGGGTGTTATAATATAACTGGGATTTAGTTACATCTAGCATGGTTTTAAAATGGGCTATTAATTTAATGTTATAAGTTACCAAAAATGGTTTTTTATTTCATGAAAAAAAAATTTAAGGCTTCCTATGAGTAAAAAGTGTTTTTGTTTTTTATGTGAAAATTTTTTATATTATATTCTCAAAGAACCAGGAAGATAAGGTAAAAATTATTTTATTTTTCATGTTTTCACTAAAAAATTGTTTTCTTTCTCTTTATATCCTTTACTAATATTTTTTTGATCACCCAATATTTTAAAAAAAATCTTGGCGTTAAAATATTTGTAAGGGGAATGAAGAATCTAAGTTAGAATTCATGACGTTTCAGCATGAAAATTAATCATTATTTATTTTAAAAGTTTTACATTATGGGAAAATGGATACTAATCGGAAGTATAAACATTGAAATATATTATTTTATAATGTATGAGTTACTAACTAATTCCCTAAAACAATAAACCTAAAAGATATCCTAAAATGTAAGAGAATTAATTATTGACTAAAAATAAGGATTATTTAATGTTTAGTGACGGTTCCTTATAGTTGGTTTCAAAGAATGTTTTAGATAACATTGTATTTTAGGATATTGATAATAGCATAACTGAGAAACATTTTTCATTATAGTTACGTTGAAATGATATAGAATTTAAATATTACAAATTTTATTCATCTAACCTATTTTTGTTTAGAATAGTGTTCTGTAGAGGAAACAAGGAAGTCGTAGTGGGTGGCATAATGAGAAAAATATCCTTCCAAATAAACATCCCTAGTTGATTGGAATTGGAACAAAATAGTTTTTTACAATGATGGATCAGTTGAAGAAAGGGAAAAATGGTGGTGGTAACCATGATATAAAGGAACCTGATCTACCTTTAAGAATCATGTATATTGTGGATAATTTCATTAGGGAAAATCCATTATCATTCAATGGAACATCAGACCCTGGGTTAGCCAAACGATGGATTGATGCTCTGGAGAAGATATTCGATGTCATGGGATGTTCAAAATAACAGAAGGTAACACTTGTCGTTTATCATTTTGAAGGTGAAATTGGTCTATAGTGGACTTTCTTTAAGAATACCAGATAAAAATATGATCTTCATTCCATATAATGTGAAAAATTTAAGGATATTTTCCATGAAAAATATTGCCCTGAGTTTTTTCCCCTAAGGATGGAAAAAAATCTCAGAATTGTGGAAAAAAGATGAAAATTAAATAGCATAATATGAAGAAAACATCACAAGAATGTCTAGGTCTATGCCAGATTTTATTTGGATACTAATAGTATAATTAATATATATTACTTAGGATTGAAACAAATTCAAAAAAGAGCATTTAATGCACAAGAATTTAGGAGTTTCAAAAAAGTGGTTTTTTATTCCAAGAATGTTGAGATGTATTTTATTGACATGTATGTTCCTCAAGATAAATATAATAAGGAATGGTCAAGGTGGAAGGAAATAGAGATTAAAAAAGATAATAAGTACAAAGTTAATCCACCAAAATGTTATGGGTGTGGTAAACATAATTTCAAGCAATATTTTATAGAATTTGGGAAGTGTTTATCATGTGTTCATTTTGGTCATAGGGCTCCTTATAATGAAATAAATTGTATTGAACAATTAAATTATATGGAAAATGATAGCCACCAAACAGTGAGGTGTTTTAGTTTCAATAATTTGAGTCATTATGCTAACATGTGTCCAATGTTTGTTTCACATGATGTAAATCCTTACAATTAGAAACCAAAAGGTATAGAAAAGTCACTTTCTACTACTATATTTGATGATGGGCCATTAAATGAAGTGGTGATAGGTATGATGCTAATTTTTTCAAATTATTTTAATACCATTTTTGATGCTATATATTTTCATTATTTCATTTTAGTGGAATTTGAAAGTAAATGGGAAATATAACCTCATGAATTTAAGATATTACTTTTAGTAAATCCTCAGGGTGGAAATATTAAAGTAACTAATATTTATAAGAATATTGAGATTATTATCAGTGGGATGATATTTCCTATAATTCTTATTTAAATTTCCATATTATAGTTTGGTATCATTCTTGGTATGTATTTTATTTATTTTATCATGCTAAGATATATTTTAATGCATAGAAATTTGTGTTTAATGAGTTTATGCCTTTGATAATTTACCAAGAAGCTGAAAAATTGATTTGTGGTGATAAGGAATGTTACCTAGATCATATTGTCGAAAATAAAGAAACCATCCAAATTTTTGATGTGAAAATAGTAAATGAATACATAGATTTATTTCCTAATAATTTTCCTAGTGTTATTCTAGATCGGTAAGTTTAGTTTGTTTTTGACTTAGTATCAGATGTTAAACCTATTTCTAAACCTCAGTATCGATTGGATCAAGTGGAACTTTTAGAATTAAAAATGAAATTATGGTAGTTATTAGAAAAAGGATTCATCTGACCTATCACTTCACCTTAGGGTGCTCTAATTTTGTTTTTTAAAAATAAATATGTGCCAATTATACTTTTCATTTATTATAGATCCTTGAATAATATCACTGTTAAGAAAAAAGTATAATTTTTCTCATATCGATGATTTTTTTTATTTTTTCCAAGGAGCTAAGAATTTTTCAAAGGTTGACCTGAAGTTAGGTATCATCAGTTGAAATTAAAGGAAGAATACATTTTAAAGACAAAATGTTAAACTAGATATGGTTTCTATGATTTTTTAGTTAGAATTTTTGGGTTGTTTAATGTACCATATGTATTTATAAACCTTATGAATAAATTTTTTCATTAATTCATGGAAACTTTTTTGGTTGTGTTTATTAATGAAAATTTTTTATATTAAAAAGGTAAATAATAATATAAAATACACCTAATAATTTTTTTGAAAACATTAAAACAATATAATCTATATGGAAAATTTAGTAAGTGTGAATTTCAGTTTAAAAAAATTTCTTCCTTGGACATTTTTTTAAAGATGTAATAACTATTTACCCATATAAAAAAGTTGTTGAAGAATTTCCAAGAACAAAAAATATTATATAGATTCATAGTTATCTTGGATTATCAGGTTACTACCAATGATTTGTTGAAAAATGTTCTAGGTTTTCTAGACTACTAACTTAGATAAATAAAAAATGAGTTATATTCATTTGAAAAATAAATATGATGATTATTTTCAGGAACTAAAAATAAGGTTGTTGAATGCTCCATTTTTTTTATCTACCTTTTGAAAATAAAGAATTTTTCATCTATATTGACTATTATTTTTATGGACTTGGTTGTTCCCTAATGTACAATGATCAGGAAATTGATTATACGTCCCTTCAATTCAATCATTGTGAGTTAAATTTTCCTAAACATGATTTTAAATTATCAACTATGGTTTTTCATTTAAAATATTTAAGGCATCATTTGTATAAGATAAATTGTGAAATATGTAATGATGATAAATTTTTGAATCATATATTCACTTATAAACAATTTAACATGAGAAAGAAAAGGTGGATAGAACTGATCAAGGATTATGATTTCATGGTTCATTACCATCCTGTAAAAGAAAACAAAGTGGTTGATTCTTTGAGCCAAAAAAATAATTCCATTTTAACCATTTTACATTTTGAATTTGACAACTTTTTTAATGATTTGATAATTTTTTTTTCCTATAAGTTATGAAAATGGGGGCATCCTCTATTTCATTTCAGGTTTTAGTATAGTTTTCTTTATTTAAAATAATTATTCAAGATTAAAAAGAGGAAAACACTTTGTAGGAAAATATAAAATCCATTAAGAAGGGTATTTTTAATAATTTTAATATTTATTAAGAAAGGGTTTTATGATTTGGAAAAATATTATGTGTGCATTTTGATTCCCAATTAAAGAAATTTTTTTTGAGTGATGCTCATAGTTTTCTATTTATCATTCCTCCGGGAAGCACTAAGATCTATAGACACTTTTGGGAGTATTATTAGTGGTATGGAATGAAAATAGATATTGCCAACATTACCATGAAGCCTTTAGATTATTATAAATTCAATTAATAATAGAAACTACTAAAGGGGATACTGCAAACATTTCTAGTTTTATGGTGGAAATGGGAAAATATATACATGGATATTGTGGTGGGATTGATAAGGACATCAGGAGGTAACAATATGATTTGGGTTATTGTTGATCGATTAAATAAATTTGTATATCTCCTTACCATTCGAGATATAATGTATTTAGATCATCTTTATTTACTATATCTAAAAGAGATATTTGTGTCACATGTAGTTGTTCTCTCTATTGTATTAGACATTTATCCTTGGTTCACATGAAATTTTTGGAAATGACTTCATAATTCATTGGGTACTAAATAAATTATTTTACATCTTTTCATCATAAATTTTATGGATAATTTGAGTGAAAAACCCATTATTATGATGATATGATTCACTATTTGTCAACAAATTACTAGATATGTTGGTATCAAAACCTTTATTTGGATGAGTTATCTTAAAACAATAGTTTTCATTCCAATGTACATATGGCACCATTTGAGGCATTATATGGAAAGAGGTGTCATAAACCATCATCTTGGGATGTTGTAGGAGAGAGTAAGTTGATCGGATCTAATTTGGTAGAGTAAATGATGGATATTATTTAGTTGATTCAGAAAAAAATAAGGATGGCCCATAGTAGGTATAAAAGTTGTGTGGATAATTGGAGAAAATATCTTTCTTTTGAGATAGATGATCATGTCTTTCACAAAGTTTCTCCATGGAAAACATCTATGAATTTTGGTAATAAGGGGAATAAAAATCCATGGTTCATTGGACCATATTAAATCCATGATAAATTTGGATCAGTTCCATACCTATTGGCCTACCCTATGATTTTATCCCAGGTATATAACATATTTCCTATTTCAGTGTTATGGAAATATGTTTCTGGTTCATGTAAAGACCCGTAAAATTCAAGGGATATTTTTTTCTTAATTTTCTTTGGGATTTTACAAGAACGTAGTCTCTTACGGCACCTGATTCCGAGGCCCGGTATGCCCGGAATCAATTTCCGAAGTTTAGCTCGGGTATGTTCTGTGAACGAACGAGTGGGTTTTCCTAACTTTTGAACCGGTGCTCAAAATCAAAATCTGAGGGCACCAATGAAACTGTAGCGCCGGTAATTGCTTAGGAACACCTTTTCTGGAGTTGCGTTTGCTCGGGTATGGTTATTTAAAAAAAAGGGATAACTAATTAATAAAATAAAAGTTGTGCAACAATTTTTATTTTATGTTCTAAGTAGTTTAAACCTACTTATGGAAGTTTAGGTGGGACCCACTATATCCTAACCCCTCTTGATAGGATATTAGTGAGGTGGGACCCACATGAGCCCCACCTTTTCAACTTCCTCAAACCCCCATTATTTTTGTAACATACCCACACCCCCTTATTAAATGCCAAGTCAACTCTCACATTAATTGGACTGTTAAGACTCTTCAATTAATTCAATTAATTGAATGAATTCTTTTTAATTTCAAATGGAATGTTGGCTTGTGTGTGTTAATTAAATAAGACAAAGTATTATTTCAATTAGGGGTTGCTTCGTTGTGTTGAGAGGGAGAGTGCCACGAAAAACATCATCTTCCTCCTTGTAGAACGTGAAGAACGTACCGACACCGACGAAGAACGCCGACCTCTGACGAAGGATGACGAAGAACACTAATTCCTCGGAGATCGACGACGCGACGCCATGTACCGCGATGCCTACAATCCTCTTCTCCGTGACGCCGTGTACCACAATGTCGACGACGCTCACGGAGCCTCCTTCCGTGACGCCATCTTCCACGACGTCTCTTTCCGCGACGCTCATCGATCGTCAACTCGTTATCAAGGTAGGGGTTTGATTATCATTCGTGAATATTCCTTGCCATTCATCGACATTTTCTTTGGGCCGCTTGTTATAAATTTAATGGGAGGAGGTCGGAGCGCACGAACACGGTCAACCCACCCCCCCCCCCTTTGTTGTTGTGATCGTTATGGATCGAACGAAGGCGGCGCGGTGCAACGGCACCGTGCGGGAACAAGGAGAAATGCGGCAAGGAAGAATGGCGCCGTCGCGCCGCGCTGTTGAGGCTGAACGAAACTGCGGCCAGAGTCGGGCTGTGGTGAAGGGGCGCGGCGTCGTCGCATCGCGCTGGAGAACCATGAAGAGGTCGTGGCCGGAGCGGGTCGCGGCGAAGGGGCGCGGTGCCGTCGCGCCACGCCAGTAGGACCGAGGTCGTGGCCTTTGGCCGCAGCAGAGCAGGGAGCGGTGGCTGGAACCACCGGCCGCCGGTGCGTCGGAGGGGCGGGAAAGCAGGGTCCTGTGGCGGCAGCACGGCCGGCCAGCCGGGCCGGCCGATCGGAGAAGGCCGGGGGTCGTAACCCCTGGCTGGACAAAGGAGGGGCCCCCACATGGGGCCTCCATTTCAAAATAGGGGGGCAGAACCCCCCCCCCCCCCCCCCCTTCCGTGACAGCTCGGCCAGCGCTGAACTGGCCATGCGGGTCGTGCCCGCGCCAGGCCAACCGGCTGCCCCGGCTGGGCCGGCCCGCCCAGGCTGGTTTGGGCAGCCCAGGCCGGGCTGGGTCGCGCAGGCCAGGCCGGGCCGCGCCGGCTTGTCCGGGCCGCGCCCACCGGGCCGGGCCGCGCCCTGTTAGGCCGGACCCGGACCCGGGTCGGTCCCGGCCCAAAACCCCCTAATACCGGACAGGTTCTTTTAAATGCCCTTAACTTGGGCTATGGACCTCCGATCGACACACCGTCAGTTGTGATGCGATCCTTCGATCGAGACGGTAGTTTCGGTTTATTACACTAAAGGTTTCAGAGAACTTGGGGTATGCCCGAGTTGGTTCAAACACGAAACCAACCGGGCCCTCGGAGCGGAAACGCTTATAACTTGAGCTCCGGACGTCCGATTGACGTGCTGTCGACTTTGTTGGATTCCTCTTAGTGAGACGGACCTTTTGGCTTACTCCGATCAAGGTTTGGATGTAGTTTGAGTGCGTTCAGGTTGGTTTTGACTTAAAAACCAACCTGGCC
Source organism: Viscum album (assembly GCA_963277665.1). Lineage (NCBI taxonomy): Eukaryota > Viridiplantae > Streptophyta > Magnoliopsida > Santalales > Viscaceae > Viscum > Viscum album. Next base: position 1,494,224,182 of record OY728152.1, read on the forward strand.
CCTGAAACGAAAAAGCCAATAACTCTCAGACCGGGCGTCCGATTGACGCGTCGTTTGTCACGTTGAGTTCCCTATGTCGAGACAGAACTTTGGGATACATCAACTCTGTACTACGTGTCAGTTGATGTATCGACCCCTTGGCTCATGGAGCAGACCCTCCCGGAAACGAGCATGCTGTGTGCAGAAACCCTAGAGCTGGCTGAGACTTGACGACTGTTGATCGATCGACTCGGATTGTTTCGATATCCCAGTGGGGAGCGCTTGGTTGTAGCGGTAGACCCATAGTGGAGGAGCGCTTGGTTGTAGCGGCAGACCCGTGGTACTCAACAGAATGAGTATCTCTGTAGGCTATGAGGGGGAGCTCTTGGTTGTAGCGGCAGACCCATGGTGGGAAGCGCTTGGTTGTAGCAGCAGGCCCACAGTACTCGACAGGTGGAGTACTACAGCAGTCCAAGGTTAGTGGGAAGCGCTTGGTTGTAGCGGAAGGCCCACTGTACTCGATAGAGGAGGAGTTCCCCAGCAGCTATGGGTTCGATGGTGAAGACTTTCATAGTGGAATCCTCCGTGGGTTCGACGGTGAAGACTTTCGTACTGGAATCCTTCGTGGGTTCGACGACGACGAAAACCATACGGGAATACTCCATGGGTTCGGCGGTGACGACTACTATACTTGTATCCTATGTGGATCTGACAGTATTGACCTCTGTTGTAGTATCCTACATGGGTCCGACAGCTTAGCTGGTCTAGTATCCTACGTGGGTCCCAGCTTAGATGAATTAGTGGCTACATCTGATCATCTCTATCACCCTACAAAGAAGTATACCTATGTGAGATGAGTCTTGAATTTCAATCATTATCTTCGATATGATTGACTTTCATTCCTCTGTGGATTGGGTTGTACTATCCTATGTGGACGTGATCGAACTTGGGCTCAGATGTTGGAGCCGAACTGGAATTGATGACTTAGGTATATGTATGGGCATAAACCTAAGTAGAGTTGGATGTTACATCGTGATTGTATCTTTCCTTTTTGGATTATCCTTTGTGGATTCTGGGAGACCTTCGAGGGTCTCGAGGTCCCTACTGAGTATCGTATACTCATCCCTGCACGGGCTATGCCCGCACTACGTTGTGTTGGTTGCAAACGACAGACATCACTGATCGAGGTTAAGGCTTGTAGAGCTGGATGGTACCCGGAGGAGGATCTCACGACGAGTTGGTGCCCAGAGGTGGATATAACGTCGAGACGGTGCCCGGAGGTGGACTTCACGACGAGTCGGTACCCGGAGGAGATGGGCGGATGTGGAGTGCTGAGGAGGAGATCTGTACCTACCCTTCAGGTAGGAAACCGGAGGACGATCCAGGAGAAGTTTGTCACCTTTCAGTTTTTATTCTTTGATTTGTAATTTACTTTCAGTTGTAGCTGTGCTTTTCAGTTGGGTTTGTATTCTGGACCATTTACCTTTTAGCACTTACTTTTGTACCCCGTTCTACTTAGTGTTTACCTCTGCTGGCTTACTCTGTGGTGTTTGTTTACTTTATAAAGGCAATTCCTTCCCCTTTTTGTTGGGATTTACGCCTTGGTGCTAGTCGCCAGCCCCTGGCCTATGGGAGGCGGGCTTGGGGTAGTCACGGCACGGGTCCCGAGGACGGGTCGTGACAAATTGGTATCAGAGGTGTTCGGTTCTACCGCAGAACACCGGACTCTGATTTTTATTCTACGTGAATCAATAGTGTTAAGGGTATTGAGTTTGGTAATCAGTCCAGGGAGTCCAGTGTTGGTGCGGCGGCCGACGTATCCGTACACCAGGACCCTGACTTCTGATTTCTGACTCAGTGCACGAAAACATTGATTGCATGTGTGTTTCAAAAATTTTCTTTGTGATTACTTTGTGTCAACTCACCAGGTATACTTTTTTAACTGTGGCGCACCTGTTTCTTCTCAGGATGGCCCCACAATGGTAGCCAGCTAGGGTTCCGAGCTTTGTGTGAGACGACAGCCCACTGAGCGACGAGGCCTTGGTGCAGGGCCCTTTTTCAGCGGAGGCACCGGCGGTACCTCTACCTGCCGAGCCACCGATGCTACCAGCCCCAGCCGCTGAGAGTGCACGTCGCCTTAGTGCACTGCATGAGTTTCAGCATCAAATTCCGCCTAGGTTACGCGAGGAGACGGACCCTCAGGCAGCCGAGGATTGGCTGGAGGCAGTAGTTTGAGTTTTCAGGTTAGTGGGGACACCAGCTGGCCTCATGGTGATCCTTGCACCGAGCCTCTGCACGTGGCAGTAGGGAGATGGTGGAGCTTGATGCTCCAGGTGCACGATGAGGCATCCCTTCTGTGGGCAGACTTCGAGAGCCTGTTCCGGGCATAGTTTGTACCAGCCACCCTTCGAGCGGTGCGCATACAAGAGCTACTTCATCTTCAGCAGGGTAGCATGTCAGTGGCGCAGTATTCAGCGAGGTTCACCGATCTCTCGCGTTACTCTACAGATATGGTACGGGACCCATTCTTTAGGGCCCGAACCTTCGAGCATGGGATCAGGTGAGATATTAGAGCTTCAGTTGTTTCTCACAGCATCCCGACGCAGATAGGGGTGTTGGAGCGAGCCCTCTTAGTGGAGAGTTTCCTTGCTGAGCAGTCTCCAGCAGCAGGACCCACCACTAGCCGGCATGCGGCAGAGTCTTCTCTAGCGGGCAGTAGACAGATGACGCAGAGGTCCAAGAAGACCAGACCTACAGGTGATCGACCGCATGACACAGGATCGTGTGTGAGAGGCACCCGGGGTGGAGAATGACTTACCAGGAGCAGACAGTGTTACTCCTGTGGCGGGGTTGGTCACATGGCACGTGACTTTCCTACCCACCATACAGATGACCAGGGGATAAACGAAGGACCTCCCAGGCAGAGGCAGAGGTTCGATTGGGGTGGATCTCAAGGAGAAGGAGACCGAGGCAGGGGAGCTGGCCATGCAGTGGGTGGTGGGAGACGCTTTGAGGCCCTACCACCACCACCACCAGGAAGACCACCCCGACCACAGGGAACGGGTGGACAGGGGAGATCTCAGCTTCAGGCAGCTGAGGCCTATGACCATGGAGCTCTGGGAGTAGATGGACAGGAGCGAGACTAGCTCCAGACATGGATACTTTTGTTCATGTTGCTTCTAGCTTTGTTGATTTATGTTTGTGGATGCTTTGTGTCTTTGTACTTTGAGCTACAGTAATAAAAGACACCTTTCTTTGTGGAATTTACTTTCTTTTCCTCTCTTTATGTTGTTACTAAGAGGTTCCAGTTTAAACTGTTGACTTGACCCTCACTTTTGAGATTCCTACTGGAGGAAACCCAGTGACCACACACTGATGCTGACAGTGTGACTCAACCCTTGGAGGCGAGAGTAACGGTTGGATCTCGTGGTAGTAGCGTCGAGGACTTACAACGTCATCCTTGGTATGGATTAGTATCATCCATGTCAAGATTGACTGTATTAGGCGAAGAATGTGGTTCATCCTAAGGATGAGACTGGATTTCTCTTATCGGAAAAGATGAAATCATAGCATCTCTTGTAGGACCAGAGAAGGTCCAGGTCATCCAAGAGCGGATGAGGACAGCTCACAGCCGACAAAAGTCTTATGCTGACAGGAGGCGGAGACCACTGGAGTTCGAGTATGGCGACCAAGTTTTCCTACGGGTCTCACCTCGACGTGGATTACGGAGTCTTAGCTATGGTGGCAAGTTATCTCCGCGCTTCAACAGACCATTCCAGGTTCTCAGCAGGATAGGCGAGGTGGCTTATCGCCTGGCTCTACCACCTCAGTTGCACCGGGTGCACGACGTCTTCCACGTATCTCAGTTGAGGAGATACGTGCACCAACCGACGCATATCATCGACTATGGGGAGCTGTACATTGACTATGGGGAGACTTTTGCGGAGGTCCCGGTGGAGATCGAGGATGGACAGGAGCGGGTCCTATGTGGGTGGTCGATTCCTTTATTGTGAATCATGTGGCAGCACGGGAACCTCCAGGAGAGCACTTGGGAGTGGGAGGCTCAGATGCGTGCACAGTACCCACATTTTTTCTCCTAGTTTATGATGTATCTTTACGGGGACGTAAAGCCTTGAGGTGGGAGTAATGTAAAGACCCATAAAATTCAATGGAAATTTTTTTCTTAATTTTATTTGGGATTTTTCAAGAACGCAGTTTCTGACGGCACCAGATTTTGAGGCCCGTTGTGCCTGGAATCAATTTCCGAAGTTTAGCTTGGGTATGTTCAGTGAACGAATGAGCATGTTTTCCTAACTTTTGAACCGGTGCTCAGAATCGAAATCTGAGGGCACCAATGAAACCGCAACACCGGTAATTGCTTAGGAACACCTTTTCTGGAGTTGCGTTTGCTCGGGTGTGGTTATTTTAAAAAAAAGGGTTAACTAATGAATAAAATAAAAGTTGTGAAACAATTTTTATTTTATGTTCTAAGTAGTTTAAACCTACTTATGAAAGTTGAGGTGGGACCCACTATATCCTAACCCCTCTTGATAGGATATTAGTGAGGTGGGACCCACACGAGCCCCACCTTTCAACTTCCTCAAACCCCCATTATTTTTGTAACACACCCGCACCCCCTTATTAAATGCCAAGTCAACTCTCACATTAATTGGACTGTTAAGACTCTTCAATTAATTCAATTAATTTAATGAATTATTTTGAATTTCAAATGGAATGTTGGCTTGTGTGTGTTAATTAAATAAGACAAAGTATTATTTCAATTAGGGGTTGCTTCGTTGTGTTGAGAGGGAGAGTTCCACGAAGAACTTCATCTTCCTCCTTGTAGAACGCGAAGAACGTACCGACACCGACGAAGAACGCCGGCCTCTAACGAAGGACGAAGAAGAATGCTAATTCCTCGGAGATCGACGACACGACGTCGTGTACCTCAACACCGACGATCCTCTTCTCTGCGATGCCGTGTACCGCAACGTCGATGATGCTCACGGAGCCTCCTTTCATGATGTCGCCTTCTGTGACGTCTCTTTCCGCGACGCTCATCGATCGTCAACTCGTTATCGAGGTAGGGGTTTGATTTTCATTCGTGAATATTCCTTGCCGTTCATCGACATTTTCTTTGGGACTCTTGTTATCAATTTAATGGGAGGAGGTCGGACCACACGAACACGGCCGACCCTCATCACCCCTTTGTTGTTGTGATCGTTACGGCTCGAACGAAGGCAGCGCGGTACAACGGCACCACGCGGGAACAAGGAGAAATGCGACAAGGAAGTTCGGTGCCATTGAGGCCGAACGAAATCGCGGCTGGAGTCAGGCCGCGGCGAAGGGGCGCGGCGCCGTCGCGTCGTGCCGGAGAACCACGAAGAGGCCGCGGCTGGAGCGGGCCGCGGCGGAGCAGGGATCGGTGGCCGGAACCACCGGTCGTCGACGCGTCGGAGGGGCGAGACTGCGGGATCCCGCTGCGGCAGCACGGCTGGCCAGCCGGGCCGGCCGATCGGAGAAGGTCGGGGGTCGTAACCCCCGGCTGGCCAAAGGAGCGGCCCCCACGTGGGGTTGCCATTTCAAAACAGGGGGTAGCGCCCCCCCCCCCCCTTCCACGACAGCTCAGCCAGCGCCGAGCTGGCCATGCGGGCCGCACCCACGCCAGGCCAACTGGCCAACCAGGCCGGGCCGGGCCGCGCAGGCTGAGCTGGGCCACACCGGCCGGGCCGGGCCGTGCCCTGTTTGGCCGAACCCGGACCCGAGTTGGGTAAAACCGGTTCGGGCCGACCCAGGGGGTCTTGGGACGGGTCGGTCCCGGCCCAAAACCCCCTAATACCAGACAGGTTCTTTTAAATGCCCGTAACTTGGGCTACGGACCTCGATCGACACACCGTCAGTTGCGATGCGATCCCTGGATCAAGACAGTCGTTTGGGTATATTAAACTCAATGTTTCGGAGAACTTGGGGTATGACTGGGTCGGTTCGAACATGAAACCAACCGGGCCCTCGGAGCGGAAACGCTTATAACTTGAGCTCCGGACGTCCGATTGACGTGTCGTCGACTTTGTTGGATTACTCTTAGTGAGATGGACCTTTTGGCTTACTCCAATCGAGTTTTGGACACAGTTGGAGTGTGTTCAGGTTGGTTTTGACTTAAAAACTAATCGGGCCCCTGGAACGAAAAGGTCAATAACTCTCAGACCGGGCGTCCGATTGACGTGTCGTCTGTCACGTTGAGTTCCCTATGTCGAGACGGATCTTTGGGATACATCAACTCTGGACTACGTGTTAGTTGATGTATCGACCAATTGGCTCATGGAGCAGACCCTCCCGGAAATGAGTGTGCTGTGTGCGGAAACCCTAGAGCTGGCTGAGACTTGACGACTACTGGTCGATCGACTCAGAGTGTTTCGATAGCCCAGTGGGGAGTGCTTGGTTGTAGCGGCAGACCCACGGTGGAGGAGAGCTTGGTTGTAGCGGCAGACCCGTGGTACTCAACAGAAGGAGTAACTCTATAGGATATGAGGGGGAGCGCTTGGTTGTAGCAGTAGACCCATGGTGGGAACCACTTGGTTGTAGCAGCAGGCCCACAGTACACGACAGGTGGAGTAATACAGCAGTCCAAGGTTAGTGGGAAGCACTTGGTTGTAGCGGCAGGCCCACTGTACTCGATAGAGGAGGAGTTCCCCATTAGCTATGGGTTCGACGATGAAGACTTTCGTATTAGAATCCTCTGTGGGTTCGACGGTGAAGACTTTCGTACTGGAATCCTCCGTGGCTTCGATGACGACCAAAACCGTACGGGAATCCTCTATGGGTTCGGCGGTGACGACTACTGTACTTGTATCCTACGTGGGTCTGACAGTATTGACCTCTGTTTTAGTGTCCTACATGGGTCCGACAGCTTAGCTGGTCTAGTATCCTACGTGGGTCCTAGCTTAGATGAATCAGTGGCTACATCTGATCATCTCTATCACCCTATGAAGAAGTATACCTGTGTGAGTTGAGTCTTGACTTTCAATCATTATCTTGGATATGATTGACTTGCTTGCCTTTGTGGATTGGGTTGTACTATCTTATGTGGACATGATCGAACTTGGGCTCGGATGTTGGAGCTGAATTGGAATTGATGACTTAGGTATATATATGGGCATATACCTAAGTAGATTTGGATGTTACTTCTTGATTGTATCTTTTCTTTGTGGATTATCCTTTGTGGATTCTGGGAGACCTTCAGGGGTCTCGGGGTCCCTACTGAGTATCGTATACTCACGCCTACATGGGCTATTCCCGCACTATGTTGTGTTGGTTGCAGAAGACGGACATCATTGATCGAGGTTTAGGATTGTAGAGATGGACGGTACCCGGAGGAGGATCGCACGGCGATTCGGTGCCCGGAGGTGGATATCACATCGAGACGGTGCCCGGAGGTGGACTTCGCGACGAGTAGATACCCAGAGGAGACGGACGGACGTGGAGTGTTGAGGAGGAGATATGTACCTACCATTCAGGTAGGAATCCGGAGGACGATCCAGGAGCGGCTTGTCACATTTAAGCTATTGTTCTTTGAGTTTTACTTTACTTTCAGTTGTAGTTGTACTTTTTAGTTGGGTTTGTATTCTGGACCATTTACCTTTCAACAGTTACTTTTGCGCCCCATTCTACTTAGTGTTTACTTCTGGTGGCTTACTTTGTGGTGTTTGTTTGCTTTATAAAGGCAATTCCTTCCCCTTTTTGTCAGGATTTACGCCTTGGTGCTAGTCTCTAGCCCCTGGCCTATGGGAGGCGGGCTTGGGGTAGTCACAGCATGGGTCCTGAGGACAGGTCGTGACATTCATCTCATGTTTTGAAGCCAAAATAAGTTTAGTGGGAAGACAATATTTATTATGAGGAACAGTCTACTCAAATTATTGATGTTAGAGAACAATTTTTTTAGAGTAAGGTGATTCACTAGGAGAAGGTTTTACGGAAAAACCATATGGTTGATAAGGAAACATCGGAATCTGAATATGCTACGATAGAATGATATCCCCATTTATTTAAAAAGTGAATAACATTTAAATTATATATATAATTTAAAAAAAATTGAATAATGTAACAACCCAAATAATTATAGAATAAATCATTTTTAAGATTTTTAATTTTAATTAGAAAGTTGTATTTGTTATAAAAATATTTAGTAATTATTTTAAATCAAAAGGAAATAGTTCTAACTAAACTCTTTTCATATAAGGTATTATTTAAAATTTTAATTTATAAATTTTTTAATTTTAATTCAAAAATATTAATATTATTTTTTATATTATAATATCAAAATTTACCTATGGTGAAATTTTTGGATTTTTTGGAAAATGTTGATCTTTCATTGAATGGTGAAAAATACCATTTTTGTAAAAAAATCATTTCATTTCAAAAAAATTAGTATTTTAAAAGTACCAATATGTTTTGAATATGATTTAATATAAAATAATTATTAATTATTTTTATTTAGAACACTTAATTACTTCTTAATCAAATTTATATTGGTTTTTAGTATAATTTCATTTTAGGGTTTTAAAATGGTTTTTTCTAAAAACTATTTTAAAATGCATAATGTTTCTCCATTTTAACTAATTAAAACTACACATAATGGGGAATGTTTTAAATTAAATATATAGATAATATATCAATAAATATTAATTTATTTTCATATAAGTATTATTTTTAGTCATAGAGTTAATATAGAATCCTCTTTTTCTTGAAAAATATACTTTTAGAAAACCTGGATTTTCGTCGCGTATGTGGGTTTTGTTTTAAATTTAATTTTTTCACTTATATGATTTTAATTTTTAAAAATAGATTCAATATTTTTTATTCTTGGTAATTTATATTATCTAACAATTTCAACATAATTTTTTACTAAAATTAATAGTGAAAATAATAAAAATTAATTACCATAGTTACGGAAAAAATATATTTACCTAGGGGTTAAACTAGAAATATAAGGGTTGAAATGACTTAAATTTTTTTATAAAATATAATTTTTAAGGAGATATTTCTAACATATAACTTCTATTAACTATAATTTCAAATTATTTGAGCCTTTTGATATGAAAAAAACATGGGTGGAATTAATTATTTTCAAAAATAACAAGTCTGCCACTCATCACACTTATAAATGGTCACCCCTATCCTCCTCTTGTTAAAAATTCAGAACCCATTGGTTCATCCAATACCTTCACCAATAACTTCTATAATTTCCTCCAATAATCCTAGAATCCTTATTTTTTCCAAAAAAACAACCACGGATAGCCTTTGGTGCAAACCAAAAGAAGTTACCTGAAGAAGAGGTAACATTCTTCAACGAGCATTTTTATTTTATTTCTTCCTGCACCTCATTAAATTGTTTTCAAAAGGGGATTATATAATAATATAAATTTATTCCATATAAATATATGTTATTATGTTGATTTCATAACCTAAAACCTTATTTTCTTTCATCAATTTGGTTATAAAATCATCACTCATGTGTATGGTGGACTACCACCTCACAAACCCATGTCATTAATTTCTCCGTTACCAACTCTCATGGTTGGTTATGATAATAGATATAAAGATTATATATGATATTTATAATGTAATTATACTTATGGAGCCATTATATTATATCTACCTATTTTACTTTCCATTCTAGATGGGGTGTGATAACATCTCTCATGTGTACAGTGGACTACCACCTTGTGAAGCAATTTGATTCACTTTTCACTAATTCTTTACATGGAAGTTAATAATGGTATATATAATTAATATATATGATATAAATAGAATAATAATTATATTAAGGAAATATTTATAATTTTAAAAATATAATATATCATTTTTCTTCTTACCATTTCACTCATTGAAAAAATGATATCATCGTTCGTGAATGTGTGGACTACCACCTTCATAAACTGATGTGACTCTCTTTTCATCACCACAACACACAGATGATATATATAAGTATATTTAAATAAATAATACCGTATATATGATATTTTTATAATTATATAATGATAAATTTTTACATAACTTATTTCTATAATGACCATTGAAAATTGGAAATGTTACTCATGCATACATACGGTTTTCCCTAACCATGCGCCTGGGGCCGCACAGCCGTATGAAAAGTATGAAATTTTAATAAAATGTGTTTCACATGGTTGTAACATGTTTTTCATAACCATTTTTCCTAACCTTGTGGGTTCCCCCTCTCAACAGAATATTGTGCATGATTGGCGCATGGTTTGTAAAATTGTGTGGTCAAACTGTGTAATCTCCAATTTTGGGTGATTTTATGAATTTTCCTTCAAGTTGTGTTTTAAAAAACCCTTATTTACTATTTATTTTCTAGGGTAAGAACACCCATTTTCTCCATTTTGATCTCCTTTTAAGGACTAAACTAGGATTTGAGCTTGAGCGTCAGTCTAGTGTCTAATTCAATCGTTGTTCATCTCATTGGATCTGTGCAAATAAGATCTTGATTCCATTTTAATCTTTAGAAATTTTATTCCTATTAAAGACAGTATTTATATATAATCTCATATACCCCAATTTTATGGAATTTTTCTATTATTCAGATATTCTCCAATATAGTCCAAACTAGATGTTGATATTGGATGAGGTGATTCACATGAGTAATAGGTAAGTGGTCTATAACTCAACCCTAAACATTCATCATTTTATAATTTTTCATGTGTATGTAATGATTTCATCAAGAATAATCTAGTTAATTAATATTAATTTCTTGTAGTCATTATAACCATGTTATAATACCCATTCCATATATGTTATTCATCATTTTTTATTACATCCACAACACCGACCACCCCATGTAGGGTGTTCTTTAGTTGGTGCCTTTTTTAGATTTTTTATGTGCCTCTATGCTACCATTTGGGTGTGCTTTGGATTGACCCTTTTAGTGGTAATATTTTATTAATTAAATTAATTTTTAATTGATTGATTTTTTATACCAAGTTTCTTTCCACTTGACTCGCCTAAGGTAAGTGCTTCAATATGATAAAAAAAATCTAAGATGGAAATGGAAAGTATATTGTATGTATATGACTTTTCCTAATTGAATATATTTAAATAGATTTGTTGCATATCTTTATCACCCCTTACTATGTTAATGTAAGTTAGATGAGTGAACCTTATTAAATTATTATGAATTATATGAAATGGAATGAATTTTTTCATACCCCTTGGCCTTGTCACACTAATGAAAGGCAAGTCTTGAACCAATGAACTTTTAAAATGGTTTGACTGTTACATGGATTGATTAAATAAATGAATCAATTGTAAGGTTCTTGTATATGAAAATTGACATCATTATATGAGTGGTAAAAATCAGGTTAGATTTTGGATTCTTGGGGGAATTCCATGACCACTTGTGTACGCCATTCTGATTTAGATATTCTCGTTGCCAAGGGAGAAACCCCCATTGTAACTTGATCTTTGTATATTGGTGGATGCCTAGTATAACACCATAGGATATCTCCTTTACTATTAAAAGGTTCTTTATATACACTACTTGGATACTGCATGGATTCTATGGATAATAGATGCCTTGATTACATCCTGGGGTCTATCCATTTATTATCCCATTTTACCTTTGATATTTCCCTTAGACTCAATTAGATTCATTATTTTGGAATGCCTTGGATGATTCTCCTTGGATTACACTCTTACCCCTATAGCCAGGATGAAATTATTGCCAATTTTTTTTACCCCTGAGGTCAAGGATTCTTTGGTTATCACCTTGGAATCTATTCATTATAAATAACATCATGTATTCCTTTTTCACCTTTGATCATTTGCTAATATAATTATCATTTCAGGATGTCAGTGCTAGTAATACCTTACATGACTTATCTATATAAACTAGAACTTAATTAATTAATCTATTTATTATATATTCAAACACCAGCCAAGGGATAAAGAAGGTGTCTGGTTATTTATGTTACTGTACTGGTTTACTTTTATATATGCATGCTAGAACAATGTTTCAGTTTATATTACACAGGCTGGGCGTTATTGACATAGTTAGTGGTGGCCAACTGAGATTTATCTCCACCCTATTTGAGTTTCATTAGTACTCAGGAATACTGCATGTATAAAGGTGTTCATAAAGGTAATTGCACCACTTTGGAAACATGATTTCATTATTTCTTAGGATGGAGCCAGTATCAGATGACCGATCTTGTTCTCAGGATGTTAGGGATAGTTTTTGGATTTCTTTTTGATAATTTTGTAGAGCATGTATTGTGTGCTGCTTTGTCTCCATGTTTTCTAGATTTATAGATATATGAAATATATCATCATTATTTTTTGTATATTTATATTAGTTAAATCTATTATTTAATACTTATCTTCTTCTATTGTTCCACATGGTTATTATTAATGCTTCCACTATTTAAATTATGTTATATTACTTATCCATTATGTTAAACACTAGTAATGAGGTCATATTCTCCCCATAGACACACCCTAGGACCGTGCTACTCGTCGTAAGACTCTTCTATTTATAGATATGTTCTTAAGGCCATCTAGTCCACCAAGATCATGGAACCTCTAAGTGGAATTTGAGTTCAGTATTTTAAAAAGTGGTATTAGAGAAGTTCCTTCATTTCTTTAATATTTGGAGACAATATATAGGAGATTAGGAATGCTATGGAACATGGTTATGATTTGTGCTTGGGTGTATCAAACCCAGGTTTAGTGTAAATTTAGATTTTCCTATATTATAAGTGTTGTTATACTATTTCTAATTAAAATTTATATCATTTCACCATTGGGTGACACACATGTTATGTGATGGTTATTATTAATATTATTCTAATTGATTATTTGATTTCATTACATGTTTATGTGATGGTTATTATTAATATTATTCTAAGTTATTATTTTATTTCATTACATGAAACATCACAGGCACCTAGAATTAACATGCCATGCAAATTTCCATTCCATATATGTGCATTTCATTGGTTTCATTTATTTGTATTCATGTGATTGTTGTGTGATCCTTGTTTTGGTAGATTGTTCTTGTGCTACTCTTGTTATGTGATGGGGTGATTACCTTTTTCTATTCATGAGGTGTATGGACCCAATGGGTAGTAATGTGTAATTGACTGGGATAGGCCTTTAATTAAAATTTATGTGGGTTTCAATCTCAGTGATAAGTTGTATGGGACCAGATTAATGGGATAGGAAACTCATTTTTAATGAATTTTGATATATTAAAAATAAGAAAATTAAAACTGTATAAGTAAAACTTGACACTTAAAATGAAATGGTTTCTAGTAAATAATGAGGTGGGGTATAGTGAACCCTTCATCTACAAGAACCCTGTAATTAATACATGATCACATACCAATACATATCCTTCCAAGGGGGTATTTGGGGTGTTATAACATGGGTAGTGAGCCCTTCCTTTCATTCATCTTATTCTACTATTTTCACCTATCTTCTTTTAATATTTCTTTGAGTCGTGTTCTTGGAATTTGGAGACCAATGTTTCCACAACGTCTTTGTGTCATGCGTGAGGAGGGTAGAGATGACTATGATCTACATGTGGTTGGCCCTGATCCTCCAATATTACCGCCAGTAATTCCACCTGATGAACCACCTATTATACATTAACTTGAACTAAAACATAGTTCTGTGATAGTTTTCTTATGTATGCTTCAATCCATGCAAGGTTCACCATGAGATGCACCTATTTTGGCTGATCTGACCTGTGTGTTCAAGATGCATCATCCTACTACCTTATCGAGGGATGGGAAACCATAGGTTGTTTCATCTTGTTTATATGTCACCCTATCTATCTTTGATCATCTAGAGATGCCTCCATAGCATAGGTTAATGATTACTACTTACATGTTGTGGTATTTAGCCAAGAATTTATAGGGTGTAGTTAACTAGTCTGGTTTCCATCAGGGCATAGTATGGGATGATTTCCAAACTGAATTCTATGATCAGTTATTTCCTTATACACTATGAGCTAACAGATCTGTATATTTCATGCATCTTGAGTATGGTTTTATGTCAATTATGTAATATTAAGTGTGTTTCACTAAGTTGCGGTGCTTTTCACTGCATCTAGTCATTGTTGATCTTTCACATGATAGATGCTTCAAGGGTGGGCTCATGTATGCCATATATACTTAGGTGAATTTCTTTCTCCTACATACTTTATCTGAGATCGTAAATCATGCTCCTCTCACTGAGTGTAACCTGATGGGTTGTGGTAGTAATAGATATAGGGGATTAGTGCCAAGGCAGGCTAGTAGTTGTTCTGTAGAAAAAAAGGGATCCCTCAAAGTTTATCATTAAGTAAGTGGGATTCAGGGTACCTGTACTGGAAGATTTATTGTGTGCCATTAGTGTGGATGATAGGGGAACCTAAAGACTTAGTGTGATAGATACCCTATGGTTTGTGGGAATTATGGTTCTTTGGGGAACCTTCAAAGATTTTGTTGGACCTTTCGGTCATCTTCTAGTGGAAGAGGATCCACACCAACTGCACCTTCAAGAGTGTGTTATTTTACGTCACCTCAGGAAGGGAGTTGGAGTAGAACTAATAGGTATAGCTGAGGATGAGTTCATGGCCATGGTAGCCAAACTTCTGATCACCAACAACGCTAAGAGAGCAGTTCTGATCGTGATAGTCTGGTTGTTGCACAAGGTCGCGGATCAAGTCAGTTGCATGCATTACATCCAATACTCAAGGATCATGTTTTAGGACCATCTATAGTAGGAGGTATTATTCTATTATAATCTAATATAGTATCCCCTTTATTTGATACAGGTTCTTCACACTCCTTCATCTCCTTAATTATCATGAAAATTCTCAAACTATAAATATATTATTAATGTGGTGTAATGACCATGGATACACTATTGGTAGTATAGTCAGAGGGAATTTTTAATTTAAGGGATTTTCCCCTTAAGGACATCATTACCCTTTCTTGTGGTGACTCTTTATTATCGAGTTGACAGGCTTGGGTTTCATTCTCAAGATGGATTGTTTGGTCTTGTATCTCACCTGTGTGGACTGTTATTAATGTATGGTATCATTAACATCACCAGAGTATAGAATTTATCTATATAAGAGTGAGTGGGATTTCTAGTCTAGAAGAGATAGACCAATGAATCATGGGCTAGGTGGAGTGACATCCCATATTAATAATCTCATTATGGAGGATTAGGGTTTACATCGAAATGAATTCCCTCTAGTAGTAGATTTTTTTAGGGGAATCATTCCTTATTCTTTTTTTGTCTTACCACCTGATAGATAAGTAGATTTTATGATCGATCTCATTCTAGGTGCATCTCCAATGTCCATTCCTCCATGTATTATGGAACCTATTCAGCTCCAAGAGCTCAAACAGTTGTTAGAGGATCTAGAGGCCAAACCATTCATACAACCTAGTACTTCCTATTGTGGTTTAATCGTGTTATATGAAAAAAAAAGGTGGATGAGACCCTTTTCCTATGTGTGGAATATATATGATTGAACCATATTATAGTAAAGAACTGGTATCCACTAACTTAGATAGATTATCTCTTTGACCAGCTCTAAGGATCTAGGCTATTTTCTAAGACCGACATGTGATATGCCTATCATCAGGTGTGATTCAGGCCATCATAGATGCCTCGTACATCTTTTCATATCAAGTATGTTCTATATGAATACCGATTTATGTTTTTTAGTATCACTAATGCACCCACCATTTCATGGATTTGATTAATCGAGTGTTCCACCCCTATCTGGATTCTTTTGTTGTGGTCTTTTTGGATGACATCTTGATGTACTCACACACTCATAGAGACCATTCTAATCACCTTGAGAGAATTTTTGAGTACACTGACAGAGAATCATATTTATGCCAATCTTTTCAAGTCCCACTTCTGGATCAACAATGTTCACTTATAGGGTCATATTATCTCCGAATTGGGAGTCTATGTTGACCTAGAGAAGGTGAGTTTTTTGGTTTCTTAGGAATATTCCCAAGAACATGATCGATATATGAAGTTTAGTGGGGTTTGTTGGATATTACAAAAATATCATATAGAACTTATAATTCCTTTAGTCACCTTTTATTGGTCTTACAGGGAGGGGTTCTTTATTCTTTTGGTCAGAAGAGTGAGAGAAATCCTTTCATAAGATGAAAGGAAGGATTGTCTTGGCACCTATTTTGATTATGCCAGATCCTAGAATAGGATATATAATGATATTTTATGCATTAAGAATTATCCTAGGATCTGTGTTGATGTAGGAGGATAGATTTTTTGTATGGATCTCTACATTTGAGGCCTCATGAGAGAAATTACATGATGCATGACCTTCCGCTAGAAGCATTTTTTAATGCCTTACATTGCAGGTGATACGATCTTATTAGTGAGATATTATTTGTGTGTATGGACCATAAGAGCCACAAATATATATTTATATAGCATTAATGGAAAATCATATAGTGGATATGGGTCAAATAACTTAATTTATTTGATTTTGAGATTTCATATATGCCTAGAAAGGGTAATACAGCAGTCGATGTACTGAGTCAGAAAACCCTGGAATAAGTCGTATGGGAAGCCATTGAGGATTATAAATTGATGGAACACTTATCTGAGCTTCTTCTATAGTTTCATGCAAGTAAAAAAGTATTATTATATATCATTCTTGATATTTACCCCTTCCCTCATTGATCTCATTGAGAAGGTGAAGAATAGAATATTTTCAGATCGAGAGGGATTAGTTCTTCGTGAGAGCATTTTGGGAGATGACCCGACTCCAGATTGTTCTATGGAAATAAACAAAATCCTACATAGATATGAACATATCTAGGTTCCTACATATATTAGAATAGATTTCATGCATGATTCCCACACCTCTCAGTGGGAAGTTCATATAAGCACCTTCAATATGTATTGAGATATGTGATGCCAGTATTAGTGTCCTAGGATGAATTGTGATATAGAAAGATTTATCACTATGTGTTCCACCTATTAGAAAGTGAAGTAAGAGAACTAGAGACCTACATGATTTTTACATCCACATATTCTCCCAAAATAGAAATAGATATATTTTTCCATCGACTTTTTAGTTAGTTTATTAAGGTCTTCTAGAGGTAGTGACGTTGTATGGGTAGTCATTGATAGACCGACTAAAGTATCCCACTTCCTTCCAATATGGGAGACTTTCTCGGTTGATGAGATGGGAATATTGTATATCTGTTAGATAATATGACTACACGGGGTCCCTAATACTATCTTTTTAGATAGGTATGTTTGTTTAACATCATTTTTATGGGAGTATTGTAGAAGGATATGGCTACACAGGTTCTTCAGATAACATACTTTCTCCCTCAGAATAATGGATTGTTAGAATGGATGATACATGTTCTAGATAAAATTCTCCATCCATACATCATTGATTTTAGAGGTTTTTGAGAGAATCATATCACAATCACCGATTACACCTAAAATAATAGCTTTTAGGTGATGATTAAAATGGCTCCTTTTAAGGCCTTGTATGGTAAGTTGTTTTCTTAACCCCTATGTAGGATAGATAAAGGAGAGGCATTCCTATAAGGTCCTTGTCTCAATCATGAGGATTTACAGTAGGTTTAGCTGATCAATAATCATATTTCTACTACTCATCCTAGGAAAAAATCTTATGTAAATCACCACAGATTACATCTAGAGTTTGAGGATGGGGATTATGTTTTCCTCCAGGTATCACCTAGGATAGGGAATAGACGGATATAGAAGAAAGGTAATTTTCTCCTCATTATGTAGGGTTATTTTAGATATTAGAGATATTCATTCTAGTAGCCTATCAATTGTTATAAACTCAGAGGTACCATACCATACTTAAATCCTTCCACATTTCATAGCTTCATCTATATCATGCAGACCAATCTCATACTTTTAATCCTAAGGAATTTGAGTTAGATGTCAATAATACCTTTCAAGAGTATCCTATACACATCATTGACTGAATCATGAAGGCTCTATGAGGCTGGTTTATCCCTTAAGTATGAATGGTATTGATACTTGGGAGTAGCAGGCCAACGTTTGTGCCTAGCGGCCAAATTTATTTATAGACAGTGTTTCACCACACTTAGAAGGTGAACTCATGGACAAGTTTCATTAAGGGTGAATACTTTAAGAAACCAATTTTTTAATCATGTATGTATCCTCAAAATATTGGTCTAATAATTTATTTTGGACCTAATACAGATTACTAATGAGTTCACAAAGTTCTCAGGGGTTTCTGGGGATTGTTCAGAGCCCAAAAACTAGTTTTTGAGAGAAAAAGGCATGTATCATTTTTAGAAGAAACCATGCAGGGAAATCTACATTGTTATTTTTAACCATGAAAGGCTAGAAAATGGGGTGATATAGGTCACATTGATTTCCCTAATCGTGCACCAAGGGCCGCATGACCATGATAAAGGTTTATAGTTTTTAGGGGAGGTGTTTCAAATTATTAGTGTGTGTTTAACCTAACTATGCAGCCTAACTATGTGTGTTCCCCCTATCTATAATATATCATTCATAGTTGGGACACGGTTTGGAAAACCATGCAACCAAACCCTGAGATGCCCAATTTTGGGTGATTTTATTGTTTTCCCCTTAAGTTATGTTTTAAACAAACCTGTCTTTACTATTTATTTTCCAGTAGAAAACCACCCCTCTTTTCTCCCTTTTGAGATCCTTTGAAGGCCAAAAAAAGGATGTGATTCTGATCATCTATCTAAAGACTTATTTTATCATTTTTTGTGTCATTGGATCTATGTTGATAAGATCTTGATTACTTTTTAATATTTCATTGCTCTTCTTCCTATCAGTGATGCTATTTATATGTAGGATCATATGCCCCAATTTAAGGGAATTTATCTATTAGTAATATCTTATCCAATACATAACATATTAGATACTAATAATAGATTATTATGTTCATACAAGTATGAGATAGGTGGTTTATAACATATCTCTCAAGTTTCATCATTTTATAATTTTTCATGTGCATGCGTCGATTTAATTAGGTGTGGTTTGATTAATTAATATTTCTTTATTATAGTAATTAGATCTGTTTTCTAAGAATCACTCCATATATTTTATTCATTTTTTTTATTACCTTTATAATGCCAACCACCCCAATTAGGGTGTTCTTTAGTTTATGCATTTTTCAGTTTTATTATGTGTGTATGCGCCACTGTTCGGGTTTGATTTGGTTTGACCTTCTTAGTGGTATGATTTCCTTAATTCAATGACTTTTGAATTAATGAACAGATTTTACCATGTTTATTTCCACTTAACCAACCTATGTTATGTGATTCAAATTGAAAAAAAATCTATTGTGGAAATGGAATGTTTGATGTATATATATGAATTTTCCTAATTTAAAATAATTTAATGGCTCAGTTTCATGTCTTTAGTATCCCTTTCCATGTTAATGGAAGGTAGTGGAGTGAACCTTATTCAATTATTATGACTTATAAGAAATTAATTGAATGGTTTCATTCCCCTTGGACTTGTCACACTAATGAAAGGCAAGGCTTGAACCAATGAACACTTAAAATAGTAAGACCATTTCATGGCATGGTGAAATAAATGAATCAATTATAAAGTGATCGTATATGGAACTTGAAATCATTATAGGATTTTCAGACATGATTTATCTTTTTAATTCTCGAGTTATTTTTATGATCCCTTATGGATGCCATTCTGATTCAGAGATGCTAGTTGCCAAGGGTGAGACCCACCTTGGAATTGGATATTTTTCTATCATTTGATGCCCAATATAACACCATAGGATCCCTAATTTACTATTAAAGGATGCCATGGATACACTCCTTGGATCCATTATGGCTTCTATGGACTTGAGTCACCTAGTTTACATCCTTGGTTCTAGCCATTTCTTATCCCATTTTACCTTGGTTTTTTTCCTTAGACACAATTAGATTCATTATTGTGGAATTCCTTGGATGATGCTCCTTTGATTACACTCTTACCCATATACCTAGTCTACAGTTATTACCTGAGTTAGATTGACCCTTGAGGCTAATGTTTCCTTGGTTATCAACTTGGAACCTCTTCATTATAAATAAAATCATGGGTTCCTTTTTCACCTTGGATTATTTACAAATATCATTATCATGTAAGGATTTCAGTGTTAGTAATACCTCATGTGACTTATCTATATAAACTAGAACTCAATTAATTAATGAACATGTTATATGTTCAGACACTAGTCAGGGGATAAATTAGGTACTTGTTTATTTATGTTAATGTTATACTTTACTTATATATATTCATTCTAACACACAATTTAAGTTTATATTACATGGACTATATTTTATAGACGATGTTGGTGGTGGCCTACTGAAATTTATCACACACACTATCTGAGTTCCATTTGGTACCCGGGAAGACTACATGTATGTAGGTTTTGATAAAGGGAAGCATACCACTTTAGAAACTTGACTTCTTAATTTCTTATGATGGAGCTAGAAGTAGATGATTGAGCTGAAGCATGCGATTCTAGGGATAGATTTTAGATTCCTTTTTTCTACTTTTTAATAGCATGTATTGTCTTCTATTTGTATCCATGTTTTCCAGATTTAGAGATACATTATATATATTGTCATCATATTTTTTATATTTATATCAGTTGAACATGTTGTTTATTACTTGTCTTTATCTATTGTTCCATCTAATTATTATTAATGCTTCTACTAGTTACCTTTAGTTATATTACTTATATTTTGTTATACACTTTGTTAATGAGTGCATAGTATCCCCATGAACACACCCTAGGTCCTCATTGCAAGTTAAAAGCCTCTGGAGTTTCAGGAGATCCAATTGAGGCCATGTGTCCCACCATGCTTAGGGAACCCCTGAGTGGAATTCAGGTCAGTGATGTCATAATCAATGATGAAAATATATTTCATCAGAGGATGACATAGAGTAGAAGCAATTATCTTATGTCTTCAATAAATAATTCTTGGAGATCAATTAGGGATCATGTGAGTTTATTACCATAGTATGTGAGGATGTTTCATGAGGAATCTACTGGTTTATATTATTGAACCTAAAGGGAAATGATGTTGGAGAAAGGAAATTAGAGGATGAGTAAATGCACACGTGGACTTTTTCTTAGAACACTGAATATGAAGATGGGAATTATAGTGATATGGATAGTAATTTACACTCCAGGGTGAGCATCTACAGTGATGGACATACGTAGTATACATGAAAGGCACCATATTGGTTTAGGTGGATATCACTTGGTGTATCTAAGAACCTAGAGTATGAGGGCTCAACAATGATGTCTTTGAATAGTTACCACATGAAGGCTCCAAAAAGGTGAAACTGAACCCCTAGTGTCATGACCTAACATCTTTGGGCCGTGAACCAGGTCATATAACCCCATGGGTCCTTATAATACCTTTTTTCCTTCCCAAAACACCATAAGATAGTACACCCCAAGGTCACTTATCTAACTAATGACTATCCCCCTAGTATAAAACATTTCCTTTCTATTTTATTCCCCACTTTCACAAACTCAGGGAAACTTCCAAGGAAGTCACCCATCCTCACACTACTCTAAGCCAAGAACACTTAACTATGGAAATGTAATGAGGAAATATCTATAAAATAAAGGTGCGCCTTATTGAAATGGGTGGTAACATTTAGTCATTTTAGCCTCACTTTTCCACTTTTGTTATACTCTCTCCACTATTAAAGTAAAGAAGCCTCATTTTGGACTCCATACTTCAAACCTAGGTAGTTCCTCTACACATTTGGCTAAGTCTTAGCTCTAATACAATTTTTCAAAACTCGGTCAACTTGGCCCTTGAATATAGTCATATGGACCCATGGGTCTCTTGTAATACCTTAGTTACATAACTAGAACACCATAGGCTTTTACACACTAGGGTCACCTATCTAACTAATGACTATACCCACAGGCAAACACATTTCCTTTCAGTGTTATTTTTCCTCAATCACACCCACCCTAAGAAACATTCTAGGATTTCACCCATCATAAAACTAATCTTTTCCAAGCATGAAAAACTATTGAGTTCTAATCAGGTATTATCTTGAAAATAAAAGTTCTCCTTATTGACTTGGGTGGTAAAATTTATTCATTTAAGTCTCACTTTACAAGGGATGTTACACTAGGTAAGGGGGCTCAGTTTGGTGTTGTTTTATTTTTGGTTTTTTTCCTTGTATATACTGGTTCATTGATTCTATATATAATGTGTCATGTATCTCCATCTATATTATAGCAATACATTTCCATCTCTGACTAGGCTTGACTATAAGGCCTTTTCTTTTTGGGATTCTCATTCATGGATATTTTTTTGTCCTTTATTTCTCAAATATTCTCTTTTTACTATACTATTATTCATTTCATAGTAAAGAAAGTGATGATATTTCACCATTAATATAGGAAAATTAGTCAAATAAAATAAATTATTATTTATCCATTAATTTTTTCTATTTTTGTTCCATCAACCTTTTTTATTGAATGATTTTGATTCATCACTTCTATCTTTGATACCGTTTAACTTTATGTTTATATTCCAATACCAAATCTACTAAGAATTTTGTTGTACAAGTATATATTCAATTTTGTTATTTTTTTATGTTTATAGAGTTATGTAATGATTATTTATGTATTATAATGTGAGTATCAGTTTTTGAATATGTATTTATTTAATATAGAGTTGTATTTCTCAGTTTCTTTGATTTTGGTTTGTTTAGAACCCACATGTGTAGTTTTTTTTTCTACCTTTATGTGCATGTCATTTCTACAAGCATAATATTGTTTTCTATTTCCTTTTTCCACATGGTTAGTGATTTTCTCCCTAAACTAAATCATTTTAAATTAATTATGAAATTGAATAAAATCCCATATTTTTTCATGTATGTGAGTTTCATTTTTCATGAAATTAGAAATATATATAGCATGTATCAATTTAATTTTTTTAATTTTTTTGAACAAAATTTTACACCCAATTGGATTTTATTAATTGAATGTAGGCTTCTATGTAACATAGTTTTCAAAAAATGGTATCAGAACCAAATTGGCCAAAAAAATTTGATTTAAAAATTATAAATATATTTTTCATTTATTTAAAATGATATTTTATATAGTTCTTAATTAAAAAATTATTTTATTATTCATTTATCTAGGTCATTTACTCTCTATAGATTTAATTTTCATCTACTTTTTTATTATTATTTATTTTTTGATTTTACCATATTTATCTAATTATTTTAATATCTATTGATAACTTTGGTATGTGATTCCTAGTTGTGTATTATTATATTTGGTAGGAGGGTTCAGTGTGAGTTTTTCCTAAATTAATAGTTTAGTTAGTAGTTATTTCTAATGGTAAGTTATATAAGGTTGTTTTTATATCCTATGTTTTGGCTGGTTTGCCTTAGGAGTGAGTTGGTATTTTTATCTAGTTATGTTCTTCTCTTTTGGGTCATGTTTTAGGTTATTTTCTCATCCTTTTTACCTATTTTGGGTGGTTATAGGTCCATTGAATTATTTAGAGTGTTAATTTCATGTGAATAGGTCTAGTGAAGTTGGGGTTTCATGGATATTCTACTTAGATATCTCTAGAAATTTCAGATGGTAACAGTATGTTGTTAGGAAGATAGTCTAGGATGGTTTACTTCTCATTTGGTGTCTAATTTCCCTTAGATTGTTGATGTTTTACCCATTTTAGTTCTTATTATTATAACCCTTGGGGATATATGTGATTTGTAGTGGTATCCTATTTTTTAGGAATTATCTTGATAGAATAGGTTGAGGCATTGTGACCTTCTTAAGTATACATTTTTTTATTTCTTATTTAATTATTTTTTTGTATATTTTATCAATAGGATAACATATTATGGTGTTCTAGAAGTATATCGCCACTTGAGATAAGAGTGATAGATTTTTTATCCTTGGTTTTCCTAGTTTTTAGTAAAGAATGTTTTTCTTTTTCTATAATTTCTATGTTTATTATATTGCTTTTATTTTGAATGGATGCATTGCCTTTATTGAGTATTCCTTTGTGAATACTTTTTAGTTTTTTCTACAATGGTTTTAGAGGATGGGTATGGTTGGATATTAATTTTTTATGCAGGTACTTTTTATCTAGTCCTATAATTTCTCAATGATACTATCTCAAAGGTAGATTTAGATAAGTGTGGGTTGGTGTTCTATTTTTGTATCAATTTGTTTAAATTCTTACCAATTTTAGTACCTTTATAATTTTATTAATTACAGGTTAGATTTTTCATATTTATACATATTAGGGTGATAAATTATTGTCATACCCTTTTAGGATTTTATTTAGGATGTTATGCCTGAAATAATTATCATATGTCTTGTAAAATCTTTAGAAGGTTAAGGATTTAATTTTCAAGGTGGGGATCATGTGGTATTGTTTCATATTAAAATGTTTTTCATGAAATTAATTATCGTGGTAGAGAATTGTTATTTTCAAAAATCATTGTTTTTTTAATTAAATTTATATTTAATATGCCATGTTTAACTGTATTTAATTTTAATTTTATAGTATAGTTTCATATAATATGTAATGGTATGTGGTGATATATTCTTTCACTCATACATATAGTCTAGTTTTTTACTCTTACATATTGTAATTCGTACACTTATGTATTTTTTACCCTTACATATCCCTTTGTGTTATGACTGATCCTTATATATGTCGAGAAAGGGAGTCACCCTTACATATCAATCCTCCAAGGGTTGTGACCCTTACATATTATCCTATGAGAACCTTATGTATTATCTCTTATAATTTACTTGATATTTTCAATGGACCATATGATATGAGTGGTTAGGGATAAGTTGATCATGATTATCCATCTATGTTAAGTCATTACATCTATCCTCAATGATTGGACTTTATCATGTCCTTAGGAACATGATTTGAAAAAAATAGTTTTTTAATAGAGGTAAATTTTTTTGTGGGGGATACCCAGTTTGGTATCTCTAGTTCACATGGAAAAAGAGGGGTAGATATCCCTTTTGTGTGTTTGTTGTTCATTGGAGGGGTCAAGTGAAGGTAGTAGTCCTATGTATTCTATCGCTGGTGCACAGACTTAAAGTGGTCCTCTTATCAGTATATTGCCACAATATGTGATGATATTTTATTAGGAAATGTCTAGTTCTATTTTTTGATGCCTGAAGTGTGATGGTGTTGGAAAAGAAAACCTAGAGGATGTAGTAATTCTCTTACAGCCAATTTCTTGGATTTTCAGAGAAGAAGTAGGACATTATAGAGATAAAATGGTTCTTGATGATCGTAGGTGAGTGTATATGGTTAAAGAGATACCTATTTTATATAATGGGATCCTCCATGGTCTATGTGTAGATCCATATTTGTATCTGTAAACCTTGAGGATAAGGAATCGTCAAAGAATAATATGGAAAGTTAAAACATATTGCCTCTAAAAAAGGTGAAATTGAGCGCCTTGTAATGGGGGTCTTATTTCATTCTTATTTCCTTGTTGGTTTTTTTTTCATATTCTATTTCATAAATTTTGTATATCATGAAACATGTGGGTTCATCTATATTAGAGTAATAATTTTCTTCCTCTGACTCAACATTACTAGGACCCGTAGGACTGTGAGGTCCTCATTCATGAATAGATTTTTTAGTCATTTCTTGATCATGAATTCTCTTCCAAATACATTTTTTGATATTTTCTAATATCCACTTTAAGGTTAAGTGGTAACCGTACCTTACATGATTTAAAAAACCCCACCATATTACAAAAAAGCTCCACATTCCAAAAACAAGAGAAAACATCACTTCCCACTCCTTCACAACCAAAGCATCGTGCCAATTGGTTGAAGCATTTAAATTCTTATATCTCCTTTACTAAGTTATATATATATTCAATCGACCTTATTCATTGAATGATTTTTCTTTATCACTTATTTTCTAGATTCATTTTTTATTCATGTTAGTATGTTTGTACCATAGTTGTTGAATATCTTTTTATTCTTATGCATATTTAATGATGTTACTTTTAATTTTTATTAATATTCATAATTACTAATTATGTATTATAACATGTGTGTTAGTTTCGGAATATATATTTATTGAATCTAGAATATTATTTATTTTATAATTTTATTCTAGTTTGGTTATAATCCTTTTGTATTGTTTGTTGTCGTCTTTTCCTTCATGATAATGTAATGTTACCAAGAATGATTTCTTTTGTATTTTCCATTGACATTGTTTAGTGATTAACTCACATGACATAATCATTTAAAATTACTTTTGTAATTGAATTAAATTTTATATTTATTACCATTTATTAGATTCATTTTTCATGAAACTAGAAATATAGATAGACTATATTTTTTATTTTGAGATTTAATGAACTAAAATATATTCCCAATTTGATCTTGGTCATTGAATGTTGACTGGCCCACAGCGTAGTGAGGAAAATGAATCTAGGTGGATTAAATGGTGTATTTTTTAGGTATTTTGTGAATATAATCATTTAGTTTAGTGATTCATATCTTTTAAATATCCAGAAATAATGTTTTACCCATTCTATCTTATGTCGATTTGTCAATTGAACATTAAATACAAGCGGTAATGTTTAGATATTTATTGATACATATTTATTTAATTTTTTCAATGAATATCACTAAAAAATATTTAAAAAATATTTTTTCACTAAATAAAATTCCATTTTGAGGTTATATATTCAATATTTTATGTTATTAACTTTAAACACTGAAAATTTATAAGATTCATGTATGTCATTCAAAATTTAAAAGTGGTAGCTAGTATGATGAAATGGGTTGTACAGGTATAAACATTACAACAAATTAATATCATTAAAAGAGATAAATAAAATACAAATTTTCACCCAAAATAGTATTTTTAATTAAATATAATATATCTGTGTCATAAAATTTTGATATCACTCTCTAATATAATTAATCAAAACTCATATTTTTTTCCATATCTCACTATTATAAAAACCTAAAAATTTGGTGGTGTCCTTTAGCAATTCTTATTTTAGCACAGATAATGAATTTATATAATAAAAAAATAAGTAATATATATATATATATATTTTTCTATATGTGTCACTAATATTCAAAGGGACTTTATATGTGCTAAAAACATGGGTGGTCACCATTATCAATGATTTTTTAGCATTGATAATCCCAGGGCTAAAGGATATTAATAGACATTTTGAGCACTAAAAAAGTACTAATGGAGGAAATATTATATCTGTGTTTTATTCTAACACATATAAGCCTGAAATTTCTTATAATTGGTATTATCAAATAATTACTTTTCTCAATTCTTATAAACTAGCATTGAGAAAATCACCCTTTTTATGCTTGTTATAGCATTTCTCAAAAAAAATATGTACATAGAAAGGGTTATAAATATTTTTCAATAAACAACATATTTTAGTATATATTGATATATTTATATTGATGTAAATATATAATATATATGTATGAATATGATTTATATAATCATAAACATATATTTACATTGATTGTAATTGTATTTATTTAGTTAATTTTATTAATTTATAATTATTAATGTAATAATAATGGAATAATAATGTAAACATTCAATTACTAATAAAAAAAATTAATAATTAATATTAAAAAATTCTCATTGGTATTCCATAATGCATATTTAACAATTTTATAATAATATTCTTAATTAATTAATTAATTAATATGATTAAAGTAGTTGAAAATATGACCTCAACTTCAAAAGACCATAACTTTTCATATGTGTGTTCATTTGGGATATATGAGCTATCAAATAAAATATTGTGAAGTGATATATGACATTTGACATTTAAAAGACCTTCAAGGCCATTTTTTCTTATTAAATTGAGACATATATGTCCTTAATAATTGAATTTTATGTTCACTATCCCTGATTTTGGAACATTTGATATAATTTCAGCTTAGTTTTAAGACTATCTTATCATTTTTGTTGGAGTTTGAATTTATTATTTGGTTTTAATAATATGAAACAACATAAACCACGGTTTTAAAAATCCATAAACCTGGCCCCATGGAAATTTTATAAGAAACATGCACACACACTAAACATGTAGGGGTATAGGTCTTACCACCCAACATCAACAAGGAAGTTCCAAAAAAAATAATGAAAAAGAATAAGAAAATAATCATAGCTGAATAGAAACACCCAAGAAGTGGTTACCTTAGAGATATAATATAAAAGACACTTCCAAGTCTCTATAAAATTCCCCCATAATGGTAGATCCAAAATAGTCGATCACACATAATTCACCATTATCTTAGTGTATCCAACTATGATAAAGGCATAATGAAAACTGAGTGCTTATGCCCAAATGAGGTCCTTGTAATCGAGGTTTATATTACTCTTCTCATCATATTAAATTTTCAAAATAATTTGATTCTTAATCTAAAGATAATCATCAATACTAATAAGATCATCCTCATAATTCATGAATATAGTCGTGTCATGTTCTTTAATCTATTAAAAAATTATTCATTGAGCTCAGTATAATCCTCCATAGATTATTTCATCTTTTTATTATGTTATTTAGAAAAAATATTTTGAGAAACTCTAAATCTTATATTAGAGGATCTTATGACCATTTTCTTCTATTGGGACATGTTACCCATATTTTGTGGGGAACCCTGACCCTGAGGGTAGTATCCTTTTATCCATATAAGAGTATTACCTAGATAATTTTGATCAATATCTAATTATTTATGATACTATGTGTCCTACATATTCATTCCTAATAATTTATTATTATTTACATCAATATTATCTTGCTTGGCATTATCTTACGTTAAAGAACCTTGTTTAGTAGCATCTGGGGTAACAGAAACAAAAAAAATACCTTACCAAATTCTACTTCATTACAGTAATAGTGATTCCATGTTTAGTAAATCTTTCAATTATAATTGAAGAATCACACCCATTGTACAACATATTCACTATATTATGGGAATATTCTAAGAGATTGTATTCCTCATTGGTTCTATTCTGAGATGCATCAACATAGCTAAAAAATTTGAACCCTTAGTACTGATCACACAAGATGTAAGTTCATTCTATCCTTTAACATCATTTAAATAATAATATTTGTAAGAGTAAAATTTATAATAATATCTCCTCCGATTTTATACACCTTTAATAATCTCCCTCACATAGGGTTTAGTATTTTGATACTCCTATAGTGGCCTTGGAGTAGTAAAATTTAGTAGTGGTACCCTAGATTATTGTAGAGAGAGATCTTACATCTATATCCTAGGTTCATTCAGGACCACTAGGTTATTCTGATATCCTATACCCTTATTTTAAAACTCTAACTTAGAATTTAAATGATTTTATTTATTAATATGAGAATATAAATTATATCCCACTTCAAGAGGCATATTTACATTCTTATATGATAAGTATAGATAAAAATAATCCTCATCTTATTTAGGGTTAGTGTTAGTGAATTAATTATATACTAATTCATATTGTAGGTATGGATCTAAGTAAATATCTATTTAAATATCACGCTAATTAACAGAGAGATAAGAGACCATTCCCTCAAATCCATGTTGGACCTTTAAATTCAGGTCCATTTCCAAATGAATTTTATTTCATCAGCCCTAGTTTCATGTGGTTCTTCATCCAAATGAACTCCTAAAATATAGGATCAATTTTGATTAAATTACTTTACACTTTATCCCTTCTGATAAATCATCTTACCTCATTTATTACCTTAGATTAAATCTTTATCTCATTAATTTTGATCATAAAATAATTTTCATAACATTAAACATCTAGATTAGGATTGACCTGGTATATGACTATAACATCATCCAAAACATTCAAATTCCTTCTATAATAGTCTATAGTGTACCTTTTCATTCAAAATTTTCTATAGACCAATCTTCTTTGGAATTTTTCAATAGAATATCCAATATTACTAAAAAAATTGAAAAAAATGGGAAATATCTCGTAATCAACCACTAAATCAATGTGATTAGAATCCAATGTTAGGATAATTTCACTAATTAGAGGAGGTAAATGGTAAAATTCTACTAAAATATGAGCAATTTGATAGAAAAATTCCAATTCTATTTAATTTTCCATCTTTATCGGGACTCCAATAGTAATAGAAATGTCCCAAAAGTTTTAGGGATGCCAAAAAAATCAACTCATCCCTCAAATGTGAGCCCAACCCTAAGTGATCAAATTCTTCACATTTAAAGGGTTAAAAATGGGGGTTTCAGAATTAAAATCTAAAAATTATAGTTTTTAGGTTAATGAAGATGATTCCCCAAGCTTTGGATGTCAATTTTTCAAATTGAAAGATGATGTGGAATAATCCTTTACCTAAGGATGACATTCACCAAACATCAAATCCCCATATTTCCAAAGGTTCTTATTATGATCAATGGGAACCCATTTATTTTCATTAAATAGTAATGATAAATGGAAGAAAATTTTATTATTAAATTCTATGATCCTATTAGAGATTAGATCAAGATTATCTTTGATGATGGTTGTATATCCTTTATTCTTGAACCTTTCTGTCATTGAATCAAACCCATTTAAAAATTATTTAATGTTATTTATGTTCAAAACATGAACCCACCTTCAAATTTTCTAGAAATAGATTGGAGGACTTCTCATGTGATATCCTCTCCTGTACTATAACCTTAGATCATTCTGAAATTATTAACCAAGAATTTTCTACCATAACATAAAATTAGGAGACTTGGTTTCCCTTGACACTTTAAGAATCCCTAGATACCCTGAAATCTCCCTTCATATAGCTCGCTTCTTAAGGAGTAGTAGAAATCTAGTTAGTAGAATCCATATAGATAAGCATAGAAGTTCCTTCTTCTAGAGTAACCTTTGAATTGGTGTTCATAGAATCCATTAAAACTAAGAAATATGGGGAACCTTCATGATATCCATGGTCACCAAATAAACCATATTCAAGTGTGTTTCTGTGTGTGTGTGTGTTAAAATTTGAGGTTTATTTTTTTCAAAATATTTTATATTTAAATAAAAAATACTAACATCTCTTTCTCAGTGGAAAATATGTGATGATAGATCCACAATACCTCAGTTAATTTTTCACAATGACAAAGGGCCCCTTTATCAACAAATTTTTATAATTTCTTGGTTTTCACACATCAGAACAACAAAGACCATATGTTGGGTTTATAAACATGGTCACCCAATGATATGCTCAAACAAACTGCTCCCTATGACCTCATTTCTCGATCATTTTGATGCATCGGCCATGCCCTCTTGATTTGAGGATGTATCCCTACTTCACTGTGTTTCATGTTGGTGTCATACCTGAGTCCTCCAAACACTATAAAAAATATCATTTAGTGGGAGTATTTAGAAATAGTGACAACTGTTTTTTTATTCAAGTGGTGTTCCAAGAAAAAAACTGATAATTCATAGTGATTGATTAAAAAATGATTTTAAATATGCTTTTTTATTGTTTTTATTTATTTTTTGAAATTGTTTTTTGAAAAAAATTATTAAAATAATCTTTAATTTTTACTAAATTTAAAAAAAAATATTTAGTTTTTGATATGGTTTTTAAAAAAACATTATTAATTAGTGGTAGTTTATTAAAAACTAATTCCATTTTGAGGTTCTTAAAAT
The DNA here is from genome assembly GCA_963277665.1 of Viscum album. Classification (NCBI taxonomy): domain Eukaryota; kingdom Viridiplantae; phylum Streptophyta; class Magnoliopsida; order Santalales; family Viscaceae; genus Viscum; species Viscum album. Next base: position 1,494,255,918 of record OY728152.1, read on the forward strand.
AAACTCTAAATATGAAATTATATTTTTCTCAAATATTTATTTAATTTTAGAATTAGTTTTTAAAAAACCACTATTTAATTAGTGAAAATTAAAAATTATTATAAATAATTAAATATTTTTTATTTTTTATTATATATTATTTAATAATTTCTTTTTATTTTTTATAATAATTTTTTATTTATTATTTTAAAAGCTAATTAATTATCATTTGTTAATTATTAATCACTAAAAATATATAATTATTAGTTAGTAATAATTTAAATTTTAAATTAATTATTACTTAGTAATTATTTTTATATGTATTTATTTACATATATACACACAAACAAAACAATATACATACATATATGCATGTTTTCATGTGTTTTTTAAAATCATGGCTGAAATTTCCACACTTAAATAATGTTCCAATAGAAGACGCAAACCGAACTCCAAATTAAAATGACAAAAAAAATTGATCTTGGTGTTTCATTATGTGCTCTTTGACATATAAAATTGAACCTTATAAAAATAAATACGATCATTAAATAAAAAATTGATAAAAATTAATAATAGAAAATTTATTAATGTTCTAAGAGATGTTGAAATTGTACTTCAACATCAAGTGATCATAAATTTTGATTTGGGTGTCTGTTTGGGCTCTTTGACCTTTCAAATCAAATAATATGAAAAACTATACAATATTGTATTTTTTAAAATCCTAGTAATCCATTTTTTATAAATAAAAAGAGGCCTATAGTCCTCCAAAATACTGTTTTATGTTAATTTATCCTAATTTTAGGTTTTCTAATGGTATTTCTACTTAATTTAAGATATTTGTCTCATCCTTTTTAGGTGGGGTGTGAATTTATTCCTTATATCTTAATTATTATTGATATGGTGGTGTTAAAATTGTATTAGTATTCCATATTTTAGTGTTTTATTTTTCTTGATGTGTCTTATGTTCTAATTATTTTCACAACTTGGTTAATCCTAGATACTTATCTCATCTGAATTCCATGGATTTAATTTGGATTGAATTCATGTTTAAACCATGATAACAAAATGATATTTTTCAGAATTAAACATCTTTAATTTTTTTAAAACATATGTCAAATAATTAAAACTAAACAAACCAGCACGTATTATCATGAACATTTTGGATAATTATTTTTTATTATTTTATGACTTAAAGAGATAAATCTCATGTCAATCTAATTTTTGATCTGTTTATAATTATTAAAAGTGATTTTTTACACCTATAATTGATATTTATCATGATTTTTCTATATTTCTTTATGATATGTCTTATATATATTATGTTATCCTTTTTTAATTCTATACCATGAATCATAATTAGAATATACTTTGAATAAATTAAAATTTATCATGTATTATATAAAAATAAAAATAATTAGTTTTCTTTTTCTTAAGTAGTGTTAAAAAAATAAACATTATTTTTATTAAAGGCATGTGATTCTTTGGTATGGAGTTGGTTGATCATTAGAAAAAATCTAATAAATTTAAAATTATTTTTATATTAGTTGTATTTTTTATTATATTATATTAAAAAACTATTATAGAATGTATAAAAATACTAAAACATAAATATATTTTCACTAAAATGATGAAATATAAATATATTTTAAATTAATTAAAAATATTATGATGCAATTAATAAATTTAAATTGGTTTTTCGATTTGATTATACATTGTAGTTTTTCAATATATACTATAAAAACTACAGCATCGGATGGAGGATTTAACAGCACTAACCTAGCATGGATAAAATCCATCCTTTATCATTTCCTAAATTATGAACACTTTGAAACCACTTGTAAAGTTATTTTTGAGTCCCAATAAATACCCAATCTATATTAGTGTTTTTATTTTATTTTACAATCTTCAATTAAATTATTTAGGGGGTAATGCCTCCCAATTTTTATACTATTGATTCTAGTGGTCAATCAATGATCTATTAGAAATAGTCTTTGAGGATCACACTTAGTTTCATCACCAACCATTATGAGATCCATATGGTATTAGATTGTGTTTAACACACTAAAACACCTGGTGTGTGTGTTCCCCTTATATATTTTTTGCTTTTATTAGTGTAACTCCCCAAGATTTCATAGTATGTTATCTCTTCAATGCAATTCAATAACTTGCACTATACACAACACTGAGTTCAAGCGCACCACGACTTACCAAACTAGACATTCAAAAAACAATTATGGATATTATTAACTGAATTTTAAATTTTATATACTCCATATAATTTTAACATCCATATTATGTGTTTCATATACATAATATATGAACAAATTCAATTTTTCAGATAAAGGAAGTATTTTTCAAAAAATGCAATTTTACCGCCTTTTAATGGAGAACCCTTTTTAATTCCAATATTTGAGACATTTATATATTACATTTTACAGAATAAACTTCTTCTTTAAAATCGAGACATAAAAATTTTGTTATGATAAATTTTTTGTATTTTTCTGATAACTTTTATATTTTTTTGAATAGTGAAAATACTAAATTTTAATTAAAAACAACTTTTTTAATAAGAATAATTTATAATGTTATATTATGAATTTTAATGGTTTGGAAATATAATTATATTATATTTTTTCCATTTAATCCAATTTTTTTCATTGGAATTAATTTCACTTCTAAATTATACATAAACAAGTGTCAATCTTTTGATAGTTATTGTTTCTTAAAAACACACTATTTGTTTTGACAACGAGAATTAATTTTAAAATAATTAATATAAATTCTATGTTTTTAATTTGGTAAAATAGAAATAATTTTTGAATTCGGAATATAAAATATATCTTAGGCTTTAATTTTGGTATTTTTCTGAAAAAAACATTAATTTTTATGAATAGTAAAACCACTTAGTAATAGTTAAAAAAACTGACTTTTTCATTGAAATAAAATTTTATCGCTTATATGAATTGAATTTTGAAAATAATACATACATGATTGTTATTAGTAAGTAAAATATAGTTCAATAAGATAAAAATATTTTTTTCTGAATAGTAACTTTTGACTTTTATTTACCGCAGTTAAAGGTAAATAGGGTAATTTAAGGTAAAAAGAATATCATAATAATACAAAATTATCTTAACACTTGTCCTAACCTTTTTGGATGAGTCATGGACGACCATGGGCATATTTGGGTCGATTTTGGGACCTCATGGATCCACTTAAGAGTGATAATGACACTTTATTTTAATTAACTTAAAGTAAAGACAAAAATGACATAAACAAATATCTTTTTGTATATTAATTTTTTTCATTGGATTATATAAGTTATTTTTTAGACTATAAATATTCTTTTTAAATATAAGACTTTTTACTACATCATGGTATTTTTTTATAATTTTTTGACGTCAAATAAATTAAATTATTTATGACATAAAAATGATGTAGTATTTACCTCATTAATAAATTATTTAAATAAATAAGATTATAAATATTAAAATTACATCCAAAACCTGTCAAATTTTTATTTAATGAATTTATTTCTACCATGAGTCATCTTATATATGACTTTAATGAGTTTTGGACCTTTAAAAACCGAAAATCATTATATGATAAAATAATATTTTCACACTTTCTTAAAGAACCCCTCCTCCCCCTTATAAAATCCCTCACTTATAACCCATTCCACACACCTCTGAAGCCTCTTGGATCATCCAAACCCTACCCAAATAATCTCTTAATATCCTTTTATTTCTCCTAGAAGCCTTACCATCTGCAAAGGGAACTTCATGAAGTCCTTATGGTTCAAACCAAAGGGAGTTACCCGAATTAAAGGTAATAGTTTCTCTTAAATTCTTTTCTATTATTTTACTTCTCCAACCCCTAAAATATTTTCATTCCTTTATTTTATAACAACACCAGTATTATCAATATACTAGGATGTTTTTATTATAAGGATTAAAACTAATCTTACTCACACCTCCATCTAATGGTTAAAGAACATACTGTTTCTGTAGATGGAAAACTAACGCAAAGGATGGATTTGTTGAAATTATATATTATATTATAATTTAATTATAATATAACTATTTATTATTAATATTTAATTCAATTAAAATATGAAATAGAAATGAAAGTAGCGTTCATGCGTACGTACGGCTTACCGTCTCCATGAACGGTGCATTTCATTCCTTATCTCCAAATGTTATGTACTGTTATAAATAAAAATATATACTAGATATATATGATATATATGATATATAAATCATGAATATGATTCTGTAGATAATGGACTCTTGACCACATGTACAACTTGTAATTATAAGGTGTTCATTTTTTACACAAGTACCAAATATCGACAAAACGACCATTATTAACATAAATGATTACATATTGTTTATAACATGGTAATAATTGATATAAAAGGAATAAAAAACTTTAAAAGGGGTTTTTAATGAAGTATAAATTAACATAAATTTATTATTCAGGAAGAACAAGGAACAAACAAGTCAAGTCAGACACGAGGTAAGGGGTTTCTTATCTCACATTTAATTCCGTGAAATTTCCATTGTTCACCACTTATTTATTGCATGTGGTGTATTGTGTACTACCATTTGATATATATTATCATGATTCTCTTTATATTCCTGATATTCTATGAATTATTTGGTGTTTATTAACTTTTTTTCATATGACTCGATTGATTACAACGTGGTAAGGGGATTTCATCTCAATTCTTATTCTCATGAGATTCACGTTGTATTGCCACTATTTCATTTTGTGTGTTGTATGTACTGGACATTATTTTATTCATTGTATAATATAATTTAATCTATGGGTATTTACAACTTCATTTAATTATCATTCTTTCATGGGGTGTATGTTTCATGAGTTACCAAATCGGTAAGGGTAATTTCCTCAATCTCATTATTATCCGAGATTTTTCATGTGTAAGTATTGTATGGGACATACTTATCATAGATAACCATATTTCATAAAAATTATTTCTAAATGAACCTTTTAAGGTTTTATGGGAAGTTCTACTTAACTAGATCCTCATTTGAAATTTTTTAATGATTTATCTTTCTAAACCCTTTTAATTAATGTCCATGTTTTTAAAATGATTTTAAGGATTTATTTATATAGACATGAATGTTTTGAAATGATAATTCTTTTAAAAATCTTCAAAGTGGTATGGGACACTTTGATTTAAAAATCTCTTTTATATGACTTCCTTTATAAATTGTGATAATTTTAAACGATTTCATGAAAAAGGGGTGTTTCTCTCAAAGAATTTTACTGATCATTTTCATTTATGTCAACATCCTTTAAAGTATTTTAAAATTATTTGAAGTTGATTTATTATGATACAAATATTCTATATTGTATTGATTATTTGGTGATATGTTTGACTTTGGATGTGTTATTTTTATACCATTCATGGTTTATGAATAAAGTATTTACATTTCGTATGATAGTTTTAATACGAATGTTTATGTAATATTTCATGATTTGCTTATGATAAATGTATTGGACTAGTATGTTCTAGGTTTGGGACTGGTAAAAGTACGCCCTCGAGGTTGGGGTCCAGTTACAGCAAACCCTCCAGGTTGGAGTCCGGTTACAAAGTCTCTCCGGGTTGGAGTCCGGTTACAGAGGCTCTCCGGGTTGGAGTCTGGTTACAGAGGATCTCTGGGATGGAGTCCGATTACAGAGGCTCTCCAGGTTAGAGTCCAGTTACAGTTATCCCCTAGGTCATGGAACGAGGCCTTGACACAGAAATTAAAGTCCGGTATTATGCATTCCATCATTATGAAAGTGGATATTGATATTGCATGTGATTATTTGACTAGTAGAATATCCATATGAACAAGTAAATGGAATTATTTGATTTTATCTTTTCCATATTATACAGAATTTCAAGTTTAAAATGCTTTTGTTTTAGTAGTATACATTTCCTTAAAGGTTTATACTTATTTATGAAAGTTTCCACTATATTATTATCCTTACTGAGCATCTGATCTCACCCCTTTCTATGTTTTAATTTTCACAGGATTGAGGAAGTATTTTATGGTTTACTTGTAGGGATAGGCTAAAGGATGTGAATGTGTTCAAAAGTGGACAATGTTGTTTTTGTTGGAAGTCATTTTATAATGTAATGTAACGTTCGTGTATGTAATCTATTTTCCAGGACTGCTAAACGGATCATTCCTTCATGACATGGTTCTTTATAATCATTCCAATGTATTAAAATAATGCACTAACTCCCATAACTGGGGTTGGGGTGTTACAGTTGGTATTAGAGGAAGTTAATCAATAACCTTGGAAATAGATTTAGAAAAACTCTGATTAGAGAACATTACCCTAAGATATACTTTTAGGATTAGTATATAAGAACTTTGAACTGTAGAGATTTTGTGAGTTTTCCAAGAAATACATCCCTGTCTTGATACGAGTAGGTAGAGGCGGCTCTGGCATAGATTTACCTCGGGGTAAAACCCGAAAACAGCACTTCGAGATAGGCTCGAATGGGAACTGGTGCACGACAACGTGTCTTGATGTACTCTTGGTTACGACACTCTCCGGGGATATTCTTAGGATAATTCTAAATTTATTTACAAACCACTATGAAGGTTTTATGAGTATATACCTCCTCAAAGAAAAATTTTTTATGGTTATGGATTATATCCATGAAATGTTCAATTTATGTTAACTATTTTACAAGTTTGGAATTATGCATTGTGATTCATAAACGAACCTAGTGTATGCCATTGTTTAGAAATGGCACCTTGTAGATGGAATGACACCTCCAGCAATACGATTGATCCAAAGAGTAAGAAGGATCATATCTTTCATGGTGTTAATCCAACATTTAGAAAGGAAATACTCTCCCACGTATTATCATCATATGAAGAAATAGTATGATGTGTTAATAATATAAGTAAAGAATTATCTAAGTCCTATGTATTTGAAGGGAAGCAAGAGGGGAAAAGGATGGAATAAAGAAATATGGATAAAGAGAATAGGGGAAAGAATTATTTTCTCACATGTGATAACTATGGAAAGAATAACCTAGGTAAATGCTTGAAGGGAATGGGAGTTTGTTATAAGTGTGGAGAAAAAGTACACCAAGTACGTGATTTCAAGGGTAAAAAAGGTTTCAAATGTACAATGCTTCATCTGTAAGGAGTTGGGACACTAGGAAAATAAATGTCCAAATCATCTTAGTATACCACAAATGATGTTGTTGGATAATAATAAATTTTTGATATTACCACAAATGAAGAGTGATGACTAGTTTTCTTATGTTAATATTAAATAATTATGTCATTTGAGTATTGTATCAATGATGTACTGGTTATAATAATTATGGAGTATATAAGTATTATACTACAATATCCTTTCATTAAGGACTTGAGATTGTGTGGAACCAAGAAAAGTGACTCAATAGTAGGTTAATTTTTTTGGAAAATATATGGTTGAAGGAAAGGTAAACCGTAATATGGTCTTCATACTGAGGTAGTGATTTTGGAATAAGAGATGGTTGATTTGGATAAATTATATTGGATATTCTGTAATACCTTGGAACTGATTTATGGTTTGTTTATTCCATCGTCGTTGGAATATTAAAAAATGGATATAAAGAATATATCTAGTATTCTATAAGGAATAAGGGAGCACGAATATAATCAATAAGGTTTTATGGTAATTTAGGGTGTCACCATGTTTTAAAAGAATACATGATAAAGGTATTCATGTATTATTACGTGGAAAAAGAGATCTTCATTTTGTTTACCTTATTTATAAATTTTGTACTATGACTTTGGACATAAGTATTTTGGAAATCTATAAAGGTTTTAATGGATTAATTTTAACTTTGGATAGTATTTATTAAGATTATTTTTGGAATATTATAATACTATATTTTTAGAAAAAGGACAACCTGCAGGTCGGGCGATAACCCGTCACGTCGGACAAAGTTACAGGAATCGAACACACAACCAAAGTGCGACAAGGATTTATGACCTACCACTAGCCTACAAGAAGTCCCTAGTTATTATAAATTAGTTTTTTTCATGGTATATGGATAATTATAATATTTTTGAGTTCTATTATATTTTGGGGTGAAAGATGAGTTTGTGGTAGAAATTAGTTAAAGGATGGGACTCTACTAGTCAAGTATATATATATATTTATATTTATTATTCTATAAAGAAATTGATTCTTAAACTTTATGTAAGGAATATTAAAACCAAAAATTTGTTATTCTAATTCCTTAGGTTTTGTTGAACCAATGATATTCTAAATCATCTTAGATTGATGGCTTTGTGGCCCTCAATTTTACACTTTTTTGTGATTGATGACCTCAATCACTCCCTATAAATATTTACATTTTTTCTTCAATTATGGGACTGTACTTTCCGCCAATATCCTCCTATTAAAAACCCTAAGTTGGTGGTGACTTTTTCATTTCCCTTTCCCTCTTCTTAAGACTAAATTTTATTAACCCTATTTTCGATGTGGGTTTTCTACAAAGGTATTTTCTATTTTTAACCTCATATTTTAGAATAATAATTTCAAATTGCAAGGACTCAATTTATTGAAGGTGGGTAGAATGTAACACCCTAATATTTCATTGTATGTTATCTCTTCAAAGTAATTCAATAACTTGTGCTACACACAACACTGAGTTCGAGCGCACCACGACTTACTAAACTAGCCATTCAAAAAATCGTTATGGATAGTATTAACTACATTTTGAAATTTATGTACTCTATATAATTTAAACATCCATATTATGTGTTTCTTAGACATAATATAAGAACAAATTCAATTTTTAAGATAAAGGATGTATTTTTCAAAAAATGCAATTTTACCGCCTTTTAATAGAAACCCCTTTTAAAATCCAACATTTGAAACTTTTATATATTAAATTTTAAAAAATAATATTCTTATTTAGAATCAAGACATACAAATTTAGTTTTTATAAATTTTTGGAATTTTTCTGATAACTTTCATATTTTGGTGAATAGTGAAAATACTAAATTTTAATGAAAAATAACTTTTTTAATCAAAAAAAATTATAGTGTTCAATTATACATTTGAATGGTTTGGAAGTATAATTAGATTATATTTTTACCATTTAATCCAATTTTGTTCATTGTAATTAATTTTTCATTGAAATTATACATAAGCAAGTGTCTATCTTTTGATAGTTATTGTTTCTTAAAAACACGCTATTTGTTTTGACAACGGGAATTAATTTTAAATTAATTAATACAAATTCAATTTTTTTAATTTGTTAAAATAGACATCATTTTTGAATTCCAAATATCAAATATAGCATAGGCTGAAATTTTGGTATTTTTCTGAAAAACTTCAATTTTTGATTAATAGTAAAACCACTTCGTAGTAGTTAAAAATAGACTTTTTCATTTAAATTAAATTTTACCACTTCTGTGAATTGAATTTCAAAAATCCAACATACATGGTTGTTATTAGTAAAAAAAAATTGGTTCAATAAGATAAAAATAATTTTGGTGAATAGTAACTTTTGACTTTTATTTACCGCGGTTAAAGGTAAATAGGGTAATTCAAGGTAAAAAGAATATCGTAATAATAAAAAAATTACCTTAACACTTGTCCTAACCTTATTGTATGAGTCATGGGCGACCATGGGAATATTTGGGTCGATTTTGGGACCTCATAGAGCCACTTAAGAGTGATAATGACACTTTATTTTAATTAACTTAAAGTAAAGACAAAAATGACATAAACAAATACCTTTTTGTAAATTAATTTTTACATGGGGTTATATAAGTTAAATTTTTGACTATAAATATTATTTGAAAATATAAACAGTTTTACTACATCATTATGGTTTTTTTATAATTTTTATACATCAAATAAATTAAATTATTTATGACACAAAACTGATGCAGTATTTACCTCATTAATAAACTATTTAAATAAATAAGATTATAGATATTAAAATAACATCCAAAACCTGTACAATTATTATTGGATGAATTTATTTTTACCATGAGTCATCTTATCTTTGACTGTAATTATTTTTGGACCTTTAGAAATCGAAAATCATTATATGATAAAATAATATTTTCACACTTTCCTAAAGAACCCCTCCACCATTATAAAATCCATCATTTCTAACCCATTCCACAAACCTCTCAAGCCCATTTTATCATCCAACCCCTGACCAATAAGCTTTTAATATCCCTCTATTACTTGTATAAGCCTTACCTTAGGCAGAAGTCACATCAAGAAGTTATTTTGGTTCAAACCAAAGGGAGTTACCCGAATTAAAGGTAATGGTTTCTCTTAAGTTCTTTTATTTTATTTTAATTCTCCAACCTCAAAAATATTTTCATTCCTTTATTTTATGACAACACCAGTATTCTCAATATACTAGGATGTTGTTATGAGAAGGATTCAAACTACACTTACTCACACCTCGATCTAATTGTTAAAGAACATTCTGTTTTTGTTGATGGAAAATTAATGCCTCACGAAACGATGACTGTTCAATTATCTTTTACCACCTCTTATGGTGGCCATTATGATCACACTATATTTATATATGATAGATATTATGTTTATGTTTTCTTTGTGCTTCTGTATTTTTTATTTATATCATACCTTTATGATTTCTATTACGAGTAAACGCGATAATTTCATTTGAGGAAGTGCGGACTACCGCCCCCTCCAAGTGATATGACTCATTCTTACCATATGTGGGACATATAAAGGATGGAGTTAATGAAATTATATATGATATTATACTATAATTATAATATAACTATGTATCATTATGTTTTTATTCAATTAAAATATGAAATAGAAATGAAAGTAGTGTTCATGCGTACGTACGGTTTACCGTCTCCATGAACGGTGCATTTCATTTCTTATCTCCAAATTTTATGTACTTTTATAAATACATATATATACTGGATATATATGATATATATGATATCTAAATCATGAATATAATTCTGTAGATAATGGACTCTTGACCACATGGACAACTTTTAATTATAAGGTGTTCATTTTTTACTCAAGTACCAAATATCAGCAAACCAACCATTATTAACATAAATGATTACATATTGTTTATAACATAGTAATAAGTGATATAAAAGGAATAATAAACTTGAAAAAGGGTTTTTAATCATGTATAAATTAACTTAAGTTTATTATTTAGGAATAATAGGGAACAAACAAGTCAAGTCGGACATGGGGTAAGGGGTTTCTTATCTCACATTTAATTCAGTGAAATTTCCATTGTTCGCCACTTATTTATTGCATGTGGTGTATTGTGTACTTACATTTGATATATATTATCATGATTATATTTATATTCATTGTATTCTATGAAATATTTGGTTTTTATTAACTTTTGGTCATACGACTCGATTGATTACAACGTGGTAAGGGGATTTCATCTCATTTCGTATTCCCGTGAGATTCAGGCTGTATTGCCACTATTTACTTTTGTGTGGTGTACGTAATGGACATGATTTTATTCCTATTTTAATATAATTTAATCTATGGGTATTTAAAACTTCATTTAATAATCCTTCTTTCATGGGGTGTATGTTTTGTGAGTTACCAAATTGGTAAGGGTTATTTCCTCAATCTCATTATTATCTGAGATTGTTCATGTGTAAGTATTTTCGATGACATAATTATCAAAGATACCCATATTTCAAAAAAAAATTATTTCAAAAGGAATCTTGTAAGGTTTTATGGGAGGTTCTATTTAACTAGATTATCATTTTAAATGATTTAATGATTTATCTTTCTAAACCCTTTTAATTAATGTCCATGTTTTAAAAATGATTTTAGTGATTTATTTATATGGACATCATTATTTTTAAATGATATTTCTTTTAAATAGATTCAAATTTGTATGGAAAACTTTGATTCAGAAATATCTTTTAAATGACTTCATTTATAAATTGTGAGAATTTTAAATGATTTCATGAAAAAGGGGTGTTTCTCTCAAATCATTTTACTGATCATTTTCATCTATGTCAAAATACTTTAACAAAATTTAAACTTGTTTGAAGTGGATTTATTATGATACAAATCTTCCATATTATATTGAATGTTTTGTGATATGTTTGACTGTATATTTTTTATTTTTATACCATTCATGGTTTATGGATAATGTATTGACATTTTGTATGCTAGTTTTAATACAAAGGTTTATGTTATATTTCAACCATTTCTTAATGAATGTATTGGAAAAGTATGTTCTGGGTTGGGGACAGGTAAAAGTAAGCTCTCTAGGTTGGGGTCCAGTTACAGCAAACCCTTTGGGTTGGAGTCCGATTACAAAGGCTCTCCGGGTTGGAGTTCGGTTATAGAGGCTCTCCGGGTTGGAGTCCGGTTACAGAGGCTCTCCAGGATGGAGTCCGGTTATATAGGCTCTCCAGGTTGGGGTCCGGTTACAGTTAGCCCCTAGGTCATGGCATGAGGCCTTGACACAGAAATTAAACTCTGGCATTATTCATTCCATCATTATGAAAGTGGGTATTGATATTTCATGTGATTATTCGACTAGTATAATATCCATCTGAACAAGTAAATGAAATTATTTGATTTTATCTTTTCCATATTATGCAGAATTTCAAATTTAAAATATTTTTTTATTATTATACATTGCCTTAAAGGTTTATGCTTATTTATGAAAGTTTATTCTATATTGTTATCCTAATTAAGCATCTGAGCTCACCCCTTTCTATGTTTTATTTTCCCAGTATTGAAGAAGTATTTTATGGTTGACCTGTAGGGATAGGCTAAGGGATATGAATGTGGTCAAATGGGGACAATTTTTTTGTTGTTGTTAGTCATTTTATAATTTAATGTGACATTCATGTATGTAATATATTTTCCAACACAACTAAACTGATCGGTCTTTCATGAATTGATTCCTTGTAGTCATGCCAATGTATTAAAATAATGCACCGAATCCCATAACTGGGGTTGGGGTGTTACAATTAGCATGTGTTTTTTGATTTACTACTGTTAAAAAGGCATTTTTGTTTCCCACCCTAATTAAATTCAGGATATTTTATCAGTTCTATAGAAATGTGAAAAGTCACAGATCCCAGAATCCCTTTCCTTAGTGAGTTTTGGGTGTTCGAGGAACCCGAAGGAGGTTCCATGTGGTTTTGGAGTATGTTTCAGGAGTTTTTGGGGATCCACTACTAAAACCATAATGGTTGTGGTGTGGAGGGTATGGTATGAAATAAGGGAGCTGGATGTGGAGTAGTTTCCCTAGTATGTAGAATATGGGAGCTCATGATGGATTTAAATAATACATGAAAATTGGAGTGTAGTCGCACTGTGGGTTATAGGATATAGCATGGTCCCTTTCTTATCAGAGTGGGTCATGTGGAATGGTTATTAGGGATACGTAGTAACCCCCAGATCCAATTTTTTAGATATGGACTTTATTCTAGGAACCTCTTTTGAATAAGGGTAGGTTGCAGCATGGTCCCTCTTGTTTCAACGTTGAACTCCCCATGTTAGCCAGTGTTGTGGACTGGTATATGAGGTTGCGTCGTGGTATTTTAATTTTCATGATTCCTATGAATACTTTTAGATCTTATGAATATAATTCTTTTCCACTTATCTCCCTTAAACCATAGGTAACCAAGAGAGTTTTTTGAAGACCTTTGATTCCCATTTCAACAAGGATCGATCCCATCTTCTAGATATTGATCCAAGGTGATTTGAGGAATGATTTGACTCTATTTTATAGTAGTTTATCTTCATTTGATCTCATTTCCTTTAATTTTATCCATGACATTATTTGAAATTTTACCTCTGATATTCTTATGGATTTCCCTTTTTCAATTTTTTGGTGTGTTCATGGAATGACATCTTGGGGAGATTATAGTTCCTCAGAGGAGAGTTGATCGGAAATCTGTGATGTTGGTCTATTCTCATACGAATAATGTTGATTCTTTTGAGGTTGGGGATTCATTTCTTCTCTTATTTATTTACATGAAATATAAATTTTTTATGGGTTATCCCTTTTGATGAAAATGGATTTATCCTAATAAATATTGAACTGGATTAATAAAGAATTGGAATAGCAATCACATGTTGATGTTTTATACCGTGATAATGATTTTCCTCTTGAATTACTAGATAGTGTGTTTTTTATTCTATTATTGTGTATCTTGTTGTTTTTATTATTTTAACATGTTAAAATAGATGGAAATGGTAAATAATGTAAATCCAAAATTAATTGATTGATTGGATTCATAATATTAAGAAGAGGCATGTTTGTAATCTAATTTTTCTTATAATTTGATGATAATAAAATTGATGTGAGCATGCATGTTTAATTAAGTATGATATTAAATTCCTTAATTTAATTGATAAATAATGTGAATAATTTTGATTCTTGTTGATAATGATAAAATAAAAAGGCATGGTAAATGAGATAATACCATTTCTCTATGTTGTTGGAACCAAAATTAATATAATGTGTTAAACATCTAATAGCTTATTATAGTTGTAGCCTTAGGTTTACCATGGTTGGAACCTATTATTAACAAATAAAATAATTCAAGATGGAATAAAATTGGTTTTTTAATATAAAATTTTGGGGCCCGAAGTGCCAGTTTTTTTATAAAGGTTAGATGCCATGTGTTGGAGGCCATGAGATACCATTTGTGTGAAAAGTTTGAATGCCTTATTTTAGGGATAAGTTGCCTAATTGACTATGTTTGATTTATAGATTCCTTGTGATTTTATATGGATGTGATATTATGATGTGATATTATCCTAGTATGGATGATTATATGGGACATAAATACCCAGATGATGTGGAAGTAGTTGAAGCTTGTGATGGTGAGATGTATAGGGATATGCATCCGGGTGTTAGGGACGGAACCAAATATTATGTTACAGGTTGAATCTGGGCTCACCTATTATTGTGATTAATCTGGATGCTTTCTTGAAATGAATCCATTTAATGGTTAATAGTCAAGGTTCATGGGGTGTTAGCCAAGTGGTACCCGCTGGTTGTACCCCTCGCTCTTCGTGGGAACTAGCCCAGGCTCGAGTCTTGTCATACTCGGGAACTGTGCATATTATGAACAGGGTGATTCAAAGCCATATGCTTAGCTGGGTAATGTATGGTACGCTCTGGGGTCTGGCAGTGGCCTCCCAGTGGGAGTCGAGCGTTAACCATACACATGTTTTATACATTCAGTTACATCGATGGGGGGATGATCACGTAAGGGGCTCCACGTTAAGGTTTTTTATCCCCATTGTTGACTTCACCTCTCTCATTGTGGTTCAGATGTGTTCCTCCTCTCAATGCTTTAGCTGATGATCTCGTGGAATGTGGTGTCTCTTCTTGTGGCAGCGACGGGCTCCGTGGTCTCAAACAATCTGGTGAATCTCACTATTTTTTGTTCATTTTCACGTTCTACCCTTTGAACAGGATGGGGATTTTAGGGAGGTGTGGTTAGGGTTTGTTGTTCAAGTTTCCATCCACTTCGATGAAGTTCTCCACCACATTTCTTCATCGTTTGTGGGTATGTTGAGTGGATCTGGTCATTGTGTGCGGTTTTGAAGGCGGCGACGGGCTTTGTGTTTCAGGCTTGCAACAGATCATGTTCAAGTGATATTTTTTGGTGAAGGGTTTTATTTTTTTTCCTTGAATCCGTATTTTGATTTCATTTGTGTAGTTTGATGTTATTTTGGTTCATGTTTTGTGATTTGGCCTTAAAAACACATGTTTTGCCACATCTTTTTAATTAATTTTTATTAATTTAATTACTTATTTTTATACTTTTTAATAAAAAATGGATCTTTTGTATTTTTATTATTAACTTTAATAAATAATAAATTTTTATAATTAATTGTGTATTACAATCCTTAAAATAATCAATTTATTTCTTACTTTAATTTTATAGCATAATTACTTTTTGTTTAGTTTTTTGTCCTGCATTTTCATATAATTAATGTAATCTTAATTTAATATTTCATGAATAAAAATTAATTATCATATTTCTTTTGATAGTTCATTAATTACTAATTAAAGTTTTGAAACAAACTAAATATATTCAAGCTTTATAATTTTATGTCTTAACTTAATTCAATTGTCCAATAAAATGATAATTATTAGTCTATTTTAATTAAATTAGTTTGTTAAAGAGGTATTAATTTAACTTTGTTATTTAAATGGTTAAATTTTATATTTAATTTTAATAATTTAATTTCTTTTTAATTTTAGTTTTAATTTTGTAACAATTCAAAATTTACTTATTATAGTTTTTAATAATTTAACTTAAGTTTAATTGGTTTTATTAATTTATTTAAGTTTATGTTGCAATTAATTTTTCATTTGTTTTAATTAATTTTCAGTTTCAATTAATTATTATGATCATTTTTAATTTTTAACTTATATTATTTACTATGTTTATTTTGCAGGTTCACTGTTTTATTACAGTCACTCTCATCGTTTCCAGGAGAAACGGTGTCACCGTTACTTATTTTAAAACTGTCTCACGGTGACCTCATTTTCACACACACTATGACATCCTTTACTCCACTCACTGGGTTAAAACTGTCTCACCGTGTGTCTCATTCACGGTGCCTCCCGAATTCAGTCTCACGGACTCACCATTTCTGCAACCATATTCTCACCATTCCCACCACTTCACTCACCGCAAACATTTTCTCTATTATCATTCCTTGACATGTCCCGCTGTTTCCCCTGCCTCTGCTACTATTTCTATTCTACAAAACTGGAGCTCTAAATTTATTTCCACCATGAAGGATCACCATTTTGATTGAGGGAGGGTCGTGTTTCATGAGGAGGAACTGGATGCCGCATGGTGATGGAATTGTTGCAAGCTGAATATCTGCACCACCAGACCTCAGAAACCGCCATTGAAGTAGACCTGTTTTTCCCCACCTTGTTGTCGTGGCCACCACTGGTAGCTTTAGGGATGAGAAGTGAGCCGCTGCTGATTGTTCTCTCACCACTGTAGCTGGAGGAGCCATGTTGTGCCGTTGTAAGGGCTTGGGTTGTGCTACAGCCGCCGCTGAGGTCTGAATTCTGAGTCGATGCCCGCCGCTATTGAACTGCACTGCCGTGGATGGAGGGAGGTGGTCCCTGCACCACCTGCTGAAGATGCCGCACTTGCTGGAGTCGCTCCAAGTCCGCTGCTGCAGGGAGGTCCACCGCTAGAGGTTCCGCATGAGAAGTGAGTCGTTAGTACAGTTGGAGGTTGCATCGCCACTCTTACTGTCTGTCGCTGCCTTGCTTGGATAAGGAGGAGTTCACCAATGTCGCTGGAGAGAAGCCGCCGCCAGCAGAACCCTAACCCGAAACAGCAAAGCCTCCCCCTTTGCGCCGAATTTGGGGAGGAAGAAGTGAAGATAAAAAATAGTGATAAATAATTAAAAAACAATAATAAAACAAAGTAAAACAAAAATATATAATAATAAAAATAATAATGAAAGTAAAGTAAAACAAAAAAATAATATAAAGAATTAAAAATTAAAGTTAAAGTTTTAACTTTAATTAGGTCAAAGGAGTATAATAGAATTTATTAAAGTTATAATTTAAAACAAATATATTGTTAATAAATAGATTAATTATTAATTGAAATATAAAACTAAATTATTAAAGAATATTCATAATTAATTAATATACTGTTTATAGTAAAATATAATTATTAATAATTATAAATAAACTATGAAAATAATTAATAATTGAAGTTTTAATAATAAATTTTAAAACTAAATAATTCTATATTTTATAATAAATTAATAATCATAATAATAATATTTAGCAATGTTTAGCAATTAAGTTTTTTATTATTTGTCGGTTAGTTAACTTTTAATAAGTAACATAACTTTAAATTAAAAAGAATACTATTTTTCTTTCTTTGTGTATTCATTTATTTCTTTTATGTTTTAACATTGCAGGTTCATACGAAAAGTGAATTCCCGTCCAGATTCATCTAACTAACCCACCGGGAGTTAGTTACGAGGGAATTTCTTGCGCAACGTGCCAGTCGTGAAAGAAGCGCACGTGTCTGGTGCACAACTGAGGAATTTTTGAAGACGGTTGAACTGGTCAGTGACAAGTAGCAGATGACGGGGGATCTAAAACAGATTAAGCAGCGCAATTTTAGGACGGATGGATTCACTCGAAAAAACACATCGGAGCATAGCAGAGAACTAGGAGCACTTTTTGGAGAACCATTCCTTAGAGACCCAAGGGCCAGGAGCAGCTGCAGTCGATGCAGGAAGAGGGAGTTTTCTTCCTCTGTTCTCTTTTAACTCTCTTCTTCTGTAATTTAATGTTTTCAAAATACATAATGGAAGCGATGTTCGGCTAAATACTTACAATTCACGGTAAAAATCGAGTCTAATGGTTATCATTCTTTTCTTTTCTCACTATCATTTTAATGTGATCGGAATTGATTGGCGAGGTTAGTTCTGATTACATTAATTTGCAACTTATCACCTTCACTTAATTTTGTAATTCTATATTCATACGTTGAGTTTGAATGTGGATTAATTTTTTTGAACATTTTAATGGAAGTAAAAGACTACAGAACAAATGGCGAGTTAGTTTTGTAATCTTTTCAAACCAGAACTTCTTAGTTGGTTAATCTAAGGGTGGTGAACTCTAAAATTGGTTGGCTTGAGTGATTTATCTTCTGGCGAGGGAAATAAATCATTCCTTCTTGGTGCTATTAGTTTTAATTACTTGTGTGAGAAGTAATACTTTCAAAACCAGTAGAGTAGATATTCTCATCGGACGTTTTTCTCCAGATTTTTTACTTTTCAGTGCACTGTTTTTCGGTTACATGCTGTTTTGAGCCTATTTCTTGCTTTGATAAAGTTTAGAAACAAATCTAAAAAAATGAGTTATTTCATTTGTGACTTATAATAAAAATATAAAAAACAAAAATATTAGATATTAAACCTCATTGCTGACAACAGTGGGGTCTTTAGTTAGTTTTTTAGAGAATAGTGGTCGAAATAGCCTTCCCTCACTACTACAGAAATCGCTTTTATCAGCGCTAAAAAACCCCCTTTATCAGCGCTTTTTGAGCGCTGTAAAGCGCGGCGCTGATAAAGGGGGGTCCCTTTTATCAGCGCTCAAAAAGCGCTGATAAAGGGGGTTTTTATCAGCGCTTTTTTTAGCGCTGATAAAAGCACCCTTTATCAGCGCCGTGCTTTACAGCGCTCAAAAAGCGCTGATAAAGGGGGGTCCCTTTTATCAGCGCTCAAAAAGCGCTGATAAAGGGTACTTTTATCAGCGCTAAAAAAGGCGCTGATAAAAGGGTTCTTTATCAGCGCTTTTTTTAGCGCTGATAAAAGGTGTCTAAAAAATTGAAAAAATAAAAATATATATATAATTCGTCAAGGGTTTTTTCACAGCGCTTGACCCCTCCCTTTTATCAGCGCTTGTCCCCCCAACCCGCACCCCACTCCCTCACGCTTCGCACGCTGCACCCCGCCTCCCTTGCATCCCGCACAACCCTGCTGCCACTGGAATTCGAACACAGTACCTCCACCCTAACGCGCTGCCACTTTACCACTTAGCCATTTTGTTTTGTTCTCCATTTGATGATATATCTAGTTATATATATATATATATAGTTATATTTATTCATATATTAATATAGATCCATATTAAAATAAATTTATTTAGTTATATTAATATATATATATATATATATATATATATATATATTCGTATATTAATATATATATATATATATATATAATTTTTTCTCCGTATATTTATTTGTATATTAATATATATATTTATAAAGTTAATTTCAAATACATTTATAGAATATGTGTTTTTATGTGTGTTTTTAAATAAATACATACATATATACATAGATACAATACACGCACACAAACAGAGAGATATATATATATATATATAGATATATATATATAGTTATGAATGCATCCATAGAAATGAGGGGGTGAAAATCCTATGAGAATGTTAAAACGAAGATAACTTTTAATCCGTAAGTCTGTTTCAACTCCACAACCAGTCAAATCGAAGAAAATGAAACGATCTTCGATATGATATGCGGTACAGGCCAAACGGACATCCGGATCAGAAGTTATAGCCGTTTGAATGTTAAAAGGACCATAACTTATAATCCATGAGTCCGTTTCAGCTCCACAATCAGTCAAATCGAAGAAAATGAAATGATCTTCGATATGATATATGGTAGAGGTTTATCGGACATCGGGATCAGAAGTTATAGCTGTTTGAACGGTGAAAAACCGGGGTACCCCGACTAAAAACTCAGTTTTGGAGGCCTTCTGGGCCTTTTTTGGCCTTGAAACAACCTTGGACGGGTTCCACCGGTCCATAGCGCTGTAGAGCTCGTCGCAGGCTTCGATTTGATATGCTGTGGAGCTCAAACGGAGTCCCGGATCAAAAGTTATGGCCGTTTGAAGTTTGGGTTTCATTTTCAACTTATTTTGGATCTTTCATTAATTTTTTTATATTTTTTATATTAAAAGTGTCATTAAATGACTATTAATTGGTAAAAATTACATAATTACTAATTAAAAATATTTTTTAATTTATTTTATAACCCTCTTTTACTAAACATCTTATAAATTAATATTATATTTCCATAGATCCTTTCTAAAACGTATTTATAAAATAAATATTATAATTATATCAATATAAATAGCTTAATAGATTTATATATTAATATATATATTTTTTTAATTTTCCCTTTATCAGCGCTTTTTATAAAAAGCACTGATAAAGGGGGGGGTCTTTATCAGCGCTTTCATAAAAGCGCTGATAAAGTGGGGGTTTTATCAGCGCTAAAAAAAGCGCTGATAAAGACCCCCCTTTTATCAGCGCTACTAAAAAAGCGCTGATAAAGGGGGGGTCTTTATCAGCGCTTTTTTTAGCGCTGATAAAACCCCCCCTTTATCAGCGCTTTTTTACTAGCGCTGATAAAGGGGGGGTCTTTATCAGCACTAAAAAAAGCGCTGATAAAGACCACATTTATCAGCGCTTTTAAAAAGCGCTGATAAATGTGGCGCGCTCTGCTTGCCCCGTTTTGTAGTAGTGCCTGTGGGTTCGACCCAGCATTCCACATATACTGTAGTTAGTAGGAATAAAATTATTAAACTTTGACCGGATTCAATGATGGTTTAGGTCATGTTTTTTGCAGCGTTTCTGGGGAAGGCACAAGCCATTACCAAAAAAACATATAAAAAACACATTTATAAAAAAAATTGAAAAAAAATTGAAAAATTTGAAAACTGTAAAAAAAAAATGTGTCTTGTAAATCTGAACTGTTACTGTTAGTACATTTTGCTATTGTTTGTATGAGCACAATAACTTCTGGTGCTAGATTAGAGCCCCTTAACCCTAAATTAGAATAACATATAACTACTCTAAGAAAGAAAAACAAAATTGAAATGGAGAACTAAGATAATAGAGTTCCTGAGCAAAATAACTTTCAAAATAGACATCCAGAACTCTTAGATGAACATGAAAGGCCTAGTATGAGGGAGTTTCAACTTCCTCAAGTTTCAAGTAACCCATCATCCATTAGATTAAGTCCTAGGGCCTGGAATTATGAGCTGAAACAGTCACATATTTCATTTCTTCCTGAATTTAATGGACTCTCTAATGAGGACTCTTTAGCCTTCATTAGAGATTTATACAACACTGTGCAACAACTTCCTTTATTAGGAATTACTGAAAATGAGATAAGGATGAGAGTTTTTTCCTTTTTCCTTAAAGGGAATGCTAGGAATTGGTTTTTAAGTTTAGATGAAAACATTTTTGAAAATTGGGATCAAATTTATAACTCATTCATTATGAAGTTTTATCCTCAAAGACTGAAAGGAGAGCGTAGAACTAAAATCACTAGTTTTTATCAAGTGTATGGAGAAGCTTTTCATGAATCTTGGTATAGATTCAAAGATCTGCTTAGGCAGTGTCCTCATCATCAACTCTCATCTCATCTCCACATGGATACCTTCTATAAAGGGTTGTCCTCCTCTGGTCTGAATTTAGTGGATCAAGATGCTGGGGGTAATTTCAATGATAAAACTGATGAAGAATTTAGAAAAATCTTTAACAACATGGACCTTAATTCTCAACATAAAAATTCAAGAAGAATGAGAGAGAATAGGAGTGATAATAATGGTTCAATGAATGAAACTCAAGCTCAATTAGCTTAAATCACTAACCAACTTCAAAATTTAATGAACCAGAATTCAAAACAAACTATAAATAAAATTGAAAATCAGAATCAGTATCAGTCACTAAGGAGACAGTGCACTCGGTGTGGTATGTTTGGACACTCGGAAAATTTTTGTCCTAATGTCGATTTAACTGCCCAACAACCAGAAACTTCAAACTTTGTCAATTATGGTCCTAGGATGCCTCAAAAAGAAGATACATTCTCAAACAATTACAACCAATGCTATAGGAACTATCCAAATTTTTCATGGAAGGATCAAGGAAATATTAAGCAACCAACTGCCCCTAATTATCAGAACCAACCAAGACCGAACATTCAAAATCAACAAAGGGGTGAGTCTTCAAACACTCAAGGAAATAATTATAATCAAATGTATTCTAAACTGGATCAAATTTTGAATAAAATTAATTCACAAGTGGAAAAGTACATCGCTCAATTTAATAAACATAAAAATCAATATGAGTCCGATAAAATGCAAACTGATGTGAGAATGCAGAATATGGAAACACAGTTAGGCCAACTTTCTAGAGATTTTTCATCTAGGGAAAAAGGTAGACTTCCAAGTATCATTGAACTTAACCCTAGAGAGAATTGAATGGTTGTTGTAACAAGAAGTGGCCTTAATACTCAAGTTGTTGTTGAAAAAGAACTTGAAAATTCTCAAAATGAAAATCTGCTTCAATCTGGAAATAAAAATCTGCTTCGTACTCATGCTTGAAATTCCCTAAAAAGTAATGAAAATGATCTAAATCAGAATTTTTCACCTGAAACTCAAGCTGAAACTTCTTCTAAAAATCAAAAGAATAAAGGAAAAGAAAAAGTTGTGGAAGAGGGGGGGAATATACCTACTGTATTGAATAATTTTTTCCCACCCATCCCTTTCCAAGAGAAGCTGAAACCTCAAAGAAATGCCAAGGATGAACTTCTTCAGTTCCTTGGTCTTCTGTCCAAGCTACAAGTGAACATCCCTTTCATACAAGCCTTAATTCAAATTCCATCATATCTAAAATCTTTAAAGAAAATTGTTTAAAAAAAAGACCCTTGAAAATTTTGCTACCTACAGCCTCACTGAAGAATGCATTTTTGTACTTCAAAATAAAATCCCACAAAAACGGAAAGACCCAGGTAGCTTTTTCATCCCTTGTACACTAGGAAATTCTGGTCAGCTCAACTGTCTGTGCGATCTAGGTGCTAGCATTAATCTGCTCCCATACTAATTATTTCGACAGTTGAGTTTGGGTGACCTTCAACCCACTACGATCATACTATAGTTGGCTGATAGATCTTTCATTCATCCCATGGGTAGGGTAGATGACTTACTAGTTGGGGTTGGGAAGCTGTTTTTACCTACTGACTTTCTTGTCTTAGATGTGGAATGTGATCAAGAGGTACCTGTCATCTTGGGTAGGCCCTTCTTGGCCACAGGTGGTGTTGTTATTGATGTGTCAAAGGGTCAACTGATATTCAAAATTAGTGAACAAGAAGAAGAGTTCAATGGTTTTAAAAATATTAAGGAACCAACTTTTTTGAAAACTTTTCAAAAATTGAGTTCCTTGAAGCTGAATGTTCTTATAAAAATCAACTTGAACACATTGAAAAATCATAAAATCAATCCTCTGTGGAAGAAATTAATTATGAAGCTGAAAATATTTGTGAATCTGTTCTAGAAGTTGAAAATTCTTCTGTAACAACCAATCTGGAAAATATTCCAGAATTTGACAACTTTCCAGTTTCTGTTGTAGGGGAGTATTCTTTTTCTGAACATAGGACCTTTCTGAGTGAATTTGAGGGTGATCCTATTAGCACCAACACTTCTGAGAACTATGATATTGATGAGGAAGAACTGTTAAGACAACTTGATGATTCTGCTTTCATTGACCTGTTGAATTCAGATATGGAATGTTTGGACAACATACAGCCCACCATGGACAGTAGGACTGTTATCTCTGAATCTGAGCATGAAATTGAAAATCTTTCATCTTTCAATACTCCTTACAATAAATATGTGGAAGATATTGGACCTCTCATGCCTAAGAGTATTTTGTCTAGTGTAGAACCACCTGATCTTGAACTGAAGCTCATTCCTGCCCATCTTAAATATTCATTTTTTGGTAAGAACTCCACTCTGCCTGTAATAATTTCTGCTGAACTTAATGAAAATCAAGAACAAAGACTGTTGAATGTGTTGGAAAAATTTAAATCTTCCATAGGCTGGAGAATAGATAACATCAAGGGTATTAGTCCCTCATTCTATATGCACAAGATTCTTATGAAGCCTAATCATAAACCTAGTGTAGAATGTCAATGAAGGTTAAATCCAAACATGAAAGAAGTTGTGAGAGAGGAAGTGATCAAGCTATTGGACACTGGAATGATTTATCCTATTTCTGATAGTGCTTGGGTCAGCCCTGTCCAGGTTGTCCCCAAGAAGGGAGGTTTCACTGTAGTTAGAAATGAAAAAAATGAAGAAGTCCAAGTTAGGAAAGCCACAAAATGGAGAGTCTATATTGATTATAGGAAGCTTAATGTAGCCACTAGGAATGACCATTTTACAATTCCCTTCTTGGATCAAATTCTTGAGTGGCTTGCTGGAAATGAATTTTTCTATTTTCTGGATGGGTATTCTGGTTACAACCAAATACCTGTTGATCTAGAGGATTAGGAGAAGACCACTTTCACATGCCCCTTTGGAACATTTTCCTATAGGTGGATGTCCTTTGGGTTGTGTGGAGCTCTATCCACCTTTCAAAGGTGTATGATGGCTATCTTTTCTAATATTTTTGAGAGAATCATTGAGGTTTTCATGGATGAATTTTCCACTATAGGTAGTAATTTTGATACTTGTCTTGAAAATCTTGAGTTAGTCTTGGAAAGATGCATTGAAACCAACCTTGTTCTTAATTGGGAGAAATGTCAATTTATGGTTACAGAAGGTATTGTGCTGGGTCATAAGGTGTCAAAGAGAGGTTTAGAAGTTGATACTACTAAGATAGAAGTTATTAAAAAACTACCACCTCCTGTTAATGTCAAGGGTGTTAGAAGTTTTCTAGGGTATGCCGGTTTCTACCGGAGATTCATAAAATATTTATCTAAAATTACTAATCCCTTGTGTTCTTTTTTGGTCAAGGATGCACCTTTCGATTTTGATGAAAACTGTTTGAAATCATTTAACCTGCTTAAAGAGAAACTCACTACATCACCTATCATCACTACACCTGATTGGAAATTACCATTTGAGCTTATGTGTGATGCTAGTGATATGGTTGTAGGAGCTGTACTTGGACAGAGGATAGATAAGAAATTGCATGTGGTGTATTATGCTAGTAGACTTCTAGATGATGCCCAAAAGAATTATACCACCATTAAAAAAGAATTGTTAGTTGTTTTGTTTGCTCTTGAAAATTTTAGGCAGTATCTGTTAGGCTCAAAAGTCATCATTTTCACTGGTCATCCTACCTTAAAATACTTGCTGTCTAAAAAAGAAACTAAACTCAGGCTGATTAGATGGATTCTTTTGTTACAAGAGTTTGATTTAGAAATTAGGGATAAGCATGGAGCTAAAAATTTAGTTTCCAATCACCTGTCTAGGATTCCTGTTACCCATTCTGAATCCGAAAACCTTAGGGAGATTAACTCCTCCTTTCCTGATGAGAATCTTCTTACTGTGTCAATCAGGCAATCTGCTTGGTTCAAATATTTTGCCAACTTCCTAGCAGTAGGTGTCATTCCCAAAAATCTGTCTAATAATCAAATAAATTAATTAATTTATGAACTTAAATATTACCTTTGGGATGATCCTTTTCTCTTTATGATATGTGTTGATGGTATTCTTAGGAGGTGCGTGCCTGAGGAAGAGATGTTTCTTGTTTTATAAAGTTGTCACTCTTCACCTAGGGGAGGTCACCATAGAGGTGAAAGGACAAATCAAAAATTCTTACAATCTGGTTTTTATTATCCTTCTCTTTTTAAGGATTCTACGAGCTTTGTGGTTGGGTGTGACAGGTGTCAGAGGCTGGGTAATGTGGGTAGGAAACAGGAGTTACCCCAAAATGTTATTTTGGAGGTAGATATCTTTGATGTTTGGGGCTTAGATTTTATGGGTCCATTTCCATTATCTCATGGGAATGAGTACATTCTTGTTGTTGTTGTCTATGTTTCAAAGTGGGTTGAGGCGGTGGTACTTCCCAACAATCAAGAAAACTTTGTAATAAAATTTGTTAAAAAGAATATATTTACAAGATTTGGAGTCCCAAGAGATTTTATCACTGATAATGGAACACACTTTACGAACTACAAGTTTAAAGCTTTGATGGAGAAATATGGTTGTGTTCTTAAAACTGGAACTCCTTATCATCTACAGTCCAGTGGACAGGTGGAAATTTCAAATAGAGAGTTGAAGCAAATACTTGAAAAAACTATTTCAAACTCTAGGAAATACTGGTCACTCAAACTAGATGAAGCATTATGGGCTTATAGAACTACCTTTAAGACTCTGATAGGTATTTATCCTTACAGGTTGCTTTTTGTGAAATGTTTTCATTTACCTATAGAGTTGAAACATAAGTCTTATTGGGCAGTTAAGACTCTGAACAATGATTTAATGAGTTCTGGTGAGATAATATTGCTTGAGCTAAGTGAACTTGATGAGATTAGGAGAGAGAGTTATGATAATTCAAGAATTTATAAAGAGAGCACTAAAATCTTTCATGATTCTTTCATTCAAAACAAATAATTCAAACTTTGACATAAGGTCCTTCTCTTTAATTCTAGACTTAAATTTTTTCCTGGGAAGCTGAAGTCCAAGTGGTCAGGACCTTTTACTGTAGTAAGAGTGCTGAATAATGGAGCTGTTGAAATAGTTGGTGAAGAGAATAAACCCATGTTGGTCAATGGGAAGAGACTGAAACTTTATTTTGAGGGATTTCTAAAGGGCTTGGATTCCTTCACTATGATAGAAAACTATTCTTGAATGAAGTCTGGCTGGGGACTATAAACCTAGCGCTGTATGGGAGGCAACCCATGGCATTTTTTTGTTAATAAATAAAATTTTTTAATTAAATAAAGTCTAAATGAAGACTTTAAAATTAGTGTTTCTTAGGATTCAACCCATGCTCTTTATTTATTTACATCTTTGTACTGTTTTGTGCTAAATAATGTAAAGCTTTGCTAACATCTGTATGCATGGTCTTTGCTGGTTATTTGTCCTTGGTTTTCATGCTTTGTATTTTTAGGATGTTGCTGTGTCATTTAAGGATTGGAATTCCCATACTGGAGGGAAATTGACATATATATTCAAATAAGTACTCAATTCATAATTGATTCATTTCATTTTTTTATTCCTTAATTCTTTAGAGAAAAAAATTCTGCTCCTGTTTTTACTAAAAAAAATTCAACTTGTATTAGAGAATTCTGCTACTTGTCACTGTGATGTGCATAAATTCTTCATGTGCCTCCTTACTGAAAAATTGAATTTCATTGTTATTAAAATCTTTTCATCGCTTGAAATTAAGTGTGGGGGGTACATGCTTTCTTGTAGTAGTGTTTTTCATTGGAACCGATTAGTCTGTGGGGTGTTTAGCATGCATCTTTCTGCTTAATTGAACAGCTTTTTGAATCATACTTTGTTGAAATTCTTACACCAAATAATTTGTGCATCCACAAATTACATTATATATCTTAAGATGAATTGAAAATATTTGTCACTGGACATCAATATTAATGCATATACTTGCTAATGAATCTACTGTAATTTATTCATTGTGGCAAACAATATTTTTGAACTTCATTGTTACCCTTTATACATTTCATTAATCTACTTAATTGAAAATATGTTTTGAACCTTAATTGTTTAATTGTCCTTCTCCATATTTAGAAGTCAACATTGGGGACAAAGTTGGATTTTAAGTGTGGGGGAGGGGGTCAATTCTTGATTATGCTAAACTATTCTTAATTGAAACCCCATCAATTCCCACTGCAACTTCAAAATTTTTGTAAAAAATGGATATAATTTTTCAGAATTCTAGCTTAATTTTAGGCTTTACACTTTTCTCAATTGGTTCTTACTTTAGGATAAGTTCCTTTCCGGTAGTTAAGACCTGCTTTGTGTCAGAAATTAATGAGTTTGGATGATTGCTGAGTGATCTTGCTTAGTGATTTGATAGAAATTTGGTTTAGGAACTACTTATGGAAGTGATATGGGTACCCGTTTATGGAGTTATGGTCATAACCCTTGGAACTAGAAGTTTGATTCTGATTCTAGGAGCATCATTCTTCATTTAATTATTAAAAGTGATTGCTTTAATGAGCCAATGTAAATGAGTTCTATATAAATCTTTTGAAACTGGAGTAATTTGGGCATCTGGGATCCCACGGTGAGTCTCTGAGACCCTAGATGTTTGGTTCATTTCTGTTAACTAATAGCCCTTTTTACACTTTTAATAAGTGCATATGTACAGTGCTTAGCACAATGATACATGGCTTGGGAAAAATTAAATAAAGTGTCTAGGGTCAAAAATGAGGTCATTAAGGTGAGGGGAATTATGAACGCCAAATGAAGAAGGGGTCCATTGATTTATATGGAAATCATTTAGGTTGTATCGATAAGGTGATTCACAAAAAAATTATTTATTTTTGGAACCTAGGTGAAATAGTCAAAGTACACAGTTCCTTGGTTAAGAACTTAATTCCATTGAAATTTTATCTCCTGTCATTCTTGAATTTAGAACCCGAGTTCGGATTGAAATGAGTCACTAAGAAGTATCACATATGAAGAATGAAACTTTCATTTCATGTTGATTCATTGCTCTTTTTGACTATCATTTAGTATTTTATCTAAGCAAGATTCATTTGAGCGATTTATTTTCAAAGCCTAGTGACATGTTTTTGTCCTTTATTACAAATTGTTGGACATGTTACATTTTGAGCGAAATTGTAAAGACCTGTAAATTTCAAGGGAATTTTTTTCATAATTTCTTTGTGATTTTACGAGTACGCAGTTTTTGACGGCACCTGATTCTGAGGCCTGGTGTGCCCGGAATCAATTTCTGAAGTTTAGCTCGGGTACGTTCAGTGAACAAACGAGCGGGTTTTCCTAACTTTTGAACCGGTGCTCGGAATCGAAATATGAGGGCACCAATGAAACCGCAGCGCCGATAATTTCTTAGGAACAACTTTTCTGGAGTTGCGTTTGCCCGGGTGTGGTTATTTAAAAAAAAGGTTAACTAATGAATAAAATAAAAGTTGTGCAACAATTTTTATTTTATGTTCTAAGTAGTTTAAACCTACTTATGGAAGCTGAGGTGGGACCCACTATATCCTAACCCCTCTTTATAGGATATTAGTGAGGTGGGCCCCACACGATCCCCACCTTTTCAACTTCCTCAAACCCCCATTATTTTTGTAACACACCCGCACCCCCTTATTTAAATGCCAACTCAACTCTCATATTAATTGGACTGTTAAGACTCTTCAATTAATTAAATTAATTGAATGAATTCTTTTTAATCTCAAATGGAATGTTGGCCTATGTGTGTTAATTAAATAAGACAAAGTCTTATTTCATTAGGGGTTGCTTCGTTGTGTTGGAGGGAGAGTTCCACGAGGAACTTCATCTTCCTCCTTGAAGAACGCGAAGAACGTACCGACACCGACGAAGAACGCCGGCCTCCGACGAAGGACGACGAAGAATGCTAATTCCTCGGAGATCGATGACACGGTGTAGTGTACCGCGACGCTGACGATCCTCTTCTCTGTGATGCCGTGTACCGCGACGTCGACGACGCTCACAGAGCCTCCTTCCGCGACGTCTTCCTTTCCGCGACACCGTCTTCCGTGACGTCTTCATCAAGGTAGGGGTTAATTTTCTTGTTCGTGATTTCTTTGCCATTCATCGACATTTATATTGGGCCGCCTGTTATTGTAATAATGGGAGGAGTTCGGACCGCATGAACACGGCCGGACCTCCTCCCCCTTTGATTTTGTACTTGTTGCGGCACGAGCAAAGGCAGCGCGGTGCAACGGCACCGCGCGGAAGCAAGAGGAAAGGGTGAAGATGCGTGGCGCCGTCGCGCCGCACCGTTGAGGCCGAATGAAGCCACGGCGTCGTCGCGCTGCGCCGGAGAACCACGAAGAAGCCACGGCCGGAGCGGGGTCGCAGCGGAGGGGCGCGGCGCCATCGCGCCGCACCGGTCGGACAAGGCCGCGGTGGTGCGGGGAGCGGCGGCCGGAACCGCCGGCCGCCGTTGCATGGAGGGCGAGACCCACAGGGGGGTCCCGCGGTGACACACCGGCCGGCTTGGCCGGCCGGTTTCTGAGAAATCCGGGGTTCGTAACCCCCGGCTGGAAAAGGAGTGGCCCCCACGTGGGGGCTGCGGTTTCAAAGCAGGGGGCAGTGCGCCCCCCCCCCCCTTTCCGCGACGGCTTGGCCAGCGCCGAGCTGGCCGTGCGGGCCGCGCCCACGCCAGGCCAACCGGCCACCTAGGTCGGACCGGCCACACTGGGCCAGGCCGCGCCCTAATGGGCCGGACGCGGACCCGGTTCGGGTCGATCCGGTTCGGGCCAACCCAGGGGGTCTTGGGCCGGGTCGATCTGGGCCCAAAACCCCCCTAAAAACCAGACAGTTTGTTTAAATGCCCATAACTTGGGCTACGGACCTCCGATCGACACACCGCCAGTTGTGACGCGATCCTTGGATCGAGACGGTCGTTTCGCTATATCACAATCAAGGTTTAAAGAAACTCTATGTAGGGCTGGGTTGGTTCGAACATGAAACCAACCGGGCCCTCGGAGCGGAAACACTTTTAACTTGAGCTCTAGACGTCTGATTGATGTGCCGTTGACTTTGTTGGATTCCTCTTAATGAGACAGACTTTTTGGCTTACTCTGCTCGAGGTTTGGACGTAGTTGGAGTACGGTCGGGTTGGTTTTGACTTAAAAACCAATCGGGCCCCTGGAATGAAAAAGCTAATAACTCTCAGACCAGGCGTCTGATTGACGCGCCGCCTGTCATGTTGAGTTCCCTATGTTGAGATCGAACTTTGGGATACATCAACTCCGGACTACGTGTTAGTTGATGTATCGACCCCCTTGGCTCGTGGAACGGTCCCTCCCGGAAACGAGCATGCTATGTGCGGGAACCCTAGAGTTGGCTGCGACTGCGACGACAATGACGACTGCACTGAAATCCTCTGTGGGTTCGGAAGCGACGACGACTACACTGAAATCTTCCGTGGGTTCGGCAGCGATGAAGACCGTACTGAAATACTTTGTGGTTTCGACGACGATAACTACTGTTCTTATATCCTACGTGGGTCTGGCAGTATTATTGTTCTTGTATCCTACGTGGGTCCAGCAGTATTTGACCTCTGTTGTAGTATCCTACGTGGGTCCGACAGAGTAGCTGGACTTGTATCCTACGTGGGTCCGACAGCTTACCTAGTTTAGTATCCTACGTGGGTCCTAGCTTAGATGAATCAGTGGCTACATCTGATCATCTCTATCACCTTACGAAGAAGTATACCTGTGTGAGATGAGTCTTGACTTTCAATCATTATCTTCGATATGATTGAATTGCTTCCTATGTGAATTGTGTTGTGCTTTCCTGTGTGGATTGGGTTGTACTATCCTGTGTGGATGTGATCGAACTTGGGCTCAGATGTTGGAGTTGAACTGGAATTTATGACTTAGGTATATGTATGGGCATATACCTAAGTAGTGTTGGATGTTACTTCGTGATTGAATCTTTCCTTTTTGGATTATCCTTTGTGGAATCTGGGAGACCTTCGGGGGTCTCGAGGTCCCTAATTAGTAGCGTATACTCACCCCTACATGGGATATTCCCGCACTACGTTGTGTTGGATGCAGACGACGGACAACGCTGATTGTGGTTGAGGCTTGTGGAGCAGGTCGGTAGCTGGAGGTGGACCACTGGGTGGGACGTACACGAAGCGGACGGCTAGACCCGAGCAGCTGAGGAGGCTATCTGTACCCACCCTTCAGGTGGGACTTCTAGTGGATGGCTTGAAGTTGCTACTTTACTTTCAGTTTTTGTACTTTCTTTCCAGTTGTACTTTACTTTCAGTTTGGGTTTGTATTCTGGCCCATTTACTTTCCGAACTTACTATTGTACCCAGTTTTACTTAGTGTTTACTTCTGCTGGATTACTCTATGGTGTTTGTTTACTTTATAAGGCAATGCCTTCCCCTTTTTATCAAGATTTATGCCTTTGGTGCTAGTCGCCAGCCCCTGGCCTATGGAAGGCGGGCTTGGAGTAGTCACGACACGGCTCCCGAGGACGGATCATGACAAATTGGTATCAGAGGAGTTCGGTTCTACCGCAGAACTCAGGACTCTAATATTTCTTCTATGTGAAGCAATATTGTTAAGGGTATTGAGTGTGGTTATCAGTCCAGGGAGTCTAGTGTTGGTGCGGCGGCCGACGTATCCGTACACCAGGACCCTGACTTCTGATTTCCGACTCAATGCATGAAAACATTGATTGCATGTGTGTTTCAAAAGTTTTCTTTGTAATTACTTTGTGTCAGCTCACCAGGTATAATGTTTTAACTGTGGTGCACCTGTTTCTTTTTAGGATGGCCTCACGACGACATCCAGCTAGGGTTCCGAGTTTTGTGCGAGACGACAGCCCACCGAGCGACGAGGCCTCGGTGCAGGGCCCTTTTTCAGCAGAGGCACCGGCGGTACCACTACCCGCCGAGCCACCGATGCCACCAGCCCCCGCCGCTGAGAGTGCACGTCGCCTTAGTGCACTGCACGAGTTTCAGCGTCAGAGACCGCCTAGGTTATGCGGGGAGACGGACCCTCAGGCAGCCGAGGATTGCCTGGAGGCGGTTGTGTGAGTTTTCAGGTTAGTGGGGACACCAGCTGACCTCATGGTGATCCTTGCAGCGAGCCTTGTGCATGCGGCAACAGGAAGATGGTGGAGCTTGATGCTCTAGGTGCACGACGAGGCATCTCTCCTCTGTATGGACTTTGAGAGCCTCTTCCACTCGGAGTTCGTCCCAGCCACCCTTCGTGCAGTGTGCATCCAGGAGCTACTACAGCTGTGGCAGGGCAGCATGACGGTCGCCCAGTACTCGGCGAGATTTACCGATCTCTCTCACTATTCGACGAACATGGTATGAGACCCATTCTTCCGATCCCGGACCTTCGAGTAGGGACTGAGGCATGAGATCAGGGAATCGATGATCTCCCTCAGCATTCCGACATAGGCAGGAGTACTAGAGCGAGCCCTTCTCATAAAGAGCTTTCTTGCTGAGCCTACACCAGCAGCGAGACCTACCGTAGGGCGGCATGTAGCAGAGTCGTCTGCAGCTGGCAGTCGACGGACGTCACAGGGGTCCAGGTAGACCAGACCATCAGGCAGACATCCTCAGGAAACTGGCTTAGAGGTGCAGGGAACACGGCGCAGAGCCAGCCTTCCGAGGAGCAGACAATGCTACACATGCGGCGGGTAGGGTCACATGGCTCGTGACTGCCCGACCCACCGTGCAGAGGAGCAGCAGACGGTTGAGTGACCACCGAGGCAGAGGCAGAGGGTCGACTGTGGCGGTTCACAGGGTGCAGGCGGATGAGGCAGAGGAGCTAGACGAGCAGCAGGTGGTGGGCGACGCTTTGAGGCTTTGCCACCACCACCACCAGGAGCTCCACCCCGACCACAGGGAGCTGGCGGGCAAAGACAGGCTCAGCTTCAGGCAGCGGAGGCCTACGACCATGGCGCGCCAGAGATGATTCGAGGTACTATATGTGTCTAATCTACCCTTGATGTAGTTCTTATAGACACATGAGCGAGTCATTCTTTCATTGCCTCTGCCCTTGTTCGGAGCTCGGAGATTCCGACGGAGCCGTTGGCTCGATCCTTGCGGCTAGAGACTCCTACGGGAGCAGACTCGACGATTACGCACTGGTGCCGATAGTGTGAGCTTACTCTAGGAGGTGAGAGCTTCGGCTGGGATCTTATTGTAGCGGTGTCAAGGCCTTAAGACGTCATCTTGGGCATGGATTGGTTATCTACAGTCCATGCTCAGATTGACGGTATTAGGCGCAATGTGCGATGTGTTCGCACCGATGGGAGCAGGTTCACCTTCACCGGTGAGAAGGGAGCCTTAGCAGCATAGGATGGACTCATGCATAGGAGAGGACAACCGATCACTCATTAGTTGGCTAGCCTCATCCTAGGAGCAGTTGACGTGCAGATTCCTAGTTTTCCTGCAGTGGTGGATCAGTATGCGGACGTTTTCCCTGATGACGTTCCAGGACTACCTCCTCGCAGAGTGGTATAATTTTATATTGACCTGTACCCCGGGACAGACCCGATATCCACTCCAGCATATCGGATGGCTCCCGCTGAGCTTCGAGAGCTGCGGGTACAGCTGGAGGACTTTCAGGGCAAGGGATTCATCCGACCCAGTGTTTCACCCTGGGCTTCCCTGATTTTGTTCTCTAAGAAGGCGAACGGGAGCTTGCGACTGTGTGTTGACTATCGTTGCCTGAACCAGGTGACCGTGAGGAACAAGTATCCGCTACTGAGGATTGACGACCTCTTCGACCAGCTCAAGGGAGCACGATGGTTCTCGAAGATAGACCTCATGTCAGGCTATCATCAACTCAGAGTTTGGGACAATGACGTGCAGAAGACGGCCTTCAGATGTCGGTATGGCCACTATGAGTTCTTGGTTATGCCTTTCGGCGTAACCAAATCTCCAGCAGTGTTCATGGGTCTCATGAACAGGATCTTTCAGCCATACCTCGGTCGATTTGTCATGGTCTTCATCGACGACATTTTTATATACTCGACCACTAAGGAGGAGCACGCCTACCACTTGCGGGTTGTACTGGACACACTCTGAGAGCACCAGCTTTATGGTAAGCTCTTGAAGTGTCAGTTCTGGTTACGTGAGGTCCACTTCTTGGGACACGTCATCTCTGAGGCAGGAGTTTCGGTGGACCCTGCGAAGATCGAGGCAGTGCTAGCTTGGGATCCACCCAGGAGCGTGATGGAGGTGCGGAGTTTCTTGGGTCTAGCTAGGTACTACCGGAGATTTGTACCAGACTTCTCCAGAGTTGCGGCATCGCTCTCAGCTTTGACGAAGAAGGGAAAACCCTTCGTGTGGTCAGATAGATGTCAGAAGAGCTTCCATGAGTTGAGACAGAGGTTGACCAGCGCACCTATATTGAGGCTACCAGAGGAGGGAGTAGGGTACGTAGTCTACTGTGATGCATCAGGGACCGGGCTCGGATGTGTCCTGATGCTGGAGCGAGAAGTGATTGCCTATGGATCACGACAGTTGAGGCAGCATGAGCAGAACTACGCTACCCATGACCTGGAGTTGGTAGCAGTGGTCTTCGCTCTGAAGATGTGGCGACACTATCTGATGGGCGAGTGCTTTACAGTCTACTCTGACCACCAGAGTCTCAGGTACATCTTCTCGCAGAAGGACATGAACCTGAGAGAGCGGCGATGGCTCGAGTTCCTCCAAGACAATGACTTTGAGATAGTCTATACTCCTAGAAAGGGGAACGTGGTAGATGATGCTCTCATCAGGAGGACGGGCATTCAGCTACTTGGAGAGGCGACGGAGCAGCTAGCCGCTTTGCAGATATTTTTCGTGGATAGAGATAGAGAAGCCTTTCTTCAGTCACTCACAATCACTCCTCCACTTCTTCAGCAGGTCAGAGAGGCACTACGTGGGGACGTTGACTGTGAGACGCGGCATGTACATATATCCTCAGGACAGACACCTGATGGATTCTCTGTAGGAGGAGAGCATGTCGTCCTTTTCAGAGGACGTACCATGGTACCTGCTGCTTTGTAGGAGGAGGTGCTGAGAGAGTTTCACACTTCCCCTTTAACGGTACATCCAGGAGTGACGAAGATGTACCAGGATCTCAGACATCAGCACTGGTGGCCGGGTATGAAGAAGGTTGTGGCATAGTTCGTTTCTCGATGCCTCACCTGCCAGCAGGTGAAGGCGGAGAACCAGGTACCAACAGGCTGGGTACAACCCTTGGAGGTCCCGGAGTGGAAGTGGGATGGGATATCTATGGATTTCGTGACTGGACTTCCACGTACTTCCAGAGGTCATGACTCTATTTGGGTGATTGTCGACCGACTCACCAAGTCGGCTCACTTCTTACCCATTAGAGAGCAGGGCTCAGTAGATAGCTTGGGACGTCTCTACGTTCAGGAGATTGTACGGATTCATGGTGTGTCATCATCTATCGTCTCTGATCGAGATGCTCACTTTACTTCCCGGATTTGGAAGGGGTTGCAGGAGGCATTCGGGACGCAGCTACGTTTGAGCACCGTCTTTCACCCACAGACGGATGGTCAGACGGAGAGGACCATTCAGACTCTCGAGGACATGCTCTGTGCATGTGTCCTTGACTTTGGTCGCAGTTGGGAGGACCACATACCCTTGGTGGAGTTTGCGTACAACAACAATTACCACTCCACCATCGGGATGACACCATACGAGGCATTGTACGGCCGACCTTGCAAATCACCTCTGTGCTGGACAGACCCCGGGGAGTCAGCACTTGTGGGACCGGAGATGGTCCAAGCCACGACAAAGAAAGTACAGGTCATCCAGGAGCGGATGAGGACATCTCAAAGCCGGCAGAAGTCTTATGCTGACAGGAGGCGGAGACCACTAGAGTTCGAGGATGGCGACCACGTTTTCTTACAGGTCTCACCTCGATGTGGATTACGGAGATTTGTCCGGGGCGGCAAGTTATCTTCGTGCTTCATCGGACCGTTTCAGATTCTCAGCAGGATAGGCGAGGTGGCTAATCGTCTGGCTCTACCACCTCAGTTGCACCGGGTGCACGACGTCTTCCACGTATCTCAGCTGAGGAGATACGTGCATGACCCGACGCATATCATCGACCATGGGGAGCTGGACATCGATGACGAGACGACTTTTGCGGAGGTCCCGGTGGAGATCGAGGATCGAAAGGAGCAAGTACTACGTGGAAGTTCGATTCCTCTAGTGCGCATCAGGTGGCAGCACGGGAACCTCCAGGAGAGCACTTGGGAGCGGGAGGCTCAAATACGTGCTCAGTACCCTCATTTGTTTCCCTAGTTGTGATGTATCTTTACAGGGACGTAAAGCCCTGAGGTGGGAGTAATGTAAAGACCCATAAATTTCAAGTAATTTTTTTTATTAATTTCTTTGGGATTTTACGAGTACGCAGTTTCTGACGGCACCAGATTCCGAGGCCCGGTGTGCCCGAAATCAATTTCCGAAGTTTAGCTCGGGTACGTTCAGTGAACGAACGAGCGGGTTTTCCTAACTTTTGAACTGGTGCTCGGAATCGAAATCTGAGGGCACCAATGAAACCGCAACACCGGTAATTGCTTAATAACACCTTTTCTGGAGTTGCGTTTTCTCGGGTGTGGTTATTTAAAAAAAAGGGTTAACTAATGAATAAAAAAAAGTTATGCAACAATTTTTATTTTATGTTCTAAGTAGTTTAAACCTACTTATGGAAGTTGAGGTGGGACCCACTATATCCTAACCCCTCTTGATAGGATATTAGTGAGGTGGGCCCCACACGAGCCCCACTTTTTCATCTTCCTCAAACCCCCATTATTTTTGTAACACACCCGCACCCCCTTATTTAAATTCCAAGTCAACTCTCACATTAATTGGACTGTTAAGACTCTTCAATTAATTCAATTAATTGAATGAATTCTTTTGAATTTCAAATAGAATGTTGGCTTGTGTGTGTTAATTAAATAAGACAAAGTCTTATTTCATTAGGGGTTGCTTTGTTGTGTTGAGAGGGAGAGTTCCACAAGGAACTTCATCTTCCTCCTTGAACAACGCGAAGAACGTACCGACACCGACGAAGAACGCCGACCTCCGACGAAGGACGACGAAGAACGCTAATTCCTCGGATATCGATGACGCGACGCTGTGTACCGCGACACCGACGATCCTCTTCTCCGCGACGTCGTGTACCGCGACGTCGACAACGCTCACGGAGCCTCCTTCCGCGACGTCGTCTTCCGCGACGTCTTCCTTTCCGCGATGAACCTCGTTCGACGACTTCATCGAGGTAGGGGTTAATTTTTTTTGTTCGTGATTTCTTTGCCGTTCATCGACTTTTATATTGGGCTGCATGTTATCCTAATAACGGGAGGAGGTCGGACCGCACAAACACGACCGACCCTCCTCCCCCTTTGATGTTGTACTTGTTGCGGCACGAGCAAAGGCAGCGCAGTGCAACGACACCGCGCGGAAGCAAGAGGAACGGGCGAAGATGCGCGGCGCTGTCGTGCCACGCCGTTGAGGCCGAACGAAGCCGCGGCGCCGTCGCGCCGTGCCGAAGAACCACGAAGAAGCCGCGGCCGGAGCGGGGCCGCGGCGGAGGGGCGCGGCGCCATCGCGCCGCACCGGTCGGACAAAGTCGCGGCCTATGGTCGCGGTGGTGCGGGGAGCGGCGGCCGGAACCGCCGGCCGCTGGTGAAAGGAGGGCGGGACCCGTGGGGGGGTCCCGCGGTGACACACCGGCCGGTTTCCGAGAAAGCTGGGGGTTGTAACCCCCGGCTGGCAAAGGAGCGGCCCCCACATGGGGGTCGCGGTTTCAAAGCAGGGGGGCAGCGCGCCCCCCCTTTCCGCGACAGCTCGGCCAGCGCCGAGCTGGCCATGCGGGCCGCACCCGCGCCAGGCCACCGACCGCCCAGGTCGGACCGGCCGCACTGGGCCGGGCCGCGCCGGCCGGGTCGGGTCGGGCCGCGCTCTAATGGTCCGGACCCAGACCCAATTCGAGTTGACCCGGTTCGGGCCGACCCAGGGGGTCTTGGGCCGGGTCGGTCTGGGCCCAAAACCCCCTAAAAACCGGACAGTTCTTTTAAATGCATGTAACTTGGGCTACGAACCTCTGATGGACGCACTGTCAGTTGAGATGCAATCCTTGGATCAATACGGTCGTTTCGGTATATTACACTTAAGGTTTCAGAGAACTTTGGGTATGGACGGGTTGGTTCGAACACGAAACCAACCGGGCCCTCGGAGCGGAAACACTTATAACTTGAGCTCTAGACGTTCGATTGACGTGTCGTCGACTTTGTTGGATTCCTCTTAGTGAGATGGAGCTTTTGGCTTAATCCGCTCGAGGTTTGGACGCAGTTGGAGTACGGTCGGGTTGGTTTTGACTTAAAAACCAACCGGACACGACATGCGACGCATCAATCAGACGCCCGTTCTGATTGATGCGCCGTCTGATTGATGCGCCGTCTGTCGTGTTGAGTTCCCTATGTCGAGACGGAACTTTGGGATACATCAACTCCGGACTACATGTCAGTTGATGTATCGACCCCCTTGGCTCGTGGAGCGGACCCTCCCGAAAACGAGAATGTTGTGTGCGGGAACCCTAGAGCTGGCTGCGACTGCGACGACGATGACGACTGCACTGAAATCCTCCGTGGGTTTGACAGTAACGACGACTGCACTGAAATCATCCATAGGTTCGACAACGATGAAGACCATACTGAAATCCTCCGTGGGTTCGACGACGATGACTACTGTTCTTGTATCCTACGTGGGTCTGGTAGTATTACTGTTCTTGTATCCAATGTGCGTCCAACAGTATTTGACCTCTGTTGTAGTATCCTACGTGGGTCCGACAAAGTAGCTGGACTTGTATCCTATGTGGGTCCGACAGCTTAGCTGGTTTAGTATCCT
The DNA here is from genome assembly GCA_963277665.1 of Viscum album. Lineage (NCBI taxonomy): Eukaryota > Viridiplantae > Streptophyta > Magnoliopsida > Santalales > Viscaceae > Viscum > Viscum album. The sequence continues at coordinate 1,494,295,876 of OY728152.1, forward strand.
ACATGGGTCCCAACTTAGATGAATCAGTGGCTACATCTGATCATCTCTATCACCTTACGAAGAAGTATATCAGTGTGAGCTGAGTCTTGACTTTCAATCATTATCTTCGATATGATTGACTTGCTTCCTATGTGGATTGTGTTGTGCTTTTCTATGTGGATTGTGTTGTACTATCCTGTGTGGACATGATCGAACTTGGGCTCGGATGTTGGAGCTGAACTGGAATTGATGACTTAGGTATATATATGGGCATACACCTAAGTAGTGTTGGATGTTACTTCGTGATTGTATCTTTCCTTTGTGGATTATCCTTTGTGGATTCTGGGAGACCTTCGAGGGTCTCGGGGTCCCTATTGAGTAGCGTATACTCACACCTGCACGGGCTATGCCCGCACTACGTTGTGTTGGATGCAGACGATGGACAGCGCTGACTGTGGTTGAGGCTTGTGGAGCAGGTCGGTACCTGGAGGTGGACCACTGGGCGGGACGTACACAGAACAGACGGCTGGACCCGAGGAGTTGAGAAGGCTATATGTACCCACCTTTCAGGTGGGACTTCCGGTGGACGGCTCGACATTGCTGCTTTACTTTCAGTTGTTGTACTTTCTCTCCAGCTGTACTTTACTTTCAGTTTGAGTTTGTATTCTGGCCCATTTACTTTCTGCACTTACTATTGTACCCAGTTTTACTTAGTGTTTACTTCTGCTGGCTTACTCTGTGGCGTTTGTTTACTTTATAAGGCAATGTCTTCCGCTTTTTATCGGGATTTACGCTTTTGGTGCTAGTCGTCACCCCTGGCCTATGGAAGGCGGGCTTGGGGTAGTCACGGCACGGGTCCCGAGGACGGGTCGTGACAGAAATCATGAATATCACACTTTGTTTTCAAGGATAATAAAACATGGGATTGTTTGAGGACAAACAATGTTTAAGGGTGGGAGAATTTAGGGGGTCAATTCTTGACTATGCTAAACTATGCTTAATTGAAAGTCCATCAATTCTCACTGCAACTTCAAACTTTTTGTAAAAAATGGATAAATTTTTTCAAAATTCATGCATAATTTTAGGCTTTACACTTTTCTCAATTGGGTCTTGCCTTAGGATAAGTTCCTTGCTGGTAGTTAAGATCTTCTTTGGGTCTGAAATTAATAAGTTTGGATGATTGCTGAGTGATCTTTCTTAGTGATTTGATGGAAATTTGGTTTAGAAACTACTTCTGGAAGTGATATGGGTACCCTTTTATGGAGTTATGGTCATAACCCTTGGAATTGGATGTTTGATTCTGAATCTTGGGGAATCATTCTTCTTTTAATTATTAAAATTGATTGCTTTAATGAGCCAATGTAAATGAGTTCTATATAAATCTTTTGAAACTGGAGTAATTTGGGCATTTGAGATCCCACGGTGAGTCTCTGAGACCCTAGATGCTGGGTGTGTTTTTGTTAACTAATAGCCCTCTGTACACTTTGAATATGTGCATATGCACAATGCTTAGCACAATGATACATGGCTTGGGAAAAATTAAATAAAGTGTCTAGGGTCAAAAATGAGCTCATTAAGGTGAGGGGAATGATGAACGCCAAATGAAGAAGAGGTCAATTGATTTATATGGAAATCATTTAGGTTGTATCAATAAGGGGATTCACAAAAAAATTATTTATTTTTGGAACCTAGGTGAAAAAGTCAAAGTACATAGTTCCTTGGTTAAGATCTTAATTCCATTGATATTTTATCTCTTGTCATTCTTGAATTTAGAACATGAGTTTGGATTGAAATGAGTCACTAAGCAATATCACATATGAGGCACGACACATTCATTTCTTGTTGATTCATTGCTCTTTTTGACTACCATTGAGTATTTGTTCTAAACAAGAGTCATTTGAGCGATTTATTTTCTAAGCCTAGTGACATGTTTTTGTCCTTTATTACAAATTGCTGGACATGTTACATTTTGAGCGAAATCATGAATATCACACTTTGTTTTCAAGGATAATAAAATATGGGATTGTTTGAGGACAAACAATGTTTAAGTGTGGGGGAATTTGACGTGGCCTTAAAAACACATGTTTTTCCACATCTTTTTAATTAATTTTTATTACTTTAATTACTTATTTTTATACTTTTTAATAAAAAATGGCTCTTTTGTATTTTTATTATTTAATTTAATAAATAAAAAAATTTATAATTAATTGTGTATTATATGCCTTAAAATAATCAATTTATTTCTTACTTTAATTTTATAGCATAATTACTTTTTATTTAGTTTGTTGTCTTTGTCTACATATCTAATAATTTAACATTAATTAATTAATTAAGTCTGTATTTTCATATAATTAATGTAATTTAATTTAATATTGCGTGAATAAAAATTAATTATCATATGTCTTTTTATAGTTCATTAATTACTAATTAAAGTTTTGAAACAAATTAAATATATTCAAGCTTTATAATTTTATGTCTTAACTTAATTCAATTGTCCAATAAAATGATAATTATTAATCAATTTTAACTAATTTAGTTTGTTAAAGCAGCATTAATTAAACTTTTTAATTTAAACGGTTAAATTTTATATTTACTTTTAATAATTTAATGGCTTTTTAATTTTAGTTTTAATTTTCTAACAATTTAAAATTTACTTATTGTAGTTTTTAATAATTTAACATAAGTTTAATTGGTTTTATTAATTTATTTAAGTTTATGTTGCAATTAATTTTTCATTTGTTTTAATTAATTTTTAGTTTCAATTAATTATTATGATCATTTTTAATTTTTAACATATATTATTTACAATGTTTATTTTGCAGGTTCACTGTTCTATCACGGTCACGGTGGCACAATGTCTGTTACCGTCTTATCGTTTCTTATTTTAAAACTCTCATCGTGACCTCATTTTCATGGACACACCGTGACATCCTTTACTCCACGCACTGGGTTAAAACGCTCACCATGTGTTTCATTCACGGTGCCTCCGTCAATTCAGTCTGACGGACTCACCGTTTCTGCAACCATATTCTGACTGTTCCCATCACTTCACTCACCGCAAACATTTTCTCTATTATCATTCCTTGACCTGTCCCGTCGTTTCCCCTACCTCTCCTACTATTTCTATTCTACAAAACCGGATCCCGCCATTTATTTCCACCGTGAAGGACCACCATTTTGATTGAGGGAGGGCCGTGTTTCGTGAGGAGGAACTGGATGCCGCATGGTGATGGAATTGTTGCAAGCTGAATATCCGCACCGCCAGACCTCAGAAACCGCCGTTGAAGTAGACCTGGTTTGCGCCACCTTGCCATCGTGGCCACCACTGGTAGCTTTAGGGACCAGAAGTGAGCCGCCGCTGATTGTTCTCTCACCACTGTAGCCGGAGGAGCCATGTTGTGCGGTTGTAAGGGCTTGGGTTGTGCTGCAGCCGCCGCTGAGGTCTGAATTCCAAGCCGATGCCCGCCGCTATTGAAACGCACTGCCGTGGATGGAGGGAGGAGGTCCCTGCACCACCTGCTGAAGACGCTGCACCTGCTGGAGTCGCGCCAAGTCTGCTGCTGCAGGGAGGTCCGCTGCTTGAGGTTCCGCACGAGAAGTGAGCCGCCGGTACAGTTTGGAGGTTGCGTCGCCACTCTTGCTGTCTGCCGCTGCCTTGCTTGGAGTAGGAGGAGTTTGCCAATGTCGCTGGAGAGAATCCGCCGCCAGCAGAACCCTAACCCCAAACAGCAAAGCCTCCCCCTTTGCGCCGAATTTGGGGGAGGAAGAAGTGAAGATAAAAAATAGTGATAAATAATTAAAAAACAATAATAAAACAAAGTAAAACAAAAATATATAATAATAAATATAATAATGAAAGTAAATTAAAACAAAATAATAATATAAATAATTAAAAATTAAAGTTAAAGTTTTAACTTTAATTAGGTCAAATGAATATAATAGAATTTATTAAAGTTATAATTTAAAACAAATATATTGTTAATAAATAGGTTAATTATTAATGGAAATATAAAACTAAATTATTAATGAATATTCATAATTAATTAATATACTGTTTATAGTAAATATATAATTATTAATAATCATAAATAAACTATGAAATATACTTAATAATTTAACTTTTAATAATAAATTTTAAAACTTAATAATTCTATATTTTATAATAAATTAATAATCATAATAATAATATTTAACAATATTTAGCAATTAAATTTTTTATTATTTGTCGGTTAGTTAACTTTTAATAAGTAACATAACTTTAAATTAAAAAGAATACTGTTTTTCTTTCTTTGTGTATTCATTTATTTATTTTTTGTTTTAACATTGCAGTTTCATACCGGAAGTGAGTTCCCGTCCAGATTCATCTAACTAACCCACCGGGAGTAAGTTATGAGGGAATTTCTAGCATGACGTGCCCGTCGCGAAAGAAGCGCACGTGTCCGGTGCACAACTGAGGGATTTTTGAAGACGGTTGAACAGGTCAATGACAAGCAGCAGATGAAGGGGGATATAAAACAGAGTAAGCAGCATAATTTTAGGATGGATGGATTCACTCGAAAAAACACATTGGAGCAGAGCAGAGAACCTGAAGCACTTTTTGGAGAACCATTCCTTGGAGACCCGAGGGCCAGGAGCAGCAGCAGTCAATGCAGGCAGAGAGAGTTTTCTTCCTCTATTCTCTTTTAATTCTCTTCTTCTGTAATTGAATGTTTTCAAAATACGTAATGGAAGCGATGTTTGGCTAAATACTTACAATTCGGGGTAAAAATCGAGTCTACTGGTTATCGTTCATTTCTTTTCTCACTATCATTTTAATGTGATTGGAATTGATCTGCGACGTTAGTTCTGATTACATTCAATTGCAACATATCACCTTCACTTAATCTTGTAATTCTATATTTATACGGTGAGTTTGAATGTGGATTAATTTTCTTGAACATTTTAATGGAAGTAAAAGACTACAGAACAAACGACGAGTTAGTTCTGTAATCTTTTCAAACTAGAACTTCTAAGTTGGTTAATCTAAGGGCGGGGAACTCTGAAATTGGTCGGCTTGAGTGATTTATCTCCTGGCGAGGGAAATAAATCATTCCTTCTTGGTGGTATTATTTGTAATTACTTGTGTGAGAAGGAATACTTTCAAAACCAGTAGAGTTGATATTCTCCCCAGACATTTTTCTCCAGATTGTTTACTTTTCAATGCACTATTTCTCTGTTACTTGCTATTTTGAGCCTATTTCTTGCTTTGATACAGTTTAGAAACAAATCTAAAAAAATGCGTTGTTTCATTTGTGACTTATAATAAAAATAAAAAAATAGAAATATTAGATATTAAACCTCACTACTAACAACAGTGGGGTCTTTAGTTAGTTTTTTAGAGAATAGTGGCCGAAATAGCCTTCCCTGTGGGTTCGACCCTGCTTTCCACATATACTGTTGTTAGTAAGAATAAAAATATTAAACTTTGACCGTCTTCAACGACGGTTTAGGTCATTTTGGATCTAGGTTTGTGATTTGTGGTTGGATTGCTCCAGCGTTGTGATGGCGGTGTGGTCTGTTGTGGCGGTTGATTTCATTCACGGAGGTTTTTTTTCATGGTGGAAAGCTCCAAGTTGTTGATTGGTCTAATATTTTTATGTTTTTTTAGAATGGTTGTTGTTTATTTTGGATGTGTGGAATGAATTTTGAGGGTTTTTGCGCTGTGGCATTGCAATCTGTGGACATTGGGGCATGGGATCCAGTTCACCTACAGGGGTGCTCTAGAAGAGGTTTGGAGAGGAGAGTTTTCATTTCCTATATCTATATGGATTTGGTAGTTAGAGAGGGTATAGAAATTTCCATCAGTTCTAGGCCCGTGCAGTCTTGTAGAGGATATATTACCAAGTAGCGATGTGATGGTGAAAGACGGTCTTATCATGATTGATGATGGGGAAGGATTATCTCTTTATTGAATTTGGTTGTTTTTAGCATTGTGTTCTTGGAATGTGGGGGAATGTTTGAATGTTTTAAGTCATTGATGTCATGTTGGGTTCCCCTCACCCTTAAAGGGGGTTTATTATAATAAAAAATAATTTTCACTATAATTGTTGATAGTCAAGTTTCTTGTTTATCTACATTCCCTTCCCCACCCCTTGAGGCAACTGGATGTTCTTGTTTTCATTTCCTAATGATAGAATAGGATGTTTTCCTAGAATACCTTGAATTATGGAATGATGTTAATAATTCATAATTAATGATTTAACCCATGGGATTTTTATTTCAAAAATGAAAATGAGATAATCTCGAGAAATCGTTAAGTCAGTTTGGATTATGCTTTAAATTCATGGAATTCACTCTAATGATTAATATAAATGTAACTTGAAATAATTTGATGTCTAATTAATGGATAATGGATTAATTAATGTAAACCAAATTATTCAATGAAACGGTAATAACTTAATGTATCACTTTAAATGCATGTGTGCTTATAGGATATTTAGTCCCTAGCATTGGAAGAAGGGTATTTGAGATATGATAATTGTATTTGAGCCAAGGAACAGGTTAAGCCCATAGTGTGGTTGTAATATATATTATATCCTATATGTTTTGTGATTTTATACACTATACCACCCATGTTGATTAGGGAAACTGATACATAGTGGACTCTAGGAGGGTGTTTTCTCTAACATATCAATGAGAGGATGGATGGACAACTACCCCCTCTGGCCTTGCTCTCTTATCTTGGTACTTTTATGTGTTGGTATGAGCGGTGGTTAGTTTCCTCGTATCTTTGTGTAGAAGGATATAATTTCTCTTGGTTATTTTAAAAATAGGTATATCTAGATATAGTATCCAAAGGATTACTGTAGGCATGACGTGTACATGTTGTGATGGATTGAGGTACCATACTCAATGTATGGGTCGTGATGTATTAGGGTATAATACATGATGTGTGATATACATCATATGGGCTATGTTAGAACTTGAAAAATACTTGGTTACTATATGGATATGTGATATGGAATGATGTGATGATTTGATGTAGGAGGTGAATGTTGTGGTAATTAGCCTAGGTTTCTGTGGGATGACTTATTTTGGAGTGAGATGACTCAGGATTTGTGATGTTGGGGAAGATTGGAAAACTTGTGTGGAAGAAGTAGAGGGGTACCATTATTATTAATATTATATTATATGATCCCTTTTATGTGATACTTGGTGAGAGTTATACATGGTGAGGTTTTCAACTTAGTATACATGTTTAGGTGATGAGTAAGTTTCCTTGATGTTCATTGTGAATTAGTATGATTTCTTTATCATTTTCATGAGAGGACTTGTGGAGGATCTTGTTGAGTATACTACTATACTCACCCCACATATACATAAAATATTTTTAGGTCAGTAAGAGTAGGTTTAATATTGTTCTAGATATTACTAGCGTGTGGTTTTGTAAGAGTAGTTTGCAATTTGTGGTCACTACCGAGTTTACCTTTTTGGTAATTCTAGATTCCCTTTTTGTCAGGTTTGTACTGTATGACATTTCTTGTATGCACTTTGGATTTATTTTTTATATCTAATTAGGTTTTTATTGGTTTATTTGTCTTATCTCTCTCTTCTTCATTTACTATTATAGGATAATGCCTCCCATTTTTTTTGTTTATTATACCATCCAAGTTAGACTCCAATCTGGGGCCTACCGAAGGTAGGACTTGGGTGTTCATCATCTACCTTATCTCACTTCAAGCTTCATAGGGGAACTATTTAGGGGTTCGAGGTCATTAAAGAGTGGTATAAATGTTTCAGGTTGATGGATAGGATAGATTTTAGAGTTAGGAACATGTGAAGTTGCATGGGTTGGTAAGGAAGTGGTGTCAACTAAGTTTATTAAGTGATGTAAAAATGGGGGACCACATGATACACTTGTATTTAGGGTCATCTATGATCAAATTTATGAATCTTTAAGCTTACCAAGTCTACTAAATGAAGTGATACTAGTTTTGGGGTAGAGACCTTGGAAATGATAATGCTTTATTCTTCTTTATCTCTGTGTTTGAAATGGGTAGACCTTGGGTGGGTTCAACCATAAATGAAATACAATAATTAATTAATTAATGTTAATTGTTCCATATTCTAGGTTTAGGATTCTAGCCATTTTTTTCAGTTATGGATCTAGGTCAATGTCCTCATCAGGTTCATGCTGATGATATTCAATAAGATGTGCTAGAATATTTCCACAAAGTGGTGGTCGATGATGATGACACTTAGATAAGGAAACTCCAATAGTTTTTGTACCATATTTTATATAAGTACGAGGGATCCATTTCATATTTATCCATAGAAGACTAGTTGGATGAGGTTGAGATAGCTTTTAGTTTGATCTGTGCTAATAAAAAGCCACAGGGTTCATTGGTTGTGATGATGTTTTGTGGAGTAGTGAGGTAGTGGAGGATCATATTCCTCAGAGATCTCTAGGAGTCATTGTTCTCTTGGGAGAAGTTTCAGGACCAGTTTTTAGCAGGGTTTCTTTCTTCAACCTTGAAGATAGCTAGTCTCTAGCATTTTCTTACCCTTCTATAGGGGAGTTTCATCATGTGGTAGTTTGGGATCTATTTTTGTACCCATCTATGAAATTCTTCAGATCTATTTATAGATGAGGAGTCAAGGGTGAGGAATTTCAAGGTGTATTTTTATCCATATATTCAGTTCCAGATCACCCCATTTATGTTGTAAATATACTAAAGGTGTTGGAAAGAGAAGAGTTCATTGTGATGACATTGGACCGAACTGGATCATCATAAGAGGGGAGTCATAAAAATTTCTCATGGAGTAAATATATGGTTTTGGGTTCCCTTTTTCTTAGATATAAGAGATTTTGATCATCTAGGGGTAGGTCCCGGCCTCATAAACTTGTTTCTCTAGGGGTGGGTCACTTAGAACTATGCCAAGGGATGAGATGCGTATTTTTTATATAGAGTCTGAGGATATCCATGGTTAGAGTACCTAGCCTTTATGATAAGATAACGTGTAGTAGGTGTTCTAATTTAGGTACCCCCTTTGAGGTAGTTTCATATGAGGTAGTAGCAATAGAGAGTTCTAATTTGGTATCAACATAAAAGAGATAGAGTAGGAAAAGGACATCACTGAGATTATCCTCATCCACATAGATTAGTGCATAGTCATGGAGGATGTGTTTATCTGGGTCAAAGAGGTTGTTGAGTACTTCATTGTTAACATCATGCTCTAGAATTTTTAGCATCATCCTATACAAATTTCCTTCAAAATACCATTTTTTGTTTTCTACATGGCTTCATTATTTGTTTGATTGTAGAGAGACCCTCTCTTTTATATCACCTTCCCTTTTCTATGATTTGGAACTTGAGGTAGAGAGTCTTCTGGTTCCTTTTTCTTTGACTATGCCAGTTTGAGGATAAGATGACCTGTATGAAGTATGTAGAGACTGTGAGATAGTGGAGGAGTAGTATTTCTCTTAAGGATACATCCTCTGATTGTGGATATAGCATTAATACATCATATTTAGAATGGATTATCCATATTTTGTGAAGTATGTTATGGATTTATTTAGGAAGATGGTTGTGTTATATGATGTTGATGGATAGATAATGGTGATCGCCAGTGATTGAGAACCTTGGATGGGTTGGAGGAATATTCTATCCTTATCATATTTGACGTTCAAACAGATGATGATTTTTTTATATGTTCATCCAACAGTGTTTCCTAGGGTTTTGGAAGAGTACCCAAATGTCTTTCCTGAGGAGGTTGTAGTGTTTTCGACTTTATAGGAGATCGAGTTTGGGATCAAGTTACAACCAGGAATGTATCCAATTTAGATGTATCTATATAGGATAAAACCTTTTGAGTTACAAGATTAGTGGGTAAAACTCAATGATCTGTTGCAACAAGGTTTTTTTAGACAATTGTGTCCCCTTGGGGTGAACCAGTTTTTTTCATGAATAAGTATGATGGTAGTTTGTGGTTTTATATCGATTATCAGTGCTTGAACTAGGTGATAGTGAAGAACCACTTTCATTATCTGTGGATTTATGATTTATTTGATTAGTTGAAATGTTCCAGTTGGTTCTCAAATATTGATTTGTGGTCTGGATATCATCAGATACGAGAGATGGATGAGTATATTTTGATGATTTCTTTTCATTTTCATCATGGGAATTATGAGTTTTTTGTGAATTATTTATGTGTGATTAATTCTCAATTTGTGTTAATGGGGTTTATGAATGCAACGTTTAGAGAGTTTTTGGATATGTTCATGGAGGTTTCCATCAAAGATATCCTTGTGTACTCCATGTCTGAGGTGGAGCATGTAGAGTATATTCATGTTATTTTGTGAGTTCTTCATTATTAGTGTATGTTTAGGAAGTTTTCAAAGTGTGAGTTATGGGATCGTGAAGTTTGGTTCTTAGGTTATTTCATGTCCTAGAAGGGAGTATTTGTAGACCCTTAGAATATAGAGGTAGTTTTTTATTGGGAATCCCCCAAGATATTATCCAATGTGTGGAGTTTACTTGGTCTTGCATGATATTTAGGACATTCAAAGATGATTTATCTCATGTTTTGACTCCTCTTATAGAATTTACCTAGAAGGATCTAGAGTTCTTATGGGATGATCAATGTCAGGTAGAATTTGAGTACCTAAAAGGGAAGTTGTTCAGTTCTCCAGTCCTTTGTTTTCCAGCAGAGGGAGTTTAATCTGATGTTTTTAGTTATGATTTTAATATTGGGTTGGGATGTGTTCTGAAATATTAAAGATCGGTTATTTATTACGGGTCTTGATAGTTACATCTCCATCAGTGTATTTACTCTATTCATGATATCAAGTTGGTTTCAATCATGTTTTTCTTAATGTTGGGACAATATCATCTTATCAATGAAACTTTTGTGGATTTTACCTAAATTAATATCCTAGGGTATGTCTTCTTACTATGTGAATTAAACATGATACAATGTCAGTGGATGTAATTATTATAATATTATTAATTATATATTTTATACACACTAAGAAAGTGAATTTTTTTAGTTGTTTCACTGATAAATAAGTCATGTAGTAATGCCATGCATGAATCTAAAGATTCTTAGAGCATGATGGAAGATCTCTCAATGATACATCTAGATATAGGAGAGGTCGGAGGAATAGGTTGTATTTTACAAATAATAGTCCAATCATCTTTAGTGAAGAAAGTAGAGAAGTCCCAATAGGGGGATTCTGAAGTAGAGGTCTGGAGAGACTATGTTTTTTTATTCCTCTGATGGTTGGTCAGAGGATGGATAACACCATGAGTTGTTTCAGGGAAGTTTTTTTATCCCTTAAGTGATACATTAGATGGTTCTCCATAAGTTACATAGATCACCCTTGGTGGTACATCCTGGCATGAAAAATAATTATCAGTCTTTTATAGTCGATTTTTTGTGGTCGGGGTTAAAGCATGAAGTTGCAGAATTTGTTTCTAGAGGTTTGGTCTACTATAAGGTGAAGTTTGAGCACCACGATTCTGATGGTTTTCTCCATCCATTAGATGTTCCCTATTGTAAGTGGCTGACTATTTATATGGAATTAATTATCTATTTACCTCAAGATTAGTGGATATGATATTACATGGGTGATAGTGGATCGCTTGAAAAAATTACCCAGTTTATATTGATCAGGGAGTCGAACCCAGTAGAGGTTTTGTCAAAGAAGTGTCATAAGGATAGTGTGGTCCTCCATGGAGTCTCTAGGAAGATCATCTCCAATCATGGTACTCATTTTATATCTAGGGTGTGGATAGGTCTCCATTATTCTTTTGGATCATAGTTATTCCTTATCTTTACTTGGAAACCATAGATGGAATCTTGAATACATGTAACATTCTTGTTTCCAAGATTTTGGAGGTTTAGGGATGAGGCACCTTCCCTTGTTCATATTTTATTAAATAATATTATAACTCCACCACTGGTATGGAACCTTTGAATCATTGTACATCCAACTTCTTAATTCTTCATTATGTTGGACTAAGGATAGATATGAAGCAATTTTTTATCCAGAACTGGTATAGAAAATGACAAAGATAGTTCACGTGATATGTGAAAGGATAAAATATTGAAGGATCATCATAAATCCTATGTCGACCAAAGGATGAGACCTCTGGAGTTCTAAATTGGAGATCATGCGTTTTAAAAGGTTTCTCCTTATCAAGGATAGTGAAGGTTTGGTTGTGGAAGTAATATTTATCCCCAGTTTGTTGGGCCTTTGGAGGTGTTGTCTCATGTTGGTGTCTTGGCGTATCAGATAGAACTTCCCCCATAGATGATCAAGATACACGATGTTTTTAATGTGTTGCAGCTCCATTTTTACCTTCATAATTACTCTCACATCATTTATTATGGGACACCAATGTTGATGATGGTGTGACCTTCGAGGAATGGCCTATGGAGATCCAGAACTACTAGGTTAATGTGTTGTGTGGGTGTTTTATTACCTTTTTTCATGTCTTGTGGATACATGGTAGAATAGTGAAGATTACCAAGGAACACAAGTCATAGATACCTTCTCAGTACCCTGGTATTTTTAATGTTTATCTCTTCTCTTGTTGTAACACTAGATGTGGTTGTTGAACCCTTTCTAGATTATGATATGGGTTCTCTTTTATTTCCATTATGTGGAATTAATATCATTTAAGAGGTATAACTTCTTGGATAGTGTTTAATTATAAATTTTACACTTTTCATGGTTTTTCAATTTTTTCTATGATGATGTGGTTGAGATATGGTTATAGAAATATTCTTGAGATGTATCTTGCTGGGTGGTTATTATAGAAACCTATTTAATTTTCTCTATGAGTTGGGTTTAAATTATCTAGGATGATAATTTTTTGATAGGTATTTTATATATGTTAATGGATCTTGAAATCCCTTTACATTGTAGTTTTTGGGTGTTGGAGGCACCTAGAAGAGGTTCCAGGTGGTTTTGAGGGTGTTTGAAGAGTTTTGGGAGAGCCACTTCCAAAAATGGAATGGTAGTAATGTGGAAAGTGTGCTACATAATAAGAGATGTGATTGTATCCTAGTGTCTCAATTATTTAGTTTAATGGAGGTCATGGTGGATTTCAAGGCTACTTCCAAATTGGGGGGTAGTTGCACTATGGATTGTAGGCAATGGTGTGGTCCCTTTTTTGGAAGAGTGGGTCTTTCAGAGTGGGGCTTAGGGTTTTGTTGTAACCCCTAAATCCACTTTTATAGTATCTATCTTGGATTACCATAGGTTAATTTTACTAAGGTATGATGAAAATGGTTCTGCATGCTACACTATAGAACTCCCCTTGTAATCCAATGTTTCGGTGTTTTCCCTGAGGATGCGTCATGGCCTTATAATTTTCAGGTTGCCTATAAATATGGGTATCTCATCTGAACCACATTCTCTTCCACTTCTCTCCAGAGAACCCTAGGTGACCAAGATATTTTTTTGAATCCTTATGAATCCATTTTCAATAGGGATGGATCCTGACTTACAAATAAAGATCCAAGGTGATCAGAGTTATGTTATGCCTCTCTTTTCAAGTGGGTTTTCCCTCTTTGATAGTATTTCCTTTTGTTTTATCCTTTCCATTATTTGGAATTTCAACAGTCATACTCATATGGAGTTCCCTTTTTTAATTTAATAATATTTTCATTTCTTGAAATATTTGGGAGATAATAGTTCTTCACAAGAGAGTTAATTGAAAATCCAAAATATTGGCATGTTCTTGTGGGAAGAACATTGAAACTTTTGAGGTAGGGTGTCCATTAATTCTCCAATTTATTTATGTGAAATTATAATGTTATCATGGTTTATACCATTTAATTTCAATGGGATTGTCTTTATAAATATTTAACCTTATTAATGAAGAATTAGATTAGCGATCACATTTCAAAGTTTTATACCATGATAATGGGTTGCCTCTTGATTTTATAGATAGCGTGATATCTATTATCTTCTTCTATATCATTGTTTATGATTATTTTATCATTTTAAAATGGATTGAAAATTTGAATAACATAAATATGGGATTAATTGATTGATTTGATTAAAAATTTTAAGAAGATGCATTTTTTTAATCTACTATTTCTTATAATTTGATGATAATCTAATTTTTTGTGAGTATGTATATTTAATTAAATATGACATTTCATGCATTAATGGAATTGAAAAATAATGTGAATAATGTCAATTATTGTTGAAAATGTTAAAATAAAAAATAAATGTTAAATGAGAATGGAATTTCTATTGGTTGTTGGAACATGAATTAATGCTATGAGTATGTGTTAAACTTTTAATAGTATGTTATAGTTGATGAATTAGGTTTCACATATTTATAACCTATGAATAATGAATTAGATAATTCAATATGGAATAGATTTGGTTAATTTTTAAAGATAATAATTTGGGGCCTAAAGTGAATGTTTGTTTATAAAGGTTGGATGCCTCGTGTTGGAGGTTGTGAGATCTTGTTTGTGAGAAAAGGATGAATGCATTATTTTTGGGCCAAGTTCCCCAATTAAAAATACGTGTTTCATTACTTCCAGGTGATTTGATCAACATGTGAGCTTTCAATGTGATATGATCTTGGGATAGATGATCATGGTATGGCTAATGATATGGGGTGAGGAGGCATAGATGATGTGGCAGCAGTTAACGTCAATGATGGAGAGATGCATGAGGATATTCATATGGGTATCAAGGATAGAACTAAAGATGATGGAATGGGTTGAATCTGGGATTACATAATATAGTGATAAATATATATTCTTTCTTTAAATGTATCTATTTAATGAATAATGGCTAGTTTTCTTGTTTATCTTCATTCATTTCCCCACTACTTGAGGTAGTTGGATGTGTTTGGTTGCATTTACTAATGGTATCATAGGATGTTTTCCTAGAGTACCTAGAATTTTTAAATAATGTTAATAGTACATAATAAATGATTTAACTCATAGGGTTAAGGTTTATAGAATTCAAATTAGATAATCCTGAGAAGTTGTGAACTTAGTAAGGATTATTCTTGAAAGGAATGGGCTTGACTATTATTATTAATGTAAATGTAACATGTAATAATGTTTATGATAAATTAATGTATAATCAATTAATTAAAATAAACAAAATTTTCAAATAAAAGTGAGTAACTTAATGTCGATATTTAAATTCCTGTGTTATTATAGAATATATAGTCCCTAACAGTTGAAGATGTGTATCTCGGAGATGATAGTTGCAATTGAGACAAGGATAGGATTATTCCCATAGTATGGTTATGATGTATATTATATCATATATATTATATGATTTTATATGCTACCTCTCCCATTTTTTTAGGGAAGCTGATTCCCGATGGACTCTCAGAGAGTGTTTTCTCCAATATCCAAGTGGGAGGATGGACTGTTAACTATCCCCTCTAGCCCCATTCTCTTATCTTGGTTTTTATATATGCTAGTATGCCCTTTGGTTATTTTTACCATATATGTCTTGATAGGGATGTAATGTATAGAGGTTATTTTACACATATGTATATTTGGATATTGTATCCAAAGGATTACAATAGGTATGACATGTATAGGTTGTGATGGCTTGAGATACATTAATCAGTGTATGGGATGTGATGGATTAAGGTATATTACCTGATCTATGATACATGTCATATGGTATATGTTGGCTTCCAAAAACTAATTGGTTACTATATATAAATTTGATATGTGATGATGTGATGCATGAGGTGCATGTTGTGATAGTTAGCCCAAGGGTTTACAGGCTGGATTATTTTAGAGAGAGATGGCTTAGGAGATGCAGCATTGTGGTAGAGTGGGAAACTAGTGGGGAAGGGTAGTGGGGTACACTTATTATTGATATTTTATTATATTATACCCTGTGTGTGATACTTGGTGATAGTTTTCCATGGTGAGGCTGGGAACATAGTATACCTGTTTAGGTGATGAGTCCGTTTCATTGTTGTTCACCATGATTTAGTATTCTTTATTTGTATTTTTCATAAGAGGCTATAATGAGGATCCTAAAAAGTATATGTTATTCTCACACCATGTATATATAAAAAATATTTAGGTCAGTAAGAGATGGTTGGAAATCAGGATGTATATTACTAGCTCATGGTTTTGCAGGAGCTACTTGGTCCTCATAGTCACTGCAAAGTTCACCTTTTTGGTACTTATAGTTTCCCTTTTAGTTATTTTAGTACTATACAGTATTACATGTATTAAATTGGGGGTTTATTTTATATATATTAGTTGGTGTATATTTTTGTACCTACCTTATCTATCTCTTTCACATGTTCTCTTAGAGGGTAATGCCTCCCATTTGTGTGTTTATTATACCCTTGGTGCTAGTTTCCAACCTGGGGCTTACTGAAGGTGGGACTTAGGTTTTCACCATCTCCATACTCTAATTTATAGCCTAGGAGAGGCACTCTATAGGGGATAGGATCATGAAAAAATCACTAATAAAATATATTTTTATCAGCAATATAATTTTTTGTGATAAAAGTAACTTTTAATAGTGCAAGTTATTACACTGATGAAATATTCATTTTTCAATGTTATCTCTATTGCTAGTAAAAGTCCTAAACTGCTATAGTGTTCTACTTCATGAACAACACACTATAGAAACAAAATAAATAAATAAATTACAAATAAATTATATTATAAACAAATTTTCATTACAAACATTAAAATTACATTAATATGTACAATTTATTACAACCATTTAAAATTTCCAATAATATTAAAAACCAAACAAAAAATCATTATTTAAGTAATACTATAATGAAATAAATAAAACATAAATAAAAATAATGAAATGAATGATAAATCATAATACATAAATAAAAAATTACAACATAATACACAAATAAAACATATTACAAATTAATATGACACTCAGTGTATTTTCTCTATTTTGAGTATGTGGCACACTTTCAGTCATATCAGTCACACAACGTATTAGATTCGCATCAGGTTAATTACTACATAACACAAATGGATAACTAATCATTGTACCAAATTATCATGAAAATATGAATATGTTTCCTATATATTAACTTTCTGAACTATCTTTCCAACTAAAATAACAGTTTTAAATTGAAAACACACACTTTTAGTTATACCAAACACATCGCCTATCAGATAGAAATGAGGTTAATTCCTATATGTAAAAAATGAGTAATTTATAATTTTCTTAATGTTTCAAGATAATTTATGTATGTTCTCTCAGTGTTGAGTATGTGATGCATTTGTTGAACTAAATTTTTATTTTTAAAAGAAAACACAGACATCCAATCATACCATCCACAACACATGTCGTATTTATGTGCGGTTAATTCCCACACAATGGAAATTAATTATAGATATTTTTCATAATGTATAAATAAAATTGTGATCTATTTTATAATTTTTAAATATATTTAATGTGTTTTTAACTAAATTGACACATTTAAATGAAAACATCTACATTCATTCATATTGACCACACTGTGTATCAGATTATTGTGAAATTAACTCCAACACATCATAAATAAATTATAGATATTTTCTAAACTATCAAGAAAATATAAACATTTTTTTCTAAATTTTAAGTATTTGAAACATGTTTTAAACTAAAATATAACCTTTAAATAAAAAACACACTTTCAGTCATACCATCTATACCATGTCAGATTGGTGTGGGGTAAATTCCAACTCATAATAAATGAATTATCATTTTTTTGAAGTATCAAGACAATTGGATTGTGTTTTCTTAGTTTTGAGTATGTGATGCATGTTTTGAGATTAAATGTTATTTTTTAATTAATAACATGCACTTTTTTCAATTCAAGACACACCAGGAATTGGATTTATGTGAGATTAATTTATACATTTAACAAATGAATTATTGATATTTTTTAAAATTATTAAGATAATTTGAGGGTTTTTTCTGATTTTTAAGCATGTGATTTTTTTGGGAATTTAAATTTAAAATTTAAATAAAGATATACACTTTTAGTCATACCAGAAACACCATGTGTCAACTGATGCGATGTTAATTCATAAATGTCAAAAAGAAATATCAATATTTTTTTTAATGAACCATGATAATAAGAGAACATTTGCTTGGTTTTAAGTAAGTGACATGGGTTTTGAACTAAAATGTATCTTTTAAAATAAGAACCTATACGTTCAGTAATACCATCCACACCATGTGTCAAATTGATATGAGATAAATTCACACATGTTACTAATTAATTCTATATCATTTTCTTAATGTTGTAAGGAAATCCAAATGAATTTACACTATTTTTAGTATGTGATGCATGTTGTGACCTAAAATGACACCTCTAAATGAAATCATATACTTTCTAACATATTGAAAACACTATGTGTTAGATGTATGTGAAATTAATTACTATAGGCCACAAATTAATTGTATATATTTTTTCCTAAATTTTCAAGACAATATGAGAATATTTTCTTAATATTGAGTATGTGATGCACATTTTGAACTAAAATATCACTTTTATGAAAATATGCACATTTTTTCAAATTAACCACATTATGTATCATATTGATATGAAATTAATTCTTATGTATAAAAAATTAATTTTCAATATTTTTTATAAACTATCAAGACAATATGATTGAATTTTCTTATTTTTTTAGTATATGATGAATGTCATGATATAAAAATATCACTTACAAATGAAAACATGAACTTTCAATCATAACTGACACTTATATGTTAGATTAATGTGCAGTTGAATCATAAAAATTAAAAAATAATTATAAATATTTTCCTAAAGTTTTAATAAAATCAGAGTATATTTTAAATTTTTTTATTTTCTGACACATTTTTTGAACTAAAATTTCATTGTTAAACTAAAAACACAAAATTTAAGTAATACCAACCATACCATGTATCAGATTGATGTGAGAAAAAATAATACTTGTCAAAAAATGTATTATCTACCTTTTTCCTAAAGTATCAAGACAATCCATGTTTTTTTCTCTATTTTGAGTGTGTCATGTGCATTAGGAACAAAAATGTCACTTTTAAATATAAACACAAACTTTTAGTTAAACCATCCACATTGTGTGTCAGATTGATCTAAGGCTAATTAATATACATCATAAATGAAATAAATATATTTTTATTAATGTATCAAGGTAATATGAGTTATTTTTTTAGTTTTGATTATGTGATGTTTATATTGATCTAAAATTTAAATTTTAAATTGAAATAATGTGCTCTCTATCATAGTAATCATATATTTTGTTGAACTTATGTGAGATTATTTCATATATATGAAAATTATTTTATCTATATTTTTCTTAATTTTTCATGATAATTTGATAATTTTTTCTTAGTTTTGAGTATATGATGTGTGTTGTGAGCTAAAATTTTACTTTTAAATAAAAACACACACTTTTAGTCATACAAGACACACCATGCATAAAATTGATTTATGGTTGATTCCAACATGTCAAAAATGAAACACAAATATTAGTCCAAAGGTACAAAGAAAATACAAGTGTGTTCAATTAATTTTCAATAGGTGATGTACAATATGAACTAAAATGTCCTTTTAGGTCAACCTAAACACCATTTAATATGTGGATTTTTCATCAATCTTTCCTTGTTAATAAGTGCATCCCTATGTGGTTTTATAAATTTTCCAAGACATCATAATCTAGCCTCAATCATCTTTTTATCAACCAGAACC
Source organism: Viscum album (assembly GCA_963277665.1). Classification (NCBI taxonomy): domain Eukaryota; kingdom Viridiplantae; phylum Streptophyta; class Magnoliopsida; order Santalales; family Viscaceae; genus Viscum; species Viscum album. Next base: position 1,494,315,576 of record OY728152.1, read on the forward strand.
ACACTAATTTTCTCTCAAACACATTATTTTATAATCGTATCCATCTTAGTATGCTCGTATATCCATCTTAACATTTTCATTTCTTCTACCATTATTTTTTTTAAATGTATCCCATTAAAATTAAATACTCACTACCATATACAATAGCTAGTTTAATAATATTTCTATAAAATTTACCTTTAAATTTGAAATTAATTTTATGATAACAAAGCACCTCAGAATACTTTCTCTATTTTTTTCCTCCAATTTGAATCCAATGAAACAAATATACATTAATATAACCCTAACATTGATGAAATGATATAAAATATCAAAATATAATGACTTTTTAAATAACATGGGCTCTCAATCTCAAATCCAAAATATTATAATATTATAAGTTTCTAAAATGACAGTAAATATATTTTTTATTATCCCTATTAAGATAGAAACCTTTTCATTATAAAATCTATCTCCATAACCCCAATATAAAATGATACTATAATTAAATAAATAAATAGTAGATAAACCCACTCTTCATGATCAATGGAAAAAATAAAAACGTGATAGGAAATACCTCATCTTGATGTTTGTAAAAAATCTATCACCGTATAATCTTTTCACTCATTCCAAAATAAGTTTATTTTCTCATTTAAATATATGATTATCTAAAATAATACTTATATTAGAAAAATAAAGATAAAAAATAGTTAATAAATATTTTAAATAAAATTTTAATTATATTAAAAATACCTCTCTAAAGATTCATGTTTGTTGATGGAATATGATATATTTCATAAATTTATAAATTTAATAATTATAATTGATGTTATTAATTTATTTTAGATACTATAGAAACATTGAGAAAAATAATTAATCTATTTTGATAAATGTTTTTATAGTTAAATCATATTATATAGTCTCTGATAAATTTTTTATAGAAAAAAGTGTGCTTTTTTGTGCATCGCACATCCTTCCTGGAAGCCAGAAGGCCTAATTTTTTAATTAATTATTAGACAATACCATTTTTTAATTAGTTTGAGGGGTAAACATTAAATAGACCATTGGAACATAGGCACAAGGCCCAATACATGTACATTTAAGGCCCAAGGTCTAGATACCCAACAAAAATCCCTATCCATTTATTTTATTCATTTTTTTCTCCAAATAATCCAAGCTATAATGCCGCCCATCAATAAAATTTCCATGTCGGACTACATGGAGCCTAGAACTAATGAAAAATCCATTCCCTCTCATTCATCCAATATAATTTTCATTATTGTTGGCTTCTTCCAACTATTGACCTCATCTAAGACTGCACTTGGGTATCTTTCCCCTTTCCCCCCTCTCTTCTTTCAAAACCCTCATCACTATCCAGAAGTTGATGCCTCCTATAATTATTGTTATTGTCGAACGGAGATCCTTTGATGCTATCAAAATCATCACTCATCAAGGTTCAGCACTCCCGATGCACCACTACCACTTGTATCTGACATTTTACCAGCTAGTGATGTCATCGTTCGAGGTTACCTCAACCACCACTAGTCAAAGGTCGTCCCAAGGACCACGTCAATCCCAACACCACCACCATCACCCAAAAAAATGAAACCCACCAATGAATATTTTGGGCCTTATGTCACCATCTTCACCATTAAATTGATGTTATACCAACACTGAGAAGCAAGAACACCTCTGAATTTGTTGATATCTGGACTTGAACCTGGAATTTGGATGCAAGATTATAGGGTTGTTATTACCAATAGGCTATAACCCCAACTGTGTGTATCATCCGTTATCATACCATAGTTTTAATGATAAATATCCACCACCCTATCATAAAAAAAATCTTGTTAAAACATAATATAAAACATATAATTTTATGTTTATTTGTAAAATTTTTAATTTATTGTATGAAAAAATTATAAGGGGCATCATGCGTGGCTGATTTATTAGATATCCATGCATTGGATCCAAACAAACAAATCCTGGTGGAATAAAAATTGATCATAATTAATATCTAGTGATTCATTAAAAACATTAATTAATAATTGCTAGGAAAAATGAAATATATTTTAAATGATACGAGTGTATAGTTTTACCACTGGATTTTTTTGTATTAAAAAATCCTATAATCTATTTTTTTCAATATATATAGATACCTATTGTTCCCATAATAAAATTTCATATTTATCTAGAGATGTTTTTTATATGGAAGTGACATGAGGACTTTAGAATATGAAATTATCCTTATAAGGTGTTACCTTTATATTTTTCTGATATAAATGCCTCTAAAAAATATTAATAGTATTAAACTATAATTAGAATATTAAATCAATTAACGGACAATCAGATTATGAAAATTTACCTCATGTAAACATACATAAGTGAGCCTCCAATACATTAATGCTTGAGAATCTCGTTTAAATTAAGAAGAATAGTCATCTTAGTAATTTCCTCATCATAAATTTTTTGTTAATATTCAATATAGTTTATAATTTTATCTTTGAATACTGTATCTATATGAACATGTATTATTAATAAATAAGGGGGTGAAATTTTTTGTATAAAGGTAATATCAGAATATTATCTTGATCTATTAGTGTAACTTTTATATTGTATTAAATCGACCATTTGTTTCCCCTTCTATTTCTCATTTTTTAATTGCATGCCTCAACTCAAACCCTTTTCCATTACTTATAAAAGGTATTTCATATAAAATAAATTGGAAAGGACATACCTAATTATCATCATATATCTTTATATAATTAAATTACCATTCTATAAATTCTCTAATATAATGCTTGACCATGTGAACATCAAGATAATCGAGGGAAATCAGTGTCTTGGCACTTGACTCATTAGTTATGTGAATCTCACCTCTAACATAATATTTTGGAAGTTTTTTATTTTTAATAATATCACCATGGATATTTTTCAATTCACTTCTAAAAATAATTAAATGAGTGGGTAATTATAGAAATAAATCATAATCAATTTCACTTGAATAGTTTTAATAAAATAAAGGTATCATTAATTGTTTTATTCACCTTCAGAAAAAATTATTATGAAAAAAAATGATAGCCTCGGGTAAGGGAGTCATTTAAGGGAAATATATAGCTGAAAATATGGGGGTGGATTTTCATGTTATGGATATTAATGTGTTTATTATTCTCATTGATCCTTAATAAAAAATTCATTGTTCACATCATCCTACTAAATAACTTTTTATATTGGATCATCTATCAACACTTATATTTTTTTCATTTTCCCTTGTACCCCCTCCCCCCTCCCCCCCATGTCTTTTCTTTCCAAATGTATGATCATGGGGACACACTAAAACCTTCACCTATAACATGTAAATACTATTATGAAAAATTTAAATCTAGTTAAATTAGTTATTCATCAGGTATAGTTATTGAAAATTATTTTGTCTAAGATGGATAAAAAATATAGGAAAATAAGTAGTAATTATTATATAGTAATGTGTTAAAGAATAGAAAAATTATATTATATCATACTTACATGTTATTATTATAATTTCTATGTGTTTTAATATACTATCTGTTTTTTTTGTTTACATGAGCATCTTTCTATAGAAATCAACATGGGATGGATATGGCTTGAGATTCTGATTCATCATTCTTTATATATATAAAAGAAACATAATTATGTTATTATTTCAAATCAAATAAAAGTTTTAATATAGATTTAAAATTCATACCATTATATAATCAATTGAGTAATACAAAATTATTACTTTACTATTGGGGTATGGTGCTTTTGATATAGGATTTTTATTTTTTACACTTCTTTGTTGTGTTATAAATTAAAAAATTTGAATCAAAGTGATTAATATAAAAAATTTCAAATAAATTATTACCAACAATAATTTACCATAAAATATTCATCCTCTTGATGAAAAAAGCATCTTAGGTTGATTTTTTATGATTTCTACATGTGTGTATAGATGGTTGGTGGATTTTAATATCCCCTCCACATCCTTAAGGTGAGGTTTCATAAGAAGTTCCAATAATTCTCTGTGAGCCTCTCTAATGACAATTAATATGAATTGGATATGATAATAATCTAATATAAATGCACTCTTTAAGTCTTAATAAAGAGTATATTAGTATTTTATTATTTGGTTTATAGATAAAATAGAGAAATTATATCATAATGTTACCCTAAAATTTTAAAAATTATTACCTTCATACAGGCACAACGTTGTGACACTTAACTATATCAATAATTATGTGAATTTTAAAACTAACCCTAATGTAAAAAATGAAAATAGACTTATTAGGGTCAAAAGGTTAACCATTTTCATTCCATCCAACCTATAATTTTATACCTTTACTTCTTTCCTTAAACAAATTTCAAACAAAATCATGGTACATCGTTCCCATCATTTTTCATCCATCATTTCTTCAACTTATAACATTTTCTCAATTTCAACATTTCCAATAATTTTTTCCTTAACATTGTTAGTATTAGTGAGTAGAGAATCTATTATCTTCATAAGTAGTTAAATATTTAATTTATATTACATAAATACAGTAGTGAGCATATAATATTATAAGGTAACACATTGTATATAAAAAAATAATTAGATACATTTAACATGTCCATTAAACTCTTTTTTTCTTTAATGGTTGAAGGGATTTTTCCCCTTTATAATATATCTAAATATCCTACTAGAGGTCCCCTATAATGAACAAGAAACCATCTACGTTAGAAAAATTATGAAATAATTGTGATGTCTCTTGGGAATTTTATCAATAATGGAATTTGCATTTGACCTTTCAATTATTTTAATTGAAAAGATAAAATTGAATAATTTTTTTACGACCTGTATAATAAAATTATAGTTTGCAATATGGTTCCATTATGAATGGTTCATACATATATCATTTTTTATTGAAATTCACTTTCATAAATCCCAATTCATCAATTTTAACTTTAATTATATTATAAAATCATTTTCATTGAAAAAGTTTCACTTGGAATTTTTTATAATCCAAATCCAATATTATTGATGATTTAAAAGTATAACATTTCTATATAAATTGGATTCATGTCCTTGGTACAAGTTACATGCATCACTTCCACCAAAATAGTGAATACTCTATATTAAGTTGTAGTATATTCATCATGTTCTTTTATATGGAACCCATAATTGTTAATTATATATCCAATTTTTTATATTTCATATAAACTTGGTACTTAGGTCGTCCATAAATATCTTTTTAATATTAAATTTGTATTTATCGATAACTCCATAAAAATATGGTCTCAAACTGATCCTATAAACTATTGATTATTTTAATTTGATATCCAACATTCATAACTTTATGGATTCAAACACCGAAGAATCACTTAGTTGGTTTCAATGTATAGAACAAGATATATAATGTTATGAAAAACATAAAGGTGATCCTACTCATACTCTATAATAGTAATATTGAAAACATATCCTCTAGAAATTCCATCACCCATAAGGTGCCTATTGTGATGAGATATTGGGAAAGAAATTATATCTACATCGAATAGGTAGTGAGTAAAAAATTTAATAGCTTCGTTAATAATATATCATGTTATAATAAAATATTTAGGTTGAATTTTATTTTTGACACACTTTCAAAATCCTCATATATCATTCAATGGGATCCATCCAAAAATAATGTACGGAACCACATAGTTTGATATCTATAACCAAGTAAACTATTATAACAATAGATGATGATAGGGAAAACATACTATATTACTATAATATGAAAATAATATCCTTTTTAATAGTTCACAATATCACCAAGTTTATAATGGTATTGATTATAGCTTTTAAAATGAAACATATTCTTATTATTGTGTGTTTGACATTTTTGGGGAGAATAAAATGTAAATCCATTTGCATTAAACCTTTCATCAAAATATGATAATCAATAGATTTTAATCCCTTTAACTTCAAATCAGTCATCAACATAATATTCTTTTTTTATAAATACCTCTATAGAACCTTTAATTCCTCAATAAAGTTGTAAAACTAAAATCTCGCTTTCCTAGAAAGATTCTAAGCCACCGTAGGATTAAGAGTTCATCTATCAACCTTCATTAAAACTAAATATTACCTTATCCCTATAAAATTAATGTCTAACTAAGACTTAATGGAATATTTTGTTCTTTCTAGATAATTTTGTGATTTTACAATAACATTATCACCTATATTTTTTTACCATTTTCATGATATCAAAAAAAATTATAATGCTAAATAAATTCCCTTATAGTTATTTAAAAAAAACTAATATCTTTTTTCAACACATTTTCATAAGATTTTTTTAAAAAGGACTATACAAAATAGTGACAAGATCATTTAATTTCTCAAACTATTCACCATCTAATAATAGAGAAGGTTTTTTACCATGTTATAAATTCTCATCAGATGATATTTTTCAAGATTGGTACTTTTATAATTGGGATAAACATTTAAAATTTCCTAGAAACTCTATCATCAAGGAATATTTCAATGTAACTATGTGTGTACCTTCTTCACAAGTTAGACAACCTAACATTCCTTTGATGTTATATCCTAAAAATTTTCTATAAGAATAAAAGTAATTTATCATCCAAGAAAAGATTGTATTTCAATGTGAAATCTTTATTTCTATGAGCATCATAAAACATAACTCTCGAATCCCACACCAATTTCATATTTTCAATCATTGGATTCAAATAAACAGTAATACCACTACTAGGTTATTTTAGACCAAATATCAGAATAGATAATCTAATATACATATGATTTATGCATATATTTGGTGGAATAATATAATTTATCAACATAACTATCCAAGTACTTTGAGTGACACCTTGTACACCAAAAGGATTCTTTCCATCTATAGATAATGAAAGATATAGGTTTCTCAAGTTGTTTCCAAATCCAGGATACTAATGATCTATTTTCTTATATTGAGGAGAGTATTATGGGTTATAAAGATTCCCATATTGAATTATTATATCTCTATGCCACATAAATTTCCTTATAGTCTGATTGCTTCCATATATCTATCTAAACCTTAGAAGTATTTTAAAGTACCATGAAACTTTCAAAGGACATGAACCATATTTATTATATTAGGATTCATGATTAGACAATAAATGAGGATAATATTCATTGTTAATATATATAATATTAATGTGATTTATTATTCATAAATACCATTTTAGTGCATTTTACACTTTGAAAATCATTTCACATTATGATTGTAATTCCTTCTTAAAATGCACTATTATGTGGTACATTATTGAACATCATTTAAAGTACCCAATGATTCATCTGATTTTAAGGAATGTAATTATCCATATTTTAATTTTATATATTTGGAAATTTATCTACACTTCAATATGAACATTTTTCATTCAGTGATCAATGGAGGATTCATAAAGGATGATGGAGATATTTGGAGATGAATGAAAGTAATTCTAGAGAAGGTAGATTGGACACCAGCCCACTGATGCGAATGTGGGTACCACATTACAAACCCAATGAATCCAAAATTTTGTGGTATGATATAAGTCACATATAGGAACAAATAATAATTCAGGATATAGTGCTAATTCGTCCTCCATTGTGGTTATTTAGGCGGCCCAAGTTAGAGATAAAATTCTGGGACAGATTCTGCGGCCCAGAAAAATAGCCCACTAATATAATCATATCTTCGCATCCACAACTTCAAATGGGCCCAAATTTTATAGGATTTTAGGAGACATCCGGTGATCAAGTTTCTTTTTCTATGACCTACTCTAATTCAGCCATATAGAAGGTCTTACAAGCATGTTTGTTCGGTGGATGAAAGCTGGATTCCACCTCGGGTCAAGGGTGGAAAATCAACTCTCCCTCAACTTTCCACCCACCTATGGACTACCAAAATTAATTGAGATGATTTATACTGTTTGAGGATCTACCCAAGGCTCCCAAAATGCCTATTTAAGGCATTGGTGGTGGAGGAGTTTATCATCTTTGATGATTTGTTCAATTGTAATGTTATACTGCGATTTTGTTGTCTCAAGTTTGTCTTTCACATGTAAGTTGTTCAATTCACTTTAGTTTCTTAATAAAAGTTATTATTCTCTTCTTATTCTGTTGTTCGTCATATCCCTTTTATACTGTTGAATCAAGGTGTGAATTTATTCACACCAAACGTTGTGAAATTATCACACTACGATGAAGTGATCGTTATTTTATTGTGTTTTTTTACTTCTCCATTTCTTCCCTCATGAGTCTAATTTCCACTTCCATTGAAACCATAGAATCAATGGAGGGATAACTCACTTATGGGTTGATCCAAGGGAGTAGCAAGGGTCTGGATTGGATGTTATTTATCACCCCATTAATGTCTAATCACTTTTTTAAATGATATTTTTATTTGATGATTTTCAAACTCCATCGTCCTTGTTGAATTTAAGGCCACACAATTCAAGTGCTAATATGAACCTTTACCTTGAAGTGATAAAAACTTTGATCCTTCAAGTGTATAGGTGATTAGTATTATGGTGTGTTGGTATAAAATCAGTAAGTGATGAAGTTGTTTGATCTCCTTAAATGAACTCAACTCAAATATAAGAAATTGAAATAATTGAAAAGGGAATACGTCCAATCCACCCCAAGTGATAACCTAGGATCAACTCATTATCTTAATTTGAATTCACTTAATTCTCTTAGAGTTAATTTAAAACAATCTAAAATCAACCTAATTTGGCCACTTAATAGCCAAAAACAGTCCATAGAATGTACATGTCTATAGGATTCTTCTTAGGTCTCTGAGTATTTGACAACCCAAGCTAAAATACAAGGACCTTCCTACCTTCTTCTCTTGGGTAAATTTGAGCATGAATCAAATTTTGATGCCATTTTCAGGGACCCAAGTAATTCATCTAAACACCCATTCTATTCTCCCCCATTTCTTCTTTTCTCATCCAAATTCTCTTATCTTGTCCCTTTCTCATTTTTTTTCTTTTGGCGCATGTCCACCAACAACCGTGATCAATCAAACCGTCTAGTTAGGGTGGATAGTCCTGGGGTTGGGGAGAAAGTACACCAAGGGAAATCTTTCCATTAGATCCTAATATTCCTAATACTCCATAGTCAAAATTGATCCCATTTCAATGGAAGGTCTTTAAAGAAACCAACTCATAAACTGGGGTGGGAACCAAAATGGAAACCCAAATGAGGAAGCCCCAAACTTGGGGAATGCAATTGATCAAACCATGAATGACTACCTCACACCTTCTTGGACCAATACCCCATCATTCATTGGAAACAATTCCCTAGGAGATTCCAACTACATCTTTAAACCCCATGTACTAAACCAACTTCCCACATTCCATGGAATGGAGTCCGAGATGCCCTACCTTCACATTAAGGAGTTCAATGAAATTGTAGAAACCATGTGTCCCCCACATCAACTAGAATCAGCTAAGATAAGGATATTTTTTTTTATTTAAAGGATCGAGAAAAAAATTGGCTAAACAATTTGAGACCATTATCCATCAACTCTTGGGACCAAATACAAAGAGAATTCTACAAAAAATACTTTCCCCACCACAAAACAATTGCACTTAAAAAGAGAATCCAAAACTTTTTTGAAAAAGAGGGAGAGACATTCTATGAAACATGGGAGAGGTTCAAAGACACTCTAAACATGGTTCCACACCATGGTTTTTCTATTCCTGAACAAGTGAGATTTTTATATGAAGGTTTGGGTCTGGGGAAAAAACAATTCATTGACATGATGTGTAATAGAACCTTTAAAAACAAAGCCCCAAATGATTCTTATGAGTATCTAGAAAGCCTTTCAGATCAAAATCAAACATGGGGAACTTCACATTATTCTGAAAAGACACAAAGAACTACTGGAATTCATACACTTAGAGAAGAGGAAAGCCTTAGGGATAAAATCGCAGCACTCTCTTGAAAGGTTGAAGAGATAGACCTTAGGAAAGTCCATGAAATCCAAACAGTAGACCCTATTTGCACAATTTGTGACAAACATGACCATAATATAGACAAATTCCCAACCATTCCATCCATCAAGGATGTTCTTTTAGGAGGACCCCCAACATAAGTAAATGCCTTGAACTTTAAAAATCCCCAATACCAAAACAACTTCAACCCATGGTATAATGAACACCCAGGCTTCCGCTGGAAAGATAACCAACAACCTAGCCAACCACAGGGACAAAATCCTTACCCCCATCAGAACTACCAAACCTATAAACAGTTCCAAACCCAACCTATCCAATACCAATAGCCACCAGTCCATTTTCAACAAACCATCCCACCTCCAAAATATCCCCCCAGGATAAACCAATCTCGTCACACACCAACCCAAACTGTTCCACAAAGCCTACTAGAAAAACTGTGAAAACAAATGGAGAGGATTAAATTAGAAGTCTCTTCCCTAAAAAAATAACTTCAAACCATAAAAACTGTAAAGGCGCCCATGCCTACTCAGGTGGTACCATCCTCAACTTCAAGGGGAGAGTCAAGTTGCACTCAAAAAACACATGAACAACTAAAGGTTGTGACTATTTTAAGAAGTGGGAAATCAATTGAGAAACCTGAAAAACTAATTCAAAACCCCCCAGAAGATTCAAATATGGATGAAAATTCTAATGAACCAAATGATCAAACTGAAAAACATGATAACATTGCCAAAGAAACAACTCTTCAACAAACAACCCCACAACCTGCACCATTTCCTCAATGCATGAGGGGGAAAACCAAGCCTGAATTAAGTGAAACATTAAGAGAAATATTCTCACAAGTCAAATTTAACATTCCACTTATCGATGAAATCCAAACCATACCTACCTACTCAAAGTACATTAAGGACTTGGGAACTTTTAAAATAAAATTTTCACATAAAAACCAAGTCCTTTTAGCTGCTAATGTGAGTACCACCATTCAAGGGACTATTCCTCCTAAGTTGAAAGACCCGGGTTACCCTTACATCAATGTTGAACTAGGAGAGAGAAAAGGTGTCAAGTACTTGTGTGATCTAGGTTCTAGTGTCAATCTCATTCCATATATTGTGTACTGCCAGTTAGGCCTAGAAGAACTCCAACCCACATCTGTCACACTTCAACTTGCTGATCGTAGCATTAGGGTTCCAAAGGGGATTTTAAAGGACGTTCTGGTAAAGGTTTAAAACTCCATCTACCCTACCTACTTTATTGTCCTTGAAAACCATCCAAACTTAGGAAATAAGGAACAAACCCCAATCATTCTTGGTCGTCCTTTCCTTGAAACAATCAACTCTTTTATCCGAGTCCGAAATGGGAACATGACCATCACCTTTAGAAAAATTAGTCTAGACTTGAACATCTATAATGCAAGCTCAAAAATAGGGGATAATGAGGATATTCACGAAGTAAACATAATAGGAAGCATTGATAATGAATCTATAGAACATCAAAGAATATTTTATGGATGTTTAAGTCAGGATGAGATTGATTTCCTTTGTTCATATGAAGGAAGTTTATCTCCTTGGCTTGAATCATTTTCAAATTGCTCTTATGATGAAGTCTTAGGTCCAAAAATTAGTGAAACCTTTCAGGAAACCACTTTCATAGAGACCAATACAACTTCCTTCCCTAAATCTGATCAAGCCAATATACTAGCTGAAACTTGTACATGTGGGGAATCAATCCGATCTAAAACTCTAGGAAACAAAATTTATCTTGATCAAATATCCCAATATTCTACTAAAATTCTGAACCAACCTAATATTGAATTGAAGGAACTTACTACTGCACTCAAGTATGCCTTCCTAGGGGAAAATCAAACACATCATATTGTCATTTCTTCTTATCTTGAATCCAATCATGAGAGGATGCTTCTAGATGTCCTTAGGAAACATAAGAAAGCCATTGGTTGGACCCTGTCTGATATTCCTAGGATTATCCCACTTATTGGGACTCATAGGATTGTTTTGGAATTTGATTCAAAGCCATGTCTTCAACCACAACGACGACTCAATCCTAATCTCATGGAAGTAGTGAGAAAAGAACTTCTGAAATTTTTAAAAGTCGGTATCATATATCCCATAACTGAGAGTAAGTGGGTCAGCCCAATACAAGTGGTTCCCAGTAGAAATCACAGTGATAATGAATAAGGATGTAGAGATACTTCCAAACAGGGTGAGTAGTGGATGGAGGGTCTGCATTGACTATAGGAAGCTAAACTCATTCACCAAGAAGGACCATTTCCCCTTACCATTCATTGACCAGGTCCTTGAGAGAGTGGCAGGTCATGCGTTCTACTATTTCTTAGATGGGTACTCAGGGTATAATCGAATTGAGGTCCCCTTAGATGATCAAGGGAAGACTACATTAACATGTCCATTTTGAACCTTTTCTTTCAAACGTATTCCCTTTGGGTTATGCAATTCCCCAGGAACCTTCCAGCGGTGCATGATGGGAATCTTCTCAGACATGGTAGGGGATTTTCTTGAGGTCTTCATGGATGAATTCTCTGTGTTTGGGGATAAATTTGAGGGATGTCTGAGGAATGTGAAGAGAGTCTTGTCAATATGTGAAGAAAGGAATCTGGTCCTAAATAGTGAAAAATTCCATTTCATGGTTAAAGAGGGACTAGTTCTAGGCCATCTGGTCTCAGGTAGGGGGATTGAAGTTGATAAATCCAAGGTTGACATCATTCGTCACCTTCCATCACCCAAAAATGTCATGGAAGTGAGGTCTTTCTTAGGACATGCTGGTTTCTATAGAAGATTCATCAAGGACATTAGTTCAATCTCTCATCCCCTTTGTGCTTTGCTAGTAAAGGATGCTCCATTTGTTTGGACATAAAGCTGTGAGGGTTCATTCTCAACCCTAAAATCCTCTCTCACCTCTCCTCCCATTATGAAATCTCCAAATTGGAACCTTCCTTTCAAACTTATGTGTGATTCTAGTGACTTTACTGTAGGAGATGTGTCAGGACAATGTTGTGATAAAACTCTTTATGTCATTGCTTATGAAAGAAAATCCTTAAATGATGCCCAAATAAACTACACCACTATTGAAAATGAGTTACTTGCTATTGTTTTTTCCTTAGACAAGTTTAGGTCCTACCTCTTAGGATCCCCAATCACTCTATTCAATGACCATTCTGCACTAAAATACCTCTTCCAAAAACAAGATTCCAAGGCTAGACTGATTAGGTGGGTCCTTCTCTTACAATAATTTGACCTCACAATAAAAGATAAAAAGGGTGTTGAAAATGTTGTAGCTGATCATATCTCTAGGATGGAATTCGAAGACAACTCAAATCACCTTTCTATGTCTGATTCATTTCCTAATGAACACCTATACTATGTGAGTGACTGCCCTTGGTATGCCAACATAACCAATTTCTTAGTTACAGGAGTCATTACAGAATTCTTAGGGACTCAATCTTGAAGGAAATTCCTTTCTGATGTTAGGTACTATGTGTTTGATGATCCATACCTCTATAAGTTCTGCCCTGACCAAGTCATTAGGAGGTGTGTCCTAGAATCTGAACAAGATTCTATCCTTAAATTCTATCATAGTGAGGCATATGGAGGTCACTTTTCCTCTAAGAAAACTTCTGCTAAGATTATTTAGTGTGGTATCTTCTGGACCACCCTCTCAAGGGACTCCTACACATTTTTTCAAATATGTCCTAGGTGTCAACAAGTAGGGTCCATCACAAAAATAATTCAAATTCCACTCACTCCCATATTAGTGATTGAGATCTTTGACTGCTGGGGAATCGATTTCATGGATCCTTTCCAAAACTCTAAAGGATACCTCTACATTCTCTTACCTGTTGATTATGTATCAAAATGGGTTGAGGCCATTCCCACAAAATCCAATTATCATCAAAATGTGATTAGATTATTCAAAGAAAACATCTTCTCTAGATTTGGAATTCCTAGGGCTATCATTAGTGATCGTGGAACTCATTTTTGCAATCATCCATTCTCATCACTCATGGAAAAGTATGGAATTTCTCACAAAGTATCCACTGCATACCACCCACAGACCAATGGTCAAGCTGAGTTAGCCAATCGATAAATCAAACAAATTCTTGAGAAAACTTTCAATCCTTCTAGGAAAGATTGGTCCGATAAACTCTTGGATGGTATTTGGGCATATCGTACAGCATACAAAACAATCCTAGGAATGTCACCAAATAGGTTGGTTTATGGAAAATCATGCCATTTACCTATTGAAATTGAGCATAATTCCTTTTGCGAAATTAAGAAAATGGATCATGACCTCTCATTGGCCAGAAAAAAAAAAGAAAATTAGATCTCAATGAACCAGAGGAACTAAGGATGGAGGCTTATGAAAATTCAAGGATCAATAAAGCTAGAGTTCAAGCCTACCAATCTAGGAATATCAAAGTCCAACATTTTGAACCCGGAAAATGTGTGCTCTTGTATAGTTCAAAACTTAATTTACACCTGGGAAAGTTAAGGTCTAGATGGTCAGGTCCATATATACTGCATAAGGGTACCCCCATGGGGCTGTGGAAATTCAAGATCCCACCAATGGTGAAACCTTTAAAGTTAATGGTCATAGAGTCAAACGATTCATTGAATCATTCAAAAAACATGAAGTCGATGAAGAATTGTGTGAACACACCTTTGATGATGAAAATAATTAATCAATTAGGGGTCCAAGTCGAGCTAATGACGTTAAACAAAGCACTGCATGGGAGGCAACCAATGGTTTTTAATTTTCCTATCATTTTGTTGTTTTAATCAAAATTATATTTTAAATAGGATTAATTAATAATTTTGATATTTAATAAAAAAAAGTATGTTGAACTGTTCTTCTATTATGAGTATGGATGGGTACGAAAGGGGAGCGCCATATTCATCCATGTCACGTGGTGTGATCCTTGAGTAATACCTTACCCAGAAATTTAAAAAGAAGACAATGTATCATCAGTTTATTTTATTTTATTTTTATGTATTTTTAGGTTAAAATAAAAATAAAATAAATAATAAAAATAAATAAAAATATAATAATAGAAAAAAGGCCACATCGTAGGTTGTGGGGAAAACCCCGTCACAACCGACGAAGACGCAGGGAACCGAACCCGGGACTGAAGGGAGACAGGGGCGCGCGCTTACCACTGACCTATGACTTTTTGTGCTTCCTTATTCTATAATTTTATTATATATACTTATATTTTACTTTATTTTTTATATAAATAAATAAATATATATATATAGTTTTTTTGTTTCTTTTTTTTCTTTTTTTCTCCACTAGGGAACTCTGCAAGTGACATGGATATCAAAGGACTAAATTGGAGCAACAATAACTTCAAATTCAACCAACATGTGACTTCATTCCATGATCCTCATATTTCAATTTTATTTTTGAAATTCCCTTACCTACCTCTAGTACTTCTATATTTTTACTTCTTCAAACACTGGGGGCAGTTTTATTTTAAGTTTGGGGGGATATAAAATTAAAAAAAATTCTTTTTTGTCAAAAAAAAAACGAATGATTTGAAAAAAAAATGTTTTTAAATGTAAGGAAAAATTACATTAACTTTAAACATGGTAATACACATTGCACACTTTGAAACTGAATATCAAAAAATTTAGCATGCCCTGATTTCGATTTTAATCCATGTATAATTTCATGAGCATAGATTTTGGAAAGTGTGGCTATTTAATGTGATATTTCATGGTATATATTTTCATCCAAATAAAATAAAATCACAACACACGTCCTTTGGATAGTGGGGTATTAGTTTGAGTTCATGGGGTCCCCCAAATAAATATCATAGGTTTGGTGATCATTTTAGTATTAATATGAGTATTCAAAAAAATTTAAAAAAAACAATAAATTTGCGTGTAGAGCAGTGAAATGACTTAATGTGTGGCTTTCGGCACTTGGGGATCATGACTCCATAATCTTCTCGCCCAGAGTTAGTAATTTTATCTCTATTTTTGGTAATTTGAATTTGTTTTTGACTGAGTTAACTCGAGATGATGCCCGAGTATGTGGGCTTCACTTGGTGACCTAAGGTCTTTGAGCCTGGGAGTCATCAGCAAAGTCTTGCTACAGGGGGTTGACTCTTTTGAGTGCAATTTCAATTACCATGGAAAAATTACAAAAAATACCAAAAAAATAATATAATATAAAAAAAATTGAATAATCATCTTAATATTGAAATGTGATTCCACCTAGCACTTGCGTCATTTCACCCTTGAATAAAGATGAACCCCCATGTCTATTGTGATACACAACAAATCCTCATACTTAATTGATATTGGATGAAATATGGAAATGAATTTGAACAAAGGAATGGTCTTGGGATTGGGATATTCTTATGAAACTATCTTGTATTAAAATATTTTTATGGGTTTCATGATTTTTTGGTATAAGGGTTTTTGGTGATCATTGTGTATTAAAATGTTTTTGGAAAATGGAATTCAAATTTCATATTGTTGAGATACATTTTTCTCAGGACTAGCAAAACTCAAGTTGGGGGGAATGATTAGCCACTAAATGAGGCTAATATTCATTGTTAATATATATAATATTAATGCGCTTTATTATTCATAAACACCATTTTAGTGCATTTTACACTTTGAACATCATTTCACATTATGATTGTAATTCCTTCTTAAAATGCACTATTATGTGGTACATTTTTTAACATCATTTAAAGTAACCAATGATTCATATGATTTTAAGGAATTTAATTATCCATATTTTAATTTGATATTTTGGGAAATTGATCTAAAATTAAATATGAACATTTTTCATTCAGGTATCAATGGAGGATTCATAAATGATGATAGATATATTTAAAGATGAATGGAAGCAATTCTAGAGAAGGAAGATTGGACACCAGCCCACTGATGAGAATGTGGGTCCCACATTACAAACCCAATGAAGCCCAAATTTCGTGGAATTCTAGAAGACATATTATTAAAAAATAATTCTTTAGGCGTCAGTTCTAATTCGGCCTCCATTGTGGTTATTTAGGTGGACCAAGTTAGAGATAAAATTCTGGGCCAGATTCTGTGGTCCAGAAAAACATCTCACTAATATAATTTTATCTACAAATACACTACTCCAAATGCGCCCAAATGTTACATCCAGTTAGGTGACATTCGGGGATCCATTTTCGTATTCTATGGACCACTCTAATTCGGCCATCTAGAAGGTCTTCCAAGCGCATCTATTTGGTGGATGAAAGCTGGATGCCACCTCAGGTCAAGGGTGGAAAAATCAACTCTCCCTCAACTCTCCACCCACCTATGGCCTACCAAAATTAATTGAGATGATTTGTACTGTTGGAGGCTCGACCCAAGGCTCTCAAAATACCTATTTAAGGCAGTGTTGGTGGAGGAGTTGATCATCTTTGATTCTTTTTTCAATTGTAATGTTATGCTTCGATTTTGTTGTCTCAAGTTTGTCTTTCACATGTAAGTTGTTCAATTCACTTTAGTTTCTTAATAAAATTACTTCTTATCCTCTTATTATGTTGTTATTCATATCAGTTTGATACCTTTGGATCAAGGTGTTAATTTATTCACACCAAACCTTGTGAAATTATCACACAACGGTGGAGTGATCGTTATTTTATTGTGGTTTTTTTACTTCTACATTTCTTCCCCCATGAGTCTACTTTCCGCTTCCATTGAAACCATAGAATCAGTGGAGGGATAACCCAATTATGGTTTTATCCAAGGTAGTATCAAGGGTATTTATTGGATGTTATTTATCACCCTATTAATATCTAATCACTTCTTTAATTGAGATTTTTATTTGATGATTTTTAAACTCCATCGTCCTTGTTGAATTTAAGGCCACACGATTCAAGTGCTAATACGAACCTTTACCTTGAAGTGCTCAAAAATTTGATCCTTAAAGGGTATAGGTGATTATTATTATGGTGTGTTGGTATAAAATCAGTAAGTGATGAATTTTTTTTATCTCCTTAAATGAACTCAACTCAAATATAAGAAATTGAAATAATTGAAAAGGGAATACGTCCAATCCACCCCAAGTGATAACCTAGGATCAAATCCTTATTTTAAACTGAATTCACTTAATTCTCTTAGAGTTCCTTCAAATCCATCTAAAATCAACCCATATTGTCTACTTCATAGCCAAAAACATTCCATAGAATGTACGTGTCTATAGGTTTCTTCTTATGTCTCTGAGGATTCGACAACCCAAGCTAAACTACAAGGACCGTCCTACCTTATACTCTTGGGTAAATTTGATCACGAATCAATTCACCATAATTATGTAATTATTTAAGTGATTCATGTTCCTTGTGAAATAATATACACACATTTTAATAGTTATGTATTCTTTAAAATATTATACTTTTTGAACAAAACTTTCATTTAGCATCATATGTTTGACTAGGATGTTTGTTATATTCTAGTAACATATCATTCAATAGAGCAATGAGTTATATAAAAAAATGGTTTCCCCATCCTCTATCATCATTAAAATTATATAACTTTAGTATGGATCAATTTTTTTTAAATTTAGTATAATATATATACAATGTAATCATTACAGAACCCTTTTGCTTCTCAAATAGATTTCAATAATCATGAAGGTCATATTGAACTGAAATTTGAATTTCCTCAATATGATATCTATCATCCTTTGTAGTTATACTCATATTACATGATATATAAAATATATTATTACCCCATTAACTAGATATATTATGTTATTCACCATTTTTATTCAAACATTTATAACTCTAGTCTATTCTTTAACAAATAAAGTGCTCTTCCAACTCATCTGGACAAATTCTTCTTGAATAAAAACAATGTAAACATTGAAAAATATCTTAATAAGGGTCACTTACATGATTTGTTGAAATCATGATAATCTATTTAACCCTATCCTCATAACCCTTCATCATATGAAAATCATCGATCAATTTTTTATTCATATTCATCCTATTTTGTTCAATAATATTTATATTTATAAAAAATAATAAATACCCATAAGGTATGAATATAATGTATCATATTTTACATTTTTAAATAATATAAAGTATAACATGAAAAAAATATAATTATATATTATAATACATACAATTATAATGTATATAAAAGAATAGATATAAATCCTTTGTTTTTTAATATATTTTAAAATATATACATATTATAAAATTTGTATATTTAAATATAATTTTATATAATTTATATAAATATACAAGTAAAAAAATCCTATATTTGTGTGTGAATATATAATTGTCTATGTATAAACGTATAAATATATATATATAAAGAAAACAATTCAATTTTTAAACTATAAATTAAAAGTGTATTCATGAAAATTATGATAAATTAAATAATGAAGTATAAAATATACATATAAATTTACTATGAAAACGTAATATAATGTGTATATGTGTTTATTCATATATATGTATTAATTTATATATATAAATACACACACATATATATAAATTCATAGACACAAAAAAAAATATTTGTATAAAAATCTATACAGATAGAAACATATGAGGCACACACATTTTTATATATATATGTGGGGGGTACACAAAAATATATACAAAATATTATGTGATGAAAAACCAAAATAATCACGGATTTAATTAATCATTTTTTCTATATATAAATTTTTATATATACACATACAAATAGATGTACATATATAGAAAATTTGACATCAATTTATAGATTTTTATAGGAAGAAAAACCAATAAATCAAGAAAAACTCATGCACTATTAGTTGGTAAATCCTTTAAAGCGTGTTTTGAATAGTATTTCATTAATTTTTCGGGTCTAGTCATCCAAATTAATCTATATATGTGAATACATAGTTAATGTTTTAGGAAATATTAAATGATTAATAAGAGTGGCGTGAGTGCAGGGATCTTCAATAATAGGAAAGTGTTTTAGTAGTGCTAACAAAAAAGAACTCTTAAAAATAACCTTTATTAATATTTAAATGATAAGAATTGATAAAGAATGATTTTATCTGAACTAAATTTATGGATAATAAAAGTATAACTTTATCAGTGATAATAAAAGTAAATTTATTAGTGATAAATTTAATGATTCTAAAGGTAAGGATTTATCAGCACTAATTTTAGAACCAATATAGGAAAATTTATCGGTGTTAAATTTATTATAGATAAAAAAATTAAAAAATATATTAATATTAAAAATTTATATAATAATAACAGTGGGTTTATAATTTTAGTATTTCTAGATCTGTTGATTTCTCAGTGATTTATAAAATTATAATCCATGGTGTTTTGACATGATTGATGTTCCAATCTAAAGGATGTATTCACCTATGTTTTGTTTTTCTTGGATATAGAAGGTGGACTGACTCAAGTGAATTTGGTTCAATAAATCTTGGATGACCTTATATTGTATTACGTGAAGAAATTAAGTGCTAAAAATATTCAGGATCATTCAAATAATCATGTATCTTTGGATAGTAAAATCCAAAATAGTTGTTTTTTCTTTGATCATCATGAGGAATTGACATCCTTGCCTAAAAATATTACTAGGAATGAATCCACTATGTTTTTGGGAGTGAGACCTAAATTTTTTTATGACCATATTGAAGAATTTTATTTTTACATCCTTTCCTAAATTTCAATCCATGGGAAGTGTTTCTCATGGATGTTTGAAGATATTAATAACAAGCTTATTTAGTGTTGGGGATTTAATGATTTGAGGATGACTTCAGTCAGTAAGGGATTCTACCACATTTTTATCCCTTATATAGATCTCAAACATAATTCTGGAAGATTTTACCCTATTTATCTAAATCCTAGGTTCTAAAGTTACCAATATTGGGAACCCTTTTTTATCTGTATTCAATAAAAAACTTAACAACTCATGTATGGCTTAGAATTAGGGGCATAAATTGGTTCTTCTATAACTCTCAAATCTATTGGGATTTCTACTCATTAGTGTAAACTCCTATTAAATTTGATAAAGTAAATGATCATGATCATTATAGACATTCTTCTTGATTTTTGGTTGAGAATGACCTTTATTTTACTCTTATTGTGATTGTTTTCTTGATTACTTGTAAGTTCAATATTGATCTATCAATTGAATTAAATTGATTTTATAAATTCAATGTTACTTTTTATTATATTGGTAATTCTATTAAAATATTTCATGGGAACCTAAAAATCAGTAATTATAAAAAATTTGGGCACTTGGTTTTTCATTATAAACTAAAAATTCTAATTGGTCAGAACAGGTTGGTGGAGTAGTATATTCATAAGAAATGAAAGTATGTTTTTCATTTAATATCTAAAGATAGGGTTGTAGCTAATTCATATCAACAATTGAATGTTTTTGGTATCTATTCATTTTAATTATTGTTAAACATGGGATTATGGGATCAAAATTCAAGGACCCTTCCTCATACTCAGGGTGTATTTGATAATAGGAAAGGCCTCTCAATCCTCACTGGCTATTATAGAGGTGGGGATCCATCATGATCCCTCAACATCTATCTAAATATATTGAGATCAATTTTGTGAATATGGTTGAAGCGTTTTAAGATTGTAGAATGGGAAGAATCTCTTTGGGTACAAAGAAAGTTAATGTTGGATCTACAGACTAGATCTCTACTATAGGAACAAACAAGAATAAGGTTCTGAATATTGGGACTATATTAGAAAATATGAATGAGTCATTAGAAAGTAAATTTGAGTTTAACTTGGATGATGTGGAGGGGGATAAATTATTGAACTCTGGTGAATTTAGGGAAGAATTTATTTAGGACTCAACTATTTTGTGAAACTAATGAACCAAATGGGAATTCAATAAAAGGGGTGGTTAATTTTTTTTCCTTGAACATAGGCTGGCTAATTGAAAATAATAATTCTATTTTTAAATATAAATATTATGCAGTTGAAATTGTTTCATAGGAGAGGGCTTTTTTAACTACTACTCAGAAGGAAAAGGTTATCTCATTAAGCATAAAGTGTGATTTTTATAGGATCATGATCGATAATGGAAAATTTTATGATAAAAATATATATATATAACCCATTTTGATTAATTTTTATATTTTTAAGTGTTATTTTATATAGTAGGATGTTATGATTGGATCTAGATCATATCTAATTCCCCAATTAAACTCTCACCTCCAAGCAATTCACTCCATGGAGACATCTCATATAGTGAATGAGGAAATTGAAAAGTTCCATGGCTTTAACTTTAAGGAGAAGAAACCTATTAAATTATTCAACATATTGGAATATATAAATGCAATTATCACTCAATAATCCTTTCTTTAGGAGGTGAAGAAAGCTTAAGATTGATCTAATGTGAGATTTGGATTGGCTATTAAAGATAAAAACATGGATGAAAATACTTTATGTCTAGTTTTGTAGGATAATGTAGTGGAATCAACATAGATGGACCTAGAACATGACTATATCTAGGCCTCTAAAAAGATTTAAATATAGATAATTTATGAGTATAAAGTGTAAATTCCCAAAACATTAATGGATGTTGCTGCTAACCCCACCCTTCCCTTTATAATTGTAAAGGCTCCAAAAAGATATTCTCATAAGCTTCATTATAGGTTCTCTAAACTTGGATAGAATAGTGGGGTCAATGATCCCAATATTAATCTAATTAAATTTAATGGTTTTAACTCCCTATATAAAGAAGATTAATCATACGTAGATGAGAAGGTTTCTCTGCAATAGTATCCTAAGCAATGAAGAAGAGTTTAACATCCAGCAAGCTGGGGTGTAATGACCCAATGTTTTATCAATGGAATTACAATATTATATTTATTCCTTATAGTATAATCACATTAGGCAACACAATTACAAATCATGATATTAAATACTATTTGAACATTAAACATAATTTTACCACTTTTGGGTCTTGAATTTTGAAAATCTGACACACACAGTTGCGTTCAGGGTGATTTTTGGGGTCTGAAGGAACAAACATAATTTTTTGAATAGAAACTTACCCTTATGAATAGTAACATGCCCTTATTAATAGTAATAAGACCCTTATGAATATTAAATGGTCCAAAATAATTGTAAACTCACCCTTGAATGTATAAATAAAATTTAGGTATCTTATAAATGATAATATGAACATAGTAAAAGTATTGGTATTTTATAAGTCCTAAATAATTAATTACAATTAATAAATTAATTTAAAAGATAATTTATTTTAATAAAAGGTGTTTATAAATTAACAATTTTATTTCTTCTTATTTTAAGATATTTTATAATACCTTATGTAATTTTTGAATGCATTATAAAATCAGTTATAGTTTTGATATCTGTAATTTTTAAATAAATTATGATATTAATTAAAAATTAAATTATTCATATTTAGATAAATGTTTTTAAAAAATGGAGTTAATTTTTTAATTTTAAACGTCAAAAAATTGTTTTTTGGATTTTTTCTGAAATACTTTAATTTTTTATGAATAGTGAAATATGATAATTTACAAAATAAGATAAATACATTAATTATTGATTCATGGGTGAAGTTCGGCTGAGGTAAGCATAATTTTTTCGAACTCACATTCACATATTACTATTTTTTGTTATATATTCATCAATATTTTTTATCTTATGTAAAAATAATAAACTAATGATTTTAATATTAAGAAAACCCTCCTCCTCTCCATTATAAAAACCATCCACACTCCCCTCTTCTATTCACTCCTATTAAACCTTATTATTTTCCAAAATTCTGCTCAAATATCTCCCCAAGATCCCACCCTACATCCATATTCCATTGGAATCCTCAAAAGACCAAATACTCTCCCTTTAAGAGGCTCCCAAGGAAGATTAATTCAAGAGGTAAATTCTACTTTTCAATTATTTTACTTTCCTTTCAAGTTCCATTGTTTTATTTTCTATCCTTACCTCCCCTTATCCAAATGTTATGAAACCTATAGTATCTTATATGTACAGTAATTTTTTTATGATAGTGTAATAATTAATTATCATCTCTCATTTACCCTTCTTTTATACAAGTAGTAAAAACACCATCCGAGATATGTTAATTTACCACATTTAATGACGATGGATTTTCAATTTCCATTACCATCTTTAATTATGGTCATGAAACCATTATTATGATTTGATCGTAACTATAATATATTTATTATGTTTCATATGTGGTTCTGGAATATTTTTTTACACATTATTTTTATTTATAAAACAAAATGTGTTCATTGTGATCAAAAAGTGCCAATTGAACCAAGAGGTTATCACTAAAGTTTTATATAATGATTCCTCTTCACTCCAAGTATACAAATTAAATTTAAAACCATATAACCTTATATATTCTCAATAATATAACTCCAATTATATACAACCATCTTTATTTTACAAGATTATCCATTCATTTATATA
This sequence comes from Viscum album, assembly GCA_963277665.1. Taxonomy (NCBI): domain Eukaryota; kingdom Viridiplantae; phylum Streptophyta; class Magnoliopsida; order Santalales; family Viscaceae; genus Viscum; species Viscum album. Next base: position 1,494,339,982 of record OY728152.1, read on the forward strand.
AGTAAACCGATCATGAAACAGATGAACCCGGAAAATGATATTGAACCTCATAACCAATCAAAAAGGTTACGAATAAAATCAAAAAGGTTATAATAAATCAATTAAATGTAAAATAGGTTCTATAATTATTAATTAATTAACCGAATTTTATTATTTAGATCATTAATATCCAATGGATAACACCATCATACTTAAGGTAAGGGATTCTACCCAAACCTCCATTATTCCTTCGGGTTGTTCTTACTCTCCTTTTACCCAAATGAAATACAATATTCTATTAATTTACATCTTAAAATTATTTTTTTATGTAAAATATCTTGTATCATGATCCATTAATCATTATCTTTCAGGGATATACATGATTTTAAGTGATTCTCTCCTCAATACTTCCCGATAATCAAACCTATTTTGAGGGAACTCTCGATTTTTTTTACCTAATTTCAAGTGCACTATACCATTTATTTTAATCCACCATTGTTTTTATAAAATCAGTCTTTATATTATTAAAACCTTATTTTTTTACTTCTGTTTTTATATAAAATATTATATTCTTTTCAATTTTAAATGCTCTTTAGTATTTTCCTTAAAACCGCACTAAAATGTCGTAATGCTAAAATTTATTAAATGATATTTTTCAATGTTATCACTTATGTTTAATATAACTTACCATGAAATATGACTATGTAATTTCTAATTACTTTACATAATAGATACTTGTATGATACACCCATTAAATTATTCTTTATGACATAATTATGATACCCATTTCTTTCCAGGGGTTCCCTTATGTTTATATATGATTGATTATGTATGATTGATTATGTGGAAAGAATAGTCATTAACATTTTAATATGGGTTTACCCAGATAACTCTCTAATATATTGGGAAAATTTTATTCTCAAGATATGTTATGTGCAATGATCTTGGTGGTTAGCCTTGACTTATTCTACCATGTGAAATAGTCTTGGAGGTTAGCCTTGACTTGGGCTACCATGTGAGATGGTATTATTGTTTAAAATTTACTTCTTCCACTATAAGTTCAATGAGCCTTGACTCATGAATAGATTCTTCATACATAGATGAGAAGGTTTCTCACCAACAGTATCGTGAGCAATGAAGAAGAGTTTAACATCCAGCAAGATGCGATGCAATGACCCAACGTTTTATCAATGGTATTACCTTATTATAATTATTTCTTATAGTATAATAACATTAGTTAAAACAATTAAATATCATGATATTAAATACTATGTGACCATTAAACATAATTTTTCCACTTCTTTGTCTTGAATTTTAAAAATCTGACACACACAGTTGCATTCAGGGTGATTTTTGGGGTCTGATAGAACAAACATAATTTTTGTGAACAGTAACATACCCTTAAGAATAGTAACATACCATTATTAATAGTAATATAAACCTTATAAATATTAAATGGTCCAAAATAATAGTAACCTCACCCTTGAATGTATAAATAAAATTTAGGTATCTTATAAGTGATAATATGAACATAATTAAAGTATTGGTATTTTTTAAGTCCTAAATAATTAATTACAATTAATTAATTCATTTAAAAGTGAATTTATTTTACTAAAAGGTGTTCATAAATTAAAAATTTTATTTCTTTTGGTTTTAAGATATTTTATAATACTTTATGTAATTTTTGAAAGCATTATAAAATCGGTTATAATTTTAAAATCTGTATTTTTCAAATAAATTATGATATTAATTAAAAATTAAATTAATCATATTTAGAAATATGTTTTTGAAAAATAGATTTCATTTTTGTGTTTTAAACGTCAAAAAATGGTTAGTATGAATTTTTGGGATTTTTTCTGATATAATTGATTTTTTTATGAATAGGTAAATATGATAATTTACAAAATAAGCTAAATACATTAATTATTGAGTCATGGGTGATGTTCTGCTAAGGTAAGAACCATTTTTCGAAGTCACATTAAAATATTACTATTTTTTATATATTCATCACTATTTCTTATCTTATTGATAAATAATAAACTACTGATTTTAATATTAAGAAAACCCCCCTCCTCTCCATTATAAAAACCACCCATACTCCCCTCTTCTATTCACTCCTATGAAGATTTTTTATTGGAAAAAATTCTTCTCAAATAAATCCCCAAGATCCTACCCCATGTATATATTCCATTGGTCTCTTAAAAAGATCAAATACTCTCCCCTTAAGAGTCTCCCAAGGAAGATTAATTCAAGAGGTAAATTCCACTTTTCAATTATTTTACTTTCCTTTCAAGTTCCATTGTTTTCTTTTCTATCCTTACCTACCCTCATACAAATGTTATGAAAACTATAGTATCTTATATGTACTTTAATTTTGTTATGATAATGGAATAATTAATTATCATCTCTCATTTATCCTTATTTTATACAAGTAGTAAAAACACCATCTGAGATGTGTTAATTTACCACATTCAAGGACGATGGGTTTTCAATTTCCATTACCATATTCAATTCTGGTCATTAAACCATTATTATGATTGGAACCTAACTATAATATATTTATTAGGTTTCATCTATGTTTCTAGAATATTTTTCTACACATTTTTTTGATTTATAAAACAAAATGTGTTCGTTGTGATCAAAAACCGTGAATTGACCCAAAAGGTTATCACTAAAGATTTATATAATGATTCATCTTCACTCCAAGTAGACAAATAAAATTTATAACAATGTAAAATTAAATATTATCAATAATATAACTCCAATTCTAGAAAACCATATTTATTTTACATGATTATCCATTCATTTATATAAGGAAACCGATCATGAAACAAATGGACCCGGACAATGATATTGAACCTCATACCAATCAAAAAGGTTATGAATGAACTTAAAAAGGTTATAATAAATAAATTAAATGTAAAATAGGTTCCATAATTATTAATTAATGAACATAATTTTATTATTTAGATCATTAATATCAATTGGAGAACAACATCAGACTTAAGGTAAGGGATTCTACCCAAACCTCCATTATTCCTTCGGGTTGTTCTTACTCTCCTTTTACCCAAATGAAATCTTATATTATATTTATTTACACATTATAATTATTTTTTTATGTAAAATATCATGTATAACGGTCCATTAAGAATTATCTTTCAGGGATATACATGCTTTTAAGTGATTCTCTCCTCAATACTTCCTGATAAGAAAACTTGTTTTGAGGGAACTTCTCGATTTTTTTACCTAATTTCAAGTGAACTATACCATCTATTCTAAGCCACCATTTTTTTATAAAATATGTCTTTATATTATTAAAACATTATTTTTTCTTCTGGTTTTATATAAAATATTATACCCTTTTCAATTTTAAATGCTCTTTAGTATTTTCCATAAAACATCACTAAAATGTTTTACTGCTAAAATTTCTTAAATACTTTTTTTTACATGTTATCAATTATGTTTAACATCACTTACCATGAAATATGACTATGTATTTTCTAATTCCTTTACATAATGGATACTTTTATGATACACCCATTAAATTATTCTTTATGACATGATTATGATACCCATTTCATTATGTGGGTTCCCATATGTTTATATATGATTGATTGTGTACGATTCATTATGTGGAAAGCATATTCATTAACATGTTAACATGGGTTCACCCAGATAGCACTCTAATACATTTGGAAAAGTTTATTCTCAAGAGATGTTATGTGCAAAGGTCTTGGTGGTTATCCTTGACTTGTGCTACCATGTCTAACAGTCTTGGTGGTTAGCCTTCACTTGGGCTACCATGTGCGATGGTCTTAGTGTTTAAAATTGGATTGTAATCCTATAAGTGCAATGAGACTTGACTCATGATAAATTAATGTTTTATGGTTTTCCACATTACTATTATTCCACGTTCATATGATCCCATGTTATACATTTTATGGTTCCATATGATTAATTATGTTATATGCCTTTTTATATCATTATGTCATGCTTCTAAACCAATGTGATAAAGCTTTTGCTTATTCCCTTACTTGGATTTTTTTATCTGACCCCTTTGTTCATGTTATCCCCAGGTTATACTATGTCGATGTATAAGCACAATGAAATTTCAGAGCTCAATATAAATATTAAATAAAAAATGTTTTATGTTTTCAGTTTTATGTACCTAGTATTCAAAGACACTAGAATTAACAATACATGGATTGTATTACGATGTATAATTATGCATAAAATAATGTAATGTTATGTGAAAAAGTATAGGGTCTCTATAGTTAGTATCAGATGATGGTATAGTTATTTTTGGATATTATGAATAGATCACTTTAATAAAAACCTTAAGGATGAGACTAAGTATAAGAAAACATCCCAATATTTTGGTAAGTATATAGTAAGTGGTTTATAAAGAAAATAAATCCTTATCTGGATATAAATAGGTAGAGGTGGCTCTAGAAAAGATATATCTAGGGGTAAAACCCAAAAACATCACTTTGAGATAGACTCGAACGATAACTAGTACACACCAACGGGCCTTACTACACATTCGGATTGACACTCCCAGGGGATATGCTTTAGAAAATTCATGAGCTTAGTAAGAACCATTATTAAGAGAACAAAAAAAGCACATAAGACTATATATTAGGAAATAGATCATGGATAACCTAGATTGATACTTAGGGAATCACAAGTTAGGAAATACATTTCCTTTTAGAGTTTATCATTTTATGTTTAAAGTTTTTTTATACTTATTAGCTAATAATTAAAGCCCCATAATTGTATGTTTTTTTCCATTGATAATGGTGGGAAATAAAATAACACATGCCAACAATAAATGTGATATAGAATGTAAAGATTTCCCTAATTGTATAAAAAATAAGTTGAGAATGGGTGATCAAAACTTCATGATAGTACTTTCTTAGCTATCTCAAGTTATGATTAATAACTTGAATCACGTGAAAATACCTCCTCCTCCATGGAAAGAGAAAGTTTTCATTGAATCATTTATGAATAAAAGGCCACCTATGTTTATTGGATCTTCTGATCCCCTCCTCAAAGAATAGTGAATTAACACTATTGAAAATATATTCTATGTCTTCCAGTACTCTGAAGAAGTGAAAGTTGTACTGGAAGTATATCATCTTGATGGGGAACATGATAAGTGGTAGAAACTAATAAAAAATATGAAGTATGAGGAGGAAATTGATTCCATTTATTTTGAGTAATTCAAGAGAATATTTTTCTATAAATATTTTCCCCAAAACCCTCCATATCAAGATATAAAGGGAATTACTCAAACTCAAGCAGGATGAAAGATGAGTCCATCATGGTATATTAAGAACACTTTACAAGGATTTCATGGCATGCCTCTATCTTTGTTATGAACACCAATAGTAAGGTGGATTTCTTCTTTAGCATACTAAAGATGATTCTTTGAAAATCGTTGCTGATTCGAGACATTGACAGTTATGATGAGATTTTCCATTGTGCCCTCAAAGATGAAATAGAGATCAGAGACTCATAATGGTCTTGTGGTCCCAGTGATAAGAAGTGAAAAATGGAGTCTAATATGGGTGGTTTGGAAAATAATTCCCTTGATGGAAAGAAGATCAAACATCTCACATGTAAAAATTGTTTGAAAAAGCATCTAGGGAACTGTCTAAAGGGAACCCATAATTACTTAATTTGGACGAATGGGACATCTAGATAAAAACTATCGAAGGGATATAAAGAATCCATATAATGTGAAAGAATAAAGGAAGGTTCAGATAAATGCTCAGCAAGTGGGGTAGTGTTACAACTACAAGGAACATGGACATTATGAGAACAATTTCCCTAATCCAAGGGTTGTTGGAGGCAATAAAAAACAACGTACAAGTAAACAAGGAAGGTATTATTATATCAATACTACTGAGGTGGATCCGGAAAACAATTTGGTGATAGGTATGCTAGTTATTCATTCAATAATAGTGAACATCCTATTTGATTCTGGTTCTATGCATTCTTTCATATCTTGAAAGTTTAGTAGAACTATTCAAACACTACCTCAAAATTTAGAGGATAAGTTATCTATGAGAATGGATAATGGGGAAATTATTGCGTCCAAGGTTTATAACTTCTCCCTAGTTAATTTATATGGACTGAACCTCCCGATAAATCTATTCATAATTCTTTTAGTGGAGTTCGATGTTATCTTGGGCATGGATTGGATATATTTATACAAAGCCAACATCAACTGTTGGGAAAGGGAGATCAATCTTCATATCCTGAAGCATCCTATAATTATTTACATGTGTAAGGAGGAAGATGAATCTTTTTTAGAATCATTGTCTCAATTTTAGATATTATTGCCTTATGAGAAATCATGTCTAGATCAAATGATTGAGATTAATGAGATGATACTTCTTGAAGAAATTCCCATAATGAAGGATTATAGTAATGTATTCCATGAAGGGTTTCCTGGTATACCACATGATAAATAGGGTGATTTCTCAATTTAACTTATTCCTGGATCTCTACCTATATCAAAGACACCTTATAGAATGTCCATCGTAGAGACGGAAGAGCTGAAGAACCAGTTATAGAAGAATCTGTAGAAGGGTTTTATACACATGAGTGCTTCACCATGGGGTGTGCCAATACTCTTCATCAAGAATAAGGATGGATCAATGCCTCTCTACAATGACTATTTTGAGCTCAATAAAATCATGATAAAGGAAAAGTATTCTCTGCCATGGATAGATGACTTGTTTGATCAGCTTTGTGGGGGCAGTTATTTCTCTAAGGTGGACCTTCAATCAGGATATCATCAATTAAAGGTGAGGAAGGAAGATATTCCCAAGACTTCCTTTCAAATGAGGTATGGAAACAATTAATTAATAGTTATTCCATTAGGATTGATTAATGCTCTAGAAATTTTAATGGATTTAATGAATTGAGTCTTTAAAGATTACCTCAAAAAAATTGTGGTAGTATTTATTGATGATATTCTAATATACTCAAAGAGAAAGGATTAACATGAGGACCATTTGAATACTATTATAAATACTTTGTGAGGGGATAAAATGTATGAAAATCCCAGTAAATGTGAGTTCTAGAAGGAGAAGTATCATTCTTGGGGCATGTTATCACTAGAAAAGGAATATCTATAGATCCTTCTAAGAAAAACGCAATTAAAGAGTGGTCTAGTCCCACATCTGTAACAGAGATCTGTATATTACATGGTCTAGTTGGGTATTAACAAATATTGGTGGATAAATTTTCATTATTTTCAAACCTAATGACCAAGCTGACATAGAAAAGGGTGAAGTTTTTCTGGACTCAAGAACATGAGGAAAGCTTTAAGGATCTTAGAAAGAGAATTACCACTGCGCCAGTACTCACACTCCCAACAAGTTGAGAACTCTTTATGATGTACAATGATGATTAAAATAGGGGATTAGGTTGTGTAATAATGAAAAATGATAAATTAATATCCATACCTCAAGGAAGATGAAAATCAATGAGAAAAACTATCATGCGCATGATCGGGAGTTGGCGACTATGATCTTTGCATTGAAAATATGGAATAATTATCTATACGGGGAGAAGTGTGAGATATTACTGATCACAATAATCTTACATATATATTCACACAAAAAGAGCTTAATATAAACCAGTGAAGATGGTTAAAGCTCATCAAAGATTATGAATACCCAATCCACTACTATCTTGGTAAGGAAAATAAGGTGACAAATTCTCTAAGTAAAAAGGATACTGCATCTTTATCCATAAGGATAATTGAAAAGGATCCAATATTCTTAGATTTTTAGATGATGTACATGGGAATAATTAAGGGAGGAACAAAATCAATCCTTTATAAAATGATTGATCAACCATCCCTCATGGATAAAATAAAGGATGATTAAAGAAAAGATGTGGAAATTCATAAAAGGGTGGAAGCGATTAGCAATGGGAAATCATCTGAGTTCAAGATTGATGAGGAAGGAGTTGTAAGATTTGGGTCATGATTATGTGTACCATCCTATCAATAGATAAATAAGGAGATTTTTAATTATTCACATAGATCAACCTTCTCTATTCACCTAGGGATTACAAAGTTGTATCGAGATCTTTGAAAGAACTTTTGGTGGGAAAATATGAAGAAGGGGATTGCTGAGTATACATCAAAGTGCATGGTATGTAAACAAGTGAAGGCTGAAAGATAGAAGTATAAGGGTACGATGAAACCACTACCCATACTAACATGGAATTGGGAGAACATCACCATGTACTTTTTCACTGAACATCCAAGGAAATCCAGAAGAAACAATGCTATATGGTTCATCATGGATCATCTTACTAAGAGATATCACTTTTTCAAAATTTTAGAGGACTTCTCATTGGATCAAATTTCATGGATATATATCAAATAGGTGGTAAGGATTCATGGAGTACAACATTCTATTGTATCCAATAAAGATCCTAGATTCACCTAGAATTTCTGGCAGTGTCTCCAACATGATCTAAGCATTGAACTAAACTTCAGTACGACCTATCAACCAAAAACTAATGGCCAATATGAGAAAACTATTCAGAAACTGGAAGATATGTTGAATAAAAATTCAGTGGAATTCAAAGGAGGATGGGACTAATATCTTCTACTGGTCAAATTCTATTACAATAATAGTTTCCACTCCAACATCTGAATGACATCATATAATTCCCTTTAAATGAAAAGGTGCAGAACACCAGCGTGTTGGGTTGATGTCGGTGAGATTAAGATGCTAGGACCTGAGATGGTTGATGAAATGGTAGAGAGGGTGAAACCATTTAGTAGCACATCAAGGCATCCCAAAGTCAACAAAATAGTTATGAAGATAGTCATCGACGAGACCTTGATGTCAAAGTTGGAGACATGTTATTTCTCCACATATCTCCATGGAAGATGGTTATGAGGTTTGGGATGAAATTAAAGCTAAGACCCATGTACATCGTCCCCTTCGATATCCTTGATCGTCTTAGAGTTGTGGCCTATCGACTGGAACTTCCACCTACCATGTCCAAAGTGAACGATGTCTTCCATGTATTTTTATTAAGAAATTACATAAGAGATCATTCACATGTACTAACTTCAGAGGTGGTACATTTGGAAATGATATTTCTTATGAGGAGCATCCAGTGAAGATCTTGGATCGTAGATATAAAGTTCTATGCAACAAGACTACTCACCAGGTTATGGTGCTATTACAGAACCATAAGTTTGAAGAGTAAAGATTGAAACTGGAGGAATCAAGGAAGGAAAAGTACCCACACCCATTTATGGATTAGAATGTAAAGAAAAATTTCAAGGGAGAAATTTCATAAGGGGGGAAGAATGTAATGACCCAATGTTTTATCAATGGATTTCACTCCTTATTATTATTCCTTATACTATAATCACATTAGGTAACACAATGATATATCAAGATACTAAATACTATGTGACCCTTAAACCTAATTTTGCCACTTCTATGTCTTGAATTTCAAAAATCAAACAAACACGGTTGCATTCAGGGTGGGTTTTGAGGTATAATGGAACAAACATAATTTTTTGTGAATAATAACCTACCCTTATGAATAGTAATATGAACCTTATGAATAAAAAATCATCCAAAAGAATAGTAATCTCACCCTTGATTGTATAAATATAATTTAGGCATCTTATAAGTGATAATATGACCATAGTAAAAGTATTGATATTTTTGTATGTCATAAATAAATAATTAAAATTAATTAATTAATTTAAAAGAAAATTTATTTTCCTAAAAGGAGTTGATAAATTAAATTTTTTATGTGTTATAGTTTTAAGATAATTTTATAATACCTTATATAATTTTTTAAAGCATTATAAAATTAGTTATAGTTTTAAAATATATATTTTTAAAGTAAATTATGATTTTAATTAAAAATAAAATTGGTCCTATTTAGAAAATTATTTTTGAGAAATCATTTTATTTTTGGATTCTACATGTCGAAAAATGGTTATGTTGAATTTTTGGGATTTTTTTGGAAATACTTGATTTTTTGATGAATAGTGAAATATGATAATTTACAAAATAAGCTAAATACATTAATTATCGAGTCATGGGTGATGTTATACTGATGTAAGAACCATTGGTTCTAACTCACATGCACATATTACAATTTTTGGTCATGTATTAATCACTATTTATTGTCTTTTGGATAAATAATAAACTACTGATTTAAATATTCAGAAAACCCTCTTCTTCTCCACTATAAAAAACCATGCACACTCACCTCTTCTATTCACTCTTCTCAAGCCTTATGTATTGCCTAAATTATACTAAAATATCTACCCAATATTCTATACCACATCCATAATCCCTTGTTGTCTTAAAAATACCAAATCCTCTCCCATTAAGAGGCTCTCAAGGAAGATTAATTCAAGAGGTAAATTCTTATTTTCAATTATTTTACTTTCCTTTCAAGTTCCATTGTTTTATATTCTATCCTTAACTCAACTCATCCGAATTAATTGAAAACTATAGTACCTTTTATGTATTTTAATATTGTTATGATAATGTAATGAGATTTTATTATCTCTCATTTACCCTTCTTTTATACTAGTAGTAAAAACACTATATGAGATTTGTTAATTTACCACATTCAAGGATGATGGGTTTTCAATTTCCATTATAATCTTAAATTATGGTCATAAAACAATTATTGTGGTTGAAAAAAACTATAATATATGTATTATGTCTCATCTATGGTTCTTGAAGCTTTTTTACTCATGGTTTTTATTTATAAAAAAATGTGTTCATTGTGAACAAAAACAGCCAATTAACCTAAAAGGTTATCACTAAAGTTTTATATAATGATTCATCTTAACTTCAAGTATCCAAATGAAATTTAAAACAATGTAAAATTTTGGATGATAATTAATATAACTCCAGTTCTGTAAAACCATATTCATTTTACATGATTATCAGTTCATTTATATAAGTAAACTGACCAGGAAATAGTAGGACCCAAACAATGAAATTGAACCTCATAACCAATTAAAAATGTTATGAATGAACTCTAAAAGATTATAATAAATAAAATACATGTAAAATAGGTTATATAATTATTAATTAGTGAACCTAATTTTATTATTCAGGTGATTCTTCTCAAGTGGATAATACCATCAGGCTTAAGGTAAGGGGTTCTACCCGAACCTCCATTATTCTTCGGGTTGTTCTTACTATATTTTTACCCAAATAAAATCCTATATTATGTTTATAAACATATTATACTTGATTTTTATATGTAAAAAATAATGTATTAATATCCATTAATCATTCTCTTTTTGTTATATACATACTTTTAATTGATTCGCTCCTCAATACTTCCTGATAAGCAAACCTGTTTTGAGGGAACTTTATGAATTTTTTACCCAATTTCAAGTGCAATATACCATCTATTTTTTCCCCAATTGTTTTTATAAATTCAATATTTAAAATATGAAAAACTTATTTTTATCACTTATGGTTTTATATAAAATATTATTTGCTTTTCCATTTTGAATTCTATTTAGTATTTTCCTTCAAACCACACTAAAATGTTTTAATGCTAAAATTTCTTAAATACTATTTTTACATGTTATCACTTCTATTTGACATCACATACCATGATAAATGACTATGTATGTTCAAATTATTTTCCTTCATGGACACATTTATGATACTCCCATTAAATTATTCTTTATTACAAGATTATGATACTCACTTCATTCTATGTGTTACATTATGTTTATATATGATTGATCATGTATGATTGATTATGTGGAAAGAATATTCATGAACATGTTATGATGGGTGAAACTAGATAGAACTCCAATAAATTGGGTAAAGTTGAGTCTTATGAGACATTATGTGTGACAGTCTTGGCAGTTATCCTTGACTTGTGCTACCATGTGGAACGGTCATGGCAGTTAGCCTTGACTTGTGCTACCATGTGCAATAGTCTTGGTGGTTAAACATGACTTATGCTCCTATAAGTAAAATAGGCATTGACTTCTGCTAAATTTATGTTTTATTTTTCTACCACATTACTATGATTCCATGATTAAATTATCCCATGTTATACATGTTATGGTTCTATATGTTCAATTATGTTATATGCCTTTTTATATCATCATGTCATGCTTCCTAACCAAAGTGATAAAGCTTTTACCTTATTCCATTGATTGGATTTTTTTAGTTCCCCCATTTGTTCATGTTATCCTCAGGTTATCCTATGTAAATATATGATCACAATGGAATTTATAATCTCAATATGAATATTAAATAATGATTTTTTTTTCCAGTTTTATGTACCTAGTCTTCAAAGACACTAGACTTCACGATCCTTGTCTTGTATTTCGATTTATAATTATGCATAAAATCATGTAATGTTATGCGCAAAAGTCTAGGGTCTCTATATAGGGTGGTTCTTAGATAATGTGAAGTTGAAATAAAAAAAAGATAAAATGTAACATCCCCACCAAACCATTGGATTGGGCAGGGTCATAGGTGTTACTAACCTTAGGTGACATTACCTAGACACTAAAAGATGGAAATACATTTTGAGGGTCTAAAACAAGAACAGAAGGGAGGTTGATTTTACCTTAAGCATAAGAATACAACCATAAATAGGAACCAATATGAAGATGAATATATAAAAAAATTGAAAACTATAAATTACACATGTGATAATATTTAATAACTCAAAGGAATAAAAAAAACAATATAATAGTAATAATGAAAATTAAACAATATCATAGTAATACTCTAAGGCAGTGACATAATCAAGAAAAGAGGTGGTACTACTCTAAACATCAAGACATGAAAAAGTATCCAAGATCTATCTCCAAACATCCATGATATATATTATCATAGTGCTTCAGTGGTGAAGTTTGAAACTTGTACCTTTCATGTATCATGAAAAAAACTTCGACATATTCAATAGGTTTTATGTGAAGGGGTGAGTATAACAAACCTGTAGGAAACACCAACATAATTTTCACACATTACACTAAGAAAAAAATCATGTTAGTTAATAGTTTTATAAAAATTGATAGCAAAAACAAGGGATATTTAAAAAAATTTATGCAAATCTAAACAGATATGTATATTTTACCCAAATAGTTCTAAACTAGAAAACTGGTGATCAAAATAGTTTATTTTCTTTTAAAAATAAATTTTATTTTAAAATTAGTATAAAAAGATTATATAGACATCTTTTCATATAAATTTCATGATTCCATTCACACATCTATGAAAACATCAAACCTCCCAAAATGGTCATGTGATCATATTGACTTCTATCTACGATCCATAAACAAATATTTTATTGAAAGTATCCTTCCATGTCAATTCTATGTACCCACACACAAACACATATGCATAACTTGTACATCCAAAAATAATATTATGGTCATAGTGAATTCCATAAATGATCTAATTTTCTGATGTACAAGAACACATGCAACCCATTCCATGCTAATAATGCCCATCAAACCTCTTTGATTTACTAAGATTTCCCTTTTTAAAAAAATTATAAATTTTCATTACTTATGGTGTCCCCTGCAACCCCAAAACAGATAACCAAATCAACCAGAATTATTTTCCAATAGATTTTTAGTAGATTTTTATCCACATGATTTTTCCACAAAAAGAGAGGATTCATCCAGAATCACAAAAGCCTTTACATTCCAAGAAAAGGGAAAAGTGGTAAAATCCACCAAACTCAAATCCATTCAGCACAAATATTCTTAGATGATCTCGTAGATCTGACCCCTTACATATATTTCTATGTCAAATACCATTACTAGACAATCAAAAATCATCTGATCTCATAGATATCAATATAATAACTCTGATCTATGGTTCTGTTCAAGATGAACTGAGAAGATCCAATATAGGAAGGAATAATGTGGTCCTAACCTTTAATTTAAATGATAAAATTCTTGAAGAATCCATAGAATCAGAGTATATAGATTTTGAAGATCAATATTCACGAAGAACCCTAGATGTTGAGAGGAATAAAAAATTAATGATAACTATAATGAGTATTGAAATTAAAAAACTGGTTCGATCTGGAACTATTCACAAAATGAAATAGATATTCATTTCATGAATCTTTAAGATTCCACATACACCAAAATTTATCTTACCTCTGCTTAAAACCCCAAAAAACAATTTATTTCATGAATACCCTTTCACATCAAGAATTGATCTTCCTAAAAAACCCTTCACATCCTAAATTAAATTCATGGCCTCTTCCCAGAAACCATGTCTTTCATGTATAACCATTTATGACATGAAGTGGTTACTGTATCTATATTCTAACATCCCTTGTGTTTCTTCCTCCAAAATTCTCTATAAATTCAATCCAACCCCTATAATAATAAAATAAGTAGCATTATCAAGGATTTAACTTAAACTGAGGGTGCTACATTTTCTCCACCACTAGTTTTTCCATTATAAATATAGAGGCCTATGTAATCTTTGAAAAGATCTGGCCATTGTTGTGACATATATTTTTATATTTCCTAGGTTTCCTCTTAGATCTAGACATTATTCCATATTACTCTTACCAATGGAATATATATCCCTCCTATATTCTTCTACAATCAATCCATAATTTAGATCATTTCATGGATAAATGTTGTGTCTAGATTAAGCACAATATTATCCCAACTAGTCACATGAGTAGGATCCATTTTGATACTTCTTTAGTTGAGAGAGATAGAACACATTATTGATTGAACTGAATCTCGATAATAAGGATCACCTATATTAAATATCATTAATATTTTCTAAAATCTCAAATGGGCCAACATAATATAGTTCCAGATTATATTTCTTTCCCAAGCAATGATGACAAAGTCATAGAGATGCATTCAAAATGTAATGATCACTCACACTGAAAGACAATGTCTTATGATGATGATGATCTACCTATGATTTTTTTCATCTCTAGTATAAATTCATCTTCTTCCAAATAACTTGGATTTATTATATTGTATCATGGAAAAATATAGGTCCAATTAGTCAGGTCACTCCTATTCCCACTTAAAAAATTGAGAATGCAAAGTATGGTCATACATTGCCTCAAACAAGGATATGTGTATTGTGTTATGATAACTCTTACTATATGATAACTCCACTAATGAGTTCTGATATTTCCATGAGCCACTAAAATTGATGATATAATCCTATATCATATATTCCAATGTATCAATAATGTATTATGACTGGCCATCCATCTTATGATGATATGTTATGCTCATAGTCAATTGAATTATTAGAGCCTAATGAAATGGGTATCGAAATCGAGAAGTGAATCAAGGATTCATATCAAAGATGATTAATATCATTATTATAAATAGCTTGACCACATTTAAAATATAAATATCATTGTGATATCTTCCACTATATTAGACTCTCTAATTGGAATAAAGTGTAATAACTTGGTCGGTTGGTCCCAAATCACCCAAATAGAATTATATTTTTGAATCCTCTATGGTAGACCTATGACAAAGTCTATAGAAACCCTCACATAATTTTAAACATGTATATGCATTGATTGTAGCATACTAGCGAGTCATTAAATTTCAACCCTAACCTACTAAAAAGTTAAAAGTTTTCTAACATAATTTGAAATCATTGTTTTCATAGTTGGCCACTAAAAATGATATTTCATTACTTTTTACAATTTCTAAATTTATATGTGAATAGGTAATTTTGAATGGTTGTGTGCCAAAATAATTTGTTCCTTGAAATATTAAAGCATCATGATTTTTTTAATGGATTATTGATTTTGTATCATTTTTTAAATCATCCAAGCCCCCCACCATTTAGGATTGAATTAATGGTGATGGAATTATGATATGATCATTGAGCATCTTTTAAAAAATCGATTAAATTAGGAACAATAGTGATTGATATGAATGTTGGATTCTCAATCTATTTAGAATAGTCCTGATGTAAATTAGAAATAACACTCATCAATTAACATTTTTCATGAGCCTCTCTAGTAACTTCACTATAAAACTTCTGACTAGAAGAATCTTACACAAAATTCCTTTTTCATGGTGCATACATAAATTAGAATTCATATATCTAATGATAATACATCCATTTTCATTACCTCAATTTCAAGTCTCACTAATAAAAGATATGCTTCAATCTACTATGATCAATATATACTATAAACCTTTCTCCAAATAGATAGTGCATCCTTGATTTCAAGGAATGAACCATTGCTACTAATTCTAGGTCAAGAATAGAATAATTATTTTCATCTTTTCTCAACTTCCTTAATCCAAAATTCATGACATTATCCAAAATGATTCATACACATTAAAATAAAAAACAAAACCCTGACATGGTTCTAAAAATATTAATATGGGCGTGAAAGTGAGCCATGTTTAATTTTCATATCAGGATTTCTAATATCTATGTCACATTTGAATGGAATTCCCTCCATAAACAATGTAGTCATTAGAGAATCAAGCTTTCAGAAATCTAGAATGAAGTGGTGATAATATCCTACTAATCCCATAAAACATTGAATATTGAATAAATTCTTGTGTGGATTACAATAAATGAAAAATTAAATTTTTATAGGATCAATTTTTATTCTTTCTTTGGAAATTACATATCTGAGGAAAGAAACTTCTTGAATCTTGAATTCAAACTTATAAAATTTATTTCAAAGTTAGTGATTGTTTTATTTGCTCGAATAAATATCTAATTTTTCCTCCTCATCATTATTTTTTCTAGAATAAACCAAAATATCATTAAAAATTTACATAATAAAATAATTTAGGTTCTTATGAAAGATACAGTTCCTCTGGTCCATCTACTCCGCATGTGCATTCACCAAACTAAATAGAATAACCAAATAATGTAATGACTATATAAACTCCAAAATGTTATATTTGGAATATATACTCTTAACTCCAATTTGATGGAATTATGATCATAAATAAATATTATAAAACCACATGGATCCCTTAAAATTATCAAATAGATCATCAATATGAGGAAGAGGATATTGATTCTTGATCATAATGTGGTTTAGTCTAACATAATCAACAAATAATTAGAGTGAACCATCTACCTTATTTACAAATATAACTATAGAATCCCAAGGTAATATGTTAGGTCTAATTAATCCTTATTTTTCTATTTCTTCAAGTTTTACCTTTAATTCCCATAGTTCCATTGAATCCATTTTTTATGATTAAAGTGAAATAGTATTATTTCCCTAGATTAAATCGATAGTAAATTTGATTTCCAACTGAGGTGGTAACCCCAAGAAATCATTTAGAAATACATTTGTATGTCAGTCCACTATGATAGGAATATTTCTATTATCATCTTTATCTGAATCTCCCAAGGTCATTGTTATAAAATGACTATAAATATTTCATTCCACTATTAATAAGGTCCTCCTATGTCTGCATTAATATCCCAACCACACTTGAATATATGAATGGTCTCGACAAGGAATGTAAAAGTAACTTTCTGAGCATATAATTCAATGTAGGGTTTAAATTACTCAAGCCAATACATTCTAAGAATCAGATCAAAAATATACATCTCTTGGACCACAAAATCCCAAAGAAACTTTACTGCATCAATGGTACTATTTTATGTTGGGAATATAAATCCATTATTCTCATGGTACTCAAGGGGTGTCTTAATAAACATGATGCGAGTCATCATATCAACATGGAATCCTAGTATTTTAACCACATGATAAACCTTAAAGGAATGTAACACACCAATATCAAACATAACTTTCATAAGAGTCAAGTACACAAGGATGGTAGCTTTCATCGTGGATGGACCTTGTTTCTCAATCAGAGTATTCTTCTTGGCCCCATATAGTTTTCAATAATCCCCCCATATAATGGTTCTTCCACTTATATTGAGTCGTTGACTAGACCACAAAGTTGTTCCAAGAGTTATCCTGGTTCGCCTGATTTTGGGGATGAGAACTATTCTGATGAGATTATTCTATCTAAACATTCAAGGAATAATGATAATTTGATCCATCTCTTCCCTTTTAATTTAGAGTTATTTTTTAAAACTTATTTATATGAACTTTATTTATATATTTTTTGTACTTATTTTCTTGTGTCGTATAATATTTCTTATTATTTTAATAGAACCACACTAAAAGAATCTCGATTCATTGATTTGATGCAGTGGATAAGAGACTGGTCCAATAGACTATTTCATCAATACCTTATTTTCCTAGGAGTGTCCCTCTCTCTTATGTTTGTTTCCTACAACAGATTTCCCACTTGCACATGGACTAAAAAATGTTTCCCCTATACTATAAAGTTCTAAAATATATATATATATATATATAATCAATTCTTTATCTCCATATCAGTATAATCTATAAGATAGAACAAAAATAATTTGGAGCATACCTCAAATCATATCTCTACCTCAAATATTTAGGCCTTTAATGTTTCATTAGATACTACAACTAGTGTGAAAAAAACCAAGTGAGTGAATTGAGTATCATATTTAGATACTTAAATATTTATCTATTTAAGCTGGTAGAAATTTGTATATCTTCACCAACTACAAGATGTGTGGATAAAACATTTTATTAAAAAACATCATGAAACCTTCCAAAGTAAGATTATGATCTAACATTGTTTTAACCATTAAATCCCACCAATGTAGTGACTAGTCTTCCAAAAAGTAATTTCCAATACTAAATTTCATTTCATTTGGGGTTGTGAGTAATTAAAATATTTTTTTATCCAACTCAACCAAACTTATAGTTGTCTAAGTCTCAAATCACTGAAAATTTTATTCGATTCCTCTTAAGGAACTCTAATGAGTTATTTGCATGATAAGGCTCCTATTCATAATTTCCCTTATCTACATATTGGAACACTTTTATAATAATCTAAACTAACTACTGGTCCACTTGTGGTTTGAGTGGAATCATGCTCTATGATTCACACTCTATCTAGTTTCTTATTCTCCTTGGTGGAATTTTTTCTCTTAAACCACATCAACAATTTCCAATTAATTTCATTTTAAAGATTTTTATTCTAATTTAAATCAGATATATCAAGGATATTTAATCACAATATCAATTTATAAAAATAAAATAACCATGTGATAATGAAATCCCAGTATAAATTGTCTTTATTAATAAATTATAACTAATACTCAACAACTAAACCCATGATTATGAGTTGAAAACATGCCTAAAAGTGTTTTAGAACATTTTTTGTACCTGGACTACCATGGTAACATGAATTTCAGAATAAATACTATATCTATGTTTTTTATGCTATATATTTAAACTCTAGAAACATCATATATTCTTGCTACCAACTTGATTTAAAAAAATGAACAAGATGATACATTTTTTAACATCCCCACCCAACCTATTGGCTTGGGATGGGTCAAAGGTGATACTAACATTAGGTGATGTTCCCTCACTACATCATAAATTGTGTTTAGTGGTGGGTTTTTAGCGGCGGTTTTGGGAACCACCCCTAAACCTTTTTTTAGAATGGTTTCGTGGCGGTTTATAATAAACCGCTGCGAAACATTTTTTTTCTAACATTATCGACCCTTCCCCCCACCTCGACCCTCTTCTCACCCCACTTCACCCACTTCCCCTGGCCCCCGACTTCCTCTGCGACCCCAACCCCCCGCAAACCTGGTGACCCTGGCTACCCCGCGACCCCAGCCCCCCGCGACCCCAACGACCTAGGTATATTGATCCTTCACCTCTTTTTTTATCCTTTTTTTCCTTCTCATTATTCATTTAGATAATTCTCCAGCAGTCTCATTGGTCTATATTTTTATGAGTTTGTGATTATGTATTTCTTTGTTTCATTTGGAGTCCTTGGTTAAGTAATGTGATTTGGGGACTTAAATTGAGGTTTTAAACCCTTCACAAACCCTTTTGTGTTTGTTGACGATGTAATACCAAACCTAGTGATACCCATGGAATTTGCCAAAACTTTGAGAATGGTGAAATAAATTGGTGGACATTAAAACGGGGTAAATGTTAGAGCGAATTTGTTCTAAATTTTAATTGGGAATGTGGGTGTGGTTAAAGGGTAAAATGAAATGATTATATGTAATTCTTTTTGAAATTCCCAAGGGTCTCTTGAAATGTTTTGAAACATGTTTTTGGGATTTTAATCTGGTTGTGAATTTTATATGATGAAAATGATAATTTAAAGGTGGGTTTTATTATGAGATTTCAAATTATTATTTGAATTTGGGGTTTAAAAAATATCTTATGAAAACTCTAAATGGTTTGCTTGAATGGTTGATTTAGAAATGAAATCCTTGAAAAAAATTAGTTTTAAAAGTGGAATACCCATGTTTTAAGTGGTGGATTGAAAATGATTTCAAATGAGTACTTGAATTGTGTTTATAACATTATTTGGTTTTAATGGTTTTTTGGGACCATAATAATTAATTGGATATATTGTTTAGTGAGATATAACTAATGGGGATTTTGTTTTCATGTGAACATTGTTATGAAATGAACTGAATGATGAATGTTACTAATTAACAAACCATGATAAGGAGGTGTATAGAATAATGGTATATGTGTAATGGGTTATGTATGTAAAAGATAAATGTGTTAAATTTTTATGGTTATAAATGGTAAATATGTTCAATGGTTGATTTTTTTAGTTTATAGATTAATTAGTGATAAAAAATCATGTTTACATGGATTAATAGTGGGTGGGGTATTGGATTGAGGCTCCTCCAACGGGTTGATCAGACTAATACTATAGGACCACCAAAGTATTGCATGGGTTAGAGAGTAATGTTGAGGCTCTACGTCGATAATTAATGAAAGTGTAAATTCACCTAGATTGAGGCTATAGGGTGAGGTAATTCACATAGACATAGGCTCTAATAGGAGGTAATGTAACTGTAATAATGCTCCAAGGTGGGGTAATGAACCTTGACTAAGGCTCCAAGGTGGGGTGATTGATATGATGCAGTTTCCCAGGTGTCTTTGGGAAAGATGAGATGGCTAGTTACACACAGGGTGCTTGGTATGTTGTATTTGACTAGGTTTCTTTAGCTGGGATTATATATAAGGTATTGGAGAACTTAGACATATGAAATTAGAGTTTAGTTCAAATAGGGTTGGCCGATAAAAATTTTGGTGTCCATATGTGTGTTCCAATATCCTTCATGTTATAACCTAGTGAGTTACACATAATTCTTAGTTCCCATTGATGATTACTTATTGTATCCCATTTCCTACCTAGATTGAACCCATAGACCTTTCTTTTTTAATTCTGAACCATTTCTTGGTGGATTTTTATATAGTTATTTAGTAATATCTTGGTGCTTATTTATGTTCATTTCTTATTTTAGTTATTTTTTTGGTTTAATGTTTACTATATAATGTGTTAAATCTACCTATGTTTTATATAGGAATTGTAGATTTTTACTAAAATGGCTAAATCATGTGATTTATGTATTTTAAAACTTCTATATGTGAATAATAAACTCTAGAACTATATTTAAAATAAGTATTTTTGAATCTTTTTTTATAAAATGAATGAAAAAATATTTCTAGGACTATTTATATCACACTTTTCATACACATTCATGTGTGTGTATAACTTTTATCTTTTCATTCTAATTCCAAGATTGTGATTTCTAGTTATTTGTTTCCTCTTGTTCCATTAATGGACATTGAAATGTTGTGACTTTTTGGGGATCACATGGAGATGTTTTGAGTTGTGAATATGGTTGTGACTTTTTTTGGGAAGTTTTATTGTGAGATAGTTCAACTAGGTTTATTTTTTATTTTAATTTTATTTGTATTTTATTTCACTATATTTTATCCAAACTAGACAATTTTTCATTAATATGTATAGTATTGGATGAAAGTAATCACTTTCATTGAATATTATGATTATGTAATATTACACTATTGTATATATGAATCTATTTCTCTATTTAGTAGTAACTTTGTGTTTTAATTTTTTTTATTATTGTGTAGTCACATTGTGATATACATGGATAAAAGATGGATCACATTACCGAGGAACACACCTCAGTATGTTAATCGTTTGAATGAGTTTTTAGATTTTGAATTTTCTAATCGATCCATTGAAGGGAGAATAAGATGTCCATGTCCTAAATGTAAATTTAGAACATGGTTGAAGAGAGATGAAGTTTATGAACATTTAATACTGAAGCAATTCCCTGGTCAATATTTGTGTTAGTGTTGACATGGAGAATCAAACATTATAGAAAGATTGAGCACTGATGTTAATCCACAGAATGAGGTCCCAAGTTCATTGACAATGGAAAATGAAATGAAAAACCTCATAAATGATGCATTCGGCACTGCAAGACACCACTATCAGCATCAAAACATATTAGAACAACCAGAAGAGGGTGCTACAAATTGCAACATGACAAGTGATGTTTTTGAGACTATAACACAGACAGATAAAGATTTTAACATATCATTGGATCCCCCTCTTGATTATGTGGAGCCAAATGTAAGAGAGAACTTCATTGAGTAAAATGTGTTTCATGATTTAGTTGACGATGGAAATCAAGAGTTGTATAGTGGGTGTTTGAAATATTCAAATCTTTCATTTCTGCTGAAGTTGTACCATATCAAATGTCTATGTGGAATTACAAATAAGGCAATGTCCATGATATTGGAATTTATTCATGATGAATTTCCTAAAGCAAAAATCCCAGAATCTTTTTATGATATGAAAAAATTTGTTAACAAGCTTGGTCTGAATTAAACAAAAATACACATGTGTCCCAATGATTGTATGCTTTATTGGAAAGAGGATTCAAGTAGACAGAATTGCAATAAATGTTCTTCTTATAGATGGTAGTCAAAGGGTGATGTTGGAAGTCTAAATGAACATAATTTCATGGAGAAGAAGAAAAGGAATACACCTTCAAAGTTTTTGCGTTACTTTCCCTTGAAGCCTTGATTGTAAAGATTATTCAAGACATTGAAAACCAATGAACACATGAAGTGGCATTTTGTAGATAAAAACAATGATGGGTTAATGAGACATCCATGAGATTCCCAATTGTGGAAGACATTTGATTCATTACATCTAGATTTATCATCTGATCGTAGGAATGTTCAATTTGGATTGGGTGCCGATGGATTCAACCCATTTGGGACTTTGAGTACCAGTTATAGTATTTGGCCAGTTTTTTTGATCCCTTACAATCCACCTCTGTGGATGTGTATGCAACAAACATATTTTATCATTTCGATGATTATTCCTAAAAAAAAAATGCCTGGAAATGATATTGATGTATACTTGCAGCCTTTGACTGATGAATTGCAGGAGTTATGGAGAAACGGTGTTGAGACATTTGATGCTTCTTCTAAAACAATGTTCCAAATGCATTCTACTTTAATGTGGACCATTAGTGACTTCCCTGGGCTTGGGAATTTATTTGGTTGGAACACTTACACGAGTTTGGCTTGTCCCATTTGTAACTTTGATTTTGAGCCCAAATGGCTACCTCACAGTAGAAAATGGTTCTTCTTGTTCCATCAAAGATTTCTCGATGCATCTCATAGATTTCGGCTGAAAAGATCAAAATTTAATGGTTCCATTGATTGTAGACCACCTCCAAAGTTGTTAACTGGTTCTGAAATATTGACACAACTTGAAAATGTTGAAACAAAATTTAGGAAGGTTCATCATTTTAATGATAGCGGAAAACTGGTCCGAAGTTCATCGTCAGGTGAAATCAGAATGCAACAATGGAAGAAAAAAATTATATTCTTCAAACTCACTTATTGGGAATTTAATTTGTTGCAGCACAATCTTGATGTGATGCATATTGAGAATAATGTCTGTGATAATTTTATTTTCACATTACTTAATGAGAAAGGAAAGTCTAAGGATCATCTCAATGCTTGCAAAGACTTACAAGTAATGAACATAAAACGTGATCTCTAGCCATATGAGAATGAAAAGTATGCTCCGACCATTTTCGCAATGAAAAATAGGGATAAAGATACATTCCTTCGAATTTTAAAGAATGTGAAGGTATCTGATGGGTATTTGAGTAACATCTCGAGGTGTGTTGACTTGGAGAATTGTAAGTTACATGGATTGAAAATTCACAATTCACATATTTTGTTACAACAGTTACTACCATTTACATTGTGTACATTATTACCTGAAAAAGTTACTATTATTGTACTCTAATTATGTACATTTTTTAGGAAATTATTTGAGAAATCTCTACATCCATTTCATCTTGACAACCTCAATGAGAGGTTTTTATTGACCCTTTTTGCAATGGATATGATCTTTCCTCCATCGTTTTTTACTGTCATGACGCATTTAACTGTGCATTTGGTTGAGGAAGATAAATTAGGAGGCCTCGTTTATTATCGATGGATGTATCCAAAAGAGAGGTATTTTATTTATATGTATTTAAGTTATGTAAACAATTTTTGTCATTTAAATAAATGCATTATATTATTATTTTATTTCACAGATATCTTGGGCATTTTAAAGCATACGTGATAAATAAAGCTCAACCAGAAGGATCTACTGCTGAAGGCTATTTGGATGAGGAGTGTCTTATCTTTTGTTCCAGATATTTGGATGATATTGAGACAAGATATAATCAAGTTGGATGTGTTGAAGACACATAAACTCAATCTCAAATGCATCAGAAATCAAAAATATTTCCTGCTATTGGCCAATCAGTTGGGAGGACCTCAAATTTGACACAGACAAAATTGGAATTATTACTGGCACATAGATATGTGTTGTTGAATAGTGAAATTTTAGATCCATTTATTGAAGATTTGAGTATACAAACAAAGATACGAATGAGAGGTCAAACATGAAATGAGAAATATATAACTAAATCTGTGAATAAATAGCTTGTAGAATGGTTTGCACGAAATTTAAGTTCATAAATATTGCAATAAATACGAATATTAGTTTGACACATACATTTTGTAAATCTATTAAATTATATTTATTTTTTCAAATAATGAATACTGATACTCGAGAAGACTTGTCAAAATATTTGATGTTTCTTTCTAGAGGTCCTATAAAACAAGTTAGAAAGTTCAACACTTATAATGTGAATGGCTTTAGATTTCGTACAGTTGATCGAGAAGCGGGTTTGAAAACAAAGAATAGTGGTATATTTAAATTTTTTGAAGTGGGATAATATGGAAATATGCATGATATTATTGAATTAAACTACCATGGAATTTTTTTGTTGTATTATTTAAATGAAAATGGGTCTATATTATCAGAGGTGTTAAAAGGGATTCCTTGCAATTTACTTATGTGAACTTATCTCGTTTGATGGATGTTGGTGATCGTGAACTGCATGATCCATATCTCTTAACATCGCAAGAAAAAATGGTATATTATGTAAATGATGTTGTGGATGAAGGTTGGAGTGTAGTTTTTCACGTAATACAAAGAGATTTGTATGATATGGGTGATGAAGTAGAATATTTGACCTCTGAAATTTAATTTCATCAACAACAGGAAGCAGAATTATTTGTCCATCATGATATTGAAAATAATAGTCTAGTAAGGATGAATGAAGTGAATGAAGCAATGGAGAAGTAAAATGACATGATTAAAGGGGAAAATAATTGTATGTACAATTATTTATTCATTCAGAAACCACTTGTTTCATTTCTGAAGTCATTCATTTTCATTGTTATATATATTTTGTCTGTTAGTACTGGGCATCTATTATCATTTTTAATTTTTTTTTCTGCATAATTTTTTTGAAATATATATTCTGAACTAAATTTTATTTGATTAAATGACAGGAATGCCAAGGAAAAAGCGGTACACTATTTCATCTAGTTCTACGACAGATGACGATCCATCTGGCTTCCTCCCCACGGCATTTGAGGTACCAGCTGCCTACACCCCTGCACCATCTCTCACACCATCTGTGGGTTTTCCATTAGAGGCTAAGTCATCGACTCCCCATTTAGAAGCCTTAGTAGTGGGGTGGTGACATGCCCCTTCCAGTTCATCATGGACATACTAGAGTGTCACTGTCATAGGTACAAAGTTTAATTAAATAAATTTATTTCATTTTATTTATACTAGTTGTTCGCTCATTGAAGATGAAAAAAATTAAAATGTGGAGAAAAACATAAAAAGTTAATATTTTTGGAATGTGAATGTAGATAAGATAGTTGTTCCATTTGATTCTTATGGGGTCTCTACAAATGACGCCGCGAGGTTACTTGGCCAGATTCTAGGCCAGCTGGTAGCGAAGCCTATTTACCTTCCTATTTCTTATGATGATTGGAGGCATATGCCTCCAAGATGGAAAAATGAAATTTTTGATTCCAAAATAATGGTAATTTTATTACATTATGGTTTAATTGAATTTCATGTTACTAATATGTTCAAAATGAATTTCTATATACAGATGGTCTTCCACTTTACAATTGCTGATGTGATAGCACAGAAGTGGAAATTGAAAAATCTTGGTAAGAAATTGAAAGATTTAAAATGGATATTGTGGTCTGATGTCAATGATACATCGTTGACCGTGAAACAAATGTATGAGAAGCTACCCAGTGGGGTACCGAAATAACAGTGGAATGTTTTTGTTGACAGACATCGTGATGAGAAGCGGATGATATTGAAATATATATTATTATATTATCCTCATTTTACATTTATACATGTATATGAAGAAGAGATGACATTGAATACATTACTTTTAAATTGAATTTTATTTATTTCTGGATCTCTCAAGACAGAATGCATCAAACCAGGCTAAGCAAGCCATCCCTCACACTGGGGGCTCAAAAATCTTTTCTAGAAGCTGAACGACATTGTTAATATTTTAATTATTTTAAATAATTATAAGAGAGTATTATCTGTTTAATATATTGAATTATTGATTTATCTTTGCTTAATGCAGTCACAGAGTTTAGGGCACGAAACATCTCGAACTGAAATGTGGTTGGATGTTCACAAAAAATTAGATGAAAGTTTTGTTAATGAGCCTTCCAAATAAGTTGGGGTATGAAGCCGATTTTTTATTATAATAACTTATTATCAGTTTTTACTGTGTTAATATATAGTGATATTTGATTTATAGGTAAAAATTAAAGAACTATGGGATGCCAATCCTAGGCAGTCCTACTCAGTCTCCTAGGATGACCCAGTTACTAAAGTCCTTGGGAAGGAGCATCCTGGTAGAGTGCACGGGATGTCTTTCAGAACCGTACCTTCTGAGGTCTTTGGAATGCCACCAGAGATTCTAGCTGCATCTACTCCTGGTTATATTCAGTCCACACCCGAAGATTCTTAGAGGGAGATTGCTTCTCTACGAACCATAGTTCAAGATCAGGGGGCTCAGATATCCGCTTTGCATAAAGTGATGACTGATATACATCAACAGATGAGAAGATATGCCCCCGGTGGTAGTTCATCGACTAGTGGTCAGCAGGTAAATCACAAAAAAATAAAAATCATTTAGTTTGAAAACTTTCATTGGTTTTAAGTTTTAATATAAATATGAAACAATATTTAATTTCCAATATAATATTCTTATAGGTGACAGCAGAAAGTGGATATGGAGGTGGATAGGGTGACGATGCCTCATCGGACCATGAGTAGTTGTATTATTGATGTGTTGAACAAATATGGGAATAGTTGGTTTGTATATGTACCACGTGTGTCACATAGTTTCCACCAAACATTTTCATGTTCTAACATTTTCTTGATTTCTCATGTTTCCTTTTATGAATTTTATTGATTTTTGATGTTTCCTTTTATGTCTTGATTTCTCGAGTGTGGTATACATCATTCCAGTTAGGCCTGTGTTTGAATTGTTAGTCGAGATTTTGGATGACTAGGAGTTAAACCCATTGTTGATGTGTTGAATAAATTCTTGATGCATAATATTATAATATGTAATTATTCAATATCATCATCCAAGAAGGTAAACCCTTCAGGAGTTGGTATCCTATGACAATGTGAATCACAAAAACATGTGGATTGATAACTCCTTATTAGGAACTATTTTCTATGAAACCAATAGAAAATAATTTTCATTTTCCATAACACAAACATAACCTTGTTTTATATTTGAGCCTAATATGATTCATGTTATATAAATCCTGATTTCCTAAAATTATTCATGAATATATAAAAAATTACATGTCATTACATGAATAAAACCTTAGAAAAAAATATCTCATATCTAGCATATCACCCAAGGTGAAGTAACATCTAACTATAACATCAAACAACAAGAACAACAATCCCACACCGAGAACCTGGGTTTTCCCCAATATATGTGATAGATAATCCCACAAAAAAACACATTACCAAGGACTAAAACACCTTAACATCATATAAAACTTTCAAAAAAAATATTCAATAGAAAATAAAATGGCTTTGATACAACATTGTGACGCCATTACCTAGGTTCCACTAAACTGGTTCCCCAAACCAATGTGCCACATGACCATAGGAATGCCTCCTCATATACAAGAGGCTTCCTACTAGTATTGAGGGTCCAATGAGGTATGTGGGGATAATATACCATCTTTACCAGTGTAAAAAAATAGTATAAATCAATTTAAATGATAACCAAGTATGTTATAAGAATAATCATGCATAATGTATTCAATTCCAAAAATTGGGTAAATCCCCACAACCAATGTAGTAAACATGTCATTTCATACAAGTATCATGGGTTAAGGAAAAAACAAAATAAAAAAACCCATAAAAATCCTAAAATGGGTCTTGATGTCCATCGAGTTCCCTCATACATGCTCCATACCATATCCCAAACCAACCATATATCAAAAGGATTTTTCCCTTATACTTCCCTACAACCATGAGATCTACTCAGGTATCAATGGAATCCTAAAAAGGGCGTGATTATAGGTTAATTGGACACCACCAATGGTGTCTAAACAAATAAATATTATAATAACAATAATAATTTATACATAAGTACAATTAAAAAATGAACAAGGAAGAAAAGGTAAACAAGTTCCATAATTAAATATCAAGCATTTAAACTTGTATATACTTAGGTTTAATGATGACATAAAATCCCACCAAACCTTCTTCAGCCATGTCAAAATTATATTCCATTAATATAAATGGGTTTTACATTTTTATTAACAACAATGGTAATTCATTAATCATTTCAAATTCATATACGGTGGTTCACTAATCAGTTCACTCATATCATACACATAGGCTGTAGTGCTTGGAAAGCCATGTCAATACACTATCCAAGCATAAAAAACTTCATATACATCATATCAAGTCCATTATTCCAAATTTCATGTCTAGATATCCCACATCAAAGATAAGGAATTACTTGTAAAAAAATTCTTACCCATGGGTGGGATCTACTGTGTCCCTCATCATTTACTAATCCATCAAAACATATTCCACAATGTCAAACACACTTGAACTTTTTTAACAAATTACAATATCAAGGGTGAACCTATTTCATTTCACCAATATTCACATAGTTTATCACTTTCACTGCACTTAACGTAATTCCATAACTATTCTATTTTACTATTCATTCATAACAAAAAGCATTGTACATATTTTCAATTCCATCTTATAACATGGATATTCTCACATTTTTCATTCAATATTTATCCCCTTAGTTATCTCACAATGCATTTAACTATAAAAGTTATGATAAACAACCAATTATTCCATTTTGACATGCTAAAAATATCTATAATTGGTTTAATCTCATAAACCCTTAAATTTATCATTTATTAACTAAATTCACATGTTCAAGGGATTGGCACACCCGATGGGTGGCCATAAACCTAGTCCACTCTTCACCAATATATCCAAAAACATCCTTGAAAAGTCCAACAAATCATTGAGTTGATGTTATTTTATGATATTGTGTCTGGTTTGATTTGTTTTTCAAGGCAGTGGTGCAGTGGAAGCAGAGAATTTTTTTTTCTGGTCAGCTTTTCGAGGCGGTTCTAACCGCCACGAAGAGTATACAGGTAAGATAGTAGCGGCGGTTAAAACCGCCGCTACCGAGTCGCATCACCCGCATTCATTTCGTGGCGGTTCTCGTGACTTTAGTGGTGGTTTTATGGCCGTTGGATTTTATTTTATTAGGGGAGGTTATAACCACCTATAATAAAATAAAATCCCGGGCTCGTAAAAACCGTAGCTAAATTGACGAGAACCACCACGAAATGAGGCAGCTACGACGCTTCCCTTAAACTGCCGCTAAATGGAAAAAACCACTACTAATAGTTTGTCGACGCCAAATTTAGTGGCAGTTCCTATAAACCACCACCAACCCATGTAGTGGTGGTTTAAACTGCCATTAAATTCAAAAATAACTACCGCTAAATGGCAGTTTTCTTGTAGTTCCTGGACACCAAAACGTGGCAATAAATTCCAAGGGTTTAACACAAGAATATAATGGGAATGATTTACCCTTAAACAAATGCACACAACCATAAAAAAGAACCAAGATGATATAAAAAATTCAAGTGACAGTTATAAATGATGCATGAGATAATATCCAATAACTCAAAGTAATCAACAAAATAATATCATAGTAACAATAGAAATACAAGAACCAAACAGCTAAGGATCTCAGGAAGTGACAGACTAGGGCCCTCAGGTTGCTCCACTCTAAAACTCCTAGACACAACCTAGCATCCAAGGTTTATCTATGAATATATTTGACATCCATTCTCATTTGGTTACACTAGAAAAGTATAAAACCTATCATTTTCTTGTATCATGAAAGGAAATGTCAACATATGCTCTGGGGTAGATATATAGGGGTGAGTATAACAACCTAGTAGGAAACCCCAAGATACTTTTACTATGTTACACTAAGACCAAAATCAAGTTATCTAAAGGTTTTATAAAATAGTAAGAGGAGTAACAAAGTAAATTTAAAATACTTTACAAAAACATAAATAAATATTCTACTTTTATCCAAAGAATTCAAAACCATAAAACAGGTGATCAAAATAATTTTCTTTTATCTTAAAAATAAATTTTGTTTTAAAAGTAATATAAAAAGTTTGTCTAGACATCTCAAAATATCAATAAAATGTTTCCACTCATACACCATTATAAACCTTGAACCTACCAAAATGGTCAATTGGTTGTGGAGTGTTTTATCCCTGATCCATTCACAAATAGTTTATTTAAATCATCTTGGTATGTTGATTCCATGTACCCATGAACACACACACACACACACACACTTGTCCATAACTTGAACCTCTTAAAATGGTCATGAGATCATCATGACTTATATCCATGATCCAATTTCCGTAAACACAAGAACACAAACAATCCATTCCATGCCAATAACACCCATCAAACCTCTTTGATTAACAAAAATTTCATTTTTTTCAAAAATCATTCTTTTTTTCATATGGTGTCCCCAGCATCCCTAAAACCAAGAGGAAAATCAACCAAAATGGTTTTCCTATAAATTTTATGCAATGTTTTGGAAAAAAAATATTTTTTTATCAAATGGAAAGGATTCATTTAAAATCCTAAAAACCATCACATGCCAAGAAAAGTGAAAAGAGATAAAACCCACCAACTTCAGATTCTTTCAACACAAATATTCTTAGATGATATCATAGATCCAACTCCCTACTTATATTTATCTTTCAATTCCTATGAAAAAAATGATAAAAACTCATTTATCCCAAAGATCTAGAAATAAAAAACTTCAATATATGGTTCTATTCAAGATGAACCAAGTAAATCCAATATGGGAAAGAAGAATGGGGCCATAACCTTTAGTTTATTTGATCAAATTATTGATGAATCCTTAGAATAGAAGTTCATAAATAAAAAACATCAAAAATCACCTAGAATAACCATGGATGTGAAGAGGAATAGAAAGTAAGTAATGAAAACTAAAAGGGGAACTGAAATTATAAAATGGGTTTGATTTAGAACTATTCACAGTGTGAAATAAAGAGTTATGTCATGAATCTTAAACATGTCACATAACTAAAAATTTAAGTTTCCTTGGATTGAAAACCTAGAAACCAGCTCATGTTATGAATATCATTTCACATAATGAATAGATCAACCCAAAAACCCATTCACATTCTAAATGAAATTCATGGTTTCTTCCCAGAAACCATTTTAATCATGAATTACCATTCATGGCATGGACTAGTTCTTGTAGCCAGATTCTAGGTTCCCTTGTAATGATTCCTCAAAATTCCTATATAAATTCAACCCAACCACTCCAAACATTAAATAAAGAGAAACAAAAAGGGTGAACCTCAAACTAAGGGAGGTTCTACATGATTTTTTTCATTTTGGATGATGTTTATTTGATATTGTATCATGTGAAAGGATTATAAAATAAATCCTTATATGTATATGATACAATAGGCTACATATTATGAGTTCATATAATGTATGACATGCAACCACTACCTATGATTTTTTGGTATCCAAATGATATAAATTATCATTCGATTTGATCTTTAAAATATCTATGATTGAATGAAACGTTTCATAAGTTAAAACACATGGGTGTTAAATTAATTCATGCATATAAACCATTAATTAGTCAAGGTATATAATCATGTGTTATAAAAACATTATTTCATGCATAAATCACCAAGGATAATCATTGGGATTATTTATAGATCACTTCCATGTGATGGAAGTGTGTGTGTGGGTGGGTGTGTGTGTTTGTGCTTGATTGAAACTCTCTTAGCCTAAATCTCTCTTCTTCTACCTCCTTTACGCATGAGATGATAGTCTATCATAGAGAATGGAGAATCTCACACATGTGATGTGTGATTCTTCTTGAACCATGGTAAACTTCAGAGAGAGGATGTATTTTTTATGCTCTTAGTGATCTATCTCAACACCATATGATGGTGACCAAGATTATTAATATTCTATTTGGTGTATGGTGTGATATATTTATAGTATTTATTTATTTCTATTAATATATATTTATCATATTATCATCCAAAGGTAATCATCAGTCATGGTTTTAATCACTTCTTCTTAATATAATAAGCATTTTTAGTATCCTTTGAAACCCTTTAGTGGTATCAGAGGTTCCCATTTTTTTTATATCTATGAATATGTTCACTAAAATAAATAATAAATGAAAATAGAGAATCTTTTTTAGGTTTTTTTTCCAAATATGGAAAAAAATGTTTAGCCTTACATCACATGAATATATAAAGGTAAGAAAGGTGTTTCATTTATGAATATGGGTTTCATAAAGGTAAAAAAATTACATATAGATGAGAGGAAACATAAAATTAGTAGAGGTTTTCTTATATCATGACATGACCCTAACCGGGTCTCTAGCCGCAACTACCCCAAGCCTGCCTCCATAGGCCGACGGGGGAATAAACTTCCAAAAGGAATATCCTAAATTGGATTTCATTACCTAATGTACTTTACACACACACTCTACCATCTCAATACATAAGTGTAGAGGAATAATAATAATAAATATGATGTAGTTATAAAGTAAACCAAGAAAGAAAAACCTCTAGGATGTATAAGATTATGAAAGTGAAGACTGAAAAGTAAAGGGAAAAAATACATTCCCAACCATAAATATTCCCCAACATGAAAAAACTATAAATTAAACTACTGAGAAATCTCATCTCTTGAACTCTAAGCTACGACCATCGTACACAGTCCAAATTACCCAGTATCCCAAATCTCCTATGAAGTCACCACTGACCTATCTGTTGTCTTCATAAGACACCACACATGTGGAAAAATCCCATTCAGGGGTGAGTATATACATACACATTAGGACGACCTAAAAGATGAAGGAGGACCAGTAATATATACAATAGGAATAGATTGGAAATAGATAGTATATAGGATGGAAGATAAAATGAAATAGAATAGATAAACCCAAACCAAGAGAGAGGGACCTCATCCATACACAAGGGGATCAACAAGGTTTGTAGATAAACTATAGGTTGAGTATTTTTCACCTATATAAGGAAATTAGATTTTTCCAACCATGAGAAGCAATACATCTAAAGCACGTGGCATACCCTACATGTCTTTGCAACCCATGGAAGGAGAGTGACCAAATCTAAATGTATGGATACAAATGAATATATATAATCATAAAAAAAATATCTCAAATGAGAGAGAAAGGGTATCTCCATCTGACAGCTTAACCAAATAATAAGAGTCACCAACAGTTCCAAAAGTCCATAAAAAATTCCTATCATCTCATGCGTTTTCTTAGAAGTAACCATCCAAGTCAAGCCATACCTCTTTACTTTTCCACACTGTCGAGGGGGCACAATATCTAGGTTTAGGACCCATAATTTGGTACAATAATAGGGTTCCACTTAGTGGTAGAGGAACCATCCCCAAACCAATAGGAGGGTTCCACTCTAGAATTCTTTAAGGACCCATGCCCAGCCTAGCTGGAGGGTTCCACTCAAAATTATGAATAATTCCCATGCCATGTGTTGAAATGAGAGTTAAAATATGATATTTGATGGAGGAATCATTCTCTACCCAACAGGAGAGTTCCACTATAGAGGTAGAAGTCATGTGCCCAACCCAGTATGGGGGTTCCACTCTAGAAGTTGGTAGATGACCCATTCCCATCCCATCCAGGGGGTTCCACTCTAATCATCAAGGACCCATGCCTATCCTAGCTAGAGGGTTCCACTCATAAGTTAGTAGTGGACCCATTCCATGTTCCAACAGAATGGTTCCACTCTAAGAGTCTATAGAGAAATCATTCATATCCCATCTAGAGAGTTCCACTCCAATAATCGAGTACCCATGCCCAACCTAGCTAGAGTGTTCCAGTCTAATGTTGGTAGAGGACCCATGCACAACCCAGCTGGATGGTTCCACTCTAGATTTCATTAAGGCATATTCCTATCCCAACTAGAGGGTTCCACATGGGATTCCACTGGTGATCCTTCATGATCATTTCCCCCATCAAGAATTTCCAAACCATGAACCATGCCCAGAACTTTTCACATAATATCTTGAAATCCACAATGGAGGTCACCATCACCTTATACATGGAAGAACACTTAGGATAGGCTACTCGTGGGCCAAAATATGAGTCCAAATGAAGGATATACTGAATCTTGAAGTTTTCTAAAAAGTAACCATAGGGTAAATAGTGTGTGAGGGGACTCACACAATATGTGGTCCCACTACTTCACCTGGTCATGTCCCGAGTGGTACATGGCTCTCCAACCATATAGGAGTGTATAATGTGTGGTGAATATACATAGCATGCACTAGCTACTCTGGGTCCTTCCCATGTTCTTGGTTTTGTGAGTGTATCCACCCCATGTCTATGTACTTTAAACTGTCTCCATGTACTTTAGTACATGATGTTCCTCTTCACATGGGGTGTCACCAGGGTTCTATCGCTATGCCTATGTACTTGGGAACATGGCGTGTGTCTAGTTGTGTGATTCACCACATAGTATATCCACATGAGGAAAATGGAACATTATCTGTAGGGATTGTACACAATGTGTCATCTTTATATATTTCCAAAACCCTATACACTATAGTCAGGTCCTGACATGTAACATGTTCATCGAACTACATGGTGTGTAGTCAGGATTGTTCCAGATTTCTAGATCCATGATTTTCACGACATATTTGATCTTCACCATTAATTTTTGACTCAATTCCACCAAGTATTTCTGGATATAGAATTGGTCAACGTATTTTATCCCTTCGGTTGATGGAAACTAAAATCTGGTTGATTTCATGATAGCCTATACACACTACATGTCCTTATTCCTTACACAATTGAAGTTTCATCCACTAATCATTAAAAAGATCTCTAATAACCTGAAAAAAACCTAGATCTATAACTGATTCATCAATATTCCCGTCACTTGTGATTTCATCATGATTTCAAGGGTATGATAAGGCTTGGTACTTGAACTAGCATTGTAGGGTTATACCAGTGAAGAATGTGGGAAAATTGAGGGTAAAAGGCATAAGAATAATATTTTAAAGATTGTTGCCAAGCGTTCTTGGATAATGGTCAAGAACGGGGATAATAGGGGTTATAAAAAATCAATAAAATAATTTAATCAGTATATAGAATCCTGATAAGGTCCAAATATTTTGTGTAAATCATAAACTGTATGATTCTGCTCAATCAATTTAATCAATAAGCACATAAACTAAAAATTATGGGGTCCTACCTAGAGATTGGATTGTTCATCAATGAATAACATGGTCTCCAATTATTAAAGTAAGTTTTTTTGTTCATTTCACTTTAATATTCTCTAATATCAGGTTTCTTCATCATCGAAGGTGATTCACCAATGAAAGGAGGGAGGAGAAGCTCTCAGTAGATCCCATTATTATGAGAAAAATCCTAGGAAAATATTCATGGAAGTATTCTCTTAGAATTTTTTTTATTTTAATATAACTAATTAAATAAATTAATTTAATTAATTAACCCATTGAACATACCACTAATTGGAATGATGTCTAAAAGCCTTGATCCGACCTATTTTAAATTGTTTCTAGGTTAAACATCATATTTCTAAATCAATTGTGGTATCTTATTTCTGATTTAAGTTTCCGTTTAAGATTTATCCCATTTTCTTTAAGAAAAATTGTGTGTCCAATATAAAAGATATTTAATATTTTATAAAATTAATTCTGGTTACACTGGGCCTTGAAATCACACGTCGTCTTAGAACCTAGCTCTAGAAATATATATAGAAATATTTTAAAGTCTTAAAATGAAAAAATTGAGTCTCTGCATCATTCCATCCTTCAAAATTTTCTTCCCTAAAAACAAAAACAAAAAATCAACTTGGGATACTGAGCCCACATCTGGCCCTCCCACTACCAGGAACTCTCCTGCACGTTTCTGTGATTCCACAACACACGAACCAAGGGGATGCTCCATCCAAAAAAGGTCCTTTCCTATAAATCCCTGATCTCCATTAAGTGATCCACAAAGTTGGCTCCATCCTCAATGTCCAGCTCACCCCAATTGATGATGCGCATGGGGTCATTCAAGTATCTCCTCAGCTATGAATTGTAGAAGATGTCATTCAACCCCTCCATTTGTTGGGGTTGGGAGAGGTGGTAAGTAGCCACACAAACCCTCAGCAATATCTCGAATAGCCTGATGAACCTCAGGGATATCTTTCCTCCCTAGTGGAACCTTTACAATCCTCATCATGGGGAGACTCTCATAAAAACGTGGGCTCTATTTTAACCCTCTAATGTCCTACAACAATGATCTGTATAATTGTTTTTCCTACTCTGGGCCCTACTAATCTGCTCATGGATGACATGAACCTTCTCCATCCTCACATGCATCATCCCTAGGCCCACAAGAGATGTCTCACCAATAATTTTCAAATATAAGGGTGACATGTAGGGCCTCTTATAAAGGGTATAAAAAGTTTTCATGTTGATGGTATATTGGTATGTATTGTTGTATGCAAACTCTATTAAAGGAAAGTGATCCTTCCAGCTTTGGACACAGTCTAACACACAATTCCTCAGTATATACTACCACGCCAGGATAGTGCGCTCGATCTTCCCATCTATTTGGGGGTGAAAGGTCATACTCATCCTCATTTTTTTCTTGAATTCCTCATACATGCCTCTCAACAATCTTGAAGTAAACCATATATCGAGATCAGATAAAATAATCGAGGGAACCTCATGAAGGTGAATGATCTCCTGTATGTACAACTACCCCAAACACTCAACCAAAATCTACTCCCTGATAGAAAGGAAGTGTTCCACCTTCATGAGTTAGTAAAATATCACCCAAATGGTATTATAGACCTTATCTATGTTTAGAGTACCTGTCAAAAAGTCCCTGGATATGTCTCCCCACTTCCACTCTTGGATCTAAAGAGGCTACAACAAACCTGCCAGAACGTGGTGCTCAACATTCACCTACTGATATGTGCAGAACCAAGAGACGTAATCATCTATTCTATATCTCATGATAGATTACCAAAACTACTGTTTAAGGTCTCTATACCTCTTCCCAACACCAAGATGTACAAATAGAGGATAAGTGTGGAACTCTCGCATCACCTCCTCCCTTATTGTGGCTGGGACCAGCGTCTATCCCATGAAAAATATGATATGATTACAGCTTTCATAATATCTATCTAGTGAATCACATGTGGATATATAGTCATTCTAGACCTCATAGTTAATTTCTTCTAGCTGGGACTCTCTCACATGCTTGAGAAGTAAAGGAGTCAACACCATCGATTGTAGACAAGTTTTACCCTCCTGGTCCACCAAGGTAAGCTAAAAGAATGCCAAATGCTCTAAATCATCTTACACTAAGGGATCCTTGGACTTCATATTAAGGGAATATGTTACTATGTTTCACTTCACTAGAGTATAAACTATCTCAAATTCATAGTCTAGCAGGAACTCCAATCAACACCACTACCTCAGGTTCAAGTCTCTCTTTGTGAATATGTACTTGAGACTCTGATGGTCTGATTAAACCCCAAAGTGCTCCCCTAGAAGGTAGTGCATCCACATCCTCAAGGAAAAGACTAACAATACCAGCTCTAAGTCATGAGATGCATAGTTATGTTCATGGGGTCTCATCTTCCTTGACCTGTATGCGATAACTTCATGTCGCTGCATCAAAATGCAGTCAATCATAACTCCTAAGGCATCACAATAAACTACGTACTCCATACCCTCATCTCGTAGTCTCAATAATATATCATTCAACAGCCTTAGCCTTAATTCATTAAAGGCCCTCTAGCACTTCTTAGACCAGGTAAACAACTAAGGGTGGTCAAAGGGGCTGCAATTCTAGATAATTCTTCCACAAACCTCTTATATTACCATTCCAAACCATGAAATATCTACCCCTATGGAATTTTCTTGGGTGGATCCCAAGAAATCACTATATCAATCTTTGATGGGACCACATCTAAACCATGCACATAAATTACATGCCCTAGAAATTGAACCTCATGAATCTAGAACTAGAACTTTGAGAGATTACCATAAAGTTGGATCTCTAAAATTATGTCTAGAACCATACTCAAGTGATCTAAATGATCCTCCTATTATGTAGAGTAGATGATCATGTCATCAATGAAGATGACCACAACCTGGTCTAAGTATAACTGGAAGATCTGGTTCATCAAATCCATAAACATGGTGTAGGAATTTGTCACACTAAAAGGAATCACTAGGAATTCAAAGTGTCTTTAGAAACATCTGAATTAAAACTTTGGAATATTATCCTCAAAAACCCTCAAATGGTAATATCCAAACTGGAGATTGATATTTGATAACTAACTCACACCTCATAACTAGTCAAAGAGGTCGTCAATCCCTAAAAAGTGGTACTTCTTCTTTATCATGGTCTGGTTCAGGCAATGATAATCCCTAAAAAGATGCAAGCTCTCATCCTCATTTTTATGAAAAATACAAGAAATTCTCTTTTGAACACATAGGGTATTACTAATCCCTCCCTCTATAGATCTTCCAACTACAACACTTGCTATCGAAGCCCCATGGGGTGATTTTATGCGCTAACGCAAACATCGATCCATCCCTAGTGCAAGTCTATACAAGGGTATATATTATGGTGGGAGGTAAACTCGACATGTCATCATGACCCACAATATTTGGAGGGATAATAGAGATCACAACATTCATTATTCAAAGGTTAATACTATACAACTCATAAGTAATCTATAACCTCATATGACTCTCATCCTTCTCTGTCTAGGGATCACTCCTCTTCAAGGAGGATAACTCAATTCCATAACCTAGAAGCACTACCAAACTCACTATTAGTAATCATCCAAGAATGGATGGTTGATGAGCAATCCATACTAAGGAAAACATTTTAAGGTATCACTGTCTCTATGGAATGATTTGCTGTGAGGCTATCTCACCTCACAAAGTAAGGTCATCCCATTGGCAGGAACGTTCAACCAATGATTCTCCCTACATGGCCTCCAACACAAGGGTCATTAAAAAGGGCCTCCTCTAGTATCATTAGGTCTCAAATAGAGGATACACATAGGGAAATGTGTCTTCTAACTCCATGATTAAAACTGTAGATGGAGTAGTAGTGACATTGGTCGTAACTCGAACCACACTTGAGCCTCTTGATAGAAGCCTCATCTTTTGAGAACTCAAACTTTCCGATACCTGCCTAATCTCCTCAATCAGGGATCAGACTGACACTCAATCACATTTTTACATCCCAAACACATGAGTCAAAGGGAATCATCCCCCAAACCTTGAAACTATCCTTTGTAGGTGGAACTAACTCCCCCTCATGGTTTTTAATCACATCACAAGGAAGCATATTGGTGTGGGAAGTGTTCCTCTCCCTCACATGTCTAGTGAGACGACAAAACACCTCCATAATAGGACTTTACTTATGCCCATCATAATCCGGGAGAGGTCTCAACATAATGACTGTCATAAAAAGGGGTCATATCTGAGTGGGATATCCAAGCCATTAGATCGGTCTTGATCTAAACCACTTGAAAAGGGGGTATGGATCAACCTGATCCCTAGGTGATCTATATTTTCAGAACCTACAATGCACAATAATCATAGGTCTGTCACCTGCTAGTACTTCCAAAACCAAGTACTTCTCTACGAAGAGCACTGGATGCAAGTGAAATAATACAATAATTTGGGATCTACAGTGGTATGAAAACTCAAATAACTGACACAAGAAAAACCTCCCCTATATAAGGAATAGTATCATCACATAATCTCATAGGCCTATAGAGATGGATCTCATGGGGTGCACTAAACCTATCCACTTCCTCATCCTACTATGTTGGTACCAACTACTTCTCATTATGTGGGGGAGTTTTTACCTACTTGGCTATAGGAAAATATATCATTGTATGAACCTTGAACTAAGGCCTCATTTCTCATCAGATCGTCATCATAATCCAGAAAATGATAACCTAGATGGTTGTCTTCAAAGAGGAATCTCAAAAGTTATTGAGATGTACCAAGGTAAAATGATCATATATATATATATATATATTTTTGTGTGTGTGTGTGTCAATGGGGATCTTAGTCAATAATGATAGTTTAAGACACAATCCTATATGAATCATGTAACATTGATCCCTACAACTAATGTCTCAGTATGCTATGTTGACAAGCAGGTAGTCAAGGTACTGGTGAATGGATATTTCAGTCGCTTGTACCATCACTAGATTCCCTAGAATGATATCCACACTACAAACACTTTGAAACTATTTATTTAATACCAACCAAATCCTCATAATGGGGCTACTTCTGACAACTTCCCATGGAATTAACTACTCTAATACCAATCTGTCATGACCCGTCCCTAACTGGGGCTTGAGCCGCAACTACCCCAATCCTATCTCCATAGGCCAGGGGTAACAAAAAGCACTAAAATTCATATCCTAAATGGGAGGTCTTTAACTAATGTAACTATAAACACACACCCAACCATATCAATGCATAAGTGCAGAGGAATAAAAAAAAGATACAATAGATAAAAAGTAAACCAAGCATGAAAACCCTCTAGGGTGTACAAGAGTACAATAGTGAATACTGAAAAGTAAAGGGGAAAAATACATTCCCAACTAGAAATATTTCCCAACCTAAAAAACATAGAAAGTAAACTTATTAGGGAGCCCATATCTAGATCTCCATGATACGACCATCGTACACGGTTCAAAGAACCCAGTATCCCTAAGCTCCTCTGAAGTCACCACTGACCTATCTTTCATATTCATAATACATGACCTGTGCAAGAAAATCCCATACATGAGTGATTATATACATACCTTTTAGAAAACCCCAAAATATGAAGGGGATAATAATAGATACAATAGGAATAGAAAGATAGTAGATAGTACAGAGGATGTAAGCTACAATGAAAGAGAATAGCTCAACCTAAACCAAGAGAGTATTAGGAGAGTAGACTCATCCAACTAAGAAAATATTTACATGGAAAGTATTTGGAATACCTCACACATCTTTGAAATAGATGAAATGATAGTAAAAAAATAAAAATATATATGTTCATATGAATATATATACTCAATACAAAAATCCCAAATGGGGGAAAATGGGATCTTCATCTCACAAATCAGTCTAGAATGAAGAGTCACCAACAGTTACAAAATTCTATCAATAATGCCCAGTGTCTCATGTGTATGATTAGATGTAACCATCAATGTCAAGACATGAACCATCACTATGTTTTATAGTCAAGGGGACACAATATCTAGGTAGAGGAACCATGTAATGGTACAACAGGAGGGTTCCAGTTAGGGGTAGAGGACATATGCCCATCCCAGTGGGAGTGTTCCACTCTAGGACCCATGTAAATACTAGCTAAAGGGTTCCACTTAGATGTCTATAGAGGGATCATTCCCTATGCTTATAGGAGGGTTCCACTCTAATATTCGATGAAAGACCCATGACCTGCCTAGCTGGATGGTTCCACTCAAGAGGTAAGGGACCCATGACCATCCAAGATAAAGTTTTTCACTCTTCATGTTGGTAAAGGACTCATGCTCTGCCCAGCTGGAGGGTTCTACTCAGATGTCGGTAGATAACACATGCCATAAGCTAACAGGAGGGTTCCACTCTAGGAGTATGTAGGGGACCCATGCCTAGACCATTCAGAGGGTTCCACTCTAGTCATTGAGGACCCATGACTATCCCATATGGAGGGTTCCACTCTAAAAGTCATCGAGGACCCACACCCATTCCAGTTGGAGAGTTCCACTCAGGATGCTACTGGTGATCCTACGTGATCACTACCATCATCGAGCATTGCATAACCAAGTGTCATTCCTGGAAAATTTCACATCATATCTTAAAATCCAAAATAAAGGAATCCATCATGTTTTATATGAAAACCCCTTAAGAATGTCTACTCATGGGTCAAAAACTGAGTCTAAACAAAGGAGATACTGAAGCATAGATGTTTCATTAAAAGAAACCAAGGGGTATATAGTGTGTGAGGGGAACCACATGGTGTGTGGCCCTGCTCTTTCAATTGGCCATGTTCTTGGTGTTACATGGATCTCCAATCCTATAGAATTGCATGGCATGTAGGGGATATACATGGCATTACCTTTTCACTTGGGGTTCACCCATGTGCTTGTTTGTGTGTGTGTATCCTCCCCATGTTTGTGTACTTTACCCCATGTCCATGTACTTTAGTACATGGTGAACCTCTTTACATGGGGTGTCACCCGTGTGATCTGGTCATGCCCATGTACTCAGGCACATGGCATGTGTCTATCCATGTGATCTACCGCATGGATTATCCACATGGGGAAGGGGTACATGACATGCATGGAGTCTATAGGGTTTTTCATCCTTATAAATTTCAAAAACTCTAGCCTCCACGACCTGGGACTGACACACCATGTGTTCATAGAACTACCAGGAATGTAGTCATGATTTTTTGAGATTTATAGATCTAAAATATATGCACCATATATGATATTCATCTTTTATTTCAGCCTTGATTCTACTCATTATTTTTGGATCTTGTATCGGCCGATGGATTTTGTCTCTTTTATGCTAAAAATTTAAATCCAGTTGATTTCTTGAAAACTCATATGCATCGTATGTCCTAATTACATATTACACTAAGGATTCAACCACCTATCATTGAAATGATCTTCTATAATTAGTAAAAAACACATATCTATAACCGATTTGTCGATCCTCCCCTTGCTCATGATTTCATCGTGATTCTGGGGGTCCAATAGGGCTTAGTACCACCCTGAAACATCTATTTAGGACCGCAAGATATTACCAGTAAAAAACACAAAGAAATTAAGGGGGAAAGGCATAAGAACAATAGTTTAAAGATTTTTGTCAAGTGTTATTGGACAAATATTAAGAATGGGTATAATAAAGGTTAGAAAACAATTGAATAAATAAATTTAAATTTTATATAAGATATTATCAAGGTCCAACAATTGGAACCAATATTAAATAGGATTATTTAGCTCAATAAATTTAATCAACAGGGGAGTAAAACACAAATTGAAGAGTCATATCTTGAGATGTGATCATTCGTCATCAAATAAAACACCCACCAACGATTGATGGAATTAATTTTGTTCACTTCACTCAGATATTTTATGGTCCAGAGTTTCATCATCATTTGTGGTGATTAACCAATGGAAATAGGTAGGATAATCTCTCTACAGATCCAAAGATTATGAGGCTAACCCTGGTTAAATTTTAATGGAAGTTTTCTTATAGACATTTCATTTAGGTTAAAATAACTAATTAATTTAATTAATTAACCAACTGAACATACCTCTAATGAGTGAGATAT
Organism: Viscum album; assembly: GCA_963277665.1. Lineage (NCBI taxonomy): Eukaryota > Viridiplantae > Streptophyta > Magnoliopsida > Santalales > Viscaceae > Viscum > Viscum album. The sequence goes on from OY728152.1 coordinate 1,494,384,363, forward strand.
CATAACACCCCATACCAACCTATTTTGGTTCACTCCTAATGTAAACATCATTTTCTAGACTAAATTATGGTCTCCTATTTCTGATATGAGCCTTCATTTAGTAGTTATCCCATTTTCTTTAAGAAACTATTCATGTGAAATATAAAATATATTCAATATTTTATAAAATAAATTTTAGACACACTGGGCCTCATAATTGCAAATTGTCTCAGTGCCTAGCTATGGAAATATATATAGAAATATTTCAATGTCTTACAGGGAAAAAACTGAGTCTATACATATTTAGTCTATGTAAAGGTAACCATAGACTTACAATTATGCGAATGAGTTCTTGTAAAGGAGATTTCATGTTTTAAAGGCTTTTTAAAGGTTATTATGCATTACCATGATGTGTATAAGTATTTTCATATTTACATATATATAATGTATTTTTTTAAAAAAATTACATAAATGTACCCTGATGATTACCCTTACATGAAGAGTTCATGTACTGTTAAACTATGACTTACCTTTACGTAACAAGATTTACATATAGATAATACTATCAGTGATTTTACATAACATGTGTTGTGTAATGGTGATAGAATTCAACCCTTACACAGACAGTCTATGTAAGGGTAGTGGGAGGTTACCATTACATTGAATTGGAATTCTACGTAAGGGTAAGTAGAAATTTTTTAAAAATATTATGACATTTAAATTTTTTGAATGGTTTATAAAATTATTAAAATAATTGTAAAAGGTATTTTGGGATATCAAAAATTATTAAGAATTTATTAATTAATTAATTAATTATAAAAGGTTTATAATTAATTAATTAAATTTTTATAAAACTTTTATATTCCCAAATTGTAAATGTTAATATTAGAAATATATTTGAACCAAATAATATAGAATGTATTATGATATATAAATAAAATTTTATTTATAATTCATAAGTAATAACTTATAAATTGTTAAAAATTATGAAATATGGCCAAAATATAAAATAATTATATTTAAATTATTAATTATTCATAATTAAGTAATTTGAGTTATTCAAATTAAAGGTACTTTATTTTGATTTTTTTATCCACCTCAAAAATGTTTTTATGAATGATATTATCATGGTTTAAATAATGTTAAATGCACGATATTTTATTCTATTAAATGTTTATAAAATATAAAATTGAATTGTAAAAAATTTTTTAATTAAAAAATATCATGTATTTAAAATAATAATTCATATAATTATGAATATGAAAGACTTCATATTAAAATGAATATAAAATTTTTATGTTTATATTTATTGAGTGTTCATAATATAAATCAAAAAATATAAAAATTTTATAATTGGATTTTATTTATAAAATGTTAATAAATGTTTGTCACATGTTTAAATACTTGAATTTTTCATTTATTTAAATATTATTTCTTATTTTATTTAGAGATAAAAAAATTATATGATTAATATTATATTATTTATTTCAAAATGTTAAGAAATTTTTAGATAGAAAATTGAATTAAATTTTAGTTATAATAATAAATTTAGTTTTCCATCAACCTTGACCTCAGTTTGAAATTGAAGTCATGAACTTGAATTTAGTTGTTGAATATATTTTATATATATTAGTTTTAGAGTTATGATGAATTAAATTCTATCTTGAGTAAATTATCCCTAGGTAGATGTACTTAGGATCAGACTACCTACCTACATGGAGGCTTTTCCCTTTTCTATACTGATGAATGGTGCTAGCTATTTGTCACTTCAGGAATACTCATGTAGAAATTTTGAATCTCATATAACTCTATTAATTTACATGAAGTGTTCATGTACCATATTAATGTGATGCTTTTGGATATGTATGAATATGTTTGACTTATATTTTTGGGTAAGTAAGACAAAATTCTGGGTTGTGTAAAGTATTACACATCAATATGGTTTGAACATATTAGTTTGGTGGGTGGAATAGGATTCCAAAATTAAATTACTAGAAGCATGCATAAATAAAAGATATTAATATGAGATAATTTGGTGAGATTAAAATCACAATCCAATACTAAGTGTTAGATTCCTTCCAAAGATAAACATTTCAAGAACCAGATCATCCATATGGGTAGGTCATGCCTAATCTAGGTGCCCCTATATTATCTTGTGAAAGGAAATCAAGTATAAGTGGAGTTGAGATGCACTATATTAGGTCATTTAAAATATTAGTGACCCTATATTATCCCTTTTTAGCTTTTTTGGATTTTTTTTTGAGTTACACTAGTCATGAGACCCTAATAGGACTAGGTTTCTAGTGGAATTGAGTTGATTTTATCTATATAATGGGATAGAAAAAGTTTTTTACTCTCAAATATCCAAGATTCATATATGATATGATTGGGATGATTCCCTACCTAAATATCTATGTGGTTATAGGAATTCAAAAGAATACATATTTCTTAGTAAAATATATATCTTGGACCACTAATAGGTACAATGAATATTAAAAGGGGCCATCATTTTAGTGGGAGACCATTTAAAAAAATTCATTGTTAAAAGTTTAATTTTAAAATTTGGGGCTGAAGCCACATTTTATTATTAAATCAAAGAAAAGACCTCTTTTATTAAAAGGTTAATAATAAAGATACTCATTTGAAAAAATATTATGTTATAGATAATATCATCATCATCATAATGAAAAACTTTTTGATAAATCCTTCATAAATACAAGCTTAATATAAGTATTTATTAATACTAGTAACTTAAATATATTTTCTTAAGCAAGATTGGTGATTTGAGAAAAGTTATTAAGGAAAATTCTATATTAGAGCAGTTCCTTCCTGGGTGACCATGTGGTGAAATAATTCATCAAGGAAATCTTGATTCTTATGTACGTATAGAGTGATTCATTCATGGTTTAAAAGAAATTAAATGAAAATTTACCGAAGGAATTATATTCACTACTCATATACTCAATATGATTGGGAATGTCTATGATTTAAGAAATTTTAGTCTCATATAATCAATATGATTAGGTGTATTAAATGATATTCAATATGATTGAATATGATGATTACTCGATGAGACTAAAATTTTCCTTAATTGTTTATTGGTTATAAAAATCAATTTTACTATTATAGAAGATGTATGATATCAACTGCATGTTTCAAAAAGTGTTATAAATATTAATTAGGACAAAATATTAGAATAATTGAAGCTTAATGTTTTATTTATGGTAATGGATCAAAGGTGTTCCCACATTGATAACTTGGATACTTAAAACTTGGGTAAAATTTCAATAATATGTGTATTTTTATCTCATATAGCTCTTGATAAGAGAATGTAAACAATAGTCTTTTTAAATAAAATTAGATGGGTGTTTTTGATAAACATGGTTTATGATTTTCTTAATTTGGTGACATGCATTAAGGGGAAGCTAAAACGGATTGTTTTGGTTTGGGAATTTACCCTTTTCATCATCTATGTCAATGTTCTAATATATGATTGAATTAAAAGAAAATTTACCCAATATTCTCAAAGTTTAGAGAATATATATGAACTAAGAATATGATTTCTCGGTTATAAAGTTCTATATTGATAGTAAAAGTAGATAAAAGTTTAAACTTGTAGAAAAAAAATTCATTAAAATGTTTAACAATGTTTCTTCAAGAATCCAATAAAGGTCATTGAAACCTAAAGTTTTTAAGAAATAAGATTAATAATTCAATATGATTGTATTTTCTAAGATATATCTGAAGGAGTTTTTGGAACTACATGGAATTTCTATGTCAGGTATGGATGTTATATAAATTAATTATTCAATTTTTAAGGTTATGCGATACTTAATGTATATTTTAAAAAATGTTATAACTATATAGTTGTTTAAAATAAAAGTAATAATTGATTAATCTTGTAGTTTATATTCATTAGATGAAGGAAATAGTTACAACATTGAGTATTTAAATATAAAGGATTTTATCAATCTTAAATGAATATAAGTAAAACAAATGTGTAACTTTATCTCATTTATCTTATGCGATAAGAGAAGATGTCTGATAACAAATAATTTTTATGAACAAAATTAGATGATTTATTTTATACACATGGTACATAAATAATCAAGTTCTAAAACATGTTTAGAGAACAAGATATGGATAAATGTTTTTATCTAGGATAAATTTTTTTAATCAGTTGTTTGTTAAAATATGATGTAAGGTTTTCCCATAACCCATTGGAATTAAATTTTTTCAAATTTTTATTCTCAAATAAAAAATGATATAAACACCTAGAATATTACATATGGAAATAATAGTTTAATTTTAAAATATTTCTACTAAAAAAGTAAATAGATTTTATTTCTTAACACAAAAGAGTTTATGTATCTTATAAAGTTATTATAAAAATAAAATAATTTCTAAGAATCTAGTGGGAGTATGTTTGGACTTAAATATGTTCAAATTTAATAAATAAATTGTTGCAAAAATATTATGTTAAAGTATTTCCACGTAATAACCTAAAATGTTTTTTATTTTTTTTGGTAAATAAAAATGAAATGTGTTATATTTAGTTAACATTTAGAAAATTAATACCAATATTTCCTAAGGGATTATTACATTCTAAAATTAGTGTGTTTTTTCACCCAATATACTAAAATATTTTAGGATATGTGATGATTAAAAAATGTAAAGAGTTATATTTAGTTATCATGAAAAGTGAAATAGACTATTTCTTGATTTATTGTACTGATCAAAATGAAAGTTGAATTAAACTTGATATCCTAAAAGAGTTTAGGGAATGAAATTAAATATAAATGAAAATATTTACATTATTTACTATAAAAATTGGTTATCACTTTATCATAAAATAGTTTAGTGTATGGTGGAAAATAGAAGTGTATTAGTTACCATATTAAAGTAGATTTCACTTTATTATAATTAAGTTTAATAGGGATGGTAAACAATTATGTAAGTAGTTAAATTATTTCAAGGAGAAAATTATTGAATAAGGTTTCAAAGGTAATGATGATTAACTTAGAAAGATTTCACAGTAGGTAACGTAATTTGACATCATAAAATTTTATGTTTTCAATTTTAGAAGTTTTAATAAGTTCAATAAATTGAATAGTTAAGAATATGATTCCAAAATCTAATAATTATTCAAAATTTATTACTTTATAGATGTTTCCCACTAAATAGTTAGTGGGAGTGTTTTAACATGTGGTCAAATAGTGATATGACATGAATTAGATATGATGTAATTAGTTAACAAATCCCATAAAGTGTAGTAAACATAAGGATGGTTAGGAAGTTTTTCATATATGTTAGGATAAATTGGTGATTATGATGGTTTTTAGATATTATTAAAGAGTTTAAGTATATAAAATGTATCATATTAAAAGTAACCTCCATTTTATCATTATTTCACATTAAATGCATAAATTTATATATGAGTGTAATTTTCATGAAGTGTAATGATAATTGGAATCTCAAAGTACAACTTTGAGAATATCTCTAACTGATGTTCTTCATGATTATTATATGTTCTAAAAAAATGTTAATATTAGCATTAGTAATATTATTTTATGGATATATAGAATATGATCATGAGGCAAAAAATAAATAATATGATTCTTTATGTGTGATGGATGACCTACTAAGTATACCACATGGAGTGTTATATAGATGTATATAGTATACTTGGGGTGTATGGGTCATATTTTAGTCCCCATTACTATAGTATGGAAATATACCTAGTATGAGAACCTTCATACATTGATACCCTACTTAAAAAAATACTATATATTGACATATCAAATACCGGGGTGGTTGGGTATATTGCTAATCATGTTATCCATTAGATCTTAAAAAAGATGAGATTATTCCTCTCGTATGATGAGTATGAAATATGGGACCTTTATTGGGAATGATTTTGGGATTTTGTAACCACACCTATATATTGTATATCTATTTAGATATGGTACATGTGATGTTCTTATCTATAAGGATGAATAATATTTGATGTATTAATTGATCAGATCAGTCTATACACTGAGAATCCAGAGCAGATGGGTTGGTTTTATGGAATTCAAAATAGTTCATGTCCCATGGACACATAATTTGAAAAAAGAAAAATATGATAATTCACATTTGTAAAAGATTCGAATTGGTGGTCATTGGTATAAATATGCATCTATTTGATGGAGATCACACTAGATCCATTTATATATTGAGTATCATTAACACCTTGCTAGATTCCAATCTTTTCTTACATATATGGATCTAGATACTCATATTTTTTGTCAATGATATAAAGGATTGTGGGGTCACACTTTGTGGTTGACTTAATGGGAATTCATTTTGACTCGGAGAGTTACTCTAAAATGTTTTAGAGTTAATCCAAAAAAATTGGATGGGTATTCACAAGGTATTTCATTTGGTGTGATACAAGGTGATGTTAATAATAACTTTTCAAAAAAATGGAAAATATATCTAAAAAAATTTTTATATAGGGTTTCATAAGTTTTTTCATATGATATTATATAAGATAAAATGGCACAAAGTCTTCAATACATTAGTGTAAGTGGGTGAATGAAAGTAATATTCACTAAAGACTTCTTAGTATATGATACTAGAGACTATGTACTATGGGTTCACAGTATGCATCAGAGACAACCATTTCCTATTATATTTTTGTAATTGTAATGATAAAAATTATCATTTGGATGGATCTTCCACACATTTATCATTTAATGAAATGTTTAATAAGTTAAAATGCATGGATCTAAAATGCATTCACACATATAATGAATGAATTAGACGGGGAATCAACTCATTTATTATAAATTCATGAGTTAATGAATTCATAACCATGGAGTGTCCTTTGGATTATTTATAGACCACTTCCATATGATGGAAGTGTGTGTGTTCTATATGAAAACTCCCTTATCCAAAAGCTCTCTTATTCTACCTCCTTTATATATAAGGTGATATAATATTGAGGGTATAGAGAATGTCATGCAAGAGATGTGTGATTCTACTTGACCTGTGGATACCTTTAGAGAGATGATGTCTTTTGGTTTCTCTCATTGATCTCTCTTAATCCCATGTGGTTGTGATTGAGATGATTTGGATGTTCTTTGATATACAATATTCCATATTTACAATACTTCTTCCTTTCTATTTATATATATATTTTTCATTTTATTTTCATGGGTGATATTCAAACATGGGTTTATTCATTTTCACATGATCTAATATGTGTTATTAGTATTGTTTAAATCCCTTTAGAAAAATCATTGGTTTTATGGTTGGAAATATGGTTCCACTTTACGGAGTTCATTTGGTTGTTTTGGGCCACTTGTAATGAATTTCATCCTCAGATACATTATGCGTGTATATTTTTCTTAATAAATTTCTCAGGGCCATGGGTTTGGCTTTCAAATCCATGGTTCGTACCATTTATTAATATTAATATTAGTTTTTTCATATAAAAATAATTTTAATTACCAATTCTATAAATTTATATAATATTAATATTATTACATATATATAACTAATAAGTATAAATTATATTTAAATAATGTTTGTTATATTTTTACAAATATTACTACTTATTTTAATCAATGAATATTTTAGTATAAATAAAAATGTATAGTTGTATTTCTAAATATTAACTATATTTCACTTAAATACAAAATAAATTCATTATATTTTACTAATTAAAGATATATATTAAATTTATTATCAATTATATTTTAAAAAAAACTTTACATTATATTTTATATTTAAATATCATTTATTTTTTAAAAAATATAATATAAAAATTATGTTTACTATGATGAATATTTAATGGTATGATTATATATGTATATGAATGTCAGTGTGTATATATATATATCATTAAAAATAAAATTAATTACAATTGAATTTCATGAATTATTAACATTATAAATAATGGAAAATATATAATAATTTTATTAATAATATTCATAATGTATGAATATCCATTATCTATACTATTTGATGTGCCTCCAATGATATGTGTCTCTTCAAAAGTAATTCTCTCTAACATGTCTTCTTCCTGATCAACATCACACCTCATTCTTCATCCCCATTTAGGCCTCCCAATCCCTCCTAGGGTTATGTATTCTCTGTATTCTATAATCATGATCTCACACTCAAATTATACATCCTCTATGTACCTTCTCTCTGATCCATGATCTCTCATGAATCTCATCATCTGATCATTTTCACTCCATAGATACTATGTATTCTTCACTAGAACCACGTCTAACATGATTAGGTTTCCTAAATATCCCATCCCACCATATCATCTCAAATTCATAATTTATCAAAGCTCATCTCCCATCAGAATCCAATAACCCTACAAATATCTTCAGATTTAGTTGGAATAACAACTATCACCATTATCTCTTGCCTCCTCATGCCATCTCCTTCTCTTCCTCTTCCACCAGTCCCATATTTTTCTCTCATTTATGCAATCAAAATCCAGAAACCCTAAAAATATCTCTAGGTTTCATTAGAACACCACCTCTTTCCTCCACCTTCACCTTTATATGTTACCACCTTCTTCGCCACAGCATCCCATTCCATATATTTCTCCCATTCATGCAGTGTTATAGATTCTATTTCAAAGGCTTCGAGTTAGAGGTCCAAGTTATTTTTTTCATTATCAATTGACAATAACCAATCAAATTTTATCTGATTCCTTATCTAATCAATTTTTTTCTCATTGGTCACTTTTCATTTTATTTGATACATGTATTTGTATTATATTTCATTTTTACCGTGAATTTGATTTCATCTGTGCCTTTTGATTATGACTAAAATAGATTTTTTACTTTCATATATCAAAACAGGAAGGATTATCCCTACTCAAATGTTAGGGTTAACAATGAAACCTAGGATTTAGAATTCTAAAAGGTAACTATTTAATGTTTTCCTTTTATGTATATTAATGCAACTGGATTTTTACTCTCTCTTATCTTAGATTCATTTCTTGATTACGCTTCCTCTACTTTTCCATGAAATATTTTCTGATAATGAAATAATTGGGTTTTGATCTTTAATTAGACAATTTGTATCTCTAATCATAAGTAAATATTTATTTCATTATCATAATATCTACCATCGAAAAAATAGAGGAATCATAATCATGTAATGCATCCAAGAGTGTGGAGATTGAAATTCTATTTGTAGAAATATACATAAAAGGAAAATATTAAATAGATACCTTTTAGAATACTACATCCTAGGTTGAAACGGTGGACTTGGAATTTGATTAAGTAAACCCTTCTTTTATTGGTCTATGGAAGAAAAAAATCAATTATAGTAAAAAACAAAAGGAAAAGATGATATCAAATGCATCGTTAAAATGAAATAAAATACAGATACATTTATGAAATTAATTGAAAAGTTTTCCATGAAAAATAGATGAGAAATTCTTGATCGAAGAAGATAAATGGGATAAATGTGATTGGTTATTTCAAATTGATAGTGAAAAATAATAAAAGAACTTTTTCCTCTAATAATAATCCTTGGTAATAGTCTTGTTAATACCACATGGATGGGAGATGGAGATGGAATGGGAGGTAGAGGTGGAGAAGACAACAACAACTAGAGGTGGAGGCGAATGCGTGGGGAAATATTCTATGATAACCTAGAGTGATTTGTAGGGTTTCTGAATTTTGATTGCATAGATGGGAGATGGATATGGGACTTGAGGTGGAGGTGGAGGAGGTGGTGGTAGGTGGGGGCGGAGGCAAAGGTGAGAGACGGAGGTGAGAGGAGGTATTCTAATGAAACTTTTAGATATTTTTTGGGATTCTAGATTATGATGGATGATGTGATTTAATGGATGGTTGGATTATGATGATATAGGGATGGGATTTTATTGGAAACCTAATCACATTGGACATGGTTAGATTTAAGTATAAGTGGTATCTATGGTATAAAATGGATTAGAGGATGTGATGTGTGAGAGATCAAGGACCAGGGTGAAATTACATGGAGGAGGTGGAATTTGGGGACTAGATCATAGTTCTGGAATGGGAAAAAAGAAGAATTTAGTGAGGGGTCAGGGGTCTAAAATTGGGGAGGAGGAAGAATGTGGGAAGACATGGATCGGGGGGTTGACATGTTATGGAGAATTTATCTGTAAGATACATGTGGCATTGGAGGAACATAAAATAGTATAGATAATGAATTTTCTACTCTTTAAAATGAAATTTGACATTAAATTATGAAATCAATGAATGGGTATGATATATTCATTAGAAAAATTTTCATTTTTATCTCCTTTTAGTTTATGAACATTTTCTAACATTTTACATAACATATTATTTACAAAGATATTTAGAACATGAATTATATCATGAAAGATTTGATACATGTGAGGAAGTCAACATTGAATTCATTAGTGACAGTTCAACTTCAGATGATCTTAAAAATCACTTAAATAAACATCAATAAAAGAATAAAATAAAAAATTAATAAACCAAACAAAAATCAGTTACTTTTCTCAACTGTTTAGTTTTGATTCAATTTTTTTATGTTTCAACTAGTATTTACTATGATGTTTCTTTATCTCCCAATATTTTATTTTTATAAATGTTTTATTTGATAAATTTAGTTTTCCCTTCATATATCTATAATTTAGTCCAATGAAATTGCACAGGTGGGATACTAGTTTCTATATAAAGTTTTTAACTCAATTTAATTTAAAAAAAATTATAATTTCATTGCAGGACATGTGTATCGGTGGAAGAAAACCAAAGTTTTACCCCCTAGATCCCCATTTTTTATTTTATTCTTTAGTTTCCTTTGTGCGTGTATAGGGGAGGAGGTTTATTAGGGATATGAGTGATGTGTGAGCAATGGGAGATGGGTGATAGGTAGTAGAATAGTGGGAAAGTGCGGTCAAAAATAGGTGATGGAGTGTTATTAGCATCCTCTTAATTTTCCACCGCAAATAGAGTATTAATTCTCACATTGGATGGAGCAAACTTGTAGTAGGGACACATGGAGAGAGATCTATTAATTGAGAGGGTTTTATTACAAAAAATACATCAAATTCATATGTACATAAATTCCCTACCGGTTGTCATATATATATATATATATATATATATTAAACTACATAAATTCACATTTATTAATACAATAATATCTATCAAAATATTTTTAACCTTATGAAAACATTTAACTTGTTAGATTACTATTTTTGTTTTTATACATTATATATTAATGTTTAATAAAATAATAACATTTCAAAATATATTTTAAAATAAATAATAATGTTTTTTATAATAGAAATAATATAAAATTATTAAAAATATATTAAACTTTATAATAACATTTGTAAGTTAATATTTATTTTTTAACACTGATAAATATATATTAAATAACATAGGTATTAAAAATTTTATATCAATGTGACTACATACTGTATATATGTGTATAAAAATATATTAAAATGAATGGGAATTTTTATACATACAAGTATTCATGTAAAGTATGTACCTACCTACATACATACATACATACATACATACATATATATATATATTAATACACACACATGCATACATTAATATATACAAATTATGATAAGTATATAAATAAATGCTTCAATGCATATAATTAAATATAAGTATATTCTTAAATATATATGTAAATAATTATTAATATAATATAAATACATATTACTAAAATTATATACATATATACATTTATAAAATTAAGAATAATTATAAACATACACATCGACGCATACATAAACATTCATAAGTATACATACATGTATATACATTAATGTGTGAGTTTTATTATATGAAATTGTTACTATATAATCATTAATACATATAATTAATACATATATATGTGTACATTATTTATTTTTTAAAAATGATTATATGATATATTAATAATGAATACATATAAAATTTTCAAGTTAAAAAAATACATTATTTATACATTACACATGTTTGCATGATCACACACACACACTAACTTTCAATGTATACATATATAAAAATTAATTAATAAAATTTTTATAACTATAATATAAATAATTACATACAAAAGCAAGTACATAAATTCATTCATATGTATTTATAACTATATACAAATCTCTACTAGGAAAACTCCCATGGGAGATTCAGACTACAAATCTCCATTGGGAAATATCTCATGGAAGATTCATACTACAAATATGCACTAGGAAATATCCTATGGGAGATTCAAAGTGCTAATCTACACTAAGAAGTCTCCATTATGAGATTCATAGTGCCCATATACAATGGGGAATCTCCACTAGGAGACTTGTACATTGTTATATGAAAAATGTCCACATAATCCAAAGCTCTGGACTATTTATTAAAGATGAAGAAAAAGATAACAGAAAAAAAGGAGATTGATAGGGTCATACAAAGAGACATGACCTTTTCAAGAAAAGAAAACTAAAGATCAAGAAAAGATGGATCATTTCTATAATCATAATCATCATCATCATCCTCATCAGTAATTTCCGACTCTAACTGTGAATTCCCTTCATTGAGGGTCCTAATTCTCTTATCCTTTTACCTTTCCTTCTCCAAAGTGAGCAAGATCTTTAATTCCTTGAAATATGTCCTAGTAGCCACATTCCTAGGCAAACTAAAAAAATACTTCTATATCCTTATTTTTGTAGGAACCAGGGAAGTACCTTCACTAATAACCATCTTTCCCTTCCCATTTAAAATAGAATCCTTAAAAGAGATAGGATCACCCATGCCCATATATTGGACATGAGTAGTGTCAAGGAGAACTATCTGATTTTCCTTATCACCTCCATCAACCAAATTTTTTTCCCATTAACTAGAAATTTTGGAAGCACTGAAGAAATTCATATTTTCTTGATGATAATCCACACTCTGATGAACATAAAATTTCCCAGTCCTATCATCCTACTAAACATTCCCTAAAAAGTCTATATCCGGTAGCTGTACAATGAAACCCTCCTCATAAATTAGAGAAGGATAATACATGGGCACAGTACCAAGATCCTCTATATCCCATCCCAACCAGTGAATTGTGTGACAATTAAATCAGGGATACCAACCTACTGAATGGGTTTTTATGGAAAATCACTACATCTACAATATTATTCCTCATTTACAACAGTAGGCTCAATAATAACATTGTCAACTTGAGTTTTCTCTATCCTAGTGCCTGCAACAGCCATATGAGACCCACTATTCTTCTGTTCAGGCATGGTAATAGAATCTTGTGAAGTTCCTGCCAACTCCTGATTCACCATCAGTGATTTATACTTTCACACTGCAGACCCTTAATTTGAAGACTGCTTATTGATATACTCTACTGACTTCTTCCATGGATTCTTAGTTGCTGACTTCCCATGTGGGATTGAGGAATATATTTTAACATTACCATCATGTCTCTTTTAAGGATTACCCTTTAATCCAAGAAAATCACAAAATTATTTCCTTCATTTTTTATCCAGATGACCAATGGTTTTTCAATTTTGATAAACCTTGGAAAATTATCATACTCAACACTGATTTGTATATCATCATTTGGATTAGTGAGAGTCAAATTGATAATAAAAGTGGAACTCAAATAAATTTCTACCAATATTCTTGAAAATAGACCATACCTGATATGTTCTATATTTTTATCTAGGTGAATCGTAATTCCAATGGTAGAAGAAATATAATGAAAGATTTTTGGATTCTATAAAATCTAGTTGAGGTCTTGAAACCTAATCCATACTTGTGAAAAAACATTGTTGACCCTTGACACATTAAAATCCATCCTCCATTTTTGGAGATGAATAATTTCTAGCTTCAAGAGTAACAAACCATAGGACCATGCATGGATCATGGATTCATCTGATTGAAACAAGTAGTGAAAGAAATCACTGCCTAATTAAATACACTTACAATATAAAAAATCCCACATAAATAAGATCCTACAAAAAAGATCCTTAATCCACCATGGTTTTAGACCTTTGGAAAGAACAACCCTACCAATTAGCGAGTTCTTACCCAAATGAAAACACTCTAAGAAATAATCATGATCAGTAAAAACATGGGCTGATGATTCTTTCTTGAGGATCTCTGCTATAGAGAAATCCTTAAACGCTGCTAGTGGACACCAAAGAGTATAATCCTGTCACTTAGGGACATCACCTAAATTCCCTCCTACAACCAAAACCCCATCAATCCCACTTTGATCACCATGAAAAGTTGACACCTGAGGTATATATAAATTGTCCTTAGCATTCCCCCCCCACAACATCTGTAACTCAACGCTTTCCGCCTAATATGGTCAGTATCACAAAACATCAAGCACCAAGAAGATCTGATCTACATGCATCTAATTCCCTATTAATGCCTGTAGCATCTGCTACCACCATAGGTTGACATGAACTTCCCACTCCATTCAACATCGTAACACTCTGAGCACTGTTCATACCCAATCTATATGAATCGTCTTCACCATTAATGATTTTAGAATCTATTACTTCCCTAGGTCAACGCAATCTTCTCACTTTGGTCAGTATCAAAATATCCCACTGTGCATCTAGAAGATCTGATATACCCTCATCGTTTTATCCATTCACCACCACAGTGGTTGATCTAAGATTATATGACATAAATTTATGATCGTCTTCCGCATCATGACCTATATCTAGAAGAACAGATCCAAGAAAGTATGGTATCGACATGAACGATTCATGCTACATCATGCTGGAATTTCCATTGGAAAGCACCACCAAACCCTCATTACTCTCCATCCCAATGGTACATTCTTATATTTATATATTAAATTTGTAAATAATTTCATTGATATATATGCATGCATTCATTCCTGTGGGTACTTACATTTATATTTATGTGTTTTTATACACTTATATATGTATGTATGCATGTATATAATTACATTAATATGTATGCATGCATGCATGTATGTGTATAATAATATTTATATGTATGTGTGATGGTATGTATATTTATATATACATGTATGTATGATAATATATATATGCATATGTGTACATGAATTAAAATATACCTACAAATATTTTTTGTTTTATATACCTTTGTGTGTGTGTGTGCATGCACTTATATTTTTAAGCAATTTCATTAATTATATTTACATGTAATTTCAATAATATATACTTATGTACATATACTAATATAAATTTATGTATGTTTCTACAAATACACTTTAAAATAAACTTATAAATATTATATTTTTATATACTTATATAGATGTATATTTGTAAATAATTACACTCATATAGTTAAATAAATGCATGTTTATATATGCGTGTGTGTATGTACTTATAATAATAATATTTAGATGAACGTGTGTAAATGTATTAAAATATAATTATAAATACTTATATGTGAATATACCTATAAAAATTATTGATCACACTCATTTATAAAAACCAATGAATATATATATACACATACATACATACATACATATTAATATATTTAAATATAAACACATACATACATCTATATGTACAATGATAGATTTACTTTGTATGTATATATGTTCATATATACTAATGTGTATGTATGTATGTGTGTATGTGTATACTTATAATTGTACATAATTTTATATATTTATATTTCAATATAATTATATTAATATGCATTTGTGTACTTGTATTAATATAGATTTGTATATATATGTATATGTGTACATATATCTAAATATATGTATGAAAGCATATATGTATAAAATATTTGGATGAAAGAATATATGTATATACTTCACATGCATATATCAATATATATGCATGTACAAATATGTAGGTATATACATCACATGAATATATGTATATATGTAAACAATCATTCATTTTCATAATTTCATACACACACACACACACATACATATAGTATGTAGTTATTTTGAATTATAATTAATACTATATATTGAAAATTTATAATTATTATAATATACATAAATATTTATTGTGAGTATTTATAAGTATACAAAAATGTACACCCATTCATTTTTATAATTTTATATATAAATATATATATTTTGTAGTTATATTGATATATAATCAATACAATATATATATGTTATAATTAATAAAATATTCATAAAATTGTTTGTATGTAAGTATTTATAAGTATAGACAAAGGTGAACACTCATCGTTTTTATATTTTTATATATACATATATGTAGTATGTAGTAATATTGATACAAAAAAATATAATTTAAATTTCTACTATAGTATTTGGAGTGTCTTTTTGGGTAAAAAATTTATATTGTGTGTAGGTGCTTATGTAAAAATAAATTATATATATATATATATATTATTGTTTATTTTTACATATATGTGATTGAAAAAAATTTGTCTATATATAAGCATAAAAAATTAATTAGTATATACAGTGTATACAAACAAATACATTGTAAATTTATACTGCAAATTTTATGTTTTATATATAATTATATATATGTTTATAGATGCACACACATGTTTATATAATATATGTATGTAATTATGTATGTAGTTTTATTAATATATAATTATAAATAATTATATTTGAAAATAATTATATACATTTGTATTCATGCATGGAACCATACATATACAAACATATAATTGTATGTAGTTATATATATGTATATTTGTAAATAATAATAGTAATATTTATTTATTTAATTTTATTAGTATAAGTGCATTTATTTATGTACTATTATACAATCATACACACACATATATTTATACTTATTAAAAAAAATTAAAATTTTACTTGTATGTTATTTATTGATTATATTTTGTTTTTATAAAAAAATATGAATTAAGACTTTTCAAAAAAGATACATTGTAAATTTTTAGTGTAAATCTACACCTATATGTGAAAAAATGTTCAAAATAATGTATCATATATGGGTCTAGAATTATTTGTATCGACCTAACGATCGCAATGGTATTGTCGGAATCAAATTTCTATATAATTTGAAAACAATATATTAGATAAAATTTTCTAAGTAAAAAAATTACATGTGAAAGAGAGAGAATACAAATTGGTTCGCGCGACTCACATATGGGATGTGAGTGAAGTATAGGTATGATAATATAATTATTAATTTTAATAAAACAATATCAATCACTGAATCTCTCTCCATGTGTCCATGATACACATGTACTACATCTATCCTATGAATTAATCCACCATTTTAGGTGATAAATTGAGACAATGATTTGATAGTGAGGGTCTCATTTGGTCATTGAACACTAACATGAGAAGTAGTGATGAATTAAGGCTGCAATGGCCATTTTTGATTGCAGGAATACACATAAAAGTAGGCAGTGACATTGGTCCAAGTGGTGGGACTCCCCTTTGATATTGGGGCACAAGGCGTGTCCAATATGCTCAATCAATGATGTAGTCGGCTCATTTTTTTTCAATCCACACTGCTACAAATAAGGCCTTTAAGAGCGCTAAAATAGGGATTTATTGGAGAAAAATAGCACTAACAATCAGAGCACCCTTAAAAGTACCTAGCCATTTATCAGTGCTAAAATAAGCACTGATAAAGTCCACCTTTATTGGAGCTTCTTTAAGCACTAATAAAGGTGATTCTTTATTAGAACTATTATTTAGCACTGATAAAGGGATCATTTATCAGTGCTTAAAGAAGCACCAATAAAGTGGGTCTATTATATGTGTCTTTTTTTCACTGATAAAGAATTACCTTATATGCACATTTCCTAGCACTAATAATGAATACCTTTATATGTGATTTTTCTAGTGAAAATAAAAGGAACCTTTATCGATGTTGTTACTAGAACTGTAAAAGGGAATACTGAAAATGTGTGTTATCAAATTGACAGCACACTACATTAGAAAATATAAGAAAAAATACAAAGTTTAATGAAATAAAATCTACAACATAACTGCAATAAAAAACACTATATTATATACATTTCAAACATTGGTTTGTATAATTACATTAGTACTACATAAAACATAAATTTAAAAACATAAATATCCATTTATTTTTGGCCCCCGCCCCCGGTTAAGTTATTAGTTTCCAAAAAAACCACCTCTTCTCGAGAAAAAGAATGCACCTATATTTGAAAATAATTCTATGTTATTAATACTATAAAGAAATAAACTAATCAAAAAATGTAAATTTTAAATAGAAAAAAAATAATTTGTGTCGTACCAGGAACACCACGTATTAGATTGAGTTATGGTTCATTTTTACATGTCACAACATTTCTTATTGTTCTTAGAAAAATATCCTCTTGAATTGGATTTCATTTATGGTGAAAAAACACACTATGAATGGGATCCAATTCAAGAGGACTTGATTTTTGAGAACAACCCTTAAACTATCCCATTATTTCTTATTTATGTTCAAGCATTATCTCTATGAAAATAAACTAAATAAGTATCAGGTAAAAATGATAAATAAATTATTTATTAATAGCATATAAAATTATGAGAAATAATTTTGATATCTTTTTCTCAGTTTTGGCGATGTGATGTGTGTTTTAAAAAAAATGGAACTTATATATTAAAAACACGCACTTCAAGTCATACTGACAACATCATGTGTCAGATTGATGTGCTTTTAATTTCTATATAAAAAAATAATTATAGATCATTTTCCTAATATTTTTAAATAATCCAATAGTTTTTTATTTTTTTGGCAAGTGATTTGAATTTTAAACTAAAATGACACCTTTATAATGAAAACACACACTTTGAGTCATATCGGTCACATCGTGTATGAGATTGATGTTAAATAAATTAATATATGTTAAAAATGAATTATGGATGATTTTCCTAAATTTTAAAAACAATCCAAGTTTTTTTTATCAGTTTTGTCTATTTTATGTGTTTCTTAAAATAAAATGGCACTTTTATATTGAAAACACGCACTTCAAGTAACATCAACCACATCGTGTGTTTGGTTGAGGTGTGGTCAATTAATACATGTGACAAATGAATTATGGATCACAATAATATTTTTTGAAAATAATTTGTGCTCATTTTCTTAGTTGTGATGATGCAACATGCATTTTAAACTAAAATGACACATTTCTATTAAAAACATGCACTTTGAGTTGTATCAGTCACATTGTGTGTTGTATTAATGTGAAGTAGATTCTCATACATCAAAGATTAATTATGGACTGTTATCCTAATGTTTGAAAACAATTTGAGCTATTTGGGTTGGTTTCTGATATTTGATGTCTGTTTTATACTAAAATAGAACTTTTGTATTAATAATACACACTTCGAGTCATACTAGCCACATCAGGTGTCGTACTGATTTGTATTAAATTTCTATATGTCACAAGTGAATTATATACCATTTTCCTGAATTTTAAAAAACAATCTAAGATCATTTTATTGGTTTGGGTTATGTGATATGTGTTTTAAATTAAAATGAAACCTTTATATTAAAAACACACACTTTGAGTCACGTTAGTTACATAATGTGTCGAATTGATATGACATCAATTATTATACATTGCAACCAAATTATGGACCATTTTATTAAATTTTGAAAATAATTTGAGATCGTTTTTATTGTTTTCTCTATTTGATGTGTATTTTAAACTAAAATGACACCTTTTTATTAAAAACATGCATTTCGAGTCGTACTGAACTAATAGGGTATGGATTGTTGTCTAGTCAGTTCCTATAGGTCACAAATGGATTATGGACCATTTTCCAAAAGTTTGAAAACAACTTGATCTCATTTTCTTGGTTTTGGATATGTGATGTGTTTTAAACTAAAATGACAGTTTTATATTGAAAACACATACTTCAAGTTATATTGAACACATTGTGTGTTGGATTCAAATGTGGTCCATTCTTATATGTAAAAAATGAATTAATGATATTTTTCCTAATATTTGAAAAAACAAGATATCATTTTCTTGTTCTTTGAAATATGACATGCATTTTAAACTAAAATGAAACCTTTCTATTAAAAACATGCACTTTGAGTCATATTAGTCACATCATGTGTCAAATTGATGTGCGGTCAATTTTTTCATGTCACAAATGAAATATGAACCATTTTATTAATTTTTGAATATAATTTGATCTTGTTTTATTATTTTTGGCTATTTGATACGTGTCTTAAAAATGACACTTTTGTATCGAAAACACACACTCTGAGTCATACCGACCACATCAAGTGTTTGATTGATACATGGTAAATTCCTATAAGTAACAAATGAATTATAAACCATTTTACTAAAGTTTGAAAAAAAATCCATGATATTCTGATTATTCTTGAGTATTGACAGTCATTTTAAACTAAATAAAACTTTTATACTGAAAACAGACACTTCAGGTCATATCAACCACATCATGCATTGGGTTGATGTGTGGTAAATTCCTACATGTGAAAAATAAATTAAGGATTGTTTTCCTAAATATTGAAAAAAATAATATCATTTTCTCAATTTTGGCTATGTGATATGCATTTCAAACAAAAATGACACTTCTATATTGAAAACACACAGTTCGAGTCATACCGACCATATCATCTATCGAAATGGAGTAATCTTGATTCTTGCATGCTAAAAATGAATTATGGATCATTTTAATAATGTTGGAAAACAATCAGTGCTCTTTTGATCAGTTTTGGATAGTGATGTTCATTTTTAACTAAAATGACACCTTTATATTGAAAACACAAACTTTGAGTCATATCGGTCACATAGTGCGTTGTATTTATGTGTGGTCAATTCCTACACATCACAAATAAATTATGGACTATTTTCCAAAAGTTTTAAAACAATCTAATCTCATTTTATTGGTTTGGGATATTTGATGTCTGTTTTAAACTAAAATGACACTTTTATATTGAAAACACATATTTCATGTTTTACTGACCACATCATGTGTCAGATTGGAATATGTTCAATTAATTCATGTGAAAAATGAATAATGGATAATTTTACAAATTTTTAAAAACAATCAAAGATTTTTTTTCTCTATTTTGGCTATTTATTGTGTGTTTTAAACTAAAATGTCACTTGTTTATTGAAAACACATGCTTCAATTCATACGGACCACATCAGATGTTAGATTGACATATAGTTGATTCCTACACATCACAAATTAATTGTGGATCATTTTTCTAATGTTTTAAAATATTCTAAGCTAGTTTTCTTATTTTTGTCTAATGACATGAATTTTAAACTAAAATGACACATTTATATTGAAAACACACACTTCGAGTCATATCGATAACATCATGTATTAGATTGATGTGTGGCTAATTCTTACACATCATAAATGAATTACGGAACATTTTATTACTGTTTGAAAACAATACAATATTTTTTTCTTATTTTTGGACATTTGATGTGTGTTTTAAACTAAAATGACACTTTTATATTGAAAACTCGCACTTCGGGTCATACCAACCACATCGTGTGTCAGATTGACATGCGGTCAATTCCTACACATCAAAAAATAATTAGGGACCACTTTCCAAAAGTTTAAAAATATAATGACCTCATTTTATTAGTTTTATCTATATGATGTGACATGCATTTTCAACTAAAATGACACTTATATTGAAAACAAGTGCTTTGAGTCATACCAAACACATCATGTGTTGTATTGGAATGTGGTCATTTCCTACATATGAAAAAATAAATTATGGATTATTTTCCTAAATTTGGAAAATAATTTCATCTTTTTTCTCATTTTTAAGCATGTGATGTGAATTTTAAATTAAAATGACACATTTATATTGAAAACAAGCACTTTGAGTCATTTCAACCACATTGAGTTTCAGATTGATGTGTGGTCAATTCCTAAACATCACAAATGAATAATGGATCATTTTAAAAAAATATTGAAATCAATATGATCTTTTTTTCTTATTTTTGGTGATGGGACACATGTTTTAAACTAAAATTACACTTTTGTATTGAAAACATGAACTTTGCGTCATACAAACCACATCGGGTGTCTGATTAATGTATGGTCAATTCATACACATCAAAAATGATTTATGGATAACTTTCCTAAAGTATCAAAACAATTTTAATTTGTTTTCTGGGTTTTGATCATGTGATGTGTGTTTTGAAATAAATTTAAAATTTTAAAATATAAGTATCAGATAAAATTGATAAGGAAACCAACTAAAAAATTTAGATAAAATGATGAGAAAAATAAATAAATAAATAGTATGAAGTCAATTTTTTATGATTTTTGTATACATTCTACAATCATGTATTCTTCCCATTCATTTATAAACAAATCAATTTCCTCCATTTTAATTCTCCTTTATAAACAAATAAAAAATAATATATAATAATTATGATAATAATTATTCACATCCCAAGTGTATCTCTAAGGTCATGGCCCATACAAGATCACAAACTGTTGGACTCACTTGTTTTGATAATCCCAAATCATGTTTAAATACTGATCATGATATATTAAGTCATTTTCTAATCCTTTTTAATCTATATTTATATTATTTATCCTGAAAAATTTATATTTTTAGTCTCATGAATTTGTTTCATCAGCTTACAATTTATATTTATCTAAGTATAAGTTCACTGTTAAAGGCTACTGGTAAGAGCCTTCTATTAAATGTTACCATTATAGCTCACTGTCACTCTAGGTAACTGTTTCTAAAAGGTCACCATTAAAGATCTATTGTCACTATTATAAGCTACCGGTACAAGGTCACTGTCACAAGTCTACTATTGCTCTGCTTATCAAAGCTTATAGACAGAGTCACCGTTACAAGGTCACTGCTGAGACAAGGCTTCTGTTAGAAGTCCACTGTCAGACTCTTTCTTAAGTCTTCTGTTGAGAGCTTCACAGTTCAAGTCCACCATTGGACATGTCTACCGTTAATAGAAGGATACCACTAGAAAACTCCTACTGTCGATATAGTCTACTGTTGTTCAGAGTCTACTGTTAGTAGAAGTCTACTGATAGACAAACTCCACTGTTGATGAAGTTACCTATTGAAATAATCTACCGCTGAAAAGGTCACTGTTGAAGTAGTATGATGTTACAAAGATACCGTTAGAATCCTATTGTTGAATTATACCGCTGATCAAGCTTACTAATTGAAGCCTACAGTTAAAGGTCTACTCTGAGTTTACCGATGAAGTCCACAGTTGAATAGCTTACCGATGAAGTCCACAGTTGAAGAGACTACCATTGAAGTCTACCGTGTGACATGCATATGCTACCAGCCTAATGATAACCTATTCTTTACTTTATCAATTTTATTAATACCATCATAACGGTCATGTCTGGACAAATTAATGCACCTGAAATTATTTAATGATATTTGCAGGCATATCCGGAGACAGTACGAGGTATGGGGAAGACCACACGTGGTTGAAACATTTCTCTTGTCGGCCCCTGCTGAACCAAATGAGAAAAATCAAAAATTTATTGAGTATATTGAATATAAACACATAAGAGAGACACAGACCATACCTTAATCAAGATGAAATAATAAGATCACTTGATCAACCATCCTGAAGAATGCATAGATCTTCACGAAGATCTATCTGAATAACCTTTTCAAGCTGTGGTGGTGTGCTACACAGAGCTTCAGACCCAAGAAGTTGATCATCTCTACATCTGGAAGTCAGAACCTGGAAGTTGCGACACTCTGTTTTGGAGGCAACTTGAAGAGAAGGACTAAAACTTCATTTACTTCATTTCAGGGAGTCCAGAGCTGATCTTCCAACACACAGAGCATTCTAAACTTATTCCTACTATCTTTATCTCTTCCGTGTTTAAGTATTTTACATTTGTGAGCAGTGTGTATATCTTACACACACTGACTCTTGTGCTGGAACTGAGGGATACTGAAAATCCCCATATCAAACTATCTTTTCATTTGTTTCCCATTCATAACTGTGGAAGAATCCTAGTGTGTCTTGGTAGTTTATTTTCCCATGTATAACTATGGTATAGGTTTCCAAACTTGGACAGTTTGAAAACTATTGTAAAGCCTGACACAGGTTCTATATCATTCTTAAATATAACTTCTTGGTGGCAGGTTATCACCAAGTGGAGAGGATTGGGTCTTGGCTTTAGAATGAACCTCTTGTTTAAATTCTCATGTTCATCTTTCAATTACTATGTTTTACATTTATCCGCTGCTTATATTTTCAAAGACAGAAATCAATTTTTACATTCACTCTGATAGTTAGTTTTGGTTAGTATGTATATGTGATTCTTTTAGTAAACTTGTTTCCAAAGTTGAATTAGTACTCATACTGATTCAGTTGAGGAGTAATCAACCTTTGAGAAACCTGTTGAATAATAAATCACTTATATCTCTACTACCTTAATTAACTGGGCTGTTTTAATTTGGGGGATTTTAATCCTAAAAGTTTTTAACAGAAATTTTAATTCGAACTCAATTCACCCCCCTCTTGAGTATCCACTCTGACCAACATTTGGTATTAGAGGTTTCTTTATTCATACCACCGAACCGGTTTTTTTAAGCTTTTTAATTTCTTTTCAACTGTGATTTTAGTTGTATCTTAAAGATCTCAAAAAAAAATTTATATCTAAATTTTCAGTTCTTTAAACTCCTAATTTTTTATGGATAACCGAGTTAAGGGTGATGCTACTAACATACCACCTTTCTTTAATGGTAATAATTATGGTCAGTGGAAATTGAAAATGAAAATGTATCTTGAAAGCTTAGGACCTGAAATCTGGGACACAATTGAAGATCAATATGTATTACCTTCTATTGCTAGGGACACATGGTCTCAAGTAACCAAAACTATTTATAATAATAATTTTAAAGCAAATAATTCCTTATACTGTGCTTTGGGTGATGAAGAATTTAATAGAATATCTTCCTGTAAGACTGCTTATGAAATTTGGAATACTTTGGTTGTTTCTCATGAAGGAACAACCAATGTTAAAGAAATGATATTAAATACCTATACTATTAAATATGATAATTTTAAGATGAATCCTGATGAATATATCTCTAAAATATATCTCAGGTTCAATGAGATAGTAAACACCATGAATCTTCTTGGGAAAACAGTGGACAGTAAAGACCAAATCATGAGGCTGCTTAGATGTCTACCTGACGATGGATAGGCACTTCTGTATCAATCTGAGAATCATGTGACATCAGAAAGATACCTGTAAAAGAGCTCATTGGAAAACTGATGATGTATGAATAAGAGCTTAAATTGAATCAAGAAATAGAAGAATAAGAAAGAAAGAAGTCAGTAGAATTCAAGACTTCTGCCTCAAAAGGAAAAGTCAAAGAAAAAATTCAAGTACCTGTAGACAGTTCCACAAGTGAAGAGTCAAACTCAGACAGTGATGACAAGATGGCTCAACTCTCCATAAGATTCAAAAGATTCTACCGAAATGAGAAATTCTTTAGGAAGTCAAACTTCAATGGAAAATATGATCATAAAGGACAATGGAAGAAAGATAGGAAGTGGAATGAGAACACAAGTGAAATAGTATGCTATGAGTGTAAACGAAAAGGTCATGTGAAAGCAGACTACCCCAAGTTGAAATTCAAGAGAAAATATGATGATAAGGGAAAAAGTAATAAAAAGGATATGGAAGCAACCTGAAGTGCTTCAAAAGACATTTCGAGTAAATCTGATGCTTCAGACTCAGAACAGAACAAACAATCCAATCTATCCTTTATGCCAGAGACATCTGAGGTAATAATTAATTCCCATGTGCATAATACTTATTATTCTGGGAATTAAAGTGACTCTCATAATAATGAATATATGACTAAAGAAGAATTATTTAAATATTGCGAAAAGCTTGAGGATAATTTTATTGAACTCAAGGACAAATATAAGTCATTAAAAAGACAACATGCCTTAAATTCAAATTACAAATAAAATCTGGATATACAGAAAGAGAAATTTGCTAAACTGCTAAAGGAAAAAACAGAGTTAAAATTATCTAATGAACAATTAAGAAAGGATCTTGAGAAGTTCACTTCTGGTAGGGATACCTTGACACAGTTTCCAGGAAAACATATTTCTCCTAAATATACAACTGGTCTAGGATATCATCCCAGATAGAGACAAATTAGCAAAACCAAATTTGTTCCAAAATCTGGACAGTTAGCTGCTAGTTCCGGACCATTTTTGAGAAAAAAAAATTATAAAGGACCTAACAAAGTATTTATGTCTCAAAATATGTTTTTTGATTTTAGAAAACCTATAAAGCAAGTATGGGTCCCCAAAGTTTTATAGGATAACCTTTCTGGACCCAAGAAGATCTGGGTACCAAAATTACCCCATGTTTAATCTGTTTTACAGGGAAGTTGTTTAAAGAGTTCCTATAATACTCTATGGTACTTGGAAAGTGGATTTTCAAGACATATTGTAGGAGACTATTCTTTCTTCAAGAGTCTAATTAAAGTTTATGGTGTGCATGTCACCTTTGGTGACAATGAAAAAGGAAAAATCGTCAGCTTAGGCTAGATTGGTAACCCTAATACAATATTAATTTCTAAAGTACTTTTTGTTGATGGATTAAAGTAAAATTTACATAGCATATCTTATTTATGTGATTATGTCTTTAATGTTAAATTTGAAAATGATTAATGCAATGTTTTTAATTCAAAAAATTATTTAGTTTTCATTGCATGTAGAAATGAGAATGTATATGCTGTTGATTTAAATTCCTTACCCAAACAAAATGTTTCCTGATTAAATGCTTTTCATAAAGAGTCGTGGTTATGGAACATATGGTTAGGACATTGAAATTTTCACTCACTTAGGAAGATATCTAAGAAAAGTTTAGTTAGAGACTTACCTAAATTAAAATTCCCACTTGACAAAGTGTGTAATCCTTGTCAAAAGGGAAAACAACACAAAGTTTCTTTCAAACCAAAGAAAGAAGTTTCAACTTCTCAATCACTTGAGTTGGTTCACATGGATTTGTTTGGACCATGAAGAGTTTCAAGTTTAAATGGGAAGCACTATGTTTATGTTCTTATAGATGACTTTTATAGGTATACATGGGTATACTTTCTAGCTCACAAAAGTGAAGCTTGTTCCTATTTTTTCAAATATTCCAAGTCTGTAGAAAATCTTAGTGGACTTAGAATTAAGACCCTGAGAAGTGATCATGACTGTGAGTTTGAGAATCATGAGTTTGAATATTACTGCTCACACAATGTCTATAGTCACAATTTCTCTTCCCCTAGGACACCTCAACAAAATCAAGTTGTAGAAAGAAGAAATGGGACCCTTCAAGAAATTTCAAGGACTATGCTTAATGAGTATGACTTACTTGTTTATTTTTGGGATGAAGCTGTAAATAAAGTTTTTTATATTATCAATAGAGTTTTAATTAGAACTGTTATAAAAAATACCCCTTATGAGCTTTAGAATAATAGGAATCCTAAGGTTAATTACTTTATAGTTTTTGGTTGCAAAGTCTTTATTCTTAACAATAAAGATAATCTTGACAAATTTGCTCCCAAAAGTGATGAATGAATTTTACTGGGTTACTCTATCTCAAGTAAAGCCTATAGAGTGTTCAACAAGAAAACCAAATGTCTGGAAGAATCAGCTCATGAAACATTTTATGAGATTGATCCACATGAGCCTAAAAAGTCTCTTGAACATCTTGAGGAAGATTTGTCAAATCTGAACCTTAATGATAAGGATAGTGAGTCCCCTATAAAAGTATCAAGTTCTAGGAAATTTTCCAGAATTGGCACCTGCCAATTCTGAACCAACAGACAACAATGAGGAATCTATTTCAATCCTTCCTATAGGCATTAAGACTCTTAAGAATCATCCTCTAGATGCTGTTGTAGGTGATTTAAATAGAGGAACACAAACTAGAGCTTCTCTAAGAAACCGGGTTGAACGTCAATATTTTCTTTCACAGCTTGAACCCAAGAATATTAATGATGCTATCAATGATGAATTTTGGGTAATGGGCATGCAAGAAGAACTAAATCAGTTCGAAAGAAACAATGTTTGGGAATTAGTGGAAAGACCTAAGGACACCTTGACAATAGACTCTAAATGGGTGTTTAGGAACAAAGTTGATGAGTCTGGAAATATAGTTAGAAATAGGCCAGGTTAGTTGCACAAGGATACAACCAAGAGTAAGGAATAGACTATGAGGAGACCTTTGCACCTGTAGCTAGATTAGAAGCCATTAGGATACTACTTGTATATGCAGCTCATATAAATTTTAAACTCTATCAAAAGGATGTTAAAAGTGATTTTCTAAATGGGTATATAGTTGAGGATGTGTTTGTTGAACAACCCCCTAGTTTTACAAATCCCCATTTTTCAAATCACGTTTTTAAACTCTCTAAATCCTTATATGGATTAAAACAAGCTCCAAGAGAATGGTATGATAGGCTCAACACTTTTCTTATTTCATAAGATTTTACCAAAGGGATAACTGATCCTACTCTTTTCATTAAATGGATTTCTAAAGATGTTTTGATAGTACAAATTTATGTGGATGATATTATTATTGTATCTTCTAAAAATTCTCTATGTATTGATTTTTAAAAAAGGATGAAAAATGAGTTTGAAATGAGTTTAATGGGAGAACTCAAATTTTTCCTTGGATTTCAGATCTTTCAAAATAAAAATGGCATTGTTTTGAATCAAAGTAAATATATTAAGGGTCTTTTAAAACGTTTTTCTTTGGATGGTAGTAAAGGTAGTGACACACCTATGAGTACCACTTGTAAGTTGGATGCTGATGAAGCTGGAGAACCAATGGATCAAACCAACTACAGAGGTATTATAGGGATTTTAATCTATCTTACAACTAGCAGACCTGACATCATGTTTAGTGTATGTATGTGTGCTCGCTTTCAAGAAATCCAAAGGAGTCTCATTTAACTGTTGTTAAAATGATTTTTAAATATCTCAAACATACTCCCGAATTAGGATTATTTTATCCAAAAGGACAATCATTTTATTTGTTGAGTTATTCTTATTCTGATTTTACCGGTTGCAAGTTAGATAGAAAAAGCACCTCCGGGACATGTCACATTTTAGGCAAGTCACTAGTATCTTGGTGTAGTAAGAAGCATAATTATATTGCATTATCCACTGCCGAAGCTAAATACATAGCTGCTGGTAGTTGTTGTGATCAAATTATGTGGATGAAACACACTTTACTAGACTATGGATATCAATTCAAACATGTCTCTATAAAGTGTGGCAATACAAGTGCTATTAACATTTCCAAAAATCTAGTATCTCATGCTAGGACAAAGCATATAGGTGTGAGACATCACTTTTTGAGGGATCATTATCAAAAGGTTGATATCACTCTAGAATTCATTGGCACAGAACATCAATTGGATGATATATTCACAAAACCTTTTAATTATGAGAGGATAAATTACATCAAACATGAGTTAGGTATGATTAGCTTTAGTATAGGAAACCTCACAGTCAAACCTAACTATTAGACCTCACCGTTGGACATCACTGTTAGACCTCATCGATGGACCTCACTGTTAGACCTCACCATTATACCTCACTATTAGACCTCACCATTGGACCTCACTGTTGGACCTCACCGTTGGACCTCACTGTTGGACCTCACCGTTGGACCTCACTATTAGACCACACCGTTGGACCTCACTATTAGACCTCACCTTTGGACCTCACTGTTAGACCTCACCGTTAGAACTCACTGTTAGAACTTACCATTGGAACTCACTGTTAGACCTCACCGTTGGACCTTACTGTTAGACCTCACCGTTGGACCTCACTGTTGGACCTCACAGTTGCACCTCACTGGTGTACCTCACAGTTGGGTACCTCGCTGTTTGATTTTATTTTATGCGGGAATCCAAACCATTTTTATCCCTATTCATTATTTATATTTTATTTTGATTTAATCCCTAAATGATAAAACTAAAGGCTACGAACATATCTCAATCCACCTTCCTCTCTCAATCTCGAACCTTGCTCTCGAAATCTCTAAACCCTAACTCTTCATTTGAACCCTTGAACCTCCTTCAATATCCATGTCCAGAACCAAGATACCCCCAACTATCAATGAGGATGTGCCAAGGCCAAAGAGGACTCATGCTAAGTCCAGTGAAACCAGTAGTACCCCGACAGGACTTGTCAACCCACATCCGAAAAAGAAATAAATTGTGGCTAAGAAGGAGCTGAGTGAAGAATGGCTGCTGTTGAGAAAGTCATTAGTGGTGGAAGCACTAGATGCCCAAATATGGACTGAATTCTTTTCCAATAACAATGGACCGTACTAACCGAATATTGTGAAGGAATTCTATGAATATCTGAAGTTCTAAAAGGAAGATGATGTGCATAGGCTGGTATCTCGAGTTAATGGCAACAAAGTCAGTTTTTCATCTGCTGAGTGGGATACCTATTTAAAAGTTCCTCATGAAGGATTGTATGAATTCTATTTTGGAGTGGCTCCTCCAGATAGTGATATTTTTTAATATGAAAAATATCTAGAAGAGCTGACAGGGAATGGAAAATCAAGGAAGATCATTGCAGTTAAGATGAATGGAGAAGACATGCTATTGTTTAAGTTCATTCAGCATGTGATTAGTCCCAGGAGAGGGGCTTTTGCAGTGCTAAAGTACCAGGACATATTCCTGAGGTAATTACTAAATCATGGAGAGAAGATCAACCTATGTAGGTTACTGAGGGCACAATTGGAGGATATGACTAAGGCAAGCTCAAAGTCTAATTCCCTATTCCATGCCAAGCGAATCTCAGTAATGCTAAAGGTAAAGGTTGTGGCTGGAAATAAAGTAGAGATGATATTTGATAAGAATAGTGTTTGTATCTCCAAGGTTATTTTAAAATTCCTGAAAATTAGCTGGAATCACTAGAAGAAGGCATGGGAAAATGATGAAGGAAAGGTTTATGAAACTTTTGACCCTACTAATCACCCATCTAGGCCAAATGACAAGAGAGATCCAGGCCTAAAGCCAGATGAGCCAGAACCAGATTATTCGGATGAGGAGGAGGAAGTTGAAGGAGATGTGGAACCTGAAAGAGAGAACACCCCCATTGATGATGGGAGTGATCCTGATTTGCCTGACAATTCTGTCAAGATAGTAGCTTTCGGAGCAGATAGCCCTCTAAAAGAACTTCCAAGAAGAGAGACTGTTCTGAGGGACAGTGATACTGAGACCACTAAAGAAGAAGAATTATATCAGAATATAGGGAGATACACCTCTATAGAGGATGAGGATACTAAGTCAGATCATTCTTCTCATGAACCAAAGGAGGATGGTGATAAGGATGAAGGAAAGAAGGTTGTTATTGCTGAAGCTGATGATGAGAACAATGAAGTAGAGGAGCTCAGTTGGAGTCTTCTAATAGGTAATATAGACAAGACATTTTCTGTCCAAGAAGAAGGAGTGGAACCTACTACCATTGAATTAGAAGTCATTGATGACTCAGTTAAGGTTGTGACTCACCCAACTGGTGAACCAATAGAGCAGACATATGTTGAATCTGCTGGAGTTGAAGAGGAGGTTGTGGAGTTACCTAGAGCAGAACAAGTTGAGGAGAATACTCAGGAGACAGATCCAAGTGAGGGGGGAATTCTAGTTCTGTATCTATTCTTCATGACATTGAATAATGGTTAGAAGACCCTGGATACCTGGTACTTGGGATGGATTATGATGATTCAGATTGTGATATGTCAAGCAAAAGTCATCATGTACCTGCTGTTTTAGAACCTGTCATAGTACCTCTAGTGGTTCCCATTCCTAAGAATATTGTCACTTAGTATGATCTGGAGAAACTAAAAACCGATCTACACCAGATGTTTGATAACAGGGCCTCTGAAATGGAAAAGGCAATGGACCTAATTCAAGAGATGACTGTCTCTGAGATGGATAAAGTTCAATCTTCCATTAAAGACAGTTTATCCCAAGATATATCTCAATGCCAGAATCAACTCAAGGATGTGTCTCAGTATGTGTAACTTCTAAGACAATCAGTGGTAAGCCTGACTGGTCTTATGGCTTCTAAGGTCCAAACATACAACGAAATTCACTACATCAAATGTGTGGTGCAACAGATGGTTGCATTGTTTGAAAGTTTTAAGGAATCCATGAACGCTCATGTGAAGTACCAGGATGAAGATGTGAAGAATATCATCAGTGTGTTAACCAAGTATTTTAAGGAAACTATTGCCTTCTCTATAAAACCTTTGAATTTCTCTGCCTCTGCTTCAAACTCTAGTGCACCACCTATGGACTTTTCAGCTTTCAGGACAATGGTCACTGAAGAGTTAGCAAAGATTTCTGGTGTCAGTGCACCTGATCCTCAATCTGTGACTCAGATTCTTTCCACTACAAAATAAGTTCAGAAGGTAGTTAGTGACTTCATGAGAGAGGCTTCCCAAGACTAGAAGAGTATAAAGGAATAGATCAATTTATATTATAAAAGGATTTACTCCAAGCATCAGATGGATTCTCATTTCAAACTTCTGTTGGAAAACCTCAAGATTCCACCAGTCACCAGAGCCTACAAGGAACAAGTCACTCAGCTGGTCCAGTTGACTCTAGCCTTAGACAAATTTATGGAGAACAAGGATGATTTAATATCATCCATGGAAAGAGGAGGAAGAATTATTATGGACTTCAGAAACCTTCTTCTACCCTCTATCCATTTGGACTGTACCCCTGTCATCATACCTCCTGCATTACCAGCATCTCAACCCAGTATTTCATCCATGATGTCTCATGCTGAGGCCATCATAAGCCTTACTCCACTGATACCTCAGTGATCTACCCACTACAGACCCACAAGAGCTTCTGTTACTGCCTCTATAGTCATTCATGCAGCAGTTCCTAAACCTGCTGATCCACCAGCTCATCCTCCATCTTCTTCTTCCAAAGGGAAAGACCACTTACCTACAAATAATGTGGATTGAGTCTGTTTATGTCTTTTGATAGGGACTATGTATTATTTTTGGGTCATGTAATGTACTTCCATTAGTACAAGATTTCTCTATTATCTCTGTTTGTGTTTATTTTTTCTAATCAAAAAGGGGGAGAAATGGAAATGATATGAGTTTATTACCCTCTAATGGACCTTTTCTGATTTTACACTCCTATTAATCTCTGATACTTGAGATATTACAACTGAACTAAGGTTCATTTTTGATCTCTGTTTAGTAATTTTATTATATGTGTTTATCTGTGATACCTATATCTAATACATACTGGCATAATTTGTGATTATCAAAAAGGGGGAGATTGTTGGACTCACCTATTTTGAT
Organism: Viscum album; assembly: GCA_963277665.1. Lineage (NCBI taxonomy): Eukaryota > Viridiplantae > Streptophyta > Magnoliopsida > Santalales > Viscaceae > Viscum > Viscum album. The sequence goes on from OY728152.1 coordinate 1,494,417,642, forward strand.
AATCCCAAATCATGTTTAAATACTGATCATGATATATTAAGTCATTTTCTAATCCTTTTTAATCTATATTTATATTATTTATCCTGAAAAATTTATATTTTTAGTCTCATGACATTGTTGCATCAGCTTACAGTTTACATTTATCTAAGTATAAGTTCACTGTTAAAGGCTACTGGTAGGAGCCTTCTGTTCAATGTTACCGTTATAGCTCACTTTCACTCTGGGTCACTATTTCTAAAAGTTCACCGTTTAAGATCTACTGTCACTATTATAAGCTACCGGTACAGGGTCACTATCACAAGTCTACTATTTCTCTGCTTATCAAAGCTTATAGACAGAGTCATCGTTACAAGGTCACTGCTGAGACAAGGCTTCTGTTAGAAGTCCACTGTCAGACTCTTTCTTAAGACTTCTCTTGAGATCTTCACATTTCAAGTATACCGTTGGACATGTATACTGTTAGTAGAAGGATACCACTAGACAACTACTACTGTAAATATAGTCTACTGTTGTTTAGAGTCTACTCTTTATAGAAGTCTGCTGATAGACAAAATCCACCTCTGATGAAGTTACCTGTTGAAATAATCTACCACTGGAAAGGTCACCATTGAAGTATTCTGATGTTTCATAGCTACCGTTAGAAGCCTACTATTGAAGTCTACCACTGATCAAGCTTACTAATTTAAGCCTACAGTTAAAGGTCTACTGTGATCCTACTGATGAATTCTACAGTTGAATAGCCTACTAATGAAGTCCACAGTTGAAGAGACTAACATTGAAGTCTACCGCGTGACATGCATCTGCTACCAGTCTAATGATAACCTATTCTTTACTTTACCAATTTTATTGATACCATCATAACGATCATGTCTGGAAAAAGTAATGCACCTGACATTATTTAATGATATTTTCAGGCATATCAGGAGACAGTACGAGGTACGGGGAAGACCACACGTGGTTGAAACATTTCTCTTATCAGCCCATAATGAAACAAATGAGAAAAGGCAAGAATTTATTGAGTATATTGAATATACACAAATAAGAGAGACACATACCGTACCTGAAACAAGATGCGATAAGAAGAGCACTCGATCACCCATTCTGAAGAACACAAAGAGCTTCACGAAGATCTATCTGAAGAACCTTTTCAAGCTGTGGTGGTGTGCTACACAGAGCATTAGACCCCGGAAGTTAATCATCTCTACATTTGGAAGTTAGAACCTGGAAGTTGTGACACTCTGTTTTGGAGGAAACTTGTAGAGAAGGACTAAAACTTAATTTCCTTCATTTCAAGAAGTCCAGAGTTGATCTGCCAACACATAGAGCTTTCTAAACTTATTCCTACTATCTTTATCTCTACAATGTTTTAGTATTTTACATTTGTGAGTAGTGTGTCTATCTTTCACACACAGACTCTTGTTCTAGAAATGAGGGATACTGAAAATCACCATATCAAACTATCTTTTCATTTTTTTCCCACGCATAACTGTAGAAGAAGCCTAGTGTGTCTTGGTAGTTTATTTTCCCATTTATAACTGTGGTAGAGGTTTCCAAACATGAATAGTTTGAAAACTATTGTAAAGCCCGATACATGTTGTGTATCATTCTTAAATATAACTACTTGGTGGTAGGTGATCATCAAGTGAAGAGGATTAGGTCTTGGCTTAAGACTGGACCTCTTTTTTAAATTTTTGTGTTCATCTTTCAATTACTCTGTTTTACATTTATCCGCTTCTTATATTTAAAAAAATAGAAATATGTTTTTACATTCACTCTGATAGTTAGTTATAGTTAGTGTGTATTTGTGATTATTTTAGTAAACTTGTTTCAAAAGTTGAATTAGTACTCATACGGATTCAGCGGAGGAGTAATCAACCTTTGAGAAACCTGTTGAACAATAAATCACTTATATCTCTACTGCCTTAATTAACTGGGCTGTTTTAATTTGGGGAATTTTAATCCTAAAAGTTTTTAACGGAAATTTTAATTGGAACTCAATTCACCCCCCTCTTGAGTATCCACTCTGACCAAAACAAACATAGTAGGTAATCACCAAAATATGATGTTGGTAAAAATTCTGACACCATGTACACTACCCACTCATCTCTAAACAAAATTTCCTCCTCTTTTGAGTACATAGATTATTAGAAATCTTCATAGAACTGAGATAATATAAAAAGCGATTAAGCTATATTTTTAATGAAATTTTAATTACCTTCTGAAATTACATGTTTAGGGATGATAGTGTTTTGATGGTTTATAATATCTTTCAAAAAATTTAGATGCAATATCTATAATCATTGTTGTGATATTACTTCGAACACTAAAGAAACATTGACCAAAACAAGTAAATTTTTTTGAAATATGTATTGATAGTAAAATATTTCTATATATCCATTAATTTTTTTCCATTTGATGTAATCCATAGGCTTATTATTTTCAGTCACTGACCTCATACCATGACTTACCCTATATTTACAGATTTACCTATCATAACAAAATTCTCATTAAAACACAAACTGAATAATATAATTTGAATTTTATCTATAAAATGATGATTTTAGTGCATTAAAAATTCACAATATGCATCATGTGTGGTTGATTTGATGGAAATTCAATAATTGGATCAAAAAAATTGGGGTATCCAAATTTATTTTGATCAACATTTAGTGTTGCCTAAAAAATAAAAATAAATAAGTAATGAAAAAATAAAAAAAATATTTAATATGATTAGATTACAGAGTTTTACACCTGCATTGTTGGAATAAAAAATAGTTTTTATTTTGTTATGTTCTTCTCTAATTCATCTCTTAGTTCATTTTCTTTCTTATCAATTTCTTTCAACTTCAATTAAATTTCATCCATAGAAATGATATAGGGATTAATGAATCCAAAATGTGGTTTGCAGGTTTTTCCCTTTATATATAAGTAATATAACCACCTGTAGAAAATAGGAATAGTTATTAAATTTAATGAATATAGTTGATCATTTTTTTAATAGACGTATTATGAAAATATACCTTATGTTTGTACTGACAACTAAATATATCAGCCATTCAAACTTGAGAATATCATTTAAACTCTCAAGACCAACCACATTTTTAATGAAAATTACCAATATTTCTTCCTTATATTTAGTATACAACACATATCCATCTTTGAATGTGTTGTATGGAGGAATTTTTAATGATAATATATGTTTCATTGGAACTAGTGTGGAGAAGGTACTCCTAGAAGGTTATTTTTGTTTTCTTGGTCAATTCACTCGATTATCTTGATTCGACCTTCAATTTCCCTATTGTTTTATCCATCTGTAATATCATACCTCACTTTAAACATTTTTCATCAATTGTAACAGGTTTTCTATTTGATAAAAATTGTCAAGCACGTATGTCATGTATCATTATAAGATTATATGGACATTCTATGAAAGTTACAATAGCATCATTCATGGTTTTAATATTCAGATCATCAAGTGTAATAGGAAACTCTAGGCTTGGCTCTTGATCTACTTAAATCCCTACTCTCAGGTGATATTTGAGGGTTCGTTTTTGTGTATCATGTCACTTGGGATATTATACATTATACTCCTTACAATAAGGTAGTGCTTGTGTTTTGATAGATAAAAATCACATAAAACTTTACCCTACAAAATTTTAGAAATATAAAGTTATCAGAAGTTGTTTGATTCACATTTAGGATAAAGAGTAATGAAAAAACTTATTTCCATGGGTAAGGTATATAGTTGAGTGTAATGACTAGAATCAAAGTTAGTGGGTTCATTTGGTTTTTCATGATTTGGTATTCTTTCAACTGTTGGTTCTCTTTGATCCTTTCGCATATATTGGTCTACCAAACCAAGACTGACCATAATATCTTGAAAATAATCTATTTTTTTCTACAATAATTTAATCACATGATATGTATCTTCTTTTATTTTTTTCTTATCAAAATATGTTTGAGGATACACTCTAAAACATACACCTATAATGTGACCATATTGTTCTTGCCACATCAAATATACTTACAGTTATTTTTATTCCAATATGGTCATTGTCGATTCTTGTGTCTAAACCACATAAAAACAAATGAACATAAATAGATATTTTTATGTAATACTATTATAAATCATAAAAAATTACTATCCTCTCATACCTTCACATGTTCCCCAGACTTATTTTGTGTTTTCATCAACTAGTTTTCCCTCCTTATTTACACGAGCCTCCTTCTATAGCACATGGAGTGGGATGGAAGTGGCATTGAATTTTAATTCATCAATATGGATATGAAAAAGTAACATATATTGTTTCATATCCCTTAAAACTTTTATTATTGATATAAAATACATACCATTTTCTTCTCTAGTGAAGAAAACCCCATCCTTGCTTTTCTATAGGGGTATATTAGTTTTGATGCATGTTGTTTATTATTATAACTCCTTTTTTGTTTCATAAATTAACAATTTTGAATAAAATTTGATAAAATAAATTATTTTAAATAAAATATTATCGACTAAAATTCACCTAAAAAAATTTATCATTGTAACAACTAATGAAATAACTCCATGTTTCATGCTTTATAATGTGTTAATAAGTAACTAGTGGGTGGAACTTTACATCCCCCTCAACATACCTAAGATAAAACATGGTAACAATTGTTTGGAAGCCTATATGGGATTTTAGAGTGGCCATTAAGACATATTTTTTTACAGAAACCATCTACAATAAATAAAATCTTCAAGGAATAATGAAAAGTAAATCAATGTTTCATTGTATAATATTTTGGTAAAATAGAGAAAGTATATCATAACATTACCTTAATATCTACTAGGTTGATTACATCCACCACTGTGGAACACAATACAAGGAATAAAATTGTAGTAAATTACAGGCTCGAGGACTTGACCCCGTAACCTACCCCTCACCCCACCCAAACCCTTACCACCCCATCACCAATGGTGAGATGTGTCACCATGAATATATATCAATTGGGACATTAATTCTCATTGTGGACCCAACATAACAAATAAACATTGAATTATTGGGTTCAATAGTTTTTCCTCGTTTATTCCATCCAAAATCAAATTTTATACCATTGCTTCTTACCATGATAATTTTAGTCAACACAATGATGCTACATCGTTCTTGTTTTTTTCAACAACAAGTTGTTGATCCTATAATAATTCATCAATTTCAACATCAACTACCTATTTTCCCCTAATATTGGTAACATGATCATTTGTATAAGTCATTTTCTACATGAGTAGTAAAACATTTAATTTATATTATTTTAATATTGTAAAGAAAACATAATATTATGAGGCAAATCATTGTATATTAAAAAATTAACCTTTTCATTGAAATCTATTTATTTTCATTAAAGGTTGATGGGATTTGTCTCTTCTATCGAGAATCCAACACCCCTCTTTTTGGTCCCCTTTATCATACAATACATTGTATATATTGGGTCTTCTATAAAATTACTATGATCTACTGATGAAAGGTTCAACCTCGATTGAATTTATATATGAACCTATAGTTTTTATAGTCACTAGTAGGACAATTGAGAATTCTTGTTTTCTAGATCTGAGACATAAATTTCCTGAACTAATTGTCATTCCATTATGAATAGATTGTCCTTTTACCCTTCCACACTGGAATTCATCGTCATGAAGCACATTTCATCAACTTTCACTTAACTCCTATTTTAATCCCACTTGAAGTATAAAATTGGAACTTAAAATTATGTATAATTAAACTCCTATATCTATTAGATGATGAATAAATATGACATAGTCACAAAAAATGGATTTCTATCCTTGTAACCTAATATGTGCATCACTTCTGCAACAAGCGTAACTCCACTGTTTTTCATCATACTGTGGTCATTGTGTTTTTTATAGAATGTATAACCATTAATTACAAAACCAGTGTAAGATATAAAATTTTCATTTGGTCTTATGGCTATCCATCCAAGTCGTTTGGAAGTTGAATTTATATTTTCAGAAAACACCTTATAAATATAATATCATGACCATCATATAAACAATTTATTATGTGTATTTGATATCCATCTTTCACCCCTTGAGGGATTCAAATATCTGAGAATTTATTTTTGTGAGTCAACATGTGGATCAACATATTCACTATTATGTAAAATGTAAAAGTGATATTTATCTCACTCTGTGATGGTAATTGTAACAACATATATTTTGGAAAACCTTAAACTCAAAAGGATTCCACTGTAACGATACTTTATAAGACCGTTGTTGTCATCATCTGATAGGTAATCAATACATAATTCAATATATTCTTCAATAATATATCATTATACAATGAAACCTTTTGGCTGACTTTGATTCATGACGTATCCTTTCAAAATATTCCTATAATTTTCAATGGAGTGTATCCATATGTAATGGAAATAACCATATAGTTAAACTTCTCTAACTAAGTGAACCATTAGGTAGACCATTATATCAAATAATTATGGTGGGAAGAACAAATCTAATTTATATAATATGACAATATCCTTCATATTCATGACTGAAAACTTCACTAGGTCTATAAATTTACAGCATACATATTTGAAAAATAAGTATAGCTTGGATAATAGATGTCATACATTTTTAGGTGGAATTAATTTAAAGATTTGGGTATCAAATCAGGTATCAAGACATAAAATTCTTGCGATTTTAATCCATGTAACTTAAAATTTTTCATTTACATTACAATATTTATATTTTATGAATATCCCATTGTAACTTTTAAACAATTAAGTAAATGAATAATTAAAATTTTTGTTTCTTGGATAAAGTGTAAGATGTTAGAGGAAGAAAAGTTTGACTTTTACCCTTCACCAGTACCAACTCTTCCCCTATCCCCATGTCAATCATGTACAACCTAGCCTTGATTATATATTTTTTAGGAACATTTAATAACATGGAAATAATGCTATCAATTAAATTTTTTCTACATGCATGAAATCATGAAAATTTATGACCTAAAAACAATTATAGTATGGTAATTCATATAAAATTGATCTTTTTTCCAACCTGATTTCATATTGTTTTTCAATAATGGTATATTGAAAACAGTGCCAATATATTTTACTTTATAGAATGGTTGATCACCCGTTAGTGTAGATGGTGTTGTATCCTTTTCGGTATTCCCACCAAATGTTGTTGTCCAGGATCGGTATTTATGTCGTTGAGTTAAAAAATTGATGTCCTAAAATCACAATCATCATGTAATGTTTCATTTTAATTGAGTGTGTGCATTCTTCACAAATGAGACACCCCAACATTCCTTTACTGTTATAACCTAAAAAATTTATATAAGCATGAAATTCATTTATTTCCCCATACAACATGGCCCTAAATATGAATTATTTACTTCTATGATCATCATACATTGTAACACTTATATCCCAAATCAATTTCATATCTTTGATCAATGGATCCAAATAATAATCAATATCAATATTGGGTTGTCTTTGTAATGCATCATCCCCAGTTACCTAGAGTCGGTGCATTATTACATATCTTTGGCATGATCACAAAAGAACATGTCTCGAAAGACCGATTAGTTTAGTAGTCTTGGAAACACTAGATGCATTCATAAAGTTTACATTACATCATAAATTGAAAACTCCAACAACATCTTGTCTCCACACTCATATCCCCTTATACTATCCCTGCAGGTCATTCATAAAATACTTCTTCAAATCCTGGGAAAAATAAAACATAGAAAGGGGTGAACTCAAATGCCCAGTAAGGATAAAAATATAGCAGAAACTTTTATAAATAAGCATAAACATTTAAGGCAATGTTTATCTAAAACAAAAGCCTTTAAAACTTGAACTTCAGCATAATATGGAAAAAATAAAATGAAATAATTCCATTTACTTATTCACATGGATATTCTACTAGTCGAATAATCACATGAAATATCAATAACCACTTTCATAATGATGGAATGAATAATGCCAGACTATCATAACCACATAGACAAGGCCTCGTTCCAAGACTACAAATAACATTTTGTCAAGGCCTTGTGCCAAGACACTAGTTTGTCTCATGAGACCTACCGATGCATTGAGGAGCTATAGAGGGCTCCACCAATCACTTATTAAGTCCAATTCATTCCTCATATGAACAGGTTTAAACATAACATAAACATTCTTATTAAAACTAGCATACGAAATGTCAATACTTTCTCTATAAACCATGAATGGTATAAAAATAACACATCCACAGTCAAAACATATCACAAAACCTTCAATACAATATGGAAGATTTGTATCATAATAAATAAACTTCAAATAAGCTTAAAATCCATCAAAGGATGTTGAAATAGATGAAATCAAAACTATTTGAGAGAAATATATCTTTTCTTGAAATCATTTAAAAGTCATATAATTATAAAATAAAAATTTTACTTTGAAAATATTCTTAGAAGCTTGTAAAGGAAGCTTCAAAGATTTTATAATGGTAGAAAATATCCACACTCGTTGTATAAGTTAAAAAATAAATTCTTACCTTAATTCTATCAAAAAGGTTAAAAAGGACCTTGTTTGGAAAATGACGTAAATATTTCTTTATAACTTCTTATAAAAAGTCAAACAAGGGTATAAATAACTTTAACCCATATTCTGTAAAATAGTAAGAATGTTTTGAAATACATTTTTAATAAACATAGATGTGGATGATAAAGAGGTCCCAGTAGATAATTATGTATAAACAACCTCGGATAATGAAGATATTGTGAAATAAACCCTTACCTTGTACTTTTCCTTGGTTGAGGGTAGGTTAACCTCCTCTTCTTTGGGTTCTTCCTTTTGATTTGATCTAAAGGACTCATTAGGTTGGATTTTTTATCAAACTAAGGCCTCTAGGTTGAATTGAGGGAAGTTGAGAGAGTATTTGTGTAGGGTTTGGCCGAGCCAAAAGGCTTTGAATGTGTGAATTAGTGAGAAGGGAGAGTACCCTTTTATAAGAGGGGTGAGGGGCACCTTTGGAAAAACTAGAAATATTATTTTATAATAAATTCATATTCGGTTTATAATGGCTCAAAAGTGGATTATTTAAAGGTTAAGGTGGGTATGGGTCGAAAAACACTCAACCAATAGGTTTTAGACAGGTTTGGGTCACTATATTAACCTTATCTTTTAGTTTTTAACTCTTAGTTAATTAGTTTGACATTTACCATGTCACTTTATATTTTTATATTATATAGTTAATAAACTTACTATATACATCCAAGAGACCCCCAAGTGGTCCATTAATGATACACCTATCATGATACAAGTCTTTTGGCTAAAACTTAGATTTTTAGGAATAGAATATAAATTAATAATATAATATTTGTTTTAAAAACTCTTTTATGTCAATTTTGACACTATTTGGTATTTTGTTTTTGATAATTTCATAAAAGCATTATTACTTCTAAAACAATTTATATAACCAATCATAATATGTCATATTAACCTATAAAATTAGTTTAATTCATAAAAAGTCTCAAATTACATTTATTTTGATATTTATAATATCAATTATTTTAATATTTCATTAATTAGGTAATTAATGCATCACCATTGTGTCATAAATAAATTAAATTATTTAATGTCTAAAAATTATAAATAAAATACCATTATGTAGGAAATATTTTTATCTTTCTAATGAATATTTACAATCGAATTTATCTTATTTATAACCCTATATTAAATTTTTTTAGTAAATAAACTTTGATTTTTACTCTTTTAACTCTTCTTTGAATTAAATAATAATAAATGTCCTAATCTAATCCAAGTGGACCTAAATGATAATATTTTATTCCTAAGGTTGTTTTTGGTCGAGATAAACTTGTCCAATAGAATTAGGACATGTGTTAGGGTAATAATAATATCATTTTTACCCTTAATTACCCTATTTACTTTTAACCGTGGTAAGTAAAAGTAAAAAATTACTATTCACAAAAAAATATTTTCATCTCATTGAACCACATTTTACTCCTTGATATTAACCGTGTCTCTCGGATTTTCAAAATTCCACTCATAAAAGCGGTAAAATTAAGTTTTATGTGAATTTCCAAATTCTCCTAGGAGGTGGGTAAAAGACGAAGAAAAGTTCAATAAAATTTTTATATATCTAAAATTATTCTAAACTAACTCCAATGAATTAAATTGAACTTATATAGGTATTATGTATCTATTTTGACCTTAATTAAATTTAAATAAAATAAATAATTATTTAAATAAAATTCGGTTTTAAACTATAACTCAGTGTTTTTTCACTATTCATCAAAAATTGAAAGTTTTCAGAAAAATACCAAAATTTCACCCTAGACTAATTTTGATATTTCAAATCCAAAAATGAAGTCTATTTTGAAAGATAAAATTTATAAAATTTCAAAAAGTGGGTATTACTATTCATAACGGCTAGTTTGATTGGTTGTGGTGTGTGTGTTAGAACTCGAAGTTGCGTACAACACACGCTACTGTATTATTCAAAGGGAAGCATACCGTGGTAGCTTGGGGTGTTACATTATCCCCTTCTTCAAATAATTTCATCCTCAAAATTTCTAGAATACTACCTCATGAAAAGACTCGGGTGGTTCTTCATCATAAGTTCCTTGGGTTCCCACGTTGCCTCTTCCATCTTATGGTTTCTCCACAAAACTTTTACCAGACGAGTTGTCCGGTTTCTCATTACTTGTTCTCTCATATCAAGAATACTGATGGGCTCTTCGAAATAACACAGATCAGGTTCAAGTTCTAATTCCTCATAGGTGAGTACATGCGTTGGGTTAGGCGTGTATTTCCTCAACAGTGATACGTGGAACACATCGTGAACTTTGGAGAGACTTGGAGGCATTGCCAAACGGTAAGCTACATCCCCAATTCGTTCTAGAATTTTGAAAGGTCTAATGTACCTAGGACTCAATTTACCCTTCTTACCGAAACGTATAACTCCCTTCCATAGAGATACCTTCAAGAAAACATGATCTCCAACCTGAAATTCCAAATCCTTCCTTCGATTATCGACATAGCTCTTCTGCCTACTTTGAGATATTTTGATGTGGTTTTGGATTACCTTTACATTTTCCATTGTTTCCTCCACCAGTTCCGGGCCTACAAGTTTTCTTTCACCAATGTCATCCCAACAGGTTGGTGTGCGGCATCTCTTTCCGTATAACGCTTCATATGGTGCCATCCGAATACTTGAATGGAAGCTATTATTATAGAAAAATTCCACCAGTGGTAAATATTGATCCCACATACCCTGAAAGTCAATTGAGCATGATCTCAACATGTCATCTAAGGTTTGAATAGTCCGTTCTGATTTTCCATCTGTTTGAGGGTGGTAGGCAATGCTCAAACGAAGTTCAGTATCCAGGGCTTTCTGAAGACTCATCCAGAATCTTGAAGTAAAACGGGGATCACGATCAGAAAAAATCGATAGGGGTAGTCCATGAAGTCTCACCAATTAATTAATATATAGCCTTGCTAGACGTTCAAGTGGTAAATATTCCCTTATAACAAGAAAATTTGCTGACTTGGTAAGACGATCAACAATGAACCATATTGCATCGTTCCTTCTAGGAGTCTTTGGTAGTCCCATGACAAAGTCTATCGTAATATTGTCCCATTTCCACTCTGGTATGGGAAGAGGTTGCATGACTCCTCCAGGTTGTTGCCTTCCAGCTTTCACTTGTTGACAAACCATACATCTTAACACAAGATCAGCAATCTCCCTCTTCATTTTGTCCCACCAAAAATGTTCCTTCAAATCTATATACATTTTGGTGATCCCAGGGAGTATAGAGAAATTGGAGCTATGAGCATCATCTAACAATTCACTTTTCAGATCAGGTATATCGAGAACTCAAAGTCTCTTCCCAAATTTCAAAATTCCATCTTCATACACAAAGTCTTTCAATCTCCCATCATTCACAGCTTTAATCTTCTTTTGAAACTCTTTATCACTGATCTGAGAACTCTTTATCCTTTCTAGTAAAGATGGTTTGGAAACCATTTGAAAAAGTATCTATGTTTAACCTTCCATGGTAATTACCGTATCCATCTTCACTATAATTATCTTGAGTTGGAGGGAAATCCCTACATAGAGTTTGTGCATTGATACAGTTTCCATTTCTTCCACTAGGTGCCATTTCTAAACAATGGCATAAAATAGATCAGTTTATGAATCAAAATACATAATTCCATACTTGTAAAACACTTAACAAAAATTAAACTATTTGTGGATATAATCCATAATCATAAAAATGTTTTCTTTGAGGAAGTATATAATAATAAACCCTTCATAATTATTTGTAAATAAAATGAGAATTATCCTAAGCATATCCCCCGGGAGTGTCATAACCAAGAGTGCAGTAAGACCCGTTGTCGTGCACCAGTTCCCATTCGAGTCTAGCTCAAATCAGTGTTTTCGAGTTTTACCCCTAGGCACATCTGTGCTAGAGCCGCCTCTACCTGCTCGTATCCAGATAGGGATATATTGCTCGTAAAACTCACAAAATATCTACAATACCAAAATTCTAAGAATTTCTTCTATACTAATCATCAAAGTCCATCTTAGATCTATGTGCTCTAATCAGAGTTTATCTAAATCTAGCTTCCAAGGTTTGTACTAAACTTCCTCTGATACCAACTATAGCGACCCGTCACCAGTTACACAGAGTCGGTGCATTATTACATATCATTGGAATGATCACAAAAGATCAAGTCTCGAAAGACCAATTTGTTTAGTAGTCTTGGAAACACTAGATACATTCATAAAGTTTACATTACATTATAAATTTACAACTACAACAACATCTTGTCTCCACACTCATATCCCCTTATACTATCCCTGTAGGTCATTCATAAAATACTTATTCACATCCTGGGAAAAATAAAACATATAAAGGGGTGAGCTCAAATTCCCATTAAGGATAACAATATAGCAGAAAGTTTTATAAATAAGTATAAACATTTAAGGCAATGTATAACTAAAACAAAAGCCTTTTAAACTTGAACTTCAGCATAATATGGGAAAAATAAAATGAAATAATTCCATTTACTTATTCACATGGATATTATACTAGTCGAATAATCACATTCAATATCAATAACCACTTTCATAATGATGGAATTGTAAAGAACCGTAAATTCCAAGGAAATTTTTTTTTCTTAATTTTCTTTGGAATTTTACAAGAACATAGTTTCTGACGGCGCCTGATTCCGAGGCCCGGTGTGCCCGGAATCAATTTCCGAAGTTTGGATCGGGTACGTTCAGTGAATGGACGAGCAGGTTTTTCTAACTTTTGAACCGGTGCTCGGAATCAAATTCTGAGGGCACCGATGGAATCACAGCACCGATATTTGCTTAGAAATGCCTCTTTCGGAGTTGTGTTTGCTCGGTGGTGGTTTTTAATTTTTGGGCTTAAAGTTAAGGAATAAAATAAATTGTTCGACAAACTTTATTTTATTTCACTTAAGCCACTTGGAAGCCACCTGAAAGCCACTTAAAGTTGCTTAAGTGGAGTTGTTACGGATAGGGTGCTATCCAAAAATATCCTACCCTCTTGGTAGGATATTTGTGAGGTAAGACCCGCATGATCCCCACCGTTTCTTTTCCGCTAAGTAACGCACCCGCGAAAACCCATCATTATGAAAGTCAACTGACGCGTTTTCTTAATTTCTTAACGCACCAATTAATTGGGCGGTTTTCTTCGTTGAATTAATTGGGCGGTTTATTTCGTTGAATTAATTCTACGAATTAATGGGTCGTTTCTTATCTTTTGTTTTTCTTTTCTTAAGTTGACAATAAAATAAGTTGAGGACTTATTTTATTTTGGGTGGAGGGGGTTTGTGTTGTGTTAAACCTTCGGGAGAGCAGAGAGAGAATTCTTCGTTCTTCGACGAAGAACGTGAAGAACTCAAAGAACGTGAAGAACGCTCCGACCTCTGACAAAGAACGCTCATTTTCCTTCCACGGAATTTCTCCCCTTCCGTGGCGAGACTCTTCAACGGATCTTCTTCTTCCCCTTCATCGTCAACGGATCGACGAACAAGCTCGGAAGCGGAGTCGGGTAGCAAGCGACGACGGCTTTGCCTTCCCTTGAGTCGGACGAACGCCGACGTCCCCCTTCGTTGTCGTCATCCTCGCGACGCCATACCACGACGAACTTCAAACGACAAAGCCTCCTTCCGATCAGCTTTTACCCAAGGTAGGGGTTTTATTTGAATGTTCTATACTCCGTGAATGTTCCCGTTCAAAGTGAAGAAACTGGACAATAAGAACAATTTTAATTCATTAAAATTGTTTTTGGTTGTGTATTAATGTGATGAATAAATTTCTCCCGTTGTTATTATCTAACAAGGAGGGTGCGGGTCAAACGAACACAGCCCAACAACCCTCCGCATATTGTTTATTGATGTGTGGATCGATGGGCGACGACAAACGAGGCCGCAAGATGATTTTGAGGGTCTCGCAGTGAAGATCGGGTCCCGGGGGGACCACTGGTGAAGACCACACCCAAAACGGACCATCGGAGCGCATCCGGTGGCCCGCGGAAACTCCCACCGGCGCGGCGGCGCCCGGCACGCCGCCAAAAAAACCCGCAGCGGCTTCAGCCGCGGCGGCGACGCGGTTCTGCGGCCACGCGGAACCGGTGGAGGGACGCGGCCCGGCCGCCGCGTCCGCTGGCAAGGCGGCCCCAACCGGGGCCGCGGGTTCCTCACGCGGGGGCAGCGCGCCCTCGCAACTTCCGTGCTCGGCCGCTCGGCCGAGCCGAGCCGGACCGGCCGGCCGAGCCAGGTCGCGCCCTGGCCGGACCGGACCGGGCCAGCCGGGTCGGCCTGGGCCCGGACCCCCCGTCTTCGGACCATTTTCGGTCTTTTGCCCGTAACTTGAGCTACGTGCCTCCGAACGACGCGCCGTCAGCGGAAACGTGATCCTTGGATCGAGATGGTCGTTTCGGTATATCGCACTCAAGGTTTAGGAATACTTTGGGTTCGACCGGGTTGGTTCGTACACGAAACCAACCGGGCCCTCGGAGCGGAAACGCTCATATCTTGAGCTACGGACGTCTGATTGACATGCTGTCAGCTTTATTGAATTCCTCTAAGTGGGATGGATCTTTTGGCTTACTTCGCTCGAGGTTTGGACGCAGTTGGAGTACGTTCGGGTTGGTTTTAACTAAAAAACCAACCGAGCCCCTGAGACGAAAAAGCCAATAACTACCAGACCGGGCGTCCGATTGACGCGCCATCTGTTGCGTTCCGTTCCTGTTGACGATACTGAACTTTTGGAATCCTCCGCCCGAGTTTTGGATGCAGATGGATAGTGGCCAGGTCGGATCCCACCGAAATCCAACCGGGCCCCTAGAACGGAAAAGCTGATACCTTTCTGACAGAACGTCCGTTTGACGAACCGTCAGCGGCGTTGGTGAACACGTTGAGAAACGGTCCCTATGAGTATACCCTATGAGTGTTTGGAGTATAGTTGAGTTACGGCCAGATTGGTTCGCACACGAAACCAACCGGGCCCCTGGGATGAAAAGGCTAGCAACTCACAGACCGGGCGTCCGATTGACGCGCCGTCTGTTGCGTTGAGACCCCTATGACGAGGCGGTCCTTGAGTTACTTCTTCGTGGAACCTTGTGATACTTGTAGTATCGACCAGCAGCTCGTGGAGCGAACCCTCCCGGAGACGAGCGTGCGGAATACAGAGACCGTGTAGCTGACTGAGACCCGACGACTGCTGATCGAACGAATCAGTGTGTTACAGAGGTGTGATTGGTTGTAGCGGAACATGGGAGCACTTGGTTGTAGCGGCAGAACCACGACAGAGGTGCGATTGGTTGTAGGGGCACATGGGAGCGCTTGGTTGTAGTGGCAGACCCACGACAGAGGTGCGCTTGGTTGTAGTGGGACATGGGAGCGCTTGGTTGTAGCGGCAAACCCACGACAGAGGTGGGCTTGGTTGTAGCGGCACATGGGAGCGCTTGGTTGTAGTGGCAGACCCACGACAGAGGTGCGCTTGGTTGTAGCGGCACATGGGAGCACTTGGTTGTAGCAGCTGGCCCGCAGTACTTGATAGGTGGAGTTCTACAACAGTCTTAGGTTAGTGAGCAGTACCTCGGAGTCGTGACAGGACCACTGTACACTCCAGAGACGGAGCTCTTCAGCAGTTACGGTTTCGATAATGAAAATCCTGGTTTGAGCTGAAACTTTTGACCTTTGTGTTTACCTCATGATTGAGATGGGTTACTTGATAACTTAGGTATATGTATGGGCATATATCTAAGTAGAGTTTATCTGTTGAGATCTTCTTGTGGTTATCCTTGTTGGTTTAGTGAGACCTTGAGGGTCTCGGGGTCCCTACTGAGTATCGTTATACTCACCCCTGTACGGGCTATGCCCGCACCCTGTTGTGTTGGTTGCAGACGACGGGCAGTGCTGACGGAGGCCGAGTGTTCGAGGACTGGATGGTACCCGGAGGTGGACTACACGACGAGTCAGTACCCGGAGGTGGACTATATGACGTGACGACTCACAGAGGAGGTTGACGACCAAGAGCTGCGCTATCTGTACCTACCCTTCAGGTAGGATCCGAGGAGGACGACCCAGGAGCTGCTTCCTACTTCCAGCTGTTTGTCTTTTTGTTGTTGTACCTTGTTCAGTTGTAGTCGTACTTTTTTTTGGGTTTGTATTCTGGCCCATTTACTTTTTAGCATTTCTTTTGTACTTAGTGTTTTGCTTCTGCTTCTACTCTGTGGTGCTTGTTTTCTTTTATAAAGGCAATGCCTTCCTAGTTATCGGGATTTTACGCCTTTGGTGCTAGTCGCCAGCCCCTGGCCTATGGAAGGCGGGCTTGGGGTAGTCACGACCCGGGCCCCGAGGATGGGTCGTGACAAATTGGTATCAGAGGAGTTCGGTTCTACCGCAGAAATTATAACTCTGATGTTTCTTTCTGTGAAGAAATAGTGTTAAGAGTACCGAGTGTGGTTTTCAGTTCAGGGAGTCCAGTGTTGGTGCGGGCGGCCAACGTATCCATACACCAGGACCCTGACAACTGATTTCCGACTTTGTGCACGAAAACACTGATTGCGTGTGTGTTTCCAGAAGTTTTTAAATGTCATCTCAAACCAGGTCATCTCACCAGGTATAATCGTTTGACCGTGTCACGTTGTTTCTTTCAGGATGCCTTTTTTTGGACGACCAGCTAGAGCCCAGAGGGATGTGCGTACTGACAGCCTATCAAGCGACGAGGCTTTGGTATAGGGCCCTCTTGCAGTTGAGGCACCAGCGGAGGCACCAGCGGTACTACCATATGTTGGGCCACTGGTGCCACCAGCCCCAGCAGTAGGCGATGCACGCCACTTGAGTGCGCTGCACGAGTTCCAGCACCAGAGGCCACCTAGGTTCCGGGGAGAGATGGACCCGCAGGCGGCTAAGGATTGGCTGGAGGCTGTGGTGAGAGTCTTCAGGCTAGTGGGGACGCCAACAGACTTCATGGTGATCTTTGCTGCCAGCCTTCTTCAGGAAGCAGCAGGCAGGTGGTGGAACCACTTGTTCCAGTTTTGCGATGGGATGGCCTTCACATGGGAAGACTTTGAGACCTTTTTCAGGGTGGAGTTTGTGCCAGTAGCTCTACACCCCGAGCATGTTCAGGAGCTGCTGTCGTTGCCGCGTGGTTTTCGATCAGTAGCCGAGTCATCTGTAGGCAGTAGACAGATGGTGCAGAGATCCAGGAGGACCAGACCAGCAGTTGGGCGATCTCGGGTTTTAGGTCCGGTGGTGCGGGGCACCCGGGGTGGGGTCAGAGCCAGGCATGCCAGAAGTAGACTGTGTTACTCGTGCGGCGGAAAGGGTCATCTAGCACATGACTGCCCGACTCCTCGTACGGTTGATCAGCGGGTGTTGGAGGAGCCACCAAGACAGAAACAACGATGAGTGCTTGAGCAACAGCTGAGCAGTGGACAAGGCAGTAGAGCTCCGAGAGCAGGTGGACAGGAGAGGAACTAGTGGATACGTCCTTTGTACTTCTAGTTCCATGTTGCTTTGTATTCTTGTCCTTGTACTATGAGCTGCAATAATAAAAAGACACTTATCTTTGTTTGCTTTCCTGTCCTTTTGTTTGGTTGATACTGAGTGGTCCCGGTTAATACTATTGACTTGACCCTCACTTTCAAGTTTTCTACTGAAGGAGACCTAGTGGCCTCACACTGATGCCGACAGTGTGACTCGACCCTTGGAGGTGAGAGTGACAGTTGGATCTCTTAGTAGTTACGTCGAGGCCTTACAATGTCATCCATGGCATGAATGCATCCTTCATGTCAGGATTGACTGTATTAGGAAATGGGCGTGGTTCATCCAGGGGGGGGGGATGAGACCAGGTTTCTCTTTTCGGCAAAGGAGAAATTTTAGCAGCTCTTCCAGATCGTATGCAAAGGAGGTGCAGTTCATCCAGGAGCGGATGAAGACTGCACAGTGCAGTAAGAAACAGGAAACTGGTGCCAGTCTTAGAGACTCGGGCATGTTAAATGTTTCAAGAAGAGGAAGCTTTAAATAGAGATGAGTCTGCGAAGCAGCAGATGTGGAGGCAGATCTAGGAGAGCAGCATGAGGAGGTGTACATCCTAACATGGTACAACCACCCACCTTAGTTATTCCTGCCAGGACAGGGAGCTGGAGGGCGGAGGAAGAGTGCGGCTGCATGCGATCAAGGAGTGTGACCCAATGGATCTAGTAATGATTCAAGGGACAGTCTGTGTCCACTACTTTCTTCTGTAGTAACGGACGTCGATATGAATCATTCCTTGCTTTCACAAATCTTGTTCCAGACCTAGAGTTTCCGGTAAGCCATGGACTTGACCCTCACGTCTGGAGATACCTTGGGAGGAGACTCGATAATCACACTTACGCCGACGGTGTGGTCAGACCCTCGAGGTGAGAGTTCTGGTTGGAATCTCTTGGTGGCAGTGTCGAGGCCTTACGACATTAGTTTGAGTATGGAATGGGTGATAACTGTTCATACTCAAATTGACGGTTTTAGGCAAACGTCGGGATGAGTTTTCCTTGGTCGGCGAAAAAGGAAACCCCAGGAAGCGCAAGGTAAATCTTGCACAGGAGGGTGCGACTGATCACTCTTGAGTCGGTCAACCTTACCCTCGTAGCAGCAGTCGTTTTGAGTTTCAGTTCTAACAGAAAATGGAGACCTCTGGAGTTCGAGGATGACGACCACGTCTTCTTACGGGTCTCACCTCGGCGAGGTTTACAGAGATGTGGCCAGGGAGGCAAGTTATCTCCGAGGTTCAACGGACCTTTCTAGGTCCTCAGCTGGGTAGGCGAGGTGGTTTACCGCTTGACCCATCCACTTCAGTTGCACTAGGTGAATGACGTTTTCCACGTATCCCAACTGAGGAGATACGTGCTCGACCCTCCGCATATCATCGACCGTGAGGAGATGGACAATGGCGATGAGGTGACTTCTACGGAGGTTCCTGTGGGGATCAAGGATCGACAGGAGCGGATCCTACGGGGACGATCGATTCCTCTGGTGCACTTTCTTTGGTAGCGCAGGAACCTCCAGGTGAGCACATGGGAGCGGAAGGCTCAGATGCGTGCTCAGTACCGCTTTCTTTCCCTAAGTTTGTAGTGAAGCTTTACGGGGACGTAAAACCCTGTGGTGGGAGTAATGTAAAGACCCATAAATTCCAAGGAAATTTTTTTTTCTTAATTTTCTTTGGAATTTTACAAGAATGCAGTTTCTGACGGCGCCTGATTCCGAGGCCCGGTGTGCCCGGAATCAATTTCTGAAGTTTGGCTCGGGTACATTCAGTGAACGGACGAGCGGGTTTTTCTAACTTTTGAACCGGTGCTCGGAATCGAATTCTGAGGGCACCGATGGAATTGCAGCGCCGATATTTTCTTAGAAACACCTCTTCCGGAGTTGAGTTTTCTCGGTGGTGGTTTTTAATTTTTGGGATTAAAGTTAAGGAATAAAATAAATTGTTCGACAAACTTTATTTTATTTCACTTAATCCACTTGGAAGCCACCTGAAAGCCACTTAAAGCTGCTTAAGTGGAGTTATTACGGATAGGGTGCTATCCAAAAATATCCTACCCTCTTGGTAGGATATTTTTGAGGTGGGACCCACACGAGCCCCATCGTTTCTTTTCCGCTAAGTAACACACCCGCGAAAACCCGTCATTATGAAAGTCAACTGACGCGTTTTCTTAATTTCTTAACGCACCAATTAATTGGGCGGTTTTCTTCGTTGAATTAATTGGGCGGTTTATTTCGTTGAATTAATTCTACGAATTAATGGGTCGTTTCTTATCTTTTGTTTTTCTTTTCTTAAGTTGATAATAAAATAAGTTGAGGACTTATTTTATTTTGGGTGGAGGGGGTTTGTGTTGTGTTAAACCTTCAGGAGAGAAGAGAGAGAATTCTTCGTTCTTCGATGAAGAACACGAAGAATGCGAAGAATGCGAAGAACGCTCCGACCTCTGACGAAGAATGCTCGTTTTCCTTCCACGGAATTTCTCCCCTTTCGTGGCGAGACTCTTCAACGGATCTTCTTCTTCCCCTTCATCGTCAACGGATCGACGAACAAGCTCGGAAGCGGAGCCGGGTAGCAAGCGACGACGGCTTCTCCTTCCCTTGAGTCAGACGAACGCCGACTTCCCCCTTCGACGTCGTCATCCTCGAGACGCCATACCGCGACGAACTTCGAACGACGACGCCTCCTTCCGATCAGCTTTTACCCAAGGTAGGGGTTTTATTTGAATGTTCTATACTCCGTGAATGTCCCCGTTCAAAGTGAAGAACCCGGATAATAAGAACAATTTTAATTCATTAAAATTGTTTTTGGTTGTGTATTCATGTGATGAATAAATTTCTCCCGTTGTTATTGTCTAACACATAGGGTGCGGGTCAAACGAACACAGCCCGACAACCCTCCGCAGATTGTTTATTGATGTGTGGATCGACGGGCGATGGCAAACGAGGCCACAAGGTGATTTTGAGGGCCTCGCAGTGAAGATCGGGTCCCGGGGGGACCACTGGCGAAGACCGCACACAAAACGGACCACCGGAGCGCGTCCGGTGGCCCGCGGAAACTCCCACCGGCGCGCCACGCCGGCGCGTCGCCGGCAAAACCCGCCGCGGTTCCGCTGCCGCGCGGAACCGGTGGAGGGACGCGGCCCGGCCGCCGCGTCTGCTGGCAAGGCGGCCCCAACCGGGGCCGCGGGTTCCTCACGCGGGGCGGCGCGCCCCCGCGACTTCCGCGCTCGGCCGCTCGGCCGAGCCGAGCCGGACCGACTGGCCGAGCCAGGCCGCGCCCTGGCCGGACTGGACCGGGCCAGCCGGGTCGGCCCGGGCCCAGACCCCCCGTCTTCGGACCATTTTCGGTCTTTTTCCCATAACTTGAGCTAAGGGCCTCCGAACGACGTGCCGTTAGCGAAAACGTGATCCTTGGATCGAGACGGTCGTTTAGGTATATCGCACTCAAGGTTTCAGAATACTTTGGGTTCGGCCGGGTTGGTTCGTACACGAAACCAACCAGGCCCTCAGAGCGGAAATGCTCATATCTTGAGCTACGGAAGTCCGATTGACGTGCCGTCAGCTTTGTTGAATTCCTCTAAGTGGGACGGATCTTTTGGCTTACTCCGCTGGAGGTTTGGACGCAGTTGGAGTACTATCAGCTTGGTTTTAACTTAAAAACCAACCGGGCCCCTGAGACGAAAAAGCCAATAACTACCAGACCGGGCGTCCGATTGTCGCGCCATCTGTTGCGTTGCGTTGCATTCCTGTTGATGATACAGATCTTTTGGCATCCTTCGCCCGAGTTTTGGATGCAGATGGATAGTGGCCGGGTTGGATCGCACCGAAATCCAACCGGGCCCCTGGAACGGAAAAGCTGATACCTTTCTGACAGAACGTCCGTTTGACGAACCGTCAGCGGCGTTGGTGAACACGTTGAGAAACGGTCCCTATGAGTATACCCTATGATTGTTCGGGGTATAGTTGAGTTACGGCCGAATTGGTTCGCACACGAAACCAGCCGGGCCCCTGGGACGAAAAGGCTAGCAACTCACAGACCGGGCATCCGATTGACGTGTCGTCTATTGCGTTGAGACCCCTATGACAAGGTGGTCCTTGAGTTACTTCTTCGTGGAACCTTGTGATACTTGTAGTATCGACCAGCAGCTCGTGGAGCGAACCCTCCCGGAGACGAGCGTGCGGAATACGGAGACCGTGTAGCTGACTGAGACCCGACGACTGCTGATCGAACGACTCGGTGTGTTACAGAGGTGCGCTTGGTT
This sequence comes from Viscum album, assembly GCA_963277665.1. Taxonomy (NCBI): domain Eukaryota; kingdom Viridiplantae; phylum Streptophyta; class Magnoliopsida; order Santalales; family Viscaceae; genus Viscum; species Viscum album. The sequence goes on from OY728152.1 coordinate 1,494,439,979, forward strand.
GTAGCGGCACATGGGAGCGCTTGGTTGTAGTGGAAGACCCACGACAGAGGTGCGCTTGGTTGTAGTAGCACATGGGAGCGCTTGGTTGTAGCGGCAGACCCACGACAGAGGTGCGTTTGGTTGTAGCGGCACATGAGAGCGCTTGGTTGTAGTGGCAGACCCACGACAGAGGTGCGCTTGGTTGTAGCGGCACATGGGAGCGCTTGGTTGTAGCGGCAGACCCACAACAGAGGTGTGCTTGGTTGTAGCGGCACATGGGAGCGCTTGGTTGTAGCAGCTGGCCCGTAGTACTCGATAGGTGGAGTTCTACAACAGTCTAAGGTTAGTGAGCAGTACCTCGGAGTCGTGATAGGACCACTGTACACTCCAGAGATGGAGCTCTTCAGCAGTTACGGTTTCGATAATGAAAATCCTGGTTTGAGCTGGGACTTTTGACCTTTGTGTTTACCTCATGATTGAGATGGGTTACTTGATAACTTAGGTATATGTATGGGAATATATCTAAGGAGAGGTTATCTGTTGAGATCTTATTGTGGTTATCCTTGTTGGTTTAGTGAAACCTTGAGGGTCTCTGGGTCCCTACTGAGTATCGTTATACTCACCCCTGCACGGGCTATGCCCGCACCCTGTTGTGTTGGTTGCAGACGACGGGCAGTGCTGACGGAGGCCGAGTGTTCGAGGACTGGATGGTACCCGGAGGTGGACTACACGACGATTCAGTACCCGGAGGTGGACTATATGACGTGACGACTCACAGAGGAGGTTGACGACCAGGATCTGCGCTATCTGTACCTACCCTTCAGGTAGGATCCGAGGAGGACGACCCAGGAGCTGCTTCCTACTTCCAGTTGTTTGTATTTTTGTTGTTGTACCTTGTTCAGTTGTAGTCGTACTTTCTTTTGAGTTTGTATTCTGGACCATTTAGTTTTTAGAATTTCTTTTGTACTTAGTGTTTTGCTTCCGCTTGTACTCTGTGGTGCTTGTTTTCTTTTATAAAGGCAATGCCTTCCCAGTTATCGGGATTTTATGCCTTAGGTGCTAGTCGCCAGCCCCTGGCCTATGGAAGGCGGGCTTGGGGTAGTCACGGCACGGGCCCCGAGGATGGGTCGTGACAGGAATGCATAATTCCAGACTATCATAACCACATAGCCAAGGCCTCGTGCCAAGACTACAAATAAGATTTTGTCAAGGCCTTGTGCCAAGACACTAGTTTATCTAATGAGACCTACCGATGCATTGAGGAGCTATAGCAGGCTCCACCCATCACTTATTAAGTCCAATGAATTTCTCATATGAATAGGTTTAAACATAACATAAACATTCATATTGAAACTAGCATACGAAATGTCAATACTTTCTCTATAAACCATGAATGGTATAAAAATAACACATCCACAGTCAAAACATATCAAAAAACCTTCAATACAATATGGAAGATTTGTATCATAATAAATAATCTTCAAATAAGCTTAAAATCCATCAAATAATGTTTACATAGATGAAATCAAAACTATTTGATAGAAATATCTCTTTTTTTGAAATCATTTAAAAGTCACATAATTATAAAATAAAACTTTTACTATGAAAATATTATTAGAAGCTTGTAAGGGAAGCTTCAAAGATTTTATAACGGCAGAAAATAGCCGCACCCGCCGTATAAGTTAAAAAAGACATTCTTACCTTAATTCTGTCAAAAAGGTTAAGAAGGACCATGTTTGGAAAATGACGGAAGGATTCCTTTATAACTTCTTATAAAAAGTCAAACAAGGGTATAAATGACTTTAACCCATATTCTGTAAAATAGTAAGAATGTTTTGAAATACATTTGTAAGAAACATGGATGTGGATGATAAAGAGTTATCAGTAGATAATTATGTATAAACAACCTCAGATAATGAAGATATTGTGAAATAAACCCTTACCGTGTACTTTTCCTTGGTTGAGGGTAGGTTAACCTCCTCTTCTTAGGGTTCTTCCTTTTGATTTGATCAAAAGGGATCCTTAGGTTGGCTTTTTGATCAAACTAAGGCCTCTAGGTTGAAGTGAGGGAAGTTGAGAGAGTATTTGGGCAGGGGTTGGCCGAGCTAAAAGGCTTTGAATGTGTGAATTAGTGAGAAAGGGGAATTCCCTTTTATAAGAGGGGTGAGGGGCACCTTTGGAAAAGCTAGAAATATTGTTTTATAATAAATTCATATTCGGTTTATAATGCCGCCAAAGTGGATTATTTAAATGTTAAGGTGGGTATGGGTCAAAAAACACTCAACCAATAGGTTTTAGACAGGTTTGGGTCACTATATTAACCTTGTCTTTTAGTTTTTAACTCTTAGTTAATTAGTTTGACATTTACCATGCCACTTTGTATTTTTATATTATATAGTTAATAAAATTACTATATACATACAAGTGACCCCCAAGTGTTCCCATTAATGATACACCTATCCTGATACAAGTCCTTTGTCTGAACCTTATATTTTTAGGAATAGAATATAAATTAATAATATAATATTTGTTTTAAAAACTATTTTCTGTCAATTTTGACACTATTGGGTATTTTTTTTATAATTTCATAACAGTATTATTACTTCAAAATATATATATATAACCAATCATAATATGTCATATTAACCAAAAAAATTAGTTTAATTCATAAAAAGTCTCAAATTACATTTATTTTTATATTTATAATATCAATTATTTTAATATTTCATTAATTAGGTAATTACTGCATCCCCATTGTGTCATAAATAAATTAAATTATTTAATGTCTAAAAATTATAAATAAAATACCATTATGTAGGAAATCTTTTTATATTTCTAATTAATATTTATAATCTAATTTATCTTACGTATAACCCTATATTAAAAATGTTTTAGTAAATAAACTTTGATTTTAACTCTTTTAACTCTTCTTTGAATTAAATAATAATAAATGTCCTAATCTAATCCAAGTGGACCTAAATGATAATATTTTATTCCTAAGGTTGTTTTTGGTTGATATAAACTTGTATAATATAATTAGGACATATTTTAGGGTAATATTAATATCATTTTTACCCTTAATTACCCTATTTACGTTTAACCGTGGTAAATAAAAGTAAAAAGTTACTATTCACCAAAAATTATTTTCATCTCTTTGAACCAAATTTTACTCCGTGATATTAACCATGTCTCTCATATTTTCAAAATTCCACTCATAGAAGCGGTAAAATTAAGTTTTATGTGAATTTCCAATTTCTCCTAGGAGGTGGATAAAAGACGAAGAAAAGTTCAATAAAATTTTTATATATCTAAAATTATTCTAAACTAACTACAATGAATTACATTGAATTTATATAGGTATTATGTATATATTTTGACCTTAATTAAATTTAAATAAAATAAATAATTATTTAAATAAAATTCGGTTTTAAACTATAACTCAGTGTTTTTTCACTATTCATCAAAAATTGAAAGTTTTCAGAAAAATACCAAAATTTCACCCTAGGCTAATTTCGATATTCCAAATCCAAAAATGAATTCCATTTTGAATGATAAAATTTATAAAATTTCAAAAAGTGGGTATTACTATTCATAACGGCTAGTTTGATTGGTTGTGGTGTGTGTGTTAGAACTCGAAGTTGCATACAACACATGATACTGTATTATTCAATGGGAAGAGTACCGTGGAAGCTTGAGGTGTTACAGTTTTGGTCTAGATATAAGCAGAGATAATATATTGTATTGGTTCTTTATGAATAACCATGGAGTTTAGTTATAATTAACTAACAAAACTAGCCATATACATTAAATATTACTCTATAAACCAAAAGGATTTATTCCATCTGTAGATAATGAAAGATGAATTTTTCATGGATCATTTCCAAATTCTTCACACTCATAATCAATTTTATTCCACTCAGAAGTGTATTCTAGATGAAATAGTTTCCAATATTTAGTTCTTGTATCTGTGTGCCATGTCAGTTGTCTCATGGTTTCATGACATCCATATAGCCTTCTAAACAATGTAATGGAATGAAATTACTATTCATATTTCAAAGGACTTGATTCATTTTTATTATATTTATTTACACCACACTTAGGAAATTTTATGAGTGATTAATGGTCATTGAAAATCAACATGAAATCATTTGGACAAGCATGTATTTTTTTAGAGATGTGACCATTAAACATAATATTAATTTAGCATCATATTTTTGAAAATATAGTTAATTTTATTTTAGTATCATATCATTTAGAAGACAAAGAAGTTATGTAAATATGGTGTCTATCCATCTACTACAATATTTCAAATTATATAACATTAATGTAGATAATAATTTTGTATATTTAGTGAAACCGGTATACAATAGTCTCTTAGAAAAACTATTTTTACTTATCAAATAAATTTTTACAATCATGAAGGTCATCTTCAATCCTCATTGTCATTTCTTCCATACAATATCCATCATCATTTATACTAGTATTATTATACAATGATCCATAAACTATAATATCATCTTAATTGGTGTGCATGTTAATTTTTTCCCCATGTTTAGTCTAGTGGTTAAAGTTATGATCTATTACATGAAAAATAAAATATTCTTCCAACTCTTGAAGACTAATTTTTATTGAATAATAACATTATAAATACTGAAAAAGGATTTGAGAAGATTCATATACATTATCTATTTTAAACATGATGACTTCTTTAACTCCATCTTCACACTCTTTTGTTTGTCATTATCGTACATCCATTTTTTCTTCATATTCATCTTATAAGGTTCATAAAACATTCATTTTTGTATAAAAAATAAATAAATTCACAAAATAAATTCATAATAAAAAGATAATGTTATAAATAATTCTAATAAGGGGAACCCAAAATTTGAATGTTATCGGTTACGATTATTAAAAAGTTATAATTTTACACAAGGGTGACATGAAAAGAAACAACATGGGTAAACATGTGGTTGTTTTTCCAGTTTCATGATTTGAGCTTGTGTGGGAAGAAAGGTGGTAATAAACATGTTGGTAAAAAATTATTATTTGAAGGTAGAATTCCCTTAGAAATTCTTCTTCTATATTTTCACTTAATTGTGACCTATATTTCAAAAAATTTATAAAAATATCTTTCCTCTCAACATATAAGGTCATGTAATCACCATATTTTAACATAGGTTCAAGGAGATTAGAATGTCCTGAAACGAATGGATGAAATTGTTATTGATGATACAAGTGAAGTTGGATTCCATGTTACTCTCTTTTTTATAGATTATTCTAGACCATGTATTATAGTAATACCAACAAATATATTTTTACTATAACCCATTGAAGAACCCCCATTTCAAAAATAGTATAGTTTTCAATATTTGGTATATTTCACATATCCTATAATATCCAGAACCTCTATTTAATTTCTTAAAAACACCACAAATACTTTCTATTAATAAAAATTTTAAAAAAAATCATTTAGCATGGATTTCACATCATTGAGATCCAAAAAATTATAATTCATCTTCTAATAATGACATGGGTCACTATGATCTATCTCCAACATCTAGTAGTCAAAACCTTTATAGGTATATCCAAAAATTTTATTCTCATTATTAATATAAAACATACCACATATATGATTAAGGGAGATTATAATAAATTTTATAAAATTATTTTATTATCTTCTAATATTGTATGTGTATGGGATAAATGTGTTTTAAATTAAAAAGATTTATTGGTGACACTAAAACCATTTATAATGATACAAAATAGATAAAAATAATAATAATATTGTGTACATTCCTTAATCAAAATAAATAATGTAAACTAACCATGTATTTTTTTCAGCAGATCATGCATCTACTGTGAATACACATTTGATGCATGTATTTCATAATTCTAGAATTAATATTTCTTAAGAAACTTTACACACTAAAATACACCTATTAGAGGTGTGATTTAGATTCTTGAAACATTTTTAATGAGTTTTACTCATTCTATCTCTTATTTATTTATAAAACATCTTAAATTTTATGTAAATTCAAAATCTAAATATTCTATTTTCATAATTAATAATGAAAATCAATCCAACCCATACCCAATATTCTTATTTAATAATATTACACCTGGTAAAAACCTGAATTATCAATTTTAAATCCATATTATACTTGAACCAATTTATATACCTCAAACATCAAGTGGCTAATTTTATATAAGAAATTTTATACTAAATTCAATAACCTGAATACATTCTAACTCAAAACATAATTGTACCTAATATAAATAATTACCAAAACCTAACACTTTCATAATGAATTAAATCATAATCAAAACCATTTATATATACCCAAATAAATCACAACCCAATTATATTATCCCAAAATAAAAATAGTTTAAAATTATAATATCATAAAATGTTTTTTTTAAAATATATACTCACCAAAACAAGACATTACACCTAAAATGGGTCAATAAAAATCAAATTTTTTCTTAAAATATAAGAAAACTCATTTATTTCCATGAAACCCTGTGAATCCGAAGAAACAAAGAAACTTTCCTCTTCAAAATCCATAAATCCTTTTTATTATGAATAAAACTTCTCAAGAAGGAAATGTATCAATAAATTTAAATTATAAACACTTCACAACTCATTAAAATATCCCATTAGATAAAAATGTATGTATATATATAAACAATCATGTGTTTAATATACGGAAATTAGACTTTATTAAATAATAATTACTTTTCCTCACTTTAAAAATCTATTTTATAATTTAAGTCAAGAAACAAACAACTTAAACTCTTTCTTTAAAACATTTCACTGCATAATAAGAATCATTTAATAAATAATTTAAGTGTCTTTCATACTAAAAATTAACAGTTTTCAAAATCACTATACATAGAAATCATAACATTTATATATATACATGAAATTTATAAATATAGATTAATAAAATACTTATAAACATTTAAAAGAAAAAAACCTGAGAATCGGATAAAAGGGAGTTATATTTTCCATAAATTAATTAAAAAATACCAAGAATTGATAAAATGATATATTTTCTTCCTTTAAACATAAAATTATATGACGTAAACTTCTCAAACTCAGTTTTTAAATTAGTTGATATATAAAACTAGATCCCTCTATTGGAGGGTTTTACAAATTTAGAATGATAATTTTCAAATTATTTTTCCCATACATAAAATAATGATTTTAAAATAAAAATATTATATAAATAAAATTTAAATTTTGAAATTAAACTCCAATAAAAAAAGTTTTCTCTATTTTCATATGTTGATAACTGACTGTTTCTTTTCCATTTTTGAACACCCTCTTGAAGGTAGACTTCCATGAAATTCAATATCATGCTAATTCTCTCGATAACTAAAAAACATGTGCTATAATAGATAAGAAACATAACAATTATCTTATTCATAAACACCTATTTTTATATGTATTATTCCACTTTAAATGATATATTATTATTATTTTATATATTGATATTTTTTAATATATTTATATTCTCATTTATGTAACTGAATTTTTCGTGTTAGCAAAGTAAGACGTTCATGTACACTAAGACTTTTTAATAACCCATCAAAAAATTTACTTGTACCTACTCTGGTGGATTCTAATTATGTGTAAAAATGTAGTACATCACACTGGGGTTCTATGATATATAGAAGAATTACCCCACAACTTCTAAATTGAACTGACAATAGCCACAACTAGAACTAGATCATTTTTCTCATAGCTTGGATTGGACGAGTAGATGAACCAAGCAAGATTGATCACTGTAGTCACCTTATCGTTTCTTTGAACCTCTTTCCCCATCAATAAACATAGATATTTTCTGCTATGTAGTCATACATAATCAAGACCGACTGCAGTTGTGGGCCATCGATAAAACTCGAACATGGATCAATGTCATTGGTATAGTGGTGATGGAGGCTTTGCAAAGTCGAGAGAAGAAAATAATTGAAGGTTTTCACATAGTGAATTTAAGGAAATGTAGAAGAAATTGTGTTATATTTTCATCCACCATACTATGAAGCAGAAAATGATGGAAGTTAAAGAAATTGGCTATTTAAGAACTCTTTTAAAAATATATTATATACTTAGCAATCATGTAATTATAGAGGAGGAGGAGAAACAACATACCTTAGATTTTAAAGTTTATTTTTCCGAGAGAAGATCAAGGGGGTGGTGGCATAGATGAACTTCTGTGGGAGCTTGAATGGAGTGATGGAAATTGGTTCAGTTAGGGTTCTTTTTAAAAGATCATGGAGATTTTAATCTGTACTTCCAAATAAGTGCTAATAAAGAAAGGTTTTATTAGCGTTAAAATAATAAGCGCTGAAAAAATACCTCTTTATGAGCACTTTTTTAACACAGATAAAATTCATCTTTATAAGAACTAAAGTTTTAGTGTTGATAAATATATCTTTTATCTGCACTTCTTTAACACTGATAAAGACCTATATTATTAATTTTAATAACATAATTAATATAATTAATTTTTTTAAATGTATATAGTTATAAATAAATAAATAAATGCAAATGTAAATAATTATAAATATATTAAAAGAATTGTAAATATGTATTTATGAATATAAATATAGATATATATTTATAATTACAATTATAAATAAATATACTTGTAAATATATATATAAATATTTTTATATAAATATTTTTATATAAATATAAATATATTTATATCATTATATATATTTATATAATTATATATATTTTATAAATATATATAAATATAAATATATTAAATATATTCATTATTTGAATATATTTAATATAATTTTGTATTTACTTAATTATATAATTATTTGTTTATAATTATAAAAAATCTTTTTTTACAAAAATTATTAATTTATTGATAATTATAAATATATAATTTTACAAATATACTAAATATACATATATAAATATATTTATAAATAAAAAAAGTTTAATTATTTATTTATAATTATAAATATATTTATAATTAGTTATTTATAATTATAAATATATTTATAATTATTTATTTATAATTATAAATATATTTATATCATTTTAAAAAAAAATTGGGTACAACCGTGAAAGAGGCACACGACAAAAAGAATAAAATATAGATAAATCGATGGCCCGAGGACTTAACCCCGCGACCAAACCCCAGACACCTCCCCACCCTTACCACCATAGCCAAGCATGGGGAGATATTTCTATCATTATATATATTTAAATATTTATATATATTTATATAGTTATATATATTTATATAATTATATATATATATTAACTATTTATAAATATAAATATAAATATAGATAAAAGAATGGGAGAGGATAGTGTCGGCGATTCTTGGCGATCGTGTCGACAATAGTCACCCAGGGAGTTCAAATTTATTATCCTATGTCTCCTATCACCACATCAAGAATCAAGGTTCTATGATCTCCAAGGATAAATTCTAGGAAGCATCGATTAGAATTTTATCTTTCTCTGGATCCTCGAGAGACTCTTTTTCTTTATTCAAGGATAGTATTACAAATTGAATAATCAAGAAATGAAATATTTCACATGTATCAGCATTGGAAATATCTATTTCTAAAAGGATCAATCTCTATAAGAATTCCTTCATTTCCCATATCGCTCTGTTTAAATGAATGAAACCTTGGAAAGTCACTGACCTTATTTCTCGATTAGCCTCAGTTTGGGGATTTTCTGATTTTAAGTGTGTTTCACTCAGTCATGGTTTCCTTCACATAATTTTTCCTTTATTGGAATTGTATGTAATATCCTGAAGTTTTTTCTCAGTAAATATAAATTTGAGAACACTAAGAGTTCATAATTGGAGTTTTGATTTCAACTTGAATGACTTTAATGAAACTTATGCTAATGTTTGGTTCAAATTTATGGATTGAATTGGGTCCTTTTTCACATATAAATCTTATATGAAATTTCTCCTTCAATTGGAATCCAAATACATAGGTACACATTGAAGAAAGGTTAGGGTTAATTTTTGGGATTTTTTCTGAAATACTTGAATTTTTTTATGAATAGTGAAATATGATAATTTACAAAATAAGCTAAATAAATAAATTATTGAGTCATGGGGGATGTTATGATGATATAAGCACTATTTTATTGAACTGAAATTCACATATTAAAATTTTTTTGTCATAGATTCATCACTATTTCTTATCTTATGAAAAAAATTATAAACTAATAATTTATATATTAAGAAAAGCCTCCTCCTCTACATTATAAAAACCACCCACCCTCACCTCTTCTCTTCACTTATATAAAACCTTGTTCTATGAAAATATTCTGATCAAATATCTCCCCAAGGTCCTCCCCCACATCAATATACCCTTGGTATCCTCAAAAGACCAAATAATCTCCCCTTAAGAGGCTCTCAAGGGAGATTAATTCAAGAGGTAAGTTCCGCTTTTTATTTCTTTTACTTTCCTTTCAAGTTCCATTGTTTTTTTCTATCCTTACCTCCCCTCATCCAAATTTTATGAAAACTCCAATACCTTATATTTACTATTATTCTATTATGATAAAAGAATAAGTTATTATCTCCTATCCTTCACCCTTCTTTTATACAAGTAGTAAAAACACCATCCGAGATGTGTTAATTTACCACATTCAAGGAAAATGGGTTTTCAATTTACATTAACATATTCAATTATGGTCATAAAACCATTATTATGGTTTAAAATGGATATAATATATGTATTAAGTCTCGTATATGGTTATTCAATCTTTTTGTACACATGGTTTTGATTTATAAAACAAAATGTGTTCGTTGTGATCAAAAACTGCCAATTAACCCAAAAGGCTATAACTAAGGTTTTATATAATAATTAATCTTACCTCCAAGTAACCAAATGAAATTTAAAACCTTGTAACATTCTATATTATCAATAATATAACTCTAATTCTATACAACCATCTTTATTTTACATGATTATTTGTTCATGTATATTAGTAAACTAATCATGTAACAAATAGACCTGTACAATGATATTGAACCTCACAACCAATAAAAAAGGTTATGAATGAACTCAAAAAGGTTATAATAAATCAATTACATGTAAAATAGGTTCTATAATTATTAATTAATTAACCTAATTTTATTATTCATATCATTAATATCAAGTGGAGAACTCCATCAGACTAACATAAGGGATTTTACCCAACCCTCCATTATTCCTTCGGGTTGTTATTACTCTCTTTTTACCCAAATGAAATCATATATTCTATTTATATACATATATTAATTATTTCATTATTTCCAAAATCATTTATCATGATCCATTAATCATTATATTTTGGGTATATACATGCTTTTAAGTGATTATCTCCTCAATACTTCCCGATAAGCAAACCTGTTTTGAGGGAACTTCTAGATTTTTTTTACCCAATTTCAAGTTCACTCTACCATATATTTTAATCCACCATTGTTTTTATGAAATAATTTTTTATACTATTAAAACCTTAATTTTTTACTTCTTGTTTTATATAAAATATTATACCCTTTTCAATTTTAAATTCTCTTTAGTATTTTCCTTAAAACCGCACTAAAATGTTTTAATGATAAAATTTATTAAATACTCTTTTTACAAGTTATCACTTCTGTTTGAAATCACTTACCATGAAATATTTCTATGTATGTTTTATTTACTTTCCTTCATGGATACTTGTATGATACACCAATTAAATTATTCTTTATGACATTATTATGATTCTCATTTCTTTCCATGGGTTCCCTTATGTTTATATATGATTTATTATGTCTGATACATTATGTGGAAAACATATTCATTAACATTTTAATATGGTTTCACCTAGATAGAACTCTAATTCATTGTGTAAATTTTAGTTTTAAGAGATGTTATGTGCAACAGTCTTGGTGGTTATCCTTGACTTGTGATACCATGTGAAACAATCATGGTGGTTAGCCTTGACTTGTGTTACCATGTGTGACAGTCTCACTGTTTAACAATGACTTGTGACCCTTTAAGTGAAACGAGCCTTGAATCATACTAAATTCATGTTTTATGTTCTTATAAATTAATATTATTCCATGTTAATATGATCCCAAGTTATACATGTTATGGTTCTAAATGTTCAATTACATTATATTCTTTTTTATATCATTATGTCATGCTTCCTAACCAATGTTACAAAGCTTTAGATTATTCCCTTACTTGGATTTTTTAGATCACCCCTTTTTTCATGTTATCCCTAGGTTATCCTACGTTGATGTATGAGAACAATGGAATTTGGGATCTCAATATTAATATTAAATAAAGAAATATTTTCTGTTTTCTGTTTTATGTACCTAGTCTTCAAAGACAGTAGAATTCATGATACTTGGCTTGTATTCCAATGTATAATTATGCATTAAATCATGTAATGTTTTGTGAAAAAGGTTAGGGTCTATATAGTTGGTATTAGAGGATGGTATTATTATTTTTAGATATTAGAAACATAGAACTTTAGTAAGAACCTTAAAGATGAGACTAACTATAAGAAATCATCTCTATATTTTTAAAGTATATAGTAAGTGGTTTATCAAGAAAATACATCCTTGTATAGATACAAATGGGTAGAGGTGGCTTTGGAATAGATATTTCTATGGGTAAAACATGAAAACACTACTTTGATCTAGGATCAAAAGGGAACTGGTGTACGACAATGGGCCTTACAGAACTCTTGGTTTGACACTCCCAAGGGATATGCTTTGGTAAATTCATGAGCTCAGTACGAACAGTTATTAAGGGAACAACAAAAGCCGATAAGAATATATATTAGGAAGCAGATCATGGATAACCATGACTGAAACTTAGGGAATCACAAGTTAGGATATAATTTTCCTATAAGGTTTTATCCCTTTATGTTTAATGTTTTTTATACATATTATCTAAGTATTCAATAAACCTAATTGTATGTTCTTTTTCATAGATAATGGTGGGAATTAAAAGAACACATTCCCATAATAAATGTGATAGAGAATGTGAATATTTACCTAATGATATGAAAAATATTATTAGAATGGGTGCTCAAAACTTCATGATAGTACTCTCTCAGGTGGATCAACTTATTAATAATAACTTGAATCTTATAGAACTCACTCCTCCTCCATGTAAATAGAATGTTGTCATTGAATTATTCATATGGAAAAGGCCTCCCATGTTTAGTGGATCTTCTGATCCCCTCCTCACGAGATAGTGGATTAACTCCATGGAAAAGATATTCTATGTACTCTAGTGCTTAAAAGAAGAGAAATTTGTACTGTTAGTCTATTGTTTTGATGGTGAAGATGATTAGTGGTGGACACTGATAAAAAATATGATGTCCTAGGAGGAACTTGATTCCATTTATTTGGAGGAATTCAAGAGAATATTTTTCAATAAATATTTTTCCCCAAACCCTCTATCTCAAGATAGAAAAAGAGGTCTTCAAAATCAAGCAGGAAGGAAGGTGATTCCATCAGGGCATATGAATCACACTTTACAGGGCTTTCAAGGTACGCCTCTAGATTTTTATGAAGACCGAAATAAAGTCGTATTGATTATTCAGTAGAATAAATATGAGTCTACAAAAAATCATTGGTGATTCAAGACTTTGACGGTTATGACGATATTTTCCATTGTTCCCTCAAGGTTGAAATGGATATTGGAGACTCACAATGGTCTTCTGGGCCAAGTGAAAAGAAGTGGAAAATGGAGTCTAATATGGGTGGTTTGGATAATTAATCCAATGATTGAAATAATATCGAACATCCCATGTGTCAAAATTGTGGGAACAAGCATCTTGGGAATTGTATAAAGGGATCCCTTTTTAAAGAACTGTAAATTTCAAGGAAATTTTTTTCTTAATTTCTTTGGGATTTTACGAGTACGTAGTTTCTGACGGAACCTGATTCCGAGGCCAGGTGTGCCCGAAATCAATTTCCAAAGTTTAGCTCGGGTACGTTCAGTGAACTAACGAGCGGGTTTTCCTAACTTTTAAACCGGTACTCAGAATCAAAATATGAGGGCATCGATGAAACCACAATGCCAGTAATTGCTTAAGAAGACCCTTTCTGCAATTGTGTTTTCTCGATAGGAGTTGCTAAAAAAAAGTTGAGGTTAGTTTGTGAAGTAAATAAACATTTTTGGAACAAATTTTACTTCTAAGCATGTGTGGAAGTTGGGGAACTAACCAAGTGAGGATAAAGGTGATGTGGGGCCCACACAAACCCCACCCCTTCATATTCCCTAACCCCCTTAACTATTTCCCTTTGAACCCCCTTGTATTAAATGATGTGACTTCCTCCTTCACATTAAATCATGCCAACACTTAAATTAATTGAGAGTTATGCCTTTGAATTTTTCAATTTTAAATGCATGGCAAGTTATAATAAAATAATAATAACTGTTATTTTATTTTGGTTTGGTTGTTTTGTTGTGTAGGGGATTTTTGAGAGAGGGAGCGTTCTTTTCTCTGAATAACTTCATCATCCTCCTTGAAGAACGCGAAGAACGCACCGACACCGACGAAGAACGCTAATTCCTCAGAGATCGACAATGCGACGCTCTATACCGCAATGCCGACGATCCCCTTCACCGCGACGCCGTGTATCGCGACGTCGATGACGCTTACAGAGCCTCCTTCCACGACGCCATCTTCCGTGACGTCTTTTTCCATGAAGAACCTCATTCGATGACTTCATCGAGGTAGGGGTTGTAATTTTGTTCGTGAAATATCCTTTGTCGTTCTTTGTCTTTTATATTGGGCCGCCTCTTATCGTAATAACAGGAGGAGGTCGGACCACATGAACACGGCCGACCCTCCTCCCCCTTTGATGTTGTACATGTTGCGGCACAAGCAAAGGTAGCATGGTGCAACGACACCGCGCGGAAGCAAGAGGAACAAGTGAAGATGTGCGGCACCGTCGCGCCGCGCCGTTGCGGCCGAACGAACCCGCGGCCGGAGTTGGGCCGTAGAGAAGGGGCGCGGCACCGTCGCGCCACGCCGGAGAACCACGAAGACACCACGGCTGGAGCGGGGCCGCGACGCCATCGCGCCGCGCCGGTCGGACCAAGGGCGCGGCCTTTGGCCACGGCGGAGCAGGGAGTGGCGACCGAAACCACCGGCTGTCGGCGCGTCGGAGGGGCAGGACCGCGGGGTCCTGCGGCGACAGCATGGCCGGCCAGCCGGGTCGGCCGATCGAGGAAGGCCGGGGGTCATAATCCCCAGCTCGCCAAAGGATCCCCCCCCCACGTGGGGGCTATGATTTCTCAATCAGGGGGGCAGTGCGCCCCCCCTTTCCGTGACAGCTCGGCCGAACCGAGCTATTTGGCCATGTGGGCCGCGCCCGCGTCAGGCCAACCGGCCGCCCAAGCCGGGCCGGGCCACGCAGGCCGGGCGGGGCCACACCGGCTGGGTCAGGCCGCGTCCACCGGGCTGGGCCACTCCCTAATGGGCCGGACCCAGACCCAGTTCGGTTCGACCTGGTTCGGGCCGACCTAGGGGGTCTTCGGCCGGGTCGGTTCGGGCCCAAAACCCCTATTTCCGGACAGTTCTGTTCAAACACTTGTATCTTGGGATACTAACCTCCAATCGATGCACTGTCAGCTGCGATGCGATTCTTGGATCGATATGGTCATTTCGATATATTACACTCAAGGTTTCGGAGAGCTTTGGGTATGGCCAGGTTGGTTCGAGCACGAAACCAACCGGGCCCTCGGAGAGAAAACGCTTATAACTTGAGCTCCAGACGTCTGATTGAAGTGCCGTCGACTTTTTTGGATTCCTCTTAGTCAGACGGACATTTTGGATTACTCTGCTCGAGGTTTGGTTGTATTTGGAGTGCGGTTAGGTTGGTTTTGGATTAAAAACCAACCGGGACCTGGAATGAAAAAGTCAATAACTCTCAGACCGAGCGTCCGATGGACGCGTCGTCTGTCGTGTTGAGTTCCCTATGTAGAGAAGTAACTTTGGGATACATAAACTCCGGACTACGTGTCAGTTGATGTATCGAACCCCTTGGCTCGTGGAGTGGACCCTCCTGGAAACGAGCATGCTGTGTGCGGGAACCCTAGAGCTGGCAGCAACTGCGACGACGATGACGACTACACTGAAATACTCTGTGGGTTTAGCAACGATGACGACTGCACTGAAATACTCCGTGGGTTCGGTAGTGATGAAGACCGTACTGAAATCCTCCATGGGTTCGATGACGATGACTACTTTTCTTATATCCTACGTGGGTCCGGTAGTACTACTGTTCTTGTATCCTACGTGGGTCCGGCAGTGTTTGACTCTGTTCTTGTATCCTACGTGGGTCTGGCAGAGTAGCTGGTCTGTATCCTATGTGGGTTTGACAACTTAGCTGGTTTAGTATCCTACGTGGGTCCTAGCTTAGATGAATCAGTGGCTACATCTGATCATCTCTTTTACCTTACGAAGAAGTATACCTGTGTGAGCTGAGACTTCACTTTCAATCATTATCTTCGATTTGATTGACTTGCTTCCCTATGTGGATTGTGTTGTGATTTCCTGTGTGGATTGGGTTGTACTATCCTGTGTGGATGTGATCGAACTTTGGTTCAGATGTTGGAGCCGAACTGGAATTGATGACTTAGGTATATGTATGGGCATATACCTAAGTAGTGTTGGATGTTACTTCATGATTGTATCTTTCCTTTGTGGATTCTGGGACACCTTCGGGGGTCTTGGGGTCCCTTGAGTAGAGTATACTCTCCCCTACACGGACTATACCCACAATACGTTGTGTTGGATGTAGACGACGGACAACGCTGATCGTGGTTGAGGCTTGTGGTGCAGGTCGTACCTGGAGGTGGACCACTGGGCGGGACGTACACAGAGCGGATGGGTGGACCCGAGGAGCTGAGGAGGCTATTTGTACCCACCCATCAGGTGGGACTTCCAGTGGACGGCTCGATGTTTCTGCTTTACTTTCAGTTGCTGTACTTTCTTTCCAGTTGTACTTTACTTCATTTTGGGTTTGTATTCTGGCCCATTTACTTTCCACACTTACTTTTGTACCCAGTTTTACTTAGTGTTTACTTCTGCTGGCTTACTCTGTTGTGTTTGTTTACTTTATAAAGGCAAAGCCTTCCAATTTTTTGGGATTTACGCCTTTGGTGCTAGTCGCCAGCCCCTGGCCTATGGGAGGCAGGGTTGGGGTAGTCACGACACGGGCCCCGATGACGGGTCGTGACAAATTGGTATCAGAGGAGTTTGGTTCTACCGCAGAACCCAGGACTTTGATCTTTCTACTAAGTGAAGCAATAGTGTTAAGGGTATTGAGTGTGGTTATCAGTCTAGGGAGTCCAGTGTTGGTGCGGCGGCCGACGTATCTGTACACTAGGACCCTGACTTCTGATTTCTGACTCAATGCACGAAAACATTTATTGCATGTGTGTTTCAAAAGTTTTCTTTGTGATTACTTTGTGTCAACTCACCAGGTATACTGTTTTGACCGTGCCACACCTGTTTCTTTTTAGGATGAACCCACGATGGCAGCCAGCTAGGGTTCCGAGCTTTTTGCGATACGACAGCCCACCGAGCGACGATGCCTCGGTGCAGGGCCCTTTTTCAGCGGAGGCACCAGTAGTACCACTACCCGTCGAGCCACCGATGCCACCAGCCCCAGCCGCTGAGAGTGCACGTCTCCTTAGTGCACTTCACGAGTTTCAGCGTCAGAGACCGCCCATTTTCCATGGGGAGACAGACCCTCAGGCAGATGAGGATTGGATGGAGGCGGTTGTGCGAGTTTTCAGGTTAGTGGGGACACCAGCTGACCTCATGGTGTTCCTCGCAGCGAGCCTCCTGCACGCGGTAGCAGGCAGATGGTGGAGCTTGATGCTCTAGGTGCACGATGAGGCATGTCTCCTCTGGACAGACTTTGAGAGCCTCTTCCGCTCAGATTTCATCCCAGCCACCCTCCGTGCAGTGCTCATCCAAGAGCTACTACAGCTGCGGCAGGGCAGCATGATGGTCGCCCAGTACTCGGCGAGATTTACCGATCTCTCGCGCCATTCGACGGATATGGTACGAGACCCATTCTTCTGGGCCCGGACCTTCGAGCAGGGAATAAGGCATGAGATCAGGGCATCTATGATCTCCCTCAGCATTCTGACACAGGAAGAAGTATTGAAGAGAGCCCTTCTCATTGAGAGGTTTCTTGCTGAGCCTACACCAGCAGCAAGACCTACCGCAGGGCGGCACGTAGCAGAGTCGTCTGTAGATGGCAGTCGACGGACATCACAGGGGTCCAGTCGGACCAGAACATCAGGCGGATGACCTCAGGACACTGGCTCAGAGGTGTGGGGCACACGACACAAAGCCATCCTTTCGAGGAGCAGACAGTGCTACGCATGCGGCGGGCGGGGCCACATGGCTCCTGACTGCCCGACCCGCCGTGCAGAGGAGCAGCAGACGGTTGAAGGGCCACCAAAGCAGAGGCAGATGGTCGACCGTGGTGGTCCAAAGGGAGTAGGAGGAAGAGCCAGAGGAGCTGGCCGGGCAACAGGTGGTGGGCGACGCTTTGAGGCTTTACCACCACCACCACCCGGAGGTCCACCCTGACCACAGGGAGCTGGCGGGTAGAGGTAGGCTCAGCTTCAAGCAGTGGAGGCCTATGACCACGGCGCACCAGAGATGATTCTAGGTACTATATGTGTCTACTCAACCCTTTCTGCAATTCTTATAGACACAGGAGTGAGTCATTCTTTTATTTTTTCTGCCCTTTTTCGGAGCTCGAAGATTTCGACGGAGCTGTTGGCTCTATCCTTACGGATAGAGACTCCTACGGGAGCAAACTCGATGATTACGCACTGGTTCCGGCAATGTGAGATTACTCTAGGAGGAGATAGCTTTAGTTGGGATCTTCTTGTAGCAGTGTCTAGTCCTTACGACGTCATCTTGGGCATGAATTGGTTATCTATAGTCCATGCTCAGATCGACTGTATTAGGCGCAAGGTGCGATGTGTTCGCACCGATGGGAGCAGGTTCAACTTCACCGATGAGAGGGGAGCCTTAGCAGCGCAGGATGGACTCAAGAAGATAAGAGGATAGCCGATCACTCATCAGTTGGCTAGCCTCATCCTAGGAGTAGTTTACATGCGAAGTCCTAGTTTTCCTGTAGTGGTGGATCAGTATGCGGACATTTTCCCTGATGACGTACAAGACTACCTCCACACAGAGAGGTTGACTTCTATATTGACCTGTACCCCGGGACAACCCTGATATCCAATCCAGCATATCGGATGGCCCCCCTAAGCTTCGAGAGCTACGAGTACAGTTGGAGGACTTGAAAGGAAAGGGATTTATCCGACCCAGTGTTTCACCCTGGGCTTCCCTGATATTGTTCGCCAAGAAGGCAGACGAGAGCTTGCGACTGTGTGTCAATTATCGTCGCCTAAACCAGGTGACCGTGAGGAACAAGTATAAACTACTGAGGATTGATGGCCTCTTCGATCAGCTCAAGGGAGCACGGTGGTTCTCGAAGATAGACCTCAGATCAGGCTATCATTAGCTCAGAGTTTGGGATGAGGATGTACAGAAGACGGATTTCAGATGTCGGTATGGCCACTATGAGTTCTTGGTTATGCCATTCTGCATAACCAATGCTCCAACGGTGTTCATGGGTCTCATGAATAGGATCTTTCAGCCACACCTCGATCGATTTGTTGTGGTCTTCATCGACGACATATTGATATACTCGACCACTGAGGAGGAGCATGCCTATCACTTGCGGGTTGTACTGGACACACTCCGAGAGCACCAGCTTTATTGTAAGCTCTTGAAGTGTTAGTTCTGGTTATGTGAGGTCCACTTCTTGGGACACGTCATCTCTGAGGCGGGAGTTGTAGTGGACCCTGCGAAGATCAAGGCAGTGCTAGCTTAGGAGCCACCCGAGAGCATGACGGAGGTGCGGAGTTTCTTGGGGCTAGCTGGGTATTACCAGAGATTCATTCCAGACTTCTCCAGAGTTGCGGAACCGCTTTCATCTTTGACAAAGAAGGGGAAACCCTTCGTGTGGTCAGATAGATGTCAGCAGAGCTTCCAGAAGCTGAGACAGAGATTGACCAGCGCACCTATCTTGAGGCTACTGGAGGAGGGAGTAGGGTACGTAGTCTACTGCGATGCATCAGGGACCGGACTTGGATGTGTCCTGATGTAGGAGCGAGTAGTGATCGCCTATGGATCACGACAGTTGGGGTAGCATGAGCAGAACTACGCTACCCATGACCTGGAGTTAGTTGCATTGGTCTTCACTCTGAAGATTTGGTGACACTATCTGATGGGAGAGCGCTTTACAGGCTACTCTAATCACTAGAGTCTCAGGTACATCTTCTCGCAGAAGGACCTGAACCTGAAACAGTGGCGATGGATTGAGTTCCTCCAGGACTATGAATTTGAGATAGTATATACTCCTGGAAAGGGGAACTTAGTAGCCGATTATCTCAGTAGGAGTACGGGCATTCAACTACTTGGAGAGGCGACGAAGCAGCTAGCCTCTTTGCAGATATCCTTCATGGATAGTGATGGAGCAGCCTTTCTTCAGTCACTCACAATCACTCCTCCACTTCTTCAGCGGGTCAGAGAGGCACAACGTGGGAACGTTGACTGTGAGATGCGGCGTGCACAGATATCCTCAGGATATGCACCTGATGGATTCTCTGTGGGAGGAGAGCACGCCGTCCTTTTTAGAAGACGTACCATGGTACCAACTGCTTTTCAGGAGGCGGTTCTGAGAGAGTTTCACACATCCCCTTTAGTGGTACATCTAGGAGTGGTGAAGATATACCAGGATCTCAGATGACAGTACTGGTGATCGGGTATGAAGAAGGCTATAGCAGAGTTCATTTCTCGATACCTCACCTGCCAGCAGGTGAAGGCAGAGCACCAGGTACCAGCAGGCTTGGTACAGCCCTTGGAGGTCCTGGAGTGGAAGTGGGATGAGATATCTATGGATTTCGTGACTAGACTTCCACGTACTTCCAGTGGTCATGACTCCATTTGGGTGATTTTTGACCGAATCACCAAGTCGGCTCACTTCTTACCCATTAGAGAGCAGGGCTCAGTAGAGAGCTTGGGACATCTCTGCGTTCAGGAGATTTTATGACTTCATGGTGTGCCATCATCTATCATCTCCGATCGAGATGATCGCTTTACTTCCCAGATTTGGAAGGGGTTGCAGGAGGCATTCGGGATGCAGCTACGTCTGAGCACCACCTTTCACCCTCAGACAGATGGTCAGACGGAGAGGACCATTCAGCCTCTTGAGGACATGCTTCGTGAATGTGTCCTTGACTTTGGTCGCAGCTAGGAGGACCACCAACCCTTGGTGGAGTTCACGTACAACAACAGATGCCACTCCACCATACGGATGGCACCATACGAGGCATTGTATGGACGACCTTGCAAATCACCTCTGTGCTAGACAGACCCCAGGGAGTCAGCACTTGTGGGACCGGAGATGGTCCATGCCACGACAGAGAAGGTCCAGGTCATCCAGGAGTGGATGAGGACAACTCAGAGCCGACAGAAGTCTTATGCTGATAGGAGGTGGAGACCACTAGAGTTCGAGGATGGTGACCACGTTTTCTTATGGGTCTCACCTTGACGTGGATTACAGAGATTTGGCCAGGGCAGCAAGTTATCTCCGCGCTTCATCGTACCGTTTCAGATTCTCAGCAGGATAGGCGAGGTGGCTTATCACCTTTCTCTACCACCTCAGTTTCACCGGGTGCACGAAGTCTTCCACGTATCTCAGCTGAGGAGATATGTGCATGACCCGATGCATATCATCGACCATGGGGAGCTGGACATCGATGACGGGGTGACTTTTGTAGAGGTCACGGTGGATATCGAGGATCGACAGGATCAGGTCTTATGTGGGCGATTGATTCCTCTAGTGCGCATCAGGTGGCAGCACGGTAACCTCCAGGAGAGCACTTGGGAGTGGGAGGCTCAGATACGTGCTCAGTACCCTCATTTCTTTCCCTAGTTGTGATGTATCTTCACGGGGATGCAAATCCCTAAGGTGGGAGTAATGTAAAGACCCGTAAATTTCATGGAAATTTTTTCCTTAATTTCTTTGGGATTTTACGAGTACACAGTTTCTGAAGGCACCTGATTCCGAGGCCCGGTGTGCCTGGACTCAATTTCCGAAGTTTAGCTCAGGTACATTCAGTGAACAAACAAGCAGGTTTTCCTAACTTTTGAACCAGTACTCGGAATCAAAATCCAAGGGAACTGATGAAATTGCAACGCCAATAATTGCTTAAGAAGACCCTTTCTAGAGTTGCGTTTTCTCTATAGGATTTTCTAAAAAAAGTTGAGGTTAGTTTGTGAAGTAAATAAAAATTTGTGGAAAAAATTTTACTTCTAAGCATGTGTGGAAGTTTGGGAACTAACCAAGTGGGGATAAAGGTGAGGTGGGGCCCACACGAACCCCACCCCTTCATATTCACTAACCCCCTTAACTCTTTCCCTTTGAACCCCCTTGTATTAAATGATATGACTTCCTCATTCACATTAAATCATGCCAATGCTTAAATTAATTGAGAGTTATGCGTTTGAATTTTTCAATTTTAAATGCATGACATGTTATAATAAAATAAGAATAACTCTTATTTTATTTTGGGGAGGTTGTTTTGTTGTGTTGGGGATTTTGAGAGAGGGAGCGTTCTTTTCTCTGAAGAAGTTAATCATCCTCCTTGAAGAACGCGAAGAACGCACCGACACCGATGAAGAACGCTAATTCATCAGAGATTGACGACGTGACTCCGTATACCACAACGCCGACGATCCCCTTCACCGCGACGCCGTGTACCGCGACTTCGATGACGCTTATAGAGCCTCCTTCCGCGACGCCGTCTTCCGCGACGTCTTTTTCCGCGACGAACCTCGTTCGACGACTTCATCGAGGTAGGGGTTGGAATATTGTTCGTGAAATATCCTTTTTCGTTCTTCATCTTTTATATTGGGCCGCCTGTTATCGTAATAATGAGAGGAGGTCGGACTGCACGAACACCACCGAACCTCCTCCCCCTTTGATGTTGTACATGTTGCGGCACGAGCAAAGGCAGTGCGGTGCAACAGCACCACACAGAAGCTAGAGGAACGGGCGAAGATGCGCGACGCCATAACGCCGTGCCGTTGAGGCTGAACGAACCCGCGGATGGAGTCGGGCCGCAGCGAAGGGGCCCGGCGTCGCCGCGCCTCGCCGGTCAGAATAAGGCTGCGGCCTTTGGCCGCGGCGGAGCAGGGAGAAGCAGCCGGAACCACCGGCCGTCGGCGCATCGGAGGGGCGGGACCGCAAGGTCCCGTGGAAGCAGCATGGCCGGCCAGCTGGGCCGACCAATCGAGGAAGGCCGGGGGTCGAAATCCCCAGCTGGCCAAAGGAGCCCCCCCCCCCCCACGTGGGGGCTGTAGTTTCTCAATCAGGGGGGCAGCGCCCCCCCCCCCTTTCCACGACAGCTCGGCCGCGCCAGCTAGGCCGGGCCACGTCCTAATGGTCCGGACCCGTACCCGGTTCGGGTCGATCCGGTTCGGGCAGACCCAGGGGGTCTTGGGCCGGGTCGGTCCAGGCCCAAAACCCCCTATTTCCGGACAGTTCTGTTCAAACGCCCGTATCATGGGCTACAGACCTCCGATCGATTCACAGTCAGTTGTGATGCGATCCTTGGATCGAGACGGTCGTTTATGTATATTACACTCAAGGTTTTGGAGAAATTTGTGTACGTCCGGGTTGGTTCGAGCACGAAACCAACCGGGCCCTCGGAGCGGAAACGCTTATAACTTGAGATCAGGACATCCGATTGACGTGCTGTTGACTTTGTTGGATTCCTCTTAGTGAGACGGACCTTTTTTATTACTCCGCTCAAGGTTTGGATGCAGTTGGAGTGTGTTCGTGTTCGTGTTGGCTTAAAAACCAACCGGGCCCCTAGAACGAAAAAACCAATAACTCTCAGACCGGGCGTCTGATTGATGCGCCGTCTGTCGTGTTGAGTTCCCTATGTCGAGACGGAACTTTGGGATACATCAACTTTGGACTACGTGTCAGTTGATGTATCGAACCCCTTGGCTTGTGGAGCGGACCCTCCTTGAAACGAGCATGCTGTGTGGGGGAACCCTAGAGCTGGCTTCCATTGCGATGACGATGACGACTGCACTGAAATCCTCCGTGGGTTCGGCAGTGACGACGACAGAACTGAAATCCTCAGTGGGTTCAGCAGCGATGAAGACCGTACTGAAATCCTCCGTGGGTTCGACGGCGACGACTACTGTTCTTGTATCCTACGTGGGTCCGGCAGTACTACTGTTCTTGTATCCAATGTGGGTCCGACAGTGTTTGACTCTGTTCTTGTATCCTACGTGGGTCTGGCAGAGTAGCTGGTCTGTATCCGATGTGGGTCTGATATTTTAGCTGGTTTAGTTTCCTACGTGGGTCCCATCTTAGATGAATTAGTGGCTACATCTGATCATCTCTTTTACCTTACGAATAAGTATACCTGTGTGAGCTGAGACTTGACTTTCAATCATTATCTTCGATATGATTGACTTGCTTCCCTATGTGGATTGTGTTGTGCTTTCCTATGTGGATTGAGTTATACTATCCTATGTGGACGTGATCAAACTTGGGTTCAGATGTTGGAGCCGAACTGGAATTGATGACTTAGGTATATGTATGGGCATATGCCTAAGTAGTGTTGGATGCTACTTCGTGATTGTATCTTTCCTTTGTGGATTCTGGGAGACCTTCAGGGGTCTTGGGGTCCCTAATGAGTAGCGTATACTCAGCCCTGCATGGGCTATGCCCGCACTACGTTGTGTTGGATGCAGACGACAGACAGTGCTGATCGTGGTTGAGGCTTGTGGGGTAGGTCGGTACCTGGAGGTGGACCACTGGGCGGGACGTACACGGAGCAGATGGCTAGTCCCGAGGAGCTGAGGAGGCTATCTATACCCACCCTTCAGGTGGGACTTCCAGTGGACAGCTCGACGTTTCTGCTTTACTTTCAGTTGCTGTACTTTCTTTCCAGTTGTACTTTACTTCAGTTTGGGTTTGTATTCTAGCCCATTTACTTCCTGCACTTACTTTTGTACCAAGTTTTACTTAGTGTTTACTTCTGCTGGCTTACTCTATGAAATTTGTTTACTTTATAAAGGCAATGCCTTCCCCTTTTTCGGGATTTACGCCTTTGGTGCTAGTCGCCAGCCCTTGGCCTATGGGAGGCGGGTTTGGGGTAGTCACGGCATGAGCCCCGAGGACAGGTCGTGACACCCATAATTTCTTAAAATGTGGAATAATGGGACATCTGGATAAAAACTATCGAATGGATATAAAGAATACCACTAATGTGGAAGAATAAAGTAAGGTTCAGATAAATGATCAGACAATGGTGTAGTATTACAACTACAGGGAACATGGGAATTATGAGAAAAATTTCCCTAAGTCGAGGGTTGTCAGAGGAAATCAACATAAATTTCCAAGGAAAAAAGGAAGGGATTATGCTATCAATACTACTAAGGTGGATCCAGAAAAAAATGGGGTTATAGGTACTATAGTTATTCATTTAAGAATAGTGAAAGTACTTTTTGATTCTGGTTCTACGAATTCTTTCATATATTTCAAGTTTAATTGATCTATTCAAAAAAGAACTCAAAATTTGGAGGATATGTTATCTATGAGAATAGTGAATGGGGAAATTATTGTGTTCAAGGTTTATAACTTCTCCCCAGTTAATGTATGTGGACTGAACCTCCCAGAAAATCTCTTCACACTTACTTTAGTGGATTTTGATGTAATCTTGGGCAAGGATTGGCTATATTTATACAAATCCAACATCAACTATTGGGAAATGAAGATCACTCTTCATATACCTAAGCATGATCCAATTATTTACAAGTGTAAGGAGGAAGATGAATCTCCTTTAGAATCATTGTCACAATTTTGGATATTGCTGCCTTGTGAGCAAGAATGTCTAGATCAAATGATTGAGATAAATAAGATGATACTTCTTGAAGAAATTCAAAACATGAGGGATTACACTGATGTATTAACAAAATAGTTGTTTGGTCTTCCTCTTGATTGATAGGTTGAGTTCTCAATTGAACTTATTCCTAGATCACTACCTATATCTAATACAATTTATAGAATGGCCATTGTAGAGTTGGAAGCGCTGAAGAAGTAGTTATAGGAGAATCCATAGAAGGGTTTTATATGATCGATAGATTCACCATGGGGTGTTCCTATCCAATTCATCAAGAAAAAGGATGTATCAATGCATATCTGCATTGACTATCGTGAGCTCAATAAAATCACGATAAAGAAAAATTATCCCCTACCATGGATAGATGACTTGTTCAATCAACTTTATGGGGCCAGTTATTTCTCTAAGGTGGACCTTCGATCAGGATATCATCAATTAAAGGTGAAAAAGAAAACTATTCCCAATAAATCCTTTCAAACAAGGTATATACACTATGAATTCATAGTGATTCCCTTCAGATTGACTAATGCTCTAGAAATTTTCATGGATTTAATGAATAGAGTCTTTATAGATTACCTTGAAGAATTTGTGGTAGTCTTTATCGATGATATTCTGATATACTAAAAGAGAAAGGAGTAACATAAGGATCATTTGAATACTATGAATAAGAGTTTTTGAAGGGATAATCTTAATTCAAAGTACAATAAATTTGAGTTCTGGTTGGAGGAAGTATCATTCATGGGGAATTTTATCACAATAAAAGGAATATTTTTGGGTCCTTCTAAGATAATGGCAGTTGAAGAGTGGCCTAATACAAAATTTTTAACAGAGAACCATATCTTCCTTGGTCTAGCTGTGTATTACCAAAGATTTGTGGATAAATTTTCATGCTTTTAAAACACTATGACCAAGCTGACAAGGAAGGGGTGATGTTTTTATAGACTCAAGAAGTGAGGAAACCTTGAAGGATCTCAAAAAGTGGCTTATCACTGCGCTAGTACTCACACTCCCAACAAGTTGAGAAATCTTTATGGTGTACACTAATTCTTCAAAGAAGAGATTAGGATATGTCATGACCCGACCCAACGGGGCTAAAGCCGTGACTCCCCAAGCCCACCTCCAATAGACTAGGGGATGACGTCTAGCACCGAGTAGGATATCACACACAAGGGAGGCATTAGCCTAAGGTACCTGTACACATGCACTCACATAAACCTCCATGAAATAGTGAAGAGATATATAAAACTGAAAAGAAAATGCATACATACAACTATCCCACAACCAGAGTACAGAAAAAGTACAAAAAGGGAAAAATAGGGCCCACCAAAGGAAAACTACCAAGTGTCCAAACTGCTCAAAAGGAGGGAAAACACTGCCAAATCACCTGCCGGTAATCTCCTCGGCACAGCTCCGGTAAACACCCCAATCAAACCCGCTCACTAAGATCCTGCTTCGGGTCCTCCTAGGCCTCCGTCGAAAGGCTTGTGGTCTGCAAAAGACACAAACACGTGTGGGAAAAGCCCGTGCAGAGGTGAGTAAAAAAATAATCAGTAGGCACCCCAAAAACCCAAAACAAAAGAGAGAAACTGAAATGAAATAGTCTTCTCATACCAGCCATAGGGAACCCAGATGTGAGAGAAACTCCACCTCGTGACCATCCTCATCTAAACACAACTATTCAGCTCAAACCAGGTGTATTCTCATACATACACCTTGAACGTCCAAATTTACTCAGCTCACGCACCAAGCCACATGAGGTACCAACCTCATCACCATTAACGGTTCACAACCAGGAGAGCACACTCCATGATCACTATCATCCCAGATAAAACTAGTCCGATAGATACACTCCATCGGTTCCCACACAAACATCTCAGACAATCACCCAAGAGATCACGCTCGTTGGATACCGTCACTGAGGAAACCTCGCTGAAACAACATACACACCAAACTCCTCGAATAGGGGATCGCTCCTAGGGTTCGATAAGGGATACCAGAACCCACACTGGTAGAAGAATATCTCACTGATAGAGGATCACTCCCAGGGTCTACTGGGGGATACCACAACCCGATCTGGCATTCATTGATTTCACAGATAGGGGATCAATCCCAGGATCCGTTGGGGGATACCATAACCCGATCTAGCATTCGTGGATACACGTCACTTAGATAGAGGATCATCGTCTGCATAAAGGTGGTCACAACGATACCGGAACCCTATTTGGTATAACTCGCGATGTAATGGATTGAACCGATGATGCACCAACCCTACTGAAACCACGCGCTGAGTAGGGGATCGTATAACCAATGATACTGCAACCCTATTATAATATACATGCTAAGTAGGGGATCATATACCTGACGATGCCACAACCCTACTGAGAACGGCCCACTGCGTAGGGGATCATATTCCCGATGATGCCACAAACCTGACGGGGTTAAACTACTAGATAGGGGATCGCCACCCGTGGATAAGCGGTCACAACGATACCAAGAACCCGATACAGGGAAAACGATGCTAGAGGATCCCACTTCTGGCCCACCGAAGGGATGCCACAACTCTAATAGATTAAAAATTCCATTTAGAGGATCATAAACCTATACAGAGTTTGTGATGTTGCGTGAACCCCCGTAGGAATGAACCAAGGGAGTACCCTCAACCACTGCTGGTCCAAATGTTGCTAACCCGAGCGACCTACCACAACGCCACCTCGCACACCTCCAAGGTTGATACCGAGGCCACCATCGCAATCCACGTGAAAAAACACGCAGGATAGGCTGTTTACTTGCCCAAAACAGACAACTAGTAAAAAAGGCATTATTCACCGTAGCTATCCCATGTGGGGGCCACACAACGATCCCAAAACTCATCAAGAAGATCATACCACTACGATCCCCTCAGAAAAAAACACAGAATCCACTACTCATTCGTCCCAAACGGACCCCCGGTGAAAAAGGTACTATTCACCGAATCCATCTCGGGAAGGGCCCACAACTCGATCCTAAAACTCATTGAATGGATTTCACCAATGCAATCCTCTCAAAAAAACACACAGGATCTACTATTCATCTACAAAAATCAGACTCATGGTGAGAAAGTTGTGTTTCTCCGAAAACGACAAAATCTGGCCTCGTAGGGCCCGCACCCCAAAATCGGCCCCCAACACCCGAAAACAATCAAGAAAAGTCCACCATACCATTAGGGTCACAATGCCACAGATGTAACATCAATCAGATGCTCTGGGTAGAAGATACAACGACCCGAAGTCGAATAATAATAAAATATTATTATTTTATTCGACGTTTCAAGCTCCCAGGCCATGAACCCAAAACCTTAGACTTCCAAATTCCCACAAAAGGGTTTGCCTCGACGCCAGGGTCGCGTCGCCGTAGACAGCACTCGAAACGGACTTCTAGGTAGCAGGATACGGGGGTTTAAAAATCCCTGTGTATTTAAAAGAAGGTCGGTCTGGCCGGCCTGGGCCGGCCCGTGCCGGCCGACCCGGCCGCCGCTGCCGCTGGCCCGCCCTGGCCGGTGGCCCTCCGCCGCATGGTACCCTATGCCTCCATGCTTTTCTGGCACGTCCAGCGTGCCGCCGCCCCGGGCGGCCGGCCGCTGCACTCCGCCGGCGGATCTTCCGAGGACCGCGGGGGGCACCCCGGTGGTTCGTTTTGCGATCCACAACCTCCT
Source organism: Viscum album (assembly GCA_963277665.1). Classification (NCBI taxonomy): domain Eukaryota; kingdom Viridiplantae; phylum Streptophyta; class Magnoliopsida; order Santalales; family Viscaceae; genus Viscum; species Viscum album. The sequence goes on from OY728152.1 coordinate 1,494,469,668, forward strand.
GTGAGACCCTCGGGATCTGATATTCCCTGCTATGACAAAAAAACTAATAAATTCAAAGAAAAAACAGGATCAGGGGATTAAAAATCAAACCGCCTACCTCACGGGCGAAACAATGACGTTCTGACTTAGATCTGCGCTACAATGCTTCCGTTGCACGATCCTGGAGTGTCCGCCGTCGAAATCCGAGCTCGACGGCACCTTGATCACGCGATTCGGTTTGGTGATTCATAATTGGAAGGGGAGGAGGAAGAGTAAGGAGTAGGAATCCCTCCTCTGATCACCGCACATCAAATGGGGGGGAGAAAAATATTTATTTTTTAAAAAAAACAATCTCTCTCCCATCTTCGGCTCCCGACTCGCCTCCGCCCAATGACTGATGCAGAAAAAGGTAAGGTCGCCCTTAGGATAAAAACGATGTTCTGAACAAAAAGGTGGACTCAAATTGTCGATCGGAGACTCTGTTCAGAATTTATTCGAGACGACTCTCGTAAAAAATCTTTTCTATTTATTTATGAAAACTCCCCTGGTGGCTTTTCTCACAGCAGGCCCACGCCCGCAAAATTTACGCCCCGCCTAGGGTAAACGGCACGTTCCGGATGCAACTGTGCCCTCAGATTCCCGTTTCAAGCTACCATTTAGGAGATATCACACCCTATCCATGTGCATAGTATAAAAATACTTAATATTTTTATAAAATTAATTTCGGGCACACCGGGCCTCAGAAACGCACACCGTCTTCGCGCCTAGCTCTGAAATTATTCATAGAAATATTCCAAAGTTTGACAGGGTCAAAACCCGAGTTGCTACATCCCCCCCCTAGAACTTTTCATCCCCGAAAATCCTTAAGCACCAGAAAAGCGACTGGAATCTCAACTAGGTCTCCCACGCTAGCGAGTTCACCAACAAACACCCATACCCGAACACATAAGTCAGAGGGACTCATCCACCAAACCTCAACACAGTCTGCTTTGGTCAGCACTGACTCACCCGTATGGTTTTAATCACATCACAAAAATGCGTCTCGGTGTGGGAAGGATCCATCTTCCTCATGCATTCGAAGCACGCTGAACAACACCCACACAGGGTTTTACCAACGCCCTTAGAAAAACACAAGCAAGAAAAAGAGAGGAAGGGTACCACTATAGTGTCTATAAAACTACTGCGGAAAGTAGAAAGGATACAAGATGTACCTCTATCCATCTGCGGAGCCTCTGGGTCAACAACCTCTAGGGAATGCAGCTGTCCTCACCCTCTTCTTCCATCTACCTGATCTCGGCGTGGACCACGTGGGGGTGGGGGTGGTGGAAACTGATACCAACTACCACCTCCTGCTGCCATACCAGCTCTGTCGCCATGTCCGCCGCCCTGCGGATCTCCTTGCTCGAGACGCTGTCTCTGCCAAGGCATTCTATCAATTGGCTCCCTATCAGCAGCACGACGAGTTAGATAGTCTCTAGAAAGATGTCCCCGACCGTCGCAAACGTAACACCGCCTCTCCTGCAGATTACCAAAACTAGCATGTGATACTTGTGAACCCTGAGCCTCAGATCCGCCATCCTGGGGTCGCCTCCAGAAATGTCGGCTACATCCAGAGCCTTGATTCTATCGTCATCTACCAGATGCTGATCCAACTGATGAAGTCTCATCTCTTAGATACCCAGCACTAACAGGCAGGATCTGCTCAACCAGAAATCTCTCCACCACCAACGCTTTCTCCAGCACTCCAGCATAGGTGGGTAGACACAAAGAAACCACCCTTGCCCAAATGTCCCTGCGTAGGCCCTGCTCGAAGGTCCAAGCCCTAAAGAATGGGTCTCAAACAATATCCAGTGAGTAGTGAAACAGGTCCGTAAACCTCGCTGAGTACTCCGAAACAGTCATGCCCTCCTTCTGAAGCTACAGAAGCTTTTGAATCTACACTGACCTCAGCATCACTGGATAGAACTCTTCCCTGAAGAGCCGCTAAAACTCTTCCCATGTGAGCATCTCCCTGTCATGGGATTGCGTCACCAAAATACACCATCACTCGGCCGAACCATGAAGATGGCTCACCACTAGAACCACCATCTGATCCGGGGGTGTCCTCACTAGGCGGAAAACTTGGGTGACTGTTTCGAGCCAATCATCAGCTGCTTAAGGGTCTGGATCACCCTGGAACCTCAGAGGTCACTGTCTCTGGAACTCATGCAGCGCACTCAGCCTGCGTGCAACCTCATCCTGAACTGCCGGCACAACCAGCTGCTCAATAGGTGGTGGCTCAACTGGCGGACCACCTTGAGGTCCAGCCTCAGAACTTGCGCCCTGGTCCACATCCTCTATACGGGGTCGATCATCACCAGAATCCTGCTGTGGAACCCTCGTTGGCTATCGTCGTGGAAGCATCCTGAAATACATTGAAGAAACTCCACAGTCAAAGAGTATATCTGGTGAGATGACTCAAGGAGAACAAGGGAAACCCAAAAAAACAGTCCTATATGATGCATGTACCATTATGTCCCTGCGACTAATGTCCAAATGTCCTGATTCAAAAGGCAGGTTATCAGAGTCCCAGTGTATGGATACGTCGTTCATCGCACCAACACTGGAGTCCCTGACCTGAAAGTCGAACTCGTAACATCATAAAATTGTTGTGATTAAACCCAAACCAAACTCATAGCTATACCAGATACGCTCTAATATCCCAAAGGTGGAACCTCCTTTGATACCACTCTGTCACGACCTGACCCAACGGGCTCAAGCCGCGACTCCCCAAGTCTGCCTCCAATTGGCCAGGGGCTGACGTCTAGCGTCGAGTAGGCTATCACACACAAGGTAGGCCTTATCCTAAGGTACCTATACACACGCACCCACATAAACCTCCATGAAACAGTGTATAGATATATAAAACTGTAAAGAAAATGCATGCGTACAACTACACACAACCAGAGTATAGAAAAAGTACAAAAAGGGAAAAATAGGGCCCACCAAAGAAAAACTACAAAGTTTCCAACCTTCTCAGAAGGAGGGAAAACACTTCCAAATCACCTGTTGGTAAGCTCCTCAGCACAGCACCGGTAAACATCCTGGTCAAACCCGCTCACTAAGCTCCGCTTGCTCTGGGTCCTCCTTGGACTCCATCCAAAGGCCTGTGGTTTGCACAAGACACAAACACGTGCAGGCAAAGCCCCTACAAGGGTGAGTATAAAAATACTCAGTAGGCACCCCAAAAACCCAAAACAAAAGAGAGAAACTAAAAGGAAATAGTCCACTCATCCCAACCATAGGGAACCCAGATGAGAGAGAAACTCCACCTCATGACCATCCTCGGCTAAACACAACTAGTCAGCTCAAACCTGGTGTATTCCCATACATACACCTTATATTCATATATACTCAGATCATGCACCAATCCACATGAGGTATATACCTCATCACCAGAAACGGTTCAAAACTAGGAGAGCACAATCCACGATCACTATCATCCCAGACGACACTCGTCCGAGAGATACACTCCATCGGGTCCCACACAAATATCTCAGATGCTCACCCGAGAGATCACGCTCATCGGATACCGTCACTGAGGAAACCTCAATGAAACAACATTAACACCAAACTCCTCGGATATGGGATCGCTCCTAGGGTCCGCTAGGGGAAAATATAACCCACACCAGTAGATGAAGATCTCACAGATAGGGGATCACTCCCAGGGTCCACTGGGGTATACCACAACCTGATCTGGCATTTTTAGATTTCACAGATAGGGTATCACTCCCAGGATCCGCTGGGGGATACCACAACCCGATCTGGAATTTGTAGATACACATCACTCAGATAGAGGATCGTCTCCCATGTAAAGTTGGTCATGGCGATACCGGAACCCTATCTGGTATAACTCGTGATGTAGAGGATTGAACCGATGATGCGGCAACCCTATCGAAACCACGCGCTGAGTAGGGGATCGTATAACCAATGATACCACAACCCTACTATAATCTACATGCCGAGTAGGGGATCGTATACCCAATGATGCCACAACCCTACTGAGCATGGCCCACTGCGTAGGGGATCATATTCTCGAGGATGCCATAAACCCGATGGGGTTAACCTGCTAGATGGGGGATCACCACCCATGGATAAGCGGTCACAACGATACCAAGAACCCGATCTAGGGAAAACAATGCTAGATGATCCCACTCCGGGCCCACCGAAGGGATGCCACAACTCTAACAGATTAAATATCCTATCAAGAGGATCACAAACCTATACGAAGGTTGTGATGCCTCACGAACCCATGTATGAACGAACCAAGGGAGTACCCTCAACCACTATTGATCCAAACATTGCTAACCCGAGCGACCTGCCATAACGCCACCCCGCACACTTCCAAGGCCGATACCGAGTACATCATCGCGATCCACGTGGGAAAAAATGCATGATAGGCTGTTTACTCGCCTGAAACGGACAACCGGTGAGAAAGGCACTATTCACAGTAGCTAGCCCATGTGGGGCCCACACAATGATCTTGAAACTCATCAAGAGGATTAGACCATTGTGATCCCCTCATAAAAACACACGGAATTCACTACTCGTTCATCCCAAAAAGAACCCCGGTGAAAAGGCACTATTCACTAAAGCCATCTTAGGCGGGGCCCACACCTCGATCCCAAAACTCATCGAATGGATCACACCAATGCAATCCTCTCAGAAAAACACACAGGATCAACTATTCATCCGCCAAAATCGGACTCCTGGTGAGAAATTTGTGTTTCTCTGAAAATGCCAAAACCCAGCCTCGTGGGGCCCCCACCCCAAACTCGGCCCCCAACACTCGAAAACCATTAGTAAAAGTCCACCGTACCATCATGTTCACAATTCCACTGACGTCATGTCAATAGGACGCTCCAGGTAGAACATACAACGGCCAGAAGTCAAATAATAATAAAATATTATTATTTAATTCGACGTTTCAAGCTCCCGGACCACGAACCCGAAACATTAAACTACCAAACCACCACTGAAGATTTTTCCTTGATGCTAGGGTCATTTCACCATAGACAGTACACGAAACAGACTTCCAGGGAGTAGGATATGGGGGTTTAAAAACCCCCATGTATTTAAAAGAAGGTCGGACCGGCCTGAACAGGCCGATCCGGCCGACCAACCCGGCCGCCGCCGCCGCCGGCCCGCCCTGGCCGGCGGACCTCCGCCGGGTGGCAATCTATGCCCCCGCGCTCCTCTGGCACAGCCGGCGCGCCTCCTCCCTAGGTGGTCGGTCGCCGCTATGCCGGTGCCATGCCGGTGGATCTTCCGCGAACCACCGGGGGCACCCCGGTGGTCCATTTTGTGATCTGCAACCTCCTGCGCGACCCTCGGGATCCGATATTCCCTGATATGATAAAAAAGGAATACATTAGAAGAAAAAACAAGATCGGGGGATTAAAAAACAAACCTCCTTCATTGCGGGAGAAACGCCAACGTTCTAACTTAGATCCGCGCTCCAAAGCTTTTATTGCGCGATCCTAGAGCGTCTGCCGTTGAAATCTGAGCTCGACGACACCTTGATCGCGTGATTCGGTTCGGTGATTCATCATCATAAGGGGAGGAGGATGAGGAAGGAGGAGGAATCCCTCCAATGCGCACCGCACGTCAAAAGGGGGGGGGGAAGATATTTATTTTTTTTAAAAGAAACTATCTCCCATCTCCGACTCCCGACTCGCCTCCGCCCGATGCCCGATGCAGACAAAGCTAAGGTTGAAATTAGGGTAAACACAATGTTCTAAACAGAACAGAGGACTCAGATTGTCGATCCGAGACTCTGTTCAGAAGTTATTTGAGCTGACGCTCATAAATAAACGTTTCCATTTATTTACAAAAATGCCCCTGGTGGCTTTTCTCACAGAAGGCCCGCGCCTACAATGTTTACACCCTTCTTAGGCTAAACAGAATGTTCCGGACACAACCGTGCCCTCATATTCCCTTTTCAAGCTACTTTTTAGGAGATATCACACCCTCGCCATGTGCATAGTATAGAAATAATTAATTTTTTTATAAAATTAATTCTGGTCACACCGGGCCTCGGAATCACACACCCTCTTCGCGCATAGCTCTAGAATTATTCATAGAAATATTCCAATGTCTGTCAGGGCCAAAACACGAGTTGATACAGGATATGTGCGGATTCAAAATGATAAAGTGATATTCTACACCTCAAGGAAGCTAAAAATCCATGATCAAAACTATCCTACGCATGATCTGGAGTTGGCGGTGATGATATTTTAATTGAAAATCTGGCGTCATTATCTCTATGGGGAGAAGTTTGAGATATATATTGATCACAAGAATATTAAATATATATTCACACAAAAAGAGATTAATATGCACCAACGAAGATGGTTAGATCTCATCAAATATTATGAATACTCAATCCACTACTATCCTGGTAAGGAAAATAAGGTGGCAGATTCTATTAGTGGATAGGATCCTACATCTTTATCAATGATGAAAATTGAAAAGGATCCAATATTCTTATATTTTCAAAGGATTGACATGGGAATCATTAAGGTGTAAACATCATCAATCATTTATAAAATGATTGCTCAACCATCCCTTATGGAAAAAATAAAGGATGCTCAAAGAAAACATGTGGAAATTCAAAAAAGGGTGGAAGTCATTAGAAATGGGATATCCTCTAAGTTCAAGATTGTTGAGGAAAGAGTTTTAATATTTGGGTCATGATTATGTGTACCATCTAATCTATAGATAAAGAATGAGATTTTGAATGATGCACAAAGATCAACCATCTCTATTCACCCACGGAGCACAAAGATGTATCAAGAACTCTGAGAGAACTTTTGGTGGGACAATATAAAGAAGAAGATTGTTGAGTATACATCAAAGTGAATTGTATGTAAACAAGTGAAGGCTGAAAGATATAAGTCTAAGGGGATGATGAAACCACTACCCATACCAACATAGAAGTGGGAGAACATCACCATTGATTTTTTCACCAATCTTCTAAGGACATCCATAGGAAACAATTCTATATGGGTCATTGTGGATCGTCTTACAAAGAGAACTCACTTTATCTAAATTTTAGAGGACTTCTAATTGGATGAAATTTCATGAATATATATCAAAGAGGTGGTAAGGATTCATGGAGTTCCACTATCTATTGTATCCAATAGAGATCCTATATTCACCTAAAAGTTCTGGGAAAGTCTCCGACAAGCTCTAGGCACCAAACTAAACTTCAGTACAACCTATCATCCTCAAACTGATGGCCAATCTGAGCAGACTGTTCAGACACAGGAAGATATGTTGAGAGCATGTTCTATGGACTTCAAAGGAGGATGGGACCAATAACTTCTACTAGTCTAATTCTCCTACAACAATAGTTTCCACTCCAGCATCTAAATGACACTATACAATTCTTTTTATGGGAAAAGGTGCAGAAAAATGGCATGTTGGGATGAAGTCAGTGAGAATAATCTATTAGGAACTGAAAAGGTCGAAGAAATGGTGGAGAGGGTGAAACTATTCATCAACACATCAAGGTATCCCAAAGTTGATAAAATATTTATGCATACAATCATCGACGAGACCATGAGCTCAAAGTTGGAGGCACAATATTTCTCTACATATCTCTGTGGAAGAAGTTCATGAGGTTTGGGAAGAAAGAAAAGTTATGTACCATGTACATAGGACCCTTAGAGATCCTTTATCATGTTGGATTTGTGGAATATTTACTAGAACATTCACATACTAGGTCCCAAGTGCAAGATTTCTTCCATGTATTCCTCTAAAGAAAGTACATACCAAATCCTTCACCTGTACTAACTTCAGAGATGGTACAGTTGGAGAATGATCTTTCTTACGGGGAGAAGCCAGTGAAGATATTGGATCATATAGATAAAGTTATATGAAACAAGACTACTCACTAGATTAAGGTATTATGGCATAACCATGAGTACGAAGAAGAAACATGGTAACTAGAGGAAGCAATGAAGGAAAAGTAACCACACCCATTTATATATTAGAATGTAAAATGAAATTTTGAGGGAAAAATTTCATAAGGGGGGGAAGAATGTAACAACACAATATTTTATCAATGGAATTGCCTTGTTATTATTTTTCCTTAGAGTATAATCACATTAGATAACAAAATGATCTATCATGATACTAACTACTATTTGACCATTAAACATAATTTTTCTGCTTATGTGTCTTCAATTTTGAAAATCTGACATACACGGTTACATTCGGTGTGATTTTTGGGGTCTAATAGAACAAACTTAATTTTTGGTGTATAGTAACCCACCCTTATGAATATTAATATTACCTTTGTGAATAAAAAGTCATACAAAATAATAGTAACCTCACACTTGAAAGTATAAATAAAATTTAGGCATCTTATAAGTGATAATATGACCATAGTAAAAGTATTGGTATTTTGGTATGTCATAAATAATTAATTATAATTAATTATTTAATTTAAAATAAAATATATTTTCCTTAAAGGTGTTCATAAATTAAAAATTTTATATGTTCTAGTTTTATGATAATTTTAGAATACCTTATATAATTTTTGAAAGCATTATAAAATCTGTTATAGTTTTAAAATCTATATTTTTCAAGTAAATTAGGATTTTAATTTTTAAATTAAATTAGTCAAATTTAGAAAATCATTTTTGAAAATTTATTTCCTTTTTGGATTATTCACATCAAAAAATGGTTAGGATGAGTTTTTGGGATTTTTTCTAAAATACATGAATTTTTTATGAATAGTGAAATATGATAATTTACAAAATAAGCTAAATGCATTAATTATTGAGTCATGGGTGCTTTTATACTGATGTAAGCACCATTGGTTCGAACTCACATTCACATGTTAATATTTTTGGTCATTTATTAGTCACTATTTCTTGTCTCATTGAAAAATAATAAACTAATGATTTAAATAATAAGAAAAACCTTCTCCTCTCAACTATAAAACCACCCACACTCCCCTCTTCTCTTCTGTAACGACCCGAAATTTTGAATAAATCTTGTTTCCTAATTTTATGTGTTATTTTTTTTATTTTTGTACTCAACAAAAATGTTTCCTTTGATAACATGAGTATAATTAAAATGAGACTGTTGGGTTTTTACCGTTATTTGACCATTAGTCAATATGACCGTTGTAAACTAAACGTTTCGATTATTGTCTCTAAATACAAGTAATCTTGGTTAATTAATATAAAAAGAAGATTTGATGGCCTCACCTAGTAGTCTTGGACCGATCGAAGCTCATCTAACAGAACTTGGGAAGGAGGTAGCACCACTGGGCTTTGCTCTGGACCAAACCCAAGCTGAACTTCATCGTATAAAGCTAGAACGGGATCGCCTTCGCGAGAAGTTCAAACTGATATAAATTACTACTCGTGCGATGTTGGATGAGCCTCCCTCGGATTCTCTAACCTTAGCACACCTTACACTTATGTACTATGCTGGTGTGATAAGGGGCTATGTAAGGAGACCGTAACTGTCTTGTGTAATCCTTTATTTTAAATAAAAATTTCGATTTCTTTTATGAATTTTCAAATGACCGGATAAATATAGTATGCATATTTTTGATGAATTTTAGAAAAAGGATATTTTAAAAATGTTTATGTAAACCTTAAATAATTAAAAATGTGTAATGATTTTCAAAAAAATTTCTTCTACAATTATGTTCAGTACGAAATTTAGAGTCTAATAAGATCAACTTGATTTTTGATGAATAGTAAATTATGAATAGTGATTTTATGATTAGGATTAATAATGTGTCCAAATGGATTAGTAATCTCATTTAAAGAAAGTATTAAAATAAGCTAGGCACTTTGATTAAGCAATGTGATTCAATAAAATGGTTAAATAACGGTTTTATAAATTATTATTCAAGTATTATTTTTTTCTGATGAATAGTGTTTTTTAATTAAAATTTTAATTAAAAATATTTAGAAAATTATTATTATAAAATGGACATCATTTTTGAACTCAGAGCATCGATATTATGTTAAGGTAATTTTTGGGGATTTTTCTGAAAAAATAAATTTTCGATGAATAGTGTTTTTAATTAAAAATTTAATTAAAAATATTTAGAAAATTATTTTTATAGAATGGATTTCATTTTTGAAATCAGAGCATTGATATTTGGTTAAGGTGAAATTTTGGGATTATTCTGAGAAAGTTGAATTTTCGATGAATAGTGAAAATACAGTTTTTAAGTTACGGGTGTTTAATGACATCATTAAATGATGTATTAAGTATGTAATCAATATGGTCTACTTATGAATAGTAATATAAGGTATGAGGTGTCCCAAGTGGCCAATACCATGGGCAAATACCATGGGCAAGCCCATGGTTTTGCCAAAACCACAAATGAGGTGTCCCTTGGCCATTAATGCCTTGTCCCCTCACTTTCCCTATAAATACCAAGCCACCCTCTCATCCATTCGACTCCCCAATCTCCCCCAACAAAGTTCTGGTCTCCTTACCTCCAAAGGAGTCCTCCCAAGGTGCCCCCGAGCCCTCAAGGTCCAAACCTTTGAGTTTTAAGAGTTACGTTTAAAGGTAAGGGATCCGATCTCTCTCTTTCTTTTCAAGAAATCTCTTTTATGTAATTTCTTTTATGCTCCATGTTCTTATGTTAAAGGGTGTTCTTTTATACTCATTTTACTGCCCTTTTCATGTTCACATAATTATAGATCCCCTATTACTCTCATTATTTCGTTTTATGAAGTTTTAAGTGGCGCCGTTAGGCTACCGAAATTTTTGTAACGAATTCTTTCTCCCTTCTCATTTTTCAAGATCTATTATCATATAAAGTATTTCAAGTTCCTTTTTATTATGTTGGGGTATGATATCTAAATTTATCATACTTATCTTTTATGATCATGTGATGAGAGACCCCATTTTATCTCTTCAATTCAGTATTTTGAAGTTTAAGTGGCGCCGTTAGGCTGCCGAATTTTTAAGTGGTTCTTCACCCTTCTTGTTTTGAAGTTCTACTTTCATGTCAATTATTTAAAGTTATTTTTTGTATGTTGGGGTATGATATATATATCTATCATAATGGACTCTTATGTTCATATGATGAGATACCCTATTTGATCTCATCAATTCATTTTTTGTTGAAGTTTAAGTGACGCCGTTAGGCTGCCGAATTTTTAAGGGATTCTTTCACCTTTCTCCTTTTCAAAGTTCCAATTCCATGTCAAGTCTTGCAAGTTCATTTTTATTACGTTGGGGTATGATCTCTATATCTATCATACTGGACTCTTATGTTCATATGATGAGATACCCTATTTGATCTCATCAATTCATTTTTTGTTGAAGTTTAAGTGACGCCGTTAGGCTGCCGAATTTTTAAGGGATTCTTTCACCCTTCTCCTTTTCAAAGTTCTAATTCCATGTCAAGTCTTGCAAGTTCATTTTTATTATGTTGGGGTATGATCTCTATATCTATCATACTGATCTTTTATGTTAATATGATGAGAGACCCTATTTTACATCATCAATTCATTTTTGGTTGAAGTTTATGTAACGCTATTAGGCTGCCGAATTTTCATAAGAGAAATCTTATTTTTGTCTTCCTTTCATGTCCTTCATTTCATATGGTATATTTTCAAATTTAATTACCATGTTCTTAAATACCTTATATTCTATCCCCCTACTATTTTATGGATCATTTATGAGTGGGTTACCCATGTCCCCTCTCTTTTCAATGTTTTCTAAAACCTTGCAACATAGCCGTTATGCTGCAGAATTTTCGTCTCAAAATGCCTCTCTCTTTCTCAAAATTATTTTATGTTATAAAGTGAATACTCAAAGCTATTATTTCTACAGGGTTATTCACATATATACAAAAAATTTCTATTTTAAATTCTGGTATTTACATACATGAAACCCACTCTCCCCTTCCGTGGGTTTAAAGTGACGTAAAGATCATTTCTTTAAAGCAATTTTTAAAACGTTATGATTATGAAATGAAACCCATTTATTTTATGCTATATGGGTTATTTATGAAATGTTTGATGATGATATATGTGGATCACATGATAATAAAGGCAAATTTAAGGGTGCACCCTGATATCGCTCCAATGCATTGGGTAAAGACTTAATCTCTAGAGATGACCATTTTTAACGACGCCTTGGTGAATAACCTTGGTAATTTTTAACGACGCCTTGGTGAATAGCCTCGGTAATTTTTAACGACACCTTGGGGATGGACCTTGGTGAAACGAAATGATTGTCAATATTAAATGTTGCAGCCACATCTTCAAGTTATGAAAAAGTTTTATTTTTATTATGATATGCCTCATGATTTCATTTTCATGCCTTAAAGTTCTTTTCATGACTTCATTGATATATCTCCAGTTCATATGTAAAATGTTTCACTTGTTTCCCTTGCTGGGCCTTCTGCTCACCCTTTCTTTTGATGTATGTCCCTAGGTTATGAGATGAAGTAATGAGCCTAGGGTGAACATGAGGAGAAGCCTTTCAAGTGTTTAAGAAGAATGTTTTTTTTGTTTCATGTTTTATGTTCCTTGTTTCCAGGACACTAAACCTTAAAGATCCTCAGTTCCGTGTAATGGAATGAATGTTATGTTATAAAAAGACGGGATGCTATATCATCACTCCTCTCAAGCCTTGTTTCTTGCCTAAATTCTACTCAAATATCTCCCCAATATCATCCCCCACGTTCAAAATCTCTCTATATCCTAAAAATACCAAATACTATCCCCTTAAGAGGCTCTCAAGGAAGATTATTTCAAGAGGTAAATTCTTCTCTTCAATTATTTTACTTTCCTTTCAAGTTCCATTGTTTTCTTTTATATCCTTAAATCCCCTCATCAAAATGTTATGTAAACTATTATATCTTATATGTACTGGAATATTTTTATGATAATTTAATAAGATATTATCATCTCTCTTTTACCCTTCTTTTATACTAATATTAAAAACACCATCTGAGATGTGTTAATTTACCACCTTCAAGGACGATGTGTTTTCAATTTCCATTATCATCTTAAATTATGGTCATGAAACAATTATTATGGTTTCACCAAACTATAATATATGTATTATTTATCTTATATGGTTCTTGAATCTTTTTTTACACATGGTTTTTATTTATAAAACAAAATGTGTTCATTGTAATAAAAAACCGCCAATTAACCAGAAAGGTTATCACTACAGTTTTATATAATGATTCATCTTTACTCCAAGTAAGAAAATGAAATTTAAAAACATTTAAACCTTTTTATGATAAATAATATAACTCAAATTTTGTAAAACATCATCATTTTACATGATTATCCATTCATTTATATAAGTTAATTGATCATGTAACAAACAGACCTGAATAATAAAATTGAACCTCATAACCAATCAAAAAGGTTATGAATGAACTAAAAAGGTTTATAATAAATAAATTACATATAAAATAGGTTATTTAATTATTAATTAATTAACCTAATTTTTTTATTCTGGTCATTTTTATCAATTAGAGAACACCATCAGACTTAAGGTAAGGGGTTCGACCTGAACTGCCACTATTCCTTCGGGTTGTTCTTACTATCTTTTTAACCAAATTAAATCCTATATTATGTTTATTTAAATCTTATAATTCATGTTCATATTTCCAAAATAATTTATTAATATCCATAAATCATTCTCCTTAGGGGATATACATTATTTTAAGTGATTCCCTCCTCAATACTTCCCGATAAGCAAACCTGTTTTGAGGGAACTTCCCGAATTTCTTTTACCCAATTTATAGTGAAATTTACAATATATTTTAATTAACCATTGTTATTATAAAATCAGTATTTAAACTATAAAAATCATATTTTTTCACTAATGTTTTTATATAAAATAATATTCTATTTTCCATTTTCCATTTTAAATTCTCTTTAGTATTTTCCTTAAAACCACACTAAAATGTTTTAATGATAAAATTTATTTAATACTCTTTTTGAATGTTATCACTTCTATTTGAAATCACTTACAATGATATATGGTTATGTATGTTCTAATTCATTTCCTTAATGGATACTTTTATGATAATCCCATTAAATTATTCTTTATGACATGATTATGATACTCATTTCTTTCCATGGGTTCCCTTATGTTTATATATGATTGATCGTGTATGATTCATTATGTGGAAATAATATTCTTGGACATGGGATGATGGGTGAACCCAAATAGAAATCCAATGAATTGGGTAATGTTTAGTCTTATGAGACATTATGTGAAATGGTCTTTGCGGTTATCCTTGACTTGTGCTACCATGTGCAATGGTCTTGGTGGTTAGCCTTTACTTGTGCTACCATGTGAAACTGTCTTGGTGGTTAACCTTGACTTGTTCTCTTCTAAGTGCAAAAAGCCTTGAATCGTGCTAAATTCATGTTTTATGTAGCTACCAATTTACTATGATTCCATGTTTAAATGATCCCATGGTATACCAGTTATAGTTCCACATGTTCAATTATGTTATATGCCTTTTTATATCATTATGTCATGTTTCCTAACCAATGTGCTAAAGATTTAGCTTATTCCTTTAACGTGATATTTTTAGTTCACCCATTTTTTCATGTTATCCCCAGGTTATACTATGTTTATAAATTATCAAAATTTAAGTTAAGAGCTAAATATAAAGATTAAATAAAGAAATATTTTCTATTTTCTATTTTATGAACATAGTCTTCAAAGACACTAGACTTCAAGATCCCGGGCTTGTATTCCAATGTATAATTATGCATAAAATCATGTAATTTTATGTGAAAAATTATAAGGTTGATATACAGGGTGGTTCTTAGATAATGGTAAGTTGATATAAAAAAAGATAAAATGAAACATCCCCACTCAAACCATTGGATTGGGCTGGGTTATAGGTTTTATTAACCTTAGGTGACTTTACTTGGACATTGAAAGACGAGAATAAATTATGAAGGTTCAACATAAGAACATAAGGGATGATGATTTTACCTTAAACACAAGAATATAACCCGAAATTGGAACCAATATGAAGATAGACATATAAAAAATTAATGTGACAACTATAAATAATGCATGTGATAGTATTTAACAACTCAATGGAATAAAAAAAACAACATCATAGTAATAATGAAAATTAAAAAATATCATAGTAAGACTCTAAGGTAGTGAGAGAATCGGGAAAGGAGGTATAACAACTCTAGACTCCAATACATGACATAGTATCCAAGATCCATCTCCAAACATCCATGATATATACTATCCTAGTGCTCCACTGGTGAAGTTTGAAACTTGTACCATTCATGTATCATGAAAGAAAACTTAAATATATTCACCAGGTTGTATATGAAGGGGTGAGTATAAAAAAACTATAGAAAACCCCAATAGAATTTTTACACATTCCACTAAGAAAAAAATCATGTTAGTTAATAGTTTTATAAAAATGAGAGGAATAACAATGGATATTTAAAACAGTTTATACAAATCTAAGCAGATAAGTATATTTTACCCAAATAGTTCTAAACTAGAAAATTGGTGATCAAAATAGTTTATTTTATTTTAAAAATATATTTTCTTTTAAAATTAGTATAAAAATATTATTTATACATCTTTTCATGTAAATTCCATGATTCCATTCACACTTCTGTGAAAACATCAAACCTTCCAAAATTGTCATGTGATCATAGTGACTTTCATCTATGGTCCATTCACAAATAGTTTATTCAATGTATCCTTGAAATTAAATTACATGTACCCACACACACATATATATGTATAACTTTTACATCCCAAAATAGTCCTATGGTCATATTGAATTCCATAAATGATCTAATTTCTTGATGCACGAGAACACATGCAACCCATTCCATGCTAATAACACCCATCAATTAGCTTTGATTTACTAAGATTTCCCTTTTTCAAAAAATCATTAATTTACATTTCTTGTGGTGTCCCCCACATCCCCAAAACAAATAACAAAATTGCCTGAAGTATTTTCAAGTAGCGTTTGAACATATTTTTGTCCATATGATTTTTCATCAAAAATATAGGATTCATTCTGAATCAAAAAATCTTTTACATTCCAAGAAAAGGGAAAAGTGGGAAAATTCACCAAACTCAAATCCATTCAACACAAATATTCTCAGATGAACTCATAGATATGACCCCTTCCTTATATTTCTATGTCAAATACCATGTCTAGACAATCAAAACTCAGCAGATCCCATAGATATTAGTATAATAACTATGATCTATGGTTTTGTTCAAGAGGAACAGAGAATATCCAATATTGGAAGGAAGAATGTGGTCCTAACCATTAATTTAAATGATAAAATTATTGAAGAATATATAGAATCAGATTATGGATTTTGAATATCAAAAAAAATATCCAAGGATAACCCTAGATGTTCAGAGGAAGAAAAAAATTATTGAGAACTATAATGAGTATTGAAATTATAAAACTGGTTTGATCTATAACTATTCCCAAAATGAAATAGAGATTTATGTCATGAATCTTTAGGATTCCACAAACACCAAAATTTTAACTTACCACATCTTAAAACCCCAAAATCCAATTCATGTCAAGAATACCCTTTCACATTTGGAATCGATCTTCCTAAAAAACCATTCACATCCTAAATTAAATTCATAACCTCTTCCCAAAAACCATTTACGTCATGTATTAAAATTTATGACATGAATTGGTTACTGTATCAATATTCTAACATCCCTTGTGTTTCTTCCTCCCAAATATTCTATAAATTCAATCCAACCCCTGTAATCATAAAATAAGTAGCATCATCAAGGATGTACCTTAAACCGAGGATTCTACATTCTCTCCACCACTTGGGTTTCCATCATCATAAAGATAGAGGTCTATGTAATCATTGAAAAGATCGGGCCATTGTTATGACATAATTTTTTTTATCTTTCCTAGGTCTCCTTTTAGATTTGACAATTATTCCATATTACACTTACCAAACGAATAGATATCCCTCCTATAGTCTTCTACTATTTATCATTAATTTGGATCAGTTTATGGATAAATTTTGTGTCTAGGTTATGTGCCACATGATCCCAACTAGTCACATGAGTGGGATCTATTTTGATACTTATTTAGTTGAGAGGGATAGAACACATTACAGATAGAACTGAATATAGATAATAAGGACCACCTATATTAAATATCACCAATATGTTCCAAAATCTCAAATGGGCCAACATACCATATATCCAATTTCCCTTTCTTTCCCATGTGATGATGACAAAGTCAGAGTGACGCATTCAAAAAGTAATGATCACTCACATTGAAAGACAATGTCTTATGATGATGATGGTATGAATATGATTTTTTTCATCTCTAGGATAAATTCAAGTGCTTCTATATCATTTGGATTTATTTTATTGTATAATGACAAAATCAAGGTCCAATTAGTCATGTCACTCTTATTTCCACTAAAAAAGTGGAGAATGGAAAGCATGGTCATGCAATGCCTTGAACAAGGCCATGTGTATTGTGTTCTGATAACTATTACTATATGATAACTCAACTAATGAGTGATGATATTCCCACGAGCCACTGAAATGGATAACACAATCCTATATCATATATTTCAATGTCTAAATAATGTGTTATGACTGGCCATCCATATGATGATGATATATTATGATCATAGTCAATTGAATTATAAGAGCCTAAGGAAGTGAGTACCAAAACCGAGAAGTAAATCAAGGATCCCTATCAGATATTATTAATATTGGTACTCTATATGGATTAACAACATCTCAAATACAAATAAAATTGTGAGATATTTTACTATATTAGACTCTCTAATTGGAATAAAGTGTACTAACTCGATCGGTTGGTCCCAAATAACCCAAATAGAATTATATTTTTGAATCCTTCATGTTAGACTTGTGGAGAAGTCTATATAAACCTTATCTTATTGTTAAATAGGTATAGGCATTGATTGTAGCAAACTAGCTAGTTGTTAATGTTCATCCTTGACCTACTGACAAGCTAAAAGTTTTCTAACATAATTTGAAATCATTGTTTTTATACCTCACAACCATAAATGATATTTCATCGCTTTTTATAATTTCTAAATTCCTAGGTGAATAGAATATTTTGAATGGTTTTGTGCCAAAAGAATTTGTTCCTTGAAATATTGAGGAATCGTGATTTTTTTTAAAAATGTTTTATCGATTTTGTATCATTTTTCAAACCATCCATGGCCACCCCACCATTTAGGCTTGAATTAATAGTGATCGAATTATGATTTGATCATTGAGCCTCTTTGACCAAATATATTAAATTAGGAACAAGAGTGATTGAGATGAAAGATGGATTCTCATTCTGTTTGGAATAGTCATGATGTAAATTACCAATAACAATCATCAATTAACATTGGTCATGAGCCTCTCTAGTCACTTTACTATAAAAATTCCGACTTGAATAATCTTCCACAAAATTCCCTTTCCTTGGTGCATACATAAATTAGAATTTAAATATATAAAGATAGTACATCCATTTTAATTGCCTCAATTTCAAGTCTCACTAAGAAAATATGTGCCTCAATATATTATGATCAATATAGATTATTAACGTTTATCCAAATAGATTGTTCATCCTTGATTTCAGGGCAGAAACCATTTCTACTAATTATTGGTCATGAATAGAATAATTATTTCCATGTTTTTTCAAATGCCTTAATCCAATATTCATGACATTATCTCCCTACATGAGAACACTGTCCAAACATGATTCAGACGCATTAAAATAAAAACCAAAACCCTAACATGGTTATAAAAAGATTAAGATGGGTGTCAAAGTGAGAAAAGTTTTATTCTCCTAGGTGGATTTATAATATACGCATCACATTTTAATTCAATTCCCTCCATAGTCAATGTAGTCATTATAGAAGCAATCTTTCAAAAATCCAGAATTAAGTGGTGATAATATCCTACCAATCCCATAAAACATTGAATATTGAATAAATTCTTGGTTGGATTTTAATAAATGACAAATTAAATCTTCATAGGATAATTTTTTATTCTTTATTTGGAAATTACATGTTTGATGAATGAAAATTCTGGAATCTATAAGTCACACTTATAAATTTATTGCAAAGTTGATGATTGTGTGATGTGCTTGAATAAATATCTAAGTTTTCCTCATCATCATTATTTTTCCTAGAATAAACCAAAATATAATTAAAATTTTACATTCAAAATAATTGAGGTTCTTATGGAAGATACAGTTCCTCTAGTCCATAAAATCTGCAGGTTCATTCATCAAACTAAAGGGATTAACCAAAAAATTGTAATGACTATATCAAATCCAAAATGTTGTCTATGGAATATCTTCTTTTTAACTCTGATTTGATGGAATCCTAATCATAAATCAATCTTATAAAACCACATGGATCCCTTAAATTGATCGAATAGATCATCAATGTGAGGAAGAGGATATTGATTCTTGATCATAATGTGGTTTAGTCTATGATAATAATAAAATAATTAGAGTGAACCATCTACCTTATTTACGAATAGTACTTTAGCATCCCAAGGTAATATGTTAGGTATAATGAATCTTTATTTTCTATTTTTTCAAGTTATACATTTAATTACCATAGTTCCATTGGATCCATTTTTTATGATAAAAGTGAAATAGGACTATTTCCCTGGATTAGATCAAAAGTAAATTTTATTTCCAACTGAGGTGGTAGACCCAAGAAATCATTTGGAAATATATTTGAATGTCAGACCACTATGATAATAAGATTACTATTTTCATATTTATCTGAATATCTCAAGGTCATTATTTTAAAATGACTATAGATATTTCATTCCAATATTACTAAATGTATTCCTCTACTTTCGTTAATATTCCATCACCCCTTGAATATATGAATTGTCTCCACAAGGAATGTAAAATTAACATTCCAAGAATAGAAGTCAATGTAGCGTTTAAATTACACTAGCCAATCTATTCTATGTATTAGATCAAAAATATCCATCTCTTGGACCGTAAATGCATAGAGAAACTTTACTGCATCCATGGTACTAGTTTATGTGGGGAACATAAATCATTTATTCTCCTAGTACTCAAGGGGTGTCTTAATAAACAAGATATGAGTAATCATATCAACATGAAATCCTTGTATTTTAACCATGTGATAAAAAATAATGGAATCTAACACACCAGTATCAAACATAACTTGCATAAGAGTTAAGTATAAAAGTATGGTACCTTATACCCTAGATGGACCTAGTTTCTTAATTAGAGTATTCTTATTAGACCCATATAGTTGTCTATCGTCCCCCTATAGAATGGTTCTTCCTCTTATATTGAGGTGTTGACTAGACTGCCAAATTGTTCCTAGAGTTATCCTAGTTCACCTGATTTTGGGTATGAGAACTATTTTGATGATATTATTCTATCTAAACATGCATGGAATGAGTTTAATTTGATCCATATCCTCCCATTGACTTTAGAGTTATTTTTTAATACTTATTAATATGAACATTATTTATATAATTTTGGAACTTATTTGATTGTGTAGTATAACATTTCTTATTGTGCTAAAGATAACCACATTGAAAGCATCATGATTCAATTCTTTGATGCAGTGGATAAGTTAATGATCCTATTGACTAGCTCTTTAATACCCTATTTCCCTAGGAGTATCCCTCTCTATTATGTTTGTTTCCTACACCAGAGTTCTCAATTGCACATGGATCAAAAAATGTGTCCCCTCTACTAGAAATTTCTACAATATAAATATATTTATCTAACCAGTTCTTTATTCACTATATCAGTATAATATATATGATAGAACATAACTACTTTGGATCATACATCAAATCATATCCCAACCTCCAATATCTATGCCTTTAATGTTCTATTAGATACTACCTCTGGTGTGAAGAAAACCAAGTGAGTGAATTGAGTATCATATTTAGTTACTTACATATTAAGCTATTTCATCTGGTAGAAACTTTTATATCTTCACCAACTACAAGATGCGTGGATAAAACTTTTATTAAAAATATTCATGAAACATTCTCAAGTAAGATTCTGATCTAACATTGCTTTAACCATTAAATCCCACCATTGTAGTGCTAATTCTTACAACAAGTAAGTTCCAAGATTAAATTTCATTTCAGTTGGGGTTCTGAGGAATTCATATATTTTGTTTATCCAACTCAACCAAACTTATAGTTTTCTAAGTCCTGAATCACCAATTATTTTAGTGGATTCATCTTAAGGAACTCTAATGAGTGAATCACGTGATAAGGTTTCTATTTCTAAGTTCCCTAATCCAAAAATTGGAACACATGTACAATACTTTTAACCAACTACTGGTTCACTTGTGGATTAAGTGGAATCACATTCTATTATTCACCCTCTATCTAGATACTCATTCTCCTGGGTGGAATGTTTTCTCTAAAATCACATCAATAATTTCCATTTAATTTCATTTCCAAGCTATTTATTCTTAGTTAAATAAATTTATCAAGGCTATATAATCAAAATATCAATGTATCAAAATCAAATAACCATGTGATAATGAAATCCTAGTAGAAATTCTATTTACTAATAAATTATAACTAATACTCATCAACTAAACCCATGATTTTGAGTTGACAACATTCCTAAAAGTGTTTTATAACTTTTTTTGTACCTGGAATACCATGGTAACATGAATTGTACATAAAAATGTTATCTATATTTTTTATGCTATATATTTCAATTCTAGACACATCATATCTTCTTTCTACAAACCTGACTTAAGGAATGAACAAGTTGATACCTTTTTAAAAATCCCTACCCAATCTATTGGCTTGGGCTAGTTCATAGGTGATACTAACCTTAGGTGAAATTCCCAAGACACTAAAAGGTGAAAATAAATTCTAAGGGTTTAACAGAAGAATATAAGGGGAATGATTTACCCTTAAACACATGCACGAAACCATAAAAAAGAAAAAGATGATATAAAAAATGAAAGTTATGGTTATAAATGATGCATGAGATAATATCCAACAACTCAAAGGAATAAACAAAATAATATCACAGTAATAACAGAAATATAATAACCAAATAACAAAGGCTCTTAGGAAGCAATAGACTTGGTACATCAGGTGGCACCACTCTAAAACTCCAAGACAAAACCAAGCATTCAAGGTATATATTTTAATATACATGACATCCATTCTCATAGTTTTCTTATAGTAAAGTATGAAACCTATCCTTTTCCTATATCATGGAAGTAAATGTCAGCATATGCAATGGGGAGCATATACAGGGGTGAGTATAACAACCTTGTAAGAAAACCCAAGATACTTTTACCACATTTCACTAAGACTAGAATCCTATTAGCTAAAGGTTTTAATTGTAACAGGAGTAATAAAGGAAATTTAAAATAGTTTACAAAAATATAAATAAATAGTCTCCATTAACCCAATGAATTATAAACCATAAAATATGTGATCAAAATAGTTTCCTTTCTCTTAAAATTAACTTTTATTTTAAAATTAATATAAAAAGTTTTTCTAGACATCTTGGCATATCAATTACATGATTCCACTCACACACCCTTGTAAACCTTGAACCTACCAAAATGGTCAAATGGTTGTGGGGACTTCTATCCCTAATCCATTCACAAATATTTTATTTAAATCATCTTGGCATGTTGATTCCTTATACCCATGCACACACACACACACATGTTCATAACTTGGACCTCCCAAAATGGTGATGCAATCATACTTTCCCAAAAAACAAGAACACACGAAATCCATTCGAAGTTAATAAAACCCATAAAACTTATTTGATTAACCAAAATTTCATTTTTTTCAAAAATAATAATTTTTTTCTTTTTGTGTCCCCGGCATCCCCAAAACCAAGAATAAAATCAACCAAAAGGGTTTTCCTATAGATTTTATGTAATTTTTTGGAAAAAATATTTTTCATCAAATGGAAAGGATTTATTTTGAAGCATGAAAACCATCATTGTGGGTATATCCTATACCCACGATTTGGGGGGATTTACCCATGGTTTTGAACCATGGGTATAGATCATTTTTTCAGTAGTGTCAATAAAAGATCACTCATCGTCCTCAAATCCTTGAAGGCCCTCTAGAACTGCTCAGACTAGGTAAACAATTTTCCTTTTCGTGTTATGGTGGTCAAAGGGGATAAAATTATAGAGAAGTCTTCCACAAACCACTTATAGTACACTGCCAAACAAATAAATATCTACACAAATGGATTTTTTTTGGGTGGATCCCATGAAATCACTATATCGATCTTTGATGGGACCATAGCTAAACCATGCTCAGAAATTACATGCCCTAGAAAGTGAACCTCATGAATCTAGAATAAGAACTTAGGGAGCTTCCCATAAAGTTTGTTCTCTAAAATTAAGTCTAGAACCATACTGAAGTGATCTACATGATCATCCTATGATGTAGAGTATATGATCGTGTCATCAATGAATATGACCATAAACTAGTATAAGTATAACTGGAAGATCGGGTTCATCAAATCCATAAACAAGGCCTGGGAATTCATCACACTAAAGGGAATCACTAGGAACTCATAGTGACTTTAGCAACACTAGAATTCCAATTTGGGAATATTATCCACGCAAACCCTCAAATGGTGGTATCCAAACTAGAGATTGATCTTTTATAACCAACTCACACCACACAACTGGTCAAAGAGGTCCCCAATCCTTGGCAAGTGGTACTTGTTTTTTATCTTGGCCTGGTTCAGGAGATGATAATCCACGAAAAGCTATGAGCTCCTATCCTAATTTTCATGAACAATACAAGAACTTCTATAGTGAACACAATATGTCTTATGAATCCATCCCTTTGTAGACCCTCCAACTACACCACTGTCTCTTGAATCCCCATGGGGTTATCCGATGTTCTAATGAAAACATCAGTCCATACCTAGTGAAAGTCTATAAAAAGTTCCATCTTATGGTGGGGACATAATCTTGACATGTCATCATGCCCCCACCATCTTTAGAGGGAGCAGAAAGATCAAAACATTCATTATTCCAAGGGTAATACTATACAACTCATAAATCATCTATAACCTCATATGACTTCCATCCTTCTCTATCTAGGGATCACTCCTCCTCAAGGAGGATGACTCAATTCCATGACCTAGAAGTACTACCAAACTCACTAGTAGTAATCATCCGAGCATGGATGGTCGAAGACCAATCCATACCAAGGAAAACATCATAGGGTCTCACCGCCTCTATGGAATTATTTGGTGTGAGGCTCTCTCCCCTTGTAGATTAAGGTCATCCCATTAACATGAATGTGAAACCAACAATCCTCCCTATAGGGCCTCCAACACAAGGGTCATAAAAAGGGCCTCCTCTAGTATTGGAATCTCTTAAATAGGGGATACACATAGGGAAATGTGGCTTATAACTCAATTATTACAACTATAGATGGATTATTAGTGACATTTTTCATACCTCAAACCACACTTGAGCCTCCCAACTATAAGCCTCATCTTTTGAGAACTCGTACTTTCCCCTACCTACCTAATCTCCTCAACCAGGGCTCAGACCGACACTCAATCACATCCAAACATCCCAAACACATGAGTCAACGGTACTAATCCACCACACCTTGAAACTATCCATTTTATGTGGAACTAACTCTCCCTAATGTTTTTTAATTGCATCACAAGGAAGCATATTAGTGCAGGAAGTGTCCATCTCCCTCACATGTCCAATTCCACACCAAAACATCTCTATCATAATAATATACTGATTCCAATCGTTTTCCAGGAGAGGTATCACCATGAGGACCATAATATAATGGGGTCATATCTATGTAGGATATCCAATACATAGGATCAGGCCTGACCTAAACAAGATTATAATGGGTTCTGGATCAACATGATACCTTTGTGATCTATATTTTTGGAACCTGCATTGCACACTCATCATAGGTGAGTCATCTGCTAGTACTTCCAGAACCAAATACTGATCTACGAAGAGAACTGGATGCAAGTTAAATCATCCAATTATTCAGGATCTACACTGGTCTGAAAACTCATATAACTAACTCAACCCTAACCTCTACTATCTGGGGAACATTATCATCATATAATCTCATAGGCCTATAGAAATTGGACTCATGAGGTACACTAAACCTATCCACTTACTCATCTTTCTTTGATGGTACCAACTACTACTCGATATGTGGGGGTGTTTCTACCTACCTAGTTGAAGGAAAAGATATCATGGGATGGACCTTGAACTGAGGCCTCATCACTCAACAGATCGTCATCATGATCTAGAAATTGATAAGCAATATGGTTGTCTTCACAGAGGCATCTCAAAAGTGATCGAGATATACCACACTCAAATGATCATATATATATATATATATTAATGGGGATCTTAGTCAAGAAGGTAATTTGAAGACACAATTCTATATGATTCATGTACCATTGATCCCTACAACTAATGTATCAGTATGATAAGTTGAAAAGATGATAGTTAAGGTACTAATGAATGGATATGCTGATTACCTATACCATCACTAGATTCCTTAGCCTGAGATCCACACTCGAAATAATTTGAAACTTTTTCTTTTATACCAACCAAATCCTCATAAGGGGATACTCTCGAAAATGTACCAAGGAATAAACTACTCTAATACCAATCTATCATGACCCAGCCCTAACCGAGGCTCGAGCTGCAACTACCCCATTCCCACCTCAATAGGCCAAGGGTA
Source organism: Viscum album (assembly GCA_963277665.1). Taxonomy (NCBI): domain Eukaryota; kingdom Viridiplantae; phylum Streptophyta; class Magnoliopsida; order Santalales; family Viscaceae; genus Viscum; species Viscum album. The sequence goes on from OY728152.1 coordinate 1,494,495,444, forward strand.
GCAACAAGCACTAAAAGTCATATACTAAATAGGAGGTCTTTACTTAATGTAACTATATTAACACACCCGACCATCTCAATGCATAAGTGCATAGTAATAATAATAAAAAAGATGAAATAGATAAAAAGTAAACCAAGAAAGAAAACCCTCTAGGGTGTACAAGAGTGCAATAGTGAATACTAAAAAGTAAAGGGAAAAAATACATTCCCAACTAGAAATATGTCTCAACATGAAAAAAATAGAAAGTAAACTTCTTAGAGATCCCATCATCCGATCTCTAAGATACAAACACCATACATGGTCCAAAGCACCCAGTATCCCTAAGATCCTATAAAGTCACCACCGACCTGTCTTTCATATTCCTAAGACTTGACACGGCGGGGAAATCCCATGCATGCGTGATTATATAAATACTCAGTAGGAAACCCCAAAATATGAATGGGGACAATAATAGATACAATAGGAATAGAAATACCATAGATAGTACACAGGATGCCAAGATACAGTGAAAGAGAATAGCTCAACCCAAACCAAGAGATTATTAGAAGAGTAGACTCATCCAAATAAGAAAATCTTGACATGGAAAGAATGTAGCATACCTCACGCATCTTCAAAACCCATGGATGGATAGTAACAAAATAAAAATATATATGTACATATGAATATATATATTCAGTCAAAAAGCCCAAAATGGGGACAAATGGGATCTCCATATCACATCTTAGTCTAGAAATAAGAGTCACCAACAGTTAAAAAAGTCCATCAATAATGCCTAGTATCTCATGTGTTTGATCATATGTGACCATCCAAGTCAAGACATGACTCTTTACTCTATTTTGCATTCAAGTGGCCGAAATATCTCGGTAGATGACCCATGTAATGGTAAAATAAGAGGGTTCCACTTAGTGGTAGAGTACATATTCCCAGATCAGTGAGAGGGTTCCACTCTAGATGTCACCGAGGACCCATGCCCAGCCCAGCAAGAGGGTTACACTCAGAAGTCTGTAGAGGATTCATTATCTATGCTGATAGGAGGTTTCCACTCTAATATTCGATAAAGTACACATGTCATTCCCAACTGGTGGGTTCCACTCCTAAGGGAAGGGACCCATGCCCATCCTAGATGGAGGGTTTCACTCTTCATGTCGGTAGAGGAATCATGATCATCCCAGCTGGACAGTTCCACTTGAAAGTCAGTAGATAACCAATACCATATTCTAACAGGAGGATTACACTCTATGAGTCTGTAGGGGACCCATTCCCATCCCAGTAATAAGGTTCCACTCTAGTCATTGAGGACCCATGACTAGGCCATATGGAGGGTTCCACTCTATAATTCATCGAGGACCCACTCCCATTCTAGCTAGAGAGTTCCACTCAGGATTCCACTGGTGATCCTGCGTGATCACTACCATCATCTAGAATTTCATAACCATGCATCATTCCTGGAAAATTTCACATCATATCTCAAAACCCAAAATAGAGGGATCCATCATGTACTAGGTGGAAGATCCCTTAGGATAGTCTGATCATGGGTCAAAATTTGAGTCTAAACATATGGGATACAGAAGCTTGATGTTTCCTAAAAAGAAACCAAGGGGTACATGGTGTGTGAGGGGAACCACACGGTGTGTGATCCCACTCCTTCAGCTAGCCATGTTCTTGGTGGTATATGGATTTCCAATCGTGTAAGATTACATGGCATGTTGGGGATATACATGGCGTGCCTTTACCACTCGTGCTCCCACCCATGTGATTGGTTGTGTGTGTGTATCCACCCCATGTCTATGTACTTTACCCCATGTCCATGTACTTTAGTACATGGTGCACCTATTCACATGGGGTGTCACCCATGTGATCTGGTCATGCCCATGTACTAAAAAAAATTTCATATGTATGTCTATGTGTTCTTCCACACAGCTTAGCCACATAGGGAAGGGGGTACACAACATGTACAGATTCTATAGGGTGTGTCATCCTTATAATTTTCAAAAACCCTTGCCTCCATGACTAGGGAAAGGCACACCGTGTGTTCAACAAACTACATGGAATGTAGTCGGGATTTTTACAGATTTCTAGATCCATAATCTATGAAACATATCTGATATTCACCTTTTATTTCAACCTTGATTCTACTCATGATTTTTGGATCTTGTGTCTGTTGATGGATTTCGGCACTTCGGTGGCTGAAAACTCAAATCTGGTTGATTTTGTGCAAACTCATATTCATCGCATGTCTTAATTCCATCCTACAATGATTATTCAACCAACGCTCATTGAAATAATCTCCCATAATCTATAAAAAACCCATATCTTTAAATAATTTGTTGATCCTCCCATCGCTCGTGATTTCATCGTGATTCTAAGGATCCAATCGAGCTCGGTACCACCCAGCAACATCAAACCATGACTGTAGGGTTCTACTAGTAAAACACACAAAGAAATTGAGGGGGAAAGTAACAACAAAAAGAGTTCAAAGATCATTATCAAGTGTTATTGAAAAATTATTAAGAATGGGGATGATCAAGGTTATAAAAAATTGAATAAATCAATTTAATTAGTATATTGGAGCTTGTCAAGGTCCAAAAATTGGTACAAATATCAAATAGGATGATTTATCACAATAAATTTAATCAAAAAGGAAGTAAACCACAAATTGAAGAGTCATATCTAGATATTTGATCATTCGTCATCGAAGAACACACCCGCCAATGATTGAAGGAAGTCATTGTGTTTTCTTCACTCTGATCTTCTCTCATCCATAGTTTCATCATCATTGGAGGTGATTCACCAATTGAAGGAGGTAGGATTAGCTCTCAATAGATCCCTGGATTATGAGGATAACCCAGGTTAAATTTCTATGGAAGTATTCTTATAGACATTTAATTTAGGTTAAAATAACTAAATAATTTAATTAATTAACCAACTGAACGTACCACCAATGGGTGAGATATCTGAACACCTCATGACAACCTATTTTAGGTCACTCCTAGGGTAAACATCACTTTCCAAACTCAACTATGGTCTTGGATTTCTAATCTGAGCCTTTGTTTAGTAGTTATCCCATTTTCTTTAAGAAATTATACATGAGAAATATAAAATATTTTTAATATTTTTATAAAATAAATTTCAGACACACAAGGACTCATAATCGCACATTGTTTCAGTTCCTAGCTCTAAATATATATATATATATATAGAAATATTTCAATGTCTTCAAAGAAAAAAACCGAGTCTATACATCTTTATTCTATGTAAAGGTAACCATATACTTACCATTATGCGAAGGTGTTCATGTAAATGTAATGTTAGGTTTTAAAGGCTTGTGTAAAGGTTATTATTCATTACAATGATTTGTATAAGTATTTTCATATTTACATATATATAGTTCTTATTTTTAAAGTTTTACATAAAGGTATATTGATGATTACCCTTATGTGAAGAGTTCCCATAAAGGTAAACTATGACTTACCTTAACGTAACAAGCTTTACATATAGCTAATACCATGTGTGAAATTACATAACATGTGTTGCGTAAAGGTCTTAGAAGTATACCCTTACATAGACTATCTACGTAAGGGTAGTGGAAGGTTACCACTATATTGAATTGGAATTATACATAAGGGTAAGTAAAAATGTTTTAAAACAAATATGAAATTTAAATTTTATCAATGGTTTATAAAATGTTTATAAGTCAATGTAAAAGGTATTTTAGGATATCAAAATTTATTATGAATTTATAAAATAATTAATTAAATATAAAAGGTTTATAATTAATTAAATAAATGTTTATAAAACTTTTATATTCCCAAATATTAAATGTTAATATTTTAAATACCTTTGAACCAAATTATATAGAATATATTATGATATAGAAATAAAAGTGTATTTATAATTAATAAGTAATAATTTATAAAGGCTAATAAATTACGAAATATGTCAAAAATATAAAATAATTATATTTAAATTATTAATTATTCATAATTAAATAATTTGAGTTGTTCAAATTAAAGGTGTTTTTTTTATTTTTTTTATCCACCTCAAAAAAGTTTTGATGAATGATATGATCATGGTTTAAATAATGTTAAATGAATGATATTATATTCTATAAAATGTTTACAAAATATAAAATTTTATTGTAAAAATGTTTTTAATTAAAAAATATCAAATATTTAAAATAATAAGTCATATAATGATGAATATGAAAGCCTTCATATTAAAATTAATATAAAATGTTTAGGTTTCTATTTATTGAATTTCCATAATATAAATCTAAAATTACAAAAAATTTATAATTTTATTTTATTTATGAATTGTTTATAAATGTTTGTCTCATGTTTAAATACTATAATTTTTCATTTATTTAAATATTATTTTTTGTTTTATTCAAAGATAAAAAAATGTATGATTAATATTATATTATTTATTTCAAAACGTTAAGATTATTCTATATAGATTGTTGAATTTCATTTTTGTTATAATAATAAATTTAGTTTTCCATCTACCATGACCTCAGTTTTTAATTGAATTTCTGAACTTTAATTTAGTTATTAAATATATTTTATACATATTAGTTTTAAAGTTATGATGAATTGAATTTTATCATGAGTAAATTATCCCTAGGTCGAGGGACTTAGGGTTAGACTGCCTACCTATGTGGAGAGTTTTCCCTTTTCTATACTAATGAATAGTGTTATCTATCTGTCACTTTAGGAATACTCATGTAGTGATTTTCAATCTCATATAACTCTGTTCATTTACATGAAGTGTTCATGTACCTTATGAATATGATGAATTTGGATATGTGTGAATATGTTTGGAATATAATTTTGGGTAAGTAAGACAAACTTGTGGGTTGTGTAAAGTATTACACATAAATATGGTTCGAACATATTAGTTTGGTGGATAGAATAGGATTCCAAAACTAAATTACTAGAATAATTAATACATAAAAGAGATTAAGATTATATAATATGGTGATATTAAAATCACCTTCCAATACTAAGTGTTATATTCCTTCCAAATATGAACTTTTCAAGACCTTTATCATCCAGCTGGGTAGGTTATTCCAAGTCTAGGTTCTCCTAGATTATCTTGTGAAAGGAAATCAAGGATAAGTGGTGCTGAAACACACTATAATGGGTCATTCCAAATCTTGGTGCCCTAGATTATCCTTTGTTATCTAGTTTTTTGTAATTTTATATGGGTTATAATAGTCATGAGACCCAAATGGGATTAGGTTTATGGTGGAATAGAGTTGATTTTATCTATATAATGGGTTGGAAAAAGATTTTTACTCTCAACTATCCAATATTCATATATGACATGATTAGGATGGAAACATTCCTAAATAACTATGTGGTGATAGTAATTACAAAGAAGACATATTTATTAGTAAAATATATATCTTGGACCACTAATAAGTAAAATGAATATTAAAGGGGGCCATCATTTTAGTGGGATACCATTTTAAAAAATTCCTTAATAAAAGGTTAATAAAACATTATACTCATTTGAAAAATATTATGTTATATATAATATCATCATCATCAACAAGAAAAACTTGTTGATCAATCTTTCATAAGTAGAAGCTTAATTTATGTATCTATTAAGACTAGTAACAAAAAGAAATTTTCTTAAGAAGTATTAGTGATTTGAGAAAAGTTATTAAGGAAAATTCTATGTCAGAACAGTTCCTTCCTGGGTGACCATGTGCTAAAATTATTCATCAAGTGAATCTAGATTCTTATGTAAGTATAGAGTGATTAATTCATGGTTTTAAAGGAATTAAATGAAAAGGAATTATAGTATCCACTCATATACTCAATATGATTAGCCATGTAAATTATTTAAGAAATTTATTCTCATATACTCAATATGATTAGGTATGTTTAATTATATTCAATATGATTGAATATGATGATTACTCTATGAGACTAAAATTTTACTTAAACTTTTATTGGTTACAAAAATAAATTTTACTATTATGATATATATATGATATCAATTTCATGTTTCACAAAGTGTTTTAAATCTACATAAGGATAGAAGATGAAATGAATAGAAGCTAGAATTTTTATTTATGGTAATGGATCAAAGGAGTTTACGCCTTGATAAGTTGAATATTTTGAACATGGATAAACATTCCATAATATGTGTATTTTTATCTCATGTATCTCTTGAGAAGAGAATGTAAAAAATAGTTTTTAAAATTAAATTATATGGGTGTTTTTAATAGATGTGGTTTATGATTTTCTTAATTATAAAACATGTATTAAGGGGAAGCTAAAAATGGATTGTTTTGGTTAGGGAATTTACCCTTTAATCGTCTATGTCAATGTTCTAATAATATGATTTAATTGAAAGAACATTTACCCAATATTCTAAAAGTTGTGGGAATATATATCAACTAGGAATATGGTGTCTAGGTTATAAAGTACTATATAGATAGTACAAGTAGATAAAAGTTAAAACTATTAGAAGAAAATTTTATTAAAAAGTTTAACAATTTTTATTCAAGAATCCTATAAAGGTCATTAAAACCTAAAGTTTTCAAGAAAAAAGAGTAATAATTCAATATGATTGGATTTTATTATATGTACATGAAGGAGTTTTTTGAACTCCATAAAATTTCCATGTCATGTATGGATTTTTTGTAAATTAATTATTTGATTTTTAAGGGTATGTGATACTTAATGTATATTTTTTAAAAAATTAACTATACAGTTGTTTAAAATAAAAGGATTAATTGATTAATCTTGTAGTTTATATTCATGAGATGAAGGAAATAATTACTACATTTAGGATTTGAATGTAAAGGATTTTATCAATATTAACTGAATCTAAGTAAAAAAATATGTATCTTTATCTCATTTGTCTTATATGATAAGTGAATATGTATTATAATAAATAGTCTTTATGAAAAAATGCGATGATTAATTTTATACACATAGTTTATAAATCATTGATTTATATAACATTTTTAGAGAATAAGATATGGATAAAAGTTTTTATCTAGGATAAAATTATTTATTCAGTTATTTTTAAAAATATGAGAGAATGTGTTCCCATAACCCATTGGTGTTATATTTTTTCAAAGATTTATTCTCAAATGAAAAATGATATAAAAACATAAAATATTAAATATGGAAACAATAGTTTATTTTTTAAATGTTTCTAGTAAAAAAGTAAATAGATTTTATTTCTTAACACAAAAAAGTTTATGTATCTTAGTAAGATATTATAAAAATAATATAATTTCTAAGAGGATAGTGTGAGTATGTTTGGACTCAAATAAGTTCAAATTCAATAAATAAATTATTACACAAATATTATGTTAATGTAATTTATACTTAATAACCTAAAATGTTTTTTATTTTTTATGGTAAATAAAAATGTAAAGTGTTATATTTAGTTACCATTTAGAAATTGAATACCCAATTTCCAAAGGGATTATAACATTCTAAAATTAGAGTGGTTTTTCAACCAATATCCTAAAAGATTTTAGAATATGTGATGATAAAAAAATTTAAGGATTTTTATTTAGTTATCATAAAAAGTGAAATAGAATATTTCTTGATTGGTTGTACTGATCAAAATAAAAAGTGATTTACCCTTGGTATCCTAAAATATTTTAGGGTATGACAGTAAAGATAATTAAAAATATTGACATTAGCTACTATAAAAAGGTGGTTATCACTTTATCCAAAAATATTTTTGGGTATTGTTTAAAATAGAAATGTATTAGTTACCATATTAAAGTAAATTTAACTTTATCATAATTCAGTCTAATAGGGATGGTAAACAATAATGTAAGTAGTTACATTATTTCAAGGAATAAAATTATTGAATAGGTTTTCAAAGATAATGATGATGAACTTAGAAAGTTTTCAAAGTAGATAACATAATTTAACATCATAACATTTTCTATTTTGAATTTTAGATGTTTTAATATGTTCATGAAATTGAATAGTTAGGAATATGATTCCTAAATATAATAATTATTTAAAATTTATTACTTTATAGATTTTTCTCACTAAAGAGTTAGTGGGAGTGTTTTAACATATGGCCATGTAGTGATATGACATGAATTATATATAATGTAATTAGTTAACAAAACCAATAAATTGTAGTAAACATAAGGATGATCTGAAATTTTTTCATATATGATATGATAAATTGGTGATTATGTTGGTTTTTTTAAATATTTTTAAATAGTTTAAGTATATAAAATGTATCATATTAAAAGTAACCTCCATTTTATCATTATTTCACATTGAATTCATAAATGTATATCTGTGTATAAATTTCATGAAGTGTAATGATAATTAACCTCTCAAAGTATGACTTTGAGAATATCCCAAACTGTTGTTTGTCATGGAGTATTATAGGTTGTGAAGAAATGTTAATATTTCCATGAGTAATATTATTTTATGGATATAAAAAATATTCTCATGAGACACAAAATAAATAATATTATTCTTTAGGTGTGATGAATGACCTACTAAGTATACCACATGGAGTGTTATATAGATTTCTATGGTATAATTGGGGTGTATGGGTCATATTTTTGTCCCCATTACTAGTTTATAGAAATATACATATCAATAGAACCTTCATACTTTGATACCCAACTTAAGAAAACAATATATTGACTTAGCTACTACAGGGGTAGTTAGGTATATTTCTAATCATGTCATCCATTGAAGTTTAAATAAGATGAGATCTATCCTCTCGTATGATAAGTATAAAAAAATGGGACCTTGATTGAGATATATTTTGGGAGTTTGTGACCACACCTAGATATTTTATAACTATTTGGATAAGGGGAATGTTATGTGATTATACAAAAGGATAAATAACATGTGATGTATTAATTAATCTGATCAGTCTATACTCTAAGAATCCAGAACCGATGTGTTGGTTTTATGGGATTCACATACTTCATATCCTATAGTCACTTAATTTTGAAAAGGAAAAATATGATAATTCACATTTTCAAAAGATTCAGATTAGTGGACATGGGTATAGATATGCATATGTTTGATGTAGATCACACTGGATCCCTTTATAACTTGATTAGCATTGACACCTTGCTAGAGGCCACTCTTTGCTTACATATATGGATCTGTATATTCATATATTTTTTTTCAATGCTATAAATGATTGTGGGGTCACACTTTGTGGTTGTCTTAATATGAATTAATTTTGACTCATAGAGTTACTCTAAAATGTTTTAGAGTTAATCCAAAAAAAATGTATGGGTATTCACAAGGTATTTCATATTGGGTGATACAAGGTGAATTTAATGATAACTTTTCCAAATTATTTTGGAAAATATATCTAAAAATATTTTTAGATATGATTTCATAAGTTTTTTTATATGATACTATATAAGATAAAATTGCACAAATTCTTCAAGACTTTAGTGTAAGTGGGTGACTTAAAGGAATATTCACTAAATCCTTCTTAGTATATGATACTAGAGGCTATGTACTATAGGTTAATAGTATGTATTATAGGAATCCATTTCCTATGATATTTATCTAATTGTAATGACAACAATTTTCATTTGGTTGGATCGTCCACATAGCTATCATTTAATAGAATTTTCATAAGTTAAAATGCATAGAACTAAAATGTATTCACGCATATAAATAATGAATTAGACGACAAATCAACTCATGTGTTATAAATGAATGAGTTAATTCATGCATCACCAAGGAGTTTCCTTTGGATTATTTATAGACCACTACCATAGGATGGAACTGTGTGTGTTATATATCAAAACTCCCTTATCCAAAAGCTCTCTTATTCTACCTTCTTTACGTATGAGGTGATAGAACATTGAGGGTGTGGATAATCTCATGCATGCAATGTGTGATTATACTTGACCTATGGATACCTTCAGAGAGATGATTTCTTTTTTTTTATCTCAGTGATCTCTCTCAGTCCCATGCAGTGGTGATTGAGATGATTTGGATGTTCTTTGATGTACAATTTCCATATTTACAATATTTATCCCTTTCTGTTTATATATATAGTTTTCATATTATTTTCATGTGTGATCTTCAGAAATGGGTTTAATCACTTCCATATGATCTAATAAGTGTTATTATTATTTTTAAAACCCATTATAAAAATAATTGGTTTTATAGTGGGAAAGATGGTTCCACTTTACGAAGTTTATTTGGTGGTTTTGGTCCACTTGTAATGACTTGCATCCTTAGATACATTATATGTGTGAATGTTTCTTAATAAATTTCTAAGGACCATGGGTTTGGCTTTCAAATCCATGGTTCATACCATTTCTTAATATTAATAGTAGTTTTTAATATAAAAATAATAATAATAACCAATTCTATACATTTATATAATTTTGATATTATTACCTATATATATATATATAACAAATAAGTATCGATTATATTTAAATAATGTTTGTTATATTTTTACAAATATTACTACTTATTTTAATAAATGAATATTTTAGTCTAAATAAAACTGCATAGTTGTATTTATAAATATTAACTATATTTCATTTAAATACAAAATAAATTCTATATATTTTAGTAATTAAAGATAAATATTAAATTTATTATCAATTATATTTTATACAAAACTATCCATTATTTTTTATATTTAAATTTCATTTATTTTAAAAAATAAAAATATAAAAATTATGTTTATTGTGATGAATATTTAATGGCATGATTATATATGTATATTAATGTCTATATATATATATATATATCTTTAAAAAATAACATTAATTACAGTTGAATTTCATGAATTATTAACATTATAAATAATGAAAAATATATAATAATTTTATTAATAATATTCTTAAAGTACTAATATCCATTATCTATACTATTTGACATGCCTGAAATTCTACGTGTCTCTTCAAAAGTAATTCTCTCTAACGTGTCTTCCTCCTGATCCATGTCACCCCTCATTCATCCTCCCAATTTCGGCTTCCAAATCCCTCCCAGAGTTATGTCTTCTATGTATTTCCGAATCATGATCTCAAACTCAAATTAAACATTCTCTGTGTACCTTATCTCTGATCCATGATCTCTCATAAATCGCATCCTCCGATCATTTTTACTCCATAGATATTGTGTCTCCTTCACTAGAACCACATCAAAAATGGTTAGTTTTCTTAAAATTTCCCACCCCTATTTCATCTCAAGTTCATCATTTATCAAAGATCATCTCCCATAAGAATCCAAAAACCCTGAAAATATCTTTAGGTTTAGTTGGAATACCAACTCTCTCCACTGTTTCTTGCCTCCTCATGTCACCTCCTACTCTTCCTCTTCCACCATTCACATATTTTTCTCTCATCTACGTAATCAAAATCTATAAACCCTGAAAATATATCTAGGTTTCATCAATACAGAACCTTTCTCCTCCACATTCACCATTACATGTTACCACCTCTTCCTCCTCTGCACCTCATTCCATATATTTCTCCCATTGATGTAGTATTACATAGTCTATTTGAAAGGATTCAAGTTAGTGGTCCAAGTTCTTTTTGTCATTATTAATTCACAATAACCAATAAAATTTATCCAATTCCTTCTCCAATAAAGTTTTTTTTCATTGTTCACTTTTCATTTAATTTGATACATGTATTTTTATTTTATTTCATTTTTACCATGCATTTGAGTTCATTTGTGCATTTTGATTTTGACTAAAATTCTATTTTTTACTTTCATAGATCATAACAGGAAGGATTATCTCTACTCAAATGTTAGGGTTACCACTGAAACCTAGGATTTAGAATTCTAAAAGGTAATTATTTAATGTTTTCATTCTATGTATATTAATGCAACTGGGTTTTTACTCCCTCTTCTCTTGGATTCGTTTCTTGATTTTGCTTCCTCTACTTTTCCATGGAATCTATTCTGATAACAAAATAATTGGATTTTTTATCTTTGATTAGCCAATTTGTGTCTCTAATCGTAAGTAAATAATTATTTCTTTATCAGAATAGCTACCATGGAAAAATAGAGGAAGCATAATCATGTAATGCATCCAAGAGTATGGAGATTAAAATTCTAGTTATAGAAATATACATAAAATTAAAATATTAAATAGATACCTTTTAGAATAATACATCCTTGGTTTAAATGGAGGACTTGGCATTTTAGTAGTGTCAAACCTTCCTTTTTTGGTCTATGGAAGAAAAAAATCAATTATAGTCAAAAAAATGGAAAAATGAAATCAAATGCATCGTAAGAATGAAATAAAATATAGATACATGTATGAAATTAATTGAAAAGTTTTCCATGAAAAAATACTTGGAAAACTGCTTGATTAAAGTAGATACATGGGATAAATGTGATTGGTTATTTTAAATTCATAGTGAAAATGAATAAAATAACTTGGTCCTCTAACATGAGACCTTTGTAATAGCCTCGATAATACAACATGGATGGATGATGGAGATGGAATTGGAGGTGGAGGTGGAGGAGACAACAACATATATAGGTGGAGGCAAATACATGAGGAAATATTCTATCATAACCTAGAGATATTTGTAGGGTTTATTCATTTTGATTAAATAGATGGGAGATAGATATGGTACTTGAGGTGGTGGTGGAGGAAGTGGTGGTAGGTGGGGCGGAGGCGGAGGTGAGAGATGGAGGTGAGAGTAAGTATTATAATGAATCTTTTAGATATTTTTAGGGTTTATGGATTATGATTGATGATTTGATTTAATGGATGGTGGGATTCTGATGATGTAGGGATGTGTTTTTATAGGAAACCTAATCATGTTGGAAATGGTTAGATTTAAGGATAAGTGGTATCTATGGTGGAAAATCGATCATAGGATGTGATGTGTGAGATATCAGGTATTGGGGAGAAAGGACATAGAGGAGGTAGAATTTTGGGACTGAATCACACTTCTGGAATGTGAAAGAGGAATAATTTAGGGGGGGATCGGGGGCTAAAATTGGGGAGGAGGAAGAATGGGGGGAGACGTGGATCGGGGGACAGGCATGTTAGGGATAATTTCTCTATAAGAGACATGTAGCATTAGAGGAACATCAAATAGTAATGATAATGAATTTTAGACTCTTTAAAATGAAATATGACATTAAATTATGAAATCAATTAGTGGATATGAAGTATGCATTTGAAAAAATTTCATTTTTATCCCCTTTTTGTCTATGCAATTTTTCTAACATTTTACTTAATATATTATCTGGAGAGATATTTAGAACATTAATTATATCAAGAAAATTTTTATATAGGTGAGGAAGTCAACATTGAATTCATTAGTGATGGTTCAACTTTAGAGGATATTTAAAATTGCTTCAATGAACATCAATACAGGATGAAAATAAAAAATCTATAAACCAAACAAAAATCAGTTACTATACTCAACTGCTTATTTTTAATTCTATTTTTTTATGTTTCAAATAGTATTTCTCTTATGTTTCTTTATCTTCTAATATCTTATTTTTATAAAATATTTATTTGATAAATTTAGTTTTACCTTCGTATATCTATTATTCAGTCCAATGTAATTTCACAGGTGGGATACTAGTTTCTACAGAAATACTTTTAATTCGATTTATGTTAAAAAAACTTATAATTTCATTGTAGTCCATGTGTATCTGTGGTGGAAGACCCAAGTTTTACCCCTAGATCCCCATTTTTTATGCTATTCTTGGGTTTCCTCAGCGCGTGTATGGGGAAGGATGTTTCTTAGGGCTATATGCTATGTGTGAGCAATGGGAGATAGGTGATAGGTAGTAGAAGATCAGATGATTGTGGTCAACAATAGGCAATGGAGTGGTATTAGCATCCTCTAAATTTCCCACCTCAAATAGAGGATTAATTCTCACGTTGGATAGAGCACATGTGTAGTAGGGGCACATAGAGAGATATCTGTTAATTGAGAGGGTTTTATTACAAAAAATACATCAAATTCATATGTACATAAATTCCCCACTGATTGTCAGCTTTATATATATATATATATATAAGTATGCATGTGAATTATGTACCTACATACACATATATATATATATATATATTAATACACACACATTAATACATTCATATATGCAAATTACGATAAGCATATACATAAATGATTCAATGCATATATTTAAATATTAGTATATTCATACATACATATATAAATCTATATTAATATAATATAAATACATAATAATGCAGTTATATACATATATACATTTATAAAATTATGAATAATTATAAGCATACACATTGATGCATACATAAACATTCATAAGTATACATACATTTATATACATTAACATGTGAGTTTTATTATATACAATATATACAATTGTTAATATATAATCATTAATATATATAATAACTACATATATATATGTACATTATTTATTTATTAAAAATTATTATATAATTTATTAATAATGAATACATATAAAATTTAAAAGTTAAAAAAAATACATTATTTATTCATTACACATGTACGCATGCCCACACAGACACACACAATTTCAATATATACATATATAAAAATTAATTAATTAAATTATTTATAACTATAAATCTACATAATTACATACAAAAACAAGTACATGCATTCATTCATATGTATATATAACTATATTCAAATATCTACTAGGAAAACTCCCATGGGAGATTTAGACTACAAATCTCCATTAGGAAATATCTCATGGAAGATTCATACTAAAAATATTCATTAGAAAATATCCCATGGGAGATTCAAAGTGCTAATCTACACTAGGAAGTCTCCATTAGGAGATTCATAGTTTGCATCTACATTAGGGAATCTCCACTAGGATATTTTTACATTCTTAAATGAAAAATTTCCATCCATATGCTAAACCTCCTAACCGTTTATTAAAGATAAAGAAAAAGATAACCAATTTACAAGGATATGGATAGGGTCATACAAAGAGACATTCCCTTATCTATAAAAGAGAACTAAAGTTCAAGAAATGTAGGATCATTTCCATAATCATAATCATCATCATCATCATCAATCATTTCCCACTCTGACTGTGAATTTCCCTGATTGAGGATCCCAATGCTCTTCTCCTTTGACCATTCCTACTCTAGAGTGAGAAGGATCATTAATTCCTTAAATGAGTTCCTGGTAGCCACATTCCTGGGAAAACTAGAAAAATCCTCATGCATCCTTAATTTTGTAGGAACTAGGGCAAGACCTTCACTACTGACCATCTTTCCCTTCCCATTTAAAATAACACCCTTAAAAGAGATAGGATCACCACTGTCCGTAGATTGGAGATGAGAAGTGTCATAGAGAACCATTTGCTTTTCCTTATCAATTCCATCATCATCAAAAACATTGCCCCATTTTCCAAAAATTTTGGAAGCACTAAAGTCATTCAGAATCACTTGTAGATAATCCATGCTCTGGTGAACATCAGATTTCCTAGTCCTATCATCCTATAAAACATTCCCTAATAAGTCTATATCCATCAGTTTCACAATGCAACCATCCTCATAAATTGGATAAAGATAATTCATTGGTACATCACAAACATCCTCATCTATCCCATCCGAACCAGTGAATTTTGTGACAATTAGATTACGGATACCAACCTACTGAATGGTTTCTGATGGAAAATCACCGCATCTGCAATCCGATTCCTCATTTACAATAGCAGGCTCAATAATAAAGTTTTCAACATAATTCTGCTCTATCCTAGTGCCTTAAACATCCATATGAGACCCACTATTCTTCTATTCAGGAATGGTAATAGAATCCTATAATGTTTATACCAACTCCTGATTCACCATCAGTGATTTATTCTTGGGCACTGCAGCCCCTAATTTCGAGACTGCTTATCAAGATATTCTACTGACTTCTTCCTTATCTTCCTAGTTATTGACTTCCCATGTGGGTTAGATGAATAGATTTTATCATTTCCATCATGTCCCTTTTTAAGGATTACAATTCAAACTACGAAAATTAAAAAATTTCCGCCTTCATTTCTCATCCAGATGACCAAAAGTATATCAATTTTGATAGAACTTAGGACAATTATCATACTCAATGATGATTTTTATATCATGATTGGGATTAATGAGAGTCAAATTGATAATAAGTGTGGAACTCAAATAAATTTCAACCATTTTTCTTGAAAATTGATCATACCTTATATTTTTATCTTTTTATCTAGGTGAATCAGAATGCCAATGGTAGAAGTAATATCATACAAGATTTTTAGATACCATAAAATCCATTTGAGGTCATGAAACCTGATCCATAATTGTGAAAAAGAATTCTTGAACCTTAAAACATTAAAATCCATCATCCATTTTTGGAGATGGAGCATTCTCAGCTTCTAGAGTAACAAACCATAGGACCATGCATGGATCATGGCTTTATCTGATTGAAACAAGAAGTGAAATAAACCTCTACCTAATGAAATATAGTTCCAATATAAAAAACTCCCACATAAAGAAGATCCTGCAAACAAGATCCTTAAGACACCTTGGTTTCAGACATTTGGGAAGAAAAACCCTACCAATTAGAGAGTTCTTACCCAAAGATAGACACTCTGGAAAGGCATCATGATCAGCTAAAACACAAGCCAATTATCCTTTCTTGAGGATCCTACCTATAGAGGAATCCTTAAACGCTGCCAATGGATATCAAAGAGGATCATCCTATCATTTAGGGACATAAACTAAATTCCCTCCAGAAACAGAAACCCTGGCAATCCCACTTAGATCACCAAGAAATGTTGACACCTGAGGTCTATATGAATTTTACTTAGCATTCACCACTATAGTATCTGTAACTCAATTCATACCGCCTACTCCGGTCAGTATCAACAAACATTGAGCACTAAGAAGATCTGATCTACATGCATATAATTCACTATTAATGCATGCATCATCTACTACCACCATAAGTCAACAAAATCTTTCCACTTTGGTCAGCATCGCAACACTCTGAGCACTAGTTAGACCCAATCTACATGAATCGTCTTCACCATTAATGATCACAACATCTATTACCGCTCTAGGTCAATGCAATCTGCCAACTTTGGTTGGTATCAAAACATCCCATTGTGCATCAAGTAGATCCGATCTCCCCACATAATTTTATCCATTCACCACCATAGTGGATGATCTAAAATTATCCGCCACAAATTTATGATTGCCTTCCTCATCCTAACCTCTGTCTAGAAGAACAGATCCAAGAAAGTGTGGTATCGGCATGAACAATTCGCGCTACATCATGCTAGAATTGCCATTGGAAATCACCCCAAACCCTTATTTCTCTCCAACCCAATGGTGCATTATTATATTTGTATATTAAATTTTTAAATAATTTTATTTATATATATGCATGAATACATTCCTATGGGTACTTATATATATATGTATGTGTTTTTATACACTTATATATGTATGTATGCATGTATATAATTACATTAATATGTATGCATGCATGTATGTATATACTGATATTTATATGTATGTATGATTGTATGTATATATATATATATATATGCATGTACGTATGATAATATTTATATGCATGTGTGTACATGAATTAAAATATACCTACAAATATTTGTTGTTGTATATACCTATGTGTGTGTGTTCATGCACTTATATTTTTAAGCAATTGCATTAATTATATTTACATATACTTTCCATAATATATATTTATGTACATATACTAGTATAAATTTATGTATGTTTCTATAAATACACTTTAAAATACACTTATAAATACTTATATTTGTATAGACTTATATTGATGTATATTTGTAAATAATTACACTCATATAGTTAATATAAATCCATGTTTATATATGTGTGTATATATGTACATATAATAATAATATTTAGATGCATGTATGTACTTGTATTAAAATATCATTATAAATACTTATATGTGAATATAATTATAAAAATTATTGATCACACACATATATAAAAACCAATGAATATATATATACACATACATACATATTAATATATTTATATATAAACACATACATACATCAATTTGTACAATGAGAGATTTACTTTGTATGTATATATTGCATGTATACTAATGTGTATGTATGTATGTGTGTATGTGTATACTTATAATTGTTCATAATGTTATATATTTATATTTGTATATAATTATATTAATATTTATTTGTGAACTTGTATTAAAATAGATTTGTATATGTATGTATGTGTGTACTTATATTTAAATATATGTATGAAAGCATGTGTGTACAAAATATTTGGATGAAATCATGTATGTATATACTTCACATACATATATCAATATATATCTATGTACAAGTATGTAGGTATATACATCACATGAATATATATATAAGTAAACACTCATTCATTTTCATAATTTCATAAACAGACACACAGAGATATAAATACATATGGTATGTAGTTATTTTGAATTATAATTAATACTATATATAGAAAATTTATAATTAGTATAATATACATAAATAATTATTGTGAGTATTTATAAGTATAAAAAAATGTAGAAACTCGTTCTTTTTTATAATTTTATATATACATATATATATATATTATGTAGTTATATTGATATATAATCAATACAATATATATATGTTATAATTAATAAAATATTAATAAAATTTTTTGTATGTAAGTATTTATATGTATAAACAAATGTAAACACTCATTCTTTTTTATATTTTTATATATACATATATGTAGTATGTAGTTATACTGATACAAAAAAATATACTTTAAATTTCCACTACAGTATTTGGAGTGACTTTTTGGGTAGCAAATTTACATTGTGTGTAGGTTATTATGTAAAAATAAATTATATATATATATATATATATATATATAATTTTATTCACATATATGTTTGTGAAAAAAATTAAAATATATTTGTCTACATATAGGTATAAAAAAATTAATTAGTATATACAGTGTATACAAAAAAATACACTATAAATTTATACTGTAAAATTTATGTTTTATGTATAATTATATATATGTTTATAGATGCACACACATATTTATATGATATATGTATGTAATTATTTATATAGTTTTATTAATATATAATTATAAATAATTATATTTGAAAATAATTATATACAATTGTATGCATGCATGGACCCATGCATGTACATACATATAATTATATGTAGTTATATATATGTATATTTTTAAATAATAATAGTAATATGTATTTATTTAATTGTATTATTATAAGTGTATTTGTGTATGTACTTTTATACAATCATACACACACATATATGTATACTTATTAAAAAAATTAAAATTGTATCTGTATGTTATTTATATAGTATTTTTTTTATAAAAAAATTTGTATTAAGATTTTTCAAAAAAAATACAGTGTAAATTTTCAGTGTAAATATATACCTGTATATTAAAAAATGTTCAAAATAATGTATCATATATGGGTCATCGACCTAACGATCGCAATGGTATTGTCGGAGTCAAATTTATATATCATTTGAGAACAATATATTATATCAAAGTTTCTAAATTAAAAAAATTGCATATGAAAGAGAGAGAATACAAATTGGGTCATGTGACTCGCGCATGGGATGTGAGGGAAGTATAGGTATGATAATATAATTAGTAATTTTAATAAAACAATCTCAATCGCCGGATCTCTCTCCATGTATCCATGATATATGTGTACTACATCTAACCTGTGAATTAATCCTCCATTTTGGGTGGGAAATGCAGATGATGATCTGATGGTGAGGGCATCGTGCGGTCACTGAATGATAACTGGTGAAGCAGTAATGCCTTTAGGTTGCAGTGTCCATTAGTGATTGAAGATATGCACATAGAAGTAGGCAGTGACCTCGGGCTAGGTGGTGGGCCCTCTCCTTTGATGTTGGGGCTCAAGGCGTGAGGCTGTCAGGTCTGGTCTGCCTAATAAATGAGGTAGTTTGCTCATTTTTCAACCCAAAATACTACAAATAAAGCCTTTAATAGCGATAAAATAGGGATTTGTTGGTGAAAAATAGCACTGACAATCAGAGTAACCATAAAATTCCCTAGGCCTTTAACAATGCTAAAAGAATCACAAATAAATTCCACCTTTATGAGAGCTTCTTTATGCACTGATAAAGGTGAACCTTTATTATCACATTTATTTAGCACTGATAAAGGGATCATTTATCAGTGCTTAAAGAATCACCGATAAAGTGGGTCATTTATGTGTGATTTTTTTCCACTAATAAATAATTCCATTATAAGTACTTTTCCTAGCACTAATAATGAATACCTTTATCAACATTTTTTCTAGTGAAAATAAAAGAAACCTTTATCAGTGATATTACTAGCATTGTTAAAGGGGAATACTTCTAAAGTGTGTTGTTAAATTGACAGCACGCTATAGTAGAAAATATAAGATAAAATACAATGTTTAATTAAATAAACTCTATAACATAACTACAAGAAAAAACACTATATTATATAAATTTCAAACATTTTTTTTATACAATTACATTAGTAAAAATTATCACATAAATTCAAAAACAAATATATCCCATTATTTTTTCCCCCTTCCCCCTGTCAGGCTATTAGTTGATGAAAAAACTACATATTCTAAATAAAAATAATGAACCTACATATGAAAATAATTCTATTTTAGTAACACTATAATGAAATTAACTAATCATAAAATGTCAATTTTAAATAGAAAATAAATACTTTGAGTCATACTAGGAACACCATGTATCAGATTGAGTTGTAGTTCATTTCAATATGTCAAACCCTTTTATATAATTCTTGGAAGAAGATCCTCTTGACTTGGATCTAATTTATGGTGATAAAAATCCACTAGGAATGGGATCCAATTCAAGAGGACTTTATTTTTGAGAACAAACCTTCAAGTAATATCAAACACATCATGTTTTGGTTTAATGTGTGGTAAATTCCTACATGTGAAAAATTAATTATGGATCATTTTAATAATGTTTGAAAATAATTTGAGCTCTTTTTCTCAATTTTGGTGATCTGACACGTGTTTCAAACTAAAATAGAACCTTTCTATTAAAAACATGCACTTTGACTCATATCAGTAACATAGTGTGTTGTATTGATGTGAAGTTGATTCTCACACATAAAAGATTAATTATGGAATGTTATCCTAATGTTTGAAAATAATTTGTGCTATTTTGGTTGTTTTTGGATATTTTATGTGTGTTTTATACTAAAATTGAACTTTTGTATTAAAAACACACACTTCGAGTCATACCGCACACATCGGGTGTCGTATTGATTTGTAGTAAATTTCTACACGTCACAAATGAATTATAGACCATTTTCCTAAATTTTGAAAACAATCAAAGATCATTGGATTGGTTTTTGGTATGTGACATGTTTTTTAAACTAAAATGGAACCTTTCTCTTAAAAACACACACTTTGAGTCATGTTAGTTACATCATGTGTTGGATATATGAGATCAATTATTATAATTTTCAACCAAATTATGGACCATTTTATTAAAATTTTAAAATAATATGAACTCATTTTCTTGGTTTTGTCTATTTGATGTGTTTTGTAAACTAAAATGACACTTTCTTGTTGAAAACATGATCATTGAGTCATACCAACATAATAGGGTATGGATTGATGTGTGGTCAGTTCCTACAGGTATCAAATGAATTATGAACCATTTTCCAAAACTTTGAAAACAACTTGATCTCATTTACTTGGTTTTGTATATATTATTTGTTTTAAACTAAAATTGTAGATTTATATTGAAAACACTGACTTCAAGTCATATCGAACACATCATGTGTTGGATTAGAATATGGTCGATTCCTACATGTGAAAAATAAATTTAGTATATTTTTCCTAAAGTTTGAAAACAACCTGAGCTCATTTTATTGGTCTTTGAAATATGACATGCATTTTAAACTAAAATGGAACCTTTCTATTGAAAACATGCACTTTGATACATATCGGTCACATCATGTGTCAGGTTGATGTGCGGTCAATTGTTTCTTGTCACAAATTAAATATGAACCATTTTCTTAAATTTTGAAGATAATATGAGATAGTTTTCTCATTTTTGGATATTTAATACGTGTATTAAACAAAAATGACACTTTTTTATTGAAAAAACACATTTTGAGTCATACTGACCACATCAAGTGTCTGATTAATACATGGTAAATTATTACTAGTCACAAATGAATTATAAACCATTTTCCTAATGTTTTAAAATAGTCCAAGATTTTTGATAAGTTTTGATCATTGAAATGCATTTTAAACTGAATGAAACTTTTATACTGAAAACACACACTTCGGGTCATATCAACCACATCATGCGTTGGATTGGTGTACGGTCAATTCCTACACGTGAAAAATAAATTAAGGAATGTTTTCCTGAAGTTTGAAAAAAAAATGATCTCATTTTCTCAATTTTGGCTATTTGATAAGCATTTCAAACTAAAATGAAAGCTCTATATTGAAAACATGTAGTTCGAGTCATACCGACCATATCTTATATCGAAATGGAATGAGCTTGATTCGTACATGATAAAAATGAATTATGGATAATTTTACTAAATTTTGAAAACAATTAGAGATCTTTTGATCAGTTGTTGATAGTGACATTCATTTTAAAATAAAATTTAACCTTATATTGAAAACACTAACTTTGAATTATATCGGTCACATAGTGCGTTGGATTGATTTGTGGTAAATTCCTACACATCACAAATGAATTATGGACTATTTTACAAAATTTTAAAAACAATCTAATTTTGTTTTCTTGTTTTTGGATATTTGATGTGTGTTTTAAACTAAAATGACAGTTTTATATGAAAAACAAGTATTTCAGGTTAAACTGACCAATCACGTGTCAGATTGGAATATCTTCAATTCATGTAATGAATTATGAATAATTTTCCCAATTTTTAAAAACAATCCAAGATTTTTTTCTTGATTTTGGCTATTTATTGTGTGTTTTAATCTAAAATGTCACTTATTTATAAAAAACTTGTGATTTGATTCATACTGACCACATCGGGTGTTATATTGACATATAGTCGATTCCTACACATCATAAATGAATTATGGATAATTTTACTAATATTTTAAATTATTATAAGATCATTTTTTTTCTAACGAAATGTGTTTTAATCTTAAATGATGCCTTTATATTGAAAACACCCACTTCGAGTCATATCGATCACAACATTTATTAGATTCATGTGTGGCTGATTCTTACACATCACAAATGAATTATAGACCATTTTCCAAATGATTTAAAACAAACCAATCTTTTTTTCTTAGTTTTGGCCATTTGATGTGTGTTTTAAACTAAAATGACACTTATATATGGAAAACATGCACTTCGAGTCATACTGACCACATCGTGTATTAGATTGACATGATGTTAATTACTACCCATCAGAAAATAATTATAGGCCATTTTCTTAAAGTTAGAAATTAGAGTAACCCCGTTTTCATAGTTTTGTCTATGTGATACCTATTTTAAACTAAAATGACACTTGTAATAAAAACACGCACTTCGATTCATACCAACCATATCATCTTTCAAATTGATGTGTGGTCAATTCCAACATGTCACAAATGAATGATGGATAATTTTCTAAAAGTTTAATTATAATCTGAGATCATTTTATTAGTTTTTATCATGTGACACATGTTTTAAACTAAAATGACACTTTTATATTGAAAACACATACTTAGAGTCATATGGACCACATTGGGTGTTGGATTGACCTATGGTCGATTCTAACACATCACGAATTAATTATGGAACATTATTATAAATATTGAAAGAAATTTGAGCATGTTTGATCGGTTTTGTTGATGTGACATGCATTTTAAACTAAAATGACACTTATATTGAAAACATGTTCTTTGAGTCAAACCGAACACATAATTTGTTGGATTGGAATGTGATCATTTACTACATATGAAAAATAAATTACAGATTATTTTCAAAAATTTTGAAGAAAATAGATTTTTTTTGCTCATTTTTTAGCATGTGATGTGCATTTTAAATTAAAATGACACATTTATATTGAAAACATGCACTTTGAGTCATATGGATCACATAGAGTTTTGGATTGATGTGTGGTAAATTCCTAAACATCACAAATAAATTATATAAAATTTTCAAAAATATTAAAATTAATATGATATTTTTTTTTTATTTTTGGTGATGTGACACTTGTTTTAAACAAAAATTACACTTTTGTATTGAAATCATGAACTTTGAGTCATACCGACCACATAGGGTGTCTGGTTTATGTGTGTCTAATTCCTACACATCAAAAAAGACTTATGGATCATTTTACTAAAGTATCAAAACAATTTGAATTTGTTTTCTTTTTTTTGATCATGTGATGTGTGTTTTGAGTTAATTTTTAAATTTTAAAATATAAGTATTAGATAAAACTGATAAGGAAACCCACTAAAATGATGAGAAAAATAATTAAATAATTAGTATTAAGTCACATGTTCATGATTTTTGTGTACATTCTGACATTATTTATTCTTCCCATTCATTTATAAAATAATCGATTTCCTTCATTTTAATTATTCTTTAGAAACAAATCAAAAATAATATATAATAATTCTGATTATAATGATTCACATCCCAAGTGTATGTCTAAGGTCATGGACCATACTAGATCACAAACATAGCAGGTAATCACCTAAATATGATGTTGGTAAACATTCTGACACCATGTACACTACCCACTCATCTATAAACAAATTTTCTTCTTCTTTTGAGTACATATATTATTGGAAATATTCATAGTACTGAGATGATCTAGAAAAAAATGATTAAAAAATATTTTTAATGAAATTTTAATTACCTTTTGAAATTACTTGTTCAAGGATTCTAGTGTTTTTATGGTATATGATATCTTTCATAAATTTTTAGAAATAATATCTATAATAGTTGTAGTGATCTTTCTTCAAACACTACAGAAACATTGACCAAAATAAGTAATTTTTTTTGAAATATGTTTTGATAATAAAATATTTCAATATATAACTTAAATTTTTCCATTTTAAGTAATCCATAGGATTCTTATTTCTATTCACCAACCTCATACCATGATTTATCCTGTATTTATTGATTTTCCCTATAATAACAAAATTCTCATTCAAACATATACTAAATCATATAATTTTATTTTGATCTATAAAATGTTGATTTTAGTGCATTACAAATTCAAAATACACATCATGTGTTGTCAATTTGATGGAAATACATGCATTGGATCCAAAAATATATTTGGGGTATCCAAATTTATTGTGATCAACATTTATTGATTCCTAAATAAATATGTAATGAAAAAAATAAAAATATATTTTATATGATTAGATTATAGAGTTTTACACCTGCATTGTTGGAATCAAAAAGAGTTTGTCTTCTGTTATGTTCTTCTCAAATGCCTCTCTTAGCTTGCCTTCTTTCTTATCAATTTCTTTTAACATCCATGATATTTCATCTATAGAAATGATACAGGGATTAATGAATTCAAATCATGGTTTATAGGGTTTTCCCTATATATATAAGTTGAATAAATTCCAGTAGAAAATATTAATATTTATTAAATTTAATGAATATAGTTGATCATTTTTTGAATATATGTGTTATGAAAATGTACCTTATGTATGTATTCACAATTGAGGCTCTCAACTATTCAAACATGAGAATATAATTTATATTGTCGAGACCGACCACATTTGTAATGATAATTAAAAATATTTATTATTTATATTCAGTATACAACACATTTCTATATTTGAATGTGGTGTATTCATGAATTTATAATGATAATATACGTTTCATTGGAACTGGTGGGGAGAAGGTACTCCTAAAAGACATTTTTTTTTCTTGGTCAATTCACATGATTATCTTGATTCAACCTTCCATTTCCCTATTTTTTTATCCATCTGTAATATAATACCTCACTTTAATCCTTTTTTCATCAACTGTAACTTGTTTTCTACTTAAAAAAATTATTAAGGATGTACCTAATGTATCATTATAAGATTTTATGTCCATGCTATCAATGTTACAATAGCATCAATGACTATTTTAATATATGGATCATCAAGTGGAATAGGAAACTCAATGCTCAGATCTTGATCAACTTCAATCCCTACCCTCAGGTTATCTTTTATAGTTCTTTTTGTGTATCATGTCACTTCATATATTATATATTATATCCCTCTCAATAAGGAAGTGTGTGTGTGTTGATAGATAAAAATCACATAAAACTTTACCCTACAAAATTTTAGGAATATAAAGTTATTGGAAGTTGGTGGATTCACATTTAGGATAAAGAGTAATGAAAAAAATAATTGCCTTGGGTAAGGTATGTAGTTGAGGGTAATGACTAGAATTAAATCTATTGGGGTCATTTGGTTTTTCATGAGATGATATTTGTTCAACTATCGGTTCTCTTTGATCCTTTTACATATATTGGTCTACCAAACCAGGACTAACAATAATATTTTGAAAAGAATATATTTTTATCTACAATATTTTCATCATCTGATATGTATCTTATTTGATTTTGTATTATCAAAGTATGTTTAAGGATACACTATAAAACTTATACCTCTTATGTGTCCATATTGTTCTTGCCACATCAAATCTACTTATAGTTGTTTTTATTCAAATACGGCCACTGTCGATTCTTGAGTCTAAACCATATAAAAAACAAAGGAAAATAAATAGATATGTTTATGTAATACAATTATAAATCATAATTAATTGCTATTATCTCATACTTTCACATGTTCCACATACTTGTTTTGTGTTTTCATCAACTAGTTTTCCCTCCTTATTTACACGGGCCTCCTTCCATATCACATGGAGTGGGATGGAAGTGGAATCATATTTTAATTCATCAATATGAATATAAAAAAGGAACATATGTTGTTTCATATCTCTTAAAACTTTTATTATTGATATAAAATACACACCATTTTCTTCTCTAGCGAAGCATACCCCATCCTTGCTTTTCTATAGGGGTATATTGGTTTTGATGCATGCTTTTTTATTATCATAACTCCTATGTTATTTCATAAAATAACAATTTTGAATCAAATTAGATAAAAATAAATTATTTAAAATGATATATTATTGACTATAATTCACCTAAAATGATTTATCATTATGACGACTGATGAAATAAATCCATGTGTCATGCTTTATAATGTGTGTATAAGTAAATGGTGGGTGGAGATTTAATTTCCCCTTAACATCCCAAAGATAAATCTTGGTAAGATTTTTTTGGAAGCCTCTATGGGATTTTAAAGTATCCATTAAGACATATTTCTTATAGAAACCATCTAAAATAAACAAAATCGTTATGGAATAATGAAAAGTAAATCAATGTTTTGTTGTATAATTTTTTGGTAAAATAGAGAAAGTATATAATAACATTACCTTAATATTTACTAGGTAAATTACATTGACCACTATGGAACACAATTCAATGAATAAAATTGTAGTAAATCACAGACCCGATGACTTGACCCCGCAACCAGTCCCTCACCCCACCCAAACGCTTACCACCCCACCACCAACGGTGGGATGTGGCGCTATGAATCTATGTAAATTGGGACATTCATTCTCATTATGGACCCAACATAACAAATAAACATTGAATTATTATGTTCAATAAGTTTTCCTTATTGATTCCATCCAAACTCAAATTTTATACCCTTGCTTCTTGCCTTCATAATTTTAGTCAACATAATGATGTGACCTCATTCTTGTTTTTTTCATCAAAAAGTTGTTGATCCTTTAATAATTCAGCAGTTTCAACATCAAATACCTATTTTCCCTAGATATTGGTAACATCCTCATGTGTAGAAGTCATTGTCTATATGAGTAGTAAAACATTTAATTTATATTATTTTAATATAGTAAAGAAAACATAATGTTATAAGGAAAATCATAATATCTTAAAAAAACTTTAACCTACTCATTGAACCCTATTTATTTTCAATAAAGGTTGAAGGAATTTATCTTCTCTATAGAGAATCCAACACCGATCTTTTTGGTCCCCTTTAACATACAATAAATTTTATATATTGGTTCTTCTATAAAATTATTGTGATCTACTGATGAAAGGGTCATACTCAATTTAATTTTTATATGACCCTATAGTTTTTATAGTCACCATTAGGACAATTGAAAATTCTTGTTTTCTTGTTCTGAGACATAAATTACCTACAATAATTGTCATGCCATTATGAATGGCTCATCCTTATACCCTTCCACACTGAAATTCACCTTCATGAAGCCCATTTCATCAACTTTCACTTCACTCCTACTGTCATCCCACTTTAAACATAAAATTGGAACCTTCAATTTTTTATAATTAAACTTTTATATCTATTATATGAAGAAGAAATATGACATGTTCACTTAAATTGGATTTCTATCCTTGGAACCTAATATGTGCATCACTTCTACCACAAGCATAACTCCACTATTTTTCATCATAATGTGGTAATCATGTTTTTTTGTATAGAACGTATAACCATTAATTATAAAACCAGTGTAAGATATAACATTTCCATTTGGTCATATGTCTGGCCATCAGAGTAGTTTGGAAGTTGAATATAGATTTTCCGATAACTCCTTATAAATATAATATTATGAACATCCTATAAACTATTTATCACAACCCGTCCCTTGGGACCCATGCCGTGACTACCCCAAGCCCACCTTCCATAGGCCAGGGGCTGGCGACTAGCACCAAAGGCATATTCCCTAAAATAGGAAGGAATTTCCTTTAAACCTGTACAAGGTACATTCCGAGAACACAATAAGAAGCAACTGTGAAGAAAACTGCTGTAGAAAAATGATTGTTGAAAGTAAAAGGGGCTAGAATACAAGCCCAACTAAAAGTACGAGTACAACCGAAAAGTACAAATACAACTGAAAGGAACAATACCACTGAAAAATGGAAAACAACTAGTGATTCATCCTCCAAATATCCTACCTAAAGGGTAGGTACATATCACCTCATCAGCACTCCACTTCCGCCCGTCTCCTCCACGTACCGCCTAGTCCTGGCTCCCTCAAACCTCAGCCCAGCTACCCATCATCTGCATAAGACACAACAAGGTGCGAGCGTAGCCTATGCAGGGGTGAGTATAACAATACCTAGTAGGGACCCCGAGACCTCTGAAGGTGTCTCATAACTCTACAAAAGAAAACCACAAAGCATGATCTCAATCAAAAAGTACAAAGCAATGAAGACATCTCAATTAGAGTCGTAGATCAAACCAGGTATACAACTCTGAGAAACAAGATTATGATGCTGACTCACCCAGGATCGCAATGAATGCTAATAACCAGGCACAATATTCTCTAGGGGTAGTAACAAGTATCATTCCCAGTCACAACGTCGAACACCTCAGCTGCTAGATAAATCCTCCTCTAACGAGTACAGTGGGCCTATCGTGTCACATAGAGGCACTTACCACTAACCTTTAACTATTGAGGTATTAATCCTACCGAGTACCATGGTTCTACCACGTCACACAGAGGCGCTCCCCACCGTGGGTCTGTTGCATCACACAGAGGTGCTCCCCCTTTTGGTCTGCTGAGGTACTCCTCCCATCGTGTATTGTGGGTCTGCCACATCACAGAGAGGTTCTCCCCACCATGGGTCTGCTGCGTCACATAGAGGTGCTCCCCATTGGGAGTGTCAAGTCACTCTGAGTTGAAACGGTCAGCAATCGTCAAGTCTCAGTCAGTCATAGGGTTTCGTACGTAGCATGCTTGGGAGAAATGCTCCCCAAGACACCAGTCATATTTCAACTAGTAATAAGTCTCACAAGAAAGTAACAAAATGATCTGCCATGTCATAAGGGTTCCACCACAACAGACGATGCATCAAACAGACGCCCGATCTGTGCGTTATTGGCATTTCAGTGCTGAGGGCCCGGTTGGATTTGGGTACGATCCGACCCAACCATACTCTGTGTTTCTCCAAAACTCTCATGGAGTAAGTCAAAGGACTAACTTTCTCCAAGGATCCTGACACTATATATTGTTCGTCAAACGGACATCCGGTTTAGGAGTTAGGGCATGTTTTGTGTAACTGGTCGGTATTGGGTCTGGGTCCAGTCTGCCT
Source organism: Viscum album (assembly GCA_963277665.1). NCBI lineage: Eukaryota > Viridiplantae > Streptophyta > Magnoliopsida > Santalales > Viscaceae > Viscum > Viscum album. The sequence goes on from OY728152.1 coordinate 1,494,525,615, forward strand.
CAGTCAGACCAGCCCGACCCGGTTCAGCATGGGCCGACCCGATTTCTCATGGTCCGATCTAGATAGACCTGGGTCGACCCGGCCTGAACCGAGTCCAACAAGACATGAGTCAACCTGGCCCATTGGGCCCGACCTGACCTGGCTGGGTTGCGAGTCAGGCCGCTGGGTTCCGGGTCAGCCCGCTGGGTGACGGGTCGCTCCATTGGGGTGACACGGCGGTGCCACCCACCTTGAGTTGTGAGCCTCCAGGGTTACATGGAAACAGTGCATCCAAGTAGGGATGAGGTGGCATAGAGCCACGTCAGGGGGTCAACCTGCGGGGGTTAACCCAACGCGACGCCACCAGGTGTCGCGAGTCCTCCATGCCGCGACCGATGGGCTGCGGCTTTGTTTTCGGGTGTGCCGCTGGCGCGCGCCCCATCCCCCAGCCACTGGTCGAACCGGTGGCCCCCTGCTCCTACCACGGTCGTCGCAGGCTATGGCCTTGCAGCCGCATGGACGCGTGGCTGGGGCGCACCCCACCTCCGCTCTGCCGGTTCCGTCGCGGCTTGCCGGAGTGTGGAATGACCTCTCCATCAGCACACAACGGCAAGCCACACCATCACCCATGGTCGGCCGGTGTGTCGGATGCCTTCCTCCGGTCATCACGGCTGACGAGTCATGACCTCCTTTATTCATCGGTGGCGCGCGATAGCGCACCACGCCTCCTCCACAGTCGGCCGATGTTGGCCGCTCTGATGACCGTCACGACATTGGGTCGGGACCTCTTCTTGCGGTGTTTGTTGACATACTATCCACAACATAGCTAGTTAGTATTTCTGCGCCATCAGTGTTCCATGGAGGTGAAAAATTAGCAAAGTATCGGAGTGTTCAGGCTGGGTTAGTTAGGCCCGTGACATCTGTGTTAGCTCGAAATCATGAAGGGGGTTAAGGGTTTAACAAACTCTTGGAATTTAAATCAAGATAAACCCCACAAAGATACCCTGTAATAACCTCCCACAAAAACGAATGAATCGTGGGTCAACCCATTAGTAGGTTGACCCGTGTTCTTCGTATTATTCAAGAACAGGGGAGAGGAAAAAATTTAAAAAGCATAAACGAATAAACCCCCTTCCTCATAAACCATTGGTGAGCATCCGTAGCTTGAAGGTGGGTTGGCGTCCTTCATTCCCGCAATAGGTTCCCAACAACATCGCTCGTACATCGTCCTGTGGTTCGTGGTTCGGTTTCACCTGTCACCTCCCGCTGGGATCGGCTCTGTCTCTAAGGGTTCGGCGTCGCGGCTCTCCTTCAACACTTGGTTTCTTGGAAAAGTTGTGTCGGTACCTTCCCCAAAGCTCCATATATTTTGGAGAGGGGGAGGATAAGTAACGACGTTGGAATTTAATGGGGCTCATTAATTAGGAAGCTTTCTGATTACCCAACGACATTGTTACTTAGAGTTGGTAGGTTAAGCCATTTATTTTCTTGACACATCACTGGCCCCACCATTTTTCTTGTCCGTTGAAGGATTTGAAATAAAATAATATAATTATTTTACTTCATTTCTTTTAAAAAGTTGCAAAAATTAACATTTTCTTATAAACTACTATGGTCAAAGTAAATCCTCCCTTAAGCGAATCCTGGTACTACAGATTCAATGGTTCCCTCGGATTTTTAATCTGAGCAACGGTTCAAAAAATAGAAAATGCCACTCACGCATTTACTAAATGTACCTAAAAAAAAGTTCAATTAATTATTTATATCTACCCTCGACCAGTTCTGGTCAAGGTTAGGCTCCACCTAAGGAGAAAACACCCCAAAAAACCCAATGATACTCTCAGACTTTCAATCTGAGTTACCATTTAGAATTTATGGATTTTACAATAAAATAATTTCCACTTAATTATATTATTTATGGAAAAAAACTAAATTTCACTAATAGCCTTCACTGACCAATATTAGTATTAGCCTAAGGAAAGAATACCATCACGAGTTCAGTGGTGGTCTCAGATTTTCAATCTGAGTTACCGTTCATGAGTTATAATCATTTGAAAAATAAAATAAATTTATTTAATTATTTTATTTATGGTTATGTCATTTTCATGTTTTCTCATAGGAGGCATGCACCGAATAAACGTAAGTCACACCTAGGGAAAACCCGCCATCTTGAGCGTAATAGTGCCCTCATATTTCTGATTAGGGAAACCGATTAATGGTATTTCAACTTTTTTAAGAAAACTGCTTATGCGCACTATTTAATGTTTAGAAAAAATTTGACGGATCATTACGGGCTCTTCAGGCCTCCGAATCATGTGCCGTTAGATTTCACGGTCTCGAAATAATTCCATATTGTTAAAAAATATTCAGAAATTTCAGGACATTAAATTCTTCCCACCTTAGGTATTTTCATTCCCAAAATCCAAAATACAAACTAAGGAAACAAATGGGGGTAATGAGCATGAATCTGAGCCTCCCGCTCCCATGTGGTCTCTTGGAGTTCTCGTGATACCAGTGAACATGAACTAGAGGTATCAATCTACCACGAAGGACTCGCTCCTGTCAATCCTCAATCTCTACTGGAACCTCAGTAAACGTGGCCCCATCGTCTAAGTCTCACTCGCCATGGTCGATGACGTGAGATGGGTTCTGCACGTATCTTCTCAGCTAGGATATGTGGAAGACGTTGTGCACCCTCTCCAACTATGGTGTATGTTCCAAGAGGTATGCCACCTCGTATATCCTCTGATGTTTAAAAAATGGCCCGATAAACATCAGTGATAACTTTTATCCTCATCCAAATCTCCATAGGAAGGCATGGTATCCCCCCTTGAACTCTAAGAATCTTTAAATCCTGTCAGCATAAGACTTCAACCAGCTCTGTGTAGTCTTCACTTGCTGACAAGTGAGGCATCGTGATACAAACTATTCCACTGCTTACTTCATCCATGTCCACCAGTACGGACGTCGGAGGTCCTGGCACATCTTCATCACTCCATGATGTACTGTTAAAGGGGATGTATGGATCTCCCTCAAAACCTCGTCCAGAAGCATCATTGGCACCATAGTGCGTCCTATGAAGAGGATAATGTGCTCCCCACCTTCATAAAATCCTTCCGGAGACCTTCCTGAGGATATATGAGCAGGTCAGGCCTCACAGTCAATGTCTCAAGATGTACCCCCCCCCCCAAATTTTCTGATGAATTTTTGAAGTGATAGTCATAAACTAGAGGTAATTTTCTCTATCTTTATCAATGCAGGATATCCTCAGCATGACTAGCTACTCTAAAGACTCACTCAACAGTTGTAGACTAGACCTCCTGCTGAGTGTGTCTGCTACCATGTTCTACTTCCTAGGAGTATAGACTATCATAAGGTCATAGTCCTAGATGAACTCTAGCCATTTTCAAAGTCTCAGGTTCAGGTCCTTTGATAAGATACACCTGAGACTCTTGTGATCAAAGTAAATAGTAAACCATTCACCCATCAGGTAGTTCCACCACATCTTCAGCACAAATACCACTACTGCTAACTCCAGGTAATGGGTAGCATAGTTCTATTGCTCAGTCTCAGTCTCAGCTCCAGAAATCTCTGTTGACACTTCTCTATCCACAAGAAAGGCTCCCCCTTCTTTATCAAAGATGACAAGGGTTCCTCCACCCTAGAGAAGTCTGGTTCAAAACTCTAGTAATACCCAGCCAAAACCGAAGTCCCTCTCACTTCGGGGAGGTAACCCTGGAAACATCTTTTTGAAAAGATGTCCCCACACTCTACCACTCCTGTTGGGAACTAAAAACCCAAAACTCCTACTACCATGAGGGTAAGGTTGGCTGACTCAAGAGTTATCGGCTGCACCCTCATATGAATGAGTTTATCCTATGCTTCCTGGGTTTCCTTTTTCGCTGACCAAGGAAAACTCCATTCCAACGCTGTAGATAAACCTCAACTATTTAGCCTAATACAGTCAATCTAAGTATAAATTGTGGATGCCCAGTCTATACCCAAACTAACTTCGTAATGCCTCGATGTTTCCACCAAGAGGTTCTAACCAAAACTCTCACCTCAAGGGTAAGATCACACCATCAGTGTAAGTGTGATTATCGAGTCTCCTCCCAAAGGTATCTCCAGACGTAAGGGTCAAGTCTTTGGTTTAACTAGAAACTCAAGGTCTTGAACAAGATTCATGATAAGAAGGAATGATTGTTACCTAGGTATATTAATATGATAGATAGTAGTAGACACATACCGTACCTAAAATCATTCCTGGATCCCTTGGATCACACTCCTTGACCGCATGCAGCTACTCACTTTCCCTGTCCTCCAGCTCCCTGATCTTAGTGGGGACCATATTGGGGTGGTGGTTGTAACATGTCGAAAAGTATACCACCTCATGTTTCTCTCCTAGCTCCACTTCCACGTATCCTACCCTGAAGATTCATCTTTCCCAAAAACTTCCTCCTCCCGAAACATTTTACACACCCAAGTCTCTAATACTTGCATCAGTTTCCTACTTCCCCACTATTATCCTTCAATGGATGCATCTGCTCAGCCAAAAAACATTCAACCACAAATTTTATCTCTAGTATCCTAACATAAGTAGAAATTCATAGAGGAATAGTGGTAGCTTAGATGTCCCTAAACACACCTCGCTCGGAGGTTCAATCCCTGAAGCACTGACTGTACTATATTCATCGAGTACCTGGGATGGTCGGTACGCCTTAATGAATACTCAGCTACTGACATATCATCCTGCCAAAGCTGTAGAAGCCCTGAGGAACTCTCATACCTTAGCTCTTTATGGAAAGAGACCCTATTCTCCGAGGAAGGTTCTCAAGCTTGTCCACAGAAAAGTCACCTCTTTACAAGATTAGGGTAACCTCAACCCTATCATCATCCTACTGAGCCACATATAAGGATCTCTACCAAGTCCAGCATCTGATTTAATGGTGCCCTATATAGATGGAAACTCGGCCACCTCCTCAAGACAGTCCTTAGAAGCATGTGAGTCGAGCTCACCTCGGAACCTGAGGGGTATCTGATGATGAAACACGTGTAAGGAACTAAGCCTACAAGTGTCCTCTACCAATACTGACAGTTGTAACTACTGACCAATGAGTAGTGATATAGCTGGCACACTACTCGAAGGAACCATCTTGGGAAACGGTCCATGTACCGAAGCTTCTTCACCCTACAGACCATCCTCATGGTCAGGCACTTAAAAATACTAGCAGCTAAGATCACCAGCTATTCTACTGGTGTCTCAACTAGGTTGAAAACTCTTTCCACTACCTCCAGCCTATCCTCGACTACATGGGAATCTGTCTTGACTCGAAACCTTGAAGGCCTCTACCGCTAGAAATCATTCAATATGATCAGTTGGTGTGCACCATCTTCCAGTACGTCTGGTGGTAACTGTTTCCCAACGGGTGGTGGTGGTGCTGGTACACCACCCGAAGGTGCCAACATAGTTAGAGGGCCCTTCACCGGAGCCTCGTCACATGGTGGTCCATCATCGTGTAAAATCTTGGGATTCCTGGTTGGTTGTCTACGTGATGGAATCATGATAAGGAACAGGTGCGTTGTGGTCCTTAAGTTATTCCCGGTGAGATGACTCAAAGAAATCATAAGAAAAACTTTTCAAAAACACACGTAATCAGTGTTTTCATTTGATGAGTCAGAAATCATAATTCAGGGTCCTGGTGTATGGATAAGTTGGCCGCCACACTAACAATGAATTCACCAAACTAAAAACCACACTCATACCAATTAATAATATTTCCACACAGAAAAGATCAGAGTCCCAGTTCTTCGGTAGAACCGAACCCCTCTGATACCACTTTGTCATGACCCGTTCCCCGGGGCCCATGTCTTGACTACCCTAAGCCCACCTTCCATAGGCCAGGGGCTGGCGACTAGCACCAAAGGAATATTCCTTAAAATGGGAAGGCATTGCCTTTAAACCTGTAAAACAAACGGTGTGAGAACTCAACAAGGAGAAACTATGAAGAAAACTACTATAGAAAAAGGAGTGCTGAAAGTAAAAGGGGCCAGAATACAAGCCCAACTGAAAGTACGAGTACAACTAAAAAGTAAAAATACAACTGAAAGGAACAATACTACTAAAAACATCTACTGATTCATCCTCTAAGGATCCTACCTGAAGGGTAGGTACAGATCACCTCCTCAACACTCCACATCTTCCCATCTCCTCCATGTACCGACTAGTCCTGGCTCCCTCAAACCTCAGCCCAACTGCCCGTCATCTTCACAAGACCCAACAAGGTGCGGGCATAGCCCGTGTTGGGTTGAGTATAACAATACCCAGTAGGGACCCCGAGACCTCTGAAGGTCTCTCAGAACTCCAAAAAGGAAAACCAAAAAGCATGATCTCAATCAAAAAGAACAAAGGAATGGACATAACTCAATTAGAGTCTCATCTCAAACTAGGTATACAAATCTAAGAAACAATATTTTGATGTTGACCCACACAGGATCGCTATGAATGATGATAGCTAGCAAAAACATTCTCTAGGAGTGGTAACAAGTATCATTCCCAGTCACAACGTCGAACACCTTGTCTACTGGAGAACTCCTCCTCTAACGAGTATAGTGGGCCTGCCACATCACACCGAGGTGCTTCCCACTAACCTTGGACTGCTGAGGTACTCCTCATGTCAAGTACTATGGGTCTGCCATGTTACACAGAGGCGCTCCCCCTTGTGGCTTGATGAGGTACTCCTCCTGTCGAGTACTGTGGGTTTGACACGTCACACAGAGGTGCTCCCCACCATGGGTCTGCCACATCACACCGAGGCACTCCCCACTGGGCCTGTCAAGTCACTCCAAGTTGAAACAATCAACAGTCTTCAAGTCTCAGTGAGTCACAGGGTTCTATATGTAGCGCACTTGGGAGAACCCCTCACCAATCCATTGGTCGTATTTAAAACAGAACAAATTCTTACAAGAAATTAACCTGATGATCTACCATATAATAATGGTTCCAATGCAACAAATGGCGCGTCAACCGGATTCCCGGTCTATGCGTTATTGGCTTTTCAGTGTCGAGGTCCCGGTTGGATTTGGGTGTGATCCAACCCAGCCGTACTCCAAGTTTCTCCAAAACTCTCATGGAGTAATTCAAATGACCATCTTGATCCAAGGATCCTGATGCCATAGATGGTTCATCAAATAGAAATCCGATTTAGGATTTCGGGCTCGTTCTGTGTAACTAGCTGGTATTAGTTCCAGGCTCGGTCTGCCTCAGTCGGACCGGCCCAACTCGGTTTGGCATGGGCAGACCCGGATCAACCTGGGTCGACCCAGATAGACTCGGGTCCAACCCGACCCGGGTCACCCGGCCCGCGAGCCTGACCTAACCTGGCTGGGCCGCAGGTTGGGCTACTGGGCCGCAGGCTAGCCCACTGGGCGACGGGTTGGTCCGCTAAGCCAACCCAGTGGTGCCACCCACCTGGCGGCGCAGGCCGCCATGTTTACCCGAAAGTGGCATGTCTAGGTAGGGATGGCGTGGCGCGAAGCCTCGTCAGCAGGTTAATCCACAAGTGTTGACCCAACGCGGTACCACGTGGCGTCATGGGTCCTCCATGTTATGGCCACCGGGTGCGCCACTGGTGCGTGCCCCGTACCCCTACCACTATTTGAACCAATATCCCCCTCCTCCCGCCATAGCCGTCACAACGCTCAGCCTTGCTGCCGCGTGGATGCACCGGTGGGGGAACGCCCCACCTCCACTCTTCCAGTTCCATCTAGGCCAATCAGCGTGCCGACCGACCTCTCAAACGGTTCATGATGGCACGCCGCACCATCACCTGTGGTCGGCTGGTGTGTCGGTCACCTTACTCTGGTCACCGCAGTTGACGATCCACGACCTCCTTTGTTCATCGGTGGTGAGCCACGCCTCCTCTACGTTCAGTCGATGTCGGCTGCTCTGATGACTATCACGACTTTGTGTTGTGTCCCCTTCTTCCGGTGTGCATCGACACACTATCCCCAACATATCTAGTCATTATTGTCGCGTCATCGGTGTTCCATGGAGGTGAAAAATTAGCAAAGTAGGGGAGGGTTTGGGCCGGGTTCGTTCAGCTTGCGCCCTCCACGTTAGATCGAAAACATGAGTGGGGTTAAGGCTTTAACAAAATCTTGGAATTTAAATCAAGATTAACCCTGCAAAGATACCCCGCAATAACCTCCCACAAAAACAAAAGAATCGTGGGTCAACCTGTTAATCGGTTGACCCGCGTTCTTCGTATTATTCAAGAATGGGGAAGAGAAAAACATTTAAAAATCATAAACAAATAAATCCCCTACCTCATAACCCATTGGAGAGCATCCATGGATTGAAGGTGGGTTTGTGTCCTTCATTCCCGCAACAGGTTCCCAATGACGCCGCTTGTAAAACATCCTCCGGTTCATGGTTCAGTGTCACCCGTCACCTCCCATTGGGATAAGCTCTGTCTTCTAAGGGTTCAGCATTGCGGCGCTCGTTCAACACTTCATTTCTTGGTGAAGCTGTGCTAGTACCCTCCCCAAATATCTATATATATAGGAGAGGGGAGGGTAAGTAACGACGTTTGAATTTAATGGGGTTCATTAATTAGGAAGCTTCTTAATTACCCAGTGGCCTCATTACTTAAGGTTTCCAGGTCAATCCATTTATTTTTTTGACACATCATTGGCCCCACCCCTTTGATTTTCCATTGGAGGATATGAAATAAAATAATAAAATAATTTTATTTCATTTATTTTAAAAATTCAAAAAACTTAACTTTTTATCTAGACCTACCACGATCAAAGTAAATCCTCCTATAAGCTAATGCTGACGCTACGGATTCAACAGTGCCCTCGTATTTTTAATCTGAGCAACGATTCAAAAGTTATAAAATGCCGCTCGCGCGTTTAATGAAGGTACCTGGAAAAAAGTTCAAAAAATTATTAACGTTCACCCTCGACCCTTGCCATTCGAGGTTAGGCTCCACCTAAGGAGAATACACCCCAACGAACCCAATAGTACTATCATATTTTCAATACAAGTTACCATTTATAATTTTATGTATTTTACAATAAAATAATTTCCACTTAATTATTTTATTTACGGCCAAAAACTAACTTTCACTAGTGGCCCATGTCGACCAATGTTAGTATTAGACTAAGGAAATAATACCCTCATGATTTCAAAGGTGGTCTCAGATTTTCAATCTGATTTCATATTCGTGAGTTATAAGCATTTGAAAAATAAAATAATTTAATTTAATTTTTTATTTACGATTATTCCATTTTCAGGTTTTCTCACAGGAGACCCGCACCGACTAAAATTAAGTAACGCCTAGGGTAAACCCACCATCCGGAGTGCAACGGTGCCCTCAGATTTCTGATTTGAGCAACCATTTAATAGTTATTCCACTTTTTCATGAAAACTTCTTACACATGCTATTTAATGTTTAAAAAAACTTTGGGAGATCATTCCGAGCATTCCGGGCCTCGAAATCACGCGTCATCATATTTTGTGGCCTCAAAATACTTCCATATAATTAAAAAATATATACAGAAATTCCATGACATTACACTATTTATTATGTGTATTTGATATCCATCCTTCTCCCCTTGATGTATTTAAATATCTGAGAATTTATATGTGGGATTCCATATAGGGATCAACATATTCACTGTTATGTAAAATGTAAAGGTGTTATTTCTATCACTTTATGATGGTAATTATAATAACATATATTTTGAATATATTTTCACCCATAAGGCTTCCACTGTAACGATGCTTTAGAAGACCGAAGTTGTCATTATCTAATAGGTAATCAATACATAATTCAATAGATTCTTCAACAATATATCATCATGCAATGCAACCTTTTGGCTGATTTTGATTCATGATGTATCCCATCAAAATATTAATATAATTTTCAATGGGGTACATCCATCTATAATGGAAATAACCATATAGTTAAACTTTTCTAACCAAGTGAACCATTAGGTAGACCATTTTATCAAATAATTATGGTGGGAAGAACATCTCTAATTCACTTAATATGATTATAGCCTTCGTATTCATGACTGAAAACCTCACTGGGTATATAACTGTAGAGCATATAGCTTTGAAAAATATGTAGTGTTTAGATAATATATGTTGTACATTTTTAGGTGGAATGCAATTTAAAGATGTCGGTATCAAATCAGGTATAAAAACATAGAATTCGTGTTATTTTAGTCCATGTAACTTCAAATTGTTCATTTACATGACATTATTGATTTTTGATGAATACCCCTTTGGAAATTTTACACCATTAAGTAAAATTACTAATTTCAAATTTTATTTATTGGATAGAGTGTAAGATTCTAGAGGAAGAAAAGTATGTTTTTTCACCCTTCACCAGTACCAACTCTTCCCTTATACACATGTCAATCATATCAATCCTAGAATTGATTCCATATTTTTTAGGAACATTTAATAACATAGAAATAACTCTATCAAATACATTTTTTCTACATTCATGACATCAAGAAAATTTCTGACCTAAAACAAATCTAGTATGGTAATTCAAATAAAATTGATCTTTTTTTAAAACTTATTTCATAATGTTTTTCATAAATGGTATGTCAAAAATTGTGCCAATATCTTTTACATTATCGAATGGTTGATCACCCGTTAGTGAATATGTTGTTTTACATTTTCAGTATTCCCATCAAATATTGTTTTCCAGGATCAATATTTATTCCGTTGAGGTAAAAAAATTGATTTCCTAAAATTACAATCATTGGGGAATGTTTATTTTTAATTGAGTGTGTTCATTCTTCACATATGAGACACCCCAACATTCCTTTAATGTCATAACCTAAAAAATTTACATTACCACGAAATTCATTTATTTTCCCTTACAACATGGCCCTAAATATGAATTCTTTACTTCTATAATCATCATACATTGTAACACCTATATTCCACATCAATTTAATATCATTGATCAATGGATCTAAATAGAAATCAATATCATTAATGGGTTGTTTTTGTCCAGATATAAGCAGAGACAATATATTGTATTTGTATTTATGTATAACTATGGAGGCAAGTTATAATTTACCAAAAAAACTAGCCATATACATTGAGTACTACTCTATACACCAAAAGGATTTATTCCATCTATAGATAACACAAGAAGAAATTTTCTTGGATCATTTCCAAATTCTTCATACTCGTAATCAATTATATTCCACTAAGGATAGTATGCAAGATGAAATAGTTTCCCATATTTAGTTCTTGTATATGTGTACCATGTCGGTTGTCTCGTGGTTTCCTGACATCTATATAGCCTTATAAACTGTGTAATGGAATGAAATTACCATAAATCTTTCAAATGACTTGATTAATTTTTATAATATTTATTTACACCACACTTAGGAAATTTTATGAGTGATTCGCGGTCCTTGTGAAACAACATGAAATCATTTGAACATGCATGTATTTTTTTATAGATCATTCCCATTAAATATAATATTAATTTAGCATCATATTTTTAACAACATAGATAATTTTATTCTAGTATCATATCATTCAGGCAACCAAGATGTTATGTAAATCTGGTGTCTCTCCATCTACTGCAATCTTTCAAATTATATAACTTTAATTTAGCTAATAATGTTGTCTATTTAGTACAACCAGTATACAATTGTATCTTAGAAAAACTATTTTACTTATCAAATAAATTTGGACCATCATTAAGGTCATCTTCAATCCCCATTGTCAATTCTTACATACGATCTTCATGACCATTTATACTAGTATTCCTATCCAATGATCCACAAACTGTAGTATCATCCTAATTGGTGTGGATGTTCATGTTTTCCCATGTTTAGACTAGTGGTTAAAGTTATGATCTATTCCATGACTAATAAAATATTATTCAAAACTCCATTAGACTAATTTTTATTGAATAATAACAATTTAAATACTAAAAAAGGATTTGAGAAGATTCATTTACATTCTCTATTGTAAACTTAATAACCTCTTTAACTCAATTTTCATACTCTTTTGTCGTGCAATTAACATGCATCCATTTTTGAATCATATTCATCTTCTAAGGTTCATAAAATATTAATTTTTTATAAAAAATATATAAATACACATAAGATATTCATAATCAAAAGAGAAAGTTATAGATAATTCTAATAAGGGGAACCAAAAATTTGAATGTTATCGGTTATGATTATTAACAAGTTATAATTTTAAACAAGGGTGACATGAAAATAAACAACATTGGTTAACATGTGGTTATTTTTTCAGTTTCATGATTTGATGTTGTGTGGGGAAAAAAGGTGGTAATACATATATTGGTAAAAAAATATTATTGGAAGGTAGACTTCCCTTATAAATTATTTTTCTTGATTTTCGTTTAATTGTGACAAGGATTTCAAAATTTCTATAAAAATATCTTTCCTATTAACATATAAGGTCATGTAATCACCATATTTTGACATAGGTTCAAGGAGCTTGGAATGTCATGAAATGAATGGATGAAACTGTTGTTGATGATAGAAGTGAAATTGGATTCCATGTTACTCTCATTTTCTATAGATTAGTCTAGACCATGTATTATAGTAATACCAACAAATATATTTGTAATATATCCTAATGAAGAACCCCTATATCAAAAATAGTAGATTTATCAATATTAGGTATATTTCACATATCCTATAATATCCAAAACCCCTATTCAGTTTCTTAAAAACACCACAAATACTTTCTATTAATAACCATTCCAAAAAAATTAGTTAGCATGGATTTCACATCATTGAGATCCAAAACATTCAAATTCCACCTATAAAAATGACATGGGACACTATAATATATCTCCAACATCTAGTAGTCAAAACCTTCATAGGTATATCAAAAAGTGTATTCTCATTCTTAATATAATCCATACCACATGTTTTTTTAAGGGAGATTATAATAATTTTTTTAAAATTATTCCACTATCTTCTAATCTTGTATGTGTTCGGGATAAATGTTTTTTAAATTAAAAAGAGCGTATGGGTGACACTCAAACCATTCCTCATGATACAAAATAGATAAAAATAATAATAATATTGTGTACATTCCTTAATCAAAATAAATAATGTAAACTATCTGTGAATTTTTTTTAGTAGACCATGCATCTACTTTAAATACACATTTGATGCTTGTATTTTATAATTCTAAATTAAAAGTTTATTAAGACACTTTACACACTAAAATACAACTATTAGTGGTGTAAGATAGATTCTTGAAACATTTTTTAATGAGTTTTACTAATTCTATCTCTTATTGTTTTATAAAACATCTTAAATTTCATGGTAATTCAACAGCTAAATATTTCATTTTCATAATTTATAATAAAAATCAATAAAACCCATACACAATATGCCCATTTAATCACATTACACCTAGTCCAAACCTGAATTATCAATTTTAAATCCATATGAAACTTGAACCAATTTATATACCTCAAACATCAAGTGGATAATTCAATATAAGCAATTCCATACTAAATTCAATAACCCAGATACATTCTAACTCAAAACATAATTGTACCTAATAGAAATAATTAACAAAACCTAACAATTTAATAATGAATTAAATCAAAACCAAAACCATTTTTATATAACTAAATAAATCACAACCCAATTATATTAACCCAAAATAAAAGGAGTTTAAAATTATAATATCATAAAATTATTATTTTTAAATATATACTCTCCCAAAAAAGACATTACACCTAAAATTGGTCAATAATAGTCACATTTTTTCTTAAAATATAATAAAACTCATTTATTTCCATGAAAACCCTTGAAACCAAAGAAACAAAGAAACGTTAATCTTCAAAATCCATAAAACCGTTCTCCTGAATAAAACTTCTCAAATAGTAAATGCAGCAATACATTTAATTTATAAACACTTCACAACTCATTAAAATATCCCATTAGATAAAAATATATGTATATATAAAAATAATAATTAGTTTAATATAAACAAATTAGGATTTATTCAATAATAATTACTTTTCCTCACTTTAAAAATATAATTTATAATTTAAATCAAGTAACAAACAACTTCATCTATTTCTTTAAAACATTGAATTACATAATAAGAATCATTTAATAAAGAATTTAAGTGTCCTTTATACTAAAAAGTAACAGGTTTCAAAATCACTAGACATGGAAATCATAAAATTTAGATATATACATGAAAACTATAAATATTGATTAATTAAACACCTACAAACATTTAAAAGAAAAAAACATGAGAATCACTAAAAAGGGAGTTATATTTTCCATAAATTAATTTAAAAAAAAATTCATAAAATGATAACTTGATATATTTTCCCCCTTTACACATAAAATTATCTGATGTAAACTTCTAAAACTTAATTTGGAAACTAGTTGAACTTTAAAACTACATTACCCTACAAGAGGGTTTTGGAAATTTTAAATGATAATTTTCAAAACATTTTTTCCTTAAATAAAATAAATATTTCTAAATCAAAATATTATATAAATAAAATTTTAATTTTCATATAAGACTCCAATAAAAATATTTTTCTCTCTTGTCTTATGCTAATAATTGAGGGTTTCTTTTCCATTTCTAAACACCCTCTTGAAGGTAGACACTCGTGAAATTCAATCTCTAACTATTTCTCTTAACGACTGAAAACATGTGTTACAATAGATAAGAAACACAACAATTATCTTCCTCATAAACACCGCATTTTATTTGTACCCTTCCACTATAAAAAATATATTATTATTTTATATATTCTGAGATAATTTTTAGTATAATTATATACTCATTTATGTAACTGATTTTTTAGTGCTAGAAAAGGGAGATATTCATGTCCACTAAGTCTTGTTAATAACCAATTAAATAATTTACTTGTACCTACTCTGGTGGATTCCAATGATGTGTAAAAAATGTAGTGCATCACTTTGGGGTTATGTTATGTATAGTAGAATTACCCTACAACTTCTAAATTGAACTGAAAATAGCCACAACTAGAACTGGATCATTTTTCTCACAGCTTGGATCATACGAGTAGTTAAACCAAACAAGATTGATCAATGTATTCTCCTTATCATTTCTCTAAACCTCTTTCACCATCAATAAGCACATAGATTGTCTGTTATGCACTCATACATAATTGAGACCGAACGTGGTTGTGGACCATCAATAAAACTCATACATGGAGAAATGTTATTGGTACGGTGGTGATGGGGCTTGGCAGAGTTGAGAGAAGAAAATAATTAAAGGTTGTCACATAGTGACTTTAGGGAAATGAAGAAGACAATGTGTTCTATTGTCATCCACCATACCATGAAGTAGAAAATGAGAGAATTTAGAAAATTTGTCTATTTGGGAACCATGTTATAAAGATATTCTCCACTTCTCAATCAAGTAATGAGAGAGGAGGAGAAAAAATAGCATACCTTAGATTTGAGAGTTGATTTGTCTGAGAGAAGATCAAGGGGGGTAGTGGCAGAGATGAACTTCTGTGAGAGCATGAATGGAGTGATGAAAATTGCTTCGGTTAGGGTTATTTTTAAAAGATCAGGGAGTGTTTTATAATCACTTCTAAAAAAGAACTAATAAAGAAGGGTCTTATTAGCGCTAAAATAATATGCACTGATAAAATACCTCTTTATGAGAACTTGTTTTGCACAGATAAAATTCATCTTTATTAGAGCTAAAGTTTTAGTGTTGATAAAGATATCTTTTATCAGTGCTTCTTTAACACTGATAAATGCCTATAAAATTAATTTTAATAATATAATTAACAAATTTACAAGTATATAATTATAAATAAATAAATAAATATAAATTTATGTATTTATAAATATATTAAAATAATTGTAAATATATATTTATAAATATAATTATAGATATATGTTTATAATTATAATTATAAATAAATATACTTGTAAATATATATATAAATATTTTTATATAATTATAAATATATTTATATAATTATATATATTTTATAAATATATATAAATAAAAATATAAATATTGTAAATATATTCATTTTTTAAATATATTTATTATAATTTTATATTTATTTAAATATATAATTATTTTTTTAAATTATATAAAAAATTAAAAAATAATATTTATTTATTTATGATTATAAATATATAATTTTAAAAATATACTAAATATACATCTATAAATATATTTATAAATAAATATATTTATGATTATAAATATATTTATATTATTATAAAAAAAATTGGGTACAATCGCGAAAGAGGTGTATGACGCAAAGAAGAAAATATAGATAAACTGATGGCCAGAGGACTTAACCCCGCAACCACGCGCCAGACCCCTCCCCACACTTACCACCATAGACGAGTGTGGGGAAGTATTTATATCATTATATATATTTATATAATTATATTTATATAATAAATATTTATAAATATAAATATAAATATAGATAGAAGAATGGGAGAGGATAGCGTCAGTGATTCTTGGTGATCACGTCAGAAATAGTCTCCCAGGGAGCTTAGACTTGTTATCCTATGTCTCCTATCACCAAATCGATCATCAAGGTTCTATAATCTCCAAGGGGAAATTTGGGGAATAGACGATTATAATTCTATCTTTCTATGGATCCTCAGGAGGCTCTTTTTCTCTACTCAAGGATAGGGTTTCACAATGAATAATCAGGAAAGGAAATACCACCAATATCTCAAACTTGTAAAGAGATATTTATAAGAGGATGGAGCTTTATAAACATTCCTTCATTTCCCATATCGCTCTGTTACAAGGTATGAAACCATTGAAAGTCACTGACCTTATTTTCTGATTAGCCTCAGTTTGGGGATTTTCTGATTTTAAGTTTGTTTCACTCAGTCAGGGTTTTTTTCACATCATTATCCCTTTTGTGGAAATTAATAGAATATCATGGAGTTTTTTCTTTGTAAATATTAAGTTTAGAACACTAAGATTTCATAATTGGAGTTTTAATTTCAACTTTAATGAATTTAATGAAACTTACGCTAATATTTGGTTCAAATTTATTGATTGAATTGGGTCATTTTGCACATAGAAATATTATATGTCATTTATTCTTCAATTGGAATCTAAATAAATATGGGCAACTCTATGTAAATCATTAGTTTTAGAAATTATGATTGTTTGTTGGTATAAATTTATTTATGTTCTAAATTTATTGATAGAGTGGTGCTATCTACGCCACAAGATGTGGTTTTCTTAAAAATTAAATATGAAAAGGCCCCACCATTTTGTGAGTCTTGTGGTATAATTGGGCACTAAAAATCTACTTGTAGGGATGATATTTTTTGTTCCAATTTTCATAGAAAATTTCATGATATTACTTACTTATGAAGAAGTAAAAGTTTGGGGACTTCCCAAATCTTTGAGTAATAGCCCAATAAATAATCTAGAAATGTTACTTATGCTCCCATAATGGTTCAGACTCACATTAATTTTAAATATACTTTGTAGGAAGAGTCAATGATTGATTCTAAATGCCTAATTATGAGGGTTATTTGTTATGAGGTCTCTAATATTTATATTTTATCCCTCCCTCAGTTTGATGAATGGTTAGAGGAACTTACTAAGAAAAAAATAACATTGGCTAATTTAGTTGATGAGAATCACTTGCCTGTTTTTGTGGTTTCCTTTAAAGATTCCTTTTACAAAGGATTAGTTGATGAACATAATGAGGAATATTCTAATGATATTTAGTATTATAGGGATGTCTTATCTCATACTGAATGTGATTTTAACCTGTCATAGGATTTTAAGATGAATGTTACAAAAGTTCGTAAAGGAAAATCAAAAATTGAAGCTTCCACCTTAGTGAAAACTATACTCAAGAGAATTAATCCTTCACTTGTGTAGTATCAAGATAGAAAATGCAGGTTATCACCTAAAAAAGGCATGTAGGTTATTTCGATACTCCATTTTCAACCCATTTCCTCTCAATACTCATAGTGGTATTTGGATACTACTTTTATTCACTCTGACTCAAAGGTTTTAAATTTTTATTAAAAATATATATATAGTGGGAAGATTCATGTGGGGAAACCAGATTCCCATGGTTAGGAGTATATTTCTCCTCTAATGTTTCATAAAAATATTGATCTTTCTATTTTGGTTTGCTCAAGGTACTTTACAAGGAATTTTGATAGCAGCAAGCATCAGGAAACTCCTCATTTTTTTTCCCTGGTTCCTTAAAAGATCATTTGGGATATGGGTTTCCTTAAAAGGATATTCAAGGTAGGTAGAAGATACATGTCATCACTGGAAGCCCCTAGACTCTAGGAT
Source organism: Viscum album (assembly GCA_963277665.1). Lineage (NCBI taxonomy): Eukaryota > Viridiplantae > Streptophyta > Magnoliopsida > Santalales > Viscaceae > Viscum > Viscum album. The sequence continues at coordinate 1,494,543,943 of OY728152.1, forward strand.
GATGGACAGTAAAATTACTAAGATAGGTGTTAGTGATTCTAGAAAGAAACAACCACCCTATATTCATGATTTTCCAAATGATATAGACAATGGAATGCAGACTCCAGTGGATCCTACCTAAATTGTACCAATGGATATTCAGGAACCTCAATTGGTTTTAGAATCTTCTCATGGTAGGGAAGGTTCAAATTTTGGTGTTATTGTATCCTTGGTCTCAAGGATAGATTTTATTGAAGGGGTAGAGAATGTTATGGCTCTTGGAAGAAAGTTATTGGATTCTTTCTTTGGTGGAATGAAGACCCCTACTATCGTGAATATTAAAAAGTTGACTGGTTTAGTTTCTAAACCTACTCATGGTAGTTGGGTCCAAATTTTTATTGTTGTCGGGATTTTTTTATTTAAAATTTTAATATTGAGGAGATAGAAAATTATTAATAGAGAGATTTATCTCAATGTTAATAGAGGATTTTATCCCAATATTAATGGAGAGTTAATTCTCAATATTAATGGATGGACAATTTAATATTGATTTCATTAATGGGGATATAGACTTGATGTCTATAGAGGAGGATGAGTTAGCATATTTTTAATTTTGTGCCAAAATTAGTCTGCAAGAGAGAATCGGAAAGGTATTATAGCTTTTATGGTAACTTGTGAAAAGAAATTATGATGATAATAAAGTGAAGTCGGTGATTAATTCATTGATGTATTTTTGATGATGATGATTTAAAGTGTCTAAGATGGCATGCGATGAGAGATGATGATGGTTTCATGTATTAAAAATCCTCTTGGTTGTAGAGATCTAGAGGCATGTCGCGGTTGTGATGATCGGTGGTACAATGAAATGGTATGTTCATGGGTGTGATAAAAAATCCTTCAGGTGTGTTATAAAAATCCTTCGAGTGATGTGTAAAATTATTTCGGGTGATAAAAGGCCTTTGGGTTATAAAAGGTCTTTAGGTTAATCTTCTGGTGCGCTGTGTGGCTACTTTCATTGTGATGTCAGGCTCCAACCCAATAGTGGTAAGAAAGGGATTGGTTGAAGTGTTCAGTTGTAGAACACGGTGGTAGGAATCTAGTAGATTAGTTGATCAAGGACTCAAAGGATGTTACCAAATGATAATGGTGGTACCATAGGTGTTTTGGGATATAAAAAAATTGATTGGCCAGGTAGAGTCATGAGGCGTGTTCCGTTGTTGGTGACAATCAGAGTTTGGTGGAAGGCAGATGGTTTTACTTATATTTTGTGGTTTATGAAGCATCTAGAAGAATGTCACTGGAAAATTACAGTGGTATATGTGGTGTTTTTGGAATATCTAATGTCTTACTGGCCACAGTTTTCATGTGGTTTGTTCCATTCATTGGGTGAAATTTAGAGTTTGGTTGAAGGATACTGAAATTCTGGAAGGAAAAAGAACTGGAAGACCATAACAACAAGCACTTAGGGATTGTTTTGGAAGTTGAAGTTAGGTGACATATGAATTTCAAGAATTTAAATTTTAAATCAAGGTGGATATTTTTGGTTTTTTTATTTAAAATTTTAATATTGAGGATAGATAAAGTTATTAATGGAGATATTTATCTCGACATTAATAAAAGATTTTCTCCCAACATTAATGGAGAGTTGATTATCAATATTAAGGGATGGAAAATTTAATGTTAGTTACATTAATTAGGGATATGGAATTGATGTCTATATAAGAGGATGTGGAAGCATATTTTTCATGGTGTACCAACACGATGTAGCCAGTGAGAGGGAAACATAACACTTTTGATTTTATTTCCTCTGAAAGTAGTGAGGAGGAGTGAATAAACAGTGATAGTTTTCTTGATGTAAAATAGATTACAAATATTAGTGATGATGGACTCTCGAGTGATGGATGTGGGTCGTGGTTTCAGGTTAAAACATAGATAATGGGGTGACATCCTCATGATCAGTGTAATGCCCTGACCCCTATATCCTAGAGCTGGTGCCTTATTTTATTATATTTTCATGATTACAAGGAATAAAATCCAAAAGGAATGAATAGTTTAGTAGTTTTTTAAAACGAGATACATATGTAAGTTTAACATTACTTCTTGAAAGGAAATACAATATTGAAATTCCTTTGAAAACATTCATAACTCTAAGGTTATCTCTACATGACATTCATAATATACATCTTGATGTACTGGAAAAATGAAACATAAGAAAAGGGTGAGCTCAAATGCTCAGTAAAGGTAATAAATACAACAGAAGATATCATAAACATAAACATTAGGTATGATGAATGACTAAAAACACATGCCTTTAAAAATAAACTTGAACTCATTATGGTAGAAATAGGAGCTGAATAAATAATGCTATAACAAAGCATTATCATGGGTATTATACTATTCAAATAACATCTTGAAAATTCAATTACTAGTTTCATAATGAGGGAATTCATAATTCCAGACATCATAACCATACCGTTAAGGCCTCATGCCAAGACCATAAGTAAAATTTTTGTCAAAGCCTCATGAAAAGACCGTAGTTTGTATCATGAGACCTACCAATGAATCTAGGGGCAATAGGGGCCCCCACACATAACTTACTAAGTCTTATGAATTCCTCATATGAACTAGGATAAATATAAAAATCATATACCTTCATATTGAAACTAACATATGAAATGTAAATAACATTCCCCGAACATTAATCATAAACACTAACCATTCAGAGTAAATTGGTGAATGGTTTTGAGATAGCACATCCATATTCAAACTAATCATAAACCATTAAATTAAATATGGTAGACGATATAATGAAATATTAATCCCAATAATACATAATAATCAACAAGAGTGTTAAAATAGATGAAGATACTCTTATAAAATCATCGAGCAATTCTTGAGATAAATACTCTTTTACTTTGAGAAGAAGAGTTATTTTGGAAAAGTCTTTGTATAAAACCATAAGTGAATTAAGATAGTATTTTTATAATAAAATTATTGATTTTATAAAGTTAACGACTTCTAAAAACATATTGTAGAGTGCCCTTGAAAATATGTAAGAATTTGAGAAATTCCCTTGAAACGGGCTTTTATTTCGGGAAGAATTTTTAAAAGATCCTTTTAAATCTCCTATAACTAATCATTAATTAAAGAATTATTCTGGTTGGTACACAAATATAGAACATTCACACAGAATTTATTACGAGTAAATAATAATAGAAAATAATTTCATTGAGGTAAGTAGAGGATAAGAGTAACCCGAATGAAAATGGAGGTTTGGGTAGAAAATCCTTACCACTTTGTAATCAATTGAATTATATGCCCAAAAAATAATAATCATCAAATTTTAAATTTAATACTATGAAAATAAATAGATTCATGATATTATATATCAATGGGTAGTATAAATACACCATATCCAATAAATAGTGGTGATAAAGGAGTATCTCACAAAAATAGAAGTGAGATGAGGAAACCCTTACATTATGTTTGATAGATTACATCACTTGATATTAGTGTCCTGGATAGCAAAATTAAATTCATAAATTTATATTTTAATAACCTATTTTTTATTTAATTGATTTATTATACCCTTATTAAGTTCATTCATGGCCTTATTGATGGGTTTAAGAGGTTCAATTTTATTGTTTGAAAGTGTTTTCTTCATTGGTATTCAAGACCAGTTTACATATATACATGTAAGAATAAACATGTATGATGAGAATGGCTTCCATAAGATTTATTTTACTTATTAAAATCCATAATATTACATATTTATAAAATTCATTTGTTTATTTTCAATGAAGATGAATCATTATATAAAACTTTAATGGTAATTTTTTGGGTTAATTGGTGGTTTTTTATCACAACGAACTCATATAAATTAATATCACGTGTACAAAAAGATTAAAAACCTTAAATAAGTTATAATACATATATTATAGTCATTTTAAACCATAAAAATGGTTTCATTACCATAATTAAAGATGGTAATAGAAATTTAAAACCCCTCGACCTTGAATGTGACAAATTAACACATCTTGGATGGTGTTTTCATTTCTAGTATAAAAGAAGGGGAAATGAGATATGATGATTAATTATTCCATTACCACTATAAAATTATAGTACATGTAAGGTATTGGAGTTATTATAACATTTTTATTAAAGTATTTGATGAAAGAAAAATAAAATAAAGGAACTCGAAATAAAAGAAATGAAAAGAGGAATTTACCTCTTGAAGTTGTCTTCCTTGAGAGCCTCTTTAGGGGAGAGGTTTTGGTATTTTTATGAGACCAAGGGTTTTTTTATATGGGGGAGGATATTGGAAGAAAATTTGAGAAGAATTTAGACAAGGAAAACGGCTTGACAGGAGTTAAGAGAAGAGATAATAAGGGGGGTTATAGTGGAGGATATGGGTGATTTTTGAATATCTTATTCATTATTTTATTATTTCACTCAAGACAATCAATAGTGTTGATTCATGTGACCCATAAAATTAATAAGTGCATGTGATTTCTATCCAAGTGTAATTAAATCATTCATGATTCTAGGAATAGTGAATCAAACTGATAATGTATATATACGGTAAATTATCATCTATTACTATTCATAAAAAATTCGAGTCTTTTAGAAAAATACCATAAAATCACCCCAAGCATTTTTCATTGTGTAGAATACAAAACTGAACTCAATTTTATGAAATTAATTTTCTAAATAAGTTAAATTTAATTTTTAATTACAATCCCCATTTACTCAAAAAATATAGTTTTTTAAAATTATAACCGTTTTTATAATACCATGAAAAATTAACTAAGGTCTCATTAAATTATCCCAAAATCATAGTACAACAAAATATTGATTTATGAATTATATTTTAAATTAATTTATTAATTATAAAATTTTAATTAAATATTTATCTCTCACAAAAATACCAATACTTAATTATTAATATTTAAAATATTGACTTTCATTTATAAGGTGTCAAAATTTTATTTGTACTTAAACGGGTGAGGATACTATTCATAAGGGCACATTACTATTTATATGGTTGTGTTACTATTCATAAGGGTATATTACTATTCATAATGGTCATATAACTATTCACCAAAAAATTAAGTTGATCCTATTAGACTCTAAAAAACTCACTCATCGCAACGTTGTATGTCTGTTTTTCAAAATTCAAATCATAGAAGCAGAAAAATTATGTTCATTGGGTGGGTTATAACAAAGTGTTGTTTCACAATGACTTAGTGTTTTGTGCATATAATCAATCAAATGAATTGGAATTATTTAAGAAGAACATTCCATGAAATCTGGGGGTGTCATATTAATAGTGAATATATTCATAACATAATTTAGTATTTATCAAAATAATTATAATAGTCAGTATATGTATTATTCAATTAAATATTTAATTAAATAATATTTTTATCCAATATATATATTCCTATTAAAATATTATTTTATGAAAAATAATATTGTAAAACAGTATTTGTTTTTTTATAACATTAGTTAATTAATTTGAAAGATATAAATTATTAGTATTTATAAGTATTATTATTAATTAAAACATGTGATTTTAAATTATTTAAAATTATTAAACAATTTATTGGGGTGTTACATTATTTCCCCCTCAACAGAATTGCATCAATGAAATTTGAAGCTACACATAGAAAGTTAAAGGATGATTCTTGAAAATTCCCTTATGGGGAATGCATATTAGAAACAAGGTTAACAAAATATTCTATTTATAAGGGGGAATGTGAAATTCATAGATTACCACAAATGTACTCATTAAAATAGAATAACATTAGTGAGTAGTGAATATATGGACATGGAAGAATAATATAATCATCATGTTCTGATGGAACGTGATAGATAACATGTTCAGATGAAATTTTATTACCAAAAAACCATAAACTTCAATTATTATAAAATTCATTGATATCAATAAAAAATTTATAATAGGAAACCATTTTATGACCCTTTTCCTAGAGTTGAGGAATTTTTCCACTCTATAAGAGTATAAATATATGAAAACGTATCCTTTGACTGCACCTTAAACTATCTATACTTCATCACTTAGCATAGGTTGCGCCATGTAGTGAAGTAATACATCAGCCTCTAAAAGCTCATACAATGATCAAATTAAACCATTCATAAATGGTTAAACATTCTACAATGATTCAACACTTAAGAAATAAGGTCTCTAAATTTCCCAGTTGAACTTTTCATTATCCCTTAATCAACACGAAGTAGTTCTAAATTTTCACATTCCAAACATGTGAATAACTTCATCATGTATCCTCTTGAAATATGTTAGTAACACTGATTACTATAAAACCTTATTGGAAACATGAATTCTTCCATATTACTACATGTTATTGGATTTATTCCCTAAATCCAAAAGTGTTGCAAACTCCTTCGATGATGCATAGACCACTGGTTGACAAGTCAATAATCAATTCCAAGGTAGTCATTACTTATCCAAATTAGTAATTACTTCATAATTATCTCAACATTAGGAATATATTTGGGGTTTTATTTTCAGCAATCATTCATTTTCCAAAAAAAACTTTCCATTGAATATCTTTTCTTAGAACCATTCAACTTATGGTTTTAAATTCATAATGAAAAAGTATTGCAGTAAAATCCTCATATATTCCATAATTCTTATAACCAGTACATTGCTGACAAAATATTCAAATAATGTGACTCCTGACTAGGCATATTAATCATTATAATTTATCTATGATAGCATCATAACTTTATCATTATCTAGTAATGTCATTTGGGGTATATTCCTTTGATTCTTGGGACATTGATTCACATAGTGTATCATCTCCTTGTAGTTGAAGCATTGTATATTGGAAACCTTTTTCTTAACCTTTCAATCATGAACTTGGTGTCGTTTTTCTCTTCACTTATAAAAAACTCTCATTCACATCAAGAATTTATAAGGGTGATTCTTTCCATAGTTATCACATGTGGAAAAACCCTTCTTTCCCTTCTTCCCTTTATCTATCTTTTTCTCTTCTATCCACTTATTTTTTTTCTTCCCTTAAAATCCATAGGACTTAGATAATTCTTTAAATGCCTTATTAATGCATGATATTATTTCCTTACATTATGAGGATACATGGGATACTATATTCCTTTTAAACGATGCCTTAAAACCCTGAGATATAAAGTCCTTCTTGCAATTTGCATCACGCGCATTGGTGAAGTTCTCATCCCTTATGATATGCATCATTTATAATCAATTCCATATATCTATATACCATATTAGCTCATAAAATTATGAACATTATATAACTCTAAACATGGTATAGCACATATCATAAATTTATGCATCATAAATCCTAGAACCTTATAATTTGGTTACTTTGTAAACATAAATCTCTCATAATGGTATGTAAGAAAAATGTGAATTATCCTAAGCATATCCCCTGGGAGTGTCAAAATAGGTGTGCATTAAGGCCCATTGTTGTGTACCAGGATACCCCAAGTCAAGCCCAAAACACCTTGTTGGAGTTGTTAATCCTAGGTACATATGTGCCAGAACCACATCCACTTGTTGTATCCTAATAGGGATGTAATTTCTAAAAATTTACACATAATCTATTCCTTACCAAAATTCAAGGATTTTATTTTATTTTTATCTTTAAAGACTATCTTAGGGTTTTCCCCTAATAAAAATTTTCTAAATATATTTTCCATGTTTTCTACTAAACTTCCTTTGATACCAACTGTAACGCCCCGACCCCAGTAGCTCGGAGTCGGTGCTTTATTTTATTACATTGGTATTATTATAAGGAATCAAATACTAAAGGAATTAATTGTTTATTAGTTTTGGAAAACCATATACATACATAAGTTCAACATTAAAACATGAATGGAAATACAATATAGAAATTCCTTTGACAACATTCATAACCCCTAGGTTATCCCTGCATGACATTTATAATATACCTCTTCATGTCTTGGGAAAATGAAACATAAGAAAGGGGTGAGCTCAAATGATTAGTAAGGGTAAGAAATATAGTGGAATATATCATAATCATAAACATTAGGCATTATTAATGACTAAAAACACATTCCTTTAAAAATAAACATGAATGCATTATGGCAGGAATAAGAACTGAATAAATAATGTCGTAATAAAGCATAATCATGGGTATTCTACTAGTAGAATAACCTCATGAACTTTAAATTACTAGTTTCATAACAAGGTAATGAATAATTCTAGACATCATAACCATACTATCAAGGCCTCATTCCAAGACCCTAAATAACCATTTTTTCAAGGCCTCATGCCTAGACTATAGTTTATCTCATGAGACCTACCAATGCATCGAGAGGATATAGTGGGCCCCAAACATCACTTAATAAGTACAATTCATTACTCATATGAATGGGGATAAACATAAATAATAAATACATTCATATTGAAACTAAAATATGAAATTTAAATAACTTCCCCAAACAATAAGCATAAACACTAACCATTCGAAGTAAATTGGTGAATGGTTTTAAGATAGCATATCCACAGTCAAAATAACAATAAACCATTCAATAAAATATGGTATATGATATCATAATATATTAATACCAATAATAAATAATAATTAACAAGATTGTTGAAACAAATGATGATAATCTAATAAAACCATCGAGTAATTATTAAGATAAATACTCATTTACTTTGAGAATAAGAGTTCTTTTTGAAAAGTATTTTTATAAAACTAGAAATGAAGTAAGAAAGTATTTTCATAATAAAATGATTTATTTTTAAAATATAATGGTTTCTAAAAAAAATTATAGAGTTCCCTTAAAAATAGGTAATAATTTGAGAAATTCCCTTGAAATGGGCTTGTATTTCGGGAAGAACTTGAGAAATTTCCTTGAAACGGGCTTGTCTTTATAGAATAATTTTTGAAGGATCATTTTAAAGCATGTAAATCCCCCTAAAATAAAGAAGGATTCTGGTTGGTACACAGATATAGAACATTTACACAGAATTTCTGAGGAGTAAATAATAATAAATAATAATTTCATTAAGGTAAGTAGAGGATAAGAGTAACCCGAATGAAAATGAAGGTTCGGGTAGAAAATCCTTACCACTTTGTAATAAATTGAATTATATTCCCCAAAATTAATAATCATCAAATTATAAATTTAATAAAATTAAAATTAAATTGATTCATGATATGATACATCAATGGGATGTATAAATACACCATACACGAGAAATAGTGTGAATAAGGAGTATCTCCAAAAAATGGAAGTGAGATGAGGAAACCCTTACCTTAAGTCTAATGGTGTTCTTAACATGATATTAGTGTCCTAGATAACCAAATTAAATTCATTAATTAATATTTCCTTAACCACTTATTAATGTAATTGATTTAGTATATCCATATTAAGTTCATTCATGGCCTTCTTGATGGGTTTAAGAGGTTCAATTTTATTGTTTGGGAGTATTTTCTTCCTTAGTATTCATGGCCGGTTTACTTATATACATGTAAGGATAAACATGTAAGATGAGAATGATTGTCCAGAAGTTTTATTTTATTTACTAACATCCAGAATATTATATGGTTATAAAATTCATATGGTCATTGGGAGTGAAGATTAATCATTATATAAAACTTTAATGATAATTGTTTGGGTTAATTTGGTTTTTTTATCACAACAAACTCATATAAATTAATATAATGTATAAATAAAGATTTAAAAACCTTAAATAATTTATAATACATATATTATAGTCGGTTGCAACTATCAAAATGCTTTCATGACTAGAATTGAAGATGGTAATAGAAATTGAAAACTCGTCATCCTTGAATATGATAAATTAACACATCTTAGATGGTGTTTTCATTTCTAGTATAAAAGGAGTGGAAAGGAGAGATGATGATGAATTATTCCATTATCATAAGAAAATTTTAGTACATTTAAGTTATTGGAGTTATCATAACATTTGTATGAAAGGAGGTGAGGAAATAAAAAGAAATAAAGGAACTCGAAATTAAAGAAATGAAAAGCGGGATTTACCTCTTGAAGTTATCTTCCTTGAGAGCCTCATTAGGGGAGAGGTTTTGGTCTTTTTATGAGACCAAGGGCTGTTAGAAGTGGGGGGATATTGGGAGGATATTTGAACAAAATTTAGATAAGGCACAAGGCTTCAGAGGAGTGAATATAAGAGGGTGTAGGGGGGTTTATAGTGGTGGATGGGTGATTTTTGAATATTTTATTCATTATTTTATTATTTCCCTCAAGACAGCCAATAGTGTTGATTCATGTGACCCATAATAGTAATAAGTTTATGTGAGTTCAAACCAAGTGTTCTTACATCATCCACGATGCTATGAATAGTGAATTTAACAAATAATGTATATATATACGGTAAATTACCGTATTTTACTATTAATAAAAAATTCGAGTATTTCAGAAAAATCCCAAAAATTCACCCTAATTTTTTTTCGATGTGTAGAATAAAAAAATGAACTCAATTTTATGAAAATAATTTTCTAAATAATAGAAATTTAATTTTTAATTTCAATTACCATTTAATCGAAAAATACCGTTTTTTGAAATTATAACTATTTTTATAATTCCATGAAAAATTAACTAAGGTCTTATTAAATTATCCAAAAATCATAGGAAAAACATATTGAATTATAAATACATATTATAAATTATATTTTAAATTAATTTATTAATTATAAAATTGTAATGAAATATTTATTTCTCAAAAAATATCAACACTTAATTATTAATGTTTAAAATATTCACTTTCACTTATAAGGTGCTTAAATTTTATTTATAATTTCATGGGTGATGTTACTATTCATAAGTGTACATTACTATTCATATGGGTCATGTTACTATTCATAAAGGTATATTCTATTCATTAGGGTCAAGTTACTATTCACCAAAAAAATTAAGTTCATTCTATTAGACTCTAAAAAACTTATCTATCGCAACGGTGTATGTCGGTTTTTCAAAATTCAAATCACAGAAGCGGAAAAATTATGTTCATTAGATAGGTTATAAAAAAGTGTTGTTTCATATTGAATCAGTGTTTTGTGTATATAAACTATCTAATGAATTGAAATTATTTAAGAAGAACATTCAATAAAATCTTGGGGTGTCATATTAATAGTGAATATATTCATAACATAATTTAATATTTATCAAAAATAATTATATTAGTCAATATATGTATTATTATTAAAAATATTTAATTAAATATTCTTTTGATCAAATTCATATATTTATATTTCAATATTATTTTATGAAAAATAATAGTGTAAAATAGTATTTTTTTAGATCATTGATTAATTAATTTGAAAGATATAAATTATAAGTATTTATAAGTATTATTATTAATTAAAACAGTTAATTTTAAATTATTTATAATTATTAAAAAATTTACTAGGGTGTTACAATCAGGGTGGACGCGCCTCTCACCATAGCATGAGTACCAAATCTTGAGCTACTTGATTTATGTTAGCCTCTTTTTTTTGTTGTTTTGCTCATGGATATTTTATGCTTTGTATATTCCTCCTCTTTTTTTTGTTTTTATTTAATAAAGGGGCCTTTGAGCCCCAACCTTTTCAAATATATATATAGTAAATATATTCATTATTTAAAAATATTTATTTTTATTTTGTAATTATTTAAATATATAATTATATATTTATAATTATATAAATACTTTTAGAAAAATTATATTTATTTATTTATAAGTATAAATATATAATTTTACAAATATCAAAAATATATATTTACAATTATATTTATTTAGAAGTATATTTTTAATATTATTAACGAATATATAATCTTAAATGTATACCAGAAAGGTTCAGGTACCGAGCATACTCAACAAAGAAAATTATTAATAAAAATAAAAAACAACAACACGTAAGAGTGAGGCACAAAAGCACTACCAAGATAGGGAAGTGGAAAAGCAACGCCACCAAAAATCACAACATAATGGCTCGAAGACCCACTTATATAAATCTGTGGACCCATAAAGCTATGCCCCAAATCACACGTCAAAATACGACCAGCTTGTGAGCCTAGTTGAAATAGCCCCAGAGGACCGTTAAAAAATATAATCGCATCCAAATCCTTACCTACAAGCACCTGTGGTCACGCAACACCTCAAGGTCATTGTCATCCACTTCATGCATCTCCCAAGGTCATGATACTCACTAGAATACTCTAAGATGAGATGATATTCTTCAAGCACATCTTCAACTTGTCATACTGTCGCCGAATGCAACCCATTTCTAGTCACCGAATAGCATCGATCGAGCCTCCATTGTCACATCCACCAGGATCCCAAGATCACTGGAAAGATTGCTCTGGATCGCCATCATCGTCGTGTAGTGGACCTGCCATCACCCGTAACTTAGAACAAGTCCCCTTCATAGAAGTTCGTCACCCCCGGGTTAAGGAAAGTTTCAGGCACACTGTAAATCATAAGATGGAAAAAATATTTAAAAAATTGATAATTTTTATTAATTATATAAAATATTAAAAAATTAAAATGTGGATATATATTGAAATGAAGATGGATATGTATTGAAAATATCAAAACATAGTAAATATATATAAATAAAAATAATAAAATGATCAAATAAATAAAAAATAAAAAATATTAAAAATGAATAAATATTACTAATTGAGATAATATTAAATATATATATATATATATAATATACAGATTAAAAAAATTATATATTAAATATATTATTTTACTAAATGAAATTCTACAATGGATATTAAAATTTTAATAAATTACATAAATATTTGGTGAATATGTTTTTATATAAGATTTCATTAATTACATAAAAATTTGTGTGTGCGAAATTAATGTCTATATATATACAAGTTTGATATGTGTTAAATTGAATAATGATATTATATAATAATTAGTGTCTATTAATGAAATAAATAATATTAAGAATAATAAATTTAAAAAATTAATAACTGTTATTAATTATATAGATAATTTAAAAAATAAAAAATGAATATTTATATATTTTAAAATGTAAATGAATACATATTAATTATATAAATTATAACCATATTAAACAAAATTAAATGTTAATGAATAAACATGTATAAATAAATATTGAAAATGGATAAAATTAAAAACATATTGAAAAATGAAAATTTGAAAATGAATAAATTACAAAAAATTAAAAAAACAATTAAGATTATTAATGAAAACCCAGGAACAACGCGAAACATCGGTTAAAAACTCATGGTCCCAGAAAAATTATTATTAATAGAGAAAGTACACAAACAAAGAGAAAAGGAGGGTTTAAATACTGAATGTTGGCACAAACAATGCCACCAAAGGAAAAAAGATCATTCAAATGTCGCATTCTTGTATGTCTGTTACCCCTTCCCCAGGAGCCACCCCAACCTTGTGGATGCCTTCCAAGTTTGATATATGTTAAACTAAAAAATCAAACAACATTCAATTAAATGTCCATTACTCAATAAAATTATTCAATATTTTTAATTAATATTAATTTAGAATTATAAACCATTTTTCATTAAATATATAACTTATTTAATGTAATAAAACATATATTGTATTATATAAAGAATATTTTTGGAAATATTATATATATTGATATATATATATATGAATATATTTTATACTAAAAATATTAAATATATTGGTGAATAATAATGTATAAAAACCATTAAATATGAATACGACATTAATATGTTTTTAATTATAACATTTTATTCATTTTTTATATTTATATTTGATATATATTAGTTATTTATATTTATAATATATATATATATTAAATTTATTCTTTTTTCATTAATAATTTTTTTAATAATTTTATAATTTATTCATTTTTAATTTGTTTATTTAATTATTTAAAATATATTCATTTTATATAACTATATTTAATATATACTATTTATTGATATTTATAATTTATATATATGTATATTTAATTTATTCTTTTTTATTAATAATTATTTAATTAATAAAAAATTTAATAGTTTTGTTAATTTACTCATTTATAATTTTTATTTGTTTAATTATTTCAATTTATTCATTTTAAATATCGATATTTATTATATACTATTTATTGATATTTATAATTTATAGATATATTAAAATTATTAATAATTATTTAAATAACAAAATTTTTAATATTTTTTTTAAATTATTCATTTTTAATTTTTATTTGTTTAACTATTTAATTTATTTTAATATTTTTAATAATTTTATTTTTATTTTTATTTTCATTTGAGTATATATAAATAATTGGGGGTTGTCTATTGGTCTGTATGGAAAGGTGGATCGGGTCGTGTATAGGCCTGAGGAAAGAACAGGGTGGGTCAAGGCCCACACGGGCCCATGCCTATTGGAACAGGCTCATATAGGTGTGTGGAGGGTGTATTCAGGAGGCCATCTCCACAACAAGCTTCTGGTGTTGGGATGCGGTGGAATAATATGTATATAAGTAGTCAAACATCTGCAATTTCGATGTAGGACTCACGCACGCTATCGTGAACTTTATCAGTGCTAGAAAATGCACGAATAAACTTACCCTTTGTAAATTATACAAATAAATAATTGATAAAGGTTCCCTTTATCAATGCTAAAAATCACAGATAAAGGGTACCTATATCAGCGCCTTTTGTTAGCGCTGATAAAAACTAGCACTAAATAAACCCAAAACTGTAGTAGTGTGAATTAAAAATGGGGGAATAAAATGAGTGGGTGCTGATGGTGAACGCATATAAAGAAATACCAAAAAAGAGGGATTCACCTCAAGTTTAAAAAATATATATTTATACATGGACATACACAATGCAAATGTATATGTAACTATGTTTATATATGTATGTATGTATGTACCATAAACATACAAGATGATGTGTGACTGTGTACAAGTATATGTGTGACTATACAATCACACACACATGCAACCAATGAGATATGTGATAGTAGCCAAGGTGAATGGTGTTCATCGAGACTACTCTGATATGCTCTGATTCGAAGTGGTGGAGATTAAAGAGGACAAACTGCTCAGATCTACAATGTTGGAGACCAAATCAAAAGGAGTATGTGGATCTGATATGATTATCAAATCTTGATCTTCAATGGTGTCCATGGAAGATGGTGACAACCAAGATCATGTGGTGGTTGTGGTGGACAATGCGCTTCAATCTTCTTTGGTGGCAGAAGCGATGGATGTTCATTCTACAGTGTTAGGGGTGAATGAAATTCTTGTGAAGTTGGATAATTTGAATGAATTTCGTTGATACATGTTGTCTTTGGCAGTGGAAAATATGGCTCTTTTCCCTAGTGCAGTAGTTAAGGAGATGGTGGCAGCATGATCTGGTTCATCTACTATAATAAAGAATTCTGATAATCTAACAATTGGAGTGAATCCCTATCTGGTTTTGCGGAAAATAAATGAGACTCCAATAGAAGGAATTTTGCCTCTCTAAAAGATTTTTCTTCGGAACGGATTTTGAAGAAAGGTGACATTTACCATGTGATTTAAAATAAGAAATATGTTCTTGACATGTTCAATATTTTTAAGCATTCCATTATTGAAAGGCTTGTTCTACCTACTGGAAGAAGGATTTGGAAAACTAAGGATCTGGTTTGGAAGTTTAATTATATATGGGGTTTTCTGATTGGAAATGCATACCAATGGGCCATGGATAATTTCACATTATTTTTTCATCATAGGATTTTAAGAACAAATCATGGGGGAATGGATCAATTTATCAAAAGATAAGTATGGTTTTCTTTTAAGAATGGGACTTCCGTTTCAATCCATTTTCTATAAAAAAATACTAGGGCTCAAGTCTGGATCAAAATTATTGGCCTCAAGAGGATCTTATGGTTCCCTAAGATTTTGTTTAATAGTGTATATACTACAGGAATTACAATCAAAATGGATAGGACCACAGAGGCTTCCAGATTTGGCCATTATGATGGGGTACTGGGGGAGGTATATTTAAACTCTTGCTTGATTAATAATATTATCTTGTCAGCACTAGATGATGATATCTCTCTAAAAGTGGAATATGAAAGGCTTCCAAACTTATTCCCAAAATGTCAAATCATTGGTAATAGAAAGGATATCTATCATAAAGATGTGATTTTCTATTTTTGTTCATTAAAAGGTATTACTTAGTCTACTTATAGGAGTAAATTGAAGAGGCAGGCAGTGCACAATAATGTGGTTTCTTTTGGTTCCAAGAAATTCCCTATTGATAGGGGAAAGGGTAAAAGACTGGTTGAGGAACCCGATTATAGGAGTAGTGTAAATGTTATCTATGTTTGTACCTTCTATTCTAATGCAATGAAAGGGCATAGATATGGTGCTTATAGTGGTGTTTAATTGAAACAACATGGAACTACATCTACACCTATTCAGAAGGTTGGTGGTTCTAATTTGATTTCTATACAATGCACTAGATAGGATAGGGATCACACTAGTGAGCTCATACAATCTATATATGATGATGTTGGTGTTGTTTTTTGGGAAAGACAACAAGCGAAAAATGCGCAAACAAAATCAAAGAGATCGTGCAGTGTAAATAAATTTATTTCCCTAAAAAAAGCAGATGTATAACGACCAAAATAATAAGTGCAGAATATAAAATTTGACACTACATATTTTTACATCGAAAACCCAATGAGGGAAAACCATGGGAACTAGTCTAGAAATTAGATCCACTAAAATCAATGAGTAGATGTCAGAGACTTCAAAAAATGGAAGGGATCTCAAAAGTATAACTGTCTGATGTAGTAGAATAAAACAATGGTGGACAAGGGAGGTAGAAAGCAGATAGGACAAAATAATGTTGTCAATATCATAAGAAAAATTATCATCGATCAAAGATGATAACAAAAGTGGATTTTCTCGCCATATTTTCTCTATTGTGATAAACCAAGTTGTTTACTCTCATTTTATAACAGAACAATCTATATAAAGATTTGTAACTCCACAAAACACACTTCTTTGACCACATATTTTTATTTAATGAAAACGTGTCATGCACGATTTAAGGAGGTGCCCAACAAACTCCCCCTCCAAATCAATTGAGGATAACCTCCAATCCTACAATCAGTTGACAAGTCTCAAATTTACCTCTGGGTAAACTCTTAGTCAACATGTGTGACCCATTTTCATTAGTATTGATCTACTCAAGATCTAACTGTCTCAAATAAAAGACTTCATAGATCCAATGATATCAAAAATCAATAAGTTTCAACCTACCATTAAAAGTAGAATTATTTCCCAAAAAAAATATCACTATGACTATCACAAAATAAATCATACGTTTCCTAATTAAAATTATCTCTCAAATAAATTTTTTCATCTGCAACAATTCTTTGCATGCCTCTATAGCTATAATAAACTCTGACTCTATAATACATAAAACAATACATCTCTATAATTTATACTTCCAAGATATATATTCTCCTGAAACAATGATCAAATAACCTAAAGTAGGCTTCCTCAAATCAATATCTCCTTCCATATCTGAATCTATAAAGCCACAAAGCATAGTTTTCCATTTTCCAAAACACAATCTTAGATCAAAAGTACCATGAAGATAATGAAATATATACTTCACTACTCTCCAATTATCTCTACCTAGAATATATAGAAAATGACTGACCACACCAACTGCATGAGCTATATCAGGTCAAGTACATACCATCACATACATCAAACATCCAATGATAGATGAATAAGTTATGTGGTATATCTTCTCTCTCTATTCATCATTAGAAGGTTATTGACTGGTACTGAGCTTAAAATGTAAAGAAAGGGTAGTACTATCCACTTTCTCTCTATTCATATAAAATCACTGAAGAACCTTATCAATGTGTCTCTCCTGAGATAGACACAATTTCTTGGCCTTTCTATCATTAGAGATCGAAATTCCAATATTTTTTTTGTGATGGACCCAAGTCTTTCATCACAAAATACCATCAAAGATCCATATTCAATCTGTCCATTCTAGAAGCATCATGGCCAAAAATTATCATTTCATCAACACAAAGAAACAACATCATAAAATCATCATCATTAAATATTTGAACAAAAACACAATGATCAGAAGATGTCTTCCTGAAACCTTGATAAAAATGATAGATTCAAAATTCTTATAACACTTTCTTAGAGCTTGCTTCAAACCATAAAAAACTATTCTTTAACTTGCAGACATGATTTTTTTATCTATTTCAACAAAACCCTCTAGATCCTCCATATAAATCTCCTCTTCAAAATATCCATAGAGGAAAGTTGCCTTCACATCCATCTACTAAATATGTAGATCCAAACTAGCAACCAAACCTAGAATAGACTGAATGGAAGAAATTTTGATAACATGTGAGACAATCTCATCAAAATAAATACCTTTCTTCTGACGAAAGCCTTTAACAACTAACCTTGCCTTGTATCATGTAACCGAACTGAATTCCTCATTTTTAATCTGATAAATCCACTAATTTTGTAAATCTCTCTTACCTGTCAGAAACTTCACCAGCTCAAAATTATGGTTGTCATGTAATGATTTCATCTCATCATCCATTTCCATAACCCATCTGTCCTTTTGTTCACTTTCCATTACCTCCTCAAAAGATTTTGGTTCTCCCCCTTTAGGGAATACCACATACTCATCAGGTGAATATTGAGTAGAAAGTGTAAGATGTTGAGATACCCTCTGAATTGGAACTACAAGTTCATTAATAACCCCTAGAATCAGATAATCATAACCAAAACATGCATCGGAAAAATCAACTCCAACCTATTCACCCTTAACATCATTATGAACATCAACATGATCATCAGAATCAATAATATGAGGCAAAAGTTAATCAAGGCCTGGCTCAAGACTAATAAAGCCATCAAAATATGGAGAAGTGGATTTTTCTCCCTTATCAGTATTTGTAATAGTTTGATCCTCAAAGACTGCATCACAACTTTTGAAAACTTTCCTCAAATAAATATCATAGAACCTATAACCAAACTCATCATGTTTATAGACAATAAAAATAAATTTTCATGAATTACCATCGATTTTGGATCTCTCATCTCTAGGAACATGAACAAAAACCTTGAAACCAAAAACACACAAGTGATCATACCTGATCTCTTTTCCATACCAAAATTTTTTATGAGTGTCTATCAACAAAGAAACCGTAGGCGATAAATTGATAATATAAGAAGTAGTAAGTAAAGCCTCTCTCCAAAAAAGTCTAGGAATCTTTTCTTCTGAAAGAAAACAATGAACTCATTCCAACAACGTCATGTTCATTCACTCAGCTGTATCATTTAGTTGAGGTGTCTTGGGAGGAATCTTCTGATGTCGAATACCTTCCCACCTACAATACTAATTAAATGGACAACAATACTCTCCCTCATTTTTAGTGCGAATACATTTCCATTTTTTACTAGATTCCCTCTCATCATAAACCTAAAATTTCCTAAAAAACACTAAGCACCTGAATTTTTGAATTAAAAACATAAACTTAGAGCTTACATGAGTAGTCATCAATAAATTTCACAAAATAAATACTACCACTAAAGGTATTATATTTTAAAGGACCAAAAACATTAGAATATACTAATTAAAGTACATATGAACTCCTGTGCAAAGGATGGTAGTTGAAACTTACTCTACTATGTTTTCTAGCCATACAATGATCACACATGTTCGATTTGACACTCTTAAAATCTACAAGAATATTTCTATTGTCCAAACAACCAATCCCTTTATCACTGATGTGATTGATCCTCTTTTTCTATAACTTGGATAAAACACTACACTCAACAACGCAAGTAGTGTCACAAGAAATAAATTCTCTAGTTCAGTATAAAACTGATTATTTCTTCCCTCAAGCCCCAATTAAAGAACCCTTGGAAAATTTCCTTTGGAATTCACCAAAAGTACTGATAAAGCCTTCATCATCAAGAATTTTGGTAGAAATAAGATTCATGGGAACCTCAAGAACGTGTTGAACATTCTTCAAAATCAACTTACTTCCCATGTTGGTCTCCAAACAAATAGTCCTAATACCTATAACATCAGCATGACCATCATTACCCAACTTCAAAATCCAAAAGTTACCTAGGTTGTATGATTTAAAGAACTCCTTCAATGTCACATAAAAAAATGAACCATTGTCAATAACCCAGTAAGAATCATTAGAAGCAATGTTAATAGAGTCATATACAATAATAAGATCACCCCCTATTGTGGCAATGACATGATCATCTCCATCACCATTTTTCTTCTGCAAATTTTCCTTCATTATATTTTCTATTTTTAGCTGATAAAAAAACATCTTAACTTGCCCTTTCTTACCATAATGATGACATTCAAATTCTCTCTACTTCGACCTAGATTTTCTTTTTCCACTGATCTTACCTCAACTACTCTATCCCTAATTCTATATTCTCCTCCTATTCTCTGTGACTAAAATCTCTAAAGAATATTTCTCTTGAGTACGTCCTCTATCCTCTTCATTTTAAATAGAAGACTTAACAAAACTAAATTTCACATTACAATTAGGAGCATAACTGGTTAGAGTAACACATAAATTCTACTAAGGATCTGGTAAAGTGTTAAACAACAAAAGAGTTATAGCCTCATCTTCAAAATTGATACCCATACCAGAAAACTGGTCAAAACATTCCTGATATTCACTCAAATAGTCAAAAATAGAAGTGCCTTATTTGCACCTCAAATTCATTATTTGTTTGAGAAGAAACAATTTATCATTTCCTTTCTTGGATGCATAGGTAGTCTAGAGCTTCTCCCACAATGTTCTGGTGTGAGAGATGTTGAAAATATAGTTCATCACATTATCTTTGACCCATTGGTGAATGAAACCAAAAACCATATCATTCTCGTACATACATTCTTCACCTAAAATCCTTTATGTATTTTGGGTACTAAACACTAGAATATTCATTCACTTGAAAAAATAAAATCCTTCATTTTTAATCTCCACATATAGTAGTTGGTACCATTCATCAAAATCATCTGACTTTAATTGGCTTCCAAAATAAATATGAAATAAAAACCAAACCCTTTGATACCAAATGTTTGGAAAGATGGAAAGCGATAAACACACAAACAAAATCAAAGTGAACATGCAGTGGAAATAAATTTATTTCCCTCCAAACAAAAAACGGATGCACAATGACCAAAAAAAATAAGTACAGAATATAAAAGTTGATATTGGAAATTTTTATGTGGAAAACCCAATGAGGGAAAAACCATGGGACCTAGTCCAGAAAGCATACACACTAAAATCATTGAGTACATGGTAGAGACTCCAAAAAATTAAAGGGATCTCAAAAGTATAACTCTATGATGCAGTAGAAGAAAACACCAATGGATAAGGTAGGTCGAAAGTAGATCTGACATAATAATGTCGTCAAGATTAAAATAAAAATGATCATCGATCAAAGCTGATCACAAAAGTTTATTTTCTCTCTGTATTGTCATTTTTTTGAGAAACCAAGTTGCTGCCTCTCCTTTTATAACCAAAAAATCTGCATGAAGATTTGTAACTCCACAAAAAACGCTTCTTTAACCACATGTTTTTATTTAACGAAAACTTGTCACACACCATTTGAGGATCCACCCAACATTGTGACAGGGTACTCTCCTTCAAAAACTGATGAACAAGGTTGTATTGTGCATCAACTAGTTGCGTAATTTTTAGGACATGTTCCACATGATGATGGGTCTGGGCAATCTAATGTTCAATAGAGCTTGGATTATCTTCAAGAGATTCAGAAAGTCTTCAGATCTTCAGAAGTGTTTGGTAAATGGGGTAATATCTTGAATGATGGAAGTGATAAGGAGAAGTATATAGTCTTATTGGATACCACTCATCTTCGATCCATGGGCAACGATAACCTTGTTTCCTTTAAGGATGTTGTACTAAATGGAAATGGAAAGATGTTCAGTGGTGAAGGTTTAGCTCTGATTCCTCTAAAATGAAGGTTGTGAAAGGATTACTCCAATATTCCTTAGAATGTGCCTACCAGGTCATCCTCCAAATCTTCAAAGATCCATCTCACTCCGAAGCAGGAAACATCTAAGGAGAGGATCTTGGGTATCTTCAATCAAGGTAATTCACAATCTGAGTGGGAGAAAACTAATGATGCTAATGATTCTGATTATGATTATGGAAATGATCCTGATTTTTTTATCTGTAGTTTTCTTTTTTGGATGAAGGCATGTCCTTTTGTATGACCCCGCTTATTTTTTACTTGCTTGTTTTCTTTTTCTTTCACTATTAATGAATGGTTAGGAGCTTTCACTTATGGGTGGAACTTTTCCGTAATAATATTTTGAATAAATGTATAAATAATAATAAATGTATAAATATTATGATTAATAAATGTATAAATATTATGAATAATAAATAAATATATTGGATGATAAAAATTATAAATAATAAATGTATTAATAAATGTAGTGATATTATGAATAATAAATATTAGGAATAATAAATAATAAATGTATTATTATTATGAATAATATTAAATGTATTAATAAATGCATTAAAAAATGTTATAATATTATGAATAATAAATATTATTAATAAATATATCAATAATATAAAAGAATTGTTATAATGAATATATTAATAAATGCATTGAAATAATGATAATTGTTTTTAATATGACAATAAATGTTTTAATAAATTTCTTAATATTATAATATTATAATACATTTATTAATATTATAATAAATGTATTAATATTATGAATAATAAATGTATTAATATTATCTATAATAATAATAATAAATGAAAATATTATAAATCTATTAATATTGTCTATAAATGTATAAATAATAAAAACAAGTGTATAAATAGTAATGTTATATATAAATCTTTTTCATAATATATTATTAATTATAAAACCGAAAAATTAAAAGTTAGAATTTTAATAATTATATTTAAAAAAATTAAAATTGCTAATATTTTGATATGATATTATTACTAATTAATTATATATATGTAAATATTTAATTGATTTTATATAAATAAATATATATTTTTTGTAGTGGGAAACCCCCTTTTTTATTGAAACAAATACGTCCCTCTTTTTATTTTGGGCAGAGGGATTCTATTAAATGGCCTTGATAGGCCAGTGGGCATTAAACCCCAATACATCAGACCTGAATTTCTAGACTCGTAGGTCCAAATAACCAACCTGAAGGCCCTTGTGTGCTCTACCCATTCCACATGCCACCACCCAATCATTGCTAAGAACACTTGAACTTGCCATCACCATCTTTACCATCCCACTTGCACCCATTATCGTCGCCCAATCCCGTCCTTTCCATCATTGACACCCTACCTTCATTTTATAAATTCATTTAAAGATTTGAAGTTTCATTTTTTTCAATTATTGATTTACATATATGATTGTTTATTCACATATAAATATGTATGTATGTGTGAGGGTGTCTCAAAAACCTTAGGACATGTGTGTTTGTGTGTGTAATAGGTAAACCCAACACATACCCATGTGTATCAAAATATAAATATATTATTAAAATAAAAATTGATAACAATTTTTTATTCTATATTTTATGATTTATATTTTTAAATATATTTTATATGTAATTTTTTTTAATATATTTATACATTAATTTATATATAATACATATTTATATATTTTATAATATAGATTTGTAATTATAATATATAAATATATATAAAAGCACACACATATATAATTATAAATAAATATATATAGTTATATTATTAATTATAATATGAAAATAAACATATAACATTAAATATGAACTATATTAAATGTATTTATATTTTTATTTGTATAGTTCTTGTTACTATATTTTATAATATATATTAATATATATATGCAATTATAATTATATATATAATTATAAATAAATATAAATTAATATGTGTGTGTGTGTGGTATTTTTATTTTTTGGGAAAATAAAAAAGGACATTGTTGAATATGTTTGCATGCATTCTATTTCAATGAAATTCATTCATCCGTTCCATTTATATATTGTATTTTTGTTCTGCATGTTCTTTTGCATGGCATGGGGTTTTGTTTGCATGTTTACGGTTTGGCCTTGTTTCCCGGTTCACTGTGTTTGGACCCAGTTTATTTGTTTTCTTTACTGTTCGTGTGGACCTGATGTGGACGTTGATTACCGTCCATCCGAATACTTGGATTTGCGCCCGTTGTGTTTCTTCTGGATGGCCTTGATCCGCTTTGCGACATGCCTCTCCACTCGGTCGGTGCCATGTGCCCCATGCGCTGGCTCACCTCGGTTATTCGAACCGCCCCGACGATCTCTGCCGTCCACGCGGCATCCATCCTGCTAATCCGCTGAACAAAAGACTGTCTTTCTATTTCACATTGATTGCCTCTCTTCTTTCTTAGTGTGCGAGAGGCGGATTGAGGTAGACGGTTCACTCTGGTTCCGAGAGAGCTCTCGACGAGCTCGGATCTGCTTTGACTCCGCGAAGAAGAAGGACGAACTGACCAAGAGCTCTCCGACACCCGCACTCCCCACTGCTGCAGCACGAGACGCCTCCTGTAACTGGACATCCCTTCTGGTGGAGACTCAATGGTGATCGTCCCGGTATTTGGGTTCTTCGACGGCTACGCTTCAAAGGGGTAACAGTATTTACATTCTTTTCTACCGAATCCACGATCTGGTTTGTAGATCTTGGCTCTGTCGCGGTTTATCTTTTCTTTGATATGTATGCTACTGTATCCTTCTTGCGTGTGTGCGTGAGTCCATGAAGGAGTGGACGGGGCTGAATCTTGGTGACATATTTGATCATTTCCACCAAGTTCAGCAAGCTCGGCCTCCTCGGATAGTTTCTATGGTCGTTTCTTTCTGCATTCTAGTCTGTATTATGTGCATGTGACCTTTCTTGCTTTCTTAATAAAATAGTTGCCCTGGGTGGTGTTCTCGCCATGCACGTAGGTCCCCTCGATACCAAAGCACGTTATATATGTTTTTCTTTACTATCTTGCAAAGGTTTGTTCATCTTAAATCACGTCTGAGATTCTTATTCCAGATTTATCAGGGTTCAAACGATTCTGTTTATAATACGTTTCTTTAACTGTTCTCCATTTTATAAACTAGTGGATCTTGGCTTCATTAGGTTTGGTATAATTAACCCCAACAAGTGGTATCAGAGCCTTCTGTTTTATTATTATGGGTTTGAATAAATTTGATATTGATAAGTTCGATGGAGGAAACTATTTTAATCTCTGGATAATTAAGATGACAACCTTGTTAGATCACAACGACCTTATCGATTCCCTTGCTGGCACTAGGAATAAAGTCACCACTACTGCCCCTGATGGGCAGGCTACAACTTCATTTGTAGATGTCCCCGAGGAAACCTTGAGGAAAGCCCGTAGTTTAATCCTCTTGTCTTTAGGAGACAAGGTCTTAAGAGAAGTCACATATGAGTCCTCTGTCGCTGGCATTTGGTCTAAATTGGAATCCCTTTATATGACAAAATCCCTTGTTGGTAGACTATATAAGAAAATGAGATTGTATACATTTAAAATGCGCCCTGGAACTGCAGTCAGGATACACATTGATGAATTCAAAAAAATCTTATTAGACCTGGCCAACATTGATATTAAGCTGGATGATGAGGACCAAGACATCATATTTTTAACATCATTAGATGATTCGTTTAACTCTGTTAAAGACTCTATGATGTATGGTAAAGACACATTGACTCTAGAGGAAGTTAAATATGTATTTCTCTCTAAAGATTTTCAAAGAAATGGTATTGTAAAAACAGAGGCTGGGGGTTTAAATGTTAGGGACAGAAGTGAGTCAAGAGGGCGAAGTGATTCAAGGGGTAAAATCAAAGATAGGGGTCGGTTTAAGAAGCATAGGAGCAAGTCTAAAGGAAAGGTAATCAAGTGTTTCCAATGTAAACAACCTGACAACATTAAGAGGAACTATCCTAATAGGAAGGGTGACTATAAAGAAAGTAATAATGACCATTCTTTGTTAGTTGGACAAGACTTTGACACTGCTGATGTGTTAAATGTCTCTGATACTTCCATTACAAATGAGTGGATTCTAGATTCAGGATGCTCATTCCACATGTGTCCTAGGAAGGAGTTCTTTACTGAGTTAAGGGAAGTCAAGTCCGGTGAGGTTTTTCTATGGAATAACAAGAGCTGCCACATTATGGGAACAGGCTCAATATCTCTTGAGCTTCATGATGGGTCTGTCAAGTCTCTAGAGGAAGTTAGTTGGGTACCCAAACTGAAAAGAAACCTAATATCCCTAGGAATACTTGACCAGAGAGGGTAAAACTTCAAGTATGGATCTGGAAGCCTTAGAATAGCCTGAGGATCCCTCAGGTAATGAAAGGAACCCTTCGCAATGGACTGTATGTGTTAGATGGTAAGGTACATAGAGATCAGTTGAATTCATCTTCTGGCTCAGGAATCGATTCCACTGCTTTGTGGCATAGGAGACTAGGGCATGTTAGTTCCAAGGGTCTTAGTGAACTCCAAAAACAGGGTCTGTTAAGCAATATTACTCCGAACAGTCTTCCCTTTTGTGAATACTGTGTGTATGGGAAGTCTAGGAGGGTAAGTTTCAGCAGGTCTTTGTATAAGGATAAAGAGCCTCTCGAATGTGTGCATTCTGATTTATGGGGTCCTTCTAGAGTTACCTCCCATGGTGGAGGCTTATACTTTATTACCTTTATTGATTATTTCTCCAGGAGAGTATGGATTTATATACTTAAACACAAGTCTAATACCTTTCAGACTTTTAAGAAATGGAAAGATTCTATAGAGAGTGAAAGAAACAAGAAACTTAAAGCCCTTAGGACCGATAATGGTTTAGAATATATATCCAATGATTTTATTGAATATTGTGAATTAGAAGGAATTCAAAGATACCGAACTGTAGTGGAAACTCCACAACAGAATGGGTTAGTAGAGAGAATGAATTGGAATGTCCTTGAGAGGGTGAGGTGTATGTTGTCCCACTCAAAACTCCCCAGGTCCTTTTGGGCTGAGGCTACTTCCACTGCATTGTATCTCATAAATCGTTTCCCGTCTTCTGAAAACTCCTTTAAGACACCAGAAGAACTCTGGAAGGGCATTCCCCCGAATCTTAGTCATCTTAGGATTTTTGGATCCATAGCTTATGCACATTCACGGAATGATAAGCTTTCTCTTAGGGCTGTTATGTGTATATTAGAGGGATATACAGATGGTGTTAAAGGGTATCGTTTATGGGTAGATAAACCTGGTTACCAGAAATGAATCATCAGCCACGATGTTGTTTTCCATGAATCTGGCATGTCCAAAGAAAAGGAACTTGAACCTAATGGACCCTCTGAACAAGATACTGAACCCTCACGGGACGTAACCCCTCTAGGTGTTGAAGTCCCTTTAAGATCCAGTGACCAGCCATGATCCAGTACTGACACTACTCCCATGGTCACCCGATCCCAACCTGAATCAGATTCCAGTTCGGAATCAGAACCTGAAGGCCCAGAATCGGATGACCTGAGCAGCTATCATCTTACCCGAGATAGAGAGAGAAGGGTTATTAGACCCCCAGCCCGTTTCAACCAGGCAGACATTGCTGCCAATGCTTTTAATGTAGCTCAGGATCTGTCCAATAATGTGCCCCAAACTTATAAGCAAGCCATTAAGTCCAAAGAAGCCAATAGTTGGCTGAGAGAAATTCAAGAGGAGATGAATTCCCTTCTTAAGAAAAACACTTGGGTTGTTGTTCCTCGACCCAATAACCAGAAAGTTATAGGTTGTAGATGGATCTATAAGAAAAAGGAGAACAATGTAGGAGAAACTAAAATCAAATTTAAAGCCCGTATGGTAGAAAAAGGTTTTCTACAGCGTGAAGGCATTGATTATAGTGAAATCTTCTCCCTCGTTGTTAAGCATTCATCCATTCGAATCCTGCTTGCATTTGCTGCCAAATTTGATATGCATGTTGAACAACTTGATGTTAAAACTGATTTTTTACACGGTAACTTGGATGAGACTATTTATATGACACCTCCTAAAGGATTTTCAAATTTTTTCAAACCTAATCATGTTTGTCTTTTACAGAAGTCCTTGTATGGACTTAAGCAATCTTCGAGACAATGGTATAAAAGGTTTGATTCTTTTATGATTGAAAATCAGTTTTCTAGAAGCAAATTTGATGCATGTGTATACTTTAAGACTGTTAAACATGAGCATGTTTATCTTTTATTATACGTTGATGACATGTTGTTAATCTACAAAAACATGAGGATTATAAATGCTGTAAAGCACCAGTTGAACTGTGCCTTTGAAATGAAATACTTAGGCCATGCAAATCAAATTCTTGGTATGGATATAATTCGGGATAGGAAGGCTAGAACCTTGTACTTATCCCAGTATGCTTATATTAGGAAGGTATTAAAAAGATATCTGTTTGAACATGTTAAACCTGTTAACATTCCCTTAGGTCAACACCTTAAGTTGTCCTTAAATCAATCACCTAGGAATGAAGATGAGACTGCCTTTATGAATAAGATTCCTTATGCAAATATTGTAGGAAGTCTTATGTATGCCATGGTCTGTTCCAGACTAGACTTAGGCTTTGCTGTTTGTACTTTGAGTAGGTTTATGGGGAAACCTAGTAAGGTACATTGGCATGCTTTAAAATGGTTATTAAGGTATGTTTCCATGTCTGATAAACTGTGCATTTGATATGGATTGAATACTAATTTTAATGATGAAATTGTTGGTTTTGTTGATTCTGACTATGCTGCTAATATTGACAACTGAAAGTCTATCACTAGTTTTGTTTTTCTTGCATATGGAGGACCGGTCTCCTGGAAATGCAACATGCAATCAGTGGTTGCACTTTCTACCACTGAGGCAGAGTATATTTCCTTGACAGGAGCTATTAAGGAAGCCATATGGCTTAAAGGTTTTCTTTCTAAGTTGTCATTATCTACTGATAGTATAGTAGTTCACTGTGATAGCCAATCTGCTTTGCATCTGTCTAAAAATTATGTCTGCTATGGTAGGTCGAAGCACATAGACATTAGGTTGCATTTTGTTAGGGATATTATAGAATCTGGGAAAGTGAGTGTCACAAAGATACCCACTGGCGATAACCCGGCCGATAGTTTGACTAATGTTGTTCTGTTATCTAAATTCATGCTTTGTCTTAGGCTTATGAATTTGGTCCCTATTCTATAATGTAGGTTGCGAGAACATCATCCTTGAATCCCTAAATTGTATTTGATTGCAAGGTGGAGATTTGTTGAATATGTCTGCATGCATTTTGTTGCAATGAAATTCATTCATCCGTTCCATTTATATATTGTATTTTCATTCTGCATGTTCTTTTGCATGGCATGGGGTTCTGTTTTCATGTTTACGGTTCAGCCTTGTTTCCTGGTTCATCATGTTTGGACCCAGTTTATTTGTTTTCCTTACTGTTCGCGTGGACTTGTTGTGGCCGTTGATTATCGTCCATCCGACGGCTTGGATTTGCACACGTTGTGTTTCTTATGGCTGGCCTTGATCCGCTTTGCGACGTGCCTCTCCACTCGGTCGGTGCCACGTGCCCCATGCACTGGCTCACCTCGGTTATTCGAACCGCCCCGACGATCTCTTCCTTCCACGCAGCATCCATCCCGCTGATCCGCCGAACAGACGACTGCCTGTCTGTTGCGCATTGATTGCCTCTCTTCTTTCTCGGTGTGCGAGAGGCGGCTTGAGGTAGACGGTTCACTCTGGTTCCGCGAGAGCTCTCGACGAGGTCGGATTTGCTTTGACTCCGTGAAGAAGAAGGAAAAACTGACCAGGAGCCCTCCGGTACCCGCACTCCCCACTACCGCAGCACGAGCCGCCTCCTGTAACCGGACATCTATTCCGGTGGAGACTCAGTGGTGATCGTCCCGGTATTTGGGTTCTTCGACGGCTACGCTTCAAGGGGTAACAGTATTTACATTATTTTCTACCGTATCCACGATCTGGTTTGTAGATCTGGGCTCTGTCACGGTTTATCTTTTCTTTGATATGTATGCTACTGTATCCTTCTTGTGTGCGTGCGTGAGTCCGTCCAGGAGTGGACGGGGCTGACTCTTGGTGACATATTTGATCACTGCCACCAAGTTCAGCAAGCTCGACCTCCTCGGATAGTTTCTCTGGTCCTTTCTTTCTGCATTCGAGTCTGTATTGTGTACCTGTGACCTTTCTTGCTTTCTTAATAAAATAGTTTCCCTGGGTGGTGTTTGCGCCGTGCACATAGGTCCCCTCGGGACCGCAGCACGTTATATATGTTGTTCTTTACTATCTTGCAAAGGTTTGTTCATCTTAAATCACGTCAGAGATTCTTATTCCAGATTTATTAGGGTTCAAACGATTCTGTTTATAATACGTTTCTTTAACTGTTCTCCATTTTATAAACCAGTGGATCTTGGCTTCATTAGGGTTGGTATAATTAACCCCAACAGACTTGATACGTAAGAGTCGTCTACAATGATAGGTAAGGGTTACTCTTTGAGGATACATAAAGGTTACTCTGTGATGTAACCTTTATCAGTTCAAAAAACATGTTTCTTCCCAGTGTTGATAACGAATAGCACGGTTTATCATGGAATTTGCAGTACTATATGTGTTTGTATATGTATTTGGGTATGTGTGTATGCATATATTTATATTATTATATGCTTATATATATAACATTAAATAAGTTGATACACATATAATATAAACATTTACATACAAATAAATGGATCCATATGATCCCACACCACCATCTCATCGATCACCCTATCAAATCTTTCTTTTTCATCATCAACACCCTTAGAAGCCCAAACATCTTTCTCCTCCTCCGCCAACATCGAACCAATGCTACATTCCTCCTCCACCATCATGTTTTGTAACTCCTGGGTGTCGTAAAAATCACATTCCAAAATTGAATGATCTGTGCTGCCATCCATCACAACCCAGGGGGTGCATGCCCTCGTCGTGTGATAGTTGTTATTATTATTAGCCAGAGAACCGAAAGCCGGCTGAACGTTCTCCTTTGTCTTCCTCGATGTATTGCTCGAGGAACTCAGGTTCAGGCTCCTGATATAGTTCTGGAGGAGGGTGGTCCGCGAGGAGTCTTTGGACCTGATTTTTCTTCGAGAGAATTGCCTTCTCTTGGTGGCATTCCAGTGATTCTTTATGTTGTTTTCAGTTCTACCTGGCAACTTGTTTGCAATCTCCACCCATTTGTTGCCTATTTCTTTGTGAGCATCGATCAGAATCATGTCTTCTTCTTCTGTCCATCTTTCTTTCTGCCAATCAAAAGAACAAATATTTTCTGTCAAAAGATTTCACACAAATAAATAACAGCTTAAAATGAGTGCAAGTGAAATGGATGAAAAAACATACTTTAATGTTTGGCCGGAGATGATTGTGCCATCTCTCCCTGCATTGTTTACCGATCTTTCCTCTTAGCAACTTGGCTACAATGGACCATTTCCTCACTCCATATTGTTCCACCAGTTGAACCAACAGTCTGCATGTGAGCACATTTTAATAACCAGGAGAAAGAGAAGAAAAAAAAAAAAACAGGAGACATGAGTAATGGGTTCATACTTATCTTGTTCAACGGTCCACTGGCCCTTGACCACATTTGATCTCTTGTGACCCATGCATGTCTTCCCTCCCAACATCTGGCCCTTGGACTCATTATTATCAGCGGGCCTATCACAGAAAGAGCCCTCATCGGGCATGCCGAAACTTATGGGGTTCAACAAATTATGCTCATAATTCCGGAAGGATCTTCCTTGATCACTCCCGCCCACCATACCCACCCCACCGATTCTCGGCGGTGTTTCCTCGAAGAAATGGCCGTCCATGTGCCCCACTCCACCAATGCCTAAAGATTGGGACTCGTTTCTGCCGGTGCACGCGGCCATGGTCGCAAAGAAGTGATCAAAGGGGTCAATGCCAACGTCACAGAAAGGTTGATGATGAATCTTTGTCGCAAAATCTGGATAGTTGGATGATGCCCCACTTGCTGGAATGATGTGATTGGGGTTCTGCAACTCATTTAGTTCCGGGTGATTGTTGTTGTTGTTGCAAGGGAACAATGGTTGTGGGAAGACAGTTGCCATGTGTTCTGATGCTTCGTACCTCGATACAAACTCCATCAACGACTGTAAGAGGCAAAAGAGCAGCTGAAAATGGGGAATTTGGGATGAATTTCATGGAACCATGGTAGTGTTTTAATGGTGGAAACTCAAGTTAAGCTCGGGGTTTATTTATTATATTTTTTGACCCATTTAAAGCCATCTTGATTCAATGGTGGATTTTATGGGTATTTTGTTGATCTGATCATTTTGTTGAGTAACTCGTACGTTAGCAATGGGATGACCCAATGTTTGACCCATCCAATTCATCAAGATTGGTCAATTGCACATTAAATATATAGGGTTACGTTTATAGCAATTTATTGATGCCTATTAAATTCATTGTTGCAATGAATGTCGTTGAAATACTTTGATAAAAAAAATGTGGGTGTTGGTCATAAAAAATGTGTGTGTTTCGGGTGTTTCGGCGTGGCGACGTTTGAGCAGCCGACGGCTGTTTCGGCGTTGGCGGGTTATGGCAGCGGCGGGGGTGGAGGTCATCCGGCAGGGCGCAGTGCGCGCGCGTCTTAGGCGATGGCTGTAATGGGCGGTGTCTCGCGGCAGCAACAGTCGAGGGAATCAGTGCGTTTCGGCGACAGCAGTGTTGTCGTCGGGGCTTCGCTGCGGCGGCGGCCGAGGCAAGGCCGCGTTGGTTTCGCCGGATGGGCTGCTTCTGCTAAATATGTTTTTTTTTTTTTTTTTTGCGGCTGTTTTAAAAAACTGCACCTAATTTAGATTTTTTTATTTTATGTTAAATTAAATTTCCTATTAATGATAAAAAATATTAAATATCAAATATTAAATCACGATTTATTATTTATATTCATTTAATTTTTATTATTTAGAATTTTAATTAATTATAATGCATTAATTATTAATTATATATAATTATTAATTAATAGTTATCTGAAACTTTTGTATAAGTTGAAAATCAGAATTCTTCATCAAATGACAAGAACTTTTGATTCGGGTGTCCGTTTTAGGTTCACAACGAGTAAAATCAAAACTTATGAAATGAACTACAATCATGTTAAATAACAATTAGTTAATAACTTATAGAATAAAATTTATTATAAAAAATTGGGTACAACCACGAAAGCGGCACACACGCAAGGAAGAAAATTACAGTTTTAAGAAACGTTGAAAATTGAAAATCAACTTCAAAAGGGCATAACTGTTGATTCGGGAGTTCGTTTGGCCTCTACCACATATCAAATTGAAGTATGCAATGATCTCTACATCGCGATGAACAGGGGACCCCAGTCACACAACTACACATATGTCTTTTAATAGAAAGCAAATAGGCTTTTAACAACGCTAAAAAAGCATTGTCAATCGCAATGCTGATAAAGAGTGTTTTGTGATAGTCGTGTATCTGGGTGGTTTTCGGTGGCACGGACGACGTCGAAGACGATGATCTTTTGTGCCATGGATGCGACGATGATGGCTCTTGGGCGACTCTAGTTGGTCCTTCTCGTAGGCAACAATGGTGTTCTTCTCTGTGTCGACGGTGGTTTCTGGTGATGCATTGAGGTGACGATAACGTTGCTCTAGCAGTGTTAGAGGCAGCGCTGATGATCGTCTCTGGTGGCAGTTTGTTGGTGATTGTGATAGTGTTTGTTGCTCCCGTCAACGATGAGGGCTTCGATGGATGATTCTCAATGGTGTGTTGAAGGCCAACGTCTTCGATGACTATTTCGAGGTGATTAGGTGTCTGAGGCGTGATGATGGTCTGGCAAAGATTTGAATTTCAAAATTTGATATGGCTTTTTGGTTACTTGGCAGTAATGCGGTTTGGAGCATGTTTCAGATGGCTTGTTTTTTTTTATTCAAGATGATGGCATGTACCATGCATACAACATGGAAAGCTCCGGACGAGGATTCTGAGTAGGTAGCATTCACCGAGCATGGCTATTCGGATTTGGAAGAACGAGAGGGCATGACACTATCATCGATACTAGACCCACACATTTCTGCACGGGACAGCTAGCCGAGCAGCCATGTGAAGGTGAAGGCTTGTAATAACGACGTAGATGCTAGGGAGGGACAATCCCAAGTAGTCTTGATCCCAAATGATTGTATCTAAGCCCATGAAGTCATGCGTGGGTTTGCCCCTTTTCCCTTAAAAGGGGGATTATCCTAAAAATAAATAAAAAATTAAGGCCTTCGGGCCATTCAGGTCAGACAATGCTATATACATTTAATTGACATCATGAATATAAAAATGTCCACCCATGGTATATACAATAAAACACTGCTATTTACATTTCAAATAATGTTTTATATAATTACATTTACAATTATCTAACAAATATTTTAAAACATTAATATTTCATCTTTTGACGCTCATGATCCCCTCTCAAAAATGTCCGATCATGGTATCAGTTGCTGAACATATCATTTCAACCAAAGTAAAAGATTCTGCCTATATAATAAAACAAATATTATGCTAGTAATACTGTAAAGAGATAAATTTTCCATGACCCAACCCATGTCGTGCTTGAGCTGCAACTACCCCAAGCCCGCATCTATATGCTAGGAGGTGGCGACAAGCATCGAAGGTACATCAAACTCAGGGAGGTCTTTTCTTAAGTACTTGTACACACTCACACAACCAACTCTAAGCAAAAGTACAGAGGGAAAGAAGTAAAAGGTGATACACTATTGTAAATAAACCAAACGCGTATGGACCTCTAAATAGTACGATTACAATAATGTAAACTGAAAGGAAAATGGGAAAAAATACACACCCAACCAAAAAAGTGTCTCAACCTAACAGAAACTGAAAAAGTAAAATAGCTGAGAGAGCCCCGCTCCTAGATCCCAAGCTATGACCACCGTACGCGGTCCAAGAACCTGTATCCTCACACTCATCTGAAGTCACAATCAAACCTGTGTGTCGTATGCATAAGGCATAATACTTCCAGGCAAAGCCCATATAGGGGTGAGTATAAACACACCCACTAGGATGCCCTGAAAGCTGAAGTGGGAGCCGTAAGAGAAAAAATAGGAAATGAAAGCAGTTTATAGAACAAGGTACAATGAAAGATTACAGATCATCCCAACAAGAGAGTGAAGTATGATCATCCAAACATAAGGAGCTTGAAACGGTGAGAAAATGGACTTCTCATTGAGTCTTTGCTACCTTTACTAGTAGAGTAGACACGTCCAACCATGAGAAGCTAGACACGGAAAGCACATGGCATAACCCACGGGTCTTCACCACTCCTAGAAGGAGAGTAACCAAAATCCATGGCGGGGGTATTGAAATAGAATATATATATGTGTGTGTGTGTGTGTGTGCTCAGTCAAAAGAAACCCAAAGAGAGAGTAAGGGGATCTCCATCTCATAGCTCAGCCCAAGAAGAAGAGTCATCAACAGTTCCAGAAGTAACCACCAATGATGCCCAGTATCCCTCACGTATGCCCTAAAAACGCAAGACAATGGGGCTCAATCACCACCCCTTGATACTATCCACTTTGGAAAGCTCTCTCTCACCAGTATGATTTTAGGTCGCGTCACAAGGATGTGTCTCGGTGGAGAAAACGCCCCTCTTACTCGTGAGTCCAATGTTACGTCAAAGTACGTATCATCACTAATCCATAGCTGCATGGTTCAACTCTAAGTAGAGGACCCACGCCCTAGTGCATCAAGGGAGTCCCACTCTAACAGCCATTATAGAGGACCCATGCCCTAGTGCATTAGAGGGGTGCCACTCAAGTAGTAGTTGTAGAGGACCCACACCACGGTATCGCAAGGGGGTTCCATCCTAGCTCATCGAGGACCCACTCCCTACCCAGTCAGGGATTCCACTCTAAATTAATCATAGAGGAGTTGCACCCATGCCAATGGGGGGGTTCCACTTTGATATCATTGAGGACCCGCACCCTAGTGTGTCAGGGGGGTTCCACTCAAAAGTCTCTGATATCTTAATCTGACCACTACTGTCATCGAACACCACTTGAAAGAGAATTGTGATAAAAAAACCTCACATCATATTCTAAAATCCACATCTAAGGTCACCATCGCATTCTACGTGGAAAGACACACAAGGTAGGCTATTTAATTGCTCAAAACAGATAACCGGTGAAAAGGGTTCTTTTCACCACAACAAGCCCGAACGGGACATTGTAGGCCCCGCATATCCACCCCAAACATTATATTCCTAAACTGAGCACAAAAGGTCCATATCAAATAGAGGATCATATTTTCGAAGACAAAACATCAATTGGATGCTCCGTTTAGAAGATATGAGCATTTGAAGACAACACACGCAAAACAGTCGAGACCCACAGCTGACTAGTCGTGGACCGACTGTTGCGGTCGACCGGCCATAGTGTGGCCGCTAGCCCCATGGTAGATCCACCTATCGCAGATTCGTGTTCGACTGCGGCTGTGGTCCGCTCTGGCTGCGGTCCGCTCTGGCCGACCCGGGTCTGGCCCACTAGGTTGGGCCCGACTAGTTTGGGTGGGCCCAACCAGTTTGGGTTGGACCTGACCCATTTGGGTCGATCACATCCTATTAGGCCCACCTTGCATGCTGACACCAGCCTGGTATGCTGGCTGGTCGCCTTCATCGCGTCAATGCGACTGCCCACCCGCCGTGTTCCGCAGTGGTTGCTGCCTCGAGTCGTGCCCCGCGACCCCGCCTAACCGACCAGTCGGGCCACACGGCACTGCCACACAACGATGCTGCCACTACTCCACAATCCACCGCAGAGTTATTTCCGCCACCGCTTGTCCCTTCTATGGGCCACTGGGCCTCCTCTGTTTGTCTGAACACCATTCTAAAGACAGATCCGGAAACCTCTCGCCAAGACCTTCAAAGAACAAAGCTCTGCTCGATAATCTGTAGACAATTTGACGTGTCCAATAGTAGACGAAAATATCCACGAAGAACGAATGGAGAACGGGGTAAAAAATGATTCCAAGCATGGATCGATGGTCGTGTTAGGTTGACCATCGATGATAGTGTTAAAAAATGAAGATATAATGTGGCAATGAAAGGATTTTCAATTAAAACTTCAATCAGAGGTTCAAAGGAAAGAAATACTTCCTCAATTTAATCTATTCGTCATTGGCGATGTGTTCACCTCGCTGTTGTTGCGATCCACCTAAGTTACATCGATGTTCGTTCTTATTTCATCGAAGAATAAAGGGATAGAGAGAGATCTTGGTGGAGGGATTAGGGGCTAACGCTAATTAATTCTCTTAACCACCTATTTATAGAAAAACAACAAAACGCCCACCAACTATCATGGAAACTGAACCTCCTGCGCCCTCTAATTTTAGGTTGTTCTTGGGTAAAAAACACCATTACGAACTCAACGGCGATATACGATTTCCAATCTGAGTCCCCATTCAAAAGTTTTTTTGATATGTCATCTGAGAAAAAATAATTAAACTTAATTATTTTATTTAAATTTTTTCCCTCTCTGACTTTTTCTACAGAATACCCACACCGAGGAAAGTTATGTCCCGTCTAGGGTAAATTCTATGTTCCAGACCCAACCAAGCCCTAGGATTTCTGATCCAGATTACCATTTAAGTGTTATTCCATTTACATTATGTGTATAGTAAAACATACTTAATATTTTTATAAAATTTATTTTGTGCACATCGGGACTCAGAATTGCACGTCGTCTCAGCACCTTGCTCTGGAAATATATATAGAAATATTTTTAAGTCTTACAAGTTAAATACTAGGTCTTTATATCATTCCATACTTCAATATTTTCTTCCTTGAAAAGAAAAAACTTGGACAAAAACTTAGGATACCAAGCCTTCATCTGGTTCTCAAGTTCCCAGAAACTCTCTAATAGGTTTTCGTGCTGCCCAACATGAAAAACAAAGGGATGGCCAATACACATAAGGTTCACTCTTATCAATACTCAATGTCCACAAGGTTCTGTATAAAGGTGGCTCCATCTTCAATGTCTAGCTCTCCCCAGTTGATTAAGTGCATAGGATCATGCACATATCTCATCATCTACGATACATGGAAGACGTCGTGCACCCACTCCAACTAAGGGGGTAGGGAAAGGAGGTAAGTAACCTCTCTAATCCTTCGCACAATCTCGAATGGCCCGATAAACCTCAAGGATAGCTTGCATCCTGATAAAACACTATTTTTTTGAATATTTTATTGATAATAAATGATAAAATTTCCTCACATTGTGCTAAATATATTCATTTATGAAATTTTTGGGATTAGATCATTCATTTGAAAATTTGATGAAAATTCAAGTTTTACCCTTTTAAAATGTACTGTAGTATTTTAAAGATAACTATTTTAATATTTGTTATTTGAACTTAATATTTTTTAACCGTTTTCATAAATTAATTTTATACATCTTTTATTCAGGACACTAGAGCTAAAGAGTGCATTTGGATGGAGTAAATGGGCCATTAAGTCAATGGTGGGCTGGACTCGGTGGAATGGACATGTGTACTGTATTTGGGCCATAAATTATTCATCCGTGCTTGGATCAGGCCCAAATTTTGAGAGTAGCTAAATGAATAATTTTCACGCAAACATCCTTCTGTAAGGACAGCTGATTCACGCGTTTTTGTGTTCAAATGGGTGGTGCAATGTGGCATAAAATATTTGGCTGAGATTTCCCATTCACACTTGAAACAACTTTGAACCTAGCCTCCCCACCACTCTATAAATTGGTGTTTTTTCTCATTTTGTGGGGTTGGAACGTGCATTGGGAAGCTTAGGGAAGATGAGAAGTTGATCCACTCCAATTCACCAACCATTTCAATAAGGGTAGCTCTTGAAGTAAGGATCCCTTCAACGAAGCCTTCGTTTTCCCCTTCGTGTTGTAATGCTTTTGTTTGTGTAATAAATTTATTCGTACTTCTTTTATTTCTTTTATTTTATTATTTTTTATTCAAATTTCTTCTTCTCTTAATCTTCCTCTTTGGTCTGGAATTATTGAGTAGAAACGTGATTGGGTTCTACCCTTTCTAAACCTTTGCACATGCAAAACGTTTCTATGATGACTACACCGCCCATGGAAGAGTAGTTCTTTTTAGTAATCGATCGACCTCTATCCATATTCATTCATTTATTTTGAATCAATGAGCTACTGAAATTCACATATTATGATCTATTAATTGAGTTTTTAATTTAAATGAAACTATGAAAGCAATTGAATAGTTAACACAAAACACGCAAGGTCGGGAATTGTGTGAACTGTGAGAGTGCAACCTTAACCGGTAATTGAAAACCACAAGGGATTAATTTGTAGTGTTCAAACATAATCCCTAAACTAAATTAGTACTCATTTCCAGAATGGATATGTGCCTTAATTTACCACTGACCATAATATATCCTTATAACATCAATCAAAGCAAGGTACTGTGATTACATGTTCCGAAGATAACCTAGGGTTTAATTCACTTCATCTTTGTGGTAAGATTAATTCTCATAGGGTTCGGGGGTTGAAAAGTTAAGGGATCATAATTAAGTGGATGTTAATTTAAATGATAATGATAAATAAATGATTGACGAGGTAGAGTTAGATCTATTATGTCTTTTAAATATTGTCTAAAAACATTTTCTTGTCGTGTCATTTTAATCGAAATTCATTTCAAAACTAAAAACAAAAAAATACAATATTCTTC
Organism: Viscum album; assembly: GCA_963277665.1. Taxonomy (NCBI): domain Eukaryota; kingdom Viridiplantae; phylum Streptophyta; class Magnoliopsida; order Santalales; family Viscaceae; genus Viscum; species Viscum album. The sequence goes on from OY728152.1 coordinate 1,494,583,785, forward strand.
CAGAAAACTTCTTCTAGATTTATAAACTATAACCAAACCCAATCCTTTAAAGTAGTGTTTTTATTCTATTTTATTTTATTTTTAGAATACCTCTAAAAATTTGTTTTAATTCACTTCCTCCTTTGAGAGACGACCTTGGTCAGCCACTCTGCTGCACCTAAGTACCCCAAAATCACACTAATCATTTGAGGGAGCCCACGAAAGTGCTCTTTAAAATTGGATTCATTTCCAGGGAGGCAAGTAATTATTTCAACCAATTATAGGTATTTATTTTATTTTTTATTTTATTCTCTTCCCCTCTTCTTTCTTCCTTCTTTACCCAATCTGATTTTTCTTCTTCTTCTTTTATTTTTTTCTACTTATTTTTTGGATCATCAAATCAAACTTATTATTTTTATTTTACTATGGTCCAATTTCTTTCTTTTCATTTTTTTTTGATTTATGACATGAACTAATCCCAAGGATCTCTTAGATCTTGACCCTGAGATTGAACGCAACCTTAGGCCATGAATCAGAGATTCTCAGTCTAGGGGAAGTTTCAATATTCAACCAGTTGGAGAATTCCTCCACTTTCAGAACATTGAAATTGGAAGTAATTAAAATTCAACTGTAAAACAATAACCAATGGCTGAAAATAATGGAAATGAAATTAATATAACCATTTGAGAATTGGCTGCACCTGATATTAACTATCAACCAAATTGCATTGCATATCCAAATCTTGAATCATACTTTGAACTGAAATCTGGATTAATTCACCTGCTTCCAAAATTTCATGGCCTCTATAGTGAGGATCCCAATAAACACCTTAAATAATTTAATTTTGTTTGCACAACCTTAAAACCAAGAAATGTTTCTGAAGATCAAATCAAACTAAGAGCATTCCCATTCTCACTTGATGGAGATGCGAAAGACTGGATGTATTATTTACAACCCGAAGATGTAACTTGTTGGAATGATTTGAAACATCTTTTCTTGTAGAGATTTTTCCAGAATCAAAGACAACTTCCATTCATATAGAGATCTCTGGGATCAAGAAAGCACAAGGGGAGTCAATGTATGAGTATTGGGAGCGATTCAAGAAGTTGTGTGCAAGTTGCCCACATCACCAAATCAGTGAGCAACTACTCATCCAGTACTTCTATGAAGGAATCACACCTATAGAGAGAAGCATGGTGGATGCTACAGTTGGAGGAGCATTGGTGGAGAAGACACCAGTAGCTGCACATGCGTTGATCAACAAAATGGATCAAAACTCCCAACAATTTGGCGATCGAGGTACACCACATGTCAGGGGAGTACATCAGGTAAGTACTTCTCTTGAGAGTCATTTGATTGATAAAAAGTTAGAAGAATTGAAAACTGTGGTGAGGCTGATTGATTTGGCACAAAAGACATCCCAATCCCCTCTTTCAAGGCCTTGTGGAATTTTCACTGAGACAAGCCACCCAACTGACTGTTGCCCACAACTCCAAGAAACAAAATATTGTGCAGCAGTGTTCCCTGGGAGACCATATCAGCAACAACAACAACAACCATATCCCCAAAATAAGTTTGATCCAACATACAACCAAGGGTGAGAGGATCAATCAGACATGAGGTATGACTCTGGATAACAACAAAGGCCCTCTTTTCAACAAAACTTCCAGTAGCCTCCTCCTTACCAGTAGGGTTTCGAACAACCCCAAAGGAGATTTGAATCCTAAACATAAATAAGCCGACAAAAAGGGAATCCCCCACCAAAGGTAGATTCTAATACTAATGATATTTTGAAACAAATTGTTCTTAATCAACATAATGAGTTGAAGAGTCAAGGTTCGGAGCTGAGGGAGGTGAAGACTCAAATGAGCCAGATTGCCACTGCCCTCCATGAACTTGTAAGTAAGAATTCTGGAAATCTACCATCCCAACCTACACCAAATCCCAAGGTGAATGTTAGTGCCATCATATTGATAAGTGGGAAGCAAACAAATGATATATCTGCACCTATCATTCCATCGGGATTCACCTCAACTCCAGAGAAACCCCATTCAAAACCAACTGATGAGAAACCTAAGGAGAAAGATAAAGGTAAGAAAAATATTAATGATGTTCCTCCTAAAACCCTTCCTTTTCCAGACAGGGTTGTTCAAACCAAGAAGATGGCTGAAAGAGGAAATGCAACAGGAGATTTTGGACACATTTAATCATGTGGAGATCAATATCCCTTTACTTGATGCCATTAAGCAAATTCCAAGGCATGTAAAGTTATTAATAGAACTTTGTACCAATTGAAGAGGTATCAAGGGTAATGAGAGGATCAATCTTGGGAGGAATGTGTCGACACTAATTACACCAACTCTAGCAATGCCGAAAAAGTGCAAGGATCTAGGGACATTCACTATACCATGCACCATAGGGGAGTTTCACTTTTCTGATTATTTTTGTGATTTGGGAGCTTCCATAAATGTGATGCCTCACTCTGTATTCTCTTCTTTGTAGTTTGGTGAGCTGAAACCGACGAGAGTAGTAATGCAGTTGGAAAATAGAGCTACAACATATCCAGCGGGAGTCCTTGAGGATGTACTTGTCCGGGTAAGAGACATGATCTTTCCAGCAGATTTCTACGTGCTTAACATGGAGGATGATCAAGTAAGTTCTCATGCTCCCATTATCTTAGGTAGACCCTTCCTCAAAACTGCAAAAACTATCATAAATGTCAATGAGGGTACACATTCCATGGAATTTGGGGATGAAGTTGTGATATTTAATGTTATGGATTCCAAGAAGTACCCCTCATAGGATCATTCTGAATTTGTTATCTCCCATTTTGAACCAACAAGTAAAAACACCATGGAATTTTATTATCCTATGCTTAGGGATATTATGAGTATTGGTTCTAGTTTGATGTCTAAGAGTACTTCCAAACCTATTTCTAATTCACAAGACTCTCTAAGATTTGATTTTGAAATGGAATCATATTCTGATTTTGATCATGTGAACTCTAATTATAACATGGCTGTTGAGTATGCTGATGGATTTGATGCTTTATTATATGATTGTGATGATTTATATTCTAATACTGATGCTCTTTGTGCACATATTTTAGTTCCATCTATGTCTCCATCCATACACCACCCCCTACACTGGAACTCAAGCCATTACCACCAAATCACAAATACTCATACTTGTTAAGTGGTGAGAAATTTCCTGTTATCATTGCTAACAATCTCTCTTTTGAACATGAATTTTTTTTTTGAATCTTTTGAGGGAGAACATCAGGGCAATTGGGTGGACCTTGGCTGACATATCAGGTATTAGCCCCTCCATATGCATGAGTAGGATTATTTTAGAGGATGGGGCTAAACCGGTGAGGCAACCACAAAGAAGACTCAATCCAACCCTGTCACGACCCGTCCTCGGGGCCCGTGCCGTGACTACCCCAAGCCCGCCTTCCATAGGCCAGGGGCTGGCGACTAGCACCAAAGGCGTAAAATCCCCATAACTGGGAAGGCATTGCCTTTATAAAAGAAAACAAGCACCACAGAGTACAAGCGGAAACAAAACACTAAATACAAAAGAAAAGCTAAAAATTAAATGGGCCAGAATACAAACCCAAAAGAAAGTACAACTACAACTGAACAAAAAGACAAACAGCTGGAAGAGGGAAGCAGCTCCTGGGTCGTCCTTCTCGGGTCCTACCTGAAGGGTAGTGAAACGAATGTCCGATTGTCTCCTATCGACCGGTCAAAGTTCCGGTGCTCTGCTAATGTGTATAGAAGCACTCGGGTCGAATCCTCGGCAATGGTACTTCGTAATAGTTGATTGTTTTTAGTTGATTGTATTTTGATTGGGGGGGTTTATTTGCAGAGATTAATTGAAATGTTTAATGAATTATGTTTAATTTAACAAGTTGATAAAGATTGGGGTGAGTTCAACATTAGGTTAGTTAAGCTTGTGATATCCTTGAGCTTTGCTTTATATTGCATTTAAATTAACACCCATGTCACAAGATGATGTTGATTAGAATTCCTAAGTGTTAAGGCTTTAATCCAAGCCTTAAATTAACTTAGGGTTCTAATATTGATCAAATATTGTTTATGGTAGTGTATTTATGGTTCCAATAATCCATGGAAACCACAAGTTAAACAAATCAAGTCATTAATCCATGACATTCTAAGTCCAACATACACAATGTTAATTCAACGAATACTCATCGAGCAAAAGCTCTCAATCGCTTAACATACCTAAATTAAAACTCACCCCAATGAGAAATTTACTCAGACATTATTATTTTTATTAATCTGGTAATATATGTTTATGGTGATGAATTATAAAGAGAAGAAAAAGAAAGGGACAAGATAAGAGTAGTGTGCCGAACACACACACGAAATATTTTGAGAATCAAAAATGGAATTTCGATTGAATGAGGAAGCAAGATAAGGTACTGTAATTTAAAATGATTCAAACTATTTTAAGACCATGAATATTATACTACATAAGGTGGAGGATAATAAGAGATATTGAAGAAGAAACTTTCATTAAAACATAATTACAAAATAAAGGACTTACAAAATTACAAAAATGAAGAACACAAAAGTAAGTGAAAACAAAGAGAGGAGGAAAGGTCTCTCAAGTGAAAACTTGAGTATGGAAGGTCCTCCCAAGCCTTTGGAAAAGATTTGGTCGTTCCAATATGATCTCCTCTCTTCTGAAATGCCAAACCCCTCTCAAGGAGAGAAGGGGAGAGTATTTATAGCCCAGGGAGTGGACTGTTTGCATTTCTAATCTGTCCCTCCACTTGCATCGCCAATTTGGATATTCATACAGCCGAATATCCAAATATCTCCTTCTTAAAAGTTGTAGATAATACATTTTTTCCGACTATTGTAAAAATATGGAGGAATTTGGACAAGTGGATCCAAAGTTATGGCGGTTTTATTAAACAAAGGTAAACTGTCCATTTCTATCCATGCTTTTTCGATGGCCAAAATGTGAATGGATATTTGAACAGGAATATGCCTTCAAATCCGAATGACTTCTTCAACAAAGTCGTCCGACTATATCTCCTCTTTCCCACTGCAAAAACGCAGCTCAATTTGATTCTTACATCATGATATATGTCATGAATAGTATACTGATTTTAATTCTCGGACAGAATGGTGGGCTGGACTTAAAATCTTCATTTGGGCCCCTTGTACTTGGATTTGGGCCATGAAATTTTTATCCAAGATGACATTTAGTGTCCCCCGAATTATGGTGGAGAGTTAATGTTTTTGGACTTCTGTATGGAGCCCCGTAAATCAATCTTCAAGGCTGGTCCAGTTTGTTCACAGATTCTTTGGTCTTGTTTGTGAGGACCATATGACCCTTCAAATGGCAGAATTGGATCATGGTTCCTTCTAATGAAATGTTTTATATTGAAAGTAGAATCCTACAAAACAATAACCACACAATTTGGATCAGTATAGTGACAGTTATAATTAAAACATTAAACTGACTCAATTGTACTACTTCTAAAAATGCTCAAATATTATACTTAATATTAAAACATTAATATTTCACACAAATTATGCACATTTCATATAAAATAAGTAAAGGGGGAATATAATAAGTCATGAAAATATTAATAACATCAACTCCCCCACACTTAGATTTTCGCATGTCCTCATGTGCAACAAATATAAAAACATGACAAAATCATTTTCACTCACCAACAAATATTAAAATTTTGTTTTCTCCAATCAGGGGAGGTTTAGACTATTTCACTTATCCATATTGAATTCCATCACAAATTTGGTTCACAATAATGCATCAGAAACAATTCATTTTTTCATGTTCAAGGTTTGAATTGGAAAATGTAGGCACTGAAAACTTACTCCTCTCAAGATGATAAAAATGTATTTTAGGAGGTTCACTCATTCACCAACAAAAAGTGAAAATCAAGAGTTTGTAAGAGCTCTCAGCTTCCATTACCAAATCTAATGTGTACAAGAATCAAGAGGTCTTTTAAGGGGTTTTTCAGTGGCTATGGGACGGTAGGTATATAATGTCCAAGGGAAAAGAGGGGTTAAAAACACCAACATGGAAAATTCAATGCACATTTTTTTTTGAAATTTGATTTGAAAGGAAATAGAAACACATATTTACAAGGTCATGAATGTGTGATGAATGAAAAGTGAGGGAGATAGAAAATGGAATAGGGTGAGATGATGGAATATGTACAACATGGAAGAGTTACAATAATGACACAATACAAGATGATTCAAGTGTTCTTTTTTTTTTTCTCTTTTTGCTCTTTTTTTTCAAAAGTTGTGCTTGAAACAAGTCTCACAGTCATCTCCGAACCCATGCTTGATCTCCTCATGGAACTAATTTTAGTAGTTATAACACGATAAAAGGTTGATGATGAATGATTTTTGACCCACCCAAGACACAACCCATTCCTTTTTTTCATTTTTTTAATATGATTTTTTTCATTTTTTTTAACACTTTTCAATGACTTTTGTACAAATGAAAATTACACATATACACCCCAAAGCTCACAGAATTACAACCTCTCCCCCAGACTTGAATGGATGCTTTCCCTCAGGCATATGATGACACATTGGAAATCAATGAAAGTACGCCCAAAAATGAAGTCCATTCCCCTCACACTTAAATTTCAATAAATTGTACAATGAAAATCCATGAAGATGTTGGGTGGGACAAGGTATTAGGCTTGTAATGTGGCTATCAAAAGAAAGGTTTTCATAGTCTCAAAGGGGCTTTCAAAAGTAGGATCAATGTAAGGGTAACGGGAGGCTATTTGGCTATTCTGATTCTCATGTGGCTTAGAAAATGCCTCTATCATATTAATGCACACAAAAGATGGAAATTCAGCTCGAAGGTCCACAAACTCAAGACTCACAATTAGTGGTGAAGACACACAATGAAAAAGATGGCCATAGATGAACTTGGCATGAAGGCTAATGTTATTCCTCATGGTAGGGGAGAATCATTTTCCACCAAAAATTGTTCATTCAAAATGTTTGTTATTGACACAAAATTGTTTACCCAAGTTTGAGATAAAAATTCAATATATTTGAGTTTAAAACAAGCCTTTTGACTCCCCAAAATGGTTGGACAGAATTTCAATATTGGATTATTAGTAATTATGACACCCCTTTTTTTCTTAATTTTCATTTTTTTAATGATTTTTTTTAATTTTTTTTATTTTTAATGACACATCCACACAAAAGAGAAAATAGAAAAAAAGGTTGTGGAATAATGTTGTAAAAAAAATGAGAGGGAGAGAGGAAGAAGAAGAAATAGAGAGAAGAAGAGAGGGAAGAGAGATTGAGGAGAGAGAGAGTTAAAGGGAAAGAGGTGCCCCGTGGTTTGGATTTGGTGGGTCGCCATTTCCATCTAGTGGTGGGTCAATGGAAGTCGATGTGGAACCTGAAGTGAATGGCCTGTCATGGTGATGCTTTAACCAGTGTCAATTTACCGTGAATGTTCTTTTTGAAGAAGGGTCTTGGACTTGCACTACACCAAATGGGTAAACATTAGTAATAATAAAAGGTCCATCCCAACGAGAATTGAGCTTACCTGGGTGAAGTCGAAATCGAGAATTGAAGAGCATTACCTTTTCACCTTCATGAAATACCTTTCGAAGAATGTGCTTGTCATGGAGTGACTTTGACTTTTCTTTGTAGAGAATGGAGTTCTCATACGAATCGAGTCGAAGCTCCTCCAATTTAGTCAACTGCAACAATCTTTCTTCACTAGATTTTTCACAATCAAAATTACAAGTTTTGACAGCCCAAAATGACTTATGTTGGATTTCAACTGGTAAATGACAGGCTTTACCAAAAACTAGCCTAAATGGAGACATCCCAATGGGTGTCTTATAGGCTGTTCGATAGGCCCAAAGTGCTTCACCAAGTCTATCGGGCCAGTCTTTTCTTGTGGGCTTAACAATTCTTTCAAGCACTCTTTTCACTTCTCTGTTAGAAAGTTCAGCCATTCCATTTGTTTGAGGGTGATATGCAGTGGATGTTTTATGTACAACCCCATTCTTTTTCAAAAGTGACTCCATGGTTCTATTACAGAAATGAGTTCCTAAGTCACTTATCAAAGCACGTGGTGTTCCGAATCGATGGAGGATATGGGTTTTGAGGAACTCACTCACAGTTTGAGCATCATCTTTCCTAGTGGGTTTGGCCTCGACCCACCTAGAAACATAGTCAACAGCAAGGAGAATGTAGGATAACCCATTGGAAGGGGGAAAAGGTCCCATGAAATCGATTCCCCAAACATCGAAAAGCTCACAGAAGATTAATGGATTTTGAGGCATTTCGTTTCTTTTGGAAATTGTGCCAAACTTTTGGCAAGTGGGACATGATTGACAGAACTCGTGTGAGTCCTTGAAGAGTGAAGGCCAAAAGAATCTATAATCTAGGACCTTTGGAGAAGTCCTTTGTGGTCCAAAGTGGCCACCTCCAGGCATTGAGTGGCAGAATTCCAAGATGGAGGATTGTTCAGTTTCATCAACACATCTTCTAATTACCATGTCAGCCCCAGTTTTCCAAAGTTTATTATCTTCCCAAAAATAATGATTTTAATCACTTTTCATCTTTTCTTTTTGTTCTTTTGAAAAATATTCAGGGAAAACACCGGAAACCAAGTAATTGACAATTGGGGCATACCATGGTAACTTTGGAGTGAGAAATGAGAGGTGTTCAGTTGGAAATTCAGGATCAATTATTTCAGAATGAGAAGAATTAGAAATGCTACTCAGGTGGTCAGCCATAATATTTTCTTTTCCATGTTTATCTTTTATCACAAAGTCAAACTCTTGGAGCATTAAAATCCATCTTATTAGCCTTGGTTTGGAATCACTTTTCTTAAGTAAGAACTTTAATGCTGAGTGGTCCGTGAAGATGATGATTTTGGCACCTAAGAGATAGGGCCGGAATTTATCCAAGGCAAAAACCACAGCTAAAAGTTCTTTTTTAGTCACAGTGTAGTGTGATTGAGTTTCATCCAATGTTTTTGAGGCATAAAAGATGACATGAAGAATGTTTTCTCTTCTTTGACCAAGAACAGCCCCAATGGCCCTATCAGAGCATCATACATCAATTCAAATGGTAAGGACCAATATGGGGGTTGGATTATTGGAGCATATGTGAGAGAAGATTTGAGTTCAATGAAGGCTCTCTTGCAAGCCTCATCAAAATTGAATGTGACATCATTTTGAAGTAAACGAGTGAGTGGGAGGGAAATCTTGCTGAAGTTCTGAATGAATCGTCGATAGAAACCGGCATGACCAAGGAAGGACCGAATGTCTCGAACTGATTTGGGTTCAGGAAGTGATTGGATCACCTCAATTTTGGCTGGATCAACTTGGATACCCTCTTGAGAAATTATGTGCCCTAGAACAATCCCATTTGAAACCATGAAGTGGCATTTTTCAAAATTCAGCACAAGGTTGCACTTGACACACTTTTTATGGACCAAAGAGAGTGAATGTAAGCAAGATTCAAATGACTCTCCATAAATGGTAAATTCATCCATGAAGACCTCCATGAAATTCTCAATGAATTCAGAAAAGATACTCATCATACACCGCTGGAATGTTGCAGGAGCATTACAAAGGCCAAAAGACATTCGCCTATAGGCATAGGTTCCAAAGGGGCAAGTGAATGTGGTCTTTTCTTGGTCTTGAGGTGCGATTGGAATTTGGAAGTAGCCAGTGTAACCATCAAGAAATCAATAGTGTGACTTTCCGGCCAATCTCTCAAGCATTTGGTCAAGGAAAGGAAGTGGGTAGTGATCTTTTCGTGTTTCAACATTCAATTTGCAATAATCGATGCACACACACCATTTGTTTTTCACTCGAGTTGTGACCACTTCTCCATGTTCATTTGTGACAACTGTTATCCCGCCCTTCTTAGGAACGACTTGAATTGGACTAACCCATTCACTATCAGAAATTGGGTAGATAATACCAGCTTGAAGAAGCTTGGTAATCTCTTCCCTAACTACCTGAAGTATGAGTGGATTGAGTCTTCTTTGAGGTTGCCTAATTGGTTTGGATGATTACTCTAGATGGATGTGATGCATGAAAAGGGCAGGGTTGATTCCTGGAATATCCTCTAGGGTCCAACCTAAGGCATTTTTGTTTTCCTCTAACACTTGAACATGTTGGGACTCCTCAGTTTCAGAAAGTGAAGTAGAGATAATGACAGGGTAGGAGGGATCATGGAAAAGGAATGCATACTTGAGGTGTGAAGGAAGTGGTTTTAGATCAGTTTCAACCTTGATTTGAGAGCTAGACAGGTTAGGAGCAGGAGAAGGGATTCCAGATGGGTTTGGATCATTTTCCTCAACACTATCCAAGGTGGAGCAGTAGAGATCAGAGTTGATGTGGGATTCAAGAGAGTTTTCAAGTTCCTCTAGATTGATGGAGTCTATGAATGAGAGGTCCACATCAACTTCACAATTTATGACTTTGTTAATCATGGTGAAGATTTCACAAGATCCTTTATCATTATAACATGAAGAACATGGTGGATTGGGGTTCGATTGAATCTTAGAAGTGTCCTCAAAATCATGGATTGAGAATGCAGAGTGATCCTCAGATGGGTATCGCATGGATTGGAAAATGTTGAACTTGACCAGTTGGTCACCGAATTCCATGGATAAGATGCCTGAATGGACATCAATCTTGGTTCTTGCAGTCATGAGGAATGGTCTTCCTATAATTAGGGGAGATCGAGAAGAGGTCGTCTCACCTTCCATGTCAAGGACATAGAAATCAGCTGGGAAGATACGATCATTGACCCGAACAAGAACATCCTCAATTATCCCCTCAGGACTGGCAGTGTTTCGATTGGCTAATTGAATGAAAACACCCGTTGGGTGTAAGGGACCTAGACCAAGGTTGGATAAAATGGATTTGGGCATGACATTTATTGAGGCTCCAAGGTCTATGAGTGCATCATCAAAGTTGGAACTCCCTATTTGACATGGAACCGTGAAGGTCCTTGGATCTTTGCACTTCATGGGAATGGACTGTTGGGTTGAAACATTTTCAATGTTCCTAAGTTGCCTCTTATGGGTGCACAATTCCTTAAGAAACTTGGCATACTTAGGGATTTGTTTGATGGCATCTAAGAGGAGGATGTTCACTTCAACACGTCTAAACATGTCAAGCATTTCCGGATCAGGTTCAAAGGACTTCTTAGGCTTGGAGATGGCTTGAGGAAAAGGAATTGGGTTCCTTAGAGGAATGGAAGGAGGTGAATGAGTGGATTCAAGTTCCTTTTCCAGCTTTTTGTTCTTTTCATTTTCTAGATCAACATCGAAAGGGGAGGTAGAGCAATCAGCATGGGGCATAGCAATTTGCTTTCCCGATCTAAGTGCAATTGCACTTACATTACCCTTAGGGTTGGGTAATGGTTGAGCTGGTTGTTGGGATGAATTGGATAGTTGTTGCTGGCTAAGGTGGGATGCAAGTTGACCTATTTGGCTTTCAATGTTCTTGAGGCTAGAACGGGTAAAGGAAGCAAGATCCTCTACAGCACTTTCCCATGGTTGTTTAGAAGAAGAGGCTTGTCCCAAATTGGTTTGGCCTTGATTTTGGTTCTTGGGAAAGAGATTGTATTGGGTGGGGAATTGGGAAGACTCGTTAGGATAGTGGAATCCAGGAGGAGGATTGTTTCTTTGGGGTTGAGGAACAAAAGGATAAGGTTGATGGATGTTACCACCACTTTGACCATATTGGAACTGGTTTGGATTTTGATGAGGGAACTGAGGAGGATGAGAAATGGGATTACCATACCTCAGAGGTGGGTTAAAGGTAGAAGAGAAGGGCTTAGAGTGGGGTTGGTTGAAGTTTCTAACAAACTGACATGATTGTTGAGGGTTGAAGTTTCGCTGAGCATATGCCGCATTGAGCTCCATTGGACTAGATGAATCAGATGGATCATCTTGAAGTTGTGGACATGTGTCAGTCGGATGAGATGGAGAGTTGCAGATTCCACAATTCTTGATAGGTCCAGGGAATAGTGACTGTGGAGAAGATGAGGTTGGGGCTTTGGTAGCCACCGCTAGTTGACGCACAAGACCTGTAAGTTCACTCATCCACTCAGTCATCTTGTTGGGCTCTATGGATTGATTCTCTTGGGCTTGTTTTACTTGAGCATGTGCTCGAGTATGGAATTGCTGCGTGTTTGCAGCCATGTTGCTTATGAGTTCTCGTGCAGCTGCATGAGTTTTGTCAACAAGAGCACCGCCACTTGCGGCATCAATGAGAGTTCGCTCCATAGCCAATAACCCCTCATAGAAGTATTGGATCAGGATTTGGTCAGGGATTTGATGGTGTGGACAAGTTGCCACAAGCTTTTTGAACCTCTCCCAATACTCATGGAGTGATTCATTAGTGAATTGACGGATTCCGCTTATTTCCATTCAGATAGAAGCTGTTCGGGAAGCGGGAAAGAAATTCTCAAGGAAAAGTCTCTTCATGTCAACCCATGAGTTTATGGAACCAGGTGGGAGGTAGTAGAGACAAGACTTGGAAGAATACACTAGGGAAAAGGGGAAAGCTCTAAGCTTGATTTGTTCTTCAGAAACCCCTTGAGGCTTCATGGTAGAGCATACTACTTGGAACTCTTTAAGGTGAAGATGTGGATCCTCATCGGCTAGCCCGTGAAAATGAGGGAGAAGATGAATCAAACCCGATTTGAGTTCGAAGTCAGCTTCAATGTTTAGATATTGAATACCAAGAGGTTGGTAATTCATATCAGGGGCAGCAAGTTCTTTCAATGTTTGTTCCCTAGGATTGGCCATATCTAATTCAATTGGTAGGGCAACGATTGGTTCTTGGGTGATTTGGTTATCCCTAATGGTCCTCCTAAGTCGACGAAGAGTTCTATCAATTTCAGGGTCAAACAAATCCGAGAGATTGTTTGGGAGGCTGCGGGGCATTCAGAGAGATTTATAAAGGATGAGGAAGACGGGTTTTCCTTTGTATTTTTCAGTTTATGATTTTTATGAGAAGACGGGTTTTTCTTTGTGATTTTTTTTCAATTTTTTTTTAAAAATTTTGTTTTTTTTTGGTTTTTTTGACAATAACCAGAAACTAATGACTAATTAAAGAACCATCCCCGGCAACGGCACCATTTGAAACGCACGGCCGATTTTCGCCTATCGACCGGTCAAAGTTCTGGTGCTCTGCTAATGTGTATAGCAGCACTCGGGTCGAATCCTCGGCGATGGTACTTCGTAATAGTCTATTGTTTTTAGTTGATTGTATTTTGATTGGGGGGGTTTATTTGCAGAGCTTAATTGAAATGTTTAATGAATTATGTTTAATTTAACAAGTTGATAAAGATTGGGGTGAGTTCATCATTAGGTTAGTTAAGCTTGTGATATCCTTGAGCTTTGCTTTATATTGCATTTAAATTAACACCCATGCCACAAGATGATGTTGATTAGAATTACTAAGTGTTAAGGATTTAATCCAAGCCATAAATTAACTTAGGGTTCTAATCTTGATCAAATATTGTTTATGGTAGTGTATTTATGGTTCCAATAATTCATGGAAACCACACGTTAAACAAATCAAGTCATTAATCCATGACATTCTAAGTCCAACATACACAATGTTAATTCAACGAATACTCATCGAGCAAAAGCTCTCAATCGCTTAACATACCTAAATTAAAACTCACCCCAATGATAAATTTACTCAGCCATTATTATGTTTATTAATCTGGTAATATATGTTTATGGTGATGAATTATAAAGAGAAGAAAAAGAAAGGGACAAGATAAGAGTAGTGTGCCGAACACACACACGAAATATTTTGAGAATCAAAAATGGAATTTCGATTGAATGAGGAAGCAATATAAGGTACTGTAATTTAAAATGATTAAAACTATTTTAAGACCATGAATATTATACTACATAAGGTGGAGGAGAATAAGAGATATTGAAGAAGAAACTTTCATTAAAACAGAATTACAAAATAAAGGACTTACAAAATTACAAAAATGAAGAACACAAAAGTAAGTGAAAACAAAGAGAGGAGTAAAGGTCTCTCAAGTGAAAACTTGAGTATGGCAGGTCCTCCCAAGCCTTTGGAAAAGATTTGGTCATGCCAATATGATCTCCTCTCTTCTGAAATGCCAAACCCCTCTCAAGGAGAGAAGGGGGGAGTATTTATAGCCCAAGGAGTGGACTGTTTGCATTCCTAATCTGTCCCTCCACTTTCATCGCCAATTTGGCAATCCAGACAGCCGAATCTCCAAATATCTCCTTCTTCAAAGTTGTATATAATAAAGTTTTACGACTACTGTAAAAATATGGAGGCATTTGGACAAGTGGATCCAAAGTTATGGAGGTTTTATTAAACAAAGGTAAACTGTCCATTTCTATCCATGCTTTTTCGATGGCCAAAATGTGAATGGATATTTGAATAGGAAGATGCCTTCAAATATGAATGACTTCTTCAACAACGTCGGCCGCCTATATCTCCTATTTCCCACTGCAAAATCGCAGCTGGATTTGATGCTTACATCATGATATATGTCATGAATAGTATACTGATTTTAATTCTCGGACAGAATGGTGGGATGGACTTAAAAGCTTCATTTGGGCCCCTTGTACTTGGATTTGGGCCATGAAATTTTTATCCAAGATGACATGTAGTGTACCCCGAATTATGGTGGATATTTAATGTTTTTAGACTTCTGTATTGAGCCCAGTAAATCAATCTTCAAAGCTGGTCCAGTTTGTTCACAGATTCTTTGGTCTTGTTTGTGAGGACAATATGACCCTTCAAATGGCCGAATTGGATCATGGTTCCTTCTAATGAAATGTTTTATATTGAAAGGAGAATCCTACAAAACAAGAACCACACAATTTAGATCAGTATAGGTACAGTTATAATTAAAACATTAAACTGACTCAATTGGACTACTTCTAAAAATGCTCAAATATTATACTTAATATTAAAACATTAATATTTCACACAAATTATGCACATTTCATATAAAATAAGTAAAGGGGGAATATAATAATTCATGAAAATATTAATAACATCAGGTAGGTACAGATAGCGCAGCTCCTGGTCGTCCACCATGGATCCTACCTGAAGGGTAGGTACAGATAGCCTCCTCCACGCTCTCGTCCGTCAACCTCCTCTGTGAGTCGTCTCGTCGCGTAGTCCACCTCCGGGTACTGACTCGTCGTGTAGTCCACCTCCGGGTACCAACTCGTCCTTGAACACTCGGCCTCCGTCAGCACTGCCCGTCGTCTGCAACCAACACAACGAGGTGCGGGCATAGCCCGTGTAGGGGTGAGTATAACGATACTCAGTAGGGACCCCGAGACCCTCAAGGTCTCACTAAACCAACAAGGATAACCACAAGAATATCTCAACAGATAACCTCTACTTAGATATATGCCCATACATATACCTAAGTTATCAAGTAACCCATCTCAATCATGAGGAAACACAAGAATTGTGAAATCAACCGATAACCACTACTCAAGTATATGCCCATACATATACCTAAGTTATCAAGTGACCCATCTGAATCATGAGGTAAACACAAAGGTCAAAAGTCTCAGCTCAAACCAGGATTTTCATTTATCGAAACCGTAACTGCTGAAGAGCTCCGTCTTTGGAGTGTACAGTGGTCCTGTCACGACTCCGAGGTACTGCTCACAAACCTAAGACTGCTGAGGTACTCCTCCTGTCGAGTACCGCGGGTCTGCCACCTCACATAGTAGTGCTCCCCCGCTGTGGGTCTGCCACCTCACAAAGTAGTGCTCCCCACTCATAGCCTACAGAGGTACTCCTACTATCGAGTACCGCGGGTCTGCCACCTCACATAGTAGTGCTCCTCCGTTGTGGGTCTGCCACCTCACAAAGTAGTGCTCCCCACTAGGCTACGTAAGTCACTCCGAATCGAATCGGAAAAGCAGTCTTCAGGTCTCTGCCCGCTATACGGTCTCCGTACTCCGTATGCTCGTCTCTAGGAGGGTCCGCTCCACGAGCTACAAGTCGATACTCCAAGTATCTCAAAGTCCCATGAAGAAGTATCTCAAAGGACCGCCTAGTCATAGGGGTCTCAACGCAACAGACGGCGTGTCAATCGGACGCCCGGTCTGTGAGTTATTAGCCTTTTCGTCCCAGAGGCCCGGTTGGTTTCGTGAGTGAACCAACCTGGCCGTATCTCAACTATACCCTGAATTCCCATAGGGTATACTCATAGGGACCGTTACTCAACGTGATCACCAACGCCGCTGACGGTTCATCAAACGGACGTCTGGTCTGAAAGATATCAGCTTTTCCGTTCCAGGGGCCCGGTTGGATTTCGGTGCGATCCAACCCGGCCACTATCCATCTGCATCCAATTCTCGGGCGGAGGATTCCAAAAGTTCCGTATCGTCAACAGGAACTCAACGCAATAGACGGCGCGTCAATCAGACGCTCGGTCTGAGAGTTATTGGCTTTTTCGTCTCACACCCACCCTGGGAAACTTCCCAGGAGGTCACCCATCCTGATCACTACTCTAGGCCAAGCACGCTTAACTATGGAGTTTTAACCACGTAGGCTCCCGAAAAGGAAGGTGCACCTTGAGTATAGTATACTGAAACGACCGTCTCGATCCAAGGATCGCGTTGCCGCTGACGGCGAGTCGTTTGGAGGCCCGTAGCCCAAGATACTGGCATTTGACCGAAAGTGGTCCGAAACTGGGGGTCTGGGCCCGGGCCGACCCGGTCCGACCCCCCCTGGGTCGGCCGAACCGGGTCGACCCGCCCCGGGCGGCGACCCGGCCCGACGACTCAGCCCGGCTCAGAAAACCCGGCCCGGTCGGCGGCGTGGCGGCGCGACGGCGCGGGCCCATGCGGCGGCGCGGCGGCGCGGTCCGGCACGGCGGCGCGGACCGGGCCCCCCTCTCATTAGACAATAACATTTAATCCTTTATCCTCGAAGTTCGACATTCTAGAATCAAGAATGGAAAATAAATAAATAAAATATCAACAATCCCCTACCTCGGATTCAAGTGCGGAGCACGCCAATCAAGCCGCGGAAGACTAGCGTCGCGGAGGTCGGGTGTCGCGGAAATCGAACGTCGTTTCCATTGACGTCGAGGTGCGTCCGAAGAGGTACGTCGCTGGAGAAGGTTCGTAAGCTGACGGAGATAGTCCGAGGAGGAAATGACGTCTCCTTTCGTTGACACGGGAAGAAGATCGAAGAAGCGGCGTCGTCGATCTTCGAAAACACACCGGCTACGAAGAAGAGAAGCCGCGTTCTTCGTCGGAGCTTAAGTGTTCTTCGTGTTCTTCTTCAAGGTTGAAGAAGATGGAGAGAGCTTCTCAAAATCTCTCAAGGTGGCAAAGGAGACCAACCCAAAATAAAACAAGCTTAAGCCTTATTTTATTTACACAACTAAACATTTGAATTTCAAAAGATAAGAAACGAACCATTAATTCGTAGAATTAATTCAACGAAAGAAACAGCTCATTTAATTTACGAAATAAACCGCCCAATTAAATGGTCTGTTAAGAATTTAAGAAAACGCGTCAGTTGACTTTCATAAAGACGGGTTTTCGCGGGTGCGTTACTTAGCGGAAAGAAACGACGGGGCTCGTGCGGGCCCCACCTCACAAATATCCTACCAAGAGGGTAGGATATTTCTGGATAGTACCCTATCTGATTCAACTCAGATTAAGCTGCTTTTAAGTGGCTTCAAGTGACTTCCAAGTGGCTTAAGTGAAATAAAATAAAGTTGTCGCAAAATTATTTTATTTCTTAACTTTAAGCCCGAAAATTAAAAACCACACCCGAGCAAATGCACCTCCGGAAGAGGTGTTTCTAAGCAAATACCGGCGCTGCGATTTCATTGGTGCCCTCAGAATTCAATTCCGGGCACCGGTTCAAAAGTTAGAAAAACTCGCTCGTCCGTTCACTGAACGTACCCGAGCCAAAATTCGGAAAATGATTCCGGGCACACCGGGCCTCGGAATCAGGTGCCGTCAGAAACTGTGTTCTTGTAAAATTCAAAAGAAAATTAAGAAAAAAAAATTCCTTGGAATTTACGGGTCTTTACATTACTCCCACCACAGGGATTTATGTCCCCGTAAAGCTTCACCACAAACTTAGGGAAACAAAGGCGGTACTGAGCACGCATATGAGCCTTCCGCTCCCATGTACTCACCTAGAGGTTCCTGCGCTGCCAAAGAAAGTGCACTAGAGGAATCGATCATCCCCGTAGGATCCGATCTTGTCGATCCTTGATCCCCACTAGAACCTCCGTGGAAGACACCTCATCGCCATCGTCCAGCTCCTCATGGTCGATGATAGACGAAGGGGTCGAGCACGTATCTTCTCAGTTGGGATACATGGAAAACGTCGTGCACCTAGTGCAACTGAAGTGGATGGGCCAAGCGGTAAACCACCTTGCCTACCCAGCTGAGGACCTAGAAAGGTCCGTTGAACCTCAGAGATAACTTGCCTCCCATGCCACATCTCCGTAAACCTCGTCGAGGTGAGACCCGTAAGAAGACATGGTTGTCATCCTCGAACTCCCGAGGTCTCAATTTTCTGTTAGAACTGAAACTCAAAACGATTGCTGCTACAAGGGTAAGGTTGACCGACTCAAAAACGATCGGCCACACCCTCCTGTGTAAGAGTTACCCTTCGCTGCCTGGGGTTTACTCTTTCGCCGACCAAGGAAAACCCATCCCGATGTCGTAGTTAAACTACAACCTTTTTGCCTAATACTGTCAATTTGTGTATGAACTGTGATTGCCCAGTCCATACTCAAACCAACGTCGTAAGGCCTCGACGCTGCCACCAAGAGATTCCAACCGAAACTCTCGCCTCGAGGGTCTGACCACACCGTCGGCGTAAGTGTGATTTTCGAGTCTCCTTCCAAGGTATCTCCAGACGTGAGGGTCAAGTCCACGGCTTAACGGAAACTCTAGGTCAGGGACAAGATTTTTGAAAGCGAAGAATGATTCATATCGACGTCTGTTACTAAAGCAGCTAGTAGTGGACACAGACTGTCCCTTGAATCATTTCTAGAGCCATTGGGTCACACTCCTTGACCGCATGCAGCCGCATTCTTCCACCGCCCTCCAGCTCCCTAAGCTTGACGGGGATAACTAATGCGGGTGGTTGTAGCATGTTAAGATGTACACCACCTCATGCTGCTCTCCTAGCTCTGCCTCCACGTCTACCGCTTCGCAGACTCATCTCTCCTTAAAGCTTCCTCTTCTTGAAACATTTAACACGCCCGAGTCTCTAAGACTGGCACTGGTTTCCTGTTTCTTACTGCACTGTGCAGTCTTCATCCGCTCCTGGATGATCTGCACCCCTTTGCATACGATCTGGAAGAGTTTCTAAAATTTATCCTTTTGCGAAAAGAGAAACCCGGTCTCATCCCCCCTGGATGAACCACAACCATTGCCTAATACAGTCAATCCTGACATGAAGGATGCATTCATGCCACGGATGACGTCGTAAGGCCTCGACGTAACTACTAAGAGATCCAACTGTCACTCTTGCCTCCAAGGGTCGAGTCACACTGTCGGCATCAGTGTGTGGTCACTAGGTCTCCTTAAGTAGAAAACTCGAAAGTGAGGGTCAAGTCAATAGTCTTAGCCGAGACCACTCAGTATCAACCAAACAAAAGGACAGGAAAGCAAACAAAGATAAGTGTCTTTTTATTATTGCAGCTCATAGTACAAAGACACGAATACTAAAGCAAAATGGAACTAGAAGTACAAAGGATGTATCCACTAGTTCCTCTCCTGCCCACCTGCTCTCGGAGCTCTACTGCCTTGTCCACTGCTTGGCTGTTGCTCAAGCACTCATCGCTGCTTCTGGCTCGGTGGCTCCTCCAACGCATGCGGATCAACTGTACGAGGAGTCGGACAATCACATTCCAGGTGACCCGTTCTGCCGCATGAGTAACACAACCTTCTTCTGGCACGCCTAGCTCTGTTCCCACCCCGGGTGCCCCGCACCACTGGTCCTAAAACCCGAGATCGTCCAACTGATAGTCTGGTCCTCCTGGACCTCTGCATCATATGTCTACTGCCCACAGATGACTCGGCTACTGATCGAAAAACACACGTCAAAGGCAGAAGCTTCTGTACACGCTCGAGGTGTAGAGCTACTGGCACAAACTCCACCCTGAAGAAGGTCTTGAAGTCTTCCCATGCAAAGTTCATCCCGTCGCAAAACTGAAACAAGTGGCTCCACCACCTGCCTGCTGCTGCCTGATGGAGGCTGGTAGCAAAGATCACCATGAAGTCTGTCGGTGTCCCCACTAGCCTGAAGACTCTCACCACAGCCTCCAGCCAAACCTCAGCCGCCTGCGGGTCCGTCTCTCCCCGGAACCTGAGTGGCCTCTGGCGCTGGAACTCGTGCAGCGCGCTCAAGCGTCGTGCATCGCCTACTGCTGGGCCTGGTGGCATCGGTGGCCCAACGGGTAGCAGTACCGCTGGTGCCTCCGCTGGTGCCTCAACTGCAAGAGGGCCCTGTACCGAAGCCTCGTTGCTCGACAGGTTGTCAGCACGCACATCCCTCTAGGCTCTAGCTGGTCGTCCATGAAAAGGCATCCTGAAAGAAACATCGTGACACGGTCAAACGTTTATACCTGGTGAGCTGACCTGGTTTGAGCTGTTTTAAGGGAAAACCTTTGAAAACACACACGCAATCAGTGTTTCGTGCACAAAGTCAGAAATCAGTTGTCAGGGTCATGGTGTATGGATACGTCGGCCGCCCGCACCAACACTAGACTCCCTGAACCGAAAACCACACTCGGTACTCCAAACACTATTGCTTCACAGAAAGAAACATCAGAGTTATAAGTTCTGCGGTAGAACCGAACTCCTCTGATACCAATTTGTCACGACCCGTCCTCGGGGCCCGTGTCGTGACTACCCCAAGCCCGCCTTCCATAGGACAGGGGCTGGCGACTAGCACCAAAGGCGTAAAATCCCGATAACTGGGAAGGCATTGCCTTTATAAAAGAAAACAAGCACCACAGAGTACAAGCGGAAACAAAACACTAAATACAAAAGAAAAGCTGAAAATTAAATGGGCCAGAATACAAACCCAAAAGAAAGTACAACTACAACTGAACAAAAAGACAAACAGCTGGAAGAGGGAAGCAGCTCCTGGGTCGTCCTTCTCGGGTCCTACCTAAAGGGTAGGTACAGACAGCGCAGCTCCTGGTCGTCCACCACGGATCCTACCTGAAGGGTAGGTACAGATAGCCTCCTCCACGCTCTCGTCTATCAACCTCCCATGTGAGTCGTCTCGTCACGTAGTCCACCTCCGGGTACTGACTCGTCGTGTAGTCCACCTCCGGGTACCAACTCGTCCTCGAACACTCGGCCTTCGTCAGCACTGCTTGTCGTCTGCAACCAACACAATGAGGTGCGGGCATAGCCCGTGCAGGGGTGAGTATAACGATACTCAGTAGGGACCTCGAGACCCTCAAGGTCTCACTAAACCAACAAGGATAACCACAAGAATATCTCAACAGATAACCTCTACTTAGATACATGACCATACATATACCTAAGTTATCAAGTAACCCATCTCAATCATGAGGAAACACAAGGATTGTGAAATCAACGGATAACCACTACCCAGGTATATGCCCATACATATAACTAAGTTATCAAGTGACCCATCTCAATCATGTGGTAAACACAAAGGTCAAAAGTCTCAGCTCAAACCAGGATTTTCATTTATCGAAACCGTAACTGCTGAAGAGCTCCATCTCTAGAGTGTACAGTGGTCCTGTCACGACTCCGAGGTACTGCCCACAAACCTAAGACTGCTGAGGTACTCCTCCTGTCGAGTACCGCAGGTCTGCCACCTCACATAGTAGTGCTCCTCCGTTGTGGGTCTGCCACCTCACAAAGTAGTGCTCCCCACTCATAGCCTACAGAGGTACTCCTACTGTCGAGTACCGCGGGTCTGCCACCTCACATAATAGTGCTCCTCCACTGTGGGTCTGCCACCTCACAAAGTAGTGCTCCCCACTGGGCTATGTAAGTCACTCCAAATCGAATCAGACAAGCAGTCTTCAGGTCTCTGCCGGCTATACGGTCTCTGTACTCCGTATGCTCGTCTCTATGAGGGTCCGCTCCACGAGCTACAAGTCGATACTCCAAGTATCTCAAAGTCCCACGAAGAAGTATCTCAAAGGACCGCCTCGTCATAGGGGTCTCAACGCAATAGACGACGCGTCAATCGGACGCCCGGTCTGTGAGTTATTAGCCTTTTCTTCCCAGAGGCCCGGTTGGTTTCGTGAGTGAACCAGCCTGGCCGTATCTCAACTGTACCCCGAACTCCCATAGGGTATACTCATAGGGACCGTTACTCAACGTGATCACCAACGCCGCTGACGGTTCGTCAAACGGACGTCTGGTCTGAAAGATATCAGCTTTTCCGTTCCAGGGGCCCGGTTGGATTTCGGTGCGATCCAACCCGGACACTATCCATCTGCATCCAATTCTCGGGCGGAGGATGCCAAAAGTTCCGTATCGTCAACAGGAACTCAACGCAACAGACGGCGCGTCAATCGGACGCCCGGTCTGAGAGTTATTGGCTTTTTCATCTCACACCCACCCAGGGAAACTTCCCAGGAGGTCACCCATCCTGATCACTACTCTAGGCCAAGCACGCTTAACTATGAAGTTTTAACCACGTAGGCTCCCGAAAAGGAAGGTGCACCTTGAGTATAGTATACCGAAACGACCGTCTCGATCCAAGGATCGCGTTGCCGCTGACGGCGAGTCGTTTGGAGGCCCGTAGCCCAAGATACTGGCATTTGACCGAAAGTGGTCCGAAACTGGGGGTCTGGGCCCGGGTCGACCCGGCCCAACCCCCCCTGGGTCGGCCGAACCGGGTCGACCCGCCCCGGGCGGCGACCCGGCCCGACGACCCGGCCCGGCTCAGAAAACCCGGCCCGGCCGGCGGCGCGGCGGCGCGGTCCGGCGTGGCGGCGCGGACCGGCACAACGGCGCGGCCTGGGCGTCGTTCGGGTGCCGCGTGCGGGGGGGCAAAGCCCTCCTTTGAGAACCGCGACCCCTTAATTGGAGCCGCTTTTGAGACCCGGCCGGGGGAAATTAATTCCCCCGGTCTCCACTGTCAGCCCGACCCGCACTGGCCGGCCGGTTTTTCCAGCAAGGACCGGCGATGGCAGGTCCTTCCTTCGCCGACACCGGCGGCCCGGTGCCGGCCGTCGGTCATCTTGCTCCGCCGCGGCCCGGAACCGGCCGTGGCCTATGCCGTCCGGCGCGATGCGACGACATCGCTTCCCTCCTCCGCGGCCCCGCTCCGGCCGCGGCGCCTTTGACCTTCTTCGACGCGACGCGACGGCGTCGCGTTCTTGGATTTCTTTCCACGACGCGCCGCGACGGCGCCGCACAATAATTGCCGTGCGATTCCCGCGTGGTGCGACGACACCATGCCATCCCGTTCCATCCGCAAGGAAACAATTATGAACATAGGAGGGGGTTTCGGTCGTGTTGGTGCGGTCCGGGCCCCCCTCTCGTTAGACAATAACATTTAATCCTTTATCCTCGAAGTTCGACATTCTAGAATCAAGAATGGAAAATAAATAAATAAAATATCAACAATCCCCTACCTCGGATTCAAGTGAGGAGCACGCCAATCAAGCCGCGGAAGACTAGCGTCGCGGAGGTCGGGCGTCGCGGAAATCGAACGTCGTTTCCGTTGACGTCGAGGTGCGTCCGAAGAGGTACGTCGCTGGAGAAGCTTCGTAAGCTGACAGAGATTGTCCAAGGAGGAAATGGCGTCTCCTTTCGTTGACACGGGAAGAAGATCGAAGAAGCGGCATCGTCGATCTTCGAAAACACACCGTCTACGAAGAAGAGAAGCCGCGTTCTTCGTCAAGGTTGAAGAAGATGGAGAGAGCTTCTCAAAATCTCTCAAGGTGGCAAAGGAGACCAACCCAAAATAAAATAAGCTTAAGCCTTATTTTATTTACACAACTAAACATTTGAATTTCAAAAGATAAGAAACGAACCATTAATTCGTAGAATTAATTCAACGAAAGAAACGGCTCATTTAATTTACGAAATAAACCGCCCAATTAAATGGTCTGTTAAGAATTTAAGAAAACGCGTCAGTTGACTTTCATAAAGACGGGTTTTCGCGGGTGCGTTACTTAGCAGAAAGAAACGACGGGGCTCATGCGGGCCCCACCTCACAAATATCCTACCAAGAGGGTAGGATATTTCTGGATAGTACCCTATCCGATTCAACTCAGATTAAGCCGCTTTTAAGTAGCTTCAAGTGGCTTCCAAGTGGCTTAAGTGAAATAAAATAAAGTTGTCGCAAAATTATTTTATTTCTTAACTTTAAGCCCGAAAATTAAAAACCACACCCGAGCAAACGCAACTCCGGAAGAGGCGTTTCTAAGAAAATACCGGCGCTGTAATTTCATCGGTGCCCTCAGAATTCGATTCCGGGCACCGGTTCAAAAGTTAGAAAAACCCGCTCGTCCGTTCACTGAACTTACCCGAGCCAAACTTCGGAAAATGATTCCGGGCACACCGGGCCTCGGAATCAGGTGCCGTCAGAAACTGAGTTCTTGTAAAATTCAAAAGAAAATTAAGAAAAAAAAATTCCTTGGAATTTACGGGCCTTTACAAACCCTTCTAGAGGTTGTTAAAAAAGAGGTTGAAAAATTTCTTGAGGCAGGTATAATCTATCTCATTTCAGATTCTCAGTGGGTAAGTCCTATTCAGGTTGTGCCTAAGAAAAGTGGTGTTATTGTTGTTAAAAACAAGAAAGATGAGTTATTTCCAATGAGGGTGGAAAACAGTTGGCACGTGTGTATTGATTATAGGAAACTAAATCAATCTACTCACAAGTACCATTTCCCCTCCCATTTATTGATCAGATTCTTAAGAGACTTGCTGGGAAAACACATTATTGTTTCTTGGATAGATTTTCTGGATATTTTCAGGTTCCTATAGCTCCAGATGATCAGGATAAGACTATATTCACATGTCCCTTTGGTACGTTTTCCAACTGAAGGATTCCATTTGGACTTTGAAACGCCCCAGGTACCTTCTAGAGATGCATGGTGAGTATTTTTTCTGATTTTATTGAGACCTTCATGGAGGTATTTATGGATGATTTTACAATTTATGGATCCTCAGTTGATGAATGTCTAAGTAGTTTGGGAAATGTTTTGAATCGTTGTATTGAGAAGAATCTAGTATTAAACCTTGAAAAGTGCCATTTCATGGTAGATCATGGAATTGTCTTAGGGAATGTAGTGTCAAAACATGGGATAAAGGTTGATAGATCTAAGGTAGATATTATTTCATCCTTACCATATCCTTCATGTGTGCGTGATGTTAGATCTTTCCTAGGGCATACATGATTTTATCAGCACTTCATCAAATATTTTAGTAATATTGCTCTTCCTATGTCACGATTACTTCAAAAGGATTCTGATTTTGTGTTTGATGATTCTTGCAAGACTTCCTTTGATGAGCTAAAGAAGTGTCTGACCACTCCACCAATCATACAACCCCCACGGTGGATGTTTCCTTTTGAGATTATGTGTTATGCCTCCAACTTTGCAGTTGGAGTTGTCCTATCTCAGAGGGTGGAGGGACGTTCACATGTGATAACCTATGCATCGAGGACACAGGATTCATCCCAATCAAATTACACAAACACAGAAAAGGAGTTTCTTGCTGTCATATTTGATTTAGATAAATTCTGTTCATATTTATTTGGCTCTAAAGTAGTTGTTTTTTCTGACCATACAGCTCTGAGGTAGTTCTTGAAGAAGCCAGATGCAAAGCCTAGGCTGATCCGATGGATGCTCCTTCTTTAGGAATTTTATATTGAGATAAAGGAAAAAAAGGGTCAGAAAACATGGTGGCGGACCACATGAGTAGGCTTACTCACACACTAGAGGATGACACCTATGACCAGGTACCACTTCGGGACACTTTCCCTGATGACCATCTTTATTCCATCTCAGGTATGCATCCTTGTTATGAATATTTAGTTAACTACCTTGTTGCCTCTGAAATCCCTACAAATTTAAAGAAACATCAAGTCCAAAAATTAACAAGTGAGTGTCGATATTATGTTTGGGATGATCCATACCTCTGGAGCATGTGTAGTGATCAAGTTATAAGGAGGTGTGTTCCTGATCATGAGTTGGATTCTGTTTTACATTTTTTCTATACACTCGCTTGTGGTGGACACTTTGGACCACAACGGACATCTAGGAAAGTTTTGGACTCTGGATTATATTATCCTAGCTTATTCCATGATTCCCATGTGTTTTTTAAGTCATGATCTCGTTGCCAACACACTGGGAACATTTCCAGGAGACATGAGATACCCCAACAACCCACACTATTCAGTGAGATTTTTGATGTATGGGGCATCAATTTTATGGGTCCTTTTCCTAGTTCCATTGGATTTTTGTACATTTTGGTTTCTGATGATTATGTGAGTAAATGGGTGGAGGCTAAGGCCACCAGGACTGATGATTCTCATGTTGTTGTGGACTTTTTCAAAGCACAAATTTTTTGCAGGTTTGGAGTATTGAAGGCCATCATCAGTGACCAAGGGACACACTTCTACAATCGGAATTTTGCTTCCCTCCTTTGGAAGTATGAGGTGACACACAAAACATCGACACCATACCACCCCCAAACAAATGGCCAGGATGAGGTTTCAAATCGTGAGTTGAAACAGATTTTAAATAAAACTGTGCAGCCAAATAGGAAAGATTGGAGCAAGCGATTGGATGATGCATTGTGGGCTTATAGGACAGCATACAAGACACCCATTGATATGTCCCCATTTCGGATTGTTTTTTGGGAAAGTGTGTCATCTCCCCATGGAAGTTGAGCATTGGGCTTATTGGGCTATAAAGAAATGCAACATGAATTTGGCCCAAGATGGAATCCAAAGGAAGCTGTAAATTCAAGATCTTGAGGAGATTCGATTGTCTTCATATGAGAACTCAAGGCTCTATAAGGAAAAATCAAAAGCATCTCATGATAGAATGATCCAACAAAAGGAGTTTCATGTTGGATAGAAAGTCCTTGTCTATAGTTCACGACTGAAGCTGATTCTTGGTAAGTTGTGTTCCATATGGTTAGGTCCTTAAGTTGTGACTAATGTTTTTCCTTATGGTGTAGTGGAGATCACACAAGAGGACACATGAAGGAGCTTTATAGTAAATGGGAAATGTTTGAAGAGATACATTGAGGTACTTCCTACTGAGGCAGTGGATTTTATCACACTACAAGACCTCATCATTACTTGAGCATATCAGGATGTTCCTAACCCTTTAAATTTTTTATTCTTTGTCCTGTTTAAAATTATACATTTCATGTGCATATATCATCTCATGGGTTCACATTGAGGACAATTCAATATTTTAAGTGTGGGGGAGGGAACCTTTTAGTTTAGTAATTTCAATTGTTTTCTTGTTTAAAAAAACAAAACAAAACAAAAAAAAATTTCTTTTCAAATTTTGTGCATTTTTTTTTATTTTCTATGTTTTTTTGAAACTTTTGAGCTGAAATGATTCTCATAACCATTTTTAAATCTATATAAATAATTGAAACAATTTATCCCTTGAAACTAAGCTTAAATGAATGTGGAAATGAGTTTGTTTCAAGTACAAATATTTAGTAATTTCATGAAAAGTACAATAAATTTTGAATCCCATGCCACATCTCACTGTATTTATATTTGAAATCACTTTCCTATGAGATTTATGAACCATTATTTTCACATTCTTTACATTCACCTCACTTCTTGAGAGAACCAAACCATGCTTTATTTAACCATAATTTGATTTATTTCTGTCAAAACATGAGGGTTTGAGGTACTTATGTTTAAATGATTGAGGCATTGTTTGGTATTAAATCCCCCATTTCAATGAATCTTTTTTTATAATGGACTACCTTGAACATTTAATCCTTTTAGCCCTTAGAATACATGCACATCCTGTTAGGTTAGCTACATTACAAGCCAATTTTTCCCTATCCAACCAACTCTTGAAGTGAAATTGCATAATCTAGTTGAGCTTAAGTGTGAGGGAAGCTGTCTTGTGTTGTGCTACCACATTTTGTGATACTTCGGGTGACAAATTAAATTCTGAAGAGATATTTTTGCTGCTGAAGAAAAACATTATATTGAAATTTGTTCA
The DNA here is from genome assembly GCA_963277665.1 of Viscum album. Taxonomy (NCBI): domain Eukaryota; kingdom Viridiplantae; phylum Streptophyta; class Magnoliopsida; order Santalales; family Viscaceae; genus Viscum; species Viscum album. The sequence continues at coordinate 1,494,612,020 of OY728152.1, forward strand.
TTTCTGGAGCTTTCATGATAAAAGAAGTTATGCCTTTCTGGAGCTTCTAATTGAGGGGGAAAGTTGTGCCTATCTCGAGATTTTAAGAAAATCATGTTTGAGAAGATTGACATTTTTACTACTGAAATGTTGAATGGTGTGCACGTTACTTTATTTTTCATGATGATTAACATGAATAAATTCTATGTCAATTGTGGAGGAGACTATATTTAAGATAAAGTTATATTAATGCAATTTTTCTTCAAAAAGAGTCAAGTCCTCCTCATTCAGCCTCAGAATTTTGCACATCTAAATCCTACCAACCGAAAACCACAGAACAAACTTGAAAAGTCCTCATAATAAATATATTTCCTTGACTCACATCATTTAGTGATGTATGAATTTATCAAGCCTATGGTGACCCTTGTATGAGTTTGGATGAGAAAGACATTGCAAAAAAATTGGCATTTGTGTGATAAGAGAGAATTCAAGTGAGGTAAGTGTTTTGTGCATGGGAGGATAAATAAAGTGGAAATATATAGAATGATATAATTGAAGAACATGAAATAATGGTTTTTATGAGGAATGATATCTTTTGTTTCTTGATGTGTAATTGTTTGATCTCAAGGATATGTGTTTTAAAATTGGTTTTGATTTGATATTGATGTTTACATGATATGAGGTTTTGCCCAGGAGTGAAAAAGGGTAAGTGTGGGGGAGTTGATAGAAAACTATTTTGTTGAATATTTTATTGATAATAAATGATATAATTTCTTCACATTTTTCTAAATATATTCATTTATTAAATAATTGTTATTAGATCATTCATTTGAAAATTTGATGAAAATTCCAGTTTTACCCTTTTAAAATGTACTGTAGTATTTTGAAGATAAATATTTTAATATTTATTATTTGAACTTAATAATTTGTAATAGTGTTCCAAACTTAATTTTATACAACTTTTATTCAGGACATGAGAGCTAAAGAGTTCATTTGGATGATGTAAATGGGTCATTAAGTCAATGGTGGGCTGGACTCAGTAGAATGGAAATGAGTTCTGTATTGGGGCCATAACTTCTTCATCCGTGATTGGATCAGGACCAAATTTTGAGAGGAGTTAAATGACTCATTTTCACGTGAATCATAATTCTGTAAGGATAGCTGATTCACGCGTTTTTGTGGTCAAATGGGCGGTGAAATTTGGCATAAAATATTTGGCCGAGATTCCCCATTCACACTTGAAACATCTTTGAACCTAGCCTCCCCACCACTCTATAAATTGGTTTTTTATCATTTGGTCGGATTGGAACGTGAATTTGGAAGTTGAGGGAATAGGAGAAGTGGATACACTCTAATTCTCCAACCATTTAAAAAGGGTATCTCTTGAAGCAAGCATCCCTTCGACGAAGCCTTCTTCTTCTCCTTTGTGTTGTAATGCTTTTTTTTGTGTAATAAATTTCTTTGTAATTATTTTATTTCTTCTATTTTATTCTTTTTTATTAAAATTTATTTTTCTATTAATCTTACTCTTTGGGATGGAATTCTTGAGTAGAAAAGTTATAGGGTTCTACCCTTTCTAAACCTTTGCACATGCAAAACGTTTCTATGATGACTACACCACCCATGGAAGAGTGGTTCTTTTTAGTAATCGATTGACCTATATCCTTCCTCATTAATTTATTTTGAATCAATGAGATAATGTAATTCACATATTATGATCTATTAATTGAGTTTTTAATTTAAATAAAACTAATCAAGCAATTGAATAGTTAACACAAAACACACGAGGTCGGGAATTGGGTGAACTGTGAGAGCGCAACCTTAACCGGTAATTCAAAACTACAAGGGATTAATTTATAGAGTTAAAACATAATCCTTAAACTCAATTAGTCCTCATTTCCAGAATGGATATGTGCCTTAATTTACCACTGACCATAATCTATCCTTAGAACGTCAATCAAAGCAGGGTGCTACGATTACATGTTCCGAAGATAACTCAGGGTTTAATTCACTTCATCTTTGTGGTAAGGTTAATTCTCGTAGGGTTCAGGGGTTAATAAGTTAATGAATCATAATTAAGTGGATGTTAATTTAAATGATAATGATAAATAATTGATTGAATAGGTAGAGTTAGATCAATTACGTCTTTTAAATATTGTCTAAAAAACATCATCTTGTTGTGTCATTTTAATCGAAATTCATTTCAAAACTAAAAACAAAAAAAATACAATATTCTTCTAGAAAACTTATTCTATATTTATAAACCATAACCAACCCCCATCCTTTAAAGTAGTGTTTTTGTTATCTTTTATTTTATTTTTAGAATACCTCTAAAAGTTTATTTTAATTCACGTCCTCCTTTGAGAGATGACCTTGGTCAGCCACTCTGCTGCACCTAAGTACCCCAAAATCACACTAATCATTTGAGGGCGCCCACGAAAGTGCTCTTTCACCTCCCCAGTCAAACCTCCACATTATACATCATGGGGAGACTCTCAAGAAGACATGGTCTCTACACCCTCAGGGTGAATACTATCGTTGTGAGCTCTAAGTCATGTGTCTCATAGTTTTTCTCATGGGGTCTCAACAACCTTGACCTGTAATTGATGACTTTCTATTGTTGCATCAATATTAAACTGAGCCTAGATCCTTAGGCATCACAATACAATATGATCTCAAAACCTTCCTATGGTAGTCTCAAAACTGGAGTGCTCGTCAGCCTGTACCTCAACTCCTTGAAGGCCCTTTGGCACTACTCAAGCCAGGTAAATGATATTCCATTATGCATCAGAGTGGTCAAAGGGGATACAATAATGGAGAAGTCTTCCATGAATCTCCTGTAGTACCCTACCAAACCAAGAAATCTTCTCACCTCTGACACATTCTTGGGTGGATCCCAAGAAAGAACTGCATTGATATTTTCTGTATCCACAACTAAACCTTGTCCAGAGATGACATGCCCCAAAAATTGAACCTCTTGTATCCAAAATTGTCACTTCTAGAGATTTCCATAAATCTGGTTATCTCGAAGTAAATGAAGAACCATCCTCAAGTGCTTTGCATGCTCCTCCTCTGATGTAGAGTAAATGAGTATGTCTTCGATATAGACAACAACGAACTGGTCTAGGTATGGATGGAATATCTGGTTCATCAAGTCTATAAAGACAGCGGGAGAATTTCTCACACCAAATATAATCACTAGGAACTCGTAGTGCCCATAACAACATCAAAAATTCAACTTCAGAATATCAGCCTCTTGAACCTATAATTAGAGGTATCCGGACCTGAGATCGATCTTGGAGAACCATATTGCACCTCATAACTGGTCAAATAGGTCTTCTATTCTAAAAAATGGGTACTTGTTCTTTATATTTCTCATGTTTAGGCAACGATAATCCACGCAATGTCGTAAGCTCCCGCCTGCCTTCTTCACGAACATAACTGGAGCTACCCAAGGGGATACACTGGGTCTAATAAAACCCTTCTCAAGAAGGTCATCTAACTATTAACAAAGCTCCCAAAGTTTGGTGGGTGTCATCTGGTATTCAACATAAGATATAAGGACAGTCACAAGTTTCAATTCAATGAAAAACTCCAACTCCCACATTAGAGGTAGTCACAGAATGTCTTTCAGGAAGATGTCCATATAGTGCTCCACAACTAAAGGAACCCAGATGAATGAAGAGTCAGCTGCAGCAAGGGTTACACTCTCTAACTATTGGGTAAAAGGTTGTAGTGTTATGCTCACAACACCTGCCTGACCTGCTACGAGGTCTCATTCATCGATAAAGGATAATATCATCCCATAAGTATGCAAGCATCTAACTAATCTATGGTGATAATCAATTTGGGCTTGAAACATATAAATTCAATCCATTCCCAAGATGACATCGTAAGGTTCCATTGTGATGACTAGTAGGTCCCACATGAACCTATATCCTCCAAGCGATAGCTCTAACTGCCAGTAGATGAAAGATATAGAAGAAACGCTCCCCGTAGGGAACTTGAGACAAAGTTGTTGTGATAGTGAATCTACTGAGAGCTCCAACTCCTGTACCATGAGTAATGAGATAAAATAGTGACTGGAACCTATGTCTACTAATACTGAAGTAGAGGTATAATAAACACAGAGTGTACTTCAGATCATCTCGCGTATTGCGGGATCACATACATCCATATCCTACAGTTGTCCGTGGGCCCGGTTTCCAGCTCCCTATGCTTGATGGGGGCCTCCTGGTGGTGGAAGTGGAAGGATATCATAGCTTTTTCCACCACATATAGCTCCTCCTACACCTCTACCATCACTGCCTACTTTGTGACTACCCAATCCTCGCCTGGGGGATCCCTGGTCACAATGCTGCTTCTGTTGTGGTGGTCCACCTACTATCTTACATGGATGCTCAGCACATATGGTTAGGCAATCTCGTTCCATGTGACCTCGTCCATCACAAGAATAGAACCATCCCTCTTCAGGATAATCCAATTCTCTATGCTTCCCCGATGCTACTTGATCACGTGCCCGAGTCTGGTCATGAGGAGGCCTCCTACGTCCAGGGCCTACCAAATGATGTCTGCTAGTTGCTATAGAATTATTAGCTCTATAGCATCCACTGACATTCTTAGATAACGGGTGCCCCTTCGACAAAAAATCTCTATCACTAGGGCCCTCTCCAGCACCTTATCATAGGTGGGAATGTGCAAGGGTACTATTCTAGCATGGATCTCTCTGTAGAGTCCCCCCTAGAACTTCCATGCCCATAATTAGCTATCAAAATTCATTTCCATAGAGTACCGAGTAATGTATGTGAACCTAGACGAGTACTATGACACTTTCATCCCTCTCTATCAAAGCTCCAGAAGCTTCTAAATCCGAACAGAGTATAAAAAGTAGAATAAGTAGCCCTCACAAAACAGCTGTTGAAAGTCATCCCACGAGAGTGCAAACTTATAATGCAACTAGGTAACCAAGATCCACCAACATCCAACCATCCCATGGAAAAGGATAACGTACCATGACACCGTGTGATATGTCAGTGTTTGTACAATCCATAAGAGGCAGACCACTAACTCCAACCAATCCTTTGCTTCCTGAGGATCTAGCTCACTGTGGAACCCCAACGGTCTCTATCGCTGGAACTTACAGAGTGCACTCAGCCTATTCTCATCCTCAACCTTATCTTTTGGGACTATATTTTGCTCAATATGTGGAGGTGATACTACTAGGACACTTAGAGGAAGGGGATCACATGATTGACCCTAAACTGAGGCCTCGTCGTTCACAAGGTCATCATCACAAACTTGAGTTGGTATCCTAGATGGCTTTCATCGTGGAGGAATCCTAAAATTTATTAAGGATTTCCACAGTCAGATGATCATATATATATATAACAAAAACAATGGGGAGATGGCTCAAGAAGAATAGTCAAATACTCAATCATATATGATGCATGTACCGTTGTTCCCTGCAACAAGTGCCTTATGGTTCCAAGCTGACAAGTGGGTAATCAGGGTCCTGGTGAATGGATACATCAGTCACCTATACCATCACTAGAATCCTTGGCCTAAGAGCCAATCTCGATACAATTTTAAATTGTTTCCCTAAACCCAATAAATATTTTTTAGGGAAATGACTAAACAACGTCCCAAGGGTCAAAGAACCTTTGATACCAATTTTTCATGACTAAACACATGCTGGGCTTGAGCCGAAACTACCACAAGCCCACCTCCATAGGTCAGGGGGTGGTGAAAAGTTCTGAAGGAACATAAAACTCAGGGAGGCATTTTCCTAAGTACCTATACACACTCACACAACCATCTCAAAGCCAATGTTCAGAGGGAAGAAACAAAAATATGATACACTACTATAAATAAACCAATAATGACTAGACCTCTAAAAAATACAAGTACAGTAATGTAAACTGAAATTAAAAATGGGGAAAACACACCCAACCATAAAATTTCCCAACCTGACAAAAACTGAAAAAGTAAAACAGCTGAGAGAGCCCTGATCCTGGATCCCAAGATACAAACATTGTACACGGTCGAAGAACATGTATTTCTAATCTCCTCTGCAGTCACGATCAAATATATGTTTCATCTGCATAATGAACAATATGTATGGGAAAATACCATGTAGGGGTGAGTATAAACATACCCATTAGGATGGCTCGAAAGCTGAAGGGGAGGCAATAAGAGATACAATAGGTAAGGAAAGTAGTTGATAGAACAAGTTACAATGAAAGAGTATATCTCAACCCAACAAGAGAGTGAAGTAAGCTCATCCAAACACAAGGATATAGAAATGGTGAGAAGGTGGACTTCTCATCAAGTCTTTACTACCTTTAGTAGTATAGTAGACTCGTCCAATCATGAGAATCTAGACAAAAAAAAGCATTTGGAATACAATGCATGTCTTTGCCTCTCCTGGAAGGAGAGAAACCAAAACCCAAGGAGTGGGTACTGAAATAGAATATAAATATTTTCTTAGTCAAAAGAAACCCATATGTAAGAGTAAGGGGATCTCCATCTCACAAATCATCCCAAGAAGAAGAGTCGCCAAATATTCCAGAAGTAACCACCAACGATGTCCATCATCCCTCATGTCTGTCCTAAACATGAAAGTCAAAGGGACTCAATCACCACACCTTGATTCTGTCCTCTTTGGGTGGCTCTGTCTCACCTAAATGATTTTAGGTCACGTTACAAGGATGTATCTCGGTGGGGAAATCACCCCTATTACTCCTAAGTCTAAAGTTATGTCAAAGTACGTCTCTTCACAGATACATAGCCGGATGGAACAAGTCTAAGTAGAGGACCCACACCCTAGTGCGTCAGGGGAGTTCCACTATGATATCCATCATAGAGGACTCATTCCCTAGTGATTCAAGGGGTTCCACTCAAATAGTAGCTGTAGAGGACCAGCACCTCGGTATCGCAAGGGGGTTCCACTCTAGGTCATTGAGGACCTACGCCCAACCCAATAGAGGGATTCCACTCTAAAGTAACTGTAGAGGACCCCCACCCATGTAGATGGAAGGTTCCACTCTGATATCTTCAAGGACTAACACCCTAGTGCATTAGGGGGTTCCACTCTAAAATCTCTTATATCTTAGCCTAACCACTACTATCGTCGAACACCATTGGAAAGAGAGTTGTTCTTGAAACACCTCACATCATATCCCAAAATCCAAATTTGATATCATCATAAAATTTTATGTATAAATACATGCATGATAGGCTATTTACTTTCCCAAAATGGATAACTAGTGAAAAGGGTGATTTTCACCACAACAAGCCTAAACGAGACATCGGGGGGCCACATTTCGATCCCAAATGTTAAAATCCCAAACAGAACTCAGAAGTTCCATCTCGAATATAGGGTCACATTACCATATACAGAACATCAATATGATTCTCCTTTTAGAAGATATGGGCATTAGAAGATGCTGTATGAAAAACAGTCGGGACCTGCGGCTGACTGGTCATGGAGTGACTATTGTGTGGCTGCCTGTGGACTGACTGCTTTGGTCGACCGTTTGGATCAGGCATGACCGATGACCTAATGGCAGCACTATCTATCGCAGATTCGTGGTCAACCGCGGCTGTGGTTCGTTTTAACTGACCCAATTCTAGCACGTTTGGGTTGGGGCCGACCTGTTTCGGCTGGGCTCAACCCATTATGCCCAGCCCACCTTTCGATACTAGACCGTCCTGATGGCTGGTTTTCATCAGTGATTCAACTTGGTCGACCACCCACTATGTTCCTTAGTGGTGTTCATCACCTCAGGTCGCGCCCTCTGACCCCACCTGGCCAACCAGCCAGGCCGCACGACACCGTCATCGCGGAGCAGTCGCCGCTGTGCACCGCCGCTGGCCACCGGCTCACCAGTGGTCCCTTCCACAGACCAATTGTCCTCCTCTAGTTGTCCAAACATCATTCCAAAGATAGATTTGGAAACCTATCACTGATACCTTCATATAACTAAGCTCTTCTCGATGATCCATAGACAATTTGACATGTCTAAAAGTAGATGACAATATCCACAAAGAAAAGACGAAGAACGAGGTAAAAAAAATGATTCCAAGCATGGATCGATGTCCATGTTAGGTTGGACATTGACGATAGTGTTCAAAAATTAATAAAAAACGTGACAATGAAATTATTTTCAATTAAAACTTCAATAAGAGGTTCAAAGGAAAGAAATCCTACCTTGATTTGATTCGTTCATCGTTGATGGCACATTCTCCTCGCTTCTATTCCGATTCGCCGAAGTTCTGTCGATGTTCATTCTTGATTTGTCAAAGAATGAAGGGAGAGAGAGAGAGAGAGCTTGGTGGAGGGATTAAGGGTCGACCATAATTAAATATCTTAACCACCTATTTATAGAAAAACAATGAAATGCCTGCCAATGGTCACAGAAACCAAACCTCTCACACCCTATCATTTTAGGTCGCACTTAGGAAAAACACCTCATTACAAACCCAACAATTGTCTCAAATTTTGAATTTGACTCACCATTCAAAATTTATTTGATACATACTCCGAGCAAAAATAATTGAACTTAATTATTTTTTTATGAATTTTCCCTGTGTGGATTTTTCTACAGAAGACTTGCAATGATGAAAGTTATGTCTTACCTAGGGAAAACGCCGCGTTCTGGACTCAATTATGCCCTCAAAATTTTGATCTGGGTTTTCTTTTAAGACTTATTCCATTCACTACAAGAAATTTTTATATTTTTGATGACACATTTGTGATGGGACCCCATCTCAAATACCCCATTGCAGAATAGGGTGTCGCAAATAGATTTTTTTTACGACAAACAGTTAAAAAAAACTATTTTTGGTAGGCCCAAGTCCTGTCACAAATAGTTTTCCCAAGGATTTAAAAAACCCTATTGTGATGGGTCCATGCCCTGTCACAAAGAGGTCTTTGCTTTGATTCAATAATAAAAATGAGGCTTCGGCTCCAACTTTTTTTAAAAAAAACCTCAATATTCCAAAAAATATAAAAAAATAATAAAACAATAAAGAATAATAAAGAATAAAATAATAAAAATAATAAAAATAATAAAAAAATTAAATAAATTAATTAAATAATAAATAAATAATAAATAATAAATAATACAATATTTGAAATAATATAAAAACACACGATATAGATATGTAAATAGTTAATATTATAATAAAAATTCACATTCAAATGATTTATCATAAAAAAATAAATACATCACTAAGGGGGAGGGTCTTCTGGAGGAGCGGGGAGAGATAATAGAGAGAACTCCATCCATAAACCATGAGTCAAATGTCACATGTACTCTATCTGCTTGTGGTGTTGTTGCTGCCATCGACGCATCTCCTACTGCTGCTGATGTTGCTGTCATCAGAGCTCTTCCTGTAACACCCCAAAATTTTAAAACTAAATTGAAATGCATGAAACTTTGTTTTAAATATATATTTATAACTATCCTTTAAACATAATTTTTCTGTTTCTATGTTTTGAATTTTGAAAAATGGTCATCTACAATTGTGTTCAGTAAGTAATTTGGAGTCTGATGGAACCAACTTGATTTTTGGTGAATAATAACATACCCTTATGAATAGTAACATGAACAGTAATATGACCCTAATGAATAGTAAATTGTATTATTATTTTATTTTCTTAAGGCTTTAATATAATGAAATCTTGGTTAATTTTTCAATGTTATATAAAAGCAGTTATAAAATTAAAATTGTTAATTTTTGAATAATGTATGATTTCATTTAAAAATTAAATTTATAATATTTAGAAAATTATTTCTAAAAAATGGAGTTCATTTTTAAATTCTACATGTCTAAAAATAGTTAGGGGGAATTTTTGGAATTTTTCTGAAATTCTTGAATTTTTGATGAATAGTGATATACGGTAAAATACTGTATATTCAAATTATTAGTTAAATACACTATTTATGAAATCATAAGTGATGTAAAACCACTTGGTTCTAACTCAAAAGCCATTATTACTATTTTTAGTCACATGATATAATAATAATTAAAATAATGTAAAATCCCTCCTCTCCTCCACTATAAATACCACCCTCATTCCCCTCTTCCTTTCACACCTCTCAAGCCTTGATAATTACCTAATTTCTTTCCAATAATCCTCCCAAGTCTCTTCCCCACGCCCTATATCTTCTTCTCTCACCAAAAGACCAAAACCAAAGGCCTTAAGAAGAATCTCAAGGAGAAGAGATCAAGAGGTAAACATCCTCTTTTGTTTTCTTTCTTTTCTTTTCATTTTCTTTTCAATTCTTCTTCTTTATTCAGATCCACTTATCCAAGAGTCATGAATGATCTAGTATCTTACATATTCCATATTTCATCATGTTTATGGAAGAATCACCATTATATTTCTTCTCATCTCCCATTTATTCAAGCAATTAAAACACCGCCAGTGATGTGTCGATTTATCGACATCGTGGACGATGTGATTTCAATTCCTTTTAATTACTTCAAGAATGGTCATGAAACTATTTTTATGGTTGAAACAGATTATAATTTATTTATTATATCTTATATAAGGGTCTGGAATCATTTTTTACACATGTTATTAATTTATAAAACAAAATGAGTTTATTAAGTTCGAAGAATCGCCAAAATAACCTAAACAAATATCAATAATGTTTTAACATATGAATCATCCTCATGTCAGAATTAATAATGTTAAATTGTATAATTTATGGTTTTGTAGATATGTAAATACCACTCCTTTCCAAATCTAGAGTTTCACTTCTAATCGATAAGAATATCCATTATGAACCGATCATGGAAATCACATAAAGAACGCACCCAAAACAAAGGAACAAAATACAAACAATTAAAGAGAGAAATGATGTAATGAAATGATCATATAAGGTATTATAAACAATAATATGTTTCTATAAGATATTAATAACACTCTTTTAACCAATATATAGGAGGTTTAACAGAGTTTTAAGTAAGACAGACCCAAGGTAAGATAATTCTTAACCCAATTTCTATTCTTTGGGTTAACCTTATACATCGTTATTTATGTGGTATTAAAATTGATTGTGTGATTAGTTTTGTTTATATTATGTTTAATTATGTGTATTTATAGTGTATGTACATATTCTATCTAGTATATTAAGTCTCAATTGAATTATATGATATTTATAAGGGGATTTTCCTTTAAAATCCTCTTTTAAAATTCTGTTTTAAAAAATTCAAAAGTAATTTTTTTATGAAATTATTAATATTGTATGATTATGTTTTGGTTCTTGAGAATTTTTATTATTGAGGGTGGGACCTATATATCCCTCCAATTCATTGGGTATTTTTAATTTGGAGGTCGACTGTATAGTTACTCCAAGTGTAACTCCGAGGGTTACACAAATTATGAGGTAGTCACGAGGGTTACAAATTATAAGGTAGCCGAGAGGGTTATAAGATTATGTAAGTAATTTCCCAAGATAAAGTTATGGTTATATTTATGTTATTATGTTTTTTGGTGATCTTTTGGAAATATCATGTTTCACAAAGTAAGTATATAAGGGTGAAAAGTATGTATTTTGAAAATGATTTCATATGTTATAAGTATTCATGGACTAATTTGTTCCTCCCTTATTTTTATATCCCTTACTGAGGTTTTTGTTCTCATACCAAGTTTTTAAATTATTTTCACAGGTTATAAGGATGTGTAAGAGAAAAAAGGAATCAAGGTTAAATGTTTGAATAATTATCAAATAAATCATGTTTTATTTTAAAGTTTTTATATTTTGGAAGAAATGAATATTGTTTTTATGGTATCCACACTGTATTAATGTGTAATGTTATGAATGTATTATGTCCTAATTATCTAAATTTATAAACTTGAAAATATCCTCAATGTGAAAGGAATTGATTTTTTGACTAAATTCAAGATTATGTAAAGTTATAATACCGGGTCCTTGTAGTTGGTATTAGAGGATGATTTAAATAAATTTATGGGTTAGGGTAATGTTAATAGAATACCATAAATGTTTTTTACTCTGATTAATTTGAAATGTTATAGCATTTAATGATTACCATGTTGCTTCGAATAAGATATGTTTGTTCAGAATGGTTGTCCGTAGAAGAATCATGGAAGTTGAAGTGGAGAGGCACCGAATGAACGATATACTTCCGAATCTGTAGCCCAAAATGGTAAGTATTGGAACCAAGAAGTTTGTGATAGTAATGGATTAGATAACGCAGGAAATAAATGGTGGTTCCATCTATGCAAGAGAACTACCATAGATACCACAATAGAACATAACGACAGTGGAACATTTTATGAGACAACACCCTCATGATTTCAATGGATCTTATGACCTTGTAGCATTAGAAGGATGGATTAAAGCCATTTAAAATAAATTTAATGTTATGGGATGTTCAGATAAACAAAAGGCAAGTATTTCCATTTATCATTTTGAAGGTGAAGCTGATCAGTGGTGGTCAATGGTCAAGAATATTAGGGATAGAGAGGATGTTGATGCCTTAGAGTGGGATGAATTTAAAAATATTTTCCTTGAAAAATATTTTCCAAAGGTGGTTTGACTTAGGATAGAGAAGAAATTCCTTGAATTAAAGGAGAAGGAGGAAGATTCAGTGGATGTGTATGAAGAAAACTTCACCCAACTAGAAAGGTATGTTCTAAATCTTATTCTGGATCTTAATAGAAAAATCAACTTCTTTTACTCAGGATTGAAGCCAAGGTATCGAAGGGCATTGTCCTCCCATGAATTCAAAAGTTATAAAAAAAATTTCTGATGTGCTGAGACGGTAGAGATAGAGTTTTTTGATGATCACGTGCACTTTGAAAATAAGGAGAAGAAGAGGTCCAGATGGAAAGTGATGGGTAAGAATCTACCAAATAAATCTGATGGTAAGAAATTCCATTTTTTGTTTTGTGAAATGTGTGGCAAAACCACCCTAGGGAATGCCTTACCAAAATTGGGAAGTGCTTTTGATGTGGTAATTTTGGAAATATGGCTCGAGATTGTAATGAAAATGATCCAAAGACTAATCCTGATAAGAAAACTATTAAGTGTTTTAAATGTGGTGAGATTATTCATTATGAAAATTTTTTCCCAAAGAGAGATCCAAATGATGAAAATAAGCCAGACTATAAGAATAAAGGTGTAGTGAGATCCTTTGCGACTACGTCAGCAGATTATAGTCCATCCAATGAAGTTGTATCAGGTAATTTTTTTGTTTACTTAGATTTTTTTAAAGTTTTGATTGACATGGGGTCTATACATTCCTTTATTTCTGAGGAATTTTCTGGTAAACTGGAAATATCACCTCAACAAATGAGACTAGAACTTATTATTAAAAATATAGGGGGAAATATTATAGCAAAGATGAATTATAAGAATCTTTATATTATGGTCTGTAGAAAGTATTTACCTAAAACCTTTGTTATTTTCCCCTTAGTAAATTTTGATGTCATTCTAGGAATGAATTGGATTTCTGTTTATCATGCTAATATTTATTATAGATCTAAAGAAGTTGTTTTTAAAAAAGAGTTTTATTCTTTATTCAAGAATGAACCCATAAAATTGATAACATACCAGGAAGCAGAAAAACTGTTGAAAGATGGAAATGAAAGTTATCTTTCTCATATTTTTGAAAACAAGGGAACTTTTTAGATTAATGATGTTTTAGTGGTAAATGAATACATAGATGTTATTCCCGATGAGTTACTCGGTGTCATACCTAATCGGGAAGTCGAATTAATAATTGACTTAGTTATTGATGCTAAGACAATTTCAAAACCCCCATATATAATGGCTCAAATGGAACTTATCACTACTATAAATTGAGACTATAGCCACGGTTTGGAACCGTGGCTATACGCCCAAAAACTGTGGATATAGGTTATATCCACGATTCATTGAATTGTGGCTGGTATTGGTGTGGCTATAGGCTGAACCCTATAGTCACGGTTTCAAACTGTGGCTATAGATTTATAGCCATAGTTTTGACCGTGGCTATAGGTCAATAGCCATGGTTTGAAACCATGGCTATAGGGTTCGGCCTATAGCCACACCAATACCAGCCACAGTTCAATGAACCATGGATATAAGGCTTTAGCCACAGTTTGAAATCGTGGCTATAGTCCTTCCCATTTTATAAAAAAACAGCCCCACCCCACCCCTGGAAAGACCCCCTTGCACCCTAGACATACCCCCCCTACCAACCCCCTCCCTGGACAGACCCCCCCTGCGCCCTGGACAGACCCCCCTTCCCCCCTATATAGACCCCCTGCCCCCTGCACCCAGGACAGACCCCCCCTGCACCCCTGTAGACCCCCCTGCACCCCTGGACAGACCCCCTTGCACCCCTCGATAGACCCCCCTTGCACCCCTGCAGACCCCCTTGCACCCTGGAAAGACCCCCTGCCTCCCCCCTCCCTAGACATACCCCCTACCCCCCTGCACCCCTGTAGACCCCCCTTGCACCCCTGGACAGACCCCCCCTTGCACCCCAGCAAACCCTCTTACACCATAGGATAGACCCCCTTGCAACCCTGGATAGACCCCCTTGCACCTAGGAAAGACCCCCCCCCCCCTTGCACCCTGGACACACCCCTCTTACACCCTGGATAGACCCCCTTGCACCCCTCCCCCCTACCAGTCCCCCCTCCCCTTCCAAACCCCCCTTGCACCCATGCAGACCCCCCCTCCCCCCTTCCAACCCCCTGCACCCCTGCATACCCCCTCCCCCTTCCAAACACCCCTGCCAAACCCCACCCCCTGAACCCATGTTAGACCCCCCATGCACCCCCACATAACCCCCTCCACACCCCTACAGACCCCCCCTTGAACACCTGTTAGACCCCCCCCCCCCCCCCCCGCAGACCCCCTTCTAAACCCCCCTTGCACCCTTGCAGACTCCCTGCACCTGGGACAGACTCCCCTGTACCCCTGGATAGACACCCCTTGCACCCTGGACAGCCCCCCTTGCATCTATGGATAGACCCCCCTTGAACCCTGGACAGACACCCTTGCACCCCTAGATAGCCCCCCCCCCTTGCACCCCTGCAGACCCCCCTCTCCACTTCCCTGAGCCCCCCCCACTGCTCCCCTTTCACCCCCTGCCCCACCCCCTTTCACCCCCTGCCCTGCATACCAACACCCTCTCCCCCTTGCATCCCACCTGAACCCTCCCCCCTCCCCACTGCCCTGCAGACCATCCCCCTGCAGTCCATCCCCCTGCCCTACAGACCTCCCCACTCCCCACTGCCCGCTCCACCCTGCAGACCTCCCCCCTGCCCCTGGCTTGAAAACCTCCCCCCTCCCCCCTACAAAATACACATTCCAGTACAAAATACACATCTCCAGTACAACCAATAACAACCTACAAGATACACATCTCCAGTACAAAATACACATCTCAAGTACACAAGATAAATCCCAAATACCAGTAGTATATATATAATCAACTGAACTGTATATAATATATGCAGGAGATAATAGAAACAAATATATCCCATAAGATAAATACAAGGAAAAAAAGACATATGAAAATTCTACAGAACATGAAGTACTGAGAAGATACTCCACATTTCACAAATTATTGGATCACTTACTTTGGATTATCATATTTATATCCTTTGATGTTTCTGCATCGCAACCCATTCCGATTTTTCCAAAACTTGTGGATATATGACCATTTAAGGCCTTCTCCACTCCTTCAAAACCACATTTATCTCTTTTTAATAGTTTTTTATTTGAGAATTTTTCAAACTATAATTTCTTCTTTGTTTCCATTTATTTTGATTTAGTTTTAAGTTTACTTGTTACACTAAAAACTTCTTCTTCAAGTCCCTCAACTCTCTTAGTCTTATACTCCAGTCTGAATGTAAGAACATAAAAGAATTTTTCTTACTCTTTCATCCTGATATTAAATTCCACAACTTCTTATAAGCTTTCAAGATTTGGTAATTATTCTTCTACCACTGCTTCTATTCAATAAATTTCTTCTTCAATTTGATCAACAAGCTCTAATGATTCTTCCAAAATGGATCTCAACTTTTAGTTTCTTTTTATTGATCTTCAATCTTATCAATCACACCCTCAAGTTTAACGTTGAGATCAAGAAAACCCATCTATTGATTATATCTATATTTTGAAGGTTCTTCCTTTTAAAATGTATCCATCATGGATTCCTGGGTTTTAGATTTAAACTCTAGTTATTCATCATAAAAAAAATTCATTATTATATTGTTCTTCTTTAAAGAAAACACTCTTTATCTATATCTTCTTTCTTGATTTGAAGTATCCCTTTTAGGGAAACCCTTTTTAAGGATTCTGAATACTTCCATATTCACTTTATTCATCATAAAACTTCTTTGATCATCGGTATTGTTGACCTCTACTATCACAAATCCCCATGCTCCATAATGAATCTCCTACTGAAAATTTACTCTGAACAAGCCACCCCAACTCTACATCTATCCAAGCCATCTCCAAACCCATGAATCTTCTACTCAATCACAAAACATGTGTTAATAATTCTTGTGAAAGGTTGAGTATAAATATACCCAATAGGATTCCATAAAACTATAGAGGTAACACAATGTGACATGTTAGCTCAAATATCTAAGTACTCAAGAGTGTTTGAGAGAAATAAAATAATGAATAATACATAAATTCCAAATTACTAAAAGTATTAGGGACACAAAGAAGTTCTGATTATCTCAACTCTAATACTTTAATGTCATGAAATTTGAGAAAAAAGGGAAGCTCAGCACCCCTTCCCCCATGAAATCCCCCCCCATTGCACCCCTAGACATAGCCCCCCTACAGACATCCCCTCCCCAAGATAGAGCCCCCTACCGAAAGCCCCCCCCCCCCCCAAAGAGCCCCCATCAGACATCCCCCACCTTGGACAGATCCCCCCTATAGACATACCCCCCGGATAGAGCCCCCCTACAGACAGCCCCCCCTGCAGAGAGATTCGGTTTAATAACATCAACATGAAAAGTATTCAACAGTTTAAACTCAAACACTCAACAAGCATAACATCCTAAAATCAAGAATTTGAAAAGAGTTCCAATAAGTGGCATCATGAATGAATTGTTCTAAACAAGTAAAAACCAAATTAAGTACTCCCCTATGATGATATGATGTGGTTTTATTCTTTTTAATCACCCAACAATCCTCTTATATTTTTCACTAAACCTAGATGTGCTCATTGAAGTACCTAAAAAGAAACAAAATCAACATCAGATTCCCATAACTCTATTCCTCATTAGATAACATTAAATAAACAGACCCCCCTTGCACCCCCCACTCTGGACACCCCCACCACTCCCTTCCTGGGCAGACCCCATGGAACCCCCTCCCCTTCTTCCTGGATAGACACCCCCACCCTACACCACCCCCTCATTTCTAAACTAATCTATTTCCACTTTTAAATTCAAGTATTGTTGACATATTACTAGGACCAAATTCATTATAAAAACTTCTTAAAGATAGGGGCCATGGTATACTGGGTATGTTTGTCCTGTCATGAATTTTAGTTGGATATATAGTGTGTTGGGATCTATTAGCCAACATAGTGATCAAAATTTCACATCTACAATAATCAGGACTTCATTACAGAGATGTTGAGAAATTGGACATCAGGGACCAATGAATTTCTCCTACATCATTGGGAGGCCAACAATGGTATTTGGGACCTCTAGAACTTTATGAGAAACTATATCTAGGTAGAGATGTATGATGAGATCCAACTAGATAATAATGTCTGCGATGACAAGTAGGAGAATACAAAAATCACATGGGTGTCACAATGATTGTCCTAGGGGAGAGTGGCCAAAAAATACGGATGATGGACATCCATTTCACGCAATGTTTTGGGTATTTTTATAATGAATAAATGGATATACATACAGGTAAGTTGTGTCATTATCCAAAGGATATTTAATAAGGCAAGGGGAACTCATTTTATAAAATACTGGAGGAGAATGTATGGTAGTTGTGGGGATAAAACATGAAGCTCAAGGATCCCATGGTCAGGTTAGATGTATGTATTACTATTATGACTTGTAGGTGGACGATATCAATTTGGGATGCACACATGCGGGTGTGGATGGGTGAACTTATCATGGAAGAGATGCTAGAGATGAGGTAGGGAAAAAACCTTGTAGTCCCAATGCATGTTAAAACATGGTTTGATACTCAATAGAATGTATGAAAATGTATGCACAAATCCAGCACATCAATAATGTAACCTCACCTGAGTATCTAAATTTCTAAGTATCACATTGGGTGAGGAATTCTTACCTTATTTAGTTAGGAATGGGAAGTTACACAAAAATTAATAGCTCCAAAAAATGACTACAAAGAATGGAAATACAAAAAAAAAAAAATTAAATACCTGTGCTTCGATGATCACATGTTATTCATTGTGGCATATTTTCTCACATACAACAAGAAAAAAACACATGTTTTAAAAATTCTCAGTCCATATAAATTAACACCCAAAAAAACATTTCATTGAGCAACTTATGCAATCCTTCTTAGCAATCATAAAGTATAATAAAACACCTCAAAAAAATCCATCATGGATATTCACCATTAATGACCAATTCAAGAGTCATATAATAAATGTTAATAAGAGTAAAAGAAGGTACAATATAATTTGTTTCATTTTCCCAAAATTATAAGACTGATGTTATGAATTCAAGTATTGGAAATACTGTTAACAGATATTTCATGTCATTGACATTATAGATTAAAAGTTGGTAGGAACATAGTATATTAATGAATAAAGGTTATACAATTTTATCATGAAGATTAACAAATTTAAGAAGACATTGCATTTTTGATAAACTGAAAGTGCATTATACATGTATAGAAAATAAAAGTGCATACAGAATATGTATACAGGAAATTAATACATAATATAAAAAGTGGAAAGCTCTTAATGTTGTGAACCCGTGTTTATACAAAATTTATATATATAATAAATATATACAAAACATATGTATAAGAACATGAAAAGTGTATAGCTCTTAATGTTGAGAACATTTTTTTGGATTTTCCTGGCACCAAATAATTGAAATTGATTAAAGTTTATTGTTAATGTTGATGGTTGGAGGATCTGCTGCTTCTGAGGTTTTCCAAGGCCATTAACTATGGTTAAGCTCGGTTGGGACTGAAATTGTCTCTAGACAAACATGGGTGATTTTTAAGGGATGAAAAGAATCAAGAAAGTGAAATTTTCTTCAAGATATCTAATGGAAACCCTGTATTCATTTTGAGAGAGTAGAAACTGGAAGTTGTTAAGATACCTACTTGATTTGGAATAGTTATTAAAGAAACAGTTGTTACATTTTTTTTATGCAAATATCATTTGAAATTTGTGGTTTTAATCATATTTCTACTGATGAAATTTGTGATTTTAAACCAATATGGGGGTTTATTTTTCAGAAAAGGGTAAATGGCACCATATTTTATAGATTTTAGTGGTTCTTATACTTCTTGATTTAGACTTTAAGACATTGACGCTGAGTTTTTGGCTGCTAGAAAATCAGTGAATTCACACAATCACAATATTCCAGTTCAAAGTTAATAATATTATGGCTTATAATTATTATTCTTCTAAATTTTGATTTAATTTTCTATCCCATATTCGAGTAATCTATTATATACAACAGAACTTGTATGTATACAAAACATGTTAAGAGAAAGAGAAAATAGACATAAAATAAATAAATAAATATATATATATATATAGTAGATAGAACATACATAAATATATGTGGAGGAGATTTCCTAGAAATTGGAATTAGAGAAATGGATGAAGAGTGATTTGGAAGAAGCAGAAGATGAAGAGATTACAAACCTTCATCATGCCTAGAAAATTATGTTGAAAAAAGTTGATGAAACATATGAAATATTTTTCAGCAAACAGGAAGCAACAAAAACTTCAACTATAAAACCAATCCATGTTTTTAAAGATGATTCTATTTCAAACAACACCATCCTAATGGAAACACTTGCAATAAAAGTTGACAAGATGATGTCAATTTAGGAATTTTCACTCTCATAGAAATAGAGAACCGATGATTTTGAAAGGAAATACAAAGAACCCTTGAAATCAAGTGAATATAGAAAAAATAAATTAGAAGAAGATGAAAGGAGAGTCCATCAACTCCAGGATTCAATCCAAAGTGTGATTTAGGATGATATACCCCATATCTGGGAAATTTCAAGAGATAAAAATTATTTTATGTGCCTTATCCTCCACTTCTGCATCTATTCCTGATGACTATAAAGTTGATGTTAGTTATGCTAGCTCTGAAAACTCATTAACCAAATCTGAGTTCACTTTTACAACCCTATCTTTTGAAGCTGGGAATGGATCTCCCTTCAATCCTGATGCTCTATAGATTCTAGTTCAAGACATGTTAGTTACTAAAATTCCAGGTTCTGAAAATTGTGCAAGTATCCTAGAGGGTGGATTTGATGACTTCTTCTAATGAATTACTATTCTTATACAGTATGTAGTAGTGTTTATGTCCCTACTGATTAAATGTGTTAATCTAGTTAAGATTACCCTTTGGCCATGTGGATAAGGCTAGCATAAGA
Source organism: Viscum album (assembly GCA_963277665.1). Lineage (NCBI taxonomy): Eukaryota > Viridiplantae > Streptophyta > Magnoliopsida > Santalales > Viscaceae > Viscum > Viscum album. Next base: position 1,494,632,620 of record OY728152.1, read on the forward strand.
TAAATTTTTACTATGTATAAGTCTAATGGAAAATATCAGTTGTCAAATTATTCATTTTTCCTTGTTCTTTTGAAGGAAAGGAGTAGGAGGGTGACTGTAAATCACCATGCATGATAATTGTGAGTTCAAATTACACTAGTAGGCCTGTAAAATAACTTTGAATGAAAGGGAGAATAAAGGATTAAAAAGTAACACTTATGATACATAATTAGTGTGCTGTTTTGATAATGGAAACATTACCGCTTGGCTAGATGAAGACAATGGATCTTGATCACCAGCAACATGGACATGGCTAAGGGAAACATAAAAAGGTATCAAATACTATTTCATGGCCTCCAGGTAATACTCGTGTGTGTTCTACAAGAAAACTTTAACGTCTATGAAATTTTTTATTGGTCAAAAGTATGTTCATAGAAATGATAGAGTAAGGCAGTTGTCATCATCATATGTTTCTTTTTTTCTTTGTTAGCATGAAATTAGACCTAACCTGAATCCCACCATCCCAACCACTTGGATAATTTCACCCCTTACCTTATGTGGTAAAAAAAGGGATGTGTACAAAGATTACCATAGGTTCTTTGACTTGTAAAAGATGCAGATAAGATGAATATTCCACAACAATCCCAGTTTTGGTGAACATTAGGGGGGTTCAAATATTTCTAAATACAAAAACAATAAATCCCAAATGACTTCAGCATCAATAATTATCACCAAGAATCTTTAGCACTTAAAACCTTTCTCTATCCTCTTTACCAATGAAGTATAGAGGTCCATCACATAAGGCATTGACCTAGATCATAGTCCCATGACATCAATCAACTCAGATGAGATAAATTAATTGGATACACATATTGAAAATAAATATAAATATATATATAAAATAATGAACACCATCCCTCTGAAATTTGATGGCCCCACATCTAACTCCTATATATTATTCTTCCCCATAAACAAGTTTCTAGACTCAGGCCCACTCTAAGATTTATTCAAAAAATGACAGTCCCTTTCACTTAAGAATTAGATCATGCTCCATTTGATGCATTTGATAGTACAAGGGAACCCTTGGCATTAGCAGACCCTACGTTACTACCCTGAGGAAAGTACTTGAAATACCATTGAAGATGTACCAAGAATTTACACTGGTGTAAGGTCCTCATAGTTTCTTAGAAATATTGTTTGGTATGTATGGCCCTCCCACACTGATAACACACAACTTTATTTTTACTTGAGGAAGCTACCAGAATAAGGTTTGTGGGACATTATACACTCCCACTACTGTCTTGATTCAATTACTTTCACCTCCTATTTTGACCTAAAGAGGAAATCTAGATTCTAACCATAATAGTTAGATAATGGCTCAAACTGATCAGCCTGAAAATATCTACCATGTCAATAACCACCTTTATCCACTTCATCATAGGTGGGAAAACACAATAGAATAATCCTAGACCAAATTCCTAACATCAAACCCATTTCAAAATTATGTTCTTTCATGTATTAATTTGCATGGATCTTGGGTTAAAGATGTATTGGTTTGGTAAATTGATTGGGCTACTTCAGGATGGATTAGTCACCCTTCTCTAAAATCAGGGGCACTTTGGCATTCTCCACTCTTAATATCTCCAGGTAAAATTTCTATTCATACATTTTTAACCCAATTAAAGTAAGATATTCATGAATTTTAGCCATCACTACCAATTCCCGCTATCTTCTAATCATCCCTTGTAATATATAGGTTTCAAATCACACCATTGACATCATAGGGGTCTTGAGAAATTAGAAGTTATGTTCAATATTTTCCATCCATTCTTCTAATTATTGAGGCCCCAGATCACCCTTAAACACAAGAAAATTTTTCTTTGTGAACTCCTAGTACAAATATATCAACTAGACTTTCCCTGATTCAAAACTTTTCTTAAGAGATTAAATGATTTTGATCACTAATTTTATGAGATAATGGTCTATAGGAGGATCGGTTGGTGGAGTGTTCTCTATAGCTTCCTCCCTTCGGTTCTTAAAGTTTATTGCATAAGGCATGATCTAAATATATAAAACAAAAGAATCCAATAAATACATAATTTATTTAAAATGGATTCTAATAAAAATATTCCAGAGAATCATTCCCAAAAAAATAATATAAATAAATAATCTCAAATTTCCTAAAATTACTCATTACAAAAGGCAACAACACAAAATCCCAACCACCCTAGTAACTCAAGGTCTGGAAAAAATAAAATTTGGCCAGGAACTCCCCCTCACCATCACTAGATTCCTGACATTCTTAATCCAAACTATGACACTACCCCTAATAACTATATGGGCTCAGATAATATTTTGCAAAAAAAACCCTAGTCAATCTTCCATGTCACTTAAGTTATCTCACTACATAGCTCAAAGTGTGTTCTTGATCACCTAGGGATAGAGAGTTTCACCAGGGTAATAATTATAACCCATGGGAATAATTTCAACCTCAAATTCAATGAAAATATTCCAAGGATTCCATTCATATTGTGCAACAACAATATAGTGGGATCCAAATAAGTAATTATTACAGGGAGAAAATCATAAAATTGTATGTTCATGGAAGAAATATTATTGAATATCTAGCCAAACACATATTATAACAAAATAAAAATAAGTTTATATGGTATATGGGGTTGGGGAAAAATAAATTCATAAATATAATTAATTTTTAGTGTTAGATTAGGGGAAAAAATCAAAAATAACCACCATGTTAACTATAATCTTGTAAAAAAAACTGTGATGGTAATCGTAGCTTGTTATGAAGATGAAATTCAATAGACGGTATGTGGTAAGGGTTTTGCATGAAAAATCATTTAAGGGAGGATTTACCTAGAGTCCAGGTTACTGAGAAATCACATGAGGAAGTGGATCTTGAGAGGAAGGCTGGGTTCGGGTAAGAAACCAGGGAGGTGGGGTGGCCATGTCGGAGGAGGATGATCTCGTGGTGGTGGGGTAACTGCATCAGAGGAGGATGAAAAAAGCTGGTGTGGTCGAGTCAGAGAAGCGGCGAGCAGCGGCGAGCAGTAGTGAGCTGCATTAGAGGAGGAGGGTCATAGTGTGGAAGGTGGAATTGGATTCGTGTCAGCAGGGAGGTGGGAGGTCGTGTCCATAGGGAGGTGGGCGTCAGAGCCGCTTCAGTAGGGAGGCATCAGAATCGTGTTGGAGCCGCATCGGTGGGGGAGGTGTACTGACTGCGTCAGAGCCAAAGGGTGAGGAGGAATCATGATGGGAGGATTAGGAGGATGGGAGTAGGAATGGAGAGGGAGGAGGAATGGTGGTGGAGTAATCTCTAAGGGAGGGAGAAGGGTTTTCAGGTGGGAGAGGAAATTCACAATTGAGATAAAAAATTTGATGACCTATTTCCACACCCAACTTACAACCCGTAGCCATATTTCACCTTATAGCCACAGATCATTTAAACAATGGATATTGATTTGTGGCTATAAGTTATTTTTCAAGTATTGTACTGAATTGAAAAATCAGTTGCATGATTTACTTTATAAAGGCTTCATTCGTCCTAGCACTTCACCATGGGGTGCTCTTTTTTTGTTCGTTAAAAAGAAATATGGTTCCATGAGACTTTGAAATAATTATAGAGATTTGAATAATGTCACTGTTAAAAACAAGTATCCTTTTCCTCATATCGATGACTTGTTTGATCAGATCCAGGGAGATCGGTACTTTTCCAAGATTAACTTGAGATCCGGCCTCCATCAACTATACGTGAAGGAGGATGACATCCCGAAAAAAGATTTTTGTACTAGAAATAGGCATTACGAATTTATTGTTATGTAGTTTGTGTTAACTAATGAACATGTTGTATTCAGGAATCTTATGAATATAATATTTCATGTGTTCTTGGATAAATTTTTGGTTGTGTTTATTGATGATATTCTAGTATTTTCTAAGAGTAAAGAGGATCATGAAAAACATCTAAGGAATATTTTTAAAACCTTAAAGGAAAACAAACAGTATGGAAAATTCCGTAAGTGTGATTTTTGGTTGCAATAGATTTATTTTCTTGGGCACATTGTAAATAAGGATTGAATAACAATTTATCATTCCAAAACAGAAGTGGTTTATGAATGGCCAAGACCCAAAAATGTTATAGTGACTTGTAGTTTTATTGGATTGACAAGTTATTACTGACAATTTTTTAAAAACTTTTCATGGTTATCTAGCCCTCTAACTATTTTAACATGAAAAGGGGTTAAATTTATTTGGATAGATTGATTTGTTGTTTGTTTTCAGGAACTAAAAAAGAGATTGTTGAATGCTCCAGTTTTGTCCTTGCCTTCCCAAAATGGTCAGTTTTTCATATACTGTGATGCTTCTTCGATGGGACTTGGTTGTGTTTTGATGTAGAATGATCAGGTAATTTCTTATGCTTCAAGACAACTAAAACCTCATGAGTTAAAGTATCATTATCACACAGAATTAAGAAAGCACAGAAGGAAGACCATGAGCTATAGAAAAAGGTAGAATTGGTTAAAATGGGTGTGTTTCCAGAATTTAACCTTGATAAAGATTGTGTTTTATGATTTGGAAAAAGGCTATGTGTGCCTTGTGATTCCCAGTTGAAGAAAGATTTGTTGTGTGAAGCTCATAGTTCTATATTTCAGTTCATCCTAGTAGTACTAAGATGTACAAATACCTTTGGGAGTATTATTGGAGGGATTAAATGAAAATAGACATTGCTGATTTTACCATGAAATTTTTGACATATCAACAGGTTAAAGTAGAGTGGCAGTTACTGAAGGGAATGATCTACCCTTTTCTAGTGCTATAATGGAAATGTGAGAATATATCCATGGACTTCATGCTGGGAATACCTAATAATTCTCGAGGTAATAACAAAATTTGGGTTGTTGTTGATCGACTGAATAAATCTACACATTTTCTTTCTATTCGAGATATAATGTCTTTGGATCATCTTTCTTGACTCTATATTAAAGATATTGTCAGGTTACATGTAGTTCCTATTTTTATTATATCTGAATAGGATCTCAGGTTCACTTCTAACTTTTGGAAGGGCCTTCAGAAGTCATTGGGCACATAATTAATTTTTAGTACAACTTTTCATCATCAATCAGATGGGAAGTCAGAACAAACAATTCAGACTTTGGAGGATATGCTTTGAGCTTGTTCAATGGGCTACCAAAGAATTTGGGGTCAACATATTTATTTAGTTGAGTTTTCTTATAATAACAGTTTTTCACTCCAGCATACAGATGGAACCTTTTGAGGCATTGTATGAGAAGCAGTGTCGAAATCCAGTTTTTTGGGATGAAGTCAGGGAAAGGAAGTTTATGGGACCAAAATTAGTAGAGGAAGTGGATGAGAAAGTGAAGATGATCTAGAAACACATGAGGAAATCTCCGAGCAGACAGAAAAGTTATGTAGACAATATGAGGAAAGACTTTTCTTTTGAGGTAAGTGATTATATTTTTCTTAGAATCTCACCATGGAAACGTGTTATGCATTTTGGTAAGAAAGGAAAGCTAAGTCCATGGTTCATTGGACCTTATAAAATTCTAGAGAAAGTTAGAGCAGTTTCCTACTAAGTATCTTTGCCTCCAAGTTTATCTCAGGTAGATAATGTTTTTCATTTTTTAATGTTGGGAAAGTATGTTCTAGATTCATCTCATGTCTTGAACCCAGAAGCAATTTATCTGGAAGAGGACCTTTCTTATGAAGAGAAACCAGTTTAGATTCTTGATCGAAGGGAACAAGTATTGAAGAATAAGGTAATCCACCAGGTAATGGTTTTGTGGAGAAACCACATGGTTGAAGAAGAAAAATGATAATATAGAAATTCTATGAGGGAAAGGTACCCTCACTTGTTTAATGAGTGAATGAAATTATGAGGGCGCAATTTCTAGAAGGTGGGGATATTGTAACACCCTAAGGTTTGAAAAATAAATTTAAATTCATGAAACTTTATTTTAAGTGGGTATTTATAACTATCCTTTAAACATAATTTTGTCTCTTCTATGTTTTGAATTTTTAAAAATGGTCACCTACAATTGTGTTCAATAAGTTATTTGGATTCTGATGGAACCAACTAGATTTTTGGTGAATAGTAATATACACTTATTAATGATAATATGAATAGTAATATGACCCTATTGAATAGTAGACTGTATTATTATTTTATATTCTTAAGGAATTAAGATAATGAAATCTTGGTTAAATTTTCAATGTGATATAAAAGCAGTTATAGAATTAAAATTGTTAATTTTTGAATAAAGTATTATTTTATTTAAAAATTAAATTGATAATATTGAGAAAGTTATTTTAAAAAAAATGGAGTAAATTTTTCAATTCTACACATCAAAAAATGGTTGGGGTAAATTTTTTGGATTTTTCTGAAATTCCTGAATTTTGGGTGAATAGTAAAATATGGTAAAATATCATATATTCAAATTATCAGTTAAATACATTATTTATGACATAATTGGTGATGTAATTCCACTTGGTTCAAAATCACATCCCATTATTACTATTTTAGGTCACATTAATTAAAACTATTCATATTCTTGATCAAAAATATCATAATAATGGTTAAAATAATGTAAAATCCCTCTTCTCCTCCACTATACATGCCACACTCATTCCCCTCTTCCTCCCACACCTCTCAAGCCATTAAACTTACCTAATTTCTTCCCAATAATCATCCCAATCCTATTCCCCACGTCCTAGAGCTTATGGTCTCACCAAAAGGCCAAATCCAAAGGCCATAAGAGGAATCTCAAGGAGAAGAGATCAAGATGTAAACATTCTCTTTTGTTTTCTTTCTTTTCTTTTCATTTTTTTCTATTATTATTATTTATTCACCTACCATTATCCAATAGTAATGAATGATATAGTATCTTACATATTCTATATTTCATCATGTTTATGAAAGACTCACAATTATACTTATTCTTCTCTCCAACGTATTCAACAAATTAAAACACTGTTAGTGATGTGTCGATTTATCAACATCGTGGATGATGTGATTTAAATTTCTTTCACTTCCTCCAATAATGGTCATGAAACCATTTTTATGGTTTAAATATATTATGATTTATGTATTATATCTTATAAAAGGTTCTGGAATCATTTTGTACACATGTTATTAATTTATAAAACAAAATGAGTTCATTACGATCGAAGAATCGCCAAAATGACCTAAAAAATATCAATAATGTTTTATCTTATGAATTATCCTCAAGTAAGAATTCAAAATGATAAATTGTATAATTTCTGGTTTTGGAAATATGTAAATACCACTCCATTGCAATTCTAGATTTTCACTTCCAATCGACAAGAATATCCTTCATGAACTGATCATGGAAATCATGTAAATAAAGCACCCAAAACAATGGAAGGAACAAAATACTAACAATTAAAGGGAGAAATAATGTAATGAAATTATCATATAAGGTATTATAAATATGATTATGTTTCTGTAAGATATTAAGAATAGTCTTTTAACCATTATACAGGAGGTTTAAATGAGTTTGAAGTAAGACAAACCTGAGGTAATGTAATTCTTAACTTGACTCACTGCTGGAAATTCAGGCTATAACCATGGTTTAAAACTATGGCTATAGGTCCTAAAACTGTGGCACTAGGTAATAGCCATGGTTTGAGAAACTGTGGCTAAGTTTGGCGTGGCTATAGGCCTCGAATTATAGCCATGGTTCCAAACTGTGGCTATAGGTCTACAGCCACGGTTCAAACCGTGGATTTAGGTATACAGCCACGGTTCAAACCGTGGATTTAGGTATACAGCCACGGTTCAAACCGTGGTAATATCTCTATAGCTATGGTTTAGAACCGTGGCTATACTGGAGGAGGGATACAGTTTATTTCCATGGTTAGAAACCGTGGAATTAAACCGTTAGCCACGGTTTGTAACTGTGGCAATAGACCTATATCCACTGTTAAAAACTGTTGCTATAGGGTCTGGAAAACCATAAAAAATAGCCCCCACCCCCCTTCACAGCCCCCTGTAGTAGCCCACCCCCTATAGACCCCACCCTCCTGGACACTGTACACCCCCCGGATAGACACTGGACACCCCCCGGACAGACCCTGGACACCCCCGGACAGACCCTAGACACCCCCCAGACAGACCCTGGACACCCCCCGGACAGACCCTGGACAACCCCCAGACACACCCTGGACACCCCCCAGACAGACCCTGGACACCCCCCAGAGAGACCCAGGACACCCCCCAGACAGACCCTGGACACCCCCCAGAGAGACCCGGGACACCCCCTAGACCCTGGACACCCCCCAGAACCTGGACACCCCACCCCTTGCACCCCCTTTCCAGTTACCCCCTCCCCCTACCAGTCCCCTCCCCCTACTAGTCCCCCCCTCCCCCTACTAGTTCCCCCTTCCAGTCCTACCCCCCCCCCCCCCCCAAAAAAAACCTAGACACCCCCCAGACCCCCTGGACAAACCCCCCCCCCCCAGACAGACCCTGGACAGACACCCCCAGACCCTGGACACCCCCCAGAACCTGGACACCCCCTACCAGTTACCCCCCTCCCCCTGCCAATCTTCCCTACCAGTCCCCTCCCCCCGGCCTAATTCCCCCACTCCCCCTACCAGTTCCCCCCTCCCCCTGCCAGTCCTGCCCCCCCAGAACCTGGACACCCCACCCCTTGCACCCCCTTTCCAGTTACCCCCTACCCCCTACTAGTTTCCCCCCTCCCCCTGCTAGTTCCCCCTACCAGTCCTCCCCCCCCAAAAAAACCTAGACATCCCCAGACTCCATAGACAAACCCCCCCAGATAGACCCTGGACAGACCCCCCAGGACAGACCCCCCCAGAACCTGGACACCCCCCAGACCCTGGACAGATCCCCCTGGACCCCCCAGAACCTGGACACCCCACCCCTTGCACCCCCCTTCTAGTCCTTCGAGAGACCAACCCAATAGAAAAGCAGATTTATGCATTGAAAAACCAACAAGAGCCCTTGATGATATCAACGAAAACAGAAACTCTGTTAACAGTAGAATGGTCAGATTTGAGTAACTCGATTGAGTAACTTAAACAACAACAGGGGAAATTAGAGTAGCAGAGAGAATCTTTGCATGCTGACCATAAAAATATTCTTGCTCAGTTCGAGTGTCTGGAAAAACTAGAGAATGTGAAACTGGACTTGCCAGAGCAGGCCTCCCCATCCTCTTCGGATTGCCTCTATTCTAGTCAGCTGACCCTACTGCTGATTTTATCATGAATATCTTCAAGAAGAAGACATCACCGAAAGATGAAATTCGGTCAAGAAAATGAGAAATGGCAGTTGCAACTCGAGGCACTTCTATATCCACCGGCATGAAGGGTGCAACAAAAGCAATGGCAGCCATGAACCAGAAAATGGAACCGTCAAAGAAAGTCAAAGTGATCAAAGAATTCCAAAAGCAATCATCTCAGATGTATATGAAAATTGATATGATTTCAGAGTCTATTGATGAGACTTTAGATAAAGATGAGGCAGAAGAGGAAACGAAGGAGCTCACCAATCAGGTACTGGATGAAATTGGTGTTGGAGGTGCATCACAATTATCTTCTGCTCCAAAAGGGTGAATTTCATCAAAAAAGGCTGAAAATGTTGTCCCTAGATTTATGTCTTCCGATGTGGATGATCTTGAGAATCGAATGGCCTCTCTCCGGTGCAACTGAGCCAAGAATCCGAGAAGTCGAGCACAAGGGTCACAGGTTGAATATATAGCAGCTGAGCTTGCATGTGCTCATGTTGTATAGTGTTTAAAAACTGCATTTCCTGTGGTTGCACCTAATGTATGTATGGTCAGCAGTTAAATTGTCTTTGTTCTACCCATTTGATTCATTTTCATCATATGCTTATTTTATATTCAAATATGTTTTTGAAACTGGTTTCGGACAGTTTAGTTGCAGTCGAGATAGAGAATTCTATTTTGGGTGGTAGCCGACCGAGAGTATATGTAAAAAAATCAGTGAAGCAGAAGCATAAGGTGGATTAACCAACATGTGTGCCTTCATATCATAAAATCGACGATGAGTCTCCTACTAGTGCGACTTGTTTTGGATGGGTCAAGTGGTGTGCTGATCTGATATTTAAGAATTCTCATGAGAAGCTTGCACAGAGCAATGATGGAATGCCTTCGATATCTGAATTTAAAGAAGAATGTTGTGCCACAACAGAACATTTGAATCAATCTAATGGGTTTGAAGAAAAAAAGTTGGATGAAAATGGGGAGGAAGGCAATGGTGAAGGGAAGGATTGGGTGAATGAGCCGAAAGTAATACTTGAAGTTCCTTATACTGTTAAAGAAGTTTTGAATTTGAACTCAAGAATTAAGGATGATGCAAGTGAAGGTTCTGCCCATTCACATTTTGAGCCAGGGTTTTATGTAGAAAAGAGAAAGAGAGATAAGGGCACCTTTTCCAGTAAAGGTGTTGATTCTCCTTCCAGACGGTTGGTGAATAAGAAGAAGAGTAAACAAGGTGAATATGAAAGCCATAATCTATTTGAAGACATAACTACAGACAGGTACTAGTCCTCATGTGGTGAGAAGTATGGTTGATTAACGGGATGGGCGAAACCTGACATGGACTGGGCCTAGGATAAAAAAAGTGTGCCTGGTCTGGTTTGCATGTGGACCGACCTAGCTGACTGGTCCACTTAGCCTACAAGCTTTTTTGGGTTTGTATGTTCTTTCTCATCTGGAAATCAGATTTTTTCTAATCCTATCCCATTCTGTTAATGTGGGCCCACACTACTACCAATTATTGGCTCCACATGTATTCTTAACTGGTCTTTTACTGGTCCACTGAACTTTTCATCTCCTTGTAGTGTTGATAGGAAGGGTGATGCCATGGGCCTGTTGCCGATTATAAATGAAGCCTTAGCATGATTGATTGGGAGAGGATGAATTGGTGTTGGTGATAGTCTTCTTCATTGAACAAAATCTTGTACAAAAAGAAGCAATTTTCAATTGTAAGTTTTTTCTAGCTTTGTCGGGCCTAGTTTAGTGATTTGGTGGTTATTTTGGTGCTTGTGTTGTGCTTGGGTTACTGTTATAGTGTATATTGTTTCTCTGATCTGTTCATTTTTTGGCTGTTTGTACTTCTAATATAAATACATCATTATGTGTCAGGTTTTGTAAACTTTGAATTTTTTTAGTGTACCTAAAAAACCATTAAAAGAGAATACAATAGGGAATTCGTCTAATAGATTCTGGGTGTGGGAAATTTTTCACTTGCATCTTTACTTGTCCATCCAAGTAAGTACCCAACTCTAACCTCACTAAAAATGTTGAACCCACACTGGGTAGGAGGGATACAATATCTCCACATGTTCACATAAAAGGCAATGATTACAGCTTAAGCACTCCAACTAAGCACAATGTTGATCATTTTATACAAGATGTGGTTAAACCCAGCTGCTCAGATATGATTTCTGGACAGAACCGAAAAACCTCCCTACTGACTTCTACTGCTACTCAAGAGATAATAAATGGGACCAGAAATTAGACCAATGGCTTATGTTCCCTTCCCTCTGTTCAAACAATGACACAATCAAATATCACCAAGGTTAATTATGGTACTAAAGGACTATTCTGAACAACCTAGTATTCTGTTAAATAAACAAAACACCACTTCTTTGATGCTATGCAATACAAACAGAACAGACTCAATTATGAATTCTTCATGAAATGAAACTACAAAGAAGAACCATGTCACTACAAAAAATAAACATGAACAGACCACTAACAATAACAATACTCAAAACATTAGAAGGTATTCTAGAAATAAAGGCTCTGGAAAGAAGAAAAAAGGGAGTTCTAACTCCAAAAACAGGTTTAAATGAAGATTCTTTTTTGGAATTGTCAGGGTATTTCCAACTCAGACACGTTCAATGTTCTAAAAAGAATTGTTAACACTCACCATTCCACATTATTTTCTATTGCTGAACCAAAAATTGCTTATTCTCTTAAATACTCTCACTTGTGTCAACACAATTATATCTTTACTGGCGCAATATCAAATACCTACAATGCTGAATCTCTATGTAATTTTTCTCACTCTTACAAAATGTTAACACCTTTAATGTCTCTGATCAAATCTTTACTTGCAATTTTAATACTGATGGCATACACCTCTTCTTCTCTTTTGTCTATGCACAAAATAGATACCAAGAAAGGAGAAATCTTTGGAATGACCTTTCTTACCTAAGCACTAATATTAATGACCCTTGGTTTATTCTTGGAGACTTCAATGCCATTCTCAAATCAAGTGAGAAAATTGGACCTTCTCATGCCTCTATTTCCCCAAGAGAATTTAAAGCCTCGACTGAAGACAACAATCTCATTGAAATTAATCTCACTGGTGCGAAATACACTTGGTACAGAAAATAGTACAATAGAGTGGTCGTTTCCAAATTAGATAGAGCCTTCATGAATGTACATGCTTTAGAAAGTGGTTAAGAGTACCTATTTTTCTCTAAATCTTGAGAGTGTGGCTGGTCCTGATGAGTTCACAAATTAATTCTTTATGTTCTATTGGGACATAGTTCGTGATGAGCTCCTTAACGCTATGAGGGAGTTCTTTAACCATGCCTCAATGCCCTATGGAGTCAACTCCAATTTTATTGCCCTGATCCCAAAGAAGAAAAATGTTGTGGATGTAAAGGATTTCAGATCTATTGCTATTGGGAATACCTTTCCAAAAATCGTTAGAAAAATTATTGAAGGTGGGGCTGTTTTGCAGGTGGAAGAGAGCTGGAACTGGTGGGTGGGGCACTTTTGCAGGTGGAAGAGGGCTGGCATGAGTGTTTTGAAGGTGGCTGGGGGGTGGTGGCTGGTGTGGTGGCTGGTGCGGGCTGGGTTACAGGTGGCTGGGGGCTAGTGCGGGCTCGAATGTAGGTGGAAGGGGGCTGGAGCAGGGCCAAATCATAGCATGAATGTGGCGTGACTGCGACGTGACCGCAGCGTGACCGCAGTGTGTTGGCCCGGTCTAGTGACATCCATGGGGTAGCATCTTCCGACCAGGAGCGCAGGGAGCGAGAGGAGGCGGGGCAACATTCCGGTCGTCGCCCCACTGGTAGAAATTCTGATTATTCAGTCTCAACATTGATCACAAGACTCATGGAATACTATCATTGCGAACCGCCATAGGGTGTCGTCCTGGAGCAGGGCCAAATCACGACGTGACCCGGTGTGACCACAGCGTGACCGCGGCGTGACCGCGACATGACCACGGCGTGTTGGCCCGGTCCAGTGACATCCGCGGGGCAGCATCTTCTATCCAGGAGCGAAGGGAGCGGGAGGAGTCGGGGCAACATTCCGGTTGTTGCCCCACCGGCAGAAATTGTGATTAGTCAGTCTCAACATTGATCACAAGACTCATGTAATACTATCACTCCGAACTGCCGCAGGGTGTCGTCCTGGAGTAGGGCCAAATTACGGCGTGACCGCGGCGTGACCATGGCGTGATCGCGGCGTGACCGCGGCATGACCGCGGCGTGTTGGCTCGGTCCAACGACATCTGCGGGGAAGTATCTTCCGGCTAAGAGTGAAGGGAGTGGGAGGAGGCGGGGCAACATTCCGGTTGTCGCCCCACTGGCAGAAATTGTGATTAGTAAGTCTCAAAATTGATCACAAGACTCATGGAATACTATCACTCTGAACCGCCATAGGGTGTCATTTTGGAGGAGGGCTAAATCACGGCATGACCGCGGTGTGACCGCGGCGTGATCGCTACGTGACCGCGGCATGTTGGCCCAGTCCAGCGACATCCGCGGGGTAGTATCTTCTGTCTAGGAGCGAAGGGAGTAGGAGGAGGCGGGGCAACACTCCAGCCGTCGCCCCGCTAGAAGAAATTGTGATTAGTCAGTCTCAACATTGATCACAAGACTCATGGAATACTATCACTGCGAACCGCCACAGGGTGTCATCTTGGAGCATGGCCAAATCACAGCGTGACCGCGGCATGACCACGACGTGTTGGCCCGGTCCAGTGACATCTGCGGAGCAGCATCTTCCGGCAAGGAGCGAAGGGAGCGTGAGGAGGCGGGGCAACATTCCGGTCATCGCCCTGCCGGCAGAAATTGTGATTAGTCAGTCTCAACATTGATCACAAAACTAATGGAATATTTTCACTGCGAACTATCGCGGGGTGTCATCCTAGAGTAGGGACAAATCACGACGTGACCGCAGCATGACCACGGAGTGACCGCGACGTGACCGCGATGTGACCACAGCGTGTTGGCCCAGTCCAACGATATCCACAGGGCTGGATCTTCCAGCCATGAGCAAGAGGAGGCGGGGCAACATTCTGGTCGTCGCCCCACCGGCATAAATTGTGATTAGTCAGTCTCAACATTGATCACAAGACTCATGGAATACTACCACTATGAACCACCGTAGGGAAACCCCCTATAGGGATATAAAAAGATGGAAACCCCTACAGGGATATAAAAATAGGGAAACCCCCCCACCGGCACTTAAAGAGCGTCTTGGTTCAAACAACTGTTTTAATAAAAAGAGGTAAACCCCCTACAGGGATATAAAAAGGGTCAAGTACGATGTGTTCTTTATAACTAACAACGACATCAAGTATAAAAAAAACATCAATGCAATAATGTTAAGCAAGTTATACCACTATGAGTTTTCACAGACAGTGCACCTCCGTTGGAGGGGTTTTATTACAAAACCATGACTTATTTATCAAATGAAACAATTATCTTAACTAACACTTATTCAAGAATTGCAATTTAATATAAATATGTATAATTAAGATGGAAACTAAATGCAATTTAAAACATTCTTGAATTAAAGAGGCTAGGAGAGGGACCCTACCTAAACCTCAAGGCGCGTTTGCTTTTGACGATGAAAACTCGAATCTTCCTTTTTTCCGCTTGCACGCATATGCAACTTCACATATATATAAGGACACCTAGCCCCTATGTACATATTTTTATGGCCAAATACACACAAGGGGGTCCTTAGATATATATTTATACTTGCATATACCCCTTTACACTTACACATGTATGCATTTTTCATATCCATATATAAGCACACCTAGCCCCAATATATATATTCACACTTCCATGAGTGAATATATATAAAGGGGAACTTATATATGTATATACATACCTATTCATACACATGTAATCCTTCGTCAACGGCGACTCAAATCCACCTCAACGAAATCCAAAATGCACTGCAAAAATATAAGGAACCCAAAAATCACAAATGCCCTAATTAAAATTGGTCTAATGAATAAAAACAGAATAAACCTTACCCAAATCCGATGTTGAACTCATTGTCATCGATGGTGGTGGATAGAACCGACCTCATCATAAGAAACCACCTATAAGAAAATGGTGGGGGAAAATGAGATATAATGGCTTCTTATATATATGTCGTCAGTGTGTCAACTATACATGATAAATGATACATGAATCCATAACCAACAATGAACAAAAAATATTCAGATTGATATGTACATACCAATACTAAATAACATGATCATTAATAAACCTCTTTATTTTTTAAACATAACCTTCAATTGCCTATTCAAAAATCAAAAATCACCAAAATATGGGAATAAAGCAAACTTCCATAAGCACTTAAATGTGAAAAATAGAGATTATACATTGTTCTTAACCTAGAAAATCCATTCCTTGAACAAGAGTTCGTTGTTATTCTTTTCAACAATAATACAATAAAACTTTTGTATATTTATTTCACAATATCATTGTTACAAAAGAACGTTCAATAAAAAGGTAGTTTAAAATACTTGTATATTTATGGCTATTATAACCCCCTAGAGTGATAGTATTGGGAAACGAGCAACATGGTAATCCTCTGGTGATAATAGTGGAATGATTCAATTATTTAACTCCTAATTTTAAAAAAATTAAAAACAGGACTCCTATTTTCATCAAAATCCCTTATCGTTACAATGACCCATAACTGACACAAAATACACGCTCTCATAAATACTTGGCCAACCAAGGAAGCTCCTTGCATTCACCAAGCTTACATCTGCACCAATCACCCCTTTTAATACTTTTTTAGAAAAAAATTCAATACACAATTAAAAATAAAATTACTCACCCAATTCTCAAGGGTGCATCCCACCCCAGAAACACTTCTCCATTGCCTGCACACATGCATGAGACACTCACCACTAACTGCATTAAATTAACAAAAATCACAACATGCTTTTTAGTGAGACATTTTAATCAAAAACAAAAAATTTCCAAAATTCATATCATAATTCATTATGTAAACGTTTCTCAACCAAACTTGTCAAGTTCAATAACTTCAACTTTTCGAATGCAGTCTCCCCCATTACTATTTTTTAAAGCTCACACACCATTATCGTCAAAAATATTCTATCGAATTGGCAGTAGTTTTTCATTACCTACATTAAAATAAAAACGACCGACAAGCAATTGGGAAAACTTATAACGAACCATTATCATAAAAAATATTGAAAACAAAGTAGAAACACGAACCTGGTTGTTTGTTTATGCTTCCAACAACAGTATGATTCGATCTTCAACAGGAACATGAGGTGTTGTTCATCTTTTTTTGTGCCCAGAAAACACAAGAAAATGCTATTAAATAGTAAAATAACTGAAGTAAATAAAATAAAAGAAAAGGGAAAAGAATTTTTAGGTTTCAAACCCCGAACAGGGGCTATTGTTAACCTATCCACAGCTGCACCCCTCCACCCTCCCCCTGCCCCCTGCCCCCTCCCCCTAGCCCCCTAACCTGCACAGCCCCCCCTGCACCCCTTGCACCCCCTACCCCCCTCCACCCTGCCCCTGCCCCCCTGCACCCCTCCACCCTGCACCCTGCCCCCATCCCCCCTCCACCCAGCCCCTAGCCTGCACAGCCCCCCCTGCACCCCCCCTGCACCCTGCCCCTGCCCCCTGGCCCCTACCCCCTGCCCCTGCCCCCCTCCACCCAGCCCCCTAGACCCTAACCTACACAGCCCCCAACCTTTTGATGACCTTATTGATATGATCCTTATGGGTTATTACTAAATATGCATTCTTATTATCTATTTCTATACTTATCCACAATGTGTTGCTGGTTCCCTTCATTGGACGATCGTGCTACCGAGGTTTATTTGCATCAGACGCCTCGTGTTCAGCAACGACACACTCAGTCAAAACTTATTAGACGAGGTGCGCACCCCCAGGTGGCTGCCCGAATTGTTTTTCAGGAAGGAAAAAAAAGAGTGAGTGCAGAGCTCGATATTTCCATTGAAAAAACAAGGGGAGATAAACAGGGTATTCCGAGTTTTTGTTTTGGAGGAGAGTATTACTCTCACGGGATGATGACGATATCGAGAGATGAGGTCTCCAGTAACTCAAGAAGCTTCAAGCGACTCTCTTCTCGATCCAACAATTCCAGCTAGACCATGAACTGGTGATGACTTCCAGAACGACAGTTCGAGAATTCTTCGAAGCTGTAGGACGTCACCGAGAGCTGATGCCGCAGCTCGAGACAAATGTTTGGCCAAAGTTCTTGGACCATCAATTTTCTTCTAGGCTGTAGGTGCAACCCGAAGATCACCTAGAGCCGCCTCCACTACCTCACTCCTTCGCACTACCTACAGTACATCCCAGGATGTCTAGTGATTTATAGGTGCAGAAGAATGTTGCACTAACACTGTCTTATTTGGTGACAATGGTGGATTCAATTATGCCGGATACGACAGTTCAGTCCTGGGTTGATGACTGAGATCCACCACTCAGGAATTTAATAATTTTATGACGGAGGAGGGATTTGGGTTCTAGCTTTGTAGACAAGGGCCACATCGTATTTGCGAGCATGAAGGATGACGAATATGGGAGATTGATTGGAACCAAGTGCATGCAAGATGTTTTTTCAAGGAATTCAACAACAGAGTCCTCCATTAGCATTTCTAGGCATCTAGCTGATGTTTGGTACTGCTCAACACATATGCATACGGAGAAGAATTTGGAAGATCTCCTGACTCGTTTTCATACAGGACACCTTTCCCTAGTCTTGAGGACAAGACAACTTTTTAAGGTGGTGCGAGTGATAAACACCTGACTATAAGAGAGCGAGGGTAAAAACATCATTATAGTCGAGGAATATTATTTGTTAGAATGTGGTTAGTATTTTTCTAGGATGGGACCACGTTAAGGAAGGGGGATCTATTATAAATAAGTAGAAAGGGGGTGAGAGGAGGCAGGGAGAATTAACCTGGAATCAGCTTCGGCTTGGATCGACTTTCTAGCTGGGCTGAGGATCACTTGCCCTCTCTAAGTGTCCTCTTCATTCTTCTTCCACTCCACTGTAGTTATCTGATTCTATTCACAGATATATATACAAGAATTCTTCTACTCTTATCACACTCTTTCACTTTTCCTTCAGTATTTTCTTTCCCTATTTTAGTAATTTAGGTTTTAAATAAGCCCTTAGACTCTTATCTATCTTCCCTGTGGTTCAAACCTAGTTTACACTATCTAGTAAGATCATGTGATATAAATTTTATTTGATAGTACAAATGACGAGCTATCAAAAATATGGCATCATTTCCGAGGAAGGTTTGGTGCTGAGTGTCTAGGGTAAAAAAAACAAATAAAAAAATCGATGCTGTTTTTGGGCCTGAAATTCTGAAAACTGCCTTTAGAAATTGTTTCTATCTGCTGCAGTTGCATTTACATCTGTTTTTCTGTGTGAATTTTCTGTTGTAGAATCTGTTTTCCTTTTAATAATAGCTTTGAAAATTTTCAAAAATGCATAGAATAACTAGTCAGAGACATAGTCACCATAGGATCTTGATCACCAATTTCATTAAAGGGTAGCAAGGGGAGCTTTAATGATGCATGAGATAGATTTAATGAATTTCTTATTCAATGTCCAGACCACGTTTTTCTTTGAGAGTCAAGTTACATTCCTTTTTTATGGATTAAATGATGACGAGAAACACGATTTGAAAAAATTCACTCAAGGGTTTCATGCGTATCATAGTGATGAGAAGTTATGGAAATTTTATGTTGATCTAGCTAGAAAAGATAGGAATAACTCCCAACTTTTTAATGATAAAATCTGATTTTGGATTCTTCTAATGAACAATTGTTAGAGCTGGTGATTAGTGAAAGACACACATTCTCTGAACTTATCAAAGCTGAAATCTCTGGATTTGAGGAAAGAACCATGAACTTGAAGTAGATTTGTGAAAACAATGATCAAATGTCCAACACTTTTAAGAGTTTAAGAGAAAAAATATTTCAAGAAACTCAAACTACAATTCAAGGTTTACAAAATCAAGGAGGAAAAATTGATCAAAATCTGGAATTTGAAGAGGTTCAGATAATTGATCTTTCTTTGGAAGACAAACCCACCTCCAGAATCTGAAAATGAGGTAGATAATAAAATGTTTGTAGAGTTTGACTTAATGGAAGATTAAATGGAACTCTTCAGTCATTTCTTAATAAAAAACTTTATATTTTCCACTGATTTGGGAACCAGGTTAGCTGAATTTGTTTTTGAAGATGAGATAAAAGTGGAAAAGGATTTTAAATTCATTTTAAATGCCCATAAATATTTTCAAACTGAACTTGAAAACCCTCTTCCTGGATTGTTTTTTCAAAACTCAGCCACTTTCACATTTTTTATTGAAAACTCAGAGGTGAAAATGTGGAAGCTTCAAGAGGGTATGGAAATAATCAGTTATTGAAAAATTCCAGAACTGGACAGCATGCTTTCCAGCATTGCTAAAGGGTACATTCAGGGGTATTTTGCAGCTATTAAAAGATTTAGTTTTATCCCTAAATAGCATGAAGTAGAAATAAATAAATTCTCACCTAAAAATGAATGGACCAAACATATATGGTGGTTTATAAATAAAAAACTACACCCCCAAGTGACTATGGATAGCTTTTTAGCAGTGTCTAGTTGGGTACATTAAACCTATCATTGCATGAGAGGAAACTCATAGTTTATTATTATTTTTTGTTTGTTTCTTTTATTTAAAGTAAAAATCCCTCCCTATTTTATTGATCTTCTCTCCCTGCTCTCCCATTTCTTTCATCAATGACTTGGATTCATTTCTATATCTTCTCACCATTTAACTTGGATTTATTTTTTTGACTTTCATTGGTTGGATTAAATTTTAATCTTTTTCACCCTTGTTAATGGATAGGCCAAGCATAGAATTTTTCAGGAGAGTTTCTAACTTGCCTGTTTTAAGGAAAAGAACCAACTACAAAGGGAGTCTTCTTGACATTTATACTGAATTTCAACTATTTAGATTAATGAATAATGCCTTGAATATGATTACTTGAATTCCCAATAATGTGTCCCCATGTAGGAAAATCCATCTATTCAAAAACATGGTTATAAACCCCTCCAGTGGAAGGCTTGAGGATACCTCTAGTCTCAGTCATTAGCCCCATGTGGTATACTCCATAGCTTCAAGGATGGACCAATAAAATCTCGTTCTATCGTGAACCTATTAGGAAGATCATCGATGAGGGTGTATATCAGTTGGTCGAGACCTGTTGTGGTAGAGAAATATATTAATCCAATCCTTAAAAGAAACAAGTGACTGTAGGTTCAAATCCTTCCTTAACTTATCCTTAAAAATGGTGAGAACATCCCTTTCCAATATCAAATCTCATGAGGTGTCATCCCAAACATATTTAACAGGAAGATTTTCTTCATACATCTCCCAAAGAGGAGGTATTCCACCCAATCAATAAAAATGCCAAACATCAATCCCTACTTTTCCATGGGATAAAAGGAAGGAATTAGTTCTAGGAAACCAATGGATAATTAGCTCTTTATGTTTTGATTGATGATACATGATGAAATGAGAAGTCCATACTACCTCATAAAGATAGATAACAAGTAACTGGTCATAGAATTATGATCATCTCTTCCTAACCTAAAAAGATCATGCACATTCATCGGAGAAGTTACCTCTAGGTCATAAGTCCCACTTAGAGATCCAACCACTTGTAAGAGAATTCAAGGAGGAGATGAGTGTGCTCAAATAAATTTGATCAATTGGTTGGTGGAAAATATTTAAACCTTGTAGATCTCGAGGGGAGTTAACCAACTTGTAGGATAACCCATGGAGGAGTGGTATATAAAATTGAGTGTATTTAGAAATCACTGTTTGAATAAAATCAAGGGGATATGATAGTCACTAAGATTAAAGATTATAATCATGTGAAGGAGTGTAAAAATCATCCAGTATACCAAATCCATTCAAATAAATTCAGTGTAATAGGGGATATCTCTTAAGTTCATGAGGTATAATCCCTTTAAAATCCTTGTTGGCAGAGAACACATCATAATGAGGGTTGAAATTTGATTCCCAGTAATCATATTACTATGTATGGTTATGTTGGAAGATTTATATGAACTGGAATCCATCTATATGAACACAAGAAACACATATATTTTATTATCAATAATTCTTATATCACTATCACTGTGTATGTTTCCCTTATATGTTCAACATAATCACACCAATATGCCTTCAATTTCTACTCATACTCTACCCATGTCTTCTATAAATACAATAGGAAAGGAGATCTAAATAACCATCATATGAAATTTAAATCACTGTATAACCTTAAAATCAGAACATTGATGAAATAGTATGGTATAAAATACATGTGTGGATTGGAAGCCAGCAGGAGGGCATCACGGTGAGAGAGGTCTTCAGGGAGGAGGGTGCCGCTGTGAGAGAGGTCGTCGGGAGGAGGGCGCCACAGTGAGAGAGTTCGTCGGAGAGGAGGGCGTCGCGGTGAGGAGAGGACGGGGAGGAGAGGTCGGGGAGGAGAATTCCTCAGGGAGGAGGGCACCGCGGTGAGGAGAAAATGTCGGCGAGGAGAAGTCATCGGGGGAGGAAGGCACCGCGGTCAGGCGAGGTCAGGGAGGAGGGCGACACGGTCAGGCGAGGTCGGGGAGGAGAACTCTTCGGGAGGAGTAGAAGCTGGGAGGAGAAAGAAGTCGGGAGGAGAGCGAGAGTAGAGAATCGGGGACCTCGATATCAAATTGGAAAACATACTGTATAGCCATGTTTATTAAATTAAACTGTGGCAATTAGGAAGATATATCCATAGAACAATAAAACCGTGGCTATAGGTCTGTGGCTATAACTTTAATTTTTAGTAGTGGTAATCATTATCATAGAGGAAAATACCAAACATAATCTATAAATTTGATCATAATTCAATATTTCATTTCACATTTTCCAAACAAGAAGATGAGTATATCAATAAGGTTCTATGTTTTCACTAGGGATAACTATGATACACAATGTATGTTCAACAATGTTCATGCATTTGAGGTGGGTGTGACACATCAACACTAGTAGATAATTTAATCAGATAATATTCATTTCACTACTAGTCTCCTAGATCTTCCACACCACAACCTAGCTTTTCCAACATCCTCCACTATGTGCAGGGAAATACCTGAAGAGTGATAGTGGAATTTTTCTACAAAACTACTATTGTTAGTTCTCATCATAATGACCAAATAAATCTATGTCTCTAGAAATGAATCAAACATTAAAGCCAAGAAAACAACACTCATCAATATCATTCAATCTATATGTTCGACCATCATGTTATTGGTGTTCTAGGATTAATTTCTTTACAATCTAATCTTGTAGATTTTATTTGTAAAATAATTCTGAATGATCTGAATTTATACATACATTTATAGTAAATAACATCAAAACATATCTCAAAGAAGACCAGTGCACACTAAAAACGTTCTAGGAACCCAAAAATAACAAAATCCCTAATTAAAATTGGGCTAAAAGAAACAGGTAGATGAAAATCAACCTCAAAACGGTGGTGGGTGATCCAAAATAGTCTGATTTGCTTCGAATTCGGTGGAAAATGCTGAAACACGGCCTAAGACGACCTGAGAGACTCATTGCTCGCCCTAAAAAAGAACAAAATCAAAAGAATCTGGTTAACCCGTGAACTAGGGTTCGGCAGAACAAAATAGGGTGACGGGGAGAATAGAAATTGGCCAAAATAGGAAGAAGAATGGAAGAGGATAGCTTACCTCGAGACATCGACCAAGAAACCAGAATAAATCCTGTGAAATCACAGGAAGAAGAGGACTCGGGAGAGGGATGGTGGCGCGTGTGGCTAGAGAGGAGAGGGGAGAGATGGTCGTGCGAGACGGGAACCGGAGATTCGGTGGGGAGGAGGTGACGGGAACTGGAAATTCAGAGGGAGGAGGTGACGGGAACCAGAGAGGGTGGAGGGCTCGATCTTGATTAGGAGGGGATAGAAGTCGGGAGGAGCGTGAGATTAGAGAATCGGGGCCCCCGATATCAAGTTGGAAAACACGCTGTATAGCCACAGTTATTAAATTAAACCATGGAAATAAGGAAGATATAGCCACGGACTAATAAAACTGTGGCTATAGGTCCGTGGTTATAGCTTTCATTTGTAGTAGTGACTGAAAATTAACTTTTTATTATAGAATCACTCTTTTGGAAAAGTGAAAAACTAGTTCAAGTCAATCTGTAGGTGAAGCCTCATAGAAGAGATAAAATCCATCAAATAAAAGCCTCATCCTATTAGTGCTTTCATCTCTATGAATATTCCAGTTCATAAGCCATACCTTAGCAGTAGGGTCGTTGCCAATAACATCTTCAAAATGGCACGACATTTTGTCCCAGGTTTGAATATACTCTTCTTTCCTGATTTTCCCATCATTGAAGCCTCTCATCAGAATCATATCTTGTTTGTCAATACAATTCACCTTCTCGTTGTTGAACTCAACTTGAATAGGTCAACCCATCATCTCTACATCTTCCTATGGGATGTTGACATAAAGAACTTCCTCCAACATTATTTGGGTTAACCTTCTACTTCATTATTTATGAGGTATTAAAATGGGTTGTGTGATGGTTTTTGTTTATATTATGTTTAATTATGTGTATTTATAGTGTATATACATATTCTATCAACTATATTAAGCCTCACTTAAATTATATGATATTTATAAGGGTCTTTTCATTTAAAATCCTCTTTTAAAACTCTATTTTACAAAATTCAAAAGCAAATTTTTTATGCAATTATTCATGATATATGATTATGTTATGGTTCTTGGGAATTATTTATGATTAATGGTGATACCTATATCTCCATACAATTCATTGGGTATGTGTAAGTTTGAGTTCGGTCTTATGGTTACTCCAAGTGTAACTGCGATGGTAACACAAATTTTAAGGTAGCCATGAGGGTTACAAATTATAAAGTAGTTGAGAGGGTTATTAGATTATGTAAGTAATATCCCAAGATACATTTATGGTTTTATTTATGTTTTTATGTTTTGTGGGGATCTTGTGGAAATATCATGTTTTACAAAGTAAGTATATATGGGTGACAAGTATGTATTTTTAAAATGATTTCATATGTTACAAGTATTTATAAACTAATGTGTTCTTACCTTCTTTTTATATCCCTTACTGAGCTTTCTATTCTCATACCAAGTTTTTAAATGATTTTCATAGGTAATAAGGATGTGTAAGAAAAATAAGGAATCCAAGTTAATTTTTTGAATTTTTTTCAAAGAAATCATGTTTTATTTTAAAAGTTTTATATTTTGGAAGAAATGAATACAGTTTTTATGGTATCCACTCTATATTAATTTGTACTATTATGAATGTATTATGATGAAATTTTTTAAAGATCTAAACTTAAAAAGACCCTCAATGTGAAAGGAAGTGATTTATTGACTAAATTAAATATTATGTAATGTAATACGCCTGAGTCCTTATACTTCCTTTTTTCGCTGCTACCATTGATGCATCTCCTCCTTCTCCCTATGCATACTCTCTATAATAAAACCTTGAGCTCATAGCTACTCCTAATTTTTTTTTACTGTAGATGATTATGAATCTCCACGAGCTCCTCTCGATCTGAATACTGACATCACAATGGAACCATAATTACTCCCAGGCATCAATCAAGAGATAATACCAATAACTCAGCCTTTGTCAAAGGCATACTAGGTCACCTGCATCCATGTCACCTCAACAAATCGATGGACACTGGTCTTATCATCAGCCTCGGCCCGACTCTTAATCTGTTTCTGAGACCTCACAGCCTCATATGACTCCTTAAATTCCAATTTAAAATTAAAATAGTTAAAATATTATTTGTAGTTATTTTTAAAACTCAAAAATAAATTATACTGATCAAAATATGATGTTGGTGATCACCTCTAATCTCTCTAGTGACCAGATCACTATACATCCTCCTATAAATGTCAAACTTTGTAATATCGGGTTATTTGACTACCTATATGAATATAAAATAAACTTTTTATATTTAATGTTATAATTTTTTTTAAAAAAAATATACTTACCATATGGTTCATATACTTACCAAATGTATGACTACCGACTCGATGTATCACCTCCTTTCTCCATTGGTTTTTTCAACCTACTGATGATCTCCTATGAAGATGACCAACCAAAAAGTGTGAACATAATCCATCCCAAACCTAAGATGAAAAGTGATCTGGTTTGTGGACACAACAAGACTCATCAAACTCTTTCACTTCTGCTTTAATCATTGATTTCCATCTCAAATTGTGCAAAAACTGACAGAAATGTTCACACATAAACCCCTGCCATTCCTTCCAGATAGCATCACACATGATATAATTTATGGAATACCATAAACCCTACAAATAATTGATAATATCAAGTAATTAATTAAATAAATTTCTAAATAAATATTATTTATTTACTTACTTGCCAATGATTGAACATGTGGTGTTGAACATCAATGGGAATCTGATCCCATGTGACCCATGTTTCAAAAAAATAATTTCACAATATAGAACTCCCATATCCAACAACTATATGAAAAAATCTATGAAAAAATGAAAAAATAACCAAACAATTATTATATAAATAAATTAATGAAAGCTAACTAAAATATATAGTTAAATATACCTCTGCATGTGTGGATCAAAAAAAAGACATGGACAACACTCATGGATAGGGTTAGGAATAATCAATCACTCAATAGCATGCCCTCTCTGAGTACTCCCTAAACTACTAGTAGTCTGAGGGTCAAATGATCCAACATCCTTCTCTTCCAAAGGTAGATCAGCCTCTTATGACTGACAAAACAAATCCTCATCCATATGAAACATGAAATTACTTTTGTTAGAAAATAATTGCAAAAAAATATTATATATAACTATATATTATATATGATTATAATAAAAATTTAGCTGTATCAATGTTCATCTTTATCCTCATCTTTATATCTGAAAATTTTAATGTCTTCATATTTCTCCCCAACATCATCAATTTCCATATGCGTTTTAGTTTCATCTTCTATTATCATTTCAAATTCATTTGTAACATCATTAACATCATCGTCACCATCAAACCTTAACCATGGGTGTCATCATCGATATTTATGTATCTTTTTGAAAAATATGGATTTGGAGTAGTCTCTTGAAAAATTTCATTTTTTTGCACTTCAGCTAAACCACATTCACTTTGAGTAAACCGATTTTCCAGAGATTTAATTTTTTTTATGCTCCACCAATCACCCAACTCTCTTGAAGTATCATAGTAATTTGTATAATAAATTTGATGTGCATGATGAGCCAATAAAATGGTTCATTTATTTTAAGAAGACTTTTATATTTAATATCAATGATTTCATGGGTTAGATGAATATGTAAGCCTCTCTCAGTATCTAACCAATGACATTTAAAAATCATTATATAATTCTATCCTAGATAACACAGTTTAGTAATTTCTTCCAGCATGTTGTAAAAGTCAACATCAGTTTCTCTATAATGAGATCCTCTTAAGAAAACACCACTATTCATTTTTTTGATTCCTTATATGCTCATGTATGAAATTGAAAACCATTAACCACAAATTCATTATAAGATTTAACTATTTTGGACTGTGGGTTTCTCAATACACGCTATCGATTATCAATTTTATCATTATTTTGAGATACATGAAAATTTATAAAAAAATTATGAATATAAAAATAATAAATTTATTTTATATGTTAAACCATAAATAATTTATTTTATAAGTTTTTTAAACCAGTAGGAAAAATTATTTTTCTGAAGTTCTTCAAGAGCAGCTGCTGTAATTTGTGGAAGCTATTTCTTGATATGATTATCATATAACCTACAAATAAAATAAGATGAATTTACTATAAAAAAATATTATAGAATATGTGATATGAGAACTCATAGTAAAAATGGTTTCATTTCTTCATAGTTGTGAATAACAAATGTATGACCTCAAAAATTTTCATCATTTGAAATACATCGTTCATGAACTCCAACGAAGCCAAGTTCGGTCTGATTAAAAACTGATAATTGATTTCTAATTTACTCATCAATATTTCCCTCATTACAAACCATGAAGTTATGTTTTGTGGTATATTCTAATTGAAAATAATGAGAGAAGAAAAAAGAAATTTCTTCTTGTAAACAAGCTTATAAAATTGAGCCTTTAACCAATGCTTTGTTACATACTTTTTTCATCAATTTCTGCATGCATATATTGAATGGTTACATCCATAGGAATTTTACTGGACCTCCACATTTTTATTAATTTAGAAAATTCAATATAAAATGTTCCATTAAGTCAAATAAATCCAGCAGGAAGATTTTTTCTAGTTTACATAAAATTAAAACAATATCTTCGTACAGTCTTCTTAGTGCATCATAGATTGTTATCGCCAAAAAAATGTCTCAGAAAAAATATGATATGTTTTTTATCGCATACCAAATCATAGAATTCAACAAACCTCTTAATCCAATTAGTATAAGTCTTTCCATTTTAACATGACAATTGTGACTTTTTAATTCGGTAATATGGACATTTATGACACATCTGCCCAAATTGGAAGTATAACCATCAAAAAGTATCAAATCTACAATCCAATGACAAAATAATAATCAATTTTATTTGGATAGTTTATAATCTGATTTTTTTATTCATTAACTTATATGATATTTCATTTTAAAACAATTCAAGTTCTGGTCTCATGTAAATTTGGGCAAGATCTATTCGTGCCTTTACATTATCTTTGGTCTTACTAGGTGTATCCAAAACTGTATGAAATAAATTATCAAAATAGTTTTTCTCAATATGCATGACATCCAATATATGATGGACCAACAAATTAGACCAATATGGAATATCTGAAAAAATGATTTTTTTATCCAATTATGTTCTTTTCCAAAGCCATCAATTTTCTGTTGGTTTATTGTTAGTCCAAATGTGATGGGAGGTAATGAAGATAAAATTGATTTCAAATCTTTACCTGAGATCATTTTTGGAATTACATCTCTTTCAATTGTTCCTTTTCTGAAATTATATCTATTCCTCTAAAAGGATGATAGGTTGGAAGGAATCTGTGATCACAATAAAAAAACAAGTTTTTTTTACTGATGATCATAAACACTTTGATGTCTCTCATACAATACAGTCATGATTTTGGACCACATTTTCTCTAGTTAGATAACATGTCATATGATTGGAAGTCGCTAATTTTACACATCAATGCCGATTTCAGTTGGAAATTTTGCTTCGCAACAATATCATATGTACTGACACCATTACTTCTCAATGAATTTAACTCATTAATAAATAGTTCAAAATAAATATTATTGGACTCACCTGTTTTGATAAACTCAATTATGATTAATTATGTTTTGATAATCCCAAATAATGTTTACTGATTAAACTTTTCATTACTTTAGTTACTGTTTAAGTGCTTAATGTCAAAATATAAAAACTGATGAAATGTGTTCAAATGATATAACTTTCATACAAGAACATTCGGTTAACCTTTGTAATGTTTTATCCTAACTTAATCTGTGGATAATTTGCATAAACAGACTAACAACTACCGATATAGAAAGGTCACCGATATGAAGATGAGCTACCGATACAGAAAGGTCACCAGCATGCAGATGAGCTACCGATACAGAAAGGTCACCGGTATGCAGACAGTTACTGTTTCAGCTGAGCTACTGATAGATTAAGTCTACCAGTATGCAAAATTCGGCTGATACAGAGTGACAACTACTATTATGAAGTCTACCGTTACAAGCTCATCGGTATGGGTCACTGGTATATATGTCTACCGCTACAAAGATCTACCGCTAAAGGAAGTCACCTCTACTTATAGTCACTGATACAAGGAGCTAACACCACAAAACAACTACCGATACAAGCAAGCTATCATTACAAAGAGTAACAGTTACCGATGAAAAGTCTACCATTACAAGTCCACCGCTACAAGTTCAATGATACAAAGTGCTACTGATGGAAACCAGTCATTGTTTCTCTAAACTCTATCTCTGTTTGGTTATTAACAATGGTCATATTTTGTGCTTTTAATGCAACCTATATTAATTAATGATGTCTGTTGGATGTCAGGAAACCATACCTCATACAAATCATTCCTATTGCTGGAGATCAAGGAACATATAAAAGGTAACCTTGATCTACTAGAATAAAGGCCCCCCAAAAACACACATACAAAAAAAGTTTATGGATATACATGAGGAGATTTATAGAAGAATAAGGAAGAACACATGCTAAATCTATAGAACCTGAACATTCAAGGAGTGAAGAGCTTCAAACGACTACACCTACACTCAAGCTAATCAAGCTGGTCAAGCTAGACCTGGACGTCAAAGAACAAAAATGATACTCTATTTTTTAAACAACATCTAGAGAAGGACTCAAGCTCTATCTTCTTCAAATCCAAGGAGTCCAGAGCTTCATTGAAAACACATAGAGCATTCTAAACTCATATCTGCTTGTTTAGATCTATTGTGTTTCAATTATTTACATTTTAAGCAGTGTATGTGATCTGTATTTTTAAGCATACACTGTCTCATGTGCTGAACTGGAGGATTCCAAAATACTCACTCAATATATCCCTAAATCTCTTGTATCCCACTGTAGATAGTGTTAGAGGTCAAGTGTGACCTGGACAACCTGTGTGTTGTTGTTCATTTTTCCCATGAAGAACTGTGGTAGAGGTCAAGTGTGACCTGGACAGTCTGTGCACTATTGTAAAACCTTGATCCAGGGTGTGGATCATAGTTTATATAAAACTGTTTGAGAGTACTAAGTCTCTTCTTAAGACTGAACCTGCTGTTTAAATCTGATGTGCATTTTTATTTTAGTTAAAACTATTTTGAATATTCTGCTGCTAAGTACTTTAAATATAAATCTGATTTAAAGTTTCTATGATATTTAAACTATAAAGTGTTTGTATTTATTGTAAACAAGTATGTTAGTTTCAAAATCTAATCTAATCTTCAGATTAGATTAACTTAGAACTAATCAATCTCTTGAGAAGCTAACTGAACCTTTACTGTATTACAAATTCACTACAGTTTAGCTTGTTATTTTAATTGGGGGATTTTAATAGAAATATTTTAAACAAAAAATTTTAATTGGAACTCAATACACCGCATCTTGAGTATCCACTCTGACCAACATTTGGTATCAGAGGGTTTACTAAAAGGTTTTCAAAACACTTTGTTTTTGAAAAGTTTTCAAATCTGATTTTAGTTGTATCTTAAAGATCTTAAAATTTCTGTTAATTCTAAATTTTTATATCTTTATATAACTTAAGTGTTATTCATAATAGATTATAAGGTGCAGCTACCAACATGACACCTTTATTTAATGGTGTTAATTATGCCCAATGGAAAATAAAAATGAAAATTCATTTAAAAAGTATGGGATTTGACATCTGGACTGCTATAGAGACTCAGTATAAGATTCCCGAGACTATTAGAACTACTTGGGATGAACCTAAAAAAGCTGCTTATAATAATAATTTTAAAGCAATGAATTCCTTGTATTGTGCTTTAGGAGATGAAGAATTTAATCAAATATCTGTTTGTAATACTGCTTATGAAATCTGGGATACCATGGCTATTTCTCATGAGGGAACAACTAATGTTAAGGAAATTATATTGAATACCTACACTATTAAATATGATAATTTTAAAATGAAGCTTGAGGAACCTATTTCTAACATGTATCTCAGGTTCAACAAAATTGTAAATACAATGAACTCACTTGGAAAGGTTGTTCTAGCTAAGGAGCGGATTATGAGAATACTCAGATGCTTGCCAGAAAGAGGGAGAGGCACATCAGTTTAAATTATAGAATCTTATGACATTAGTGATTTTCCTATCAAGGAACTCATTGGTAAGTTAATGATGTATGAGGAAGAACTGAAAATAAATAAGGAAGTAGATGATGAACCGAGGAAGAAGTCTATAGCTTTCAATACTTTTAATTCAAAAATTAAGGACAAAGGGAAAATTCAAAGTGAAAGTGATAGCTCAAGCTATCAAGAAAGTGCATCAGACAGTGATGTTGAAATGGCTCAGATAGCCATGCAATTTAAGAAGTTTTATATGAAAAAGAAGTTTTTCAAAAAATCCAATTATAAGGGAAAGTATGACAATAAAGGTTATTGGAAGAAAGATTGGAAAAGGATTGATAAAAGTGATGACATAGTCTGCTAAAAATGGAAAAGGAAAGGACATGTGAATGATGACTGTCCAAAATTAATGTTCAAGAAGAAATATGACTATAAGGTAAAAAAATACAAGAAAGCTATGAAAGAAACCTAGAGTGCTTCAGAAGATAGTTCAAAGTGATTCTGATTCCACTCAGGATGAAAAATATCAAAAAGCTAATATGTGTTTCATGACAAACACATCTGAGGTAATATCATATAATCCTGCTTTAAATTATTATTACTCTGGAGATGATTCTGATTCTGAAAACATGTCTAGTGAAGAATTATTTGAATACTGTAACATTTTAGAAGATACCTACAATGAGCTGAAAGACAAGTATAAAACCTTAAAGAAGCAGCATGCTTTAACTAGAACTATTAAATCTACACTTAAATTAGAAAAGGAAAAGAATGCTCAACTGCTCAAAGAGAATACTGACCTGAAATTGTCGAATGAGGAACTCAGGAAAGATTTAGAAAAAATTACTAATGGAAAGAACACTATTACAAAAATTCTAGGAAAACAAGTTGCACCAAAGTATACTAATGGTTTAGGCTATCATCCTGGACAGAGACAGATTACAAAGAATAGATTTATTCCTAAATCTAGACAGTATGGTGCTAGTTCCAGTTCTGGAAATTCCTATGTCTCAAATAGATACTTACATGGTTATAGATCTAAAAAAGTTTATCTATCAAAATCCTTTAAATCTATTGATTATATGAAACCCATTAGACAAATCTGGGTACCAAAAGTTATGCTTTCTAACCTTTCTAGACCCAAGAAAATCTGGGTACCAAAATCATTTTCTGTCTAAATCTATTTTGTAGGAAACATGCTTGAAAAGTTCATGTAGGAAGACATGGTACTTGGACAGTGGATGTTCAAGACATATGACAGGAGACTTTTCATGTTTTAAAAGATTAGTCAAAGTTGATGTAGGATATGTCACCTTTGGGGATAACTCAAAAGGAAAGATCATCGGCTTAGGCCAAATTAGTAACACTGATTCAATTTTAATTTCTAAAGTTTTATTTGTCGATGGAATAAAGTATAATCTGTTAAGAATTTCATAGTGGTGTGATGATGGATTTAATGTTAAGTTTGAAAATGATTCATGTAATGTTTTTTATTCTAAAAATGTTTTGGTGTTTACCACATTAAGAAATGAAAATGTTTATGCTATAGATTTGAATTCTTTAGTTAAGAAAAATATTACCTATTTAAATGCTTTTCATAAAGAATATTGTCTTTGGCACGAAATATTAGAACACTTCAGTATACATTCACTTAGAAAAATGACTAGGAAGAACTTAGTTAGAGACCTACCTAAACTTGAATTCCCAGCGGACACAATTTGTAATCCCTGTCAAAAGGGAAAGCAACATAAAGTTTCTTCTAAATCAAATAAAGAAGTTTCAACTTCTCAACCTCTTGATTTGGTTCAAATGGATTTGTTTGGACCATCTAGAGTTTCTATCTTAAATGGGAAGCACTATGTCTATGTCCTTATATATGACTTTTCTAGATATACTTGGGTATATTTTCTAGCTCACAAAAGTGAAGCTTTCTATTACTTTATTAAATACTCCAAGTTTTTAGAAATCCTTAGTGGACTTAAGAACAAAACATTGAGAAGCGATCATGGTCGTGAGTTTGAAAATCATGAATTTGAATCGTACTACTCACACAATGGCTACAATCACAAATTCTCTTCCCCTAGGACACCTCAGTAGAATGGTGTAGTAGAAAGACGAAATAGAACTCTTCTGGAAATTGCAAGAACTATGATTAATGAATATGATTTACTTGTTTATTTTTGGGATGAAGCTGTAAATAAATATTGTTACATTAAAAATAGAGTTTTTATTAGACCATTACTTAAGAAGACCCCTTATGAATTATGGAATAATAGAAAACCTAAAGTTAGTTATTTTAAAGTTTTTGGTTGTAATGTTTTTATTCTGAATACTAAAGATAATCTGGATAAATTTTCATCTAAGTGTGATGAAGGAATTTTTCTTGGTTATTCTTTAACTAGAAAAGCCTATATAGTTTTTAATAAACAAAACAAATATGTGGAAGAATATGTTCACATAAAGTTTGATGAAACCGATCCACATGAACCTAAACCTTATCTTGAAAATCTTGAAGAAGATTTGTCTGTTCTAAACCTTAATGACAAAATCGGTGAATCTGTTGTAAAGACCACCAGTTTTAGAAATATTTCAGAATATGCTGCTGGTGAACCCGAACCTAGAGAAGAACCTAAAATTTCTAGTACTACCTTTACTAGATCAACTAGGATTCCAAAGAATCATCTTTTAGATGATATTGTAGGTAATCTTGATAGAGGGACACATACTAGAGCTTCATTAAGAAAACAGGTTGAACATCAAGCCTTTCTTTTACAGACAGAACCTAAAAATATCAATGATGATATTAATGATGAATTTTGGGTAATGTCTATGCAAGAAGAGTTAAATCAATTTGAAAGAAACAAAGTCTGAGAATTTGTAGAAATACTTATAAGGACACCTTAACCATTGTCACAAAATGGGTATTTAGAAATAAGGTTGATGAATCTGGAAACATCATAAGAAACAAATCTAGATTAGTTGCACAAGGTTACACTCAAGAAGCAGGAATTGACTATGAAGAAACCTTTGCACATGTAGCCATATTAGAATCCATTAGTATCTTTCTTGCTTATGCATCTCATATGAATTTAAAGTTATATCAAATGGATGTTAAAAGTTATTTTCTAAATGGTTATATAATTGAAGATGTTTTTGTTGAACAACCACATGGATTTACAAATCCCCATTTTCAAAATCATGTTTTTAAACTTTCTAAAACTTTTTATGGTTTAAAACAAGATCCAAGATCTTGGTTTGATAGACATACTAATTTTCTTATTTCAAAAGGTTTTACTAAAAGAATTGATAATACCACTCTCTTTATCAAAAATATTTCCAAAAATGATTTTATAGTACAAATATATGATGATGATATTATTTTTGGATCTTCTAAAAATTCTTTATGTACTGATTTTTCAAAGATTATGAAAAATGAATTTGAAATGAGTTTAATGGGAGAAATCAAATATTTTCTTGGATTAAATTTTTTTCAAAATATGGATAGAATTATTCTAAATAAAAATAAATACACAAAGGATTTATTAAAACATTTTGGGTTAGATAGTAATAAAGGAAGTGATACACCAATGAGTACCACTTGCATGTTGGATATTGATGAATTTGGGAAACCAATAGATCAAACCAATTACAGAGGTATGATTGGAAGCTTACTTTACCTAACTGCTAGTCGACTTGATATTATTTTTAGTGTATGTATGTGTGCACGATTTTAAGCTAATCCTAAAGAATCACACTTAATTGTTGTAAGAAGGATTTTCAAATATCTTAAACATCCTACTGATTTAGGTTTATTTTACCCAAAAGGACAATATTTTGATTTAATAAGTTATTCAGATGCTGAATTTGTCGGTTGCAAGTTAAATAGAAAAATCACATCTGGAACATGTCATTTATTAGGAAAATCCTTAGTATCTTGGTGTAGTAAGAAAGAGAACTTGGTTGCATTGTCTACTGCTGAAGCAGAATATATAGCTACTGGTAGTTGATGTGCATAGATTTTTTGGATCAAACACACTTTGTTAGACTATGGATATGTTTTTAGAAATGTCTCTATTAATTGTGATAACACTAGTGCAATCAACATCTCTAAGAATCCTGTATCTCACTCTAGAACTAAGCACATTGATGTAAGGCACCACTTTCTAAGAGACCACTATCAAAATGGTGATATAACTCTTGAATTTGTAGGCATTGAAAGTCAACTAGTTGATATATTTACAAAGACTTTAAGTTCAGAGAGATTAAGTTACATTAGACATGAATTAGGAAGGATCAACTATCCACAAACCTCACCGTTAGACAAACCTCACCATTAGACAAACCCCACCGTTAGACAAACCTCACCGCTAGACAAACATCAACCTTAGACAAAACTCACCATTAGACAAACCTCACTGTTAGACAAACCTCACCATTAGACATACCACATTGTTATAGAAACCTCACCGTTAGGATAACTCACCGGCAGTACATACCATTATAATCCTCACCGGTAGAATAGTTACTGATATACCGTGCTGTTTTAAATTTGTGTGTTTTAAGATGAGATGGTTTATTGTTTTAATATATATTTTTTGATTCCTAAATGATATAATTCAAGTATAAGTCACATTCAATCCACCGTGAACTCCACCCTTCCAAGTCCTCACCTAACCAAGCTTCTGAAATCTTGCAAACCCTAAGTTTCTTGTTTTGGAAATGGCCCGAGTTAAGCGACCGACAATTGATGAAGGTAATGAGCCGAGTGCGAAGCGACAAAAAGTCGGTTCTGGAGCCACTAGAAGTAGTAGTGGTACTAGTAAAGAGAAGAGAAAGTGTGAGAATCCACATTTATCAAAGAGGGAAATAGTGATTGAGAAGGAGCAGTGTGCTGAGTCATTGACGTCAAGCAAGTCTCTGATTTTGAGGATTTTAAAAGAGCAGGGATGGCTAGATTGTTTTGAAAACAAAAATGGGCCTTATTACCTAAAACAAGTTAATTAATTTTATGATTTTGTTAGATTTGAAATGACTGAGGATAAGAACAGAATGATTTCTGTGGTGAATGATAAGGAGATATCATTTTCATCTGCTGAATGGGCTGAGTGCTTGAAAGTTCCACACGAAGGTGAGTTTGGATATTTTTCAAAATAAGTACCTATAGCTAGTGACCATTTTGGGTATGAGGCTACTTTGCTTGTGTTAACTCGAAATGGATCACCAGGAAAAGTGATTGCTGCTGAAATGGAAGGAGAAAACAGATTGTTGTTTAAGTTCATTTGACATGTGATTAGTCCCAGGAGAGGATATTTTGAAATTATAAAGTTTCAAGATATATATTTTATGTACTTGTTGAGGCATGGAGTGAAGGTCAATCTATAAAGATTATGGATGATTCAGAAAAAGGATATGACTAGACCTAAATCAAATACC
This sequence comes from Viscum album, assembly GCA_963277665.1. NCBI lineage: Eukaryota > Viridiplantae > Streptophyta > Magnoliopsida > Santalales > Viscaceae > Viscum > Viscum album. Next base: position 1,494,669,299 of record OY728152.1, read on the forward strand.
AATACCTTGTTCTTTGATAAGCTGATTTCCATTATGTTAAAAGTCAAAGGTATTTCGGAATCTAGGGATGAAACTGCTGTTGTCCAAGACAATTTCTGCATTACTAAGACTCTCTACAAGTATATGAAAGTAAGCTACAACCCTTTGAAGAAACAATGGGTGAATTATTATGGTAGATTGTGTAATAAATTTAATCCTATGGATCATCCTTCTAGGCCTATGGATGAGAGGGATCCAGGTCTAGGACATGATGAAGATAAACCTGCTTATAGTGATGTTGTTGATGATGAAGATGAAGAGACTTCAGTGGAAGGAGGAGGATATCCTGGCCTACCTCCTAGCCCTGCACCTCAGAGTATTTCTTATGGAGAGGCTAGTCCTCCAGCTACTTTACCCAGGAAAGAATCTGATTCTGATAGCTCAGATGAAGGTACTTTCAGTTTGAGTCCAGTAATTGGGAGTTCTGATATGCTTGTAGAGGCTGGTTTGGTTGAGATGACAGAACCTACACCTAACCATGATGAGCCTCTTGTTGGTGAAATGGAAATAGTTGTGGTTGATTATTCTGAGGAAGACCTGCCTGCTGAGGCTTCTATTGATGTACATGTCCAGGAGAATGCAAAAATTGAGGGGGAGTGTCCCACCAGACATGGTACTATATCAGTAGCTCATGAGATTGAAGATTGGATAGAAGATCCAGGTTTTGTAGTTTTTGGGTTGGACTATTCTGATTCTGAAGGTGAGACACCCATCAGAAGACCACATGTTAGTTATGATATCCTTTCTGAGACTTTACCTGAGGATTTAGTAAGAAAAGCTAACCTAGACCAGTTGAAGTCTAATCTCAAGACCTGTTTTGTGGAAGAAATGAGAATAATGGAGACCTCTTTAATTTCATCCATTCAATCTACTATGAATGAATCTGTATCTAGTGTTTTGGATGAAGTCAAGAACTGCCAGAGTCAAGTTTCAATCTTGGTAAAGGATGTTGAATCTCTAAAGAAATCAGTTGTCTCTATGGAACCTTATATGAGTTCTAAATCTCAAACAGACAAGGGTTTGTCATTTGTGAAAAGTATAGTTGGCCAGATGGTGTCAGTTTTTGAAGAATTTAAGAATTCCATGAAACAAAATGTCAGTACCAAGGACCTTATTGTGAAAAATATCATTAGTGGGCTGACTAAATCTTTTAAGGAAACAATAGCTTTTACTTTTGCACCTCTGAGTGCTCCCAGGCCTTCTTTAGATGTTGATCAGATTACAGCTGTGATGAGAGAAGAGCTTGGACAGTCTTCCACCAGTGGCTCTGTAGACTCTACTACCTTTACCCAAGTGGTGACTACCACTAGGGATATAGAAATAATTGTTCATGATTTTATGAGGGAGGCCTCTTCTTCTCAGAAATAAGTAAAGGACAAGGTGGATTACTATTTCCAAAGGGTCTACACTAAACATCAGTTGAACAATCACTTCAATCTTTTATTAGAAAATTTGAAATTACCTCATGTGTCTCAAGATTTCAGAGAGCAAGTGAGTAAGCTCAAGGAGCTAACTCCAGCTTTGGAAAAATTCCTAGAAAACAAGGATTAATTCATTTATTCTATCGAAATAGGAGGAGGAATTATCATGGATTTCAGGAATCTCTTGTTGCCCTTTCTGCATGTTGATGCTCAGCTAGTGATTGTACCTCCAACTTTACCTGCATCTGGCTCTCCTGCTTCTACTTTTGAGATGACCCCAACTCAAGCTATCAGAAGCTTGACACCTATGATTACTAAAAGAGGTACCAACTATAGGCCAGGAACATTTTTAAGTTTCCCAACCTCCAGTGGTCATTTCTGGAGTTCCCAAGCCTTCAACCGAAGCTACCCAGCCTGAGTCTACCTCAGATCCTAAAGGAAAATCCAAAGTGGACATTCAGGAAGTGGATTGAGTGGGTCTAGATGAATTTTATAGGGATCATTTGTACCTTGTTTATAGTTTTTGTAATCCTTATGTACTTCTGACTCCTTAATATATACATCAAATCTCTTTCTCTTAGTGTTTACCTATGCTACTTACTTCATTTCTTGTCTAATTTTCATCTGATACACAACTTTATCTATTATACTTTAACTCTAATTACTCATCTTTTATGTTCCTTGATACATTCTTTACATCCTTCTCTTATACCTCCCTTATTTTTTTAATCCCAAAGGGGGAGAACTGATAAAGTGGGAAATATGATAAAGGGGGAGGATTATTTAATATAAGAGGAACATATGTCAGACATGGATATTAATATTTTATCAATCTTCTCTGATACATTTGTCTTTGAAAATTCATATTTATATCTAAAATATATTTTACCTATGTTGGAACACACTGATAAGTAATAAAAATTCTATTTTAGTCTGGTACATTTGGATTACTTGCCATAAATTGTGATTATCAAATAGGGGGAGATTGTTGGAATCACCTATTTTGATAATCTCAATTATGATTAACTATGTTTTGATAATCCCAAATAATGTTTATTGATTAAAATTTTCATTACTTTAGTTACTGTTTAAGTGCTTAATTTCAAAATATAAAAATTGTTGAAATATGTTCAAAATGATATATCTTTCATACAAGAACATTCGATTAACCTTTGTAATGTTTTATCCGAACTTAATCTATGGATAGTTTGCATAAACAGACTAATAGCTACCGATACAGAAAGTTCACTAGTATGCAGATGAGCTACCGATATAGAAAGGTCACCAGTATGCAGAAATGCTACCGATATAGAAAGGTCACCGGTATGCAGATGAGCTACCGATACAGAAAGGTCACCGTTATGCAGACAGTTACTGTTACACCTGAGCTACTGATAGAGTAAGTCTACCGGTATGCACAAGTCGACCGATACAGAGTGACAACTACTGTTATGAAGTCTACCACTACAAGCTCACCAGTATGGGTCACTGGTACATAAGTCTACCACTACAAAGAGCTACCACTAAAGGAAGTCACCTCTGCTTATAGTCACCGATACAAGGAGCCACTACCACACAAACAGCTACCAATACAAGAAAGATACCATTACAGAGAGTAAAAGCTACTGATGAAAATTCTACCGTTACAAGTCCACTACTACAAGTTCAATGATACAAAAGTGCTACCGATGGAAACCAGTCACTATTTCTCTAAACTCTATCTCTGTTTGGTTATTAACAACGGTCATATTTTGTGCTTTTAATGAAACCTATATTAATTAATGATGTCTATTGGATGTCAGGAAACCATACCTCGTACAAATCATTACTATTTCCAGAGATCAAGGAACAAATAAAAGGGAACCTCGAGCTACTGGAATAAATGCCCCCCAAAAACGCACATACAAAACAAGTTTTTGGATATACACGAGGTGATTTATAGAAGAAGAAGGAAGAACACATGATGAATTTGTAGAACCTGAACATTCAAGGAGTGAAGAGCTTCAAATGACTACACCTACACTCAATCTAATCAAGCTGGACCTAGAAGTCAAAGAACAAAAACAATACTCTTTTTTTCAAACAACTTCCAGAGAAGGACTCAAGCTCTATATGCTTAAAATCCAAGGAGTCCAGAGCTTCACTGAAAACGTATAGAGCATTCTAAACTCATATCTACTTGTTTATATCTTGTGTGTTTCAATTATTTACATTTTGAGTAGTATATGTGCTTTTTATTTTTAAGTATACACTGTCTCCTTTGTTGAACTGGAGGATTCCAAAATCCTCACTCAATCTATCCCTTACTCTCTTGTATCCCACTATGGATAGTGGTAGAGGTTAAGTGTGACCTAGATAGCATGTGTGTTGTTGTTCAGTTTTCTCATGAAGGACTGTGGTAGAGGTCAAGTGTGACCTGGATAGTCTGTGCTCTGTTGTAAAACCCTGTCCCAGGGTGTGGATCATAGTTTATATAAAACTGTTTGAAAGGACTAAGTCTCTTCTTGAGACTGAACCTCTTGTTTAAATTTTCTGTGAATTTTTATTTTAGTTAAAAGTATTTTTAATATTCCGCTGCTAAGTACTTTAAATATAAATATAATTTAAAGTTTCTTTAATAGTTAAAATATCAAGTGTTTGTATTTACTGTAAACAAGTAGGTTAGTTTCAAAAGCTAATATAATCTTTATATTCGATTAACTAAGAACTAATCAATCTCTTGAGAACCTAATTGAACATTTACTGTATTAAAAATTTACTACAGTTTAGCTTGTTATTTTAATTGGGGGATTTTAATAGAAATCTTTTAAACAGAAATTTTTAATTGGAAATCAATTCACCCCCCTCTTGAGTATCCACTCCGACCAACAAATATTAATAGTCTTTTTCAGTTGTCCTAGAATTAATATGGTCTAAAGTTTATATATATACTTAATCAAAATCCAAGGAGGTAAATTGTATGGAGTTATAAATATAGTTCAACATGAATACTGACTACCGTGAGAACCAAATGGTCAGAAATCATCAGTCGAAAGACCAAATCACACTTTTCAGGCTTCTAAAGCAAAAGACGAATGCACTTGGTCAAAATGTTTCCGTGAATCACCATCAGAGCGATGATTTATGCTTTTATTAGTTGAAATATTGTTTTTGTGCTATTACATCAATGCCGCTATGTTCTGAGACATAAATAAACAATACAATCTGGGTGTAACAAGGAAATATCTCAACAATTTTACAGGAATCAATACATACTTCCCTATTTGATCCACATTATATCTTGATTTTCCACATGTGGGATAACTATCCAATGATTTATTTTCACCATAATATAAAATGAAATCATTTTAACATGCATGAATCTTCTAATAACCAAGACCCAAATTATGAATCAACCTCTTTCTCTCAAAGAAATTTTAGGCAACACATTTCTTTTAGGTAATTGGGTTTTAAATAAAGATAATATCTGATCAAAAAAACTATTTGACATTCCGTTATCTGATTTAATAACTATAAAATTTTCAACCACTTCAAATTTTCTTATCTTGCAACCAGGATATAAGGAATCCTCAAAAGACCTCAAAAACTCATAAAATTGATATGGTTCCAACTCAGGAGTGAAATCAATATCATCCAGAGTTTTAGTTTGTTGAAAAGACATACCTACCACATCATGTACTAAATTTTGAAACCATGATGGATCTGGAACCAAATTATTAGTATCTTCTCTATAACTACGTTCACCATGTTCATACCAAAAAACATAATCTGGTTGAAAACCAAAACACAATAGATGACCCCCAACATTTTCAAATGTGTCAAACGTCCTCAGAGTACATTTTTTACAAAGACACTTAATTGTGACTTCTAAAACAAAATTCTTGTTTTGACGATGCAAATGGTAAAAAGCTTCCACACCCTCAATATATACAGGATTTAAACTAAAACTATTTGGATTCTTGTGTTGATTTATCCATGCATGATCATCTAATAATGACTGTTGTTGACTTCTTTATTCCATATTTCTCTAAAAAATATAAAATAATTAGTTTTTTGAATAACTTGATATAAGAATAATAATCCAAAAAAGAGAAGAAAATTTGATTCACTTTTTTGTAAATTTAAAATAATTTCTATTATTTCATAGTTATTTATTGTATTTTTTTTAAAATTTATACTATTATACACTAATTTATAATAATTTATATTAACTACCACTAATTATTAGTAATTGAAGATAATTTATACTAATTATTGCTAATTATGAGCGGCATAATTTTCAGCGGATTAGCGACAGCTCTTTTTCCTGATGACTCATCTCCTTATAGCTTTATCTGACTGAAATCACTATGAAAATAATTCTTCGATATACGAATATCCATTATTGTATGCACGATAATGGAGAGCAGGAAGGACTCGCTGCACTGCTCTCCATTCTCGTGCATATGAAAATGGATATCCTTACATTAGATCGGATTTTTCCTCGTGATTTCTGTGGAAGAAAGTTGTAAGGAGGTGATTCATCGGCCAAAAGAGATGTTTCCAATCCACTATAAATTATGCCAATTTATTACAAATTATTACTCTGTTGGAAATTGTGTCGATTTATTCTGAATATTTATAATTATTTATAATTATTCTAATTATTTCTAATTATTATAATTATTTCTAATTATTCTAATTATTTCTATTTATTCAATTTATTTCTATTTATTCACAATTTTTTCTATTTATTCTTAAATATTGCTAATTATTACTAATTATTACAATTTATTACTAATTCTTACTAATTATTACAATTTGTTACTAATTATTACAATTTTTTACTCATTATTTCAATTTATTACTAATTATTACAATTTATTACTAATTATTTATAATTATTACTAATTATTACAATTTATTACTAATTGTTATTAATTATTACTAATTATTACTAATTATTACTAATTCTTACTAATTATTACAATTTAGTTCTAATTATTACTAATTATTACTAATTATTAAAATTTATTACTAATTATTGCTAATTATTAAAATTTATTATTAATTATTTAAATTTGTCACTAATTATTACAATTTATTACTGATTTCCACTAATTATTAATTATTCCCACTAATTATTACTAATTATTACTAATTATTACAATTTATTACTAATTATTACAATTTATTACCAATTATTACTAATTATTACTAATTATTACTAATTATTGCTAATTATTACTAATTATTAAAATTTATTACTAATTATTATAATTTATTACAATTTATTACTAATTATTACAATTTATTACTAATTTCCACTAATTATTACTTATTCCAAGTAATTATTACTAATTATTACAATTTATTATGAGTTACTGCTAATTATTTCTTATTCCTGATAATTGTTACTAATTGTTACAATTTATTACTAATTATTACTAATTATTACAATTTATTAGCAATTATTACTGATTATGATAGTTTTTTACTAATTCTTACAATTTGTTACTACTTATTACAATTTATTACTAATTATTACAATTTATTATTAATTATTACTAATTATTAAAATTTATTAGTAATTATTACAATTTATTACTAACTAGTATTATTACAATTTGTTATTAATTAATAATTATTACTAATTATTACAATTTATTACAATTTATTACTAATTATTACAATTTATTAGTAATTATTACAATTTACTTCTATTTATTACAATTTATTACTAATTATTACAATTTATTACTAATTATTACAATTTATTACTAATTATTACTAATTATTACTAATTACTACACTTTATTACAAATTATTACAATTTATTGCTAAGTATTACTAATTATTACAATTTGTTACTAACTCTTACAATTTATTACTAATTTTTGAAATTTGTTACTAATTATTACTAATTATTAATAATTATTACTAATTATTAATAATTATTACTAATTATTACATTTTATTACAATGTATTATTAATTATTAAAATTTATTAACAATTATTACAATTTGTTAGTAATTATTACTAATTATTAAAATTTATTACAATTTATTACTAATTGTTACTAATTATTGCAATTATTACGATTTATTAGAATTTATTACTAATTATTACAATTCATTACTAATTACAGTTAATTATTACTAATTATTACAATTTATTACTAATTATTACAATGTATTTCTAATTATTACAATTTATTAATAATTATTACAATTTATTACTGTTGGGAAAAATCCATCAATGAAGCATTGAAGCATTTTTGGGTTGATTGTGTTTGTTGACAAACCAGGTTTGTTTGTGGACAAAGAGGGTTTTCATGGTGAGTTTTCGAGTTCCAGAGATATTGTTGACAACCTATGTTGACAAAAAACCATGATAAAGGAATGGTCGATCTGGAGGTGGTACAAAAAGAATATATATAAGGTTGCACCGTTTTCTAGTGTTTTCCAAATGTTTGGGCCTCAAAATCAAAAAATAGAGAAACTTGTTTTTGGAAAAGGAAGTTGCACACAAGATTAAAGGTGATTTGAAAACATGCACGCAAGGCATGATTCGGGACCAGAATGTCGAAAAATGGCAAAGGCATGAAGTGTGCAAAAGATTTGAAAATGTGCGAAAAAGATGAGGTTGCATGGAAGAAACTTACATGCCCAATGCAATATCAAATGGGGTTTTGTGCGCTCGAGGAGGATCTTTCGTGACACGCCAATTCTTCCACATAGGGGTCGACAACGCCTATATATAAGAGGTAACCCCCCCTCATTTGATGTAGTTCAACACTTAGAGGGAATCCGAGCTCTGGATTGCTTAAGAATTTTAAGAAAAGAGAGTTGCGTGAAACATTTTGAGTTTCATGCAAGCTAAGGAAGTTGCGCGTAAGATTTGAATTGCGTGTAAGATTATAGTTGAGCATAAGGGATGTTTCACGACAAAAGTGTAATCTTGTACGCAAGGCATTAATGTTGCGCGCAAGACGCAGTAAGGGTTGCGTGAAATATTTGAGGTTTCCCATTAATACTGTAGTAAAGAGGTATTCATTAGTGGATGAAAGTAAGATATCAATAGAGCATCTATATACAGAGGAGGATGCATTCATTAGTGATAATTAAGGGACCTACAAGTCCATAAATTGTGAGTGGATCCCTTCTAAGAATCAGTGAGCGAAGGAAGAGGAAGACAATGATCCTTCCCACCAGTAGTGAGATAGAGGAAGAGACATAGGGAGTGACCCTTTGGAATGCAATGAGCAGACCCTATACTTTGTAAAGGTAGTGGGCCGCGACATAGAATATCTAGCCCAAACATTATAATTTGGTTTTGAGCTTTAGTGGATTTGGTACCTCGAAACATCAATGTTGCTCATAGGACGTAGCCTGGTGAGGGTGAACCAAGTAAAAATATGTGTGTCAGTTTAATTTCTTTCCAACATTGCATTCAAAGCATCATCATTAGATAAAGAATGGAAGAAGAAGATCAACAGTAACACATAAGTGCAAACAATGTGACCCTTATAATAAAGAGGTCAATATCTGGTGGGGTAAGAATTATTTTGGGAAAAGAATGTCCATACCCTGATTCACCCCCCTCTCAGGGTATCTAGGCCCCTTTTGGACCTAACAATTACTAATTATTACAATTTATTTCTAATTATTACAATTTGTTACTAATTATTACTATTTATTACTAATTATTACAATTTATTACTAATTATTAAAATTTATTACAAATTATTACAATTTATTACAATTTATTAAAATTTATTACTAATTATTACTAATTATTATAATTTGTTACTCATTATTACAATTTATTACTATTTATTATAATTTATTTCTAATTATTACTAATTATTACTAATTATTACTATTTATTACAACTTATTACTATTTATTACAATTTATTACTAATTATTTCAATTTATTACTAATTATTACTAATTATTACTAATTATTACTAATTATTACTAATTATTGCTCATTATTACTAATTATTACTAATTATTAAAATTTATTACAATTTATTACTAATTATTACTAATTATTAAAATTTATTACTAAATATTACAATTTATTACGAATTACCTCTAATTATTATTTATTCCCGCTAATTATTACTAATTATTACTAGTTTCTACTAGTTACCACAAATTATTTCTAATTATCACTAATTATTACTATTTTTTACAATTTATAAATATTTATTTCAATTTATTACTAATTATCGCTAATTATTATTAATTATCATTAATTACAACTACTTATCACTAATTATACCTGCTTATTAATAATTTTTTTAATTAATACTAATTACTACTAATTAATAATAATTAATATAATAACTATTAATTAATACTAATTAATACTAATCATGCATAATTATTTGTAAAAATAAATAATGATAAATAAAACTATCTAATTCTAATTTAATTTAATTGCGGATAATTAACAATAATTATAACTAATATAAAATAAAATAAATTAACTAAAAAATAAAATAAATAGATAAATACCTTAAAACTGGATCTTTTGGAGGATATAAGTCGTGAATATTGTTTCGATTTAGAATTTTAAACTTTGAAAAATTTTGTGAGAAAAAATGTAAGTAGAGGGATGGAGGGGTAGAGAAGGGAGTGGAATGAGAAAAAAATAGATGGGGGTATATATAGGTTAGATTATTTTCTATGAGCCCCATCGCTAATGCTAACCCCCTATTAATTAGGGCGGTGGTTAAAAATGTATTTGTGACGGGTCCCACCACCAATACCAACCTGCCAACATACTTTTTGTGAATGGAGATAAACCCCGTCGCAAATATTAAGAAGCATTGTTGGGTATTTGCGATGAGTATAAAAACCCATCGCAAATACCCTTCCTGTTGTTTGGCGCACAACTCGCGCCAGACCTATTCTTATGGGGACCATCTCCCCGCCACAAATAACTAATTATTTGCAATGAGAAGATGGTCTCGTCGCAAATACCCCGTCGCAAATATAATTTTTTTCCTATAGTTGTTTCCTTCACATGCATAGTAAAATATACGTAATATTTTTATAAAATTTATTTTGGGTACACCGGGTGTCGAAATCACACAATGTCTCAGCACCTAGCTCTGGAAATATATACAAAAATACTTCAAAGTCTGATAAGGAAATGATCAGGTCTCTACAAAATTAAACATTAATATGAAAGAATACATTAATAAAATTTCAATATTTAATAAAAAAAGACACACTTGAAGTCATACCAGTAACATCATGCATCTTATTGAGATGTAGTTGACTCTTACACATCACAAATGAGTCATGGATCATTTTTCTAAACTATCATAACAATCTGAATGCATGTGCTCGGTTTTCAGTATGTCACTTGTTCTTTTTACACAAATTAATGTCAATTTTAAATAAAAGGACACACTTGGAGTCATATCGGTCACACTCTGTGTTGTATTGAGGTACGACTGATTCCTACACGTCACAAATGACTTATAGATCATTGTCCATAATTATCAAAACAATCTGAATGCATTTTCTCGGTTTTCAGTATGCTAGTTTTTGTTTACTAAAATATCATTTAAAACTAGAAACACGTATTTTGAGTCATACCGGTCACATCGTGCATCATTCTGATGCAAGACTACTTCATACATGTCACAATTAATTATGAAACATTGTACTAAATTATCAAGAAAACCAAAGCCCATTTTCTTGCTTTTTTAGTGAGTGACACTTTTTGAACTAAAATGTCAATTTTAAACTGATAATGGTCACTCTTAGTCATACCGGTCACACCGTGAGTCAGATTGAGATGTGGTTTCTTCCTACATGTCACAAATGACTCATGGATCAAATCTTAAAGTTTCAAAACAATATAAATGTGTTTTCTTGGTTTTCAGTATGCCACTTGAACTTTTTAATTAAATTAATGTCAATTTTAATTAAAAACACACAATTGGAGTCATACTGGTCACACTGTGCATTGTATTGAGGTATGGTTGAATCATACTGGTCACAAATGACTCATGGATCATTTTCCTAAAATATAAAAACAATCTGAATGGATTTTCTCAGTTTTTAGTTTTTCACTTGGTCTTTTTTACTTTAATTAATGTTAATTTAAAAAAAAGATTCATTTGGAGTCATACCGGTCACACCGTGCGTCTTATTGAGGTGAAGTTGATTCCTAAACATCAAAAATTACCTATAGATAATTTTCATAGTGCATCAAAATATTCTGAATATGTTTTCTTGGTTTTTAGTATAGCAGTTTTATTTTTTTACTAAAATCTCATTTCAAAATGGAAACACACATTTTGAGTCATACTGGTCGCATCGTACGTCGGTTTGAGGTGAGACTGCTTCATACATGTCAAAAATAACTTATGAATCACTTTCCTAAACTATCAAGACAATCAGAGTAGGTTTTCTTAGTTTTTAGTGAGTGACACTTTTTGAACTAAAATATCAATTTTAAACTGATAATAGACACTTTTAGTCATACCGATCACCATGTGCGTCAGATTGAGGTGTGGTTGAATCATACACATCAAAAATGACTCATGGATAATTTTCCTAAATTATAAAAACAATATGAATATGTTTTCACAGTTTTCAGTATGTCACTTGTTCTTTTTTACTTAAAATAATGTCAATTTTAAATAAAAACACAGACATGGGGCCATACTGGTCACATTGTGCATCTTATTAAGGTAAAATTGACTATTATATGTCAAACATGACTCATATATCATTTTCATAAAATATCAAAATAATATGAATGCATTTTCTCGGTTTTCAATATGTTAGTTGTTCTTTTTTACTTAAATTAATGTCAGTTTTAAATAAAATGACACAGTTGGAGTCATACCGGTCACACCATGCATCATATTCAGGTGTGGATGATTCCTACATGTCACAAATTACATATATATCATTTTTATAATTTATCAAAAAAATAAAAATACATTTTCTTGGTTTTCAGTATTTTAGTTTTTTTTGTTACTAAAATGTCATTTCCAACTGGAAACACGCATTTTGAATCATACAGGTCGCATCTGGAGCCAGTTTCATATGAGACTACTTCATACATGTTACAAATGACTTATGAATCATTTTCCTAAATTATTAAGACAATAATATAATGTTTTCTTGGTTTTCATGCATCAAATTGAGTTTTGGTTGATTCCTATCCATCACAAATGAATCATGGATCATTTTACTAAAGTATTAAAACAATCCGAATGAATTTTCTTGGTTTTCAGTATGTCACTTGTTATTTTTTAATTAAATTAATGTGAATTTTAAATAAAAAGACACACTTGGAGTTATACTAGTCACAACATGTGTTGTATTGAGGTGGGGTTGATTCCTATATGTCAAAAATGACTCATGGATCGTTTTACTAATGTTTCAAAACAATTCAAATGTTTTTTCTCAGTTTTTAGTATGTCACTTGTTATTTTTACTTAAATTAATGTCAATTTTAAATCAAAAGAAACCTCTAGAATAATACTAATCCCACCATGCGTCGTATTGTGGTGTGGCTAATTCCTCCACATCACAAATTAATTATAGATCATTTTCCTAAACTATCAAAACAATCCAAATGTGTTTTCCTGTTTTTTAGTATGTCACTTGTTTTTTTGATAAATTTAATATCAATTCAATATAAAAATACAAAAAAAAGTCATACCAGCCACATCGTGCATCATATTGAGTTGAGGCTGATTCTTACACATCAAAAATTACTTATGGATCGTTTTCCTAAAGCATCAAAACAATCAGAATTCATTTGATCAGTTTTCAGTATGTCGCTTTTTCTTTTAACTAAAAGTTATGTCAATTTTAAATAAAAATAGACTCTTTGAGTGATACCAGTCACACCATGCATCATATTCTGGTGAGGCTTATTTTTAAATGTAAAAAATTATTTATAGATCTTTGTACTAAAGTATCAAAACAATTTAAATGTGTTTGATCAATTTTTAGTATGCCACTTTGTTTTTCCTAAAATGTCATTTCAAACTGAAAATGTGTATTTTGAGTCATATCAGCTGCATCATGCATCAGTTCATCATGAGACTGCTTCATATACATAAAAAATGACTTATTAATTGCTGTTATAAATTATTAAGGTAATATGAGAAAATTTTATTGGTTTTTAGTGAGTGGCATGTTATGAACTAAAATGTAAATTTTAAACTGATAATGGACACTTTTAATCATACCGGTCACACCGTGCATCAAATTAAGGTGTGGTTGATTCCTACATGTCAAAAATAACTCAAGGTTCATTTTACTTAAGTATAAAAATCAAAAAAATGTGTTTTATCAGTTTTTAGTATGTCACTTTTTCTTTTTTACTTAATTTAATGTCAATTTAATATAAAAACACACACTTAAAGTCATATCATTCACATCGTTCATTGGGTTGAGGTGTGGTTGATTCCTACACATCAAAAATGACTTATGGATCATTGTTCTAAAGTATCAAAACAATATGAATGTCTTTTCTCATTTTTCATTATATAACTTGTTCTTTTTGCTAAATTTAATGTCAATTTTGAATAAAAAGATGCACTTAGAGTCCTACCGGTCACACTGTGCGTCAAATTGAGGTGAATATAATTCCTACACATCTCAAATGGCTTATGGATCATTTCCCTAAAGTATCAAAACAATATGAATGCATTTTTTTGGTTGTGAGTAGGTGAGTTTCTCTGATAGAAACTATACTGACATAAACATTTCATACATAGATATCACATCTCAGTAGATTAATATTCCTTACATAACATAATGATCCATTCCAGAATAGTTTAGGTTTAGTGTTTTTAGAAACACAGAAACATAAATAACTAGTTCATAGGAGTCTCTTAATAAGTTATTATTTACTAGAGTCCTTCTTAAACATATATTTTCTAAAACCATTCTTCATAACCTAAGGATATGAAACATAAAAAAGGGTGACCATAGATTCTCAATAAGTGTAAGTAAGGGATATATCAATGATTATATAAGGATAAAATGAGAATTAATATGTAAGAAAGTGATATTAACATTAGAAATTCATACCCTACATAACATAGATCATAATCATGAGTCATGGATCAAATCATGGTAGTTCAAAAGACATGAATCTTAAAGTATCAAAGATTATTATCAACTAAATACATACACTTTGAGTCATACCGAGAACACTGTGTATTTGATTTAGGTGCGACTAATTGAGCTATGGATGATTACTATAATATTTAGGAAAATATTCATCACATATCATTTGGGAAGTCATACTTTTCATTCAACTACTGAGAAATCCCTTATTAGATGTATACTTATGATTCACTTCACATTTAACATAACATGGGGTTTCCTCTTCCACTTGAAATAAACATGTTCTCTCTTTTTTGGCATGTTGTAGATAGTTGAAAGGAAAATATGACTTCACAAAATATTTTTTAAAAAAATAAATAAGTATTAGATAAAAATGATAAGGAAATTAACTTATAAATAATAGATAAAATGATGACAAAATTAATTAATTACATAAGTAGTTTGAATTAACCTTGATACATTCTTGACCCATTTCCTTGTTATCATTATCTTAGTTGTAGCCTCGAATTCCTATCTCTCATGAGCATGATATATTTCAAACAAAATGCTCTGACTCGAACAACAGAATACACCGATATAGGAAAAAAAATTATGCGATTAATACTAAAAAAAGTAAATTAAACTTAAATATGAAAAAAATCCATTACTTCTATAGAAGTCACATTTTCATGCTATTTGTGTACATTCTTCCATTAGGTATGTTTCCCATTTATTTCTAAGAACATCTATATCATCTTGTGAATACGAGTCTTTTCGATAGTTATAGTAGTACTAGAAAAATATAAATACACAAAGTATTAATATATATTTTAAATAAAATAGTAATTATCTTTGAAAATACCTCTTCAGGGATGCTAGTTTGTTCAAGGAATATGATATCTCTCATAAATTTACAAACATAATAACCGGTCTTTTCCATTTATTTTTTTCAGACACTATAGAAACATTGAGGAGAATAAGAAATTTGTTTTTATATATGTTTGGATAGTAAAATATTATTATATATATCCTGATACTTGTCTAGTTGGATAACTTTTTAGTGTCCTCGTGCTTATCCCCTGGTCTCATTCCTTGTTTTTCATAATATTGATTCACTACCCTATCATTATAGAATCTTCATAAAAAGATAATATAAATTATATCAATTGATGTTTAGTTCTAAAACGTTGGATGTAGTGTATTAAAAATTGAAAAATTATATTATGTGTGGGTAGTTTTTTAGACATACATGCATTGAATTTAGGAAATAAATCTTTGGAGTATCCAAATTGATCGTAATGGGCATCCAATGTTTCCTTAAAAGAAAAAAATGTAATAAGTAATAAATTAAATGACAATATATTTGATATTATTAAATTATAGAGTTTTAAAACTACATCATTGCTATTAAATAGAGTCTAACATCCAATTTTTTCTTTCAAACAATTTGACTAGACCTTCCACTATTTAATCCTTTTTTTGGTATCTATTATTGATGGTTCTGTAGAGGTGATGTGAGGAATAATGAGTCCTATTTTCTTTCATGGGAAAATCCATTAATGTTTTTTGATATATATTCCTACCAAAAATATTAAATTTATTTAGTGATAATTAACATATTATTTCATCTTTTGGGAAATAAAATCATGAAAACATACCTCATGTATTAATTTACAACTAAGGCACCTAACCAATCATAGTAGAGGATTTAATTTACACTCTAAACACCAAGGAAGTCTTCAAATTCTTATTCATACATATTTTCTTCAAAATAAACTATGTGACTACTATTATATTTTAACTTTGTATCCACATGAACCTTCAATGCTAGTAAATGTGGATATAGAACAGGTGGGGTAATGGTGCTTTTGTTAGATCTTTTCGATTGGTTGATTAATCCTTTAGATGGTTTTGAGTTGGTATTTCATTTCACCCTTCCCTTTTTCTGTCTTTAATTACATTTATCATTTTAGACCTTTTTTTCATTAATTGTTAAAGGTTTAACTTGAAAAGTAAATCAGAAAGGAATACCTCCTTATCGAGAGGTTTTTTACAAGATGTGATGGCCATGTGATGAATGTTCCAACAAATTTTTTGACCATATGAATATATTCCTCATGTATTGGAATAGGTAGATCAACAATAAACTCATGGTCTACGCTAATTGATATTATCACATGACCTTTTGGGAGTGGTCTATTGTGTAGCATGTCGTTTTAGATATTGAACACCGTATCCCTTGATACAAGTCGATGGGTGGGTGTTGAAAGATATAAATCACAATCATTATCACCCTATAGAATATCATTACAAGAAAGGTATCAGTGTTTGTATGATTAAAATTTCATAGAAATAATTACTAAAACATTGATCACCTCGACTAAGACATCTCTTTGAGTGGAGTGGATTGCGTCAAAGTTGGTGGGTGATGGGGAAGGATCCCCATACAATGGTTGTTCTTAAGTTGTTTCTTCTCTTTTCTTCCCCTCATAAAATTTGATAACATCTCTCTATGCCAATTATAATATTTATTCAAGGGTATCTAGTCTTTATCTAATCTATTTCATTTCTTCACCTTTATCCTCCTCTTTTTTCTCAAAATATGTTCGTAGTATCACCTCAAAACCCATACCTCGGACACATCTATACTGTTCTGGCCACTTCAAGGACATCGATAGTATGTGTTCATTCAGTACAGGTGTTAGTGATTCCTATGGCTATGTTGGATAGAAAATATAGGAAAATAAGTGATCATTGTTATGTAATAGTTATTTAAAGAATTTTGTTTTATTATGTCATACTTACACATGGTTACCACACTTTTTGTGTGTTTTCATCTATTAGTATCCCATATTTATTTACAAATTCTTACTTCTATAGACCATGGTGTGGGATGGAAGTGGCTTTGGATTTAGAGTCATCAATATAAATATAAATATAGGAACATAATTATGTTGTTGTTTCATGTCACATAAAAGTACTATAATATATTTAAAATACGTATTTTTTTAATTGAAGTATACCCCATCCTTATTTTACGGTAGGGATACATTGGTTTTGCTTCCTATTCATTATTTCCGTCAATTAGTTTCTATTTCATAAACAAAAAATTGTTAATCAGTGTCATGAATGTGCATTTTCAAACAATTTATTACTATCCACAATGTACTTGAAAAGACACATCTGTACAATGACCAGTAAATGCATCCCATACTTCTTGGGTTATCAGGTGTGCATAGATAAGCAATTGGTGCGGATTTATTTTCCCTTCAACGTATTTAATATGATGTATCATTAGAAAGAAAGATACATGCCCAACCAGAAAAGTGCCTTCAATTAAAAAAATACGTATTGTGGATAGTAATAAAAATACATGCATCCAACTCAATGCAAATAGAGCAGAGGGAAAAGAAAGAAAGATACAACACTACTATATATAAACCACAAATATGCATCAACCTCTAAACAATACAAGTATAGAAAAGTAAACTGAAAGGGAAAAGGGAAAAATACATGCCCAACCAGAAAAGTGCCACAACCCAACAATATGTTCAAAATTTAAACAACTAAGAGAACCCCACTCCTAGATCCCAAGATACGACCACTGCACGCGGTCCAAGTACCCTGAATTGTTATGCCCCTCTGATGTCACAATCAACCTGTTTGTTGTCTGCAAGGGCACACCAAGTGTGGGAAAAGCCCAAGCCGGACTGAGTATAAAAATTGTAACACCCCAAGCTTCCATGGTACGTTTCTCTTTGAATAAGGCAATAGCTTGCGCTATATGCAACTTCGAGTTCTACAACACCACGAACCAATCAAACAAGCTGTTATGAATAGTAATATCCACTTTTTTGAAATTTTATAAATTTTATGTTTCAAAATGGACTTCATTTTTGGATTTGGAATATCAAAATTAGCTTAGGGTGAATTTTTGGTATTTTTCTAAATACGTTCAATTTTTGATGAATAGTGAAAAACATTGTGTTATTGTTTAAAACCTACATTTTATTTAAATAATTATTTATTTTATTTAAATTTATTTGAGGTAAAAATATATACATAATACCACTATATGTTCAATGTAATTCATTGGAGTCATTTTATAATAAAATTAGATGTATAAAATTTTATTGAACATTTTAACTTCTTTTACGCACCTTCTAGGCACATTTACAAATTTGCATAAAACGTAATTTTACCACTTTTGTGAATTGAATTTCAAAAATACTAGATACACGATTAACATCAGTAGGTAAAATTTGGTTCAATGGGATGAAAATAATTTTTGGTTAATAGTAACTTTTGAATTTTATTTACCATAGTTAAAAGTATACAGGGTAATTAAAGGTAAAAATGTTATTATAATTATCCTAAAACATGTCCTAATTCTATTGGATAAGTGTTTTTTGAAGGAAATAAAACTTATGATTAAAATATGATCCTATTTGATCCACTTGGATTTGATTATGAAATTTATTATTATTTTATTTAAAGAAGAGTAAAAAGTGTTAAATTCAAATTTTCATAACTAATACATTTTTAATATAGGTTTTTACATAAGATAAATTTGACTATAAATATTAATTATAAATATAAAAATATTTGATACATTATGTTATTTTATTTATAATTTTTATACATTAAATATTTAAATTTATTTATCACACAATGATGATGCAATAATTACCTTATTAGTGAAAGATTAAAATAATTCATATTATAAATATCCAAATAAATGTAAATTGAGACTTTTGATGCATTAAACTAATTTTATATGTTAATATAAAATTGTATGATTGATTTAATTTATTTTTTTTAAGTAATCAAGTTTTGTTGACTTTCACAAAAAACCAAATACTAAATATTGTCAAAATTGACAGAAATGAGTTTAAAAAAAATACTATATTATTAATTGATATAATATTCCTAAAAATATAAGGTTCAAAAAAAGGTATTATATAAGGTTATATATTTCAATAATGAACCACTTGGGGTTATCTTGGGTTTTTATAGTAAGTTTATTAACCATTTATTATAACAATATAAGAATACATGGTAAAAGTTAAACTATTTAACTAAGAGTTAAATCTAAAAGATAAGGTTAATACAATGAACTAAACCTATCTAAAACCTATTGGTTTAGATGTTTTCTACCCATCCCCACATTATCCTTTAAATAAATCCTTTTTTATCTATTATTAACTGAATATTATTGTATAATAAATTAACATTTCAAGCTTTTCCTAAAGTGACCCTCACCTCTGTTATAAAAGGTACTTACCCTTCTCTAAAAATCACACCTCTAAATCCATTTTTATTGGCCAAAACCTGCTCAAATATCTCTCCAAATACCCTCACATAAACCTATAGTCCTTACTTTGATCATAAACCCAACCAAAGGATCCCTTTTGATCAAATCAAAAGGAAGCACCTGAAGAAGGGGTAATAATTTCATCACCTCTTTCAAAGTTCTTTTCTCCTTCCAATTCCCCTTTCATTGTTGTTTCCATACCAAAATAATAAATCCAGTAACTTATACATACTTCTATGTTATTATAAATATTTTACGACCATATTCATTATTCCATCCATCCTATGAATGACAAAGTCACCATACGTGCGTATATACGACTTACCATCTCCACGTCATGGTGTAGTTTGTTATTCAACACTTAATTATTTGGATGGGTATAATAATAAGTATAATTTATGTAAATAATAAATATAACATGTTAATGATTATTTATATATGATATACCATCCAATTACTTACAATTCCACCATCAATAGAACGGTTTATTGTTCGTGCGTACGTACGGATTACCGTCTCCACGAATGCGATGAGATTAATCCCCCATCATAACCATTAAAGAATAAATTTCATTTTATGATTAAAAAAATAATTTGTAATAACTTAATATCATTTTGGATATGAATCAAATACACCTTATCCATAAAAAATACAACTTACATAACAAAACATATTAAGGAAAACAAATCAGTTAACACCTGAAATGATGATACTACTGAAATATCATTAAAAAGCAATATTAGAAGATCATATATGACATTATATTTATATATATGTGGTTCTTGTATAATTTAATAACAATTATTTCACCATTATACAAGATTTTAACCTACCCTAGACTAGGGAAAATTACAATGTAAGGGTTAATTTTACAATCTCTTTATTATCCGAGGTTTTTTATACGTGACTATCTACGGGGACCTCTTTATCATCCACATCTATGTTTCTTAAAAATTTATTTCAAAAAAAATTACTATTTAATAGACTATGGGTTAAATTCATTTATACACTTGTTTGACTTTTGATAAAATGGTTTGAAAGGAATCTTTTCGTCATTTTCCAAATAAGGTACTTTATGACCTTGTTGACAAATTAATGTAAGAATGTTTTTTTAACTTATAAAGTGGGTGAAACTATTTTCCACCATTATGAAACCTTCTAAGATTCCCTTAAAATATTATAAGAATATTTTCAAAATAAATGTTTTCTTTAATAATTACGTGACTTCTAAATGATTTCAAAATAGAAAGAGATATTTCTCTCAAATAGTATTGATTTCATCTATGTCAACATGCTTTGATGGATTTTACACTTGTTTGAAGTTGATTTATTATGATACAATATTCCATAATTTATTGATGGTTTTGTGATATGTTTGACTATGGATGTTTTATTTTTATACCATTCAAGGTTTATGGTTAAATTATTAACATTTTGTATACTAGTTTTAATACTAATATTTATTTTATGTTTTGACCTTTTTATATGAGGAATGCATTGGACTTAGTAAGTGATGGGTGGATCCCTATATAACTCCTCGATGCATCAGTATGTCTAATGAGGCAAACTAGTGTCTTGGCCTAAGGCCTTGACAAACTCTTATTTGTAGTCTTGGTATGAGGCCTTGACTATGTGGTTATGATGTCTGATATTATGCATTCCATCATTATGAAATTAGCTATTGATATTACATGTCATTATCCAACTAGTATAATATCCACGTGAATAAGTAAATGGAATTATTTGATTTATCTTTTCCATTTTATACTGATGTTTAATTTTAAAAGGATTTTCTTTTAGTCTTATACATTGCCATTTTATCCTTATTGAGAATCTAAGCTCACCCATTAATGATGTTTTCTTTTTCCTAGGATGTGAAGAAGTATATTATGATTAACATATAGGGATAGGCCAATGATATGAGTGTGTTCAAAGGGGACACAATTTTGTTTTTTTATATTTCATGATGTAATGTAAATATTATGTATATATCTAGTACTTACAAGGATACTAAAATGATTGGTATTTCAGGACATGATTACTTATATCATGACAATGTTATGTAATAATGCACCAAATCTAGGTAACTCGGGTAGGGGCATTATAGTTGGTATTAGAGGAAGTTTAGTACAAACCTTGGAAGCTAGATTTAGAAAAACTCTGATTAGTTAACATTACCCTAAGATAGACTTTGAGGATTAGTATATAAGAACTTCCTAGAATTTTGGTAATGTAGATATTTTGTGTATTTTTCTTGCAATAAATCTCTATATGAATACAAACTGGTAGAGGAGACTCTGGCACAAATGTAACAAGGAGTGAAAACTCTGACAAAGAGTTTCGGGCTTGACCCTGGGTATCTTGGTACATGAAAATATTTCTTGTTTCACTCTTGGTTATGACACTCCTAGGGGATATTCTTAGGATAATTAATATTTTATTTACAAACCATTATGAAGGATTTATTAGTAAATACCTCCTCAAAGAAAACTTTTTTTATGATTATGGATAATATGCATAAACTGTTCAATTTATGTTAGGTGTTTTTACTAGATTAGAATTATGTATTGTGATTTATAAACTAATCTAGTGTATGACATTGTTTAGAAACAGAACCCTGTGGAAGGAATGGAAACTGTATCAATTCATATAATCCATGTAGGGATTTCCCTCCTACTCAAGATAATTATAGTGGATCTGGTGATGTAACTAGTGCTAAATAAATTATAACCATATAGGGATAACTCACTCATGTTGTGAATAATAACCTTATATGTATGGATCACCCTGATCCACAATGTGTAGGATCGATGTTAGACCACTTAATGACTCAAAACCAGACTAATTTTGCCCGATGGGTTTTTTTTTATTTTAATGGGTCAAACGTTGAATTAATTAGGTTAGTGGGTCTCTTGAGCGCCAGACCAAGTGGCGCTCAAGGGTTTCGGAATTGGAGCGCCACTTGAAGTGGCGCTCCACCAATTTGGCGGAAATAGAGTTCAGCGCCACTTCAAGTGGCGCTGAAAAAATATATTCAAACCGTGCAGCGCCACTTGAAGTGGCGCTGCACCCTTCTTCCGAATCAATTCGGCGCCACTTGAAGTGGCGCCGAAACACTCCCCCATCCTATAAATAGGACCTCTCCCCCACCCCATTTCTCACTTCACTTCCTAACTCACCCACCCCCATTCCTCCCTCCATATCCCTTCCTCTCTTTCTCTCTCAAATTTTTTTCTTGCATTCTTCGGTTGCGGTGAAGCCTTGCCTCTTTGGTTGCTCTGCCTGTGTACCTACGTCGTCACAAATTTGAGGTAAATCTTTCTTTAAATTTATTTAATAATTTAGTTGTTTAATTTATAGAATTAGTATATAATGTTTGTATTTTATAAATAGTATAGTTTTTTTAAATGTAATTAGATAATGAAATGATTAGTTAGTTAAATAATTAATCATAATTAGTTGATTAATCAATGATAATTAAGTTATTAATTAATCATAATTAGGTAAATAGTTAAATGTAATTAGATTATTAATTAATGATTATTAGCTAATTAATTAATCATAATTAGAAAATTAATTAATCATAATTATTTAATTAATGAATCATAATTAGTTAATTAATTCATTATAATTAGGTTATTAATTAATGGTAAGTAGGTAATAAATAATCATAATTAGTTAATTAAATAATCATAATTAGTTAATATCATAACTAATTAATTAATTAATCATAACTAGTTAATTAATTAATCATAATTAGTTAATTAATTAATCATAATTAGTGAAGTAATTAACCGTAAGTAGTTAATTAATTAATCATCGTAATTAGTTAATTAATTAATCATAATTAGTTAAGTAATTAATCAGTATTAGTAAATTAATTAATCATAATTAGTTAAGTAATTAATCATAATTAGGTTATTAATTAATCATAATTAGGTTATTAATTAATCATAATTAGTTAATTAATTAATCATTAGTAGTTAATTAATTAATCATAATTAGGTTATTAATTAACCTTAATTAGGTTATTAATTAATCCTAATTAGTTAATTAATTAATCATAATTAGGTAATTAATTAATCATAATTAGGTAATTAATTAATCCTAATTAGGCTATTAATTAATCCTAATTAGGTTATTAATTAATCATAATTAGGTTATTAATTAGTCATAATTAGGTAATTAATTAATCCTAATTAGGTTATTAATTAATCATAATTAGGTTATTAATTAATCATAATTAGGTAATTAATTAGTCATAATTAGGTTATTAATTAATCATAATTAGGTAATCAATTAGTCATAATTAGGTAATTAATTAATCCTAATTAGGTTATTAATTAATCATAATTAGGTTATTAATTAATCATAATTAGGTAATTAATTAATCCTAATTAGGTAATTAATGAAACATAATAGGTTATTAATTAATCATAATTCGCTAATTAATTAATCATCATTAGGTAATTAATGAAACATAATTAGTTAATTAATCAATCATAATTAGGTAATTAATTAATCATAATTAGGTAATTAAATAATCGTAATTAGGTAATTAATTAAGCATAATTAGTTAATTAAGTAATCATAATTAGGTAATTAAGTAATCATAATTAGTTAATTAATTAATCATAATTAGTTAATTAATTAATCATTAGTAGTTAATTAATTAATCATAATTAGGTTATTAATTAATCCTATTTAGGTTATTAATTAATCCTATTTAGGTTATTAATTAATCATAATTAGTTAATTAATTAATCATAATTAGGTTATTAATTAATCATAATTAGGTTATTAATTAATCATAATTAGGTTATTAATTAATCATAATTAGGTTATTAATTAATCATAATTAGGTTATTAATATATCCTAATTAGGTTATTAATTAATCATAATTAGGTTATTAATTAATCCTAATTAGGTTATTAATTAATCATAATTAGGTTATTAATTAATCCTAATTAGGTAATTAATAAATCATAATTAGGTTATTAATGAAACATAATAGGTTATTAATTAATCATAATTAGCTAATTAATTAATCATAATTAGGTAATTAATGAAACATAATTAGTTAGTTAATTAATCATAATTAGGTAATTAATTAATCATAATTAGGTAATTAAATAATATTAATTAGGTTATTAATCAATCATTACTTGCTAATTAATCAATCATAATTAGTTAATTAAGTAATCATAATTAGCTAATTAAGTAATCATAATTAGCTAATTAATTAATCATAATTAGTTAATTAATTAAGCATAATTAGTTAATTAATTAATAATAATTAGTTAATTAATTAAGCATAATTAGTTAATTAATTAATCATAATTAGTTAATTAATTAATCATAATTAGTTAATTAAGTAATAATAATTAGGTAATTAGTTAACCATAATTAGGTAATTAGTTAACCATAATTAGGTAATTAGTTAACCATAATTAGGTAATTAGTTAACCATAATTAGATAATTAGTTAACCATAATTAGATAATTAGTTAACCATAATTAGGTAATTAGTTAACCATAATTAGGTAATTAGTTAACCATAATTAGGTTATTAGTTAACCATAATTAGGTAATTAGTTAACCATAATTAGGTAATTAGTTAACCATAATTAGGTTATTAGTTAACCATAATTAGGTAATTAGTTAACCATAATTAAGTTATTAGTTAACCATAATTAGGTAATTAGTTAACCATAATTAGGTAATTAATTTATCATAATTATGTTATTAGCGAAGTAGTTATATTATTCAGCGAAGTAGTTATATTAATCAGCGAAGTAGTTATATTAATTAGCGAAGTAGTTATATTAATTAGCCAAGTAGTAGTAAATTGCCTATGGAATATACCTTTGCATTACATTCTAGGAATGATAATGAATTTAGTTTTCAATCTACCTTGACCTCGGTTTGTAATTGAAGTTATGAACTTGAATTTAGTAGTTCAATATATTTTTTGCATATTAAGTGTTAGAGTTATCATGAAATGATTGCTCTCTTGAGTAAAGTATCCCCGGATAGAGGGGCTTTGGGTCGGACCACCTACTTTCCTGGAGGCTTGCCTTGTCTAGGAAAGTGAATGGGGTTGGCTATCTGTCGCTCCGGGCTTACTCATGTGGAGACTTTCAATTTCATATAACTCTATGCTTTTACATGACATGTTCGTGTACCTCATGCATATAATGCATGTGGATATGTATAAATATATTTGACTTCTATTTTTGGGTAAGTAACACAAACTTGTGGGTTGTGTAAATAGTTACACATCAATATGGTTTGAACATATTGATTTGGTGGAGGGATTAGGATTCCAACCTAAATTACTAGAAGCATGCATACATAAATTGATTCTTTAATCAGATTTAATTAATAACAGTGGTTTCTTTTAGATAAAAAAGATGGTCGCCGCTTATATTTATTGCAACGGTCAAATAATTGAGACAGAACAAGGATGCAGTTATAGTATACATCCAGAAGCTGTTGTAATGCTTGGAGGATGTACTACTTTGGAAGCTGTGCAAAGGAAAATTCATCAGAGGTTAAAACTCGCGAGGAATCAAGTAATAGAGTCCATTAAATTCAGACATCTTCAATTTATAGATAGGTTTTGGCATGTGCCCTATCCGGTAAATGATGATGATGATTGGGAATATATACTTTCATTGGTTAAGTATATACCTGAGAATCAAATGATGGAGTTGTATGTCACTATAGCTACAATGGAGGTTCCATCGACATTGGAAGTTGACCCATCTCAAATTCATGAAACTATGTCATATGCTCCTTCACATCAAGACGTTCCATCAGCATCAATAGTTATTCCATCATTTCCATCAGCCACAGTTTCAATGGATAGTCCTCCACATACTTTAGATGCATTGGTTGATGAATTTGAGGATGATGACAATTTTGAACAAGATGAAGAGGAAGTTGAAGAAGAAGAAGAGCATGCGGAAGATCAGTCTGTACCAACTCATGCGAGGTTCAACCGACCATTGAACCATCCTCCACTATTGGCTTCCTGGTCGACTGAAGGCATGAATCGCTTGCCAGAATTTGATTATTCAGTTATCACTCCCAGTTCAGAATTTCCAGGAATCATTGGTGGCATAAATCGAGTGTCAGATAACGATGTTCTGTATATTGGCAGAGAGTTTGAGAGCAAAGAAGCAATGAAAAATGTGATAAAACAATATCACATTGAAAGACATTACTCATATGTTGTAGAAGAGTCAAAGAGATCTTATTATTTGATCCGTTGTGACAAATCTGAATCGAACTGTCAAATGCGTATGCGAGCTATTATTGATAACACTTTTCACAGCTGGCGCATCACTAGATTTACTCCACACACATGTGTGAACCCAAGCTTGGCACAGGAACACTCTTCGTTAGATGTTGAGTTTGTTTCAACTATTATTGTTGAAATGATTAGAGCATGTCAAGATGTCCCCGTGGTTCTGGTCATTGAGCGAATCAAACAGCTTTTTGGGTATCGAATCTCTTACTGGAAGGCATGGGCAGCACGACAAAAGGCTATTGTGAAAGTGTATGGTGATTGGGATGACTCTTATCGAGTTCTACCACAACTGTTGGAGCTTCTACGCCACAATAATCAAATAGTCTATCGGTTACATACAGTTGAATATGTTAACCAACAGAACCAACTTGATCGCTTAATGGTTGTGTTTGATAGATTATTTTGGACATTTTTACCATGTGTGGCGGATTTTAGACATTGCAAGCAGTTCATACAAATTGATGGCACATTTCTGTATGGAAAGTATACCGGAACTTTATTGATTGCCGCCACACAAGATGGAAATCGAGCCCCTCTGCCTATAGCATTTGCAATTGTGGAGAAAGAGAACTTCTCATCATGGAGCTGGTTTCTGGCATGTCTCCGAGAGTTTGTCACGGATGCAGAAGGGATTTGTCTTATTTCTGATCGCCACCGTGCAATCAAGGAGGCGATACAGTCTGAGGGTCTTTCGTGGAGACCACCATATGCCCATCATCGATACTGTATTCGACACATTGCCAGCAATTTGGGAAAGAAGTTCAAGAATGAGTCGATGAAAAAGGCAATCTTAAAAATTGGTAAGAACATCCTTTTCTGTTTAAAATGTTTTTGTCGTAGTTATTTTCATAACTGTTCAGATGACTGTTTGTATGATAGCATATGATCCTCAACAACAAAGGATGGAGGAGCGTCTTCAAGATATCCACAGAGTGAATCCAGAAGTGTATGATTACATGATGCAAATTCCAAAGCAGAAATGGTCGTTGGCATATGATGATGGGAGGAGATATGGTCATATGACGACCAACATCGTAGAATGTATAAATGGAGTTTTCAAGGGTGTTCGAAAACTACCTATCACAGGTAAATACGAATATTTCAATATATGTTACTCAGAAGAGTTACTATTATAATATAATATTTGTATAATGTCGTAAATCTAAATTTCAGGGTTGGTACAAGAGACCTTCTATCGTAGTGTAAAGTACTTTCTGGAACGAGGAAAGCAAGCTGAAGAGGGCTTGAATAGAGGGATGCGCTATGGACACCATTTCCAACGCGAGCTAGATACAGTTCTTCAGGAGGCCTCAACTTACCGTGTAACTGCATTTAATCGTCCAGAGCAACGATTTGAGGTCGCTGAGCCCGGTGATGCTATGGCATGTAGCAATGGTCGTGTGCGAGTTGTTTTATTGGAGAAGCGTTACTGTGATTGTGGCAACTTTCAGGCACTGAGATATCCCTGCGGCCATGTGATTGCTGCATGTGCTTACGTACACGTATCTTGGGAGCAGTTTGTTGATCCAGCTTATCGACTTGAGAGCATCAACTCCTGCTACAATACTCCGTGGATGCCAATCGGGGAATATCAGAATTTTCAGCTGCCTGATGGTGCACCCACGCTTCTACCGAACATCAAAAGACTTCGACCTAAAGGGAGGCCAAAGTCGACTCGTATTCGGAATGAGATGGATTGGCCTAGTGAACATCCAGCTGGACGGCGGTGCAGCATATGCCGCCAGGAAGGTCATACAAAGACATGTTGCCCTAGACACATAGGGCAATCATCTAATGGTT
The DNA here is from genome assembly GCA_963277665.1 of Viscum album. Lineage (NCBI taxonomy): Eukaryota > Viridiplantae > Streptophyta > Magnoliopsida > Santalales > Viscaceae > Viscum > Viscum album. The sequence continues at coordinate 1,494,698,273 of OY728152.1, forward strand.
AAAATTAATCATGTACTCTATTAGTTACTGTAAAACTTTGTACATGTAATTATTTTTATCATTTCACCATTTTTAATCATATTTGTCTTACTTGTAAATAGGGTAATTTTTTGAAAATGTACCACGATTTCACGTGACATTTTTTGTCGAACGATCAACATTACATGAGTAGCTTTAAACAAACAACACCAACTCAAAAAAAAGGAATGTACCTATATAAGAAAAAAAAACCATTTGAAGGGAGGTATTATACCATCGGGAAGAGAGATTCTAGAAATGTGCAATGTTATGACAAACCTTTAGATGAAATGTGTCAGTTCCCCACTAGATGTGCATGTTTCTTCAAAATTTTCAGGCTGGAGATAATCCACCATAAGTGTCACATAGTCTTATGTCTTCCATGGATTAATGTCAAACACTTCAACCAATTTGTTTACTTTATGGGGAAGTAAAACCTCATTCCTTTGAATATGCACATTACCATGAACATATAAAATCATCATTTTGCAAGAAAAACTACTAATCTCATGTTCACTGAAATACCCCTTAACGTAAGAATGATACAAATAGTGTAAGTACCCAATAGCAAGATTCCAATCCATTTTGAAGGATAATGGGGATGACAAGGAAACATCAACCCCCAGGCCCACCCCTTCCACCCATTCAACCAACTTCGGTAACTCCTATAGAAGTAGTTTTTCAAAAAAAGGAAATGTCACACCACCACAGCTTCCTACATCCATATTAACCCCCCAATTCAGTTTCATTAAATGTGGACAGCCCTCTTTTTTACCAAAGTTAATGATGCACTATTAAACCACCACTTTTAACCCCTGCCTCAAATATACAAAATGCTTTGAGGGATGAGAAATGATTCGACACATTTAAATGTTCTAAAATGCACCGAATCATTTCTCATCCCTCAAAGCATTTTGTATTTTTGAGGCGGGGGTTGAAAAGTGATGGTTTAATAGTGCATCATTGACTTTGGTAAAAATGGGGACTGTCCACATTTAATGAAACTGAATTGGGGGGTTAATATGGATGTAGGAAGCTGTGGTGGTGTGACATTTCCTTTTTTTGAAAAACTACTTCTATAGGAGTTACCGAAGTTGGTTGAATGGGTGGAAGGGGTGGGCCTGGGGGTTGATGTTTCCTTGTCATCCCCATTATCCTTCAAAATGGATTGGAATCTTGCTATTGGGTACTTACACTATTTGTATCATTCTTACGTTAAGGGGTATTTCAGTGAACATGAGATTAGTAGTTTTTCTTGCAAAATGATGATTTTATATGTTCATGGTAATGTGCATATTCAAAGGAATGAGGTTTTACTTCCCCGTAAAGTAAACAAATTGGTTGAAGTGTTTGACATTAATCCATGGAAGACATAAGACTATGTGACACTTATGGTGGATTATCTCCAGCCTGAAAATTTTGAAGAAACATGCACATCTAGTGGGGAACTGACACATTTTATCTAAAGGTTTGTCATAACATTGCACATTTCTAGAATCTCTCTTCCTGATGGTATAATACCTCCCTTCTCATCTCACCTTACCAAGAAAAATTATCTAGAGCTTTTGAGGTTGATTTATACTCAGGGGCATGACAAAATTGCAAAGATGTTTCTATTGTTACTAGACACATAGGGCAATCATCTAATGGTTAAAATGAATCACGTACTCTATCAGTTACTGTAAAACTTTGTACATGTAATTATTTTTATCATTTCACCATTTTTAATCATATTTGTTTTACTTGTAAATAGGGTAATTTTTGGAAAATGTACCACGATTTCACGTGACATTTTTTGTCGAACGATCAACATTACATGAGTAGCTTTAAACAAACAACACCAACTCAAAAAAAGGAATATACCTGTATAAGAAAACAAAACCATTTGAACTATTAAATGAAAATGTCATCAGTTTTTTATAATGAAAGATGAACTTACAGTGACTACAAAACAAAAACGAGGAAACTCTGAACGTCTTCACCCCAAAACCCCAACACGGGAGACAACAACTAACCCAATGTGTTTATACTTCTTTCAAAATTATATGCTAAATTACATATCTTACATGATAAAAGTCATAACTTACATGAAATTAATGTTTTATTGTTTGCACATTCAGATGGAGCAGCCACTTTTATCTTGCCAGGAGACGCACGTGTCGCGCGATGTGTTGGCGCGACGACCTGTTAGACATCTTCATGTTCGGAGAGCGCACCGTTTTCATCATGAGGCACCGCCGGCAGCTATTTGTCCATACCTTAGACGTGCAGGCTTTTATGGAGTCGCTATGTGTGACTTCAAGACCATCGACCATCATTTGATAGCTGCATTGGCTGAGAGATGGCGGCCAGAGACACACACATTTCATCTCCCAGAGGGGGAGATGTCTATTACATTAGAGGACGTTGCCTACATGCTGGGGTTACCTATCCATGGAGATGCAGTTACGGGGGCCAGTATCGGCGATTGGGTTGCAGTCATACAGAGGCTGCTAGGCATTGACGTCATCGGCGCATGGGGTGTCCTTCAGGGTTCGCGCTTGCGGATGAGGTGGCTCGATCAGCATTTCGACGTCATTCCAGATGATGCAGACGAGGAGACGCTTCTTCAGCACACACGTGCATACATTTTGCGGCTGCTCGGAGGCATGTTGTGCGTCGACTACTCCACCGCTTTGGTACACATGATGTACCTCCCATTACTTGAGGATCTGGATCAGACTGCGACATACAGTTGGGGATCCGCTGTATTAGCACATCTGTACAGATCTCTCTGCACCAGTTGTCAGGCCGATTCACATCAGATTGCAGGTTGCATGGTGTTAGTACAGATGTGGGCCTGGGAGCGTTTTCCACGCATCGCTCCTCGAGTTGTCGCACCGCTTGCACCGGAGCTACTTCAGGACTGTCCTCGGGGACAATGGTATGTCTATGTCATTACTTTCGGTTATTTAGTACTTTTGTTATTGTTTTTTATAAACTTACCGTAGGTTACTCTTTTTTCACCAGGTGGAGTCAGTCTCAGAAGTTTGCACATACTTCGAGACATAGTGTGCACAGCTTCAGACAGATATTCGATGCTATAGTGTCGGCTGATGTAAGTTAAACAATACTTTTTTGTAGGAAAATTTGTTTTGTTATCACTATTTTAAGTTATTTCAATATAATCTCAGTAAAATTATCATTCTACTATATGACTTATTTTTTGAGTTTACATTTCAGGTTTCATGGACTCCTTATACAGGTTATGTCTACGCATCACTTCCATTATACTGCACATCTTTGGCTGGAGATCGTGCTGCAGTAGTACCACTCATTCACTTCCACATCGTTGAGTGGCACCAGCCAGACCGGGTCATGCGCCAGTTCGGTTTTATACAGCATATCCCCTTGGCACCGCAACAGTCTACCGAGTTACATTCGATTGTGCTTATAGGTAGACAGACGACAGACTGGCGGCGACATCATGCATCTTATATCTAGCTTTGGGACAGGCGTGCCCGATTCAGTATCTTTCCACAGGGATATATCACATCACACTCTCATTTATCTGATCAGGGGGATTATGCACACTGGTATCGACGACATACCATCATGTACCTTACACGTCAGGGGATTGGCATTCAGCGATTGGTATGTTTACTAAGATTTATTAATTTTGTTTAACTCATTTTTGATATTAATTTGATTGTCATTTCATTTGCAGGCAGACGCCATTGGTCAGCTTGCACATTCCGCGCAGCCTCAGGAGCATGCATATATTCTGCGGGAGGTAGTTCATCGGGATGTGGTGGCTCTATTGGATCATCTCCGGTTGATACGTGACAGTTTTTTTGATGAGGAGCCACAGATATATCCTGATCCATATCTTCAGGCAGAGGCACCTGAGGATGACGATGTCCCTGCTATGCCTGCTGAGGAGGATGCACCACCACCACCGCCGCCAGCTGGACGACAGAGACGAGCACATCCGGGGGGGCAGAGGCGACCACATCGACATCCGAGAGCGTCTCCTGCAGATGTCGTCGCACCACAGACAGACGATCTCGCCCAGCCGACTGATGATTTTTCACAGCAGGGAGACATTTATATACCGCATATGGCGTCTCCGCAGACTACTATGGACTTCGATCTGGGTGCAGTCACACAGCTTATGGCGGCCCCCTCTCCTCCCGACGAGGCCTTCTTCAGTACCCCATTTCTACCATTTATAGGAGCTTCAGAGCCATATGTCACCCCATATGGTTTTGGGGCATCCTCACAAGATTTTGGGGCATCCTCACATGATTTTGGTCAGTCCTCTACACAGCATCATGAGGAGGCACCAGAAGCACCGGAAGAGGAGGAACCTGCAGAGAGGACACCGGAGCGACATGGACGTCGGACGCGGAGAGGACGTGACATTCAGACACCGCGTTGTGGTACCGGGGGGCATCGTCGTTGATGTTTTTGGATGTAATGTTGTATATATTAAAAAACTTATTCACTATGATAAGTAACTGTTGTTTAAGTCAAATAACAAGAAAATCAAAAATCTATTAAATACAAACTTATTTCAATTAACTATTAAATTATAAAGTACAGGTACAATATAAATAAAATTTGTCACAGCGAGTTAACCATTAATAATTAATAATTATAATGACAAATAATAATTAATAATTATATTACTAACTAATTAATTATTGTATATAAAATAATAATATTTTATAGACGTTTAAAGTCACATAGTTGAAACATTTTTAAGTTACAACTAGGTGGTTTTGAAAGCCTATAAAATATTTTCTATCGACATTTTTTACGTAATTTTTTTATTTTCATCTATTCAGTATATGTTTAATCCAAGTTTCAAGTTTCATTCATATTGGTCATATGGATTATGTTTTATAGACGTTTAAAGTCACATAGTTGAAACATTTTTAAGTTACAACTAGGTGGTTTTGAAAGCCTATAAAATATTTTCTATCGACATTTTTTACGTAATTTTTTTATTTTCATCTATTCAGTATATGTTTAATCCAAGTTTCAAGTTTCATTCATATTGGTCATATGGATTATGTTTTATAGACGTTTAAAGTCACATAGTTGAAACATTTTTAAGTTACAACTAGGTGGTTTTGAAAGCCTATAAAATATTTTCTATCGACATTTTTTACGTAATTTTTTTATTTTCATCTATTCAGTATATGTTTAATCCAAGTTTCAAGTTTCATTCATATTGGTCATATGGATTATGTTTTATAGACGTTTAAAGTCACATAGTTGAAACATTTTTAAGTTACAACTAGGTGGTTTTGAAAGCCTATAAAATATTTTCTATCGACATTTTTTACGTAATTTTTTTATTTTCATCTATTCAGTATATGTTTAATCCAAGTTTCAAGTTTCATTCATATTGGTCATATGGATTATGTTTTATAGACGTTTAAAGTCACATAGTTGAAACATTTTTAAGTTACAACTAGGTGGTTTTGAAAGCCTATAAAATATTTTCTATCGACATTTTTTACGTAATTTTTTTATTTTCATCTATTCAGTATATGTTTAATCCAAGTTTCAAGTTTCATTCATATTGGTCATATGGATTATGTTTTATAGACGTTTAAAGTCACATAGTTGAAACATTTTTAAGTTACAACTAGGTGGTTTTGAAAGCCTATAAAATATTTTCTATCGACATTTTTTACGTAATTTTTTTATTTTCATCTATTCAGTATATGTTTAATCCAAGTTTTAAGTTTCATTCATATTGGTCATATGAATTATGTTTTATAGACGTTCAAAGTCACATAGTTGAAACATTTTTAAGTTACAACTAGGTGGTTTTAAAAGCCTATAAAATATTTTCTATCGACATTTTTTACGTAATTTTTTTATTTTTATCTATTTAGTATATTTTTAATACATGTTTTAAGTTTCATTCATATTGGTCATTTAGATTATATTTTATAGGCTTTCAAAGTCACATACTTGAAACATTTTTAAGTTTCAAGTAGGTGGTATTGAAAGACTATATGTTTAACAATATTTCAATTTTTTTTATAAATAGTTACTTATAACTATGTAAATATATACATGTATAAATATATAATTATACATATACAAGTATAACTATAATTACAATATAATTCTAAATATAATTATAAATATAATTCTACACACACACATACACACACACACACACATATATATATTTATATATGAATATTAAATATATTTATAAATAAATTTTAAATATATATGTAACAATATTTTCATAATTATATATTTTAAATATATTCATATTCATATAATTATAAATATTTATATTTAAAGATTAGTTTATAATTATATAATTACAAATATATTTTTTATTTAAAAAATATATATAAAGAGATTTATATTTATAAATATTTATTTTTAATTATATATATACATAATTATATTTATACACACACATATAATTATATATATACATAAATATAATGTCATAATTATATAATTATAAATATAATAATAATTAATTTAGCATTTTTAAATACATATTTATAAGATTATTTTTAAAATTTTATTTATTTATTTTGAAATTATTTATTAAAAAGAGATGAGGTGAAAAACAATTAAAAAAAAAGAAATAAAACAAAACCAGAAAAAAAAAGGTGGCAAAGCGCCACTTGAAGTGGCGCTAGCCACCCGAGTTGTTGAGCGCCACTTCAAGTGGCGCTCAACAAACCCTTTTCCCTAATTATTCTAAACCTAGACCCATTAAAAAAAAACCCATCCAACAAAAATCGCCCTCAAAACCACCAACATTCAATGGGACTACAAATCCATTTGTAGCTGAGCAATGGATAATTTACTTAGATAAAATATTCCATTATTTGGGGAGTAGGGAAAGGGAAAAAGTTGTCATGGGAGTTTATCACCTCACAGGAGATGTAGATCAATGGTGTTCATTAATTCGAAACACAAAGTGGGATGAATAAGTATCCAATATGGAATAGAGGGAGTTTAAAAAGCTTTTATAAGAAAAATACTTTCCTCGTGAAAATCGATTGGATATGGAAGGAAAATTTCTATGTTTGAGGAAAAAAGAGAATGATAATGTCGCAAATTATGAGGCTAACTTTACAAGGTTAGCAAGGAATGAAAAAAATTATATACGCAACCCAAGGAGTAATATTGATCGATTATTTGATGGGTTAAAGTTATTTCTTCATCAAGCATTAGTCTCAAAATCCTTCTCATCGTATGAAGATATTGTCTCATGCACTATAAATATAGAAAAATAATTCTCCAAGTCTTATGAATTTAAAGTAAAGAAAGTGAAGAAGAGATCTGATGAACACTCCGGAAATGAAAATAAAGAGAAGAAGTGAAAATTTGAATTTCCATCCTGCAGTAAATGTGGAAAGAAACACCATGGTATTTTCCTGAAGGTAATGAGAGTCTGTTACAAGTGTGGTGAAAAAGGCCACCAAGCTCATGATTGTAAGGGAAATAAAGAGGTTCAAAATGTTGAATTCTACAATTGTAGAGAAATGGGGCATTATGCAAATGAATGTCCTAAGCTCCAAGGAAACTTACCTCAGAAAAGGACAAGTGAGAAAGGAAAAGCTTATGTGATGAATACTGATGAGGTTGAGGCTCCTAATGACGTGGTGGCAACTAATTTAATGGTTTCCTCATATTTAGCTAATGATTTATTTGATTCTGGATCATTGCATTGTTTTATATCTTCCTAATTTTCTAAGAAAATTATATGTTTCCAATTTGATTTAACAAGGGATTTTTCTGTCAAAAATCCTAAGGGAAGTGTCATTTCAACAATGTTTTGTGAATCAGTTCCCATTTGGGCATATAAATGTTCTTTATCTGCTGATCTCATCATCATACCCATGATTTAATTTGATATAATCCTCAGTAAGGATTGGATTTCATACCATGATGTGAAAATTTATTGTAAGAAGAATGAGGTTACATTTTTCAATGATGATTAGAAGTACCTTATCTTTAGAGATGAAATGTCACCATCTGATTCTTATCTAGATCAACCCCAGTAGCTATATTAAATTCAATTATTGGGGAGGAAGAGAGTGAAATAACTATGGGTGAGGAAAGGAATGTTCAAATAGAGGACGTACCTATTGTGAAAGAGTATGTTGATGTGTTTCCAGAGGATTTACATGGAAATCCTACAGAATGAGAAATTGAGTTTTCCATTGATTTAATTCTGGGTTCAAGACCCATATCAAAGACCCCTTATAGAATGGCCAATGTGGAAAAAGTGGAACTAAAGAAACAACTAGAGGAATTTAGTAATAAACCTAGTGTTTCATTATAGGAATCCCATGTTCTTTTTTATAAGAATAAAGATGGAGGAACTGTAGCAGAACTGTAGTGGCAGAGGCATTGTAGCAGAACTGTAGCGGCGATGGTACTATAGAAGTATAGTTACTGTAGCGGTATTGTTCACCAAGGGGTCCTTTGGGCCAAAAAATGGGTATTCAAGCCTTGTATTCAGGCCACTTGTCCTTGGGCCTTTTGGCTATGTAATGGGTCTCCCTCTACCCAGTCTAAAAATAGGTCTCTACTTTAATAATAAACTGAGGATTCAGCCCCATTATTTAAAAAAATAGAAATATGGATCTATGAGGTTGTGCATTAACTATAGGGAGATCAATTCTATAACAATAAAGAACAAATATCCGCTACCTCACATTAATGATTTATTTGATCAAATTCTTAGAGCTCAATATTTTTCAAATATTTACCTTCGATCTGGATATCATCAATTGTGTGTGAAGAGGGAAGAAATTCCAAAGACAACATTTTGTACTAGGTATGGGCATTTGAGTTTACAATAATACCTTTTGGATCGAATAATGTGCCCTCTATTTTTATGGATCTAATGAATAGAGTTTTCAAGGAATATCTTGATGAATTTTTAGTGGTATTTATTGATGATATCTTGGTATAATCCAAAATATACTAAGATCATGAAAATAACTTGCGCACTATTCTAAATACTCTTAGAAGAAATGAATTATATGGGATGTTTAGCAAGTGTGAATTATGGATTTAAGAGATTTCATTTCTTGGCCATATCATCTCTAAGGATGGAATCTCTATTGATCCTTCTAAAACAAGAGAAATACAATAATGGCCAGAACTGACAAGTATACTTGAGGTATGAAGTTTTATTGGTTTAGTAGGTTATTATCGGCATTTTTTTCCATAATTTTTCCTGATTGGCTAACCCATTAACCAAGATCACACGTAAAGGGGTTAAATTTTTTTGGACAAAAGAGTGTGAAAAATGTTTTTAATAATTGAAGAGAAGATTAGTCAATGATCCTATCTAGACTCTATCATTAGCAAAATGATGGGTTTGTTATTTATAGTGATGATTTAAAGAAAGGACTTGCTTGTGTCCTTATACAGAATGATAGAGGTATTGCCTATGCCAAACAATAGCTAAAGATTCATGAAAAAACTATCCTACACATGATCTTGAGCTAGCAGTTGTAATATTTTCTCTAGATATATGGAGACACTATCTCTATGGTGAAAAATGTGAGATATATACTGATCACAAGATTTTGAAGAATATTTTCTCATAAAAAAAACTCAACATGATGCAAATGAGATGACTCGAACTACTCAAGGATTATGATTGCACTATACACTACCACCCGGGGAAGGAAAATAAGGTGGAAAATGATTTGAGCAAAAAGGATCATGGAGTTTTAAATAAGATGAGAGTTGAAAGGGATCCTTTGTACATGGATCTAGTAAAAATGTATATGGGAATAATCATGGAAGGTGAAGCATCGATACTTTTTCAAATGGTTTCCAATCCATCTTTACTAGAAAGGATAAAAAGTTCTCGGACTGATGATGAGGAGTTTCAAAAGAAAATTAATGTTGTGAATGATTGTAGATTGATTGACTTCGTATATGAAGATGGAATTTTTAAATTTGGGAGGGGGGTTTGTTTTCCCGATATAACGGATCTAAAAAGAGATTTTTTGGATGATGCTCATATCTCCAATTTCTCTATACACCCTAGTAGCACTAATATGTATAGATATTTGAAGAGAGATTTTTGGTGGGACAACATGAAGAGGGAGATTGCTAATTATGTGTCAAGATTTATGGTTTGTCAACTGGTTAAGGCTGGAAGACAACATCCTGGAGGAGTCATGCAACCTCTTCCCATACCCGAGTGAAAATGGGATGATATTATGATGGACATTGTCATGGGACTACAAAGAATCCTAGAAGGAATGATATAATATGGGTCATTGTTGACCGTCTTACCAAGTCATCACATTTTCTTACTATAAGTGAATATTTACCACTTGAAAGTTTAGAATGACTATATATTAATGAAGTTTTAATACTTCATGGATTACCCTATTGATTGTTTCTGATCATGATCCCCATTTTACATCAAGATTCTGGAAAAGTCTTTAGAAGGCCCTGGATACTAAACTTCATTTGAACACTGCCTACCACCCTCAAACTAATGGACAATCAGAATGAAATATTCAAACCTTATAAGACATGTTGAGATCTTTCTCACTTGACTTTCAAGGTATGTGGGATCAATATTTACCTATGGTAGAATTTTCCTATAACAGTATCTTCCATTCAAGTATTCATATGACACCATATAAAGAATTATATGGAAAGAGATGTCACATACTAACTTGTTGGGATGATGTTGGTGAAAGAAAACTTGTAGGCCTAGAACTTTTTGAGGAAACAATAGAAAATGTGAAGATTATCCAAACCCACATCAAAGTAGCTCAAAGTAGAAAAATATCTATGTTGATAAACGAAGGAAAGATTTGGAATTTCAAGTAGGAGATCATGTTTTCTTGAAGGTATCTCCATGGAAGGGTGTTATACGATTCAGTAAGAAGGGTAAATTAAGTCCTAGGTATATCAGGCCTTTCAAAATTCTAGAACAAATTGGAGTTGTAGCTTACCGTTAGGAAAGGCCTCAAAGTCTCTCCAATGTTCATGATGTGTTCTACGTATCACTGTTGAGAAAATACATGTCTGACCCAATGCATGTACTCACCTATGAAGAAATATAACTGGAACCTGATTTTTCTTATTGTGAAGAGCCTATCAAGATTCTTTATATGAGAGAACAAGTGATGAGAAACCCAACTACTTGCCTGGTAAAAGTTCTATGGAGAAACTATAAGATGGAAGAGGAAAAGTGGGGACCCGAGGAACTTATGATGAAGAACCACCCGAATCTTTTTATGAAGTAGTATTCTTGAAAGTTCTAGGACAAAATTATTTGAAGGAGGGAATAATGTAACAACCCAAGATTCCATGATATGTTTCTCTTTGAATAATGCAATAACTTATGTTGTATGCAACTTCGAGTTCTAGCACACAGCGACCCAATCAAACTAGCCATTATGAATAGTAATACCCACTTTTTTGAAATTTTATAAATTTTATTTTTCAAAATGGACTTCATTTTTGGATTCGGAATATCAAAATTATCTTAAGGTGAATTTTTGGTATTTTTCTAAAAACTTTCAATTTTTGATGAATAGTGAAAAACACTACGTTGTTGTTTAAAACCTACTTTTTATTTAAATAATTATTTATTTTATTTAAATTTATCTGAGGTCAAAATAGATACATAATAACTATATAAGTTCAATGTAATTCATTGGAGTCATTTTATAATAAAATTAGATGTATAAATTTTTGTTGAACATTTTAACATCTTTTACCAACCTTCTAGGCACATTTGTAAGTTTGCATGAAATGTAATTTTACCGCTTCTGTGAATTGAATTTCAAAAATCCGAGATACACTGTTGACATCAGTAAGTAAAATGTGGTTCAATATGATGAAAATAATTTTGGGTGAATAGTAACTTTTTGAATTTTATTTACCACGGTTAAAAATAAATAGTGTAATTAAAGGTAAAAATGATATTATAATTACCCTAACACATGTCGTAATTCTATTGGATAAGTTTTTTTTACCAAAATAAACCTTAGGAATAAAATATGATCCTTTGATCCACTGGGATTAGATTAGGACATTTATTATTATTTTATTTAAAGAAGAGTTAAAAGTGTTAAATTCAAATTTTCATAACTAAAACATTTTTAATATAGGGTTATACATAAGATAAATTCGACTATAATTATTAATTGGAAGTCTAAAAATATCCAATACATAATGATATTTTATTTATAATTTTTAGACATTAAATAATTAAATTTATTTATGGTACAATGATGATTCAGTAATTACCTTATTAATGAAATATTAAAATAATTGAGATTATAAATATCCAAATAAATGTAAATTTAGACTTTTGATCCATTAAACTAATTTTCTAGGTTAATTTTACATGTTAGGATTGATTTAATTTATTTTTTTCGATGTAATCAAGTTTTTTTTACTTTCACAAAAACCAAATACTAAATAGTGTCAAAATTGACATAAATGAGTTTTTAAAACAAATACTATATTATTAATTGATATAATACTCATATAAATTTATGGTTTGAATAAAGAAATTATATAAGGTTATGTATGTCAATAATGAACCACTTGGGGTTTAATTGGTTTTTTATAGTAAGTTTATTAACCATTTATTATAATAATACAAGAATACATGGTAAAAGTTAAACTATTTAACTAAGAGTTAAATCTAAAAGTTAAGTTTTATATGTTGACCTAAACCTATCTAAAACCTATTGGTTGAGAGGTTTTCTTCCTAGAGCCACCTTAGACTCGAAATAAATCCTTTTTGAGCCATTAAAAACTGAATATGATTGTATAATAAATTAATATTTCAAGCTTTTCCTAAAGTGAGCCTCATCTCTCTTATTAAAGGGTACTTCCCCTTCTCTCAAATTCACACCTCCAAAGCCATTTGGCTCGGCCAAACCCTACTAAAATATCCTACCAACTAACCTCAATTTAACCTAGAGTCCTTAATTTGATTATAAATCCAACCTGAAGAGCCCTTTTGATCAAATCAAAAGGAATCACCCGAAGAAGAGGTAATAATTTCATCACCTCTTTCAAAGTTCTTTTCTTCCACGTCCTCTTTATTTGTTGTTTCCATACCAAAATAATAACTCCAGTTCCTTCTATATACTATTATGTTATTATAAATATCATACAACCATATTCATTATTTTTTCCATCCTATGAATGACAAATACACCATACGTGCGTACGTACGGCTTACCATCTCCACGTCGTGGTGTAGTTTTTTATTCAACCCTTAATTATTTGGATGGGTATAATAATGGGAATAATTTATTTAAATAATAAATATAACATGTTAATGATTATTTATATATTATATACCATCTAATTACATATGATTCCACCATAAATAGAATGGTATTGTCGCTCGTGCGTACGTACGAATTACCGTCTCTACGCACGCGATGAGATTAATTCCCCATCATAACCATTAAAGAAAAAATTTAATTTTATGATTAAAAAAATAATTTTTAAGAACATAATATCATTCTGGATATGAATCAAATACATCCTATTCATAAAAAACATGACTTACGTAACAAAATATACAAAGCAAAACAAATCAGTTAACACCTGAAACTATGATACTACTGAAATATCATTAATAAAGAAATATCAGAAGATCATATATGATATAATATTTATGTATGTGGTTATTTTATAATTTAATAACAATGATTTCACCATTATATAGGCGGTTAACCTACCATCGACTAAATAAAAGTACAAGGTAAGGGTTAATTTTACAATCTCTTTATTATCCAAGGTGGTTTATACGTGAGTATCTACTGAGTCTTATTTATCATCTACATCCATGTTTCTTAAAAATAAATTTCAAAAAAAATTACTATTTACTAGACTATGGGTTAAATTCATTTATTCCCTTTTTTAATTTTGAATAAATGTTTTGAACATAATCTTTCCATTACTTTTCAAATAAGGCACTTTGTGACCTTTTCGACAAATTAAGGTAAGAATGTTTTTTAACTTATATAGCGAGTGCAGATATTTTCCACCATTATAACACCTTTAAATATTCCATTACAATCATATAAGAATATTTTCAAAATAAATGTTTTATTATATAATTATGTGACTTTTAAATGATTTCAAAATAGAAAGATATATTCCTCTCAAAAAGTTTTGATTTCATCTATGTTAACATCCTTTGATGGAATTTTACACTTGTTTGAATTTGATTTATTATGATACAATCTTTCATATTGTATTGAAGGTTTTGTGATATGTTTGACTGTGGATGTGTTATTTTTATACCATTCATGGTTTATAGTTAAATTATTAACATTTATTATGATAGTTTTAGTACGAATGTTTATGTTTTGTTTCAACTTTTTCATATGAGGAATGCATTGGACATAGTAAGTGATAGGTGGATCCCAATATATCTCCTCGATGCATCGGTGGGTCTCATGATACAAGCTAGTGTCTTGGCATAGGGCCTTGAAAAAATCTTATTTTTAGTCTTGGAAAGAGGTCTTGAATATGTGGTTATTATTCCCGACATTATGCATTCCATCATTATGAAATTAGCTATTGATATTACATGTGATTATTCGACTAGTAGAATATCCATGTGAATAAGTAAATGGAATTATTTGATTTATCCTTTAAATATTATGCTGATGTTTAAGTTTAAAAGACTTTTGTTTTAGTCTTATACATTTTCTTAAATTTTTATGCTTATTTATGATAGTTTCTACTATATTGTTATCCTTACTGAGAATCTCAGATCACCACTTTATTATGTTTTATTTTTCCTAGGATGTGAAGAAGTATATTATGATTAACCTATAGGGATAGACCAAGGATATGAGTGTGTTCAAATCGGACCCAAATTTTTTTAATTTCAAGAAATAATGTAAAACTTATGTATGTATCTAGTTCTTCCAAGGCTACTAAACTGATCTGTCTTTTGGGACATGATTTATTGTATCATTCCAATGTTATGTAATAATGTACCGACTCTGGGTAACTAGGGTCAGGGCATTACAAAAATACTTAGTAGGATTCCCTGAAGGCTCAAGGGAGCAACAAGTGAGGTACTGAAGAGGGAAGATGTATATAGAATAGGGTATAGTAAAAGAGTACAGCTCCACCCAACAAAGAAGTTAAGTAAGATCATCCAAACACAAGGAGTTAGGAATAGTTAGAAGGTGGACTTCCCGTCGAGTCTTTGATAACTATAGATGGATAGTAGACTCAGCCAACCATGAGAATATAGACACAAAAAGCACGTGGCATACTCCGCACGTCTTCGCCTCTCCTGGAAGGAGAGTAACCAAAGCCCAAAGAGTGGGTACTTCAATATGATGTATATATACTCAACCAAAGGAACCAAAATGAGAGAGTAAGGGGATCTCTATATGACTAGATCATCCAAGGAAAAGAGTCGCCAACAGTTCTAGAAGTAAACATCATCGATTCCCAACATCCCACATGTGTGCCCTGAACTGAAATTCAAAGGGGATCAATCACCGCACTTTGATACTATCCACTTTGGGAGGTTCTATATCACCCGAACGGTTTTAGGTCACATCATAAGGAAGCATCTTGGTGGGAAAAGTGCCCATCTTTCTTGAGAGTCCAAAGTCACATCAAGTAAGTCTCGTCACTATGCCGCACAGTCGAGATATCATGTCACAAAGTCATGAACCCACTATCCAGTCCTGCTGGAGGGTATGCTTAGAAGAGTCGTTGGTGAACCCATTGCCCAGCCCAGCTGGAGGGTAAGCCCGAAGGACTAACTGGAGAATGCCACTACCTAGCTGCACTATAGAGTGAGTCCTGAAAGAAATCGACGAACATCGCGGCCCAACTGCACTAGTGGGTAAGCCCTGAAAGATATCAGCGAACACCATTGCCTAGCCTTGCTGGAGGGTAAGCATAATAGAGATTGGCGAACACCACTGCCCATGTGATCTAGAGGGTAATATTTGAAAGATATTGATGAACACCACTCCGCAACCTCACTAGAGGGTAAGCACAAAAGAGAAAAGCAGACACCACTGCCCAACTACGCTGGAGGGTAAGCTAGGATTACTTTAGTGATTCTAAAAACATTACTTCCATCACTATCATCATCAAGAATCACCTCAAATATGCATCGTACTCATAAAATCTCGCATCATACCTCAAAAGCCACTACGGAGGGCACCATCGTATCCTACACAAAGAAACAATCAGTATAGGATACTTGTAGGCTAAAATCTGAGTTCAGAAGAAAGAGATATGAGAGATAGAAGATTCCTAGTAGTACACGGTGCATGTGGGGCCCACAAAATGTGTGATCCCTCCTCATTTACTGGCCATGTAACTAACCATTTATGGGTTCCAAAGTGTAAACAAGTACCACTAGGCATGTCAAGGTACTCCCAGAGAACACACCTCATTAGTCAAAAAGCTGACGAGCACATGATGCTCATCGCTTATTCGGAGGGTCAAAACATATATTAGCTGACACGCCTCCTTGAAAGGTCCCAGAACATCCACCGTATCTCTTCATAAATCTTCTCCACTCTCACAAGAGTCGAAGCTGACCTAAGCTGTGGATTCTATTCAAACACATGAAAAAGTTCTTCCATTGATATTCCTTTCATGTTTCCACATTTAATGAGAGATTACGAATAAGGCTCCACACATTCAAATGGATCACACTGTCGCAATCCTTGTAGAAAAACATCCAAGAGCGACTACTTACTCATCTGAAATGGACTCCTGATGTAGAAGTTGCATCTCGAAGTGTCATACCCAAACGGGGCCCTTTGGGGCCCACACCTCAATAATGAAACACGTCATGCTAATCGTGCTATAGCGATCCCTGCAGATAAACACACAAAGTAGGCTATTGATTTGCCCTAAATGGAATTATGAAGCATAATTCATAAAAATGAAGCATATGTCCAGAAGATGCCTCGTGGGGCCCACGCCTTGACCCCAAATTTAGGCGGGTGAATTGCGACATTGCAATCCCCATAGAAAAACACTCAAAAATGGGTACTCAAACACCCCATCTAGATTTTGGGTGAAAAGTGGTGTTTCACCGTAAAACGTGTGGACCAGGCCCTATGGGGATCGCACCTTGTCTCCAACCCAAACACTTTGGAAAGAGTCTCAAACATTTCTCTAGAGGACTGGGGTCATGCTGCCCTAGATAGCGCGTTAATTGGAAATCCCAAATGGGAGTCAGGTCTGACACAAGATTAATTAATTAATTAATTAATATCATTAATCATTTTGTGCAACCAGGCAATGAAACCAAACCACCAAGGTCCCGAACTAAAACTTTTAGGGACCATCTCAACTTTAGGGTCATAGTTCCTCTAACGGCATGCCAAACTGACGTCCGGTTTGAGAGATATGCTCGTTGCAAACTTTAATAATAATTTATTATTATTAAATTAAAGAGTTCCAGGTCTCCCGCCTTCGGGCGCAGAACTAAAAATCCCTGAAACCCAATTCAAAATTTCTGTCTCGTTGATATGTACCCATGACCATAGAAGGCATGTCAAATGGATGCGCCATTTACATGTTGGGCCCCTTTGAATGTGAAGGGGTCCCAACTGGGTCGGCCAGTCCTGACGGCCCGGTCCAGCCCGCTGGCCCGCTGCCTAGCAGCGGGTCCAGCCTGCTCCACCGCAGACCATCAGCCATGGCCCACTCCACCTTCACCAGGCCATGTGTCCCAGTTTTCTTTAACAGACCAGCTAGGGTGGCAGTCTCTCCGTGTGCACCCAGGACCTGTAGGAGGCGGGTCCTGCTCCTATAGCCCTCGAGGTCAGCGCCTCGGGGCTCCCTTCTGAGCACTACAGGCTGAAGCTACTGCTCCCATCTGCTGAGCGCGACACCTTTGGAGCCCCATCCTACTACACCACGACCACACCGCCCCGGTGCTCCCTGCTCGCTGCACGCCGCGCCGAAGCCCTGCCTGACACTATCGTTCGCATCGGCCACACCCGGCGCCACAGTCTCCATCCCAAAGCCCCAGCCTCACCCGACTGTACCACATTGAATCCCCAAATAGCTCCTCTCCTGATCCCCAACCACCTCCTGCAAATGGCATGTCACACCACCTCCGAGCTCAGTCCGCACCTCCGCGCTACACCCTCAGCAACCCCAGCGCCTCCTCACTTCAGCTGTAATGCTACCAACCTACTCTAGTGGTCCCTTTCACGGACCACTGGGAACTAATCATAGTTCCGATTTTTATTCTGAAGTCGGATTCGAGGTCCTCGGGATGAGTCCTTCATAGTGCCGCCCCTCGCTCGTCGATCCTTCAAGGTTTTGGCATGTCCTAAATTTTGGACGAAGAACACCTAAGAACGAGATTTAGAATGGGGCTCAGATGATGGTCGTGTTCATTTTTCCATCATCATAATTCTAAAATTATAGAATTTAAATGACAAATTTGAAAAAAAAACTCAAGAAATCGACAAAGGTACAAAAATTAACAACAATCCTACCTTGGATCGGACGTGCATTGTTGGCGGCGCGTCTATGACACTCCTGCTTCAGTCCGCCAATGTTTTGGTAGAGTTAGCTCCTTAGTTAAATAAAGAATGGAAAAGAATGTCAAAGACCTATTGAGAGAGAGTGAGAGAGAGATATAGAGAAGATAAATAAGGTAAATTAGAGTTTTCCCCTTATTTCCAACTCTTTAGTGAATTTATATAAAAACACTAAAACTCTGCCGATGGTCGTGGATTCTAAAACCTCTGTCCGCTCACATTTTATTTTGTGCCTAGGTAAAAAACTTCATTTTGAACCCAATAGAAGTCTCAGATTTCCATTTTGATGCTTTTTCCAAATGTTATTCAAAAATAATGTTAGGGACAAAAATCACTAGGTGGTTATTCCAAAAAGATGATTTTGCCCATGGGTGACTTTTCATACAGTGCTCCTACACTAAAAAAGCTTATACCCCTCCTAGGGTAAGCGGAATGTTCTGAAATCAACTGTGGACTTGGATTTCAGATCCAAGTTTCCATTTGAGAGTTATTTGGTTTAGATATTTTAAATGAATGAATTAATAAATTAATTCATCCATTTACTTACTTCTAATGAGCAAGGGGTCCAGACATCCAGTGACATGATTGATGTTGCGCCTAGGTTGAACACCGTATTTCAGACCCAAACATGGTCTCAAATTTATTATCTGATCAACCATTTAAGAGATATCATGTTTTCATTAAGTGAACAGTTTAAAAACACTTAATATATTTTTATATTTTATTTCAGGCACACCGGGCCTCGAAATTGCATGTCGTATCAGTGCCAAGCTCTGGAAATATATGTAGAAATATTCCAAAGTCTTACAAGGCAAAAAATAGGTCTCTACATCATTCCATCCTTCAATATTTTCGTCCTCGAAAATCAAAACTCAGAAAAACTACTCAGGATACAAAGCTCACACCAAGCTCTTTCGCTCCCAAGAAAACATGCACAAACCCACGCCGGCACAACACCCGATCCAAAGGGATGGTCCGTTCTCATATGGTCTACAACTTTATATGACATGTGTTGTAGCACCCCCAGTTTTAGGTATGTAGCCTTTGTTTATGCTTTTTTATGTGTTTAAAGTGAAAGGGATGAGTTGGGAAGAGGTTGGGAGAGTTTGGAATGGTTTTGGTTGAGTTTGGAGGCTTTTAAAGGGGTGCATGGTTTGAGGACGGTTAGTGTAAACCGTGCGGATGTTCCAGGAACCGTGCAAGGGAGGTAGTGGGCTTCGCATGGCCTGAGCACGATTTTCCAAACCATGCGGACCCTGGCTTTCGAGGCAGTGGCATGCGCACTATTAGTGCACGGTTTTCCGAACCGTGCGGGCTAACCATGCGGCCACTTAAAATTAGGGTTATAAAACCTGGGCTCACTCAGGATTGCCTCATTTCACTCCTCTCTTCCTCCCACTCGAGCCTCACTCAGGATTTTCAGTTCTCAGGGGCTAAAAGGGCTCTCCCACTCATTTTGGAGGGGTTTTGAAGAGGATTCACGAGGGTTTGAAGGTGATTTCTCTCGGGTAAGTCTTCTCCCACAGTTCCTTTGTGTTTTCCTCTAAATCTTCTCTTCCCTCCTTCTTGGTTTTCTATATCTACACTTTTTGTGTGTAGATATAGGGTTTCTTTGGCCTAAGATTCTAATATTTGGGCCCGTTGATGTTAGGTAAGGGTTTCTAAGGAAGTTTCGAGGAGGCGTTCTACCAGATTGAGGTGCGTTTGGGCAAAAGGTCGATTTATCCAAACCCTAAGAGGTAGGTGGCTTCTCTCTCAACTCCACTCGGTTTTAACCGGGGGTAACATGTTACAATAAATTTTTTGTGATTGAAATTAATTGTGCGATGATGTGTAATTTTGTTTTAAAATCCATTTGGGGTTTTTAGGAAAAAGGGGGTTCCATGGCGAAATGTTATTGTTGTGGATTTTAAAATGGAGATTTTGAAATGGGTGGCTGAGATTGATTTGGAAAATGGTTGATGGAAAATGATTTTCAATAAAGAGTTTGTTTTATTGAAATGGGGTTTTTTCATGGAAAACGATTTTTAATAAATGGGTGATTTTAGTGAAGGGTATTGTTTTGCAATGGAAATTGGTTGATTTCATGTTGTTGTGACCTTGATGGGTTTTATGCTTGGTTGAAATGTTGTGTTGAAGTGGGATGGAAGTCCCACTATAAACGGGTGATGGATAGTGGTCAGAAGAGACACTATGTGGGTAGTGGTCGGAAGTGCTGCTACTCGTGAATGGGTGAACGAGTTGGACGGAAGTCCCACCATTTTGATTGATTTTTTGTGAATGGGTGAACGAGTTGGGCAGAATTCCCACCATTTTGATTGCTTTTTTGTGAATGGGTGAACGAGTTGGGCGGAAGTCCCACAGTTTTGATTGTTTGTTGTGCATTTCTTTACAAGTTGAAATTTTTGGCAAGTGTGTAATGATGAAATGGCTTGGGGCGTGTTTGTTTGGTTTTCCCTTGGTTACTTGGTTTGGGTGAGATGACCTGGTAAGGATGTGTCGGTATGGTAATGTTTACAATTGTGATTATTTTATATAAATTGTTTTATATAAATGTGTTAATGGTTTTATCCTAGTGGCGTGTGTAGGGAAGTCATTTGGGGAAATCCTACTGAGTTTTAGTACTCACCCCCTGCTTTGGCACATTGGTGTCTTTGCAGATGTTATATATTGTGACGTGGGAAAAGATAAGGCATCTCCCTCCTTTAGTGGAGCATTGTGATGTCTCGGTGGAGCTTGGATCTTGGAGCTTGGTGTGGAGCTGTGGTGGTGTCATGGATTGTAGGGTTTGTTATTTAGTTTCCACTTGTACTCTGATATGGTTGGTTGTATTGGTTTTGATTTGTGATGTGGAACAACTTGGTTGTCTTTTGGGAATGCATGGTTAGGTAATTGAATTGGCATGCATCATATTGTGGCTGTTAGTGGATGGTTTGGTTGGTTTTGTCTTAAGGAAAAATTGTTCCCCAAATTTATCTTGAAGCCCTCGGCATTTATTTCCAGCCTTTGGCATCTTGGGAACATTGCCTAAGGCCAAGTATCCCTCACCACCTCCATAATCCAATGAGGTAGGGGCGGGGTGTTACAAGTGGTATCAGTTTGTTCGGTCCTTTGGAGTTGATTCTCAGATTTGGTGTCGAAATTCGTAGTGGTATACTCCTTGAGTTGGGATGGTATCAAGGAGTAGGATTGTCAAAACTTGAAATTTATAGCATAAAAGGACGTAGCTAACCCTTTTATGCTGAAATTCAAGTTACCAGGGAGTTGGGTACATAAGTGTTTTGGAGACACTTATAGGCATAGGATATCTCATTGTCGTGGGTGTAGCCAGTGAGATGAGCACAACATGCATGGTAGAAATGAATTCCCTCTAGGATGCATATTTCATTGGGGTATAATGATTTATGATGTGATAAGAATATGTGAAATTTTATTGGGAATAAATTGGTATTTTGAAAACGGTTTGGTTTTCAAAATGGTGCAACTTGGCACATGTGGAAAAATGTGAACTGGTGGAAAGCCTTGTTGTGATAGTGTTGTGTAATGTGATTTGAAATGGGATTTCGTGATATCTACAGAAGTGAGATTCATGGTTGTTTGTTTTCTGTTTATAGAAATGGCACCGAGTAGGCATCGTAGAGACCGACCGGAGGAGGCTGCTGAGAATGTGGTTGCACCTGAGCCTTAGGTGAACCAACAGCTAGTGCAAATTATAGTGCAAGCTTTCCAAGCTGTGGGAAGTGGAAATGGAGGGGATGAACCAAGGCATGTGGATCATGCGGTTCAGTTTTAAAGGCATAATCCACCCATCTTCAGGGGTAATTTTGAGCTGGAAAGGGCATAAACATGGTTGAATAAAATGAACAAGATCTTTGAGTTCTTGGTAATGCTGGTAGAGATGAAAGTGAAGTTGGCCACGTATATATTGGAAGATCGTTCCCTTCAGTGGTGGGAGTTGGTAGCCCAAGAGGGAACGGACCAGGGTATGACATGGGAAGCCTTTGAGGAATTTTTTAACAAAAAATTATACCCACATACG
Organism: Viscum album; assembly: GCA_963277665.1. Lineage (NCBI taxonomy): Eukaryota > Viridiplantae > Streptophyta > Magnoliopsida > Santalales > Viscaceae > Viscum > Viscum album. Next base: position 1,494,720,884 of record OY728152.1, read on the forward strand.
TTTAGAATTCAGCATATGATTGGTTTCTTCAGTTTGAAGCAAGAGCTGATGTTCGTGATGGAGTATGCAGCTAAGTTTATGAACATAGTGTGGTTTTCACCCAAGGTGGCGGGTAGCATGTCGTTGAAGGCAAGGATCTTTGAAGTGGGGTTGAGGAAAAAAATCCGTTCAAAGATAGCGGTGTTGTGTATAGATGATTACATGGAGATGGTAAATAGAGCCTCGGTGGCCGAGCAGGATTTGTTGGGTGCTCCGGGCAGGGGAAGCATGGTGGTACCCATGGGGAATAGTGGGAACTATAAGGCTGGGTTCATTCGGAAGAGGGAAACTTATTCTCAGGGCGGGAATATGACATATAATCCGATGACAGGATTGGTGAATCTTCCTCTGAAGCCCCAGAGCAAGTTGGGATGTTTTCAGTGTGGTTCTACATGCCACATCAAGCGGGATTATACGGCACAACCTCGAGCATGTCATAATTGTAATCAGATGGGCCATCTAAAGCGTTATTGTCGGAATTCTCCAAGGTTGGGTGTGCGTGACATGCCTCAGGGATCGTAGACATCGTATGCTTCGACGGGATGGGGGCAACGGCATACCCCTTGAAAGAAAAGTAGAGTGGGTCATGGTGATTCTCGGAATACCATGACGCCTCAGCAGGGAAATAAAGAACAGAGTGTTGTAAGAAAACATGTGTTTGGAGCTGAGCAGGTTGTGGTGGATGATCAGTCGGGACCATCCACGGTGCGAGGTATTATTCTTTTAAATTCTACCTTGATGCAAGTGTTGTTTGATACGAGTGATTCACACTCTTTTATTGTTGGACATGTGGTTGATTTGCTGGGTTTAAGGGTAGAAATGATGCCCTCCATTTTGAAACTTCAAACTCCTCTGGGTTGAAGAGAGTGTCGAGACTTCTTGTGTAGATAATTTTGTATCTTTGTGGGAGAGGTTGCGATAGTGTGGAATTTCTCAATGCTTGAGATGGATGGGTATGATGTAATCCTGGGAATGGATTGTCTGGTGGTGTTTAAGATCCACATCGATTGTGATGCACGAACAGTGGCTTTTATGACACATGATGGCGTTATACATCTCTTTAGAGGATAGAGGCATGAAGGGAAGAGTGCAATGGGTTTGTTGGCAGCAGCAGTGAGGACGTTATGGTATCGGTTGGTGGTGTTGTCGTTGGAATCGATAGAGGGTGTCAGGAATAGTGTTTTTCTAGCAGTGGTCGATCAGTTCATGGACATTTTTTCCGAAGAATTCTCCAAGTTACCTCCTGTAAGAGAAGTGGAGTTTACGATTGATCTCTTTACGGGGACCAGTCCTATATCACTTATGTCTTACCAGATGGCACCTGTAGAATTCAGGGAGTTGAAAGTCCAGTTGGGGGAGTTAGAAAATAAAGGCTTTATCTGCCCTAGCACATCTCCATGGGCAGCTCCGGTGTTGTTTGTGAAAAAGGCGGATGGAACTTTGAGGCTCTGTATTGATTATTGTAGACTTAGCCAAGTGACGATAAAGAACAGATATCCACTTCCACGAATCGATGATTTGTTCGACCAGTTGAGGGAAGCCCAATGGTTCTCCAAGATCGACCTGAGGTCGGGATGTCATCAATTGCGGGTAAGGAAGGCGGATATTCCTAAAACATATTTTAGAAGTAGATATGGCCATTATGAATATGTGGTGATGCCCTATGGTCTAACGAATGTGCCAGCGGTGTTTATGGAATTGATGAATAGGATATTTCAGAGATAACTGGATTCATTCATGGTGGTTTTTGTGGATGATATTCTGCTATATTCAAAGACAAGGGTGGAGCATGAACAACATTTGGCGATAGTGCTGGGGATCTTTAGGGATCATCAGTTTTATTCCAAGTTGTCAAAGTGTGACTTTTGGATACACGAAGTTCATTTTCTTGGCCATGTGATTTCTGAAAGGGGTGTTTCGGTGGATCCAGAAAATATAGAGGCTGCTGTTTCATGGAAACCACCAAAGAATGTGTTTGAGATACGAAGTTTTCTTGGTCTAGCTGGGTATTATCAGTGTTTTGTTCACGATTTTTCACATTTGGCTTCACCCATGACAGATTTTACAAGAAAGAATGTTCCATTCTAGTGAAATGAATAGTGTCAGCAGTGTTTAGAAGAGTTAAAGAGTCGTCCTACATCAGCACCAATCCTCATTTTTCCAGAACTAGGAAAAAAGGTACGTGGTGTATTGAGATGCTTCGGGATCAGGGTTGGGGTGCGTTCTCATGCAAGAGAATCATACGGTTACGTATGGCTCATGGAAGTTGAGAATGCATGAGAAGAACTACCCAACTCATGATTTGGAATTGGCAGCAGTGGTCCATGTGTTGAAAGTGTTGCGTCATTATCTCTTCAGTGAGAAGTTCACGGTCTACACAGATCATAAGAGCTTGAAGAAAATTTTCACACAAAGAGATTTGACCTTGAGGAAAAGGAGATGGAAGGAATATCTCCATATGTTTGATTTTGACTTTATGTACACACCGGGTAAGGGAAATTCGGTGGCGGATGCATTAAGTAGAAAGTTATACGCTCAGGTGGTAAAACATGCATCAGATCAGTGGCAGTTGATGTCAGTTATAGCTGATATGCGGTTAGAATGTGAGGACCAGGGCGATAGGGTGGTCTTATTTCCAGTTTTGTTGATTCCTGACTTGGTTGTCCTGGTTAGAGAGGCACAGATATCCGATTCTGAGTGTGTGACCATGAGGTTGATACTCAATGGTGGGGAGACCATTGAGGGTTGGAAACTAAATGAAGATTCAGTTTTATGTTTTTAGAATCAGATGGTTATACCAGTTGCTTGTTAGGAGGACCTTCTCAGGGCGTACCATCATTCCAGGTGGGTTGTTCATCCTAGAATTCAGAAAATGTATAAAGCATTGAAATCACAGTTTTGGTGGGTTGGTATGAAAAGAAGTGTGGCTAAGTTTGTTTCAAGATGCTTGACTTGTCAGCAGGTCAAGGCAGAGCATCAGAAGACAGTAGGAATGTTGCAGTCTTTACCAATCCCTGTTTGGAAGTGGGAGAAGATAGCGATAGATTTTGTCACAGGTCTCCCAAGAACAGTCCGGAAGCACGATGCAATTTGGGTGATAGTGGATCGACTAACGAAGTCGGCCCATTTCATTCCAATTCGTGAATCCCATATGGTGGAGGATCTGTCCAAAATCTATATACGGGAGGCGGTAAAGAGGCATGGTGTTCCAGTTTCGATCGTATCCGATAGAGATCCGAGGTTTACATCTCGTTTCGGGAAATCCTTACAGTAAGCCCTTGGGACACAATTGACCATGAGTACGGTGTATCACCCTCAGACGAATGGTCAATCTGAGAGGACGATACAATCTCTGGAGGATATGTTGCGGGCTTTTTTTATAGATTTTAGTGGCTCGTGGGAGGATCACTTGTCGTTGGTTGAGTTTTCGTACAATAACAGTTATCAGGAATCCATACAAATGACTCCGTTTGAAGCATTGTATGGGTGGTCGTGTCGTTCTCCACTATTTTGGGTGGAAACGGGCGAGTCCTCGATGGTTGGACCGAGCCTTGTCCAGGAGACTATGGAGAAGATCAAGTTGATCAGGAAGAGAATGGAGATAGCTCAGAGTCATCAGAAGTCGTAAGCGGATCATCGTCGACGGCTGTTGTCCTTCGAGGTGAGTGATCATGTGTTCTTGAGGATCTCCCCTAGGTTGGGACATCGTTGATTTGGGAAGCAGGGAAAGTTATCTCCAAGGTATATTGGGCCTTTTGAGATTCTTGAGTGGGTTAGTTAGGTGGCTTATCATTTGGATTTTCCACCACGGTTTAGTGTGGTGCACAATATGTTTCATGTGTCGCAGTTGAAAAAGTATCAGCCGGATCGTGACCATGTGATTCGATGGGATCATGTTGAGCTAGAACCAGATGCTTCGTTGGTGCACGTGCCACTGTGGGTTGTGGATAGGAAAGATAAAGTCTTGAGTGATAAAAGCATCGGTTTAGTTCGTGTTTTGTGGAAACATGATCAGATTCAAGAGGAGACTTGGGAGCGGGATAAAGAGATGGTCGAGCAGTGGCCCGAGCTCTTTCAGCAAAGAGCGGGTTCACTACTTTCCAGGGACGGAAAGTCCAATGGTGGGGAGAATTTAGCACCCCCGTTTTGATGTATGTATCCATTTTTATGCTTTTTTATGTGTTTAAAGTGAAAGGGATGAGTTGGGAAGAGGTTGGGAGAGTTTGGAATGGTTTTGGTTGAGTTTGGAGGCTTTTAAAGGGGTGCACGGTTTGAGCACGGTAAGTGTAAAACGTGCGGATGTTCCAAGAACCATGCAAGGGAGGTAGTGGGCTTTGCATGGTCTGCGCATGGTTTTCCAAACCATGCAAGGAAACCATGCGGACCCTGGCTCTCTAGGTAGTGGCGTGCGCACGGTTAGCGCACGGTTTGTCAAACCGTGCGGGCTAACCCTGTGGCCACTTAAAATTAGGGTTATAAAACCCGGGCTCACTCGGGATTGCCTCATTTCACTCCTCTATTCCTCCAACTCGAGCCTCACTCAGGATTTTAAGTTCTCAGGGGCTAAAAGGGCTCTCCCACTCATTTTGGAAGGGTTTTGAAGAGGATTCAAGAGGGTTTGAAGGCGATTTCTCCCGGGTAAGTATTCTCCCATGGTTCCTTTGTGTTTTCCTCTGGATCTGCTCTTCACTCCTTCTTGGTTTTCTAGATCTACACTTGTTTTGTGTAGATCTAGGGTTGTTTTTTCCTAAGATGCTAATGTTTGGGCCCGTTTATGTTAGGTAAGGGTTTCTAAGGAAGTTTCGAGGAGGCGTTCTACCGGATTGAGGTGCATTTGGGCGAAAGGTTGATTTCTCCAAACCCTAAGAGGTAGGTGGATTCTCTCCCGACTCCACTCGGTTTTAACCAGTGGTTACATGTTACAATAAATTTTTTGTGATTGAAATTAATTGTGTGATGATGTGTGATTTTGGTTGAAAATCCATTTGGGGGTTTTTGGGAAAAAGGGGGTTCCATGGTGAATTGTTATTGTTGTGGATTTTAAAATTTATATTTTGAAATGGGTGGTTGAGATTGATTTGGAAAATGGTTGATGGAAAATGGTTTTCAATAAAGAGGTTGTTTTATTGAAATGGGGTTTTGTCATGGAAAATGATTTTTAATAAATGGGTGATTTTAGTGAAGGGGATTGTTATGCAATGGAAATTGGTTGATTGCATGTTGTTGTGACCTTGATGGGTTTTATGCTTGGTTGAAATGTTGTGTTGAAGTGGGCGGTAAGTCCCACTATAAATGGGTGATAGATAGTGGTCAGAAGATCCACTATGTGGGTAGTGGTCGGAAGTGATGCTACTCGTGAATGGGTGAACGAGTTGGGCGTAAGTCCCACCATTTTGATTGCTTTGTTGTGAATGGGTGAATGAGTTGGGCGGAAGTCCCACCGTTTTGATTGCTTTATTGTGAATGGGTGAACGAGTTGGGTGGAATTCCCACCGTTTTGAATGTTTTTTGTGCATTTCTTTACAAGTTGAAATTGTTGTGCAAGTGTGTAATGATGAAATGGCTTGGGGCATGTTTGTTTGGATTTCCCTTGGTTACTTGGTTTGGGTGAGATGACCTGGTAATGATGTGTTGGTATGGTAATGTTTGCAATTGTGATTATTTTATATAAATTGTTTTATATAAATGTGCTAACGGTTTTATCCTAGTGGCGTGTGTAGGGAAGTCATTTGGGGAAATCCTACCGTGTTTTAGTACTCACCCCCTGCTTTGGCACGTTGGTGTCTTTGAAGATGTTGTATATCGTGACGTGGGAAAAGGTAAGTCATATCCCTCCTTTAGTGGAGCATTGTGATGTCTTGGTGGAGCTTGGAGCTTGGAGCTTGGTGTGGAGTTGTGGTGGTGTCATGGCTTTTAGTGTTTGTTGTTTAGTTTTCTCTTGTACTCTAATATGGTTGGTTGTATTGGTTTTTGAGTTGTGATGTGGAAAAACATGGCTGTATTTTGGGAATGCATGGTTGGGTAATTGAATTGACATGCATCATATAACGACTGTTAGTGGATGGTTTGTTTGGTTTTGTCTTAAGGGAAAATCGTTCCCCAACTAGATCTTGAATCCCTCGGCATTTATTTCCAGCCTTTGGCGTCTTGGGAATGTCGCCTAAGTCCAAGTAGCCCTCACCGCCTCCTCAAGCCAATGAGGTAGGGGCGGGGTCGTTCCCCAACTTGATCTTGAAGGCCTCAACATTTATTACCAGCCTTTGGCGTCTTGGGAACGTCACCTAAGCCCAAGTAGCCCTCACCGCCTCCTCAAGCCAATGAGGTAGGGGTGGGGTGTTACATGTGTTATAACATGCATGTATCTCATCACCTACAACATGTGGAATACATCTTAGGCCCACTCCTAGTATTGGGAGGGTAGGGCAAGGCGATAGGCAACCTCACCATCTCTTTCTTGATTCTGAATGGCTTAAAGAAACTTGGGGGACTTCCCCATCCAAACCTCCATATTTTATATCGCGTCTAGAATCACAGTTTTTTTTTTGAAACATGGTCTCGTGATTCCCACCTTCAGAATATTCATCTGGTGAAACACCCAAGGATATCTGGTTATGCATGATTTCACAATCGATGCATCACAACTGAGACTATCTTAAACGCTCAATAAGAGAATGAGTCAACACCATCGACCGAAGAAAATTTTCACCCTCCTACTCCAACAGGGTCAACTGCATGGAAGCTAACTACTACGGAACTTCCCACATCTGGCGAGCCTGGAACCCCTTACTAAAGGAATATGCTACAACGCTGCCCCTTTTCGGAGCATAGACTACCTCGAAGACATAGTCCTGTAGGAATTTCAACCAGCACCTCCGTCTCAGGTTCATGTATCTTGGGATGAAGATGCACCTAAGACACTAGTGGTCGGAGCAAACCACAAATCACTCTCCCAGAAGATAGCATCTCCACATTCTTAGGGAAAAGACCACCACTTCTAGCACCACATAGTGAGTCCCATAGTTCTGTTTATGGGGTGTCCATCACCACGTCCTGTAATTGATAATAGTATCAATATTGACGTTGAGCACCCATGTTACCAATGAATAGGGCAGTTGAGAAAACTCATCCAATCGCAAGAGGCTAGAAACCGACAACATGTGGCATACCTCACATGTCTTTTACCCTCATGGAAGGAGAGTAATCCCAAAAATAGAGACTCTACCAAGCCCACTAGTGTTAGCTCAAAAAAAGGGAGGTCAATCAGAAGATCCCTACTGGCAATGCCAAGACCTTCTTTAACACTCCACTACACAACCCCGTCATGAACACACACGTCAGAGGGACTCATCCACCAAACCTCAATACTATTTACTTTGGGTGGTACTGACTCTCCCTCATGGTTTTTCTCGTGTCACAAAAATATGTCTCAGTGGGGTAATAACCCCTCTTTCTTGTGCATTCAAGGATACATCAAACAATAACAACATAAGGTTACATCAATGCCTTGCGTCACCCTCGGTAACTCCATGATCAAGGATTTGGAAGAAAAGATTTCCCCACATAGTTTATAACAAGGTCTACTGAAAATGGTAGAAAAGACACATAGTGTAACTCTTATCGTATCATGCGATGCAGGATTGAAGACATCCATAGCACGCAACTGCCCGCGGCCCCGTCCGCCAGCTCCCCGAGCCTGACATGGGCCGCCTAGTGGTAGTGGAAGGACCTCAAAACGTCATCCACCAACCATAGTTCTTCATTATCTTCTTTCAACACCGCCTCTCTAGGGTCTACACTGTCCTCACCTGGGAGATCTTTGATCATGAAATTGCATCTGCCATAGTGGCGCATCTACTGACTTCCTGGAAAACTCAGCACATCTAGTTGGGTAGTCTCATTCCACATGATATCACCCATAAAAATCATAGCACTAGTCCTCCCTAGTAAATCTCAGTGCTCTACATTATCCCCCAACCATGTGCCTGAGTCTTATCTAAGGGAGGCCTCCTATGTCAAGGCCCTGCTGACTGACGTCTGCTAGTTATGGAAGACGTCCCAACTCTGTTGCACCCACTGCCAAAACCGACCAACTGGCATCCCTCTGACAGAAATTTCCCTATCACCAGTTCTTGCTCTAGCACCCTGATATGGGTGAGGATGCACAAGGGCATGAAAGTGGCAAAAATATACTCTATGGTGACCCTGATCAAACTTTCGTGCCTGGATGTTTCAGTCATGGACCATGTCCAAAGAGTACCGAGTAAGGTCTGCGAACCTAGTCACATACTTAGTCACTGCCATTCCTCCCCGATAAAGATACAATAGCTTCTAAAACTGTACAGAGTGTAAGAAGGAGGGATAGTACTCCTCAAAAAAACAACTGCTAAAAGTAACCCCATGAGAGTACCAACTCATCGTGCATCTATGTAATCCATCTATACCAATGCAAAACTGCTCCATGGAAAAATACTGGTTGTCAAAGCCACCATCTAACATGTTAGTGTCTGAACAATCCTGAAGTGGCGAACCACTGACTCTAGGAAACCCTTCACTACCTCAGGGTATGGATCACCATGGAACCCTAGTAGTGTCTGACACTAGAACTCACATAGTGCGCTTAGCCTGTGCTCTTCATCTGCCTTCACTACCGGTACTAACTGCTACTATATAGGAGGAGGTGCTACTTCCTTTCCTTCTGGGAAAAGGGTAATCATAGGATGGATCCTAAAATGAGGCCTCATCACTCACAGAATCATCATCATGAACCAGAGCTAGTATTCGGGCAAGATATCATCACTAAGGAATCCTGAATCTGATCAAGGAGTACCGTGGTCAAATGAGCATATATATACATATATATCAAAAATTATGGGGAGATCACTTAAGAAGAACAGTAAAATACTCAATCCTATATGATGCATGTACCAATGTTCTCTGCAACAAGTGTCTCAGCACGTTGAGTTGACAAGTGGGTAATCAAGGTCCTGGTGAATGGATACATCCGCCACCGCACCATCACTGGACTCCCTGGCTCTAGAGCCACTCTCGAGACCCATTGACACTATTTCCCTAAAACCCAAACAATTCCTTTTTAGGGATCATCTGAACAACATCCCAAGGAATGAACCACCTCTGATACAACTTTGTCGTGACCCGAACCATACCTGGGATGGAGCTGCATCTACCCCAAGCCCACCTCCATAGACCAGGGGTTGTAAACCAGCACATAAGGCATAAGAAACTCGAAGAGTCATTTTCTTAAGTACCTGCATACACACACAAACAACTCAATGCAAATAGTCCATAGGGAAAAGAAAGCAAGATACAACACTAATATATATAAACAAAAAATATGCATCGACCTATAATCAGTACAAGTACAGAAAAGTTAACTGAAAGGGAAAGGGGAAATATACACGCACAACTAGAAAAGTTCCATAACCCAGCAATATGTGGAAAAGTAAAATAGCTGAGAGAGACCCGCTCCAAGATCCCAAGCTACGACCACCACACGCTGTCCAAGCACCCCAGATCCCGATGCTCCTCTGATGTCACGATCAACCTATTTTTCGTCCGTAAGGGCACACTGAGTGTGGAAAAATCCCAAGTAGGGGTGAGTATAAAAATACTTAGTAGGATTCCCTGAAGTCTTAAGGGAGAAATGAGTGAGGTATTGAAGAAGGACGCATTATATAGAACATGGAACAATAAAAGAGTACAACTCAACCCAAAAAAGAAGTGAAGTAACCTCATCCAAAAAAGAGGATATAGTAATGGTGAGAAGGTGAACTTATCATCAAGTCCTCACTACCTATATTAGGATATTATACTCATCTAACCATTAGAATCTAGACATAAAAAGCACATGTCATACCCCACACATCTTCGCCTCTCCTGGATGGAGAGTAACCAAATCCCAAGGAGTGGGTATTGCAATATGATGTATGTATGCCCAACCAAAGGAACCCAAACGAGAGAGTAATGAGATATTCATATCACTAGATCGTCCCAAGAAAAGAGTCTCCAATAGTTATAGAAGTAAACATCATCGATGCCCAACATCCCACACGTCTTCCCTAAACTTTTGTCAAAGGGGCTCAATCACCGCACTTTGATACAATCTGCTTTGGGTGGTTCTATCTCGCCCACACGATTTTAGGTTGTGTTACAAGGATGTGTATCAGTGGGAAAATAAAAACTCTTTTGTGAGAGTCCAAAGTCACATCAAATATGTCTCATCACTATGCCTCATAGTTGAGAGATCGTGTCACAAAGTCCTAAACTCACTACCCAGCCATGCTGGAGGGTATGCTCAGAAGAGTCATCGGAGAACCCACTACCCATCCCAACTGGAGGGTAATCCCGAAAGAGTAACTGGAGAACTCCACTACCCATCTGTGCTATAGGGTAATCCCAAAAAGAGAAAGATGAACACCACTGCCTAGCCGCTCTAGAGGATAAGCCCTGAAAGGTATCAGCGAGCACCACCGCCTAGCCTCACTGGAGGGTAAGCCCAAAAGAGATCGGAGAACACCACTGACCATTTAAACTGGAGGGTAATACCTGAAAGATATCAAGGAACACCATTTCCCAGCCTCACTGGAGGGTAATCCCAAAAGAAAATGACAAAAACCACTGCCCAGCTACACTGGAGGGTAAGCCGGGATTACTCTGGTGATTCTAAAAACTACACTACCGTCATTGTTATCATCAAGCATCACCTCAAATAGTCATCATACTCAGAACACCACACATCATACATCAAAATACACTATGGAGGGCACCATCACGCCCCACGTGAAGAAACACTCAGGATATGCTACTCACAGCCCAAAATCCAAGTTCAGAAGACATAGATATGAGACATAGAATATTCGTAGTAGTACACGGTGCATGTGGGGCCAACACGATGTGTGACCCCTCCTTATTTCCTTCAATGTACCTAACTATTTTTGGGCTCCAAAGGGTGAACAAGTATTATTTGGCATGTAAATGTACTCCAAGAGTACACACCCCATTAGTCACAAAGTTGACGAGCACACGACACTCGTCGCTTAGCCAGAGGGTCACAACATAGATTATATGACACACATCCTTGAACGGTCTGAGAACATCGACCGTATCTCTTCATATATTTTCTCCACTCTCACAAGATTCAAAACTGAACTAAGTCGTGGATTCTCTTCAAACAAGTCAAAAGGTTCTTACACTAATATTCCTTTCATGTTTCCACATTTAATGAGAGATTGCATATAAGGCTCCGCACATTCAAACAGATCACATCATTGCGATCCTTGATAAAAAACACGCATGTTTGACTACTTAATCATCTGAAACGGACTCCTGATACAGAAGCTGCATCTCCCAGCGTCATATGCAAACGGGGCCCAGTGGGTCCCACACCTCGATCGCAAAACACATCACATTGATTGTGCTATAGTGATCATTCCAGATAAACACATAAAGTAGTCTATTCATTTTCCTTGAATAGACTTATGAAGCATTAGTCGTAAAAACGCAACATATGTCTAGAAGCTACCTCATGGGGCCCACGCCTCGGCCCTGAATTTAAGATGGAGAATTACGATGTTGCAATCCCATTAGAAAAACACTTAGAAATGGCTACTCAAAAACCCCAACCAGATTTTGGGTGAAAAAAGTGGTGTTTCACAGTAAAACGAGCGAACCAGTCCCTGTGGGGCCCACACCTTGTCTCTAACCCAAACACTTTGAAAATCATCTAAAAAATTCTTCATGAGGACTGGGGTCACGCTGCCACTGATGGCGTGTTAATCGGACAACCAAAATGGGAGTTATGTCCGTCGTAAGAATAATTAATTAATTAATTAATTAATTATTCACATTAAGCGTTTCCTTCCTCTGAGTGAAGAAACCAAACCACAATGGTCCTGAACTAACTTTGGAGGGACCATAGCAACTTCAAGTTCATAGCGCCTCTGACGGCGCGTCAAACGGATGTCCGGTTCGAGAGATACTTCTGTTGCAAGCTATAATAATAATTTATTTTTATTAAATTAAAGCATTATGGGTCACCCGCCTTCAAGTGAAGAACTCAAAATCCCTAAAACCGATTTCAAAATTTCCATCTTGATGAGAAGGAGATGTGACTGCAGATGGCACATCAAACAGACACGCTGTTTAGATGGTTTTCCCCTTTGAACGTGAAGGGGGCCCAACTGGTCCACCCGTCCCGACCGACTTGGTCCAGCCAGCCGGCCCGCAGCCCAGCCGTGGGTCCGGCCCTCTCCTCTGTGGCCTTTCGGCCATGTGTTTCTCCACCTCCACTGGTCCACATGGCACAGTCCACTTGAACTAACCAACCAGGGTGGCTGGTGTCTCCGTGTGCTACAAGGACCTGCAGGAGGCAGGTCCTGATTCTACCGCCCCACGAGGTCAGCGCCTCGGGGCTCCCTCCTAAGTGAGACAGGTCGAAGCAGCAAGTCCCACCTTCCGAGTGTGACACCACCAGATCCATGGCCTACTGCACCACCATGCACCCGGGGCTCCTCTTCGCCACTCGACCGCACAGTCCCGGTGCTCCTTGCTCGCCGCAAGCCGTGCCGAAGCCCTGCCTGAGGTTGTCTTCTGCACCAGTTGCACCCAGCGACACCATCCTCACTCCAAAACCCCAGCCTCTCCCTACTACATGGTGTCAAATCCCCGACATATTCCTCTCCTGAGACCCGAGAACCACCTGCGAACAGCCCGCCACGCCACCTTTGATCTCTGTCCACACCTCCACGCTACACCCCCAGCTACCTCGACGCCTCCTCACTTCCGTCGCAATGCCGCCAACCTACTCCAGTGGTCCCTTCCATGGACCACCAGGACCTCATCGAAGGTATGATTTCTATTCCAAAGCCAGATTTTGGGTCCTTGGGATGAGGCCTTCATAGCACTTCCCCTCGCTCGTCGATTTGTCAAGGTTTTGGTGTGTCTGAAATTTTGCATGACGAATGGCTAAGAACAAGATCTAGAATGGGGCTCAGATGAAGACCGTGTTTGTTTAGCCATAATCCTAATTCTAAAATTATAAAATTTAAATGAAGAATTTGAGAAAAACTCAGGAAATCAACGAAGGTGTGAAAATTAACAATAATCCTACCTCGAATCGGTTATGCGTTGTTGGCGGTGCGTTGCTTCGATCCGCCAAGGTTCCAATGGAGGTCACTCCTTAATTAAGTGAGGAATGATGAAGAATGCCAAAGAACTGTTGATATAGAGTGGGAGATAGAGAGATAATATAAAGAAGGGAAATTAGGGGTTTTTCCTTATTTCCATCTCTTAAGTGAATTTATATAAAAACTTTGAAACTCTGTCGACGGTCACGGATTATGAAACCTTTGTGCCCTCTCAATTGATGTCGTTCCTAGGTAAAATTCTCCATTTTGAACCCAATGGAGTATCAGATTTCCTTTTTGAGCCTTCGTCTGAAAGTTATTCGTAAAGAACACCAGTGACAAAAATCACTAAGTGGTTATTCCAAAATGACGATTTTTCCCATAGCGGTCCTACACTAACAAAGATTATACCCTTCCCAGGGTTAAAAAAACTCTGAACTCAACTTTGGACTCAAATTTCTTATACAAGTTTGTATTTGAGATTTATTTGGTTTTGAGCTTTTAAATTAATGAATTAATAAACTAATTCATCCATTTACTTATCGGTAAGGAGTAAGGGGTCCAAACATCTCATGCCAACATGATTTATGTTGCTCCTAGGGTAAACCCTAGTTTTCAGACCCAATTGTGGTCTCATATTTCTGATATGATCAACCATTTAAGAGATATTCTGTTTCCATTACGTGAATAGTACAAAAACACTTAATATTTTTGTATAATTTATTCTGGGCACATCGGACGTCGAAATTGCATGCCATCTTAGCACCTAGCTCTGAAAATATATTTAGAAATATTACAAAGTCTTATAAGAAAAAATGGGTATCTAAAAATGCATTCCATCTGACCTCATATTTTATGCCTTTGATTTTCATCATAAAGATTTTTTCTAACACCATCAAACTATTGTGCTTCTATTTTTTCTGTGTCGTCGGTCCTTCATTGCCTACCATTTCCTCATATTCAACATCATCAATATGTTCCTCTAGAGTTATAACATCAGTATGTGTTTATGGTTGTTGTACCTCTACACTGGGAGCAACAATAGGTTGAGAAACTTGTTGTTCCACATGATTGGGAGCACCAGCACATGTAGAAGGTCGTTGTTCCTCTGCACTACGAGCAACATCAGGTTAAAAGACCTATTGTGCCTCTGGATTGGGGGCACCAACACATACAGAATTTTTTATTTGCAGAAGTGGTTTAATATTTAATTTAGATTACATAAATGCATCAACGAATAAATAATAACATGAGGTAACATGATGCATATTAAAAAATACATAACCTAATTATTGAACTCTTTTTTAAATTATGAAGGTATTTTACCCTTCTATCGACTATCCAAATCCCTTCATTTTTGTATCCTATGAGATATAAAAATATATCTAAATTGGGGCTACTATGAAATGATTATGGCGTCCCAATGAAAGGGTCATCCTCAGTTTAATTTTCATCTAACCCTTCATTGGTTTTGATTGATAACAAAAAAATTGTCCACTTTTGATTTGCGGGATATGGAACATAAAATACTTATACTACCTATGATGCCTTTATAAATGCTTCATCTTTGTCCCCTTACTTACTAAAATAAACTTTCAAAAATCTCAATTCATCTATTTTTACAACACTCCTATTATCATCCCACTTGCATTGAAAAATCGGCACTTGGAATTTTGTATAATATAACTCCCAAAATTGTTTTACGATTCCAAGGTATGACATATTCACATAAATTGGATTTCTTTACTTAGTACCAAAACATGCATCACTTTAGCCACAAGTGTAACTCTGCTATTTTTCATGGTGTTGTATTCATGATGTTCATTTGTATAGAATGTATTGCCATTAATTACATAACCATTATAAGATAATACAAACACACATGGTCCTCCGACTATCCATCAATGTCATTCTGAAATTGAATCCATATTTTCATCTGACTTCTTAAAATATGGTCCCAAATCCATCCTATAAACTATTGATTATATGTATTTGATATCCACATTTTAGCCCTTGATGGATTCAAATTCCTAATAATTTAATTGTAGGTTTCAAAATAAGGGTCAACCTCTAAACTATTATGAAAAGCGTAATGGTGGGATTGATCCCAATATTTAATATTGAATGTGAGAATATCTCTTCTAGAATTTTCTTCACCTTCAAGCCACATACTATGAGGATATTTTAGTAGACCAATACTTTCAACATCAGATAGGTATTTGATACAAAATTCAAGCTCTTCATCAATAATATATCACTCTCCAATACAACCCTCTCGTAGACTTTTATTTTTGACATACCCTTTCAAAATATTCATATATTGTTCAATGGGGTACATCCATCTATAGTTTACAAGACCACATAGTCAAATATCTCTCATCAAATGAATCATCAAATGAACCATCATATCATAGAATGTTCGTAGGAAGAACATTTACAATTCACATAATAAGAAGGAAATTCCTCTTTCCATAGTGATAAAACACAATTTTATTGAATATTTTATTGATAATAAATGATATAATTTCCTCACATTATTCTAAATATGATCAATTATGAAATATTTGGGATTAGATAATTCATTTACAAATTTGATGAGAAATCCAGTTTTACCCTATTAAAATTAATTGTAGTATTTCAGGAATAAATATTGTTATGTAAAGTATTTTGACGTAATTTTTTAACTATGTTCCTGAATTAATGGACTACAAATTCTATTGAATATATGAGATCTGGATCATGTATTTTAGTGGAGTAAATGGTCCATGAAGACGAAGTTGGACAGAACCATCCATATTGGACACCACTTCACTATTTGGGTTGTATCTTCTTCATCCATAAGTAGATTGATCCCAAATGTTTAGGTAATATCGGGGACATAATTAGGAACAAATCATCTATCTATTATTTCATCCAATTCACGCGTTTTGGAGGTCAACTATGCAGTGAAACTTGGAATAAAATATTTGACCAAGTTTTCATTTCACACTTAAAAAAGTTATGTAACCCTAGCCCTCACAAACTCTATTTAAAGGGGGTTTTCACTATTTGGGAGGGCAGTTTGAGGCTTTGGGAAGGTGTGGCCGAAAGGGTGTCTCTTGGGAGCCCCTCAAAATCCTTGGAAGAATTAAGTCTTTGTGAAAACATCCCTTCCAAAAGGGCTCTCCTATCCCACCTCCTCTTTGTTATTCTTTTCTTTCTTGTTTGTATCTTGAATTTTTCTTCAATTAATCTTCTGTGTTCTTCCCTTTTATTATTATCTTAATATTCCTATTTGGGTTGGAATCAATAGTGGATATGATATTTTTTTCTACTCTTTCAATCCTTTGCTCATGCAAAACATCTCCATGATGACCACACCGCCCATGGAAGAGTAGTTTTCTTAGTGATTGATCTATCTTCTACCCTCTTCATTTATTTATTTTGAATCATTGAGATACTGTAATTCACTTAATATGATCCCTGAATTGTGTTTTTAAATTATATTAAACTAATCAATCAATTGAACAATTAACACAAAAACACGCAAGGTCGAGATTTTGTGTAAATTGTGAGAGCGCGATCTTAATCGGTAATACATGACCACATGAGATAAATTTGTAGAGTTAAAATATAATCCCTAAACAAAATTAATCCTAATTTATAGAATGGAAATGTGCCTTAATTTACCACTGACCATATGCTAACCTTAGAACATCAATCAAAGCAGGGTGCTACGATTGCATGTTCCGAAGTTATCCTAGGGTTAAATTCACTTCATCTTTGTGGTAAAGTTAATTCTCATAGGGTTCATAATTTAACAAATTAAGGGATCAAAATTGAGTGAATGTTAATTTAAATGATAATGATAAATAATTGAGTGAATAGGCAGAGTTAGATCTATTACACCTTTAAAATATTTTCTAAAAAAACATCTTCATGTTGCGTCTTTTTAATCAGATTTCTTTTCAAAATTAAAAACAAAAAAAATGCAATCTTCTTCCAGCATACTTATTCAAGTTTTATAAACAATAAACAACCCCCATCCTTTAAAGTAGTTTTCTAATTCTATTCTATTTTATTTTTAGAATACCTTTAAGAAGTTATTATAATTTTCTTCCACCATTGAGAGACGACCTTGGTCAACCACTCTGCTGCTCCTAAGTACCCAAAAACCACTAATCATTTGAGGGCGCCCAAGAAAGAACCTTTAAAATTGGTGACACTGCTAGGGAGGCAAGTAATTATTTCATCCAATTAGAGGTATTTATTTTATTTTACATTTTATTCTCTTCCTCTCTTCTTTCTTCCTTCTTTACCCTATCTGATTTTTTTCTCCTTTTATTTTCTTCTACTTCTTGTTGCACCATCAACTCAAAATTCTAATTTTTATTTTACTATGGTAAAAATTATTTATTTTAATTTTTATTTGATTTATGACACTAACTAATCCCTAAGATCTCTTAGATCTTGACCTTGAGATTGAACGCAGCCTTAGGGCTCGAATCAGACACTCTCAGTCTATGGAAAGTTTTAACATTCAAACAGTTGGAGAATTTCTCCACTCCAAGAAAATTGAAATTGGAAACAACTCTAATTCCAACATAAAACAAGAACCAATGGTTGAAAATAATGGAAATGAACTTAATAGAACTATTAAATAATTGGCTGCACCAGATATTAACTATCAACCAAATTGTATTGCATACCCGAATCTCGAATCGGACTTTGAACTAAAATCTGGGTTAATTCATATTCTTCCAAATTTTCATGGATTATCTGGTGAGGATCCAAACAAACTTTTGGAAGAATTTAATGTGGTTTTATCAACCCTTAAACCCAAAAATGTATCTGAAGATCAAATCAAAAAAATAGCATTCTCATTCTCACTTGATGGAGCTGTGAAAGACTGGATGTATTATTTACAACCTGAAGATGTAACTTGTTGGAATGATTTGAAATGTCTTTTATTGTAGAGATTTTTTACAGCATCAAGGACCACTTCCATTCATAAGGAGATATCAGGGATTAAGAAATCCCAAGGGAAGTTAATGTATGAGTACTAGGAGCAATTCAAGAAGTTGTGTGCAAGCTTCCCACATCACCGAATCAGTGAGCAACTCCTCATCCAATACTTCTATAAAGGACTCACACCTATGGAGAGGAGCATGGTGGATTCCATGGATGGAGGAGCATTGGTGGACAAGACACCAATATATTTATTTGTGTTTATCAACAAAATGACCCAAAACTCCCAACAATTTGGTAATCGAGGTACACCACATGTCTGGGGAGTACATCGGGTAAGTCCTTCTTCTCTTGAGAGTAATTTTATTGATACCAAGTTATAAAAATTGACAACTATAGTGAGGCATATTTCTTTGGAAAAAAAGACATCCCAATCCCCTCCTTCAAGGTCTTGTGGCATTTTCTTTGAGACATGCTACCCAATTGACTGTTGCCCACAACTACAAGAGACAGAGGATTGCGCAGTAATATTCCCAGGGAGACCATATCAGAAGCAACAACAGACATACCCCCAAAATAAGTTTGATTCATTTGATTAAACATACAACCAAGGGTGGAAGGATCAATCAGACATGATGTATGACTTTGGACAACAACAAAGGCCCCCTTTTTAATAAAACTTCCAGCAGCCTCTGCCTTACCAGCAGGGTTTCCAACAACCCAAAAGAAGATTTGAAGCCCAAAAATCAACAAGCCAGCAATAAGGGAATCCCCCACCCAAGGTAGATTATAAAACTAATGACCTTTTGAAGCAATTTTTTTTAATCAAAAAAATGAGATGAAGAGTCAAGGTTCATAGCTGAGGGAGTTGAAGACTCAAATGATCCAAATTTCCACTGCCCTCCATGAACTAGTAAGTAAGAATTTTGGAAATCTACCATCCCAACCTACTCCAAATACCATGGGGAATGTCAGTGCCATCACATTGAGAAGTGGGAAGCAAACAACTGATACATCTGAACCTATTGTTCCACCCGGATTCACCTCAAATCTGGAGAAGTCGCATTCCATACCAACTGATGAGAAATCCAAGGATAAAGATAAAGGTAAGAAAATTATTGATGATTTTCCTCATAAACCCCTTCCATTTCCAAATAGAGTTGTACAACCCAAGAAGATGGCTGAAGAGGTGACGAAAAAAGATGTTTTGGATATATTGAAGCATGTGGAGATCAATAACCCTTTACTTGAAGCCAACAAGAAAATACCAAGGTATGAAAAATTCTTAAAAGAACTTTGTACCAATAGAAGAGGGCTCAAGGGAAATGAGAGGATCAATCTTGGAAGGAATGTGTCAGCACTCAATACACCAACTCTAGAAATGCTAACAAAATGCAAGGATCTAGGGACATTCACCATCCCATGCACCATAGGGGAGTTGCACTTTTCTGATGCACTTTGTGATTTGAGAGCTTCCATAAATGTGATGCCTCACTATGTATTCTCTTCTTTGTAGGTTGGTGAGCTGAAACCAACAAGAGTAGTGGTGAAGTTGGAAAATAGAGCTACAACATATCCAGTGGGAGTCCTTAAGGATGTACTTGTCTGGGTAAGAGACATGATCTTTCCTGCAGATTTCTACGTGATTAACCTAGAGGATGATCAGTTAAGTTCTCATGCTCCCATTATCTTAGGTTGAACCTTCCTCAAAACTACAAAAACTATCATAAATGTCAATGAGGGTACACTTTCCATGGAATTTGGGGATGAATTTGTGATATTTAATGTTATGGATTCCATGAAGTACCCCTCAGAGGATCATTCTTCATTTGTTATCTCTCATTTTGAACCACCAAATAAAAACTCCAGGGAATTTGATTGTCCTATGCTTAGGGAGATTATGAGTATTGGTTTTAGTTTTATGTCTAATTGTACTCCCACACCTATTTCTAATGCACAAGACTCTCTTAGATTTGATTTTGAAATGGAATCATATTCTGATTTTGGTCATGTGAACTCTAATTATGACATGGCTGTTGAGTATGCTGTTGTATTTGATGGGTTTCTCTTTGATTTTGATGATTTATATTCTGATATTGATGCTCTTTTTGTACATATTTTAGTTCCTTATATGTCTCCATCCATACACCACCCCCCTACACTGGAACTCAAGCCATTGCCAACAAATCTCAAATACTCATACTTGTTAAGTGGTGAGAAAATACCTGTAATCATTGCTAACAATCTCCGTTTTGAACATGAATAAGAACTTTTGAATATTTTTTGGGAGAACATCAGGGCAATTTGGTGGTCCTTGGCTGACATATCAGGTATTAGCCCCTCCATTTTCATTCATAGGATTATTTTGGTGGATGGGGATAAACTGGTTAGGCAGCCACAAAGGAGACTCAATCCAACACTTCTGGAGGTTGTTAAAAAATAGGTTGAAAAATTGCTCAAGGCAGGTATAATCTATCCCATTTCAAATTCCCAGTGGGTGAGTCCTATTCAGGTTGTTCCTAAGAAAAGTGGTGTTACAGTTGTAAAAAATTATAAAGAGGAGTTAGTTCCGATGAGGGTACAAAATAGTTGGCATGTGTGTATTGATTATAGGAAACTAAACCAATCCACTCGCAAAGACCATTTCCCCCTCCCATTTATTGATCAGATGCATGAGAGACTAGCTGGGAGGACACACTATTATTTATTGGATGGAGTTTTTTGAAATTTTCAGTTTCTTATAACTCCGAAGGATCAAGAGAAGACTATATTCACCTGTCCCTTTGGCACGTTTTCCTACCGAAGGATGCCATTTAGAATTTGCAATGCCCCAAGTACATTCCAGAGATGCATGGTGAGTATTTTTTCTGATTTTATTAAGACCTTCATGGAGGTATTAATGGATGATTTTACAGTGTATGGTTCTTCATTTGATAATTGTTTAAGTAGTTTGGGAAAGGTGTTGAATCATTGTATTGAGAGGAATCTGGTCTTGAACTTTGAAAAGTGTCATTTCATGGTAGAGAATGGAATTGTCTTAGGGAATGTAGTGTCAAAACATGGGATAGAGGTTGATAGATCTATGGAAGATATTATTTAATCCTTACTATATCCTTCATGTGTTCATGATGTTAGATCTTTACTAATGCATGTAGGATTTTATCAGCGCTTCATCAAATATTTTAGTAAGATTGCTCTTCCAATGTCACGATTACTTCAAAAGGATTCTGATTTTGTGTTTGACGATTCTTGTAGGACTTCCTTTGATGAGATAAATAAGTGTCTGAACACTCCACCGATCATACTGCCCCCACGGTGGGAGATTCCTTTTGACCTTATGTGTGACGCCTCTAACTTTGTGGTTGGAGCTGTCTTATCTCAGAGGGTGGAGCGACGTTCACATGTGATTAACTATGCATCAAGGACACTAGATTCATCCCAATCAAACTATACAACCATGGAAAATGAGTTTCTTGATATTATATTCACTTTAGATAAATTCCGTTCATATTTATTGGGCTCAAAAGTTGTTGTTTTTTCTGACCATGTAGCTCTGAGGTACCTCTTGAAGAATCCAGACACAATGCCCAGGCTAATCCAATGGATCCTCCTTCTTTAGGAATTTGACATTGAGATAATGGAAAAAAGGGGTTAGAAAACATGGTGGCAGACCACATGAGTATGATTACTCACACACTAGAGGATGACACCTTGGACTAGGTACCACTTCAGGACACTTTCCCCGATGAGCATCTTTATTCCATCTCAGGTACGCATCCTTAGTATGAAGATTTAGTTAACTACATTGTTTCCTCTGAAATCCCTACAAATTTAAAGAAACATCAAGTTCAAAAATTAAAGAGTGAGTCATGTTTTTTATGTTTGGGATGATCTATTATTATGGAGCATGTGTAGTGACCAAGTTATTAGGAGGTATGTTCCTGATCATGAGTTTGAGTCTGTTCTACAATTCTATCATACACTTTCTTGTGGTGGACACTTTGGACCCCAACGGACAACTAGGAATGTTTTGGACTCTGGATTATATTGGGCTAGCTTATTCCATGATACCCATGTGTTTTTTAAGTCGTTCTCACATTGCCAACACATGAGAAACATTTTTAGGAGACACGAGATACCCCAACAACCCATACTATTCTGTGAAATTTTTGATGTATGGGGCATTGATTTTATGGGTCCTTTTCCTAGTTTATTTGGTTTCTTATATATTTTGGATTCTGTTGATTGTGTGAGTAAATGGGTGGAGGATAAGGCCACCAGGACTGATGATTCTCATGTTGTTTTGGACTTTGTCAAAGCACAGATTTTTGTATGTTTGGAGTACCAAAGGCCATCATAAGTGACCAAGGGACACACTTCTGCAATAAGAATTTAGATTCCCTCTTTTCGAAGTATGGGGTGACACACAAAACATCAACACCATACCACCCCCAAACAAATGGCCAGGATGAGGTTTCAAATCGTGAGTTGAAACAAATTTTGGAGAAAACCGTGCAGCCAAATAGGAAGGATTGGAGCAAGCGCTTGGGTGAGGCACTGTGGGCATATAGGACAGCATACAAGACTCCCATCGGTATGTCCCCATTTCGGATTGTTTTTGGTAAAGCGTGCCATCTCCCTATGAAAGTTGAGCATCGGGATTATTGGGCTATAAAGAAATGAAACATGGATTTGGCCCAAGCTGGAATCCAAAGGAAGCTGCAAATTCAAGAGCTTGAGGAGATTCAATTATCTTCATATGATATCTCAAGGATCTATAAGGAAATATCCAAAGAATCTCATGACAAAATGATCCAACAAGGGGTATTTCATGTTAGAGAGAAAGTCCTTCTCTACAGTTCACGACTGAAGATGATGCCTGGTAATTTGCATTCCAGGAGGATAGGTCCTTATGTTGTGACTAATGTTTTTCCTTATGGTGCAATGGAGATCACACAAGAGGACACATGAAGGATTTTTATAGTCAATGAGAAAAATTTTAAGAGATACATTGAGGGACTTCCTACTAATGTAGTGGACTTTATCACACTGCATGACCCCATCATCACTAGAGCATATCAGGTTATTACTGACCCTTTAACTTTTTTTATTTTTTTCCTATTTAAAATTATAAATTTCATGTGTATATATCATCTCAAGGGTTCACATTGAGGACAATGAAATATTTTAAGTGTGGTGGAGGGAAAATTTTATTTTAGTAATTTCAATTGTTTTCCTATTTAAAAAAAATCAAAACAAAAAAAATTGTATGTTTTTCAAATTTTGTGAGTTTATTTTTCAATTTTTTGTGTGTTTTTGAAACTTTTGAGCTGAAATGATTCTCATAACCATTTTTGAAATCCATATCAATAAGTAAAATAATTTATCCCTTGAAACTGGGCTTAAATGAATGCATAAAATGACTTTGTTTCAAGTTCAGATATTTAGTAATTTCATGAAAAGTACATTGAATTCTGAATCCCATGACACATATCACTATCTTTATATTTGAAATCACTTTCCTATGAAGATTTTGAACCATTCATTTCATATTCTTTACATTTACCTCACTTCTTGAGATAACCAAACCATGCTTGATTTAACCAGAATTTGATTTATTCCTGTCACAACTTGAGGGTTTGAGGTACTTATATTTAAATGATTGAGGAATTTGTTTGGTATTAAAGCCCCTATTTCAAAGAATTATTTTTTTTATAATAGCCTACCATGAATATTTAATCCTTGTATCCCTTAGAATCCATTAAAATACTTTTAGGTTAGCCACATTACAAGCCAATTTTCCCTATCCAACCAACTCTTGAAGTGAAATTGCATAATCCAGTTGAAATTAAGTGTGGGGGAAGCTGTCTTGTGTTGTGCTACCACATTCTGTGATAATTTGGGTGGAAAATTAAATTCTGAAGAGATGTGTTTGCTGCTGAAGAAAATCATCATATTGAAAGTTGTTACTTTTCTAGAGCTTTCTTGATTAGTGAATTTGTGCCTTTCTAGAGCTTATAATAGATAGAGAAAGTTGTGCCTATTTGGAGCTTTCAAGAAAATCATGTTTGAGAAGATTGATATTTTTACTGCTAAAATGATGAATGGTGTGCACATCCCTTTATTTTTCATGATGATGAACATGAATCGATTCTATGGGGATTGAGGAGGAAACTATATTAAATTGAAAATTATATTTATGCAATTTTTCTTCAAAAAGAGTCATGCACTACTCATTCAGCCTCAAAAATTTTCACATCCTAATCCTACCAACTGAAAGCCACAGAACAACCCTAAAAATTACTCATGATAAACATATGTCATTGACTCACATCGGATGGAAATGTAGGAATTTATCAAGCCTATGATGACCCTTGTATGAGTTTGGATGAGAAAGACATTGCTAAAAATTGACATTTGTGTGATAAGAGAAAATTCAATTGAGGTAAGTGTTTTGTGCAAGGGAAGATAGATAAAGTGGAAATATATTGAATGATATAAATGGAGAACTTGAAATAATGGTTTTTTATGAGGCATGATATCTTTTGTTTCTTAGTGTGGAATTGTTGGATCTCAAGGATATGCGTTTTAAAATTTTTTTTGATTTGATATTGATGTTCACTTGATATGAGGTTTTTCCCAAGAGTGAAAAAGGGTAAGTGTGGGGGAGTTGATAAAACACAATTTTATTGAATATTATATTGATAATAAATGATATAATTTATTCAAATTATTCTAAATATGATCAATTATGAAATATTTGGGATTAGATCATTCATTTTCAAATTTGATGAAAATCCAATTTTACCTATTTAAAATTAACTGTTTTATTTTGGGCATAAATATTGTTATGTAAAATATTTTGAATTAAAATTATGTAACTGTGTTCCTGACGTAATGGGATACAAATTCTATTTTGTAATGGGAGCTAGATCGTGCATTTTAGTGGAGTAAATGAGGCATGGAGACAAAGTTGGACATAACCATCTAGATTGGGCGACACTTCACTATTTGGGTCGTATCTTCTTCATCCAAGCTTGGATTGAGCCCAAATTTGGAGGGAATATTGGGGACATAATTAGGAAGAAATAATCCTTATATAATTCCGGCCAATTCATGGGTTTTGGAGGTCAACTATGCGTTCAAACTTGGAATAAAATATTTGGCTGAGTTTTCATTTCACACTTAAAAAGGTTATGTAACCCTAGACCTCAAAAAATCTATTTAAAGGGGGTTTTCACTCTTTGGGAGGGTGGGTAGAGGCTTTGTGAAGGTGTGGATGAAAGGGTGTCTCATGGGAGACCCTCACAACTCTTGGAAGAAGTAAGTATTTGTGAAAAAATCCCTTCCAAAAAGGCTCTCCTCTCCCACCTCCTCTTTGTAATTATTTTTTTTCATGTCTGTATCTTGAATTTTTATTCAATTAATATTATGAGTTATTCCCTTTTATTCTTATCATAATATTACTAATTGGTTTGGAATCAATAGTGGAGACGATATTGAGTTCTACCCTTTCAATCATTTGCTCATGCAAAACGTCTCCACGATGACCACACCGCCCATGGAAAAGTAGTTTTCTTAGTGATAGATCTATCTTCTACCATATTCATTTAATTATTTTGAATCATTGATCTACTATAATTCACTTAATATGATCCAGGAATTGTGTTTTTAAATTATAAGAAACTATGTATCAATTTAACAATTAACACAAAAACACCTGAGGTCGAGATTTTGTGTAAATTGTGGGAGTGCGATCTTAATCGGTAATACAAGACCACACAAGATAAATTTGTAGAGTTTAAATATAATCCCTACACACAATTCATCCTCATTTATAGAATGTAAATGTTACTTAATTTACCAATGACCATAATCTAACCGTAGAACATCAATTAAAGTAGGGTGTTGTGATTGCATGTTCCAAAATTAGCCTAGGGTTAAATTCACTTCATCTTTTTGTTAAAGTTAATTCTCATAGGGTTCGGGATTTAAAAAATTAAGGGATCATAGTTAAGTGAATGTTAATTTAAATTATAAAGATAAATAATTGAGTGAAGAGGTAAAGTTAGATCGATTATGCCATTTAAAATATTTTCTAAAAAACATCTTTTTGTTGCGTCTTTTTAATCAAACATCATTTTAAAATTAAAAACAAAAAAATTCAACCTTCTTCCAGCAAACTACTTCAAGTTTTATAAAAAATTAAAAAACCCCATCCTTTAAAGTAGTTTTTTAATTATATTCTATTTTATTTTTAGAATACCTTTAATAATTTTTTATAATTTTCTTCCTCCTTTGAGAGACAACCTTGGTCAACCACTATACTGCACCTATGTAACCAAAAACCACTAATCATTTGAGGGTGCCCACGACAACGCCTTTCACATAGTCAGAAAATTATCCAAGTCTATAACTTTGTTGCATATAGATTAGAATAAGAAACAGATCTTAGTTAATGTATGATAAAAATTCTTATGAAAAATGCAATGTAAAGCTATAGGAATTAGATCTTGCATCAAAAAAAGGAAGTCATGTGATTTCAGACCCTTCAACTTTAAATTGGTCATTGAAACGATGTTCTTGATATTATATGAATACCCTTATAGAACCATTACATCATTTAAGAAGTTGGGAAACTAATATATCTTCTGTTTGGAAAGATTTTAAGAAACTGGAGGAAGAAAAGATCATTTTTCACCCCTCACTGGCACCAACTCTTATCAAATTCCCATGTCAACCATGTCCAACCTAACCTTAATTCCATCCTTTGTTTTGTCCGGAGCATTTACCAACGTGCTAATGACACTATGAAATACATTATTTTTCAACATGAATAGCATCAATAAAATGTTTTACATATAGAAAATTATAGTATGGTAATTAAAAAAAACTGATAACTTTTTTCAAATGGTTTTTATAATGTTTTTTTTAAACAGTTTACCAAAAGTAGTGACCACATCCTTTAAATTATCAAATAATTAATCACCTATTAGTGGAGATAGTGTTGTACATTATTCTAAACATACATTGAATTATTTCATCCATGATTGGTACTTATTCCATCAGGGTATAAATCTGCGATGTCCTAGAAATATGGTTTTTGATTAATGTTTCAACCTAATTGACTCTGTACCTTTTTCATAAACGCGACACCCTTGAGTTCCTTTAATGATATATCATGATAAATTTCCATAATCAATAAAGTCATTTATCATCCTGTACAACATGGATCTCAACATGAAATATTCATTTCTATAAGCATCAAACAACGTAACACCTGAATCCCACAATAATTTTAAATCCTTGATCAATGGATCCAAATAAACATCAATATCATTACCCAGTTGTTTTGGTCCTGATATAAGTATAGATAACATGATTTATTTTTATTTCATGCATAACAACGATGGAATGTTATAATTTTCCAACATAACCAACCATGTACTGTGAGTGCTACTTTGAAAACCAAAAGGATTCAATCTATCTATAGATAATTTAAGACAAAGGTTACTCGGCTCATTTTCAAATTCAGGATACTCATGATCAATTCACTTCCACTTAGGATAGTTTTCCAAGTGATTTAGTTCCGCATATTTATTTCTTTTATTTTCATACCATGTCAATTTCCATGTAGAATACTCACTCATATATAGGATCATAAACCTTGGAATGATTGGAAAGTACCATAAAAATTTGGTAATAATGGATTCATATTTTTTGTATGGAGAATCACCACACTTTGGGAATTCTATAAGTGATTTTTGGTCCTTAATAAATATTATACAGTCATTCAGGAAAGTGTGTATTATTTTAGAGATCATACCCATTGAGTGTCATATTCATTTGGCATCGTATGTTTGGTTCCATATCTCATTATCTTGTGAGAGCATGTCATTCAAGAGAGCAAGTAGTTATATAAAACTGGATTCACTCCATATGTTTCTTGATTTCAAATTATACATCTTCAGTATGACTAAAAATGTAGTATATTTAGTGCAACTAGTATACAATAGCATCTCTTCACAATTATTTATCTTCTCAAACAATTTTGGGCAATCACGGAGTTTATCTTCAACTGTCCTTGTTATTTCCTCAATACAATCTTCATCATCACTAATATCTATAATCACATCCTTGATATAGTATAATTTATTTTTAACACTTGTAATCATATCAGATGATCCATAAAATACAGTTTTCTTCCATCCACTCACTACATTATCGTTTTCCCCATGTTTATTATGACATTTATAAATTTGATCTATTTCATGACAGATCTAGTGTTCTTCCAACTCCTATGGACTAATTTTTCTTGAATAACAACAGTCTAAACATCAAAAAATGATTTTAAAAGGTTTATATGCATGATCTTTTGCAAACTTAATGAACTCTTTCACTACATATTCATACTCTTTTTTCAGATGATTGGAATCCATCCATTCTTTATTCATATCCATCTTATTTGAGTTGGTAATATTAATATTTTAAAAAATAAATACACAAAAAATTGATAAAAAAATTAACCATGGGTAAAAAAGTTATAAACATTAATTCTCTTTCAATATTCACTACTGGAAAACTAACCTTTACCAACGGTTTGGAGAACCGTAGCCAAGTAAGTCATTGGGATAGGTCTATACCAACGGTTCTCCGAAAACCATTGGTATAGACCTATACCAACGGTTTTGGAAACCGTTGGTATAGGTAATATGAAATCTATACCAATGGTAATGGAACCGTTGGTATATAAATTCCAAAAATAAAACCTCCGCTGGGATTTGATCCCAGGACCCCTCGTTTATAATCGAACGACTTAACCACTAAGCTAACATCACTTTGTAAACATAATTTCATAAGTATATATATGTATTATCATAATTATTTAAAATTTTGATTTATATAATGTTCTCGGTTAGTAGATCTGGAAAAAAATTAAAGAACCTATCCCAACGGTTTTCAAAACCGTTGGGATAGCCCTTTCCCAACGGTTTTCAAAACCGTTGGGATAGGTTTGGGTGGGTTGAATTTGTGTTGGTCGAAGGTTGAAATTTTCACTCCCCTTTCCCAACGGTTTTGGTGAACCGTTGGGAAAGAGGAGGGAAAGAGGACCCTTTCCCAACGGTTTTGGTGAACCGTTGGGAAAGAGGAGGGAAAGAGGA
Organism: Viscum album; assembly: GCA_963277665.1. NCBI lineage: Eukaryota > Viridiplantae > Streptophyta > Magnoliopsida > Santalales > Viscaceae > Viscum > Viscum album. The sequence continues at coordinate 1,494,750,174 of OY728152.1, forward strand.
CCCTTTCCCAATGGTTTTGGTGAACCGTTGGTAAATGGTAGCTATACCAACGGTTTTTACAAACCGTTGGTATAGAAGTGTTGGGAAAGATCATCTTTCCAGTAGTGATTTATCCCCAATATCCACTTTCTAGAACCAAGGTCCTTCATTTGGGATCTTCTAGATCAACAAATCTTCATCTCTTTCAGCATTTCCTTCATTAGTCCAACTAAGAGAAATTTAGGAACATAAAGAATTAAAATGAAAAAAATCCACTCATATTACACCTTCATATAGTATAAATTATTTACATTACACTGTATGAACATTAATTTCACCATGAAAGCATTGAAATACCAGTTACACTATCTTGGTGCCTACTTAAGCCAACACAAACTCCATTTGAGACTAGAACTGAACCTTTTATTCCATTTAGCATGAAACCTTACTGTTGATCTACATAGATCTATTCCTTAAAATCTCTATGTAGGAATATAATTATGACATCCATTTTTTCTAGAAATAAACCTTCAATGAAAACCAAGCCAAGGACCATCTGAATTATAATATTCTTTCCAGAAGGAGAGAAAATATAACTGAAATATAATCATTCTAATTATTGAAATAAATTTACAAATATAGACACCTTTCACTATTTACTATCATCCACTTTCTCCTTTAGATAATAAATCTAATTGTTCTATAGATCCCTATTTCTTAGTTCCAATTTTATTAGCTACAATGTATTAAAATCATAGATGTAATTCAATTATTCCTTTATTTTGTACTCACACTATAATGAGACCAATATTCGGCCTATGTTGAATCCTAAAAATAGAAAATTGACTTGACTTACCCACACATTCGTCATTAGGGACACTCCTATAGGTTAAGCAAACCATACAACTAGGGGAAACTAGCTATTGTGTGATATAACTAGTGTAGTATACATCTGAACCTATTTCTTAATTCATAGGGTTCCCATGAAACCAAAGAAGTGGAAGTGAGAAATAATAAACCAATGATCATCACATTAATAAATATAATATAAGTAGTAAATCACATGTCTGCTCTAACACCCTCATAAGAAAGTGACCATTTTCACATCCATGAATAAGCATTAAGCATTTCATATTAATAATCAATCATACCCCTCTAAGGGAAAAGATCTAAATTGATATACCAAACAAGGGCCCCCTAATTTAAAATATACAGGTGATTTTGGATGAAAAGTGGGTTTATGAGTTTCAATGAGGTTAAATATTAATTTACCTTTTGGGGGAATGATGTCATGATTGATATCCTATGGGTTGGATAGAGTTAGTGACATTCCCTTTTCATGGTGTTATTATCAATCTATTTTTCTTCCCTATATAATATATTGGTTTTTCTAATTATTTAAAAATCTAAACATAAAATATTATGGAAAAACTACATTTCAGATGTCCTTTGAGAACTATTTATAAAATCACATTTGAAATCCCATTAAAAAACCAACCATTTACACAAATTCCTCTTTAAAATAACACACCATTTTTAAAATAAACTTATTAATTCCAAGAACTCTTTTATAAAACCACAATTCCTTTAAATAATTATAAAATTATAATAAATAAATATTCATTATTTATATTTTTTTTAAATATATATTATAATTATATCTATATTTATAAGTATAAATATATATGTATTTATTATAATTATAAATATATATTTATAATTATTTAAATATATCTATATTTATTATATTTATAAGAATAATAAAAATTCTTTTATAATTTTATAATTCTTTAAAAAAAAATATTTATTTATAATTAAAACTATAACTAAATAAATATTTATTTGCAATTAAAAATTATAATATATATATAGTTATTATTATATATACATATCTATAAATAATTATAAAATTATAAAAAATATATTTATAATTTTATAAATATATATAATTATTATATTTATTATAATTTTATAATTATTTAAATATATCAATATTTATTAAGAATTATAATTATAACTCTTTGTATTTATTTATAAATATTTGTTTATAAATATATATAATTAATATATTTATTATGATTTTATACTTATTTAAATATATCTATATTTATTTATTATTATAATTATAACTATTTTTATTTATTTATTAATATTTTTATATCTTAACAAATATATTAATTTAATTATATAGATTTATAACATTGTAAGTATAATAAATATATTTATTATAATTTTATAATTATTTACATATATATATATAATTATAATTATAAATAATTATATTTATAAATATTTGTATATAATTTAAATATATATATATATATATAGAAAATTATAATAGATGAATTTATTTTAATTTTATAATTATTGAAATATATATAGTTATAATTATAATTACAAACAAATATATTTAAAATGTGTTTATATATAATAAAAATTTTATAATTATAAATATAATAAATATATTTATTATATAAATATATTTATTATAATTTTATATGTACTTTTGAGAACATAATAGATTCATGGGTATAACATTAATGAATCATATACCTAGTAAAGTATATATAATAAAAAAATATTCATCACACACACACACACATATAGAAAAGTGGAGTTGAGGCCCGTATTATTAGAACAAAGGAAATGAAACAAAGGGATAGAGGAAAGGGTTCATATAAGGCATCAAAGCCCACATTAAGGGGTCCAAATATTTTCCTTGATCTTGGAAGCAAGTATTCATTTTTTTCATGCAAGGCTCTCCAGTCAACTCCATGCCCACACCCTCGGTCGTAGGCTCTAGGATAGTAATCGTTTAGATTTTCTAGTTCCATGCATAGTCTTTCTTTGTCAGAATCATCTGATCAAGGATAATTAATTTTATTTTCCTCCATCTTAGCATTCCAATCAGCTCGACCTCATCCCCATCCATAGCTTCTCGGGCGGTGCCCCCATTTCCAAGACTTACTATGATTCTAAGATCCCTCATCCTCGTCTTCTTCTGTTTCAGAATTCTACATCATCATTGGAGTCACCTCCATATTGTCTAGGTCATCTTGATTTACCATCTTCATTTTCATCATACTATCTTGCTACAATGCTGTGGAATTCACTTCAAGGGCTCCGAAAGAATTTGGCGATATGATTTTAGCATCATTGGATTGACTTAACTCCTTTGAGGGAGAAATGGCACCTGTAATAATAATGCCAATATCATCATATTGAGAGAGAGATCTGTATTTTTTATAAGTTACCATCTGAAATGCTTCCATGTCATCTTGAGAATCTTTCTTATTCATTTCCTAGATTCCCATGACTGGAACCTCTTGCTCGACAGCACCAGGTGTTGCAATTGTGACCCATTCCATCGAAGAATGAACATATTCCCTCATAGGAACCTATTTAGAATAATTCCCAGGGGATTCATCATCAATATTTTGTTTTCATTTTCTTTTCCTATAAAAAAAATTATTTCTAGATAATCATTTGATCAATTGAATTTTGAATAATCTCTTCTTCCACTGAGTTGGTGTCATCCTGGTCTTCATCTCTTACATCAACTTCAACAGCCTCTACATTACCCATCCGAAACTGAGGCTCAGAACTATTTTTCTGAAATTTCCTTAGAGTGTGTTAGATGGCGTCAGTTAGTGCGGAATTCCATGCTAATTGAGGTAATCTTAAAAAATCAAAGGGGTACTCCCCACCTCGATTGGATCACAATGTTTGTATGTGATACTTGCTTTGATTTTCCACCAGTGTCTTGAATTATTGGAATACACCAAACACTTCTAACATCATCTTGATAAAATATATCCTTGTTTTCCTCCTATAATAATAAATTAATATCATAAAGTACCTTCTTTTTTCATTTGATTTTGGATTCAATGGACCGCACACATCGGTGTGAACTAGCTCCAATCACTGCCACAATTCAGTGCAAGGGAAAGACATGATTTTATCAGAGCTAAATAGAAAGAACTTATAAAAACCCAACCTTTATCAGTGCTATTCTTAGCCCTGATAAAAGTTTTTAATAAATAATATTATTAATACATATAAAATTATTGTATTTATATTAGAAAATGTTTTTTATTTATATACATTAAATAAAAAATGCATGTTTATAATTAATATAAATGTGATATATATATAATATTTCAAAAGAATGTATTTATGAGAATATATATATATATATAAATAAAAAATTAATTATCAAATTATGGAAATTTTTTAAAAATAATAAATATATTTCTTATATTTATAATTATATATTTAAATAAATATTTTTCTCCGATGAATTGGGTATATATATATATATATATAATGATATAATGATGATATTCAAGGGCATGTTTATGTTCATATATTTATGCGTGAGTATAATTAACACTAGTTATGATCATAAGTTTATTAGTGGATATGATTGTGGGGTTTTATATATGTTCCAAATGTTAGATTACATATTCTTATGATGACACATGCATACGTTATGTATTCACGACTCATGAATTGTTCATTTATACATTAACACCCTTATTATTCATGCTTCCATGTATGTGATGACTCATTTTTTATGATCTATACTTTCCATTATTGTTATACCCATGAACTTATTTAAGTTCTCATAAATAATTATAAAATTATAATAAATATATTTAAATAAATAAAATATTTATTATATATATAATTATATATTTATAATTATATATAATACATTTTAAATAAATTTATTTATGATTAAAATTATAAATAAATAAATATTTATTTAAATAATCATGAAATTATAATAAATATATTTAAATTATAAATATATTACAGTTGGGGGCTTACCCAAGTGCTAAAGGCTCCCCGTAATCCTACATCCGACCCAGGTTCAAATCTGGGTGGGAGAGAATTTCTATAGGCACTGAAGTAGCAATGTACCACTGTAGCGATGCAGATACTATATCAGATATTGTAGCAAGGTACTGTATAAGTAGTTATATTTATCCCGAATGGGTTTTCAGGCCACTAAGACTTCGACCCATCAAGGGGGCAGTGACGTTGGCATGGCATGTAGGTGGTGAAATATGCATGATGAAAAAAGTGCCTTCATACCATCCAATGGTGAGCCTAAATGTCATTTAATGGTATTCAAGCCCACTGGGCCTTATGGAAAAAAATATAATGTAAAAAAGTGGTTGGGTGGGTGTGTTATCACATAGGGGGGTTATAACCTACCTTTTAGGCCTCTGTGTGTGTGGTGTATGCATGTGTGTTTGAATGTAATTTTACCCCCAAACACATAATATATATATAAAAATAATAAATATAGTTATTATATTTATAATTATATATAATTATATATATTAGGTGTTTTGGGTACAATTTCAATCAAACACACCAACACACACCACACACATAGACCAGAAAGGTGGGCCATATCCCCCCAAGGGGATAACTTACCCATCAAGCCTTATTTATTTTAATACATGGATCGAAGAACCTGAACCATCGGTTCATTATGACCTAGATTCCAAACCACCCAAGGGTCCTACCTTTCGCGTCATCCCCACCGAGTGTGCTTTCCATCTGAATGGGGGTTCATCACACCTGGAGCCTCCACAACACCCGCCATCATCACTGGGGCCACCGTACCATGATCCTTTTCACTTCTCTTCTTCCATTAGGGGCCTCCACACCACCCTTTCACCCATCTTCATCATCATAAAAGGGGCACCTAACCACCTTCTTCCCCTCACTATCAGCTCATAAGGGGGAACCGCAACACCTGTCATTGTCCATTGAGTGCCACCATCACCACCCATTCACCCCTTATCGTTATCACACTAGGAGCCACCATAGGGCCTTCTGACCCACACTATCGTCTTACAAGGGGGAACCACACCGCCCAATGACATCACCAAGGGACACCCCACCACCCCATCATCGTTGAATTTCTCACCAGGATCCCACTACACATCTGTAACTAGTGGAAGATATTCCCACCCCAAATATTTTTTTAGTGACATAACTACTAGGTAGGAGTCGAACCATGGAATCCATGCCCTTTTGTTGCGGTAGACAGGTACATGTCACCAATTGACCTACACCCCATTGGCTTATATATATTTATATATTGATATAAAATATATATAATTATATAAATTTTCCAAAATGATGCCGACCATGAGGTATAATATATAAATATATTTATAATTATATTGATTTATCTTTAAATATATTTATTTATAATTATATATATATATATACATATTTATAATTATATAGAAATATTTTTAAATAAACTTATTTATTATTATAATTATAAATAATTATATATATATATAAATAATTATAAAATAATAGTAAATACATCTATTATAACTTTATAAATATATATATATTTATAAATTGATAGATGTTGTGGGTTGAGAGCATCTCGCTCTATAGAAATGTCGTCTAGGGTTTCTTACCGCAATGGCGTTGTCTATGGATGGGTATTTCAATCCTGCGGAGGTTTCTATTAGTGTTTCAAGGAAGGTGGGTGATGGATCTAGCTCGATGCATGTTGTAGCTCTAGTTGTGGAACCATCACATGGTAAAATCCCCTTGAAGAGTGTTGAGTTGGGTGCTTCAGTGCGGGAAGCAGATGCCTCACTGGATAATGATGCAAATAATTTCTTTCTTGGAACTCAGGAAGGTGATCTCACTCAACATAAGATTTCGTGGAATAGAACACTTTAAGCGGTTGAGTCGAACCCTCAGCTATTTCAAGATAGAATTGACTCCTGTAAACATTCGATTATTGCTCGTCTCACTGCACAAGCACGTGCTTGGAAGCCTGAGGATCTAAAGAAATGTCTTCTTCAGCTCTGGGGATTTAGTAATTGGCATATTTTTTCTATCAGTATGAATTTATTTCATATCAATTTCTGTTCAACTAAAATGAAACTAAAATATTGGAGTTGTGGGTTTGTCAACATCAAGCTGGGGGTCCTGAGGTTTCAAAATTGGGACCCCTGATTTGATTCTTGGCATGTTAAGCATACTGTTTCCCAGTCTTGGATTCGTGTCAAGGGTCTGAATTGGGTTTTTTAGAACCCAATAATACTTTGGGATATTTCTTTGGCCATTGGCACTCTAATTAAACTTGATAAGGAAACTATATCAGTTATATGTGGTAATTTTTTACATATGTTGGTTGAATTTTATAGGTCACTACCTCTTGCTGAGATTGTTTACTTGATTGTTAGTGATTTTAAATTCGAACTTGAAATTAAATTCAAACATGTCCCCGATTTCTATATTAACTGCTCAACTGTTGGACATACTAAGTACAATTTTCATTGAGGAATGCAATGTTCCAATTGTAAAATCATATCGTCGAAAAGTGTAAGTTTAGATTGCCAATTCTTGGTGACCCTTCTAAAGATGTGAAGATGAGTAATTACAAGATTGTGAATTGATTTTATACTCCCTATAATGTTTCAATGATGCCTTCTAATGCTTTGTTACTGATTAGAGGACCTCCCTCCTTTGCTGATGTGGTGGATGGGTATAGGACTGATGGTAACCATGGTGATGTGGTCGGTAGTGAGTGTGAGAAGTATGCGTAGCCCCTATTTCCTGCTACTCAAATGATTCAACAAGATAAAATTTCTAAATGGGGTGATTTTGATAGTCATGATAGTGAATGTGATGATCCTGTGATGTTACTGGAAGATCAATTCCTATCCAAGGGAAATTTGGACCCTACCCCTGTTAATTGGGGCTCTACTTTTGATGTTGGGAAACATTCTATGAGGCCTTCACATGCTATCTTTGATGGTTCTAAGAAGGATGTCCCTTATTAGGTGCATGTAAATTCTCCTGAACATGCTCTTGATCTTTCTTCCCATGAGCATGTTTCTTCTAGATATGATCAGGTTTATGCTCAAGTAGTTTTGGGGTGTTCCTCTATCTCTAAATCTTGGGCTGTTATTATAGCCCATGTTACACGGGCTGCTTCTCAGGTGCAGGTTTCTCCTTGGTCTACTGCTATTACTGGGTAGCCTATATAAGCTATTGTTTTAGGTGTTAATTCTCCTAATGTGAGGGTTCCTTCTGTTTATGATTCCACAGTGGTTTCCATTGATAAGGTGCAGGTGCCGATTTCATCTGCTATCTTAATGTCTCCTTGTGATGATAATTCCTATGGTCTAAAGGCTTTAATTTCCCTTGAGCAGGTGATGCCTATACATGCAGTTGACATTAAAATGGAAATGCCCTTGCAATTTCCCTTGCATGATGATTCTCCCAAGATTGGTGCTATTAAGCACAACATTTTTACTATGCTGGAGTCTATGCATTCTCTAGAATTTGATGAGTTATACAAGGAGAGACGTGAAAGGATAGGTAATTTTTTTACCACTCTCGGTGACTAATGCTTCTGGTTCCCAGCAGGCTGAATGGCCGCCCACATCTGAGTAAGTTCTGAACAAGACGATACTTGATGATGATGGTAAAGGTGATGATGCAAATAGTGATCCTTCGGTGGATAATCAAACTGCTGAGCAGATTGTTGATGACTCTTTGGAATTTGATGATCATGGTGGTTTTTGGAAAACCCCGAAACAATGGTGAAGGGGTTGGAACCTAAGAGTTTGGGGTGGTTTTTTTGTATGGGATGGTAGAAATAAAGGGTGATCTTGTATGCTTTCTTGGTGGTGTCTTCTTCTTTGGATTTTCTGGATATTGATGGAGGCATTGTCAGTGGATTCCGGTTTTTCACAGTGACATAGGCATGCGAAGGCGCAGTCGACGGTGCTCTACGGATGTCCGGGTGGGTGAAGACGATGTTGTGACCAGTGGATTTGGCACAAGTTTGCTTCAGGATGGGCAGTGGCGCCTCTCAAGTGCGTATGCATTGGCTTCAGACGATGATGGGTATTTTGAGTGGCGGCGACATCATCGGCATATTTGTGGTTTTCCATTCTCTCCATCACTGTGGTGGATTTGGAGGTGGGTTAGGCCTTTCGCGAGCTTGTAATGGGCTTTTTATCAATTGGATCTTAGCCCACTCAAATCTAAGGTTGTGTGCCTTTAGTCTTTGGGCTTGTAATGGGTTCTCCCTAAACCCGATTCAAAAGGGATTTCTGTTTTTATTTTTTTCAATAAAGAGGCCGGTCCCCAACCTGATTTGGTATATATAATTATATAAATATATAGATATATTTATTAACTATATTAAAATATTTTTAAATGTATTTATTTATAATTATAATAAATAAATATATATATAAATAATTATAAAATTATATTAGATATATTTATTATATTTATAATTTTATAAATATATATAAATATATAAATATATTTATAATTATATACAAATATTTATAAATATATTTATTCATAATTATAATTATAAATATATATTTATTTATATATTTACAAATTATTTTTTATATAAAAAATATCAATTTTATATTAGACAAAATGTGTAATAGTTTATTTATAAACATTGATTATAAAATGTGTATATAATTAAAATAAAAACAATATATTCATATTTTATTTAAATAGCTATATAATATATAAATTTATATATTTATTCAGACATATACAATTTAAATATATTGATTTATAGTTATAATTATATATAAATAAATACACATTTAAATAATTATAAAATTAAAATAAATATATTTATTTATAATTATAATTTTAAATAAATAAATAAATATTTTTTTCGAAAGGTAGGGGAAGAGACCTTTTATTAAAAGACAAAAAAACCTAACATACCAAAGGATGCAATAAATAAATATATATTTATAATTATAACTATAAAAATTTATTTATTATATATATAATTTTTTATTAATATATATAATAATATAAATAAATTATTAAGATTAGACCTTTATCAGTGCTAAAAAAGCGGTGATAAAAGTCAGTTTTATCAGTGCTTTCTATTTTAGCGATGATAAAACAAACATTTATCATCGCTTTTTGGAAAGTAATGATAAAAGCCTTTCAAGTTCTTATAAATTAAACCCTAAGAGAACCCCACTCACGCCTCATGCTTTTTCAGAACTAGAGATCTATCAACATTGCCGCTAATCCCTACTGGTGTCACCATTATACATTCTCAACAAATCAATCTCTCTAAATCTATGCTATGTGCGGATTTATCTTGTTAGTGCCTATGAAAACATTGTTTTTTTCAGTCACACCTCACCTGTGTGCATCTTCAGTTCTTCTCAATAAACCAAATGAATAGATCCAATCCTTGTTGTATCTGGTTAGAGTAATATTCTCCTATAATCCTTCTCTTGTATTCACTTTCTCGGTTCCCCAGCTTTGGATCTGGTGGAAATTTTATCCCCAATGAAACTAGTTTGGGGTCAAAGGTCTTTGACATTGGCGTGTGAGACCATATCCACTTCATATATTATTTTTTTTATTGTAAGTATTTTCATACCCATTTTTTGTTGACTGCAGTCTATGGCCTGTGAGAAGACGCTTGTCTTTGAGTAACCATGGCACATGAAGTGGCCCTCTATCCAGATGGCTCATACTTGCTCTACTCCTACTCGTACCAATCATTCCCTAAACTAGTCTTAAAATTTTAAGTTCTAGTAATTGAACTCAGTAAAATAACTTCTCCTTATAGCTAATTATACTAGGGAGACTGAATTTTATCTTAGTATTTGAAATAACAACTTATATAGTGTTTTTTAACATTATGACATGTAGTTCTTATCATGCCATTTTTTCTTATGTGTTGTTTTCTTATTTTAATTTTTGGACATTTCCAATGATTCCACATGTGTTACATATATGTAATTATTTTCTTTTTTATTTTTTCTATATTTATTCATTTATTTTCATATCATATTATGGTATTTCTCTCTCTGATGGTTTTTATTTAAATAGACAGTGCTAGTTTGTAATGTATGGTGAATATGTAGTGTGTGTGACATTAAGTAGAACCCCTTCCTTGGTCTAATAGAACTTCCCTTTGAAAAAATATCAGAAATGAAATTTTCATAATATTCTAAGGAATAGAAATTTGAATGTGATTATGATTTATAACATAATATTGTCTCATTCACGTATTTTCAAAGGATAGAAGTTTTTTTTTATTACAAAAAAATTGATAATGAAAAATGAGTAAAATACATCTCATATAATTTTATAAATTAATTATTAAATTTTAAATATTTCTACAAATATGATTTTTTCATTATTAGAAATCATGGGATTTTCAAAATTTAAATATATCTTGAGGCACCAATAAGACTAAATATGAAATTACAATAACGAACATCATTAAAAATATAATTTATAGTTTTATTTATAATGAACCAGTGTATTTTATATAGTTCATTACAAATATCACTCTCTCTATAGAAGAGTATTTCATAGATATTTTAAAGGATGAAAATTCAATATATACAATGTTTTTATTTTATAATTTTCTATTAATGACATAGTTTTCAATTACAATGAATATATTTTCATTATCCATAATTCATAGGCAACCCATTTTATATTAAATGAAGTATTTTTTCACAAGAACCAGTTTTATATTAAAGTATTTTATATGCATTTAATAAGGAAAAACATTAATAATTAGTCTATCGACCCACTACCAGATTTTAAAAAATATATATAAAGGAATCACTAAATATTCATTGTATGCCAATGTCTTTTGACATATTCAAAGTGTTTCAAGTTTATAATTTTATAGTTTTATACAATTTTAAATTTACCTACTTTTATAAATTTTATAGTATATCATATTATACTAATATTATTTAATAATAGTTTTTATTAAATATTTATACTTTCCGAGTTTTATTCATTTATAAATTTATATAAATTTATAAATTTTATAGAATATCATATTTACATATATAGTTTAAATATAAAATTTTATTAATTATTTATACTTTTATGTTTTCCATATTTATAAATTAATATACAATTATAGTTGAATTTGTTATAAATTATTATAGTTTTATACATTCATAATTTTTATTTTATATATTATAATGTTAGAATTTAATAAATTTATAAAACAATATACTTTTATAAATTATGTGTACTTTTATAACATATATGTACTTTTATATAGTTTCATAAATTTATATACATTTTTAAATTATGTATAGTTATTTAAAATATATATTATTTAATATATTATATATTATTTTATTATTATATATATGTCTATAATTTTATATAATAATATAAATATATATACTTTTGTAATTTATACTTTTATACCTATATACATTTTTCAATTTATCAATAGTTTAATACTTTTATACTTTCATAAAATTTATTTCTATAAATTATACTTCTAAATTTTTATGATTTTTTAATATGATTATTATATTTTCAAAAAATTCATTTGGCTAATTAAGAGTTATTTTATTATATGAAATATTTTATGTTTTAAATCATAATATATAGAAGTTGGATGTATTCTTTTAATTGAGTGTTGAATGGGTTTCAAATTTAGCTTTGTTTTTTTGGATTTCATGTCCAACAATGTATCTAAGGGGGACTTGTTCGATTACTTTTTATAATTGCATTAGTATACCATGGTTTACTTATAAAGGGTGAAATATATATTTATATGATCATATTAACTTTCAGAGACCTCTTGGATACACAGAATCTCACCTCCTATATAATATAGATTGATAATAACACCATGGAAAGGGAATGTCACTAACAGCATCCAAACCATAGGATATCGATCATGAACTCACTACCGCAAAAGGTCAATTAATGTTTAACCCCACTATAAATCATAAACCTAATTTTCATCCAACATCATATGCATGGTTTAAATTAGGGGAGTCCTCGACAACTACATCTTATCTCAGATTTGGTGTTAGCTTCTAAGGGGATGAGTCTCAAGAAATAAAATGCAATAATAAATATCATCCTCATCATATTCATCTCCAAAATAGTTATTATTGAATTTTGTTTCCTAAGACTCATCCCCCATATCTTCTAGATGAATTCAGAGGATAATACCTACCACTAGTGGAGTAATTATTTTCTTAAATTCAATTACCCATTTCCTTCAAAGCATGATGAAATTATTTGAAACATTCAAATATTGAGTTCCCCTTGTTTGAAAGGACCCTTTTTTGTATTTATTTTTTAAAATATTAATATTACCAAATCAAATAGGGTAGACATGAATAGATAATGGATGGATGCAAATCATATGAAAAATGAGTATTAATATGGAGTGAAAGTTTTCATCATGTTTTCAAAATATTATATATATGACCCTTCTGAAATCCATTTTCCATGTGTACACTATTTTTATTCAAGACTAATTAGTCCAGAGGAGTTGGGAGAGAACTTGATCTGTCACAAAATTGATCAAATTTATAAATGCTAGAATAAACATGGGGTAAATGTGAATGTAACTAGTGATTGAGATAACGTTGTGTTTTGTGGACCATCTGATCTGATTATAAGTGTAGAAAATGAATAATACCATATCTAGGATATGATTAATGTGGTGAATGATGATGAAGATCATACTGTGGAAATGAAAATTATAGTTGAATATGATCTCCATGATGGTATAAAATCATTTTAGAAGTTAAAGAGTTGTGAAAAGACACTATTGAATGATTGTTGCACTAAATATACATCATTTTCATCCATGCTAAAGATGTATAATTTAAAAGTTGGAAATGGATGGAGTGACACCAATTTTACTAAACTAATTTCTCTCTTGAATGATATTATCCCAGAATATAATTAGCTCCCTAAAAAAACATATAACACTAAATGAATTATACATTCAATGGGTATGATCTCTGAAAGAATACATGCATGTCCAAATGACCGTATACTATTTATCAAGGACCAAAAATCACTTAAAGAATTCCCAAAGTGTGGTGATTCTCAATATAAGAAGTATGAATTGGTTCCCATGAAAGTTTTTGGTACTTTTTAATCATTCCATGGTTTAGGAAACTATATAGAACTGAGGATACGACAAGCCATTTGACGTGGTATGCAGATACAAGAAATAAATATGGGAAACATCATCACCTGGAAGACTCTTCTTAGTGGAAGATAATTGATCATGAGTATCCGAAATTTTGAAACGATCCTAGAAACCTTCATCTTTCATTATCTCTATATGGATTTAATCCATTTGGTTTCCAAAAAAATCACTCATAGTACATGGTCAGTTATGTTAGTAAATTATAACTTTCCACCATTTTTATGCATGAAACAAAAATACATTATGTTTTCTAGGATTATATTATAACCAAAAAATCAGAAAATGATATTGATGCTTATTTGGATCCATTTATCAAATATTTGAAATTTTTTTGGGATTAACATGTTAAGTTTTATAATTCTTGAACAAATGAATATTTCACATTGAGATCCATGTTGTATAGGATGATAAATTACTTTCCAACATATGGAAATTTTTCAGGATATAGCATTAATTGAACTCAATGGTTTCCCATTTTCAAATAAGTTATATAGTCAATTAGGTTGAAACATTCATTATAGACAGTGTTTCAAGGACATCACATATTTCTACCTTGATGACATAAGTGCCAATATTGGATGAAATCATTTGATGGAAGTTCTTAATAACATACAACACCATCTCCACTAAAAGGTGATCAAATATCTAATAAAGTAAAAGTTATGGACACTTCTTTCTATAATCCTTTTTCAAATAACCTTATGAAAACTGGTAGGAAAAAGAAATTAGTTTTTTTGAATTATAATACTAGAATTTTCAATATGTGAAACATTTTCTTAATGTTATGCATGTTGAAAAAAATATACATGATAATTTCATTAGAACATTAGTAAATGGACAAAAAAAATAAAAGAGGGAATTAAGGATAGGTTGGACATGATTGAAATGGGAATACATGAAGAGTTGGCTCCAGTGAAGGGTGAAAAATGAACTTTTCTTCCTTTATCTACTTATACTCTTTCAAGGAAGGAGAGATATTTGTTTTTAAACTTCTTGAATGATGTAAAGGTTCCATCAGGGTATTCATTGAATATCAGTAATATCATGTCAATGATTGATTAAAAGTTAAAGGGTCTAAAATCACATGAATGTTGTGTTTTGATGAAAGATCTAATTCTCGTAGCTTTACATTGAATTTTTCTCTAGAATATACACTATAAATTAACCAAGTTCTATTTATTTTTCTAATATATATGCATCAAAGTTGCATACATGGTAAAAGTTTTATCTATGGAAAAGGAAATTTTCATCATATTAAATGAATTAGAAACGTTCTCATCATTATTTGATATGATGGTTCACTTGATGGTTCAATTGGTGAGAGATATTAGATTACATTGGCTTTTACATTATATATGGATGTACCCCGGTGAATGGTATATGAATATTTTGAAATGGTATGTGAAAAATCAAAGTCAGCTAGAGGTTTGTATTGTAGAGTGGTTTATTATTGAGGAAGTCATTGAATTTTGTATTGAATAACTATTTAGTGTGGAAAGTATTGGTATACCGAAATCTAGTCACACTAGGAAGCTTGCGGGGGAATAAATTTCTAGAAGAGATTTTTTCACAATCAATATTAAAGATCAGGAGCAGACCCACATTCATGTTTTTCATAACAGTTTATAAGTTTCCCTATATGTTGAAACACACAAATAAATTATTGGGAATTTTAATCCATAAAGGGACGAAAATTGGATATCAAATACACATAATAAATAGTTTATAGGATGGTTTTGAGAACATATTTTTAATGAGTTAGATGAAAATCATGATTCAATTTCAAAATGACTTTGATGGATAACTAGAGGACCAAGTGTGTATGTATTATCTTTGAATGATTATGTAATTAATGTCTATACATTCTATAAAAATAAACATGATAAAGATGGTACCATAAAAAATAGTGGAGTTACACTTGTGGATAAAGCAGTACATGTTTCTGGTACTAAGGAAAAAAAACCAATTTATGAGAATATTTCATACTTTGGCAACATCAAACAAATATTGGAGTTGGATTATAAAACATCCTAAGTGATTATTTTTTAATTCAAGTTGGTTGATAACATGAGTTTTGTTGAAATAGATGAATTGTTATTCATGAAAGTAGATTTTGGTAAGGAAAGGTATAAATATGATCCATTTATAATGGAATCAAAACTAGTGAAAGTATTTTATGTTCTAGATCCCGCAAAGGGAATGTGGAAAATTGTCCTGTTATTGACCCAAACCATTTAATGGTAAAATGAAAATTCAAATGAGGATGACCCATTCATTAGGATGTCAAATTCATTTTGAAGTGGTCTCAATGTATATGGGGGGTTTGTATGTCATAGGAGACAATAAAAAAGGGATTTCGATACTCCATAGAGGGATAAAATCTCTTCCACCATTAAAAAAAGAGTTCAATAATCATGTTATATATTTTTGTAATATACATTTTGTTACCTTATTTTATTATATGTTCATTACTGCATTTATGTAATCTAAATTAAATGCTAAACCACTTATGTAGATAACGACTTATGAACATGATGATTTTCCCAATCCAAAGGAACAATAGTTTTCTCAACATGCTACTGCTCCCAGAACAGACGAACAATGACCTTCTACACATTTCGATACTACCTATCTAGAAGAATAACATATTTATGATTTTAAATATGAGGAAATGGTAGATGGAGAGGAACTGATTCTGTAGAAAAAAAGATCATCATAGCGTGATGGTATTAGGAAAAATTAATAAGGTGAAAAGAAAATGAATCAAATTCATGGTCAGATGGAATGTGTGTGATCAACCTGTTAACCCCAACAAGTCCATTTTTAGTAGTTAAATTTGTATCATCGCTTTGTAGTACATACTGATTATGTAAATTCAAGGAACCATGTTGTTCCCATGCTTAAGACACTGATTTGGGAAGATATTTCAATAATATTATTATATCCTTTCATCGTTTTACTAAAAAATAAAATAATTAAACATTGAATTACTCTTTATCATCCCCTTTAGAGTGAATTTATAGTTGATGAATCCCATAATAAATATGTATTAATGCTTGTTGGAAGGATTCCCATAAGATTTAATACAATTCTAACAAGATTTCATCTTAAAGATACTGAAGGGAAAACAAACCCGCACTCACCACTTATGTATGGACACCTGATAAGACAAGTAGTGTGGGATGCATTTACTACCTATCATGGGAAAATATTTTTTCAGGTACATTATGGTCGGTAATATATTGTTTGAAAATACATGTATTCATAAATTTGATTAAGAGTTTTTTATTTATGAAAAAACAATGGAGTGATGAAAATAAGGAATGGGAAGAAAAACCAATGTACCCCTACTGTAAAGAATGTATGGGGTATGCTTCACTTGAAAGAAATTGGTACATATTTTAATTCTACTGTAATAATTTTACGTGACATGAAACAACAAAAAAATATTGTTCCTCTGTTTATATGAAGATTGATGAATCTAAATCCAAATCCATTTCTATCCCACATCATGCGCTATAGAAGGATACAAGTGTAAATAAAGATAGGATACTAATAGATGAAAATGCACAAAAAGTGTGGCAAACATGTGTAAGTATGAAATAATAAAAATTGGTTTTGATGTAAATTGCTATTATATAACAATGATTACTTATTTTTCTATATTTTCTATCTGAATTAGACATAAGAATCATCAAAACCTATACCATATGAACACCTACTATTAATGGCCTCGAAGAGTCTAGAACAATATGGCTACTTCAGAGGTGCAGGTTTTGGGGTGACACCCCGAAAATATTTTGAGAAAAGAAAACAATAAGAGGATAGAGATAAAGAATTGGGATAGACGAAAGAAAGAGTAGCTGCCCCTGAAGAAATATTTCATTGAAAGTCTGAGTTTCTATAAAATTTTATGGATGGGGGAGAAAAAAGAATAAAAAACTCATGAAAAACAATTGCGTAAAGGTCCATCCCCCCACCATCTTCGGGGAAAGTGATTCCCCTCAAAGTGATATCTTATATGAGGTAATTAGTATTATCATGATTGTTTATTTGAATTGTGAATTTGGTAGACATTGATACCTTTACTATAATGATATTATATAGGGTGAAAATGGCTCTGATTTATATCTATCAACACCCACCCATCGCCTTGTAGTGAGGGATACAATGTTCAATATCCAAGAAGGAACTCTACATAATAGACAACTCTCAACAGTTCATGTGAGAGTAAAAATTTGTGTATATCATTAGCCAAGTGCCAAGATACCTGTTTCACTTGATGAAAAAAATATTTATATGGTCAACCAATCTATTGGAACATTTGTAGCGTGGCCATCATATCGTGTAAAAAAACATGTCAATAAGGAGGTATTCATTTCCAATTTATTTTTAATGCTAAACATTTAACAATTAATGAAAAATGGTATGAACCAATGAATATTTTTATAGACCAAAAAAGGGAAGGGGGTGAAATTAATGTTTGAATAAAAAATGTCTAAAGGATCAACCAACCAATCAAATAGATCTTCATAAATCATTTTTATTCTACCAATTCAATATCTGCATTTACTAACATTGAAGGTTTATGCAGATACAAAGTTACAAATTGGTAGTAATCACATAGTTGATTTTGACTAATAAATGTATAGAGAGTAAGTTTCAAACTACATTTATCTTGAGTATGTAAATAAAATACTCAAGTATTAATGGCTAGGAGTATTAGTTTTAAATGTATACATGAGGTGTGTTTTCATGATTTTTTCCAATATATGATATAATATGTTAATTATGACTAAATAAATTTCATATTTATTCTGGCCTCAATATGAATACCAATTTATAGGATTACCCCATGATTATATATTTGGACTCATTATTCCTCACGTCATTTCTATAGACAAAAAAATAACAAAATAATGAATGAAATAGTGGAAAATAGGTCAAATCGTTTGAAAGAAAACATACAGATGATAGAATATTCTTAATACCAATGATGTAAGGGTAAAACTTAAAAATTAAATAATATCAAATATATTTTCATTTCTTTCATTAATTATTCCTTTTTTAGTTTTTAGAAAACATTGGATGCTCATTGTGGTCAATTTGGATACTCCAAAGATTTCTTTCATATATTCATTGCTTGGATACGAAACAAACCGACCACACATGATGACATTTTTAAATTTGTAATACACTAAATCAAATGTTTTTGAACTAAAACCCAATTTATATATATTTTATATTATGTTTTAATGAGAATTATTTTATGATAGTGAAGTGTTTAAATATCATGAAAATCATCGCATGGGGACAGTTCATGCACACAAGGAGCCTGATAAGTTCTAAAAGTGAAAAAATATCAAGGTATATATAATAAGATTTTACTATCCAAATAAATATCAAAACAACTTACTTATTTTTATCAATGTTTTTGTAGTGTTCGAAACAAACAAATTGAATAGATTTTGGTTATTATGTTTGAAAATTTATGATAGAGATCATATTGCATCAACAAACAAGCATACTAAAAGAGGTATTTTCAAAGATAATTACTTTTTAATTTAAAATATTTATTAATAATTTTTGTATTTATATTTTTCTAGTACTACTATTACTATAAAAATCACTCATATTCATAAGACTAAATAGATTTGTTTAGAAATGAATGGGTATCATATCAGAGGGTAGAAGTTACACATATATCATGAAGATGCAACTTCCATTGAAGTAATGGATTATTTCATATTTATATTTAATTTTTTTATTTGTAGTATTACTCACATAATAATTGTTTTTATACAGGTGGATTATTTTGTTCGATTTAGGGTGGTTTGTTTGAAGATGATCATACTTGTGAGAGATTAGATTTAAAGGCTTCAACTGAGATAATGACAATATGGAAATAGTTCATGAATGTATAAAACCATCATGAAACTGTGAATCTATACTAATTATTTAATTAATTTTGTCATAATTTTATCTACTAATTCCAATTTAATTTACTTATCATTTTTATCTAATTCTTATTCAGTTTCTTCACAAATATTTTGGTAAGTCATATTTTACTTTCTACTATCCGCAATAATCCACAAAAGAGATAACATGTTCATTTGTTCCAATGTTTCCACACTTTACATTTCCTTTCCTTGCCTAAAGTCTAACACTTCATATTCATTTGATGTTCTTAGCCAAAAAACCTTTCCCATTGTGAAAAACTAAAATAGAATAGGAATGTTTTTCATCTAAGAACATTAAATCAATATGCAGTGTTGATAGTTTGACAAAGAATGGGAATGGGATGCATGGTAACATTGTAAGTTAATTTTTTTTTGATACTTTAGTACATCAATACATATGTCATTTGGGATGTGTAGGAATCAGCCACACCTCAATATGACACACAGTGTGACCGGTATAACTCATGGTGCATCTTTTTATTTAAAATTGGAATTAATTTTAGTAGAAAAGATAATTGAAATAATCAAAACCAAGAAAACATATTCATATTGTTTTAATACTTTAGTAAAATGTTCTTTATATCATTTTTGATATTTAGGAATCAACCAAACCTCAAACTAATGCATGGTTTGATCGATATGATTCCAAGTGTGTCTTTTTTATTTAGAACTGACATTAATTTTATTAAAAAGAAAAATTGACATACTCAAAATTGAGAAAAATTATTTGTATTGTTTTGATACTTTATGAAAATGATTAAAAATTTATTTTTAATGTGTAGAAATCAACTTCACATTAATCTAATGAATGGTGTGACTGGTATGACTCCAAGTGTGTCTTTTTATTTAAAATTGACATTAGTCTTAATAAAAACAATAATTAACATACTAAAAACTAAGAAAACACATTCAGATTGTTTTAATAAATTAGGAGAACAATCTAGAAGTAATTTTTTTAGTGTATGAATCAACCAAACCTCAGTCTGACACACGGTGTGACCGTTATGACTCAAATTATGTCTTTGTATTTAAAATTGACATTAATTTTAGTATGAAGAACAAGTGACATACATAAAACCAAGAAAAATAAAAAAATATTTTTATAATTTAGGAAAATGATCCATAATTCATTTTTTATGAGTAGGAATAAACTGAACCTAAATCCAACACACGGTGTGACCAGTATGACTCAAAGTGTCCGTTGTCAGTTTAAAATTGTCATTTTAGTTCAAAACCCATGTCACTCACTGAAAACAATTCAAATGTGCTCTGATTTTATTTATAATTGAGGACATTGATTCATAAGTCATTTGTAACATGTAGGAAGCAATATCACATCAAACTGACACACAATATGGCCAATAAGACTCAATGTGTGTGTTTCCAGTTTCAAATGATTATTTAGTAAAAAGAACAAGTGACATGATGAAAATTGAGGAAACACATTCATATTATTTTGTTACTTTAATAAAATGATTCATAGGTAATTTATGACATGTAAGAATCAACCCCACCTCAATCTGATGTGCGGCGTAACCGGTATAACTCTAAGTGTGCCTTTTTATTTAAAATTGAAATTAATTTTATTAAAAAGAGCAAGATACATACTGAAAATCGAGAAAACAGATTACGATTATTTTTATACTTTATGAAAATGATCCACAGGTCATTTGTGACATGTACAAATCAACTGTACCTCAATCTGATGTACAATGTGATGGGTATGACTCAAAATGTCCATTATCAGTTTAAAATTGACATTTTAGTTCAAAACATGCCACCCACTAAAAACCGAGAAAACACACCCTGATTATCTTGATAATTTCATAAAACAATTAATAATTAAGTTGTCACATGTAGGAAGTAGTATCACATTAAACCAACACACGATGTGACCGATACGACTCAAATTGCATGTTTTTTAGTTTCAAATATTATTTTTATAAAAAAAACAAGTCACATACTGGAAATCAAGAAAACACATTAATATTGTTTAGATACTTTAGGAAAATAATCCCAAATTCATTTTTCATGTGTAGGAATCAACATCACCTCAATCTGAAACACGGTGTGACTGGTATAATTCCAAATGTGTCTATTTATTTAAAATTGAAACTAATTTTAGTAAAAAGAACACATGACACACTGAAAACATAGAACTACATTCTTATTATTTTGATAATTTATAAAAATGATCCATAATTCATTTGTGATGTTTATGAATCAACCACACCTCAATATGATGCATGGTTTAATCGATATAACTCCACATGTGTATTTTTATTTAATATTTACATTAATTTTAGTAAAAAGAAAGTGTAACATACTGAAAATCAAGAAAAAGTATTCTTATTATTTTTATAATTTTAGAAAACTATACATAAGTAATTTTTGACATGTGTAAATCAAACTCACCTCAATATGATGCATGATGTGACTATTATAACACAAAATGTCAGTTATCAGTTTAAAATTAACATTTTAATTTAAAATGTTTCACTCAATAAAAACTAAGAAAAAAATGCTCCAATTGTATTTATAATTTAGTAAAAATATTTATAAGTCAGTTTTTATGTATATGATTCATTCTCACATCAAACTAACACACTATGCGACTGATATGACTCAAAGTGAGTGTTTCTAGTTTTAAATGATCTTTTAATAAAAAACACAAGTGACATAATCAAAAGTGATAAAATGCATTAAGATTATTTTGATAATTTCATAAATTAATCCATATGTCATTTTTAACATATAGGAATCAACTACACCACAATCTGATGCACAATGTGACTACTATAATCCTATATTTATCTACTTATTTAAAATTAACATTTATTTTAGTAAAAAGAACAAGTGACATACTAAAAAAAGAGAAAAAAATCGGATTGTTTCTATAATTTAGTATAATGATTCATAAGTCATTTTTTTATGTGTAGGATTCAATCACAAATCAATAAAATGCATTGTGTGACCGGTATAACTCAAAGTTTGTTTTTATTTGAAATTTACATTAATTCTAGTAAAAAGAAAAAATGACATACTAAAAACCAAGAAAATATATTCTATTTTTTTTATAATTTATAAAAATGATCCATAATTCATTTTTGATGTGTAGTAATCAATCTCACCTCAATACGACACATGGTGTACCCGATATGACTCCAAGTGTGTTTTTTTTAAATTGACATTAATTTCAGTAAAAAGAACAAGTGACATACTGAAAACTAAGAAAACACATTCAAATTGTTTTGATACTTTAGTAAAATGATACATGGGTCATTTTTGATATGTATAAATCAACCATAACTGAATACAATGCACAGTATTACCGGTATGGCTCAAAGTGTCTGTTATCATTTTAAAATTGGCACTTTAGATAAAAATGTGTTTCACTCACTGAAAACTAAGAAAACATTCTCTGATCATCTTGATAATTTAGTTTAGATATTAATATGTAATTTATGATGTATAGGAAGTAGTCCCACATCAAACTGACACATGATGTGACCAGTATGACTCAAAATTCACATTTCCTATTTGAAATGATATTTTAGTAAAAACACAAGTGATATATTGAAAGCTGATAAAACAGATTTGAATTTTTTTTGATACTACAGAACCTTTGTGATGATTTGTTTTAACAAAGTTTTGTATTTTTTCAAAACTAACTTTTTGTAAAATAATGTTTTTGTTCTTCAGAATTGGGCCAAGTCCATTAGAATGAGTTTTGATAAAAAAGATAAATGTTGTTGAATGTTCAAATCCAAACACAAAGGGCGGGAAAAGTTTTTGTCTCTGAGAATTTTTTTTTCCAGAAATCGGTTTCTGGAAATAGATTTTCGAATTGAGTAGCACCAGATAGAGAAGTTGTAAGTAAAATGGAAGTCAGAAGTTCTGAAAATTTGTTGATCAGATGCACCATCTAACTCAGATTCATCAACATACAGTTCAAGATATATTGAACACAATGTTTGTTAGAAATAACTTCATGAGAATGAAATTAAGAATATTTCTAAATATGTTTAATGAATATAGTGATTTCAAAAGTTAAAAATTTATTAAACTTTCTAACCTTGAGCCAATTGATGCTTTGCTGGGTTGTAATTCTCAAATATCATATGTAGTTTGAAACACTTGAGATGCAAGACTTATGAATAAAAGGGGGAGAATAGGAAAATCCAATCGTATTGAGTTTTGGTTGGAAAAAAATAAGGGGATGAAAGTAAGTGAATAAAAATAATTTCCTATGTAAGTTAGACATTTATTTTCAAATCTTTAAGTTATCGTACATCATGAAAACAATCATGATAAAATATTTTGATGAAATTGAGGAATTATAAAGATTGTATCAGTTCTAGGAATCAAGAAAAAGTTTTCATTAGATCTAGAACTCCCAGACACAAGAGTTTTCAGATGTTTGAATGAGTAATAACTGATGAGGTTTGTAGAATTTAAAAGTTGTGAAGTGTAATTTCCATCATAATGAGAATTTCATCATAATGAGAATTTCATCGTAATGAGAATTACATTATTACCCAAGTTTTCATCAGATCCAGAACTACTAGGAACCTATGTTTTCATAAGTCTTAATGAGTTATAACTAATGTGGTTTGATGAATATAGATTTTGCAGAGTGGAATTTCCACTGTAATGAGAATTCAATCGTAATGAGAATTCCATTGTAATGAAAATTCCATCATTATAAGGATTCCATCGGAATGAATCTGAGAAGGAAAGTCAATTAGACTAACTGTAATAAATAAATTCAATTCAGAATAAGATCAAGAAGTTTCATCATAATGTGTAAAGGAAGATAGTCATATCGTATTGAGAAGAGGAAGAAATCCATATCATAATGAGTAGAGGAAGAAAGCTATATCGTAATGAGTAGAGGAAATTAATCAAACTGAAGAAGAGGATGTTAATCAGACTAAAGCTGGGGATATTATATTGGATTTAAGAAATGTTAGTTTGTTTTAAAAGAATAATTTTAAAGAAATATTGTGAAGTTTTGAAGCATCAAAGTTGAAATTTGAATTTGAGTTATTTTTAGAGATTTGAAATTTGAGTAAGTGGGAAATGTTTTTCAGTTTCCTAATTTTATGTTATAATTCACCAATAAATTTAAGCACAATACATTCATACTTTTAAAAAATTTCACCATAGTGGAAAAGGCAGATAACTACATAATTCATGTCAAAAATATGTTTCCAGACATAGATCTTGTTAGAATATTGGAAAACAGATTGTTTCCTTACCAAACTGAGGAATATCAGATTGAGGAAGGTCAGATTGAGGAATATCGGACCGTGGAAGATTGGATTGAGTAGTTGAGTAGAGTTTTAGAAGTGTAGCTTGAGATAAGGGTTCATCATAATGGGATAATCAGATTGAGGCAATCAAACCTGGGGTCATCAAACTGAGGTTCCAGATAGAGTTTTGTGGAGAAAATGTTTTTGTGATATTTGTTTTATGGATCAATTGTTTGTAATAAAAATTTGTAAAATGATAGGATTTGGTATAATAATTCCCATCAAGAGATAGAATGTGTCTAATAGGATTATGGTACAAGTTTTATTCACTTTTTCATTATAGTGAATTTCTATATACCCACAAGAGTGGTTATGTAAAGTATGTAGGTTCTCACTCAAAGGCCGAACCTTGTAAATATCACAAGCTTTACATGCTTTCCCACTTTTTCATGAATGAGTATTTACTAAAAGATGATAAGTATAAGAACTTTAATAGGTTTCAAGGGTTATGATTTAGAATTATTGAAAATTATAAAACATGAACAACTGATTCACCCCCCCCCCTTATCAATTTTTATTCAATCCTTTGTAACTTCAATTATTATCATATTTGAGGTTCCCTTATTGAATCATTATCATGGATAATATCAATTCTATCAATAGTAGAGGGATTCCTACATTTAATGGAAAAAATTATTATGGGCAGAAAAATAGGATGGTTCCTTATCTAATATCTCTTGTCCTAGAATTTGTTGATTCTACTATAATTGGTTTTCCACCTATTGAGAAGGATTCCCCAATGATTTTTTCTAATAATATAAATATCAATGTTGGTGGAAAATTTAGAAATTTTATCCTTATTTCATTATTAGAAAATATTTTTATTAAGGTGATGAGCCTCAAAACTTCAAAGTTTTTTTGGGACAAGCTAGAAAGTATTTTAAAAGGGAATACTAAAGTGAAGGAATAAAAGCTAAAAATATGGAATAGTAAGTATAAATAAATCATAATGATAGATGATGAAACTATTGATGAATACTTCACTATAGTAAATGAAATTGTTTACAATATCATAAGAATCAGAGATGTCTTGAAAGATTCTAAAATTGTGAAGAAACTTATGAGAAACATTTCGGATAGGTTTGATTCTAAAATTTATACATTAAAAGTTAAATATGATTTATCTCTTGATGAATTTCATTTCTTTATTATTGATTATAAAATAAGAAAAACTCCAATGTTCAAAAATAATATGAAAGATAAAATGGATTTTCAATCCCCGATAAAAATGAAAACACAAGATACTGAAAATTATGATCCTTGTGACTCTAGAGATAAAGAGGATGATGAGTTGAATAAAAAAAATCATGTCACTTATATCCATGAACTATTGATGAAAAGGAGGAAAGTATGGAGGTAAACTTCCACTATTTTTTTGAGTGTGGTGGAATCACACTCTTTTCTATGAATTTATCCAAGAATAATGTTGTTGAATATTGAGATGATTTTGATGAAAAAAATTTATGGATGAAGTGAAAAAACAAGTAGAAAAGTTGTCTAACTAATATAAAAAGAAGTTTACTGGGAACAAGAGAAGGATGTTGAGTAAGAACTCTAAATCAGACTCAACCAAAAACAATTTCCCAGAATAATAAAGTTCATAAAAGGTTAGAATATTCATTGAAAATTTCATGAAAAAAGAATACTCCTCAAATAGTGAAGAATAATAAGGTGAAGAATATTATAGAGAGTGTTAGCTCAAAACAGAACTTCTTGCATGTCTTGAGAAAAAAAATCTCTTGAGAATGAAGTTAAAATGATAAATAAATATAGAGGAAAAGTTTATAAAGGAATAAAAGTTGTTTTCAATCAATAATAAGAATACATCCAAGATATATGAAGTTAAAAATTAAGAATTTACAAACATGGAAAGATGGTTGAAGATCTTATTAATAAGCTGGAATCTAAGGAAGAAGAAGTTAACAAGTTTCAATCACAAATTCTGGAGTCCGAAAGTAACTTGAAGAATATGAATGAAAACTTCAACAAATCCTAGGAAGTAAAAGCGGAAATATCATATGTTATTAAGAAAACTCAAATCAAGAATCAAGTGAAATTATCACCCTTTAAAAATAATGTTTAATCTGATCTTATAACATTTCAGGTGATAATAACTGTTCTTGGAAAGTTTGTATTGATAAGGGATGTGAGAAACTAATCACATCTACCAAAGCTGAAAAAATTATCAATCAGAAAGATGGTCTACATCATGTGTATGATAGAGCATAAAGAAGTTATTAACCTAAAAAAAGTTTCAGCAAAGAAATATCTTAATTCAGTAAAAAATAGAGATTTGGTGGCTATTTATGGTGTTTGGAAATCTATGGCCATAGAGATTGTAATTTTTGGAATAAATTTTCATTTCCCAGAAAAGGTCTGAACAAAGAGTAAGAAAAGGGGGAAGAATTATGAGTAACCTTCCTAACCCATAGGAAGTTAGAAAAGAAAAACCTCAATATGATAGAAACTTTCCAATAAAAAATCATTTTGAATTTCTTGAAAAAATTTGTAGAAGATGTGATTAATATGGTCCTCATGAAAAAAATTTGTATGAAAATACTTCTAAAACAAGGTTCTTATGGTAGAAAAGAAAAGGAATCTGGAAAAAATAAAGTTGAGGAAAGATATTTTGTTGTTAAGATGGTTTTGAAATAAAGTAAAAGGAACAAACTAAGGATACATGATAGTGGTTGTTCTTCACATATTAAAGGTGTTATAAAAATCATGGAACATATTGAAAGTCATGATGTAGGAGTAGTTACCTTTGGTAATGATGGATATTTAAAAATCAGATGTATCAGAACAACTGAGATTGAATTAAAAATTTGAAATCTAAGGAATTTTTTTTATTTATGGGATAAATCATAACATACTTATTGTAAGTTAACTTCGTGATGATGGAAAATAGGTTATTTTTAGAAAATATTATTGTATCATTAGAAGTATGAAATATGGAAAAGTTTTCCCAAAAGGATAATGAACTAGTGGTAATCTATTTCAACTTGGAGAGTTTAATAACATCTATTACTTGAGTGCTAAATATGAAAAAAAGTATAGCACCAAAGACTTGGGATCCTCGAGAATAAAAAAAAACAAAATTTATAAAGTAGATGATATCCATTATTTACCAAAATTTAAAAGAAGAGATGAATATGTTTGTGTTACTTTTCAAAAAGGGAATATGACTAAAAAATCATAGGAGAGTTGAGATTCAGTCTACCAGAACTCTTGAACTTATTCATTCTGATTTATATGGGCCAATGGAACATCAATCAAAAAAATAAAATTTACACTTTATCATTTTTATTGATTATTTTACTTAGAATAAAAACATCATATTTGTGAAACATTATTTTGAGGCTATAGAAATGTTCACGTTTCTCAGATTAGAAGTTGAGAAAGAAATAGTGATTTATAAAAATAAGTTGAGAACATATAATGATACTGAATTCACTAGCAATACATTTAAAACTTATTGGAGAAAGCATGGTATCAAACATCAGTATAGTGCTCCCAATACTCCACAAAAAAATGTATTATTATAAATAAATAATATTAGTTTAGTGGAAATGGGAAGAAATATGTCAGCAGAATACAAAATATTAAATTTCTATTAGAGAGAAGTTTTTAGTACTATTGTACATGTTCAAAACCGATAATTGTTGAGACTAGAAACCAACATGAATTATTATGAAATGTTGTTAAAAAACCATGAATGATTTAGTTAAAAGTTTTTATAAGTCACTGTTTACTTAATTTTAAAAATCCAAATCTCGGAATGTTTGATGAGAAAGATGAGGAAGAAACTTTTATGGGTTATTCATCCAATGGAAGAAGTCACAAATATTGTAAAAAAATATTACAAAGGTTGTTCGAATCATATGATGTGAAAATAATTGAAAATCAAATTTAATTAATTTTTTTTTTTTAGAATTCTAAGGAGGATAAACTAGATATTTACTATGATATAGGAGAATCATGTGATGAGGAAAGTTTAGCTAGAAAATAAACATCAAAATTTGATAGCTTACAAAAATACGTTGTGTCTGAAAAAATTATTGGAAATCAGAAGGCTCCAGTTTAGACTAGATGAAAGTTGATTTTAGAAAATAAGACTTCACTTATCTCAAAAGATGAACTAGAATCAGTTTGGAATCTATTCAACACAAATAATGAGTGAATTTTATGAATGAAGATTTATATTAGATTTAGAAAAATTGAACATCAGATCTTCTTCCATGAACAGAAAATAAAATGTTATGATAAAAAAATTGTGTTTATAGAAACAAATTGAATGATCATGGATAAGTTTCAAGAAATAAATAAAGAATTGTTTGTAAAGTCTATTCATAGGTGGAAGGTGTGGATTTTGAAGAAAATTATTTCTTAGTTTCAAGATTTGAAACTATTAGAATGTTTCTATTAGTGGATTCACATCAAAAATAAAATGTTTATCAGATAGATGTAAAGTCATATTTCTTAAATGGTGAAATTGAAGAAGAATTTTACATTGAAAAATTTTGTGGTTTTCAACTTGATAATGATGAAAATAAGGTTTATATATTGAAGAAATCCTTGTATGGGTTGAAACAATCCCAAAATTCTTAGTATTCAAAACCTGATAGCTATTTGAGAATGTTGAATTTTCATGAAGGAAAAGTTTATTGAAACTTATATGTGAAATATGTTGACTTTGAAACTCAAATGGTAATCATTTATGTAGATGTTATATTTTTTTCTGAGGAGGAAGAAAAAGTTTTTAAATAATTTTTTGAGGAAACAAAGAAGAATTTTGAAATGCCAGTGTTGTGATAATTAAATTTTATCCATGGTTTACAAGTTCAAAAAAAAGAGAAGTACATTTTCTTATTTCAAGAAAATTATTTCAGGGAATTGTTAATGAAGTTTGTAAAGGAAGAATCCAAATAATTTTATAATTATATATCTATGAGTACAAAGTTAATTAAATATTATTCTGGAAAAAGAGTGAATAAGAAAGACTTTTAGAAGATGATAGTAAGTCTACTTTAACATAAAACCTTAAGGCCTAATATTGCTTATGATATTACTTTGTGTTCCAGGAATCAAATTAATATAAAAGAATCACATATATAGGAATCAAATATAATTCTAAGATATGTCAAAGGAAAAACTTGTAAAGACCCATTTTTCCATTGTAAGGCTTTGAATTATTCAAATACATATTTCCAGAGTTAGGCACTGAGATGACGTGCGATTTCAAGGCCGGGTGCACCTAAAATTAATTTTATAAAAATATTAAATATATTTTATATTGAATGAACATAATTTCTTAAATAAATAAGTATAAATCTTAAATGGAAACTTAAATCCGAAATATGAGAACACATTTGATTCTGGAATATGATGTTTAACCTAGAGGTGACATAAAATGTGTTGGCACAGGGCGTTCAGACTCCTCGCTCGTTGGTGGTATGTTCAGTGAATTAATTAATTAATTAATTGTTTAATTTCACCACAATGGATAATTATATAAGAATGTTTTTGGGATAAATTATATAGGGTTAGTCACATAAACCTTTAGAGAATTCTAGAGCACTCCCTTCCAAATTCATTGGATAATCTCATCAGATAATGACGAAATACCAAATCAGATCATGTCAGAATGTAGTCAACACAAAAGCTTACCTAAATCATTGGAGGATGCATTATTCATAAAATAATGATCCATAATCGAGGTATGACTCTTAAATTGGTGATTTACACCCTTTTATTAAATAAATTGACCAAATCGATCTTTGTACTCCAATATGCACCCTTTTGCAGGCTTTGCATGTGCCCGAGTATAGAAACTTATTTATTTTCATTTTCTTCTAAAACAGGATGCTCATTCATGATATTTGGACAAGAAATCTTGGATATAAATGTTTAAACTTTTTTATGTTGATTTTATCCCATTTATTATTTACATTCATCACTGGTAGGACCCCGCGATCCCGGTATAACATTTTCAGGCGGTACCGAACTCGATCTGACCCCTGAAACAATGAAAGAATCATGATCAAGGCATAAATCAATGAACTTATCACAGATCTAGGATTTTTTTGAGTTATGGATGATAGTTTTTATGGTTTTAGATCAATTCATCAAAGGTGGAAGTCATGATAACATGCGATTCATGCAATGAAACCCCTAAAAAAACGGAGTTGATTTCTGATGAATGATGGATGGAAACCATCGTCCAATGCTAGATCCACTATTTTTGGATGGGGTAATGGCTTGATCTGAAGTGGAAAAGTTTGATTCTAGGAAAAAATAAAAATTTGAGAATCTAGTGAAAACTCGGCTACTTGCCATGTTCGAGGATAAACACACAACATATATCCATTCAGCGATGACGACTAGGGTTTTGGAAAAAATTAAGGATGACATGGAGTGTATCCCTACTACACATCATGTACCCCTTACCTAGATAGATAAACCATGTGATATTTACATGGGTGGGAAATCGTGTGGAAGTACATGCCCGTGAACTAGAATACACAAAAACGGTGTCCAGTACATCGACATAGAGTTTGGTACACAGACACAACCAGTAACACATAACCCAGTCCCAGTTAGACTTTAAATGATGTGTAGTACACCTAAAAAATATGTACTACTACATGGGATGGGATCCATGTGTTGTACAGGGACACGACCAGGTGGTGGAGTGGGACCACATGCCATGTGGGTCCCCTCACATGCCATGTACCCTTTTATCTCTTTAGAGGAAACTTCAATCATCCATATCTCCTTCGTTTGAACTCATATTTTGGCCATCAAGTAGCCTATCCATAGTGTTTTTCCATGTAAAACATGTTGGTTCCCTCTTTTGTGGATTTAGAGATACAATTTAGAATGTTCAAGACATGATGCCTGATTAGGCAACACTGAAAGACAGTAGTGATCGTGTAGGATCATTAGGGCCTTTCCAAGCAGTGCCCTCTAGTAGGGATTGGTTGTGGAGTTTGTCAATGACCATTCTGAGTGGTACCCTCCAAAAAGGCTGTATAGTGAAGTTACATGATGAACATTATGAGTTGTAACCTCCCGCAGGACCCGACAGTGGAGTTCCTTAACAACATTTCCAAGAAATACCCTCCATTAGAGTTGGGAAGTGTAGTCCCTTGATGAACTTTCTGAGTGATATCATCTATAAGGGTTAGGAAGTGGAGTTCCTTTATGAACTTTTTAAGAGGTACCATTTGGAAGGGGTGGGAAGTGGATTTCCTCAATTACCTTTCTGAGAGGTACCCTATAATAGGTATGGGCAGTGGAGTTCCTCAATGCTTTCTAAGTGGTACCCTCTAGTAGGGCTGGGCGGTGGAGTTCCTCAATGCTTTCTGAGTGGTACCCTCTAGTAGAGTTTGGAAGTGCAGTTACTCTATAACTATCAGAGTGTGACCCTCCTGTTATAATAGGGGATGAGTTCCCTACCAAGATGTTGTGGCCCCTCAACTTTGCATCATAGTGATGAGGCGTGGGTAGACTTGGATAGTTACTTCTGGGTAGACGCATGAGATGATGGGAACCATTGATGTACTTTTGGAACTATTGGATACTCTTCTTCATGGACTGAGTTGTGAGATGGAAATCCCATTAATATCTCATTTGGGATTCTTTTAACTGTACATATATATATAGATATGTATATATATATTCTTCTTAATCCATACCTAGTATTTAGTTACTCTCCTTCTAAGAGAGGTGAAGAAACACGAGTTATTCCATGTGATTTTTTGTGTTTAGATTCTCATGGTTAGATGAATCTACTCTCCTATTATAGGTGGTGAATACTCGATGGGTAGTTCATATACTCATTGTGCCGAGCCCCTTTTGTTTGGATTGAGGTTAGTTTCACTCTTGGTTGGGTTGAGCTTCTCTCTTTCACTGTATCTTGCATCTATTATCTTTATTTTCCTATTGTATCCCTTAATGCACCCCCTTTAGATTTTGAGGAATCCTACTAGGTATGTATATACTCATCCCTACATGGGATTTCCCCGCATGTTCCAAGTCTTATGCAGATGAAAAATAGGTTGACCATGACTATATAAGAGATTTGGAATACCTGGTACTTTGGAAAGCATACGGTGGTCGTAGCTTGGGATTTAGAAGATAAGATCTCTTAGCAGTTTAATTTTCTAGTTTTGTTAGGTTGGGAGATATTTCTGGTTTGGTGTGTATTTTTCCCCTTTACTTTTTAGTTTACACTACCATAATTTTGTATTATCTAGAGGTTCATGATCGATTGGTTTACATTAGAGTTGTGTTGCATATTTTACTCTTTCCTTATGGACCTTTTCATCGATATGGCTATGTGTGTGCATACATGTACTTAGGAAAAGGACTCCCTGAGTTAGTTATGTCTTTGGCACTGGTCACCACCCTCTGGCCTATGGAAATGGGCTTGGGGTAGTTATAGCTCGATCCCCATCTTTGGTTAGGTCTTGAGATATTGGTATCAGAGAAATTTCATTCCTTGGGAAATTGTTTAGACTTGTCCCCTTAAGAGGATTTTGTTGGGTTTTGGGAAACTATATCTACGTTTCTCGAGTGCGTCTCTTAATCCAGGGAATCCAGTGATGGTGCAAGAAGCTGACATATCCATTCACTAGGACTTTGACTACATGCTTGTCGAATCAGCATACCGAGACGTTGGTTACAAGAATTAATAGTACATACATCATATAGGATTGAGTTTTGACTATCCTTGAGTCAGTTCCCAATTATTGTTACATATATATATGCTCATTTGACTGTGGTACATATTTATAAATCTCATGATTCCTCTATGATGATAGCCATCTAGGATACCATCTCCAAATTATGACAATGACCCGATGAGTGACAAGGCCTCAGTTTAGGGTCCATCCCATGATCCCCTTTATCTAGATGGTTATGTAGTTGAACCTCCACCTATTGAGAAGTAGATCATTCATCTATAGCATACTGAGAATTTATGTAGGCTTAGTTTTCTCCGTGAGTTCCAGCACCAGAGGTCACTATGATTTTGGGGCGAGCTAGATCCTCAGGCAGTAGAGGATTGAATAGAGTTGGTGGTCCATATCTTTAGGATTTTTCGGACCCTGACAGATCAGTTGGTTACACTAGTAGCTAATCTCTTCCATGGAGTTGCTAGGTGTTGGTGAAGCCTCATTATGCAGATGCATGATGAGTCGACACTCTCATGGCCTAACTTTCAAAAAAAAATTATAAGGAGTACTACACCTCTTTATTTTTCTTAGTCTGAATCCAAGAGATTATGGAGCTATAACAGGGATGTATGATGGTGGTTCAGTTTGAAGAATGGTTCTAAAACATTACTTAGTACTCCCTTAACATGATCCATGATAGATACTTGAGAGAATATAAGTTTTATTAGGGACATCCTACAGAGATCTATTCCAATGTAGTGACCTTGGGAATCCCCATCCATGCCGGGGTGATAGAGCAGGAACTAGTGAAATAGATATTTTTGTTAGAGGGATACAAGAAAGCTAGGGTTGGTAGTGGGTGTCATAGAGCTGAGTCATCTGTGAAAGGCAGTAGGCGCCAGTCGGTGGGATCTCATCACAAGAAACCCTTTCATGATAAGAATCAAGAGTGTGGTCATATAGTACAGAGAAAATGCAGAGTACCAGGTTTGAACATTGAGATTCATTCCTTTTATTGTGATATGAGATTTCAAATAGAATGTGACTATCTGAACAGACATGTCAAGAAGCATAGTCAAGTAGATGATAGACCATCCCGACAGATGAAGTGTCATGATCTGGGATCTCCCAGGTGAGGGAAGGGTGGTACCTAGTTAGGAAAAGTTAACAGATGAGTATGAGGAGCTATAGGAAGTGGACACTACTATGAGATCCTTCCACCAACACCCCCAGGTAGCCCACATCAGGATTAGGGAGATGGTGGTCGAGGATGTGGAAAACTGCAAGATTTGGAGGTTTATGATCCCACAACACATGAGATGATTAGAGGTACGATATGTGTTTATTATAATCTTGAGTCAATATTTGTAGACACAAGTTATAGAAATTCATTTATATCTATATTTTTGGTTCGATAGCTAGATCTCCCAATTGAAGCGCTAACTCAACCGCTTCTTCTTGAGGTTCCTATTGGGAATGCTTCTTCTGTATCTCTCATTTGCCGATAGTGTGCCATATCTCTTGGCGTAGAGTGTTTCACATGGGAACTTGTGGTTGTCATGATGTAACATTATGACATCATCTTAGTTATGGATTAATTATCCATGTTCTAAGACCAGATTGACTATCACCACAGATAGACCACATTCCTATGCACCAATGAGATGAGATTCTCCTTCTCTGGTGAGAGAGATCTCATGGAGGAACAAGTGGGTTCTTTGATCAAGAGGCTACAACCCATATCCCATAAATTAGCAAGTATATACATTTAATAAGAAGGATATTCATATATATGGGTCCCTTTACTTGTGTAGGATTATATGGATGTCTTCCTCGAGGATGTTTTAGGAATAATTCTTATGTAGGAGATGGAGTTTTTCATCGATTTTCATCTCAACGCCACTCAAATATCTTCTATGACATATCATATAACCCCTACCAAGATCTGGGTTCTCTTGTTGTAGTTGGAAGACCTTTGATATAATGGTTTCATTAGACATAGTGTGTCTCCTTAGACATATCTAGTATTGTTCATGAAAAAGGTGGATGCGAGATTACAACTTTTCATGGATTATCATCACATGAATCAAGCCACGATAAAGAAAAATTACCCCTTGCTAAGTATTGATGACCTATTTGACTAGTTTCGAGGTTCAAGATGGTTCTCGAAGATTTATCTTAGGTCTAGCTAC
Organism: Viscum album; assembly: GCA_963277665.1. Classification (NCBI taxonomy): domain Eukaryota; kingdom Viridiplantae; phylum Streptophyta; class Magnoliopsida; order Santalales; family Viscaceae; genus Viscum; species Viscum album. The sequence goes on from OY728152.1 coordinate 1,494,786,315, forward strand.
CATCAGTTGAGGGTTTACAAGGAAGATATTCCAATTTTGGCATTCTGATGTCGCTACAGACACTATGCGTTTCTAGTGATGCTCTTTGGTGTGACAAATTCCCCCAATGTTTTTATGGATTTGATGAACTGGGTCTTCTGGATATACTTGGACCTGTTTTTTTTGTCTTCATTGATGACACACTCATCTACTTCGTATAGGAAGAAAACACAAAGAACTTTAGGATGGCCTAGATTTTCTTTAAGAGCACTAACTTTACGGAAAGCTCTGAAAGTGCTAGTTCTAGATTCAAAAGTTTCACATCATAGGGAAGGTTATTTCAGAGAATTTTTTAGCCATGTAACCAGAGAAAATCAATGTATTTATTACTTGGGATCCACCCAAGAGTGTGTTAGATGTTCCGGGATTTCTTTTCATTATAGGGTAATATAATAGTTTTGTGACAGCCTTATCCAGAATTGCAGCCCCTTTAACCACCCTAACGTTGAAAGGGAATCCATTTAATTGGTCTGAGAAGTGTTAGAGGGCCTTTTATGAGTTTAGGGTGAGGATAATGAGTGATCCAATGTTGAGACTACTAGAGGAATATGTGGAGTATGTAGTGTACTGTGATTCCTTAGGACCTGGGTTCAGTTTTGTATTGATGCAACAACAGGCATTTATCGCATATGGGCCAAGGTAGTTGAGATCCCATGAGAAAAACTACATGACTCATGACCTAGATCTAGAATATGAAGTATTTTACCTAAGGATATTGAGGAACTACCTGATGGGAGAGTGCTTTTTGGTTTACTTATACCATCAGAGTCTTAGGTACGTCCTCACACAGAGAGACATAAACATGAGACAACGACTTTGGTTGTAGTTCCTGTAGGACTATGACTTCAAGATAGTATATACTCTAGGAAAGGGAAATGCAGTACCAAATTACATTATCAATAAGTATTTGTATCACTTGGTGAAGGAGGATTCAGAGCAATTCTCCTCCTTGCAGCTGACCCTGGGGGAGTAGGAGGGTATGAATTTGCTATAGTTGATAGAGTTGACTCTTTCACTTCTTGAGCATGTGATTGAGTCTCATCTAGAATAAATTGACTGTAAGGACTTACATGACTATAAATCCATAGGTGACTCACTATATAGATATTCTAAATGAGGGAATAATTTCACCTTGTTCCAAAGGTGGGAAATTGTTCTATTCATGAGGTGGGAGGAGGTGATGTGAGAGTTCTACACTTCTCTCCTAATTGTACATCATGATGTGGGGAAGATGTAAAAATTCCTTCAGTGGATGTTTTGGTATTTTGGCATGAGATGAAGCATACCTGAGTTCCTCTCTCAGTTATTCACTTGTCAGTTGGTGAAGGCTGAGCACCAGGTTCTGATAGGATTATTATATCCCCTTGAGATTCTAGAGTGGAAGTGGGATGACATATCTAGGGACTTTGAAATAGGGTTTACAAGCAAAAAGAAGGTCATTATTCCATCTGGGTGATAGTTTACTAACTCATGAAGTTGAAACACTTCCTTGATATCAGAGAGAAAAATTTGGTGGAGATTTTTGGGTAGTTGTACATACGAAAGGTCATTCGCTTTCATGGGGTGCCTTCTATGATTGTCTTCGATCATGAAACATAGTTTATATCATGATTTTGGAGAGAATTGTAGGAGGAATTCAGGACCCAAATTATGTTGGGTACATCCTTTCACCCTTAAACCGATTGGAAGACTAATCACACTATCTAGGTATTGGAGGATATACTGAGGGCTTTGTGTTATACTTCAGTCAGAGTTGGGAGGACCAATTTCTATTAATAGAGTTTGTGTATAATAATAGCTATAAATATATGATCAGAATTTAACCTTTTATGGACCTGTATGGGAAACCCTTCATGTCACCCTTATCCTGGAAAGATATTAGTGAGATATATCTTGTGGGCCCATAGATGGTGCAGGTGAAAATGAAGAAAGAACATATTATCTATGAGTGGGAGAGGATGCTCAGAGAAGACATAAATCTTACGCAGTTCACCACTGTAGGCCATTGGAGTTTGAGCAGGGAGACCAAATTTTCCTGAGAGTCTCCCCATGATGGGGATTGCGAAGGTTCATATTGAGAGGCAAGCTATCCCCATGGTTCATCGGGCCGTTTGAGATCGTGCAGAGGGTTGGAGAGGTTTCTTACTGCCACTCCCTACCCCCTTTGCTAGAGAGGGAGAACAACATATTCCATGGGTCACAGCTAAGGAGATACATGAATGGCCCTATGCACATTATTGACTGGGAAGATCTAGACATTGAGGAAGGATCCACCATTATAGAGAACATGGTGTTGATCAGGGATCAACAGTAGAGGACCATGCGTGGATAGACCGTCCCCTTGGTTCATGTACTTTGGCAGCACAATAACGCACATGAGAGTTCTTGGGAGCAGGAGATCTGAGTGTGGTCTCAGTATCCTAAGTTTTGTGTTTAATTTTTTTTCAGGGATGAAAATCTTAAAGTAGATAATGATGTAGAGACATTATTTTTTGTCTTTTAATAATTTAAAATATTTCTATATATATTTCCTGAGCTAAAAATAGAGACAATGTTCGATTCCAAGGCTCGGTGTGTCCAAAATTAATTTTATAAAAATATTAATTATATTTTATATTAAATGTGAAAAAATTCTTAAAGAAAATGGGATAACTCTTAAATATAAGCTTAGATAAAAAATTTCAGACCACAGTTCTATTCATAACACAGTGTTTATCCTAGGAGCGACACAAAATGGTTTGGTGCGGGGCATTCATACTCCTCTCTCATTGGCGGTATGTTCAGTTAATTAATTAATTAATTAATTAATTTTTTCATTTCAACATAATGGATAATTATATAAGAATTATTGTTGGTTGAATTATCTTGGCTTAGTTTTACAAACCATTGGATATTTCTAGATCTCTTCCTTCTTTATTCGTTGGTGAATCTCATCAGATGATGTGAAACACCGTATCAGATTAGATTAGGATGTAGCAAATGCAACAACTTCCCTCGATTTTTGGAGGATGCGTTCTTCATCAAGTAATGATCCATAATCAAGGTATGTATTTTCAATTGATTATTTAAAACATTCCATTAAATAAATTGAGTAGATCAATCATTGTTCTTCGATCTGTTCCCTTTTGCAGACTTTGCATGTGCCTAAGTATAGAAACTTAATTATTTTTAGTTTTTTTCTAACCCAAGATGACCTTTATTGATCATTGGACAATAAATCATGGAAAAAGATGTTTAAACATTTTTTATGGTTCTTTTATCCCTTTTCTTCTTCACATTCATCACTAGTAAGACCTTGCAGTCCCAGTTCAACATTTTTGGGTAGTACTGAGCCCGATCGGACACCCGAAACTATGAAAAAATCATCATTGAGGAAAAAATAGAAAAAATGAGCATGGATATGGGATTTTTAAATGTTTTGGATGAACATATAAATTTTTTAGATTAAGGCTTCAAAGTTGGAAGGCACGGTGGTGTGCAGTTAATGTGGTGAAACCCCTGATGAGTAGACGAGCCAATTTCCAGTGAACGATGGCTGAAAAATCCCAACCACTGTTAGATCCACAATTTTCAGAAGGAGTTATGGAAGGAGCTAAGGTGAGAAGGATTTATTTAAGGTGAAAATATTAGATTTGTTAATCTAGTGAAATCCCATCTACACATCATGTTTGAGGATGAGCATAAAACATGCAACCCTTTAGCAGTGGTGGCTAGGGTTTTGGAAAAACATAATGATGACACGGCGTGTAGCCCTCCTACGCACCGTGTACCCCTTACATAGATAGATTACCCGTGAGAGTTTTAAATGGGTGGGAAAACATGTGTAAGTGCATGACCATGTACCAAAATACACAAACACAGGGTTCGGTAGACGAACACAATGTTCAGTACACGAACACAGCCAACATGACACAACCTAGTCCCGATTAGCATGGAAACGCTATGTATTCCACCAACACAGAAAGTTCTAATAAATGGGATGGGATCTATGTGTCATATTGGTACAAAAACTGGTGGTGGATCGAGACCACATGTCGTGTGGGTCCCCTCACACATCGTGTACCCATTTATCTCTTTTGTGTAAACATCAATCATCCATATCCCCTTTATTTGAACTCAGATTTTTTCCTACGAGTAGTCGATCCTGAGTTTTTTTTTAATTTTGAACATTATAGTTCCATCCTTTGTGGATTTAAATATGTTATTTGGAATGTTCTAGGCATTATTCCTTGTTAGTTAGTGCCCGATGACAATAGTGATCACACAGGATCACCTAGACCTTTTCGAGTGGTATGCTCCAGCAGGGCAGAGTAGTGGAGTAACTCGATGAAATTTTCAAGTGGTACCATCCAGAAGGGATGGGTAGTGGAGTTACTTGATGAACTTTATGAGTGGTACCCTCCATCTAGTCTTGGAAGTGGAGTTCCTTGACGAACTTTACAAGTGGTACCCTCCAAAGGGTTGGGTAGTGGAGTTTCTCGATGACCATTCTGAGTAGTACCCTCCAGAAGGGCTGGGAAGAAGAGTTCCTCGATAACCTTTTTGAGAAATACCCTAAAACAGGGTTGGTTAGTGTATTTCTTTGTTGCTTTCTGAGTGGTACTCTCCAACTTGGTTGGGCAGTGGAGTTCCTCGATGATTTCCAAGTTGCACCCACCAGTAGAGCTGAGTAGTGGAGTTCCTTGATGACTATCAGAGTGGGACTCTCTTATTTTACTAGGTCATAGGTTCCCTACCTATATTTTTTGGTCCCTATACTATTTTTTACCATGAAAATTCATGTTTGGACTTGGATGGTTACTTCTAGGAAGACACGTGATATATTGGTCATCATTGATGGACTTTTGGAACCGTTGGCTATTCTTCTTAGGATGAGATGTGAGATGTAGATCCCCTTACTCTCTTGTTTGGGATTCATTTTTCTGAACATATATATATATATATAAATTATTTTGTATCCACACCTTGTATTTCATTACACTCTTTCCAAGAGAGGTGAAGACCTGTGAGGTATTCCATGTTCTTTCTGTGTTTAATTTCCCATGGTTGGATGAGTATACTCTCCTAATATAGGTGGAGAATACCTGATGGTTAGTTGATCTACTCACCATGTAAAGCCCCTCGTATTTGGATGAGGTTACTTTCACTCTTTATTGGGTTGAACTATTCTCTTTCACTATATCCTGAATCTACTATCCTTATTTTCCTGTTGTATCCCATACTGCCCCCTTCAAATTTCATGGCATCCTACTAGGTATTTATATAATCACTCATTCATGGTATTTGCACACACATGTAGTGTCTTATACAAACAATGAATAGGTTGACCATGGTTAGAGAGGATATTAGGGATACTAGGTACTTTAGACCATGTATGGTGGTTCCAACTTGGGATTCAGGAGATAAGATCTCTTGACAGTTTACTTTTCTCTTTTTTTAGGTTGGGACATATTTATGGTTGGGTGGGTATTTTTACCCTTCACTTTTCAGTTTTCAGTACCATAATTTTTCACTATCTAGGGGATCATGCATTCTTAGTTTACTTTATAGATGTATTTCATATTTTACTCTTTCCCTCTACACTTTTTCACTGAGATGGATGTGTGTGTGCATACAAGTACTTAGGAAAAGGAATCCCTGAGTTAGTTATGCCTTCGATAATGGTCTCCACCCCCTAGATTATGGAGGTGGTCATGGGGTAGTTGTGGCTTGAGCCCTACATTAGGTCAGATAGTGACACAACTTCACATGGGTTATTATACAAAAGAAATTGAGAGATGAAGTTTGATAGTTATACTGATGAATATTGGGATATAGATTGTAATTATATAAAATCAACCTTAAGAGGAACATTTTTCTGCGATGAATGTTGTGTGAGTTGGGACAGTAAGAAACAAAGTTCAGTAACTTTAAGCGTAGCAGAATCATAATATGTTGTAGCTACTCGGGCATGTGGTCAAATATTGTGGATGAAAATTATGCTAGATGACTTGAAAGTGAAAGTTTCTAAACCATTGAATATTATTTGTGATAATTAGAGAGTAACTGGTCTTTCTAAAAATTTGGTACAATGTTCAATATCAAAACACATTGATATAAAGTTTCAATTTATATTAGAGAAAGTTCCTGATAGATATGTTATGCTGGAATATATCTCAAAAAAGTATCAAATTATTTATATATTCAGAAAATCTATGATGAAAGAGAGATTTATGGAATGTAGGAAACAACATAAGCTTCATATTCCACCCATTACTTCCAAAACCTCATAAAGAAATTCTCCCATTGGGATTTGAATTATATTGAAAAAGGGTGAGATAAAGTAACAACTTTTTAATTTGTAATAAGTTTTTACTTATATTTTTTATTAATATAAAGTTGTGGTTATCAGATAATATAGAAGATAACAATCAAGGTGGAGAAAAGATAAAATTTAGTTGGAGTTTATCTTAACATGGACACAAAATTTTCTAGTCACCAAGGGATGAAATTACTTAAAAAAAAATACTTTATCTAGTAGTGTGGTGTCAAGACACTCTTTTGAGAAAGGATATGTTTTGATAAAAGTTAGAAACCATGAATTGTGAAAATATTCTGAGAGTTGAAAATTTTGTTAATGAGTTCATTCAATAAATATAAAGGGGGATACTGAAGAACCTTTGTGATGATTTGTTTTTAAAAAGTTTTGTATTTGTTTAAAACTAACTTTTTTGTAAGATATTTTTTTTGTTCTTTAGGATCAGTCCAATTACATTAGAATGAGTTTTTTTAAGAAATATGAAAGTCGATGAATGTTCAAATCCAAAAAAATGGAAGTGAAAAGTTTTTGTCTTTTTGAAAGTTTCTTCTGGACACATGTTTTTGGACTAATAATTACCATATTAATAAGGTGTAAAGAAGATTAAAGTTGGAAGATCTATAAAGTTGATGATCAAATGCACCATTAGACTCAGATTCATCAACATAAAGTTCAAGATCTATCAGACATGATGTCTATTAGAAATAATTTCCTAATAATTAAATTCAAAATGTTTCTGAAGAGGTTGAATGAAGATAGTGATGTCAGAAGCTAGAAAGTTATTAAACTTTCTAACCATGAACCAGACGATGATTTTCTGGTTTTTAATTATCAAATATAAAAAGTTTTCTATAACACTTGTGATGAAAGTCTTATTAATAAAAGGGTGATAATAGCTGCATCCAATCATATTGAGTTTTGGTTGGTAGGAAAGAGTGTTCTAAAAGTAATGGAATTCATAATACTTTCCTATGTAAGTTATACATTTCTTTATTAATCTCTATGTTATCATAAATCATAAGAAATTTCATGAGAAAATATTTTGATGAAACGATGGAATCATAAATATTTTATTGGTTCCAAAAATCAAGAAAAAGTTTTCATCATATCCAGAAGTACCAGAAATAGAAGTTTTCAGATGTCTGGATGAGTTATAGCTATTGAGGTCTGAAGAATTTCAACTTTTCATATTGTAATTTCCATCATAATGATATTTCCATAATAATAAGAATTCCATTGTTAATAAAGTTTACATCAAATTTAGTAGTACTAGACACATAATTTTTCAAAAGTCTGAATGAGTTATAGCTGATGAGGTTTGAATAATTTTGGAGTTGCAGAGTGGAATTTCTATCATAATGAGAATTTCATCATAATAAGAATTTCATTATAATGATAATTCCATCATTATAAGGATTCCATTAGACTAACTCTGAGAAGGAAAGTCAATCAAACTAACCCTGATAAAGAAAGTCAATTTGGAATAATATTAGGAATTTCCATCATAATAAGTAGATGGAGATAGTCAGATTGTAATGAGTAGAGGAATAAAGCAAGATCATAATGAGTAGAGGGAGAAAGAAAGATCATAATGAGTATAGAAAGTTAATTAGTCTAAAACTGAGGAAGTTAATCAAACTAAATCTCAGGAAGTTATATCAGACTGAAGAAATGTTATTATGTTTGAGAGGACTGATTTTAGTGAAATATTGAGATGTTTTTAAGAAAAAAAGTTAAAATTTATATTTGAGTGATTTTTGAATATTTTAAATTTGATTAAGAGGGAAAAGTTTTTCAGTTTCCCACCTTTTCTATTCTGATTTTCTTATAAACATAAGCACAATGCATTCGTACTTTGAAACTTTTTCCCCAGAGTAGAAATGGCAGAGCGATGTTGAATTCATTTCAAAGTTATCTTTCCGAATAGAGATCTCATTAAAAGATGAAAGATTTTAACATTTTATTACTATATTGAGGAATATCAATCTGAGGAAGATTGGAATGAGAAATATTGGACTGAGGAAGATCAGGCTGAGTAGTTGAGAAATATTTGAGAAGTGCAGTTTGAGAATAGTTTTCATTGTATTGAGTCCATCATAATGAGACAATCATACTAAGGCAATCGGACCTAGGGTCATCGGACTGAGGTTCCAAAAAGAATTTTTTGGTGAAAAAGTTTTTTGTGGTATTTTTTGTGTGCCTCAGATATTTGTAATAAAACATTATAAACTGATGGTAGTCAGTATAATCATTCTTATCAAGATATATAAGGTGTTTAATATAAGTTTTCCTAAGTTTTATTCATTTCTTCATTATAGGTAATTTCCATAGATCCACAAGAATGGCTATGACAAGGATGTAGGTTCGCAAACTGAGGCTGAACCTTATAAATCTCAAATATATTACTTGCTTTCCTACCTTTTCATGCATGAGTATTTAATAAAATATGATAAGGATATGGACATTAACACTTAGTAGGGGTTAAATTATAAAAGTATGGAAACTTATAAAAAGTGAACAATTGATTCAACCCCCCGAGTTTTTATTTTATCTTTTATAACTTCATATACTTTAGGACAACGATCCATAAGTAATTTGTGATGTATAGGAATCAGGTTCACCTAAATCTGAAGCACGGTGTGATCAGTATAACTCCAAGTGTGTCTTTATTTAAAATTTAAATTAATTTTATTAAAAATAATAAGTGACATACTCAAAACTATGAAAACAGATTCATATTGTTTTGATACTTTTATAAAACGATCCATAACTCATTTTTGAAGTGTAGAAATCAATTGTACCTCAATATGACACATGGTGTGACCTATATAACTTAATGTGTGTCTTTTTTAATTTAAATTGACATTTTATTAATGTATTATTTCATATCAATGTTTAATTTATTTCTCTATAGTAAAACTAATATAATATTTTTTTCCTATATAGGTGTATTTTTTTTCTCGGTTTGGCGTCATTTTTTTGACAACTGATACCATGGGTGGACTTTTTGGAGAGGGGATCATTGGTTCCAAAGATGATGAAACATTAATATTATTAAATTTTTATGGATATTAATTTTAAATGTAATTATAAAAACATTGTTTGAAAAGTATATAGTTGTGTTTTTTTGTATTCGTTATGTAAAATTTATTTCAATTAAATTATATATTTTTCATATAGGTTACAAGTATTTTCTATAGTGTGTTTTTATAAAAAAACATTATAGTAGGTTGGCCCTTTATTAGTGCTAATCTAGTGCTGATATAAGGTCTCCTTTTATCATCACCTTTTTAGGGCTCATAAAGGGAACCTCACCTTTAATGACGCTGAGGAAAATATCTCTTTTAGTGATGTTAAAGGACTTTTTATATGCTATTAAATGGAATATATGTAGTAGTGAGTGGTATTATAGATTTATAGCTGGACTTCATTTCAAAATATTTTCTATGATGTTTTCTTTGAACACAACTTTCACATATTTTATTCGGGTGTCGAATAATAGGAATCCCATTCACTATCTTCTTACTTACTAATAATATTAAACATCCAATGTTTAAATGATCTAAATTGAGATTCCATATCCAATATTTATCATCATGTATCCTCATTAAACACTATGGTGTGATGGGTTGGATCATTAGTGGAAACATTCGGCTCTTTTCTGTCGGTACTTTTGTGACCATCCTTCCACTATCATTGACAATAACCATTTTTTTATTTTGTAGGTTTATGAGAGATCCTTTTTCCACCAATTTCCAGAGACTCACATTGTTGTTCTTTATACCAGGTACATAATAGAAGTTATATATGAAATCATGATTTTCGTCTTTTTTCTATATCATAATATCTCTTCTTCCATAAACAAATATTATTGAGGGATCACCAAATGAAATATCTCCTAGAACCCTCTCATATAGGTTCATAAACAAGTTCTTGTTCCCTATCATGTAGTTGATATATCAGAGTCAATATATCACATACCGTGATTTTGTGTTGATATTTGTGCCATTAACACATGATAATCGCCAATAGTATCTCCCACTTCGATGATACGTGGCTCATAGTGGTAATTCTTTATGGGTTTCTTACTCCAACATTCATTTCAATAATGTCCATATTTTTGAAAATTTTATAATTGAAAATTTCTTTTTTTTGGTTAGTGATTATTGAATCCTCTTATTATTCCTCATCCTCATTCTCATGGAGTATATTTTTGATATCCATGACCTCCCCAATTTGGGATTCTTCCACATTGTACTCCTACTTTTGGAACAAATTCTTGTCCATAGAATCCTCTTCCTCAACCTCTTCTAAATTTCCCCCCTTGATCCTTTCCAAAATTATTGTGATATAAATTTTATTGTAGGGTATTCTCCACTCCATTAGTATCGCTCTAGCGGTTTACCTTCAGTTCATGGGCTTATAGAGATCCCAAAAGTTCTTTGACCGAGATAGTCTTCATGTATTTAGTTTCTTCAAGGGAAACAACTATATAATCAAATTTTAGATCTAAGATTTTCAAAAGTTTCTCATATTCCCGCATGTTGAAATAATTTATTCATTTCTTCACAATTGGTTCACCAAAACTAATAAATGAGTATGATACTCAACAATGATTTCAAAAGATTTCATTAATACGGACTTGTACTCACCTTGTAGAGAATGAAGTTGTATTCAATTCACTTTTTCATCTCCATTGAATGCTTTGAAAATATTATCCCCGATCTACTTTGATGATTTTGATGAAGAAATTATTTCAAAATTCTATTCATCAAGGCCTTAATAAATGAAGGATTTCACCCTGTAGTCATGCTTTCATTCTACCCGAAGAGTGGCCTTTTGAATATCTGGAAGATTATCCTTTGCTGCTTTGGATTCTAGCTTCTTATATCCATATTCCATGATGTCAATAACATATTGGGTTCTAAGGAGCACTCGAATTTTCATACACCAATTATCGTAATTTTTCTTCATTAGCTTTGGGGACAAAGCTTGTTCAATTGCATTTTCCATGGTGAAAAAAATCCGATGAGAAAAATGAAAGATGCAGATATCCAAAAGTGCAGACTATTTTTTACGGTTGAAAAATGTTATATATATATTTTTTAATCAGATTAAAAATGTGGAGACCTAGGAAACTAGGATCAATTCAAAAAATCTTGACAATTTTTTTATAGCATAATAGAAGAGGGGGTGTGAAAGGATGGTGGTTGGAAAATTTTTTCAGGATATGAGGAAAAGGGGGCAAGGAATGGTGATTGGGAGAATAAAAATAATGAGAAGAAAATTTTATTTTTAGAAATTGGAGATAGGAAAAAAATAAAGGGAATATATATATACATATATTTGAATATATGAAATAGGGAGGAAAAAATAAGTGTAGGGTGTGATTTTTTTACAAAATAAAATCACTTTTTTTTGTTGGAAAAGGAATGATGTCAAACCGAAGGTGGGAAAGTAAAGAAAAGAGGAGAAAATAAAAATGATGGAAACAAATGAACTCAAATATTCATTATATTCTTCCTTGGTTGATGAAGATGAATCAGAAGAAGATATCAATGTACCTTCTCTCAAAAAAGCTCACTAACCTCTCTCTGATACCATTGAAGGAAGATTTTGGCATCAGATAATGCAAATTCATACGGAATAAGATGCACATAACTGGAGGTTATCAAAGGAACAAAATAGGTGAAACAATAATCTAATTTATTTATTCACTCAGATTCTCTTAAAACCCACACACCACATATATATTTATAAGAATAAAAGCTTAAAAAATTTGATGAAAACCAAACATGAATGAAATTCCACAGTTTGGTGCAGTAAGTTAATCCCAAGCCTAAGAAGCCACAGACATCAACCAACATTCATTTTAAATTATCAAGCCTCCATTGCTATTGTTTAAGGTTGGTTTAATCGATGGAAATACAAGTTTATTATCCAACAGTTTGTGACTTCATTTAGCGATGTTGGAGTGTTCTGGAACTAGTATGATTTTGACTAGCCCAAAATGTTTAGGATTTTTTCAAAGGGAAATGATGGAATGGGGTAGCATGGTTGTTTCTAGTAGTCAGCTTCAGAGATGGTGGCAGCTTATGGAAGCGGCGGGGGTGGAGGACATTAGGCATGGTGTGGTGAACACACCCATATTAGGTGAATGTTGTGATAAATCGGGTCTCACAGAGACAATGGTTGAGGTAATTAGTGTGTTTCGGTGAAAATAATGTTATCATCGGGGCTTCGCGATAGTGGTGGTCGAGGCAGGGTGACCTCATTGGTTTCATAGAATGTCCTGCTTCTACCTAGGTTCTGTTTATTTTGGATATTTTCCTTATGACCATTCTTTTTTGGTCTTTTGAACTTAGGACCTCCTGGTCATTTTTTTGGTAACTGAAAACATACACTACAATAATTAAGAGAGGTTTATGGGTGGTATTTTATCCATGATTTTCAAAACTTCAACTAAATATTCTGGGAAAAAAATTGAATCGGTTCTTGAATCCACTTCTAAATGTGTTTTTTTATTTATTTATTTATTTGTTTTTCTATTTTAAAAAAACATTTATATTTTAGATTTATTTATTTTTTAAATTTACTTTTAAGAGCGGTTTATAAAAACCTGAGTAAAATTAATGGAAAAAATATTAAATATTAAATATTAAATATTAAATTTTGATTTATTATTAACAATTTTGATTTATTATTTATTATTTATAATTTTAATTAATATTAATTTGTGAGAAATTAGTTATATATAATTATTAGTTAATAGCTATTTGAAACTTTGAATAAGTTGAAAATTATAAATTGTCATCAAATGATAATATCTTTTGATCAGAGTGTCCATTTTCACTTCACAACCAGTCAAATTGAATCTTATTAAATAAACTAAAATCACATATGATAATAATTAGGTAATAACTAATAAAATAAATTTATTATAGTTTTAAGAAAATGTGAAAATCATAAATTAACTTCAAACATTCATAACTTTTGATCAGAGTGTTTGTTTGGGCTATACCACATATCAAATCAAAGCATGTGATGATCTCAATGATATGGTTTCTGGGAAGAACCTGGTCACTATATTTTCATGATCAAAAGAGGATCTGGTGGCCTTCAAAAATGAGTTTTTTGTTCGGATATCATGATTTTTGAACATTTGATGGGATTTTATATTCGTTTAAGAGTGTCTCCCTTTTATTCTTTAGGTCTTCAATGATTTTATTCCATTGATTTACATTCCTATTGATTTGATGGTGTTTCACTTATTGTGGTTTTCCCTCTTTTGGGGATTTATGATCTATTATATATTTATATATATATTTGTATGTACTTATATACATTTATGTATATATTTTTATAATATATATATATATCACTATTTATTTAAAATTATATATAATTCTACCTATGAATGGATATTTATATGTATTTATGAATATTTTTATATATGTATATACATTTGTAAATATTTATACAAATGTATGTGTGTGTTTATATATTTATGTAAATTTCATTTTATGTATATATATATATATATATAATTTCATTTATTATTATTTATTATTTATTTATTATTTTTTCAATTTATTATGTATTATTTATTCACTTATTAGTTATTTATTTATTACTTATTTATTATATATTCATTTATTATTTATAATTTTCTATTAATTTATTATTAAATAATTATTTAATAATTATTTACTATTTATTATATATTATAAAAAATTATTTATTATTTATTATTACTTATTTATTATTTATTATTTATTTATTTTTATTATTAATTTATTATTAATGTTTTATTTATTTATTATCAATTTATTTATTTATTATTTATTATTTATTATTTATTCATTGATCTTCAACAGTGGATTTTGTGGGTTGGCCTGCTTGGGTGAACAAATTTGGAACAAGGACGACCGATGTTGAATCTAGCTGGAAAATTGATTGTCCTCTTTGTGGTCTTGGGGAGAACCAAAATACAAATTATTCAAATAGAAGTCATTTTCACATTAAAAATATGTTCCACTAGAGCAGATTGTGAAGAAGGGAGACATTGCGTATGTTGTTGAAAATAGAGGGGTGATTCTAGATATATTTAAAATTTGTCTGTACTCCTTCATTGACATGATTTTTCTACCCACTGGAGGAAGGCTTTGAAAAAATGATGATCCTATTCAGAAGCTAACATCTATATGGGGTTACTCTGATTAGAAATGTATTATCCTGGGTTGGGGTTTTTTCACATCATTTTTCCATTAGAGGATATGAAGCTGAGGGATAGGGGGATTGGTTCAATTGCTTTAAAGAAAGTTATAGTTTTTTTTCAAGAATGGGATTTTCAGTTTAACCCATTTGCGATTAAAAATATTAGGGCTCAATTTTGGATCAAAATTAGTGGTCTTAACTGAATCTTATAGAATCCTAAGATTCTTTTTGATATAACCTCAGCAATGGGAATTCCAATTAAAATGGATAGGACCACTGAGATTTCCAAATTTGGTCACTTTTCTAGGATCCTAGTGGAAGTTGATCTAAGCTCTCATTTGTTTAATACCATAGTTTTATTTACACTGGTTAATGACATATCTCATAAATTTGTTTATGAAAGACTCCCTGACTTCTGTTCAGATTGTCAAATTATTGTTCATGTCAAGGATAACTACCATAAGAATTTGTTTTGTTTTTTTCTATTTAAAATGGAATCATGAGTATTTTTGTAGGAAGAAAGTGAGGAGGCAGGTTGTACATAATAAAGTGATTTCTATTGTCAATGCTCTTGACATGGGAAATGAGTAGCTCAATGTCGATTCATTAAAAATAAGTGAGGATACTTCTCCAAAGATGGAACACGTGTCTCAAGAGCCTCAAAATAATGTCCAAGATTTACATATTCATGAGAAAATCCAGGCTGAAGAGGGAAGGCCTAAAATTGGAGATTATCATGATCAACACGTCACTGATCTTGAAACTAAAGGTCATTCAGGTGCAGAGATGTAGGAGTCTTCCGTTGTAGCTCTTGTTCAGCATACTGCTTCAGAGGATGCCCCTTCACAGCCTAAAGGGAAAGGTTGTATGGTGCAGCCATTGGCAATGGAGTTCTCAGGGCATGTTTCACATGCTGATGGGTCTAGATAATCTGACTTTCAACATGATATGAATTATTCTTAAGAGATTCTAAATGTATTCTTCTCCTTAGGTATTGGGAAGTGGGGAACCATTTCGGTTGATGGAAGTGATAAAGAGAACTAGTTGGTCTTATTAGACACCACTCATCTTAGGCCTTCTAGCAGTGGTGTTTCTTTTAAGAATGTTGTCATTAACAAAGGAAAGAGTGATCCCCAGAAAAGGTCATAAAAGGATTATTCCAATCTACCAAGGAATGTGTCTACTAGATCTTCTTCCTGTCTTTTATTTTTCAATAAATTTTGGTAGGAGCAGGTTCACCTGGATCCTGGACCATTTTGGTATTTATTAGTTATTATTTATTTATTTATTATTTATTATTTATTTATTAGTTATTTATCATATATTATATATTATATATTATCATTTATTTTGATTTATAATTATTTATAATTATTATTTATTGATTCTTTATTGATTATTTATTATTTATTTATTATTTATTTAATATTTAGGTATTTAATATTTATTTATTATTTATTTAATATTTATGTATTTATGTATTTATTATTTTTTATTTATCATTTCTTTATTTTTTATTTTTTATTTTTTATTTTTATTTTTATTTTTTTTTTTTAATTTTTAATTTTTAATTATATCACATCCCGACTTTTAAGTTTATTTTTATTTTACAATTTCTTGGCTTCAGGTTCTCTCTTCGAGGCTTAGTTTGAGCGCGGGTCTAATTTTTTTGACATTTAATAATTTTAGTGGGTTTCAGACCTATACGTGGTCACCACACGGTTGGCAATAGCCGCACGGTCAGCCCAGGTGACTGTAAAAATGTCTAATGTTTAGAATAAATAAATATTTTTGTAGATAAAGTGAGTTAAATGTTTAAATTTTAATAAAAAAATGTTATTATGTAATTAATAACAATATTATTAATGATGTGTAATTATTGTTATTATTTTTATTATTATTATAACTTTTATTATTATTATCTTTATGATTATTTTTATTATTATTATTTCTGGTTTTATAATAATAATAATAATAATAATAATAATAAAATGAGAGAAAAAATAAAATAAAATAAGAAACCCTAACTACCCGGTGACACCCCCCCTTCCCCGGGTAATTTTTTAATATGGGTTTTATGAAGAAACAAAAATTGGGAAAAGGGGTTAGGGTTATGATATTTTTAAAATTGGGTCCGGGATGTGTGAACACCGTTCACGCATCCTCCCGAGAAGAGGGATGCGTGAACGGGGTTCACGCATCTCACAGAGAACTCAAATCCTCCTCAAAATGTATAACTATTAATTATAAACTAATACACTTAATATAAAAATTAAGAAATATTAAGAAATATCAATTAAATAATAGAAAATATTGAAATAATTTTAATAATTATTAATAAATATTCATTAATAATAGATATTCATTAAATAATTATTAATATAATGGCTTGAGTATTCTCTAGCATATATCGAGAAATATATAATCTTAGCATCTTTCACTCACTCACATTATCTCAACATGTTGTAGTTAAACATCTATTTCTATAAAGAACCTCATATGGTTCCATTTCTATTCTAAAGTGGAAACTTAATTTTTATACTTTCTAATACTCCTTTTTCATTGTTTTTCTGATTAAATATTGGTATATTTGTGAACAAATGAGTTACATGAAAAACATCTAGTGATTGTGATGAGTGAACCATGATCACATCATCACTATGCTAAGTTCTCTAAGTTTCATTTCTAGATCCAAGAGTAATATTTTTTAAGGCATGTGATCTCTAAAAAATATCATTTTATCTAAATAAGGTGGAAGAAGTGATGTCATTGACATGACCTAAGTTTTGAGATGCATACTCAATAATCTCACTCTTTAGATTGCGTACCAGTAGAAATTGTTTCCTTTTATAATGTCTGAATATGTATCTTCTCAAAATTGGCCAAATGAACTTCTAATTCATATTTTAGTTTTCAACGTTGTCCATAAACAACCATACATGTGAAATCATGCTCAGAGTGTATCAATTATTAACCAAGGGTAGATAATCAAAATTATCAATGAAATGCTAAATCTTGCACATACTTCACCAAATATATTAAAAAGTTCAAGTGAAAAGATAAATCTCCCCTTTTCATCCCATTTTTCCATCAATCAAGATCTCCCTCTTAATTGAAATGAGAAATATAATTAAGAACAATGGATAAAGTGTGATTGGAATACCTCAAGTTTCAACTTATTGAGATGATATGAATTTCAAGATTTTTCATGAAATAATCCTTGGATTTTAGCTCAAACTTATTCTTGGGAATAGTTTCTTTCACAGTTTTCTTGACTTAATTTTTTTTCATATTCCCAATGGAAGATTTTCCAACTATTGTTCCATTCTTCTACACTTGTTGTGGCCTTTTATTCTTATCAACATATGCATTCTGCATGGTTGGACTAAACCAGCACTCATCATAACTGTGACCACTTCTATTGCAATTTGAAATAATTAATATAATTAATATTTATCATTTAATTTAATCATATTATTTATTATACATATATATATATACATTGGTAGATAATTTGATAATAGTAATACAATTATTAAAAATATAATAGAAGTCTAGATAATAGTAATACACATACAAAATGTATCATAAATCAAATGTCAACCTAATCTACGCCTCCGGCGTGGATGCTCCTCTGTCCCATAGTCAGGCGTATACTGGATGCGTCCACACCGTGTCTATCTACGTCTGTGCTCTGGCATACGTTGCGCATCCTCATCGACAGCCACCTCCACATCCTCATGTGGGACAGACGGTGGATGTACAGTCTCACTGCCTGTACCTTGGCCTACATATAAGGATAGCGGAAGCTGGCTGGAACTCTCACAAATATAGGAAGTAGATGGATGCTCTGCTGTGGATGACTGCAATAAAACATCAAACTCAATCCAGTCAGCGTCTATAAGTACCTGTGGCTGTGCCTGAGAAGCTGGAGGAGCATCTGATTGATCATGCTGAACACCCTCCTCCAGTGGAACAATATCATGTGGCTGATCAAGATGAGCAGCCTCCTCCTATGGAACAACAGCATCCATAATAGGGTCGTCACCCCCAGGTACATCTATGTGAGGCTCAGCAGGCTCCGCGGCCTCCGCAGCAGGTGGTGGATCAAAGAAAATGCCATGATAAATCTCATCCATCGATGGTAGCATCTGTCGTACAAGGCTGTGAAAATATGCTGGGTCAAAGGCAGCTCTCTCCACTGGATCAGACATATGAAGTAGATGACAAATACGAGCATCCTGCGAAAACAAATTTTGTTTTTAACTAATTTGAATAAAAAATATGTTGAACAGTGAAAGGAAGAATGCATACCAAGTCATGGAAGCCCCGTCCATGCCGTGTCAGAAATCTGACTGGAGACCTGATGTACCAGCCTGCATAATCCATCTGATCCATCAAATGAAAATGTACTGTCCCTGCCCCTCGCAACTAGGACTCCCATCGTCTGTCCCATAACGCAACATATCTAGCATGGTAGCTCCTCCAATCAAAATCTCTCTTCCCTGACATATTCAGGGAATGCAATGAATCCAACTGACTGGGCAGGTCAAGAACTGGCTGAAGGAATCTAAACTGTCTCATAACCCTATCCGTATGATGCCACTCGACTATATAAAAATGAATCAGTGGAACTATGCAGGAGCCGATATCAAGCATCACTGTACAGTATGGGGGTAGACTCTGAAGGATATCATCTGTATATGGCATCAATGTAATCTGAAAGAAAAAATTAATAATCAATTAATAAATGAATAGATGTACAATAAAGAGTAAATATTTAACAATAAAAATAATAATCACTTACATCGCCTGGTCGAATGTTGTCTAACATAAGTCTGTAGGCGTGAACATCATGTCTGGGAGAATGTGAATGTCGATGCGCCCGAATCCACCTGTAGATAACATTTTTTTACATTTCATAAAATAATTTTATACAATTAAGTTAGATATTAGAAGGAATTAATAACATACCAACGTCCACGTGGAGCCTCTGCTACAATATCTACGGGTAATGGCGCACAGGCATGTGGAGCTAAACAAGGTATGTGCTCCCATACCCACATCTGTAGAAGAACCATGCATCCTGTGATCTGCATCTTATCGATGCGACATGCGCTGCCTAGGGCTCTGTATGTATATTCTAGGTAGGAAGACCCCCAAGTATATAAGCCTACTTGGTCCAAATCCTCCAAAAAAGATAGATACATCAGGTGCACAAAAGTAGTAGAGTGGTAAAAAAAAGCGTGCCACCGATCAGCCTCAAAATATATGCGCATGCAAATCACAGCATGGTGACATCATCAGCATCATCTGGTAAATGTGTGAAGTGCTGGTCTAACCAAGGAATCTGCAATCTACCACCGACGATGGTCCTGCCATCATCCTAGACCTCAATGCCCAGAAGTCTATGAACAAGCTCAGGCAAATCTGATGGAACTCAGCCTGTCAAAGCATGTCCGTGGATAGGGAGGCCCAAAATAATGGCCACATCCTGCAACGTAATATTTATCTCCCCCTCATTGAAATGGAAAGTATGCGACTTTGGTATCCATATCTCTACAAGTGCGGCAATGAGCTGATGATCAAGAAATGTGAAGTCGCACATCTCTACTCCATAGAATCCAGCTCGACGAAGATGTGGGATGATAGTGGGAGGTGGTGCAGTATGATGGAAATGGTGAGATCTACATATACTCAAGGGAGCCACAGGACATCCCTCTAAAAGCAGTCATGATACATGAGTAGCCTGAGATGTAAGCAATGGAAAACCCGCCATCTGCACACATGATATCATTGTTACTTATTAATAGTGGAAGCATGATATATTCATTTTCATTTGGTGTCACAATCAACATTATCCTAGTCTCACAATCAACATTAGTTAATGATGCTTAGACACTCAGATGCCATTACTAAAACCAGACATCTTATAAGAAAACCAGAATTTAAAAGTGAAAAAATAATTATTTCTTCTTTTTTGTGAAATTACGTTTGTTAATTTATCCATTATCCATTAAATAACCATTAACATTATTCCACATTAAAAATTAACAAGAAAAAATAAATCCACAGGGAAACTAGGCCCTCAAAACAAGTCTTTCAACCTTCTCATGAAAATGATCATTGATGACTCCAAAACAAGGCACTTGAACTCCTCCAAAAAAAGTACAACTCGCGCTCTAGAAAATTATATTTATCACAAAAATGGAGCAGGTACATAGACTCGATCATGGATGATGAGATGTGGAACTCTGTCCTACCACTTGGGGAAATCTCTTACGAGTATGTCCTTCTGCATGACAGATACTGCATCGTATTCTCCCTCCTCGTTGCCGAGGCCAATCCATCTCATTTCTTGTGTGAGTTGACATCGGTCTTCCTCGGGGCCGCAACCTGGTAGCATGAAACCAATAATTTTAAAAATGACAGACATTGAAAAAATAATAAATGAAACAAAAACCAACTTATGAAAACCTGGAAATATCAGGGACGATGGTCGGTTGATCAACATGCAATGTGATAGAATGGAAGTCACCAACATGCATCCAAGCAGCACTATAACAGTTAACCAAAGTGCTCATGTGATACACCAGGTCAACATATGGCTCCCATGATATATTTACCAAAGCGCAAGCTGCAATAACATGTACACATGGATATCTCAATGCCTGAAAGATGCCACAATCACAGTACCTGTTGTCCAACATCACGACAAACACTCTACCATTAGTGCATGTACCCTGGTCATAGCACTGTCTTACCCGAAAACTCCTCTTTTTCCTATCAAAGGCTATAACATTCCATCGTGAAGCCTCATTCCGTATCCAGTCAATATCAGTTTGAAAATGCTGAGTAAAAAGCATTCCATTTTCCATCCTCTGGTAGGCCTTTTGGGACTGGTCAACAAAGTAGTGAACACATCTAAAAAATGTCTCTTGCACTAACCCTGTGATTGGGAGTTTGCGCACAACCTTGAGGACCCCATTTACGCACTCCACTATATTAGTGGTCATATGCCCATATCTCATGCCACCATCGTATGCTAATGACCATTTTTCCTTTGAAATTTGTACCATATATTCATATACCTCCTCATTAACTATTCAGATCTCTTCAAGATGTCGATCAAACCTTTCTTGTTGGGGTTCATATGCTGAAAGCATAACATCATAATGTATTAATATGGATATTAAATTTTGTTAAAAAAATCAAGTTTAGAAAACCATACCCAATTTGAGGATCGCCTTTTTTATGGCCTCATCTCTAAACTACTTATGCACATTACTTGCAATATGTCTAATGCAATAACGGTGATAAGCATTCAACTTAGTCCAAGAAACCCCATCACTACTCACGGCCTCTATCATCGCTCGATTACGATAAGATATCAAACACACGCCTTGTTTTTGCGTGACATGAACACGTACACATGCCAAGAACCAGCTCCAGTATTCAAATTTTCTTTTTCAACAACAACAAAAACAAGTGGCAGAGGAGCGCGATTACCATCTTGTGTGGCATCAATGAGTAGAACACCTGTATACTTTCCATAAAGGAATGTGCCATCTACCTGAATAAATTGTTTACAATAGGGAAATGCAGCAATGCACGGTCTGAATGCCCAAAAAATCCTAATGAACTTCACCTTTGACTGATTAACTCGATGATTTAGGGATACATACTCAACACTATCCAATTGATAAACAATCTGATTATTGAGAGACAACAATTCCATAAGCTTTGGCAACATCGCATAAGACTCATCCCAATAACCATACACTTTTACAATGGCTTTCTGTTTTGCATTCCAAGCTTTGTTGTATGATACCTTATAGTTATACAACTATTGAATTCTTTCCTGAACAAGGGAAACAGGAACATCCTGACTTGTTCCTATAATCTCACAAATAACAGTAGATATAAACTCTACATCAAGGGAAGAGTGATCTTGTGCCAAGCTGAGATGCAGACAAGTGCGTGGGCCTTCTAATTTGGTTATCTTCCAACATCCATAATATTTATCAAATAGTGTTCTTAATCAAAATTTACATTCTGACCCATATTTTTCACAACAAATGAGATATTTGGTCTTCTTTGAATCATAAACCACAAATGTGAAATTTCGCTCAATGTGGTATTTCTTTATCACATTTTTCATGACCTGTTTACTTTCGAACTCCTGCCCAACATATATGGCATTATCATTTGATGCAGGCCTATTCCCTATAATGTCAGGGAATTCAGAAGCCGATGTAATGACATCCCAATAAAAATGTTGTTCACGAGACATTCCTCCAACTAAGGAACTCAAAACTGAAGGCTGATTACCACTAACTGGTGGATGTAGTGTATTTCTGTCTCTCAAAGGAACCTCAGAAGGTTCATTCCCAACCACATCATCTCCTGCTGACTCCCCAGATTCTTCTTCCTCAGATAAACTTTCATGCACTATATCCGCACAGAAAGGGATGTCATCTACATTTCCTTGCAAATTTTGATGATCTTCCTCATTACATTCTTCCACAGGAGTCATATGAGAAGGAGGCAATGAATAAGACTGTTGTGAAGGACCGACTTCTATAGAGGTCACAAAGCATGGTTCTGTAGTAATCAATTGCACCACATCAATATTAGAAATGACAATAAATAATTCCATCAAACCATTAATACATTGTTGCCTGAATAACTAAGAATCCTCCATCCAATCCTCATCATCGACTATAGGGTAGTCACTGTACCACAGACGCTCAGGATATTGAAGATGTCGGTATCTAATTGAAGTGATTTCTTGTCCGGCACTCAGTTTTAAACGACTATGAATCTTATTACGAACTGCATCCAATGTCATACAACCATGGAGATTTACCACTTTGACAAGTGGCACACTATAGTTAAAACCCTGCTCAGTATAAATTACCACACCTTTGCAATATATTTGAGCAGACAAAATTACCTATAAAGAAATAATTTAAAAAATATTATACACTACATTAAAATTTTAAATTATTTAATTTGGTTTTGAATAATTGATTATCTTGAGACTTTTTTATGTATTGATTTATCACTGTTAAGGTATAGTGATTGTGATTTTAGCACAAAAGCAAATTTAATATAATATTTCATAAAGTTTAATTACTTATGAATATATAATCATGACTTGATCTTGAGACTTACAATAAGTTTATCATTATCTGATAAACTAACCACAAACTATATGGGTAAACTCCTGTCTCTATTATCAAATATTGCAGCAACCGCCAATCTCTTGTCAAACAGCAACGCCTCCTCTCGAACGAGTTCTCGAATGCCTCTTCATTGACACCTCTTCGGGGATGCCTCTTCGTCGACACATCTTCGGGGCGTCTATCTTTTAATTACAAATTTACTAACATGCATGTGAGGGGGTCTAGGGGTATGAAATACATAAATTATTTTAAGCGGACACGCAGGTCCTTACACTTACTGATAGATGACTCGCAGCTCATTAATGCGGAAAAAATGAAATTATTACAAATTGAATAACAACATACACAAAATAAAACATGTAATTTCAATTATGCATGGTCGGTCATCTCAAGATCAGTCATCACTCATACCGTGATTTTTGGTATATTTATTATATTATCCGTATTATATAAAATCTATATTAAATACTACACCTCCTTTAAAAAATTTTAACTTCATGTGTATATATATATATAATTATTAATAACATTTAATAAATTTTATTATAACTGATCTAATTGAGATTTACATAATAAACACTTTTGTTATTTTAAATTTTATGAAATTGTAATGTTTTTTGGGCATTCTTCTACTTTTCAAAATATAAGTAAATATATTTTCTACTTTATTGATTAAAAATATTATTACTAGTAAATAAAAGTAATTTAATTTACACTTACATCAAAACCATTCATTAAAATAAATTTCTCTAACATAAATTACTTTTCCTAAACATTAAAAAATTTAGACATAACATAAAACATTCAATATTCAGACAACAGACATTCAAAAAATTAAATCATACAAACATTTAACATCAAGAAAATTAAATCATACAAAACATTTCATGCATAACATATGAAATAAATAAATGATACACACAATTAAACATACAAATGAAATAAATAAACACAATTAAAAAATTAAATTATTAAATAGAAATTTTACCTCAATAAAAGCATCAAATATTTGTTGAGAAAGAATTTCTGCAGATCTTCGCAACAAAAACCAGAGGAGAACAATGGGTTTGTGGGGGGGACCCCTCATTTTATAGAAAATCTCGGTCGGATACATGAACACCGTTCACACATCCTTTAGCTAGTCCGTGAAGGATGTGTGAACGACGTTCACGCATCACTGCCACGACTCGGATGCGTGAACGATGTTCACACATCTTTTCCCGCACAAGGATGCGTGAACGGCATTCACGCGTCCTTTAGCTGGTCAGCAAAGGACGCGTGAACGCCGTTCACGCATTACTGCCTGGGTTCGGGATGCGTGAACGGCATTCACGCATCCTTCACTGCGGAAGGATGCGTGAACGGTATTCACGCATCCCAGACCCAATTTTAAAAATATCGGAACCCTAACCCCTTTTCCCATATTTTTTTTCTTCATAAAACCCATATTAAAAAATTACCCCCCTTCCCCCCTTGTTTCATTTTCCTGTTCGTGCACCAAGACCCTACCTATGACCCTTCTACTTCTCTCTGCATTGTCGCTCCGGCACTCCCAACCCATACGCCAGGTCCAGGCCGCCCTCTCCCTATGCTCATCACTCTGCCTCCAGCCCTCCTCACCTTTTCCTCTTACCCGCAGCGCGACCCACCACCCTACGCCTCCCCCCGCCAACCTCCACTGCCCCTCACCCTCACCACATCTCGGCCCTCAACACCCAACCTCACCTTCCAATCCCGACCCCACCTCTGCGCTCCTGCCCTCCATGCCCTGACTCTCCAGTTTCTGGCCTCTGGCCTTCAACACCTCCAGCTAAACAGCGTTCTGGAGACCCATTGCTCCGAACCCCCTGCATGCCCTATTTTCTGGCAGTCCAAACACCTCCGGTCTGGCGGTCTTCCCCCGCAAACCCAAACTCCCTTCATAGTGCCTCTGCCTATTCTCCAGCGCATGGTTTCCTCCCTTTTAGTGTATTCATACTTTGATATTGTGTTTTTCCATCAAATTAATCAAACCCTAGTGATCGGCTTAAGTTCCACGCATTTTCAGCATTATTTTAGGCGTGGGGTTAGTCTGCATGGTGTTTTTCTTCCTTCTGCTGAAGCAGCGTTGCGTTCGCACTCTTTTGAGGTAGGCGGTTTCTGAATTTTTCTTTTGCTGCATAATTCATGGCACTTATATGATTCAAAATTATTATTTTACATCGTTCGAACCTTTATGATTATTATAGTTAACTCATTATAGTGTTTTTTTATTAGTTAAAAATATTAAAAATAGTTTTTGGATGAATTATCTGATTTGGTTTAGGTAGTTTTGTGAAAATCATGACTTGATAAATTATTTTCCATATCCAATCAACTCAGTATGTTCTTTAATTAAATTGGTTTTTGCGAACTTAGTTTTTAAGAAAATTTAGCTTTTGTTCATTTTATTTTTGATAGTATGTTTGTATGACATGAAGTGTGTTATGGAGAAAACTTGTTTTGAGCTATATGTTAGTTTTCATAATGTGTGAAAATAGTTCATTTGGTTGTGCAAGTGGTGTGAGTTATGTTTTGAAATGTGAAAAAGTTTTTTTTGAAGTGTTTGGATATGCATTTGATGTTTAAATGGAATTTGTGTGTGAAGTTGGTAGAATCATGATGTAAGACTTTGTTGTGTTCTTTTTAAAAGGTTTTCTTAAATTAGTAAATGATTTTTTAAATATGAATAATGGGTTTAAGGTGTTTCAATGTGAATTTGGGTTTTGTTTTTAAATGTTCGCTTGGGATGTTAGTGTCATTGGATGCCGACACATCCATGAGTGCACTAGGTGTACACATGGAAGTGTCCTCAAATGAAGATGGTACTTTTAAACTGGTATTTCTTTATAAACCATAGTTTCCTAAATGGTTTTTTAGTGTTCAAATAAAATCCCCCCACTTTAGTGGTTTATAAGAGGGTTTTAGATGAGTTTTATAAAGTTTTTCTTCATTCTTTCTGAAAATATTGGTTTTTAATGGTGTTCCTCAAGGTTGGCCTATTTGGTTTCCAAATGTAAAAGTGGTTTTTGTTTAATAGTTTGATGGTTTTTTTGGACATGTCAACTCAAAATCCCGTTTGACACTTTTAGCTTTAGTGTGATGCTTATGTTGATCATGTGAAATGATGGTGTTTTGTTTACTGTGTTCCATTTAACAATTTTAATATTTTTTAAAAAATGTATCAAATGGTTTTAATGATCTTATGTCATGAAGACCTGGTTGGAACCTTTGATGATATGACATATATATGTATGTATATGTATTTTTTTGGGAACATCTATAGGGGGATATCCCTTTATGCGCTATCGTACAGAGTGCTCGTGTTTGAGGTAGGCAAGTGTGGTGAGATGAGTCACATGTACGAGGACCTCCTACATATATAGTATTATTATAACCACCATGAGTTCCTGGATGTGTTTTAATTGATCAAGTGATGATTGATTATCAACCCTGATTAGACGGGTTGGTACCCACTAGTAGGTATAGAGTCCAGATAGGATGTGCCGTTGGTTTCTTTAGCCGCAAGGGAGACTAGTTGGTTATAGACTTAGGAGTTTCACCATACACCGATAGGTGGTTCCAAACTGAGTATGTCGAGGGGTCTTATAGGGATGTTTAGGATCACCCATGATTACTCAATTATTTACATTTCTTTTTTACCTTATTTCCTACTTGTTTATTTCCACCTTTCCTTGTTTACCTGTATTATTTTAGCCCAGCTTTGGTATCTTTTGTTTCGGGTTTTGATTGTAAAATGAAAAATGGTTTTATTGAAATATCATGTAGCGTCTGCTGGATTTCTGAATGGGAAAATCATGTAACTTATTTTAAAATGTGAAAAACCTACTTTTATATTTGTATTTTAAACTTGTGTCATTGGATTGTTTTGGGAAGTGAAATTCTTGGATCCTCTAGCTTATCCTGGAAACCCTAATGAGCATTTTGAATGCTCATGCATATGTTTATCATTTTAGTTTTAGGTTTTCATTTCTCAAGTTTTCTTGGCTGAGTTGCTCATTGTTGGATCAAGGTCAACCTTTGGTTGGGAGGTGACCTAGGAGGTCATGTGAAGGTATGTTGAGTTGTTCCTTTTTTTTTCTTTTTCCATTTCTAGAATTCAGTTTTATTGTTTTGTTTATTACTGTTTACTCATTTATATTTTATGGGCCAAATCGTTCCCAGTGATTAAACTTTGATGCCCAACACTGGTTTCAACCCGTGGGGATCGGGAACTCCCCTCGGGACATGCTGTGGACCATATCAGGTGACCAGTTCCAGGTTGACCAGGGTTGGTTCGTGAAAAAATGGTATCAGAGTAGACCCTTGTTATTTGGGGTGTTCGGTAGATGGAGATTAGGACTATCGGGAAGCGAGAGGTAGGTATGAGAAGGACTTCATGAACCCTCACTCGTTTCGAACCTCGAGTCGCCAGGGGTAGTCTGGGAATTGATTCCTTGTCTTGTTCTAGTTTGTTTTAGATTGAGGGATGACAACAGAGGCAAACCGATGTTACATGATGATTTCACATGGAGTAGTGACCCATGTGGAGTCTAGGTACACGATTTAAGTTCCTCCTAATTGGTGACGCTTACTTGGGGCATGGCCCACTACCATGTCACCAGGTTATACATTACTACTAGTCCCTCACTCTGGTAGTTTGATGCAATTTAAGTGTCATCTTGGTCTTGGTTGGTGTAAGTGAACTTTTGAAAATGAAAAAGGGTTTTTTAAATGAGATTTATTTCCTTTAAATGGATTTAAATTCATGAAATGGGCTTTAAAACTGAAATCTCTTGGTCTAAAAATATGATGTTTTCTTGAAATTGGTAGATAAATGATTTGGGTGTAACTTCAGGTACTCTTTATGAATTTTTGCACATGTGAGGGGATGCATGGGAATTGTGTGTTGGTACGTATGGATGAAAGAGGATTAAGACATATGAAATGGTTCGTGGGATTACAAGGGTGTGTATTTGGAATTAAAGGTCTGAACTTGTTTTTATAAAGTCTATTTTAAAAAGGGAAATGATTTTGGAAATTGAGTTTGGTTTGAAAAGTGGTCTTGGTATTCCGAAAGTGGCCTTGAAAGAAGGATGTTTTGAAATCTAAAATGAAAAGGGAATTTTGGGTTGTTTTGGGTTGTTTTTGTTTTTGAGATGGTCATTTTGGATTAGAATGTTACTTTTAATTATACGTTGATTTGATATCAGTTTCAGCATGGTGTTTTATATGTTATTCAGAAAATGCTTCCCAAAAAGGTCCCCAGAGTTTCTGATAAGTTCTGCCCAGTTTTTTGTCCTTATAGGACATTACTTATCCTTCATGGTGATCAGGGTCTGTTAGAGGTATTAGGGTGGCTTGAAGAGGTTGAACACGTCTTCAAAGTATTGGGAACTCCTGAAGCTGTTAGAGTGTGTGCTGTTTTGGGACTATTTGAAGGTCCATCTCTGGATGAATGGGAGTTGTTTTCCCTGCCATCACTGCAAGTTGGGATGATTTGGGATGTCTTTTAATCCTTCTTCATCCTATGGTTTATACCTGAAGCGGTGAAGATGAAGAAAAGGGAAGATCTCATGTGTATTTAACAAGGCCAATGGATGGTGAAGGCATATGTTGACCATTTCAAGGAACTTGTGTCCTTTTCTTCGGAGGTAGAATCACTAGATTTGATGAAGACTTCCCTCTTCATCATGGGTCTTTGTCGAGAGATCAAGGAGCAAGTACTCCCTTTTAGGGACCATCATTTTGAGAAGTTGGTGGATGAAGTGTTCTTAGCTGAGTTGGTCTAGGGAGCGCAGATGGTTGGAAATCCAGCATATCCAGTTGCACGTGAAGGTTCCCCATATGGCGAGAAGGATGTACTAGTGGGGTTGTTCTTAAAGAGTCCTCTACAGTGGTTTTGGCTTCCAATTTGTCGAACCGTTCAGTGGTGTGCCACCAGTGTGGCCGGTTTGGGCACCTGAAGCCTTTATGTTGCATCCTTACAAAGACATATCATCATTGTTGTTGTTTGGGTCATTTAGAGAAGTTTTACCAGAATCATTGCCTCAAGAAGAAGCTATGACCATATGATTCCAATGCTTTAATATGAGGAATGTGATGCTTCAGCCATCAGAGCCCTAGCCATAGGTCTTAGGGTGAGGCTCGCGCGCAGTTAGGAGTTTCTGGGAGTGTGAATCCTTGGTCCCAATTTTGTGTTCCGTGTTGGCAATAGAACATTTAAAGTCATTCCATTCTTGTTTTTATACTGTTAATGTTTTGATGTTGTTGTAAGTTCATTGTTTTGTCGTTAAGTAATGATGGACTCATTCTATTATAATCCAAGTAGTCTTGTTTGTGTGGACGTGGTTTTCAAAATCGTGCATTTTTCTTAAAATTGTGTTTGACCCTTGTTTGGGTTGATCTTGGTTTAGCTGTGTTTTTTTGGAGATGTAAGTGCCTATGGAGGAATCGATGTTTGTGGTTATGCTCGGGATCACTGCTTGAGGTAAATTCTGCTCAGATGTTTTTCTCTAGTATTGAGGGTTTTTGGTTTGGGTCAAGAGTTCTAAGTTTCAGCAGAGTTGTTGTTCGTTTGTTCAATAGAATTTAGTTTGGATTGGTTGGGAGTTCTCACATCTCCCCACTCCTAGGGTGGTATGTTTGGGTGTTAAATTTTCACACTAGTTGAGTTCTTGTGGTGGGGAGAACCTTCTTGTGTTCTCTCATTCTATTGTGTTGTGGTTTCTTTCGGTGTCAATCAGGAATGGATTCTTGTTTTGTCTATTGTTCGATTGGGTGACTTTCTTGGGGCATAAAGTGTCTATGGTGGGGAGAATTGTCACACCCCGACTTTAAAGTTTATTTTTATTTTACTATTTCCTGGATTTAGGTTCTCTCATTGAGGCTAGGTTTGAGCGCAGGTCTAAATTTTTTTGACATTTAATAATTTTTGTGGGTTTCAGACTCATGCGCGGTCACCACACGGTGGGCGGTAGCCGTGCGGTTAGCCCAGGTGCCTGTGAAAATGTCTAAAGCTTAGAATAAATAAATATTTCTGTAGATAAAGTGAGTTGAAAGTTTAAATTGTAACAATAATAATTTTATTATGTAACTAATATTATTATTATTAATGAGGTGTTATTATTGTTATTTTTTTATTTTTTTTATTTTTTTTATTATTATAAATTTTATAATTATTATCTTCATTATTGTTATTTTTAATATTATTTCCGGTTTTATTATTATTATTACTATTATTATAAAATGATAAAAAATAATAATAAACCCTAACTACCCTGCGCCCAACTTCCCCCTCGTTTCATTTTCCTGTTTGCTCACCACGACCCCACCTCCGGCCCTACCCCTTCTCCCTGCATCACTACTCCGACACTCCCAACCCACATACCAGGTCCCAGCTGGCCTCGCCCCGCAATCACTACTCTGCCCCCAGCCCTCCTTACCTTTTCCCCTTACCTGTAGTGCGACCCAACACCCTGCGCCGAGTTTTTTTTTAATATA
Source organism: Viscum album (assembly GCA_963277665.1). Classification (NCBI taxonomy): domain Eukaryota; kingdom Viridiplantae; phylum Streptophyta; class Magnoliopsida; order Santalales; family Viscaceae; genus Viscum; species Viscum album. Next base: position 1,494,817,578 of record OY728152.1, read on the forward strand.
CATTTTTTCAAAAAAAAATTTTTGAAAATACATCTAGGTTAAAAAAATTTATTTTTTTACCCCCCAAAGGCGGCACCTGGTGTGCCGCCTTTGGGGAATTTTCCGCCCAGGGCAAGGCGGCACATGGTGTGCCGCCTTTGCCCAAAAATAACCGCAAAGGCGGCACACCAGGTGCCGCCTTTGCCTAAATATTTTTTTTTTAAATTTTTATTTTTATTTTTATTTTTTGTTTTGTTTTGTTTTATATATATATATATATATATATATATATATATATAAAACAAAATTTTTTAGCAGAATTTTTCTGCTATTTAATATCCAGCGGTTCTGCCATTACAGCAGTCTGGATTCTGACTGATACCCTCACCCAGGACTCCCTTTTATAAGGGGGTTTGCCCTGAAAACAATACTGCATTTCCGATGTGGGATTCTGGTTCTCCTTTTCCTGCACAGTACATTCTGCGTTTCCGATTTGTGATTCTGTTTCAAGTACGCGACTTTGAAAGACTATAAAAGTTAAACTATAAGACCAATACAAATGAAACTTTAAACACTGAGTAAACATATAAGAAATAGTTGAAAACAAAAATAATTTCATAAAAAATGTTGATACAGATTAATTTATAAGCTTTCAAAACCACCTACTTGAAACTTAAACATATTTGAAGTACGTGACTTTGAAAGCTTATAAAAGATAAATTATAAGACCAATACAAATGAAACTTTAAACATTGATTAAACATATAATAAATAGTTGAAAACAAAAATAATTTCATAAAAAATGTTCACCAAAAACAATTTATAAGCTTTCAAAACCATCAACATGAAACTTAAAAATGTTTCAAGTTCCCGACTTTGAAAGACTATAAAACATAAAATATAAGACCAATATAAATGAAACCTTAAACATTGATTAAACATATAAGAAATAGTTGAAAACAACAAAAACTTCCTAAAAAATTTCCATAAAAATTAATTTATAATCTTTCAAAACAGTCTACTTGAAACTTAAAAATGTTTCAAGTACGCGAATTTCAAAGACTATAAATTGGCAAGAAGAACATATTGGATGACACTAGAGAACCCATAAATGTTCCCATGGTTGGGAAGATTCAACCAGGAAATCTAATCATAATATTCAGTATGTTCTACCTAACTAGGTTGGAACTTTATTCATGTACATGTCCACTTCCATGTAAGTTCATAGAGAAGAAAAAAATCCATAAATCCCCAAACCATAGATAGGATATAATACTAAACTAGAAAGAAATTTTTCACTAATATAGGTAGACTATAAGCTCCCCAGACCTAAAAAACACTATCCAACTAATAGAAGATTTCATTATATAATTCTCAGAATTGATGCCAAATCTAATAATATCCCAAATGACTCCTCTCACATCTAGAACGTGAATAGAAATGACCAATAAAATCCAATTCAGAGGCCACAAAGACATGATTTGAGAAAACTAAAACCCATCACCATTTTAATTGAAACCAGTACTATCCCTATAGGGGTGAAAATAATAGGGCACCCAAAATAGTTTTCAGAACCACATAAATAACATAAAAACCAATACAGTTCTACTCAACCACATGTAAAAATCCTTAATTCAAGACCATATAAATAGGACCTCATCCATCCTCTTGGAATAAAACCTATATCCAATCAATACCTCACACATTATAATATACTAAAAGGTCCATCAGACCTAATTAAAACTTTACTTAATAGAACTCATTTGTTCTTGACATCCCCATAGGGTCACCATATCATAATGTCTATAAAAAAACTAAACTTTGAGAAACTGACTAATAAAACACAACCATGAGACTACACTATCCTTAATTATAGAAAAAATCAAAAAGAGAATAAAAAAATACACCATGGTAATTCTAAGTCATTCCAAGAAGAAATCCTACAGCCCCCACTTGGACCTCACACCACACTTCCTTTAATAGGATTCTAAAATAAAAACCATGAAGGGGTCCTCCAAAAACCATTGTAAAAACCAAATATAAATATATAATATATCAATAATTTCCTCATATCACCACTTCATCCTCACACCTAAAATTCATAAGAAGTAAATGGTGTGTTCATCATGTATATAGAATGTTCCTCCTCAATCCTTACCTTCTCATAAAACTCTTCCCAACCTAACATGTACATCCAAATTATATGGAATGTCTCCCTTATACATAGCGTGCATATCAAATGGGGTACCTTACCATGTACCAAAATTTAATCTTTCCATGTTCCAACATGGAATCCTTCCATGTTCCAACATGGAATCTTTCAATGTTCCAACATGGAATCTTTCCATATTCCAACATGGAATCTTTCCATGTAACACATATAACTACTTTCTACATATAATAAATGGGATATGGTGATGTTACTTACATGTCAATATTCCCCCACATAGGGTATCCAAAAAACTAAAAATCCACACCCATATCTACTCTAAATTGAATTTCCCAAAAAAGAAAATAGTGTATCCACAAACCATTATTCACACGATTAATCAATCACATGTGTTGATAAATGCCAATGAGAGTCAAAGTTGAGGTAGATCAATGAGAAATCCCTATAATTTCAATCCATCGAAACAAGGATCCAATCCATCAGCAGCATATGAATTTTTCACTCTCAAAGATAGAGAGTAGAGAATAATGGTGGATTCCACAACAATAAGAGATATCCACATCGAAGGAAGAATAATAACATCCATTGTTACTTTGGTCTAAGAATATTACGGGTTAGAGTGGTCAAAATAATCTACTGAGAGCCTAAAAAAACCAAAGGTTCAAATTAGAGTTGATTAGGAGGAGTTAGTGTAACATCATATCCTGGGTGCCATAAAACCAGTGCCTCGGTTAGGAAAGGCCTTCAGTGGAAGCACTAAAGTGAGAAGGAAAGAGGCATTGTAGGTGTGCATGAATTATAAAATATTTTCATGAAAATTAAATAACACTTACATAAAATTATCATGGAATATTTTATATTTGTCTTTTTTAAATAAAATTGAATTGATATTCCATTAATTTTATATACATAAATATTGAGACCGATCTAGGTAGTGTTTCAGAAGATATATAACCATGTTATGAGTTTTTTGAGATTAGTCCAGGAAATTTTATGTTCAATGGATAGTGATAAAGATAAGGTCATTGAAAAACAGTTGCCTAATTTCATTAATATTGTACATGGGTAGATCATGTGCTTTGGTTTGTTTTTTGAGAAAGACTATATACGAAGGTTTTCCAGAAATATAAAAATTTGATAGATATATTTAGGAAAAAGTTCATATATTGTGTGATTTAGGAATTTTGAAGTCTTTTTTGGGACTCAGATATAGAAGAGGTCACCAGTGGGACTCTCGAGTAGGCTTATGAGATTTTAGAATCACCATGGATATAGTATAAAGATCCACCTATGGGAGTTAAGAGTTGTTAGTGAAGGTGGGAGCTTGTAATTTATAGTGGGACTCTAGATATGAAGCACTATTGGACTTATTTTTTATGGGGATACAACTTTCCCATGTTGTAACCGACTAAAAAAAGTGAATAACCTTTATCAAGGTGTAATAAATGGTTATAGTAAGGAGTAGGCCTTTGTAATGAACCTAATAAAATCCCTGTGTTTTTCATTGATTTTATTTTTTCATTCAGGCGGATTTTCAGAATTTAAGATAAGGGATAGATAGTTTAATCAGTCATAGATTTTAGATTACAGAATAGTGAATTTTTAAAACAATGTACTATGGATTCACCCCCCCCCCCTCATTAGAACCCAACTGATCCTTGGTTAAATCAAATGGTATCATAAAAAGATCCCCTCTCATGATAAGAAAACATTATGAGAAATGAAGGATCATAATTTAGTGAGAAACCATGGAATGCCTAATTTTAGGGAAATAACTACCATACATAGAGGAATATTATACTCTTTTCCTTCAATCGCTTTTCTTATAAATGAAAGACGTATCAACCATTAGATTACCACCTATTATTAAGTATTATTATTGTACTAAATCTAAAATGATAAATCTTGAAGTTGATGGAAAATATCATAATTATACCCTAATGGATTTATCAAAAATGTTATACACTAAAGCGATGGGTGTTGAAACTACCAACGATATTTTAGACAAACTAGGAAGTACTTATGAAGGAAATATTAATATTAAGAGAGATAATATGAAAATACTAAGAATAAAGTTTGAGAATATTAAAATGGTCGATGATGAAATCATTGATGACTATTTCATTAGGTTCAATGAGATGGTATGTAATATCTATGGATTTGGTTAGAAGATATAAGATTCAAAAATTTTGAAAACACTTTTGATAAATTTCCCTATATGATTTGATGCCATGGTTTTAGACATGGAAGATAGGGAATATATTTCATTAGAGGAGTTATATTTTATTCTCATAGATTATGAAATGATAAAGGAAATGAGTTTCAAAAAGAAGATATAGATTATATATCCTTTGAGGCTATAAGAAAAAATAAGTTCAAATAATTGGAAATTGGGGAATCAATTGATTCTGATGATGATGAATTTGATGAATACATTAATGAAATTTATTCACCTATTTAAAGATGGATTATATAGGGTAAATGAATTTAAAACTAAATAAACCACTATGGTGATGAATCTATAATTTCATTGGAATCTTTTCCATGAATTTTATAATGAAAATGGATAATTTATAATTTGATAAAAAAAGTGAGAATCCTCTAAAATAGAAAAACGATATGAAGAAGACGTATCATTCTAGTAATAGACATAATAATTTGATAAGAAATTATTTAAAAGATAATTCATCAACTAGTAGTTCTTAAAAATATGAATTTAGTTTCATTAATCAAGTTGAGAAATTTTCAATTTATTCATATAGTAATGATAATGGTAAAGCTAGAAAATACAATAAATGGATATTAAAAGATGAGTTGGAATATTCTCTTGAGAAAACCACACAATGTTGTATCATTATGCCTATAATTTTTATTAGGATCATAAGAATATTATTCTAATAGATAAGTTAAAAGTGGGAATATTTTAGTATTAAAAAATGTAGTTTAAAAGAAATAAACTAAAAAATAAAAAACTCTTACATTTTTTATTGGACATGGTTCTCAGTCCAATCAAATAATCATAAATAGAAACAATTTGATTAAATCAGAATGTAAAAGATCAGAGTCTATATGAATCCGAGTAATCAGAGTACAAGAATCATAATCATGATAGATTTTATTAATTCAAAAGTTTTGTTATTATCAAAATCATATTAATATGGATAAAATCATAATAAAAATACTAATATGATGTTTTGAATTCAATTATATGTGTGGTGGAAATATAAAAACTTTTTACAAAAAAGAAATACAATTTTATACAAAACAAATAATGACTTTCAAATCCATTAAAAGAATAATGTCTTTTAACCTTAAGAGAATCGTATTCTATAACCAAAAAATAAAGGTGTCCCTTATTTTATAATTATAAGAAAGTCTATATTCTCTTAAAAAAGAAATACCTCGATATAATGAATGAAATGAATCTATCTTCCTATCCAAAAAATCCATAGATACAATGATCCGATTATCTATCTACCTAGCCCTAGTATCCCTCAAACTGATGGATCAGATTCCCTATTCAAGTAAATTGTTCTGAAATATTATAAATTAATTTTTATGGAAATTTTTTAGGAAGTTTTTGTTGTTTTCAACTATTTCTTATATTTTTAATCAATGTTTAAGGTTTCATTTATATTGGTCTTATATTTTATGTTTTATAGTCTTTCAAAGTCGGGAACTTGAAACATTTTTAAGTTTCATGTTGATGGTTTTGAAAGCTTATAAATTGTTTTTGGTGAACATTTTTTATGAAATTATTTTTGTTTTCAACTATTTATTATATGTTTAATCAATGTTTAAAGTTTCATTTGTATTGGTCTTATAATTTATCTTTTATAAGCTTTCAAAGTCACGTACTTCAAATATGTTTAAGTTTCAAGTAGGTGGTTTTGAAAGCTTATAAATTAATCTGTATCAACATTTTTTATGAAATTATTTTTGTTTTCAACTATTTCTTATATGTTTAATCAGTGTTTAAAGTTTCATTTGTATTGGTCTTATAGTTTAACTTTTATAGTCTTTCAAAGTCGCGTACTTGAAACAGAATTACACATCGGAAACGCAGAATGTACTGTGCAGGAAAAGGAGAACCAGAATCCCACATCGAAAATGCAGTATTGTTTTCAGGGCAAACCCCCTTATAAAAGGGAGTCCTGGGTGAGGGTATCAGTCAGAATCCAGACTGCTGTAATGGCAGAACCGCTGGATATTAAATAGCAGAAAAATTCTGCTGAAAAGTTTTGTTTTATATATATATATATATATATATATATATATATATATATATATATATAAAACAAAACAAAACAAAAAATAAAAATAAAAATAAAAATTTTAAAAAAAATTATTTAGGCAAAGGCGGCACTTGGGGTGCCGCCTTTGCGGTTATTTTTTGGGCAAAGGCGGCACACCCGGTGCCGCCTTGCCCTGGCCGGAAAATTCCCCAAAGGCGGCACACCAGGTGCCGCCTTTAGGATGTAAAAAAAAAATTATTTTAAACCTGGTGGTATTTTTAAGAATTTTTTTTTGAAAAAATGTAAAAAAAAAAATAACCCCCCTGCGCCTCCCCCTTGCCAACCTCTGCCGCCTCTTGAACTCACCGCATCTCGGGCCTCGACACAAAACCTCACCTTCTAATCCCAACCTCACCTCCATGCTTCTACCCTCCGTACCCCGACCCTCCGGTTTCCAACCTCCGACTTTCCACACCTCCGGCCAGGCCGCGCTCTGGCGACCTGCTGCTCTGACCCCCTGCATGCCCTATTTTCTGGCGGCCCAAACCCCTCCAGTATGGTGGTTTTATGGCACAAACACAAACTCCATTCTTAGTACCTCTTCCTATTATCTAGTGCACGATTTCCTCCCTTACGCTGTGTTCATTCTTTGAGATTGTGTTTTTTCCCTTCAAATTAATCAAACACTAGTGATCAGGTTTTGTTCCGTGCATTTTTTTCGCATTGTTTTAGGTGTGCGGTTACTCTCTGGGGCGTTGTTCTTTCTTCCGCTGAGGCAGCATTGTGTTCACATGCCTTTGAAGTAGGCGGTTTCTGAATTTTTTCTTTCCTGCATAATTCATGGCACCTGTATGTTTTAAAATTATTATTTTACATCATTTCCACCTTTATGATTATTGTATTTTACTCATTGTAGTGTTTTTTGTATTAGTCCAAATTGTTAAAAATAGTTTTTGAATGAATTATCTCATTTGTTTTATGTCGTTTTGTGAAAATCACGACTTGATAAATTGTTTTTCATATCTAATTAACTTAGTTTGTTCTTTAATTAAATTTGTTGGTGAAAACTTAGTTTTAAGTAAAATTAGCTTATGTTCATTTTAATTTTGATAGTATTTCTATACGACATGAAGTGTGTTATGGAGAAAAACTGTTTTGAGCTATATGTTAGTTTTCATAAAGTGTGAAAATAGTTCATTTGGTTGTGCAAGTGGTGTGAGTTATGTTTTGAAAGGAGTGAAGGTAGTTTCTGAAGTTTTTGGATATGAATTTGATGTTTAAATGGAATTTTCATGTGAAGTTGGTAATATCATGATGTAAGACTTTGTTGTGTTCTTTTGAAAAGTTTTTCTTAAATTAGTAAATGATTTATTAAATGATGTTTGAAATATGAATCACGGTTTCAAGGTGTTTAAATGTGCATTTGGGTTTGGTTTTCAAATATTATCTTTGTATTTTAGTGTATCGTTGGATGTTGGTACATTCATGAGTGCACTAGGTGCACACATAGAAGTGCCCTCAAATGAAGATGGTACTTGTAAAGTGGTATTTCTCTACAAACCTCTGTTTCCAAAATGAATTTTTATTTTTCAAATAATGATGACCCCCTTGAGTGGTTTCGAAGAGGGTTTTAGCTAAGTTTTATAAAGTGATGCTTCACGCTTTTTGAAAAGCTTGGTTTTTAAAGGTGTTCCTCAAGGTTGGCCTGTTTGGTTTGTAAATGTAAAAGTTGTGTTTGTTTAACAGTTTGATGGTGTTTTTGGACATGTCAACTCAAAGGCTCGTTTGACACTTTGAGCTTTAGTGTGATGTGTGTGTTGATCCTGTGAAAATATGGTGTTATGTTTATTGTGTTCCATTTAAAAATTTTAATATTTTGTAAAAAAGGTATCAAATGGTTTTAATGATCTTATGTCATGAAGAACCGATTAGCACCTTTGATGATACGACATATATATGTATTTATATGTATTTTTTTGGGGCACGCATGAGAGGGCCTCCTACTTACACAATATTATTATAACAACCATGAGTTCCTAGGAATATTTTTTTGATAGAGTGATGATTTCTTATCAACCCTGATTAGATAGGTTGTTACCCACTAGTAGGTATAGAGACTAGATGAGGAGTGTCGCTGTTTTTTTTCATGAGGGAGGCCAGTTGGTTATAGACATAGGAGCTTCACTATACACCAGTAGGTGGTTGCAAACCGAGTATGTCCAGGGGTCATCTAGGGATCTTTAGGATCACCCATGGTTAGTCATTTATTTGCATTTCTTGTTTACTTTTTATCTTACTAGTTTATTTACTACTTTCCTTGTTTACCAATATTATTTTATCCCATCTTTGTTATCTTTTGTGTTGGGTTTTGTTTGTAAAATGAAAAATGGTTTTATTTAAATAACATTTAGAGTATGATGGAATTATGAATGGGAAAATCATATTGCGTATTTTAAAATGTGAAAACCCTACTTTTATAATTGTATTTCAAACTTGTGTCATCGGATTGTTTTGGGAAGTGAGATTCTTGGATCCTATGGCTTATCTTGGAAACCCTATTGAGCATTTTTAATGCTCACACCTATCATTATCATTTCAGTTGTAGGTTTCCATTGATTAGGTTTTCTTGAATGAGCTGCTCATTGTTGGAGCAAGGTCAGCCTTTGGTTGGGAGGTGACCTGGAAGGTCACGTGGAGGTATGTTGAGTTGTTCTGTTTTTTTTCTTTTTTGCTGCTAGAGTTCTGTTTTATTGTTTTGTTTATTCTTGTTTATTCATTTACCTTTTATGGGCCAAATTGTTCCCAGTGATTAAAATTTGATGCCCGACACTAGTTTTCATCCCGCGGGGATCGGGACGCCCCTTGGGCCATGCCGTGGACTAGCTCGGGTGACCGGTTCAGGGTTGACCTGGGTTAGTTCGTGAAAATTTGTATATTACTTATTTATTACATATGTATTACATATGTATTATTTATTTATCATTTATTATTATCTATTATTATTTTTTAAATTATTTAATTTTTTATTATTTATTGATTATTGATTATTTATTTAATATTTATTTAATATTTTTTATTACATATTTATAATTTATTCCCGACACACAAATACATAGTGATTTTAGAAAGCATTGTGCATCACTTATCAGTAGTTTAAACCCCCACTAAATGCCAAAAAAGCACTGGTAAACACCTTTTCTCTTATAGTGATGGCTGGAATCAAACCAATGATTTGGTGCCACATCAGGTTGGTAGTCCTGAGGGCAGCCTCAATTTGAGGGATGTGCGTGTTGACGCTCATCATCCAGCCTTCATCCCCATTGTGGGATTGAGGGGTGTCTTATCTTGTGTCTTTCCCACTTGATCCTGATTTGAAGACGCACTGTGATAGACAAGTGATGCAAGCATGGTCACACAAGCATCACCAGGTGGACGACTCGATTGAGAGATGGGTGTGCTGGCATCCATCACTAGACCTCCTCCCACTTCATGGATGAAGGGGTGCCCTACATCATTGAATTAATCCAGCATGATGCAACGTCTCAGGGCAGGGGGGGGGGGATGCATTTTTCGATCTGAAATTATGTGGTGATGAATTCTGGTAGGGAATGGCACATTGTTTGATTAGTGGCATGTCATGATTTTCTACGCTCATTCCAGGATTTCTAACCACGTTTTTTTCTTCAAGTTTTTGGGCCTTCGGGCCAACTCATTTTGGGTTCTATGTGGCTCTAGAACTTCGAGTCAGGTAAGGGTTCCCTCTCAACCCTATTGGAAAGAGGATTTTCTTTTAAAAAATAAAAGGGTCTTCGCCACTACCTGTTATTAATATATATATATAAATATTATTATACGTATATATATATATATATATCTTTATGTATATTTATATATAATTATACATTATATATTATATATTATATATTAATTAATATTTGTAATTCATCATCATCATTAATTATTATTATTATTACTATTATTGTTTCTTATTATTTACTATTTATTATTTAATAAGTATTAATAATTTTTTTAGTTATTTATTATTTATTATTTTAAAATATAACTAATTAATAATTTTTAATTATTAATTATCAATTATAAATTATTTACAAGTTATTAATTATTATATTTATATATTTGTCTTTATTTATATATTTTTATATACATTGTTAGGGTATATATCTATATAATTATATATATATATATAGATACATATATTTATGTATATTTATTTTTTTTATATATATTTATATATTTATATAATTATATTCATATATATACTCAAAAGGTCCATCCATCGGTTGGGATACAAAAACCATGAATCCAAATTTATTAATAAAATATAAAGATGCAACACAGAGAGGGGTACAAGCATGAAACTAGAATCCTACAATGAAACAGAATGTCACTTCTTATGAATTCCCCTAGATCCCATATTACGAGGAAATCTACCTCTTACCTTTAGATATCGGCCCCTCTACCATGTCTTTTGCGGGGGATAGCGATCCTCACTAGATGATGACCCAGAGAGTTCCTCCAAGATTCTAAATTTCTAAGACTAGTCTTAGAAGTTCATCTATGAATTTGAGTAGAATCCATCCTCAACGTTTATTGCAAGAAACTTATGGACAACTAAATAGTCAGTACAAGCAAACACATTCAGTTCCAACATGGAAAAGATCCCCTCCAACTATAAGAAAAAACAATCACCCACTTCTTTATTAAAGACTTCAATTTTACATTCTCCTTTCTGGTCTCCTGAGAAAGTGAAATTAATGTTCTTATTTATTTTAATAAAACACTCCTCATCTTAGGCCTTTCCAAAGTGTTCATAAGAATTATTCATGATATTAGAGAAGTTATAAGGACAATTCCAATCAAGATGCTTACGGTCGTCCACAATCATAATTAGTATAATGTCTACAGTCTGCACCAGTTAAGAAGTTTTGGATTTTTGAGAGAGTACCATTTGGAAACCCTATGCATACACTATAGCATTCTTGGATTTTTTACTCACCATGTGTGCAGACTTACACATAAATACAAAACCATCTTGCAATATTGGTTACGGGGAGGCAATCACCAGCTTACCTATTGCATTCTCATTGGAGGTGAAGAGTTCTCTTTCCAGAGATAATTCCTCATCTACATCCCTTTGGAATCTAGTCTCAAATTAATTTAGATCATCATCCTCAGAATAACATCTCAGTTGTTCCTCTATTACTATTTCAACCCATGATCGTTTAGGAAATGGAGTATCAACATGTACCAAATCATTCAAATTATCATTATCAGCATTGAGAGAGGACAACCAACATACATGGGTATCTAGGACGCCAAGAGTAGGATATTTTATAGACTTATTCAAGTTTTCATTTGTTTCTCCTTCCAATATTCCCAAGAAAAACTGCATAACATTAACAAGTTGTGCATCAACCCCAGTTACACTCACAAATCATGAAGCATGCTCAAGTCCATTGAAATATCCCCTTGCAACTCCCTGTATATTTCCTGGTCCACACATAGGCTCACCACTAGACAAACCATGTTGATCCAAGGCTTCACCTTAGTACTACCCATTTCTAGGATGCCTGACATGCCTCAATTTCTCAAACCACAACCTCTTGTAGCATGAAGATTCCTCAATCCGAAATTCCGAACAAAAAGCACAGATCAATGCCCTTTTATAGGTTGATACATCATGACCAATCAGCTTGCATTCCCTAAAAAAATTGTGGAATTATCTCATATTCAAATTTGAAGGAAAATTTATCTGAATCAGAAGAAAGGAAAACCCCATCAACAAGCGTGGAGCCAAGATCCACCTCCACCAGAAAGTGGAAAAAATGTCTATATCAAGCTATTTCAGTTTCTTTGACCAGTTTAATTGGTACACTAATTTTAAGTGAAATACCATATAGAATCCTTGGGTTCCATAAGATCTAGTTCAATTCATTAACTTTAACCCATAATTGCGGAGAATATTTTCAGATCTCCTCTATATTGATGTCCCTATCCCACTCTCTTATATGAATAAAACCTAGCCTAAGGGAGACTGATCCATACCCCCATGATTTCATCTTTATATCTTCAAAGGGGAAGAGGAGATAATGAGTCCTTGGCCTAACAAGACAAATTTATGCTTATCAAAACCCCAAATGTCAGAGATTCACACAAAATAGATCTTCCAATTTCTAGGTCTTGGAACCTTTCAACAAAATAATACAAGCAATTATAGAGTGATTACCCAGTTTCCAATGTTTCTCAATCACGTATGAATCTAATTTGACATGTGAAACACTGGGCTTACGACGAATCACACCAAGACATGATTTCTTATAGAGAGAGAAAGAACACCCACTACCACCACCAAGATTCAAAACTGTTGGTATAAATGCACCCCGAGTTGTCCGTGAGCTTTCTGATTTGAGGGTAGTATGCTTATACAAGTCAAAACACCCTCTATGAAGAAATCATTCAGCCACTGGAAGGGAAAATTAGATTAAGAGGAAGGATTCAACCTAGCCGCCAACGGGTTCTAGAGAGAGGAGCTTTCTAACATGCCTCATCTCTCTCTCATATATATATATATATATAAAAGTAAATTTATTTATAGTTATAAATATTTGTAGTTATTTATATGTATTTATGTGTATTTATGTTTATTTATCTGTATATATTTATATATATTTGAATATATTTCTATATATTATGTGGGTATATATATATATATTTATGATTGTGTTTATATATATATATAATTATATTGAATTATATATATGTGTATATTTATTTATAATTATATATATTTAGGTATATTTATTTGTATTTTTATATATTATGTTTATTTATATGTATTTATATGTGTATATATATATTTATAATTATTCATATGTATTTATATTTATATATATTTATATATATTATATGGATATATATGTAGTTAAATGTGTGTGTATATATATATTTATGTATATTTATTTGAATTGATATATATATATATATTTTCTTTATATATATTTATGTTAATCTATTTAGATTTATATATACTTATAGATACTTATATGTATTTATGTATATTTATATATTTATTTGCATTTATATATATATATATATTATGTGGGTTTATATATATGATATTATATTTAATAATATATATATATATATATTTATAAATATTTATGTAAATTTTTTTATATTAATATATATTTATAGATATTTATATCTATTTATGAATATTTATATACATTAAAATATATTATATGGATATATATATGTATACACATATATTTTTATAGAATTATTTTTTTATATGCATCTATTTATAAATTATGAATAAATATATATATAATAAAATACACACACACACATGTATGCATTTATATATATTTATCTATATATATATATAAGTACATTAATGTCTCGTTAGTCACCACATGAAAGACTGAATGGAGTTGTAAAGGCTTTGCAAAATAAACAAAAGGTAAGGGGTTCAAATCACACCTTGATTTTATAGGGTGGGTCTTGTTGGTTAGAGTGTGGTAGGCCTAAGCTAGGGTGGGGGTGAGATAAATAATAGATAATACATTTTAAAAAATAAAATAAAAAATAACTTCTAAATAAACCACTGTGAAAAAAATGCTGTAAAATATGCAATGCTTTTAGAAAGAATCACACATCATTTAGAAGTGGTTTAAATCTCTGCTAAATGCTAAAAAAACCACCTATAAATCTATTTTCTATTGTGGTGAGATGTGTGAATGTCACACCAAATTCAAATTATCACCCAATAAAATTGAATTGTTAATTAAAAGTACTAAATATGTGTCATAAAATTGAAATCATTCTCTACTCTAATTAATCAAAACTCCATTGTTTTTCTTGTCTCGCTACTATAAAAATCCAAAAACATGGCAGTGACCATTATCAATGCTTATTTTATCACTGATAAATGATTTACACAATAAAATCAAAATTCAAGAATGCATACATACATACATACAAACAAAAATACAAACATACATACATACATACATATACATACATACATACATACATACATACATATATACATACATACATATATATATATATATAACCATATGTTTATGTCTGTGTGCTGTTAATATATAAAGGGTTTTTATCAGTGCTCAAAAAGACTTATCAGCACTAATAATGCCAGAGCCAAAAAAGATTGATAGACTTTTTGAGGCACTCAAAACATGCCAATAAAGGTCAGATTTTATCATCACTATATTTAAGCATAGATAATCCTATACTGTCGTAGAATTAAGATAATACAAAAATGAATTTTCTTGGTGATTATAAAAAGAATTGATAAAGTTCACCCTTTATCTTCTCTTATAAAAGGCGTTGAGAAAGTCACCCTTTCTTGGTGAATTTTTCAGCATTTTCAACTCTTTTTTAACATTGAGAAAGGGTAATCAATATTTTGTTAATTAAATATCACACATTAATACATATAAATATATTTAGATAAATATGATTTATATAATACTAGACATATATTTACATTAATATATATATATATATATTTATAATTATACATATAATAATAATGCAAATATTCAATTACTATTAAAGTAAATAATAATTAATATTTTTTTAGAAAGGCATGGGTAAGATCAAGGCCCTAACCCATTTATTTAAATAAATAAATATGAAAAAAGAATGATAGGGTATAAATGAAAAAAATCCATCTAAAACAAAAATCATCAACCATCTTGTGATTGATTACACAAGCTATGATGCAAGGTTTTTCTGCCCCAGCCATAGGGGTGTCGTCCCCTCCTCCAAGTCTTGACCCGCTTCCATGGTCAACCTCCATCATCTAGGGGTTTATCAATAATTTCATCACCTATAATTACTTCTTCCAAGGCTCTAATAATAAACTCCTCATTCTCCTCATTGGTGTTAGAGCCAAGAAACTCAAAAAGTGATTTTCCAAATAACCCTCCTACTACTCAATGAGGATGATCCTCTATCTTATTTAGAGTTAAAAACCATCAAAGATACTGTAATGGGGGAGTTTCTTAAAGACTCAACATGGAAAGGGTACACATAGTCTTCCCATTGAGTTATCCACCTCTATATTAGAGGCATATACCATACAATGAATTCCTCTACTACTACGACATTAGATAACTATGAAGTAGACCACTCAAGCACTATACGATTTTGATGAGTATCCCCTAAAAGGAAATTTTCATCTAATTCACTATACATTGAAGATGGATCTTTTCCAACCAAAACTAGAGGGGTGGGCATAGTTTGGATAAGGTCCAGAATATTACAAAAATCAACCACAACAACCAGAAGAATAACCATCACAATGTGAGAAGAGGCATCACACTTCATAGAATTATTTGGCATAGAAGCAAGCATTTTAAACTCCCCTTTACCTTTAGAGGTAACTAATAGCTTCTCATTACATATCTTGTAATCCATTCAAGCTTGGGTAGCCAACTAAACATCATTCTAAAAGTGAGTAGATTCACCATACTCCATTTCAACGTTCAGACAGAGTGCATCCTTTAAAGAAGTCCCATGCACAAACCATTTTACCCTTAGCCTCCTACTCATCCTCAATTTATTCCCAATTAATATTAGGAAATGAATGAGGATGTAGTACATGTAATACCATAGGATGATTCACCAAGTCCTTATTTCTGATCATGGCTCGAGAAGAATCTCCAAGACCAATTTGGGGCTTAGTACCCTGACCTGTCTAGTCCCTGTCTTGATCATGATCTCGTGGAATATAAAAATTCCTATTCTAAACACTAGGAACCTCAAATATATCACCATTAAATTAATCTCTACTAGTGGTTTATCCTTTCATGCTAAACCATCTTGGATCCAAGCAAATCTTGATATATTATCCACTGGTTTTGAATTGGGATGCTTGGAAAAAGAGGACTACCCATGCACCCTATATTAATCCCTTTTAGATTTAGAATCATAGTACTTAGAGAGATATCCATTCAAGAAACCAAATTCATAGACTTTCCTCCTACAGTCCTCAGCCAAGTGATGAACATTTTTGAAAGCATGACAAAAATCTATACATTTCTCATATTCTACACTGATTTGGATGTCATCAGTGGGAGTAGTGAGAATAAAATTATCAATGAGAGTAGAGCTAAGATGAATCTGAAATAGTATTCTCACAAAATTATATACCTGAATTTCTTTGTTTACTTATCTAGAATAATTGGTACACCAATAGAAACAACAATATCATGCAAATTTTTTGTATTCCACAAGATCCAATTGAGACCATACAACCTAACCCATACCTATGAAAAAGAATTCTTGACCCACAACACATTGAATTCCATGGACCATTCATGGAGATAGAGCATTGTAGGTTTTAAAAATAGTGAACTATAAGTCTCTGCTCAGATCCGATATTCATCTAAATAAAAAATACAGTGGAAGAATCCTCTTCCTAGTAGGATGCACTTCCAATTTGAGAACCCCAAAAGGATGGAGATTCTTTTAACTAGTTCCTCAAGCCTCCATGACTTTTCACCCTTGGGGAGGAAAAGGTGTGCAATTAAATAATTCTTACCCATATCCATTCTTTCCATGAATGATTTCATATTTTCTTCAACATGGATTGATGATCCTTTCCTAAGAATTAAACTGGAGAAGGAACCCATGAAAGACACCAGGGGATGCCGAACAGGTTCATGATTCACATATGGAAAATCAACCAGATTTAAAACTTGACCCGAAGACTCTTCAATACATCAAATAATAGCTTTAGTAATTTGAGGTGACACTTTAGAGGACCCATTAGAGAGACTCTTGGAACCAAGGAAGTGTGGTATCACAATTTTCCAATTTGTTCCCTAGATTCCATCACCAGCTTTGCAGATCCTCTCCCAGACCCGCAACACCATCCCCTAAATAATAAAAGTTAATATTAAAAAATTTATAATTAGTATTATGTAGTGAATATTTAATACAAATTTTATAATATTAATTAATTAATTAATATTCTATGAGATTTTGAAAATAAGAATTTAATTTTCAATAACCATAAATTTTGATACATTTTTAATATTTGGGATCTACAAGCTACCAAATCAAATCTTGTGAAGTGATCTATGAAATTTTCTATTGAGGGGACCTTGTGAACCATTTTATTCGTCATATGAGGCTCAAAAGGCCTTAAAATTTTAGTTTTAATTTATGGTACCCTAAATTTAGAACATCTGATAGAATTTCTACAAAGTTTTAAGATGGTCTTCATTTTCTTTTTAGGTAGTATTTGAATTTATTCTTGGGTTTTAATTATTAATTATTTTAATAGTAACTAAATATTTAAATTATAATTATAAATAAATTTATATATTTAGCATTATATAAATAATACTCAAGTAAATATATTATATATTTATATCAATAGAAATATGTATATATATATATAATGGTACCCAGTAATCCTACATCAAACCCGGGTTCAAAACTGGGTAGTAGTGAATTTTTGTGGCATTGTAGTAGTGTAGAAGTGTGGGTGTACTAGAGTAGAAACTATAGCAGGTTACTGTAATAGTATTACTACTCACCACAAATGGGATTTTAGGGCATAAAATTAGGCATTTTGGAATATGGCATCTAAGTCATCAAATGTTAGGACTTTGGTCTATGTATTAAATTAACTTTTGTCTGGTGGAGAGAAAGATGGTGTGTGGGTGGTTAAAATCAAAGAATAATGTAGGATAGTCATTAGGTAGAGACTGTTCATGAGAAATAGTGATCGACTTTCAAGAGCACACTAATGAAGGTCTCTGCATGAGGTAGTGATGGCAGGCTACATACAAGACATCTAGGTGACAATCTGGCATGAAAAAATGGTAGGAAGTTGGGAGGAGATACTGTAGTTTGGAATCTTTGAGACACTTTTCAAGGACTTTGTGTCTATGGGCCTTCAATCCAGGTATTCTGGGGATTTTGGATCATGTAAGGTTTCCCTTTCAACCTAGTTAAAAATAGGGTTTTTCCATAAAATGAAATAAAAATTTAATTGGTGTAATATATATATATATAAGATTTACTTTTGTCAAAATATGTGATATTTAATTAAAAAAATAATGATGACCAATTCAAAGTGCTTAAAAAACATTGAGAAAGACATCATTTCTCAACACTTTTTTAGTGATAACAAAGGGAACCTTTCTCAATGTTTTTTATAAGTGCTCAGTTGTCCCAAATCAGAACAGTTGAGCTGGGACTCTAGGTTTATAAAACAAATCGACCTCAGATATGTTCGAACAACCCCTGCCTTGGGCTCCCTATTCTATGTCGTCCTGATGCACTGCCCACCCCCTCCAAATTTGATATTGTAGTCATACTTCACTCTCTCGCCTTTTGTTGTTATACCTAATTCCTTCAGTCACAATAATAAAATTAACACCTACAGATAGTTTTTTAGAAGTGATTTTCAAAACCTCCATTAAAAGTTTTGTTTTTTTAGCAACAGATTTAGAAAACATCTTTTTATTTGTGGTGGTTTATAAAAAACCTCTACAAAATCTAAAAAAATATTTTTTCTATAATTTTAGCGATTCATTTTTAAAATATAAAATAAAACCTTTTCTAATTCACAATATTCTATTAAAAACTAGCTCTAAATTAGTTTTTTATTTTTTTTACATAACTTTACTGACATTTTTTTAAAAACTGTTGTGAATACCGTCTATAATTCACCCTGAATCTAAAAAAAACTATCTAATTTTATTATCAGTTTTTAAAAAATCATTGGTACTTATCATTTGCTAAACCATCATTAAATTATATATATATATATATTCTTATTAATTATTTAATTAATTTTAATGGATATTTTTTAAAAACCATTGAAAAATTAATGAGAATTAATAATAATCATTAATAATTAATAAAAATATGAATTAATAGTTACTAATTAATAATTATTTATTATGTATTTAATAATTATTTATTATGTATTTAATAATTATAAATTTTTATTAATATTAATTAGTAGCTAATTATTTATGTACATAAATGCATATAAAGATACAAAAAAGATGGAATCGCCTCCTCTGTCACGAACCAACACGGGTCGACCCTGAACCGGTCACCCGAGCCGGTCCGCGGCATGGACAGAGAGGAATTCCCGATCCTCCCGGGATGGCAAAAAGTTCCAGGGCATCAAAAGAAAGCAGGAGGGAACAATTTCTCCCAATGAAAATAAATAAAACAGCAGAAATAAAATAGAACTGCATGAGATAGCTAACTGACGGGAAACGAAAAGCACGACCAACAAAAGCACACTAACCTGACCACGACCAAGACTCCTCACGACTCCAAGAGTCACTCACCAATCCAAAAACTCTCAGTCACGATGAGAAAACTCATGTTAAACCTGCAACAGAAACTAAAAACAGGAAAACACTATAGGCGTGAGCATTAAAACTCAATAGGCGTTCCCAACAAACTATCCCCAAAGCACCACCTTTAAATAAAGAGTTTATTAATTTCAAGTTTGAACTAAATTTTTTAAAATATGGGTTTTTACACACACTTTCATTTTCTAAAGCAAGTAACAGCCCTTTGCCCTTTTTAGTTTAAGTAAAAGTTTAATGTTTGAAAGAACATGTACATCACAATTTTAAAACATTTTCAGAACTAATATAAAATCTAAAACATAGTTGTAAATCAAGAGGAAAACCACACACAACACACACACAGAAAATAAGGGCAATGAGAAAGTAGCAAATGAGGACCTGCAATCGAACTAGGCACCTCAATCGTCAGCCACATACAAATAAGCACTAAAGGAAACATGGGTCGAACCTAGAAGCTCATGAACAATCCAGAACGTACTATACATGTGACCCATCCTAAAGGCATGCCTACTCTCAATGACTTCATAACACCCTAAATCCCGGTGTTTCCCTACATGGCCTAACCGAGGGGCCAAATCCCCTAGCAGAGTGTCATCTGTACTAGGGGCCACTAATCAGTGCAGAATCTAAACTAGTGCAGCAATCGTTCTCAGAAGATTTACTTACTATGTCAGGTTCCCATGTCAACACATACAATAAACAGGAAAGGGGTGAGTCAACTAATTCAATCAATCAGTACAAACATCACACACAAACTATGTAGTCAACTTACACCAAATATCACTTCTGAGTCACCCCAAATAGAGTTTTTCAAAATAATTTATTTTATTAAAGTGTCAAACAGGCCTTCACCAATTTTAAGAAAAATCCTAATTTCTTAAGTAAACCAAAACACTTGTTCGTGCTTCAAAATAAATCATTTATCACTAAAACATAACTACATTTAAAATTACGTGAATTATGTTTAAAGGCCAAACGAGCATTCTTTCACTACTGGGTGTTCGCTCACCAAGAAAATATTTCAAGTATCAGGTATAAAATAAAAATATCTTTTTACATCGAGTGATCATTTAAAAATTTATCATCTAATACTATTTATTATTTATTAAAATTTTTAAAATGTCAAGCAATTAATAAATTATAAATTTAAAGGCAAGTGCAGTGGGGGACCTACCTTGACTTGTAGTTGAAACACAATGACGGGACATGCCTCGAGTGGGCGCACAAGCACGCGCAGGCTGATGACCGTAATTTCGCGGAATTACCTCGCCAATTCATTGAAACAAACAGACAACAACAAAAATACATAAAAACTAACTTAAAACAACCAAACCGAATAAAAAACACAAAAAAACCACCTTGACATATTTTCAAAACATAACTCGCACCATCCAAATAATTTACAAAACCACTTTAAAAAAATTTATAAATAAATTCCAAAGAGACACCCCCAAATTCACATAAACAAAACTGATTCAACTAACACTTTTTTTGATCAAATGAACACCTACGCCCTACTAAAACAGAACATGAACCACACCCATTAATCACCAAACATGTCAAATTAATAATTTAGGAAAACCAATTAACCAACAAAAATTATCTACAATACCACAAAATTTATTCTAAAATAAATATACTTAAAAATAAATAATTAATAATAAATGAATGAAAGTCATGCATGAATTAAAATACCTCTAAATTTAAAGAGGTGGTGCTAAGGCATCATACCTCAACTCAAGGTGGAATGAAAATGCCCGCCCGAGACAGGTGCACAATTTCATTCGCACTTCACCCACGAGCTTCAGAAGCTTAAATAAACCCTCCACAACCAAGATTGAAACCGATAAGGACCAATGCACTACAAAAATAAGATATAAGGCTCAAAAACATATAATGAATCATTTTTTTTGAATGCGCAAAACCAAAAAATAGGAAGAAAATCATCACATAGCAAGGCAGTGATATCCCGACATCGTCTGAAGACCTTGACTTAGGCAGCGAACACCGAAACCCACCTAAAAAAGAGGTTCCAAGATTTGAGCACACACATGGAAGAGGAAACTACCGCCAAAAGAGGGTTGCGCTGGTGAGGTAGCACATCAGAGAGGCCATGCCGGAAAAATAGGCCGGCAGGGGGGAAATGCCACCGGCAGGGGTGGCTCCGGCTGGAGAGGGAGGTGACAATTGCGGTGGCCGGACAGGGGGGTTGTGCCGGCAAGGTGAGGCCAACTGGAGGATGATGGCAGTAGTAATCACCGGAGGGGGCCGACCGGACAGGGGGGTTGCGCCGGCGAGGTGAGGTCGGCTGGAGGGTGTGAAGCCGAAGGCGGAGCTGCTGGGTGCGGAGTGCAGAAAGCAAGCGTAGTGGGGGTGTGAGGCCGGGCACCAGGAGAGGAGTTGGAGTCAGAGGGAGAAGCAGGAGATGTTGTATGGAACAAGACTGGAGCAGGCAGGAGGTTCTCCAGGAGGGAGGTGCAGCGCGGCAGGGGTGAGGCTTGCAGGAGGTGTGCGCCGACGGAGGGGCTTGCGGGAGGGCTCTAGCAGGAGGGCGGCGCACGGGGGAAAATATGGGATATGAGGGAGGGGAAAGGGTAGCTCTAGGGCTAGGAGAAGGAAGTGGAAATAAATAAAGGAATAAAAATAAAAATAAACAAAATAAATAGCAAATAAAAACCAAAATAATAAACATAAAATGATAATAATAGGAATAATCAGAATAATAACATAAATAATCATTATACTACAATTTAACCCATTAGGTTTTCACCAAAATAAATAAAATAATTAAATATATAATAAAAATAAAAATAAAATAAATTACTAAATATATAAATAATACTAATAATTTTAATAATAATAATAATAATAATAACAACAACATAAACATAACGATATTAAAAATAATAATATTTATAATGATTTTCATAATAATAATAAGGATAATAATAATTGTAATAATAATAATAATAACAATAGAAAAAAATCAGTTATAGTATTATTATCCGCCTCATTTTAATTTTAACTCATTTTTCTTCACATAGTCTTATTAATTGGATACTGCAACCTTTCAGCCCACGTGCAACTGAAGCGCTCAGGTGATAGCTTCTGTCTGATCCATAAGTAGTCGCACGGGTGCTCGGGTTAACCGTACGACCTTCTCTAAAAGTGTGGTGCCCGCACACCGACCGGAATAACAATAATAATAATAATGACAAAAATAAAAATGATAAAAAAATATTCATTTCATTTTAATAATAATAATAAAATTATTATCATGAATAAATTTTTTAAATAACATTAAATTACAAACTTTAATCATTTTTATCTTTCCAAATATAGACAGATCGTGTCGATGGCTGGGCGAGGCCGCACGACGTTTACAAAACGCGCTTCGCTCATGCACCCAGTGACGTCAACTAAAAAACGCACACTTTTTTTTGTCAAAACTCAAAATAATTTCATCCACGACTCAACCCGAATCCAAAAAAAAATAAGTCAAAGAAAATTATAAAAAAAATAAAAGATAGGTCGGGGTGTGAAAATTCTCCCCACCATAACACTTTCTGCCCTCGAAAATCCACAACAAGATCTAGACCCAATGATAAAACATATCAAGTGTCACCCACCTACAAAAGTTTAAGCACCTCCAGTTGATCGGTCCAAACAGACACCGAAAGCCCAAGACACACAACTCATCTTTAAAACACAATCACCTTAACTATCACCAAGTAGAACCCAAACCATCAATTCCAACCAGGGAAAGAATGAGCTTAAATCACCTCCGAGACTTATCCCTATAATCTTAGTTCAACAGAACCGTTGGGTGTAATCCAATCCCAATGTTCACTCAAGAGGAAGAACTTAAGATTAGGTGGTTCCACACGATACCACCTACCACCAAATGATACACGAAAAGAAACTCTGATACTGGCACGGGGAGGCCGAAATGGGCTCCCCACCATAAGGATCAGGCTAACTCTAAGTTATTTCAGGTGTAACTTTGCGAGACCCGCTGTGGGTCTCCCCACCATAAGAAATGACGAGATTAACCGAACTTGAAAACTTTCCGCTCAGACCAAAAACCCCACCACAAGGGTAGGGGAGGGAGAAGAAGGGCCTAACTAGTATAGCATCATAATTACCACCATTACTATATAAACAACATCACACCCCCAGAAGAAAAGAAACCATGACACATTAAGGACAATGGTTAAACCAAGGCCCTTTTCACCGTTGGGGCTCTCCTGACTACGTGCCAGCTTCAATCTGGGGCCAATGGCTGTAGCACCGATGATTGAAGCATTTCCTGCCTTGCATTCAGGCTTCAGAAATTTCCAAACACAACACAAAAACCATAATTTCACCAAACACACTTCCAATAAAATAAATGTTTCAAAGAGGTTCAACCACAACTATTATTACAACTGAAAGAAAAAACACCGAAAAACGCTACAGGAGATGATTACTACACCCAAGAAACTCTACAAAGAAAAGACCTCAAACTAATCCCCAAATATCGCCCTACTCTTGCTGACGAGACGAGGTGGCCTTCAACGATCCAGGTCTAGATTCAACGTGATTCTAGGAAACACCACGGAAAAATCGCTGCAACTGACCCCAACATCTATAGGTGTGGCAGGGTCTCAGAGCACTCAGACACGTCGGCCTCTGGTGACCCTGCCTACCACACAGGTGAAAGATCACGACATTGTGCTGTGAAGAAGATGACTGAAGGTCTAAAGGCCTCTTGATTCCTCTACTAGAACCACTAGCATCTGGTCGCTTCTCATTCTTCCTATTAACATCATCTGCACTGTTTCCCAAATCCAGAGGATTCGCCACCTCAAGTCCTCCTTCCAACCCAGCTTCATCCAAAAGGCTTGCCCCACAACATTCAAGAAGGTGGTTAGGTTGACCTCTTCCACTTTCGATCATAGTTTAGGTCGGAGTCCAGACTCAAATTGTCGAGCCTTCCCGGGATCATTCGCAACAAACCACTGATCATATGGAACTGGGTCTATGAAACATCGATAGAATTCTAGTACTGATTCAACTCCCTGATGAAGACAACACAACTCCATACTCTTCCTCAGCTTCATCAACTCAGAGAAGTGTTGTTGGATGAACGATGACTTGAAAAACTCCCATTTTAGATCTTCTCGAGGCTTATTCTGAGACACGGACTTCCACCATTTCCATGTTGGGTCTTCAAGCATAAAGGTAGCCAACTTCACCTTTAACGACTCATGCAACATAATGAAACTGAACTTCCTCTCAATCATCTGCAACCACTCCACTGCCTCAAGAGGCTCTGCTTGTCCATAGAAGAGAGGAGGGTTCAACTTCTGGAACTCTAGAACATAGTCTATGGGCTGATCAACTGGAGGATTTGCTAGGGGCGCACCACCCGAAGCTGCACCTTGGGCATCCATCAAACTGTCGTGGGGGTGAACACTAAGGAACAAGGAAACAAAGAACATAATCAAAACATGGTAATTTCCATTTAAATTTTAAATTTTCACAATTTCTAAAATAAAACATTACAAAAAAAATTTCATAATGAAGGAAAACTCAAACGATCTACAAGGGGGACACTAGTGATAATGGGTGAATCGAACATATGGTTGGCGGCCATACGCCAGTCACACCACTGTCACAAGGATCACTCTAGGGTAATGTCCTCATCTCCACATGGCTTTCCAGACCATGCGAGCTCACGAAGGTCACTTTCCTGGCTCCCATTTCATTTCCCAACATAAAACAATTCAAAAGAACCAAAAGACACCAATAAACCGAACATCACATGGTAACCCGAGGTTCATAACGAGCAAGGGGTCATGACGTCCTTTTCATCCATACTCCTCGAGTCCCAAAAATTCTACTCCTACCATGACAAACCTAAATAATGATGGGAACTCTGAAAAACAAGGTCCGCTCAAGAGTCGACCTGCTCTGATACCATTTTGTCACAAACCAACCCGGGTCGACCCTGAACCGGTCACCCGAGCCAGTCAACGACATGGCCCGAGAGGCGTTCCTGATCCTCCTGGGATGGCAAAAAGCGCCAGGGCATCAAAAAAAGCAGGAGGGAATGATTTTTCCCAATGAAAATAAATAAAGCAGTAGAAATAAAATAGAAATGCATGAGATAACTAAACGATAGGAATGGAAAAGCACAGCCAACAAAAGCACACTAACCTGACCCTGAACAAGACTCCTTGTGACTCTGAGAGTCACTCACCAATCCAATAACTCTCGCTCATGGTGAGAAAACTCAAGTTAAACCTGCAATAGAAACTAAAAACCGGAAAAAACTATATGTGTGAGTATTAAAACTCAGTAGACATGCCCAACAAACTATACCCAAAGCACTGCATTTAAATAAAGAGTTTATTAATTTCAAGTTTGAACTAAATTGTATAAAATATTGGGTTTTACTCACACTTTCATTTTCTAAATCATGTAACAGTCCATTTCCCTTTTTAGTTTAAGTAAAAGTTTAATGTTTTAAGGAACATGTACATCACAATTTTAAAACATTTTCACAACCAATATAAAATCTAAAACATAGTTTTCAATCAATAGGAAAACCACACACAACACACACACAAAAAATAATGGCAACGAGAAAGTATCCAATGAGGACCTATAATCAAACTTGGAACCTCAATCGCCCACCATATACAAATAAGCACTAAAGGAAACATGGGTCGAACCTAGGAGCTCATGAACAATCCAAAACTCACTATACATGCAACTCATCCCGAAGGCATGCCTACTCTTGATGACGTCATAACGCCCTAACGCCCGGTGTTTCCCTACATGGCCTAACTGAGGGGCCCAATCCCCTAATAGAGTGTCGTCCATACTAGGGGCCACTAGCCAGTGCGTAATCTAAACTAGTGCAACAATCATTCTCAGAAGATTCACTTATTATGCCAGGTTCTCATGTCAACACATATAATAAACAGGAAAGGGGTGAGTCAACAAAGTCAATCAATCAATACAAACATCACACATAAACTATACAGTCAACGTACACCAAATATCACATCTGAATCACCCCAAATAGAGTTTTCCAAAATAATTTATTTTATTAAAGTGCCAAATGGGCCTTCACCAATTTTATGGAAAATCCTCATTTCTCAAGTAAACCAAAACACTTGTTCGTGCTTCAAAATAAATCATTTATCAGTAAACCAAAACTAAATTTAAAATTCTGTGAATTATGTTTAAAGTCCAAATGGGAATTCTTTCACTACTGGGTGTCCTCTCACCAAGAAAATATTTCAAGTGTCGTGTATAAAATAAACAACTCTTTTTTACATCGAGTGATCATTTAAAAATTTATCATATAATACTATTTATTATTTATTAAAATTTATAAAATATCAAGCAATTAATAAATTATAAATTTAAAGGAAATTGTAGTGGGGGACCTACCTCGACTTGCAGTCGAAACACGATGACGCGACATTCCTCGAGCGGGCGCACAAGAACGCGCAGGCTGACGACCGCAATTTCGTGTAATTACCTCGCCAATGCACTGGTACAAACACACAATAACCAAAATACATAAAAACTAACTTAAAACAACCCAACCAAATAAACAACAGAAAAGAACCACCTCAACATATTTTCAAAACACAACTCGCACCATCCACGTAATTTACTAAACCACTTTAAAAAAAATTTATAAAGAAATTCCAAAGGGAAACCCACAACTTCACATAAACAAAATTGATTCAACAAACACTTTTTTGATAAAATTCACACCTACGCCCTACTAAAATAGAAGACACATTACACCCATTAATCACCAAACATGCCAAATTAATAATTTAGGCAAACCAATTAACCAACAAAAATTATCTACAATACCACATAATTTCTTCTAAAATAAATATACATTAAATAATTAATTAATAATAAATGAATTTAAGTCATGTAATAAATAAAATACCTCTAAATTTAAAGAGGCGTTGCAAAGGAATCATACCTCAACTCAAGGTGGAATGAAAATGCTTTCCCGAGACAGGTGCGCAATTTCATTCGCACTTCACCCACGAGCTTCAGATGCTTAAATAAACCCTCCGCAAACAAGATTGAACCTGAAAAGGACCAATGCACTACAAAAATAAGAGATAAGGCTCAAAAAATATAATGACTAGTTTTTTTGAATGCGCGAAACCAAACAATAGGAAGAAAACCCTCACATAGTAAGGCAATGATATCTTGGCATCGTCTGAAGCCCTCGACTTAGGCGGCGAACACCAGAAACCACCTAAAAAGGAGGTCCCAAGATTCGATTCACACACATGGAAGAGGAAACTACTTCCAGAAGAGGGTCGCACCGGTGAGGTAGCACACCCGAGAGGTCATGCCGGAAAAATAGGCCTGTAGGGGGGAAATGCCACTGGCAGGGGCATCTCCGGCTGGAGAAGGAGGTGGAAATTGTAGTGGCCGGACAGGGGGGGTTGTGCCTGTGAGGTGAGTCTAGCAGTGAGAATACCCAGAGGGGGCCGCCTGGATAGGGGGGTTGCACTGGATAGGTGAGGCTGGCTGGAGGTTGTGAAGCCCAAGGTGGAGCTACTGGGTGCAGAGTGCAGAAAGCAAGCGCAATGGGGGTGTGAGGCCGAGCACTGGGAGAGGAGATGGAGTCTGAAGAAGCAGCAGGAGATGCTGTATGGAACAAGACCAGAGTAGGTAGGAGGTTCGCCAAGCGGGAGGTGCAGTGCAGCAGGGGCGAGGCCTACAGGAGGTGTGCGCCGACGGAGGGGCTTGTGGGAGGGCTCTAGCAGGAGGGCGGTGCATGGGGGAAAAGAGAGGAGATGAGAGAGGGGAAATGGTAGCTCTAGGGTTAGGAGAAAGAAGAGGAAGAAAAAGAAAGGAACAAAAATAAAAATAAAAATAAGAAATAGCAAATAAAAACCAAAATAATAAACATAAAATAATAATAATTGGAATAATCAGAATAATAACTTAAATAATCATAATAATACAATTTAACAAATTAGGTTTTCACCTAAATAAATAATATAATTAAATTTCTAATAAAAATAAAAATAAAATAAATAACTAAATATATAAATAATACTAATTATTTTAATAATAATAATAATAATAATAAGAAGAGCAACAACATAAAGATAACGATATCAATAATAATAATATTTATAATGATTTTAATAATAATAATATGGATAATAATAAATGTAATAATAATAATAATAATAATAATATAAAAAAATATTCAGTTATAGTATTATTATCCACCTCATTTTAATTTTAACTCATTTTTCTTCACATAGTCTTATTAATTGGATACCACAACCTCGTGGCCCGCGCGCAACTCAAGCGCTCATGTGCAGACCACGTGATAGCTTTTGTCTGATCCATAAGCAGTCGAACGAGTGCCCGGGCTAACCGCATAACCTTCACTAACCATGTGGTGCCCACACACCAGCCAAAATAATAATAATAATAACAATAATGGAAAAAATAAAAATGATAAAATAATATTCACTTAATTTTAATAATAATAATAAAATTATTTTCATGAATAAAATTCTTAAATAACAATAAATTACAAACTTTACTCATTTTAATCTTTCCAAATACAGACAGATCGTGTCGATGCCTGGGCGAGGCCACACGACATTTACAAAATGTGCTTCGCTCGTGCGCCCAACGACGTCAACTCAAAAACACGCACTTTTTTGTCAAAACTCAAAAAAAATTCGTCCAGGACTCAACCTGAATCCCCAAAAAAAATTAAAATTCTAAGAAAATTATAAAATAAAATAAAATATAGGTCGGGGTGTGACATAATCTATAGGACATGCTATGTGCAGTAGTCAGGACTATTGGAAATGCAAACTAAAACCCACCAGTTGGTGTATTCCCCATGAAGTGCCTCTTCACGATGTTTTTTCTTTTCCCAAAGAGTTTTTTCAATTCCAATGCAAGAAATTAATATTTCTTTTTTTTG
Organism: Viscum album; assembly: GCA_963277665.1. NCBI lineage: Eukaryota > Viridiplantae > Streptophyta > Magnoliopsida > Santalales > Viscaceae > Viscum > Viscum album. The sequence goes on from OY728152.1 coordinate 1,494,847,356, forward strand.
TTCCTTTTATTAAATTTATGGGCTTCCCATTTTGGTTTAGTTTAATACCCTATAAATATGGGTGCATTTGTAATCTGTAAAATATATATGTGTTCTTGATGAAAGATTGAAAGTTGCTTATGTGATTTTTTCCTTTTTTTCTTTCTATTATATTTTTTCCCATTTTGTATAGCCAACAAAATAGTATCAAAGGTTGGTTCAATGTATCCTCAGTTTTTTTGAAGATGGCCACCACAATTCAGCCGCAAGTTCCAAAGCTGTCTAAGGACAACTATAAAAGGTGGTGCATCCAAATGAAGGCATTGTTCGGGTAGTAAAAATTATGGGAGATTGTCACCGATGGGTATATTGTACCCTCTATAGTGGAAGAATACACCTTCACAAATGAAGAAAATACGACCCTCAAAAATAAAAGGAACAAAGACAACAAGGCATTATTCCTCCTCTATCAAGGGTTGGATGAATCAATATTTGGAAAGATTGCTGAAGCAACATTGAGCAAGATTTTTTGGGATACCCTTTCCACAGTCTTCAAAGGTGTTTATTGAGTGATGCAAGTTCTTCTTCAAACACTAAGAGTGGAGTTTGAAGTGGCACACATGAATGAAAGTGAGAGTATCTTTGATTATTTTTCTTGCCTAATTCTCATTGTTAACAATTTGAAAAGAAATGGTGAAAAAAATGGATGACATTCGTGTCATTGAGAAAACACATAGATCTCTCACAACCAAATTAGAGCATGTGGTTGTGGCAATCAAAGAATCAAAAGATTTGGAAAAATTTTTCTTTGAAGAATTGATGGGGTCATTACAAGTACATGAGGAGAGAATGAAGAAGAATGTAGGTTCAACAATAAATCATGCCTTAGAGTTTAAGTTGAATCTTCAAGAACAAAATAAGGGTCAAACACAATGAGGAAGTTATCATGAAAGTGACAGAGGGTGTTAATACCATCCAAGCTATCAGAAAAAGAAAAAAAAACATCACTTGCTTCTGTGGAAGAGGACATGGTGGAGGCCAATTCACGTGTGGTCATGGAAACATAAAGAAATATAAGGCATGATTTATTGTTGAACCTGCATTCTTCTTCATTCTCTCCTCATGTACTTGTAGTGACCCCATCAATTCTTCAAAGAAAATTTTTTCCAAATCTTTTGATTCTTTGATTGCCACAAACACATGCTCAAATATAAGAAATTTGTGGTGGCCACAAATATAAGAAATTTGTGGTGGCCACAAATATAATAAATTTGTCCATTATGATTATGATTGTTGGAGAAAAGTGGATCATGATGAATGATCCAACTATGCTGAAGCAGCTCATTATGAAGTAGAAGGTACCACAGTCCTCCTGGCATAATAAAAGGCATGTTAACGCCCCGATGTATGGTATCTGGACCCGGGTGCAAGAAATCACATGAGTGGTAACAAAGAGCTATTGGAGGAACTCATTGAAGAAGTTTGTGGCGACATGAGTTTTAGAGACTCATAAAAGGTACCCTTCATTGGAAAAGGTAAAATAAAAATCTATCTAAAGACTGGAGAGTCTAATTACATTTCTGATGTGTATTATATTCCATTTATGAAAATTAATATCATCAATCTCAACCAACTCCTTGAGAAGGGGTACGTCATACACTTAGAAAACTCTTCTATGTCTATAAGAGATTCTCATAGGAGACTTGTTTCTCAAGTCCAAATTGTGAAGAATCATATGTTTCCACTGCATATCAACCCGAAGGATGAGGAGTGTTTATTTGGACTCATGAAGAATGATTCATAGATATGGAATCTATGCTTTGGGAATCTTAACTTTAGTGGGCTTAAACTTATAACCCCATAAAGCATGGTTCATGGCTTGCCAATGATTGAGGTTCCAAATCATGTGTGTGAGGCGTGTACACTCGGTAAGTAGCAATGGAACTCCTTCCCAATTTGAGTGTCTAGAAGAGAAAAGGAACCACTTTAGTTGGTTTACATTGATATTTGCAGAGCACTTGAAGCACCATCACTTGGAGGTAATAGGTATTTTATTACCCTTATTGATGATTTCAGCAAAAAGTTATGGGCGTATTGTATTAAAGAAAATTTTTCCACATTCACTGTCTTTAAAACATTCAAAGATCGTGTTGAAACTAAAAGTGGCCACAGAATCAAAGTACTCTAATCTGACAGAGGTGGAGAATACACCTCAAATGCATTTCAAGATTTTTGCAGGGAACATGGAATCAAACATCAATACAGTGCAGCCTACATGCCACAATAGAATGGCATTACAGAAAGGAAGAACCACACAATCCTCAATAGGATGAGGACCATTATGAAGGAGAAAGGGCTACCAAAGAGCTTCTCGGCAGATGCAGTGGCATGTACTACCTACTTGCTCAATCGGTGTCCAATGAAGAGCATTAGAAACTTGACACCACAGGAGGCGTGGAGTGGCTACAAACCACGCATGGCACACCTAAGAATCTTTGGGTGTGTTTGCTACGCTCTAGTTCTAGAAGCGAGAATAAGGAAACTTGATGATCATGGTGAAAAGTGCATCTTCATTGTCTATTATGAACCCTCTAAAGCATACAATATTTATAATTCACTAACTAATAAATTAGTGGTGAGTAGAGATGTGGTTTGTAGTGAGGAAAAAGTGTGGAAATGGAATGATTAAGAATCTAATAAAGATGTTCCAGTTGAGACAGAAGTTCCTGAGGAAAGACATGATCATCTGGAGAAAATGACTGCAACACCTTCCTCAGGCACATCATTAGTACACAGGAGTCTTGGAGTGTATTTCATCACTCATAAAAGCACTCTAGTAGATCAAAAATTGGCCAGCTCATCCTCTCCTATGGCTCCTATGAAGATGAAAAATTTGAGTGACATTTATGAGCAGACCGAAGAGGTAAATATTTTTTTATTTTATGAAGATCACGATCCTCTGACATTTGAGGAAGCCATGAGGAAAGGATTTTGGAGAGTGGCTATGGAAGAATAAATTCATTCCATAGAGAGAAATGACACATGGGAGCTGACAACACTCCCAAAAGCTAGAATATCATTAGCGTCAAATGGGTGTACAAGATCAAGTGAAATGTAGATGGCGAGATCAATCGATACAAGGCAAGGATCATAGAAAAGGGGTACAAATAGAAGTATGAGGTGGACTATGAATACTTATTTACTTCTATTGCTCACCTTAATAATGTAAGGATGATTATATCCCTTATTTTCCACCATAGTTGGATGATCTACCAACTATATGTGAAGTCTACGTTCCTGAATAGAGTTCTATAAGAAGAGGTATATGTTGACCATCCTGAAGGATTTGATATTCCATGGGAGGAAGACAAAGTGTATCGACTGAAGAAATCTCTTTACAGGTTAAAGCAGGCTCCTCGTGCTTGGAATGCATGCATATACAGCTATCTTTGAGGCAACGTCTTCACCCAATGTCTATATGAGCATGCAGTTTACATTGAGAATAATGATGGATGGGATATACTTATTGCATGCTTGTATGTTGATGATTTTCTATTTACAGGGAACAATTGACCGATGTTCGATAATTTCAAGGAGGACATGTTCAAGGAGTTTGAGATGACTGATGGGGGTCTCATGTCCTTTTTTGGGCATTGAAGTAAAGAAACAACATGAAGGCATCTATATATCTTAGCAAAGATATTCCAGGGAGTTGCTTGAAAAATTTAAGATGCCCAATTGCAATGCTGTAAACACTTCTGTGGCAACGAGCGTGAAACTGAAAAAATATGGAGAAGGAAGAAGTGTTGACTTGACTATTTTCAAGAGTATGATTAGAAGCCTGAGGTATCTCACAATCACAAGGCTGGATATTTTCTATATCATTGGTCTTCTAAGTAGGTATATAGAAGCTCCGAAAGAGTCGCACTGGCTAGCTGCAAAACATATACTCAGGTACGTTAAAGGAACGATGGATTTTATTCTCTTTTATCCATATAATGTAGAATAAAAGATGTGTGGATAATCAGACAGTGATGGGGGAGGTGATCAAGAGGAAAGGAAGAGCACTACTAGGTATGTATTTTTTCTTGGATCGACTGCCTTTACGTGGAATTCATGGAATCAGAATGTGGTTTCCCTATCCATATGTGAAGCATAGTATGTGGCAACATCCTCTACTGTTTTTGAAGGAATTTGGTTGAGAAATTTGCTGAAGAAGCTAAATCATCCACATGATGGGTCCACGGTGATATACACTACTGGAAATAAGGACATTTGCGACGGGGCATTTGTGTCGGGATCTCGTCGCTAATGTGCTTTTGCGACGGGGGTCCATTGCAAATAACCCGTTGCGGAAAACAACATCGCAACAACAATTATTTGTGACGGTCCCGTCACTAAAAGTAGTATTTGCGACGGGAATATTTCCCATCGCAAATATTAGTCGTAATATTTAAAAAACGTTTTTAAAAAATATTACTAAATTATTTTAATTAATATAATAATAATACTATTTGCGATGGGCATAATACCCGTCACAAATAATTTAAAAAAATAGTAATAAATTATTTTAATTAATATAATAATAATCCAATTATAATTCAAAAATAAAAAAATAAAAAAATATTAATAAATGATTTTAATTAATATAAAAATAGAATTATAATTCAAAAATAAAAATAATAAATTATTAATAAATTATTTTAATTAATAGAATAATAATAGAATTATAATTCAAAAATAAATAATAATAAAATATTAATAAATGATTTTAATTAATATAATAATATTAGAATTATAATTCATAAATAAAATAAATATTAATAAGTTATTTTAATTAATATAATAATAATAAAATTATAATACATTCAAATATTAAAATAATTCAAATATTACAAAAAAAATATAATAAAAATATAATATTATTAAATTTTAATATATATATATAATTTAATATTATAAAATATAAATAATATTATTATTCATATTAATATTATTATTTCAGAATATAATATTATTTATATTTTATAATGAGACAGAAACTACGAATAGAAAAAAATTCATATTTTGATTTAACAAACTTTATAACATAAAAAAAACTCTAATCTGAAGGAGGGGGGAGGGGGGAGGGGGGATCTGCAGATGATGGTGGAGGAAACTCCATCCCTAAAGCACGAGTGAGTTGGCGCATGTACTCCATCTTCTCCTGCTGCTGCTGCTACCACCGACTCATCTGCTCCTCGTACAACTGCTGCTGGCGTCGACACTCCTCCTCATGCTGCTGCTGCTGCTGACGCATCTCCTCCTGCTCCTATCGGAGACTCTCTATTAGTGCAATCTGAGATCGCAAATGATCCTCATACTATGTAGCAGAAGAAGATGCACGAGATCCTCTTGAGCTGGATGCCGACATCGCAGCACTGCCATAATAATCTCCGGGAGTCAGTCGAGAGCTGATACCAACTACCCGACCCTTCTCGAAGGCATACTGGGTGGCCTGCATCCATGTCGCCTCATCAAACTGACGGCCACTGGTCTGATCTGATGACTCGGCCTGACTCTTAGGCTGGGTCTGTGACGCTGCGACCTCATATGACTCCTGTAGTTGCAATTTAAAATTAAAATTTTGAATATATTATATGCTGTTAATTTTTAAACTTGAAAACAAATAATACTGATCACGATGTGACGTTGACGATCACCTCTAAGCTCCCCAGTAGTAGGATCACTATACATCCTCCGATATATGTCGTACTCCATAATATCGGGGTGCTCGACAGCCTATAAGAATAAAAAATAAACTGTTAATATTTATAGTTATATAAAATATTTATAAATAATGTGCGTACCTGATGCTGTCTATGAGTACTGAAAATACGACTCCCAGCTCGATGAGTCAGCTCCTGTCTCCCCCAATTCTGCCTCCCCACCGATGATCTCCTCTGAAAGGAATCACTTAACCAATGCGCACATAATCTATCCCATACGTGGGATAAAATGTACTGTGGTCGGTGCGCTCTACAAGAGTCATAAAAAACGGATACTCCTGCTTTGTTCATGGCCTCTCTCCTCAAGTTGTGAAAAAACTGACGAAAGCGATCACGCATGACCACCTACCATGCATCGTGGATGGCGCCACACATGGTATCCTCGATCGGATACCATAAACCCTACAAATAAATCAAAATATCAAGTTAGAAATGAAATAATTTTCAAAATAAAAATTATTTATTTACGTACGTACCAACCAATGGCCGAACATGGCCTGCTTCACATCAATGAGAATCTACTTCCATGTGGTCCAAGGCTGAGAAAAATAGTTACGCAAAATAGCGCTGCCCTGTCCGACTGCTATATACAGAAAACTGTAAAAATAATAAACATTTATTATGTGAATAGATTAATGAAATTTTAGTCAAATCCACAGGTTATCACACAGGTTATCACACCTCTGTGTGCGTGGATCAAACCCAAGACGTGGAGGTCGCTCGGGGACGAGGTCAGGAATCATCAATCGTGCAAGACCGCGCCCCCTCCGCATACTCCCTGAAGCGGCTGCAGGCTGAGGGTCATCTGCCAGCAACTCATCTGCATCAAAAGACAGGTCAGCATCCGCCAACTCACGAAATGCGTCGTCGTCCATCTGAAACGAAAAATGTTAATGTTGTTAGCAAATAATTGATAATTAATATTATATATACATATATATTAGTTATTATTATATATAACTACCATGGAATTCTATCAGTGTTCATCTTCATCATCATCTTCATATATGTCAATGTCATCTTCATATTCCTCCTCAACATAATCGATATCCATTCGAGTTCTAGTTGCTTCATCTCTTACCATTTTAAATTCATATGTGACATCATTAACATCATCGTCATCACCAACTCTTAAATGTGGGGTGTCGTCATCGATACTCATGTATCTTTGTAAAAAAGATTGATTTTGAGTACTCTCTTGAAAAACTTCAATTCCTTTCACAGTAGTGAAAGCACATTCACTTTGACTAAACTGATTGTCTCGAATTTTGATTTTTATTATACTCCACCAATCAGTCAAGTCTTTTGACGTAGCACAGTACTTTGCGTAATAAACTTGATGTGCCTGTTGAGCCAATAAGAATGGTTCATTTACTGCGAGAACACTTTTACATTTAATATCGATGATTCCAAGAGTCGGATGAATATGCACGCCTCTCTCTATATCCAACAACAGATATTTAAACATGGTTATGTAATGTTGTCCAAGATAATAGAGTTCAATGATTTCATCAAGCATGCCATAAAAATCAACTTCATTTTCTCGATAATGAGATCCTCTCAAGCTAACTCCACTGTTCATTGTTTTTTTTTATTCCCCATATGCATGTGTATGAAATCGAAATCTATTCACCACATTTGCATTATAAGTTTTAACAAGTTTGGAAGGTGGGTTACTCAATATACACAGCCGTTTGTCAATTTTATCAGCACGTCGAGACACCTGAAAATTTGTGAAATAATTATAAATATAGTAAACTATACATTGAATGAGTTTCTAAAAGATAAACAATTTATGTTACCAGTTTTTGAAACCAATGAGAGAAATTTTTCTGTCGGTGTTCTTCGAGAGCAGCTGCAGTAATTTTTGGAATTTGTTTCTTGATATGATTATCATACAACCTATAAAAAACAAATTTATTTACTGTAACATAAATGATAGAATAAGTGATATAAAAACTTACAGTACAATTGATGTCATCTCTTCACAGTTGAGCAGAACATACGTATGAGCTCTGTGATGTTCATCATCCGAAAGCCAGTGTTCATGAACTCCACCAAAACCAAGCTCTGGCTAGTTGAAAACAGATAATTGATTGTCGATTTCATCAATATTCCTCTCGTTCCGTCCCATTCGGTTGTGTTTTGAAGGATACTCAGATTCAAAATAATGGGAGCAGAAAAAAGATATTTCCTCTTGCAAATAAGCTTCTTCAATAGATCCTTCAATAGATGCTTTGTTACATACTTTTCATTTTAATTTTTGCATGCATCTTTCGAATGGGTACATCCATCAAAACTATACTGGACCTCCACATTTGGATTTATATGGAAAATGTAATATCAAATGTTCCATTGAGTTGAAGAAAGATGGTGGAAATATTTTTTCTAGTTTACATATAATTACAACAACATCTTCTTCAAGTTTGCATAGAGCATCATAATCTGCTGTAGACACACAAATGTCCTGAAAAAAATATGACATGTCTGTTATAGAATCCCAAATCACAGAATTCAACAGAACTCTTAATACAATGGGTATAATTCTTTCCATTATAACATGACAATCATAATTTTTTAATCCAGTAATATAACCATTCATTACACATCTACCCAAATTGGAATCACAACCATCTGGAAGTCTCAAATCTGCAATCCACTGACAAAATAATAAACGGTTTTCTTTAGACAGTGTATAAGCTGCTTTTGGTTTCAGTAACTTTTTTGTTCTGACATTCTCAAACAGTTCCAGTTCTGGACGCCTGCAAATTTGGGCAAGATCTAAACGTACATTTACATTTTCTTTGCTCTTTCCTGGCGTATCCAAAACTATCTGAAAAAAATTATCAAAACAGTTCTTCTCAATATGCATGACATCCAACATGTGGCGGACCAACAAATCAGACCAATATGGAAAATCCCAAAATATGCTACGTTTAATCCAATTGTGTTCTTTCCCAAAACCAGAAATTTTCTGTTGGTTTATTATGGGACCAAAAGTGATGGGAGGTAATGAAAATACAACTAATTTTAACTCCGAACCTGATAGCATTTTTGGAGGTCCATCCCTTTCAACTGTTCCTTTTCTAAAATGATATCTATTTCTGCGAAAAAGATGATCAGCTGGATGAAATCTGCGATGACATTCAAAATAACAAGGTTTCTTTCCATGAATGAGAATAAATGCTTTGTTCTCTCCCATATAGTAAGGACATGATTTTTGACCATGTGTACTCCAGCCAGATAACATCCCATAAGCTGGGAAGTCACTAATTGTCCACATCAATGCTGCTCTCAGTATGAAATTCTGTTTCGTAGAAATATCATATGTACTGACACCAGTACTCCACAATAAACTTAATTCATCAATCAATGGTTTCAAATAAACATCAATATTCTTCTTCGGATGTCCTGGAATTAGTATAGTCAAAAAGATATAGGGCTCCTTCATCAACATCCATGGAGGTAAATTGTACGGAGTTAAAAAAACAGGCCAACATGAATACTGACTACCATAAGATCCAAACGGACAGAAACCATCAGTGGAAAGGCCCAGTCAAACATTTATATCTTCTAAAGCAATGTATGGATGCACTCTATCAAAATGTTTCCATGAATCACCATCAGCTGGATGATTCAATCTTTTATCGATTGAGATATTCGCTTTATTCCATGACATCATTGTCACTGTATTCTTACACATGAATAAACGTTGTAGTCTGGATGTAAGAGGAAAATATCTCAACTGTTTTATAGGAATCAAACCAGACTTCCCATGTTTCCATTCTTTATATCTCAGTTTCCCACATGTGGGAAAACTATCCAATGACTCATTTTCCCCAGAATATAAAATGCAGTCATTTGAACATGCATGAATCTTCTGACAAGTAAGTCCCAAATTTCAAACCAGCCTCTTACTCTCATAGTAATTTGTAGGCAAAAAATTTCCTTCAGGTAACAGTGTTTTAAGAAAAGAAAATATCGGGTCAAAACAGGTGTTTGACATTCCGTTATCTGATTTGATAGCCATAAATTTTGTAACTGCTTCTAATTTTCTCATCTTGCAGCCAGGATATAATTCATTCTCAGTTGACCTCAACAACTCATAAAATTCAGATAGTGCCAACTCAGGATTTGAAGTTATATCAGCCGGAGTTTCTATATGTTGAACAGATGAACCTGCAACATCATGTACTAAATCTTGAAACCGCGATGGATCTGGAATCAAGTTGGTATCACCTACTCTGGAACTGCGTTCACCATGTTGATACCAAAAAACATAATCTGGTTGAAAACCAAAACGCAAGAGATGTTCCCCCACTTTGTCAAACATGTCAAACGTTCTCAATGCACATTTTCTACAAGGTCATTTTATTGTGCCTTCTGAAAAAAATTCTGTATTTGATGCCGCAAATGATAAAAAATTCTCCACACCCTCTATATATACTGGATTTAAACCAGAACCATTTGGATTTCTACGTTGATTTATCCATATGCGGTCATCTGATAATGACTGTTGATGACCTCATTGTTCCATATTTTTCTATAAAATATAAAAGCATTACAAGTTTCGAATAATTTGTTAGAAAAAATACTCAAGCAAGGATAATTATATAGTTTACATCAGACACGACTGACCCAAACTTTTTATTGGGATAGACTTAAAAATTGACCCTTTAAGAATTGGACATGTTAAGAATAAAGAAAAACCTGTTACAAATATTGATAATTTTAATATTATATAAATTTTTTATTATTTTAATAATACTAATATTTTTTGTCATAAATATTAATTATATAATAATAACATTATTACATTATTAGTATATTTTATTATTAATATTAAAATAATATAATTTTCAATATTATATACAATTATCCTTTCATCTGTGTGTTTAACATTCTGTCTCCACATGTAATATTTGCATTCACTTTCACCTCTCTATTGGTGAGTAGGTTGATAATTTTGAAAAAGAATGCAAACATTACATGTGGAGATAGAAAACACACATATGAAAGGAGAATTGTATATAATATAGAAAATTATATTATTTTAATATTAATAATAAAATATACTAATAATGTAATAATGTTATTATTCCGAATTATTGGTAATTATTCCTAATTATTGGTAATTATTCCTAATTATTGGTAATTATTCCTAATTATTGGTAAATATTGGTAAATATTGGTAAATATTGGTAATTATTGGTAATTATTGGTAATTATTACTAATTATTGGTAATTATTAGTAATTATTGCTAATTATTCCTAATTATTGGTAATTATTCCTAATTATTGGTAATTATTCCTAATTATTGGTAATTATTGTTAATTATTAGTAATTATTTTAATTATTGGTAATTATTTCTAATTATTGGTAATTATTGTTAATTATTGGTAATTATTGTTAATTATTGGTAATTATTGTTAATTATTGGTAATTATTGTTAATTATTGGTAATTATTCCTAATTATTAGTAATTATTCTTAATTATTGGTAATTATTCCTAATTATTGGTAATTATTCCTAATTATTCTTAATTATTGGTAATTATTCCTAATTATTGGTAAATATTCCTAATTATTGGTAAATATTGACAATTATTGGGAATTATTGGTAAATATTGACAACTATTGGCAATTATTGGTAATTATTACTAATTATTACTAATTATTGTTAATTATTACTAATTATTGTTAATTATTACTAATTATTGGTAATTATTGTTAATTATTACTAATTATTGGTAATTATTGGTAATTATTGGTAATTATTACTAATTATTGATAATTATTCCTAATTATTGATAATTATTCCTAATTATCGGTAATTATTCCTAATTATTGGTAATTATTCCTAATTATTGGTAATTATTCCTAATTATTGGTAATTATTCCTAATTATTGGTAAATATTGACAATTATTGGCAATTATTGGTAAATATTGGTAAATATTGGTAATTATTGAAAAATATTGAAAATTATTAACAATTATTGGTAAATATTAGTAAATATTGATAATTATTACTAATTATTACTAATTATTGGTAATTATTGTTAATTATTGATAATTATTGTTAATTATTATTAATTATTACTAATTAATGTTAATTATTTCTAATTATTATTAATTAATTCAAATTAATTTTAATTTTTCGTAATTACTGCTAATTAATTGTAATTACAGCTAACTATTTTAAATTAATTAGTGTTTAGTTGTCTCTAATTACTGTTAATTTTTAATAGTTATTCATAATTATTTCTAATTAGGAATCAGAAAAAAAATTATAAAAAATTATAATAAATAACTAAAATAAATAAAATAAATATTAAATTAAAATTCAGATAAAAACCTTAAACTTGATGTCAATGTCGAGCCGCTGTAGTTGTAGGACACCACCAACTGACTGCTCGAAATCGGAAAAAAAATTTACAACTGATCGCCGTAAGAAGTTGAGTGAAAAAAACTGTAATGGTTGGCAGTATTTATAGGTTAGATTAATTACGCCGGGCTTATTTGCGAGGGGATTCCCATCGCAAATAAAGATATTTGCGATGGGTCCCGTCGCAAATAACCCCGGCCGCATTTAATAATGGGAGGCATTAAAACGATTATTTGCGAGGGGACCCGTCGCAAATAACCCCTGCCGCCGGAAGATTTGCGACGGGACTGCAGTCCTGTCGCAAATACTCTTTAACCACCGTCGGTTATTTGCGATGGGGCTCTAACCCCGTCGCAAATAAACTTCAAGCGGTTTCACACAAATTTCGCGCCAAACCATTTGCGATGGTTAAAAGAAACCCGTCGCAAATACTCTTTAACCGCCGCCGATTATTTGCGACGGGGTTAGAACCCCGTCCCAAATAAATTTCGCGCAGTTTTGCGCGCACTTCGTGCCGAACCATTTGCGACGGGTAAAAGAAACCCGTCGCAAATAACTCGTTCCGTAAGGTATTTGCAACGATAATAAGTCCCATCGCAAATAACTCGTCGCTATTATCCATTTTTCCCATAGTGATATGTGGATAACAAGTCAGCTATTGAACTATCCAAAAATCTAGTGCAGCATGGAAGAAGCAAACACTTTGATACTCATTTTCATTTTATTAGGGATCATGTGAAACAGAAAACGATAAAATTAGAATATTTCCACACTATAGAATTGGTGGAAGATATTTTCATAAAGGCACTACCAACAGATGCATTCAAATGACTAAGAATGATGCTCAGAATGAAGCCAGTTTGGGTTTGAAGGGGAGTGTTGGAAATGCAAACTGAAACCCACCGGTTGACGTATTCCCCATGCATCACCTCTTCACTATGTTTTTTTTGTTTTCCTAAAGAGTATGTTCAATTACAAGGCAAGAAATTAATATTACTTTGTTTTTTTTCTTTTATTAAATGTATGGGCTGTCAATTTTGGTTTAGTTTAATACCCTATAAATATGGGTGCATTTGTAATCTGTAAAATATAGATGTGTTCTTGATGAAAGATTTAAATCTATCTGAGTGATTATTGTCCTTTTTTTCTTCCTATTATATTTTCAGTTTCCCAGCTTTTATAGCCAACAAATATGAACCATAGATCCAAGAAAGTGTCTAGGACAAGCCATGTTTTCCTAGAGATCTCTTAGTGGGGTAGGCCAAGAGTGGTGGCAAGGGAAACCCAAGCCAGGTGCTGGGGTCGGCGGAGAGCTTGGATTCACTAAGAATGGGAAAGACGTGGCATGCAACATCAAATGATTTGAAACCATAGCGATCTATAGTTACTAGAAAATGAAGACTGCGTGAAGTGGTAGATCATCATGCTTAATACAAAACGATACCTTCCTGATTCAAGAGGCTTTGGTGAGATCTCGATTAAGATCACGCCCACCCATTGATAGAAGTAAACAACAGATAGAAGGGTCAAGGCTCACAAGGAGAGGCTCACATGATATGGACACGGTACAGGAAGAAAATCCATTTTCCAATAAAAGAGGCAACCAAGAAACTTATAAATAATTTAACATTTAAAATAATGTTAATATTTTTTAATTCTTGAATTTGAACAATTTAAAATGGAAGAATAAAATCAGGGCTAATTTCAATATGAAAAGATAAATTGAATGCCATATTTCAAAAATCTCTACCATTTTGACTTTAAATTGGTGATGTTCTTGCACCTATGTTTACAGAATGGGAACCAAATTCAATATATGTAGGTAAACCATGAATTTAGAAAATACTACAACTTGTGTAAAACTATTAATCAGGTTATCATTAGTGTGTATCTTTTTAATATAAATAGTTCTTGATTCAAGAAAATTTCTAATAAAGTGTATCCTAATATATATGTGATTAGATTTACTGTGAAATACTAATTTTTTAGATAAATTAAGAGCAAACTGACTATCAGAATAGACATTTATAACATAATTATAAAGACCATGTTTAGAAGACAAGCATTTCATCCATAAGGTTTCTTTTGCTGCCTCATTCAAGGAAATATACATAGATTCTATAGATGAAAGAGTAACCATAGAATACATGTTTCATTTCTAAGAAATGGGGCCGCCACAGGCAATGAACACATAACTAGTCAAATATTTTTTGGTGTCAATATTACCGGTATAGTTTTACAGTATTTATCCAGTAATAATTTCAACAGTATCCACATTTTTATCATAACATAAAGACATATTAAAACTACTAGATAGGTATCTTAAAATCTATTTAGGTTAATTCTAATGTGTCTTCCTAGGTATGACCATAAATCTACAAAGAGTGCATATTGCATAAGCAATATTAGGTCTCATGAAAATCATGCAGTACATAATTCTACCAACAATATTAGAATAAGGAATTTTAGACATAAATTGAATATCATCATCAAAAGTGGGTTCTTGTGTCAAAGAAAATTTAAAGTTTTTTCCAAGAGGTACATTAGAAGGTTTGATAGATTAAAACATGTATCTATTTAGAATCTTTATAATTTAACCATACCAAGATAATAAAGCATTTTATTTGGTATATCTATAATGATTTCAACACCTAATATTTTCTTAGCTGCACCTAAGTATTTCATTTCAAATTTTCCTTTTACTATAGATTTGAAAACAATGATAAGACACATATTTTTATAAATGATAACCATATAATCAACGTAATGTAGCAAAAAAATCATACAATTCTTAGTTGATTTGAAATAGACACATGCATCATATTGACTCCTTGTAAATTAGTTATCTAACAAAAAGGAATCAAATTTCATATATCGTTGCCTAGATGCCTGATTTAAACCATAGACTGATTTTTTTAATAGGAACAATTGATTTAGTTTGAATTACTTAGAATAACCATTACGGGATTTCATATAGAGTTTCTATTTTAAATCTCAATACAAGAAGGTAGTTTTTACATCCAGTTGTTCAATTTGTAATCAATACAAGAATAAAAATAAAGTAAAAGGTGAGTAGAATAATGCTTGAAAACAGGGGAAAGCATTTTAGAATAATCAATACCTTCTCTTTTAAGGAAACCCTTAGAAACCAACATTTGTATTTTATTTTATTTACCTCGGTGTTATCTACTTTTCTCATATAAATGAACTTAGAACTAATAATTTTTTTATTGGTTGGTTTATTAAAAATACACCAAGTGTGATTTTTTCTTATTGATTTCATTTCTTCATCCATGGAAAAGACCCATTTCTTTGAGTCTTTGTCATTTAAGGCTTGCCTATAGGTTTTAGGATCATTATCTATAAGATCCTATGTTACATTGAAATTATAAGAAGCCATGTCATACTGGCTGAACTGAGAAGGTAGTATTGGGATTCTCATTTATCTATATAGGGTTAATTGGTAGTCCCTATAATTAGTAAGAGGTTCTGGTTCAGAATATAAACCTAAAATAAAAATCAAAATCAACCCCAATAATGGAATGAGGTACAAGTGGAGCGGCATGGATAACAACCTCAAAATGAGTCGGGGGATAATCATCATTATCCTTTTCTAAGGTCGGTTCAGTGCTTCCAGATGTAGAGGACTTTGTTTTAGGATAATAAGAATCATGACAAACAACATCTCTAATTGTAATGAACTTTTGATAACCAGGTTTATCTATAGAGAGTTTATACCTCTTAACACCCTTGGGATACCAAAAAAGATACATTTTAGAGCTCTTGGTTGCAATTAATCAGTTTTAATATGATAATAAGATGCATAAACAAAGACTCTTAAGTAGGTATATGAGGGAGTATTTCTATTCCACAATTCTTATAGTATTTTAAATTGATTTCGAGAAGATGGATGCCTATTCATAATGTATAAAATGTTGTCGAAATCCTCTTTTGAGAAGGATTTGGGTAGGCTTGAGCATGTAATCATGCTTAAGACTCTTTCAAGAATAGTCTTATTCATTATATTTGGTAGGACATTTTTTGGGGAGTTTCTATGATAGTTATATGACTTTTAATACTTTTAGATTCACAATATTGAATGAATTCAGCAGATAGGCATTCTATCCCATTATCTATTCTCATGGTTTTTATTTTCTTCCCAATTTTTGTTTCAACCAATTTTTTTTAGGTTTTAAAAGTTTATAAAACATCTGACTTATTTTTCAGAATGTAAATCCAAACATTTCAAGAACATTCATTTATGAAAGTGACAAAATAGGATACACCACCATTAGAGATATTCCTAACTATCCCCCATAGGTCAAAATGAATTTATTCAAGGGGGATGATAGAATTAAAGGAGGACCTATTAAAGGTAAATTTATTTGATTTTTCCATCACACAATATTTACAAAATGGAAGGTTTCTTGGGGTGATGTCACTCAAGAACCATTTATTATTGAGTTCCTCTAGGCCCTTAGAGATAACATGCCCCAATCTCCTATGACAAAGCATAATATTCTCAATGTTAGTATTATAGACACTACCCATATTCCTTGAATAGGTATATTTATTCAAGATATACAAACCATTGATAACAGACCCCTTAATGATGATTCAATAGCCTTTATATATTTTTAGACAACCTATTTCATACCTAAAAGTAAACCCCTTTTGGTTTAGGGTCCCTAAGGAAACCATGTTTCTAGGATGGTTGGGAACCCAACATAAATCAATTAAGGTGATTAGGGAATGATCATCTAGTTATAACAAAGCATAACATCTTACCTCAACATTTCACCTCTTATTATCACTTAAGAGGACATCTCCTTCAACCCTTTCATCAAATTCTAAGAATTAATCTTTAAAGTGACACATGTAAAGAGAACATCCTAAGTCAAGGAGCTACTCTTGATTGAGTACATGGATGGATACATTTAAAACTTCAACAGTATCATAATCTGAGTCAACTATAATGGATTTATCAGTGGGTTGTTTGGAATCTAACTCATATTTGGGTTTCCAATATTCCGACTTAATATGCCCTAGTTTCCCATAATGAAATCAAGTGACTTTTCTTTCCTTAGAATCAGATCTAGGTTTCAGGTATTTATTGTTATTGATTTTATCTATAGTAAACTATTACTTTTTTCCCTTTTATTATGGTCTTCCCCTTGAAAATAAACTCTCTTCACCACCTTTTATTTTAGGTTTAGAGTGTAGTTTTATAGAAAGAAGGGCTCACTTGACCTCTTTAAGGGTTAAGGAGTCTCAACCATACATCATAGTTTCAACTAGTGTGCTATAGACATTATCTAAATATATTAAAATAATCATTACTTGATCCTCAACATATATAGTTACATTAATTTTGGAAAGATCTAGTATAACCTTGCTAAATTCATCAAGATGGGCTCTAATAAAACTACCAGGTTTTCGACAGAAAGGCCCAAAGGACTTTATATTTTTTATTAATTATGGATATTCCTCTTTTTAACTGGGTTGAGAGGGAACCCTTACACAACATATAGTCCTAGTGGCACAAGGCTTGGTACATGACACTGAAGGCCCTAAATACCCAAACATACTAGAACATTCCCCACCCTAGAAATTTTACTATGATTAATTTTAAATGTAAACATGTGATGCTTTTTTATAAATCCTACCATCCAATTAAGTAGTCATGTATAATTTCTCTATTTTAATCCAAATACTAGCATTAGTAGACTCATAAGAAACTTCTCTTAGAAACTTATCACCTAATGAAAGTAGTAAAGATCTATGTTCTTTAATTAACACATCAAGGGTGACATCTCGATACTCAGTAGTTTTTTTATTAGTTTCATTTACAGTTATAAGAGGTTTCTTAGGCCCAAAAAGGGAATCAAAGAGGCCCTGCTGAACCAAAATGGCTGTCATCTTAATTCTCTAAAGTTTAAAGTCATTATCATCATCAAATTTATTGATTTTGAATATTGTTGTTGACATGTTTACTCAAAGAGTAGATATTGAGTTCTTGTGGACAACAATAAGCATACACCCCCCAACAAACAACTAATATCTTGAGAAAACAATACTTATACAAAGGGATTCTAAATATTAAGAAATATATATAAGAAAATGGATTTAAACATAAATTATAAATAAAATAGTGGCGAATTACGATGAGATAAAAATGCAGAAATTAAAATAGATACCAGAACTAAAAAAACAAGAATCTAATTCGAAAAAAAAAGAAAACCAATGTGGATATGATACCACTTTTTGAGGGGTAAGGGGTGAACCAAATATAATCGAACACCAAACCCCAAAAGGAACATACTAGAATATCATGACTGGAAGTTTAAAATTACATAACCATACAAAACATAATACATGAATCAAAAGAAAATGGGAAATAAAAAATTATTTAATGTTATTTGGTCCTGTGGGGACCTATTTGAATGGAAATAATACCACCCATACACATTTATTTTATTAATCTCAATGAAACAAAAAGATACAAGAGAAAACCAACCAGAACTGAAAGAATATAAAAAATATGTACAATATTTACAAGGTTTTAAATAAACAAAATGAAAAAAAACAAATGATACTTAAAATTACAAAGTTTGAATAAACTCTGGTGGCCCTGTTATCGTCATGTTAGAAGCTTGATGTGTGATTCTGTTGGATCCGTAAGGTCTTCTTCTTCCTCTCGTGCTCATGGAACTATCACTGGGATGGGTCTACACTTCTTTCTACAAGGAAGTACATCATATCCACTGCAAAATAGAAAATGAGATTATTGGCACCAAAATATGGGAAGAACAAGAATGAAAATAAAGGATTAGGAACTACCTTGTAAAGAACAATCTTGGAGCCCCCGGGGCCCCACGAATGATGCACAACTATTCCTTCGTGAACCTTCCATAGAGAAAGGAGGCATGATGCTCTGCTAACCCATTTGATTTTTGCAAACCCACCATAGAGCGAGGAGGTGAGATGCTCCATGAATTCCTTTGATGTTCGTGAACCCACCGCGGAGCCAGGAGACTGGATGCTCCACAGACCCCTTTGACGTTCGTGAACCCACTGTAGATCCTGGAGGTGAGTTTCTCCATGAACCCCTTGGACGTTTGAGAACTTCCATGGAGTGAGATTTGGCTTCGCACCAAGTGAGCTCTCCTCCACGGTGCCTCTTGATAATAAATACCGGGCACCCCTCAAGCCTAAATGACGGATCCTACAACCTTTCACCTTCTAAGCCCCCATTTCGCGATGAAATATCCGCTCTGCGAACCATGAGATTTTCAAGGTACCTTTTCATCAAAGAGTTCCTTCCCCTTTGCATGAATTCTTCCCCTCTTCAAAGAGGGGTACCCTTCTCAGAGCCCACGGGCCTCCGCGAAGGAAAAAGATCCCCAAAGGGACTCGAGCCTTCTTGGAGCACTCATTCTTTGTGAAGTACCCTCCATGCATGTGTGACCCACATGCTAAGTCAGGGTTACTATGCCTCATGAATCACATTTCTTCACACTTCTACGCTTATAAAGGAACCCTTTCTTCGCAAATAATTGCTCCATGAATGCCTTCCCACTTCGTGAAGCACCTTCCATATGCACCTATTCCCTATACCGAGGCTTGGCCACTTCACTTTATGAAGCACCCCCTTCAAAAAAGTTCCTCCACTACATGGAGAACCAGAGATGCACAAGGCTTCTACATATGAACCCCTTTGCTCTGTAACTCCTTCTCCCTTGCAGCCCCTCAGGTTTTCATGAAGCAATTTCAAGGTCCCTTGGGCATTGTTTCCCATTACGTTTCTTCACCTCATGCTTATTTTCATAGGAACACTAACGGCTATTGCTTCTTTGCATAGACATGCTAATGTGGACCCCTCAATGGATCTCTCCACAACACCCCATCACCATGGAATTTCTGGTGCCTTCCCTTCCCCAAGGGGAAATAGGTATTAGTTATGTAAGTCCTAGGGGTGCGTAGTGCATCCCCCTCGTCTGAGCTGCAGGACTTTAAACTACCAAGAACCATCATCCTCATCACGTGACATTAAACTGTGACCTCACCCAATGTGCTGTATGCGGGGTTCCCCCACCTTGGACATTATGCACACTCACTAGTCTCTATGGAAGTGAAATCATTCCTCACATGGAATGAGATCCTCTTTATTAGAGGGGAGTCTATCCATGGGGAAAGGGAAACCAACTTAATGAAAGACCCCAACTTTTCTTACAGGAGGTAGCACCCATGCTCCCCCCCTCTTCCTTAGTGCCAAATCCCTCTCTCTTTGGGCTTTGTCACTACTCGGGCCTCCACCCTAGTGTAAGTCCCAATCTCTATCACTTAGGGCCACAAACCACACGTAAGCCCCTGTTTGCTCTTTGGGTCACTAACCATGTGTAATCACACCATTCCACTTCCCAAGGACGCACCATCCGCGACGTTATCATTAGTCCTTTGCTTCCTCTTATATCTCACACCGAGCATGACTCATGTGGTCTTAGATTAAGCATTTACAATAACATCCTCTCTGGGGAGCCTAGAGTGTAATCCCCAAACTCCACCACGAACTACGTGGACTTTTATCCTTGATAAGGCAAGGTACGTAGGAATCCCCCCTCAGGTTAAATCCCAACAACCATTAGTTCCAACCATTTCACGTCAGTTCCCACTTCTTAACTACATGATATTTGATCCCTGTATCCTAGACAGGGTACATAGGAAGCCTCCCTAAGGTTCAAGACCAACACCCATTGGCCCCGACCATATTCCCGTCAGTTCACCAACCACCCACCAAACTATGTGGGATTTTATCCTTGTCTCCTGGACATGGTACGTAGGAAGCCTCTATGAGGTTCAACCCCAACCAGCGGTAAGACGTTGTCACCCTAACCAGTGTTAAGCCATTATGATCCCAACTAGTGGTAAACCATTGTGAACCCAATCAGCAGTAATCCATTGTCACCCCAACCAGTGGTAAGCCATTGTCACCTCAATCAGTGGTAAGCCATTGTCAACCCCAGTTAGTGGTAAGCCATTTTCAACCACATTTAATGGAAATCCATTGAAATCCACCAATCGGTGATAATCTTTTGAATTCCCCAATCGGTGGTAAGCCATCTTCAGATGAACTACGTATACTTTGATTCCCTGCCACAGGGATACATAAGAAGCCTCCCTGAGGTCCAAGCCCATCACTCATGTCTCATCCTCATCTCTCCCTCGAGCCTATGTGTTTTGGGAAGGTTATGCCCCCAACCCAGAGGTTCCACTTCTTCTGGGTCTCATCTATGTGTCTATTCTCACGATTTTTCACCTTAGGTGTCCCATCGTCCCACCGAACTACGCGGACTTTGATTCCCTACTACGAGGATATGTAGGAAGTATCTTAAAGGCTTAATCCATACATCACTGTTGTCCTCATATCAGTTCCATCTCATTCCCCCTCTACTTAATTCAACTTTCCATTATCCATCCCAATTCTTACCTGGGCCGCCACATCCCGATGGGATCATGCCACCTCATTCTCCGAGCCCTTTAACAACAATCGAGTATCTAACCACACGTTAGCCCCAAAATCAGTGTTCCTTAATGGGGTTACACCCATCTGATCCACTCTAATATATGTTCCGATCAGTCTGATCCGTCTCTACTGGATGTTAAACTCGCCGCATACCCTGTGTTAAACATGGGAAGCTGGGGGAAACCTCAGAGACATGCATATGGAATATAATTCCCCACGTACGACATAGGATGCCTCGGGCTTCTGCGCCCTCGAGAAGCCCTATAATAAGGGGATGAAACCCCGACGTGCTAGTGTTCCAGCATCCAGACACACCAGTGATGTCCAATGTGACTACTTCCCTAACCGAAGGTTGCTTCCCTGACCAGACAATTTGGAATGTCCTGATAGAAGCAGTGTAATATACCGACATCCATGAAGACATGGCACTGGGAAGAGTTTCACAAACAATGTCTTAGTCTATAAGGGAGACCCAGACTAGGTGAGGAGTTCTGAGGATTAATACATAGAAGGAAGAACTAACATCCTATCATCTAATTTTGATCATGAATAAAATGTACCTGAATAAGCGACGGATGCCACCTACCTTTGGAAAGATAGAATGCAGGGAAACCACCACATGCCCTCTGAGGACGGCTGCGCGTGGTGCGACGAAAGTGTCGGAAACAGAAATGGTGAACCCGACGTGAGGTTATTCTTATCAATGTGGAGATTAGTAGCGTTCAAGGCATCAATGGATTGGCGCGTCACTGGATCCAGTCATCTGGAACCGGGTCCCGCCATGCAAATAGCAGGCCTAGTGCGAAACTCACCATAAGTTGGGGTAGTCAAAATGTTGGAAATCCTGGTCTGTAACGTTGTCAGTGTGGATCCTTTTTACCATCCATGGGATATGGAATGGTGCTGGGGCACTGGACGTTGATTTATTTGTTTTAGCACTAATGGCTTAATCTCCATGCTTTTCAGGAACCAAGCTACTGCACCAGGAGCCCGATCGCCACCCACCCACCAACACATGGTAGAGGTAATTCCAACACAACAGTCCCATGTAGCTCAACCGCTTCAGCAAAAATCTCCACAACCACAACTGCTGGGCACCCACGCCCCGTCTCCCCATCTAAATTCATTTAGAAGAGGGTGGTCAACGACCTCATATGATGATAATAGGAAGAGGGGATTATCCTGACTCAGGATATGGCTTGCCAGGATCTGTAGGCATCTGTGCCTCATCACTACTACTGCCCCCAAGGGCCGTGCAGGGATCCACTGCTCCCCACTCCAATTCATAATCATTTAGAGAGCCTCTCCTCAGAATTCCTTGACAACTCTCTCCCCAATGCCAAAGAGGTAGGGGATATCTAGGCCAGTTCGAACGGAATCCCATTTTAAGGGCTCCCACTAGGCCATGCCACCACCACCATCCAGTCCCACCAGTCATGGAGCAGGTAAGCCGTGTGCTTGCATCGCTGGCCCCAGTCCGGATGACCTGACACCAGTGCCAGGCACATGATGAGGATGATTACCATTAAGGGGAATCTACATCAACTACTATGGCTCGCACCACCACCAACTTGTATCATCATCCACTGTATATGCTGAGAAGGTTCACTTGTATACCCGACCCGGATCGAGGCCCTAACTGCCCCACATGCAGGCTGTGTTGACTCTCTCGGCTGCTGGTACAGGTAATGGCCACCACCAGTATGGAGGTCCTCCCTATACCACCACCATGGAGAACGCGGGTCTTTCCGCTTCCAAGCTCGGCATGGAGGTCCACCTTGTGCCACCTTCGGTTCCGAATGAGGGACCTCCCAATGATGGTGACACTCAGCACTAAAGCCTCTCCCATGCTCATTACATCGGGTATGGAGTCATTCCTCCTAGCATAGACCACTAGGGTGGGGGTACCGCACATCTGGTCAATCTCTATATTGGGGGGGGGGGGGCTCACCATGTCCTCACAACAGATGGAAAATGTCTTCCTCTCCTCAGAAATCAGAGGGGTGAAGGGAATATTTGCTTCACCAGCACTCAACACGGAGGCCCTACCCATGTTCGACTTAAAAAATATGAGGACCCTCCTCGCATTGGCACTACTAGGGGAAGCTAGCATGGGGGTCCCACCCATGCTCCTGTCATCTCCAGAAGAGGTACTACCCATTCCATCATTCCCCGTGGAGATTACCTTCGCACATCAGTCAGTGGACACATAGGTCCTCCCCATGTTCCCTTCGATATCTGTCCCGGTGCGCCTCGAACCCTGACATACTCAGGCAGAAGTCCAACCCACCCTAGCACTAGTATGGACGAAGGAACAACTCATTTCAAAAATCTCCCCTATCCCAAAGAACCATACTTAGGTAGGTGGGTGAATCATCACTACCATAAAAAGAACGCTGAGAAGATTCAAACCGAGATCAAGCTAGTCTGCTTCTCAGATTCTAAGGTGGAATATGACTCAGTGATGGAACCCTCGCCTAGATCTTCCTTGTTATGGGTTGGGGCAGGAACAAGGTGCATAATCCTAATAATTCCAGAATGATAGGTCCATTAGATTCCCGCCTCCCTCTGTAGGTATATCCAGGAGGATTAAAATTTGACTACTCCACTGGTTACGCCCATGCAATCACCACCATCCTCACCAGAAGAACTATCTACCTCGACTAGAGATCATAGAGATCGATTCTAGGGACCAATGGTGGACAAGCAGTAGCGTGGTCCACCACCAGTAGCCATGGTCCCTATGCCGTAAACTGCGGTCATCAGCCCGTCCTACTGTGATGTCATTGATAAGTCACTACACTCTTCGAAGGGTAGCCCAAGATACAATGGTTTGTCAGCTCACTAACCGTAGTCTCCACCATCCAGCCTACTATCCTAGCGGTCTGCTTTGGTACCACTACCGATTCCCCAGCCGCCTCTAGTAGATGAGTGGGGAAATGAATGGATAGACCCTGAATCTGAGCCCAGGAGCTTATGGGACATCCTTTCAGCTAACCACTTCCTTGAGATGTTTTGGCCAATTACATCACTGATTAATTGTTCCCTAGAATCCCTCACCCAAGAGGAAGTTGAGTGTTTTCTCCAGAACCTATGGGCATCCCATTTCTATCTTTGTCATCAGTGAGTGTCTTACCCTAAGAGCCAAGTGCATTTTGAAGACATTGGTGAGAAATTCCGACTTGTTGATTTGGTTGCACTCCCTGTGGCCCAGTGCCTTGAGTCACCAGGTTGCCGTAGGGCCCTCCATCAACTGTGTATTCAACGTTTTAGGGTACTCTGCAGGATTATCAAAGAGGCTTTTCCCCACACACAGATCTGTGGTCGGGGGTAGTATGCTGCCCTCCTCTTCAGTCCTATATAGAAACAACCTGATTTTCCAGGAGACATAGAGGATATGCCTCCATTCTGGGTCGCATTTAACATGGCTAACCCACCGGAGGGTGAGACCGTGCTAGAGCTTCTTGGATAGGACCTACCCCCTATGGGATATTCACACTTCTTGGATCTGTCAGGAAGGATTACTCATCAATAGAGGAATCTACTAGGTCTTCCCATGCCCACCGAGGCACCGGTCCTCATCTGGAATCCCAACAAGGTAAAGTAACTCCTCAGAGCTATCAAACCCTCCAACCCATATGGCTCAGTACAAAAGGTGGAAGATGACCCTTAAAAAGCCGCACTGCATCAGTAACTTGCTGAACAAAAGAAGATGGCCGATGGACTCCTTGCTGAACGCGTTGCAGAGCGAAGGCCAGACTATGGTGTTCCTCAGCTGGGGTAGTAGGGACAGACACAACTTCCCCTAGGCGAACTACCTCTAGGTGACCCTGACCATCCTGCCCATGTAGATAGGGTTGAAGCCAAAACTTACAGAAATAGGGCACGATATGTCTTTCCAAATCCTCCTGAACGACGTGACAATCCTTGGGACCTAGCACAGGTTCCCCCAACTGCCCCATAGGTCATTCCATTAGCCGGTCCACAAGCCTCTTGGAATTCTTATCATGTCGAAGAACTCGCCAACACACTTGTGGTCAGGGATCCCATTGAAGATAGGAACCCACACCCGGACGATCCAATAGCAGCACTCATCGCCTGCCTCGAAGCTTTAGAGACTCGACAGGTGGCAATCCCGCATGATGGTAATCCATGGGTGGATGATATGCCAACACCCCCAAGTTTTGGGAATCCCACATTTTCCCTCTTTAATGGGATGGGGGACCCTCCACAACACCTTGCCTACTTTATCTCAAGGTGTGGCCCCATGTTGGGAACTCTAATGCAGAAAGAAGCCACCAATCTCTAGTGTTTCATACAGACATTGGAATGGATGGAGTTCTTCTAGTACAACCAGCTTCTCATCGGGTCAGTGGCCAGCTGGGAGGACCTCCTTAGGAAATTCCTCTACCAGTTCAGTTGCACCACTCAGAAGACGAGTATCATAGAACTATTAAAGTGAAAGAAGAGTCCTGATGAGTGCGTTGCAGACTTTGTCGCCAGTTTGAAAGGACTCACATACTCTCTTGACATGTCGCTGACTCAGTAGAAATTACTGATGATGTGTGTAGGGAATGTCAATATGGAACTGGTCCCCTCTATGATCACCCAAAACTACCTCATGGGATTCCGAGACTTCTATGATAAGGCCCAGTGCCTAGAGGAATCCTTACAACAGGCTAGAAGGCATGTTTGTTGCCTCCTACAATCCTCGCATGAAGGGCCTCCAGGGCTAAGCCCTCCGTAGTGGCTCAGATAGAAGCCCCCAGGCAACTAGAATTGTTACTCAGGGAGCCACCTCCACAACCTCGTAGAGGCCCTCCACCTTAGGTGCAGCTTCCAACCCAACAATGCCCACTTCAAAATCAGCTGGTGCCCCCACGAAATGCACCACCACCACCTAGGTCAGATAACCAGGCTCGACCTCCCTGGAAGGTTCCTCCATCCCTATGTTAGGGTCAGGCTCTGAGGCCCCCCTTTCTCGGAAAAGAGGAACCAGACCTACTCATTCAGTGAGTCCCATGTCCTTGGTTATTTCTGATGTTACCCAGAGTAAGGGATTTTACGTTTTCCTGAGTACAGAAGGCTAGAAGAAGAAAACCTTACTAATCACCCCAATTATTTCCCCTAACACCGGATCCTGGGGCACACCCTCAAACAATGCTATGTGTTCAATGACTAGCTTTTGGACCAGGTGGATAAAAACATAGTACGGTTGGGCCCAGATCCAATACACGTGGCATGCGTCATCTTAAGGCCGGACAACGGCAACGAAAATGAAGGTGAGTGGCATCGTATTTCTAGCAACGAGTCCCAGAAGTATGACAACTGGATGGATCGTAAAATGGTATCCCATTCCCATAGTGTTATCCGTGCATTCCTAAATTGGCCAGAGCCTTTAGAAGCCATATCTACAAATTTTTCTTCGTTATCTCAACCACTCTCTTCCCAGAAAATCAATCACTGGCGACGTAATGGAAAGCAAGGTCCCCCTCTAATTCCATCATCATCCTGTACTCTTGGAAACATCATACCCCCAGAGATGGCTATCTCTCATAGAATCTGTTCAGTAGCGGATGAATCTTCAAGTGACCATCAAGGGTATGCCTTGGTTAACACCATAGATCTGGTAAACCCCTACATGATTTCTGATGACGAGGGGCGCCAGGCAGACCCTCCCAATGTCCCTAGCCGTCGTCATCATCGACGGAGCTGCGACCATGTGGGACATCGCAGTGCCTCGGTCAGCACTTCCATCTAGGCTGTGTATGCTACCAAAACCAGGAAACAGGCTCAGTACATAGATCAACAAGTACAACCTTCTCATCTGGTGACATCATGACCGCCTTCGATGCCGTTCATGTTGTTGTATCAGTCAGAGACACCCCGACCGCGTTGTGACCAGCCCCACTCTACTACAAGACGGTCTCATTCATTTAGCCCTCATCTGGAAGTCACTCCTTAGGCTTCGACTAGTGAGTAGTGGGATATTCCTAGTACCAATCATTCGCCGATCCAGCCAGCCGAACCCACCATACCTCCTGTCATAGGGTGACCTCTTGTAAGCATAAGTTCACGCCTGAAAAGGAAGTATGATGTTCTCAAACATCTTTCTAGTATTCCAGCAAAGCTCTCCATCTTGGAGGCACTTTTCTTATCATCAGATATGCGTGAGGCCCTCATTGAGGCTTTAAGAAGCCCCCTCCAGTTTGAGATGGAGGTAGAAGCCACAAAATCCTTTTATGCTGAGGTATTCAAGAATGTTGAATGCCAAGCCATCATCTCATTCTCCAGAGAAGATGAAGGATCTCCCATACAGGGGTACATTCGCCCACTGTACATCACCGGAAAATTCAATAGTGTGGAGGTTCATCACTATGTTGTCAAAATAGGCTCTAGAATCAACCTAATCATGACTCAGACACTACGAAAAATGGGATTTTATAAGGTGGATATGAGTCCCTCTGACCCAAGAATCCAAGGTTATGATAGGAAATAGCAGACACTAGTCGACAATATCTGTTTGAAGACCCAGTTTGGTGGCCTAATTCGCAACATTGAGTTTATGGTTGTCTCCCAGGACACCGCCTACTATGCATTGATGGGAAGGCTGTGGCTCTACCTACATCTAGCAGTTCCCTCAACGTATCACAAGTGCCTCAAGTATTCCCTGAATGGTCGAGTGAGAATTCTTCAAGGTGACGCATCTCCATTTGCCTCTTGTGAAGCCCACTATCTACATGCTGACTAATACAAGATCAAATACAAGTAGATTTAGGCTAATGAGGTTGATCATGCCACGAATGCGACCGGCCTGTGGATGGATCTAGATGAAACCTACATCTTCTCCATCCACCGATTGGAGGCTACAACCCTAGACTTCTGACAATGGTTTTTTGGTTTCTTGAAGGAGGCAGGAGGACATTCCCAAGTATAAGAGACACCAAAAGATCACATCATACTCCTATACAAACCAGGCTCAAGTGATCCTAGAGCCTCGTACTCCCATAGGAATCGGGATGTCTATCCCATGGAAACGAAAAAACATCATACTTTATTATTTAGTTGGGATGGAATTAACTAGCTTAAGCTGACACACCACTATTACTTTGATATCATCAAGAGTGGCCCCTTGGACCTAAGGCCATATGGTATTGGATCAACAACCTTCATCGCTATGGTTACAGTATCACAGAGGTGTCCCGAAGTGGTATCTACCACCGCTCAGGCTGGCACCAGCCTCCAATTGGGAGCATCCAACTTAGAAGAAGCTCCTCCTACTGAGGATTCCCCCTCCATAAGTTAAGAAAAGGATTTGGAGGATTCTCCCCCCACCTTTTAAGAGGGCGTCTCCACCATGGTTGACGAGTTGGTACAGGTGAACCTCAGTAGCAAGGCAGACCCAAAACCCACATTGATCAGTGCCACAATGCCCCTCAAGGAGCAACAGAAGTACATAGAATTCCTGAAACAACACTGTGATATATTCACCTGGATTTATGATGTGATTCCAGGACAAGATCCTCATGTATCCATCCACCACCTTGGTCTCCTGATAAATCACCTAGGGTTCAAGCAGCCTCCTAGGAAGATGAACCCTTCCCATGGTACCATGGTCGAGGTCAAAGTTGATAAGCTCATCAGATAAAATTTCATTAAGGAGCTCCATTACCCCAAATGGATGGCCAACATTACGCTAGTAAGAAGTAAGAATAGACAGATCAAAGTATGCATCAACTTTCAGGATCTCAACCATCACTACCCAAACGATTATTTTCCCCTTCCTATGACGAAATTTTTGATCGATGCTAAAATTATATTCGAAGCCCTATCCTTCATGGATGGGTACTCTGAGTATAACCAGATCTGAATGGCCCCTGAGGATGAGGAGTCTATAGCCTTCAGGGTGCCACAAGGTACTTTTTGATAACAAGTCATGCCCTTCAGTTTAAAGAATGCAGGTGCCACCTATCAACGGGCTATGCATCACATATTTAAGACGATCCTCGGAACGTTGGGGGAATGTTATGTGGATGACTTGGTGGTCAAATATTTCCAGCGTTAGGACCATCTTAGAGAACTTGAGAAAGTGTTTGGCTTCCTCCGTTCCCGTCACCTGAAGAAGAACCCATTGAAGTGTGCCTTCAGGGTTACCTCTGGAATATTTCTCAGCTTCATTGTCAGATATAGGGGTATAGAGATTGACCCAGAGAAGATCAATTCCATTAGCCAGATGTCACGTCTGAGCAATATTCAGGAACTTTGAGGCTTCCAAGTCCACTTATCCTACAAACGCCGATTCATCACAAATTTATCCAGTAAGTATAAGCCCTTTTCTCAGATCATAAAGAAAGGCATTGTCTATGAGTGGGACGAAGAGGGTCAGACTGATTTTGAGGAAATCAAGCAGTACCTGCTATGACCACCAGTCTTAATGCCACCCATCTCTATAAATTTGTTGGTCCTTTATGTGACCACCCTAGAATGATCACTTGGTGCCCTTCATGCCCAAAAGAACAACGATGGGATAGAGAAAAACCTCTACTACCTCAGTCGCATGATCCTCGATACATAGGCCAAATACTCCCCTATAGAGAAGAGCTGCCTTGGAATCGTATTCACAGTACATAAGTTGCGGCATTAATTGTAGCATCATGAGGTATAGCTGGTGTCCCGGGTAGATCCCCTAAAGTACATCTTGAACCGCCCCATGTTGACAGGCCGACTAGCTCGGTGGGTGGTAATCCTACAACAGTTCGATATCAGATTCATCCCTCAGAAGGCTATCAAAGGGAAAGCATTGGAAGACTTCTTTTCTGCCCATACATCTCTATTAGACCATTCCCTAGACCTCGATTTTCCCAATGAAGCAATTCTCTCGGTAGACCAAGCCATGCCATGCTGGAAAATGCACTGTGATGACGCTTCCTAGAGCCCCATCGGTAGAAGGCTCAATGACCCCATACTAAATAGAGTATTCCTGGGTATCGTCTTCATTACCCCAACACAATCCATTCTTCCATACTCATTCCTATTTTCGGAAGGCTACAACAACAATGAGGCAGAGTACAAGGCTCCCATCACTAGCCTCGAGTTGGCCCTCAAGATTGATGTTCCCCATTTTCATGTGAAAGGGGAATATGAACTAATCATCAAGAAAATAAATGGTGACTATGTTGTCAGAAAGCTAGAGCTCGTACTATTTTTGGAGCACAATCTACAGCAAATGGCCCATTCCCCATCTTGGATAGAAGTTACTCATGTCCCTCGATCTTAGAATGGTCGAGATGAAGCCATATGCGGCCTTGATGCATCACTTGTAGAGTCTGAGCAGGATGATATGATTATCCACGTGGCACACTAGAGATTCATTACTCCTATTACCCTAGATGAAAATGACAGCCTGAAGGTTGGACACCTTACCACCGATGCCTCCACGTCAGGATCCCCAGGTCCCCTGGATGCAGTGATTGAAGTGAATCCCGACTGGAGAGCCCCCTTTGTTGAGTATCTCTAGAATGGTAATCTCCCAGCAGATCGGGCCGAGCGTGAGTGAATTCAACACCGCACGTTAAAGTTTACCCTCTAGGACGGTCCTAGTCATGAGAAGATACTTTACAAGTGTAGGTTTGATGGGGTTCTCCTACGTTGCATTCAAGGAGTTGAGATCTCCCAAGTCATGTAGGAGGTTCATGCCAGTTCCTGTAGGGAACATCAAACCAGGCCAAAAATATCTCACCAGATCCAGAGACTAGGGTACTTTTGGCCCTCTATGATCCATGACTGCATCGAGTTCTCCAAAAGGTGCCACGAGTTCCATATTCATGCTAACTTCATGCATCTACTGCTAGAGCCTTTCCACTCCACCAAGTACTCTTGGCTATTTTTGGTATGGGGACTCAATGTCGTGGGACCATATCCGCCGGAAACTGCACGCTAGTGCAGATTCATCCTGACTGCTACAAATTTCTTCTCCAGGTGGACGGAGGTAGTCCCACTCAAGGAGGTCAGGGCCCGTTCCATCGTTGAGTTTGTGATCTCCAACATCACCTATCGATTTGGAGTCCCTCACGCTATCCTCACCGATAACAGTACGAACATCCGAGTAGCTGAGATAAATAAATTTTACGCTAAGTAAAATATCTGTTCCAACCATACCTCATGCTATCATGCACAAACAAATGAGAATATCAAGGTGTTCAACTAAAAACTCTCTAACATTCTACAGAAAATGGTTGGCTAGAATAAGAAGAGTTGGCTAGAAAAGATCCCCAATTCCCTATAGGATTATGATATGACGACTTGTTATTCAACCTAGGTGACCCCATATTCCATGGTATATGGTACGGAGGCTATCCTGCCTATCAAGATTCAATTTCCCTCATTGCGCATAGCTGTCTATGATCAACAAGTTCCAGATAAAGTATCTGAAATCCATCTGGCTGAGTTGGAATCGCTCGACGAGAATAGGCTTCATGCCCTGTACAATCTGGAAAGGCATTAGAACAAGGTAGCTAGAGCTTTCAAAAAAAAGGTTCACCTCTGTTCCTTATTACATGGCGACTTAGTATTGGCTCTGAGGGCACCAATGATACCTGGTAGGAAACCACCCAAGATGGAGCCCAAATGGGAAGGACCTTACATTGTTCCCAAGGTTTACTCCAATGGAGCGTACTCTCTGGTTACCATGGATGGTGAGATTATAACTCCTCCCATCAACACCGAGTTCCCCAAGAAATACTTAGCCTGAGTCCCTATGGTCCTGAATGACCTTAAACTGTATGTCCTACATGACCTTAAACTATATGGTCCAACATGACATTAAACAGAATGGTCCTACATGACCTTAAACTATATGTCCTGCATGAATATAAACTGTATGGTCTAGCATGATCTTAAGCTGTATGGTCCAGCATGAACTTAAACTATATAGTCGAACATGGCCTTAAACTGTATGGTCCGGCAAGACCTTAAACTATATGGTCCAAGACGACCTCAAACTATCTGGTCCCGCATGACCCTAAACTGCAAGGTCCTCTATGACCTTAAACTGCCCTATCCTACATGACTTTAAAATGAGTCTCTTCCTACAACACATCAAACTACATCCTTAATAACTACATATGGCTTGATTCCCATCCTCATGGGATATTTTGGAATGCTCATATGCCTTGTCTTGAGTCAAGCCCCAGTTTCCTCATTGACTATCCCCTCATGGGCATAGTTATTTTGGGAGGATCCTACATGGTGTGGAAAAGGCTTCTTTGGCCCCACTCATGTTAGGGTTATGATGATTACACCATGTACCCTCCCTCATTCTCCTATACAA
The DNA here is from genome assembly GCA_963277665.1 of Viscum album. Taxonomy (NCBI): domain Eukaryota; kingdom Viridiplantae; phylum Streptophyta; class Magnoliopsida; order Santalales; family Viscaceae; genus Viscum; species Viscum album. Next base: position 1,494,880,341 of record OY728152.1, read on the forward strand.
CCATGTCCTTACCGCATGATGTTAAAGTGAATGGCTCTTTCAGAACTACGTGTGGATTGATTCCCATCCTCTTGAGATATGTAAGACCGCCCAGAAATTTCTTCCGTAGGCCCGACCCCAAAACTTCAGGACCTCCCATTGGGTCAAAGCACATGGTGTGGTACATTCTTTTTCCCTCATCCACGTCGAGTTCATCATGACCATACAATATATCCCTCCTCCCTAAATATCCCCACCTCTTCTACTATCCATCTTGAGTTCAAGATTGCACGGGCACATTTATGCTCCACACAGTCCATTATCTAGGTTTTCATTACCTTTCACAATCAAAAGGACCCCCAAAGGGAATAGATTCTTAGCCCAAGGTCTCTCCTACCATTACAAGACAACATCCTCAAGTATCTCGATTGGAAAATTGATACAAGTCCCGAGTTGTGAATATGGTCAGTGGTCGATGCTCATTTATTGTTCCCATTTCAGGTTACCATGGTGTGGATGCTGTGTTTTGAATTTGTTCAATAGATATTCATCATCTTTGTTATCACCCCCATATTTCACAAAAATGGAGTGTAGTGGCTCATTCCACCCCACTGTCTCTTCAAGCTTCAGCCTGCCTCGGGCGGGAGTGTGATTCTAGGTTCCGTACCCTTATGTGATGGGAAGAGCCTAGTCTTACTACTTATTTACCACACCAATAATTTCTTACGTGGGATTAGGATCCGAGGTAAGGAAATACCAACATAAGAGGTCATTTGGATAAAGTTTGCCGGGACGCCCAGCCTCAGGTCCCTCAACCCTTTTGTCCCCCTAGCCCGAGTTCTCATTTAAGAGTGTGTGGTGTGATATGGACTCACATTATTTTTCACGTCGGACAATTTTTCCATGCCACACATACCCCATTTGAGAAATCCCTCCATTTATTATCCTTTCCACAAGAACAATCCTTACCATGCTACGCAAGCCCCATCATTTGGGTTTCCATCATTTTCTAGATCCAAAAGGACCCTCCCCCAAAATGGAATGGATGCTCAACCTAATGGCTCTCCTACCATTGATGGATAGTTTCCTCAAGTATTTCAAGAAGTTAATTGATACAAGTCCCGTGTTGCGAATATGGTCAACGTTTGATGCTCAATTGTTTTCCCCGAACTCCGATCACACAAGGGTGGATATTTTTTAGCGAACCTACTCAACAGTTGTCCACTGTCATCATTGCTACTTTGTGGTCTTCCACAAGCATGATGATTCTCCCTCTCTGTCCCACGCATATGACATTAAACTAGGCATCTCTGTTCGAGATCTAGGACCTTAAACTAAGATCACCATCATCCTTACTGCAAGATGCTAAACTGCAAGCTGGTTGTGACATTCTTCCCATGGCCCAGCCTTAGGTCCCTCAGCCTCCTCAGGCTCCTAGCTTGATTTATCCCTTAGGATTGTATGGTGTGGTGTGGGAATATGTCCTCATTCATATTGGGTTACTCACCATGATGTACACATCCCTCATTGGGTATAATGCCCTTATTTGCATCATCCTCATCTCTAGAACTATGTATGGATTGATTCCCATTTTCATGGGATACGTAGGACCACCCAAACGTCTAGTCTTCAGGTTCAGCTCCGTCTCTTAGAAACATCCCAATCATTTTGTCCCCTTGGCCCAAATTCTCCGAGAAGAGGGGTATATAGTGTATTATGGGCTTATGTACTCATTCACGTTGGATTTATAACAACCATTCCACATACATCTCTCTTCTAAGAAGCCTTCCCTCTCTTTTCCTTCTCTCATCTCTTTGAATCAGTTGCCCTTAAGTCGGGTCCCTCGACCCTCTTCAGTGGTTCAACAATTGGCCCATAAGTACTCTGGTCCAGAACATGGAGTGTCAGAATGAGAGGGTATGGCTATGCCATCGGTACCAGCCTGTGCTTTCACGGGAAGCCTAGCCAGACGGTCATGCAAAGGTGGAGAGCTACTATCAAGATGCAGATGCTAGGGAGGGGCAGTTCCTTGTAGATAGTCTGGTTGAATTCCCTAAAGACCTTCAGGTCATGTAATCTCTTAAGCCTTCGGGCCATGTAATCTCTGAGCCTACAGGCCTTGTAAGGGTTCCCTCTCATCCCTTGAAAGAGGGGTTATCAAAAATCAATAAAAAATGAAGGCCTTCGGGCCATTCAGGCAGATTCTACCTGGACATGCTTTCACCCATTTTTTAGGCTTCCTGTTCCCTTTCATTCGGGCTTCCATTATCTTTCACATCTGAAGGGACCCCCAAATGGCATGGATGCTAGGACTAAGGTCTATCCTACCATTACGTGCCAATGTTCTCGAGGACCTTGAATGGAAAATTGATATAAGTCTTGCATTGTGAATATGGTCAGTGGTTGACACTTATTTGTTTTTCCCATTTCAGGTCACATGATATAGATGATGTGTTTCAAACATGGCCAACAGTAATCCTCCATCGTCATGCCAACCCCCTTCAACCCTTGAATGTTGGTTACATGATTCACATTATTTTCCACCCCATCATGTCTAAGTGGAATTTAGACACTCCTGGAACTATCCCTCAGTGTGTATTTGCATGTTAGGGGGACAAATCCATGGTAAGGCATCATTCAGGGCTCCACACCAACTTCCCCTTCACGGGTATTCCACATGTTGCAAAAACTTATTCCACCCTTATTTCCCATACCGAGTTTGACTCATGTGGGATTAGGAATTGTATTGATGTCTACACCTACATGGAAGGATTCCACCTCCTCATGGTCCAATATCTAAGACCTTAAACTAATATCTTTTTTAGAAGTATGTACAGCTTGATTCCCATCCACATGGAATACGTAGGAACGCCCAAACATCTCGTCTTTGGGTCCAGCTTGAGTTCCACTAATTTATCTCTTATGTTCTACCTTATAGGCCCCAACTCTTATAGGACCATGTGATATGGCGTGTGTGGTCTTATGACTTCATTCACGTCAGGCCTACAATTGCCACATCACGTACTCCCCTTCAAGGAGTTAGTCCCTCCTACCTCCTGCCCTACATTCTATACTCTTTTTTAGCCCCCTCGGCCTGAGGTTTCTTCCGTGAAGTCATGCATGGTGGGATGTGGACCTCGTCCTCATTAATGTTGGGTATGATTTATCATGCCATGATAACTCCCTTTATGTCCATTCCATATGACGTTAAACTATGTTGCCTAGTCCCACACGACTTTAAACTATTGAGTCTATATTACATGACGTTAGAATGCATGGATGGTCCCATCACATGACCCTAAACTGTGATATTATCATCCTGGCTGCACGAAGAAAAAACGGCACTACATTGTGTTGTCCTCATTCAAGGGGACATCATGATTGGTATCAGTCACAAACCATACCATTTGTCAACACCTACACACGACTTGATTCCTGTGGCGATGCCTGGACTTTCTATCCTAGGTGCATCACTTCACCAAAAAAACACTCATTCAACCTAAAGGGAAAACAAGATCTATCAAATGTTGCTTCTTTTGGTGAAAGGGACAGACCCACAAAATCTTATTATATCTGGCACTGATATCTTACTGTGCCATTCCTAGAACTACATTTGGCTTGATTCCCATTTCCATGGGATACGTAGGACAACCCAAACATTTTGTCTTCAGGTCCAGCCATGTTTTTTTGAAACCACCTTATCTTCCTGGCCCCATGGCTTGAGCCCTCCATATGGGATGGTATGTGGCGTGGTATGAGCTTATGTCCCCATTCACTTTGGGTTTTTAACAACCACGACAAATTCCCCTTTCGCCTGAGAGCTCTTCGTCCACCTGTTCTATGCTCATCTTTTTGAGTCGGATGCTATTAAGATGAGCCCCTAGACCCTCTTTAGATTTTCAAAAATTTACTCAAGAAAACTCACTCTGGTTCAACACCTAAGGTGTTGAATCCTACATGGACATGTTATCACCCACCCTTAGGCTCCATGCTCCCCTTTTTTTGGGTTTCCATCACCTTTCACATCCAAAAGGGCCCCTAAATGGTACATATACTAAGACTAAGGGTTATACTATCATCTAGAACAAAAGTCCTCAAGGATCTCGTATGAAATATTGATACAAGTCCCGCATTGCGAATGTGGCCAGCGATCGACACTCATTTTTTGTTCCCATTTCAGGTCACATGATATGGATGTTGTTTTTCGAACACGGTCAACAACTATCCTCCATCATGACACCAACCCCATAAAGCCCAAAATATTGATTACATGATTCATATCATTTTCCACTCCATCATGTCCAAGTGGAATTTTGACACTCTTGGTACTATCCCTCAGGGTGCATTTTCATGTTAGGAGGACAAAGCCGCGGTAAGACGTCATTCAGGGATCCTCACCAACTTCCCCTTCTTGGGTATTCCACTTGTCGCAAATACATTTTCTGCCTTCATTTCCCACATCAAGAATATGACATGTGGGGTTAGGTATTTGGTTGAGGTTTTCACCCATTTGGAAGAGTTTTTCTTCTCCATGGTATGACCTCTAAGACCTTATACTAATATCTCCCTCGATGTCCTCATCGCAAGACATTAAACTGCATGACATCACCCAGAACTATGTATGGCTTGATTATCATCCTTATGGGATACGTAGGAATGCCCAAACACATTGTCTCTAGGTCTAACCCCAGGAATATAAAATATTGTCCTCTCTATCAGCCCCTCGGCCCAAACTCTCTTAGGAACATGTGGTGTAGTGAGTACCTCATGGATCCTCATTCATGTTGGGTCTACACACTACTAGAAAAGTAGGCTATACCAACGGTTTATAACCATTGGGATAGGCTGGAAAACCGTTGGCCAGTTAGCCGTGAGGAAAGCCCTATACCAATGGTTTCATTTAAACCGTTGGTATAGGTGTTTGAGAATTCTGGGAAACTCTTTACCAACGGTTCTGAACCGTTGGTATAAGTTTTTCGAGAATTCTGGAAAAAGCTTTACCAACGGTTCTGAACCGTTGGTAAAGATTTTCCCAGAATTCTGGAAAAGGCTTTACCAACGGTTCTGAACCGTTGGTAAAGCATTTTCGAGAATTCAGGAAAATGCTTTACCAACGGTTCTGAACCGTTGGTAAAGAGTTTCCCAGAGCTGCTGCACTGCATCCCCCAGAAGCCCTCTAGAAGCCCTACCATACACCTGCATAAAAAAACAGTGCACAACAGCCCTCTAGTATACCCTCCACTATACACCTGCATAAAAAATATCACAAAAGCCACATACAGACTTCAAATAGTATAAAAAACACCTAAAATAGCCCAAAAAAACACATATGACAACAATCATCCGGTGGTAATTCACCTCACCCATCAAATTCTAATAGGCAGAATAGTTTGATAAATATCTATTAGAGTTGAATAAGACATTCAAATTGACTCAAATCCCATTTTTTTGTGATACTAGGTTTGGGTATGTAATGATTTGTGATGAATTTTGAATTGAACTTGTATTGTTTATAATATATGGTGAAAATATATTTTCTTAGGAGTCTCTTCACTTATGACCCCATGAGTGAAACTACCCAACTCATGAAAAAGAGTTTGCGACTATCGTTGATGAGTGTAAATTTCAGTTGTATTCACTTAAAATGAGTTCCTTTTGAAATAAAAGAGAGACTTGGAGTGGTGTCGTCCACACCGCGCCTCGTATTGAGGCGGAGTTGACTCATACACGTCACAAACGACCCATGGATACATTTCCTAAAGTATCAATAGTATCTGAATGCCTTTGGTCTATTTTCCGTATGTCAGTTGTTGTTTTAACTTAAACTGTTGTCAATTTCAAAGAAAAGTGACACACTTTGAGTGGTGCTGGCCACACTGGGCCTCGGATTGAGGCGGGGTTGACTCATACACGTCACAAATGACCCATGGATCATTGTCCAAAAGTTTCAATAGAATCCGAAAGTGTCTAGTCGGTTTTCCGTATGTCGTTTTTTTTACTTAAAAGCGCATCCATTTTAAACAAAAGAAAGACACTTTGAGTGGTCCCGACCACACCGGCCCTTGGATTGAGGCAAGGTTGACTCGTACATGTCACATATGATCCATGGATCGTTGTCCTAAAGTTTCAACAGAATCCGAATGCGTTGGGTCTGCTTTCCGTATTCCAGTTGTTGTTTTCACTTAAAATCATGTTCATTTCAAATAAAAGTTAGACACTTTGAGTGGTGTCGGCCACAATGCGCCTCGAATTGAGGTGGGGTTGACTCGTACACATCACAAATGACCAATGGATACATGTCCTAAAGTATCAACAGTATCTGACTGCGTTTGGTTAGTTTTCCGTATGTGGTTTTTTTTACTTAAAAGCGTATCCATTTTAAACAAAAGAAAGACACTTTGAGTGGTCCCAGCCACACCGGCCCTTGGATTGAGGCGGGGTTCACTTTTACACATCACATATGACCCATGGATACATGTCCTAAAGTATCAATAGTATCCGAATACCTTTGGTCCATTTTCCGTATGCCCGTTGTTTTAACATAAACCGTTGTCCATTTCAAAGAAAAGTGACAAACTTTGAGTCGTCCCGGCCACACCAGCCCTCGAATTGAGGCGAGGTTGACTCATAAACGTCACATATGACCCATGTATTGTTGTCCTAAAGTTTCAACAGAATCCGAATGCGTTTGGTCGGTTTTCTGTATGCCAATTGTTGTTTTCACTTAAAATCCTGTCCATTTCAAATAAAAGTTAGACACTTTGAGTGGTGTTGGCCACACCGCGCCTCGGATTGAGGTGGGGTTGACTCGTACACTTCACAAATGACCCATAAATCATTTTCCTAAAGTTTCAACAGAATCCGAAAGTGTTTGGTCGATTTTCCATATGTCGTTTTTTTACTTAAAAGCGCATCCATTTTAAACAAAAGAAAGACACTTTGAGATGTACCGGCCACAACGCCCCTCAGATTGAGGCGGGGTTGACTCGTACACGTCACATATGACCCATGGATCGTTTTCCTACAGTTTCAACAGAATCCGAATGCGTTTGGTTGGTTTTCAGTATGTCAGTTGTTGTTTTAACATAAACTGTTGTCCATTTCAAAGAAAAGTTAGACACTTTGAGTGGTACCAGCCACACCGCGCATCGGATTGAGGCGGAGTTGACTCGTACATGTCAAAAATGACCCATGGATACATGTCCTAAAGTATCAACAGTATCCGAATGCCTTTGGTCTATTTTCCGTATGTCAGTTGTTGTTTTAACATAAACTGTTGTCCATTTCAAAGAAAAGTGACACACTTTGAGTGGTGCTGGCCACACCGTGCCTCGTATTGAGGCGAGGTTGACTCGTACACGTCATAAATGACCCATGTATCATTTTCCTAAAGTTTCAATGTAATCTGAAAGCATTTGGTCGGTTTTCCATATGTCGTTTTTTTTCCTTAAAAGCGCATCCATTTTAAACAAAAGAAAGACACTTTGAGTGGTCCCGGCCACACCGGCCCTCAGATTGAGGCAAGGTTGACTCGTACACGTCACATATGACCCATGGATCGTTGTACTAAAGTTTCAATAGAATCCGAATGCGTTGGGTCGGTTTTCCGTATGCCAGTTGTTGTTTTCACTTAAAATCATGTTCATTTCAAATAAAAGTTAGACACTTTGAGTGGTGTCGGCCACACCGCACCTTGGATTGAGGCGGTATTGACTCGTACATGTCAAAAATGACCAATGGATACATGTCCTAAAGTATCAACAGTATCTGACTGCGTTTGGTCAGTTTTCCGTATGTGGTTTTTTTACTTAAAAGCACATCCATTTTAAACAAAAGAAAGACACTTTGAGTGGTGCCGGCCACACCGCGCCTTGGATTGAGGCGGGGTTGACTCCTACATGCCAAAAATGACCCATGGATACATGTCCTAAAGTATCAATAGTATCTGAATGCGTTTGGTCTGTTTTCTGTATGTGGTTATTTTTACTTAAAAGCACATCTATTTTAAACAAAAGAAAGACACATTGAGTGGTACCGACCACACCGGCCTTCGGATTGAGGCGGGGTTCACTCGTACACGTCACATATGACCTATGTATCGTTTTCCTATAGTTTAAACAGAATCCGAATGCGTTTGGTCTGTTTTCCGTATGCCAGTTGTTGTTTTCACTTAAAATCCTGTCCATTTCAAATAAAAGTTAGACACTTTGAGTAGTTCAGGCCACACAAAGCCTCAGATTGAGGCGGGGTTGACTCCTACACGCCAAAAATGACCCATGGATACATTTTCTAAAGTATCAACAGTATCTGAATGCGTTTGGCCCATTTTCCGTATGTGGTTTTTTTACTTAAAAGCGCATCCATTTCAATGAAAAGTGACACAAATGAGTGGTACCAGCCACACCGGCCCTCGGATTGAGGCGGGGTTGACTCGTACACGTCACATATGACCCATGGATTGTTGTCCTATAGTTTAAATAGAATCCGAATGCGTTTGGTCTATTTTCCGTATGCCAGTTGTTGTTTTCACTTAAAATCCTGTCCATTTCAAATAAAAGTTAGACACTTTGAGTGGTGCCGGCCACACCGCACCTCAGATTGATGCGGGGTTGACTCGTACACGCAAAAAATGACCCATGGATACATGTCCTAAAGTATCAACATTATCTGAATGCGTTTGGTCATTTTTCCGTATGCGGTTTTTTTTACTTAAAAGCGCATCCATTTCAAAGAAAAGCGACACACTTTGAGTGGTACCGGCTACACCGGCCCTCGGATTGAGGCGGGGTTGACTCGTATACGTCAAATATGACCCATGGATCATTTTCCTATAGTTTAAACAGAATCCGAATGCATTTGGTCTGTTTTCCGTGTGCTAGTTGTTGTTTTCACTTAAAATCCTGTCCATTTCAAATAAAAGTTAGACAATTTTAGTGGTGCCGGCCACACCGCGCCTCGGATTGAGGCGAGGTTGACTCGTACACGCCACAAATGACCCATGGATACATGTACTAAAGTATCAACAGTATCTGAATGAATTTGGTCCTTTTCCGTATGTGGTTTTTTTACTTAAAAGCGCATCCATTTTAAACAAAAGAAAGACACTTTGAGTGGTACCGGCCACACCGGCCCTCTGATTGAGGCGGGGTTCACTCGTACACGTCACATATGACCCATGGATCGTTTTCCTATAGTTTAAACAGAATCCTAATGCGTTTGGTATGTTTTCCATATGCCAGTTGTTGTTTTCACTTAAAATCCTGTCCATTTCAAATAAAAGTTAGACACTTTGAGTGGTGTCGGCCACACCGCACCTCGGATTGAGGCGGGGTTGACTCGTACACATCACATATGACCCATGGATACATGTACTAAAGTATAAACAGTATCCAAATGCGTTTGGTCCTTTTCTGTATGTGGTTTTTTTTTACTTAAAATCACATCCATTTTAAACAAAAGAAAGACACTTTGAGTGGTACCGGCCACACCGGCCCTCGGATTGAGGCGGTGTTCACTTGTACACGTCACATATGACCCATGGATCATTGTCCTATAGTTTAAACAGAATCCGAATGCGTTTGGTCTGTTATCCGTATGCCAGTTGTTGTTTTCACTTAAAATCATGTCCATTTCAAATAAAAGTTAGACACTTTGAGTGGTGTCAGCCACTACTTCAAAGCACATTTTCCATATCATTTTCCACATGCATAAACATGAAATACATGGATAACTAAGAAAGCTAAGTAAAAAAAATAGAGAAATGAGTATCACAATACCAAGGAATACTAAAGGTCTAGGTAGTAGACTAATCATACAATAAGAATCAAGTGCAAAAAACAGAATCCGAATGCAACGTCCCTATGAAGCAGAGGAAAAACCCAAAGTGGAAAACCATGTTCAAAAATAAAGTGTTATACAGAATTTAAAAATGTAATGGATCAATCTGCCTCTGATCACCATCACCATCACCACTATCATCATCATCCTCATCCTCACCGCCATCTCTATCCTCGTCGTCGTCCTCGTCATCGTCCCCATGCTCATCGTTGGCCTCATCCTCATCCTCGGCATCATCCTAGCCCTCGGCCCCATCCTCGCCCTCGGCCCCATCCTCGCCCTCATCCACATCCTCATCCTCGCCCTCTTCCTCTTCAGCATCCTCGTCATCACCAGGAACGTCATCATCTCGATCGCCACTAGAGATGCCGCCTGGTGCATTGGATGATGCACCCATCGACAACATAAATGTCTGACAAGCCACACTAGCCTCTGGTGGAAGTGATGAAGATAATGCTTTCATCAGTTTCATAAATTCTCTGTCTCTTGTTTGAACTTGTACTTCCAACTCTGTGACCCTTTTATCAGACTTTCTTGCATGATCCTTGACCTGTTCCAACTCGGTGGTACTAGAATGGATACCTGGAGATGACCAATACCACGTCGGGACTATATTCTTACTAGGTCGGCAGCGTACTCGACCAGAGTGCTCATCTCCCAAAACCTGATATAAATGATCGTGTGGCCCAAAATTGTCAGGCTCCTGGGCATCAATATCCTCTAAAGAAGCCTGTAAAAAATATTAATAGATTATTAAATTTCAAATTAGATATTAATCTTTGAAATAAACAAATTAAAACTTACAATCTTCTCTTGGGTCGGTTCATTTACCGCAGTTCCATATTTTTTTCTTCTACTCGAGCAAAACAATTTTGCTCGAGGGATACGTCCTTCAATATTCATTTTGTGCTTCTGTAATGACATTGAAACAATATAAAGTGAAAGTATAATCATATATTCATTATTAAATAAATCACATAATTTAAGTAGGATCCACTAAAAAGGGAAAGTCCTAAAGAAAAATTATAAACAACTATATCATACCTGCTGCCTCTCATGATCTGCCATAGTTGTGCGCCCCAAAGTGTGGAGGTATTACTTTGAATCAATGTTTTTTTTGTTTTTTTCAGAAGATTCCTAAATAATGATTAATAATTAATAAGATTATATTAATCCAAAATATGAAAACTCTCATTTAAATAACTCAAATGAGATTAATACCTTAAATTTGGCAGTCGCCCAATGGGTAATCATTTGGCGATATTTCTCTATTAGGCAGTCATCCACGATAGGTAATGTCTCTAACTTCGTTCCCACTCTATCACACCATCCAACATACAGCTCATGCTTATAAGCTCTCCAAATCTCTCCTAGCTCTTTTAAACGCGCTGGTCGTGCACCTTCGCCATCAGGGAAGTTAAACCGAAGCTGAAACCAAATTGATTAGTTCATTTAAATACAAAAATATACTGCATTAAATCCAATAGATTTTTTACCCATATTTGTGCCCACGCGTTATCCTTGACTTCAGGTGGCAGATGTCTCTAAGAGAGAGGGCTGACCGGAATGATATCGGAGTATTTGGCTAGCGTCGCCAAAAAACCCCGACATTGCTGCCCAGATTTCTCAATCATTTGTCCATCAACATTGTATTCAACCTTCAACTGTGTCTGGCGGTTCCATACCGCACGCAAGCGAGTACTCCCCCTCCCCCACCTCCTATCTGTAGAAGAATCTGTTATTAAAGAAAAATAATATCAATACAAGTTATAATAAAAATAAATTTTGGTATAAAAATTTGATAGAGTTATATAAATATACCTGTGGTAGTCGGATCAATGGGTGCAGAAGATGAAGGAGTATCCTGTACAGGTGGAGTGTCCCTCAGTGTATGCTCCTCAGCCACATACTGTGTCACAGCAGGAGTCGAAGAAGGTGGAATATAATAGCCCAGAGATAATGAACCAGAAGCAAAATATGATGTCATAGACGTCTAGCCAGCTGGTAGTGTAAACATCGGAGGTCTAAATATCTCATATGTCCCTGAAGACACACCGAGATCAAAATAGGGCGTAGAAGATACGTATGTGGTAGTGGGTCGTCTAACTCTCGCCCCATGAGCCCTCGTACCACCGGCCTCAGTACCGGGACAACTAGATGATCGTCCATCTCTGACACCACCCTCCCTCCTACCACCAACCTCTCTACTGGGAGCAATATCAGGCTCCTCGTCAGATATCTGTCGTCTAGGGGGTGGATCCTGAAAAAAAGTTTGACAGAAAAGTAAACACATGATATTATAAGTTATTGAAATATTTATATTTGAAATAAAATACTCACAACAGGGATGAGTGGAGGAACACCCATCTGTACCATGAGACGATTATTATCTGTCATCTTTTTCCTCCGCCTCTCTTCAATGGGTGTCATTTCTTGCAATGAAAACAAATATGGAAGTAATTAGAAACAGATAACTAATGTGTAACCCAAAAAACAAAATATAGAAAAATCATTATGATAAAAAGAACATAATGAAACAGAAGATTTATGGTGTTATGAAGGTAAGTACTAGGATACACACTCTGAATGATGTAGGTGAAACATGTAGGTGAGAACACGACTATATGATTCTATATATTTCCCACCACAACTTCGGGTTCACAATCAACTCTGACAATTGAGCTATTGGGGTCATCATAAGTAATAAATGGATTGCGTCCAATTGCAGTAGGGATAGTGTCAACTTCATCATCACCATCATCAAAAACATGTCTGGGATTTACTTCAATAATTACACCGAATTTAGGATGACGATGATCTTTGACATAAAAAACTTGTTTCACCATTGATGCCAATACATATGGTTCATCGGTGGCAAGAGTGCGAGTCATGTCAATAACTCAAAATCCACAATCATCAATAAAGGTGACTTTCCTCGTCATTGAATCAAACCATTGACATTTCATCATCGTGACTCGACCATGTGAGTAATAATCCAAAATTATTATTTTCTCCACGACACCACAATAAGCAACATTTTCAGAATGAGGTCTAGTGTCCGATGAACTGGCATAACAGTCTGTTGTGGCAGTTAGCATAACACCATTATGCTGTGTTCTCATGTTTCTTGCTCATTCAGTGATAATAAATTTGTATCCATTGATCACAAGTGATTTACAAGAACGAACCATGGTATTAGGACCAAAATCCAAAGCTCTTATTTCCTCAGAAATAGAGTCTGTAGGAAAACTCGATACCTGAAATATAAACAAATAGTAAACTTAATTAAATATTATTTTTATTTAGTTATTACAGAAATATTTTTACCTTCAATTTCAACCAAGCAGAAAACCCTTTGCTATGCAAAGTATCATTCTTTCTCAAAGATAAAGAACGATGCTTTCTATATATCAATTATTTATGTTCCCTGTAGATAAAAATAATAATAGTTTAACAAATATTTAAAATTACAAGAGATAAGATAACAGATACATGTACAATTAACTTACTTGATATACTCATCGAATAAATCACAATTGAACAACACTGTGCGATGTGCCATCTCTCGCTCTTCAAGGCTTAATGTTGTCAATGTATATGATCTCAGAATTCCTCCTCTCTAAGGAAGTGATGGAAAACTGGGTTCAATTTTCCCATACTGTTCTTCTTCATTTCTCATTGGTCTGTTTATTCTTGTAGTATGATCAGACAAATACATTGAGTAGAAATCCATACATTCTTGAGCCAAGTAACTGTTCACAATAGAAGCTTCGGGATAATTCCTGTTCTGAACATATGATTTCAATGTGCACATGTTTCTTTCAGTTGGATACATCCAACGGAAAGCAACGGGTCCTCCAAGAAGTATTTCGGTCGGAAGATGGATAGTCAGATGCAACATGCATGTAAAAAATGATGGAGGGAATATTTTCTCTAACTCACACAAAATTAACGGTGTCTCTGCCAACAGTTTTTGCATGAGGGATTTGGACAACCTCTTAGCACAAAGATCTCTAAACAAATAGCACAACTGAATAACTGAGACTCTAACATTATTGGACAAGAGATGACAGATTGCTATTGGAATCAACTCATGCAAAAGGACGTGATAATCATGAGTCTTCAAAGATTTCAACTTCAACTCTTTTCTGTTGACCCATTCTGATATATTGCTTGAATAGCCATCAGGAACTTTAATAGTCTCTAGAACTTCCAGAAATTGATTTTTTTCAGCAGGATTCATCACATAAGAAGCACATGGAACTTGACATTTATTTTCACTGATACAGACAGGATGCAATTCTGGTCTGATCCCCCAATCTACTAAGTCACGCCGAGATCGTAAATCATCTTTTGTCTTCCCCTTGACATTTAGAGGAATCGAAAGCAACATTTCACATATATTCTTTTCAATGTGCATTATGTCTAAGCAATGACGTAACAAGTTGGTTGACCAATATGAAAACTCAAAGAATATACTCTTCTTCTTCCAATTATAACAGGTATCATTGGGAACATTTTTCCTCTTTCTAGATTTCATTACACTCTTCCCAAATGAATAACTGAAATCTTTCAATTCATTAAGCACATCAGTTCCAGACATACGCTGAGGTGGATCGTCATTCTCCATGGTATTGTCAAATCTTCGATGATTGTTTCCATATGGATGGTTCATTGGCAAGAATCGTCGATGTCCCATAAAACTAAAACTACGACGATATTTCAGTCTTCTCGATCGAGTATTCTTCATACAAACAGGACATGACAATTTTCCTTTTGTGCTCTATCCAGACATCATTGCATAAGCAGGAAAATCATTGATAGTCCACATAAGTGCAGCACGCATCTGAAATATGTCTTTCGAACATGCATCGTATGTGGGCACACCCACATCCCAAAGAAGTTTCAACTATTTTATTAAAGGTTTCATTTATACATCTATATCACTTCCGGGATCAGAAGGGCCAGATATCAGTATACTGAAGAAAGTGTAAGGCTTTTTCATACACAACCAAGGGGGAAGGTTATAAATGTGTATGAAAACCGGCCATGTGCTGTGCGAAGTAAGCATCTGCCCAAATGGATTAAAACCGTCACATGAAAGACCCAGTCTCACATTATGCACATCGGCTGCAAATTCAGGATATCGAGCATCAAATCTCTGCCATTCAAATCCATCTGCAGGATGAACCAACTCTTCATTATTCTTTTTTTCTCTCGGTGTCATGCCATCGCATTTTTACGGATATTTCATCAGACATGAAAAGGTTCTGTAATCTGGGGATCAATGGAAAGTGCCACATTACTTTTTGTGTCACATGAGATGGTGTTCCATCATCTTTTGGCTTCCATCGGGAGGTTCCGCATTTTATACAATCATTTCTTTCAGCAGTTTCCTCCCAAAATAAGTTGCAATCATTCGGGCAAGCATGAAGTTTTTTTTGAGAATCCAAGTTCATCAACCAACTTCCATGCCATATAGTGGTTTGAGGGAATATCTGCATCATCTGGATGTAAGTCCTTCAAGAAGGTAAGAATGTAATCAATTGCAGTATTTGAAATCCCATACATAGTTTTCCCATGAAACAATCGGATTAAAAATTCCAACTTTTTCATTTTATCACATTGACGATATACTGGAGTCGTCGCAGCATCATTCAATTTTTTCACCCTATCAACATCATCTTTTTCATTAGATGCATCATGTGTGCTTGTATCGAAATCTTGTTGGTTGGACATCCTTTCCTTCTCATGATGTCAAATAAATGGAAACCGATCATATATCAAACTCTCCAATTCAGTCCTATCATTTGGATCATCAACATTTTGAGATTCCATTTTCTCTCCATTGTGATACCACACATAATAGTTTGTTTGGAAACCATATTTGGTTATATGATAGCTAACTGCTTCACGGCCCAACCAAGGTCTTCCAACACAATTGAAACATGGGCAGTGTATGCGACCACTATCTGAAGCCTTGTCAAATGCAAAATCTAGAAAGCTTTTCAAATTATTTTGAAAATCGGTTGAAATCCGATCAGTTTCGTACATCCAACTTCTATCCATTCTGTAAAAAAATTGCAATAAGTCATTTCAAAGCAATTAAATAATATTAAAGTTTAATCAAAAAAATATTTACGTAAATGACAATTGTTTACTCTATATAAAAGCATAACTGACACATTACTCTATATGAGAATCATATTAAGAAATACAACAAAATAAAGTGTATATAAGAAAATAAGATACAAAATTTCTAATGCCTATATTCAAGGATTGACCAGTAATATATTGGAAGTGGATCAAGGAATACATAATTCTTAAGGGTCTTGTTGGGAGTATATGAGTTTTATACTTTAACTTCTTCAAGTAGATCAGGATGAGGAGTAGGATGAGGATCATGGGAGTGGCGGGACTATCCAAGGGGGTGTGGCGTGTCCAGGGGGGTGCGGGGTGTCTAGGGGGTGGTGGGGCCGTCCGGGGGGTCAGAGGTGTACAGGGGGTGGGGGGATATCTAGGGGGGTCGAGGTGTCCAGGTGGGCGGGCTGTCCGTGGGGGTGGTCAGGTTGTCCAAGGGGGTCGGGGTGTATAGATATATTTATATGAAAAGAATACCCACACAATAATCATGCAGCCCTGTCATTAGTCTAAACCCCTAGAACACATAAAAGAATCTAATATGGACATTTACTAAAATATTTAACACCATACGAATGAAAATACACTCTAAATATAGATTGAGAGGATATAATGGTGTGTGTCAAAAAAATTATATTAAATCAATTTAAATGAATATGGAACAAATGAGGGTTTACAATACACTAAGAGTACCTCAATCAATCCAAAACCACTATAGAACCACATATTCAACTTCATGAAACAGGACTTAGAAATCTTACCTACGTCTTTACTGATGACCACCTAATTGGAACACTCTATTTATGGTTCTTGAACACAAGGAACAAACAATGTTTGGTCTCTACCAACTCAATCACCCCCTTGTAGATCATAATCTCGTTTCCCCTTATACTAAAATGGTCTCACTAGAAGCTACTATTAATACCAGACCTAAACCATTCATTTTCCATAAAACAATGATCAAAGAACCATCAGAGGTATCTCTCATATAACCACAACCATTTTTATCTATGATGTAATGAAATTCACAAGAATAACTTTTATTCAATAACCTTTTGGTATATAATGTGCATCAACAATGGTTCAATTATATGGTTCATCACATTCCAATTTATTAATCACCCATACATGATAAAAATTGAACATTGACTTTCATTTAATTACAACCATCATATTTCATTTAATTCTTAACAAGCATAGAAGCATGGAAATTGGAATCTAATAACTTTAATTAGTCCCCAAAACTTTTTAATAAATTTAACATGAAAAATAAAACACTTTGAAATCTAAATAATCACTATGGAGTAAAATGAGCTTGGAATTCTATTTCACAAGTAAAAACACTAAACGATGGAATATATGAAAAGAATATTAATATAAATTCTTAAAACAAGATAATAAAGTAACAATGAATGTTAAAACTAAACATGTGATTGAATTTTATAACATATAATAAAAATTTCTTGGTAATGAAACATGAAAGGCACATCAAAAAATTAGACAACTGTCTAATGAAATCTATATGGGATGGAATATGCATGGAATGTAAATAAAGAACGGAAACATAAATTGGGCTGGAACAGAAATTTGGCTGGAATATGAGAATAGAAATTGGTCTCATCCCACATCAAAATCGAAACTAAAAACTAAGAAAATACCTCAGCCTTGGATGGTATGGAGGAAGAGAACCCGAAACACCTCCAAAATCGCCTCCAAAATTGCCCAAGCGCTCCCGTTTAGGGCTCTGGATCGCGAATGGGGGAGAGGATCGGCTACTGCCAATTTGGGGGAAAGTTTTCCCAACGGTTTTTAAAAACCGTTGGTATATAACTCCATCCCAAACCTATAACAACGGTTCCATTGAAACCATTGGTAAATCTCTACTCCAACGGTTCTAAAACAATTTGAACATACACTTTTAGGGTGTACCAACGGTTTACAACCGTTGGTATAGTGTTTTTTACCAACGGTTCAAGAGAACCGTTGGTATATATTGAAGATGGAATACTATACCAATGGTTTCAAACCATTGGTATTGTGTATTTACAAAACCATTGCACAGCACCCCCACCATTGCACCAACACCCCCACCTGCATAAAAAGCACCAGAACTATTGCACAGTATTAAAACAGCATAAAAACACCTGTAATAACACAAAAAAAACACATAAAACCATTAAACTCTTCCAACCATGTGGTGTACTACAATTCCCTATTTCAGTCTTCATATGAAAAGAATAATCCAGTGGAGTTGAATAACAGTTTCAATAACTAAAAATGGGGTATGGAAACTTACCCATGGTTCCATGGTGGTTATGAAACTAAATTTGAAAATGGGGTTGGGAAACTTACCCATGGTTCCTTGGTGCTTACAAAAGGAGTAAAGTATAGAACTCATTATTTGATTTAAAATTCAAGCAGAACTGAAATGATCACAAGTTAAACTTGTGATGGTCTAGAAGAATGGAATTGTAAGTTTTTTGAACATAGTTAGAATAATATTAATGTTTTTAAGGCTATGAACACTAAATGGTACAAGTATGGTGCGATCTATTGGTCAAAGTAGGATTCCACCACATCGTACCTCGAATTGAGGTGGGGTTGACTCATACAAATAAAAAATGACCAATGTATCATTGTCCTAAAGTATCATCACAATACAAATACCTTTGATCATTTTTTCATATGTCAGTTGTTGGTTTCACTTAAAATGTTGTTCATTTCAAAAAAAAAGTGAGACACTTAGAGTGATACTGATCACACCATGCCTCAGATGGAGGCGGGGTTGACTCATACACATCACAACTTACACATGTATCGTTGTCCTAAAGTATCAATAAAATCTGAAAGAGTTTTGTCAGTTTTCTATATGCAAGTTGTTTTCACTTAAAATCTTGTCCATTTCAAATAAAATAGAGACACATAGAGTGATACCGGTCACACCTTGCCTCAGATGGAGGTGTGGTTGACTCCTACATGTCACAAATGACACATGTATAATTGTACTAAAGTATCAATACAATCTGAAAGAGTTTGGTCTATTTTCTGTATGCAAGTTGTTGTTTTAACTTAAAATTATGTCCTTTTCAAATAAAAGTCAGACACTTTGAGTGGTACCGACCACACCATGTCTTGGATTAAGACTGAGTTGACTCCTACATGTCACAAATGGTCCATGTATCATTTTTCTAAAGTATCAACACAATCCGAATGTTTTTGATCGATTTTCCATATGCCAATTGTTGTTTTCACTTTAAATCAAGTCCACTTCAAATAAAAGTGAGACACATTGAGTGGTACCAGCCACAACGTGCCTCATATTGAGGTAGAATTGACTCTTACACATCAAAAATGACCCATGGATCGTTTTTCTAAAGTTTCAACAGATTTCGAATGCGTTTGGTTGGTTTTTCATATGCCAGTTGTTGTTTTCACTTAAAATTAAGTCCATTTTAAACAAAAGAGGGACACTTTGAGTGGTATCGGCCACACCGCACCTCATATTGAGGCTAGATTGACTTGTACACGTCACATATGACCCATGTATCCTTTTTCTAAAGTATAAACACAATACGAATGCGTTTGATCGGTTTTCCATATGTCAGTTGTTGTTTTCATTTAAAATTAAGTCCATTTTAAACAAAAGTGGGACACTTTGAGTGGTACCGGCCACACCATGCCTCGGATTGAGGCGGGGTCAACTTGTACACGTCACATATGAGACATGGATCATTGTGATAAATTATCAACACAATCAGAATCTGTTTGGTTGGTTTTCCGTATGTACTTAAGATGTTGTCCATTTTAAACATAAGAGAGACACTTTGGGTGGTTCCAGCCACACCGTGACTCGGATTGAGACGCAGTTGAGTTTTACACGTCATATATGACCCATGGATCCTTTTCCTAAAGTTTCAATAGAATATGAATGCGTTTGGTCGGTTTTCCGTATGTCAGTTATTTTTTTTACATAAAATTAAGTCTATTTTAAACAAAAGAGAGACACGTTGAGTGGTGCCGGCCACACTATGAATCAGATTGAGGCAGGGTTGACTCGTACACATCATATATGACCCATATATCATTGTGCTAAATTTTCAACAGAATCTGAATGCATTTGGTCAGTTTTGTGTATGTCAGTTGTTGTTTTCACTTAAAATTAAGTCCATTTTAAACAAAAGAGAGACACTTTGAGTGGTACCAGCCATAATACGCCTCAGATTGAGGTGGGGTCAAATCTTACACATCACATATTATCCATGGATACTTGTAATAAAGTATCAACACAATAAGAATCTGTTTGGTTGGTTTTCCGTATGTACTTAAAATGTTGTTCATTTTAAACATAAGAGAGACACTTTGGGTGGTTCTGGCCACACCATGACTCAAATTGAGGCGCAGTTGACCTGTACACATCACATATGACCCATGTATCCTTTTCCTAAAGTTTCAACAGATTTTGAATTCGTTTGGTAGGTTTTCTGTATGCCAGTTGTTATTTTCACTAAAAATTAAGTCTATTTTAAACAAAAGAGAGACACTTTGAGTGGTGTCGGCCACACCGTGCCTTGGAATGAGGCGAGGTTGACTCTTACACATCACAAATGACCCATGGATTGTTTTCCTAAATTATCAACATAGTCCAAATGCGTTTGTTCTGTTTTCCGTATGCCAGTAGTTGTTTTCACTTAAAATGTTGAGGCAATATTAACTCGTACAACCACCAGGACATCCCCCCCCGGATTGTGGCAGGATTGACTCATACACATTACATATTACCAATTTATCCTTTTTCTAAAGTATCAACACAATCCGAATGCGTTTGATCGGTTTTCCGTATGTCAGTTGTTGTTTTCACTTAAAATTAAGTCCATTTTAAACAAAAGAGAGACACATTGAGAGGTACCGGCCACACCATGCCTCGGATTGAGGTGGGGTCAACTCTTACACGTCACATATGAACCATGGATCATTTTCCTAAAGTTTCAACAAATTATGAATGCGTTTGGTCGGTTTTCCGTAAGTCAGTTGTTGTTTTCACTTAAAATTAATTCTATTTTAAACAAAAGAGAGACAGTTTGAGTGATGATGGCCACACCGTGACTCAGATTGAGGAGGGGTTGACTCATACACGTTATATATGACCCATGGATCGTTGTGCTAAATTTTCCACAGAATCCGAATGCATTTGTTCAGTTTTCCGTATGTCAGTTGTTGTTTTTACTTAAAATTAAATCCATTTTAAACAAAAGAGAGACACCGTGAGTGGTACCAGCCACACTGCACCTCAGATTGAGGCAGGGTCAACTCGTACATATCACATACGAGCCATGGATCATTGTGATAAAGTATCAACACAATCAGAATCTGTTTGGTCAGTTTTCCGTAAGTACTTAAAATGTTGTCCATTTTAAACATAAGAGAGACACTTTGGGTGGTTTTGTCCACACAGTGACTCGGATTGAGGTGCGATTGACTTTTACACATCACATATGACCCATGGATCCTTTTCCTAAAGTTTTAACAAATTATGAATGCATTTGGTCGGTTTTCCGTATGTCAGTTGTTGTTTTCACTTAAAATTAAATCTATTTTAAACAAAAGAGAGACACTATGAGTGGTGACGGCCACACCGTGACTCTGATTGAGGCAGGGTTGACTCTTACATGTCATATATGATCCATGGATGGTTTTTCTAAATTTTAAATAGAATCTGAATGCATTTGGTCAGTTTTCCGTATGTCAGTTGTTGTTTTTACTTAAAATTAACCCATTTTAAACAAAAGAGAGACACTTTGAGTGGTACCAGCCACACCGCGCCTCATATTGAGGCAGGGTCAAATCGTACATGTCACATATGAGCCATAGATCCTTGTGATAAAGTATCAACACAATAAGAATCTATTTGGTCGGTTTTCCGTATGTACTTAAAATGTTGTCCGTTTTAAACATAAGAGAGACACTTTGGGTGGTTCCGGCCACACTGTGACTCGTATTGAGGCTCAATTTAGTTTTACACGTCACATATGACCCATGGATACTTTTCCTAAAGTTTCAACAGATTATGAATGCGTTTGGTCGGTATTCCGTATGCCAGTTATTGTTTTCACTTAAAATTAAGTCAATTTTAAACAAAAGAGAGACACTTTGAGTGGTGCTGGCCACACTGCGACTCAGATTGAGGAAAGGTTGACTCGTACACGTCATATATGACCCATAGATCATTTTTCTAATGTTTCAATAGAATCTGAATGCATTTGGTCAGTTTTCTGTATGTTAGTTGTTGTTTTCACTTAAAATTTAGTCCATTTTAAACAAAAGAGAGACACTTTGAGTGGTACCAGCCACACCACAACTTGGATTGAGACTGGGTTAACTCATACATATCACATATGACCCATGGATAATATTTCTATAGTTTCAATAGAATCCAAATGCATTTGGTCAGTTTTCCATATGTCAGTTTTTGTTTTCACTTAAAATTAAGTCCATTTTAAACAAAGGTGAGACACTTTGAGTGGTACCGGCCACACTGCACCTCAGATTGATGTTTTTTTGACTCTTACACATAAAAAATGACACATTTTTCATTTTTCTAATGTATCAACACAATCCCAATGCGTTTGGTCAGTTTTCTGTATGCCAGTAGTTGCTTTCACTTAAAATGTTGTTCATTTCAAATAAAAATTAGACATTTTGAGTGGTTCCAGCCACACCGCACCTTGAATTGATGTGGGTCTGACTCCTACACATCACAAATGTCCCATGAATCGTTTTTATAAATTATCAACACAATCCAAATAAGTTTGGTCAGTTTTCCGTATGTTAGTTATTTTTACTTAAAATAGTTTCCATTTTAAACAAAAGAGAGACTCTTTGAGTGATTTAGGCCACACCGTGCCTCGGATTGAGGTGGGGTTGACTCATACAAGTCAAAAATTTCCCATGGATCATTTTACTAATGCATCAACACAATTATAATGCGTTTGGTCGGTTTTCCATATGCCAATAGTTGTTTTCACTTAAAATGTTGTGCATTTCAAATAAAAGTTACACGGTTTGAGTGGTTCCGGCCACACCACAGCTCGAATTGATGCGAGGTTGACTCTTACATGTCAAAAATGTCTCATGTATCGTTGTGTTAAAGTATCAACACAATCTGAATACGTTTGGTCAGTTTTCTGTATGTCAGTTATTTTTACTTAAAACAGTGTTCATTTTAAACAAAAGTGAGACACTTAGAGTGTTATCGGCCACATAGTGCCTCAGAATGGGGCGGGGTTTACTCATACACATCAAAAATGACCCATGTATCATTTTACTAAATTATAAACACAATCCAAATGCATTTGGTTTATTTTCCGTATGCCAGAAGTTGTTTTCACTTAAAATGTTGAGGCGAGATTAACTTGTACAACCACCTGGACAACCCACCACCCCTCGGATAGCTCCCCACTCACCCCAGACAGCCCCCCATCCCTCGGACAGCCCCCACTCACCCCGGACAGCCCCCACCCCTCAGAAAACCACCTGGACAGCCCCCCCCCCACCTGGACACCCCATCCCCCAACACCTGGACATCCCCATGTAGTCATTATTACAACCATTAATAAAAAATTAATAAACTACATCATTTGTCAAAGATAATCATACTGAACATAAATCAATAATATTATTGGATATATCAAGGAAAATGAAGTCATACTATCTTACATTCTAAATTACCACCCACAGCCATGATTAATTTCCATAGACCTCTCATTTCTACCAAATCAAAAGAGAAAAACAAAAAACATAGTTGCACATCAATAAAACCAAATCTAAAATTGTTATGGATGACTACACATGCCTGCATGGCTAGTGAAAATCGCCCCACCATCATAAAAGTGAGTATTGTCCAAGAAAGAGACATAATATACAATGTACATTGAGAACCATATTTAATTGACCTTAAATGCTTTATTAGTACAATCATCTTAGGAAGCCAATTATCACTCATGACTAACCATGCCACTATAAACAACCTAGAGTGTATGAGTTTTCTCTCTAATATCAAAAACATCATCACACATTCTTACCATGATGTGAATCATGTGTAATATGAATGATATTAACACAAAATTCCCAGAAATACCAAGCCTTCTAAAAACTTAAAATTTATGGATGATATTAACACACAATTCATTTTGAATCAAATATGATTCACTTTACTACTTATCCCAATAGACCAAACTCATACTATAATCACTATATGTGTGCCACTATCAAAGCTCAACACACGCACCCAAATCAAACAGAAAAAAAAATTCATAAACACCCAAATATAAAGAGAAAACCAAAACAGTAGATGTAGATAATTAAAATAAAAGTATCACTTACAGGAAATGTAGAACTAAGAAATTTTGAAGATGGGTCGGAATGAAGGATTTTTGCAGTAGGGTAAACAGAATCCCAATTCACCTCTTCACCCAATTGAAAACATAAAATCAAAATAGAAGATACATAACATTAAAATGAAAGTATAACTTACAGATTACAAATGATAATCTAGGAAATTTTGAAGATGGAATGATATGGACATTAGGGTAAAGAGAATCCCACTTCTCTACTTCGGTTTAGGGCTCCAGTCGCTTGGAATGGGGGAGCCCAGGTCCTGTCTATTTCTGGGAAATCTTTCCCAACGGTTTTAAGCCGTTGGGAAAGAAAACTTTTACCAACGGTTTTAAAAAACCGTTGGTAAAGCCCTTCAAAAACTCACTTTTACCAACGGTTTTACAAAACCGTTGGTATATCTTCATCAAAAAAAACTTATACCAACGGTTTTGCAAAACCGTTGGTATATCTTCCTCACAAACACACTTTTACCAACGGTTTTGCAAAAACCGTTGGTATAACTTCACCTCTACATACCTTTACCAACAATTTTTGAAAAACCGTTGGTATATGCTTGGTATACTCATATACACCAACAGTTTAAGAAAACCATTGGTATATATTCGTTGGGAAAACCTATATTTCCAGTAGTGACAGCTACCACACCACATACTCCCTTCCTGTGATCCCCCTTTCTTCTCAAAAGTTTGGATTAGTTTCTTAACCCCCCGGATGCCTGAAGATTGGTTTGCACTCTCACATTTGGATGGAATAATTAGGTGGTCATCCCTTGTTTCTCACATCGGGCCTGACCCACGTGAGCTTAGGGATTAATCATTGGACGCTCCATGAACACGACGAGAATGTATTAAAACAATACAAATAATAGAATTCATGCATGTAGATAGAATAAAATGATCAAAGCACGGAATAATGTTTGAGGGTTTTCATGTATTACAACACCTGAGGATCGATCCCTACCATAGACAAGTTGACCCTATTAAAAGAAAGTTGCAGCTCCGCCACCCTCTGACTTGTGGAGTCCAGGATCTACTACCGCCTACTTAGTTCCCGTTCCTCCTCGACAACGATGGGGAATAGTTCGTCAGCCACAATCTGGGCCCACCCCACATCGGTTCAGATAACAGTCATTTCTTCAGAGGCTTTCTTCATGTGCACCTCAGCCTCTTCTAGCTAGGCCTTCAATCACAATATTAGATCTGATCGCACGTTGAGGGAGGTTGAGTGCTCATCTTCCCGAACATGTAGCCACTGAACCTCGTTTTCAGCCTCCTAGAGCCTCTTGATGTTCACCACTTTTTTCCACTGCCAGCCCACACCAAGGCCACAGTCATACTCCCAAATCTTCTCTGCCATGAGATATCAGATGAGCATGTGAAGACACTTGGAATCTACTCCCCAGCGCACAGTTCGCATAGTCGTGAATGAAGTCTCTCCATCTGGTCTATCCATTGTGCTTGAGGGGTGTCGTCAATAAAGTGCTTGATCAGCTTCCATGACCAGCAACAGACTGCCTTGCTATCCTATTCATCAGATGCCATTTCGCCCTAGTCCATAGGGTTGACAGGCTCATACGTAGGGAATGCCCCCAAGAACATGTCAACAAGGTCTGAATATGGTGTCTGATTAGGTATGGTGGGACCCGGGCAGTCCGAATGATCTTCATCATCGGATCCCACTTCAATGATTGTAGGAAAAACCCTACCAGTGGTCCCACCAGTGGTCTGGAGTGCCGCGACTTGGTCGGTTGGTATATGTACCTCCACGACTGCCGACATTCCCCTAGGAGAAGCATTTCTAGGAATACCATCCAACCTCACCAATGAAACCCACACCATTTGAAGAACTGTACATGCTAGAAAGTCACGAATGTCAGTTATCCTGGTCAATGGGTGGAACTCATGGGTTTTGTAAGGGATACTTATAGAGATCAAATTCTCAGTCTCAATCATGGGTTGCTGATATAGAGACCCTATGTCATGGCCCTCCGTATATTTTTAGAAGGTTTGAAAACTCCGGAGGAGCCACCTCGGGTGTCCTGGCCCCACTAGATGCGGTAATCTCCATAGTAACAGGTGTGGATCCCGAAGGCCCAACATCTACATCCACTGAGGGAGGCGAATGGGTTCTATGCACGAGGTCATCCTGCACATTTCAAATGATTAGCAAGGAGTCCAAAATGACTTGGAAGCAAACATTGAGGAAGGGTCTTGGGATTTTACCTCAAGGTCCTCTGCAAAGTCTTCATGATTTGGGTCATTATCACTAACTTTTAAATCCTCCAATGGGATCCCTCTACTGGCCTCTTACCCCCCAAGAGGACTTGTCCAATTCTTCTTGCAGAGGGAAGCACTCTCTCAGTTTAGTAGCTGATAACTATGGGGGAGCCGTTCAATACAACATCACCTTCACTTGATCCCTCATTGGATGTGGAACACACAAGGAGTGCATGAAATCCTCCAACTCGACCTGGTATTGCTCTGCCTCCGCCTGGGACACCGCAAAGATGAGCCTGATAGGGCCTATCCCCGACATGTCCATCCTAATATGGTTCACATGTTTTCACATCCCAGACAAGATGAGGAATTGCCTGCTGACATCCCAGATGTCCCAGGCCTCTGGGAAGAGAGCATTCTCCGGCATATCTATGTGGCGCATCCGCTTCCCGAGAGCCTGAGTGGATATTCTACAGAACCCTCTCTGTGGTATCCCCTCTAGACAACCCTATTCTTCTGGGAACATCAGATCTGCTGCCATTGCTGGATCTGCTGCTGCCACATCCCCCTCAAATTGTACAGGCCTCGCCGCCACAACAACCCCAACATCGCGTAATGTCCTTTCCACCTTCTGACCATGGAATCAAGGCTAGGGAGGTGCACCTTTGCCAGCCTAAATAGTTGGATGCTTCAGCATCTCCCCCAGGTAGGCCGCCTCCCTGCTTTTGGCATACTCCTTCACCATCCCGAAGTCGGTGGTGGGTAGGGGCATCTCATTCCGAATCTTCCCATATTCCCATGTGAACATGCACCACATATGCCTCATCACACATGGATGTTCCTCATGGTGCACCCCTAAATAGACTTGGAGATTCAGTTATTGCATACACTAAAATTTCCTGGAGAATCGGTGCGGGGTGTATGTCTCACAGAGGGGCTCATAGTCCACTCTTACCATCAGGACTCCACCTCAAAAGTCCAAGAGATAGGACCGGTTATCTTCCGTTCCTTGTCTATCATCAGTAAATGCATTCGTTGGAAATGAGAATAGATGAAAGTTGAACTCCTCTACCTTCCAGACATGGTTCAATACCACCTGTACAGTCAGCTTGGCTGGAAATCTCCCTACGGCGTTCATGATAGATGGGTAGAAGTTCAATCCCATAGGGGAGATGGGGTTCAGATATTCCTAGACTCCCCTAACATGCACCTCTATCCACCCATACAGGAGGTGGAACGACCCACATATCCTCTATGGCCTCTTCCCCTCGCTAATATTCCAAAACATCTTGTACAGCTTGGCGAGCATTGGGATTACAAGGTTTACCCACCCACCTATCACCAACATGGACGCCATGATAAATGTGCTTGGTCACATGCCCATTTTTGTATCCCTCACTGGAAGGATCCAACCATAGATGAGAGTTGCGATGAATGCTGCCAGCCTGACTATCGGTTGCTGCTCGGTGCTGACACTAAATCCCCAATTTTTCCACTGGTTGTCCTCTAAAAGCCTCCATTATGAGTTCTCCTTGACTTGTTGATCCCCCTTCAGGCAAGTTTGAGGCCTCACCAGAAACTACCTGTCTATCAGGAAGTTCAAGAACTGCTTGACCCACCATCTGAAGTGGACATCTGTCACTACTTCCTTGTCCTGTCCCGGCACCAGCTCCATGGACACCATTGCTATCAGCGACATTTGCTTCAGATCCTCCCACACACCCATAATAGGGAGAAATTCATCATACATGGCCCCTGTTATTGTGATACCTGAAATAGGATGCACATCCCATAAACTGATGCCAACCTCCCCATGGTTTATGTGGAAGGTATTGGTCCTTGATGAACACCTGCTCAATAACTCCAGAATCAGTTGGTTTCGTTGATAGATATGGAATTGGGAGGCCCAAGCCGCCTCATACAGGCCCACTCTCCTTAGATTTTCCCTGAACTCTTCAAACAAGAAACCTACCCAGTAGGCCCAGGCACAGTCATATGTAAAGTTGTCTCCCTGGTGTAGATTCCAATCATCGGACCATCCCTTCCCCGGGTTCATTAGGGTTGCCTTCAGGATATTATAGTATAGAGGGGGGGGGATGTCTCTAGTTGTAATTACTTCCCGTCAACATTATTCAGATGATTGTACAATTAATCAGTAATAACAGGTGTGAAGTCCTCCTGGGCATGGTCGTCATCCACCTTGAACCACTGGCGCTGGCACGACGTGCTTCTGAACTAGTAAGCTGGCTCGTCCCTAATTGCTTCAGGGATGAAGTCGTCATCCCTCACCCCAAAGACATACAGAGGTAGCCTCTTACACAATGGATAGTTTCTTTGTCTTTCTGATAGCAGATCCCCCAACAAATCATGGTCAGAGTGGCTCTGTACCAACTCCCCAAGATCCAAGCTATACGCCATCTTCTCCCTTCGGGTAGCGTCTGCAAGGAACCCCCTATCAGCCTCTTGGGGATCCATTCTATTTTTTTAAAAAAATTTGGGCACTTTTCATCCCATATCATGAATCCCTTTCACAGAGTTCATTCACAGAGACCATTCGGGAAACTCAGTTCCAGCAATGAAATCGCGAAGCCTTGCACCGACCTTCAGATGCCAGCCATGGAGCGCACTGTAATGGAGTCAATGACTCACTGTGTGCCATGAAACGAAGGCTCGATTCATGAAGAGAAATCACAGAGCACGCAGAGCATTGCAAATCGAGAGCGCTACAAGCCAAAATTGCGGAGAAGGAAAGGACAAAAGAGATGTTATCTCTCTTATTTATAGGTGAGGACCCCTGGTGCTTTGTGGCTCATCGAACCGTAGTGAGCTTCATGGTGTGCTCAGCCTGCCTGCTACCTCTCCATTTCGAGAGTCATCTTCGCGATGGATGAGGGATTTTGGCGATTGATGCTCAGACTTTGACCCTTGCTTTCTCCTTGACTCCCAGTCTGAGGGGGGAATTTGTTGGAAAAAAAATTTGAGAAGAAAGAGAATGAATGGAAAGGATTAGGAACTACCTTGTGAAGAACAATTGTGGATCCCTCGGGGCCCTGCGGCTGAGGACCAACTCTTCCTTCGTGAACCCAGCATAGAACATGGAGGTGGCATGCTCCATGAACCCCTTTGACATTTGTGAACCCACCGCGGAGTGAGGAGGTGGGATGATTTGCAAACCCCTTTGAAATTCATGAACCCACTATGGAGCGAGGAGGTGGGATGCTCTGCGAACCCCTTTGATGTTCGTGAACCCACCACAGAGCTAGGAGGCGGGATGCTCTGCAAACCCCTTGGACATTCGTGAACTACCACAGAGTGAGCTCTGTCTTCATGTCGAGCAAGCTCTACTCCATGGTTCTTCTTTCCTATAAATACCAGGCTCCCCTCAAGCCTAAAGGAAGGATCCTATGACCTTTCACCATTTGAGCCCCCATTCCACAATGAAATTTCTGCTCTACGAACCATGAGATTTTCAAGGTACTTTTTCAACACGAAGTGCCTTCCCCTTTGCATGAATTCCACCCATCTTAAAAGAGGGATACCATTCACCGAGCCCATGGGCCTCTGCGAAGGAAGGAGATCCCGAAAGGGACTCAGACCTTCATGGAGTACTCATTCTTCCTGAAGTACCCTCCATGCATGTGTGACCTGCATGCTAAGGTAGGGTCACTGTTCCTCACGAAGCAGATTTCTTCACACTCCTAATCTTAGAAAGGTACCCTTTATTTCACGAATCACTTCTCCACAAATGACTTTCCACTTTGGAAAGCACCTTCCATATGCACCTATACCCTATGACTAGGCTTTTCCACATCATTTCATGAAGAACCCCCTTCAAAAAAGCTACTCCACTACATGGAGAACCAGAGCTTCACAAGGATTCTACATATGAACCCCTTTTCTCTACAACTCCTTCTCCTGTGCAGCCCCTTAGGTTTTCACGAAGAAATTTCAAGGTCCCTTGGGAAGTGTTTCCCATTGCATTGATTCACCTCATGCTTCTTCGCATAGGAATGCTAACGACTATTTCTTCTTCGCATATCCATGCTAACATATAACCCTCAATGGGTCACTCCACAAAACCCCATCGCCACAGCATTGCTGGTGCCTTCCCTTCCCCAAGGGGTGGGAGGTATTAGTTATGTAAGTACTATGGGTGCAGCATGCAACCACCTCGTCCGAGCTTCAAGACGTTAAACTGCCAAACACCATCGTCCTCAGCACATGACATTAAACTGTGACCTCGCCCCATGTGCCGTATGCAGGGTTCCCCCACCATGGACATTCTGCACACCTGCTAGTCTCTATGGGAGTGAAATCATTCCTCATATGGAATGAGATCCTCCTTATTAGAGCAACGTCTGTCTGAAGGGAAAGGGCAGCCACCTTGGTGTAAGCCCCTAGATTTTATTGCAAGAGGTAGCCCCCCTGCCCCCCCTCTTCCTCAGGGCCAAATCCCTCTCTCTTTGGTCTTTGTCACTACCCGGGCATCCACATTGGATTAAGTCCTAATATCTATCACTTCGGGCCGCAGACCACGCGTAAGCCCCTGTTTTCTCTTTGGGATGCTAACCACGTGTAAGCCCCCTATTCCACTTCCCATGGACGCACCTTCTGCGATGTGATCGTCAGACCTTTGCTGCATTTTTTTTCTCACACTGAGTATGAATCATGTGGGATTAGAGTAAGCATTGACTATGATATCCTCTATGGGAAGCCTAGATTTTAAGCACCAAACCCCATCATGAACTATGTGAACTTTGATCCTTGCCAAGGAAAGGTATGTAGGAAGCCTCCCTGAGGTTCAAGCCCATAAACCATTGGTTCTAACCATTTCATGTCGGTTCCCACTTCTAAACTATGTGGTCTTTGATCGCTGTCTCCTAGAAAAGGTATGTAGGAAGCCTCCCTAAGGTTCAAGACCAACAACCATTGGCCCCGACCATCTTCACGTTATTTCACTAATCACACACTAAACTATGTGGGCTTTGATCCTTGTCTCCTAGAAAGGGTACAAAGGAAGCCTCTATGAGGTTCAACCCCAACCAGTGGAAAGCCGTTGTCACACCAACCAACGATAAGCTGTTGTGACCCCAACCTGTGGTATGTCGTTTTGAACCTAATCAATGGTAATCCGTTGTCACCCCAACCAGAAGTAAGCTATTGTCACCCCAATCAGTGATAGATTGTTGTCATCCTCAGTCAGTGGTTATCCATTATTAAATACAGTAAATGGTAATCTGTTGAAATCCCCCAATCGATGGTAATATGTTGAAGTCCCTAATCAGTGGTAAGTTGTCTTCAGATGAACTACCTAGAATTTGATTCCCTACTATGGGGATACGTAGGAAGCCTCCCTGAGGTCCAATCCTATCACTCATGCCTTATCCTGATATCTCCCTCGAGCCTATGTGTTTCGGGATTGTCATGCCCCCAACCCGGAGGTTCCACTTCCTTTGGGTCCCATCTATGCGTCTATTCTCACGGGCCTTCGTCTCAAGTGTCCCATCATCCCACCAAACTATGCAGAATTTTATTCCCTGCCACAGGGATACGTAGGAAGTATCTTCAAGGATCAATCCCAACATCATTGTCATTGTCATGTCGGTTCCATCTCATTCCCCCTCCACTTAATTCAACATTCCATTATCCATCCTGATTCTTACCTGGGCCGCCACATACAGGTGGAATCATGCCACCTACTTACCTGTGCCCCTTAACAACAATTGAGTAGCTAACCATACATTAGCCCCAACATTAGTGTTCCCTATAGGGGTCACACCGATCTAATCCACTCTAATCAGTGTTCTGATCAGTCCGATCCATCTCTGTTAGATGTTAAACTCACAGAATACCCTGTGTTAAACATGGGAGGCTGAGGAAAACCTCTGATACATGCCTATGTCATATAATTCCCCATGTACGATGTGTGATTCCTTAGGATTCCATGCCCTTTAGAATCCCTATAATAAGGGGAAGAAACCCAAATGCGTTAGTGTTACAATGTCCAGACATGCCAGTGATATCCATCATGACAAATCCACTGACCGGAGGTCGCTAACTTGACCAGACCCTTTGGAATGTCCCAATAAAAGTAGTGTAATTAACTGGCGTTCAAGAAGACATGGCACTGGGAAGAGTTTCAAGAACAACGTCTTAGTCTATAAGGGAGACCTGGACTAAGTGACGAGTTCTGAGGAGGAATCCATGAAAAGAAGAACTGACATCCCATCATCGTTTTTAGATTAAGGAGAAAACGTCCCTGAATAAACGACAGATGATGCCCACCTTTGGAAAGTGGGAATGTAGGGTAACCACTGTGCACCCTCCGCGGATGGCTTCATGTGCCCCGACGAAAGTGTCGAAAACAAAGATGAGGTTGGGGAGAGTGACAGGCCTATGAAGAGCTCTAGCAAATAAAAAATGGTGACATAAAATAAGTGTTTCACCTAGAGGAATCAAGATCCAAAACCATAGGGAGAGTATAATGATCAAAAGACTGAAGAGATGTGGGTCATAGGGTTCATCACACCCCTAAAACTATAGTTCCTCGAAGTTGAATGGCCAATCAAGTGAGGCCATAAAGCAAAATAGAAATATAATTTCAGTGGCATAATAATTAAAGTGCAAAGGTGGATAGTGCAGATCAAGAGGGAGGATATGTTGATCAATTGATAGGGATTAATACAACAAGGATATCTGAATCACCAGGTGTGTGTGGGAAGAATGGCCAGCCAAAGGTCAATTCCCATTGGGAGAGGCCCATGTGGGATGGAAACAACCCAGGTAGGAAGGCCCAATGCTAATAAAATAGGTATACCAAAGACATATATACAATTGAGTATTTAAAATAAAGCGAATATTTTTTCATCCATGAATTTGAACAATTTAGAGTGTAAAAATAAAATCAGGGCTAATTTTAATATGAAAAGATAAATTGAATGCCTCATTTCACATGCTACAAAGGAATACCCTCACTGGTAGTAAGGTCATCTATGGGAGACTCAGTATATCCAAATCTCTATAGATCTTGGTGCACCAGTCATGGAGAAAGCATGGAATCAATTATGGGGACTTGGAAACACTTGTTCAGTGGGAAGGTTGTGCTAGAGTGGGTCTATCAGCCGGTGAGGTTTTTTTGACTCTCAGGCTCACTATTTGTCCATCCCATCTCCTTGTCTAGATTAATGTTGAAGGGATCTACATATATGGTGTAATTAATGGAGTTTGGGGACATAGGTAATGGATAAAGATAATCTTCTGGTAGGGACCTATTTTGGGATGACGATAGTGGTGATGGCGATTGAGGTTGTTGGTAATGGATGATGGTGGTTGGATCTGGAACCAGCCAACATAGTGGGAGACCAGTGAAGACCTCATGATACTACCATTGTCATTCGATGAGCACCTTGATGAACAAGACCACCTTGTGCAGCATGGTCCATTAGTGCAAGTACCTGTCAGTGTAGGGATTTCAATGGGGGTTGATCTCTAATAGAGGGCTCTTGAGATGCGGGATTTTGAACACTATCAGGGGTTACTGTTAGGTGTGATGATGACCATGAATCACACAGGATGCTATCTACATGTGGTGACTTTGGAACAGTGGGTCTTTAGGCCATTTATTACAATAGGCCTTTTATTTGGACCAAGTTGGAAGATCATCCTGGCACATTTGTGGAATGACTGAATATCTCATACCAAATAAATAACAGTTATTTATAAGAAGGGATATGTTCGAGGGACCAAACACCTAAATTAGAGACTTATTAAGTTTATAAGTGAATTTTGACCAGCCTAATCAAATATCATCAAAGTATGAATGAATATCATCCATTAATACAAGGCCCTAATCACATTTATAAAATTTTAAAAAATACAATGAGAAGAGTATGGTTTTATTGGACACCACTCATCCTCAATCTACAGGCAGTAGTGTGACTATTTCTTTAAGGGGTGATATTTTAAATGGCAAGGGAAAGATGAAAAAAAATGAAAATGTAGCTCTAGTTCCTTCAAGAAGAAGTATGTTGAAGGATTATTCCAATATTCATAGGACTATGTATACCATGTCAACTTACAAGGAATCAAATATCTATCTCACACCGAAGCATGAAAGGTACATGGAGTGGATCCTTGGGATCCTCAATCAAGGTAATTCATAGTCGAAGTGGGAAACTAATGCCGATGATGATGATGATGATTATGATTATGGAAATGACCCTTATTTTTTTAATTCATAGTTGTATTTTCTAGATGAGGGAAATGTTTCTTTGTATGAACTCATCCATTTTCTTGCTTGACTGTTATATTTTATTTCATCTTTAATAAATGGTCAGGAGCCTTGGCTTATGGATAGAACTTTTTTGAATTATTTTAATTAATTATAAAATAATTTCCCAATTTATTTTATAATTAATCCCAATGTTAAATTAAATTAAAAAGGTAAAAAATTATTCTCACCAAAATCCATTTTTGCACCATAACCCCTAAGTAATGTGGAAGATTCTCATTTTTTTAAAAAAATTTTATAAAAAAACTTACCTTACATGGGGTGGGGGGGTACTCGATTAAGGGTAACACTAGTTACCTATATGAATGTCCCACTATGTATGGGTTACAAGGATTTACCCCTTATACAAATCTCCTTGCATAAGAGTGACTTGGACCATACCCTCATACAGATCCCCCTACATAAGGGTAAGTAAGGCCTTACCCTTGTGTAGTGGGCTGCATAAGCGTAACATGTACCCTAAGAATAAAAACCTCCTTTTATTATATATATATATATATATGTATTCCTATTCTCTTCTTTTTCGCAAAAAACACATAGAAAACCCCCCAAATCATAGATTTCATCGAAAATGTTTATAACAACTAAAATTTATCAACTATCAACCCTAGTTTCACCCACAATGGTTCTCATCCAAAACACAACAACTCAAATCATCCAACAAAGTCAAAATCATTGATCTCTAGCAGGAAATTGTTGAAAAAGTGATAACTGACTTACATTAAGGATAAATGTTGAATCTTAGAGCTCAGATTCATATTCCATGGTTGTCACATCCCAATTTAAACTAATACAAAAAGTCCTTTAAAATCACTAGAAATAGCCTTTATCAGTGCTAAAAAATCACTGATAATCAAAGTGCGGTTTAAAGGTAGAAAATTTTATCAGTGCTAAAAAATTGGTGTTAAAAGGTTCTTGTAACAACGTTTTTGTTTAGCACTATTAAAGTACACTTTTAACAGCACTGTTAAAGGGTGACTTTAACAACATTTTTTAAACACTGATAAAGGAAATGCTGTTAAAGGGGTAAAAAAATTGGACACCTATGCACCTGACCCCTTTTTCAAAACTTCCATAACACCTTTAATACGATTCCACACCCCATTAATCAGCGCTTTTCACCCCAAAACCCCTTTTATCAGTGCTTTGTGAATTTCCAACCTCATTCCTGCCCATCTAGATTTGAACCCTACACCTATCCTTAAAATATGGAATGCCTTTACCACTGTACTATGTAGTTTTGATGTCTGTTTAATGATATTTTTATTTATTTATATATATATATTTACATATATATTTACATATATTTATATAATTATTTTTACATAAATATATACAATATATATGTGTGTGTGATATATATTATATTTATTTAAATATATTATATATTATATTCATTTACATATATCATATTATAATATATATAAGTTTATTACTACACACACATATGCATATATAAAAATTATAAATATATTTTTATAATGTAAAAAATGGTTAGATATTATTTTAAATACATTTTTAGAATATTTATTTATTTAGATATATTATAATTTACATTTTTACATAAATATTTTGATATATGTGTTTATATGAGTGATTTATTATAAGTAAATAGAAGAAAAAATGCATATATTTTATTATAAATAAACTTAAGTTGTGATGAATGATAAAATTTAAAAACCATAATATCAATATAAATGTAATACCTAGGAATAAATTAATTACATACTAAAATAGGGAAAAAGGCCCCTTTAAACAAGACTGAAAATCCATTGAATGTTAAAAAATCAGGGTAACCCAACTAAAAATTCAGTTTTGGAGGCATTATAGGATTTTTATGGCCTCAAAAAATGAGGAAGAGGTTTAAATATGTCATTCAAGGCGTAGATATTTTTACAGGCTTCAATTTGATATGTGGTAAATCCCATAAGAACACCCGAATCAAAAGTGATAGTTGTTTGAATTTCGAGTTACGTTTTAAACTTATTTTAGATCTTTTTTTTTTATTTTTTTTTGATTTTTTATCTTTTAATTGATATTATGTGACAATTACTAGGTAATAATAAGAAAATTATTAATTTAAAATATATATTTTTTATTTTATAATCCATTTTCACTAAATATCTTATATATTAATTGTAACTTCCTATTAACCATATTTAAAAAATATCTTAAAAAATATATATTATATTTATATCAATATAAATATATTTATATATTAGTATATTATTTTTAATGAACAATAATTTTAATTTAAGTATAATTTTATCCGTGCTTGTAAAAAAGCACTGATAAAGGAGGGTCTTTATCAGCGCTTCTAAAAAAGCGCTCATAAAACCCCCCTTTGTCAGTGCTTTTTTATAAGCACCGATAAAAGGCCCCATTTATCAGTGCTTTTTTAAATGTATGGATATAGGGTGGGACCTTATCAGTGCTTTTAAAAATTGTTGAAGAAGGCTAGACTTTAACAACACTTTTTTTGCACAGTTAAAGACCCCCTTTAACAGTGCTAAAAAACTGCGCAGTTAAAGACCCCCATTAACTCTGCTCTTTTTAGCACTAACAAAAGGGGTCTTTAAAAGCATTTTTAACCAGTGCTGTTAAATCCATAGAACTAGATAAGCCTATTTTTTTTAGTATTTCTAGCTCTGATTGATCTCTATAATGAAGAAACCCCTCTCCCACTCCCCATTCTCTTTCGGTTTGAACAAGATAATATGGAAATCCCATTTTCCCCTTACATGAAAATGAGGGAAATAAAGTGGAGGAATATAATTAATTGAATTAAATTAATATCATTAATTTAATTTAACTTAAATAACCATTTAAATAGACCGGCCTCGGTCCGGCACTCAAGCCAGGTTTATACCTTACCTAAGTAAAACCCAATGTTTCAGACTCAACCAAAAAGTTTGAATTCCAGTTCAAGACTTCATATAAAAGTTATAAATGTTTTCATCAATGGAATATTTAATTTTAATGTATTCATGGGGAGTACATTTTTTATTACAAAGCACAATCATTCCACTTGGGAAATATTTTTTAGATTAATAGAAGTGTCTAAAAATATTTCCAAGATTTCTTAGTAGGGGGAATTATTATTTTACCCCTCTTGTGCATCTAAAACTAAAAATTAAAATTTTCACTCATTATCAAAACTAGAAAAATACATAGTTCATTACACATACATGCTTCTCCAAACTCAATACTCAATCCAATTTTACACAACACTATCTTATATTAAAGGATTTGAATATTATAAAAATTCTCATCAATCAAAGGAATATACAAAATAATAGATCCAAGTTTTAGAATATATCCCCATACAAATGTTTGAAATAAAGACTTCTATATTGGAATTTTGTTTAATAAATCCATAAACTATCACCCATTATTTACACAAGACATGAATTTTTATATTCATTTGTGTATAAATCCATACCCCAAAAACCCTAGTGTATTTTATTTCATAAGTTGAGAGGTAAATGTGGAGATTAAAACACGAGGGAGATAGAGATTGGGAATATCATGTGCTCGGACACGCCTTTTAAGAAGATCTATTATATTTTTCTCAAAAGTGTTCTTGACTCTAAAATCTCTAGTTTTTTAGTAATCCTCTACAAGTTAAAAATATCCATTGTCCTACCATGGATTAGAATTTAATAGTTGTGGCCATTTGGTTCCACTGCCAAGAATAAAAAATCCTAGTCCTTTTAATGTTAGAATATTGAGGAATATATCCTTATAAAACATTTCTTTTATATTATCCCTTTAAATATTCAGATTTAGATAAGAGGATCCATTTAACAAAATGAAGTAATCGAGCTCAAATTGATGGGAAAAAATTAGGGAATGATCATTGATTTATTTGTGATTTGTAAAAAAATCCTTCATATCATATAACATGCGTTTTTTCCATAATTATAAAAAGTTTCCTTTTTTACAATCAAAAGTCCATTCAATAATAATAAATCATCAAATAAGTTTGTATTATCATTAAATTTTAGAACAATAACATTAAATTCATTTATGCTATGTCGGAAAAATCTGCACATCGATCTAACAAACGATGTGACTAGAATGATTAAAAGTGCCGTTTAAGTTCTATAAACATTCACAAAATGATCAACACTAAGTAATTAGAATTATATTAATATAACAATTTATAAAAATGGTAATTGATATATTTATTATGAAAAGAAAAAATTTCATGTTAAACCAATGTG
Organism: Viscum album; assembly: GCA_963277665.1. NCBI lineage: Eukaryota > Viridiplantae > Streptophyta > Magnoliopsida > Santalales > Viscaceae > Viscum > Viscum album. Next base: position 1,494,919,424 of record OY728152.1, read on the forward strand.
TGATTTTTGTAGAATGGTACACACTTTATGTTCAATATTATAATTATTTATACTTCAATAAAAATATGTCAAATGACCATAATTGAATAAAAAAATCGGATTGCCACAAAAATTTAGGAAAATAGTTATCAAATAATATAAAACACAATAAAAAAACCATACATAAATTCTATGTGTGATATGACATTGATGATCAAATGTGATTTTCTATAATTGAATATCTTTCATGTTTTACAAATGTTAGTCAAGTAATCAAAACAAAACAAATAATCTCAAATTTTCATGAAACTTTAGGACAATTTGTTTATTCATTTGTGACTTATTAATACAACCACATAACAATTTTATTTGTGATTAGTTTGGAAAGATTCAATGATCATTTTTCAACTATAATTGATATTTATCATGATTTTATGATACACTTTTATATATTATGTTATTAATTTTTAACTCTATATCATGTATCAAAATCAAAATATATTGTGTGTGTGCATAGATATATTTATATATTTATATAATAAATAGGTTACTACAAATATAATATAAAAAATTATAATCAAATAAATGGATCCATACGATCCCATGAAGCCATAATGTCGATCACCATCTCAAATGTTCTTTTCTTGTCATCAATGCCCTTAAAATCCCAAGCATATTTCTCCTCCTCAATCAACAATGATCCAATGTCATATTTCTCATCCACAACAATGCTTTTTCAAATCTAGGGTGACATTGAAATGAAATTCTAAAAACAAATGATCTGTAGTTCCATCGACTACAACTCTGGGGGTGCATGGTGATGTCGTATGGTAGTTATTATTATTAGCTAGAGAACTGATAGCCGGATGAAGGTTTTCCTTTTTCTTCATTGAGGTGTCACTTGAGGAACTCAGATTCAGGTTCCTGATGTAGTTCTGGAGTAGGGTTCTCTTCCTTATGTCCATGGACTTGAATTTTATCTAAGAGAATTTCTTTCTCTTAGTGGAATTCTAGTGATTCTTTATATTTTTCTCAGTTCTTTCAGGAAACCTATTTGTAATCTATACCCATTTATTTCCTATTTCTTTGTAATAATTGACCAACATCATGTATTCTTCAATTTTACACCTTTCCTTCATACAATAAAGAGAGAAAATATTTTTAATTATCAACATATTTCAAAGAAGTAAATAAAAAATTGATAAAAACTAGTTCAATGGGAAAGGATAAAAAACCACACTTTAATGTTTGGTTAGAGATGGATGTGCCATATCTCCCCAAATTGTTTACCAATCCTTCCTCTTAGAATTTTTATACGATGGAACATTTACTCACTCCATATTTTCCACTTTTTGAACCAACAATCTACACACACAGGTCATAAAGCACTACATGTAAGACCTAAATAATATAATGAGGATAAAGAATAAAAATAAGAGATATAAGTTATGGGTCAAAACCTATACTATTTAGTAGCACACTATGCATTGACAAAATTTGATCTCTTGTGTCCCTTGTTGGATAATAATGTTTTCCTTGGTTTATTACTACCTCCATTGTTGGAATGGAGGCATGATGTTTTCAGACTTAGGAAGCGTGATGTGTGTGGATATGAAGGTTTGGGTGAAACCTACTACAACCCAACTTTGGACATTTGATTTTTATTTGTTTCCTCTATTTGTTTTGTTGTGTGGTTATATACCTATAAATATGGATTTTTTTAATCATTATAAGATCAATCTGATAAAAGTAATAAACCAATGTTCCTACTACTATCTTTTTATTCATGCAATCACATCCAATGATATACATCTGCTTCTACTTACACTTCCATAATCCACCATTAGTGGTATCAGAGCACCATGTTTGAAGGTGATTGGTACCAAAGAGATCCATGATATCTACTTTTGATCTGTTTTAGTGAAACCATTTTGTCATTATTGAATGTTGGTCTCCCTTCTTTGTTTTTTGTTCCCTCCTCTCCAAATTCCATTTTCATAAAAAATTTAAAAAAATAAAAACCACCTCATTTAATCTCTTTTTCTTCTCCATGAATATCGCTCCATTTAAAAAACACCTCATTTTTATTGGGCATTATCCTATTATCATAAAAAAAGTAAATTCTTCATTCATATGTTGAAAAAAAAATATTTGAGAAATCCAAAAAAAATTATTACACTCTGCCTATCAAAAAAAATATTGGGATTATGCACAACTAATTTTTTTTGGAAGTTTTCAACCCCAAAAAATACCTTTCCCTTCAAGATATTTGTATATGTCATTTTCTCATAAAAAAATATTTTGTCTCTATGGTGAAGGTATTTGAATAAGCTATTATCCTGAAGCCGACAAAGAACAATTATTATACTTAGTGCATCCAAATACGAGCACTCCTTAGCACCCATGATGTCATTGACATCGTAGAGGACAGAAAAATCAAATCAGAATCCAAAGTAGTAGAGGATTCCCTTTTGGATGTTCAAAAGCCCACTCTTTGGCAGAATGAAAGTAGGAATGAAAGGAAAAATCCAAAATTTATCAAGGCCCTAACAATGTGAATTTAAAAATATTCACTTCTTTAAATCATCAAAGGATATCTTGGATACTCTTCACAAGGAATTCAAAGGAGCCTAAAAAGTGAAGTATATTCAGCTTCAATCTCTATGAGGTGAGTTAGAATCCCTATTTATGAACTCATATGTGACTTTTTCTGAGTATCATACTATTGTAATGGTTATCATGAACCATCTATGAAGAAATGGAGAAAATATTTCCAATATACGGTTATGTGAAAAACTTTTGTGATCCCTTGATCCGAAATTTGATTACATAATCATTTCCTTAGAAAAAAAAGTACCTAGAGATGATATCTATTGAAGAACTTTTCAGATCTCAACAAGACCATAAATTGAAGGTGAACCACCAGAGCAATACCAATGGTGTTTAGAATGCCCTACAATCAAAGTTGTATCTCAAAACTCTAAAAAAATTGAGGGGGGACATCTCAAAGAACCCAAGGAAGAATATTCAGTGGAAAAGAATTTGATCTAAGAAGAGGAGGATGTGGTGGAATAATTCCAACTCAAGGAGGTCATGAATATCAAAACTATACTCCATGAGAACAAGTAAGAGGATCAAGGGGAGGATTCCAAAATCACCAACCAGAAAAAAGAAATGTTCATTGCTATAACTGTAAAAAATATGGATATTATAGTAATGAATTTTTGTATAAACAGCCCATGGAAAATAAAAATGAGGAGGCACATATCATTGAAGGAGAAGATCCTTTTAAAGAGTCCCATGTATTGATGGTACAAACATTGAAACAAAATCAAGGTATGTGGTATCTTGAATCTGGACATAGCAACTACATGATAGGGCACAAGAACTTGTTTACGAACTTGGATGAGTGAGTTTGAAGAGATATTTCATTTGGAGATCTCTCAACAATATTTTTATATAGAATAAGAGACATTATGATCAAACAAAAAGATGACAATATTTCCTTTATCTCTAACGTCTACTATATTCCCGACATGAAGATGAATATTTTGAGTGTTAAGTAGTTGGTGGAGAAATGATTTCACATAATCCTTAAAAATAAACAAATGGTGATTTTTGATGACAATGGAAGTATGATCACAAAAGTACTAATGGTGAAGAACCACAATTTTTCACTTATTATCTAACCGAAGTACCATGGTGTTTGATGATGGTACATGATGACAAAGAATGGATATGGCATCCTAAGTTTAGGAATTTAAACTTTGAATTTTTAATATTATAAAGAAGTAAGAATATGGTGAATGATATTCCTATCATTTAACACCCAAATCAAATATGTGAAAGCTACGTATTAAGTGAACAACATAGAAACAAATTTATAAAAAAGCCAACTAGAAAGCTTCTGCACCACTTGAGATAGTTCACACAGATGTGTGTGGACTATTGAATCCAAAATCAGATGAAAAAAGGAGTTATTTTATTAAATTTATCAATTATTTTACTATGAACAGATGGATATATTTTCTCAATATAAAGTCAGAAGAGTTTGGTGTCTTCACATAATTCAAGGCACTGGTGGAAAATCAAAGTAAGAATCACATAAAAACTTTGTGATCTAATCAAGGTGGGGAGTAAACCTCTGATGTTTTTCAACAGTACCTCAAGTTACATGGAATTCTTCACTATTTGAATCTGTATTACACAACCCAACTCAGTAGAGTAGACAAAATGAAGAATCACACCATTCTCAACATGGTATGAAGCATATTGAAAGAAAATGGAGTGCCCATGAATTTCTGAGCTGAAGGGGCCTCATGTGAGGTGTATCTACTCAATAGATTCCCAATAAAAAATATTAAAGTAAAGATACCATGTGATGAATAGAGTACTCACAAGCCAAGTGTAAGTCATCTTAGAGTTTTTAGTTTTATTTCTTATGTTAGGATCTCGAAGGAAAAACGAAAAAATATCAAGGACAAAAGAGTGAAGTGTGTCCTTATGGGATATTGAGATCAAGAAATGGGATATAAGTTGTTTAATCACATCACCAAGAGGATTATATTAAGAAGATATGTTTTCATTGATGAAATAAGAGGCATGGAAATTGAATCAAGACGATGATTCAAGAGAGGTACGACTCACTCTAGAAGATGAATAAATAGTTGAAGAAGTAAATTGTTAGAATTAGGAATTAAAGAACTGATGATTCCATCACCACATAATTCTAAATTTGAGAACATAAAATAATAAATTTCTTATATATGTAGTCAAAAAATTTGATTCCGTGTAGATATATATGAGATAACATAACCAACTGAGGAGTTTGTAAATTTGTATTGTCTTTTAGCGACTTCAAATATAGTTATCTTCAAAGAAGCTAAAATCAATTAAATGTGAAAGAAAATGATAGATAAGGTAATTAATTCCATATAATACACAAAAGGATAGAATAAAAATGAATTCTTTGACTATGGTGAAATCATTGCACTGGTTGGTCTGCCACCTAGATATGATGAAAAATCATGGATCACAAGGAAAACATGTTTAAGTGGGGATATTGGATAATAAATATATTTTTCTTCATTGGTTTATTTCTACCTACACTATAGGAATGGAGGCATGGTGTTTTTAGACTTGGGTATCTTGACGTTTGTGGATCTAAAGGTTTGGGCGACATCTATTGTAACCCAAATTTGGACCTTTGATTTTTCTATATTTCCTGTATTTGTTTTGTCATATTGTCATATCCCTATAAATAGGGATTGTTGTAATCTTTATAAGATAAATCTAAGAGAAGTAATAAACATATTTTCCTATTTTTTTCTTTTTTATTCATGAAATCACCACTAGTGATCTGCATCCATATCAGCTTCTACTTCCATGATCCATCTTCATCCCTTAGAAGCCTTCCCAACCAACTCCTAGCCCTTGGACTCATTATTATCAGTAGGTTTTTTAGTGCATGAGTACTCATTGGGTATGGAGAAACTTAAATATTTCAGCATATAATGATCATAATTTCAAATGGATTTTACTTGATGATCTGTACAACCACCATATCCACCCCACTGATTCTCAATGGTGTTAGCTCAAAAAAATCATCTTCCATGTGCCCCACTCCGCCAATGCCAAACGACTGGGACCCATTTCCATTTATTCCACTATTTATGCATGAAATATCACAAAGAAGTGGTTAAAGGGGTCAATTCCAACCTCACATAAAGGATTATGATGAATCTTCATCACAAAATATGGAGAGTTGTATGATGCCCCACTTGTTGGGATGACATAATTGAGGTTTTGTAACTCATGGATGGGCAACTCATTTTCCTTCTCCAGGTGATTATTGTTGTCGTAAGGGAACATTGGTTGTGAGGAGACAATTTCCATGTCTTTATCTACTTTATTCCCTAAGACTTACTCAATCAATTTCACTAAAAGAGATAAAAAGAGAAACTAAAAATGTGAAATTTGGATGAATTTTTGTTTTTTAATGGTGGAAACCCCTGTTAATATGGGGGTAATTTTATTATAGTTTTTGACCAATTTGTAGCCAGGTTATTGACCATTTTTTAGTGGTGATTAATAAATAAACTTTATTTTTTAAATTTTTATTTATTTTATACTATAAAAAATAGAATCATCAAATAAAAATAATTTGAAATTGTTCTCAACTAATTCGGGTAACAAAAAAAAATATTTCTAGTATGAAATAGAAAACTCACTATAAAGAGTTTTTTTTTGTTTTTTTTCCAAAAAAAGATTCTGAAAATTACCTAAAATTAAACTCTTATAATGTGTAATAATTCAGTTTTTGAAGTCATTATATAGAATATTAATGAATTCTTTATAACATAGGCCTCAATAAATAAAGTCGATACATGAGTTGACTCCTTTGTTAACAAATAGAAGAGGAATCAATTTACTATTTTATTAAAATATTATCATCCATAACATCAATGACACATTATATATATATATATATAATCCACTTGGTTTCCATGTTTTAATTTAAATTTTATGATCGGAGAATGTTTTGTAGGTATGTATTTTTATTTTTTTGAATTTAAAAAAATAAATCAAATTAGTTTGACCAACTGAAATTATATATATATATATATATATATATATATATATATAAGTGTGTTTACACACACACTTCCATCAATAGATATGTGAAGAAATAATGTTATCTAATTTTCTTTTGGTAATAAATTTATCTAAATTTATATGATATTATTAAGTAGATGTAAAAAAGAATAAATAATGTTTATTTAACACATTATTTCGTCAAAAAATAAACTTTATTTGATTCCTTTTTTGTGATAATACTTTTTATATATTTTTTTAAATTTATTTTTTAAGTTTTTGCCTACAATTTATATCATGATGAAATAAATTTCATTTAAGAGGATATTTTCATAGAAATACTTTTAAAAAAAAATAAATGATACAACTTTTTAAAATTAGAATCTATCTTAGGTATGAGATAAGATAAATTTCTCATATAATTATAGGCCCATCAAAAAATAAAATTTATCTCATGTATACAATTTATCTATATATGAAATTTATATTAATTGGTCAATGATATAAAATTATGTTCTGCATTATCATGTATGAAATATAAATAATTTAGATTTTATTTATATTCGTATTTATATTTCATTAATAATTTTAATTTATGATATTAACTATATAAAATAATTTAAAAAAATATCATATTTATCAAATGTCTTTGAATAAATTTTACAATATTATAAATTTTAATATCCATTTTCTTTCATTTAATAGTTAAGATAAATTTCAATTATAATAAAACATTTAAAGTAAAATTATTTTCCCATCTTTCATTTTATTATTTTATGTATAATTTTTCATATGATATATTTTATTTGTGATTTTTGGAAGATAATATTGAACTTCAGAATATCAAAGAAACATTATTTTAAGATAATTATAGTTTTTTTTCAATACTTAGTATTTTATACATATTTTTTATTTTAATGTTCGGTTGAAATATATTTTTATTAATAATAAAATAATTGTATTCTATATAATAAATTTTTTCAAGAAATTAGTTTTCATTTAAAAATAATTGCTCATTAAGTGTCATCCGATCACTCCATTATCCGGGTGGCAACATAAAGTCTTCCCTTGGCTTATGCCTTATTGGCCAATTATATGCCACCCAAGAATCCATTAGAAAATAAAAGAATATAAAAGTTCTAAAAATGTAGTATAATGAAAATAAAAAATGTTGGAGGAGAGATAAATAAATTCGTAACTCATTTATATAGGGGGCGACCAATAATTAAAATTTAATATTTTTTTAAAATAAAAGTGAAGTGCATCGATGGGATCAACATCCTCTCCATTTACCACCTGAAATGGAGAATTAATTCTTATATCATTATCTCCATTTCCCATCCAAACAGGTTAGACAATTTATAAGTTGGGATTATGAAATGTGGACACTAAAAATCCAAGGGTACAATATTTATCTAGCATCCCTAAACTACCCTTGTGTCAAGATTCCCACACAAAAGGCACTTCTATCCCAATATTCATATTATCTCTCCTGCATTCAAATTTTTTTAATCGATAATCTTTGATCTTATATATTTTGTTCAAATGATATCGAAATTTCAATCAGCACCACCAATTCAATCATTACATCAATACGAATAAATCTAGATCCATTTATAATGCTGTTTTGAATTTTATTTTTTTTATATATAGTTACGAATTAGCACTCAAAATTTATAACATATTTTTTAAAACTCTTACTGATTATTTGTTTATAAAAACAAAATACATTAAAAAATTACATATAGATGGATTTTTTATAAAATTAATGAGTATACATGTGTATATATAAGTTTATTCAAGTATATACATTTATACATATATTATTATAATTATGTACATACATAATAGTATGATTATTTACAAATATTTCTATCTATGATTACATGAAAATATATGTATGTACATGCATGAAAATATGAAAATATAAAATTATTTCTAATATAATTATTTAAAATTATATTTAAATTGAAATAGATACACACTTACACATATATATTACATAAAAACATCCTTATATACATAATCATATATTTAATTATACATAGAACGTAGATTTGGTTGTATAATCTTTAAAATGTATTTTTTATACACTTTATCAAGAAATTTAAATTTTCTATACCAATATATGAATAAATATATCTTAAAATTACTGATCAGACACACACACACATATGTATGTATAAATGTGTGTTATATATATATATATATATTCATTGGTTGTTATATATGTGTGTGATCACTAATTTTTATAGGTATATAAAAATATAATTATTTATAACAATATTTTTATACATATACATACATGCACCTAAATATTATTATATATACATGCACACATACACAATGATATAAACAAGAAACTATATGTATTTACATGCATGCATTCATGCAAATATAAAATTATAGACAAATAAAATTATTTAAAAATTGTATAAATAGAAATATATATACACTCACATAAATATATCACATAAACATATGTCTATATTCAAAAACATATATATAATTATATATACAACATAAATTTGGTTGTGTAAAATTTAGAATGCATTTTTTTTGTAAGCACTTTTTGTAGTAATTATGTTGTATGTTTTTGTATAATAAAATTTATAAATATATTTTTTACTTTTTAATAAAGTTTATATATCAATATTTTTTACAATTTTTATATATTAATGATTTTAGATTTACACTTGTATATTTGTTTATTAACACATGCATATTTATTACTAAACTTATGAGTATGAACATTTATATATATATATGTATATATATCTATATATATAATTGATTTTACATACTTAAACATAGGAATATGTTAAGTATATGATTCCATACTTACTTACATACATTAGTATACAAATACATATGTGTGTATTGATATATATTGGATTCCATACACATATTCAAATATAAGCACACACATTGATACATGTATAAATATATATTTATATAGGTTCATGAATATATATTAAATAAATTATATAAAAATATTCATATATAATATAATGCACAATTAAATATAAGCACATTCAACAATTAGTTTAAACATGCATACATACATACATATAAAAATATATATAAAAAATAAAAATATAATTATTTACATGCATAAAAATTTATTAATGAAATTATTTACAATTATTCATCTAGATATTTGCATACAAAATAAGTACATGAATGCATTCACAAACACAAACACACAAACATAACTATATGAAAATCTCCAATAGATAGTCTCACATGAGTGATTCATACTACAAATCTCCATCGGTAAATCTCTCATTGATGACTCATACTAAAAATTGGCACTGGGAAATATCCCCTAGAAGATTCTCAGTGCCCATCTGCACTAAGAAATCTCTACTAGGAGATTCATAGTGCCCATATACATTGGGAAATCTCCCATGGGTGATTCTCAATGCCAATCAGCACTGGGAAAACTCAACAAAGAGATTTGTACATTATTATATTTATATAATATATTTATAAATAGTTGTATTAATATATATGAATCCAAGCATGGTTGTGGCTTATTATATTTATATATATGTATGTTTTTATGTATGTTTTTTCATGTGCTTATATGTATGTATGTATGTATGTATGTATGTATATAATATTATGCATTTATTTGTATATATTTGTAAATAATTACACTAAAATATGTATATGTATACATGTTTATATTTATGCGTACATATGTACATACGATAATATTTTGATACATATATGTAAATGTTTTAAAATATATTTATAAATACTTATATTTGGATATAAATTTAGAAATTATTGATCACACACATATATAAAAACTAATGAATATATATACACACATACATACACACACACATACATATTAATATATTTTTATGTAAACACATACATACTTCTATATATACAATGGGATATTTACTTTGTATGTATATATGTGCATATATACTAATGTGTATGTATGTATGTGCGCGTGTGTATACTTATAATTGTACATAATGTTATATATGTATATTTGTATCTAATTGTTTTAATATGTATTTATTCACTTGTATTAATATATATTTATATATCTACTTATGCTTGTACTTATATTTAAATATATGTATTAAAGAATGTATGTATAAAACATTTGGATAAAATCATGTATTTATACACTTCACATACATATGTCATTTTATATATGTATGTACACATATGTAGGAATATACATGTAATTATACACAAATGTAGAGACACATTCTTTTTTATAATTTTATATATACATATATATAGTATGTAGTTATATCGATATATAATCAAAACAATATATATAAGTTAAAATTAACAAAATATTCATAAAATTTTGTATATGTAAGTATTTATAAGTATACATGAATGTAACCAATCATTATTTTTTATTTTTTTATGTATACATATCTCTAGTATGTAGTTATACTGATACAAAAAAATATACTGTAAATTTCCCTTATAATATTTGTAGTGTCTTTTTTGGGTAGCAAATATACTTTGTGTTAATGTGGTTATATAAAAATACCCATTATATATATATTCATTGATTTTTTCATATATTCATGTGATAAAAATAATTAAAATATATTTATCTACATATAGGTATAAATAACATAATTAGTATATACAATTTTTACAAAAAAAATACACTGTAAAATTATGCTGTAAAATTTATGTTGTATGTATAATTATATATATGTTTACAGAAAAAAAATGTTTATATGACATATTTATGTAATTCTATATAAATTTCTATTAATAAATACTTATAAATAATTATATTTCTAAATACTTATATACACGTGTATATATGAACATGACCATGCATGTGCATACATATATTTTTATGTAGTTGTATATATGTATACTTGTAAATAATTATAGTAACATGTATTTACGTAATGGCATTAGTATATGTGTATTTATGTATGTACTTTTATATATTCATACACACACATATATGTATACTTATTATGTACTTATATACGTGTATTTATTAATGTTTGGAAGTATGCACTTTTTTGAATAGGAAATAACTTAAATAATGTTTATATATATATATGTATATATATTTATATATATTTACATCGTGTCTACATAATTATGTACACATATATTATATATATATAGATACATATTCATTTATTTATATATAATTTTTGTACATGATTAGTAATTTTTAGATATATTTATTGATATGTTGGTATATAAAATTTAATATCTACAAAAAGTGTATAAAAAATATATATTTTAAAACATATATTTTTTATGGATAATTATGTATATGTTTATGTATATATACATCTGTTTATATGATATAGGTATGTAAGTGCGTATCTATTTATATTTATATATACATTAAAATAATTATATTTGTAAATACTTTTATATGTGCATGGGTGCATGCATGTACATAAATTAATTTTCATGTACTCATAGATATATATATTTTTTGTAAATAATTATAGAAATATAAATGTTTTTAATTATAATAATATATATATCTAGGTATATACTTGAATAAATTTATATATATACACAGATACTCATTAATTTTCTAAAAAATTCATCCATAAGTAATTTTTTTAATGGCTTTTGATTGTATAAAAAAATAACAAATAATCATTTTAAAAAATATGTTGTAATTAAATTTATAATTCACATCCATACCAGTATAAGAAAAAATTAAAATTCAGAAAAGTATAATATACGGGTTTAGAATTATTCATATTGATATAACGATCACATTGGCGTAAACATATTTAAATTCTATTACCATTTGAGAATAATAAATTAGATCAAATATTTTTGTTGAAAAAAAATAAATAGATGAGGAAGAATATTTTTTTGTGGTTAAAGTTTAGGTATATCAGTGTTGGGGTATCAGGGTAATTGAGTCATGTGAATTAACTTCATTATCGATTGCCATTATTTTTTTTTCGTGTAATCCAATATATAAGGATTGTTATTTAAATGCGCCTCATGATAACATATGATATCTACAAAAAAAGCAACATTTATTCCCAAATTTGAAAATAAATTCAAATGTATCAAGTATGGATACATAAAGAATGTTTTTGGTAACTGAAGGCACATAATAATAACCCTTTAAAACCAAGATCATTCTAGTAGGCAACATGAGGTGGCATTCCTCGATAGATACAACAAGAAGTTTAGCTTTATTGGATGCTCGAAGATCTACCTATCCTTAGTAAATCTTTTTGAATCTATTTGGTTCTTATATTTGATTAAATATGTTAGCATCACAAGATATATCTAACACCCAATTTATAAAAATAGATAAATTTTACTTGATAACAAACACACCTGAAGCCTCCACTAACTTATTTGGCCAGGTGTAGTTTTTTTTCATCGGCCTTTCTTGCCACATTAAAAATAGAAAACATCATGTTCCCTTACTTTTCCCTTAATCTTTCACTTATTAGAAAGAATGAAGAATATTTGGGATTAAAGATATTCAATTTACCTTTACATTTTTTCACCATAAGGATGAATGGTTTTCCACGCTTCGTATCCTTATCTAATTGGTGAAGAAGAGTAAGAGGATCTGACAAAGACTTCTCAATATTTTTCATATTAAAATTCACAACAAAGCTGGAGAAACTCTGAGGGAGTGATATCAGAATGAGTTCAGTGCCTATTTCATCATGGATTTTAAACCCTATAACCTCTAAGCGCTCAACATATCCAATTATATTGACTACGTGAGGCCCAACTAGGGAACCCTCTACATTATTTCTAATAAAAAGATCTTTGTAAATCTCAAACTATTCCTATCTAACTCTCCCCAAGTAAAGACCATGGAGATTATCAAGCATACTATATGCATCCATGTTTTCATGAGACTTCATTAGTTCGCTAGACATCGATGAAAACATCAAACAATGAATGTCAACCACATCACTCAAATGTTTTTTTCATATATAAGGAACTCTTCATCACTCACCACTTTAGCAGCTGAATCAAGCATTGATGATTCTAGCACATAAGATTTCTGTTCCTGGTGTAGCAAATCCCGAAGATGTCAAAACCACTCTTGGAATTAACTGCCAGCTAGGAGGTTATCTTTCTCCAACATAGATCATTGGGATAGTGTGGATGATGAACTTTTAATTTTATTCTACAACTAAAAAGAGAATATTATTTATAATTTTCTTTATTATAAAATAAGTGAGATATAATAAATTAAATTTTATTTATTTATTTATCCAATATCCCACTATATTATCAATTCTCAATATCCCTCACCATTAAACTCATAATGTATAGTTTTTTAACATTCTAGTGGAAAGGATACCCAATAATTTTCTTAATGATCCAGATTTTGGCCATGAAAACCATAATAAAATAATTAGGTAGGTGGTCTTGCCAACTATGGAATTGTAGCTTCTTGATCCATTGAGTGGATTCCCCAATCCTGAAATCCTGACTTGGATTTCCTCAAAACTTTCCTCCAAATTTGTATTTAATAGACTTTGAATGTTAAACTCAATACAATTTCGGTTAAATCAACCCAAAACTCTCATGAGAACTCCTCGATAAAAGTAATTGTCTAGACTTTGGCCATGTACTACACTTAGTTCTATAGTTTCATTCCCAATCATGTAATGGAAGGATTTTTCTAACAATATATTTAATTGAGATATTTTAATTTATTATGCATAATATTTATCTTTTTTTATCTGTTGCATGTCTTGTTAATATTTTGTATATGTTAATTAATTAATTAACCATATTAAATAAAACATTTACGCATAATTAATTTATTTAATTTCTATATTTTCACATTTATGCATTTATTTATGTGATCATGGTCTTGTATCCATAAAATAAATAATTACATAGACATAAATAAATAATTAATTAAATTACCCATTCATCATCTTTATCTAATGGTTTATGTAATGATCAGCCATTAAATCAACCTTTGAATAAGGGGAAAAACTTCTATTGCCGGTCTTGGAATGAGTTACAACATTCCACCTTTCCACATGTGTATCACCTAGGTTTACACCTTTATGGTTTCGTCTTAGACCACCTCTACGTGCCTTGGGATACTCCATTAATTACAAATATTTAGTAATCACATGCATGTTGGGGGAATCAAATGATTGGTTAAAGGGGATTACCTAAATATACTTAGACATGTAGGTCCTACATAATAATGGAGGGAGGGATGACTATTAAATTTGGTGCCCTAGAACCAACTTCTATGTACTTTATGATAACTTGTATTCATAGTTTTGAATATTAATTAACTACTTATCATGTCATGATTATTCTTATACATAACATTTTATGTGATAATGTCCTAAGAGTAGCTGTCACACTAAAAGGTTATAGTAGTTCCCCACTATGAAGGGAACCTGAAAGTACAATGACATTATTCTTGAATAAATGTTCTATAGCTAAATGATATCATTTGAGGGGAATAAATGATACATACTATCATGGTTGGAGACTCATAGTACTTTGATGAACCTTCTCATGGTGTACACCCTTGGTAATATATAGTAGGATATTATGAGAATGAGACATGCTAGTAGGAAATATACATTTATATGTGTCATTGGATGTTCTTATTTGAGGATGTGTGTATTGTTCATTAGATATTCTGATTATTATTAATGAGTATTATGAGTCTTGTAATTTAATGTATTGATGAAAACCATTACAATAGATGTTTGCGGCAAGGTAGGATACATTGGGTGCATCACGAGTAATATTACATTAATGAATAATACGAGAAATTATTTTTCCCTTCTGTTCTTTAATAGAAGTTGATATCTAATGCCCTGTGATAGAAATTATATAGCCAAAATGAATCCATGGACATAGTTTTCTATAGGCAAGTTTAATTTCCAAGAAGTCAAAGAATGATAAATCAAGTACATAGGTGGATGCCACTAGCATGCAACCTGCTTGATTAGAGATATCAAGATAAAGGGATTAAATTACACAATAAGCATCTTTATGAGGTAACATGTCATTGTGGCGTTAACTTCTTTCTCTATGGGTGCTTTAGTGTGTTGCGAGATGCTATCCTTGGTCTTTAGGCTGCTTAACCTAATGCCACTGAAAAAGAGACCTAGAGGGTCCCACACTAAGTGTATCCATAATCTCAGTAAAATAATATATTATTGTTTATTATTTAATAAGTTTAATAAATATTATCTCTAAATGTGGTTTATTAATTATTCATGTATGCTTGATCACATATATTCCTCCAACAGTTATTTGAGAGAATATAATGTGCGTGGAATATTAAATAAATATTTATTTTCAAATTAGTGAAAATAATATTTATTTATTAGAAAATAATGAAATTGGTTTTATTTAATAAATCAATAGAAATTATTCAAGGCTTGAAGAATATTATGGAGTAATGATAATCCAAGTTTAATGGTCCAATAAGAAATAATAAATATTTAATAGTATTTAATTAAATAATATTTAATTTTAATTCACGAGTTAAGCACATGTCAAGAAATGATAATAATAATATTATTATTTGACATGGGGTTTTTCTTGGATAAAATAATAATTAAGGAACTTGTGAAATTATTTTATTTTTACCCTATCTATATAAATACCCAATTATGTTATTTTCTCAAGTAGATCCAATTCATTTTGTTGGTTGTTCCCAACAAATTTTGATAATACTTTCAAGCTTAGAGACCTCCCTTCTTCAAGAATTATTATAAGAATAGAGAGAAATGCTCCTCCACTAGATCAAGGAGAACACTTTGGAGGTGGTTCTCAAAGTAATCAATGGAGGATGATGCGAGCATAATGACCATCCATGATAACACCCAAATATTCCTTCGATGAAATATGGGGATTCATGGAACAAGGTGGATCACCTCTAGTAAAAATCTACACCAAGTTTCTAAAACACAATGATGGAGGAGCACAAATATGTCACCAGTTCATCAATGAAGAAAGAATTATTTAAATTCAATTATTTATTTAATTAAATTAATTATAAATAATATATGATGATCCTATATTTGGTTTTGGTGCAATTACCCATTTTCTATTTATTTGATTCAATTCTATGGATCATGATAATCATTGTCATATAGATCTCGGAATGATATTCAATTATGAAAAAATGAAAAGTTGGGCACCACCCATTGCACACTTCTGTTGCACTCAAAACCTACAGGTGGTATCGTAGGGGACACATAATTATTTATAATTATTTAAAGATCATTGGTGATTTAAGAATTTTAAATTTCATTTTTCTGTTCATGTTTAATCATTATTTTAATTCGAATCATTAGATATACTTATTACTCCTTCATTTCTTATAGTTCTAATAAAAAAGATTATTTTTATGGATAAAATAAAATGGATGATCTCCTCCGGAGGTGCCAAGGTTTCTGGATGGACAAAACTGGACTACACGCCATGTAACTAGAGTTACATGCCATGATTTCATGATCAATGCATCAGAATTGATTCATAAATTAATTCAATATTATGAATTAATTACACGCTTTAAATGCACCAAGTGTTTACCAGAACATAATGGTGCTTGATCAACCATAGTACATGCTGTGTATCCCACACACACGGTGTGTCGCCCCTTTGAGTCACAAATGACCCATGTATTACTATACATATCCTACCTGACTGGTGACCATGTAACTCAGAGATCACACGACATGTTGACCATTGGACACATTGTGTACTCCATTTTCCGAGGTACAATTTAGAGACTGTGTCCATAGGCATGCACATCAGATAAATGGGGTGAGATGTACATGCTGTGTAGCTCGAATGCACACGTAGTGTAATTATACCAAATTACATAGATTTAAAATTTAATTATTTTAATATGTAAACCTTGAGACATGTACTTGCATGTGGTCATAAAGATAGGACACACAATGTGATCAATTTTAATATACATAAATATTTAAATGTTTAATTAATATCTGCATAACATTCAAATCTATATATCATGTATGATTTGTATTACAAGTTGTTACTCTATGTGCACTGAATCATAACACGTGACCAAAAAATCATGTAATTCATGTAATCATCCGTGATGTACATGTTGTGAAAGTACATGATAAGTCATGTATGCTAGATGTCACAAGAGTAAAACAGTGTACGAGCATAATACATGTTGGGAAGAATCAGATAGGTATTCACCATGCCACCACCAAGGTATATTTATGTACACAGTTAATTTTAAATGAATTTATTTAATTTATTTAAAATTATAATGTATGAGAATATTAAATAAATGTATATGATAATTAAGATAAAATAATTGATTAATTATATATAATAATTAATTTATTTAATTGTGATTTATCTTAATTAAGAACAATTAAAGATGCACCCATAAAGGGCTCCTAGCCTAGGGTTTTCCTCTCGCCGCCGCCGCTCCTTCACTGTAGAGGGCGTGTCGTTCCTCTTCGAGCTCGGTGGGTTGGTGGAGGAACTCTGCTGCAGTGGCGTCTCCTCTTAAGCTGTAAAGATGCTCTATGGGATTCTGTGGTTTCTGGTTCAGATCTGCGGGTGTAAGTCCGGTCTTCGTCGACAACATACTCTCCGGAGCGCTCCTGGTTTTGTTCTCGGCAGCTCGTTGTTTCCCTGCGGTGAGTTTCTCGGTGTTTGAAGGTTGCGCTCATGGTTGTGGGGTTCTGACTTTTCCCAGGTGAGTGTGTTGGGGTTTTGTTGTTTCTGATGCAGTCGATTTGGGCAGTGGCAGTGGGATATTTAGAAACAGGGTGTTGATGGAGGTGACATTTCTTGCGTGGTTTGATTCGGTTTTTGGTGAAAGCTCTTTTAATTTCATAGATCTGATTTTTTCCAGTTCGAATAAGTGTTCTTCTCATTTAATCCTCTGTCATGGTAGGGTGGAGTTTAATTGCGTTTGATTTCTTATGGATTGGGAGTTCTTCAATGATTTTTGTGAGGCGATTAAGGTGTTAACCGCGATGGTATGCATGGTTGTTGGCATGGTTTTTCTGATTTTGAAAATGGACGAACAATTGATGGGTTGTGTTGCTAAAGTTTATGCCGAAGGGGATTCCGGCGGGCTCTGCAGACATGGTTGATTTTGTCTGTGGAGCGGATGGTGATTTGCGGTTGAGTTCTCTCCGGTGATGGTTGACGACGGTTTTTTTCCGAATCCCTACTCCGGTGGAGTGCTTGATGGATGGTTGGGTGGCTCGAGATGGTGGTGCATCACGAGCCGCGTGGTGTACGGCGTATCGGTCAGAGATTTGCGGCTTCAATGGTGATGATGACGGATAGCAGTGACACGACCCCAGCCAACCCGATGAATCTCCTCGGGTTTGGTGTGGGTTTTGAATTTGAATTTCTGTATAACCATCATGTTATTTTGGATTCCCGCCTGGTGTAATATGGTTTACCTCTTTCCATAAAGAGGCTTTCTGGAAAATGAAAAAAAGAATTTTCATTCAGTCAGAACAATTAAAAATTGAATTCTAGTTTTATTAAATGCGTAATTAATTACAAACATGTGGATTATCATGAGATATAAAAAACCTTTGTATGCGACTGGTTTCATTTAATTTATTATAAAATTAAAATGTTGTCTTGAATTCCTTCTCTCCTCTTATTATATAGGGCCTTCATGACCATGGTTTATTTTATGCAAACCCCCTATTCCCCTCACATTCATCTGAGTTAAAAGGAATATGTAAAGGATGTAGATTTCAATCTAGTGGAGGTAGATCATGTTCGAACCCGAGACAAAACCCAAGGAGATACATAATTGGATAAGTGGAAAGGTATAACACAATACTTAATTAGTTCAACGTGTTTTTTACCTTAGATCAATGGGTAGTTTATCAACTACTAGATAAAATAATCATTAGTGAAGCTCATGGTCATACCTATTTATTATTTTATTTTTATCAAGTTTCATGGTTATTTTATTATGGATTTGTTATCGCGATCACATGATTTAATGAATTAATGAGAATTCATGATAGAACTAAAATAAACTAGATTATGTATAAATATTATCTAAGATATAGTTAATCACTTAAGTAATGACACTTAATATTAAAAAGAATGCTATGAAGATAATAATTTTAAATTTACTCATAAAATGAAAATATCCATCAAAAAAATATTTAGTTGGTACAACCTTCCACTACTTTAGTTAAAATCAAATTATAGTTCAAAGTACTTGACCATCCCATATTGGGGTACTTTCAATTATCGGGGAATTATAACTTGAAGTTTTGGGTTGACTTAAATTAGTTCATGTTAAGGGTTGACTTACAAAGTAAGACTTGGTGTAACTAAGAGGAAAAGGTTGAGGAAATACTTTGAAGGGTTTTAGGATTGCGGAGTCTACTTAGTGGAATAAGGAACTGTGAGTTAATGAAGTTGGCATTTGGAAAGCCTACCTAAAAACATTCAAGTTTCTTAACCAAACCCAATTTGGGGTAATGATAAATGGAATATGGATAATTTCTACAAGAATATACAAGAAACATGATATTCTAAATCCAATGGTGAGGGATATTGTGTTTTGATAAAATAATTGGAGACTAATAAATATAATATTTATTTATTTGTCAAAATTTTATCAGAAAAAGTACTAAAATTCTGATCAAATTATTTGTAGAAAAAACAATAAAAATTACATCAAACATATCATTTTGATCCATACCTGAGAAGGAAAACCTTCTTACCAGAACAAATTTACAAGAATGTAAAAGGCACCTATCTGTCAAAATTATCTATGAAAGGAAATTACATGTGTTGGAAGAACCCTTTCCAGTTGTACATGGTAATGAGACAAGTGATGAAGATATATCTCTCTATGAGAAACATATAAATTATGCTACATATGTTCAATGCTTCATGTTATCATCCATGTCTAATTAATTTCTAAAGGAACATGAGGACACAGACACATATAGCATGATGTCTCACCTTCAAGAGAAGGTGAGACAAGAGAGGTATGCGATCTCCAATGATTTTTTTAAAACTAATTTTGGAGAGTCTGTGCAAGCTAGTCCTAATGTATTCATGGTTATTGAATATATATAATTCTTAGATATATTAGGGATTAAATTCCCAGATGAGTTTCATACAGATCTCATACTTTCATCACTACCCAATACCTTATCTATTTTTATTATCAATTACAATATGGGAAATAAGGATATGAGTCTTTCAGAACATCTTACTTTAATTCTCCAAGTGGATAAGGACATGTGTCATGATAAACCCGCGGTCTTTATGGTGAATAACAAAAAGAAGAACAAGGAAAAGGGGCCCATACCTATGAATAGTTTAATGCTTTCGAGCACTATCCTTCCAAGAAGAGGAAGATCCTAAGGTAGGGATAGGAAAAGGAGTAATTATGTTTTGCATGTGGAAAGTCAAGCCACTAGAAGAGTAACTACACCCATAAGCCATGGGAATCTAAAGTTGTATTCATTATCAAGTTTAATCATCCAATATCTAGACATTGGGTATTAGATACATCTTGTGGGTATCACATCTACATTCAAATGTAGGAACTAAGTAGATTATGAAATATTGCTAGAGGAGATGTGGATATGAGAGCTACAAATGGTGAATGGATGGCTACTATAGCTATTTATGGCTAACATATTTCATTTCCGAGAAAAATTATTTTGGTTTTAAAATATTGTTATTATGTACCTATGGTTACAAAAAGAATAATTTCTGTATCTTTTGTAGATACAAATGGGTTTATTTCCATGCTTCGAAATAAAAGTTGTCTCATTTATATAGAAAACATATGTTATGGTATGACACATATAAATAATGGTCTTTATGTATTAAATTAAAAAAACCATGTTTTTGGAAATCGAAAATGAATCATGCATACATGACTCATATAACACCAAACTGTGGCATCACTGTCTTGGTCATCTAAATGAGAAGTGTTTGACAAAGCATTATCAAGCTTGTTATTTGGAATGTTCTATGATAAAAACACTAGATAGATGTCATTATTGCTTATAAAGGAAAATTACTAGACCACATTTTGGTGGATAGGGTGAAAGGGATATAGATCTTTTAGGATTCGTACACACTGATGTTTGCAGACCATTTCTAGTAGAATCTAGAGGTGGATATTCTTACAACATAAATTTTATTGATGACTTGATTAGATATAGATATGAATACTTATTGAGGTATAAGTTCAATTACTTCGAGAAATTCATGGAATTCAATAATGAAGTAGAGAATCAAATTGGTAAGAAGATAAAAGAGCTTCAATCATATCTAGGTGGTGAATACCTTAACCAAGATTTCATTGAATTTTTACTAGAGTTTGGTATTTTATCATAGTTCAATACATCATATACACCATATTGGAATGGTGTTATTGAAATAAGTAACCTTACCTTGTTATACATGGTAAGATAAATGATGTGTCATGTAGATCTTCGATTATCATTTGTGTATATGAATATAAAACTGCTACATACACATTAAATTGAGTTCCAACTAAAGCTGAAAATAGAAATATGTTTGAGTTATGAAGTGGGAAGAAACCCTTTTTATCACATACACATGTATGGGGTTGTGATATATTTTTACGGCCTTACCGGGAAACAAACTTGCACCCCATAGCACAAATTGTATCTTTATAGAATATCCTACAAAAATAAGGGAATACTACCTATACAACTCCTCAGACAAGAAAGTGACTTTCACCAGAAAATTTATCTTTCTTTAGAGGTAGAACATCCTCAAATAGGATAGTGGGAATAATATCGAATTTGATGAAGTTGATGTGTGAGATACACTAGAGTTGGTATAGGAACAGATTCCATATATACCCATAGAAGAAGTAGGTCATGAAACATAAGTATTTTATAGGAGTGTAAGATATGTAAGAGAACCATAGAGATATGGTTTTCTATTCACACAAGATGGTGACTCATTATTAGTTAACAATGATGAACCTATCTACTTCAAAGAGGTTGTATAGATCTCAGAAGAAATACGATGACTTGAATCCATGAATTATAAAATGGATTCTATGTATCATAACCAAGTTTCGGTTCTGGTCGATGTGCTGGTTAATGTAAAAAATGTTGGGTAAAAATGGGTATTCAAGAGGAAACTGGACATGGAAGGTAATTTAAATACCTATAAAGAAAGGCTAGTGGAGAAAGGGTTTGAAAAGCACCATGGAATTGAATAAGATGAATTTTCTTACCAATTTCCATTTTTAAATCCATTAGAATTATAATTTCTATAGTATCTTACCAAGACTAGGAGATTTGGAAGATTGAAGTAAAAACTCCATTACATAATGGGAACATTCATGATGATGTCTATATGACACAACTAGAAGGTCTTGTGACTCCAAGTGATGCATTGAATATTTTCAAGTTGAAAAGATCCATTTATTTATTGAAGAAATCATATATGTCATGGAATATTTGATTTGATGAAACTATAAAAGAATTTGGTTTCATTAATAAATAATGTGAGTCGTTTGCTTACAAGAGTTTTAGTGGAAATATGTTCATTATCCTAGTTTTATATGGTGATGGCATATTACTCATTATAAACGACATACCAGTGTTACAGTCTGTTAAGGATTGGTTAAAAAAATTTCTCCATGAAATACTTAGATGAAGCAACCTACATTATAGGGATCAAGATCATTCATGATAAATCTAAGAGGATTCATGGAATAACTCAAAGTACATATATTGACCTTATACTACCAAGATTTAGTATAGAATAATCTAAGAGAGGATTGGTTCTAGGGTCATATTGTTTACATATTTCTAAGAAAATGTTTCCTTAGACACAATAATAGAAATTAAGTGTGAGTAAAATCCCATACGATTCTATGATAGGATCTATCATGTATTCCATGTTATTTACTAGATTTTATGTTTCCTATGGATTAATAATGGTATGTAGATATCTGTAAGATCATGGAGAAAAACATTGGTCTATTGTTAAGGTTATCCTTATGTGTCTAAGAAGAACTAAGGATAAGTTCCAAGTGTATGGAGGAGATGAGGAGATGTCCATCAAGGGTTATAATAATGCTGGTTTTCAAAAATATATGAATGATCTTAAGTCACTACCAAGATATGTTTTCTATCTCAATGGAGAATATGTGATCAGGAAGAGTTCAAAGAAGCCAGTTGTTGCTGATTCGACAATGGAGTCCAGTATAAAGTGGCTTCTGATGCATCCAATAAAGCCATTTGGATTCAAAAAAAAATCCAGCATCTTTATGTGGTACCTAGAAGTAAAGACTCAATCACATATTATTGTGATAATACTATAATGGTGGATCTGGAAAAAGTGACAAGGTAACACCAACATAAAAATAATATACTCCAAATGTATCATCTATAGAGGTATTTATATCATAGGGGTGAAGTTTTAATAAGCATAGTACCCTTGGAGGAGAATGTGTCAGACCCATTGACTAATGGCCTATCCTAGAAAAAGCATTAATATAATGAGAGAGCTAACAGACTGAAGGTTGTTTGTAGTTGGCCCTAGTATAAATGGGACTTTGTTGGAGTTGGTTCCCTAGAACCAAATTCTATATAATTTATGATAACTTTTATTCAGGGTTTTGAATATTAATAAACAAGTTATGATATCATTATTATTCTACTGCATAACATTGTATGCGATAATGTCCTAAGAGTAGCTATCACATTAAATGGTCATAGAAGTTCTCCGCTATGATGAGAACTCGGAAGTGCAAAGAAATGTTTCTTGAATAAGTGTTCTGTAGCTAGATGATATCATTTTAGGGGAAAAAATGATACAAACTATCATGGTTGGAGACTCTTAGGACATTGAGGAACCATATCATGGTGTACACCCTTGGTAATATCCAGTAGGATATAATGATAATGAGGCCCATCAGTAGGAAAACCATATTTATATGTGTCATCGGATATTCCTATCTACCGACGTGTGAATTGGTCCTTATAATTTAAGATTATTATTACTGGGCATTATGAGTTGCGTACTTTATTTTATTGACTAACACCATGACGATAGATGTTATCGGTGAAGTATGATACGTTGGGTGCATCATGAGTAGTATTACATTAATGAATAATGTGAGAAAGTATTTGTCCCTACTATTCTTTATTGCAAGTTGATATCTAAATCCCTTTTAGGGAAATGATATAGACTAAATAAACTCATTACCATGGTGTTCTATAGGCATGTTAAATTTCCATAAATTCAAAGAAAGAGAAATCAAGCACATAGATTGATGGCACTAGCATGCAACCTTATTTATTAGAGATATCAAGATAAAGGGATTATATTACATAGTAATAATCCGTATGAGGTAACACGTCATTGTGGAATTAACTTCTTTCTCTCTAGGTTCCTTGGCATATTTCTAGATGGTAACCTTGGAATTTAGGCTACTTTACTTAATTCCATTGAGAAACAGGCCTAGAGGGTCACACACTAAGTGTATCCCGAATCCCTGTAAAATAATATATTGTTATTTATTATTTAAAAAGTTAAATAAATATTATTCCCGAACATGGTTTAATAATTATTAATTTATGTTTGATCACATATATTCTAACACCACTTATTCGAGAGAATATAATATGAGTGAAATATTTTATAAATTTTTATTTTTTATTTAGTGAATATAATTTATATTTATTTTTTAGCGAATAATGATATGATATTTATTTAATAAATAAATAGATATTATTCAAAGCCAGATAAGTATTGTAGAGGAATGGAGGATCAAGTTTAATGATCTAGTGAGAAATAATAAATACTTAATATTATTTAATTAAATAATATTTAATTTTAATTCGCAAGTTAATCGCATGTCGAGAAATTATAACAATAATAAAATTATTATTTAAAATGGGGTTTTTCTTGGATTAAATAAATAATTATGAGAACTTGTGAAATTATTTTATATTAACCCTAGAAATATAAATACCAAATTATGTAATTTTCTCATATAGAGCCAATTCATTTTATTGGTTGTGAAAAAAACATTGGATAATCCTATCAATCTTGGAGAGATCCCTTATCCAATAATGATCCCATGAAAAGAGATCAATCATCCTCCAACAGATTAAGGAGAATGCCTTGGATGTGGTTCTCGAATCGATCAAAAGCGAACAACGTAAGCACACGGATCTACCATGATAGCATCCTGATATTCCTTTAGCAATTTCTAGAGATTTTTAGAATATGTGTTGATCACCTCTAGAGTAAATCCTCTCATGGTTTCTACAATAAAATGATGGTGGACTGAGGATCTGTCACTAAATTCATCAATGAAGAAATATTTCCTTAAAGGCAATTCTTAATTTATTTAAATTAATTATAAATAATATGTGATGACCCTCTCTCCATTTTAACATAATTATCCATTGTATATTTATTTTATTAAATTATGTGGATCACAACATTCATCATCGTATAGATCTCATATTGATCATCAATTAAGCGAAAAGGAAAAGTTGGGTACTGCCCATCACACACTTTCACTACCCCCAGAACCTACAATGAATCACTGGCCATCATTTAGTTTAATATTAAATAATTGAAAACTCATGTAATAAATTAAATTAAAACATCCAACACATACATAGGTCTTGGTTGATCTCATGTACGATCATTCATGCAAGGAATATGCAAAATTAAATGGATAACATTCATTTATTTAATCATTATTTTATTACTTAATATAAACAGATTTACATTAATTAATTAATTATTTCTTTTCCATCTTAGTGATCATCCGAACATATTGGTAGATACCCATAATTAATGTCTTTTATATAAAATAAATGGAAGAATCAAAAATGAAATATTAAATACAATAAATTAATTGAGCATTTATTTTTTAAAAACCATTATCAAATTTTCAAACACACAACGTTGTGACAATCAATAAAATAAGATTTTATTGCAAAATTTTCAAATTTAATGTAATATTATTTTAATTAATTAATGGGAGACTACTTGGCATATAAATCTAGCTACGTGATATATACCTTGATTTTCATATATTCAAGTTACATGCCAAAGGCTTCAGTGTATTACCTTGATCGGACTACATGACATGTACATGCTAGTTACACACCCTGTATCTAGTTTCCATAGGCCAGGTTGGTCCGGTAAACACACGGTGTGCAAGAAAAGCACCAAATTTAATTAATTTCCCAGTGTATATAGATACAATGTTCATGGGTATACAACATGTGCTCTAGCTACACACCGTGTATCCCAGTTTTACTGGCCAATAATTTGACACTTCTTGATGGAATCTCGAGTCATTATTCATTTGTTCTTAATGATTTAAGAAAATGAAACACTGAATGGACATGATTAATATATCGATAATATGTTAATTAAAATCAGATTTAAAAAATAACATAAAAAATATAACCATAATTGTGTATAGATCAATAGTAAAATAAATAATTATAAATTTAATCATGACCTCTATGATACCACTTAATGGTTATGGGTACAAAACAATTGTGTGAATGTGAGTGATATAATAATATTTATTTTAATAATTTATTCCTGAAACCAAGAGCGAGGATCTTCCTCATCAAATTTAAAATTAATTTAATTAATATTTGAAGAAATAAATACCCAGGCTTAGAAACTTTCTTCAATGGTGAATGTTGATCATCCGAAAATAACCTTTTGGATTACCTTCATTGCATTGTGAGGATATAAGGATAGAATCCCTCTAGAGGGGATCCACACATGCTCCTGTGATCTTTGAGAAACACCACTTGATCAATGGGTGCTAGCGTGATGAGTTGAATATCTTGCGTTGTTCTTTCATGATCACTGATTATTCAGTCTTAAAGAAATCTATCTTTCACATCTCATTCTTGAGAGGGGGGGAGGAGGAGGATTTGAGATAGAATTCATTATATGCAAAAATATATATTCTCAATTTCGGGATACTCTACACAATAGATATGGCCATTTATTTACAGAGTTAAGATTTAAGTTAAAATATCATTTAATTTCATATCGTCCCTTAAATAACATTTATTACCTTTAATAAACTGCATGCCACATAATAATAATTATATTATTATTATTTTGTGGTGCTCACTAATATGAGTAATAACAAATATTATGTAACAGTCTTGTCAATTAATATTTTTCACTAGACTCGGTCTTGGTTTGATTGAACACCTCTAGAATTTATTGAAAAACTGAATAAATATTTTATTCTTGAATAAATATTTTATTCACAATCTAATGAATAAAAATTTATTAAAAAATTTAATAAATAAAATAAATATTTTATTCATAAGTTGGAGAATAAATAATTATTTAATTTATGCAATGAAATAACTTTAAAAAAATTATTACTCAGACTTGTGAATAATTTTTATTCCATTAATTAAAATCAAATACAATTTAATCAAGATTAACAGAAACACATAGCATGTGACCATCTAGGATTATTTTTCGTTGGAATTTGGTGGGTTTGCATAAAGTATAAGATTAATTTATAGCAATAGTTTAAGGAACCTAATAGAAATAACTTAATGTCACAATGTTGAAAAGCACATAAAAATAATTATTGTGTCATATAATCCATTTTTCACAATATCTCATCAAACTGGTTTTAAATCAGTATCACCAACCTATATGCTCGATATATCTTTCTTTTACTATCTAAAATAGACACGTCATTACACTATTTCAATGGAATTTAATTAAATTATTCTATTTCTATCATAGGGTATAGATATCAACTTTCATAAAGATGTAATGGAAAAATTCTTCCCCAACTTATTCATTAATGACAAGTCACTCGTGACAAAACCAACATATCCAACATCACCATGAACTATTATCACCATTGTTTATGAAATAAATCTAAGTATGAGAGTTGTAACATGAATTAATAATAATCTTAATGTTTAAGGACCATCACACACGATCGTAGATATGAATATCCAATGACACCAAAATAAGAAGAATTCCAACTGGCATGTCTATTCTCATAATCTCTCATCTTGAAGATTACCCAGTGAAAACTTCATGAGAAGAAGCCTCATCGGCTCATGAGTACTCAAACCTGATAGTCTATATATTATGTGTCCTACCATTATAAATTATCTAACCATAGAACATTATTTGAGAATATATTCATAGAAAATCAAGGATCTCATTATAAAGGGGGAGATCTATTGTAACATCCCAGGTAAATAAAGAATATAAAATTTTCATATTTATTAAAATTTGTGAATGAAATATTAATTCTACTTTATAGGGGATGATATTTCTGATGGAGTACCCGATATACACCAATTGGTTTATTTGAAATCTTATGTTGTACACAATACTGAGTCATTCTGAAAAATAATAATATAATATTATTTTAAGTGGTAGTTAACGCCTAGCCATTGTATTGGCGGGAATTGATAGAACTAAATAAAATATGAATATACATGATTTTTAAATGTTTTTACATTTACCCAATAAATTTTAGAGGCTTAAAATAAGAAAGAATCAGATTTTAAGAATAATTTACTTTAAAAGGTTGATTTACCACCTTTTGATGGAGAACCATTTTTAAATCTAGTTTTGGTCACTTTTATATGTTATATTTGACCAAATAAAATTATTCTTTAGAATTGGGACATCAAAATTTACTATGGGTAAATTTTTCGTATTTTTCTGATAAAATTCTAATTTTAATGAAAAGTGAAAAATATTGTATTTTAATTCAAAACAGCCTTTTAATATAATTTATCTATATTATTATATTATCTTTTTAATAGGGTTTAAAGTGTAATTCTATTATGTTTTTACCATTTAACACAATTTTGGTCATTGGAAGTAATTTCACTTTTAAATTGGACATAAATAAGTTTCAATCTTTTGATAATAATTATTTCTTAAAATCACGCTTTTTGTTTTGACAACGGGAATTAATTTTAAATTGAATTATTCCACTTATGTGTTTTGAATTTGAAAAAATGGATTCCATATTTGGAATCAGGAGGTCTAAATTTTGTAAATAGGTAACTTTTATTTATAGACATTATGAATATTTACTTCAGTAAATATTTTATTTATCATGGTTAAAGGGTATATCTGGTAAATAAGGGTAAACAAATATTATTATTACAATATAAAATTACCCTAACATGTGTCATAATACTATTTTTTGATACATATCCGACCATGGGAATATCTGGTTTGATTTTGGGACCCCATGGAGCCACTTAAGAGTGATAATGACACTTTATATTAATTAATTTAAAGTAAAGACACAAAATGACATAAACAAATATCTTTTTGTAAATTAATTTTTCCATTTGGTTATATAAGTTATATCTTATACTATAAATATTAATTTTAAATTTACAAATATTTCCTACATCATAGTATTTTGTTTATAAATTTTAGACATAAAATAAATAAAATTATTTATGACACAATAATGATGCAATGTTTACCTAATTAATAAATTATTTAAATAAATAAGATTAAAAAAACTAAAAAAATATCCAAAACCTATCCAATTAATATGGAATTATTTTAATTTGACCATGATTCATCTTATATTTGACTTTAATTAGTTTTGGACATTTAGAAACCAAAAATCATTATATAATAAAATAATATTTTCACACTTTCCTAAAGAGCCCCTCCCCAA
The DNA here is from genome assembly GCA_963277665.1 of Viscum album. NCBI lineage: Eukaryota > Viridiplantae > Streptophyta > Magnoliopsida > Santalales > Viscaceae > Viscum > Viscum album. The sequence goes on from OY728152.1 coordinate 1,494,949,704, forward strand.
ATTATAAAAAGACATCACTTATAACCCATTCCTCACACCTATCTAGACCCTTGGATTGTTCAAACCCTAACCAAATAAGCTCTAAATATCCCTCTCTTCCTCCAAGAAGCATTACCTTAGGCAAAAGTCACTACAAGTAAACCTTTTGGTTCAAACCAAAGGAAGATACCCAATTTAAAGGTAACATCTTCTCTTAAGTCCTTTTGTTTATTTTACATCTACAACCCCATAAAATCCTTTTATTACTTCATTTTATAACAACAAAAATATCCTCAATATACTAGGTTGTTTTTATGAGAATCATTTTAACTACACTTACACACACCTCCATCTAATGGGTAAAGAACATACTATTTCCGTGGATAGAAAAGTAACGCCTCACGAAATGATGATTGTTCAATTATCTACTACTGCCTCTTATGGTGAAAATTATTATGGAACTGTATTTATATATGATATATATTATGTTTATGTTTTCTTTATGAATATTTATTTTTAATTTATATAATACCTTTATGGTTTCCATTATCGGTAAACACGATAATTTCATTTGAAGAAGTGCGGACTACCGCCCCCTCAAAGTGATATGACCCGTTCATACCATACGTGGGATATATAAACGATGGATTTATATAAATTATATATTATATTACATTGGAATTATAATATAACTACTTATGAATATGTTTTCATTCAATTAAAATATGAAATAGAAATGAAAGCAGTGTTCATGCGTACATACGACTTACCGTCTCCGTGAACAATGCATTTCATTTCTTATCTCCAAATGTTATGTACTTTTATAAATACATATATATAATAAATATATATTATATATATTATATATAAATCATTAATATAATTTTGGAGACAATTTACTCTTGACCACATAGACAAATTTTAATTATAATGTGTTCATTTGTGACTCAAGTACAAAATATCGACAAAACGACCATTATTAACTTAAATGATTAAATATTGTTTATAACATGGTAATAAGTGATATAAAAGTAATAATAAACATGATAAAGGGTTATTAATCAAGTATAAATTAACTTATTTTTATTATTCATGAATAACAGGGAACAAACAAGTCAAGTCATACACGAGCTAAGGGGTTTCTTATCTCACTTCTAATTCCGTGAGATTTCCATTGTTCGCCACTAATTTATTTCTTGTGGTGTATTGTGTACTGAATTTTGATATATATTATCATGATAATATTTATATTAATGTTATTATGTGAATAATTTGGTGGTTATTAACTTTTTTTCATACGACTCGAGTGATTACAACGTGGTAAGGGATTTTCATCTCACTTTTTATTCCCGTGAGATTCATGCAATATTTTCCACTATTTCCATTTTTGTGGTGTATTTACTGACCATGATTGTATTAATTGAGTATTATAATTGAATTTATGGGTACTTACATCTTTATTTTATGATCATTATTTCATGGGTTGTATGTTTCGTAAGTTACCAAATCAGTAAGGGAACCTTTTAACCCAATTTCAATTCCTTGGGTTAATCTTCTAATTATTAATTATGCCATTATATGATTAACTATAGAATAACTATTTATTTATTTATGTTTTAAATTACACACCCCTTTGTGTGTATATAATTTTTATACACATAATCACTCCATTGATAAATTCTCAAGTCATCGATATGAACTTGATAAGAGTAATTTTAACTCAATTCCCATTCATTGAGTTAAAGATCCAAGTCATTGGTTTTGTATTAAGAATAACATGTATGAATTTACTATGATCGATTTAAATTTAATATCCAATAATATTTAGTGTATTTATATTTTTCACACATTATTATGTAATTGATTTATCCTTAATCTAAGGATACAGTTTTTATAAGGGATTTGATCTCAAATTACATTCCATTGAGACTTTATTGTCATTATGCACCAATTCACTTTTATACGATGTATATAATTTCTTTTGGCATATTATATCTTGAATCTATTTATTCTCATGATATTATAAATACATGATGGAATTTAATTCCTCAATTATATTTATTTAAGCATATCTCATGTGGTTAAGAACTCTTTAACTAAAATATTGTTTTAATGATTTATTCTTCTAAATCTTTATCATTAATGTCTATGTTTTCCAAATGGTTTTTAGTATTTATTTATATAGAAATTAATGTTTTAAAATTTTAATTCCTTTAAAATATTCAAAGTGTTATGGGACACTTTGATTCAAAAATCTATTTATTAAATTTTTTAAATTGTTTTGAAAATGGGTTGATAAAGCATTGTTTATTTCAATATCTTGATTTGATATATTGGAATGTGTAAATGTTATCTTTCCTTTATACTTGTGATTGTGTTATGATTATATTATGGTTATTGGGAATTGTTTACATATATGGGTGGTTCCATGATAAACCTAGGGCAAATGAGCCCGAGATATCTCTCCAATGCATTGGTTAATGTGACAGTGGTAAATGTTAATGTTTCTCATAAGAGATTTAGGGAATATACTATTATGAGCATTCCAAATGTGACTCCCTATGTAGCTATGATAGTTATAATGTAATTATGTTGTGAATTCCATAACTTACCTTTATGATTTATGATTTGTGTGTGTTATTCATAAATATTATGATTTCGTAAGGTATGTTATGATTCAAAACTATGGTTTCATTGATTTGTATTTATTGATGGGCTAATGTTTTCCTTCCTTATTTTATAACCCTTACTGAGATTTTTATGCACATCCCAAGAATTTGAAATGTTTTCCACATGACTTAATGATGAATAGGGTCAAGGATGGGATCAAGGAAAAGTCATGCTGTCTAAAACATGGAACTAGAAATGTTTCTTTTTAGAAGTTTTTATTTTATGAAAAAATGGATACTAAGTAGTAGTTTATACATGTAATATTCATGTTATTTTGTAATAGTTATGGTCTAATTCTCTAAAAATCTAAACCTAAAAAGATCCTCAATGTTAATTCTTGACATAATTCAAGATTATGTAATTTTTAGGGTCATGTACTTATATCTATGACCATATCAATGTGATGTATACTCTAGGAAATTATTACATTGTATTCATGTATAGAAACAAACTACATGTAATAAGAAATTTTATTAATTTTCAATACATCGAATGTACAAGTAATCAAAGTAAAAATAGTTGGTCAAAGGGCACAAAATCCAATGATATAGACAAGACATTGGATTTAGACATAATTAGTAAATAAAATAGTGGAAAATTAGGATGAGTACATGATGAAAAAATTAAAATAGAAACAAGAACCACAAGTAAAAAAATATGGAAATGAATTCGACAAAAGGAGAAAACTAGTAAGGCTCTGATATCACATTGTGATTGGTAAGGGGTGAACCAAATACAACAAAAACACTAGAAACAAAAAGGACCATACAATAATATTATGATTGGAAGTCAAAAATTATAGAACCAGAACAAATAGAATACAAGAATCAAAAGAAAGTGATAAAAAACACAATATTTAATGTGCTTCAGTCCCATGGGCCCCTATGTGAATAGAAAGAACACCACTCATACACACATATTTTATTAAGCTTAAAGAAGAAAATTTATACAAGATAAAACCATGATAAACTAAAAGAATAATAAAATAATAGATGTACATGGTTTATGTGGCTCAAAATAAATGAAACTGAAAAACACAAGTGACAGTTATAATTCATGATTTTGAAGAAAATTTGATTATCCTATTATCATCATACTAGAAGCTTGATGCATGGTGCCTCGAAAAAGAATGACCAATCAGGTGAGGCCACAAAGCACAGCCAAAATAGAAGGCCAGTTGTGTAATAAGTGAAGCTCACTGGTGGATGGTGAAGATCATGTGGGAGTATACAAAGATCAACAACTAGGGATTAATCTTATAAAGATTATTGAATCACCAGGAGCGTGTGGGTAGTGGGGTTGACCGATGTCCAAGGCCCACAGAGAGAGGCCCACGTAGGGTGAACACAGCCTAAACAAGAAGGCCCAATTACAATAAATGATCCAACCTAGTGGCATATATATAATAAAGAATTTAAAATAAATATTATATTCTTTAACACTTTAATTTAAACAATTTATAATGGTAGAATAAAATTAAGTCTAATTTTAATATGAAATGATAAATTGAATGCCTTATTTCACATGGTGTGGAGGAATACCCTAGCTGGTATCAAGTTCTTCTCTGAGCGGCTCGATTTATCTATATCTTTATGGACCTTGGTTTACCAGTTGTAGATAAATCATGGAAGCGATGAAGAGGACTAGGCAAAGCTTGTTCAGTGGGCCATCAGTGCTAGAGTGGGTTCATCGGTTGGTGAGGCTTGTGCGATGAGATTCTTTAATGTGTTTTTTTGGATTTTTTTTTAAATTTCTTAGGCTTAAAATATTTTTAAAAAAATGTAGAAAATGTAGCATCACCACTGCCTTCTTTAGGATTATTCCCAATGGCGGCATCACTGCTGCCACCTTTCTCCAAATTATATTTTTTTACTATTTCAAATATTTGTTTTTACATATTTAAATTTTTTATTTTTATTTTTATTTATTATATATATATATATATACAAATAGAAAAAAAATTTCAAAAACAATTTATCTCCTATTTAATATCCAACAGTACTATCGTTATAGTAATCTGTGTTTTGATGGAAACCCTCAATCATAGTTCTCTTTTATAAGAGGGATTTCCCTGTAAATCATTATGCATTTCTGACGTGGGATTCAAGTTCTCCCTTTCCTATGCCGAACATTCTGTATTTCCAATGTGGGATTCATAAATGTTTCAAGTACATGGATTTGAAAGAATAGAAAATATAAACTATAAGACCAATATAAATGAAAAATAAAACAAGGATTAAACATATACTAAATAATCAATAATAAAAATAATTTCATAAAAAATATTGGGGAAAAATAATTTGTATGATTTCAAAGGCACCAACTTGAAACTTAAAAATGATTCAAGCAAGTAAATTTGAAATCATATTAAATATAAACTATAATACCTATATTAATAAAAATTAAAATAACTATTAAGCATATAATAAATAGTCAAAAGTAAAAATAATTTCATAAAAAATGTTGATTAAAAATAGTTCATAAGTTTTTAAATCCACCAAATTGAATCCTAAAAATGTTTAAAGTATGTGAATTTTATAGACTATAAAATATAAACTATAATACCAAAATAAATGAAAATTAAAACATGGATAAAAATATAATAAGTAGTCCAAAATAAAAATTATTTCATAAAAAATGTTGATGAAGAATAATTTATAAGATTTCAAAGCCACCAAATTGAAACTTAAAAATGTTTCATGTATGTAAATTTGAAAGCCTATAAAATATAAACTATACGACCAATGTAAATGAAAATTAAAATATGGATTAAACATATAAGAAATATTCCAAAATAAAAATAATTTCATAAAAAATGTTGATGAAAAATAATTTATAAGCTTTCAAAATCTCCAACATGAAACTTAAATATGTTTCAACTATATGACTTTGAAATCTAATAAAATATAAACTATAATACCAATATATATGAAAATTTTAACATGGATTTAAAAAATAATAGATAGTTGAAATTATAAATAATTTTATAAAAAATGTTGATGAAAAATAATTCATAAGATTTCAAAACCACGAAATTGAAACTTAAAAATGTTTCAAGTTTGTGACTTTGGAATACTATAAACTATGAACTATAAGATCAATATAAATGGAAATTAAATCAAGGATTAAAAATATAATAAATTATTCAAATTATGAAAAATTCAAAAAAATTGTTGATGAAAAATAATTTATAAGCTTTCCAAACCACCAACTTGAAACTTAAAAATGCTTCAAGTATGTGACTTTAAAAGACTATAAAATATCAAATATTAGATAAATAATTTGTTTTCAACTATTTATTATATGTTTAATCAATGTTTTAATTTTCATTTATATAGGTCTTATAGTTTATATTTTATAGGATTTCAATGTCAAGTAAGTGGCTTTGGATCCTCCTCTTTATTCATTCTTTTTCCTCTCACATTCGAGTAACCCTAGACTGATATTGGAGAACCTTGGTTTTCATCCATATAACTGATTCTCAATGCCTTCTAGTGAAGATAGTCTCACCAATCGGTCATCATAAGTGATATCTCATCCTGGTGTACATTTCTGATGGAAATCTAGTTCCCTTATTCAATGTGCAAGCTTTGACATTCATTCATCAGATCTAGAACCGATTATCACTAAAGACTATAAATGTGAAAATTTTATATTTTTAAGTAATTGATTTTGTTATGGTATAATTTGAGACATTTTTAAGGACTGAGTATGGGTTCTAATTTATCTTCAAGTTGATATAAATATCATTGGGTGAAAATGGTTCTTTAAGAGAGAAATAGTCATGGAAGTGAAAAATGGTCTTTAACAGGGTTCAATATCTAGTGTTAGTTTTTATATACAGTGTTCCAAATTCATCAATATTTTATAAAAAATTAAATTTTAGTATTATTTTAAATCATTACAATGGTAGTTATAAACTTTTCTTACATTATTTTCATTTTCATTTATTTATTTTATTTATGAAACTCATTTTTATTTTCAATAAAATTTTAGATGTTTAGGATATATTTTAAATTTTATTTACATTTTTTTATACTGTATATTTTAAAATATTTTAAAGTTAGCTACTTGAAATTTAATAATTAGTCCTCTATTTCTAGTATTCAAGTTTGAAAGATGTCAAATATAAATTGTGCCTACAATATTAATGAAAAATTAAACACTGGATAAACATACAAGAAGAGTTGATAGTAATAACAGTATATTCATTTCAATAGACATAAAAATTATAAATGAACAAGAACAATCAATGTCTATGTCTATGGAGAGGAGAATATGTCCCACAAGGTGGTCTGTGAATATGATTACCACTTCTAGTTCATTGTGGAGTCTAATGACATGGAATGTGATGATCCTCGAGCAATGGAATGTCGACTATCAGATCCTCCACCTGTGTGCTAGTGGGAGGAGCTATCAAATTCATGTTGTACTGTACTCCTGATTCTTCTACCACTAGACTCTTAGAAGGAACATCCATCATCATAGTGGGGATCCAAGCCTATGATGGATCTATACCCCAAGGATACGATGGATCTAGACCCCAATACTATGATGGATATGGACCCCAAGCTGGTGAGAACTGTAGATATATTATCAAGAAAGATGAATTCGATGCCATATGAGGCACAACCTCAATCAGCTGAGGCTGGAATATTAGAGGGCTGACCTCTACCTATAGAATAGGTGAGGCTTCACGTATAGCACGATGCTATCTACATAATCATCGTCGTTTATCCTCAACACCATCAAATTCTATAGGATATTCCTCTAGGGAAAGAACCTATTCTCTCTAGAATGGACTCTCAAAGATGCTCTCATAAAGTGAACAATTAAATGACATTAGATTCAGTGCTTCATCATGGACCACTGACTCACTAAAGACCCCCTCCTCCTCTTAATCACTCATGAAAACAATATTCTCTGAGTGAGTGTATTGTAATGAGATTCAAAATGAATTAGAAAATAGTTCAATAAATAAACTAATGGAAATTTATTGACTTAAAATCTTATGAATATCTCTGCCGTGTCAGGTAAGATAGACTATAGAATTCAGTCTATACCATGGCTCATACTCAAACTTATATGAAATAAAGAATCACATCATAGGTACACCCTAGATATGAAAATCTACATGTCTACTCCAATAGTCGATATTGTTAGAATGTAATTGACACTAGTCCTCATCATACCTCCCTATCGCCTTCACTTCAGGAAGCCTCACTATCTGTCTTGGTAGTAATGGAATCGGCTGAACACAAAAAAACTGGCTCATGACTCTATGAGGCTACTTCCACTCAATAATATGGAAGTGAATGAGGGGAACTACAACTATAACTCCCTCAATCCCAACCATGTAGTATGGAGAAAACTGGTCCAGTATTGTCTATTATGGAATCCATGTAATCTAAAATGACATGTGACCACTGTAAAAAATGCTCCTTATTAAAAACCAAAATTGATGTTATTATTAAATTTGTTAGACATTGAAATATTGTATATACATACCTTGTAGGGTAAGAGACAGTCTAACTTGATCTGATATGCACCCAAATGGAGTCTTAGATCTGTGTAGAACTTATGTCTCTGAAACCACTTGTAAAATAAAACATCAATAGTGAAAAATAATGAGAAATTAAATTCAATAACTCCTAGCAGCATTAGAAAAAAATAAATATGGGTGATCATACCACTGTCCATGAAGAGTGTCATGAAGGACCTCCATATTGAGCGGTAGACCATCAAGTCGAGGGTGGAATGAGGGGAAGTTCTCCCATGCCCACATCTGATGATGGATGATGCATCCCCCGAGATCTATGTGGTCACTACTAGGTATCCTACATAATTATCTGTATGTGTATTCCATGTAGGCCGATACCTAGATGTACGTCTCTGCCTGATCAAAGTCCTCCTATAGGGATAGATATATCATGTTCACATGTACTCCTGAGTGATTAGAAAATAGGGCCCCTCCAATGAGTAATATATATGCACAAGCATAATGCATGACAGTCTGGACATCAGCGTCATTGGGTAAATGATTAAAGTGTGTCTCAAGACAGGGCATAGATATCGAACCACTATCTTTAGCCCTACAGTCATCCAAAATGTCAATGACTAATAATCTCTGAGCAAGGTTAGGCCATGATGCATGGGTGGGACCAATAACAAATTCCCCCTAGATAGGAAGACCGAGAAGCACTGCCAAATCCTAGAGGGTGATGGTCGTATGTCCCTTAGGCAGGTGGAATGTTTGTGTCTCTGTTCTCTACCTCTCCATGAGTGTAGCAAGTAGGTGATGGTTGAAAAATGTGAAATATGATAAAACAATTCCAAAGAAGTTATCACGAAGTAAGTATGGTTTAATGTCATGTAGAGGATCTATGTGATGAAAACGGTGCACTTGATGCACCCTGATTGGTCGATCCTCACCACCATCTAACATGACATGAGAAACATGCCTATGATGCTCAGTGAGTAGTTTGGAATCCTCCAACTGTATTAAAATAAATGAAATGAGTCTTAAGTGTAAAATTTAAATACAACGTTATAGTTTGAAGAATTTTATGAATTTTATAATATAAGAAATGTCATGTTTATTCACATTCTTTTATGAAGTTATTTTTACAAAAATAAAGGGGCATGCATTCAAGTTTTTCAAAGCATATATCTAATGTGTTGTTAAAATATTCCTTTACCTAGAAAATAGTGTTTTTTAAGATATGGTTTTATATATTTATATATATAAACAATTTGTCTTCATTGTGTAAATATTTATTATAAAATGGGGTGCTTTGTAATTTATGTATGACTGTCCACATGATGGTATGTTTCATTATTATTTTCATGATTATTTTCTCACATGTATGATTTATGGTTTATCTATGGATAGATTGATTATGCATTAATGTAGCCTCAAATTCACTTGTCATATTAATTTTAATGTCACCATGAAAGGCCTATTGTTATTTGATAGTAAAATTATTTGGTGAATTCAGAAAATTATACAAGATGAAGAATATTATTCAGAAATTCGTATACTGCAATGACAATTAGATAGAAAAAAATAACGGAATATCTACAAACTAAGCAAGGATATTTTTATAATACACAACCAACTATATTTGTCAGTACAAATAATTCTATAACACTTACTGAACTTCAAGAAATAATTTGTGGGAAATGAACCACGATGCAGGAGGAATGGTGGCAACGGCGACAATGATGACGTAAAATCATTGCATCACCATCATCGTTGCCACTATTCCTCCTATGACGTGGTTCATTTCCCAAAAATTATTTCTTGAAGATTAGTTAGTGTTATAAAATCAACAATATTAACCACTATTGTTGGTTGTGTACTATAACAAGATCCTTGCTCAGTTTGTATAACCCCCCCATAGTAGTACACACAGGTAAAACATGACTCTATATGTCGAAAATGTTTTCTGATTAATATTATGATTGTGTAACTAATATTGAAAAAGATGATTGATCATATAATATTTATTATACTGAAATTTTATAATGTCTTTTTATACCATAATATATGATACTATTATTTCATTAAATAAATTTTTATTAAAATATTAGTCACATAATGTTTTGAAAATCAAGGTAAAAAGAATAAATAACAGCATATAATTTACAATAGAAGAATATCACAATGAATACAATACATCATTGTGGATGAGAGTGTGGACTAGACCCAACAATGTTAGGGAATCGTTTCTAGTTATGACCTTCTTGATGACATATATTGAATCTCAAACTATGCCCTTGTTTTTAAGTCTAATCCATCTCATTCTGCATCCTACTAGCCTTTTTTCTCCCTCGGGTACACAACCAGCTGATGCCAGGTAACACTATCAACTGGGATTCAGGCATTGGGAAATAACAAAACTCCCCAATAGGAATCTATGGTGCAACATAACAGTTAGCAATGGCATCCATTCAGTACACTGGATCAACATATTTTCCGCCTAATATCTTCATAGAGGTACATGCTGCGATGGCATGTTCACATGGAAACCATAAGGCCTGAAATTTTTTACATTGAAATTTCCACATTTTTAGTAATACCACCATTTTTCACTGATGCTATTTGTGATGGGGTCCAAACGCTCTTGAACTTCAAATTGAGAGTCTTCTCATAGAAAAATAAAAACATGATAAAATTATTGATTACCCTTGCAGATTTTTTCGAAAAGTTTTTCAAAACTCCATTGATCCAGATCATTTTCTACATAGAAGATAGTATATTTCACATAAATTTATTTTATCTTTACATTGAAAGTGTAAAAAATAAGAAAGATAATTTGTACCAAGCCTCATGATTGCATTATTCATTTGTTCGTTGTGGAATTTTTTACACATGTTTCCAGAAATGTGTATAATTCATAACTGATCATGTGCATTTGGAGATCTCCATGTATTAGGGTTCACATTGATTGCCTTATTAATTTCTTGATGCTAATTAGATATCAAACATACACCCTGAATGTTGGTGAAATGGTTGTTGATACATTCAAAAAACCAACTCCATGATTCATATTATTCCTTCTCTGTAATAGAAAAAGAAATCAGAATAGGTGAACGGTTTCCATCTTGGTGTTCCGTAATAAAAACTATTCCCTTTTATTTTCTATATTGAAATATTCCATTAATCTGAATGAACTATTTTATGAAATGAAATGATAAGATACGAGGAATGAATGCCCAAAACAACCGATTAATTTGAAAAATATGGATTAATTCAGTTATCTTGAGACACATGTTTGTTTGCATCAAGATGTAAGACAACTTGGTTATGGTGCCATAATATGGCTAGTGATTATGGAAACACCCGATATGATTCATCCCAATCCCCATAGACCTTCACAATTTGCTTTTTTTTCCATCCATGACTTATTATAGGAAATATTATAATTGAAATTTTGTTTTATCTTCTCTTACACAAGGAATATGAGAATATATTTTCATATCCTAACCATCTCAACGATAATGGATGACACAAATTCTGCATCCAATGAGGTATAATCATATGTCAGGCTTTCCTGAACTGAAGTGTGAGCTACCACAATCCTCAAGATTCTCTAACATCCAAATGAAATGTCCAGAATTGCAAACAAGAGGAATATATAATCATCCACATACTTCTTACACCATATGAGATATTTACTATGACTTTATTCCCGAACTATATATCTGCAGTTCCTCTCAATGTGAAATATCTTTAGCACTTTATTTAACGAATATTTACTTAGAAAATTCCTTCCAACATATAATGTTTTTTCCATCTCACTAAACCTATCTGGTACAACTTCGGGAGACTTAGTTGTGGGTGTGAGAACATTGCAGTCAAATTCAAGCACATGTATAATTACTTTTGACCTAGATAGAAAGAGTGTTGAATGATTTATTATTGGTCAAGGTTGCTATAAAACTAATGAATTTCTAGAAACTTCCTCCCCAACTTACATTGATCCCTCCTCATCAGCACTTTTGTCTCTATCCATTCCATGATTATGAACCACCTCATTGGAATTCGGATTGACATGTATATCCTAGAGATCATCTAGGTTTTCCTCTTATGCATCATTTGGAATAGGCTCAATTTCATAGGGTAGACCATCTTCAACCTCTCTTTTCAGTCTATGTCTATGTATAACTAGATGTCATTTTTGTACAATAAAAATATTAAATTATAACTCCATCACGGTACCATCTGATTACTGAGAAAAAAAATTATTGCTTGCACCCACTATACATCAGCAACCAATGGACTAGTTATATGTCACAGTATTTCTGGGAATTGAAAATTTCAATAACTCATAGACTTGATCTCTTGATCGGGTCCCATATTTAAAGAACCAAAAATTCTACATTGAATGTCACCTAGGGTTACATAATTAGATGTACTAACAAATGTTGTCGGTTGTGTAATATAAGAAGCTTATTTCTTAATTTGAATAACCTCCCTGTAGTAGTACACATTTGAAAACATGACTCACTACATCAATTTTTTGGATCATGATTATTATATTCTAAAAAATATTAATACTGATGGTTGACCATATAATACTTATTATAATGTAATTTTAGGATGCCTTTTTATACCCTAAAATATGATAGTAATGTTTCATTATATAATATTTTATTAGAATATAAATCACAAAATGTTTTGGAAACCAAGGTAAAAAGAGGTGGAAACATCAAATTAGTTTATTTATCATTGATAAAATTAAAATTATGGTCATATAAAGTGAAATAGAGAAGAAAATATACATTAAATAACACAATAATTATTTTCAAATTACAAAAAAAAACCTTGACATTTTTAAACAGAACCTGGTTTGGATGAGATGAGCCTCACTTCAGATGTGAGGTAAAATTCAGCTTATTTTCACTTAGTATCTTAATAAAATATTTGGCAGATATTTATTTACCATTAAAATTTTGAAAATATTTTGTCCTTCTAGTAACATATCTTAAATGTTATTATAAGGCTGAAAGATTTCCAAAATTCCAAATCTAAATAAATATCCTTCAAAGATGTTATTAAGCTACCAATTGAAAATATGATGGATTTCACCACATGTCCAAAGTGAGGCTCATCTCATACAAACCACATTCTATTGAAAAATGTCAAGGTATTTCTTGTATGTTGTAAAGAATTCATGTTTTATTTAATGTGTTTTTTCTTATCCATTTCACATTATATGATCATAAGTTTATTTAGATAATAATTATATGTATTCATTTTTAATACTATGTTATTCATTAATGAATCTATAATTAATCATTACTTGTAATAACTATTATTTCTAAACTATATAATATTTATGATACTAAAATTTTAAAACATTTTATAAAATCCTAAACTATGTTACTAATGCTTCTCAGTAAATTTTTTACTAAGTTAATCATTCTTTAATTACTAGTTAATCATTACTAGGTTATTCATTAGTTAATCATTATTCAATCACACTAAAATCATTCCATATCCAATCATTAATAATATGATATTCTTTAGTTAATTATTATTAGCTTATCATTGTATGTATTCATTTTTTAATCCTAAGCTATTGATTAATTAATCTATAATTAATAATTACAAATAATAAGTATTAATTCTAAAAAATATATAACTAATTAAAATACTTAATAAATAAAATCAGTAAAACTAACTAAAAAGAATTAAATTACTAATAATAACATTCATTCTTCATTTCCATTTTCCTTTTCCATTTCATTTTATATCATCATAATTATCATTTTATCATTGAAAAATATACTAATTTGATTATTATTTTCCTAGGTATTTTAGTAGTTTATAAAGAAAATATTAATCATCTAAAGAATACCATATGGGAGTGTCAAACCAGGAGTTCATCAAGGACCGTTGTCGTGCACTGGTTCTCGTTCGACTCTTGATCAAAGGGTTTTTTTTGGTTTTACCCATAGGTACATCTATGCCAGCTCCAAATATACTTTTTAGTATCCAGAATGGTATTCTATTACTTAGATAACCACATAATATTTATTCTACCTAAGGTTTACAGTATTTAATTCTATGTTATTCTATATATAATATATACTTAATCATTAATAATAATAAATATTATTTCAAACTATATATAAATAATTAAACTACTTAATAAACAAAATATTTAGAACTAACTAAACTAATTAATAAATGAAATATTTAGAACTAAAAATAATTCAATTAAACAAATCAAAAACTTTAAATTAAATAAAAAAATACCTCTAAATGATGCTTCACAAAAAACTGGGCCTTCTTTTGGACCACTGACTCCACCACATGAAAAAAGGAGTTTTTTTGGAGAGAGAAGCAGTGGAATGAAGAGAGATGGTGGAAAATATAAGTGAGGAGAAGGGGGGGGGGGTCTCTTTTATAGGGAATTGAAGGAAATGAAGCATCGACAATGCTTCCTTTCACCTCACACAAAGGAAAAAGGCGGAACCCCCTGCTGCCTTTTCCATGTCATCAATCTGAGCCAAATGGGGGGGGGGGGAGGCAGCAGCACTGCCGACTTTGCTTCACTTTTTTTAAAAATATTTGAAACCTATGTATGTTTAATTTTTTTTTTCATAAAACACATTAAAAAACTCATTTTGAGACTCTTTAGATAACTATTTATCCACCCCCTCTCTTCGTTCAACTTAATGATGGAGGGATCTCTGTTGATGGTGACAGTAATGGAGTTCACGGCTGTATGAGATGGATAAAGTAATGATACTGGATCCGATCTTTCTTAAGATGGTGATGATGATGGTAGATGATGGTCGGGTAATTGGAGATGGATAATGGAAGGATACTGGTTGGATCTAGCACTAACCCATGTGGTAGGGGACCAGAGAAGACCTCAAGCTGCTATCATTGTCACACGCTGAGTACCTCGAGGAGTGAGACCACTAATTCAGTATGATCCATTAGTGGGAGTCACTTTCAATGTAGGGATTTTAGTAGGGGTTGATCTCTAGAAGATGGATCTTGAGATATGGTATGTTTACCTCAGTCAAGGGTTTAAATTAGGCATGTTGATGATAGTGAATCACATAGAATGATGTCTACATGTGGCAATTTTGGACCAATGGGCCTTTGGTAATTTTATTGTAATATGCCTTTTGTCCGGATTAATTATGAAGACTTGGATCATTTGTGGAAAGATCGAATATCACATGTCAAATGAATAAAATTCATTTATAAAAATGAATATTTTCAAGGGACCAACTACCTAAATCAAAGACTTATTACTTTTATAAGTGAATCCCGACCACCCTCATCAAAGCTCATCCAAGTATGAATGACTATCATCCATAAATAAGAGGACATAATATTATTTAAAATAAATAAATTAATTAAAATATAAATTCCCAATTTATTTTATAAATTATCCCACAGTTAAATTATATAAAAATATTGATAATTTAATCTCCCAGAAGCACCATTTTATACTATAAACCCCTTAATAAATGTGTAACAATCTCATTTTTTCAAAAAACAAATTTAGAAAATCTTCCCTTACATAGGGGGTGGGGGTTCCTACTAAATGGAAACATAGGATACCCATATTTGTATCCCACTGTGTAAGGGTTACAAGGATTTTACCCTTACACAACTTCCCCTTCATAAGGGTAAGTATGTCCTTACTCTTATGCAATAAATTGTGTAGGGGTAACCTACACCCCAACAGAAAAACTTCCTTTTGTTATATATATATATATATTACTATTCTATTTTTTAAAAAAACTCATATAAAACACCCATAATCATATATTTTTTAAAAACATTTATAAAAACTAAAATTTATCAACTCTCAACCCCCCGTTTCAGCCACAATGGTTCTCAACCAAACCAAAACAAATCAAATCATCCAATAAAGTCAAAAATGATGATCTAAATCAAGAAAATGTTGAAGAAAGGGATAAATGGGCTATCTCATGATGAAACTCTTAATATTTTATCTCAGATTCATATTCCATGATTGTCACATCCCATTTTAGCTCAGATCGATCTCTCTAATGAAGACACCCCACTACCACTCCCACCTTTATCTCTCAATTTGAATAAGAATCTATGGGAAGCCTATTTTCTCATTTTCATGGAAATTAGGGAGAAAAGGGGAAGAAATATAACTAATTAAATTTAATTAATATCATAATTTTAATTTAACTTAAATACCCATTTCATTAGACCGACCTCAGTCCTATAACTCGTGACAATTTTATACATTACCTATGTAAAACCCAATGTTTTGGACTCAAAAACAAAGTTGGAATTCCAATTACATACTTTATATAAAATATTTCAATTTTTTTATCAATGGAATATTTAATTTTTCTTTATTCAGGGGGAGTAAAAATGGGATTACAAAGAACAAGAATTCCATTGGGGAAATATTTTTGAGATCAATATAATTTAAAAAAAATATTTACTAGATGATTTACTAGGGGGAATTACTATATTACCCCTCTTTCAGATTTGAAACTAAAAATTAAAATTTACACTCATTACCACAACCTATAAAATAAAAGCTTCATTACACCTACATACTTCTCCAAATTAAAACCTCACTCCAATTTTACATGACAACATCTTACATTGAAGGATTTTAATATCGTAAAATTTTTCATCAATCAAAGGAATGCAAAAAAGAATATATCAAATTTGAATAATATATCCCAATTATGATGAACATACAAAATTTTAAAATAGAGGCTTTTATATAGGGATTTTGTATAATGGAGCCATCAAATAGAACCCATTCTTTACAGAAGATAGAAATTTTTATACGCCATTATTTATAAATCCACACCCCAAAATCACTAGTGTATTTTATTTTATAAGTATAGGGGTAAATATAGAAATTACAACATTAGGGGGAGATAGAGAGATTGGGAATATCATATGAACTAACATACATTTTAAGAAAATCTATTAGATTTTCCTCAAAAGTGTTATTGCCTCTAGAATTTTGAGGTTGTTAGTAATCCTATCTAAGTTTAAAATATACATTATCCTAACATGGATTAGAATTAAATAGTTGTGTCTATTTGGTTCCATTTATAAGAATAAAAAATCACATTCCTTTTAATATTAGCATAACCATGAACATCTCCTCATACAAAAATGCTTTAACAGTGTCCCTTAAAATATTCAGATCTAGATAAGAGGATCCATTAATCAAAACTGAGTAATCGAGGTGAAATTGATAAGAAAATATTTGAGAGTGATCATTGATTTATTTGTGATTTGTAAAAAAAATCCACATATCATATAACATGTGATTTTTCAGAAATTATAAAAGTTTCCCTTTTTACTATAAAAAGTCTATTTAATAATAACAAATAATCAAAGAAGATTTGATTATCATGAAATGTTATTAAAATTACATTTTATTAATTTATGATATGTAAAAAAACCCACACATCGATCTCACATGCGATGTGACAATAACGATTAAAAGTACCTTTTAAGTTCTATAAAAATTCATGCAATGATCAAAACTAAGAAATTAGAATTGTATTAATATCAAAATTTATGTCAATGGCCATTGATTAATTTATTACATGTATAAAAAAATGCATGTTAAACCATTGAGTAAATTTTATGGAATTATACAAATTTTATTTTAACAATTAAAATTCTTTCTACTTGAATAAAAATGTGTCAAATGATCATAATTGAATAAGAAAAATCTGATTTTTATAAAAATTTAGGAAAATAGTTATAAACTAATTCAAAACTTATTGGAAAAAACAACAACTCAATTCTATTAGTGATATGAAATTAGTGATAAAATGTGCTCTTCTGCAATTAAATATCTTTCATGTTTTACAAATGTCAATCAAGTAATCAAAACCAAACAAATAAGCTCAGATTATTGGGAAAATTTAGGATAGTATTTTTTATTCATTTGAGACTTATTAAGAATCCCGCATAACAATTTTATTTGTGATTAGTTTGGAATGATTTGATGTTCATTTTTGTAACAATAATTGATATTTATCATGATTTTATGATATTTTTTTATATATTATGTTATCCGTTTTTAACTCTATATGATATCTCATAATCAAAATAAATTATGTGTGCGCATAGATATATTTATATAATTATATAATAAATTTTTTATTAAAAATATAATATAAAAATTTCAATCAAATAAATGGATCCAGATGATCACATGAAGCCCTCTTGTCAATCACTGTCTCAAATTTTCGTTTTTTATCATCAATTCCCTTAGAAGCCCAAACATATTTATCCTCCTTATAAAAAATGATCCAATTTCATATTGACCATCCACCATGAAGATCTACAACTCTAGGGTTTCATTGAAATCAAATTATAAAAACAAATGATCTTGTGGTACCATCCACTGCAACTCTAGGGGTGCATAGTGATGTCGTGTGGTAGTAATTATTATTAGCTAGAGAACCAATTGCTGGATGGAGGATCAAATTTTTCTTATTCGAGGCATTACTCAAGGAACTTAGATTTATGATATTGATGGAGTATTTGAGGAGGGTGCTCCACCTTGTGTCCTTGGACTTGAATTTTCATTGAGATATTTTTTTTCTTTTGGTGGCATTACTGTGATTCTTTATATTATTTTCATTTCTTCTAGGAAACCTATTTTCAATATCTACCCATTTATTGCCTATTTCTTTAGGAGCATTTATAAGAATAATGATTTCTTCTTCTATTCACCTTTCGTTATTTAAATAAAAAAACTAATATTTTTAATTTTCAAAATATTTCACAAAAATAAATAAACAATGACTAAAAAATAGTTCAAGGGACAATGATAAAGAATGAGACATTAATGTTTAGTCGGAGATGGTTGTGCCATCTCTCCCTATGATGATTATCAATTCTTTATATTATCTTCTAGGATATGATGGAACATTTCGTCACCCCATATTTTTCCACCAGTCGAACCAAAAATCTACACACATAGGTAAAAAATATCTACATGTAAGACCTAAATGATACAATGAGGAAAATTAATAAAAATAAGAGACATAATTTTTGGGTTCATACCTATATTATTCAAAATGCCACTATCAATTGATGATATTTGATCTCTTGTGACCCTTGTTGGATAATAAATATGTTTTTTACATGGTCTAAGCCTACCTCCATTATTGGAATAGAGGCAACTTGATGTGTTGGATATAAAGGTTTGGGTGGAACAAACTGCAACCCAACATTGGAACTTATTTTTTTCTTTATTTCCTCCTTTTTGTTGTTGTGTGGTTATATACCTTTAAATAGGGATTGTTTAATTTTTGAAAGATCAATCCACGAGAAGTAATAAACCCATGTTTCTACTTCTGTCTTTTTATTCATGTGATCACCTCCAGTGATCAACATTCACTTTCTCTTCCACTGCTATAATCCACCTTCTGTGGTATTAGAGCAACATGTTTGAAGGTGATCAATGCCATGATAGATCTGTGATATTCACTTTTGATCTATTGCAGAAGAACATTTTTGGCATTATTGAAATTGGTCTCCCTTTTTTGTTTTTAGTTCCCTCCTCACAAACATCCATTTTCATAAAAAATAAAAAATAAAAATAAAAACCACCTCATTTACTCACCTTTTATTCTCCATACCTATCAATCCATTCAAAAAACCACCTCATTTCCCTATGAAATTATCCTACTATCATCATAAAATGTTTTTTACTTCATATTCTGAAAAAAATATTTGAGTGATAGAAAAATATTGTTGCACTTTGTCTTTCAAGGGAAAAATATATTTTCATCCTGCACTGCTAAACCAATAAAATATATAGCAGTTTTTAATTCTAAAAAAATATTATTCCCTTCTAGATATTTTCATATTCCATTTTCTCATAAAAAATAGTTTGTCTCCATGGAGAATGTATTTTCAAAAGTTGTGATCCCAAAACAGATGGAGATCAATTAGGATAAATGGTGATTCGAAATGCGAAAAGTCCATGGAACCCATGATGTCATTGACATCATGGAGGATAAATTCACTAAACCGGAAACCAAAGAAGTGGATGCTACCCTTCCAAATTCTAAAAGGGCCACCCTTTGTGTGGATAAATGAAGGATTTCATGGAAAATACTACATTTATCAAGGCCTTGACAATTCTACTTTCAAAATAATCACTTTTTCAAAATCATTAAAGGAGATCTGGGATAATATTCACAAAGAATTAAAAGGAACTGAAAAAGTGATGTAGATTCATCTTTAATCTCTATTGGGTGAGTTTGAATATCTATTTATGAAATATTATGATACCATTTCTAAGTATCATCCTCATGTAATGGTTGTGGTGAACCAACTGTGAAGAAATGGAGAAAATGTTGCCGACATGTGGGTATGTGAGAAAATTTTGCGATCCCTTGATCCGGAATTTGATTACTTAGTCATTTACTAGGAAGAAACAGAGGACCCTGAGTTGATCTCAATCAAAGAACTTCTAGGATCTCAACAAGGCCACAAATTTAAGGTAAACCATCAAAGAAATACTAATGGTGTAGGGAATTCCATAAAATCAATGTTGTATCTCAACAACTCATAAAATCAGAAATTGGGGAAATCTCAATGAACCCAAGGTAGAGGATTACACGAACACTGATTTGATCCAAAAATTAGAGGATGATGTGGAGGAATACCAACTCAAGGAATCCATGAATATCAAAACTATACTCCAAGAGAACAGGGAAGAGGAAGAAGGGGAGGATTCAAAAATTTCAAACCAAAAAAAATGAAATGTTCAATGCTATAAAATATAGACATTATTGAAATGAATGTTTGTATAAAAAACCCATATAGAATGACACTGAGGAGGTATATATCATCAATGCATAAGATCCTTTTGGAAAGTCCCATGTGTAGATGGAATAAACATCGACACAAAATCAACGTATGTGGTATCTTGAATTTAGAGCTATAAACCACATGAAAAGGCACAAACACTTGTTTACAAACCTGGATGAGTGGGTTGGAGGAGATATTTCAATATGTTATCTATCAATATTATTTGTTTATGGAAGATCATATATTTTTATCAAGAATAAATACATCAATCATGCCTTCTTCTCTGACATCTACTATTTACCTGACTTGAAGACCAACATTTGGAGTGTTTAAAAGTTGGTGGAAAAATTATTTCACATAAACCTTCAAAATAAAAATTAGTGATTGTTGACTGACTGAAAATCATTTTTTTTGGATTTTCAAAAGCCGGATGATGGGATTCGGTACCCAAAAAAACAAGCACAAAACAAAACAGGTTTAAAAAACACACCAATTCAGAATCACATACCATCAAAACCATACTCATCTCCGCATCCCCTGCCGGACTCATCATCACCGGTGGCCGTAGCCATTTCCCATCCTGATGGCCTCCAGTAGTTAACACTGTGCACCTGATTCCTGAGCTCCTCCAGAACTGTATGATCTAGAGATGTCCTCTCGACCCTGCTAACCTTTGAAAAGCCCACAGCCGCCTATCTATTCCTCTTGGAGTCAGATCGATTCCGCATCAGCCGCAGAAGTCATGTGTAATCTCTCCTTGGCCGTTGTATAGGGGTGGCAGACAAAGGTCCTTCAACAGCAGTATTTATCTGCTTCCCGCTTTGAACCACATCACTGTAAGAACGACCGACTGGACCGCTCAAATTATCTTTCCCTCCCCCAGTAAAATCCTTTCCTTTTCTAGTATAATCCCCCAAACCGAAACCAGGGCTCCATACATAGCTTTCCATCCGTTGGTCTGGAGTTTTGTTCACGATCATAGGTAGGAGTACACCTTCTGCCAGCACATTTTCAACATTCACTGTGGGAACCTCCTTTACACCGCCATCATCCTGAAGGATCTATCCCCTGTCAACTTCCACCAGCATGGAGAACCTATTCTCAATGTGTCTTTCATCCATAGGTGGAACAACGGGGTCCTTCCCCCTGTCATCCTCCTGGGGGACCTCCACTGCCTCTCTACTGTCCAACACCGCCTTAGATTCCAAGTATTCAACCGTCTATCCCTCATGGGCTTCCTCAAAATCCTCCCCACTTGGGGAACCATCCTACTCCCAACCCTCGATCATCATGCCATCAGAGAGACCTCCAAACCTATTACTCAATGCGAGAAAAGGTCGAGCCAAGGGGTCCAAACCTCCAGACTCCTTGGCCCTATTCAATCTCGGAATAGGTTCCTGCTTCTTACCACCAGATAAAAACCCTCTATCACCAGGCTCCTTCGACCTCGAACCCAGCTCTAAAACTGCCTCCAAACGAGGCTCCTCATCCAAGCACACATGAGCAGATTTCCCTTTACGATTGATCTCCCTCAGCCGAGCAGGGTTTCCCTTTCGACAAAGCTCATCCGAGTGTCCTAGCCTCCTTCAAGAACAACAAAACATGATCCAATATTCATAAAAAAATTTCTGCCTACAACGATACTCTTCGCCAATCGTGATACAAACAGAATCAAAAGGTTTGTGAGACGCGTCAATCTCAATGCACACTCGAGGATTCACTGGGTGGTAAACTGCCTCAGTATGACGAAACATAAATAACTACCTACCATGTTTCCCAACATACATATAATCGAAGGGTTATGAAAAGGTAAAGGAAGTTTGGGAAAACTTACCCAAACCACGATGGAAGGAGAGTCGTGATTCATGTGAATGTCGAATGACCAATGAAGAAGAAGAAACCAAGATCCCATAAAATGACGGGGAGCCCTTGACCATGCTCGAATAAGATCCTCCTCTATCTCTAAATGAATCATAATTTGTTTACTGTCAAGAAAACCAACAACTGCTCATTCTTGAAGATCCCACGATCCGAAGACAAAATGGTCGAAATCGCCCACTGAAGGCCTCTTCTTCTAGAAATGAGCCACCAGAGTAAGCTTCAACTGGGAGAAACTCTGGGTTGGAGAAGGGGTGGAAGATCCTAGCTCTTCCATGAGACAACGATTCTCCCTCCCCCACCATGGGGGGAGGAGCCGGAGCGGAGGCCGCCGTCGTCACCTACGAGGAAGAGGCATCGAAGGATCGAGAGAGAATGAATCCATCTATCCTTAGTGATTGTTGATAACAAATGAAGGTGGATCAAAAAACTACCCATGGTGATAACATCATGTTCACGGTTATGATCCAACCCGATTTACCATGGTGTTTGACGACTGTATGTGATGATAAAGACGAGCTATGGAATATCAGGTTTGTGAATTTAAACTTTTAAAGTTTAATATTATTAGGAAGTAAGAAGTTAGTGAATGGGATTCCTATCATTAGACACCCAAATAAAATATTTGAACATTTTTTGGTAAGAAAACAACATAGAAATAGCTTTGCAATGAAGGCCAACTAGGAAGATGCTGCACCAGTCGAGCTAGTTCACAAAGATGTGTGTGGACCATTAAATCAAAAATTAGATAGAAAAAGTAGGTATTTTCTAACATTTATCAATGATTATAGTAGGAACACATGGATATATTTTCTCAAGATGAAGTAATATTTGTTTGGAGTCTTCAAATAATTCAAGGCATTGGTGGAAAATCAAAGCAAGCATCATATAAAAACATTGCAATCTTACTGAGGTGGGGAGTATACCTATGATGTTTTCAAGAGTACCTAAAAAAGTATGGAATTAATCACTAGTTGACATCGGATTAAACACCCCATCTCAATGGAGTATCCAAAAGGATTAATCTAACCATTATCAACAAAGAAATAAGCATAATGAAATACAAAGGAGTGCCCATGAATTTATAGGCTGAAGATCCCTCATGTTCAGTGTATCTGTTCAATAAATTCAAAAAAAAATATCAATGAAAAGATGCCTCATGAAGCCTAGAGTAATCAAAATCCATTTTTGAGTCATATTAGTGTTTTTGGTTCCATTGACAATGTTAGGACCCCAGATGAAAAATGAACAAAGCTCAATGAAAAAGAAGTGAAGTGTGCCCTTATGGGATATAGAGATTGAGCAATGGGATATTAGTCGTATAATCCCATCACCAAGAAGATCATATTCAACAGATATGTTATCTTTGATGAAAAGGAGACATGGAATTTGAATCAAGATTATGATTCAAGAGAGGTACGACTCACTCTAGATGATTAAGAAATAGTTGGAGAAGTACCATTGTAGGAACAAGAAATTGAAGAACTGATAAAAAAACATCGAATAAGAAAGTTCTCATATACGTCCTAAAAATGTTTTAAGCCTTGTAGATATATATGAGAGAATAATACCAATAAATAAGTATGAAAATTTTTATTGTCTCTCAATGATTTCCAATCCATTTAGCATCAAAGAATCTATAGCCGATGAAATGTGGAAGAAAGTGACAGATGAAAAAATTAATTCCATCGACACCATTGAAGGATACAAGAAAAAGGAAGGCTTTGAATATGGTGAAGTTATTGCATCGATTGGTAAGTCATTTGTATATGATGCAAAATCATGGATCGTAAGGAAAACATGTTTATGGGGGGATGTTGGATGATAAACATGTTTCTTTTCCTTGGTCTATTCTATAGGATTGGTACAAGATATGAGGTTTCCAACCTCTGATACCAATTCTAGGATCGAATATGTAATAATGAGATACTCAAATACAAGAGGGGTGGGGGGTGAATTGTATATTGTAAAAATTCATAAGGAAATTTTGTATAACCAAAATACATAACACATCTAAGTTCTAATAAATTTCTTGATTCTGGAAAAGTGATTCCGGAAATGATAATTAACAAGAGTTTACAACAACTAAGATTCTACCTTAAAGCATATAGAATCTAAATAAATCATATTACAAGTATAAGGAAGTATAAGATAGTTATACATTCCTCAACAACACAAATGCAACAGAAAACTTGTAACAAAACAAGTAACAAGTAGTAAATCTTTTAACCCAAAGAGAAGGGTATCCAATAACCTTGGATAAAGGTCCCTTGATTTATACTTTCAAGAAAGTCTATCTTAACCACACTAGGTTAAGCCCTCGATACAAAGATCAGATTCTGTCTTCATATCCATGCAAGACCTCAACTTCAAGGTAGTCCGCACCTCTGTCTTACTCAGTAAGGAAGCCCTCAACTTCATGGTAGTTGGAACCTTTGTCTTCCTATCCCCGGAAGCCCTTGATTGTACACAACAACAATCAGAGTTACACAAAGAAATTCTTCACGAAGCAAAGTTTGAACAAGCTATTCAACCTTTCTGCATGAAGCCTAAGAGTTTATAAGAGCCTATCTCTCTAGAAATCACTTCTGAAAGTTATGAGCTTCAAAAATTCCAAAAAGTCCTATGCTCTTTAAATTGAGATCCTATTTATAGGCATGGCTTGAATAGTTGGCTCCCTCCTCCAACGGCCATATTTTTCCATGAATTTCGGAGGGACCTGTACACATGTCACTCAAACAACGGTTAGTGAGTAACTGAAAGCACAAAATAATTTTATAACAAAACAAGCGTAATCATAACTAAAATATAATATTAGGAATGTAAGAAAATGAATGTTCGGAGTCTAACCAAAAATTGAATTCAGAGTCTATAATATGAGGATATTCAGATTCTGTTTTCTAGGAAATCAGAACCTATGTTATATAGAATTTCAAAATATGTATTTCAAGGAAATTCAGAATTTGGATTCATAAGAATTTGGAACCAGAACACAAAAAGTTCGGAGTCAGAGTTCATGAGAATTCGGAGTCAGAACTCATGAGAGTTCAGAGTCTGAATTCAGAGAACTCAGAGTCAGAACTCAGAGAAGTTTGTATCCAGAATTCATATTCAAAATTCGGAGTCAGAACTCAGAAGAGTTCGTAACCAGAATTCTGATACAGAATTCGGAGTCAGAACTCAGAAGAGTTCATAACCATAATTCTGATTCAGAATTCAGAGTCAAAACTCTGAAGAGTTCATATCTAGAATTCATATGCAGAATTCAGAGTCAGAATTCAGAAGAATTCATATCCATAATTCTGAGAATTCAGATTCTAAAACAGAATGCTTCATATCTTGGTATTTATAAGATTCCGAGGATTTGGTTTCAAATTGAATTTTCCACTTAGAAAAATTATGATATGAGCAACGAAAACATGATAAGGATAAATTCCCTTAGGGAAGGAAATTTTTCTTTATAGAAGTAAAACACACGGTAAAAAGAGATTTGTCTTGAGATAAGGTATTTGTGATTTTCAAAATAAGAAGGAATTGTAAAGTCATAAGGAAACCTTAATGATTCAAAAATCTCCCCAAGTATGAAGGAATGGAAAAGTAATAAGGAAAACCTTATTGACTCAACAATATCCCTCTTTTTGGAAATCACAAACATCCTTACGAAAAAGAATACAAGGGTTTAGAAATTTTTTTCTAGAAATTGAAAATAAAACTTATCTCCCTTTATATATGAGAAATAGTGAATACGACTAACTCCCACTTAGGATTTGTAACACTAAGGATCATATTCAAGATTTCTAGAATGAGAATTTTCATTTGAATATGGAAATCTTCATAATGAGAACTCCCCCTTTGATAAATTCCACCTTACTTAGGGATATTTCTTCTTTTACTTAAAATTCTTTTTCCTTATCCCCCTTTGTGATTTTGAAAAAGAGTTTGAGGGAATGGAAAAAAATATGGAACCTGAAATATTAGTACAAAAATCCAAACAAAAACAAGAAACCACAATTTCATTAGGATTGGTAAGATTTGTACAAGGAAAAACAGATACACCAAAAGATCAGATTTGGATCTATTTTGCTTCTTTTTTCTTGGGTATCAGCTTCTTCACGATGGTTTTCATCTTCTTTAGATATTTGTGATCCTCATATGCTTTCTTTTCTATGGCTATGATCCTAACATCTTGAGCCTTCAGGGCCTCTGCCTGAGGCTTCATCAAGTCATCTTGCTTCACTAGCTTTTCTTCCATCTCGATCCAGAGATCCCTTTCTATTTTCCAACTTTGGACAATATAATTCAACTTACCATTCAGATCTTTGACATCCTGAATTAGAGTATTCTTCTCAAGATTTATCTTTTCCTCAAATATATTTGTATGATCCTTGAATTTGGGGTCTTTAGAATCAAAATATTCCTTGAAATCTTCTTGAAATTGATCAAGCTCTCTCAAATCTTCCACAATCTTCTTTGACCAGCTGGTCATTTTATTTCAATATTTTTTATGGGATTCATAGTTGATTAGGAAATTCCTGTGTTCGACCTCAAACTTTACACATATATCCATTACCATGGATATAGAGTCTAATTTCTGATTCATGATATACTAGAGAATCTGGCATCTAAAGTCAATTTTTGGAAAGATCGGAATGGTGTCCACTTTCTTCTTCAGGGACTGAATGAAAAAATCATGTCCCAAATCTGATGATTTTGAATCTAACATTTTTCTTGGTGATGGTTCTTCTTCTAGCTCTACCAGCTTCCTCTTAAAAGTTCCAACAAATTCCTTCTTCCTAAAAATTTCTTTCATTGGGGTATCAACAAACACTTGTTTCCCCTTGTCATTTTTCAAAAGAGCTTCCTCATCTGGAGACTCATGCTCACTTTCAGATAATTGAATTTTTTTTCTTCATCAATTTTCTCTTTCTCGACACCAGCTTCAACATCTTCAGGAAGAATGAAGTCATGATTATGACTCTCTTCCTTAGATAACTTGTTCACTTCCTCTTCAGCCTTCTCATCAACCCCAGGAGTAGCAAGTTTTGAAGATTCGGCTTGAGAAGTCCAGATTGAAATTTTTTTGGAATAACGTTCCTTATCATGAATGTATTAACTTTCTTTATCATATTAGCTGTATCTTCAGTGCTTTCAGCTTCATGAACTTCTTCCACAACTTCCTTTTCAACATCCTTCTTTTAGGGTTTTTCCGGAGTCATGTACTTCTTCCCCAGTGTCTCAGATAATGGTTCAACTAAAAACGTTTTCAGTATGGGAATGTTCTCTGATGAAACTTCAGTAGCCTTCAAAGGAGAATGCACAATCTCTACCTCTGACATCTTCTTCTTAAGATTCATCTCTTTGGCTTGCTTCTTAAGCTCTTCAAAAACTTTCTCTTTCAAATCCTTGGCCTCTGTAGGGTCTAGGCCAAATTGTGGTCCCATTTCCTTCTGGTTCTTCTTATCCTCCCTCTATTTGGAAACTAACTCATCTAGATAGGCTTTCTGTTTCTTGGGATTTGGAGGTGCGGATTGGATTTCTCTGGCTTTAGGGGGTTTCTCTATTTCATCCACTTCCTTTAGTTTCCTCTTCTTTATATCTTTCTTTGAAGGTTCAACCTCTTCTATATTTTTCCGAATGGCTTCTGCCTTATCCTATGGTAGATCATAAAACTCACCTGAATCCTTATAAAAATCTATTTTCATCCTCTTGAGGGTATAATCATTGATTAGAATCACCTTAAAATTCCTCGGATTGGAACTGCAAGGAATCTTGAAGGATTCAAGACACCGAACTATCAGTTTGGAGAGAAGGGAAAGATACATGATTATCTGTGCTCTCAGATTCCCATTCTTAATATTCTCTATCGTAATGAGAATATTCTTCATCATATTGATCTTACTTAGATTTACCAAAAAATCTAAGATATACATATCACTTTTCTTAAGAGTGTCATTGTCACCCTTTCTCGGTAAGATAAGACCCTGAACCCATAACTGTAGGATCCAATTGTTGGTAGACAAGTGAGAAATATTTGCGGTCTTGACATTAGTAAGTCCAAGACATTCCATAGCCTTCACCTTCACAAAACTCCCTTGCACATATGGCATCTTTTTGGAACAAAATTCGGCTTCCCCTTCAAATGACATCCCCACCTTGCTAGCAGCCTTGGTGTAAGAGAGTGCATAAGTTTTACCATAACTCTTGAAAGAGAATTTTTCTCTTCCATCTTCCTTGAAAAAACAGGCTGATTAATAAAATACAATGAGGAGATCCAGATACACAACATCCTGAGCTCCTGTCTTTGAAATGAATACACTCTCCCATCTATTAAGCCTGATATTCTTTGAGATAATGGAGTCATACTTATTGAAGATTTTCGAATGCACCAACCTCTCCATGTATATATGCCACTCCGAAATCGGCTTGACAAAAGTCATATCTTGAGAAGGAATTTTAGCAAACATTCGAACTTGTGAAAACTCTGAAAATTCAGAACGGGCTTTTGAAGATGGGAAGTGCTTCGACACACAAAGGCTTTGAAAACCAATGTGGGACAACCAATGAGGGTCCCCTTTCATAGGTGTTTAAGTGATGATTCATCTTCCCATCTGAATCCAACGGATGGGAATTATTCTGATCAAATTTTACGGTTCAAATGAAAGCCTAAAGGAAAATTTGGTAGGATCCGATATTTTGATGTTTTTAAAAGAAAACATTCATATTTAAGAAAACTAGAATCCGAGAAATTTTAAAAAACAAAAGAAACTTTCAGCAAGTAAAAGGTGATTACAAAAACTCAAGAAAGAATCATACCTTTTGGATTGTCATGAGAATTATTCGTATTGAGGAAAATTCTTTTTTAAGGACTTTAGATTCTGAAAAAAAAACTTGAGTACAAAAAAAATGAGTACACAGATCTTCATTAAGAAAATATTCATTACGAAAATCTTCATGAAGAAAATCTTCATTATGAAAAATCTAGAAAAAAAAATCGGTTAGAAAAAAATATATTACGGAAAGTATGAAAAACCTCCTTACAAAAAATAAGAAAAACTTCATTACGAAATTTTTTGAAAACTTCATTACGATTTTTTTTGAATACTTCATTATGATTTTTTTTAAAAACTAACAAGA
This sequence comes from Viscum album, assembly GCA_963277665.1. Taxonomy (NCBI): domain Eukaryota; kingdom Viridiplantae; phylum Streptophyta; class Magnoliopsida; order Santalales; family Viscaceae; genus Viscum; species Viscum album. The sequence goes on from OY728152.1 coordinate 1,494,979,693, forward strand.
AAATGTACTCCCCATATGAAAAGAAGTTTATTACTGTAAGGATATTTGTTCAACATGAAGTTATTGAGGATGATTAACTTATGGTTATCATTCCTAACTTATGTTTAATGTATTCAAATCTATCGGAGGGTAAATATTTTGTGAAAGTATCAGCATGTTGATCTTGCATTCCGATAAATTGAAGAATTATATCTCCTTTATGTGTGTTATCCCTAAGAAAGTGATGCCTAATATCTATGTGCTTTGCACGAGAGTGATGTGCAGGATTTTTACTAAGGTAAATGGAACTAGTATTATCACACAAAATTTGTGTTTTGGTAAAACTCATACCATAGTCTATGAGTGTGTGTTACATCCACAACACTTGAGGACAACAACTTCTAGCTACTACATATTCAGCTTCAGTAGTGGAAAGTGCTACTGAGTGTTGCTTCTTTCATGACCAAAAAACTAATGAATCTCTTAAGAAATGACAAGTTTCGGATGTACTCTTTCTACCCATTCTACATCCACCAAAGTCAGCATCTGAAAATATTTTAAAAATAAAATTATTTCAAGAAATATAAAAGAGTCCTAAATCCACGGTTCCCTTTAAGTAGCGAAAAATTATTTTCACTACCTTTAAATGAGATTCCTTAAGATCGGATTAATATCTTGCACATAAGAATACTGAAAACATTAAGTCTGGATGACTAGCTATCAAGTAAAATAGACTTCCTATCATACCTCTAAAAGATGTTTGATCTACTGTTTTCCCATCTTCATCAAGATCAAATGTACTTGAGGTACTAATGGGAGTACTTATACTTTTATTGTTGTCATATCCATAATTTTTAAGAAGATATTTAATATACTTATGTTGGGATATATATATTCCTTCTGGTTTTTGAGAGATTTGAAAACCAAGGAAAAATGTTAACTCACCCATCATACTCATTTCAAATTCAGATTTCATTAGATCCACAAATGAATCAGTTAAGGATTGCTGAGTTGAACCAAATATAATGTCATAAAAATAGATTTGAACAATCAAATTTTTTTATTATCTTTCTTTATAAAATGGGTTGGATCTGAATTTCCCTTAACATAATTATTTTGAAGCAAAAATCCTGTAAGTCTATCATACCAGGCTCGAGGGGCTTGTTTAAGTCCATAAAAAGCTTTGATAAGTCTAAAAACATGATCATGATGTTTTTTATCTTCAAAACTAGGAGGTTCTTCAACAAAAACTTCCTCTTGAACTTAACCATTAAGGAAATCACATTTCACATCCATTTGAAAAAGTTTAAAGTTGAAGAATGCTGCAAAGTCAACTAAAATACGAATAGATTAAATTCTAGCTACTGGAGCATAGGTTTCTTCATAGTCTATTCATTATTGTTGATTATAGCCTTTAGCAACTAATCTAGCCTTACTTATTACAATGATTCCATTTTCATCACACTTATTTCTGAAGACCCATTTTAATCCAATAACAGAAGTTTCTTTAGGTCTTTCAACCAATGTACATACTTTATTCCTTTCAAATTAATTTAGTTCATCTTTTATGGCTTTAATCCAATCATCATCACCTAAAGCTTCATCATTGATTTTTGGTTCTAATTGGGAAAGAAATTCTAGATGTTCTAATTGATTCCTTAAGGAACTTTTAGTCCTTACTGGTTGATTTACATCACCAATGATGCTATCAATAGGATGATTCTTTAGAGACAACTGATTTGGGTTTTTTCAAACATGTTCATCAACATAGGGTAGGAAATCTTTTGGGGTAAATGTTTCAGAAGTATACTCTTGGACATATTCCTTATAAGAATGATCTTCTATCAAAGGTTGATAATCAGTTTTTGAAAACACATCCTAGGAAGTAGGTTGGGGTTGTTTAAAAACAAAAGGACCAGTTTCATCAAATTTCACATGTACTGTTTCTTCAACAGTACAACTGTTTTTGTTGAAAACTCTATAAGCCTTAGAAGTTGTGGAGTAGCCTAAGAAAATTCCTTCATCAAATTTTAGTGTGAATTTATGAAGATTATATTTAGTATTCAGAATTAATACCATGCAACCAAAAACCTTAATATAGGAAAGTCTAGGTTTTCTACCATTCTATAGCTCATAAAGAGTTTTATTAAGAAAAGGTCTAATTAAAACTGGATTTATAGTATAACTAGTCGTACTTACAGCTTCAGCCCAAAAATGATTGGCTATAGAATACTCACTCAACATGGTTCTAGTAATCTATTGAAGAATTCTATTTCTTCTTTCAACAACACCATTTTGTTGAGTTGTTCTGGGTGCTGAGATGTTATGAGTAATACCTTTTCTACTACAAAAAGTTTCGAAATAAAATTTTTAAATTCTCCACCACGATCACTATGAATAGTTTTCAATGAAAGGTTTTTCTCATTTTTATCTTTGGCTCTAAAAAATTTGAAATAAGAAAAAGCCTCATAATTCTTTGCTAAAAAATAAACCCATGTAAATCTAGTGTAATCATCAACCAAGACAAATACATAATAATTTCCCCCAATGCTTCCAGTTTTTATAGGACCAAAGAGATCCATATGAACTAACTGTAATGAATCAGTGGTTGAGGCTTCACTGACTGATTTAAACCTTTATTTATGTTTCTTTCCATATTGACAAGGGTCACAAACTTTTGAAGAATCAAATCTAAGATCTAGTAGATCCTTAAAGAATATTTTCTTAGAGTGTTTGCATAAGTTCTTAAGGTTATAATGTCCTAAACTTCTATGCCACAACCAAGAATGATCTTCCATTTTAGTAAGGCAAGGTAGATCTTGGCTCCTATGTTCTTCTAAGTTTAGTGTGTAAACATTCTCTTGCCTATGGGCAGAATGAATGAACTCTTCCTTGGAATTATGTACTAAGCACTTTTCATTCCTAAAATTCACAAGGTAGCCTTCATCACATAATTGGATTATGCTAATGAGGTTGTTCTTAAGACCTTTAACGAATAAAACATTTTAAATCAATGTTTTTTCAAGAATAATGATGTTACCTATACCAATAATTTCTCCCTAAGCATTATCTCCGAAAGTTACTTTTCCTCCCTTCGTCTTGAAAATATTTTTAAAGTGGTTTTTGTTACCAGTCATATGCTGGGAAAATCCACTATACATGTACCATGTATTGCTGTTGGTACCTTCTCTATTTTCCTAAAAATAAGAAAAAGTTAGGCTTTTAGAATCCAAACTTTCTTGGATCCATAATTCTCAGGAAGCAAAATTTTAGGCACCCATATCTTCTTAGAAAAATAGGCTTTATTAAATTCTAAAGACTGGGTTTTGTTTAAGGAACAATTTTTTGCCTAGTTTCCACCACACTAACATTTAGTACAGAATGGATCACTTTGAGGAAAAAAGTAATTGTTACTAAAAATTGTTTTAGAACTAGTATAACCCACACCAGATCTATTCTTTAGAGGTCAGATTTGTGAATAAATTTTATCAAAATTTTCCTTACCAAAGGTAAAGTTTAACAAACACTTCCTCAAGGAAAATATTTTGGATTTGAGTTTGATAACAAAGTTCTTGTCTTCAAAAACATTTTATTTTGAACAAGAACTAGGTTCGAAAACATTTTTCTTAGAAATTACGTTTTCTGGATCTTTATAAAGTTTATTCTTCTCAGATCTTACTTCCTCAAGTTTTTTTGAAATAATTTCAAAATCAACATTTTTCTTATCTAGATCTTTAGAAAGATATGATATTTCCTTAGTAAGAATATTATTCCTGGATTTTTCCTTATCAAGTTTTTTCATGAGTTTTTAATTCTCAATCTCAAGAAGTTTGGAAAACCTAGAAACTTCTTCATAGGAAGGTAAAGTATTATCTTAATCAGAAAAATATTCTTCATCCGAAGAGTTATAGTATTTACTATCATTAGAATTTAAAGAAACATTGGTTATTGATTCAGTATTGTGTACCTTATCTATTAAGAAATGATTGTTAACAGGTAGTCTAGCTATTAGACAATGATTCTTCTGTCCAAAAGATTCAAAATATGAAGATTCATCTGAAGAGTCACCACCACTGGAACTCTTGGTGTCATTAACTTTCAAGACATTCTTAGCTTTATCCTTGTAATACTTCTTTCTATTTCTATCAGAATGCTTTTCCTTTATTTCTTCTTGAGGATAGTAAAATCAGGTCTTATATGACCAGCTCTCTTGCATTCATAACATGTAACTTCTGAATCTTTCTTATATTTACTTTCTTTTGTTTTGTATCTGGATTTAAAGTTCCTATGTCCAGCTATCTTGTTCATCCTTCAACCATGATTTAATAATTCATTCTATAAGGATTCACTTCCTCTAGAATCAGATTGGATAACAAGTTTCTTAGATTTGGATCTAGTAACTCTCTCAGGAGTCTTGGATTTCATATGATTTGAAGTTGTAGTAAAAGCAACACTGCCATTTCCATTATTCTTCTTTACATTATCAGCATATCTCTTTATTCTAGTCTCATGCTGATGAAGAGTTCCAAATAGTTTATCTAAGGAAATCTGAGTAACCTTTCTATTCTCATCAATAGTAGTCCTCATGGATTCCCATTCATTGGGCATGATGTCTATGATCTTATCAACAATAGATTCATCATCTAATCCTTTCTCACCCATGGATTGAAAACTATTCAGAATAGTCATGAATCTTTGTTTCACCTTACATATGGGTTCTCCATAAGGAAAGTTAAGACCATGATATTCAGCTCTGATCATGGATCTTCAAGTTTCAATAACTTTGGAATTTCTAAAGTGAGTAACTTCAAGTTTCTTCTATATAAAATTTGCTGATTCACAAGATGAAATTTGGCTATATATATTTCTAGTCATGGAGCAAAGAAAATTATTTCATACCTTATAATTCAGTTGATATTCATGATTTTATTGATTGGTAAAGGTACTAACTTTTTTTCCAGGGATTTTATATCCTCCAATAAGCATAAAAAAATTATCAACTCCAGTATTGATAATGAAAGTATTCATACGATCTCTCCAATATTCATAATCATTTCCATAAATGATAGGTGGTCGAGTTGGATTGAGATTGTCTATGAAACCAACATTGATTCCTTCCATCTTAAAGAAAAATATTTCCACAAAAACTTATTAATAGAAAAAGTTTGTAGACAAGGAAAATATTACCAAGAAAGGAAAATATAGAACAAGAGTATCTCTATGAAAAAAATGAATCCGAACTATACGAGTCCGAAAAACTGATACCAAAAAGTGTGAATCTAGAAATTCAATTATGAAAGTAATGAAAAGAATAATTATCTTCTAAATCTAATCATAATATTAATTCAGATTGAACCAATGCTATGATACAAAATGTAGGATTTGTACAGGATATGAGGTTTCCAACCTCTGGTACCAATTCTAGGAGTGAATATTTAATAATGAGATGCTCAAATACAAGAGGGGGGGGGGGGGTGAATTGTATACTTTAAAAATCCATAAGTAAATTTTGCATAACCAAAATTCACAACATCTCTAAGTTCTAATAACATGCTTGATTCCAGAAAAGTGATTCCAGAAATGAAACTTAACAAGAGTTTACAACAACTAATATTCTACCTTAAAGCATATAGAATCTAACTAAATCAGAGTACAAGTATAAGGAAGTATAAGATAGTTATAATTTCTTCAACAACACAAATGCAGCGGAAAACTTGTAACAAAACAAGTAACAAGTAGTAAATATTTTAACCCAAATAGAAGGGTATCCAACAACATTGGATAAAGGTCCCTTGATTTATACTTTCAAGAAATTATGTCTTACCCACACCAGGGTAAGCCCTCGATATGAAGAACGGAGTCTGTCTTGCTATCCCTGAAAGCCCTCAACTTCAAGGTAGTCGGCACCTCTATCTTTCTCAGCAAGGAAGACCTCAACATCAAGGTAGTCGGCACCTCTGTCTTCCTATCCCCGTAAGCCCTCGATTGTACATAACAACAATCAGAGTCGCACAAAGCAATTCTGCATGAATCAATGTTTTAACAAGCTGTTCAAACTTTCTGCATGATGCCTGAGATTTTATAAGAGTATCTCTCTCTAGAAATCACTTCTGAATGTTCTGAGCTTTAGAAATTCCAAAAATTCTTGAGCTCTTTAAAATGAGCTCCAATTTATAGGCACGACTTCAACAGTCGGATCCCTCCTCCAACAGTCATATTTTTCCTTGAATTTCAGAGGGACTTGTACATGTGTCACTCAAAAAATGGTTAGTGAGTAACTAAAAGAACGACATAATTTTATAACAAAACAAGTGTAAGCATAACTAAAATCTTGTAGAGACCCGAAGCTTGATGTACAAGGACATTACATTACTTTTGCGGAATACTTAGTACATAAAAAAAACACACACACAAGGACCGTAATAGTTTAGTGTCTTTGGAAACTCGGAATATAATCTTCTAATCGTGGTGAAAGATCTTCAACATCTCCCATAAAGATGTTTAAAAAAAAACCTAAATACTTTATTTATATCCTAGGGAAAAGAAAACATAAAAGGGTGAGATCAAATTCTCAGTAAGGGTAAACAAAATAAATATCAATGACATCATATTCATAAGAACATATATTTTGGAAATCTTAACCTGCAAAAGAGATCATAATTTCATAACATGGGATAAATCATAGTAGTGAAATGTAATCCCAATAATCATAACTTAAAACATGAAACTTTGTGGCATACACACATAATCATAGAGAATCATTTATTATTAGTCATGACTCATTTCCAAAACTATCTTAGTGGACAAAGTCCCTTTCTGAACCGAGTTCACTCCTCGTTTCAGTCCTGTTTCACTGAACCGGTATAACCTACCGTTCCAGCCATGTCTATCTCAAGAGATATAAAATCTTTACCCAATGTATTGGAGGGAGATATAGGTCCCACCCATCTCATAATGATACCATTCTTATGTGTGCCACAAAATCAAAAAAATCATACATCATTGCATAACCCATGTAATAAAAATGGGAATCTTAAACATCATGACATCATAAAACAATTCATATAAGATAAAGGAATTCATAAAAATAATTCCATCACAACATAATCAAATCAATGTAATAATAGGGATAGAAAAAAAACCCTTTATTATCTTAGATGGAAAATAATTTTGATAAAACACTTGAACACCATTCTTGAGGAAAATATCCTTTCTACTTCAAAAACATTTTTCCTTTCTTAAAATGTCATACAATTTTAAACTAAAAGAAGTTGATTAAAAATAAACATGAAAAATTATAAAGTAAGCTTCTTGGAAATAATGTTTTAAAAATCCATTCATGCCGTATAAGTTAAAAAAAACATTCTTCTCGTACTTTTGTCGGAAAAGTCAAAAAGTACCTCGTATGAAAAACGACAAAAGATTCATTTCATATCTTTTAATAAAAACTAACCGAAGGGTAAAATTGAATATAAACTATTTTAGAAGTATATAAATATTACATATTGAGGAAACATTGATGTGGATGATAAAATACACCCCAGTAAATACCAAAGTATAAACAATCTCAGATAAAAATGAGATTGTGATATTTCCATTACCTTAGGTCCGATTTGCTTCGTAAGTGTCCGAACCTCCTGTATAATGGTTTAAATAATGTCATTGACTTATTCCAGAATCATACTCATTGTTATGATATCATATATGGTTCACTTATGACTTTATATTACCCATTCTTTTGTAAATTCCATGTTAAAGAGCGTTTTGGGTAAAATTGTTTCATTTGTTGTCCGTGTTTTGACTTGTAATTATTCATATGATTACTTAGATCATAATTACTTAATTCCAGAATATAAAACATGATTTATATATAATATATATTCAGAATACATATATATAATAAATCAGTAAATTGAAAGAAATACACCGTTCATGGAGACGGTAGGCCGTACGTACGCATGAACACTGTTTTCGTTTCCTTATTGAGTTGAATGGAATTAAGTAGATGACATACATATATATACACATAAATCCAGTATCATTATTCTGTCATATATTTCATGATTACTTATTATATATACTTTATAATCATTCATGAATGGTTAACGTGGAGAATGAATCTCATCGCGTCGTGGAGACGGTAGTCCGTACGTACGCACGAGCGATGATATCGTTCTCATGATCGTGGAATTGTATTGAAGTGTATGTATACTATTTCAGAATCAATATCACTTTACAATAATCATATATAGTTATTATGTACACCATTATTCCCATCGAAGTAAGGTGGTGGTGGAAAATAGATTACACCACGACGTGGAGATGGTATTCCATATGTACGCACGCGCGGTGATTTCGTTTTCCGTAGGATGGATAGATGGTGAAATAGGGTTGTTTCATAATTATAATAACATATAAGTATATGAGTGATAATGATGTTATTACTTCATAATGAAACAACCTAATAAGAAGAAGTGGAAGAAGAAATAAAGTTGAAAGAATAGGTAACAGACATTACCTCTTCTTTGAAGCACCTATTTGAGATCTCCTTTTAGGGCACTAAAATTGGTCTTTGAGGAAGACCAGAACCTCTAGGATGTTTATATGGAAGTGTAGAAGAGACTTTGGCAGGGGTTGGCCGAGCTTGAAGGCTCAAAGTTGTAACACCCGAGACTTTTATGTTATATAAATCATCAAAGGAATCTTTTTCTACACAACACTTGCTTGGCTTGCTTTACACGCAATCGCGACCTTCCTCGATAGCTTGCGTCACACGCAATACCGAGTTTCACTAAACAACAATATGCTATTAAAACTAGCCGTTATGTATAGTAATAACCACTTTTTGAAATTTTATAAATTTTATTTTTCAAAATGGACTTCATTTTTGGACTCAGAATATCGAAATTAGCCTAGGGTGAAATTTTGGTATTTTTCTGAAAACTTTCAATTTTTGATGAATAGTGAAACCACTAAGTGGTAGGTTAAAAACTGAATTTTGCATAAAACTTAATTTTACCGCTTCTGTGAATGGAATTTCAAAAATCCGACAGACACGGTTGATATCAGTAAGTAAAATGTGGTTCAATGAGATAAAAATAATTTTTTGGTGAATAGTAACTTTTTACTATTTTTTACCGCAGTTAATAGTAAATAGGGTAACTAAGGGTAAATATGATATTAATATTACCCTAACACATGTCCTAATTCTATTGGACAAGTGTAATTCGACCAAAAACAAACTTAGGAATAAAATATGACCATTTAGGCCCACTTGGATTAGATTAGGACATTTATTATTAATTTATTTAAAGAAGGGTTAAAATAGTTAAAATCAAAGTTTAATAAGTAAATCATTTTTAATATGGGGTTATACATAAGATAAATTCGATTGTAAATATTCATTAGAAAGATAAAAATATTTCCTACATGATGGTATTTTATTTTTAATTTTTAGACATCAAATAATTTAATTTATTTATGACACAAAGATGATGCAGTGATTATCTTATTAATGAAATATTGACAGAATTGATAATATAAATACCAAAATAAATGTAATTTAAGACTTTTTATGAATTCCACTAATTTTCTAGGTTAATATGATATATTAGTGTTGATTTAATCAACTTTTTTCGAACATATAATTCTGTTATGACTTTCACAAAAATCATATATCAAATAGTGTCAAAATTGACACAAAATAGTTTTTAAATCAAATATTATATTATTAATTGTTATTTTATTCCTAAAAATCTAAGGTTCGGCCAAATGACTTAGATATGGATATATATATTAATAATAAACAATTTGGGGTTCGTTTGGAATGTTATAGTATGTGTATTAACCATATAGTGAAAGAAAACAAAAAGACATGGTAAAAGTTAAATTATTTAACTTAGAGTTAAATCTAATTGATAAGGTTAAAATAATACCCTAAACTTGTCTAAATCCTATTGGTTGATAGGATTTTGACCCATCCCCACTTTATCTTCGAAATAAGACCCTTTGGAACCATTATAAACCGATTTTGACTTTAATATAAAATAATATTTTGAGATATTCCTAAGGTGCCCCTCTCCTCCCTTATAAAAGGGAACCTCCTCCCCCTCCTCCTCACTCCAATTTTAGCACTCAAGCTCGGCCAACCAATTCCATTTTCTCCTCTCCACTTCCCTAGAATAATCCTAGAGGTTCTGGTCTTCTTCAAATACCAATCTTAGTTCCCTAAGTGGAGAATTCAAAGAGGCGTTCCAAAGAAGAGGTAATATCCATTACCGATCTTTTCAATTTCTTTCTTCTTCAACTTCTTCTTCTTTAGTTGTTTCATGATAAAGTAATAACATCAGTATTAATTACATAATTATATGTTATTATAAATATGAAACAACCCTAATTCACCTTCTATCCATCCTACGGAAAATTGAAATCACCGCGCGTGCGTACGTACGGAATACCGTCTCCACGCCGTGGTGTAATCTATTTTCCACCATCACTTTACAAGGATGGGTATAATGGTGTAATGAGTAACTATTTATGATTATTATAAATTAATATTGATACTGAAATAATATATATATACTCCAATACAATTCCACGATCATAGGAACGATATCATCACTCGTGCGTACGTACGGAATACCGTCTCCACGATGTGATGTGACTCGTTCTACATGATCATCATTACATAGTAATTATATAAATGAATTGAATGTATAAATATGATATATGTTACACTAATACCATTCTGGATATAAGGTATCTATAACCTTAAAAGAAGAATAAGAATGTATTCGGCAAAACACGCATAAGAACAAAAGGCAATAAAGACCCGAGTAACAAGTAACAATGAAATATTACTATCAAGAAGCTAAGAATATGACCATATATGATATCATATCAATATGTATGATTATGGAATAAGTCAATAACATTATTTAAACCATTATACAGGAGCTTTGGCCACATACAAAGCAAATTGGACCTAAGGTAAGGGAAATATCACAATCTCATTTTTATCCGAGATTGTTTATTCGTAAGTATTTACTGGGGTGTATTTTATCATCCACATCCATGTTACATCAATATGTAATATTATTTCCATCCACCTACAATTTTTTAAATCCATTTTTACCCTTCGGTGAGTTTTAGTGATATGTATTAAAGGAATCTTTTGTCGTTTTTCGTACGAGGTACTTTTTGACTTTTCCGACAAAAGTACGAAGAATGTTTTTTTTAACTTATATGGCATGAATGGATTTTTAAAACATTATTTCCAAGAAACTTCCTTTACAAGTTTTCAAGTTTATTTTTAATCAACTTCTTTTATTTTAAAGTCGTATGACATGTTATGAAAGGAAAAATGTTTTTGAAGTAGAAAGGATATTTTCCTCAAGAATGGAGTTCAATTATTTTATCAAAATTATTTTCCATCTAAGACAATAAAAGGGTTCTGTTTTTATCCCTATTATTTCATTGATTTGATTATGTTTTGAGGGAATTATTTTTATGAAGTCATTTACCTTATATGATTTGTTTTATGATGTCATGATGTTTCAAGAATCCCATTTTTGTTATATGTGTTATGCGATGATGTATGATTTATGATTATGTGGCACACATAAGAAAGGATTCATTATAAGATGGGTGGGACCTATATCTCCCTCCAATGCATTGGGTAAAGATTTTATATCTCATGAGATAGACATGGCTGGAACAGAAGGTTATTTCGGTTCAGTGATACAGGACTGAAACGAGGAGTGAACTCGGTTCAGAAAGGGACTTTGTCCACTAAGATAGTCTTGGAAATGAGTCATGACTAACAAGAAATGATTTTCCATGATTATGTGTGCATGCCACAAAGTTTAAAGTTTTATGTTATGATTATGGGGATCTCATTTTCACTTCTATGATTTATTCCATGTTAAGATATTATGATCTCTTTTGCAGGTTATGATTTTCAAAAAGATATGATATTATTTTTATGTCCTTTATTTGCCCTTGCTGAGCATTTGAGCTCACCCTTTTATGTTTTCTTTTCCCCAGGTCAGGAAGATGGATATTAAGTAGAATATGCTAAAAGGGACCCTAGATATGATGAAATAAATGGGAGACACTGTAGAAGATTTATGAACCAGTTGTTTATGTTTCCCAGTTTCTAAAGACACTATACCTATACGGTCCTTTGTGGTTTTGTCATATGTTGTAATAAGAGTGCTTAAATTTTGAAGTATTAGCAATGTATGTAAAGTATGGGTCATTATAGTTGGTATTAGAGGAAAGGTATAGTCAACCTTTGGAAACTAGGATATGAAAGCCTTAGTAAGAACCCTAAGGATAAGTCTAAGCATAGAACACAATATTAGTGTTTTAGAAATGGACTTGAATAACCTAGGATAAGACCTTAAGCATGAAAATTTTATTCTTGAATTACGTGGTTTTCCTATTATAATTAGTGTTGCTCACACCATTCTTCTTGGTTTTAGTCAATGGATGGAACCCGAAGGAACCGTGTTAATGCGGAATGCGATGGGCAATGCAATGATTGTCCCCCTGAGCAACCAAACGATATGGGAGCTGGAATGAAAAATCTTGTAGCCATTCTCACACAACTTTCTCAAGCTATGAATCATGCATGACTTCCAAACGAGCAAAGGAAGGAGCAACATTCTGTTGAATCCTTCATGAGGCAGCGTCCACCTTCTTACAGTTGGTCTACTGATCCATTAGTTGCTGAACAATGGATTAGTACTACTGAAAAGATATTTTCAGTTCTTCAATGTTCTGAACATGATAAAGTCATCCTAGCAGTGTATCGTTTGGAAGGAGATGCTGATCAATGGTGGAATCTTATTAAGAATACGAGGCAAAGGGATGAAATTGAGTCTATGGAATGGGACGAGTTCAAGAACTTATTTTTCAATAAGTACTTCCCTCGTATTCTCCGAACAAAGATGGAGAAAGAGTTTCTTGAACTGAAGCAAAGGGATGACGAATCTGTTGGTACCTATGAAGCAAATTTTACAAGACTTGCAAGGTACGCTTCTGGTATTATTATCCAACCTGAGAGTAAGATCGATCGATTCTTTAGTGGCTTAAAACCAAGTCTTCGAAGGGCATTAGCCATAAGGGACTTCAATAGCTACGATGAAATCGTTCGATGTGCTCTCAAAGTCGAGATGGAGATTGGAATAACCCATCAGTCACATGGGTTTGATAAGAAGAGGAAGATGGAATTCAAAGAAAAATCTAAAGAGCACACGGAAAAGAAGATGAGCTTTTCCTTATGCTCAAAGTGTGGAAAGAAACATGGAGGGAGTTGTCTTAAAGGGACAAGTAAATGTTTTAAATGTGGAAAGGAAGGTCATCGGGCATTTGAATGCCGTGATAATGGGAAGAAGATGTCTAATGACGCAAACAAAGGAAGGGATACACAGAATGAACCTACTACACTTCAATGTTTCAAGTGCAAGGAGATGGGGCATTATGCCAATCAATGCCCAAATACAAGGGTTGATGATGATGGTCGACGTCAACAAAATCTTAAGGCTAAAGACAAAGGAAAGTCACATGCAATTTCTATCAGCGATGTGGAGTACGATAACGAAGTGGTGAAAGGTACACTTACCATCCACTCTAAAGTAGCAAATGTTTTATTTGATTCTGGATCCACCCACTCTTTTATTTCTGAAAAATTTTCTAAGGGTATCACCGTATTACCTCAACAATTAGATGTTGAGTTAGCTGTGACAACACCTAGTGGCACAACAGTCGCATCAAAAGTTTATAATTATTCTCCGATCGAAGTTTGTGGGAAAGTGCTTCCTGCAAATCTTGTGATCCTTCCTTTAGTGGAATTTGATGTGATTATTGGCATGGATTGGCTTTCTCTACATGGAGCTCATATCAATTGCCAAAGAAGGGAAGTCACATTTCATATTCCAGATCAATCTACGATCGTATATCAATGCAAGGATGAACATAACCTTCCAGTGGAAATTTCTTCCATCTTATGGGTATTGATTCCACTAAATGAAGGTTATTTATCTCAAATGGTTGGTGAGAAACTCACGATTAAGAATATGCCCATTGTACGGGAGTTTGATGATATCTTTCCGGAGGAATTACCGAGTCTTCCACCAAATCGTGAAGTTGAGTTTTCTGTAGAACTCATACCGGGTGCATTGCCTATTTCAAAGACACCTTATAGAATGGCCCCAATTGAGTTGCAGGAATTGAAGAAGAAACTCCAAGAGAATCTTGATAAGGGATTCATACGCCCTAGTGCGTCACCTTGGGGAGCACCTGTTCTATTTGTTAAGAAGAAAGATGGATCAATGAGACTCTGCATTGATTATCGAGAACTTAACAAGATCACTATCAAGAACAAATATCCTCTCCCACGCATTGATGACTTATTTCACCAACTACACGGAGCTCAATACTTTTCCAAGATTTATCTTAATTCAGGGTATCATCAATTAAGGGTCAAAAGGGAGGATATACCAAAGACGGCTTTCCGTACAAGGTATGGACACTATGAATTTATAGTGATGCCATTTGGTCTTACTAATGCCCCTGCTATCTTCATGGATCTAATGAATAGAGTCTTTAGAGACTATCTTGATCAATTTGTGGTAGTCTTTATAGACGATATTCTTGTCTATTCAAAGAGAAAGGAAGAGCATGAAGATCACTTGAGAATTATATTGAAGACCCTGAGAAAGGAGAAGCTTTATGCCAAATTTACCAAGTGTGAATTTTGGCTTCAAAAAGTTGCATTTTTGGGTCACATAATCTCAAAAGAGGGGATATCTGTGGATCCAGCAAAAACAGAGGTTATCGAAAGATGGTCGAGACCAACAACAGTAACTGAGATTCGAAGTTTTCTTGGTTTGGCTGGATATTATCGACGTTTTGTAAAAGATTTTTCATGATTATCTAATCCACTCACCAAGTTGACTCGGAAAGGAGTTAAGTTTGTCTGGACAGAGGAATGTGAAGAGAATTTCAAGGAGTTGAAAAGAAGGTTATCCAGTGCACCTTTGCTCACACTGCCTTGTAGTGGAGAAAGGTTTGTGATCTACAGCGATGCATCCAAGAAGGGATTGGGGTGTGTTCTTATGCAAAATGATATGGTGATAGCTTATGCCTCACGACAGTTGAAAATACATGAGAAAAATTACACAACACATGATTTGGAGTTGGCTGCGGTAATCTTTGCATTAAAGATTTGGAGGCATTACCTTTATGGTGAAAGGTGTGATATTTATACTGATAATAAAAGTTTAAAGTATATTTTCACAAAAAAGGAGATAAATATGTGCCAAAGAATATGGTTGGAGCTGATTAAGGATTATGACTGCTCAATCCATTACCACCCTGGGAAAGCAAACAAGGTGGCAGATGCATTAAGTCGACAAGACCATGCTAGTTTATCCATGATGAGGATCACAAAAGATCCAATATTTATGGATTTACAAAGGATGGATCTTGGAATTATAATGGAAGGGGAAAAATCTTATCTTTCTCAAATGAATGTTCAACCATCTATACATGTGAAGATTAAAGAGGCACAGAAAGAAGATGTCGAGTTACAGAAGAAGGTGAGAAATGTTCATGAATTCAACCTTGATTGTGATGGGATAATAAAGTTCAGGAATCGGGTTTGTGTTCCTTCCATCCCCGAATTAAAGAAGGAGCTGCTGGATGAGGCTCATAGTTCTTCATTCTCTATTCATCCTGGAAGCACGAAGATGTATAGGGACATGAAAGAGTACTTCTGGTGGGATGGCATGAAAAGAGATGTTGCTGAATATGTCTCTCGATGCTTGGTTTGTCAACAAGTTAAAGCTGAAAGACAGAAGTCTAAGGGGATGTTACAACCATTACCCATACCCGAATGGAAATGGGAAAACATCACTATGGACTTTGTCACAGGACTTCCTAAAACATCCAAAGGCAATAATGCTATCTGGGTCATAGTTGATCGTCTTACAAAGTCTGCACACTTCATTCCTATTAGAGAGGATTTCTCTCTAGATCAGCTTTCCAGGATATATGTAAAGGAAGTGGTAAGATTGCATGGAGTACCACTTAATATTATATCTGATCGGGTTCCGAGATTTACCTCGAAGTTCTGGCGAAGTCTTCAGCATACTCTGGATACAAAGTTGAGTTTCAGCACTGCTTATCATCCCCAGACAGACGGCCAGTCTGAGAGAACAATTCAAACCCTAGAAGATATGTTGAGAGCTTGCTCTATGGATTTCAAAGGAGGTTGGGATCAACACCTACCTTTGGTGGAATTTTCTTATAATAATAGCTTTCACTCCAGTATTCAGATGGCTCCTTATGAAGCTCTCTATGGAAAGAAATGTAGGACGCCAACTTGCTGGGATGAAGTTGGGGAAAGAAAGCTATTAGGACCTGATCTCGTTGATGAAATGGAAGAAAAGGTCAGATCTATTCAACAACACATAAGCGCAGCTCAGAGTCGACAGAAAAGTTATGCCGACAACCGAAGAAAAGACCTAGAGTTTGAAGTGGGTGATAAAGTGTTCTTACGAATATCTCCCTGGAAGAGGGTTATGAGATTTGGAAAGAAGGG
The DNA here is from genome assembly GCA_963277665.1 of Viscum album. Lineage (NCBI taxonomy): Eukaryota > Viridiplantae > Streptophyta > Magnoliopsida > Santalales > Viscaceae > Viscum > Viscum album. The sequence continues at coordinate 1,494,996,281 of OY728152.1, forward strand.
GAAGTTGATCCCTAGATATATCGGTCCTTTCGAAATACTGGATCGTGTTGGGAAGGTATCTTACCGATTGGCGCTTCCACCGAATCTCTCTCAAGTTCACGATGTGTTCCATGTATCTCTCCTGAGAAAGTACATACCAGATCCTTCACATGTACTCAGCTCAGAAGTTGTACCGCTGGAGCAAGATCTTTCTTATGAAGAACAGCCGATAGAGATTCTGGATCGTAGCGAAAAAGTCCTACGAAATAAGACCACTCGATTGGTGAAAGTTTTATGGAGGAACCACCAACTTGAAGAAGCTACATGGGAGCTTGAGGATATGATGAGGGAGAAGTATCCTCGTCTGTTTGTTACAAAGTGACGAATTTCGAGGGCGAAATTCTTTTTAAGGGGGGTAGAATGTAACACCCGAGACTTTTATGTTATATAAATCATCAAATGAATCTTTTTCTACACAACACTTGCTTGGCTTTCTTTACACGCAATCACGACCTTCCTCGATAGCTTGCGTCGTACGCAATACCGAGTTTCACTAAACAACAATATGCTATTAAAACTACCCGTTATGAATAGTAATAACCACTTTTTGAAATTTTATAAATTTTATTTTTCTAAATGGACTTCATTTTTGGACTCAGAATATCAAAATTAGCCTAGGGTGAAATTTTGGTATTTTTCTGAAAACTTTCAATTTTTGATGAATAGTGAAACCACTAAGTGGTAGGTTAAAAACTGAATTTTGCATAAAACTTAATTTTACCGCTTCTGTGAATGGAATTTCAAAAATCCGACAAACACGGTTGATATCAGTAAGTAAAATGTGGTTCAATGAGATAAAAATAATTTTTTGGTGAATAGTAACTTTTTAGTATTTTTTACCACAGTTAATAGTAAATAGGGTAACTAAAGGTAAATATGATATTAATATTACCCTAACACATGTCCTAATTCTATTGGACAAGTTTAATTCGACCAAAAACAAACTTAGGAATAAAATATGACCATTTAGGCCCACTTGGATTAGATTAGGACATTTATTATTAATTTATTTAAAGAAGGGTTAAAATAGTTAAAATCAATGTTTAATAAGTAAATCATTTTTAATATGGGGTTATACATAAGATAAATTCGATTGTAAATATTCATTAGAAATCTAAAACGATTTCCTACATGATGGTATTTTATTTGTAATTTTTACACATCAAATAATTTAATTTATTTATGACACAAAGATGATGCAGTAATTATCTTATTAATGAAATATTGACAGAATTGATAATATAAATACCAAAATAAATGTAATTTAAGACTTTTTAGGAATTCCACTAATTTTCTAGGTTACTATGATATATTAGGGTTGATTTAATCAACTTTTTTCGAACATATAATTCTGTTATGACTTTCACAGAAATCATATATCAAATAGTGTCAAAATTGACACAAAATAGTTTTTAAATCAAATATTATATTATTAATTGTTATTTTATTCCTAAAAATCTAAGGTTCGTCCAAATGACTTAGATAAGGATATATATATTAATAATAAACAATTTGGGGTTCGTTTGGCATGTTATAGTAAGTTTATTAACCATATAGTGAAAGAAAACAAAAAGACATGGTGAAAGTTAAATTATTTAACTTAGAGTTAAATCTAATTGATAAGGTTAAAATAATACCCTAAACTTGTCTAAATCCTATTGGTTGATAGGATTTCGACCCATCCCCACTTTAGATTCGAAATAAGACCCTTTGGAACCATTATAAACCGATTTTGACTTTAATATAAAATAATATTTTGAGATATTCCTAAGGTGCCCCTCTCCTCCCTTATAAAAGGGCACCTCCTCCCCCTCCTCCTCACACCAATTTGAGCACTCAAGCTCGGCCAAACCCTGCCATTTTCTCCTCTACACTTCTCTAGAATAATCCTAGAGGTCCTGGTCTTCTTCAAAGACCAATCTTAGTTCCCTAAGTGGAGAATTCAAAGAGGCGTTCCAAAGAAGAGGTAATATCCATTACCGATCTTTTCAATTTCATTCTTCTTCAACTTCTTCTTATTTAGTTATTTCATGATAAAGTAATAACATCAGTATTACTTACATACTGATATGTTATTATAAATATGAAACAACCCTAATTCACCTTCTATCCATCCTACGGAAAAATGAAATCACCGCGCGTGCGTACGTACGGAATACCGTCTCCACGCCGTGGTGTAATCTATTTTCCACCATCACTTTACAAGGATGAGTATAATGGTGTAATGAGTAACTATTTATGATTATTATAAATTAATATTGATACTGAAATAATATATATATACTCCAATACAATTCCACGATCATAGGAATGATATCATCACTCGTGCGTACGTACGGAATACCGTCTCCACGATGTGATGTGACTCGTTCTACATGATCATCATTACATAGTAATTATATAAATGAATTGAATGAATAAATATGATATATGTTACACTAATACCATTCTGGATATAAGGTATCTATAACCTTAAAAGAAGAATAAGAATGTATTCGACAAAACACGCATAAGAACAAAAGGCAATAAAGACCCGAGTAACAAGTAACAATGAAATATTACTATCAAGAAGCTACGAATATGACCATATATGATATCATATCAATATTTATGATTCTCGAATAAGTCAATAATATTATTTAAACCATTATACAGGAGATTCGGACACATACAAAGCAAATTGGACCTAAGGTAAGGGAAATATCACAATCTCATTTTTATCCGAGATTGTTTATTCGTAAGTATTTACTGGGGTGTATTTTATCATCCACAACCATATTTAATCAATATGTAATATTATTTCCATCCACCTACAATTTTTTAAATCCATTTTTACCCTTCGGTGAGTTTTAGTAATATGTATGAAAGGAATCTTTTGTCGTTTTTCGTACGAGGTACTTTTTGACTTTTCCGACAAAAGTACGAAGAATGTTTTTTTAACTTATACGGCATGAATGGATTTTTAAAACATTATTTCCAAGAAACTTCCTTTACAAGTTTTCAAGTTTATTTTTAATAAACTTCTTTTATTTTAAAGTCGTATGACATGTTATGAAAGGAAAAATGTTTTTGAAGTAGAAAGGATATTTTCCTCAAGAATGGAGTTCAAGTATTTTATCAAAATTATTTTCCATCGAAGACAATAAAAGGGTTCTGTTTTTATCCCTATTATTACATTTATTTGATTATGTTTTGAGGGAATTATTTTTATGAAGTCATTTACCTTATATGATTTGTTTTATGATGTCATGATGTTTCAAGAATCCCATTTTTGTTATATGTGTCATGCGATGATGTATGATTTATGATTATGTGGCACACATAAGAAAGGATTCATTATAAGTTGGGTGGGACCTATATCTCCCTCCAATGCATTGGGTAACGATTTTATATCTCATGAGATAGACATGGCTGGAACGGAAGGTTATTTCGGTTCAGTGATACAGGACTGAAACGAGGAGTGAACTCGGTTCAGAAAGGGACTTTGTCCACTAAGATAGTCTTAGCAATGAGTCATGACTAACAAGAAATGATTTTCCATGATTATGTGTGCATGCCACAAAGTTTAAAGTTTTATGTTATGATTATGGGGATCTCATTTTAACTTCTATGATTTATTCCATGTTAGGATATTATGATCTCTTTTGCAGGTTATGATTTTCAAAAAGATATGATATGATTTTTATTTCCTTTATTTTCCCTTGCTGAGCATTTGAGATCACCCTTTTATGTTTTCTTTTCCCCAGGTCAGGAAGATGGATATTAAGTAGAATATGCTAAAAGGGACCCTAGATATGATGAAATAAATGGGAGACACTGTAGAAGATTTATGAACCAGTTGTTTATGCTTCACAGTTTCTAAAGACACTATACCTATACGGTCCTTTGTGGTTTTGTCATATGTTTTAATAAGAGTGCTTCAATTTTTAAGTATTAACAATGTATGTAAAGTATGAGTCGTTATAAAAGTGGTGTGAGTAAGAGGGGGAGGGGGTGCCCTTTTATAAGGGAGGAGAGGGGCACCTTTGGAATAACTAAAAATATTATTTTATTATAAAGTCATGTTCGGTTTTAAATAGCTACAAATTGATTTATTTAGAAGCTAAGGTGGGTATGGATCGAAATCCTTTCATCCAATATAATTTAGACAAGTTTAGGTTCCTATTTTAACCTTATCATTTAGATTTAACATTAAGTTAAATAATTTTACTTTTACCGTGTCTTCTTGTGTTCTTACACTATAAGGTTAATAAACATACTATAAGAAGCCAAAAGAACCCCAAGTTGTTTATTATTAATATATATAACCTTATCTAAGTCATTTGGGTGAACCTTAGATTTTTAGGAATAAAATAAGAATTAATAATATAATATTTGTTTTAAAAACTATTTTATGTCAATTTTGACACTATTTAGTAATTGATTTTTGTGAAAATCATAACAGAATGATTAGTTAGAAAAAAGTTAATTAAATCAATACTAACATGTCATATTAACCTAGAAAATTATTGTAATTCATAAAAAGTCTCAAATTACATTTATTTGGGTATTTATAACATCAATTATGTCAATATTTCATTAAAAAGATAATTACTACATCATCATTCTGTCATAAATAAATTAAATTATTTAATGTCTAAAAACTACAAATAAAATACCATTATGTAGGAAAGATTTTTAGATTTCTAATGAGTATTTATAGTCGAATTTATCTTATGTATAACGCGATATTAAAAATGATTTACTTATTAAACTTTGATTTTAACTATTTTAACCCTTCTTTAAATAAATTAATAATAAATGTCCTAATCTAATCCAAGTGGGCCTAAATGATCATATATTATTCCTAAGGTTTTTTTTGGTCGAATTACACTTATCCAATAGAATTAGGACATGTGTTAGGGTAATAATAATAACATTTTTACCCTTAATTACCCTATTTACTTTTAACCGTGGTAAAAAAAGTAAAAAGTTACTATTCACCAAAAATTATTTTCATCTCATTGAACCGCATTTTACTTACTAACATAAACCGTGTCTCTCGGATTTTTGAAATTCCACTCACAGAAGTGGTAAAATTAAGTTTTATGAAAAATTCATTTTTTTTAACTACCACTTAGTGGTTTCACTATTCATCAAAAAACGAAAGATTCCAGAAAAATACCAAAAATTAGGCCTAAGCTATATTTGATATTATGAACTAAAAAATGATGTCTATTTTACCAAATTCAAAACATATCAGCTGCATTAATTATTTTAAAAATTAATTCCCGTCGTCAAAACAAATAGCGTGTTCTTAAGAGATAATAACTATCAAAAGATTGACACTTGTTTATGTCTGGTTTAAATGTTGAATTACATCCAATGACCAAAATTGTATTAAATTGTAAAAATATATTTAAATATAGTTTAAAACCACTCAAATTAATAATTTATCACTATTTATTATTTCGATTAAAAAATTTGTTTTTAATTAAAATTTAGTAATTTTCACTATTCATCAGAATATGAAAGTTATCCGAAAAGTACCAAAATTTCACCTTAGGCTAAATTTGATATTCTGAATCCAAAAATGAAGTCCATTTTGAGAGATAAGATTTATAAAATTTTAAAAGGTGGTTATTACTATTCATAACGACTAATTTTAAAAATATTTTAATAGCATATCGTTGTTTAGTGAAACTCGGTATTGCGTACTACACATGCTATCGAGGAAGGTCGTGATTGCGTGTAATGCAAGGAAAGTCAAGGATGCGTATTGTGCAAGCTTCTTTTGGTGTAGCGTACAACACAAGACATTAATGAAATTAAAAAGAATATTTTTCATAAAATCTCGGGGTGTTACATTCTACCCCCCTTAAAATGAATTTCGCCCTCAAAATTCTTCGGGGTTATAAATGGTTTACTACTCGAAAGTTTCTTTAATAGAAAACCACATCGTAAAAAGGAATACCAAAACCAATCTTTAAAAACAAAAGTATGAAATGTAACGGTTACCCAAATAAACTAATCACTGGGTTTCCACATAGGAGAACATAGGTGAAAATATGGATATGGAAGAAAAATCTAACCATCAAGTTCTGATGGAGAGTGGTAGAGAACATGGCTATGGAAAAGACAACAATCACAAAGCCATAAGTTTGTGACTATCTAAGGTACCATCTGATTCATCAGATATAAGAGCACTAGGACAACATTTTTGGTTTTCAAGATCGTTTCCCTAAAGTTGATGAAATTGCAATTAGAAGAAATACTTTCATGATTTTGGTATAGTCTCACCGTTGGTCGTTCTTTGGACAATTTCCACTTCATCTATTAAAGAAATGAAGTTGAATTTGTCATTTGTGATGTGTTAGCAGATCATGTGATAGAATTATGGGTCATTCCATCTGTCTCAAACAAAAGGTTAGAAAAGTTATCAAAAAATACATAAGTCCATCTATAGTGAGATTAATGATATATGGTTCCTAAAATTGACTTATAAATCATATATCATACTGCTTAATATAATAAAACTATTTTCTACTAAACAGGGACTTCCTGTAGCCCAGTGGTAGGCGATAAAGGCCAGTCACATTTCGGTTTTGGGTTCGATTCCCACAGCCTTGTCCGACACGATGGGATGTCGCCCGTCCTACAGGTTTTCCTTTTTCTAAAATTACATTACATAAATAATATCAAAAAAAGTTCTATCCTTAAACAATACTAACTTATGGTTAACATAATACATTCCAATCTTTAGGCTTATCTAAAATACTTCGGTCCAAGCTCATAGTATAAAGAAAACGATTACTTGAAATATCTTTAACCAAGCATGTGAATACCATCATTTATCCCCCATATATCTTGTTGGTCACATTCCAATCATGTGAATACCTTAATCATGTATTTTATTGAAAAATTAATACCCATTAAACCTTAGTGAAAACATGAATGCTGTCAAAAGTTAACTCTTTCCACATACCAAAATCCAAAAATTCTATATACTCAATCCATTACATAACCTTCTCCTTATATCAGTCATGAGCTCATGAATACTATCAAACATTTAATTTTCTCCTTATCCCTTCATTATGCGCATATCATCTATATTCCAAAAATATCTGAATATCCTTTAATGGATACTGGTACCATTAATCATACACTTTCAAAACTCAAGGAAAGACAACAGTGTAACAATCCTTAGATGTCTCTTTATTCCATAGTACCATGAGATTACTTATACAACATTACACTTGATAAACATGTAATCATTCCACTACACTCTTAAACCATTGACCGAGCTTCAACAATTCTTTCATCTCACATATCATTTGTAGTCTCTTCATCATCATCAACATAAATACTACCCATACGACCATACTGATTCTCTTCATGAGACTTTCCCTTAGGGCATTGGTTTTCATAATGCCCATACATTCCACATTTAAAACATTTAACCATTGTTGATGTCATAGCAATACCATTATCCTCATCCCTGGTGTTAACTGAACCTTTTCCTTTGCACTTACTGGCTTTGTGTCCTTCTTTTCCACACCCAAAGCATCTTCTAGTTCCTTTGAAACATTCTCCTTGATGCCTCTTCCCACATTATTTACATAGGGGAAATTGAACTTTCTTTCCTCTATGATCATCATGAAACTCCATCTTTCTCTTATTAGCCGAGTCAGGAAACTAACCAAATTTGAGTTTATTGATCATATTATGAGATTTCTGATTTGGCATAATAATGATGGTTGGACTTCCAAATCCCATTTCATTTGGTTTCTCATGAAGAATATCATTCCATTTTCCATAATATCCTCCATTATCGTGAATCATCTTGTTTCCAGCCATTTTCTAAAACCCAAAAAGAATAGTGTTAGAGGAAAAAATCATAATAAAGGGGGAGTAACTTCAATATCTAACATCTTAGGTTAAATTCTAAGATCATTACCATAGTTCTAGGAATATATCCTATACGTATACTTATCCTTAGGGGCATCCCTAGACATACCTTAGAAATATCTCTAGGGATCTCACTAACGTTTTCGCATCCTAGTTTCCAAAGGTTGACTAAAATTTTCCTCTGATACCAACTGTAGAGACCCGAAGCTTGACGTACAAGGACATTACATTACTTTTGAGGAATACTTAGTACATAAAAAAAACACACACACAAGGACCATAATAGTTTAGTGTCTTTGGAAACTCGGAATATAATCTTCTAATCGTGGTGAAAGATCTTCAACATATCCCATAAAGATCTTATTTTTTTAAAACCTAAATCCTTTCTTTATATCCTGGGGAAAAGAAAACATAAAAGGGTGAGCTCAAATGCTCAGTAAGGGTATCAATCACATCATATTCATAAGAACATATCTTTTGGAAATCTTAACATGCAAAAGAGATCATAATTTCATAACATGGGATAAATCATAGTAGTGAAATGTAATCCCAATAATCATAACTTAAAACATGAAAATCTGTTCCATAAACACATAATCATAGAGAATCATTTCTTATTAGTCAAGACTCATTGCCAAGACTATCTTAGTGGACAAAGTCCCTTTCTGAACCGAGTTCACTCCTCATTTCAGTCCTGTTTCACTGAACCGGTATAACCTACCGTTCCAGCCATGTCTATCTCATGAGATATAAAATATTTACCCAATGAATTGGAGGGAGATATAGGTCCCACCCATCTCATAATGATACCATTATTATGTGTGCCACAAAATCAAAAAAAATCATACATCATTGCATAACCCATGTAATAAAAATGGGAATCTTAAACATCGTGACATCATAAAACAATTGATATAAGATAAAGGAATTCATAAAAATAATTCCATCACAACATAATCAAATCAATGTAATAATAGGGATAGAAACAAAACCCTTTATTATATTAGATGGAAAATAATTTTGATAAAACACTTGAACACCATTCTTGAGGAAAATATCCTTTCTACTTCAAAAACATTTTTCCATTCTTAAAATGTCATAAAATTTTAAACTAAAAGAAGTTGATTAAAAATAAACATGAAAACTTGTAAAGGAAGATTCTTGGAAATAATTTTTTAAAAATCCATTCATGCCGTATAAGTTAAAAAAACATTCTTCTCATACTTTTGTCGGAAAAGTCAAAAAGTACCTCGTACGAAAAACGACAAAAGATTCATTTCATATCTTTTAATAAAAATTCACCGAAGGGTAAAATTGAATATAAACTATTGTAGAAGGATATAAAAATTACATATTGAGGAAACATTTATGTGGATGATAAAATACACCCCAGTAAATACCAAAGTATAAAAAATCTCGGATAAAAATGAGATTGTGATATTTCCCTTACCTTAGGTCCGATTTGCTTCGTAAGTGTCCGAAACTCTTGTATAATGGTTTATATAATGTCATTGACTTATTACAGAATCATACTCATTGTTATGATATCATATATGGTTCACTTATGACTTTATATTACCCGTTCTTTTGTAAATTCCATGTTAAAGAGCGTTTTGGGTAAAATTGTTTCATTTGTCGTCCGTGTTCTGACTTGTAATTATTCATATGATTACTTAGATAATAATTAAATAATTCCAGAATATAAAACATGATTTATATATAATATATATTCAGAATACATATATATAATAAATCAGTAAATGGAAAGAAATACACCGTTTATGGAGACGGTAGGCCGTACGAACGCATGAACGCTGTTTTCGTTTCCTTATTGAGTTGAATGGAATTAAGTAGATGACATACATATATATACACATAAATACAGTATCATTACTATGTCATATATTTCATGATTAATTATTATATATACTTTATAATCATTCATGAATGGTTAACGTGGAGAATGAATCTCATCGCGTCGTGGAGACGGTAGTCCGTACGTACGCACGAGCGATGATATCGTTCTCATGATCGTGTAATTGAATTGAAGTGTATGTATACTATTTCAGAATCAATATCATTTTACAATAATCATATATAGTTATTATGTACACCATTATACCCATCCAAGTAAGGTGGTGGTGGAAAATAGATTACACCACGGCGTGGAGACGGTATTCCGTACGTACGCACGCGCGGTGATTTCATTTTCCGTAGGATGGATAGATGGTGAAATAGGGTTGTTTCATACTTATAATAACATATCAGTATATTAGTGATACTGATGTTATTACTTCATAACGAAACAACCTAATAAGAAGAAGTGGAAGAAGAAATAAACTTGAAAGAATCGGTAACGGACATTACCTCTTCTTTGAAGCACCTCTTTGAGATCTCCTTTTAGGGCACTAAAATTGGTCTTTGAGGAAGAAACGAACCTCTAGGATGTTGCTATGGAAGTGGAGAATAGAATTTGGCAGGGGTTGGCCGAGATTTAAGGCTCAAAGTGGTGTGAGGAAGAGGGGGAGGGGGTGTCCTTTTATAAAGGAGGAGAGGGGCACCTTTGGAATAACTAAAAATATTATTTTATTATAAAGTCAAGTTCGGTTTTAAATAGCTCAAAATTGATTTATTTCGAAGCTAAGGTGGGGATGGGTCGAAATTATTTCATCCAATAGAATTTAGACAAGTTTAGGTTCCTATTTTAACCTTATCATTTAGATTTAACATTAAGTTGAATAATTTTACTTGTACTGTGTCTTCTTGTGTTCTTACACTATAAGGTTAATAAACTTACTATAAGAAGCCAAACGAACCCCAAGATGTTTATTATTAATATATATAACCTTATATAAGTAATTTGGCCGAGCCTTATATTTTTAGGAATAAAATAACAATTAATAATATAATATTTGTTTTAAAAACTATTTTATGTCAATTTTGACACTATTTTGTAATTGATTTTTGTGAAAATCATAACAGAATTATTAGTTCGAAAAAAGTTAATTAAATCAATAATAACATGTCACATGAACCTAAAAAATTATTTGAATTCATAAAAAGTCTCAAATTACATTTATTTGGGTATTTATAACATCAATTATGTCAATATTTCATTAATAAGATAATTACTGCATCATCATTGTGTCATAAATAAATTAAATTATTTAATGTATAAAAATTACAAATAAAATACCATTATGTAGGAAATCTTTTTATATTTCTAATGAGTATTTATAGTCCAATTTATCTTATGTATAACCCTATATTAAAAATACTTTACTTATTAAACTTTGATTTTAACTATTTTAACCCTTCTTTAAATAAATTAATAATAAATGTCCTAATCTAATCCAAGTGGGCCTAAATGATCATCTTTTTTTCCTAAGGTTGTTTTTGGTTGAATTACACTTATCCAATAGAATTAGGACATGTTTTAGGGTAATAATAATAACATTTGTACCCTTAATTACCCTATTTACTTTTAACCGTGTTAAAAAAAAGTAAAAAGTTACTATTCACCAAAAATTATTTTCATCTCATTGAACCACATTTTACTTACTAACATCAACTGTGTCTCTCGGATTTTTGAAATTCCACTCACAGAAGCGATAAAATTAAGTTTTATGAAAAATTCATTTTTTTTAACTACCACTTAGTGGTTTCACTATTCATCAAAAAATGAAAGTTTCCAGAAAAATACCAAAAATTAAGCCTAAGATATATTTAATATTATAAACTAAAAAATGATGTCTATTTTACCAAATTCAAAACATATTAGTTGCATTAATTAATTTAAAAATTAATTCCCGTCATCAAAACAAATAGCGTGTTCTTAAGAGATAATAACTATCAAAAGATTGACACTTGTTTATGTCTGGTTTAAATGTAGAATTACATCCAATGACCAAAATTGTATTAAATTGTAAAAATATATTCTAAATATACTTTAAAACCACTCAAATTAATAATTTATCACTATTAATTATTTCGATTAAAAAAGTTGTTTTTAATTAAAATTTAGTAATTTTCACTATTCATAAGAATATGAAAGTTATCCGAAAAGTACCAAAATTTCACCTTAGGCTAAATTCGATAATCCGAATCCAAAAATGAAGTCCATTTTGAGAGATAAAATTTCTAAAATTTTAAAAGGTGGTTACTACTATTCATAACGGCTAGTTTTAATAATATTTTAATAGCATATCGTTGTATAGTGAAACTCGGTATTACGTACTACACACGCAATCGAGGAAGGTCGTGATTGCGTGTAATGCAAGGAAAGTCAAGGATGCGTGTTGTGAAAGCTTCTTTTGGAGTAGCGTACAACACAAGACATTAATGAAATTAAAAAGAATATTTTTCATAAAATCTCGGGGTGTTACAAATATGATATTCGGAATGTATGAAAATGAATGTTCGGAGTCTAACCAAAAATTGAATTCAGAGTCTATAATACAAGGATATTCATATTTTGTTTTCCAGGAATTCAGAACCAAAATTCTATAGAATTATAGAGTCTGAATTTCATGAAAATTTGGAATATGGATTCATAAGAATTCGAAACCAGAACTCACAATGTTTGTAGTCAGAGTTCATGAGAATTAGGAGTCAGAACTCATGAGATTTCAGAGTCTGAATTTAGAGAAATTAGAGTTAGAACTTAGAGAAGTTCATATCCATAATTCATATTCAGAATTCAGAGTCAAAACTCTGAAGAATTCATAAACAGAATTCTGATACAGAATTTGGAGTCAGAACTCAGAAGAGTTCATAACCAGAATTCGTATTCAGAATTCGGAGTCAGAACTCAAAAAAGTTTGTATCCCAAATTCTGAGAATTTGGATTCTAAAACAGAATGCTTCATATCTAGGTATTTATAAGATTCTAAGGTTTTGGTTTCAAACCGAATTTTACACTTAGAAAAATTATGATATGAGCAACAAAAACATGATAAGGATAAATTTCCTTAGGGAAGGAAATTTTTACTTATAGAAGTAAAACACATGGTAAAAAGAGATTTGTCTTGAGATTAGGTGTTTGTGATTTTCAAAACAAGAAGGAATTTTAAAGTCATAAGGAAACCTTAATGACTCAACAATCTCCCAATGTATGAAGGAATGGAAAAGTCATATGGAAAACCTTATTGACTCAACATATGCCTACCGCCACTATTGGAATGGAGGAATTAAGTTTTTAGACATGGGTAGCTTGATGTGTATGGATCTAATGTTTTGGGTGGCACCTATATCAACCCAAATTTAGAAATTTTATTTTTCATTATTTCATTTATTTCTATTGTTGTTTTTTATACCTATAAATCACAATTGTTTTAATAATTATAAGATCAATATGTGAGAAGTAAAAAACCTATGTTCCTGCAACTATCTTTTTATTCATGCGATCACCTCTAGTGATCTGCATTCACTTCCACATATGGTTCAATAATCCACCTTCTACCCCTGAAAATATTCCCTCCTAACACCTAGCCCCGGGACTCATTATTATCATTGGATATCTTAGTTCAAGTGTCCTCATCGGGCATGGAAAAACATATGGGTTTCAACATTTTATTACCGTAATTCCACAAGGATCCTACTTGATAATGTTCCCCAACCACCATATCCACCCCCACCGATTCTCAGTGGTGTCTTCTTGAAGAAATAACAATCCATATTCCCCACTCCACCAATTCCAAATGACAAGGACTCATTTATTTTAAGTTTGATGTTTCTACATGCGGCCATGGATGGAAAGAAGTGGTCAAAGGGGTTAATTCCAACCTCACAGAAAGGATAATGATGAATCTTCATTGAAAAATCTTGAGAGTTGGATGATTCCCCAAAATCTAGTCTGATTTAATTGATTTTAAGCACCTCATGGATGTGCATCTCATCATCTATCTCTAGGTTATTGTTATTGTCATAAGGGAACATTGGTTGTGAGAAGACAATTTGCATGCCTTTATCTTATTCATTCCCCGAAACATACTCCATCAATGTCTTTAAAAGAGATAAAAAGAGCTATTGAAAAAGTGAAATTTGGATGAATTTAAGTGTTTTAATGGTGGAATCACCTGTTAAGATGGGGGTATATTTATTATAGTTTTTGAAAAATTTGAAGCCAATCTATTGAACATTTTAGGGGTTATTATTAAATTAACTTTATTTTTCAAAATTGTATTTATTTCTCACCACAAAAAACAGTATCAAAAAATAAAAATAATTCAAAATTGTTTCATCTTATTCGAGTAACAAAAAAGCATAATTGAGGAATAAAATAGAAGATTTTCTATAAAGGGATTTTTATTTTATTTTTTTTACCAAAATTTTTTCCAGACAAATACCTAAAATATCACTCTTGTAAAGTGTAATAATTTAGTTTTTAAAGTCATTAAGGAAAATATTAATTAATTCTTTGCAACATAATCCTCAAAAAATATGGTCCATACATGTTTTGACTCCATTTTTCACTACTAAAAGAGGAATCAATTTATGTTTTTATTATAAAATTATCATCAATAACATCAATGACATGTATAATATATATATATATATATAATCTACTTGGTTGTTGTTATTTAATTTAAATTTATGACTGTAGAATGTTTTCTATGTATGTATTTTATTTTTGTTGATATTAAAAAATAAATCAAATTAGTTTGACCAAATGAGTATAATATATATATATATATATATATATTTATGAAAAGGGAGTAACTAATATGTTAAAAGATCAAAGATTAGTTAAAACTAGGGAAGATAAGCAATTGGGGAACATATCAAACTAGACATGTTTGTTATTCGAGTGGCCATAAGTAGCTAAATGATGAACCACCATATTACCCTATATTTTAGTAATGGAGAAGGAGAAAGTCAAAAAGTGGAAATGAAGTGACTAGATCTTCGAGATCAAAAGTCCAAAAGGATGAAGGCCAACCTCTAGAGTGTATATATAATGGATGATAGTGAGGCAATACAATTCCAAATTGATGGATTTCCATAATTACTTTAGGGGACATTCCATGCAGAGAACAATTTCTTGAGCTTCAATGACTGCAGGTAGGAGTGAGGCCTAGTAGGAAGAGTGAAAATCTGCAATGATGATCCCATGAGAGTCCCAGGTGATGGTTCCAAAATATATGATGACTTTATCTGAAGGTGATTCGTATATGTTAATTTTATGTGTGCCACCATTGGGATGTTTCTAGGAATAGGGATCATCCTTAAAAAGAGTGTCTTCAAATGTATGTTCATTGTGGTTCCACATTGATATCCATTGGGATGAATTCTATACCTAAAAGGTGCATGTATTGGAGACCTGGTTTAAGATAATTCCATTTCACCTCACCCAAATTATCTATTCTATTTTGAAATATGAATCTAGGCCCTTGGTTGTGAGGTGAGAATACCATTTTGTGAGAAGATTCACAAGATCTAGAGTCATATCTAAAAAGATATTAGCATGAGGGTTGAAGGTGTGCCAAACATTCTTTGATATGGGGTAGTGAGAAATGGAATTCATGAGAGATTATTGAATGGAAACACATGTAGAACATGTTGGGGTGTCCAATTCATGGAAAGAGGCATTGAAAATCAGAGAAGGAAGGATTTCAGTGCCGAATTTCCAACAAAAATAGAAAGATTTAGGGGGAATATGTAGGTTCCATATATTTTTCCAGAGAGTCTCTGCTCTAGAGTTTGAGTGGTTGAAGGAAGATCATACCCAGATTTAACAGTATAAGTATTATATTTTTTCCCAATCCAACATAAATGATTAAGGCCCAAATCTATAGAAACTATGATACTAAGAATAATTTTTCTATCCTTTTCACTAAACCAGGAGGATATATTATCAGGGAACCATCTGATTCCCACATCATTAAAAAGGGATATAACCTTTGTATCTTTGAGACCTTAAAGGGAGGGGAAGTTAATTTGAGCCAATTTTCATCAATCATCCTTGGGTTAATACAAATATTAAAATAGGACACATTTCCAATTCACTAGAAACATCTCCTCGGGAGGTTCACACATGATCCCCATAGGCTATGCTAGAGGAAACTAGTGTGGGGGCCTAATGGGGTGCGGAAAAAATCAGCATATAGGAACAATTTAGACTTGATAACCTTTTTAGAGAGAGAATGAGGTTGTTGAATGAATATTAATATTTTCTTGGTGAGAAGAGCATCGTTGAAGAGCCATAGGTCCCTGTACCCCATTCCCCCAAGAGGATTGGGTTTACAGAGTTTATCCCAAGTGATCCAGCGAGCCTTGTTCTTTCCATCACTGAGTCCCCACAAAATATTTTTGAACCAAGAGTGGAGTTTATTAGTGATGATTTGGGGGATGTTGAAGAGTGTTATAAAATAGGAAGGAATGTATTGGGCATCTAATTTAATGAGGATTTCTTTTCCTGGTTTGGAGAATATTTTTTAACTCCAACCTTGAATTTTTTTATCCACCCTATCCAAAATTATCTAGAAAACATCCTTTTTTGATCGAGTAAATACCATAGGAAGGCCATGGTAATTTTTTTGTTTATCAACAATTTTGAAGATAGATGCCTATTGGAGCTCAGCCTTCCAATTTGGGGGAATTCCCGTGAAAAAAGAAAATTTTGATTTAGAGGTGTTGACAACATTCCCTAAATGGTTATCATAGAGGAAGATAATGGGGAAAATATGAGTGAATTATTACAATTTGTCCCTAGAGAAAAGGATACAATAATAAAAAAAGAACCGATGAGAAATGGGAGGCCCCCGATGACAGGCCTTCACCCCATGAACTAATTTTTCTTTAGGAGATGAAAAAATGAGATTGTAGAAAACATCATGCATTAAAATGAACAGATAAAGGGGAATGGGGTTTTCATGGATAAGTTTCATATAGGGTGATAATATCCATGAAAGTAATCTGTTAATGTGGTTATTAAATGACACATAGGTAACACATTTTATAACGATGTCAACTCATCTTGAGAAGAAGCACATTTTTCTCAGGAATAACTCGATGAACAAACATTACAATCTTTTAAAAGAATTATTCATGTCTAGATTAATGGCCATGAAGCCTCGTTTTTTAACATTTGTGGGTCTTCATAGAGTAGAAATTTTGATGGGAAATAATCACATTTCCCTAGATAAGCCTGATAGGGACAAAGGAACTTTTGTTTTCTGAAATAATGGAAGGTAAAAAGGTGTGAAGAAGGTTGGCCAGAAGCTCAAAGAATATTTTATTGGTTCATTTCATAGGCTAATGGGATAAAATTTTAAAACCTGAGAGTGTTTCAAGGATTTATGAATTAGAGTTATGAGGGTTTAATTAATGGAGGTTAAGTTAGTCTTCTTATGCCAGATGTTCTTTATCAAGTTTGAAACATAAACCACCACAATGTGCCTGATGTTTTTAAAGAATAGATAATGGAATCAATATAGTCCTAGGGATATGGTGGAGTGGATTTTTTTGAGGGAGAAAATTATTTCCTCATCATTAATATCCTAGTTGATCTTGTCATTAATATCTTTAGTAATATCATGCATAATACCATATGTGACCTCTCTGGGGAGGGAGGGATCACTAGCCATGTAGAGATCCTGAAAAAACGAAGGAAAATTTCTTGGACCTCCTCTTCTTTCAAGACTGTTCTTCCATCAAAATGCGGTATGACATTAAATAAGGTTTTTGTGGAGCCTTATAGAAGTGTTTTGGTGGAAATAATTTGTATTTAAATCCCCTTATTTGTTATAAATTTTGTGTGCATTAATAGACCCAATGCATTTTTTTTCTTTTGAGGGTTTTATTGAGTCTTGTCTCGAGCATTAAAATTCTGGAAATGATCATGGAGGATGGTGGGAGAGAGTGGATCTTGGTAAGAATTTTTTTAATGGAATCACATTGCTGGTCTAGTTGATGGAACCACCTACCACTCCATTTTTTGAGGTTATACATGAATTAGTGAATTTTGGCAAGAACGTTGGGTCCACTAACATTCCATCGTATTTTAATAACTTTTTTCATAGGCCCTATACCAATTCTATAAGATTTAAAAAACAAAGGGTCTTTGAAACCACAAATTTTCATGGACTGTATTAAGGTGAATGAGAATTGGACAGTATTACGACATGGCTGGGGTAAGGTGGGAGACTTGAAAGAGGTTGAAGATGGTGATCCATTAAGAAGAAGCCAAGAATCTTTGAAGTCTCTAATTGATTTAGGTTTTATTTGAATGGCCATAGTACCACATAAATAGGGTACTTGTTTGGCCCAATTCAGTAAGACCTATGCATTGAGTCTCTTCAAGGAAGTCTGTCAAGTAGGTAGAGGGCTTTCTGGCACCACCTCTCTTTTTTTTACTTTTGAACACGATCTCATTAGAATCTCCTCCCATGAGAAGAGGTCATGGGATGATTATCCTAATTGTCTTAAGGAGGTATCTCAACTTATATTTATCATTTTGTGAGGGAAAACCATAGAAACCAACAAAGGACCAATTATTCATGTCAGGTTGATGGAAAGAGGAAGCAATATGGTTTTATTAGAAGTTATTAATTTGAATGTCCACATCGTCCCTCCCTAGAAGGAAAAGGTCGCCAACATGGCCTTAGTGAGGGATAGGGAAGCATCCCTCAAAACCTTCTTTGGAGGAAATGTCATGCATGACCTTTTTTTGAGAATGGTTTTGGAGAAAAAAACCACACTAGGTAGACTTAGAGCACTCCAAATCTTGAGCATAAAAATTGTGCATGGGTTTCCATGCCTACGAAAATTTTAGCATATGATTTTCATTAGGCCAGGCGTGACTGGTTTAGACTAGCCTAGGCCTATAAATATTCAATAAACAATCCATTATCTAGAGCCTTCCATATTTTCATGAGGATCTCACTTCGCATAGTTGATTCCATGCTTCTCTTGTTCCCAAATTTTTCTGAAACAAGGGGTCAATTCCCGAGTCCCCTATAATTATCCTTTCGTACTTCATGTGTTGTTTAGCACCAGTTGATGTCAATTCTTGGTTCCCCTCTAGTTTCTTTAATATTTTTTAAATTCAATGTTTTTTTGAAGTTTTCATCTAAAACTTATATCATGAAGAAATAAATTTCATTTGAGAGGATATTTTCATATAAATGTATTTTAAAAAATCAATGATGAAACATTATAAATTTAAAATCTTTCTCAGGCACGGGATAAGATAAATTTCTCAAACAACTATAGGTCATTCAAAAAATGAAATCTATCTCATGTATAAAATTTATCTCTATATGAAATTTATATTACTTGGTCAATGATATAAAATTATGTTCAGAATTATCATGTATAAAATATAAAAAAGTATATTTTTTATTTTCTTATTTATATTTCATTAATAATTATAATTTATTATATTAAAAATATAAAATTATTAAAAAATATTATAATTATCAATAATAATTTGAATAAATTTTACAATATTTTAATTTTTTTATCAATTTTATGTCATTTAATAGATAAGATAAATTTAATTTATAAAAAAAGAGTTAATGCGAAATTATATTCCCATATCACATTTTATTATTTTATGTATAGTTTTTTATATCATATATTTTTTTTGATATTTGTTTGATGATAATATTGAACTTCTTAATATGAAAATAAAATTATTTAAAGATTATTAGAATTGTCTTTGAATTACTTAGAATTTTATAAATATTATTTATTTGACTATTCAGTTAAAACATATTTTTTATTAATAATAAAATAAATTTATTTAATGTTAATATATATTTCAAGAAATTATTAAATTTTGAAACATTTTCAATTAAGTTTCCCAAAACCGATCCATCATCCAGATGGGAACTTAATGTCTTTCCATGGAATAAGCATTACATGCCGATTCCAGGCTGCTCAATAATCCATCAAAAAAAAGAAAAAAAATGTTTAAAAAAATAGTATAATAAAAATATAAAATGAAAGACGAGAGATAAATAAAATCATAACTCATTTATGAAGGGGTGAAAAATAATTAAAATTTAATATTTTTTAAAATTAAAGTGAAGTGCGTCTATATAAGTGAGAGATGAGTGTTTATATTAATTTTTTTTATGGAAACTGATGGTGTCGACCAGAATATCAAAATACTAGTGTCAAAAAAAAATATATCATTGAAACCATATCACATTTTCATAGAATTCATTAAAAATTTATCACTCCATCCTAACCTGCGAGCTATCTTCTAACTCTGTAGATTTTGATAGAAAATTTCACCATGAAACATCTAAGTGATGATATTATTGACCCCTTCTATAAAATCTCAACACCCATCTACATGATGTAGGATCTACTTGAAAAAAAGATAGTCATAATTATTTTAGTGTAATAGAGTGGGGGATCATCCAGAGTGGTTTCTTCTAGAAAACACCCAATAAAATCAATGGGGCGAGTAAGGTGGTGGGAGATAAATATATGATATAAAATTATTTACATCCACTATAAAAGATTGAAATTTTAACATTCTAATAAATAATTTTTATCATAACTAAATCAAAATTAATAGGATTTTAAATATGGTTTTCTTACATCAGAGATAAATAAAATAGTAATAATGGAGGGATTTATCAACACCGATAAATAGGGTCTTTATCGGCACTGATAAAGGATATGTCTTTATTAGTGCTAGTTTTATTATCATTTTTAGCACTGATAAATGGTTGATTTATCATCTCTAAAATCATTAATTTTTAATTATTTTATAATTCATTTTTCAAAAAATATATTATATATTAACTAGAAAAACATATTCAGTATTATATAAATCATATTTAGTAAAATATTATATATATACCAATAGAAATATATTTTTATTTTAAAATATAATATTTAATGACATCTAATTTTTTATAAAGGTAATATTTTATTAGCACTAAAATAAAGCACTTTATCACACATAAAGGAAACATATTTTTGAGTTCAAAGAAAAATACTAATAAAGGGTAGCATTTATCATAACAAACATTGACAATGATTGAACCTTATGAAATATGGTATTTTATATAAATACCCTGACCCCAATATCCCATATTCAGTGGTTACTTTATTACATTGACATAAGATATAAGGAATCACATCCTGAATGTCCGAATAGTTTATTAATCTTGTTAAACTTGAAAATAGTTTAAATTCATAATACAATTGGAAACATAAAATACACAAAGTGTTTTATTTGAGAACACTATATATCTCTTCACACAATAAAAAAACACTTCATAGTGTCCTAAGAAAAATAAAACATAATAAAGGGGTGAAATCAGATTCTAAATAATAGTAAATGTACAATCAAAGTGATCATGTATACATATGAAATAATTAATATAGTAATAAAAATAACTGAAACGGGTATCATTTAATCCAAAACTTAAACTTGAAGAATAATATAAGAATAATAAATGATGATCAAATAATTCCATATAAATAATCACAAGATTTTGAAACATAACCATGAATATTATAACTAATATAATAATCACATGGTTATCAATAACTGATCTAATAACCTGGGAATTAATAATTCTAAATATTTTAAACATACTATCAAGACCTTTTACAAGACAATTTAAATATATGGGTAAAAACTCATTTAACTTGGCCCACTGGTTTGTTTCATGAGACCTACTAATGAATTAGGGAGCTATGTAATTATAGGTCCCACCCATCACTTAATAATTCCAATACATTCCTCATATAAAATCCATGAAGCATAATAAACATAAATATTTGTATTGAAAAACTAACTTACAAAATATTAATACTTACCCCAATTAATAAACATAATCATAAACCATCCAGATTAAAATGTAGAATGATAATAAAATTGTTTATCTTAAGTAAAACTGATCATAAACCATTTAGATAAATAATATGTATGGTATCAATAACACATATGATCATTGTATCATATGTTAATAATGGTTTTATGTCACAGATTAAAAGAAACACCATAAAAATGTAATTTAAAACATTTTTACTTTGATTTTTTTTAAAATGAGAAAGTTCCAAAAATATTTTGAAAAACATTTTTATTGAAAATATAAATTTAAACATATAATTAAATCATTAAAATATTTAGTGATTATTATAGTGGAAAATTTGATTCATTCCATAAATGTTAAAATAATATTTGTTTTCACATTTTTGGTGAAATCCAAATGATACTTTTTTTGAAAACTACAAGAATATTATTTTAAAATAATTATATAAAAAGAAAAAATGGGTAAAAAAATATAAAACATCATTTTTAAATGGTTAAAAATATTTCTAAAAACTTTTTTATAAAATATGGATTTTGATGAAAAAGGATTTTTTGACCGAAGAGGGAAATAAAGTCAGATTTTCCAAAAATAATTTTCTCAATCAATTTAAGTATCAAAGGGAGGAAAAATCATACTATTACATGAAAAAGTTCATGAATAACTATATTATAATAAAATAGATTTATTTTAAGATATAAATATCAAATAATTCCCCAAACAGTGACTTAAACAAAAAAAGATTTGAATAATGATGAGATTATGAAATAAACTCTTACCACTTGGGTATCTTTTGAATCATAATCCCCATGAAAAAAATAAATTCAAATGAAAATTTAAATACCATGAAGATAAATATATTCAAGATAAAAATTATAAAAAGTTGTAGTATATACAACACAAAAAGTACTAAGTGGTGTATATGATGTATGTCTCAGAAAAGTAAAAGTGAGACGAGAAATCCTTACCTAAGGTTTGAATTTCTTCATATGTGATTGAACCTCCTATATAATAAATATTGGTTTATTATACATCCATTAAAGAACCATAATAATATATATCATACCATATATGGTTTACTTATAGTCTT
Organism: Viscum album; assembly: GCA_963277665.1. Classification (NCBI taxonomy): domain Eukaryota; kingdom Viridiplantae; phylum Streptophyta; class Magnoliopsida; order Santalales; family Viscaceae; genus Viscum; species Viscum album. The sequence continues at coordinate 1,495,019,078 of OY728152.1, forward strand.
TTTTCACTCTTTTATTAGTAATTTATTGTTATAATTACTATTTTGGGTGATAATTGTTTCATTTTTCATGTATGCTTTTTTTTGTTAACCTCAATCCTTTCACTTTGATAATGGTTCCATCATATCAAGACTGTTAACCACGATATAAATATCATATATATTTATTATATATATATATATTTATATTAATATATAAATGTTATATATAGAAAATGGATTACACTGTTCTTGGAAACGGTAGGCTATACGTATGCATGAACATTGCTTCCATTTTTCTCGATGAATGGAATTATAGGAAAATAAATACTAAATCACCATTATAGAATAATTATAATTTTATATATAGAATCTATATTAATTAAATACATTTTTTACCATACATGTTAAAAATAAAATGAAAAACATTTCACATCGCTATGTGGAGGCAGTAGTCCACACATTCACACATGAGACATTATTATTTCCCAACAGATTGAAAGGTAAGAAGTTAGGTGTGATATTATTTTTAAAAAAGTATGGTTAGGTCATAAATATCACATATATACATTAATTTTAACCATAATAACTTTCATTTGATGAATAATAAAAATTCAATAACATTGCTTCACGAGGTGGTAGTCCGCTATATACATGATCAATGTTAATGTATCCCCCCATGAAATGGAAAGAAATAAGGTATATGTGATATCATAATTCTAGAATTATAATAATGTCACAATTGTAATATATATATTTTAAATCCATCATTATATCCAACCATGATAGTTGGCGATGGAAAATGAATTATATCAGCTCACGAGGCGGTAATCTTCCATACACATGATTGATGGTTTCATTTTACTTTTGATGGAAGTGGAAATAGATATAGGTTTTTCCATTAACATAATAATATATTATTATATGTAGATACCAGTGTTATCATATCGACACTTGCTTTTTTTGTAAGTCATTGAAATATTTTAAGGAATATTTTCTGAGCCAAGAAATGAGATGACACGAGATTTTGAGGCCTGATGAGTTCTTAATTAATATTATTAAAATATTAAATATATTAATATAATGAGCATGAACTAAAGTTGGTTGGAACCAAATGTTCAGTTAAGGCAGACGTTGGTGGTGTGTTTAAATGAAATAAATAAATTCAATAATTTATTTTATTATTAAATTTGCAACATAAGAAATTTCATCTATTTAGAAACTATGATAGAATCTCACTAGGGATAGTCTCATAACCCTAGTAGCTCCTAGAGGAAGAGTTTTATCATTTTTCATTGGAAAATCACATCAGAGGACGACAAGAGATATAATCAAGGTGGATCAAAAGGCAGTGAGGATAACATGATTTCCACATTGCTGGAGAACAAATTATTCACCAAAAATAGATCCATTATTGAGGTAGGTACCTTCAATTGTGGTTTCTACTCTTTATTAATAGTTTGAGAATGGTTTTTATGTATTATTCTTTGATCAACAATTTTTTGATCTTTTTATGAGCCAGTTAGATAAATTTAAATTGTTTGAATCAATTTTTATTTTATATGTCCTTATATATCCCTTGGACATCCCTATTATGAAATTATTGGTCAATAAAAATTGTAAAATTAAGGATTACTTTGTTATTGTACATTTATTCCCACCGTGCTTTACGTTCTTCACTATTGGCCTATAGGGTTGGGACTTGACATTGTTAGGGTGGGTTCAAGTGCTATCAAACCTCTGGATTCAAAATGGATTGGAAATTTATGACCATGATGATGAATTATTGATTGATCATTATAGGTTTCAGGATACATGTGTTACATTTTACGGATTTTTGATTCAGAGTGGTGGTGGAAGGTAACAGGAGATGCACGAGAGATGCTACGGGCATTGTGCAGGTGTGGGGATTTTTATTTTCATCCACCAGAGGCTGGGAAATTGAGAACATACATTATTAACTTAGAATATGGTATAATTTCAGTGGTTAAAGGATGAGAATCATGTTGGAAGTGGAAGATCTGGGATCCATGTGAAAAAACATATTTTTGTGTGTGGAAAAACCAACTACACGATGTCTACTATGAAGAACAAAAGTCCTATAGATCCCCATTATTGTAGTGTTGGGGTTTCATGTGGATTTAAGTATCACAAGTTCTGTGACCCTACCCAGGTGGCCAATCCATGTGCTATATGGCACAATCCTAGGAACTCATGTAGGAAGACATCTTGTGTACCAGAGTACTCAGGCACAGACAGGAATACACATGCACGAGTTGAGTTGCACGACATGGGCCCAGGGTGGTCACACACTCCATGTATCTTAGAGTAAACACCATTTATAGATACATGAATCCATGATCCATGTCTATGGAGAACATGGACATACAACAGAGTGGGTCCACACACCTTGTAGACCCAATACACCCTTTGTACTCCTATGTGAATATTCTACCACTCATATCTCCTTTTTTTTACTCAGATTTTGTCTCGTGACTAGACTATCCTTAGTTTTTTCCATGTAGAAACTGATGGTATCATTCATAGTGTATTTGAGATATTTTCCAAGATTTTAGGAGCACGATGATTATTCAAGAAATACTTGACAGTGATAGTGATAAGGTGGTATCATTAGATAAATGTTGGGGTCATTACTACCCTATTACACTAGGGCGTGAGTTCTCCATTCTATCAGAGAGATTCCAGGGTCAGTTTTCCCCTTCCACACTATGGTTTGGGTTCCCCATGCTACTAGATAAAAGTTTAGGTCATTACTCCCCTGTCACACTAGGGTGCATGTTCCTTAATTTATTAGAGAGATATCAGGGTTAGTACTCCCCTACCACACCAGGTCATGAGTTCTCCATTTATTTATATTGGTAAAATTAGTACTCCACTTCCTACATGTTTTATTTTCTCTTCCTATGGATTATAACTCCCCCCTTTTCAAGATTCTGTAGGGTGCGGGTCCTCCACATGAGATGTGTGCTCCCGCTACATCTAGGTTGTGAGATGGATATCCCCTTTATCTATCATTTGGGTTTCTTTATGAGTATATATAGATGTAATTATTGGATTTCATTTCCTTATTTCTTGGGTTGATATGATTTTTGTTGTATCTATATATCACTCCCTTTCAGTTGTAGGGAATCCTACTTGGTATGTATATACTCACCCATTCACAGTCTTTTCCTACACATGTTGTGTCTCATGCAGATGATAGATAGATCAACATTGATTATAGTGGAGTATAGTGATACCAAAGTTCATGGACTATGTATAGTGGCTGAGCATAGATATTAGGATCATAGATATATCTTCTTTAATTATTTCTAGTTTTTTTTCAGGTTGAGACTTCATTTCTAGTTGGGAGTGTATTTTTCTCTTTTACACCTTGTTTGTATTAAGTTATACTATACAATATTTACTAGAATTTATTTCATGCAATATTTATCTCTTTATGTTACAAGAATTACCTTATATTCCACTTCACTGTTGCAGGGATTTGTTTAGGTGTGTGAATACATGTTCATTAGGTACATGCCTCCCATTATAGTTATTCCTTATTGATGCTTCTCACCAACCCATGGCCTATTTAAGGTGGTATTGGGCTGTGGTTGCTTTACATTCCACCGACTAGGAGGGCTATAGTGGGTTGGGTTGTTAGAGAGTGGTATTAGAGGTGTTTCAACCTTAGGTCAATTTTTCATGTTTTTCCCACTTATAATGGTTTTTGGGAGCTTATGATAATAGTGAGTGTTTGTCTTGAGTGAAAATTTCAGGCTAGGGAACCCAATGTTGATATTGTGACCAATGTATCCATACACTAGGAGTATAATTATCTTCTTGTATACTCGAAATACACAGAAATTGGTTACAAGGAACATTGGTACATGTATCATACAGGATTGAGTCTTTTGACTGTCATTCTTGAGATAGTTCCCCATGTATATATACTCATCTGACCATGGTACATATTGATTACTTTCAGGATGCCTCCATGATGATAGACAGCCAGGTTACTAATTTAGGATAGTGACGATTATCTAATGATAGATAAGGCCTCAGTTCAGGTGCCATCCCTTGATTTGTTTCCTTCTAGGTGGATACGTAGCATTACCACCACTTGTTGAGTAGTAGTGTAGACTTATCACACTTTTTGCGTTAATGGGTTAGAGACCACTAAGGATTCACGATGAGTCAGATCCCTAGATAGAAGAGGATTGACATGAGTCAGTGGTACAAGTCTTTAGGATGGTTCATACCCTAATAGATTAAATTGTTGCATTGGAAGCCAGTCCTTTCCATGAGAAATTACATGATGAAAAAGTTTGGATATGAAGAACCAAGATGAGATGATTCTCTCATGGTATGATTTCTAGAAGATATTTCATGATGATTTTTACCCTTTATTCTTGTGCTCAGTTTATATCCAAAATCTTCTTGAGTTGGAGAAAGGTAGTATGATAGACGCTGAGTATACCACAAGGTTCACTGAACTTATGTGATTCTACCTCAACATGGTATGAGAATAATTTTTCTTAGAAAGGATGTTAAATAAGGGTCTCTATAGAGACATTCGAGAAATTGTGTGATTTTTATTTTTACCCACTTATGATGGGGTCCTAGAGCAGGCTCTGGTGATTGAGATCTTCCTATCACAGGGGTGCCGGGTGGTTAGAGATGGCGGTGGGAATCTTGTGGATGAGTCATCTAAGTAGGTATCAGGTTTCATATTTCAATATCATAATATAAGAGGAATTATCAAACTAAGATTCATGGATCTATGGCTCATGGATCATACAGAAGATCTAGTTAGCCCATATAGGGGATATGTTATTCTTGTGATGGGTGTGGTCACTTGGCTCAGGATAAACCAACCCATTGCACTAATAAGGACCAGCAGATAGTGGATATACATCCGCCATAGAGGTTATGCTGTGTTTATGGATCTTGAATATATTGCTAGGGTGCCCCTAAGGTAGGCGATGCTAGAAGAGGAGTAGGAGAAGATCTGAAGGGATGAGTATTTGGAGGAGGATGATGTGTTTAGTGATCTTCTATGTTAATTATACTATTTCTTTAGGGATCTTCGAAGTTTATTATACTATTTCTTTAGTACAAGTAGGAATAAGTGTGAATCATTCCTTCATGTCCTTATTCATGGAGAAAGAGTTACAGCTTCTAGTTGAGACCTTATCTCAAAAGTAATGGATAGAGGTTACTATAGGAGAAATTCTTTGATATCACATATTTGATGATAGTATATTTTATTTCTTGGTGGATAGAGTTTCATTGGGACATCTTAGTCTTCACACTAAAACCATTTGACACCATCTGGATCATAGATTGGTTTTCCATGATTTGAGCCCTTACTGACTTCTATTGAAGATGGGTCATATGAATTTAGATAGATGTAATGAGATTATCCTTTGGGGTAGAGAGAGATCTCATGGTTGAATGAGTGTTCCTTGCATGTATAAGTCTACATCCCCTCACCCATCCGCTGGCAAGTTTATACCTTGCAAAAATAGGCTCTTCAGGAATTTGGATTCCTTCAGTAGTGGATGAATTTATAGATATCTTCTATAAGGATGTTTCAATACTACCTATGGGGTGGGAAATGCTCTTCTGCATTTATTTTCACCCTGGAACCATGTTTATATCTTCTATAGAATATTAGATGGGCTCTACCATGCTTTGGGAGATGAGGGTGTAGTTAGAGGAACATCGAGATAAGGGTTTCATCAAACCCCCTATTCTCCCTAAGAATCTATAGTTTTGTTAAGTAAATTGAGAAGATAGATTTCATATTATTTTGATTATGGTCTTTTAAAGCAGACCACAATAAATAAAAATTAACCCTTGATATTGATTGAGGATCTCTTTTATCGATTGTGATGTATGAATTAGTTCCTGAAGATCGATATCAGATTCGGCTATCACCAGTTGAGGGTTATTGAGACTAATATTCTTAATATGAAATTATGATGTAGTTATAGATATTATGTGATCCCACTAATTAATTTTAGTGGAATTAATTCACCCATTGTGTTTATGGATTTCATGAATCAGATTTTCCAGTCATACTTGGACCAATTTGTGGTTGTCTTCTTTGATTAAATACTCATTCTATATATATCAGAGGATGATCATGTAGATCACTTAAGGATGGCCTAGACTTACACTAAGAGCACCATATTTATTGAAAACTCATGAAGTTCCAAGTTTGGATCAATGAGGTTTACTTTTAAGGGAATGTCATTTCTGAGCATGGATTAGCTGTAGACCTGGAAAAGATTGATGCACTAATTTATTGGAAGACACACAAGAGTGTATTGGAGGTGAATAGTTTTATTGGATTGATAGGTTATTAAAAGAGGTTCCTGGAAAAATTTTCTGGGACTGCAGCACCTATGAGTACCATGATGTAGAAAGGGTACCTGTTTATCTAGGCTGAGTAGTGTTAGAGAGCCTTTGAGGAGTTGAGGTCGAGGCTAACTAGTACTCCTATTTTGAGAATGTCAAAGGAAGGCATGGAGTATATAGTATATTTTGATACCTTTAGGTCTAATATTGGATTCATGTTGATGAATAGGAAAATGGTGATTGGGTATGGGGAGAGGTAGATTATATCCCATGAGAAAAACTAAGAAACTCATTAATTAGATTTGAAAGTGGTAGTCTCCACTCTTAAGATGTGGTCACACTATATTCTAAGAGACTACTTTTTTTAACTCAAACCATCAGAGTCTTAGGTTTATCTTTATGTAGAGAGATTCGAACCTAAAACAGAGGTGTTGGATGGAGTTCCTGCAGGACTATGACTTCGAGATAGTCTATAATCGTGGTAAGGTCAATGTGGTGACATATTCCCTTATAAATAAGTGTCATTCTTGTTTGGTGGATGAGGAATCTAGGTAGTTGGATTCTTTATAGTTGAACCAAGTGTAGAAAATGGGTACAACTTATATTTATTTAATGGTGTCGAATTCTACACTTCTCCAACGCATGAGGGAGGCTCAGTTGAGAGACATCAACAATAAGGTTCTCCACAACCAAATATCTTTAGGAGATTCACCAAATTGAATTTCTGAAGGATAGAAACACATTATCCTTTTCCTGGGATAAATAATGGTTCTGATTAGGATGCGAGGGGAGGTGATGAGGGATTTTTACACTTCTCATTTCATTATATATCCTGGTGAAAGAAAGCTATATAGAGACCTTTAGCATCCATTTTAGTGGTCTAGAATAAGGAAGAGTGTTTCTGAGTTCGTCTGTCAATGTATCACATGTCAATAGGTGAAGGATAAACACTAGGTTTCAGTAGGTTTGGAACAACCAATTTAGATATCAGAGAGGAAATGGGATGGAATATCCATGGAATTTGTGATAGGGATTCCATGGATAGTGTAAGGCCATTAATCCATCTGGGTGATAGTTGACCAACAAATGAAGTCAACACACTTTTTTACTATGAGGAAGAAGAGTTCAATAGATATTATGAGGCACTTTTATGTGTAGTAGATCATTCAGATCCATGGGGTTCCCTCAATGATTGTTTTTGACCAAGGAACATGGTTTAGATCACTATTATGGAGAGGAATACATGAGTAATTTAAGACCATTTCGATAATGATTAAAGTGTTTCACCCCTAGATGGATGAGATGACGGAGCACACTATCCAAGTGTTGGAGGATATGGTGAGGGATTGGGTTTTATACTTTGGTCATAGCTAGTAGGATCACATGATATTGCTAGAGTTTTCTAATACTAATAGATATTAGTCTATGATCAACATGTAACCTTTTGAGGTCTTGTATGGTAGACCCTATAGGTCACCATTGGGATGTATTGAGATGAGAGAGAAATATCTAGTTGGGATCGGGATAGTGCAGGAAACGACAAAGAATGGTCAGGTGATCCGGAAGCGTAAGATGACAGTGTAGAGCTAACAAAAATCTTACATATATAACATCATAGACCCTTGGTGTTTGAGTAGGGGGGCTATTTTTTCCCGAGTGACTCTCTACAATGAGGATTGTGAAGGTTTTTTGGGGAGGAAATTTATAACTATGGTTCATTGGGACATTTGATATTGTACAAAGGTTTGGAAAGGTTGTTTACCATCAACCCCTACCTACATATTTGGAATGGGTGCATGGCGAATTCCATGTGTCACAATTGAGGAAACACATGATTGATACTACACATATCATTAACTGGGGAGTGATAGACATTGATGACGGAGCCACCTTTATGAAGTTCCTAGTGGAAATCGAGGATTGGTAGGAGAGGATCCTGTGAGGATGGACCATTTCCTTGGTTTGTGTGCTGTGGTAACATGATAACATATATGAGAGATCCTAGTAGTGGGAGAGATATATATAGGCTCTCTATCCCCAACTTTTTAATTAGATTGTACTTTTTATTGATGAAAATGATTGAATGGGGGAATAATTTAGTGGACCTAGTTTTCCTTTTAAGACTTTAAAATATTTAAAATAATATTTTTAGAGCCACGCACTGAGACAATGTGAAATTTTGAGGCCTGGTGATCTCATAATTCATATTATAAAAATATAAAAATATTAATATCAAACGAATGTAGTTTTTAAATATTAATGGAATAACTCCTTAATAGAGCCTTATATTTGAAATTTGAGACCATAGTTGAGTCTATAATGTGAATTTTTCCCTAGGAGTGACCTAAATATTATCTGAACCAGATGTTTGGTTAAGGTGTTCATTAAAGGTATGTTTAAATGAAATAAATAAATTTAATTTTTTATTTTATTATTAAATTCCCAAAAGACTATATTTATTCAATTTAAACACTATTATAAAATTTATTTAGAGTTAATCACATAATCCTAGGAGCTCTAAGAGGAGGATTTTCATCATTATTCATTGGATAATCACATTAGAGGATGGTGAGAGATCATATTGAGGTGGTTTTATAGGCAATGAGTGAAGCATGATCCCCACAAAACTAGAGAATTAGTTCATAAAAAATGATCCATTATTGAGGTATAACTCATCAATTTAGGTTTTGACCATGGATTAAATTTTTTATCTTGGTTTTTCTATACAATTATTTGATTTGTGATCTTTTCATAGTCACATGATCCCATTCCATACATTTAAATTGATTTAATTATTTTTTATTTTATATACTATGATATCTCACATGAATATCCCCATTATCATTTTTTTTCCAAAAACACTTAGAAAATGAAGGATTACTTTGTTATTATGCCTTTATCCCCACTGTTATTCGTTTTCTACATCGTTTTCCAATGGGGCTACGACTCAACATTATTTGGGTGGGTTTAAGCATGATAAAACCATCATATTCATTATGGATTAGAGAAAAACCACTGAGATGATAATTTTTGGAGTGATTAAGATAGGTTGTGGGATGAAGGTGATACATACATGGATCCGAGATTTGGAGTAGTGATGGAAGGCAATGAGAGATTCATGGGCAATGTTATGGGCATTATTAGGTGGTCAGATTCTAATTTTTGGCCACCGAAGGCTGAAAAATAGATGGAAAAAATCATTAACATTGAATACAATAGTTTTTTAGTGGTAAATAAAAACAATAGTGATAGAATTGGTTGATATGGGATCTGAATGAAATTATATACTTTTTTGGAAAACCTGACTACACAGCATGTACTGTGAAGAACACACACAATATTGTATCCCTAGGATATTGTGATAGTGTTTAGATAAATGAAAAGGATCACAAGCCATGTTGCTAGGCCCACACATTTTGTAACCATCCTTAGGAGTCCAATCAATGTGCCAGCTAGGACACACCGAGGACCCCATGTAAGAGGACATTACATATACCAGAGTACACAAACACAAGAAAGAATAGATGGCCACATGTTGAGTTACATGACCAAGACCCTAGGTGGTGGTAAACACCATGTATCCAAAAGGATATTCCATGTACATAGAAATGTATTCCTAATCCATGTACAGGGAGAACATGGCTAGGCAGTGGGGTGGGGCTATACGCTGTGTAGACCCCTTACACACCATCTAACCCGATGTGAATATTATTCCTCTTATATCTCTTTCATTTTGACTTTGATTTTGGAAAATGAGTATCCTATCCTGGATTTTTTTTGTTTGTAGAATGTGGTGGTAGAATTTATAGTGGTTTTTGGGATATGATGCAAGATGTTTTGAGCAATATGATTTCTCAGGTGATACTTGGAAATGGTAGTGATAAGTCAGGATCATTATATAGATGCTGAGGTTAACACTCCCTGTTACACTAGGCCATAGGTTCTCCATTCTATCAATGATATGTAGGGTTCAATACTACCTTGTTTCACAAGGAAATGGATTCCCGATGATACTAGATAACTGCATTGGTCAAAAGTCCCCTATCACAAAATAGCGTGGGTTCCTCAAGCTATCAAAGATATATTGGGGTCAATACTCCCCTTCCAAACTAGGTCATGGGTTCACCAATTCTTTACATAGGTATGGGAATAACTCCCCTTATTATAGGGAACATGTTATCTACCTATGGAGCGGCACTCCCCCATCTTCGAGCTCAATTAGGATGCGGGTAATCCATAGGAGATGCGTTATCCCTTGGTTTTTGAGCATAGTTGTGTGGTTTGGTCCACTCTAATCATATTTTCATGAGGTTTTGTTTGATACTGGGCATCTATATTTAACTTATGTAGCTAAAAATGTACTCTTAAACTACATATGGGTTGTGAGATGGAGATATAACCTATCTCTTATTTGGGTTTCTTTATGATCATATATATGTGTATCTGTTGCATTTCATTTCCCTATTTCTTACGTTGAGATTATTATTTTTGTATCTCTATATCACTCCCTTTTGGCTTAAAGCTATCTTACTGGGTATGTATATACTCACCCCTGCATTGGATTTTCCCACATGTGTTATGTTTCATGAAGATGATAGATAGATTAGAAATGATTATGGTGGAGAGTAGTGATACCTATGTGCATTGACAATGTATGGTGGATGGGTTTGGTGTCCTAGAGCAGGGATCTATTAGATTTCATTATTTCCGTTTTTTGTTAGATTGGGACTTCATTTCTATTTGGGTATATATTTTTCCCCTTTATACATTGGTTGTATTCTGTTTTACTTTATTCTATTCCCTAGAGTTTATTTTATGAATTATTTTTCTCTAGATGTTATAGTCATTAGATTATATTCCTTTTCACAATTTCATAGATATGTTTAGGTGTGTTCATATAGGTCAATTAGGCAATATAATCCCATTATAGTAATTCCTTCCCAGTGCTTATCGCTAGCCCATAGCATATTGGAGGCGAGATTGGGGTTCTTGAGTCCCAAACTTTTGTTTGCCAGGTGGGACCTAGTGGGACGAGTCTTTACATTGATTTAATAAATTATTATGGTGGTAGAATTATAAATAATAAAATATATACATTAATAATTTTACCTCTTCTTTAGAGATATCATTTATGTTTATACCTAAAGCCTTCTTAGAATGACATTCTGATCAAACCAAGGCCTCTAAGATATTGGGAGAGAAGTAGGAAATTTATTCGGATAGGGATTGGCCGAACCAAATAGTTTTTAAAGTGTGAGAAGGATATGAGATGTGGTGGAATTTTATAAGTGTAGGAGAGGACACACATGGTATTTTTGAAGAGAAAAAGTGATATCCACATTTTTCTAATGCTGAAAGCCTCCAAAATGGTTCATTATCAAACATTAGAAGAGATAAGGTTTAAAAATGGAGATCCAATGGATTTTGTATAAGGTTCAGGTCATTTATAATCCTTATATTCTTAGTTTAACCCCCTGCTAAACCAATTTTTTACTTTAACCATGATAATTAATTTTTAATGTTTTCATTATTCATTAGGGTCAAAAATTAATTTGACCATATTAGATAATATAAATTATGATGAATCCAAATATTGAATAAAATTTTCCAATTTAAATTTAGAAAAGTTTCATAATTTAATTTATAATTTATCTTTTTAAATAATTTAATCTAAAAGACAACTTTCAATAAAAATCAGTATTATTCACTATTCAAAAAAAATTATCTTTTCAGAAAAATACAAAAAATTCACCCAAAGATAATTTTGAAATGTATATTTTAAATATTAATTTCATTTTGTTAAATAAATATTATAAAATTGGTAAACTTTAATTTTAAATTTTGTGTTCAAAGTGTGAAAAAATCACAATTAGAAAAATACAGTTTTTCAGAAAAAATATTTCTTTCTTTTTCTTTCAAATGAATCTTATTTAATTTCTAATAAATAGATAACCATTTAATTTATTTTATAGATGTGTAAAATATATAATTTTCATAATTTAGTTAGTCTTATTCATACCCTCCAACTTAATGTCTAGGTAATAATAGTAATGTTTGAATAATAATATTTTAATTGAGTATCACGTTTCATTTAAACCCGGTGTTTCGTGCTTTAAAAGATATTGAATTAATTAAATTTATTTAAAAAGAAATATATTTTAAAGTCTCAGTGTGTTATATTCTCTTCTAATCTTGGTTTTTCATGTCATATTTTCTATCAGATATGATGTTTCTCTTTTAAAATCTTGGTGTGTTAAATTTTATGAAATTTTTTAAAGATGATAAAAGTGTATTTTATAAACAATTAAGTGTGTGTTAATAAAATTAACACCATTTATCACAACTTTTTCAAAGTTGATAAATGGTAGAACTAAATAAACATCATTATATAGTAGTTATAATTTATGGGAGGGGGAAACATAAAAATATAATCTATAAACACCTAAAAAGTAATTGGGGATACTCAACCTAGAAACCTCCCCAAGACCGCTCAATGTCATAACAACTATGTTATTACCCTAGGGGAAAAGATATTAAATTATCATCATAATAAGGTGATTATAATTAGTTTAACAATCATTCTATAATGAACCAAGTGATGGTCATCATATTAATATAGAAAAGGATATGATACTGAACATGGAACAAGACAAAGGCTGCAAGAAGTGAAATGTCATCAGGGAACAATGGCTTGTCGAAGATGACATGTCCAAACCCATATTATTATTATTATTTTTAATTATTTTCATTTTTATTTCATGGGTTTTTTATGTATCCATGTTTATAATATTTTGAAAAAAATTATATGGGTTTAAAAACTGTTGGTCAACTTATGGATGAATATAGACTAATGAAATGGTATTTTGTTTTTGAAATGATGAGAGGAAGGATTGGAATGAAATGATGAGGCAGATGGAATAACTATATACAAACTAACAGTAAAGAATACTTTTCCCTATGTCACTTACATGAATTTTTTAATTGATTAACCATTGTTTGTTAGTTATTATGAAATAATTTGACCCTCATCTGAAAATATTTTTTTTTCATTTGAAATAAAGAAACATGGATGGAGGAAGAGGATAGAGTACTTATCAATTTCCCTAAAAAAATAAGAAAAAATGGATATATATTGAAAATAGGATTATTTTAAGAGTAGATAATAATATAAACCACTCGAATACCACCAAGGGAAGTAAATTATCATAGAGAAAATGTTAGTCCAAGTACTAAAGGAAGAGGTCGCTCTTACAGAACTATATTTGGATCTTAAACCTAAATTACGTGGACACCACTCTATGTTTGACAAGTAAAATAAATTTAAATTTTATATTGTATGTTAGTACTCATTATCCCATAAAGTCTATTAATAGTGTGAATATTATTAATAACGTGATGATATAATTCCCCCAAATGTTGACTCATGATTAGCTCAATCACAGAGATATTGTGGCTGGATAAACACACCATAGATTTTTGGAATTTTATTTTAGTAATCTCAAAGATTTTATATTTGACAAAATTATAATTTTTGGTAATAAATACATCATTGGATCATTATTGAAAGTGGATAAGGAGAATGATAACGATGTTCATGAATATATGGTTTTTGATGCTCCTAAAACCTTAGAAAATGGATTTATTAATGTTGGAAATTAAATTAAAAATTGATTTCATTTATATTTTTGTTAGATTTCAATGAAAAATCCATGAATATGGTTTTTTATGTACTAAATATGTATTTTATATTTTATAAAAGTAATATTTCGTTGTTATTTTGTTCACTACATCATTTTTTATTCCCTTAGCCACCTTTACTATATGTTGTGGTATTATTGAGGGAGATATTCCATAAATCCATTACACATGTGATGCATTTAATCACATCATAGGTGATGATATAGGTATATCATAATACATGAAATATAGTTTTCATTCCACTTCCTGAACCAATCGTACTATACAATTGAGAAAATTATAAGGGTTGTGATTTACATTGAATCATATTGTACGATTCATGTGATTATGATTTGATACACCTAGGTAACCAAGCATGAAATGGTTAACATAAACATATTATATATATTAGCTATCATTAAAAAATTTTCATATGATGAAACACTTATGATAATTGGAATGGATGAAGAATTCATCATATGTTAAGAAACATTTGAGTTAATGCATGGAGACTTATGTAGTATTACCAAAACCTATATAATGAGTATATAACCATCGAGATGGTATGTTTTAGATTTCCTAATAGACTAAGGATTATCCTATACCTAAGGGATATCTTCATATTGCTCCTTTTCTATGTGAGGCATTATTATAATTCCATGGAGTGATGGAGAGTCCCACATATATGTTGGGTGATTCATTTTAGCCCAAGGAAACACTTAGTAGTAGGGAGTTTGAAGGATGAATTTGAGTTATCTTCATAATGTATTATGATTAAAGGATGATAAGTGACCATCTTTTATACAAGGTATGTTATCCCAAATAATGAAAGAATAATAACTCTAAGTAGTTTGTGAATTGAAGTCAAACAAAGACTCAATTTTCACACACTCTAAAAATGTAATTTGATCAGAAGTTAAAACATCTGATCATATCAAAGCATAAAATTATAAATGTAGTGGAAATAAATATTTCTAAAGTTAAAAAATGAATGAAGATAAACAAATTCAATCATAATTTATTATAAAAAATTAAAAAATAATAGGTGGTGTATTTAATAATAATCTAAAAACTCCTAAAAGGATATTATTAGAAAAAAATTCCAATAACTAAATTCATCTCTTTTATCACAAAGTGAAACGAGGATTGGTGACCATATTGAAAGTGTAAAATATCCACACCTTAACCTTCATTGACTTAACCCATTGTTATGTTGAAGTTCCAATCCCAAAACATCTTTGATAGAATGTCATTAGTAGAAAACCATGCACCCAAGCTCATATTCAACCAGCATAAACCATAGGAATTCCAAGACAAGACTTCGTTGAACATGATGTTTAGAAGATACTATCTTCCTACCCCTAGAAAATAATAAATCATAGTGATTAGAATGAATTTTTATAAATAGAAAAACTAAGAGCTTTTATAATGAATCTTGGAAGATAGAAGGTCATTGAAAGTTTTACTAAAAAAGACAATAAAACTAAATATCTTAAAAGCAATGAGATGATGCATAATATCTTGATTGAAGTCAAATAAATGTATTCTATTCCTTGAGGCCTCAGTCTAATTTTTATGCATTGTTGTAACTAACTTCTAATGATAATATTTTAGTTCTTCGAGTTTGGTTGTAATAACCTCATAAGAAGAAACATATTCTGATTAATTAAATTCAACACAACTTCTCAGATTTTAGTATGTCTTTAAAAAGTTACAGAAGTTAAGAGGATCACTTCAGTTCACTGAATGTTAAAAAAATTGAATTTATAATATGTGAATCATAGAATAAAAAAATAAGCTTCAAGTTAAATTATTTTTCATAAGGTGTATTGTGATTTTCAAAAGAAGGGATGAAAATTCAATTTTTTTCCTTAATAATATCCCCATTTTAAAAATAAAAATACACATGATAAATTAAAATAAAAAATGTATGTTTGATTAAAATTTGAAATCAAAAATCCTTTTAACTCTGTAACTTCTTATAATACCCCCAAATTATAATACCTAGAAAACTAAATTAATTATCCTTCATTTAATTTCTCACCCTTTAAAAACAAATTAAGAAAAAACCATCATTAAAAAAAGTATAATCAAAGAGATAACTAACTATTTCATCAATTTCTCATATGTTTTTATTTTCAAAAAGAAACAAAAAAATAATTAACATATAGAAAATGAAAAAAAGAAACAAAAATATAGAAAATGAAATAATATTTCATAATTTTAAATAATATACTCAAAGGTTAAACCAAGTAAGATCATGTTAAATAAAGTGAAATAGAAAAATTCCTATAATTTATGTAGGAATTACACTCGATTATGATATTCAGTGAATACATAAGGGTAAAATTTTCACCCAATTTGTTAAAAACTCTTCTTCAACTTATCTTATGGTTTCTCTAATTAGGATAAACTTCTTTATTTTTGATTTTAAATTAATTATAGGGTAAAATATTTTTTTATTCATAATTTATGATAGTGTCCCCATGGTCTAAATTAATTAAAAAAAATACTCCACATTTTGGATTCTCAAAAATAGGTAAAGGGAAACAAATGTGGAAAAGGATAATTGCTTCAAATTATTCATCTATTGAAAATGAAATCATCGAATAACATTAAAAACATTTTAATATATTTAGAGTTATTAAAAAAATAAAGACATATAGATAAACTAGTAATTTATTTTTTCCTTAGTGATTTGTTAAATACGTTTTAAAGACTCTTCTACTCCTTCTATTGGTATTCTAAAATTTTATTCACATTAATCAATTCACCCTACAATGATCTATTCTTCTCTTCCATCTTCTTATAATGATTTTTCAAAATACCTCATGTCTTTATCTCACAAATAGGCATTTTGGTTATGTAGATATTTGTAACACCTGAGACTTTTATGTTATATAAATCATCAAAGGAATCTTTTTCTACACAACACTTGCTTGACTTGCTTTACACGCAATCGCGACCTTCCTCGATAGCTTGCGTCGTACGCAATACCGAGTTTCACTAAACAACAATATGCTATTAAAACTAGCCGTTATGAATAGTAATAACCACTTTTTGAAATTTTATAAATTTTATTTTTCAAAATGGACTTCATTTTTGGACTTAGAATATCGAAATTAGCCTAGGGTGAAATTTTGGTATTTTTCTGAAAACTTTCAATTTTTTGAGGAATAGTGAAACCACTAAGTGGTAGGTTAAAAACTGAATTTTGCATAAAACTTAATTTTACCGCTTCTGTGAATGGAATTTAAAAAATCTGACAGACACGGTTGATATCAGTAAATAAAATATGGTTCAATGAGATAAAAATAATTTTTTGGTGAATAGTAACTTTTTACTTTTTTTACCGCGGTTATTAGTAAATAGGGTAACTAAGGGTAAATATGATATTAATATTACCCTAACACATGTCCTAATTCTATTGGACAAGTGTAATTCGACCAAAAACAAACTTAGGAATAAAATATGACCATTTAGGCCCACTTGGATTAGATTAGGACATTTATTATTAATTTATTTAAAGAAGGGTTAAAATAGTTAAAATCAAAGTTTAATAAGTAAATCATTTTTAATATGGGGTTATACATAAGATAAATTCGACTATAAATATTCATTAGAAATCTAAAAAGATTTCCTACATAATAGTATTTTATTTGTAATTTTTAGACATTAAATAATTCAATTTATTTATGAAACCATGATGATGCAGTAATTATCTTATTAATGAAATATTGACATAATTGATGTTATAAACACCAAAATAAATGTAATTTGAGACTTTTTATGAATTCCACTAATTTTATAGGTTACTATGATATATTATTGTTGATTTAATCAACTTGGTTTGAACATATAATTCTGTTATGACTTTCGAAAAAATCATATATCAAATAGTGTCAAAATTGACACAAAATAGTTTTTAAATCAAATATTATATTATTAATTGTTATTTTATTCCTAAAAATCTAAGGTTCGGCCAAATAACTTAGATAAGGATATATATATTAATAATAAATAATTTGGGGTACGTTTGGCATGTTATAGTAAGTTTATTAACCATATAGTGAAAGAAAACAAAAAGACACGGTAAAAGTTATATTAATTATCTTAGAGTTAAATCTAATTGATAAGGTTAAAATAATACCCTAAACTTGTCTAAATCCTATTGGTTGATAGGATTGCGACCCATCCCCACTATAGCTTCTAAATAAGACCCTTTGGAACCATTATAAACCGATTTTGACTTTAATATAAAATAATATTTTGAGATATTCCTAAGGTGCCCCTCTCCTCCCTTATAAAAGGGAACCTCCTCCCCCTCCTCCTCACACCAATTTGAGAACTCAAGCTTGGCCAACCCCTGCCATTTTCTCCTCTACACTTCCCTATAATAATCCTAGAGGTCCTGGTATTCTTCAAAGACCAATCTTAGTTCCCTTAGTGGAGGATTCAAAGAGGCGTTCCAAAGAAGAGGTAATATCCATTACCGATCTTTTCAATTTCTTTCTTCTTCAACTTCTTCTTCTTTAGTTGTTTCATGATAAAGTAATAACATCAGTATTACTTACATACTTATATGTTATTATAAATATTAAACAACCCTAATTCACCTTCTATCCATCCTACAGAAAAATGAAATCACCGCGCGTGCGTACGTACAGAATACCGTCTCCACGCCGTGGTGTAATCTATTTTCCACCATCACTTTACAAGGATGGGTATAATGGTGTAATGAGTAACTATTTATGATTATTATAAAGTAATATTGATACTGAAATAATATATATATACTCCAATATAGTTCCACGATCATAGGAACGATATCATCACTCGTGCGTACGTACGGAATACCGTCTCCACGATGTGATGCGACTCGTTCTACATGATCATCATTACATAGTAATTATATAAATTGAATGAATAAATATGATATATGTTACACTAATACCATTCTGGATATAAGGTATCTATAACCTTAAAATAAGAATAAGAATGTATTCGGCAAAACACGCATAAGAACAAAAGGCAATAAAGACCCGAGTAACAAGTAACAATGAAATATTACTATCAAGAAGCTAAGAATATGACCATATATGATATCATATCAATATGTATGATTCTAGAATAAGTCAATAACATTATTTAAACCATTATACAGGAGCTTCGGACACATACAAAGCAAATTGGACCTAAGGTAAGGGAAATATCACAAACTCATTTTTATCCGAGATTGTTTATTCGTAAGTATTTACTGGGGTGTATTTTATCATCCACATCCATGTTTCATCAATATGTAATATTATTTACATCCACATACAATTTTTTAAATCCATTTTTACCCTTCGGTGAGTTTTTAGTAATATGTATGAAAGGAATCTTTTGTCGTTTTTCGTACGAGGTACTTTTTGACTTTTCCGACAAAAGTACGAAAAATGTTTTTTTTAACTTATACGGCATGAATGGATTTCTAAAAAATTATTTCCAAGAAGCTTCCTTTACAAGTATTCAAGTTTATTTTTAATCAACTTCTTTTATTTTAAAATTGTATGACATGTTAAGAAAGGAAAAGTGTTTTTAAAGTAGAAAGGATATTTTCCTCAAGAATGGAGTTCAAGTATTTTATCAAAATTATTTTCCATCTAAGATAATAAAGGGTTCTGTTTTTATCCCTATTATTACATGGATTTGATTATGTTGTGATGGAAAATTTTTTATGAATTCCTTTATCTTATATGAATTGTTTTATGATGTCATGTTGTTTAAGAATCCCATTTTTATTACATGGGTTACGCTATGATGTATGGTTTATGATTATGTGGCACACATAATAAAGGATTCATTATAAGATTGGTGGGACCTATATATCCCTCCAATGCATTGGGTAAAGATTTTATATCTCATGAGATAGACATGGCTATAAGGGTAGGTTATACCGGTTCAGTGAAACAGGACTGGAACGAGGGTGACTCGGTTCAGAAAGGGACTTTGTCCACTAAGATAGTCTTGGCAATGAGTCATGACTAACAAGAAATGATTTTCCATGATTATGTGTGCATGCCACAAAGTTTCAAGTTTTATGTTATGATTATGGGGATCTGATTTTCACTTCTATGATTTATTCCATGATAAGATATTATGATCTCTTTTGCAGGTTTTGATTTTCAAAAAGATATGATATGATTTTTATTTCCTTTATTTGCCCTTGCTGAGCATTTGAGCTCACCCTTTTATGTTTTCTTTTCCCCAGGTCAGGAAGATGGATATTAAGTAGAATATGCTAAAGGGGACCCTAGATATGATGAAATAAATGGGAGACACTGTAGAAGATTTATGAACCAGTTGTTTATGTTTCCCAGTTTCTAAAGACACTATACCTATACGGTCCTTTGTGGTTTTGTCATATGTTGTAATAAGTGTGCTTCAATTTTGAAGTATTAACAATGTATGTAAAGTATGGGTCGTTATAGTTGGTATCAAAGGAAAGGTATAGTCAACCTTTGGAAACTAGGATGTGAAAGCCTTAGTAAGAACCCTAAGGATAAGTCTAAGAATTGAACACAATATTAGTGTTTTAGAAATGGCCATGAATAACCTAGGATAAGACCTTAAGCATGAAAATTTTATTCTTTAATTATGTGGTTTTCCTATTATAATTAGTGTTGCTCACACTATTCTTCTTGGTTTTAGTCAATGGCTGGAACCCGAAGGAACCGTGTTAATGCGGAATGCGATGGGCAATGCAATGATTGTCCCCCTGAGCAACCAAACGATATGGGAGCTGGAATGAAAAATCTTGTAGCCATGCTCACACAACTTTCTCAAGCTATGAATCATGCAGGACTACCAAACGAGCAAAGGAAGGAGCAACATTCTGTTGAAATCCTTCATGAGGCAGCGTCCACCTTCTTTCAGCGGGTCTAATGATCCATTAGTTGCTGAACAATGGATTAGTACTACTGAAAAGATATTTTCAGTTCTTCAATGTTCTGAACATGATAAAGTCATCCTAGCAGTGTATCGTTTGGAAAGAGATGCTGATCAATGGTGGAATCTTATTAAGAATACGAGGCAAAGGGATGAAATTGAGTCTATGGAATGGGACGAGTTCAAGAACTTATTTTTAATAAGTACTTCCCTCGTATTCTCCGAACAAAGATGGAGAAAGAGTTCCTTGAACTGAAGCAAAGGGATGATGAATCTGTTGGTACCTATGAAGCAAATTTTACAAGACCTGCAAGGTACGCTTCTGGTATTATTATCCAACCTGAGAGTAAGATCGATCGATTCTTTAGTGGCTTAAAACCAAGTCTTCGAAGGGCGTTAGCTATAAGGGACTTCAATAGCTACGAGGAAATCGTTCGATGTGCTCTCAAAGTCGAGATGGAGATTGGAGTAACCCATCAGTCACATGGGTTTGATAAGAAGAGGAAGATGGAATTCAAAGAAAAATCTAAA
Organism: Viscum album; assembly: GCA_963277665.1. Classification (NCBI taxonomy): domain Eukaryota; kingdom Viridiplantae; phylum Streptophyta; class Magnoliopsida; order Santalales; family Viscaceae; genus Viscum; species Viscum album. The sequence goes on from OY728152.1 coordinate 1,495,040,561, forward strand.
GAGCACACGGAAAAGAAGATGAGCTTTTCCTTATGCTCAAAGTGTGGAAAGAAACATAGAGGGAGTTGTCTTAAAGGGACAAGTAAATGTTTTAAATGTGGAAAAGAAGGTCATCAGGCATTTGAATGCCGTGATAATGGGAAGAAGATGTCTAATGACGCAAACAAAGGAAGGGATACACAGAATGAACCTACTACACTTCAATGTTTCAAGTTCAAGGAGATGGGGCATTATTCCAATCAATGCCCAAATCCAAGGGTTGATGATGATGGTCGACGTCAACAAAATCTTAAGGCTAAAGACAAAGGAAAGTCACATGCAATTTCTATCAGCGATGTGGAGTACGATAACGAAGTGGTGAAAGGTACACTTACCGTCCACTCTAAAGTAGCAAATGTTTTGTTTGATTCTGGATCCACCCACTCTTTTATTTCTAAAGAATTTTCTAAGGGTATCACCGTATTACCTCAACAATTATATGTTGAGTTAGTTGTGACAACACCTAATGGCACAACAGTCGCATCAGAAGTTTATAATTCTTCTCCGATCGAAGTTTGTGGGAAAGTGCTTCCTGCAAATCTTGTGATCCTTCCTTTAGTGGAATTTGATGTGATTCTTGGCATGGATTGGCTTTCTCTACATGGATCTCATATCAATTTCCAAATAAGGGAAGTCACATTTCATATTCCAGATCAATCTACGATCGTATACCAATGCAAGGATGAACATAACCTTCCAGTGGAAATTTCTTCCATATTATGGGTATTGATTCCACTAAATGAAGGTTATTTATCTCAAATGGTTGGTGAGAAACTCACGATTAAGAATATGCCAATTGTAAGGGAGTTTGATGATGTCTTTCTGGAGGAATTACCGGGTCTTCCACCAAATCGTGAAGTTGAGTTTTCAATAGAACTCGTACAGGGTGCTTTGCCTATTTCAAAGACACCTTATAGAATGGCCCCAATTGAGTTGCAGGAATTGAAGAAGCAACTCCAAGAGAATCTTGATAAGGGATTCATACGCCCTAGGGCGTCACCTTGGGGAGCACCTGTTCTATTTGTTAATAAGAAAGATGGATCAATGAGACTCTGCATTGATTATCGAGAACTTAACAAGATCACTATCAAGAACAAATATCCTCTCCCACGCATTGATGACTTATTTGACCAACTACGCGGAGCTCAAAACTTTTCCAAGATTGATCTTCGTTCAGGGTATCATCAATTAAGGGTCAAAAGGGAGGATATACCAAAGACGGCTTTCCGTACAAGGTATGGACACTATGAATTTATAGTGATGCCATTTGGTCTTACTAATGCCCCTGCTATCTTCATGGATCTAATGAATAGAGTCTTTAGAGACTATCTTGATCAATTTTTGGTAGTCTTTATAGACGATATTCTTGTCTATTCAAAGAGCAAGGAAGAGCATGAAGATCACTTGAGAATTATATTGAAGACCCTGAGAAAGGAGAATCTTTATGCCAAATTTACCAAGTGTGAATTTTGGCTTCAAAAAGTTTCATTTTTGGGTCACATAATATCAAAAGAGGGGATATCTATGGATCCAGCAAAAACAGAGGTTATCGAAAGATGGTCGAGACCAACAACAGTAACTGAGATCCGAAGTTTTCTTGGTTTGGCTGGATATTATCGACGTTTTGTAAAGGATTTTTCATGATTATCTAATCCAATCACCAAGTTGACTCGGAAAGGAGTTAAGTTTGTCTGGACAGAGGAATGTGAAGAGAATTTCAAGGAGTTGAAAAGAAGGTTATCCAGTGCACCTGTGCTCACACTGCCTTGTAGTGGAGAAAGGTTTGTGATCTACAGTGATGCATCCAAGAAGGGATTGGGGTGTGTTCTTATGAAAAATGATATGGTGATAGCTTATGCCTCACGACAGTTGAAAATCCATGAGCAAAATTACCCAACACATGATTTGGAGTTGGCTGCGGTAATATTTGCATTAAAGATTTGGAGGCATTACCTTTATGGTGAAAGGTGTGATATTTATACTGATCATAAAAGTTTAAAGTATATTTTCACACAAAAGGAGCTGAATATGCGCCAAAGGAGATGGTTGGAGCTGATTAAGGATTATGACTGCTCAATCCATTACCACCCTGGGAAAGCAAACAAGGTGGCAGATGCATTAAGTCGACAAGACCATGCTACTTTATCCATGATGAGGATCACAAAAGATCCAATATTTATGGATTTACAAAGGATGGATCTTGGAATTATAATGGAAGGGGAAAAATCTTATATTTCTCAAATGAATGTTCAACCATCTATACATGTGAAGATTAAAGAGGCACAAAAAGAAGATGTCGAGTTACAAAAGAAGGTGAGAAATGTTCCTGAATTCAACCTTGATTGTGATGGGATAATAAAGTTCAGGAATCGGGTTTGTGTTCCTTCCATCCCCGAATTAAAGAAGGAGCTGCTGGATGAGGCTCATAGTTCTTCATTCTCTATTCATCCTGGAAGCACGAAGATGTATAGGGACCTGAAAGAGTACTTCTGGTGGGATGGCATGAAAAGAGATGTTGCTGAATATGTCTCTCGACGCTTGGTTTTTCAACAAGTTAAAGCTGAGAGACAGAAGTCTAAGGGGATGTTACAACCATTACCCATACCCGAATGGAAATGGGAAAACATCACTATGGACTTTGTCACAGGGCTTCCTAAAACATCCAAAGGCAATAATGCTATCTGGGTCATAGTTGATCATCTTACAAAGTCTGCACACTTCATTCCTATTAGAGAGGATTTCTCTCTAGATCAGCTTGCCAGGATTTATGTAAAGGAAGTGGTAAGATTGCATGGAGTACCACTTTCTATTACATCTGATCGGGATCCGAGATTTACCTCGAAGTTCTGGCGAAGTCTTCAGCATACTCTGGATACAGAGTTGAGTTTCAGCACTGCTTATCATCCCCAGACAGACGGTCAGTCTGAGAGAACAATTCAAACCCTAGAAGATATGTTGAGAGATTGCTCTATGGATTTCAAAGGAGGTTGGGATCAACACCTACCTTTGGTGGAATTTTCTTATAATAATAGCTTTCACTCCAGTATTCAGATGGCTCCTTATGAAGCTCTCTATGGAAAGAAATGCAGGACTCCAACTTGCTCGGATGAAGTTGGGGAAAGAAAGCTATTAGGACCTGATCTCGTTGATGAAATGGAAGAAAAGGTCAGATCAATTCAACAACACATAAGAGCAGCTCATAGTCGATAGAAAAGTTATGTCGACAACCGAAGAAAAGACCTAGAGTTTGAAGTGGGTGATAAAGTGTTCTTACGAATATCTCCCTGGAAAAGGGTTATGAGATTTGGAAAGAAGGGGAAGTTGAGCCCTAGATATATCGGTCCTTTCGAAATACTAGATCGTGTTGGGAAGGTAGCTTACCGATTGGCGCTTCCACCGAATCTCTCTCAAGTTCACGATGTGTTCCATGTATCTCTCCTGAGAAAGTACATACCAGATCCTTCACATGTACTCAGCTCAGAAGTTGTACCGCTGGAGGAAGATCTTTCTTATGAAGAACAGCCGATAGAGATTTTGGATCATAGCGAAAAAGTCCTACGAAATAAGACCACTCGATTGGTGAAAGTTTTATGGAGGAACCACCAACTTGAAGAAGCTACATGGGAGCTTGAGGATATGATGAGGGAGAAGTATCCTCATCTGTTTGTTACAAAGTGACGAATTTCAAGGGCGAAATTCTTTTTAAGGGGGGTAGAATGTAACACCCAAGACTTTTATGTTATATAAATCATCAAAGGAATATTTTTCTACACAATACTTGCTTGGTTTGCTTTACACGCAATCGCGACCTTCCTCGATAGCTTGCGTCGTACGCAATACTGAGTTTCACTAAACAACAATATGCTATTAAAACTAGCCATTATGAATAGTAATAACCACTTTTTGAAATTTTATAAATTTTATTTTTCAAAATGGACTTCATTTTTGGACTCAGAATATCGAAATTAGCCTAGGGTGAAATTTTGGTATTTTTCTGAAAACTTTCAATTTTTTGATGAATAGTGAAACCACTAAGTGGTAGGTTAAAAACTGAATTTTGCATAAAACTTAATTTTACCGCTTCTGTGAATGGAATTTCAAAAATCCGACAGACACGGTTGATATCAGTAAGTAAAATATGGTTCAATGAGATAAAAATAATTTTTTGGTGAATAGTAACTTTTTACTTTTTTTACCGCGGTTAATAGTAAATAGGGTAACTAAGGGTAAATATGATATTACTATTACCCCAACACATGTCCTAATTCTATTGGACAAGTGTAATTCGACCAAAAACAAACTTAGGAATAAAATATGACCATTTAGGCCCACTTGGATTAGATTAGGACATTTATTATTAATTTATTTAAAGAAGGGTTAGAATAGTTAAAATCAAAGTTTAATAAGTAAATCATTTTTAATATGGGGTTATACATAAGATAAATTCGACTATAAATATTCATTAGAAAGATAAAAAGATTTCCTACATAATGGTATTTTATTTGTAATTTTTAGACATTAAATAATTTAATTTATTTATGACACAATGATGATGCAGTAATTATCTTAATAATGAAATATTGACATAATTGATGTTATAAACACCAAAATAAATGTAATTTGAGACTTTTTATGAATTACACTAATTTTCTAGGTTACTATGATATATTAGTGTTGATTTAATCAACTTGGTTTGAACATATAATTCTGTTATGACTTTCAAAAAAATCATATATCAAATAGTGTCAAAATTGACACAAAATAGTTTTTAAATCAAATATTATATTATTAATTGTTATTTTATTTCTAAAAATCTATGGTTCGACCAAATAACTTATATAAGGATATATATATTAATAATAAACAATTTTGGGTTCGTTTGGCATGTTATAGTAAGTGTATTAACCATATAGTGAAAGAAAACAAAAAGACACTGTAAAAGTTAAATTAATTAACTTAGAGTTAAATCTAATTGATAAGGTTAAAATAATACCCTAAACTTGTCTAAATTCTATTTGTTGATAGGATTTCGACCCATACCCACTTTAGCTTCGAAATAAGACCCTTTGGAACCATTATAAACCGATTTTGACTTTAATATAAAATAATATTTTGAGATATTCCTAAGGTGCCCCTCTCCTCCCTTATAAAAGGGCACCTCCTCCCCCTCCTCCTCACACCAATTTGAGAACTCAAGCTCGGCCAACCCCAACCATTTTCTCCTCTAAACTTCCCTAGAATAATCCTAGAGGTCCTGGTCTTCTTCAAAGACCAATCTTAGTTCCCTAAGTGGAGGATTCAAAGAGGCGTTCCAAAGAAGAGGTAATATCCATTACTGATCTTTTCAATTTCTTTCTTCTTCAACTTCTTCTTATTTAGTTGTTTCATTATAAAGTAATAACATCAGTATTAATTACATACTGATATGTTATTATAAATATGAAACAACCCTAATTCACCTTCTATCCATCCTACGGAAAAATGAAATCACCGCACGTGCGTACGTACGGAATACCGTCTCCACGCCGTGGTGTAATCTATTTTCCACCATCACTTTACAAGGATGGGTATAATGGTGTAATGAGTAACTATTTATGATTATTATAAAGTAATATTGATACTGAAATAATATATATATACTCCAATACAGTTCCACGATCATAGGAACGACATCATCACTCGTGCGTACGTACGGAATACCGTCTCCACGATGTGATGCGACTCGTTCTACATGATCATCATTACATAGTAATTATATAAATTGAATGAATAAATATGATATATGTTACACTAATACCATTCTGGATATAAGGTATCTATAACCTTAAAATAAGAATAAGAATGTATTCGGCAAAACACGCATAAGAACAAAAGGCAATAAAGACCCGAGTAACAAGTAACAATGAAATATTACTATCAAGAAGCTAAGAATATGACCATATATGATATCATATCAATATTTATGATTCTGGAATAAGTCAATAACATTATTTAAACCATTATACAGGAGCTTCGGACACGTACAAAGCAAATTGGACCTAATGTAAGGGAAATATCACAATCTCATTTTTATCCGAGATTGTTTATTCATAAGTATTTACTGGGGTGTATTTTATCATCCACATCCATGTTTCATCAATATGTAATATTATTTCCATCCACCTACAATTTTTTAAATCTATTTTTACCCTTCGGTGAGTTTTTAGTAATATGTATGAAAGGAATCTTTTGTCTTTTTTCGTACGAGGTACTTTTTGACTTTTCCGACAAAAGTACGAAGAATGTTTTTTTTAACTTATACGGCACGAATGGATTTCTAAAAAATTATTTCCAAGAAGATTCCTTTACAATTATTCAAGTTTATTTTTAATCAACTTCTTTTATTTTAAAATTGTATGATATGTTAAGAAAGGAAAAGTGTTTTTAAATTAGAAAGGATATTTTCCTCAAGAATGGAGTTCAAGTATTTTATCAAAATTAGTTTCCATATAAGATAATAAAATGGTTATGTTTTTATCCCTATTATTACATGGATTTGATTATGTTGTGATGGAAACATTTTTATGAATTCCTTTATCTTATATGAATTGTTTTATGATGTCATGTTGTTTAAGAATCCCATTTTTATTACATGGGTTCCGCTATGATGTATGGTTTATGATTATGTGGCACACATAAGAAATGATTCATTATAAGATGGGTGGGACCTATATCTCCCTCAAATGCATTGGTTAAAGATTTTATATCTCATGAGATAGAAATGGCTGGAACGGTAGGTTATACCGGTTCAGTGAAACATGACTGGAACGAGGGTGACTCGGTTCAGAAAGGGACTTTGTCCACTAAGATAGTCTTGGCAATGAGTCATGACTAACAAGAAATTATTTTCCATGATTATGTGTGCATGCCACAAAGTTTCAAGTTTTATGTTATGATTATGGGGATCTCATTTTCTCTTCTATGATTTATTCCATGATAAGATATTATGATCTCTTTTGCAGGTTTTGATTTTCAGAAAGATATGATATGATTTTTATTTCCTTTATTTTCCCTGGCTGAGCATTTGAGCTCACCCTTTTATGTTTTCTTTTCCCCAGGTTAGGAAGATGGATATTAAGTAGAATCTGCTAAAGGGGACCCTAGATATGATGAAATAAATGGGAGACACTGTAGAAGATTTATGAACCAGTTGTTTATGTTTCCCAGTTTCTAAAGACACTATACCTATACAGTCCTTTGTGGTTTTGTCATATGTTGTAATAAGTGTGCTTCAATTTTGAAGTATTAACAATGTATGTAAAGTATGGGTCGTTATAATATTGGATATGAATATCTTGTTCTTTAGTATAATTATCCATATTATTAATATTTTATAATTATATCTAAAAAATATTTGAAATTATATAAATCTACCTTCGATTCGACTTATTTGTTAAGTATCCCTTTTTCATATAGGAGGTTTGAGCATCCACAATTATACCTTTTAGAAGTATCAACCCTAAATTTATCCGAGGTAAGATTGATATAATCTTATACAACCTAGAAAACTAATATTCTGTCAGGTATTGTTTCTTTTAAATAATTTTACTCAAAAAATATCATAAAGAACTATCTTTTGATTTAGAGCATCCGAGCACAACTCTTACACCTTTAACATTCAATATAACTTCTAGATGTCTCCACTATTAAGATGTAATTTTTATAATATCATAATGGTGATTGTATTAATATTCATTCACTTTGTTAATATCACTTCCATTCTAAGCTATAATATCTAGAGATTTATCCTTTTCAGCTTCCAACTGCTCAACTGACTTCACTTGGCTATAAGATTATTCTATAGAATATTTCATTGATTTTTCAACATTATATAAAGAAGATGATTGGGTATTACAATTAATATATTATGATGAAATTTATGAATAAGAAGATAATGAATTAGTTTCTGATGGAGGTGAAAATAAAATATTTCAAGGAGGTGATGGTCATAGGGTGGCCTGAAGTACAGTTTCCATTTCTGTAGGTGTGTCAGTTTTTTTGTTATTTCAAAAAATGGAGGTAGAAAGAATTGAAAATAATATTACTCTCCAATTTATATTATAAATCACTTCAATTTTCCAAATTTATATTCCAATTTAGTTGATTTAGTGTCATAGAGTATGTTAAAATTTTCAACTGGACTAAATAATAACATACAAATTCTGTGCAATCCTAGGTAACATTAGGATTATGAATTTCCTCATCACATAGAGGAACTAAATAACATAAAAATCATAAATTTTAATATTTTCCTTATAATCCATTATTCTAAACAAGAAACTTTGAATACACTAAAAAACAATCATAGTTTACAAATGTATATGGGAAGTCTTATGCACTTTTTCCTTTATAAGAAAAAGATTTTTAGAAGATATCACTTTGAAAAAAGATCCAAAATTTTCTCATAGATTATATGAAATGAAAAACTATCACCTTGGGGTGGAAACTTCAAAACATATAAAAGATATTTTAATGTTTGAGGGAGAAAATTATTTCCTCATCATTAATATCCTAGTTGATCTTGTCATTAATATCTTTAGTAATATCATTCATAATACCATATGTGACCTCTCTGGGGAGGGAGGGATCACTAGCCATGTAGAGATCCTGAAAAAACGAAGGAAAATTTCTTGGACCTCCTCTTCTTTCAAGACTGTTCTTCCATCAAAATGCAGTATGACATTAAATAAGGTTTTTGTGGAGCCTTATAGAAGTGTTTTGGTGGAAATAATTTGTATTTAAATCCCCTAATTTGTTATAAATTTTGTGTGCATTAATAGACCCAATGCATTTTTCTCTTTTGAGGGTTTTATTGAGTCTTGTCTTGAGCATTAAAATTATGGAAATGATCATGGAGGATGGTGGGAGAGAGTGGATCTTGGTAAGAATTTTTTTAATGGAATCACATTGCTGGTCTAGTTGATGGAACCACCTACCACTCCATTTTTTGAGGTTATACATGGCTTAGTGAATTTTGGCAAGAACGTTGGGTCCACTAACATTCCATCCCATTTTAATAACTTTTTTCATAGGCCCTATACCAATTCTATAAGATTTAAAAAACAAAGGGTCTTTGACACCACAAATTTTCATGGACTGTATTAAGGTGAATGAGAATTGGACAGTATTACGACATGGCTGGGGTAAGGTGGGAGACTTGAAAGAGGTTGAAGATGGTGATCCATTAAGAAGAAGCCAAGAATATTTGAAGTCTCTACTTGATTTAGGTGTTATTTGAATGGCCATAGTACCACTTAAATAGGGTACTTGTATGGCCCAATTCAGTAAGACCTATGCATTGAGTCTCTTCAAGGACGTCTGTCATGTAGGTAGAGGGCTTTCTGGAACCACCTCTCTTTTTTTTACTTTCGAACACGATCTCATTAGAATCTCCTCCCATGAGAAGAGGTCATGGGATGATGATCCTAATTGTTTTAAGGAGGTATCTCAACTTCTGTTTATCATTTTGTGAGGGACAACCATAGAAACCAACAAAGGACCAATTATTCATGTCAGGTTGATGGAAATAGGAAGCAATATGGTTTTATTAGAAGTTATTAATTTGAATGTCCACATCGTCCCTCCCTAGAAGGCAAAGGTCACCAACATGGCCTTAGTGAGGGATAGGGAAGCATCCCTCAAAACCTTCTTTGGAGGAAATGTCATGCATGACCTTTTTTTGAGAATGGTTTTGGAGAAAAAAACCACACTAGGTAGACTAGAGCACTCCAAATCTTGAGCATAAAAATTGTGCTTGGGTTTCCATGCCTACGAAAATTTCAGCATATGATTTTCATTAGGCCAGGCGTGACTGGTTTAGACCAGCCTAGGCCTATACAAATTCAATAAACAATCCATTATCTAGAGCCTTCCATATTTTCATGAGGATCTCACTTCGCATAGTTGATTCTATGCTTCTCTTGTTCCCAAATTTTTCTGAAACAAGGGGTCAATTCCCGAGTCCCCTATAATTATCCTTTCGTACTTCATGTGTTGTTTAGCACCAGTTGATGTCAATTCCTGGTTCCCCTCTAGTTTTTTTAATATTTTTTAAATTCAATGTTTTTTTTGAAGTTTTCATCTAAAACTTATATCATGAAGAAATAAATTTCATTTGAGAGGATATTTTCATATAAATGTATTTTAAAAAATCAATGATGAAACATTATAAATTTAAAATCTTTCTCAGGCACGAGATAAGATAAATTTCTCAAACAACTATAGGTCGTTCAAAAAATGAAATCTATCTCATGTATAAAATTTATCTCTATATGAAATTTATATTACTTGGTCAATGATATAAAATTATGTTCAGAATTATCATGTATAAAATATTAAAAAGTATATTTTTTATTTTCTTATTTATATTTCATTAATAATTGTAATTTATTATATTAAAAATATAAAATTATTAAAAAATATTATAATTATCAATAATAATTTGAATAAATTTTACAATATTTTAATTTTTTTTATCAATTTTATGTCATTTAATAGATAAGATAAATTTAATTTATAAAAAAAGAGTTAATGCGAAATTATATTCCCATATCACATTTTATTATTTTATGTATAGTTTTTTATATCATATATATTTTTTGATATTTGTTTGATTATAATATTGAACTTCTTAATATGAAAATAAAATTATTTAAAGATTATTAGAATTGTCTTTGAATTACTTAGAATTTTATAAATATTATTTATTTGACTATTCAGTTAAAACATATTTTTTATTTTTTTTTAAAAGGTAAAAGGCTTTTTATTAATAAGCAAAAAGTTACAAGAGGCGAAAAGATGGAATTCGTTTACAATCTCTGTCAAACAGAGAATAAAACTCGGTAGGTAAGGAGGCCAGCCAAGTCAGGGACTGATGAATGCCTTTGTTGGCAAGAGCATCAGCAACAGCATTTGCTTCCCGATAGGCGTGAGTGGCTATGTAGTCAATCCCTTGTAAAGAGTTGAGACATTTCATCCAAAGAGTGGTGAGAGACCAAGCCAGATGAATGGTACCATTCCAGATGGCATGGATGATGGTAGTAGAGTCACTTTCAATCCAGAGTTTTTTCCAGCCTCTTTGATGGGCAAAATCAACGGCGTGGATGACACCCATCATCTCCGCTTCCAGGGAGGAGGAATGTCCACAACCAGCATAGAAGCAACCCTGGCAAAGACCAGCCGAGTCGCGAAAAATGGCACCACAACCAGCCGGACCTGGGTTACCCTTGGAGGCACCGTCAACATTTACCTTGATCCATCCCGACATCGGAGCTTGCCAGAAAACTTCAAAAGATCGTTTGGTCCGAGGGAAGACGCCGGGCACACGGAGGTGACGAAGGATCTCAAAATCACCCACCGAGTTGGTGCAACAGTCTTTTTGAATGGAAGCAGCTTCTTGAATCGCAATGAGAATTCGAGATTTACCTGCAATTAAACTAAATGAGCGCTTATTATGAATGATGTCATTTCTAGCATACCAGATCACATGAAGCAGTTCTGCCACCGCCGTAAGCAGAAGATTTTTAACCTGAGGAGAGAAAACAAAACTAGTGCACTTGTTAAGTAATAAACAAATAGTGTCAGAAAGGGACCATCTGCAATTAAATAAGTCAAAAACATAATTCCATAAAGCAGAAGCCGTTGCACACGACAAAAAAAGATGATCAGCGTCTTCCCTGTGTTGATTACACAAGCGACAAATGGAGCAAAGTTGAATGCTAAAGACTTGAAGACAGTCTTCAGTGGGTAATCTATTATGGGCAATTCTCCAAATGAGAGTAAGCCTAGAAGGTTTGATCCACGGCTTATCAAAATGGTTAACCCAGTGAAGAATAGAATCGCTATCAGAAAAGTAATGATGGTAGAAGTTTTGGGAGTCAAGGATGCCATTCGGGGCAGGTTCCCAGAGAAGGAAATCACCATTAGAAGAAAAGTGATGATTATCAACGATCTGCGCAATGTTGTCGGGGAGAGCATGTCTATGATATTGTAAGACCTCCTTTATGGAATGGTTATAGTCGTCGGGAGTGATGTTAGGAGGTAACAAAGATATCAGGGGATTGCCACACCATTTATCACACCAAAAATTAATAGAAGAGTCAGCACTAACCATCCATCTAGAATTTTCCATGATCCTTTGATACGAGACTTTAATCGAGGGCCAAATAGAAGAGTTAATGTAGCTGAGCTTCCCACTTAAAAGCTTGGAGCGGAATCTATTGTTCAAGAAATCAGAAGCTTTGGAATTACCATTGATAATGCTCCAAGTAAGACGGGCTTGGAGAGCATTATTTAACATCTTTAAATTTTTAATGCCAATGCCACCTTTGTCTAGAGGTTTACAGCAGGTTTTCCAGGGAATAGTAACAAGTTTTCTTTCAAGAATGTTGCCTGACCAAATGAAGTTTTTGATATAGGTATTAATCTTCTTGACAATGCTGGCAGGCCAATTGTAAATCATCATAGTGTAAACCAGCTTAGAGACAATGGTCGATTTGACTAGACAAATCCGGCCAGCCATAGAGAGGGATTTTCCTTTCCAGGTAGAGAGTTGGTTTACAATTTGATCAGAGATATTAGTGAAGTAGCTAGCCTTAGGACGACCCCAAAAAAGCGGAACACCTAAGTAAGCGAAAGGGAGGAGACCCTCTTTAATACCAAGGTAGGAAGTTATGGAATTTTTTCTTCGGACAGGGTAGTTCTTACCAAAATAAATATATGATTTATTCCAGGATATAGATTGACCAGAGACTTCCTCATAATGGGTAAGAGCATGTTTTAAGACATGGATATTCCTTTGATCCCCCTTAAGAAAAAGAATGATGTCATCAGCATATAAGAGGTGGGTAGGAATATTTAAGCTCCTGGAAGCTTGTATGGGTTTCAGGGATCCTTGAGTTACCAGACTATTTAAAAGTCTGCTTAGGTAATCCTCAGCAATGACAAAGAGGATAGCCGAGAGGGGGTCACCCTGCCTGACACCTTTAGAACAGTTGAAGAAGCCCCTAGGAGAGCCATTGATTAGAATAGAAATAAAGGCAGATCTGAAAAGGGTTTTCAGTCTTCCAATGAAGGAGTCCTGAAAGCCAAAGTTTTTTAACACCCTGAAGATGAAATTCCAGTCAATAGTGTCAAAGGCCTTTCTGATATCAAGCTTAATGGCCACACACCCCCCTCTAGTATTTTTATTAAGACTATTGGTACCTTCCGAGGCCAGGCATATGCATTCCTGTATGGCCCTACCTTTAATGAATCCAAATTGATTCCATGAAACAATTTTGTCACAAATGGGTGCCAGTCTATTCGCAATTATTTTAGTAATGATCTTATATAGAGAGTTAATGAGAGCAATGGGTCTGAATTGATGAATCTCCGAGGCATTTTCAACTTTAGGTATTAAAACTAAAAATTGGGCATTAATACCATGAGGCAGAGAGCCATGGGAAAAAAAGGTTTTAACAAGATTACAAACATCCTTTTGGATAATGTCCCAATGCTTTTGGTAGAATCCATTATTGAACCCATCTGGACCAGGAGAACTGTCTGGATTAAGGCCAAAGACAGTATCTTTAATTTCTTGATCGAGCGGTATACATAAAAGAGATTCATTGTCTCTATCATCAACCAATAAGGGGATAATGTTGTCCCTGATGTCAATATTTATGTCCGGACCGTTAAAAATGTTGTAAAAGTACGAGGTGACATGGTCCGTTATGGCTTCTTCCGTATCAATGAGCAAATCACCATGAATAAGTTTGGAAAGAGGACGGTTTGCCTTTCTTATTCTTTGAAGAGTATTGTAAAATTTAGTATTACAGTCTCCATCCACAAGCCATTTAGTCCTAAACATTTGTTTACGAAGGTTATCCTTAAAAGTGAGAAAAGAATTAAGTTTAAGGGCGAGGTTAGCTTCTAGCTGGGGATCCAAACTGAAATCAGATATAGTGTTTTGCGTTTGAGCACGACTAAGATCATTTTCCAGAGAGGAGATTTCAAGGTCAATTTTAGAACTTGTAGTTTTGCACCAACTTTTAAGAGCCTGTTTTAGGATTTTCAACTTAAAAATGCAGGAAAAAGAATCCTTGTGGTGATTCATGGAGTTCCAAGTGCGGTGTATAAGAGCGACACAATCCGGGTTCGAGGACCACACATTATTAAATTTAAAGGGGAGAAGATGCCTAAGGGTGTTCATACAAAAGCTCACTAAAATAGGATGGTGGTCAGAGTTAATTCTAGGCAGGGTTATACTAGAAATATTATCCCAAGTATCAAGAGCCTTCATGTTGACAAAAGCTCTGTCAAGCTTACTGGCGACCATTTTAATGTTAATATATATTTCAAGAAATTATTAAATTTTGAAACATTTTCAATTAAGTTTCCCAAAACCGATCCATCATCCAGATGGGAACTTAATGTCTTTCCATGGAATAAGCATTACATGCAGATTCCAGGCTGCTCAATAATCCCTCAAAAAAAAGAAAAAAAATGTTTTAAAAAAATAGTATAATAAAAATATAAAATTAAAGACGAGAGATAAATAAAATCATAACTCATTTATGAAGGGGTGAAAAATAATTAAAAATTAATATTTTTTAAAATTAAAGTGAAGTGCGTCTATATAAGTGAGAGATGAGAGTTTATATTAATTTTTTTTATGGAAACTGATGGTGTCGACCAGAATATCAAAATACTAGTGTCAAAAAAATATATATCATTGAAACCATATCACATTTTCATATAATTCATTAAAAATTTATCACTCCATCCTAACCTGCGGGCTATCTTCTAACTCTGTAGATTTTGATAGAAACTTTCACCATGAAACATCTAAGTGATGATGTTATTTACCCCTTCTATCAAATATCAACACCCATCTACATGATGTAGGATCTACTTGAAAAAAAGATAGTCAGAATTATTTTAGTGTAATAGAGTGGGGGATCATCTAGAGTGGTTTCTTCTAGAAAACACCCAATAAAATCAATGGGGCGAGTAAGGTGGTGGGAGATAAATATATGATATAAAATTATTTACATCCACTATAAAAGATTGAAATTTTAACATTCTAAGAAATAATTTTTATCATAACTAAATCAAAATTAATAGGATTTTAAATATGGTTTTCTTACATCAGAGATAAATAAAATAGTAATAATGGAGGGATTTATCAACACCGATAAATAGGGTCTTTATCAGCACTAATAAAGGATATGTCTTTATCAGTGCTAGTTTTATTATCATTTTTAGCACTGATAAATGGTTGATTTATCAGCTCTAAAATCATTAATTTTTAATTATTTTATAATTCATTTTTCAAAAAATATATTATATATTAACTAGAAAAACATATTCAGTATTATATAAATCATATTTAGTAAAATATTATATATATACCAATAGAAATATATTTTTATTTTAAAATATAATATTTAATGACGTCTAATTTTTTATAAAGGTAATATTTTATTAGCACTAAAATAAAACACTTTATCACACATAAAGGAAACATATTTATGAGTTCAAAGAAAAATACTAATAAAGGGTAGCATTTATCATAACAAACATTGACAATGATTGAACCTTATGAAATATGGTATTTTATATAAATACCCTGACCCCAATATCCCATATTCAGTGGTTACTTTATGACATTGACATAAGATATAAGGAATCACATCCTGAATGTCCGAATAGTTTAGTAATCATGTTAAACTTGAAAATAGTTTAAATTCATAATACAATTGGAAACATAAAATACACAAAGTGTTTTATTTGAGAACACTATATATCTCTTCACACAATCAAAAAACACTTCCTAGTGTCCTAAGAAAAATAAAACATAAGAAAGGGGTGAAATCAGATTCTAAATAATAGTAAATGTACAATCAAAGTGATCATGTATACATATGAAATAATTAATATAGTAATACAAATAACTGAAACGGGTATCATTTAATCCAAAACTTAAACTTTAAGAATACTATAAGAATAATAAATGATGATCAAATAATTCCATATAAATAATCACAAGATTTTGAAACATAACCATGAATATTATAACTAATATAATAATCACATGGTTATCAATAACTGATCTAATAACCTGGGAATTAATAATTCTAAATATTTTAAACATACTATCAAGACCTTTTACAAGACAATTTAAATCTATGGGTAAATACTCATTTAACTTGGCCCACTGGTTTGTTTCATGAGACCTACCAATGAATTAGGGAGCTATGTAATTATAGGTCCCACCCATCACTTAATAATTCCAATACATTCCTCATATAAAATCCATGAAACATAATAAACATAAATATTTTTATTGAAAAACTAACTTACAAAATATTAATACTTACCCCAATTAATAAACATAATCATAAACCATCCAGATTAAAATGGAGAATGATAATAAAATTGTTTATCTTAAGTAAAACTGATCATAAACCATTTAGATAAATAATATGTATGGTATCAATAACACATATGATCATTGCATCATATGTTAATAATGGTTTTATGTCACAGATTAAAAGAAACACCATAAAAATGTAATTTAAAACATTTTTACTTTGATTTTTTTTAAAATGAGAAAGTTCAAAAAATATTTTGAAAAACATTTTTATTGAAAATATAATTTTAAACATATAATTAAATCTTTAAAACATTTAGTGATTATTATAGTGGAAAATTTCATTCATTCCATAAAATGTTAAAATAATATTTGTTTTCACATTTTTGGTGAAATCCAAATGATACTTTTTTTGAAAACTTCAAGAATATTATTTTAAATAATTATATAAAAAGAAAAAATGGGTAAAAAAATATAAAACATCATTTTGAAATGGTTAAAAATATTTCTAAAAACTTTTTTATAAAATATGGATTTTGATGAAAAAGGATTTTTTGACCGAAGAGGGAAATAAAGTCAGATTTTCCTAAAATAATTTTCTCAATCAATTTAAGTATCAAAGGGAGGAAAAATCATACTAGTACATGAAAAAGTTCATGAATAACTATATTATAAGAAAATATATTTATTTTAAGATATAAATATCAAATAATTCCCCAAACAGTGACTTAAACAAAAAAAGATTTGAATAATGATGAGATTATGAAATAAACTCTTACCACTTGGGTATCATTTGAATCATAATCCCCATGAAAAAAATAAATTCAAATGAAAATTTAAATACCATGAAGATAAATATATTCAAGATAAAAATTATAAAAATTTGTAGTATATACAACACAAAAAGTACTAAGTGGTGTATATGATGTATGTCTCAGAAAAGTAAAAGTGAGACGAGAAATCCTTACCTAAGGTTTGAATTTCTTCATATGTGATTGAACCTCCTATATAATAAATATTGGCTTATTATACATCCATTAAAGAACCATAATAATATATATCATACCATATATGGTTTACTTATAGTCTTTTTTCACTCTTTTATTAGTAATTTATTGTTATAATTACTATTTTGGGTGATAATTGTTTCATTTTTCATGTATGATTTTTTTTGTTAATCTCAATCCTTTCACTTTGATAATGGTTCCATCATATCAAGACTGTTAAACATGATATAAATATCATATATATTTATTATATATATATATTTATATTAATATATAAATGTTATATATAGAAAATGGATTACACTGTTCTTGGAAACGGTAGGCTATACGTATGCATGAACATTGTTTCCATTTTTCTCAATGAATGGAATTATAGGAAAATAAATAATAAATCACCATTATAGAATAATTATAATTTCATATATAGAATCTATATTAATTAAATACATTTTTTACCATACATGTAAAAAATAAAATGAAAAACATTTCACATCGCTATGTGGAGGCAGTAGTCCACACATTCACACATGAGACATTATTATTTCCCAACTGATTGAAAGGTAAGAAGTTAGGTGTGATATTATTTTTAAAAAAGTATGGTTAGGTCATAAATATCACATATATACATTAATTTTAACCATAATAACTTTCATTTAATGAATAATAAAAATTGAATAACATTTCTTCACGAGGTGGTAGTCTGCTATATACATGATCAATGTTAATGTATCCCCCCATGAAATGGAAAGAAATAAGGTATATGTGATATCATAATTCTAGAATTATAATAATGTCACAATTGTAATATAAATATTTTAAATCCATCATTATATCCAACCATGATAGTTGGCGATGGAAAATGAATTATATCAGCTCACGAGGCGGTAATCTTCCATACACATGATTGATGGTTTCAATTTACTTTTGATGGAAGTGGAAATAGATATAGGTTATTCCATTAACATAATAATATATTATTATATGTAGATACCAGTGTTATCATATCGACACTTGCTTTTTGTTGTAAGTCATTGAAATATTTTAAGGAATATTTTCTGAGCCAAGTAATGAGATGACACAAGATTTTGAGGCCTGATGAGTTCTTAATTAATATTATTAAAATATTAAATATATTAATATAATGAACATGAACTAAAGTTGGTTGGAACCAAATGTTCAGTTAAGGCAGACGTTGGTGGTGTGTTTAAATGAAATAAATAAATTCAATAATTTATTTTATTATTAAATTTGCAACATAAGCAATTTTATTTATTTAAAAACTATGATAGAATCTCACTAGGGATAGTCTCATAACCCTAGTAGCTCCTAGAGGAAGAGTTTTATCATTTTTCATTGGAAAATCACATCAGAGGATGACAAGAGATATAATCAAGGTGGATCAAAAGGCAGTGAGGATAACATGATTTCCACATTGCTGGAGAACAAATTATTCACCAAAAATAGATCCATTATTGAGGTAGGTACCTTCAATTGTGGTTTCTACTATTTATTAATAGTTTGAGAATGGTTTTTATGTATTATTCTTTGATCAACAATTTTTTGATCTTTTTATGAGCCAGTTTGATAAATTTAAATTGTTTGAATCAATTTTTATTTGATATGTCCTTATATATCCCTTGGACATCCCTATTATGAAATTATTGGTCAATAAAAATTGTAAAATTATGGATTACTTTGTTATTGTACATTTATTCCCACCGTGCTTTACGTTCTTCACTATTAGCCTATAGGGTTGTGACTTGACATTGTTAGGGTGGGTTCAAGTGCTATCAAACCTCTGGATTCAAAATGGATTGGAAATTTATGACCATGATGATGAATTATTGATTTATCATTATAGGTTTCAGGACACATGTGTTAAAATTTACGGATTTTTGATTCAGAGTGGTGGTGGAAGGTAACAGGAGATGCACGAGAGATGCTATGGGCATTGTGCAGGTGTGGGGATTTTTATTTTCATCCACCAGAGGCCGGGAAATTGAGAACATACATCATTAACTTAAAATATGGTATAATTTCAGTGGTTAAAGGCTGAGAATCATGGTGGAAGTGGAAGATCTGGGATCCATGTGAAAAAACATATTTTTGTGTGTGAAAAAACCAACTACACGATGTCTACTATGAAGAACAAAAGTCCTATAGATACCCATTGTTGTAGTGTTGGGGTTTCATGTGGATTTAAGTATCACAAGTTCTCTGACCCTACCCAGGTGGCCAATCCATGTGCTATATGGCACAATCCTAGGAACTCATGTAGGAAGACATTTTGTGTACCAGAGTACTCAGGCACAGACAGGAATACAAATGCACGAGTTGAGTTGCACGACATGGACCCAGGGTGGTCACACACTCCATGTATCTTAGAGTGAACACCATTTATAGATACATGAATCCATGATCCATGTCTATGGAGAACATGGACATACAACAGAGTGGGTCCACACACCTTGTAGACCCCCCTACACCCTTTGTAGTCCTATGTGAATATTCTACCACTCATATCTCCTTTTTTTGACTCAGATTTTGTCTCGTGACTAGACTATCCTTAGTTTTTTCCATGTAGAAACTGATGGTATCATTCATAGTGTATTTGAGATATTTTTCAAGATTTTAGGAGCACGATGATTATTCAAGAAATACTTGACAGTGATAGTGATAAGGTGGTATCATTAGATAAATTTTGGGGTCATTACTACCCTATTACACTAGGGCATGAGTTCTCCATTCTATCAGAGAGATTCCAGGGTCAGTTTTCCCCTTCCACACTATGGTGTGGGTTCCCCATGCTACTAGATAAAAGTTTAGGTCATTACTCCCCTGTCACACTAGGGTGCATGTTCCTTAATTTATTAGAGAGATATCAGGGTTAGTACTCCCCTACCACACCAAGTCATGAGTTCTCCATTTATTTATATTGGTAAAATTAGTACTCCACTTCCTACATGTTTTATTTTCTCTGCCTAAGGATTATAACTCCCCACTTTTCAAGATTCAGTAGGGTGCGGGTCCTCCACATGAGATGTGTTCTCCCGCTGCATCTAGGTTGTGAGATGGATATCCCCTTTATCTATCATTTGGGTTTCTTTATGATTATATATAGATGTACTTATTGGATTTCATTTCCTTATTTCTTGGGTTGATATGATTTTTGTTGTATCTATATATCACTCCCTTTCAGTTGTAGGGAATCCTACTTGGTATGTATATACTCACCCATTCACAGTCTTTGCCTACACATGTTGTGTCTCATGCAGATGATAGATAGATCAACATTGATTATAGTGGAGTATAGTGATACCAAAGTTCATGTACTATGTATAGTGGCTGAGCATAGATATTAGGATCATAGATATATCTTATTTAATTATTTCTAGTTTTTTTTTCAGGTTGAGACTTCATTTCTAGTTGGGAGTGTATTTTTATCTTTTACACCTTGTTTGTATTAAGTTATACTATACAATATTTACTAGAATTTATTTCATGCAATATTTATCTCTTTATGTTACAAGAATTACCTTATATTCCACTTCACTGTTGCAGGGATTTGTTTAGGTGTGTGAATACATGTTCATTAGGTACATGCCTCCCATTATAGTTATGCCTTATTGATGCTTCTCACCAACCCATGGCCTATTTAAGGTGGTATTGGGTTGTGGTTGCTTTACATTCCACCGACTAGGAGGGCTATAGTGGGTTGGGTTGTTAGAGAGTGGTATTATAGGTGTTTCAACCTCAGGTCAATTTTTCATGTTTTTCCCACTTATAATGGTTTTTGGGAGCTTATGATAACAGTGAGTATTTGTCTTGAGTGAAAATTTCAGGCTAGGGAACCCAATGTTGATATTGTGACCAATGTATCCATACACTAGGAGTATAATTATCTTCTTGTATACTCGAAATACAGAGAAATTGGTTACAAGGAAAATTGGTACATGTATCATACAGGATTGAGTCTTTTGACTGTCATTCTTGAGATAGTTCCCCATGTATATATACTCATCTGACCATGGTACATATTGATTACTTTCAGGATGCCTCCATGATGATAGACATCCAGGTTACTAATTTAGGATAGTGACGATTATCTAATGATAGATAAGTCCTCAGTTCAGGGGCCATCCCTTGATTTGTTTCCTTCTAGGCGGATACGTAGCATTACCACCACTTGTTGAGTAGTAGTGTATACTTATCAAACTTTTTGCGTTAAAGGGTTAGAGACCACTAAGGATTCACGATGAGTCAGATCCCTAGATAGAAGAGGATTGACATGAGTCAGTGGTACAAGTCTTTAGGATGGTTCATACCCTAATAGATTAAATTGTTGCATTGGAAGCCAGTCCTTTCCATGAGAAATTACATGATGAAAAAGTTTGGATATGAAGAACCAAGATGAGATGATTCTCTCATGGTATGATTTCTAGAAGATATTTCATGATGATTTTTACCCTTTATTCTTGTGCTCAGTTTATATCCAAAATCTTCTTGAGTTAGAGAAAGGTAGTATGATAGAAGCTGAGTATACCACAAGGTTCACTGAACTTATGTGATTCTTCCTCAACATGGTATGAGAATAATTTTTCTTATAAAGGATGTTAAATAAGGGTCTCTATAGAGACATTCGAGAAATTGTGGGATTTTTATTCTTACCCACTTATGATGGGGTCCTAGAGCAGGCTCTGGTGATTGAGATCTTCCTATCACAGGGGTGCCGGGTGGTTAGAGATGGCGGTGGGAATCTTGTGGATGAGTCATCTAAGTAGGTATCAGGTTTCATATTTCAATATCATAATATAAGAGGAATTATCAAACTAAGATTCATGGATCTATGGCTCATGGATCATACATAAGATCTAGTTATCCCATATAGGGGATATGTTATTCTTGTGATGGGTGTGGTCACTTGGCTCAGGATAAACCAACCCATTTCACTAATAAGGACCAGCAGATAGTGGATATACATCCTCCATAGAGGTTATGCAGTGTTTATGGATCTTGAATATATTGCTAGGGTGCCCCTAAGGTAGGCGATGCTAGAAGAGGAGTAGGAGAAGATCTGAAGGGAGGAGTATTTGGAGGAGAATGATGTGTTTAGTGATCTTCTATGTTTATTATACTATTTCTTTAGGGATCTTCGAAGTTTATTATACTATTTATTTAGTACAAGTAGGAATACGTGTGATTCATTCCTTCATGTCCTTATTCATGTAGAAAGAGTTACAGCTTCTAGTTGAGACCTTATCTCAAAAGTAATGGACAGAGGTTACTATAGGAGAAATTCTTTGATATCACATATTTGATGATAGTATATGTTATTTCTTGGTGGATAGAGTTTCATTGGGACATCTTAGTCTTCACACTAAAACCATTTGACACCATCTTGATCATAGATTGGTTTTCCATGATTTGAGCCCATACTGACTTCTATTGAAGATGGGTCATATGAATTTAGATAGATGTAATGAGATTATCCTTTGGGGTAGAGAGAGATCTCATGGTTGAATGAGTGTTCCTTGCATGTATAAGTCCACATCCCATCACCCATCCACTGGCAAGTTTATACCTTGCAACAATAGGCTCTTCAGGAATTTGGATTCCTTCAGTAGTGGATGAATTTATAGATATCTTCTATAAGGATGTTTCAATACTACCTATGGGGTGGGAAATGCTCTTCTGCATTTATTTTCACCCTGGAACCATGTTTATATCTTCTATGGAATATCATATGGGCTCTACCATGCTTTGGGAGATGAGGGTGCAGTTAGAGGAACATCGAGATAAGGGTTTCATCAAACCCACTATTCTCCCTAAGAAGATATATTTTTGTTAATTAAATTGAGAAGATAGATTTCATATTATTTTGATTATCGTCTTTTAAACTAGACCACAATAAAGAAAAATTAACCCTTGATATTGATTGAGGATCTCTTTTATCGATTGTGATGTATGAATTAGTTCCCGAAGATCGATATCAGATTCGGCTACCACCAGTCGAGGGTTATTGAGACTAATATTCTTAATATGAAATTATGATGTAGTTTTAGATATTATGTGATCCCACTAATTAATTTTAGTGTAATTAATTCACCCATTGTGTTTATGGATTTGATAAATCAGATTTTCCAGTCATACTTGGACCAATTTGTGGTTGTCTTCATTGATTAAATACTCATTCTATATGTATCAGAGGATGATCATGTAGATCACTTAAGGATGGCCTAGACTTACACTAAGAGCACCATATTTATTGAAAACTCATGAAGTTACAAGTTTGGATCAATGAGGTTTACTTTTAAGGGAATGTCATTTCTGAGCATGGATTAGATGTAGACCTAGAAAAGATTGATGCACTAATTTATTGGAAGACACACAAGAGTGTATTGGAGGTGAATAGTTTTATTGGATTGATAGGTTATTAAAAGAGGTTCCTGGAAACATTTTCTGGGACTGCAGCACCTATGAGTACCATGATGTAGAAAGGGTACCTGTTTATATAGGCTGAGTAGTGTTAGAGAGCCATTGAGGAGTTGAGGCCGAGGCTAACTAGTACTCCTATTTTGAGAATGTCAAAGGAAGGCATAGAGTATATAGTATATTTTGATACCTCTTGGTCTAATATTGGATTCATGTTGATGCATAGGAAAATGGTGATTGGGTATGGGGAGAGGTAGATTATATCCCATGAGAAAAACTAAGCAACTCATTAATTAGATTTGAAAGTGGTAGTCTCCACTCTTAAGATGTGGTCGCACTATATTCTAAGAGACTAATTTTTTTAACACAAACCATCAGAGTCTTAGGTTTATCTTTATGTAGAGAGATTCGAACCTAAAACAGAGGTGTTGGATGGAGTTCATGGAGGACTATGACTTCGAGATAGTCTATAATCGTGGTAAGGTCAATGTGGTGACATATTCCCTTAGAAAGAAGTGTCATTCTTGTTTGCTGGAGGAGGAATCTAGGTAGTTGGATTATTAATAGTTGAACCAATGTAGAAAATGGGTACAACTTATATTTATTTAATGGTGTCGAATTCTACACTTCTCCAACGCATGAGGGAGGCTCAGTTGAGAGACATCAACAATGAGGTTCTCCACAACCAAATATCTTTAGGAGATTCGCCAAATGGAATTTCTGAAGGATAGAAACACATTATCCTTTTCCTGGGATAAATAATGGTTCTGATTAGGATGCGAGGGGAGGTGATGAGGGATTTTTACACTTCTCATTTCATTATATATCCTGGTGAAAGAAAGCTATATAGAGACCTTTAGCAGCCATTTTAGTGGTCTAGAATAAGGAAGAGTGTTTCTGAGTTCTTCTGTCAATGTATCACATGTCAATAGGTGAAGGATAAACACTAGGTTTCCGTAGGTTTGGAACAACCAATTTAGATATCAGAGAGGAAATGGGATGGAATATCCATGGAATTTGTGATAGGGATTCCATGGATAGTGTAAGGCCATTAATCCATCTGGGTGATAGTTGACCAACAAATGAAGTCAACACACTTTCTTACTATGAGGAAGAAGAGTTCAATAGAGATTATGAGGCACTTTTATGTGTAGGAGATCATTCAGATCCATGGGGTTCCCTCAATGATTGTTTTTGACCAAGGAACATGGTTTAGATCACCATTTTGGAGAGGAATACATGAGTAATTTAAGACCATTTTGATAATGAGTAAAGTGTTTCAACCCTAGATGGATGAGAAGATGGAGCACACTATCCAAGTGTTGGAGGATATTGTGAGGGATTGGGTTTTATACTTTGGTCATAGCTGGTAGGATCACATGATATTGCTAGAGTTTTCTAATACTAATAGTTATTAGTCTATGATCAACATGTAACCTTTTTAGGTCTTGTATGGTAGACCCTATAGGTCACCATTGGGATGTATTGAGATGAGAGAAAAATATCTAGTTGGGATCGGGATAGTGCAGGAAACGACAAAGAAATATTAGGTGATCCGGAAGCGTAAGATGACAGTGTAGAGCCAACAAAAATCTTACATATATAACATCATATACCCTTGGTGTTCGAGTAGAGGGCTATTTTTTCCCAAGTGACTCTCTACAATGAGGATTGTGGAGGTTTTTTGGGGAGGAAATTTATAACTATGGTTCATTGGGACATTTGATATTGTATAAATGTTTGGAAAGGTTGTTTACCATCAACCCCTACCTACATATTTGGAATGGGTGCATGGCGAATTCCATGTGTCACAATTGAGGAAACACATGATTGATCCTACACACATCATTAACTGGGGAGTGATAGACATTGATGACGGAGCCACCTTTATGAAGTTCCTAGTGGAAATCGAGGATTGGTAGGAGAGGATCCTGTGAGGATGGACCATTTCCTTGGTTTGTGTGCTGTGGTAACATGATAACATATATGAGAGATCCTAGTAGTGGGAGAGATAGATATAGGCTCTCTATCCCCAACTTTTTAATTAGATTGTACTTTTTATTGTTGAAAATGATTGAATGGGGGAATAATTTAGTGGACCTAGTTTTCCTTTTAAGACTTTAAAATATTTTAAATAATATTTTTAGAGCCACGCACTAAGACAATGTGAAATTTTGAGGCCTGGTGATCTCATAATTGATATTATAAAAATATAAAAATATTAATATCAAACGAATGTAGTTTTTAAATATTAATGGAATAAGTCCTTAATAGAGCCTTATATTTGAAATTTGAGACCATAGTTGAGTCTATAATGTGACGTTTCCCTAGGAGTGACCTAAATATTGTCTGAACCAGATGTTTGGTTAAGGTGTTCATTAAAGGTCTGTTTAAATGAAATAAATAAATTTAATTTTTTATTTTATTATTAAATTCCCAAAGACTATATTTATTCAATTTAAACACTATTATAAAATTTATTTAGAGTTAATCACATAATCCTAGGAGCTCTAAGAGGAGGATTTTCATCATTCTTCATTGGATAATCACATTAGAGGATGGTGAGAGATCAGATTGAGGTGGTTTTATAGGCAATGAGTGAAGCATGATCCCCACATAACTAGAGAATTAGTTCATAAAAAATGATCCATTATTTAGGTATAACTCATCAATTTAGGTTTTGACCATGGATTAAATTTTTTATCTGGGTTTTTCTATACAATTATTTGATTTGCGATCTTTTCATAGTCACACGATCCCATTCCATACATTTAAATTGATTTAATTAATTTTTATTTTATATACTATGATATCTCACATGAATATCTCCATTATAATTTTTTTCCAAAAACACTTAGAAAATGAAGGATTACTTTGTTATTATGCCTTTATCCCCACTGTTATTCGTTTTCTACATCGTTTTCCAATGGGGCTATGACTCAACATTATTTGGGTGGGTTTAAGCATGATAAAACCATCATATTCATGATGGATTAGAGAAAAACCAATGAGATGATAATTTTTGGAGTGATTAAGATAGGTTGTGGGATGAAGGTGATACATACATGGATCCGGGATTTGGAGTAGTGATGGAAGGCAATGAGAGATTCATGGGCAATGGTATGGGCATTATTAGGTGGTCTGATTCTAATTTTTGGCCACCGAAGGCTGAAAAATTGATGGAAAACATCATTAACATTGAATACAATAGTTTTTTAGTGGTAAATGAAAAACAATAGTGATAGAATTGGTTGATATGGGATCTGAATGAAATTATATACTTTTTTGGAAAACCTGACTACACAGCATGTACTGTGAAGAACACACACAATATAGTAGACCTAGGATATTGTGATAGTGTTTAGATAAATGAAAAGGATCACAGGCCATGTTTCTAGGCCCACACATTTTGTAACCATCCTTAGGAGTCCAATCAATGTGCTAGCTAGGACACACCGAGGACCCCATGTAGGAGGACATTACATGTACCAGAGTACACAAACACAAGAAAGAATAGATGGCCACATGTTGAGTTACATGACCAAGACCCTAGGTGGTGGTAAACACCATGTATCCAAAAGGATATTCCATGTACATAGACATGTATTCCTAATCCATGTACATGGAGAACATGGCTAGGCAGTGGGGTGGGGCTATACGCTGTGTAGACCCCTTACACACCATCTAATCCTATGTGAATATTATTCCTCTTATATCTCTTTCATTTTGACTTTGATTTTGGAAAATGAGTATCCTATCCTGGATTTTTTTTGTTTGTAGAATGTGGTGGTAGAATTTATAGTGTTTTTTGGGATATGATGCAAGATGTTTCGAGCAATATGATTTTTCAGGTGATACTTGGCAATGGCAGTGATAAGTCAGGATCATCATATAGATGCTAAGGTTAACACTCCCTGTTACACTAGGCCATAGGTTCTCCATTCTATCAATGATATGTAGGGTTCAATACTACCTTGTTTCACAAGGAAATGGATTCCCCATGCTACCAGATAACTGCATTGGTCAACAGTCCCCTATCACAAAATAGCATGGGTTCCTCAAGCTATCAAAGATATATTGGGGTCAATACTCCCCTTCCAAACTAGGTCATGGGTTCACCAATTCTTTATATAGGTATGGGAATAACTCCCCTTATTATAGGGAACATGTTATCTACCTTTGGAGCGGTACTCCCCCATCTTCGAGCTTAATAAGGATGCGGGTAATCCATAGGAGATGCGTTATCCCTTGGTTTTTGAGCATAGTTGTGTGGTTTGGTCCACTCTAATCATATTTTGGTGAGGTTTTGTTTGATACTGGGCATCTATATTTAACTTATGTAGCTAAAAATGTACTCTTAAACTACATATGGGTTGTGAGATGGAGATATAACCTATCTCTTAATTGGGTTTCTTTATGATCATATATATGTGTATCTGTTGCATTTCATTTCCCTATTTCTTACGTTGAGATTATTATTTTTGTATCTCTCTATCACTCCCTTTTGGCTTAAAGCTATCTTACTGGGTATGTATATACTCACCCCTGCATTGGATTTTCCCACATGTGTTATGTTTCATGAAGATGATAGATAGATTAGAAATGATTATGGTGGAGAGTAGTGATACCTATGTGCATTGACAATGTATGGTTGATGGGTTTGGTGTCCTAGAGCAGGGATCTATTAGATTTCATTATTTCCATTTTTTGTCAGATTGGGAATTCATTTCTATTTGGGTATATATTTTTCCCCTTTATACATTGGTTGTATTTTGTTGTACTTTATTCTATTCCCTAGAGTTTATTTTATGAATTATTTTTCTCTAGATGTTATAGTCATTAGATTATATTCCTTTTCACAATTTCATAGATATTTTTAGGTGTGTTCATATAGGTCAATTAGGCAATGGAATCTTATTATAGTAATTCCTTCCCAGTGCTTATCGCTAGCCCATAGCATATTGGAGGCGAGATTGGGGTTATTGAGTCCCAAACTTTCGTTGGCCAGGTGGGACCTAGTGGGACGAGTCTTTACATTGATTTAATAAATAATTATGGTGGTAGAATTATAAATAATAAAATATATACATTAATAATTTTACCTCTTCTTTAGAGATATCATTTATGTTTATACCTAAAGCCTTCTTAGAATGACATTCTGATCAAACCAAGGCCTCTAAGATATTCGGAGAGAAGTAGGAAATTTATTCGGATAGGGATTGGACGAACCAAATAGTTTTTAAAGTGTGAGAAGGATATGAGATGTGGTGGACTTTTATAAGTGTAGGAGAGGACACACATGGTATTTTTGAAGAGAAAAAGTGATATCCACATTTTTCTAATGCTGAAAGCCTCCAAAATGGTTCATTATCAAACATTAGAAGAGATAAGGTTGAAAAATGGAGATCCAATGGATTTTGTATAAGGTTCAGGTCATTTATAATCCTTATATTCTTAGTTTAACCCCCTACTAAACCCATTTTTTACTTTAACCATGATAATTAATTTTTAATGTTTTCATTATTCATTAGGGTCAAAAATTAATTTGACCATATTAGATAATATAAATTATGATGAAT
Organism: Viscum album; assembly: GCA_963277665.1. NCBI lineage: Eukaryota > Viridiplantae > Streptophyta > Magnoliopsida > Santalales > Viscaceae > Viscum > Viscum album. Next base: position 1,495,070,011 of record OY728152.1, read on the forward strand.
CCAAATATTGAATAAAATTTTCCAATTTAAATTTAGAAAAGTTTCATAATTTAATTTATAATTTATCTTTTTAAATAATTTAATCTAAAAGACAACTTTGAATAAAAATCAGTATTTTCCACTATTCAAAAAAAATTATCTTTTCATAAAAATACAAAAAATTCACCCAAAGATAATTTTGAAATGTATATTTTAAATATTAATTTTATTTTGTTAAATAAATATTATAAAATTGGTAAACTTTAATTTTAAATTTTGTGTTCAAAGTGTGAAAAAATCACAATTAGAAAAATACAGTTTTTCAGAAAAAATATTTCTTTCTTTTTCTTTCAAATGAATCTTATTTAATTTCTAATAAATAGATAACCATTTAATTTATTTTATACATGTGTAAAATATATAATTTTCATAATTTAGTTAGTCTTATTCATACCCACCAACTTAATGTCTAGGTTATAATAGTCATGTTTGAATAATAATATTTTAATTGAGTATCACGTTTCATTTAAACCCGGTGTTTCGTGCTTTAAAAGATATTGAATTGATTAAATTTATTTAAAAAGAAATATATTTTAAAGTCTCAGTGTGTTATATTCTCTTCTAATCTTGGTTTTTCATGTCATATTTTCTATCAGATATGATGTTTCTCTTTTAAAATCTTGGTGTGTTAAATTTTATGAAATTTTTTAAAGATGATAAAAGTGCATTTTATAAACAATTAAGTGTGTGTTAATAAAATTAACACCATTTATCACAAATTTTTCAAATTTGATAATTGGTAGAACTAAATAAACATCATTATATAGTAGTTATAATTTATGGGAGGGGGAAACATAAAAATATAATCTATAAACACCTAAAAAGTAATTGGGGATACTCAACCTAGAAACCTCCCCAAGACCGATCAATGTCATAACAAATATGTTATTCCCCTAGGGGAAAAGATATTAAATTATCATCATAATAAGGTGATTATAATTAGTTTAACAATAATTATATAATGAACCAAGTGATGATCATCATATTAATATAGAAAAGGATATGATTTTGAACATGGAACAAGACAAAGGCTACAAGAAGTGAAATGTCATTAGGGAACAATGGCTTGTCAAAGATGACATGTGCAAACCCATCTTATTATTATTATTTTTAATTATTTTCATTATTATTTCATGGGTTTTTTATGTATCCATGTTTATAATATTTTGAAAAAAATTATATGGTTTTAAAAACTATTGGTCAACTTATGGATGAATATAGACTAATGAAATGGTATTTTGTTTCTGAAATGATGAGAGGAAGGATTGGAATGAAATGATGAGGCAGATGGAATAACTATATACAAACTAACAGTAAAGAATACTTTTCCCTATGTCACTTACATGAAATTTTTAATTGATTAACCATTGTTTGTTAGTTATTATGAAATAATTTGACCCTCATCTGAAAATATTTTTTTTCATTTGAAATAAAGAAACATGGATGGAGGAAGAGGATAGAGTACTTATCAATTTCCCTAAACAAATAAGAAAAAATGGATATATATTGAAAAGAGGATTATTTTAAGAGTAGATAATAATATAAACCACTCGAATACCACCAAGGGAAGTAAATTATCATAGAGAAAATGTTAGTCCAAGTACTAAAGGAAGAGGTCGCTCTTACAGAACTATATTTGGATCTTAAACCTAAATTATGTGGACACCACTCTATGTTTGAAAAGTAAAATAAATTTAAATTTTATATTGTATGTTAGTACTCATTATCCCATTAAGTCTATTAATAGTGTGAATAGTATTAATAACGTGATGATATAATTCCCCCAAATGTTGACTCATGATTAGCTCAATCACAGAGATATTGTGGCTGGATAAACACACCATAGATTTTTGGAATTTTATTTTAGTAATCTCAAAGATTTTATATTTGACAAAATTATAATTTTTGGTAATAAATACATCATTGGATCATTATTGGAAGTGGATAAGGAGAATGATAACGATGTTCATGAATATATGGTTTTTGATGCTCCTAAAACCTTAGAAAATGGATTTATTAATGTTGGAAATTAAATTAAAAATTGATTTCATTTATATTTTTGTTAGATTTCAATGAAAAATCCATGAATATGGTTTTTTATGTACTAAATATGTATTTTATATTTTATAAAAGTAATATTTCGTTGTTATTTTGTTCACTACATCATTTTTTATTCCCTTAGCCACCTTTACTATATGTTGTGGTATTATTGAGGGAGATATTCCATAAATCCATTACACGTGTGATGCATTTAATCACATCATAGGTGATGATATAGGCATATCATAATACATGAAATATAGTTTTCATGCCACTTCCTGAACCAATCGTACTATACAATTGAGAAAATTATAAGGGTTGTGATTTACATTGAATCATATTGTACGATTCATGTGATTATGATTTGATACACCTAGGTAACCAAGCATGAAATGGTTAACATAAACATATTATATATATTATCTATCATTAATAAATTTTCATATGATGAAACAATTATGATAATTGTAATGGATGAGGAATTCATCATATGTTAAGAAACATTTGAGTTAATGCATGGAGACTTATGTAGTATTACCAAAACCTATATAATGAGTATATAACCATCGAGATGGTATGTTTGAGATTTCCTAATAGACTAAGGATTATCCTATACCTAAGGGATATCTTCATATTCCTCCTTTTCTATGTGAGGCATTATTATAATTCCATGGAGTGATGGAGAGTCCCACATATATGTTGGGCGATTCATTTTAGCCCAAGGAAACACTTAGTAGTAGGGAGTTTTAAGGATGAATTTGAGTTATCTTCATAATGTATTATGATTAAAGGAAGAGAAGCGACCATCTTTTATACAAGGTATGTTATCCCAAATAATGAAAGAATAACAACTCTAAGTAGTTAGTGAATTGAAGTCAAACAAAGACTCAATTTTCACACACTCTAAAAATGTAATTTGATCAGAAGTTAAAACATCTGATCATATCAAAGCATAAAATTATAAATGTAGTGGAAATAAATATTTCTAAAGTTAAAACATGAATGAAGATAAAAAAATTCAATCATAATTTATTATAAAAAATTAAAAAATAATAGGTGGTGTATTTAATAATAATCTAAAAACTCCTAAAAGGATATTATTAGAAAAAAAATTCCAATAACTAAATTCATCTCTTTTATCACAAAGTGAAATGAGGATTGGTGACCATATTGAAAGTGTAAAATATCCACACCTGAACCTTCATCGACTTAACCCATTGTTATGTTGAAGTTCCAATCCCAAAACATCTTTGATAGAATGTCATTAGTAGAAAACCATGCACCCAAGCTCATTTTCAACCAGCATAAACCATATGAATTCCAAGACAAGACTTCGTTGAACATTATGTTTAGAAGATACTATCTTCCTACCCCTAGAAAATTATAAATCATAGTGATTAGAATGAATTTTTATAAATAGAAAAACTAAGAGCTTTTATAATGAATCTTGGAAGATAGAAGGTCATTGAAAGTATTACTAAAAAATACAATAAAACTAAATATCTTAAAAGCAATGAGATGATGCATAATATCTTCATTGAAGTCCAATAAATGTATTCTATTCCTCAAGGCCTCAGTATAATTTTTATGCATTGTTGTAACTAACTTCTAATGATAATATTTTAGTTCTTCGAGTTTGGTTGTAATAACCTCATAAGAAGAAACATATTCTGATTAATTAAATTCAACACAGCTTCTCAGATTTTAGTATGTCTTTAAAAAGTTACAGAAGTTAAGAGTATCACTTCAGTTCACTGAATGTTAAACAAATTGAATTTATAATATGTGAATCATAGAATAAAAAAATAAGCTTCAAGTTAAATTATTTTTCATAAGGTGTATTGTGATTTTCAAAAGAAGGGATGAAAATGTAATTTTCTTCCTTAATAATATCCCCATTTTAAAAATAAAAATATACATGAAAAATTAAAATAAAAAATGTATGTTTGATTAAAATTTGAAATCAAAAATCCTTTTAACTCTGTAACTTCTTATAATACCCCCAAATTATAATACCTAGAAAACTAAATTAATTATCCTTCATTTAATTTCTCACCCTTTAAAAACAAATTAAGAAAAAACCATCATTAAAAAAAGTATAATCAAAGAGATAACTAACTATTTCATCAATTTCTCATATGTTTTTATTTTCAAAAAGAAACAAAAAAATAATTAATATATATAAAATGAAAAAAAAGAAACAAAAATATAGAAAATGAAATAATATTTCATAATTTTAAATAATATACTCAAAGGTTAAACCAAGTATGATCATGTTAAATAAAGTGAAATAGAAAACTTCCTTTAATTTATGTAGGAATTACACTCAATTATGATATTCAGTGAATACATAAGGGTAAAATTTTCACCCAATTTGTTAAAAACACTTCTTCAACTTATCTTATGGTTTCTCTAATTAGGATAAACTTCTTTATTTTTTATTTTAAATTAATTATAGGGTAAAATATTTTCTTATTCATAATTTATGATAGTGTCCCCATGGTCTAAATTAATTAAAAAAAATACTCCACATTTTGGATTATCAAAAATAGGTAAAGGGAAACAAATGTGGAAAAGGATAATTGCTTCAAATTATTCATCTATTGAAAATGAAATCATCGAATAACATTAAATTTTTTTTAATATATTCAGAGTTATCAAAAAAATAAATACATATAGATAATCTAGTAATTTATTTTTTCCATAGTGATTTGTTAAATACGTTTTAAAGACTCTTCTACTCCTTCTATTGGTATTCTAAAATTTTATTCACATTAATCAATTCACCCTACAATGATCTATTCTTCTCTTCCATCTTCTTATAATGATTTTTCAAAATACCTCATGTCTTTATATCACAAATAGGCATTTTGGTTATGTAGATATTGGATATGAATATCTTGTTCTTTAGTATATTTATCCATATTATTAATATTTTATAATTATATCTAAAAAATATTTGAAATTATATAAATCTACCTTCAATTCGACTTATTTGTTAAGTATCCCTTTTTCATATAGGAGGTTTGAGCATCCACAATTATACGTTTTAGAAGTATCAACCCTAAATTTATCCGAGGTAAGATTGATATAATCTTATACAACCTCTAAAACTAATATTCTGTCAGGTATTTTTTCTTTTAAATAATTTTACTCAAAAAATATCATAAAGAACTATCTTTTGATTTAGAGCATCCGAGCACAACTCTGACACCTTTAACATTCAATATAACTTCTAGATGTCTCCAATATTAAGATGTAATTTTTAGAATCTCATAATGGTGGTTGTATTAATATTCATTCACTTTGTTAATATCACTTCCATTCTAAGCTATAATATCTAGAGATTTATCCTTTTCAGCTTCTAACTGCTCAACTGACTTCACTTGGCTATAAGATTATTCTATAGAATATTTCATTGATTTTTCAACATTATATAAAGAAGATGATTGGGTATTAAAATTAATATATTATGATGAAATTTATGAATAGGAAGATAATGAATTAGTTTCTGATGGAGGTGAAAATAAAATATTTCAAGGAGGTGATGGTCATAGGGTGTCCTGAAGTACAGTTTCCATTTCTGTAGGTGTGTCAGTTTTTTTGTTGTTTCAAAAAATGGAGGTAGAAATAATTGAAAAGAAGATTACTCTCCAATTTATATTATAAATCACTTCAATTTTCCAAATTTATATTCTAATTTATTTGATTTAGAGTCATAGAGTATGTTAAAATTTTCAACTGGACTAAATAATAACATACAAATTCTGTGCAATCTTAAGTAACATTAGGATTATGAATTTCCTCATCACATAGAGGAAATAAATAACATAAAAATCATAAATTTTAATATTTTCCTTATAATCCATTATTCTAAACAAGAAACTTTGAATACACTAAAAAAAATCATAGTTTACAATTGTAAATGGGAAGTCTTATGCACTTTTTCCTTTATAAGAAAAAGATTTTTAGAAGATCTCACTTTGAAAAAAGATCCAAAATTTTCTCATAGATTATATGATATGAAAAAATATCACCTTGGGGTGGAAACTTCAAAACATATAAAAGATATTTTAATGTTTGAACAAATATATTGTCATGTACCATAAATATAACTTTCTTATTCCCTTTTGATTCATCAAAAATTGCTGATCCCTAAATTTTTTGTACAATACTTGGGTATAGGAAATCAAACACATCCATCAGTAAATATATTTTCTCCCATCCTTGAAACTTAAATAATATCTTTTTAAAATAACCATACTTTCTATACCAGTCCAAATTTATAGCTCTATATTAGATGGTCGTCCTTGATTTGATCTTTCATTTCCCAGTGTCACTAGAAGATGCCGTTGCAACTTTTGAGAATATGAAAAGTAAATCAAAAAATAGGATTCAATAAAGATATAGATTCATAGTAAATGAATAAAACCAACTATATGTCCACAATCATTTATATAAGAATTCTCTATAACAATTGATTTCACCTTAATTTGATAGTACATATCCATTCACAAAAAAATAGAGGCACTAAATATATTAAAACATCAAAATCAAAATTTCTAAAAATTAAATCTTGTTACATTATGAAGACTAAAAATATAAATAAAATATTTAATATGAAAAAATTGAGTTTAAAATTAATTAAAATTTTATAAGATAAGAATTAAAAATATTATACCTTCTGGAAGTTATCTTTGTATGTAATGGTAAATATTATTCTTTTCAATGCTACTTTTAGAAACTAATTCATGATATTATCTCATATATTCCATTAAATGATATAGAAAATATAAGTTCTTCTGACATGAAAGTTATACAATCAAAAAACAAACCCCTAATCAAAAAGAGTTAATGTTTAAAGTAAAATTTTGAACGTATTTAGAATCATATAAAAGTTACCAGAACATTATATATAAGTAAAATGTTCATCACTTAAAATTTAATGCTAGAAAGTATTAGATATTGTAGTTTAGGTACTGATATGTAGTTTCCTACTTTAATAAAAAATTAGGATCATGGAATCCAGAATTTCTTCGGTCAAGAGATATTTTCAAATAACACCTTAAGTATAAATATATTTATAACTCAATTAACTGAACAACCACAAGTTCTTCTGAAATATATGCTTATTGAGGTACTAAATATTTCACTTTTATAATTAACTCTTTCTTTTCTAATGACCACCCCTTTATAACTTCCTATAGAATGGTGAAATATTTGGAACCATGTTTTTTGACTAAAAATGACTTGTTATGGTGGATTTTTTATGATGTCTAGAAGATTACCCTTTTATCTATATCTATGTATATAGCTTGGTAAAATTATTCCTCCAAGAAGTAATTTTTGGTTTGAACTTCTTCAATATCTCAATTTTAGAATTTATCTTAATCAATTCACTCTTATCTTCTGATGTTTTAACATAAGTAGACCTCACATTATGTTTGAAAGTTATTACAGAGATTTCTTTTTCTAACTTAGAAACCTTACTTTTATATTTGGATAACTCAAAGAATTAACAAGATCATCCTTAGTTTAATCATATTATTTATTCAACCGATTACTTATTTTCTCTTGGACAGTCAAATATTTATCCATTTCATCAAGTGATATACTGTCATCCTCATCATCATCCAAAACTTAAAATGAATAGAGATAAATAGAATCTAAAGATAATGTTATCGGGGATTCAGGATTCATATTCCTCATGAAAGAAATTTTATTCCTAGGAAACTTTGAAAAAAATCTGGTTATCTTACAACAATCATCACTATCTGAATTCCTATTATCATCAGAATATAGAACATCATTATCACTCCAAGAATTTGTAGTATCTCTAAAATCGATATTTCATTTTATTTTTCACGAAATTTTGGATTCTTTATCCATTTTTTAGTTTGGGATACCCAGGTCTAATGTGTATTTATTTGTTTCAATCATAACAAATAACATATATAGAATATGTATTCCAATATTCTACATTCTTATCATTTTAATGGTATTTTTGAAAGTTGTTTTTTTTATATAAATATATTCATCCACCTAGAAAATTGTTAAATCTCAACCTTACTAAGATCCAAACATCTTACTACGACAACATTGTTTAAAACTATTATTTGATGAAGTGGTCTCTAATACGTTAACTCCAAACGTTATACCTCCAAAAGTTGAAGAAAAACAAATCTATTTTATTTTCCTTTATTTTTTCAGTATCTTTCATCAATTTACTCTCATAATGATTGATAATTGAAATTGAATAATTCAATCTAAGATTTTTGATATGATAAGTGTTATTAATTGTAATCATTTTATATTCCCACAAATTTAGAGGAATTATAATTATTTTATAATCTATCTCATTATATGATAATTATTTTACACCACATTATTGAATATTATTCATGATTTTCATGAATCTCTATTGAACTTCAGCAACTGATTCACCTAGTAGGAAATAAAATGGTAAATAATTAACTCATTTCATGGATCTATCTATCTTTCATAACATTGATGTTATGAAATTATTCACTTAAAATTTTATCCATAGACTAAAAGTGATTTTACCATATGAAACTTGACTATATATATTCCATTGAATTGTATTTAATATAGTGTTACTAACTCATATGTTTAAAAGAAACTTTAATTTATCATCATGAGTAAAATTAATAACTTATATATATAAAGAAAATTTTATTTTTTCGTTATCTTTAGAAAATTATAGACATTGATGTTAATCACATATGCTTCCATCTAAGTACACAAATACTCATAATTTTTGCTATCAAAATTAATGGCCTATTCAGATCCAGATTCTCAATAGTTTTAATTTGTATAATACCATATATAAATAAATAAAATATATTTTTTATTCTATGACTATTATAATAAAAATAGTATAATTTATGAAAAACAAACTGAAATATATTAGCTATAAAAAGTGCTATTTTTAAAAAATAACAAGCCAAGATCAAAAAAATATAGTTTCACTAATACAAAGTTCATTAGAACAAAATAGTAGAGTCAAGATCTAATACAAAATTTATTATAAAAAATATATAGAGAATAACTCTATTATCAAATGTTTCCCATGATAAGGAATGTATGGCTACTTCAGGGGTTGATTTAAGTCAAACACACACTTAATTTTTCAACCACTTATAAAAATCAAGTTGATCATAATTTATAATATCCAATCAAATTAGTGTATCGATGTATAAATCAACTATAAATAAATCTATTAGTAGTCAAAAAACTCAATTAAAGATAAAAAAAGACCAATTAGAATTTTACATGTTAAAGAAAAAACAATATTTGAAGTATCTAATAATAATCCAAAAAACCCTAAAAGGATTTTATTACCACAAAAATATAAACCAAATAATTATTCGATTTTATCCCAAAGCAACACGGGGTTCGATAACTAGAACCAAGGCATAAAATCTCTAAACTAGGAACATAATTGACTTAACCCATATGCATGTACATATTCTATAGCACCCCGTGACATTATGAATTTTTTTTTAAATAAATACAATTTCTTTGATGGCTTTCCTTACACGTAACACTGAGTTTCAATGAATCATGATAAACTATTAATTTAATTATTAAAATTTGACTGTTATAACCTTGCCATTAAATTTGGATGTATAAATAGTAATAAAAAAAATTAAAAATTAATTATAATGTTTTTATATAAATAAAACATATTTATAAATAAATACTTATGTTTTAGTAAAGACATTATATGTTTCAAAAATACAATTTTCTCAAAAAAATAATTTTATCTTCTTTTTAAAATAAGAAAATATATTTTTGACACTTTTATAAAATTTATTTTACAAAAATATCATCATTTTTTAATCAAATGGTCAAATTTACCTTAGGGTGAAAATTTTATAATTTTCCAAAAAGATTAATTTTTCAATGATTAGTAAAAAATATTATTTTTTGTAAAAAAATATCCTTTTTGTTTAAAGTATTTAAAATTGTCCAAATTCTTTAAAAATAATTTATAAGTAAATTTATTCCAATTATCTATTTTTTAATCCAATTTATATAATTGGAATAAGATTCATATTTAATTTTAATATTAAGTTTTTTTATACTTATGAACATTTTCTCTTCGAAAACCACTTTTTAAATGTATTGAGAGATATAATTTTAATGTATTTTTTCACAATTATGTGAATGGAATTTTGGAGAATAAATTCTATATTTTTATTTATAATAATTAATATTATATACTATATTCAACTTATTTTTGAAAATTAATAGTAAAAAAAATTAAAAATTAGTTAACGTAGTTAAGGTTCAAACAGGTTTATAGGGGGGGACTAAAAATATAAGCATTAAAATGACCAGTATAGTTATATAATTCCTATTGGATGGATATATTTAGTTTATTATTATCTTAATATCTATTTTAAAGTAATTTTTTTAAACTTTTCCATGAAATTGACTAATGTAATAATTTAATTAAAGAAAAAGACAAAATTTCATCCACTTGGTTTTAAATTCAAATTTTAGGTTCAGAGGGGAAAAAAGAAATACGAGAATGAATATTTATCATGTTTTTTGTCATAAATAAATTAATTTCTTGAGAGTAATTTTTTTTAAATTTTAATAATTATATAACTAATTTAAATGCTTAGGAAACACCAACACAATAATTATTTAATTAATTAAAAAAATTAAATTAATGATACTGAAAATATTAAAAGTAATATAAATTTATTAAATTATATTATTCCATGAATTTTTAGATAAATATGACATGGTATAATAGTGTGAGAATAATAGATTCAAATTTCACCTTTTTCTAGACATTTTTAAAGTCTAATTAAATGAATTTTGTCAAAATTAACATTAATGATATCTAATAATAAATAATATATATCAAATGATTTAAAATTCCAAAAAATATATTCCTCCAACAAGAAATTGTTATATGTTTAAAAATATAAACCATAGTCCATTCATGGACCAATGTTCCTTTTATAAAAATTATATTGCCTCCGAAATAGAAAAAAATTTATTACCATAGTAAAGGGTAAAACAAGGTTTTGTGCGTTTCATGTGTTTGTGTTAAAATTAATTTTATACACACATATTATTTTTATTTTAAAAATTTTATTTTACATTTATAAACATTGGTAAAAAAAACTACCTAATAAGTCTCATTTTATTTATAGTCCTAAATGATAAATTAATTATATAAAAAGTCTAATTTATAGAAGTGAAAACTAAAATGGTAAAAGAAAGGAAACATAGAAGTTAAGAAAAAACATGTTCAAAACATGTGTTTTTCTGTGTAATAGAGGTGATTATAAAAAATATCATCTATAAACTCCATATTTTATGAAATTTTTAGGGACTTGGGGTGCGAGTGAATTCTTATTATTGAATAGTTTTGGATATTTACAAAAATGTCACTCTTCCCCCATTACTAAAAGGCACCGCCTCCCCTCACTTCTTCACACCCACTAATCCATTTTTCTTGAAAAAATCCTCCAAATATCTATCCTGAATATTCTTATTCATGTACTAAAGATACTAGTATTACCAAAAGACCATCCCTAGGGTCCTCAATTAGAGATCCAAAGGAATTTTTTCTAAGCAAAGGTAATTGCCTTCACTAAACCCTATATTTTTAATTATTCTCTTAACACCTTAAGTAATATTATATTAATTAAAATATAATAACAAAATTATATAAAATATAATGATATGCTATTATGTTTATTTTATAAACTATATCCATGTCATCTTCCATCAAATGGAAAATGAAACCGTTAATCATGTGTTTGGTGGACTATCACCTCACGAATCGATGTAATTCGTTTTACATCACCACATCTCATGACTAGATATAATTATATATTTAACATATTTATATAATATTTATGATATAATTATACATATTTAATTATAATATCATATATACCTTCTTGATTTCTATTCCATGGGAATTTGATTATGTGGCTCATTTGTACAGCGGACTACCGCCTCACGAAGTATTGTGATTCGTTCTTCACTTATGATTTACATGAAATGTAATAAGTATAGGTTTAATGAACATAAATGATATATGTGATATGAAAATGAGTTAATAATTTTAATATATTATTTACCTTCTTTTCATTTTACCCATCACTAAAATAGAAACATTATTCATGTGTATGCATAGACTACCATCTCCATGAATGGTGTATTTCATTTTCTATCCCTTAATTTTATTGATAAATATAAATAAATATATAATAAATATATATTATATTTATAAAAAATTTAAAATCATGAATATGATGGATCCATGATCAAATTAAATAGACCGAAAATACCGAATCGAAACATACAAGAAAAACAAATCAGTTATTACCCAAAACATGATTTCAACAAGGATTTTTAAATAAATGGGTAATAAAAGTTCATAAGTAAATATTGTTCTATAATATATTTATAACAAAAATATATTTATAATATAGTAGGTTTTAATGTTTAGGAAAGAATTTGTGACTTAAGGTAAGGTATTTTTGTCTCACTTTTATTTATATGCGACACATGCCTTATACACCACTTGTTTCTTTTTTGTGGTGTATATAATACACATGAATTTATTTTATAATAATTAGCATGATAATTATTGTATATAAACATCGATATATTTTAATTTATTTCATAGTTCTTATAATTAAAAAGTTACCAAAGTTGTAGAGGGTTAATATTATAATCTCATTGTTTAACAGAATTTTATATGTTATGCTTCCAATGATGAGATTTTATGATATAACTATAAATAAAATAATGTTTTTTTATTATTCTATGGTTATTTATTGAATGTATATGTTGTAATTTTATTTCCCCTTTTAAAGGATTAAATGGACCAAAATAATGTTTTTACAAAAAATCATCTTTATTTATATCTTTCGCCAAAAACCCTTTTTCTTTTATATCCATGTTTTCAAAAAAAAATTAAAGATTTTTTTACTTTTATATATTTATTAATGACAAATTTACCCATTTTTTAATTTTTAAAAAACTGTTTTAATAAAATCTTTATATCATTATTGAAAAAAGACCCTTTTAGATTTTACCAAAAAGTGAAAGAAATCATTGTTTTCATTTGTATTACATGGATAAAATTTCCACCCTCATTAGAAATAAATGATTTAAATATTTATTTATATGTTTCCAAGATTATTTTAAAAGTAAATGATTTTGAAATTTTTTTATGAAATTTTAGTCTTAAAAAGTGATTTTCAATGTGGAAAGTACATTTTCCTCAAGAAATGTTTTAAGTGATCTTTAAAAGTCATTTTCCATATAATATTTCATCATTTGATGTCACTTTAGATTTTCTAGGGATATGATCCACTTTAACCATGTTTATTATTTCTTTGTATGGTTGATTATTATGATGAAGAGATGTTTAGGAAACCAATTCCTTTTCTATGGGTTATGCTATGATGAATTGATGAGAGGATTATGAGAACCTTTTTATTTCTATGGGTATACTATGATGGAATGTTTATGAGAACTTTTCTTTCATGGGTTTTGACATGATGAATGCTTTAGTATCTTATGTCACATATATGCATGATTTACATTATGTTATGGGTGGTACCTACATCTCTCTCCAATACATTGGGTATTTACGGATAAATCATGAGTTAATTATGTAATATTTTAACCCAATTTCATGTTTAAAATGTTATGTTTAGACCTTATTTTATTTACATTAGGTTATTTATGAGCCGACTTTCATTTCCATAGGGTTATGCATGGACCTGAATTCATGTCCATATTTTCTGATGTGGACCTTCTTTCATGTCCATAATTTTATTCGAGGGCCTGATTTCATATCCTTAACTTAATAAGTGAACCCATATCTATTTAAATAGGTTCCCAATGTTGTAAACTTATGTATATGTCAAAATTATATGTCTTATTATATTGTTCTGATTACATTGATTATGTTCTTTTATACCTTTATGATTCATGTATTATTAACTTCCATGATTTATGCCATGACTCATGTTTGTGATTTATGACATGTAGGCTATGGCTTTCAATTGTAATTATCATTTTCTCATAACCTTATTCTTATTTTATATTGATATCTCCCTTTTTTACCCTTACTAAGAATCTGATCTCACCCTTACTTATGTTTCCTTTCCCAAGGTTTGGAAGAAAGATATTAACTATGATATTTCTAATAAGGGTTCCAGTTATAAAAAATTTAGTGGGAGATAATGTAGTTCACTTATGAACTAGTTGTTTATGTTCCTACATTTCCAAAGACACTAAACTATTATGATCCTTTTGCATGTAGATGTGTAATGTAATGAATGTTCATCTAAAAAGATATAACATCTACATATGAAAGTCTGGGTTTCTATAAATTCAAATACCAGAACATATTTAGTGGTACACCAATAGTAATTAGCTCTATCCCCATGTCCGTCTTTGATAAATATTAATAGAAACAAGTCCACACTAGAAAATGACCATGACATGATATATAGGTCCCACCATGTCTTATTTGGTAGTTGAGAGAAGTTACAATGAAATATCCTAGTCACACAACAAAGATTATAGTTATTCTACATGTTTGGTTGTCAGTGGAATTCGAATAAGATTTATAATACAATAATTTGGTGATTTTTTGTGGTTATTTCAACATCTAGTAACTACCCATGTCATGAAACCTCCTTCCAAAGATGAATCAATGGTGGGAGAAGATAATGACCCCTATGTCCCACCTTCAATAGGCCCCGAGTTGACGACTAACAATGAGGGTATAAAAATATCATATATATGAAGAATTACCCTTTATAATATTATAGGATCAGGAGATAAGATGAATCATCCATAATAAAATCCATGAAAAAATATAAGAAATCTAAAAAACACCCCACAATGAATGTGTAAATAAAACTGATATAGGTAAAGTCATCCAATGTAAATACCCTAAAACAAATTTAAAGAAGTGACATGGAAACTATCCAAAGGTACATTCTATTAATTTCTAGCATGGTCCATGAAGTCCTTCTAGAAACCTAATAACAATTTTATATACATAGGGTGAGCATACATGTATACTCGGTAGGGAAAACCAAAGGCTCTCATGAACATGTGAAAAGAGAATACTAATGCACCCATGAGAAAACAATATATGTAAACAACACCAATATAGTTATACTAACCAGAATAACAACCTCCCTAAGGCCTGCTCACAAAAAAATGCATCCAATTATAATAATATAATATGAATCATATCGATGATAGGGTATCCCAAACTGATTTACCACGGATTTTCTACTATCACACCCCAATGTTTTATGTCATGGCACTCCCACCTCTTTCGATTAACATCATATCACATGAAATCCCACCCACAGACACCTGGACTATATCATCACATGACATCACATAACCAGTGTAGTATGTTATTACAAATATGAATGAAATCAACCTTAAGACCTCCTCCAACTATGCACAAACCCCACCTTAATCCATATCATTACATCTCAACTAGAGAAACCTATTCCATCACATTTGATCACATCACATGTAGACAATGGAACTTTCGACTTCTATCCACAACAACCTATGCATATCACTAATGCATGTAAGAGGGAGAGGGGAAGAGTGGGTAACCAACCATCCATCCTCCCACTGGGATATTGGGAAATACACCCCCAAATCATTTTGTTTCTTCATATGATACTTGACATGGGTGGGGTTCATATTAAAATTCCAAGGAATATAAAATTTATATATATATATATATATATTTAAATCACAAAATACCCATCCTATGGGTTAATAAACAAGTCTTAAAACAACTCACTAGAACCTCCACTTCTAATGCCAAAACTAAATGTACAACCCCATAAAAAAAACAAGGTACACATCATATTTTATTCTTTAATTTTCATTGATCCATTTTCTAGATTTCCCATTATGAATCCTTTCCTTTAAAATAGAAAATTTTCTTTGTATTCTCATCATATTGTTCATATATAATCAATAACCGTTTAATTCACACATCCCTTCATTAATTAATTAATTAAAAATTCCCATTATTATTATTCATTTCACTATAAAATACTAACCGAGAAATTAACAAGACACAACATTCAATAAGCAACATTGTATAATATCCCTACATCCACATCCAGATCCACATCTACCATCTATCATAGTCCCATTGCACAACCACATCACAAACTCCATCACAACCCCACAACCAGCACACCATAATAACCATTACAATCCTGATACACAACCACATTACATCCACTACCCACACACACATAAAAAAAATCCACAATCGGGAATTTCAATTAATTCCAATTATTTATTAATGGATATTAACACATAAGTCATATAACATGGTGTACAAAATTAATTATTTGAGTATAAGTGGTTTAACATTTATTTATAGTGGTTTCACAACAATCACATAACATGATTATCACATCATATAAAAAATGGGGAACTATAAACCATGATTTTCATTGATAGAAAAATCATAGATAATATCAATACTGCAATATCAAAAGATTTAAAAGAATGAAAATCATTCCACTTCCACTTTACATTTCATTTAAACCTCTTAATTATTATTTTTAAGATATATGAAACTATCTTCCCAAGAGACAATAAAAGAAACCCATCCCGTATGATACATAGAATAGAGAAATAGGGGAATTCCTATGTGGAATAACATAGCTTTAAAAAAATTAGTAGCATCAAAAAGGGGGTACACACATAGGAGGGAACCTTTATAGGGGAACTCAAACCAATTTCAACAACAATGTTATATGATTCCAAGGGAATAAGGATTTGTATGCTATTTTATCAAGAGAAATCAAGATTAAAATAAGGGATAAAAGCTCTTATCTTTTTAAAGATTAGATCCGAAACTAGTAGATTAGATATGATTTTCAGTGGACATTATATTTGGATATCATTAAATCCACACACTTTAAAAATTTAAAAGATCTATGAACTTTTTAGAAATTGAAGATATGATTAATCACCTTTGAAACAAATTTAAAATTCAATAAGTAAGGCATTAAAACTATTTTTCATTAATGAAATGCCAAACATGGAAAATATATAAATTTTGGAAAAACTAGAAACATTGCTTACTAGTCGTCACCAGGGAGTCACCCCCAATGAGTCACCTCCAGTGAGTCACTACAAGTGATTCATCATCGACAAGTTACCACCAGTGAGTTTCCACCAACAATTCTCTGCTAGAATGACCTTCCGCAAGAAACATATCACCACTAGAATG
Organism: Viscum album; assembly: GCA_963277665.1. Taxonomy (NCBI): domain Eukaryota; kingdom Viridiplantae; phylum Streptophyta; class Magnoliopsida; order Santalales; family Viscaceae; genus Viscum; species Viscum album. Next base: position 1,495,087,400 of record OY728152.1, read on the forward strand.
GCCTAACTCCAAAATGAATCACCAAAATAACGAACTACCTCCATAAATGCCTAACCACCAAAATTAAATGTCACCAGAAATGTATCACCACTAGAATGACCTACCACCAAAACATTTTCACCAATAGAATGCCACTATTAGCCTAAAAGTCACCCCTAACTTCCACTAGACACCCCAATCATCAAATTTTTGGAAAAGTAATGGGATTTAGGGTCTGGGTTGTTACATTTGATACCTTGAAAAATATTATTTCTCCCTAGAATTTAAAACCAACAAATAATTAAGGTGAGAAAATCTCCAAACAATCATCCCTAGAGATACCTCTAAATGATCTCATTACATCTAAAACGTCACCATAAACTGAACCTGCTAACCCAAACACCCACAACAGCTAGAAAAATCATACAACCTTGAATATAGGAATCATAGAATTCTGTCCTTCATGTGAAGATACTATCTACTGTGGGAAGAAATGAAATTCCCAAATGTGTTAAATCACATTGTAGTATAATGTGACCTTATTAGAAATTAATATTTTCCATTTTTCACATGTCAAAACTTTATCATACATCACATTAGAAGAAAATAGAATATCTCGTAAAAAACAAGGTCTAAACAAGAAAATCTTAGAGATAGAGTAAGGAAAAACTTAAAAAAAACTCTGGGTACTGGGAACACATCTATGTCTCATGCTCCCAAATACTCTCCTCCAAGCCACCATGCCTCCATAACATATGATCCAAGGGAATTTTCCAACATAAAAATACCTTCTCTCGATGGTCTTGGATCTTGATTGGATGCTCCATGAATTTTTCATCATCTTCAATATCCAACTCTCACCAGTAAAATACATGAAAGTAATCATGAAGATACCAATGAAGATGGGATATGTAGAAGATACCATGGATTCGATCTAGTAGTGGTGAAAGTTCCAACCCGTAAGCCACCTCACCAATGCATCCCAACACATTGAAGGGTCCAAAAAACCAGGGTGAGAGATTACTCCCTTTTCCAAAACTCCACTACCCATATTAATGAGAAACCTTTCAGAACACATGGTCCCCAACCTAAAACTCCAAGGGCCTCCTGCGATTGAAATAAGACTTTTTCGGATCATGTGTTACTTTAATACTCTCTTGAGCCAACCAAACCCTCTCTATCATGATATGTACCACATTAGGTAGAATAACTTCTAGCTCCCCTACCTCTACCCAATATAAAGAATAATTTCATGGCCACACATACAAATCATCAAACAGGTCCATGCTAATGGATGAGTGATAACTATGTATATAATAATATAAACCAAGGGTAGGTGTAATTCCCACAATCTTCTGATGACAACGACGTATTCTTGGAAAATATTCTACCACATCTAGATAGTTCTATCAGTCTGCCCATCTGTTTGAGGGTGGAAGGTGGTGATGAGGCATAGATGAGTGATAGAATCATGTTGTAATCCCCTATAGACTCATGAGTTAAAACATGTATCCCAATATGAGAAAATGGACCTCAAGAATCTGTGCAGCCACACCACATCATCCACTCACCTTTTTCCTTGAACATCCATTCTGGATAACTCCTTGTGTGCTAGTAAGTGAGACAATTTCATCAACTGGTCCAAAATTAAATAGATAACATCCCACCCTCCCTGACCTTAGTGTAAACTTATGATAAAATCCATAGATATTGTATCCCATTTATACTAAGGAGGATCCAAGGGCTACAATAAACCTCTATAAACACAATTTTCGACCTCTACCTATCAGAAAAACAAACACCGAACCACAAACTCTGCCACTTACTGTTTCATACTAGGTTACCAAAACTATTTCCTCAATCCATGGTAATTCATGGTGAATCTTTAGTGTACTGATAAAGGTGGTATATGAAACCCAAAAAGGAATCCCTCAAACATTTTTACTAGAACAAACAACCTACATAGAAACACAATCTGTTTCCTACCATCCTCCAATCATCCATCCAAAGCATCACCATGAACAACACAGGCTTGCATAACCTCTACCAATGAGTCCCCCACCATGAATCCTCCACCCACCACATCAAAAAATAATACACCTTCATCTAAAACAAAAAACCTCCACTATTATCCACCCATGAATCTAAGTGTAGGGATGCCAACTCCTCTATCACTCTCCAAGAATATGTAGAACCCTGAACAACGTCCTTCTATGACATTATACTCAAAGAATAAATGATGATATTCCCATTTATTATGGTGTAATAGATCTCAAAATTATAGTCCTAAATTAACTAAAACCAACTTTGATGTCTTAGATTCAGATCATGCTGTGAAAAGACATACCTCAAACTATTATGATCCGTGAAGAGCATAAAGTGCTCCCCAATGAGGTAATGTCAGCACAACATCAGTAAAAAATCAATTCCTACCAGGTCTAGATAATATGTGGAATAGTTATGACCACAAGGGTATAACTGATTATACCCATAAGAGATCACTACCTTATTATTTGTCATGTTGTATCCCATGCCCATGTGAGATGTGTCACAAAAAACCTCAAACATCACACCCTCCTTAGAAAACTGATGCACTGGAGAACTGACCATCTTCTCCTTCTGGTAACCAAACTCTATCTAGAAATAATTAGTCCACACAAAATTTTGGTCCTTCATGGTCAATGTTGTCAATGGGACTATAACTTGAGATAAATCAGACACAAACATACGATAATAGATTTCAAGACCAAGGAAGCTATGAGAATCTTCCACATTCTTGGGTGATTCCCAAGAAACAACTGCATCAAACTTTTATTACTCCAGTTACACACTCTTCTAATACACCACATGCCCAAGGAAATCCATATCCCATGTCAAAAAAGTACACATGGACAACATTCCTTAGAGCTGGTTGTGATGAAAAACCTATATAAATGCTAGAAGGTTCTCAAAAATCTCATCATCTAACCTTTATTGGATCATTATATCATCAATGAATATGATGATGAATTGGACTAAGAACCCATAAAACATAGATTTCATAATCAACATGAACACAACTGGTGCGTTTGTAACACCAAAAGTCATGAACACAAGCTCAAAGTTACCAAAACTACATTTAAAGGTAGTCTTATGGATATTTCCATCCTTCACCCATACCTAGTGACATTTAGACTGTAGATCAATCTTAGAGAACAAACTATCTCCCCTCAACCTGTCTAAAGTTCATAAATCCTTGTAAGAGGATAGTGATTCATGATCATCACCTGGTTCAATGTCATGTAGTCCATGAAAAACCTCTTACTACCATCCACCTTCTTCATGAATAACACTAGAGAACCCCATGAAGATACACTAGGTCAGATGAAAACTGTCAACATAAAAACATATCTATATATTTGAAACTACCACAAATAAAAAGGCAACATATGGTAGGGATCCAATAAATCATAGAATCTCCTGGATTCAAGTCTATCGTGAGCTCAATGTTTCTTTGAGGGGGTAGTGTCATAAACTCCTTAGGAAAAACATTGGGGAACTCCCTAAAAACCTTGGGAGCCTCATATGTCCTTGTGTCTACTAATTCCATAGACAACTCATCCACCAAGGAAAGAAGGGGATCCAAATACTAAATTCCCACCTAGAAAACCCTCTCTCCAATGAAAACCACATGTTTTCCATCTACAACCAAGACCAAAACTCTTATCTAGAAGTAGATGATAACAAAACACATAGAATACAACCAATCATTACTATGTATGACATTGTATGGCTACATATGAAGTATAAAAATATCTACAGATGATTGTTGCTACACCATCATCATTGAACATCCCCAACACACATAAAAAAAGATGATATAGAATTCAACTGGTGTAGTCAACACCAATGGAATGAGAATCCTCTCGACATCTATTCCTAAATAACAGAATAGAGAAGGCTTAATGGAAGAGTGTGAATCTCCCGAATCAAAAAATTCACAATCAAGGGTACACAATAAATATAGCATAACTCAAATGATATTTGGAATCTATGGTGTTGCTGCCTCCAATGCTGGAAACTGACCACACTCAGATCTACTTCCTCTCTAATGATGGAAATCTCCATGAAAATTATTGGGTTGAGGACTTTGAGTGAGAGGTCTGTCTTGAGGTCTTCCTTCACATACCACATCTACTATTGGAACGACCTAACTAGTAACTGATTCTAAGAATAGAACTGAACCTATCCACCTATACCAAGCTAAGATCAAGTATCCACTGGGAATAGATCACAATGATGGCTACAAACTCCATAGATGAAACACACATGTCTAAAGTCCCTAGGAAGAGTACGAAATCCATTAGCCCTCGATGGTTAAAAGGGATGTTTCTGAGGTTGACTCCCAACTGGTCAAACATTTTGAGGCCCTAGAGCCTAAGACCTACCACTGAAAACCATAATCCTTAAGAAACCTTTTTTTCCCATATCTTGGTATGCCTTCTCACAAGTTCATCCTCTCAATCACCTTTTCTTTCATTTCAACCTCTAGACACACTGAAAATTTAAAAGGAATAACTGCATACTAGATTGACGGGAGGAGTGCCTCCTAAGAGGCCTAACATTGGACTCCCCATATGGGGAAAGATATATGTAAATGTGTAGAAGGTCCTTGAACTTAATCCCAAGCTCCCATAAAGACATACTCCCATGCTAAAGGGAGATTATCTCCTCCCTCCTCACCACCTTCATGTTTAATGAAATTAACTCCACCCAGAACTCGTTTTGGAAGTTGACCCATGAAAAATATGCCTCCTTCCACTCACTAAGGTTCAACTTCTAACAATGTTTCCCAAATACTAACATTTGACTAAATACCAAGGGTACACAATACTCCATTGGGCCCCAGATCAAACTGAAAATGATATCTATCTTCTCTATCCATCCCTCAATATTCACATTAGAAACAATGCCCTCATAATTCCCCAAAGAATAACAATCAAACTCTTACAACATCCTATTCCACTGATTATTATCCTTTACTAGATCAACCCTTCAGTGATCAACTGGGTCAGCTTGATAAACTTCCTTTGGAAAAGCCACATAGGGAGGTTGTCCAGGAGCCATAGTTGAAAGAGAAAAAAATAATTCCTAAGCCCAGTAGTATATAATTTTTATTAAAATTCATTTTAATTCACTTTGGTCATTATAAAATCCCAAAACGACCCATTCAAATAGGAACCCAAGTCATCATGATGCATTTAAGTCTCCTATGTCTCTATCTTATAAATAAATCAACCTCACATTTTATTCAATAAGCTCAGAGTCTATACACTAGATCATCGGGGCCCTAAAATCCCATATCCTAGATAGTCTCCCTGGCCTATGTCACACACCAAGGTCCATTGGCATTATTACCATACCAACCCATGTAAGAATCACTATGCCAAAATCTAAACTCCATACCATCTATCAACTATCAGGCTCTATTACCGCTATGTCAGAACCCACTCCCTCAAAAGATTCCACAATGAGGGGAGAGAGATAATGACCCCCCAAGTCCCACCGCCAATATTCCCCAAGCTGGCGATATGCAAAGAGGGTATACAAATATCATGAATGGGAGGAATTAACCTCTATAATAAGGTAGGATTGGGAGATAATATGAATCATACACAATAAATTTCCTAAAATAAATAAAATAAATCCAAAATCTATCCTACAATGCAAGTGGGAATAAAACCGATATTAATAAAGGTCTCCATAGTAAAATACCAAAACAAGGTAAATTAGTGAAATGAAAACTATCCGCAGGTCTGATCTAGTAATTTCCAACATGGTCTATGAAGTCCTCTTAGAAACCTGAAAATAGTTTTATATACATAGGGTGATCATATAGGTATACTAAGTAGGGAAAATCAAAGTCTCTCATACACATGTGAAAAAAGAATACTAATGCACCCATGAGAAAATATAAGAAGAAAAAATCTCCTATAACAATATACTAACCAAAATCCCAACCTCACCAAGACTCGGTCACCAAATAAAATATCCATGTATAATAATATAATATAAAGAATATTAATGATAGGGTATTGTACCTCTTTCCAACTGATTTTACACCCTCACACCCCAACATCATACGTCATGACACTCCCACCTCTAAATAATTACATCACATCACTTCACATAACTCCCATTGACACATGTTCCATTGTATCACATCACATCTTGTAACTAGTGTAGTAGGGTATCATCAAAATCAAGGACATCAACCTCATGCCTTCCTTCTAATATGCATGACCCCCACCATAATCCATCTCATCACATCTTTCCAAAAGACACCTAGGCCATAAAATTTCATCCCATAACATATTGATAGTGATATTTTTTAGTTTTTTCCATCAAAAACCATGCATATCACCATCACCTAGAAGAGGGATTCAGGAAGAGTGGGTAGCCAGCCATCCATCCTCCCACCAGGATGTTGGAAAAAACACCCCCAAAACATTTGGTGTCAGAACATGGTGATAGATGTGTGTGGGATCTGTATATAAATAAAAACTAATATAAAATATTAATATATATATTTACATCATGTTATCCCCATCCCATGGGTTCAGAAATAAATTCATAAAACAACTCATAGAAACCTCCACTTGCACTTCCAAAACTAAATGCACAACCCCGCACAAGAAAAACACAAGTCCGAAATCATATTTAATTCTTTAATTCTCAGTAAAAAAAATTTCAAGATTTTCTGTTACCAACCCCTTCCATTAAAAAGGGAACTTTTCTTATTATTTTCATCCCATAATTAATATATAAAGATAAAACATTTAATCAAGACAACCCTTGGTTAATTAATTCTTCAAATAGATTCATTATTATAATTAATTAAACCATATGATATTAATCGTGAAACTTACACAGAAAACACAAAAAAATAAAAAATATACAATATCCCAACATCCACATCCACTTCCACCTTCCATCGTAGCCCCAATACACAACCACATCACAACCTCTATCACAGCCCTATAACAACACCAAACCATAAAAACTATCACAACCCCAGTACACAACCACAAATCATACAATTCCCCCACACACATCACAAATACACAACCATTCCACACATTACAACACATACCAAAACATATCACATTTTCATATTAGGCATAAGGTATTTTAATCAATTCCACTTCTTTATTTAAGGACGTTATCACTGAAGCCATATATCTTGGTGTAACCAATTAATTAGCCGATTATAAGTGGTTGACCTTTTATTTATGGTGGTGTAACAACAATCACATAACATGTGCAACAAATCATATATAAAAACCAAAAAAATAGGGGAATCATTTTCAATGATATGAAAAACATAGATAATATGAATACTACAATACCAAAAGATATAAAAGAATGAAAAGTATCCCCCTAACAATTTCCATTTCATTCAAACCAATTAACTATATTTTTTATTCTAGATGAAACTATATTCCCAAGAGACAACAAAATAATCCCACCCAATATGTTAGATAGATTGGAGAAATGAGGTAATTCCTACCAAGAAGAACAGAGATTTACACAAACTACTAGTACCAAAACAGGGGATGCATGCATAAGAGAGAACCTCTTTGAGGGAAGTAGAACTAACTATATTAAAAGGTTTTATGAATACAGGGGAATAAATATTTTGAACCACCCATATCAAGAGAAATAATGACCAAAATAAGGAAGAAAAGATATTCTATTTTGAAATATTATATCAAGAACCAGTAGAATAGTTATTGTTTAAAGTTTTTATTATATTCTGATATCATTAAATCCACACATTTTAAACATTTAAAAGGTCTCCATAATTTTTATAAATTGAATATATAATTAGTCACCTTTTAAATGGATTAAAAATTCATTAAGGAATTAAAACCATTTTTCATCAAAAAAACATAAAAAATGGAAAATCTATAAATTTCAGAAAAAATGGAAACAATGTTCATGAGTTGCCTCTAGAGAGTCACTTCCAGTGAGTCACTATGAGTGAGTCACCACCATAAAGACCCCACCAAGGAGTCACCACTAGGAAGTTGCCACTAGTGAGTAACCACTAGTTAGTCACTGCTAGCATGTTTCCACCAGAATGAACTACCACTAGAAATGTCTCATCACCTGAATGAACTACCGCCAGAATGAATCACCACTAGAATGAAATACCACAAGAAATTCCTCATTTCCAAAATTAAATATTTCTATAAATGTCTCACTACTAGATTGACCTACCTTTAGAAATTCCTCACCACCATAATGACACTATTAGCATAAAAAACACCCCAAACTTCCCTCAGACACATGAATCATCAGTTTTTTGGAAAAGTAATAGGACAAAATGTCCAAGTCATTAAACCCATTTTAAATTCACTGGTGGAGATCAATTTTCTAATTAATCTAAATTCATGATTTGGATGAAAATTTTATAAGAGTTTGAATTTAAAATTCAAAATTCAAACATCCTTTGTTATTAAAGGATTTTCTATACCTAATGATACTATATAACACTCAAAATAGAAGATGAGATCATTAATAATCCTAAAAATAGGTAGTATCATTGAAAATCTAGACAATAGAATTGAGGTCTATGAAAGTGAATTTAAATAAAAATCAATCTTGGAAGATTTTTTTTGTAGTGCATACCATTGAAGATATGGAATAGAATAATAGAGCATCATTGAGAACACCCTTGATATCTAGTGTATATTTATTTGTTTAAAATTTTATAATATTAACCTATGTATTGATTCTATATTTTTATCTATCTTGAAACCAATGTGTCAAAGAGTGGAAGATGTCATAGAACTTGGATGAGTAGTGAACTTTTCCTAATGTTGTAATCACATACAAGTGAAGAAGTGGTTAATCAACACATCAACAAATTGTTTACATGTTCTCTTTATAATATCATTTTATATTAAAAACAAGTAAACTAAGTGTGCTCATGTGCTTTATATTTCTATATTTGGTTCTTATTATAAATGAAATTCATGGTTCCTTTTCAATCATGAAGACAAGTTCTAGTTTTTTTTATGAAACAAAAAATTGTGTTCCTCCCTAATTCCCTCCCCTATAAGGTTGTTTAATAGGAGATTAGTATACAAAAATATGTACCAAATCAAATATATAGTCTAGTTATTATTAATTAAATAAATTTAGAACAAAATTGTTAGAATAAATTTTATCAATAATTATTAGTTAATTATAAGAATACTAAAATTATTCTCCTCTACATATCTTTACCTTGACATTGAATCTCCACCGAAGCACTCCCTTGACCAAAGGTGAAGTGTTTCTATATAATCTAAAATTCATTTAGGTAAGAGTGTTGAAAATTATCCACATTTCATTCCATTTATATGTGAGACAATTTTTTATTGATATTGTGAAACTTATGAGTTATAACAAGTTAGAGATGTGTATAGTGTGAGGGACTATCTAAATGCTTAGATATAATTATAATAGATATATATGAGTGTTGATCACAATATTTGAATGTAAGTATTAATGAAAACTAATGTTTCATTAATCATATTTTTTATTTAACTCATTTCATTGTAAATTTTATTTAATTATTATGTTCTTTTATACTTAAAAACATTCCCCCTAGGTTTGATTTATACCATTTCACATTTTATAATGATTTCACCTTTCATTCATATATTAAGCTACACTAGTTTCTAAGGATAATTTATGCACTATCCATGTTATATAAATATAAATGATTAGTATTTTTATATGTTCAAAAAACCCTAATTTCTCATCATTAACTATTCTAAAAACTTACAAGCCATTATAGGTTTTATTTGATACAACAGGGGGACATTAAGGGTATATTTTAAGTCTAATTTCCCACATAAAGTTTAATTGATCATACACTAAGACTAAATTATACATACATTTTAATATGAATATGACATTAGAATTTTATAAATATAAATTAGGAATGGCCAATCTACCCTATGAATTGTAAAATCCTCTCCCACGGCTGATGACCATTGCATAATGATTTAACTGGAGGAGTTTTCATAAAGAATCAGGTGCACCTCCCGATATTCTAGAAGTTTCTGAATAGTAGTGGGGATCTATAGTGTTAACATGGGGAGAATATACCCCCATATTAAAGTGAATAATAACAAAAAATTAACCAAATACCATCCATATCTATAAATAATTAGTGTACACATAACTATAAAACATAACATGATATATCAATAAACATGAAAAAAAAACATTTACACAGACTGATATAAATGCTAGTATATAACAACTGATCGCTCACTAGGACCATCACATATAAAAATAAATAAAATAATAAAATGAAACTAAGGGACTAGTTCCATATCTAAGATATACCTCATCTAATATACTCACTCTACCTGAGATATCCTACTCAATTAAGAAACTTTGGGTCCCTACTCATCCATAAACTATGAATAATGAAGTCTTCTTGGGTACCAAAGTTCCATGGCCTCCCAAGAAGGGTGTGAATACAAATTAGTTAGAAACCACTAATGTCATCCCATAAATAAGTGGAAAATGTAGTGTACCCTTGTGATAAGCTCATAATATAAATAAAATATCTATGAAAACAAAAATAAATAACCACTATTGATCCTCAGGTTCTATCATGAAACCAAGTATAAACCCAAAATCTCTTTGACAAATATAAGTGGTGTCTCTAAGCATGTCATAGAACTATTCCCACCAAAATCCATAACAAGTATCTAGGTAATACCCTATTAGGAAATCATAATTAATGTCTAGGGGTATGCTACTCCCTTTCTAGAAATCACATCATCCGAGTCCAGGGGTATGTTTTCCCCTGTCAGATGTCACCAAATCTAAGTCTAGTGGTGTAGATGTCCCCTTTAAGACATCACATCATCTAAGTATATGGGTGTGGCCCCTACCTAATATCACCTAATCTGATTCTAGTGGTATGGATCTCCCATATTAAACATCACCTCACTTGAGTCTAGGGGTATATATTTCCCTGCCAAGCACCACATCATCCAAAAATAAGGATCATGTTTGAGGCATCCAAAACTGTAGTATCTACACCCCCTTGGACTATACATCTCACCATATGGATCTAATGAGAATATACAAGGAATATGAAACCATTGGAACACTTGATCCAATGATTTTATCCAAGGAATCTTGAAATTTTCCTAATAAAACATGGTTATAACAACAAGGTATTTAAAATGAAACTACCTTTGGAATGAATAAATTACAAATTATTTATTAAAAGTACAGAAAACACAATCACTACTTTAGTTTTTTAGTCCATTATAAAATAAGGCTTTTTAATTTTAAAATACCATTAAGAATCATAAGTATTGATAATTTAACCATTGTCTAATGACTATTAGGATTAGTATATAATAAGGGTTATGATAAATTATAATCTACAACATATGGAAGAACATATTTATTTGACTAGTAGGATTGTGCCCTATGAATCCCATTTATTATAGCTTCTGAGGGAGAAGGAATCATTGGGATTTTCCCTTGACTAATCCCAAGCTAAGATTCAACAAATAATCTTAATAGAAAATGTTTATAGGAGAAGTTCAAGCTTATCGAGATCATGACCAACACCTTATTTTCCAAACCACCCCAATAAAGCACCAAAATCACACACCTCACCTTTAGGTCATACACTGGTGTAATAAGGGGAAATTTATCTTGACCCAAATAACATGAAATTAAATAATCTAATTTAATTAAATAATGATTATAGTTTTACCTTTTTATTATGACATTTTAAATGATTATATAACAAGTTTGATAAAAAATAGATTTCGATATGAAGAAATCAAAATTATATTTTTGGGAAATATATAGTTTCAATTAAAACATATTTTTTGATAAATTAAAGATTTTTTGAAAGAAATATTAATTTCATAAATTATTATTTTTAAATAATATTTTTAATAAAAATGATAATATAATTTAATGTATTATAATGTAATTTTTATAAGGTTTAGAAATATGTTTGTATTGTAAAAACAAGTATTTTATAGTAAATAAGAATTGTTATTTAATATTTTAAATTCTTATATTTAGAGAATTTTTTTTATAAAATATTCTTTTTGGAAATCAGAACGGTTTTAATATCTAATGGTGAGTTTTTCATAATTTTCTAAAATTATTGAGTTTTTTGTAAAAATTAATTATGATATAAATATACAGTATCTATTATGACATCATAATATCCCACAAGTGATGTAATAAATAATATAAAGGAAATAAAATATCCTAAAATAGACCCCCTTTAAAATAATTTATTTATAAAGTTATTAGATTAATTTTTTAAACCACTAATGAATCCTCAATAACCAATATTATATTTTATGGGTTTAAAGTAAATTATTTATGAACATGACTCAATTACATATTACCAATGGTATTATTTTAATATTTTCTATTCTGGGATTCGTAAAATATTTAAATCCACTCTTCCTTCTTAGATTCCATAGGAAAAAACCAAGTTAATGTTTGTATATTTGATTATTTTATTATATAGAGTCCAGATCCTACATTTAAAAATTTATAAATAATTCCCCACAATTTTTCTATAAATACCCATCCAACATCCCACTCATATTCACAAAAAACCATTGCGAATGAGGTTTCTCTCCCTCTCCCTCTATAAATCCCTCCCAAGGTGTTCCCAACCTCTTAAAAAGCTCTTCCCAATATTTTAAAATCACCCTCTCAACATAAGTGATTATATTCCTCCTCTTTATTATGTTAATTTATTTGTATTAAGATATAGATTTCAATTTTTTTGTGTTGGAATATATTTTTACATATAGAATTACGAAACTTAATATTCCCATGTAATGATATACGGCATTTCACTCACCTTAATCCCTTCCATGAACCTTTAGTTACATATGTTATGCTGTTGAAATTATCCTATGATTTTCCATTACAAACATTTGTGTTATGTATACCCATCCCCATTTACACTCAAGGGTATTCATCTAGATCTAAATATCCCTCATTAATTGGGGACTTCCATGTATATAACCCACATGATAGGAAACCGAGTTTTTAGTTAGGTATGGATCCTTTAATTTTCTGTCTAAATCTTTACTCAAGACCTAATATTGATGCTTAATGAATTAGCAAAGGTTCTGAGGGTGTTCGAGGCTTTTTTGGAGCTCAAAACAACTCTTTTTGAAAAAATTGACCAATTCACATTGTTTGGGCACTATTAGAGAATGGTTTTCCTAACTGTGCAGAATTTGTTTTTCTAGTCAGTGGCACCTCATTTGGTTGGCACATGACCATGCAACCAAACTATGCGAACACCCCTTTTTCCCAGGTTTGGACCAAACCATCTCACATGGTTTTCACAAAGTTGGAAAAACCATGTGGAAAAACCATGAATAAGCTAAAAAACTATGTAAAATGTCCAAAATTCCCTTAATGATCTACTAAGCCAACCCCTTCCTCCCTAATCCAAGCTTATGCAGGATTGACCTATTTATCTCTCATTTTGGAGGTTTTTAAAGATCCAAACTTGGAATCAAGAGATATTCTTCATCTTACATCCAATCGAGCTTCCGTTCATCTCCTTGGATGCACAACAGTAAGTACTCGAGTCCTCTTAAGCCGTTCTTCTTCCATTTCACTCTCGACCTAGATATCCCCATGTGAGCGTTTTTCACCTCTTCTTAGATCTACTCCAATCCGAGGCAAATCAAGGACTGATACTAGAGGAGAGGGATCGTACAACCCTAAGGTGGGTGGTCTATAACTCATCCCTAAAGTTTTTTGCTTTTGGAATGTTCTTGTGGGGACCACCAGGTTCATTGGAAACTATTTCTAAAATTAATATTCCATGATTATACTCATTTGAATCGTATGGTTACGATCTTTCCAAATATGTGATTGGTTGTTAGTGGTTTCACCAACAACTCAATCCAACTCATGTCAAAGGTAATATCACAATTGGGTTTTTATTGTTTCAGCACGTTTGAGCCACTGTTCAGGTCTTCCTTTACTTGACCTTCCTAAAGGTGAGTCTTCTTATCAAAATTGGCTTGTTATTACTAAGAATTTCATAATGGCGTGTACCATGTATGCTCACCACTTGACCCGCCTAAATTAAGTGCTTACAAATGTACATTAAATGTGAAATATGAAATATGAAATGGAAATTATACTATGTATATAACTTTTCCTTATCAAACGATATTCAATAAAGGTTACATGTTCATAGAACCCCTTTCCACATTGATGGAAGGTAGCATAGTGAACCTCAATAATTGAATAAGCTTTGATGACTAATTAAGACCTGATTAAAGGGTTTCAATGCTACATGGACTATCCACACTAAAGGATGACAAGGATTTGACCAATGGTTTAAACTCTACTTGACCTATCCACACTAATGAAAATAAATACTTGAACCAATTGAATTATCACACAATTACAATATCAAATAGGAATGGGCTGACTCGAGCTCGCCTTGGATTTTGAGAGGATAATACCTTGGGTCACAGGAACCCCATTCTGATTCAAGGATAAAGTTTTCTTAGGTTGATACCCACCTAGACTCTAGTTCCTATCTATTCCTCGTATGCCTGGTATACTACTATATGGTCCCCTACTTATTGCAGGATACCTCAGATACACTCAGTGGATACAACATTGACAAGTAGGTACCTTGGATACATTCCTTGTAACTAGTCATTTCTTAGCCCTGTTTTACCTTGGAAGCACTCCTTGGACTCAGTAGGTGCCTATTGTGGAATGACTTGGATTGTGCTCCTTGGATTACACTCTTACCCCTTGTCTAGACTTATATACTATTGAGTTATCTTTCCATGAGTTTACCTTACCTTGGTTTTTACCCTGGAACTCCCTCACTAGATATCATTGTTTGGTTGCCTTGTTACGTCTTGGGACCTTCAATTCTCATACTATTATGAGGTGATGCCAGTATTGGATATGCGTCAAGTGACCTGTTAACATTAAATGGGAGTTGATTAATTAACTAACTTGTTATATATTCAGACACTAGCCGAGGGATAAAGTAGGTACTTGGTTATTTAGTTATTTTGTACTGCTTTCTTTACATTATATATATGTCTTCACACAACTATATTCCATTACATGGGCTAGATGTTATAGATACCATTGGTGGTGGCCCACTATGATTTATCTGACACTATCTATGGGTGTCGTTTGGTACCCGGAGTAGATTACATGGTTGTAGGTATTGACAAAGGGAAGCATGAAACTTCCAATACTTGATTGTGTGCTGATAAGATGGAGCTTGATAGCAGATGACTGAGTATGATATCAGGATTCTTAGAGTAGACTTTATTTTCTTTTACCTTGTGGAACATGTTGTGCTTATTTTCTTATATCCATGCTTTCCAGTTTTCTAGTGACATGACATTACATAGTCACTGTTCCAGTTGATACAGTTATTGTTATTCTTGTTTAACCATTTAATCAGTTTTCTTCTCATATTTATTTATATTGATTCTGCTATTTATTATTCATTTACTTTCCTTCCGCTATGATACAGTCTACTATGGAGTGCCTATTCTTCCCATAGACACACCCAAGGCTCTCTCTGCTAGTCGGAAACCTCTGTCATTCGGGAATATGCGCTTGAGGCCATGTGGCCCACCGGGGTCGATGCACCCATTAATTGGCATCTGGGTCTTGGTCATCCCAAGTGGTATGAGAGGTGGTTTCTTTTCTTTATAGACTATTTTGAGACAATATATTGGAGAATAGGAATGCTTGGGTCTAGGTTATAAGCTATTCTTGGGCGTCGCAAGCCCATGTTCAGGGTAAATTCCAAGTTACCCATAATGCAAATGTTGTTCTATTTTTCTAATTACAGTTGATATTATTTCACCATTGGGTGACTCACATGTTTTGTGGTGTTGTTGATTATTAATATTTGGGAATTTATTTCATCCTTGTCCTGATTATATGAGGGAAATGATTATTTATACATGCATAATTATAAGCACTTATAATTCACATGTCATGCATATTTCTATGCCGTATAGGTGTATTTAACTGCTTTACATTGCTTGATATGCTGGTGATTTTTGACTGATTTTGTGAAAGTTGTTTGTACTTATATTACTTTGACATCAATTGAGTGATTTCCTATCTCAATTCATGAGGTGTATGGGCCCTCATGGGTTGGAATGATTAATTTACTGAGTCAAGCCATTATTTTATAAGAAAATTGGAGTCATTTTTGGTGATAGGTGTATGGGTATTGATTCATCAGAAATGAATATCTATTATAAAGTGAATCCTAAATTAAAAATGAGTTGTTTACACATCCTTATTCCACCTTCCATGTTTATGAAAGGTAACGGATTGAACCTAAGAATTAACTGCAAAATGACATAAAACTTATACTTTAGCACTTACCGATACCTGGCTATATAAGAGGGTAGTTTGGGTAGTATGAATTGGGTAGTGAGTTTTATTATGATATTTTAATATAGTGATTCTATATCCATGATTCTATGCATGTTCTAATGTGTGTCATTGGAATTTGTAGACCAATTCTGCCATGACGTCCTCATGTTATTTTTCACGAATGTGGTGATGACCACGATATAGACATGGTGGGAAATGAGCTTCCAGTATTACTTCTAGGAGTTCTACTTGGGGCCCTTCTAGATATACCTAATCAAGGAACTTATTCCCAATTCGGTGATAGTTTCTTATGTATGATGCGGTCCATGCAAGGTGCTCCATGGGTTGCACCTACGATGGCTGATCTAACTTATGAGTTCCTATAGCAGCATCCTCCTACATTTTTTGGGGATGGCTGATCTTAGGCTATTGAGTCTTGGCTAGAGGAAATGCGGTCAATCTTTTAGCATCTAGAAATGCCTCCAGATCGAAGCGTCAATCTTTCTATATACATGCTCAGGGATTCGACCAGGAGTTTATGGGATGTCGTTACCCAGCATAAACATCATCAGGAATGTTATGGGTTGACTTCTAGACTATCTTCTATGATCAGTTCTTTCCTTAGTCACTTAGATATGACATAGCCATAGTGTTCATGAATCTTGAGTAGGGTTCTATGTCAATTATGGAATATTCATCATGTTTCACTACTTTATAGCTCTTTTCACCGCTTTTAGCTGTTTCATGCTAGACATTTTGAGGATGGGATTTAGTATGCCATCTGAACTCAAGTGAATGAATTTCTCCTTCCTACCTTCTCTGAAATAGTTGATCACAACCATATCACTGAGCATAAAATGAGGGATAGAGAAAGTACTGGGTTTAAAGGATCAATGATGCGTCAAAAAAATAGTTCTTTCAGTGGTAGGAAATAGTCGCTTGAGGTTTTTCATCAGGGTAGGGGAAGTCAGAGTATCTAGATTGATAGCTCTGTAGTGTGTCATCAGTATGGAATGCCAGGGCATAAGAAGCCCCAGTATGATAGATACCCTATGGAGTGTTGGGCTTGTGGCCGTTTGGGTTATATTTAGAGATTTTGCAGGACCTTTCCACCAACTTTGAATGGAAAAGGATCTGTGCCAGCTCTACCTTTAGGAGAAAGTTCTTTTGCACTGTGTTAGGCAATGAGATGGAGTAGCACTAGAAGGTCTGGTCAAGGAGGAGGCCATGGCCAGGGTAGTTCGATCCCTGATCAGCAGCAATGCCAGCAGAGCAGTCATGATCGTGGTAGTCCATTTTTTCATAGGGATGTGGATCAGTTCAGTTTCATGCCATATTGCCGATACCCAAGGATCAGGCTGCGGGACCATATACAGTATGAGGTACTATTCCAGTAGCCTCTACTATTGTCTCTGTTTTGTTTGAATATAGGTTCTTCAAAATCTTTTATTTTTATATCTATAATAGAAACTCTCAGAGTAGAGATACATTATCAATATGGTGTAATGAATCTCAATACACCATTGGAAATAAGGAAGGTGGGAATACACCAGTGCAGGGATTTCCCCCTTGAGGTTGAAAGTTACCCTATCTTGTGGAATCTCTTTGTTCTCGAGATGATGGGCTTCGATGTCATTCTCGGGATGGACTAGTTGGTCCACTATTATACGGTTGTAGACTATTAAAACCGAATGGTTTATTTTACATCACCATAAGGAAACAGTTATCCTTTCAAAGGCAAGTGGGATGTCTAGGTTGGGAGAGCGGGATCAAAGAATCATGGGCTAGGTGGAGTGACCACCCATGTTGAAAATATTATCATGGAGGATCAGGGTTTGTTTCAAACTAATTTCCCTCCAGTAGTTTATAATTTTAGGGAAGTATTTCATGATGAATTTTATGGATTACCTCCTAAGAGAGTGGTAGAGTATACAATAGAGTTTACTCTGGTGTCCATTCTTCTGTACAGGATTGAACCTACTTAGCTTCAAGAGCTCAATCAATAGATAGAGGACATAGAGGCCAAAGGCTTTATACAACCCAGTATATCCTCTTGGGGTTCACTCATGCTTTTCTCTAATAAGGAGGATGAAACTCTACATTTATGCATGTATTATAGATTGTTGATCCATATTACAATAAAAAACCAATATCGACTTCCTCAAATAGATGATCTCTTTTACCAGCTCTGAGGAGAAAAGTTGTTCTCTAAGATCAACCAAAGACCGAGTTATCATCAGGTGTGGGTCAGACCATCTAACATACCATGTACAGATTTCTATAGAAATTATAGCCTATATGAGTATCTTGTTATGTTGCTCTGTCTTATGAATGTGACTTCTGTTTTCATGGATTTGATGAATAGGGCATTCCATCCCTATTTGGATGCTTTTGTTGTGGTCTTTGAGGATGAAATCTTGGTGTATTAGTTCACTCATAACGACCATGAAAAATATCTTGAGATCATTCTAAGTACACTGATAGAGAATCATCTTTATTCCAATTTTTCTAAGTGCGAATTATAGATTTACAAGGTCCACTTCTTGGGCCATATTATTTCAGAATCAGAAGTATCTGTTGATCCATAAAAAGGTTAGTGTCGTTGTCTCATGGTAGCAGCCTAAGAACGTGTCTGATATCATGAATTTCTTAGGGCTTGCAGGATATTATAAGTGTTTCATAAAGGACTTCCCACATCTTTCTTCA
Source organism: Viscum album (assembly GCA_963277665.1). NCBI lineage: Eukaryota > Viridiplantae > Streptophyta > Magnoliopsida > Santalales > Viscaceae > Viscum > Viscum album. The sequence goes on from OY728152.1 coordinate 1,495,106,537, forward strand.
CCTCTTATTGAACTTACAAAGAAGGGTGCTATGTTACTCTGGTCAGAAGCATGTGGGAAAGGATTTCAGGAGGGGAAAAGAAGGATTTTCTTGACACCTATTTTGATTCTTCCTGAACCTAGTAAAGTTTATATCGTATTCTGCGATGCATTATGAAGTGGCATGGGAGTAGTGTTGATGGAGGAAGAAAAATTTGTTGTCTACAGATCTCTGTAGTTGAGGCCTGATGAGATACATTACCCGATGCACGACCTCGAGCTAGCAACAGTTGTCCATGCCTTACGTTTTTAGAGACATTATCTCTTGGGTGAGTGCTTTTTCGTTTATACAGATCACAAAATCCTCAAGTATATCTTTTCATAGCATGAATTGAACCTTCGAATATGAAGTTGGGTATATCTAAAATCCTATGATTTTGAGCTTTCCTATACTTATCGAAAATGAAATGTGGTTAAAGAGGCATTGAGTTTAAAAAATCAAACACATGATATACATGAAGCCAATGATGAATGAATTTTAATGGCCCTGTTTTCTGAACATCATCTGGAGTTTCAAGACATCCATGAGCAGTATTACCTTTTAGTTTTAACAGTTACCTCTTCTCTCCTTGAGAAGGTGAAGGGTTGGCAGTTTTCAGATCCTGATGGTTTGGTTCACCATGAGAGTATATCAGGAGATAACCCACATCCAGATTGGTTTGTGGATAGAGATGATGTACTATTTCTATGTGGATGTATCTGTGTTCCTGTAGATGTGAGAGAGGAGTTGATGAAAGAGTCCCATGCCTCCTAGGGGGCAGTTCATCAAGGCATATTGAATATGTATCGAGAAATGTGATGCCTGTATTGGTGTCCTGGGATGAAATGTCAGATTGAAAGCTTCATCACAAGGTGTTCTACCTATCAGTAGGTGAAGGCGGAACACTAGAGACCTTTAGGCTTGTTACAACCACTTCCAGTCCCAGAATGGAAATTTGAAGATGTTTCTACAGATTTTGTAGTTAGATAACCTAGGTCATTGAGGGGTAGAGATTTTATATGGGTAGTCAGTGACCGACTAATGAAATCAGCCCACTTCCATACAATTTAGAAGACTTTCTTAGTTGATGAGCATGGAATATTGTATGTACATTAGATCATATGACTTCATGGGGTTCCACGTACTATCGTTTAAGATAGGGATGCTCGTTTCACTTCATGTTTCTAGCATGGTTTTCAAAATGATGTGGGAACTCAGGTTCTTGTAAGAAACAATTTTCACCCATAGACTAATGGAAAATAAGAATGGGAAATATAGGTTTTAGAGGATATGATCTGAGAATTCATTCTTGATTTCATCGGTTCTTGGGAGAACCGTATCCCTCTCGTTGAGTTCGCATATAATAATAGTTTTTCATGTGATGATTTGGATGGCTCCTTTTGAGGACCAATATGGTAGGCCATTCCACTCACCTTTGTTCTGGGTAGAGGTATGTGAGATAGACCTACTAGGTCCTCGTCTTGTTCAGGAGACTTTAGAAAAAGTCAAGTAGATTAGGAAGTATATGACTACTGGTCATCCAGATAGAAATCTTATGCCGATCGCCATCGATAACCTCTTGAGTTTAGGGTTGGGGATCATGTTTTTCTTCAGGTATCGCCCATGATAGGTCATATATGGTTAATAAAGCATGGGAATCTATCACCTAGTTACGTCAGGCCATTTGAAATTCTATAGAGAGTCGGGCTGGTAGCACATCGGTAGCTACTACCTCAGGGGTACTGTTCCATGCACAACATCTTTCATGTCTCACAGATTTTCCAATATCATTCCAACCCATCTCATACCATTGATCCCGACGAATTTGAGTTAGATGATGATGCTACCTTAGAGGATTATCTAGTATGCATTATTGAACGAAGCGCAAAGGCCCTCTGAGGAAATTTTGTCCCTCTCATTCGGGTGACATGGAAACATAATCGAGTACAAGATGAGACTTGGGAGAGGGAAGCTAACATACATGACCGATGGCTAGATTTGTTCACATAAGATGTTTCCTTACCCTTGGAAGGAGAACTAGGTGGAGAGTTATTTTAAGGGGGGACGACTATAAGAACCCATTTTTTCACTCAGGTATGGATCCCTTAATTTTCAGTCTAAATATTTGCTTTGGACCTAATATAGATGACTAATGAGTTAGAAAAGGTTCTAAGGGTGTCTAGGGATTATTTGGAGCTCAAAACACCTCTTTTTGGGAAAACAGACCAAGTCACATTGTTTGTACACAGTTTTCCTAACCGCGTAGTAGTTGTTTTTTTGGATAGTGGAACCTCACACAGTTGGTACACAACCGTGCATCCAAACCGTGCGAACAACCCCTTTTTTACCAAGTTTGGAAAGAACCATCTCGCAAGGTTTGCGCACGGTTTGAAAAACCCTGCGGAGAAACCGTGCGCAAGCTAAAAACCTATGTAAATGTCCAAAATGCCCTTAATGATCTATTAAGCCAACCCCTTCCTACATGATCTGAGATTATGTGGGACTGACCTATTTATCTCTCATTTTGGTTCTTTTTGAAGATCTATACTTGGAATCAAGAGATCTTTGTCCGAAATCCAATCGAGCTTCTGTTCATCATGATGGATGTGCAGTGATAATTAATCTAGTCCTCTTTAGTTGTTCTTCTTCCCTTTCACTCTTGACCTAGATATCGCCATGTGAGAATTTTAACCTCTTCTTAGATCTACTCTGATCTGAGGCAAATCAAGGGATGATACTAGAGAAGAGGGATCGTACAACACTAATCTGGGTGGTCTATAACTCATCCCTAAAGTTCGTTGTTTTGGGAATGTTTGTGTGCGGCCCACCAGTTTTGTTGGAAACAATTTCTTAAATTAATATTCCATGATTATAATCATTATAATCATTGAGTTATGATCTTTCCAGATATGTGATTAGTTTTTAGTGGTTTCACCCAAAACTCAATCTTCCTCATGTCAAAGGTTATGTCATAATTGAGTTTTTAGTGTTTCAGCACCTTTGATCCACCATTTGGGTGTGCCTTTACTTGAACTTACTAAAGGTGAGTCTTCATATAATAATTGGCATGTTATTACTATGAATTTCATAATGGCATATACTATTTATGCACACCCCCTGACCTGCCTAAAGAAAGTGATTACAAATGTTCATTAAATGTGAAATATGAATTGTGAAATGGCATGTATACTAAGTATATAACTTGGCCTTATCAAAAGAGATTGAATAAATGTTAAAAGTTCATAGCACACCTTTCCATGTTTATGGAAGGTAGTGGAGTGAACCTCAGTAATTGAATAAGTATAAATGACTAATTAAGACTTGATTAAAGGGTTTTAATGCTGCTTGGACAATCCACTCTAATTGAAGACAAGGCCTAGACCAATGGTTTCAAATCTACTGAACCTATCCAAACTAATGGATGGAAAGACATCAACCAAATGAATTATCACATAATTACAATATCTAATAGGAATGGACTGACTCGATATCACCTTGGATTCTAAGAGGAGAATACCTTGGGTCTCAGGAACCCCATTCTGATTCTAGGTTACAGTTTTCTTAGGATGATACCCACCTAGACTCTGGTTCTTGTCTGTTCCTTGGATTCCCAGTATAATACCATTTGTCACCTTCTTATTCTAGGATAACTCAGATACACTCCTTGGATCTAGAACTAACAAGTAGGTTCCTTGGATACACTCCTTGGACCTAGTCCTTACATATCCATGTTTTACCTTGGATACACTCCTTGGACTCAGTAGGATCCTTATTTTGGAAAGCCTTTAATTAAAATCCTTGGATTACACTCTTACCCCATAGCTAAATTCAAATACTACTCAACTATCCTTCCATGAGTTTACATTACATTGTTTTTTACCGTGGAACTCCCTCAATAGATACAATTGTTTGGTTTCCTTGTTACATCTTGGGACCTCCACTACTGATACTATCATTAGGTGATGTCAGTTTTGGCTATGTCCCACACGACCTATTATAATTAAATGGTAATTGATTATTTAATGAATTGGTTACATGTTCAATCACTAGTCGAGGGATGAAGTAGGTACTTGGTTATTTAGTTATTTTTCAATTCTTTATTTTCTTTATATATATGTCTACACACTGCAATATTCCATTACATGGGAAGATGTTATAGACACCATTTGTGGTGGACAACTACAATTTACCTCACACCCTCTTTGGGCTCTGTTTAGTACCTAGAGTAGATTACATGGATGCATGTACTGACAAAGAGAAGCATGTAGCTTAAAATACTTGATTGTGTGCTGATAGGATGGAGCTTGATAGCAAATGACCAAGTAGGATCTCATCATGCTTGTAGTAATCTTTGTTTACTTTTACCTTGTAGAACATGTTATGGTTATTGTCTTTTATCCATGATTTCTAGTTTTCTACTAACATGACATTACATCATCACTATTCTAGTTGATACATTTACTATTATTTTTGTATATCTTTTTCATTAGTTTTCTTCTGCTATTTATTTATATTTGTTTCGCTGTTGACTATTCATTGACATTCCTTCCGTTGTGCTACACTCTTCTAAGGAGGGAATAGTATTCCCACAGACACACCGTAGGCCCTCGCTGTTAGTCAGTAGCCTCTGACATTAGGGAAGATGCACTTAAGGCCATGTGGCCCACCGGGCTTGGGGCACCCATTAAGTGGCCTCTAGGTCTAGGTCATCACACACACTCATTAATCCTGGGATTACAAGTGAGAAAATTCATTTTATGTTTTATGATATATATGGTACACAAATACATGTACATGATATGAATTTAATGGGTGGTCTTGGATTATATATCCCTCCAATGTATTAGATAATATTTTTATCTCACGAGATACCATAATTTGTTCATAGGAGGTTATTATAAGCACACTGTATTATGATTTCTTGGTAGTTTTCCCTGACTTATTCTTATGATGTCACATTTTATATTGTTATCAAATTCTTATGTTTCATAAATATTATCATCTTATATCATGATCCAATGCTATTTTTTATGATCATCACCCATTTATGTTACCCTGATATGCCTCTTGACACACATGTATTACTTTCATTATGTTATTCTTTGAACATTACCTTACTGATATTTATTTTTCACAACTTTCTTACGTACATCCCTAGGTTTTCCCTTGTATTATTAAAAGATAAATGGAATTTATGGGAAAGTTATGGAGTTTTTAAATAAAGTTTTTTTATCCTTATTTCATGTTATTACGTTATGTATCTTATTTCCCAATGATACTTCACCTTTTTATATTTTTATATTTTATTATGTGTCTATTTATCTAATAAATCACAAAATAAATTTACTAAAATATATGGGTTTTCATAGTTCGTATCAGAGAAAGGTATAGTTATTTTTAGTGACAAGGATTATAAAACCTTAATGAATTCATTAAGGATAATACTAAACATATTAAAACATCCCTAAATTTTGGTAAAATATAGAGTAAGTGGTTTACAAGAAACAAAATCCCTATATGAATAATACAAGTGGATGTGGCTCTAGAATAGTTGTACCTAGGAGTTATAACCCCGAAAAGGGAGCAATGAGAAATAAGTTAATCATCACCTGGTACATGATAATGAGGGATTGGTACACAAATCAGTTGAAACTCCCAGGGGATAGGCTTTGGTATATTCCTAATCTTTTTACGAACCATTAATATGGGAATAAAAAATTATTACAAAAATTTATGGTAGGAAATAGACCAGAAATAAATTAGAGTGAAACCCCAAAATTAATATGTTAAGGAATACATGTCACTTATTGGTTATCTCATATAGGTTCATTGTTTCCCTTTAATGATTTTACCGAATGGCCCGAGGGCCTATTTTTTATTGATTTTGTATAATCCCTCTTTTAAGGGAAAAGAGAGGAAACCAATACTTCCGGTACATCAAGACAACAACAAAATCCAAAAACAAAAGGGGTATAGCCCAGAGCGTGACACATAGAAATACTCCTTCCCAGCATTATCATCATTAAATCACACCTCCACCAGAGCATGGTAGACTGTCAATGTTCCCTAGAATGAAGCAATCACAAGATCAAAGCGCCACCATCAAAAGAATCCAGGGCTAATATAGAAGCTGAGGAGATCATCTTCAAGGATTCACTACATTTGTCAAGTAACAATGCAAAACCACCACTGGGGAAATCAGCCACCACAATCATTGTCTTCGACAAAACAAAAAACTACGAACCGAACCAAACAACAAAACCAGATCCTCCTATTGGGAAACAGAATAAACAATCATCACCATAAATCTGTCGTTACACCTTCATGCCAGAGAGGCCACTGAAGATCACCATCGACATAGAAATCCATCTAAGCCAGGGGGACTAACCACGAAGCCCGTCCTTCGAATATGAAAGATGCAGACTGGAAAGGAAGAAATGCAGATCCAGAAGTTTCCCATTCACATAAAGCAGATCAAAACAGCTGGATCCAGTGCTGAAACATCGACAACATCATCCCACCTTGACTCCTCCGTCGTTGAAAGAATCATAGACATCGGAGCTGAAGCAAAACCCCACCTCAATCTACAAGACCTCCACCAACATCCCAGCCAAGAAACCCGAAGAGGAAGGCATACCAGGATCGCGAAGTTAGCCACCATCTCTCAGGACTGAATGGCCAAAAGTCACACTGAGGTAGCATCGTCGATGGAGAGATCTGGGCCAAGCTGACCCAAAAATGCCACTCTGGGCTTGGATCTGGTCTGATCTGAACCACAAACCACCTTTGTCGGTGTCCAAGATGAGCGAACCAAGAAAATAGAGTAAACCATCGATGGGGTAAGGAACTGCCACACACCCCTTCTGAGCTTCCAACATCAAAATCCAAAGAGAAACATAGTGTCACAAATACCGTCGAAACCCATAACTGCAAAAGAAAAAGAAAATGTGATCAAATGGAAGGGGGAGGCGACGTCATCGCAGACACAGGCAGGAGGCCTCCCCCCCTCCGGATCAACATTGAGGGGGAACCCTAGAATGCAAAGGGAGGGAGAGAACCGCTGCTCCGAGGCCCTCACAACCAAAAAATCAGACATTCATTTCCCTTTAATGATTAATAGTTTGAAAATTCTCATCTCTAAGTCTATTTTGGATTAGATAAAATATTTTTACCAAAATAAAATATTGAAAATATGGCTTATGTTCCATTAAAGAAATTAAAATGTCCTATATTACTATAGTTCTATACATTCTTTAATATCATGTAAGTTTAGTGGAGCTATTCAAACACCACCTCAGAACATAGAAGTGGAGATTTTAGTGAAAATGAAACATCGGGAAATTTTTGCATCCCTTGTATATAACTTCAACACTATTCATATTTTTAGGATGAATTTAATAGTGAATTTTGTGATATCCCCTTTAGTGGAATTTGATACTATTTTTGGGTATAGATTTAATTTCCTTGTATATAGAAAACATAAATTTTCCATATTGAAATTCATCCTATGATTCATTAAAAGTTCAAGGAGGAGGGTGAATAGCCTTTGGAATCATCATACCAAGCTTGGATTTATTACCTTATGAGAAAGTGTATCTTGCTCAAATGATCGAGAATGAGGAAAATAAAAACCATGACATTCCCATTATAAGGGAAGAATTTATTGGTCTTCATCTAAATCAGGAAGTTGAGTTCTCAATTGAAATCATACCCAGAGCTCTGCCAATATCCAATACTCCATAATATATAGTCACTGTTGAACTTGAGGAGATGAATAAGAAACTATAAGAAAATATGGATAAAGGGTTTATACACCCGATTACTTCACCATGGGTTGAAATTTTCCTTTTCATTAAGAATAAGGATGGGTCAATGCGACTCTATATTAATTATTGCATGCTTAAAGAGATCACAATAAAAAACAAGTATCCACTACCACTAATTGATGATATGTTTAAATAACTATGTAGATCTAAAAACTTATCTAAGGTGGATCTTCAGTCGATATATTATTTAGTAAAGGTGAAGATGGAGGGTATCACCAAGATTTATTTTTGAATATGTTATGGGCACTATAATCTCATATTGATTCCATTTAGAGTTAATAATGATCCATCTATCTTCATGGAATTAATGAATAGAGACTTAATTGATAACTACAAAAATTTTCAGGTAGTCTTTATATATGATATTATTATACACTCTAAATTAAAGGTAGAGCATGGGGAGTATTTGAGTGTTTTACTAAATACCTTGTGAACGGAAAAATTATATGATAATTATATTAAATGTGATTTTCAGGTGAAGAAAGTAACATTCATGGGGAATGTTATCACTAAAAAATGATATATGTGGATCCTTTGAAAATAGAGTAAATTGAAGGATGTACTATACCAATATATGTGATATATATTGTAACACACCAAGCTTTCACGATACGATTCTCTTTCAATAATGCAATAGCTTGCATTGTACGCAAGTTCGAGATTCTAACACACCGAGACCAATCAAAGTACCAGTTATGAATAGTAATACCCAATTTTTAAAATTATATGAATTTTATATTTCAAAATGGACTTCATTTTTGTATTCAGAATATCGAAATTATCCTAAGATGAATTTTTTGTAATTTTCTGAGAACTTCCAATTTTCAATGAATAGAGAAAATACTTAAAAACTACTTTTTCAATCAAAATAATTTATAGTGATAAATTATACTATTGAGTGGTTTTAAAGTATAATTAGAATATATTTTTACCATTTTATCCAATGTTGGTCATTATAATTAATTTCACTTTGAAATTGGACATAAACAATTGTCAGTCTTTTGATTGATATTGTTTCTTAAAAACACGCTATTTGTTTTGACAACGGTAATTAATTATAACATTAATTAATGAAATCTATATGTTTGGAATTTTGTAAAATAGACACCATTTTTCAATTCATAATATCAATTATATCTTAGGGTGAATTTTTGGTATTTTTCTAAAAAACCTCAATTTTTGATGAATAGTGAAACCAATAAGTGGTAGTTTAAAAACTAATTTTTTTCATGTAAATGAAACATTACCACTTCTGTGATTTGATTTTCAAAAACACGACATAAATGGTTGTCATTAGGAAGTAAAATGTGGTTCAATGGGATTAAAATAATTTTTGGCGAATAGTAACTTTTAAGTTCTATTAATCGCAATTAAAGGTAATTAGTGAAATTTAAGGTAAAAATGATATTATAAAAATATGAAAATATCTTGACACTTGTCCTACCCTTATTGGATGAGTCATGGCCAACCAAGAAAATCCATGGGTCAACTTGGGGACCCCATGGAGCCACTTGGGTAAGAAAATGACATTAATAACTTTTTATTTAAAGTAAAAATAAAATTGTCACAAACATGTGTTGTTTTACTAAAAAAATTATTACATGGGGTTATATAAGTTAAATTTTCGACTATAAATATTCAATGGAAAGATAAAAATATTTTCTACATGATGTTAATTTTTTTTATAATTTTTAGACATTAAATAATATAAATGTTTTATGACACAATGATGATGCAGCGATTACCTCATTAATTAATGATTTATATAAAATGAACCGATAATGTAAAATCTAAGACTTACACTTGTCAAAAACCTATTGGAAGAGTATATTTAGAACTCTTATCACCTTATACTCGAAATATATCATTTTGGGACCATTAAAATCTGAAAATAACTTCATAATAATGTAACATTTCATGAATTTCCAAGAGTGCCCCTCCTCTCCTCTTATAAAAGGCCCCCACCACTACCACCTTATTCACACGTTCCAAGCCATTTGGCTCAGCCAACCTCTGCCCAAATACTCTCTAAAATTCCCTATCTTACTCCTAGAAGCCTCACTTTGGGAATAATTCTTCCCAAGGAAGCCTTTGGCTCAAATCAAAAAGAGTTACCTGATTTTAAGGTAATGTCTTCTCTTATGTTCCTTTGTTTTATTTTTCTTCTCGAACCCCTTAAACAATTTTTATTACTATATTTTGTAACAAAAACAGTATCTTAAATATACTAGGATGTTGTTATGAGAAGTATTTTATTTACAGTTACACATACTTTCATGTAATGGTTAAAGAACATACTGTTTCTGTGGGTGGCGAATTACTGCCTCACGAAACGATGATTGTCCAGTCTTCTTTTAACACCTCTCATGGTGTCCATTAAGATGTCACTATATTTATATATGATATATATTATGTTTATTTTTTCCTTATGCTTCTGTATTTCTAATTTATGGCATACCTTTATGATTTCCATTATGGGTAAACGTGATAATTTCATTTTTGGAAGTGCGGACTACCGCCCCCTCAAAGTGATTTGAATCATTAATGCCATATGTGGGATGTATAAAGGATGGATTAAATGATATTATATATGATATTATAATGGAATTATAATACACCTTTATATAATTATGATTTCATTCCATTAAATACGAAATAGAAATGAAAGTAGCGTTCATGCGTACGTACAGCTTACCGTCTCCATGAACGGTGCATTTAATTTCTTACCTCTAAATGTTACGTAATATTATGAATGAATGTATATAATGGATATATATGATATATATGATATCTACATCATGAATATAATTCTGGATTTAATGGATATTTTACCCCATGAACAACTTGTAATTATAAGAAGTCTATTTTTGACTCAACTACCAAAGATCGACAAAACGACCGTTATTAACGTAAATAATTACATAATGTTCATAACATGGTAATAAGTGATAGAAAAGGGATAATAAACATGAAAAAGGTTCTTAAGAAATTATAAATTAACTCTAGTTTATTATTCAGAAGGTTAAGGAACGATCGAATCAAGTCGGACACGAGGTAAGGGAACTTCTTAACCCAATTTCCGTTCTTTGGGACAATCTCCTACTTTAAAATTATGTCATGATATTATTATGTACTATCTTGTATTTTTACTTTATTTATGTGTACATATAGTGAATACACATAATAGATCTATTTTATTTAAAAATTATCTTTATAAGGTACTTCATCTCAATCTTGTTTCATTGAGGCATATTTTGTTTTATACTTAACTTTCTTTTATACGGTGTATAAACGCCTTTGACTTTTACTTTTATTCAAAAGGAATCTTTTTATACGAAGCGTTTTTACTAAACGACAAAAGGAATGTTTTTTCTTACATATGCGGCGACAACGACTTCTCCGCCGCCATGACTATTATTTGAGTTTTGTCTTCCTCTATAATCCATTATTTTTTTTAAATGAAAAATAAATACCATGTTTTACTTTTCATTTATTTTGGTATTGAAAATTCTTTTGATAATGTTTTTATTATATCAATGTGTTGTATTGATATCTTGTGATTGAAATGTGGAAATGTTTTGTTTCCTTTATGCATGTTTTATGTGATACGATTATGTTATGGTTTATGATATGTTTAAACCTGTTCATATGAGGAATGCATTGGACTTAATAAGTGACGATTGGAGCCTGCTATAGACTCTCAATGCATCGGTAGGTCTCATGAGACAAACTAGTGTCTTGGCACGAGGCCTTGACAAAATCTTATTTGTAGTCTTGGCATGAGGCCTTGGCTACGTGGTTATGATAGTCTGGCATTATGCATTCCATCATTATGAATGTGGTTATTGATATTGCATGTGATTATTAGACTAGTAGAATATCCATGTGAATAAGTAAATGGAATTATTTCATTTTATTTTTTCCATATTATGTTGAAGTTCAGGTTTAAAAGGATTTTGTTTTAGTTATAAATTTCCTTAAATTATAATGTATATTTATGAAAGCTTCCGCTATATTATTATCCTTACTGAGCATCTGAGCTCACCACTTTCAATGTTTTAATTTTTCCAGGATGTGAAGAAGTATATTATGAATGACCTGCAGGGATAGTATGAGGGGATATGAAGACAAGATTTTGTTATAGTTTTGTATTACTTTATGATGTAATGTAAAACTTATGAATGTATCTAGTGTTTCAAGGCTACTAAACTAATCGGTCTTTCGAGACATGATCTTTGTGACCACGCCAATGTTACACAATAATGCACTGACTCTGGGTAACTGGGGTTGGGTTGTTATACAGATTTATAGTTTCCTTTTATTAGTAGGGTATTATCATTGATTTGTGAGAAAATTATAAGTATTTTCAAGGGAACTAACAAAGAAAACTCAGAAGTACAAATTTTTTTCTAGAAGTATGATTGTGAGGAGATATTTAAAGAGTTAATGAAGAGGATAATAACTACCCCAGTGGTAACATTACCCACTAGTGTGGAAGGATTTATGATCTACTATGATATATCCCAAATGTATTGGGTTCTATACCCATGTAATATAAAAATGTTATTTCCTATACCACAAAAAATTAAAGGTCCATGAGAATAACTACCCAATTCATGATATGGAATGTATTTCCCCACACCAGATTGACCATTGAGAGGGGAGGTGTAAATTAGTGGTTTAATTTTAAAAATTCATTTTCTTTTAGATTCAACATATAAAACTTCTTGTGGTTCTCGATCCACACAAAATTATCTCTCAGTATCATTTCAGGTTAAGTGGTAATAATAAGGAGAGTAACACAAAATATTTTTAAGGTTAGGTATAATGATATACTCTATTCCATGTTGATCCCCCCAAAAGGTTTCTTTACTATCAAAAAATTGATTAAAATGATCCATCTATAACTGAGAGAATGCATTTTTTTCCAGCTCCAACTGAATGACTATCACTACTTTCAACTCGAACTAAAATACTTTTGATCTTGCTCTAATAGAGAGACTCATTCTACTCCTTTCTCTAACTAAAAGTCTTCGCTTGCTCCCAAAACCAACCTGAAGACTTTAAATTTAGTCAGAGGATTAATCCACTATAGGATGATGCTATGATATTTCTATATGTTCTAGTAGGATCTTAATTGGTTTTGTACCTATTAAAATACCTTATGGAACACCCCGACCCCAGTTACCCAAAGTTGGTGCATTATTACATAACATTGGCATGATCACAGGGGATCAAATCCCGAAAGACCGATCGGTTTAGTAGCCTTGGAATTACTAGATACAATCATAATTTTTACATTACATCATGAAATAAAAACATCAAAAACAATTTGTCCCCATTTAAAAAACTAATATATTTATCTTATCCCTACAAGTCAACCACAAAATATTTCTTCACATCCTAGGAAAAATAAAATATAGAAAGGGGTGAGCTCAGATGCTCAGTAAGGATAACAATATTGTGGAAAATTTCATGAATAAGAATAAAAATTTTAGGAAATGTATAAGAGTAAAACAAAATAATTTTAAACATAAACTTACACATAATAAGGAAAAGATAAAATCAAATAATTCCATTTACTTATTCCCATGGATATTCTACAAGCTGAATAATCAAATGAAATATCAATAGCCACTTTCATAATGACGGAATGCATAATGCCAAACTTCATAACAACATAGTCAAGGACTTGTGCCAAGAATACAAATAAAATTTTATCAAGGACTTGTGCCAAGACACTAGTTTGTCTCATGATACCTACCGATGCATCGAGGAGCTATAGTGGGCTCCGCCAATCACTTACTGAGTCTAATGAATTCCTCATATAAAAGGTTTAAACATAGCATATGCATTCATATTAAAAATAGCCTACGAAATGTATATACTTCAACCATAAACCATGAATGGTGTAAAAATAACACATCCATAGTCAAAGATATCACAAATCCTTCAATACAATTTGGATGATTTTTATCATAATAAATCAACTTCAAACAAGCTTAAAATCCATCAAAGGATGTTGACAAAGATGAAATCAAAATTTTTTGTATAGAAATATCTTTTTATATTTTGAAATCATTTAAAAGTCATATAATTATAAAATAAAACATTTATTTTGAAAATATTCTTATAAGCTTGTATGAGAAGCTTCAACGATGTTATAACGGTGGAAAATAGATGCACCTGCCGTATAAGTTAAAAAAATACATTCTTAACTTAATTTTGTTGAGAAGGTCATAAAGTACCTTGTTTGGAAAACAACAGAAAAATTCCTTTCAAAACATATGTGGTCAAATAAGGGTATAAATGACTTTAAAACATAGTTTAGTAAATAGTAAATTTTTTTGTATTACATTTTTAAGAAAACATGGATGTGGATGACAAAGAGGTTCTGGTAGATACTTAAGTATTAACAACCTTGGATAAGTAAAGAGATTGTAGAATTAACCCTTACCTTGTAATTTTCCTTGGCTATGTGTACTTTAACCTCCTTTATAATAGTTAAATCATTATTATTAAATTATACAAGAACCACATACATAAATATTATATCATATATGATCTTCTAATATTTCTTTGTTAATAATATTTTAGTTGTATCATCGTTTCAGGTGTTAACTGATTTGTTTTCTTTTATATGCTTGGTTATGTAAGACATGTTTGTTATGAATAGGATGTATTTGATTTTTATACAGAATTATATTAAGTTATTAAACATTATTTTTAATCATAAAATTATAATTATTCTTGAATGATTATGATGGGAAATGAATCTCATCGCATTCGTGGAGACGGTAATCCGTACATACACAGGAGTGACAATATCATTATATTGGTGGTGAAATAGTATGTAATTGGATGATATATCATATATAAATAATCATAAACATGTTATATTTTTTATTTACATCAGTTATACTCATTATTATACCCATCCAAATAATGAAGTTTTTGAATAACAAACTACAACACAACATGGAGACAGTAAATCGTACGTACGCATGTTTAGTGACTTTTTCATTCATATGATGGGTAGAATAATGAATACGGTTGTACCATTTTTATAATAACCTCATAGTATATATAAGATACTGGAGTTATTATTTTATAATGGAAGTAATAAAGAAAGAGGAATTGGAAGAAGAAAGGAACTTGAAAGAGGTGATGAAATATTTACCTATTCTTCAGGTTATTTCTATTGATTTGATCAAAAAGTCTCCATAGGATGGCTTTATGACCAAATAAAGGCCTCTATGATGAAGGTAGGAAGTTCAGGAGGATATTTGGGTAGGTTTTGTCCGATAAAAATGTATTTGTAGGTGTTAAATAATGAGAAGGGGAAGTACCCTTTTATAAGAGAGGTGAGGATCACTTTAGGAAAATATAGAAATATTACATTATAATAAAATCATTTTCGTTTTATAATTTCTGAAAAATGATTTATTTATAGTATAAGGTTGTAATGAGTCTAAAACCTCTCAAATAATAGGTTTTGGATAGGTTTAGGTAACCATATTAACCTTATCGTTTAGATTTAACTCTTTGTCAAATAGTGTGACATTTACCGTGTCTCTTTGTATTTTTATATTATATGGTTAATAAACTTACTATAAGAAGACAAGAGAACTCCATGTCATTAATTATTAATATATATAACCTTATCTAAGTCCTTTGTCTGAACCTTATATTCTTATGAATATTATATCAATTAATAATATAGTATTTGTTTTAAAAACTCAATTATGTTAATTTTGACACTATTTAGTATTTGATTTTTTTGAAAGCTATAAAAACTTTATCACTTCGAATAAAATTTATTTAGTCAACCCTAACATGACATATTAACATATAATAATAGTTTAATTCATCAGAAGTCTCAATTTATATTTATTTTAATATTTATAATATCAATTATTTTAATATTTCATTAATAAGTTAATTACTTCATCATCGTTGTATCATAAATAAATTAACTTATTTGATATCTTAAAATTATAAATAATATATAATTAGGTAGATAATATTTTTATCTTTCTAATGAAAATTTATAGTCACATTTATATTTTGTTTAATCCAACACTAAAAATAGTTTAGTTATTAAACCTTGAATTTAACTCTTTTAACTCTTCTTTAAATAAAATAATAATAAATGTCCTAATCTAATCCAAGTGGACCAAAATGATCATATTTCATTCCTAAGGTTGTTTTCGATCTATTTACACTTATCCAGTAGAATAAAGACATGTGTTACGGTAATTATAATATCATTTTTACCCTTAATTACCCAATTTACTTTTAACCGTGGAAAATAAAAGTCAAAAGTTACTCTTCACCAAAAATTATTTTCATCTTATTGAACAAAATTTTACTTAATGATATCAACCATGTCTCTTTGAGTTTTGAAAATCAACTCACAGAAGTGATAAAATTACATTTTCTGCAAATTTGCAAATGCTCCTTGAAGGTGGGTAAAAGACGGTAAAAAGTTCAATAAAATTATATATATATATATATATATAACTTATTATAAAATAACTCCAATGAATTTCTTTGAAAATATATAGGTATTCTGTATCAATTTTGTCATAAAATAAATTAAAATAAAATAACTAATTATTGAAATAAAAAGTTGTTTTTAAACAATAATGCAGTGTTTTCCACTATTTATCAAAAATTGAAAGTTTTAAGAAAAATACCAAATATTCACCCTAAGATAATTTCGATATTACAAATTCAAAAATGAAGTCAATTTTGGAGAATAAAATTTATAAAATTTCAAAAAGTGGGTATTACTATTCATAACGGCTAGTTTGACTGGTTGTGGTGTGTTTAAACTCCAAGTTGTGTACAATGCAAGCTACTGCATTATTCAAAAGGACACATACCATGGAAGTTTAGGGGGTTACATTCTACCCTCCTTAAAATAATTTCCTCATCAAAATTTCTATAATATCACTACATAAAAATATTTGGGTGTTTTTTCATCATAAGTTCGTCAGGTTCGCACGTTGCCTCTTCCATCTTATGGTTTCTCCATAGAACTTTTACTAGATGAGTCATCTGGTTTCTCAGAACTTGTTCTCTATTATCGTGAATCTTGATAGGCTCTTCACAATAAGACAGATCAGGTTCCAGTTCAATTTATTCATTGGTGAGTACATGCATTGGGTCGGGCATGTATTTTCTCAATAGTGAAATGGGGAACACATCAAGAACTTTGGAGAGACTTAGAGGAATTTCCAAATGGTAAGATACAACCCCAATTCATTCTATAATTTCTAAAGGTCCGATGTACCTGGGACTCAATTTATCCTTCTTACCGAATCATATAACACCCTTCCATGGAGATACCTTCAATAAAACAAGATATCCTACTTGAAATTCAAAATCCTTCCTCCGATTAATTGTAATAGCTCTTTTACCTACTTTGAGCTGTTTGATGTGGGTTTGGATAATCTTTACCTTTTTTATTGTTTCCTCAACATGTTCTGGGCCTATGAGTTTTCATTCACCAATATCATCTCAACAAGTTGGTGTGCAATATCTCTTTCCATATAATGCTTCATATGGTACAGTATGAATACTTGAATGAAGGCTATTGTTATAGGAAAATTCTACCCAAGGTAAATATTGATCCCACATACCATGAAAGTCAAGTGAGTAAGATCTAAACATGTCTTCTACGGTTTGAATAGTCTGTTATGATTTTCTATCAGTTTGATGGTGGTAGGTAGTGCTCAAACAAAGTTCTGTATCCAAGGCCTTCTAAAGACTTTTCCAAAATCTAGAAGTAAAATGGGGATCGCGATCAGAATAAATATATAGGGGTACACCATGGAGTCTTATAACATCCTTAATATGTAGTCTTGCTAGAATTTCAATTGGAAAATCTTCTCTTATAGAAAGAAAATGTGATGACTTGGTAAGACGGTCACCAATGACCCATATTGCATCATTCTTTCTAGGATTCTTTGGTATCCCAATGAAACATTCCACCGTAATATTATCCAATTTCCACTCAGGTATGGGAAGAGGTAGGATGACTCATCCAGGTTGTTGCCTTCCAACTTTCACTTGTTGATAAATCATAAATCTTGACACAAAATCAGCATTCTTCCTCTTCATCTGGTCCCAAAAAAAAGTTTCTTCAAATATATATACATCTTGGTGATTTCAAGGTCTATAGAAAAATTGGAGATATGAGCATCATCCAAAAATTCCCTTTTCAGATCAGGTATGTTTGGAACACAAAGTCTCTTCCCAAATTTCTAAATTCTATCTTCATATATGAAGTCACTCAATCTCCCATCATTCATAGCTTTAATATTCTTCTAAAACTCCTCAGCATCAGAATGAGAACTCTTTATCCTTTCTAGTAAAGATGGGTTAGCAACCATTTGAAAATGTATTGATGTTTCACCTTCCATGGTTATTCCCATATCCATCTTTACTATATCCCTGAAAATGGAATCCCTTTCAACTCTCATCTTGTTCAAAACTCCATGATCCTTTCTACTCAAAGCATCTTCCACCTTATTTGCATTTTCTAGGTGGTATTGTAGAGTGAAATCATAATCCTTGAGTAGTTCAAGCCATCTCTTTTGCCTCATGTTGAGTTCTTTCTGTGAGAAAATATACTTCAAACTCTTGTGCTTAGAATAAATCTCACATTTTCACCATATAGATAGTGTCTTTATATCTTCAGAGAAAAGATTACAACTACTAACTCAAGATCAAGAGTGGGATATTTTTTCTCATGAAATTTGAGATGTCGATATGTATAGGAAATAACTCCTTAATTAAGAAAAAGTACACAACCAAGTCCTTTCATTAAAGCATCACTATAAATAACAAACCCATCATTCTCTAGTGGTACAGTCAGGATAAGATCATTTAATAATCTTTTCTTTAGTTCTTAAAAACATTCTTCACACTCTTTTGTCTAAAAAAATTTAATCCCTTTACATGTTAGATTGGTTAATGGGTTAGCAAACTGGGCAAAATTCCGGACGAAACATCGATAATAACCTGCTAAACCAATAAAACTACGTACCTCAGTTATAGTCGTCGTTGATGGACATTCATGGTTTTCCTTGGTCTTTGAAGGATCAACAGAGATTCCATCCATGGAGACAATATAGCAAAGAAAAGAAATCTCTTGAAGATAGAATTCAAACTTTCTAAACTTCCTATATAATTCATTTCTTCTGAGTGTTTTCATAATAGTGCGCAAGTGATTTTCATGATATTTGTAGATTTTTTAGTATACCAAGATATAATAAATAAATACCAATAAAAATTCATCAAGATATACCTTGAAAAATCTATTCATTAGATCCATTAAAATAGAGGGTGAATTAGTCAATCCAAAAGTCATTATTGTAAACTTGTACTGCTTATACATGGTTTGAAATGATATTTTCGGAATGTCTTCCTTCTTTACACAAAAAAGATGATATCTAGATTGAAGGTCAATCATTGGAAAATATTGAGCTCTATAATGTTGGTCGAATAAATCATGTATGCCAGGCAGGGGATACATCTTCTTTATTGTTATAGAATTGATCTCCCTATAGTCAATGCACAACCTCATAGATCCGTATTTCTTCTTAACAAAAAAGGATAGTGGATCCCCATGGAGAAATAATAGGGAGAATAAATCCCTTATTACTCATTGCTCTAGTTGTTTCTTTAGTTCCACTATTTCCACATTGTCCATTCTATAAGGGGTCTTCAATATGGGCCTTGAACCAGGAATTAAATCAATGGAAAACTCAAATTTTCATTCTGGATGATGTCTAAGTAAATCCTCTTGAAACACGTCAACATATTCATGCACAATAGGTACATCCTCTATTCGAACATTATTTTCCTCACCCATAATTATTTCATTATCTTCCTTCTAAATAATTGAATTTAGTAGAGCTACTGGTGGTGGATCTAGATAAGAATCATGTGGTGTTGTTTCTACTCTAATGATAAGGTACTCCTAATCATCATTGAAAATTGTAACCTTCTTCTTTTTAAAAAATAAAATTTTGCATCATGGTCTAAAATCCAATTCATTCTGAGGATTATATCAAATTCAATCATGGTTATGATGATGATATAAACAAATAAAGAACATTTATATTCCCTAATGGGAACTGATTCACAAAACTTTGTTGCAATTATATTTCCCTTAGGAGTTTTGACTAACAACTCCCTTGTTAAGTAAAATTGAAAATATTGAATTTTCATAGAATAATAGGAATATATGAAGCAATGCGATGATCCAGAATCAAATAATTTATTGGCTAAACTTGACGAAACCATTAAATTACCTACCTCCAAGTCTTTCAGAGTTTCAGCCTCAGCAGTAGTGATCTCATAAGATTAGCCTTTCTCCCTTGGCCTTTTCTGAGTTATGTTTCCTTGGTGATTAGTGTATTCATTTTCATAATGTCCATTTTCCCAAAAATTTTAGCATTCAACATTGACAACCTCTTTCTTTCCCTTTTAATCACGAGCTTGGTGGCCTTTTTCACCACACTTGTAACAGACTCCCATTCTCTTCATGCAAGTACTAGGGTATTTCTTCCCACATTTACCATAGGATGGATATTCAACTTTTCCCTCATTCCCCTTATTTCCATTTCTAGAGTGATCGGCTGATCTTTTCTTATCTTTGTTTGCTTTAAAGTCATAGGACATAAAGAATTCATTTTCTATCTTGATAGCGCATGAGACAATATCATCGTACGATGGGAAGGATTGTGAGACTAATTCACGATGTAGAAGTGGTCTTAACCAATCATAGAATCTATAAATCTTACTCCTTGGGTTACGTATATAATTTGATGCATTCCTTGCTAACAGTGTAAAGTTAGCCTCATACTTTGTGACATTCTCATCCTCCTTTTTCCTCAAACTCCGAAATTGTCATTCTATATCAACTCGATGGTCCTGAGGAAAGTATTTTTCTTAGAAAATATCTTTAAACTCCTTCCATTCCTTGTTCGATACTTCTTCATCTTCCTCTGTGTTTTGGATTAATGACCACAATTGATCTACATCTCCTATGAGGTGGTAAACTACCATGACAAATTTTTCCCTTTCGCTACTCCCCAAAGCCTGAAATATTTTCTCTAAGGAATTTATCCATTTCTTAGCTACTAATGGATTTGTACTCCCATTGAATGTTGGTGTTTTCTTCCCCATTAAGCGGCCTAACATTGATCCTCTGCATTGTGGATCATGGTGCTCCATATGGGTAAGGCTATTATTCATAACCTGAGTGAGTTGTCCCAGTTTGGGGATAAGATGATCAGCACCAGTTTCATCACCAGCTCCACTATAATTATCTTGTGTAGGAGGCAAATACCTAAATGTATCATGTGCATCAATAAAATTCCCATTCCTTCGACTAAGCACCATTTCTAAACAATTGGATACACTAGGCTAGTTTATGAATCACAATACATAATTCCAAACATGTAAAACACTTAACATAAATTGAACAATTTATGTATATAATCCATAATCATAAAAAATGTTTTTAGGGAAGTATATACTCATAAATCCTTCCTAATGTTTTGTAAAGAAAATGTGAATTATCCTAAGAATATCCACTGGGAGTGTCGTAACCAAGAGTGTAGCAAGGCATGTTGTCGTGTACCAGGATACCCCTAGTCAAGCCCGAAACTCCTTATCAGAGTTTTCACTCCTAGGTACATCTGTTCCCGAGCCGTCTCTACCTTCTCGTATCTAGAGAAGGATTTATTTCTTGGAAAATAAACAAAATCTATACATTACCAAGATTCTTGGAAGTTATTCTATTCCAACCCTCAAAGTCTATCTTAGGGAAATGTGCTCTAATTAGAGTTTATCTAAATCTAGTTTCCAAGGTTTGTACTAAACTTCCTCTGATACAAACTGTAATGCCTCAAACCCAGTTACTCAGAGTCAGTGCATTATTACATAAAATTGAAATGATCAAAAAGGATCAAATCCGGAAATACTGATCAGTTTAGTAGCATTGGAAGTACTAGATACATTCATAAGTTTTACATTACATCATGAAATAAAAACATCAACAACATTTTGTCCCCATTGACCACACATAAATCCTTAGCCTATCCCTGCAGGCTGACCATAACATATTTCTTCACATCCTAGTAAAAATAAAACATATAAAGGGGTGAGCTTAGATTCTTAGTAAGGATAAGAATATAGAGAAAACTTTCATGAATAAGCATAAACATATAATGAAATGTATAAGACTAAAACAAAATCCTTTTAAACTTAAACATCAACATAATATGGCAAAGACAAAATTAAATAATTCCATTTACTTATTCACATGGATATTCTACTATTCGAATAATCACATGCAATATTAATAGCCACTTTCATAAAGATGGAATGCATAATGCCAGACTTGGTAACCACATAGTCAAGGCCTTGTGCCAAGACTACAAATACGATTATTTCAAGGCCCTATGCCAAGAAACTAGTTTGTCTAATGAGACCTAATGATGCATTGAGGATCTATAGTGGGCTCCACCCATCACTTACTAAGTCCAATGCATCCTCATATGAAAAGGTTTAAACATAACATAAAAATTCGTATTAAAACTAGCATACGAAAAGTCAATACTTTATCGATAAACCATGTATGGTGTAAAAATAAAACATAAAAATTAAAAAATATCACAAATCCTTCAAAACAATATGAAAGATTTGTATTATAATAAATCAACTTCAAACAAGCTTAATATATAACAATGGATTTTGACATAGATGAAATTAAAACTTTTTGTAGAGAAATATCTTTTTCTATTTTAAAATAATTTAAAAGTCATATAATTATAAAAGAAAACATTTATCTTGAAAATATTCTTATAAGATTGTATGGGAATCATTGATGATATTATAACGGCAGAAAATAGACGCACCCGCCGTATATGTTAAAAAAAGACATTCATAACTTAATTTTGTCGAGAAGGTCATAAAGTACCTGGTTTGGAAAACGACGTAATGATTACATTAAAAACATATGTGGTCAAATAAGGATATAAATGAATTTAACCCATATTCGAGTAAATAGTAAAAATGTTTTGAATTACATTTTTAAGAAAACACAGATGTGGATGATAAAGAGGTTCTAGTAGATACTTATGTATTAACAACCTCAGATAAGTAAAGAGATTGTATAATTAACCCTTAACTTGTAATTTTACTTGTTTGAGGGTACGTTAACAACCTGTATAATAGTTAAATCATTTTTTTAAAATTATACAAGAACCATATACATAAATATGATATCGTATATGATCTTCTAATATTGCTTTGTTAGTAATATTTTAGCAGTATCATCGTTTCAGGTGTTAACTGATTTGTTTTCCTTTATATTCTTGGTTACGTAAGCAATGTTTTTATGAATAGGATGTATTTGATTCATATCCAAAAGGATATTAAGTTCTTAAAAATTATTTTTAATCATAAAATGAAAATTATTCATGAATGATTATGATGGGGAATGAATCTCATCATGTTCGTGGAGACGGTAATCCGTACGCGCGCATGAGCGAAAATATCATAATATTGATGGTGAAATAATATGTAATTGGATGGAATATCATATATACAGAATAATAAATATTTTATAATTATTATTTACACTATTTATACTCATTATAATACCCATCCATATAATGAAGTGTTTGAATAACAAACTACACCACAACGTGGAGACGGTAAGTCGTTCGTACACACGTATGGTGACTTTGTCATTAATATGATGGATAGAATAATGAATATGGTTGTTAAATTTCTATAATAACATAAAATTATATAGAATATGCTATAGTTATTATTTTATAATGGAAACAACAAATAAAGATGAAGTGGAAGATGAAAAGAACTTGAAAGAGGTGATGAACGATTTACCTCTTCTTCAGATTATTTCTTTTGATTTGATCAGAAGGGCTCCTTAGGTTGTCTTTATGACCAAAGGAAGGCCTATAAGATAAAGGGAGAAAAGTTTTGAGGATATTTGGGCAGGGGTTGGACGAGCCAAATGACTTTGGAGTTGTGAAATCAAGGGAAGTATAAGTACCTTTTTATAAGAGAGGTGAGGGTCACTTTAGGAAAAGCTTGAAATTTTATTTTATAATAATATAATTTTTTCTAATGGGAAAAATAATTTTTTTCGAGGATACGGTGGGGATGGGTAGAAAACATCTGAACCAATAGGTTTTGGAAAGGTTTAAATCACCATATTAACCTTATCTTTTAGAATTAACTCTTAGTCCAATAGTTTGACATTTACCATGTCTCTTGGTATTTTTATATTATATGGTTAATAAACATACTATAAAAAGCCTAGAGAACCACATGTGATTAATTATTAATATATATGACCATATCTACGTAATTTGGCCAAACATTAGATTTTTAGGAATATTATATCAATTAATAATATAGTATATGTTTTAAAAACCCAATTATGTCCATTTTGACACTAATTAGTATTTGTTTTTTTTGAAAGCCATAAAAACTTTATCACTTTGAATAAGATTTATTTAATCAACCCTAACAAGTCATATTAACCTTTAAAATAAGTTTAATTCATCAAAAGTCTCAATTTACATTTATTTGGATATTTATAATATCAATTATTTTAATATTTCTTTATTAAGGTAATTACTGCATCATCATTGTGTCATAAATAAATTAAATTATTTAATGTATAAAAATTATAAATAAAATATCATTATGTAGGTAATATTTTAATATTTCTAATTAATATTTATAGTTTAATTTATATTGTGTTTTACCCTATATGAAAAATGGTTTAGTTATTAAAATTTGAATTTAACTCTTTTGAGTCTTCTTTAAATAAAATTATAATAAATGTCCTAATCTAATCCAAGTAGACAAAAATGATCATATTTTATTTATAAGGTTGTTTTTGGTCGAATTACACTTGTCCAAATAGAATTAGGTCATGTTTTAGGGTAATTATAAAATCAGTTTTACCCTTAATTACCGAATTTACTTTTAACCGCAGTAAATAAAAATCAAAAGTTTCTATTCATCAAAAATTATTTTCATCTTATTGAACCGGATTTTACTTAATGATTTCAACCTTGTCTCTCAGATTTTTAAAATTTAACTCACATAAGTGGAAAAATTATGTTTTATGCAAATTTGTAAATGCTCCTAGAAGGTGGGTAAAAGATGATAAAAAGTTCAATAAAATTTTATATATCTAAACCTATAATAAAATGAATCAAATGAATCAAATGAATTACATTGAACATATATAGGTATTATGTTTCTATTTTGACAAAAAAAATTAAAATAATATAACTAATTATTTAAATAAAAATTCGATTTTAAACAACAACGCATGGTTTTTTCACTATTCATCAAAAATTGAAAGTTTTCAGAAAAATACCAAAAATTCACCGTAAGCTAATGTTGATATTCCGAATTCAAAAATGTAGACCATTTTGAAAAATAAAAATTATAAAATTTTAAAAAGATGTTATTACCATTTATAACAGCTAGTTTGATTGGTCATGGTGTGTTGAATCATCAAGTTGCATACAATACAAGCTGCTGCATTATTCAAAGGGAAAGGTACCATAGAAGCATGGGGTGTTACACCTTCAACAAACATTGGTCAGCTATGTTAGTCTTTTTCAATTATTCTGATAACATGAAATTAAAATTTTTCTTAGTTCTACCATGATCAAGCATATTATTCCTTCTACCAAAGTCCTACACTCACTTAATGAGTGAAAGAGGTGCACAAAAAGTTCATCAAATTTTTATACAAGTCATAAATTTCACAAAATAAAATAGTTTTTTTCTGGAATTATCAACTCAAGTAACCTTCATGCATGTATTTCATGTCATCCGAAAGTCTTTTATTGGGTATGTAAAGACATAAAATATATACCATCAATTTAAAATTGTTATTTATATTACATGTTATTTTGTTTATTTATTTTTGGTTATCTCAAATTGTTATTCAGATGTGAAAGATCATGCATGAATGCATGCATGAGCTATTTGTCTTATGCACACATGAACGCAAACCATATTATTTTATTATTGTACATTATCTTCCTTTGCACATAGTATGAACACATGGTTTCACATTCACATTGTAATGTCCCAGTTCCAGGTACCACCCAAAGGTTCCCCACACCCAGTTGGTCACATGGGCTCAAGTGCAGTTCCCCGAATGCCAGAGGCTACCGACTAGCAGCGATGGCCTTGGTTGTGATAGTGGGGAAACTATGCCATCAATGGTAGAGTATTCATAGTGGAATAACAAATAATAAATAGTAATGGAATAAAAATACCATACGACACGTAATAAATGGAATACTGAAAGAAAATACACAACTTAAGAACATATATATAAATTATGCATGTCACATATGTCTAGGAAAACAGAAAAACAAGCCCCAAGGTTGGAAATACAATACTAAACCGAGTGGAAAAGAAAACAAGTAAACTCCAATATCACCGAATGCTTCAGCTTGGTCCCATGCTGTCCAAATGCATGACAATAAGGTACCTGATGACGAAGGGCACCTGCCCTTATCTATACCTGCAACCAGATAATATGTTTGGGTCCAAAAGCATGACCCAAATAGGGTGTGAGATGAATACCAATAAAGAACCACCACAAGATCTATGCCTAACTGTCAGTGAGTATATATAACAAGTAATAATGGAAATATTGCAAAGAACTAGGAGTACACCAAAGAAAACAATCCTACAATTTCCATTTACATTCTTTAGCATCTAATGTTCATCATTTAATCAAGTATGCAACAAAACATGTATCTCAGAAGACAACCTAATAGGACCGAATCCAAACTTGTCCTTTGTCTGGGCAGACGCATCACAAACATTCAGTATTTATGTTAACTATCTAGGTAGATCACACAGTCTACCCCCTCTAGCCAAGTTGTTCATTAAAAAGGAAAAGACATTACTAGGAAGAAATCATTATTAATTCCCCCTATGGTAATTCCATGATAACTAATGACTCTATGAGGATCACTCAACATTAATTACCCCTCTGAGCTCATAACATAAACTACATACACTCTGAGGGGGCACTCACCATAAATTCCCCATATAGTCTCGTAGCATGATATATAACAGACACTCTGAGAAAGCACTCAATGTAAATTCCCCCTATGGTCACTAGGTTCTCACATCCCTGTGTAATTGAATCATGCATATATGATATCAATCATCCCAAAGTAATCTCAACTACTACATGGCTAAAAAATTCGAATGCATATCACAAGCATTTAACAAGTATAAAAAGGCAATCAGTTCCATCCTATCATGTAAGGAAAGGAAACAAGGTTGGCCTCATAGGCAACCTTGACCAAAAATACCTAAACATTCAACAAGGATATGCACCCACGGTGTGTCCCTTAAACATGAAATTTCACATAATACCACAACAACAAACCCTTAATTCAATAATCAATCTTAGACTGACAAAACGCGGCTCAGTTTCATTAACTCGAAATACATGAATCATGGGTAATCATCACATTGGAATATAAAATCAAAGGAAACCAATTAAAGGAAACAAACCACCTACCTCGATGTTGTATGAATTACACTCTTGAATGTCGGCCCTTGAATTGGCCTAGACAATCTTAGATCTACAAAAACAAAAAAAATGTCAAATGTTGTATAACACGAGAGAGAGAAGAAATCCGAAGGAGATGATCTAGAAGAACCAAGAACTCACCAACGGGATTCCAACACACCTACCAGAGATTGAATCAAACCTTCGATAGAGAAATGATGTCTTGGTGAAGAATCATAGAATTCAGATGTTCCTTCGTGAGGTACGCCCAGAAGAAGATATTTCTGGATATTATACGCAACCCCGGACCGATTATTCAAATAAAAGAAAATGTATATGGTGTCTACTATTAATGAAAATTCCATGTATTTTCCTTAACCGGCCCTGACAATAGTGGTCTCCCAAGTCACCCCACACAGCCATGTCTTGGCCGTTACATGTGCAAGACGCGGCTATACCTGGTAATTAGGTACACGGCGTGTATCCCCAAGTAAATGACGTGTACTTATAAAATTTCCAAATTATCCCCCTTTTCTCAAAACCACCGATAATCAAGATCCATAACTCAAATAATGATATAGGTTCTTACAAACTTCCACCTTAATGAAATTCACCCCAAAATTCCCTAACAAGGTGGCGAAGAATAATCCCCAAACAGCTCCGGCCATTGCGATCGCACATCGGCCCCCCTCTCCCAAGTCTCATCCTATACTAACCCATGATTCCATAACACCTGTAATAGAGGAATTGACCGACCCCAAATAACCTTTTTTACTTCAATCCAAAATCCAGATAGGATGCTCCTCGAATGATGAGTCCACCTCAAACTCAACCTCATGTTATTTAAAACATGAGACGAGTCTTGGATGTAATGCCATAACTAAGAAACTTGGAAGATGTTGTGCATAGTCCAGTACCTATGAGGGAACTGTAACTGATAGGAAAATGACCTGACTCTCTCCAAAACCTCAAACGTCCCGAAGTATCTCGGTGAAAGCTTCCACTGTCTCCTAATCCTCTTGTGTCCCAACCACGGTGTGACATATAAGAAAACATGATCTATGACCTCGAACTCCAGAGGTCATATCTTTCAATCAACATATGATTTTGGGAGAGACTATGCATTATCCATCCACTTCTGAAGTGACTCCAAAAGCTCAGTGGTCTCCTGGACAAGGTGAGGTCCCAATATAGCTACCTATCTTGCCTCCAGCCAACATAGGGGTGATCGACAAGGCATACCATACAAATCCTCCAATTTTTTTATCTAAATTGTCTCATAAAAACAATTATTGTAGGAAAACTTGACCAGAGGTATGTGCTTCTCCCAATAACCTCCAAAATATAGGATGCATGCTCGAAGAATGTCATCTAACACCTGAATCATGTGCTCAGACTGGCCATTTTTCTATGGATGGTATGTTTTATTCATAAGTTCTTTTGTACCCAAATCCCTCAATAGTCCTTTCCATAAATGAGATGTAAAATGGGAATATCTATCAGAAATGATATATCATAGAACCCCATTAAATTTTTCAATCTCTCGGATGTACAACCTTCTAGGATCATCAACATTGAAGGTATCTTTGATCGGTAAGAAGTGTGAAACCTTCATGAGTTTTTTAATGAAAACACAAACTCTATCACTCCTTCAAGGTGATCTCAACAACCTTATCATGAAATACATCATGACATCATTCCACTTTCACTCAAGAATGGGTAACTACTATAAAATCTATGTCGATCGTTGATGCTCCACCTTCACCTGTTTACTAGTGGAAAATCTCATAACAAAACCAACAACATATCTCTTCATACCAAGACACCAATACTAATAGATTAAATATTGATACATCTTGGTGACACTAGGATGAACTGCCCAAACTGAGGAGTGGAAATCTCGCATAAGCTCCTAACATATGTCTTCTAACACCCATACACACCCATGAAGGTGCAAGCCCTCATACTCATCTATAGTCCACCCAGGAGTAGGATCCTCTCCTGACACACCCCCTGTGGGACTACGCCTTCAGAATCTGATAGCTGACTCATTCAAACTCTATCAAGTAGAGTAGAGGTAACAACTACAGAAGAAAGAAACGTCTGACCTTGTCCATTGTGCACCTCCAAATGAATTTCCTAGAATAGATCCATGAGCTTCTACTCACTACTGGATTCTTGAACTACCTGTATCTGAGTTCTCCTACTCAATGCATCAGCCACTACATTGACTTTCCCAATCGTGTAGAAAAGATCAATGTCAAAGGACTGATGGTACTCAACCCACCTTCGCTGTCTCAAATTTAGATCACACTGGGTAAATATATACTTGAGACTTTTATGGTTAGTGTATACCAAAAAAATTCTCTCCTAGAAGATAATGTATCCAACATCGCAAGGCATGAACAATTGAAACCAACTCAAGAACATTCATTGGGTAATTAATCTCATGTTTCCCCAACTACCGAGACCCATATGCAACAAATCCTTCCCCTGCATAAGAAATACTTCAATCTTGATACCCGATGCATCACAGTAAACAATGTAACTCTTTCCTGGCTCTGGAAAAACCAGTATTGGTGCTAAATTCAACGTTCCCTTCATTTTTTGAAAGGTTGAATCCCAAGAATATGACCATGTGTATTTCTAACCCATCTTAGTTAGGCCCTTCAGTGGCACTGATAAGTGTGAAAAGCCCTGTATAAAATGTCTGTAGTAACCAGCCATCCCCAGAAAACTTTGTACCTCAAATATGTTCTTCGGATAATCCCAGGAAACTACTTCTATCACTTTTTTTAGGTCTACTAATACTCCTTTATCTAATATAACATGACCCATGAAGTGAATTTGTTCCATCTAAAAGTGACATTTTGAGAGCTTAACAAATAAGTGATACTCTCTCAGTGTACCCAAAATGATATCAAGATGGATAGCATGGTCATGTTGAGTGTGAGAGTACACCAAGATATCACCCACAAAAACCACCACAAAGGAGTAAAATTATGGATGAAATACTTGGTTCGTTAGTTACATAAAAACTGTAGGAGCATTCTTGAGACAGAACAAAATAACCACATACTCATATAGACCATAACAATTTCGAAAGTCTATAAGAGGTATATCTGATGGTATAACACACAACTGGTTATAACAAGATCTCAAGTAAATCTTTGAGAACTCTCATGATTCTCAAAGCAGATTAAAGAGATCATAAATACTTGGTAAGGGATATTGGTTATTAATAGTCAACTGGTTCAGCTTCTGATAATCCATGCAAAGTCTAAGGGCACCATCTGCCTTCTTTGAAAACATGACAGATGAACCCCAAGGAGAAGTACTAGGTCGGATGAAACCCTTTTCTTGTAACTCATCTAACAGCTTCTTGACCTCCTATAACTCTAGTGTAGCCATCCAATAAGAAGGAATGGACACCGGTGATGCCCCTGGAACAAGATCAACAGAAAAGTCTACCTCTCACTCAGGAGGCAAACCCTGAAATTTATCTAGAAAGACATCCCTGATGTGTTCGACCGTCGGAGGAAAGTCCATCTATGAAGTCCTTTAGTCATCCAGATATAGACTAGCAATCTAGGCTGTAACACCTCTTAGCCCATGATGCTCGAGTCTAGATATGCTCACCTGAACATCCCATTCTCTCTTATATAGAAACAATCCACCCTCTGGTGATGTGAAACTCAACCCGCGACAATAGAAATCGACAAAATGTTGGAAGGGAACTAACCAGTCCATTCCGAGAATGACTTCTTATCCCATAATCTCTAATACATAAGTGTCCCATAAGAAGTGAAACCCACCAACCTCAAGAGGGAACTCCTTGCACTGACATACACTAGCCATTCTAATCCCCAACAAAGTTTCTAGAATTATGATATTAGCAAAAGTAAGGATACAGAGGCCAAGGATCCCCACAATAGGAACATATATATTGCTATGGAAAGCCCCTATATCAAAAAGATAAGAGGATAAGACTGAAGAAAACAAAATTATACTTCTAACCATAGAGGGTCTGGGATCCTTCTCCTTCTGGATCTTGTCCAATGCAAAATCCTGAACTGCATCGTAGCCCTAGGAATCCGTCAGAGATCCTTGAGCTGATCAACCCTACAACTATCAAAAACCCCTTGTCTGAACACTATGTCCACAACAAGCACCTCGGTCTGGATGACGTGAAGAACTATAGCCCTCAGTCAGATGTGGGACTAGAGGTCCTACTCTGGTACAAGGAGTGAAAATATATCCTTCCTCAATAGCTACTAGAAGGAGGGAATTGTAGAAATGCTGAAGATGTCCCATATTCCCACAAGATCAACACTCAACAGGGTCTCTCGGGAACTGAGGTTTCTTATGTCCGCCATTCCAGCACTGGAAGCACACCACCTAGCTACTTGAAGGAAAATCCCACATACATGGATCTCTACATGGTGGATCCCTACGTTGCTTCCAGCTATCAGTCGGAAGAGTACCAACTCTGGATGCTGAACTAACCTGACCCACAGCTCCAAAAAACATCTGGTTATTCTTGGTGATCAGTGCCTAGTTGACTATAGGAGATATGGAAGTTAACATGAAGATGTTTACATGGGATCAGATTTCATGCTTGATACCATCCTCAAACATCCTAGCTAGGAATAACTCATCATCCCTCATAATGGGTGTGAAGCGTTGTAGCTCTATGAAGAAGGAAGAATTGTAACGACCCAAACTTTTTAAATATTATATTAACTTACTCTTAATGATTTAATAGAGATATTAATGGTTAATGTAGAAAGAGGAGTCGATGGCTTCATCCAGCAGACTCGAACCTTATGAAGCCCACTTATCAGAGCTTGGGAAGGAGATGGAATCTTTGGGCTTCGCTTTGGACTAAGCCCAAGCCAAACTCCAGTGTGTCAAGATTGAATGGAAACGCCTATGGGAGAAGTTCAAGTTAGTAGAGATTACTACTAGGGCAATGTTATCTGAGCCTCCCTTAGATTCTCTCACCATAGCACACCTTACACTTAGGTCATATGCCGGTGTTATAAGGGGCTATGTGACGAGACCCTAGCTTCTTTGTGTAATCCTTTGGGATGAATGAATTGAGATTTCTTCCTTTAGTGATGTTTGTGAAATTTCAAATGTCTGGATAATTTTAGGATGTATTTTATTGATGAATTTTGAAAAAAATATATTTTAAAATATTTATGTAAACCCTAAATAATTAATGATGTGTAATGATTTTCAAAAAATGGTCTTCTACAAAAGTGTTCAGTAAGGAATTTGGAGTCTAATAAGATCAACATAATTTTTGATGAATAGTAAATTATGAATAGTGATTTTACACTTAGGATTAGTAATGTGACCAAATGGATTAGTAATTTCACTTAAATATTGTTTTAATATAATTTAGACACCTAGATTAAGTAATGAGGTTCAATAAAATGGGTAAATAACAGTTTCATAAATTAATAGTCAAGTAATAGTTTTTTGGGATGAATAGTGTTTTTTAATTAAAAATTAAATTAAAAATGTTTAGAAAAATATTTTAAAAAATGGACTTTATTTTTGAACTCAGAGCACTGATATTATGTTATGGTAATTTATGGTGTTTTTTCTGAAAAAATGAATTTTCGGTGAATAGTGTTTTTATTTAAAAATTAAATTAAAAATATTTAGAAAATTATTTTTATAAAATGGAGTTCATATTTGTAATAAGAGCATCGATATTTGGTTAAGGTGAAATTTTGGGATTTTTCTGAGGAAGTTGAATTTTCAGTGAATAGTAAAAATACAGTTTTAGGGTTTCAGTATGTTTAATGACATCATAGTTGTGTCATGGTGATGTCATGAGATATTTTAAGGGTTTGCCGACCTAAGGTGATGAATTATTGTATTTGGGGCCCCATTTGGCCTAACTTCATGGAAAATATCATGGGAGAGCACATGGTTTTGAGAAAAGCACTTGTGAGGTGTCCCTTGGCCATTAATGCCTTGTCCCCTCACTTTCCCTATAAATACCAAACCATTCTCTCATCCTTTGGACTCCAAAATCATTCTCAATGATATTATGGTCTACTTACCTCCCAAGGAGTCCTCCCAAGGTTCCCTCAAGCCTCTCAAGGTCCCAACCTTTGAGTTTTAAGAGTTACGTTTTAAGGTAAGGGATCTGACCTCTCTCTTTCTTTTCAAGTAATCTCTTTTATGTCATTCCTTTTATGCTCCATGTTCTTATGTGGGAGGATGTTCTTTTATATTCCTCTTAATTCCATTTTCATGTTTATATTATGAGATATCCCCTCTTACTCTCATAATTTCGTTTTATGAAAGTTTAAGTGACGTCGTTAGGCTGCAGAATTTTCATAAGAGAAATATTATTTTTGTCTCACTTCCATGTTTTTCATTTCATATGGTATATCTTTCAAATTTCATTACCACATTTTTAAATCCATTATATTATGTCCCCTACTGTTTTATGGATCATTTATGAGTGGGTGACCCATTTCCCCTCTCTTTTCAATGTTTTCTAAAACCTTGTAACATAGCCGTTATGCTGCAGAATTTTCGTCTCAAAATGCCTCTCTCTTTTTCTCAAAATTATTTTATGTTTTAAGTGAATACTCAAAGATCTTATTTCTATAGGGGTATTCACATATATATCAAAATGTTCTATTTTAAATTCTGGTATTTACATACATGAAACCCACTTTCCCTTTCCGTGGGTTTAAAGTGACATAAAGTTCATGTCTTTAAAGCAGTTTTTAAAACGTTATGATTATTAAATGAAACACATTTATTTTATGCTATATGGGTTGTTTATAAAATGTTTGATGATGATATATGTGGATCACATGATAATAAATAAATGTCAATGGTGCGCCCAGATAGCGCTCCAATTCATTGGGTAAAGACATAATCTCTAGAGATGACTTCTTAGACTGATACCTTGGTGAATAACCTTGGTAATTTTTAATGACACCTTGGGGATGGACCTTGGTGAAAAAAAATGATTGTCAATATTAAATGTTTCAGCCACATATTCATGTTATGAAAAATGTTATTTTTATTATGATATATCTCATGATTTCTTTCTCATGCCTTAAAGTTCTTTTCATGACCTTATTGAAGTATCTCAAGTTCACATGTAAAATGTTTCTCTTGTTTCCCTTACTGGGACTTCTGCTCCCCCTTTCTTTTGATGTATGTCCCCAGGTTATGAGATGCAGTAATGAACCTAGGATGAACTTAAGGAGAAGCCTTTAATGTGTTTAAGAATAATTCTTTATGTTGTTTTCATGTATTATATTCCTGGTTTCCAAGACACTAAACCTTGAAGATCCTCAGTTTTGTGTAATGTAATGAAAGTTAATGTTATAAAAAGACGAGATGCTATACGAATACTCCATGACTGAGAGAGTACCCTACTCCAAACTTATGAACTATCAGGCTCGATCGAACCTCAATATATTTGGGTAGAAGTTTTCATAGAAGGTACACCAGAACTCATCCCAAGCCATAACTCGATGGCGTCCCGCCTGTGATATCACATCCCACCATCTCTTGACAGAATGACATAGCATGTAAATAGTGAGATTCACCCTCCTATCTGGAGGTGTCTTGAGATGCTTGATGATATAAAACATGGATTCAAACCATGACTCTACAGCCTAAGGTCCTCCATCCCCTAAGAAGGTGGGAGGATGCTGTTGTTGAAAAACATGCGTCAATTCTGCCATAGATGGGGCATGATTCGGTGCTCCCTGGAAAGTCTGTATCATCCACAGGAAGCCTTCTTGGAACTGTGCATTGACAGCTATATCCAGAATGATGGCTAGTTCCATGAAGGGCATGATGGGAGGGTCTGCTATTAGTCCTTGGTCGACCGTTTCTAGTGTCTGATCATCACCCTGAACCTGGCGTACAACCAAAGGACGTCTTGGTGGCATGAATCTACAAGGTCAAGTGCACACATAAATATTAACATGGAATGAAACTTAGAAGTGAAATAAAGGAGAAGGAGAAAAAACAATCATTTTATACAAAACAAGGGGTACGCGATGTGTATAACCCCTACACAACATTTTCCCTTAGGATTTTATCATGGCGTGTACCTCTTCAAAACCTGGTTGTGCAACACTCATACAGACAACATATTCTCATTGAGACACAATGTGTACTTAAATATTCCCTCCTACCCAAGCACTCCTACATGACTCAAACTACACTGTTCTCTTAGAACAAAACCACACAGTGTGTATATTCCTAACACAACATGTACTAGAAGGATTTCACCAACCTGTGTCATTGGTCACACAACTAGATACATGGATCACCAAAACATGGCATGTACTCCTAGTACATAGCGTGAAAAAGAAAATATTTCCAACCCATGTCTCTTCCAACACAGTTAGTCACATGGTAAATGGATAAATGACATGTTCATTACATCCCACGCCTTCTTTTCTGGGGTTTTCCAGACACTAAGCCTTAGAAACTACTCTAGAACCCCATAAAAACCCTGAAATAAACATGAAAGTGACAAATTATAATATGTGGGGGCCTATAATATCCTCAAATCAAATCATGGAATCATATTCATGTTATATCATAGAATAATTTAGTTATAGTTCAATATGATCCACCAAATTCCGATCCAAGAGCGTCCATAACAGCTCAGGGACCAATGTTTGGTGGCCATTCAAATGAAACTTTAAATTTCCAATACCCTATCAAAATAGAAGGTATTCTATAATGTAATATATCACAATATCAAGCATATATAGCAAAATAACTATCATAATAGCATGCAATCAGCAATGCACCCTAAATAGCATGACAATAATGCATGACATGTGACCCCTATCAAGTTCCTATATGATGAATGGGATATAATACCCTAATTTCATCATGTTACAATAGAAATAGAACCTCAATGATATAAATAATAACCAAAAAAAATAAAGTATGTCACCCAATGGTGATATGAAATACACTGTAAGAATAGGAAAAATAGAAAAATTGCAATATTCTAGGTTACATGGATTTTCCCTATACACGAGTTAGCTACTCCCAGACACAACTTATTACCAACTACCTATTCCTCCCTATCCATATCTATAGTCTCCAAATAGTAAGACAAATTAAAAAAGAAAAGTTGTCCTTTGATACCACTTTTTAACGTCCCACTTCCAAGTTCCGCCCAAGGGTGCCTTGTTACCGACTATTCACATGGCCACAAACACATTTCCCCAAATGATAGAGGGTGACGACTAGCAGATAGGGCCATGGGTGTGATAGTGGGGAAACTATTACCTCATTTGCAGAGTATGCACATCGAAATAACAAATAGTAAATAGTATCCAAAGAAAAATACCATATGACAAGTAAACAACGGAAGACTGAAAGTAAATAAACAACTTAAACACACATATATAAATGATTCTTATCACATATGTCCAAGAACATATCCAAAAAAGTCCCAATGTTAGAAATATATATCCAAACCAATTGAAAAAGAAAAAAAAGTAAATTCCAGCCGCATCACAAACCTCATCTTGGTCCCATTCTCTCTAGCTCTATAACAATCAAATACCTGATGAAGAATGGTTCTTTCCTTTATCTATACCTGTAACCATATAATATTTTTGGGTCCAAAATTATGAACCAAATAGGGCATGAGATAAATCCCAGTAGGCAACCACCACATGATCTGTGCCTAACTGTTAGTGAGTATATATTACAAGTAATAATGGAAATGCAGTAAAGAACTAGGAGTACACAAAAGTAAATAATCCGGCAGTTTCCATTTACATTTATTAGCATCTAATGTTCATCATTTAATCAAGTATGTTTCAAAACAGGTATCTTAGATGAATACCTAATAGAACAGAATACAAAATTATGCTTTATCTTAGCATATGCATCACAAACATTCAACATTTTTGTTAACCCTCTGGGTTTCTCACACAGTCTAACCTCCCTATCCAAGTAGTGAAATAAAAATGAAAAGCCACTCTGATAAAACACTCACCGTAAATTACCCCTATTGTAATTCCATGACAACTAAAGACTCTATGAGGAAGCACTCAATTTCAATTCCCCCTATGGTCTCAAAATTTAAACAGTAGAAACCTTGAGGGATCACTCACCATCAATCCCCCATGTGGTCTCGTAGTGTGAAATATAACAGATACTCTGAGGAAGCACTCAACGTCAATTACCCATGTGGTCTAACTATATTGGGTTCTCACATCCCTATGCAATTCAATCATGAATATATGAAATCAATCACCCCAAAGTAATTCTAACCACTACATGGATAAACAAATCTGATGCATATCATAATCATTCATCAAGTAGAAAAATGGAAATTAGTCCCATCCTATCAAGAAAGGCAAGGAAACAAGGTATTCCTTATAGGAAACTTGGACCAAATGGACCGGAACATTCGATAAGGAAATTCACCCATGGAGTGTTCCTTAAATATGAAATTTCACATAATACCACAATAACAAACCCTTAGTCAAACAATCAATCTAAGGCATACAAAACAGGGTTCAATTTCCTTTACTCGAAATACCCGAAACATGGGTACTAAACAATTTGGCATATAAACTCAAAGAAAACCAACGAAAGGAAAAAAACCACCTAACTCAACATTTTTTGAAGAACAATCTCAAACTTAGGCTCTCGAATTGGCCTAAAACATCATAGATCTACAAAAACATAAAAACCGTTCAACCTTGAATAACTTGAGAGTGAGAAGAAATTAGGAGGAGAGGATCTAGACTAACTAAGTACTCACCGAGGGGATTCCAATGAACCTGCTGGAGATTCAATCAAACCTTGGATGGAGAAAAAGTTTCTTGGGTAAGAGTCATCAATTCCGGATGCTCCTTTGTGAGGTACGTTCAAAAGAAGACGTTTCAGGGGATTAGACATGACCTCAGTCCGATTAGTCAAATAAAAGACAAAGTACACATTGTGTACTATTAATGAACACACCACGTATTTTACTCAACCATCCCCTAAAATTAGTGGTCTACCACATCACCCCACACAACCATTTCTTAGCCGTTACATTCCCAATAAGCAGTTGTATGTGGTAACTGGGTACATAATGTGTACTCATAAGTTCATGACATGTACTTATTTATTTTTCAAATTCTTCCCTTTTTATCAAAACCACCCAAAATCAAGATCTATGCAAGAAATGAAGATCCATGATCTTACCCCCATGTCCTTTGTGCATGGGTGTGTGAACCTCACTATCCAATTTTTGGTTTTTAATGAATTCAATAGCAGTATCATGCAAGAACTTATTCAAGAAAGCCATGTGCATGGTGTGTATTTTATGTTCCTCTTATTCTTGTGTGTAATCTTGAATGGGTGTCAACTATATTTATCTATGAAAGTTATTATTAATGATACATAGTGTATGTGTACATTTTCTTAGGGAATTATCACACTTCTTTACACACGACATGAGGATAATGCTTAAGGGAAGCATGGTTCCCCATATAGATTTGCAGAACACCATTCTTCACGAATCTCCTTCAAGAGTGTTGAACAATTTTCAAAGTCTTGAATATTCCTCTTTATCATTCACATAAAACTATCATGAGAAATGATTCTAATTTCATAAAATAGAAGGATATGATTTCTCATTTTTTTATGAAAATAAGATCTCAATCAAGATATTGGTATCCAATCTCCTCGAGCATGCCTTGATATTTACAGGAAATTATCCATAACCATAGATCTAATTTTTGATTTTAGTCAAGGAATCCATTAATGTTCCTAGAATAATGTTATATATCATCTCTTCCTCAGACTCAGGATTAATTTTTGGTTTCAACAAATCTATTCAAAAAAACATGGCACCCTTGAATTTCTCTATGCTACGAAGTCCTCATGTGCATGAAAATATAATCATATGTAGTTCATTTATAAATATAAAACACTTTTTTTATTAGAATACCTTACAATTAATGTTTTCATTCATAGAATTTACTATTTTATCAAGTTATAACTTGCTTGAAACGAAAAACTAGAATTCATGATGATTCAAAGCCTCACTGACTCATAATCCTGTTGTCCGAACAACCATAGAAACATTGGTTCAATCATAGGATGCATGAACATCCTCTCTGGAGAACTAGAGTGACTCAAGGAAGATGAAGTTTGAATATTATCACTGTGCTTTATCAGATGTATTAGATTACTGGGATCTTATGACCATGAATATATTCTTAAACCATTTAACAATGGAACAATACCTAATTATACTGCTACCCACATAAAAGTCACCTTATATCTTAGATATGATTTATTATCCAAATCATTCTATAATATGTTTAAGAAGGCCATAGGGGATCACCACTTGCACTCCACTGCACACACCACATGAGCTTTGGCCTGGGGTCTTCTATCCCATTCTATGAGTACCTCCATGCATGGGCTCTGTGGTCCCTATACATGGGCTTGTGTGGGATCATGCACCCACCAATACCTCCATTGGGGGTTTCATATGGCAGGCCTTTCCATGAGGGTCAACTCCTTAGGTCCCCCTATTTTTGGTTGAGGTATAACATTGGTGGATATCATTTTTTGAACCTATTTTTTATATTCATTACATAGAATAATAAAAGTATCCTATAAATGAAATACAAAGCCTTTTTAATTAACTTTCCAAGACAAAACATTCCAAATTCCCCTTATTTTCTCTAATGTATTATTCATGAAAAATGTAAGTTTATTTTTCATAGAAGACTTTTAATCACTTCTTCATGGTAATAAATATTAGGATGGTTTTACTTTGTTTCTTACATTGTGAATTTCGTCTTTTTTCACATGTCTTATAAAATTAATGACTTCATAAAAAACATCACATTTTCAAAGGACAATTGTATAATCAAGAAATATAATGTGATTAGATGATTCCATAATAATTCTCCCGCATCACCACTTCATCCAAACTCACCAAACACATTTTGAAACAATATTGAAAAAAATGAAACACTAGGTCCTACTATAATGACCTAGACTTTACATACATTAACATTACATAACATTTTTAAAATACTTATAACATTATAAAAATATATTCCCAAAGACTGTAGTAGTCTAGTGCTTTTGGAAACATGGAAACATAAAAACTGGCATATAAATGAGCTACATCATCTCCCAACAGGTTCTTCTTGACTAGAACCCTTATTAGACACATAAAACATAATACATATCTTCATAACATGGGGGAAGGGAAACAAAAAAAGGGATTAGATCATATGCCTATTAAAGGCGAATAAGAGATATATTTAAGTATAATAATGATCATAATGGTATGATAACATGATTTTGAAAGTAGAAGATCATACCCTACATATCAAAGATCATATACCTGAATCATGGAATAAATGCTGGAAGTTTATAAGACATTAATTATAAGTAAATAAATAACATAATCCATAAAATAATAATATAGGAATAAATCATGGAATTATGGAAGAAACATAAGCATATATATTGATTTACATAATAGTCAAGGAATCGTTACTAAGGTCATATTAAAAACTCATTTACCATACTAGGTTCACACCTTGTTACAAACCTGTATTACTAAACCAAGTTCACTCCCCATTCTATCCCTATAATACTAATCTAAGCTCATTCCCTATTCCAGCCCTATAATACTGAACTGAGTTCATTTCCCATTCCATACATTTCAATACCATGAGATTTAAATATTTACCCAATGCATTGAAGGGAGATATAGGTCCAGCCCTTCTCATCATGAAATCATACATTCTTATGCCACAAAATCATAAACAATAATATCATAACCCATGAAAATGAAATGGTTACTATAAAAATGTAATCCTATCACAATATTTGGAAAGATACATGTTCCATAATCATTTCATCACAAGCATAACCCATGAAAATAAGTGGGTTTCAGAAAAACATAACTCGTGAAAGAGAAATAGGTTTCATAGACATTATTCAATCAAAACATAAACCATTTGGATAATGAATATGAATAGAAAAATTGAATCATTTCCCTAAATAGGAATTAGTAACACCAATGTATGTCATCTTATATGGGAAATAATTTTGAATGATATTTTAAAAACATTTGTTGAGGTTAAAATCCCTTTTCTTTGAAAAATAATTTTTCTAAAAGCTAAATTTTTTTTGTTTTTTTAAAATAGGCTTGAAAAATTATAATGAAATATTGAAAACATTATGAAAATAATTTTTCCGTTGAAAACTTGTATAGTGTCTTGAAAAAATTTCAAAAACTATTTTTTGTTGAGAATTTATAAAATAAGATTGAAAACCCTTTTGGAAACCATCTCTTTTAAAAATATATTTTGAAAACATTTTCTTAAAAATTAACCTTTTAAACATTAAATGTAAGCTTCAAATAAATGACTGTGGGTAAAATTGTACATGTCTTATGAGGTAAAAAGATTATTCCTTTTTTTCATGGTAAAAAGTTAAGAAAACTGCATCGACTAAAAAATAGCAACAAGAATTATTTTTTTAAATAAAATTTGTTTAAAATGAAAAAGGGTAAAAATTTCCTTTAAATATCATAGGAAAATATTAGAATATTTTTTTAAACCTTTTTAGAAAACATGGTTTTGAAGGAACAAAGATTTTCTATGGAAGAGTGAGGTAAGGTCTTATTTTCTTAAAAAACCTTAATAAACTTTTAAGTAACCAAGAGTGAAAAAATGGTACTAATAAATGAATAAATCAAGAATAAGAAAAAGAGGATAAAATTAATTAGTTTTTTTGTAGGATGGAACATAATATTTTACTAATGGAAACATGATCATAAAGAATATCAATAAATGGTGAAATTTTTTCAGTAAACTGTTACCACATGGTAACATTGAATCATACTCCCCATGTAGAAAAATTAAATTACATGGAGATTTAAAATATAAAAATAAGGATTAGATTTATGATATATCATTTCAGAGACATTTTATACACCACATATAAAAATATAGGTGTATAACATGGCATTTTTCTCAAAGAATCCAAATTGAGACAAAATTAATTTACCGATTTGGTATCTTTTGAAGCTTAAAACTCATGATATAAATTACTTAAAAAAGTTATGTAAATACCCATATATTTAATTATAAGAGGAATATAATACATTAATGGGTAGTATATACACCACACAACATAAGAAGGTGGTGAATAAGGCGTGTATCTCATGAAATTAAAGAGTGAGACTAGATTCCCATACCTTATGTCTTGAATTTTGTCATACTGATTCAAAAAACCTCTATAATAAATATAAATTTATAATAAATATTTTATAGAACCATATTATTATATTTAATACCCTATATTGTTTTATTATTACATTATATTACTATTTTTTTAACTATCCAAGGTTAATGTTTCGCTTCAGATAATATTCTCCATGTTCTTCACATATGTCTTAATTTGTTATATATTTTCTGCTAATAATTATATCATGATTAAAAAATGTAAACCATGGTATAAATATCATTTATTTTAATTTATATTTATTATAATAATATATATAATATAGAATTATGAAACATAATACACCATTCATGGAGATGGTATGCCATACATATGCATGAACTCTATTTTTGTTTAATTGTTTTTTAATGAAAGAAAGTAAAATAAATATATATGTATATATATAGTAATTATTTTAGATTTATTATATCATATGTATTATATTTATTCACTAAATCCATTCTTAATACATTCAATGTAGTGTATACACGAATCACATCGCTTTGAGGGGGCGGTAGTCCGCACTTCCTCAAACGAAATTATTGTACGAAGACAAAATGGAAAGTATAAAGATAAGTATTATAAATTAATTATATAATATGTAATAAATAATAAATATTATATATAATATATATAAATATATTTTACTTCATAAGTTCCACCATGAGAGGCAGTAAATGAAAAATGAACAATCATTATTTAGTAAGGCGGTTGTCCACCGTACATGTAATTAGTTTGTTAGTTACCCGTTAGATGGAAGTGTGTGTATGTGTTGGTTGAAAAAATATCATAAAAAATAATAATATATTTATGATAATGGGTTTTTATACAATAATTGAATAATAATATTTCAGGGAGTGTAGAAAGAAAATAAAAGAAAGGAATTTGAGGGGGGTTTTACCTCTTAATCAGGTAACTCCTTATGGTTTGTGCCAAAAGGCTTACTTGGATGACTTTCTACACAATATAGGATTCAAAGAGAATGTAAGGTATGTTTGGTATATATTTGGGATGAGTTTATTTGATCCAAAGTGGTTTGAGAGGTGTGATAAATTGGGAGGATATGGGGCCTTTTATAATAAAGGTGGGCTGACACTATTGTAATATTTTAAAATGAAGGGACCTCACCTTGGTTTTTATTGAAATCTATTCAATAATGGTAAAATGTATAGATAACTGAGGATAGGATCTATATATAGTGATAAAATTTCTTTAGAACAAGTGTATTGGTCTTTTTGGGCCTTAAGGTTATTATTTAGTCCCTTATTAAGCTTAATTTAACTTTAATCTTTGTAATTAATTTTTATTACTTCCCCTATATTTTTTCTCAAATATTAATTTGAAATTATAAACTATGATGATCAAAAATATTTAATTAATTTTTAGAAATTAAAATCATATAATTGGTACAAATTATTTTAAAATTAATCCCGTAGTCAGGTCCTAAATGCGGGGTTTTAAAGTAAAAAATGGTCAAATGTTTGTTATGTTTTGATATCTAATTTCAATGTGAAATTGGTTCCAATTACATAAATTGGATCAAATTATAATAATATAATATAATTAAAAAATTTATAAAATTTAAAATATAATCTATCATTATAAATAAATTAGATGAAAAAGTAGTTTTGAATTAAAATCTAGTATTTTAAACTATTCATTAAAAAAGTGAAACCTTAAAGAAAAGTATCAAATATTTATCCTAACATAATTTTATTGTTTAGATACCAAATATTAAGGTTATTTTTACATATTAAATTTATAACATTTTCAAAAATTGGATTTAAAATGGGTTCACCATTAAAAGGAAACAAAACTACCTTAATAAACAATATTGGGTTTTATGTGTGAAATTGGTTTTATGCTTCTCATATGTTTATAAAATATATTTGATGAATATGAAAAATATTTACTTGGATATATAAAATATTCATTAAAAAATTTCATACAAATTTTAATTA
Source organism: Viscum album (assembly GCA_963277665.1). Lineage (NCBI taxonomy): Eukaryota > Viridiplantae > Streptophyta > Magnoliopsida > Santalales > Viscaceae > Viscum > Viscum album. The sequence goes on from OY728152.1 coordinate 1,495,151,251, forward strand.
ATAAAATTTATTATAATTAAAAAAACATTGTGAGCATAATAACAGTTTTTTTATTAAAATACACCCTTTATATTCAATTAATTCTTTTATTAATTTCTATATAATTTGTAACCAATTAATTCATTTTATATTTTTTGAAAAACATATATTTACATAAGGTATTTAATATAATTCATAACCTCTAATTTAACACCTAGGCTATATCTTAATATATTATTTAATCATATTTTAATAATATATTATTGTTCGGTAATCCTTAGTTATGTGTGTTATGCAATCCATTGAGGAAAGTATTTTTTCCATGTAACATAAGCTAAACGTTGGGTTTTTTGTAGAGGAACCTAAAATTTACATTTCATGAAGTTCACATAAGCCAAACATAGTGCTTTAATATAAGATAAATTATTTTTAGTGTTATATGAAATATAGAATATCAAAAGTTAAATTAATTTGAAAAAAAATAATTCACAAAATCTTGGGTTTTTAAACCAACAATATCCCTCTTTATATTTTTTTGAATATATTTTTCACATATTTAAAAGTCAATATGGGTCCTGAAAACATTATCCCCCTTTGAAAATCAAATGAAAAGGTTAAGTGGGGTCTACTAAACTCATATTCCTTCTCGAAAACATGATCGTCTTCCTTATGTGAAAATTTAAAGCTTACTTATAAGAGAGGAATGATCTCACATAGTTTTCTTAGAAAGGATCCTGTAGTTAATCAATAATAACTCTATATGGGCTAACCTGATGTAGAAAATAATAGATACACAAACGAGGATGTCTAAGCTATCCATAACATACCGTCTATGTGAAATCATGCTTAAAATTTCTCAATTATCATCAAAGGGTTTATAAATAGTCATATTTTTCAAAGAAATAATAAATTGTTGACCTTTAATTTTGAATCTATCCATAGGTTTTTAAATGTATTCGCATGGTTTCCCACTTAAGGGATGCACACTTTTCTTTGACTTCATGGAATTCATTAGACTCCATAAAATACAATCTCATCTTGCTATCGAGAAGTGACTTCCTCAAACACCTCCTTCAATTCCCTACACTGTTAGTTCAAAACACATAAAATTATATGGAATAAGGTGTGAAAAATTGGTTTCTTAGAATTATCATTCAGACTGAGAGATTTATCTAAATCTGGGTCACTCTTTTCTACCAATATCAACATTGTAAGACTCTTTGGTAATCTTATTTTTTATTCGAAGACTCACTGATTTTTGTATCTTCTTTAGTACCTTATTTTTTTGTTGAATAAATTTTTCAACCTTAGTATTATAGACATTAAAGTTTCCTTCAATGGATAAATTCTCATCAAATTAAACCTCATTTTTTTAGTCTACTTTTATTCCTTTATACATCGAATGTTTCTCCTCTTCCTTTATTTCTTTATCTAGTTTCAATTATAATGTACAAAAAACTTGGCAATATTTCATTACATTCTCAATCATCTCAAAATATTTAGATGGCTTGTCCTTGTTTTTCTTTTAAAATGTCTCCCCTTTCACATTATAAGGAACCTATCATTATAGTCTTGTCATGCACACCTCATTCTTGTGACCTTATAAGATTCATCTTCCAAAAAACTATTCTAGAATATTTTTTTGTAGATAGTTGGGGTGCAGATCTATTCACATGTTGTTTTATCTGAGTTCTCATCATCATATGTTCATTAAAACTTTTACATGATTCTTAACTCATTTCTATTAGAGACAATTTTAACTAAAAATGGTATTATTTGTGAACATTCTTTCCATAACACCCAAAAAATACTTGAAAATTTATTCTCTTAGATTGGTTGTAGATGAATCTAGATTTATATTTCTATTATATTTTTTTAGGGGGTTGTTTCTCTCTTAACATTTTTTATCTTCCTTAGATGTGAAATATTACCTCTCATTATTTTTTTCCCTCATATAACCATATTTATCATTCACACCTACACTATTAGAAGTTTTATATATATAAAAATTATTAACTGCACTTTTTTCCTTTCCTATATCTAAATCTATAAGTTTCTCCTTTGATATCAATTGATTTATTTAAATATTCTCTTGGTATATTAAACTCATGATAAATTGTGATACATATGGATTGTGTCTCAAACAAAAAAATTTCTATAGAAAAAACTTCCCTTAAATATCAGATATCATTTTATCTTTCTCAATAATTTTTAATTTTTGTTTCTTGATCTCCTTGACTAAAGTTACTTCTTTCTTGATAAACTCATTCTTTTCTTCAACAATATGAAGTGTTTCTTATTTATTTTATTCATTAGTTAATTTAATAATTCTTTTTCACGATTATTCAGTTTTTTCTTGATATATTTGATTATTTTCATGAATAATTATAATTATAATATCACCTTCTACACATGTTCTGTTCTCTCCTCTTCATCATCATTACTACTTGATGAATTTGTTATTATGTTTGCATGGGAAAAGAAACCAGCTTACTTATCCAAAGAACAACTTGATGATGAATCATTCTTATGGTTGTTCATAATATTTTTCTTATTTCTATTAAAGTGTTTATTCTGCTTCTTATCCCATTTGTGTTTATGGGATCTTTAATAATCCAATTCTAATTCTCCAAACTTTTTATTTGGACAATTCTTTGAAAAATGACAACGGATACCATAATTGAAGCATTTAGGTTGTTGATTATTCTTCCCTTTTCCATTTTCCCAACATAAAAAATTTTGATATATGGTTAATAATCCTATTGAATTCATAATAAGTTTTATCACTATCTGAATCTTCAGATTCTCTAGCCTCTTATTTATAGACTTTTAATTTTCTCATGTGTTTAAGGACCATTTCAATTTTTTAATTTTTTTCTTCAAATCTAGAATTTTACTTATCTCATAAGATACTAGAATGTTTTTTATTTTATAAAGAGACAATATATCTGTTTCATTAAGGGATAAAACTTTTAATTCATGATGATCTATAAAATTCCTTATCAATTTTTTGAAAATTCTGGAGTCATCTAGCTTCTCACCAAATACTCAAATATTGATGAATATATTATTTAATCTAGTGAAATATTGATCAATAATTTTTTTATCATTCATTTTAATGACCTATAACATCATTCTACAAACTTATAGTTTGGATACCTTGAATCTAAATTTTATTTTATAGTTGCTTAAGAGTTTATCCTCGATATCCTCAGCAGTCTGGAGACCCATGAACTCTGTGTTTATTTTTTTTGTCCGAGACAACAAGATGGAATTTTGACCCTTTCCATATAACACCATATTTATCTTATCATATTCTATCATGGTAACATCATCGATAATGGGTGGAAAAAACACCATTGTAGAACCTATCCCTTCTAGGACGAGTGATATAAGATAGTGTAGAATCCAATTCTTCCAACTATGAAAATTATTCCAATAAAATGTTGGAACAACTCAATTATTGGTAGAATTAATATTATCTATCTTTCAGAATAATTCTTTGATATTTAGAGGGACCCTAATCCTATGATACCACTTGTAGTGCCCTAGTCTAGATTGACCACTAAGAGGGGATGGGTGAATTACTGGTTTCTTTTAATAAATTTATTTTCTTTTAGATTCAACCTCTAAATCTTGTTAAGGTTATCAATACACTCAAAATTATCACTCAATCTCATTTAGTGTGTAGTGGTATAAATAGAGAGATAAGCATCCAATATTTACAAGGTTAGGTAAAAATATACACCCCTTTTCATGTTGACCCCCCAACATGGATTCTTTACTATCAAACAAGTGATTACAATGATAAGGCTCTAATAGAGAGAATCTATTTAATTCTATATCCAATCAAAATATTTACACTAATTTCATATAAAACTGAAATACTTATGATCTGGATCTAACCAAGAGACTCCTTCTACTCCTGGTACTATCCAGAAGACCTCACCTACTCCCAACATCAACAAAAATAATCCACCTCTGTTAAAAGGATTGAACCAATATAGCATGATTATTTGGCCTGAATCCACGATCTTGTTGGATCTGACTAGATTTTGTACATATTTAAGTATCATAAACAAAAAATATTCAATTTTTCTAGTTATTATTAATTATTATGATCTCTTATAATGACCAGTCACCTTAGTGAAATAATGCCCATGCTTATTATTTCTTTTTATAAATTCCTTACCTCAATTAATGTGTGAAAGAGGTTCATAAAATGTTATTCAATATTTAATGAAATATAGAACTTACATAGTATAAAACTTATTCTTCTTGAATTATCAACTCAATTCAAGTAACCCTTATGCATGTATTTCATTGTATCCAAAAGTCTTATTTCAGATATCTGAAGTTATAAACAATGTAAAATACATTCAATATTATCATTTATATTTTATGTGAATTTGTTTATTTGTTTTGTTTTATCTAAAAGAGGTTTTCACATGTGTGTGATCATAAATGAATACATGAATGAGCTATCTATCTTATGAACATCAGAACACACACTTTACTCTATTATTCTCTTGCACTCTCCTCCTTCAATCGTAGTATGCACACACTATTTCAGAAGTGAAATTAATTCATGTATGTGAGTATATATACCATTTTCCAATTTCTATTTCATAATGAATTAATTGGTTTTATCATGCAAGAAAATTATCAAGAAATCCAATTACATGAGTTAGATGCAATATACATCATATTATTACTTATAAACCTGGATGGGTGTTAGCTATATTTTTGCGTGCATGTTATTCTTTATAATACATAGTGTAATTTTACACTATCTCACTGTTTTCTCACACTTCATCAAGAAAGATAGGTGGATAACACATAAGGGAATTTGGGTTCCCTAGATGAATTTGTGTAACTCTGTTCTTTACAAATCTCATTTGAGAGTATTAAACACTTTTCTATGTCTCGTAGATTCATCCTTATCCTTCACATAAAAATATTATGATAAGGTATTATATCTTTGTGAAGCAAAAGGTTTCAGTTTCTCTATTTTCTATAAAAATAATAAATCATTGAATATATTGAAAAAAATATCATCGAGAATGCCTCAGTATTTATAGGTTGTTCTCTACCCTCATAGAACCACTTTTTGAGATGAATCGAGGACTCCTTAAATGATCCAAGAATAATTCCATATTCTATTTATTATTCAAACACCTAATTCATTCAGGGTTAACTCAAACATATATCAGAAAATAGGGTGACTTTGAGTTTCTCCATGCTATGAATTCCTAAGAGCCATGTAAACATAATCACATGCAATTCAACTATAAAGCTCAAACTACTTTGTTATTTTAATGGCATATAATTATTGTTTTCATTATTATATTTTAATCTTTCTTAAATTTATCACATGCATGAAAAGTAAATCATGCATGCATGATTATTTGAATCCTAGATAACTCATAATATCGATGTTAGAATAACCATGGAAACATTGGTTCGATCATAAGATGCATGGACATCTTCTATGGAAAACTGGGGTTCCTCGAGGAAGCTGATGTTCAAAGATGATCACCACGCTTGATCCAAAATCTAAGTTCAACTAGATTGTGTGGTTGTGATTATATGCATAACTCATCTAATTGGTGAATAATACCCGATTCATCCTTTTTCCTACATCGAAGTCACCTTATGTCTTGGATCTAGTTTATTTTTTAAATCATGCTAAAATAAATTCAATCTATCCATGAGGAATCAACACCCAAACTCCACTAAAAACACCACATGGGCTTCATCTCAGGATATTCGATGCCAACCTATGCGTGCCACTAGGAGTGTGCTCTATGGGCTCTATACATGGGCTTATTCTGACTTATGTGTAATCCTTTGACTCTTATTGGGGTTTTCTATGGAAGGACTTCCCATGGGGGTTGAGTCCTCTCCCCCCATGTGTGATTGTGGGATATCCTTGGTGGATATCATGGTTTGGCTATATTTGTTTATATTAAATACTTAGAATAATCTATGTATAATATAAATGAAATGAAAATCCTTACGAAATAAATTTCCAATACAAAACCTTCTCAATTCCTCTTATCTTCTCCAATTTCTTCTTCATAAAAAATTTATGTGTATTTTTTATGGAAACCATTTAATCTCTTCTTCATGATAATAAATATTTGAATATATTTCCTTTATTTTTTGAATTTTTCATTTCCTCTTTTTCACATGTCATTTAAAATTAAGGACAACATCACTAATACTCACATTTTCCAAGAAGAATTGTCTATGTATAAAATTAAATGTAATTAGTTGAATCCATAACAATTATTCAAGAATCACAACTTCATCCAAACTCACCAAACACATTTTGAGACATTATTGAAAAAAATATAACACTTGACCCAACATGGAATTGGATATAGTGATCTTCTATTTAATGATTTAGCAATATCATCCCTATAAGGAAAAGTGTGAAATATAAATGGATCATAAAATCCTCAAGTATATATTCAAAAAAATGTGATTAATATGAACCAATGAAGGTGGTTAGATATGATCAAGGATTATGATTTTTCAATCCATTACCATCCTTGGAAGGTGAAAAAGTGACAGATGCTCTGAGTAGAAAGGATCTTGAAACCCTATCCATGATGAGGATCAATAGGGATCTCATATTCTTGTACATATAAAGAATGGACATGGGAATCATAAAAGTAAATTAATCATACCATGATTAATTAACTTAAAAACCATATATTCTTGAGAGGACCAAGGAGGCCCATAAATATGATAAGGAGCTATAATTAAAGGTAATGAATATTACTGAGTTCAACTTTAGTAAGGATTTTATTATAAGGTTTGAAACCTGGGTATGTGTTCCATCCAAACTAGATCTAAAGGGGGAACTTCTAGATGATGATAATAGCTCCTCTTTTTATATTCATTTAGGAAGTACTAAGATGTATAAATATCTGAAGCCAAATTTCTTATGGGATAACACAAAGAGGGTGATTGTAGAATTATTATCTTGTTTCTTGGTATGAAAAAAATTCAATTATAAATTAAATAAGACAAAGGGTATGATGGAACCATTTCCAGTACTAGTATGTAAATGGAAAAACATAACCATGGATTTTATTATAGGGCTCTATATAACATCTAAAAGAAATAATTAAATCTAGGTTGTAGTCAATAACCTTACAAATTTGGAGAATTTCATTAATATAAAAGAAGATTTACCTCTTGAAAAACTCATTGTGATATTTAAATTTGAGTTGGTAAGACTGGATGGAGTACCACTATCTATTGTATTTGATTGAGATCCTTGGAATACCTTGAGGTTTTGTGGAAGACTTTATTAAACACTAGATATAAATATGGGTTTCAGTTTGAATTATCACCCTCATAGAAATTGAAAATATGAAAGAACCATTCAAACATTGGAAGATATATTAAGATAATGTTCAATGAAATTCCAAGGATGTTGGGATCAACACCTTCCCATAATGGATTTTTCATATAACAACATTTTCTATTCTATAATTCAAATGGAACCTTATGAGGCCTATATGGAAAGTGGTGTCATACTCTAACATGCTTGGATGAAGTTGATGAATAGAATCTTATGGAACCTAATATTTTCCAAGTGATGAAAGAGAAGGTTCAAACCATTCAATGTTATATGAAATCCATAAAAATTCAACAGAAAGTCTATATTGATAATCAATGAAGACACTTGGAGTTTGAGTCTGGAGATAAGGAATTCCATCATATATCAACTCGGAATAAATCCATAAGGTTTTGGAATAAGGGAAATCTTAGTCCAAGATACATTGAACCCTTTTATATTCTTGATAACATATGATCTATGGCCTATCGACCATCACTCCCCCCTAAACTATCTCAACAACATAATGTGTTCCATGTATCCCTCTTGAGGAAGTAAATATTAGAACCCTAAAATGTACTAAATCTAGATGTTATACCCTTGTAAAATGAATTTTCATACAAGGAGAAGCCCGTGAATATCTTATATCATATATACAATGTTATATGAAAGAAGAAAACTCACCTGGTCAATGTGTTGTTAAAAAACCATAAGTTTGAGGAAGTAACAAGGGAACCAAAAGAATGGATCAAACTAAAGAACCCTAAATTGTTTTAGTGTATGAAATTAGATTTCAATGGTGAAAGTTTCTAAGGGTGAATTATGTAAAAACCTAAACTTATATAAATGAAATTCTATTTTGAATGAATAATTTTATTACTAAGTAATGTAGTTATAGAAAACAAATACACAAATTTGGGTTTTGTGGAACATTAATAAATAATGCCTATCAGAATTAAAAGAACATTAAGAATCATAACTATTGATAATATATTCATTTCACAGTTACCATTAAGATTATTATATATTAAGGGTTATGATATAGTCTATTTGACAACATACAAAGTAAGTGGTTCCCTTTACCACTAGGACATTACCCCATGTAGCATATTTATCAAACATTCTATGGGAGATTGCAACACTAGGCCTAACTCTTTACCAATCCTAAACTGAAATTCTATAACTAAATCTCAATTAAAACCATTTACAGGAGAAGTTTAAGTCTATCGGGATCATGAACCAAACCATATTCACCGAACCACCCCAAGAAAGCCTCGCCATCACAAACCTCACCCTAAGGGCGTAAACTAGTGTAATACATAGTTATGTTTCTAGACCTTAGTAATAAGAATTTTTATATTTTACTTTAATGAAATAATGATAATATTTATCTTTATTATTATTTTTTTATAAATGATCATATAATTAGTTTGATTAAAATTATATTTTGATATGAAGAAATCAAAAATATATTTTTTGTAAATATATAGTTTCAATTAAAGTAATTTTTTTATAAATTAAAATATTTTTGAAATAAATATTATTTTTATAAAATACTTTTGATAAATAATATTATTTTTATATAAAAGGTAACTAAATTTAATGAATCCCAATATTGTTTTTATAAGGTTCAAAAATATGTTAAGACCATTAATTAATTATTTTCTAATAAATACGGATTTTTATTTAAATGTTTAAATTCTCATATTTTGAGAAATATTTTGTTAAAATAAATATTATTATTGAAAATATCACATAAAAATTAGCTAATTTTTAATTTTCATAATTTTATGAGATAATAAAATTTTTGGGTATCAAATAAATATGCTATAAATATACGGCATCTATAATGACATCCCAATAAACAAGAAGTGATGTAATAAATATTATATATAGAATCCATGAAAAAAAAATATTTCAACTTTAAAATAATGTGTTTTTGATGTTATTTTATTAATTAATTAATTATATATATATATTATGAATCATCCAAAACATATATTATATTTTAAGGTTTTAAAAACATTTCTTTACGAACATGACTCCCTTCCACATCACCAATAATTTGATTTTAATATGTCTCGTTCTTGTCCTTATAAAATATTTAAAACAAATAATATATTTCTAAAAACCATAGGAAATAACCAAGGAATGGTCTGTGGTTTTTATTATTTTATTATATAGATTCCAAAACCAATGTTTAGAAATTAATAAATAATTCCACTCTATTTTTCAACAAGTACCCACCTAACCTGTCACTCCTCTTTACTAAAAACCCATTGAGCATAGATTTTCTCTACCTATAACTCTATAAATCCCTCCCAAGGTGTGACCGATATATTAAGAAGCTCCTAGAGCTTTTATAAGTCACTCTCAAGGTATGAGACTCTCTTCCTCCCCCAATTTATTCAAGTACTTTCTTTGTATCCTGCTTTTTGATTTCCATTTTTTTATGATGGAATATGTTTTTACACATAAAAATAACATAATTATGAATCAAATGTAATTATATACTACCTTTAACTCTTATTAATCACTTCCATGAACCTTTATACACTCCCATTATGCTACCAAATTCATCCTGTGATTTTCCTTGCAAAATATTTGTGTTGTGTATATCCATCCCCATTTCAACTAAATGGTTTTAACATATATGTAAGAATTATTCATTGATTGGGGATTACCATGTATGTTACTTAAACTATTTAATTTTGGGATTAAATGTGATGAAATACATTCTACGTTCTGTGATCTATGTAGAACATAAATGATTGTACATGATATGAATGCGACGAGTGGGATAAAAATTATATAGCTCTAAAATGCATTGCGAAAAAATTTTATCTCATGAGGTACCATGTATGGTGTATGGGTGGTTATCATAAGAACAATATGTTATTATTTGATGATGGTTATCCTTGAAGTTTTCTTATGATTTCATGTTCTATATTGTTTCGACACTCCAATATTGCCTTGATTTTATAATCTTATATCATGATTCAATGTTCATATTTATGATTATCACTCTTTTATGCCACTTTGATATGCTTATTAACTTACATGCATTAATTATGCAATGTAATTAATCGATCATTCCATTACTATGATTTAAATCTCACAACATTCTTATATACGGCCCCAAGATTTCCCATGTAGTATTAGAATATCAATGGGATTTAAGTGACTTTTTTGAAGTTTTTAAGTAATGTTGTTGTATCCCTTTTTCAAGTTATCATGTGATATATATAATTTAATAAATACAATATACCTTTTAATATTTTCTTATTTTATTATGTATATCTTTATTTAATGAATATTCAAATAGAGTTTATATAAGATATGGGTCGTCATATCGGTTGATAGTTCGTCTTACCAAAATAATATCATATAACACATATTAGTAAGTCATCCATCTTACCAAACTCATCCCATTAATCTATTTTAGGCCTCTCAAGTGAATGACACATCTTCATCACTAATTCTATATTGGGGTCACATAGTCTATTAGGGTTATAAGGTGACACCAACCATCATCACTACCCATTTACCATATTCAGCCTCTCTAGGGTCAATATGTCACTGGGGAACCCACTAGGTTACCCTAGGTCACATCATATCATGGAAAATCCAAATGGTCTCATTTATCACATTCTCATATCCCCAGTTAAATACCATCACTCAAATTGAATCAAATTACTCTATATCTTTATCGTCACATCACATCATCATTGTATTCATAAGACAAGACTAACTAGCATTGGTCTCATGGGATGGAATATAGCCCATATAACTTTCAAAGAAATATCATGTCAGTCATCTAACCCATTCTACACCCTAAATTTATAGGGTACACATTCCAAGGTGATTAAATCTAAAGGCAGAATATCACTCACCCCTATACTCATCACAAATTTCTCAAAGGATTCTAATCATCTCTAGGATTTCACATGGACTGCTCAGGTAATGTACTCCGATCTTAAACCATCCTCTACTTGATGGTCACTAAGGAAAACTATAACAAGGTCTACAGAATATAGTTCATTTAACTCTAACACATTAGGCTCTAAGTTCCACGCGTCACTTGAAATCATTATGAAGGCCCTAAATAGTATTAATTAAGTCATCAAGCTAGTGAACAAGGGTCCTTCATAACCCCGGAATCTATGTGAAAATCATTCATAGGAATTTATTTTTAATAAATTTTTTTTACAATTAAATAGGTTAACCAACCAAAGTGGATATTCCACACACATTACATGTCATATAAATAAATAATAATACTAAATGGGTATATATGAAACCCCACCAACATTAATATGTACATTTCATTTTCAATCACCACCCGACAACTCTTGACTAAGCTTGTACAATCCCAACTAAACATCCCCCATAATCATGAGGCCCTAAATCAAACCTAAACATCTAATAATTAATTATAAAAAATTATAATTAATTATTAAAATATTTTTTTACAATTTATTTCTAATTTAAAATTTAATTAATTTAAGAATAATTTCCTAAAACTCACTGGGATATAACCACTCACCGAAACCTTAAGAAATTAGTTGTGGTCCCCTCTCGACTAGCACCCAGACCTAATACATAATAAATCCCCGTAATTAAAAAATTATTTAGAGGTAAATTATATATAATCTTGGAAAAAATTCTTGGAAAAATCTACTAATCGACCTACCTTCATTGAAATAACATGGAACGATTTGTAGACATCTCTCTTGGATGTCCTCTTGCCAAGTAAAACAAAAACCCCATCAAAAGTGGTCGATTAAACCATAATCAAGTAGAATTGGAACCCAATACCTAGATGGAAATGAACCAAAATCATAGGTGATTGGAGGATATGAACAAAGGCTAGGAATAGATAAATAACCTTAAATATCTATGTACAATGCTAAGAAATCCATCCTTATATAAGGGGAAATGAGAGAGGGAAGTGGGGGATGAGAGGCCATCTGAATGGATTACTCCCAACATGTAAAACCCATTAAAACACCAAATATTTGATAGTAAAATGAAAAAACAAATCCAACTAAAAATAATCCACTCAACATCATTCATGATATAAAAAAGGAGTTTACGCCACAAAATCCTCAGTGAAGTGGGTTATACCCCTCAGAAAAAACTCCTTCATGATGTGAACCATAGTTTACACCATCAATGAACCATGTAAGGGTCACATAACCCTAATATAGGGGTCACTATTGAAACATGAATTCCCCATTAATGACATGAGTACCCTGTCTAAGGGTATTGACCCTATGTAAATTTCATTCATGGTGTGGCCTCCTTTTACATGATGAATGAACTGTAGTAGTAAAATTTTAGCATCCCAACCACTCGAACCTTCTTCAATGATAACCTTAAAACTCATACCTTCAATCAAGTCTTGAACCGAATTCGAAATCACTTATCTGAGATACTCCAACCACTGGAGTTATACTATGAAACCAAGTTCTCAAAAGACTCTATGACTAAATGGAAATTTAAATTCTTTCTATATTTTTGTAACTTGTAATGAAATAGGGTATTTAAATATCCCCACAATAAAACATCTTGTCCTTAATAAGTCCTGTAAACCATTCAATAAAAGGTACCAACCTATATCAATAATCAATAAATCATGATATAATTTCATCCTACCCTGGAGTTATGATTGATATTTCACTACACAACTCCAAACACAGGGCACACTATTGATTAAAATCTTGACCACTACTCACCCCCATCACCACTACAAAAATATGATGCTTAACCATTCCACTCTAACTAAGAAACTATGGTTATATTAATTGATTCTCCCATAGGATTATAACAATCACCATAATCCTCTGATCATAATGGTAGATTTGGTGTCGCAGTGCTTTCCAGCCTCTAAATCACCTATTAAAAGATAATTCTTATTAATATAATGACTCACTCAATTTAGTTTCCATCTATCTATAATCAATAATTCTCAAAAACACTGATTAGTTCTTCTCTATATTACCATTTTCAAAAATAATTTTCTTCACCCGCTAATGCACTATCACATCACTTCCAGATCTTGATAACTTAACTCTGGAATGCATCCTTAGATCATCCAACACCCACACCAAAGTATGAAAATAACTCTCGGTGTAATTCCATGATTGAATCCTCAACCGAAGAAATCCACCATCATACTCTTACACAAGTTCAAACACATCCTTTATTTGACTAACTATTTTGTTATATCAAAGCCATACCAAGCCTAATTCAGAAGCTCAGACTCCAATCAATAATTAATCCAAATCCTAAATCTATAATTTGAAATGGGACTAGATAAAATAAGACCCATCTACTAACTAGTATCTAAATGCCACATCAAACATCCAAAAAATCAGTCTCATCACATCCAAGAACTTACTAACATGGAGTCATTACTCCATGGCTCGTTCTTTATCCATTACCACATGTTATGACTGGATATGGAGATCCTTCTCATAACTTAATTATAAAAAAAACTAGAATACAAAAGGATCCCTACTCACTTTGAACGTCATCCTTTACATCCACCATATTTCATCAAATATGAGGGTCATACCCTCCAAATTCTAATGGTATTTTACCCACAATATTTCTTCCCATATATGTTCCCTTGAGATAAAAATAAATATATTCAATAATTAAACACATCTCGTTCCTCCCAATCCATGCTCATCTAATCCTAGAAAACACCTGTCTATGATAAATTCCATAATAGACCATGCCAACACCCTTGATCCATTTCCAAATTCATCCCTCATCATAACGTAAATTTCTCACTTCAATAAACTTTGTACAACCAAGCCCACAATAATCCATGATATATTCCCATCCTCAACACACACATGACCACTCACTAACCTATAAATATTGAAACCATGCATAAAACTAACACAGTATCATGACTTCATCCAATCCCAATGGTGATACACTATAGTACCACCAACTTACATAACCCAAATCACAATCACATGAGTTTCTTGTCTCCAAAACTGAGATCACACACCTAAACAACATACCATGCTCTATGACATGGAAATTTCATCAATCTATAATCACCCTTGATTATCCTCTTAAAAATCAAGCACTTTAGATATTCTATACTCTAGGGAATGATTTCCCAAAAACTAGTGTCATCATCAAATCATAAACATATACACTTACTTTAATCATGGTCTTATGAGAATATCCAAAATACATACGGCCAGACACTCTACCAAATCATGCTCTTTGAAAACCCACCTTGATAAAAAATCACCAACCCTCAATGTTCTATATCAAAGAAGTCTCAGGAATCTCCATTTCTATACCGTATACTTTGTAACACCTCACACAAAACTAATCTCATAACTAAATCATCTACCAATTCTTATTATCCCAAATAAATTTGAAAGATTTGGATAGCCCTCCTCTTGGGTCACACTCATATATATCACAACCCATTTCAACCATAATACCTATATCACTAATATCCCAAGATATTTATTAAAGGAAATAGGCTCTCCCACCTATCCTATAGGTCACATCTCATATAAGTTACCACCCACATGAAACATCCCTTATCCCATCCCCAATATCACATAAAAACCCCCATTCCAAAACACCAACTATAATGTTCTCATACATTTCTCAAGCATCACATTCTGGTCATTATCCTACCAGGGAACTGATTCTAATTGGGAATCTATATATGGGTATACCCCATTGAGAATAATAATTTCATATTGATCCTCATCAATCCTGGACATATGGGAGCCACTCACTCTAGGATAACTATATCTTTTTAAAACACATGTATACATAAAAAAATCTCTCTACCACAATCCATTTCAAGTAAACCATAGACAACAAGTTTGGATATGTAAAATTCCACCACGAATCTATAGTGGAAAATACCATAAATGTTGTTGTTGATACTTTAAAAAACAAAACCTATTTAATTTTTAGAACTAGTATCACACAAATCTACTAGGGGTCCATCAATAAGTCTTAAAATTACTATAATAAACTACTTGTATCACTACACATTCATTACACCAAAATATTATATAGTTTTTATCCGTAATCATCTTGACATAAGATCCTTATGACCAATTTTTCCTTTTTCCATAATCAATGATATATCTAAGATCTATTTGATGATGAATTCCGTGATCCACGAAATTGGATAAACGAAATAGACCATGGATAATTACATTAAAATATAGAGAGAATCATCACATAATATTTATAATATTTTAATTAAATAAATAAATAACTTTGTGGAATTATTTTTTCGTTGAAGAATCTAGTTACAGATCTGCAGTCCTCTATCACTGCATTATAGAAACCAAGTGTAGATTTCTCCTAGTGGTGATCCACACATGTTCCATGAATCTATATACATCTCCAAAAATATATAGGCGCCAGTATGATAGATCCCTACACCTGTTTCATCCTCCTTTGATCGCTTTGAGAACTACTTCCAAAGAATTCCCCATGATCTAGTGGGGGAGGAATTCACTCCATTCTTAGGAAAATTCTCAGAGAAGAGATAACTCTAGGCTTAAGAGGATTCTACAAATCCGTTGCGCAAAACAAATAAAAATGATTAGGATCACTGAGAAAATAACACAATTAGGTTTATATATTTTTAGGGTTAAAATAAAATAATTTCACAAGTGACCGTAATTATTTATTTAATCCTAGAACAACCCAATGTCAAATAATAATAATAATATCATTATTTCTCGACATGAGATTAACTTAAAAATTAAAATTAAATATTATTTAATAAAATAATATTCAATATTTATTATTTCTCACCAGACCTAAAATATTGCTCCTCCATTCCTCCATAATATTTATTGGACCTTGAATAATGAATATTTATTTATTAAATAAATATCACTACATTATTCACTATTATATATATAAATCTTATATTCACTAAATAGTAAATAAATATTCATTTAATATTCCTCTTGCATTATATTATCTATAATAAATGGTGAAGGAATATATGAGATCAATCATACATGAATTATTATTATACCACAATTGGGAATAATATTTATTCAACTTGTTAAATAATATATCACAATATATTATTTAACTGATATTCTAGACACCCTTAGTGTGTGTCCCTCTAGGCCTCTTTCTCAGTGGAATTAGGAGAAGTAGCCTAAAGTCTAAGGTTATTGTATAGAAACAAGACAAGGAACCCATAGAGAATGAATTTAATTCCATAATGACATGTTACATCATACATATTCTTATTGTGTAATATAACCCATTTATCATGAAATCTCAAATCAAGCAGGTTTCATGTTAGTGCCATCGACCCATGTGCTCGATGTATCTTTATTTTAAGTCATAGAAATAGAAATTTCTTACAGAACAGCATGAAAATAGATTTATTTAGGCTATATAATTTACATAAAAGTTCTAGAGATATCAACATTAGACAAAGAATATAAGGTAAACATCATTTCTCTCGTTATTCATTAATGCAATATTATTCGTGACACAACCAACATATCCTACCTCATAACAGACATATTTTTCATGGGTTTTTTCAATACATCAAAGTACAGAACTCATAACACTCATTAATAATAACAATCATAAATTATAAGGACCAATACACAAATACACACATAGGAACATCCAACTAAATATATAAATGTGGATTTACTATTGCCGGTCCTTGTTCTCATAATATCCTATTGAATATTCCCTACAGCGTACCCCATGAGAAGGTGCCTCAATGTTCTATGAGTCTCCAACCCTAATATCATGTATCATTTTCCCCCTCAAATGATATCATCAGGCTATATAACATATATTTTATAATAGTGTCATAACACTTCTTAGTTCACCTCATTGTGGGGAACTCCTATGAAATTTTTATATAACAATTACTCTTGGGACATTTTCACATTAAATGTTATATAAAAGAAAAATCATGATGTGATTAGTAGTTTAA
Organism: Viscum album; assembly: GCA_963277665.1. Classification (NCBI taxonomy): domain Eukaryota; kingdom Viridiplantae; phylum Streptophyta; class Magnoliopsida; order Santalales; family Viscaceae; genus Viscum; species Viscum album. The sequence continues at coordinate 1,495,168,572 of OY728152.1, forward strand.
TTAATATTCAAAACAATGAATACATGTTATAATAAATTAAATTGAAGTTGGTTCTAGAGAACCAACTCCAACTGACTCCCTCTTATACTAGATCCACCTTTTAAAATCCATCAGTCCTCTAGCTCTCACATGATACTCATGATTCTACTAATATAGGACTTTAGTCAAGGGGTACAGAATGTCCTCTTCCATGGTTACTCTACATACTAAAAAATATCGTATATAATGAAAATATCTCAAGATGTGATACTTATGGAGTATATAATTTGTTCATTGGTGTGACCTTGGATCTTTTTCAATAGCCACCACTATATTTTTATCACAACACAATGTGATAGGGTCTTTGCTACTAGGTACCAAATCAATCTCCTGGACAATATTAAGAATCAAAAAGCTTCCTTGGCTGCATCCAAATCTGTTATATACACATACTCCACTGTAGAATCAATGATAATTGGATACTTTGAACTCTTCCAACTCACAACTCCTCTGTTGAGACATAAAACATATCTTGATTATGACTTTATATCATTTGGATTAGTTTTAAAACCAACACTAGTATAACCCCTCATGACCAGCTCGTCATCTCCTCCACACACCATGAACACATCCTCAGTTATTCTCAGATACTTAAGGTTATCCTTAATAATAGTCCAATTCTATTATCCTATATCTTCTTAATACCTTCCTACCATTATCAATTCATAGAAAACATCAAGTCCTATACATAACATTACACACATGATTGATCATATCGTAGAAGCATATGTGATCTTAATCATTCTCTCTTTCTCCTATAGTGTATGAGGAAACCTTTTCATAGAAATATGTAAACCATGTGACACTAGAAATAATCCCCTCATGGATTATTCTATACTAAATAAATTTATTATCTAGTCAATATATGTACTTTTAATTAGTCTAAGCATCATCATGGATATATCATTAATGATCTTGATCCATAGAATTCAGTATGCTTCGCCTATTTCCTTCATGGAGAAACATTTGTTTAACCAGTCCTTAGATAAATGCAAGGCTGTTATGTAATTTCCAATAAGTAATATGTCATCAAAATGTACAACAAGGATAAAGACCACATTCCCACTAAATCTCTTGTAAAAACATGTCTCACATTCATTATTTATGAAACCAATTTATTTTATGGCTTCATCAAATCAAATTTTCTATGACATGGATGCTTGCTTCAATCCATAAATAGATCTCCACAACTTGAAAATCCTTTTGGAATCGCCTATAGTCACAAAAACTTTCTGTTGTGTCATATAGACATCATCCTGAAGGATCCCATTAAGGAATGCAGTTTTGACATCCATTTTCCAAATCTAATATTTATGGTAAGATACTATATCCAGTAGAATTTTGATGGATTTAAACATGGAATATGATAAAATAGAATTAACTTAATCAATTACATCATAATTTTTGAGACCTTTAACAACTATCCTTACTTTATATGTATTTACTTTACCATCCATTTCTAGTTTCCTCTTGAATTCTAATTTTCACCCTACATGTTTTACATCAACTAGAGCATCAACCAAAACTAAAACATGGTTTTGATAAAGGGAATCCATTCTAGAATTCATAGATTCAATCCATCTCATATATTTCTATCTCTATACTTCCTCACAATAAAGTAGAGGTTTGTCATTGTCAACCAATAATTATTCACCATCATCAGTGACTAGAAAACCATATTTCTCTAGTTTTCTTAACTCTCTTGTGCTCTTATGTAGTACTTTTCTTTCATGAACTGTTTCTTCAATGGGGGGCTATGGAATCTTTTCTTATACCTACTCTTTTCTATCTTGTGTATTAACATTATCAAATTCAATATTTCTCCCACTATCCATTTTTAGGATGTGATCCCTCTCAAGAAAGATATATTGTTTGGAGACATTCACTTTCTTGTATATGGGGTTTTATAGGAAATATCCATTTGTTTCTTTAGTATACCATATAAAGATACACTTTGTTCTATATGGTGATAGTTTGTTATCTGATAAGTCCATAACAAATTATTTGCAACTACATACACGTGTGTGCAATAAAATGGGTTTCTTTCCACTCCATATCTCTAAGGGAATTCCATTTGTTGCTTTAGTTGGTACTCATTTTAATGTGTATACCACAGTTTGTAATTCATATCCCCAAAAGGAAAATGGAAGACCTACATGAATCATCATTGAACTTACCATGTCTAACAAGGTAAGACTCCTCCTTTCACCAACACCATTCAACTATGGTGTGTAAGGTGGAGTGAGTTGAGATACAATCCCAAAATCACATAGAAATTCAATGAACTATTAATTATGATATTCACCACCTTAATCCAATAGAAGATTCTTTATTTTCTAACCACATTTATTATCAACTTCATTCTTGAATTCATTGAATTTCTCAACAGACTCAGACTTATACCTCATCAATTAGACGTACCCCTATATACTCAAGTCTTTAGTATAAGTTTTGAAGTAAGAATATAGACCTCTAGATTCCACTAGAAATTGTCCACACACATATTTGTGTACCAATCCTAGAAGCTCTGTGGCCCTTTCACCCTATCCAAAAAATTATGGGTTAGTCATTTTACCTTATTAACAAGCATGAAATCTATCAAGTGGTTTTAGCACAAAAGATTCCAAATAACCATATTTACAGAGATTTGTCAAACAATTCTCATTTACATGACCAAGATAGTGATGCTAGAACTAGGTTTTATACGAGTCATCGGAACATGATTCATTATTGATTTCCAAAACATGGTTTTCATAATTTAATAAATAAATACCACTATTTAAATGTTCTATACCATAACATATTTCGTCCTTGAAAAATAAAAAACTTTTATTTACAAACATGAAATTAAACCCATCTGTATCAAGGCATGATACATAAATTATGTTTTTGTTAAATATAGGTATATAATAAAAATATTTCAAAAAAAATAATTCTAATTGGAAATGAGATATAGAATTCACCAATGGATAGAGAATCCATCCTTGCACCATTATCAGCTCTTAGATATACCTCTCATCCAAAGATCTTTCATAATCTACTTGGTTTCTACCTTTGGATATAGATGTGAGCCCCACATGATATATATAATACAAAATGCATAGATATTGAAAGATTACACTCGATAATGAATGCACATTTATCTTTCTTAAGATTCTGGGTATAGTTTTTCTTCATGTGTCCTGACTTACCAGACAAAAATCAAACATCCTCTTTTTTCCTTTCCCTACCTATGGATCTTTTTCTTCTTGGAAGGAAAATTATCGGTATCTTTATAATATTTATAATTCATGGAACCCTTTTCCATGTTCTTTATTTTCTTATTCACCGTAATGACTGTGGGTTTATCATGACTCATGTACTTATCCACATGAAAAAATAAAATAAAGAATTTTTTAAAGGCTCTTGTCATTATTTCTCATGTTTTAATTAATAATAAAACTGAAGAATGTCTTGGAAAGTGATTAAAGTATCATATCAATACACAAATAATTTGATAATTTAATCCATAATATATTAAGTCATTCAATTTGACCAATAATTTTGAATACATGAGGACCATATATCACTAAAAATCCAAGGATAGTTGTAAACAAAGAATTGGAGATCTCATACTTCTCTTGTCTTTCCTTCTCTTGATATAGGTACTGAATGTGATACATCATTCTATATGAATCCATGTACTCATGTTGCCTCAAAAGCACATTAGACATGGATGATAGCATGAAACCATGAACATCAATAACACCATTCAAATTTTTCTCATAGAGAGATATCTCTTTATCACTTGAATCATTTATAGGTGGTTTAAGAAAAGGTTCTTACAACATATATAATTTCATTTAATGGTGAAGGATGACATGTAGGTTCCTTTTCTATAATTGAAAATTTATGCTAGTGGGAAGGTTGTAATTCTCATTTATGGATCACAATGATATATTTAATGTCACTTTATTTCCTTTCTACAAATAAGATATATAAAATTTGAGTACTTTATCTAATAAAATATAGACAAATAAATAAATAAAATATTTATTAGAATCCAATTATTTTATCAAAACCTAATAGCGCTTACTATTTGATTGGGAATATAATGTTTCTTTGATATTATAATAGAATTGATCCATATTCCCCTTCCCATTATCCTAACGTTTTTTGGTCAAGAAACTCAAATGGTTTTAGGTAGGCATTACAAATTCTAACTACATTAACTAATAGTTCCATAATCTTTTGAGGGGACTCCTCAATCCTTAAATAATTAATTTAGATCTCCCCAACCCTTTCCCCTCACTTAAACCAAGTATAACTTTAGAAGTAAACCATTTATGTAAACTAAGTTATGTTAACTCAAAAATTCAAGTTAGAATTCCCTAATAATTGAAAGCACCCCAACAATGGATGGTCAAGCACTATTAACCATGGTTCAATTTTAACTCAAGTAGTTGAAGGCTATACCGACATAATATATATAATTGTGTTATTCCATCCTTTATGAATAAATTTAAAATTATTTTCTTTATCACATTCTTGTTAATAATAAGTGGATTTACTTATGTGATTAACCATGTCGAATATATAATTTACACATAAGCAAATTTATTTGAGTTCTATCTTCTATACATGATAATTTTATTTATTCATGTGATCACAAAAATATATCCAAATTAAATAACTATGAAACTTAATAGAAATAAAATAATAATTTTTTATTACCACGAGATTTTACTAATTGTTAGTTTATCTATAATTTGAAAAACTAACTATTGATATATGGTAGAAACACCTTGAACCAATTGAGGCTCATGTTGTATCTTTACACATTTCCACCAATGTATCTCTCTGAGATTGGTTTCTCCTTGGATCGAACCTTGAATCAACTACACTAGATTGGGAGCTCCACCATTATATATGCTTTTACTCACACGTAGGTGATTGGAAATGGGTTTACATAAAAGAAACCATGGGAACACATACCCTTACATAATAAGAGTAGATAAGGAACACATGCCAAAAATTTAATAAAATAATAAAATAAATTAAACCAATCCAATAAAAATGTCTATTCTATGCTCACAACCATCCATATTCAAGAAATGAATTACACGTTTAATAAAATAAAATTCAATTCTTAATCATTCTTATTTAAGATAAATTGCACTTGAATAAATTAATTATTATCTTTAAATAATCAGTTATTTTCTATTAATTATCATCAAAATTTCCATGATATTATGATTAATTACAATTTTAAAAAAATTAAATAAATTTTTTTAAAAATAATCATGTACATAAATATACCTTGGTGGAAACATGGTCAATACCCATTCGATTCTACCCAACATGAATTATACTTGTATACTATTTTAATCTTGTAACATTTGGCATACATGTCTTATCACATACTTTTAAGACATGTACTTCACATATTATTACACAAATGACATGATTTTTTAGTCACATGTTAAGCTTCATTTAACAGAGTAACAAATTTTAATACGACTCATACATGATATGCAAGTATGGACATTACGTGGATATTAATTAAACACACACACACACATATTAAAACCTATCACATGGCGTGTCCTATATTTATGACCACACACATATACGTGTCCCATGGTTTACACAACATAATAAATAAAATTTAAATATATGAAATTTTTTATAAGTACATGGTGTGTACAAGAGAGAACCATGAGTGTGCAGATTTCACCATTTATTCGAGGAATATGCCTATGGACTCAATGTGTAAATTCTGTCTCCAAAATTAGAGTACATGACTTGTTAAATGGGATATATGCCATGTGATATCTGAATTACATGGTCACAAGTCAGGTAGGCGAGGTATTGTAATACATGGACGGTCTTTGACTCAAAGGGACTACACACCTTGAACATAGAATATACGATGTGTACTCCAATTGACCTTGCGGCACCCTGGCTTGGTGAACACATACTGTATGTAATAAATGAACCTCAGGTCATCAATGCACACAGTTTTAATTAATTTAATGATTAATTCCTGATTCATTGGAAACAAGTGTACGACATGTAACTCTGGTTACACGGTGCGTACTCCGCTGTTTATTAGCCAGAATCATTGGCATATCCAGAGGAGAACTTTGATTTTAGCTTATTCACAAAAATTAATCGTATTGATTAGATATATGAGAAATGAAGGAGGAAGAAATAGATCATTTGATAAGGTTTAATAGAATGATTAAAATTGATTTGAAAAAGATAATTAAAATGCATAAATCAACAATTTTCTTTAAATAATTACAAATAATTATGTGACCTCTCAAATATAACTTGTAGGTTCTTGGAAGAACAGAATCTTGTGATAGGAGGTGACCAAATTTTATTTTTTCCATAATTAATGACAAATACGAGATCTATATGATGATGAACATCATGATAAATAAAATTGAATCAATGAAATATAAGATGGATAATTACACCATAACTAGAGAGAGAATCATCACATATTATTTATAAATAATTTAATGAAATAATGAATTTCCTTTAAGAATTTTTTTCTTCATTGATGAATCTAGTGATAGATTTGTGGTCCATCATCGTTGTGTAGTATAAAAAATGTGTAGATTTTTTCTAGTGGTGATCCACATGGGTTCGATGAATCTCCAGACGTTTCTAAAGGAATCTCCGGGTGTTAGTATGGTAGATCCTTGAGCTTGTATCATTCACCTTTGATCGCTTTGAGTATACCTTCTAAAATAGTCTCCTTGATCTAGGGAAGGATCTTTTCTCTCTATTCTTGGAGGAGTTCTTAGAAAATGGAGCTCTCTAGGATTGAGAGGATTATACAAATCTATTATGCACAACCAAAACAAATGAATTGGATCCTTGAACAAATAGCATAATTGGTTTTATATATTTAGAGAGTTAAAATAATATAATTTCACAAGTCCCCTTAATTATTTATTTAATCATAGTGAAACCCGAAGTCAAATAACAATAATAATATCCTTATTTCTCAACATGTTCTTAACTTGTGAATTACAATTAAATATTATTTAATAAAATAACATTCAATATTTATTATTTCTCACCAAACCTATAATCATAGTCTTCCATTCCTCTATAATTTTTATTGAACCTTGAATAATGATACTTTATTTATTAAATAAATATCACTACATTATTCACTAATAAATAAATAAATATTATATCCACTAAATAAAAAATTAATATTTATTTAATATTCCCCTCACATTATATTCTCTCGAATAACTGGTAACAGAATATATAAGATCAATAATACATGAAGAATAATTAAACAACATTTGGGAATAATATTTTATAAACTTTTTAAATAAGAAATAATAATATATTATTCAACTGAGATTTTGGATGCACTTAGTGTGTGACTCTCTAGGCCGCTTTTTCTTTGGCAATAGGCGAAGCAGCCTAGAGTCCATTGTTAGAATGTAGCAACATGCCAAGTCACCCATAGAGAAAGAAGATAATGGTGTAATTAAATGTTACCTTACACTAATTCTTAGTGTTCAATATAATCCATTTTTCATGATATTGCAAATCAAGTAGGTTTCATGTTAGTGCCATCAACCCATGTGCTCAATGTCTCTTTCTTTGACTTCTTGGAAATAGAAATTTCCTATAGAACACCATGATCATGGATTTATTTAGGCTATACCATATCCCCCGAATGGTCCGAGATATCTACTTCTATTAAAGAATAGAAGGGAAAAATCCTTTCTCACATTATTTATTAATTAGATATTAATCGTGGTGCACCCAACACATCCTACCTCACCGTGAACATCTATCATCACAATTTTAATCAATACATCAAAGTAAGTGAATCATAATAATCATTAATAATAATATTAAATTATAAGGACCAATACAAAAATCTGCATATAGGAACATCCAATGACACATATAAATGTGGATTTTTTGTTGGCCTATCTCGTTCTGATATTATCCTAATAGATATTACTAGAGGAATACACCATGAGATGGTGCCTCAAAGTCCAATGAGTCTCCAACCCTAGTATCCTATATCAATTTTTTCCCTCAAATTATATCCTCTAGATATAGAACACATATTTAAGAATAGTGTTGTAGTACTTCTGAGTTCTCATCATAGTGGATAACTACTATGAATCTTTAGTGGGACAACTACTCTTGGGAAATTATCACATAAAATGTTACATAAAATAAAAATCTTGATGTGACAAGTAGATTAATTAATATTATAAAATGAATACATTTTATCCTAAAGTATATAGATGTTGGTTCTAGGGAACCAAATAAAACAATTTTCATCCAGAAGCATCCTGACATAAGATTCACATGACCTATTATTATAGGAAAAAAATACTGTGGTCATATTGAGTTCAATGAGACCACCATGTTATATGGAAAAACATTATAGATTTTTTTTAAAATGTAAGTAGTTGGAACCAATCATTATTGATACAATCAAAAGAAGAAAATGAATGTGATGTGAATTCTACGTTATAAGAATGATGCATTAATATAAGCCTCTTACTAATGTTCCAAGAGCCAATAACATATAGATAAAAAATCTCAAAAACTCATTTTCTTCATGATATATAAAATCATACAACTATAAAATTGAAAAACAATTACAAAAATCCCAATTCCTAGTAACCTATACTTACTATTGTAAAATGTGTTCACGATGCACCAATATGATAACCATTACAAGCACTGACATAATCTTATGATGCATGCCTACTATCTATAAAAAAGTAAAAAAAATAAAACTATGATCCATAATATGATATCAGAATCATAAATGGTTTGATACCGCTTTGTTATATCCTACACCAGTTCATGTCCACTGATCAGTTCCAAAACTAGAGAATTCATTACTGGGATGTCAGGTGCACCTCCCCATATGCTAGATGCTAGTAACTAGTAGTGGAGGTCCAGGGTGTTGTTGTGGGGAGAATATACCCCAATACTAGAGTGTGAGATAACATAAAAATAAGAAAATACCATCAATATTAATAAATAATTAGATAATTAATAATAATAAACTGAAACATTCTATATCAATGAACAAATAGAAGTAAAAAATTATACAAACTCCTTAACATGATAGTATTCAAAAACTGGTCACCCACCTGAATGATAAAATATAAAAATAGATAAAAGAATTAAAAAGAAATGATTATCTACTTCCATCTCCAATCCACTACTCATTGAATCTCATTAATATTCTTGATCTATCTTTCTTGATCAAGAAACTATGGGCCCTATCCCAACATGAACCCTTGAATAGTGAATCTTGTCAGGTACCCAAGTTTCATGGCCACCCGAGAAGGGTTTGAGTAAAAATCAATAAGGAATTGTTAATGATGTCCCATAAATTACCAATAAATGTAGTGTACCCATGTGATATTCTATGTAAGATTAAATAAGTGACCAATGTTGATCGTTGGTTATTACTATAAAAGGAAAAGGTTGAACTAAGCCTAGTTCCACCATTATTGGTGTGTCTCTGATCATGTCATCAAGCCGTTCAAACTAAAACCCATTACCTGGAGATAGGTAGTACCCCTAAAATAAACACTTCATACAAGTCAGGGTTATGAATCTCCTCAATCATACATCAAATTATCTGAGTCTAGGGGTGTGGTTCCCCCTTCCATATATCACCTCATCTTAGTCCATGGGAGTATATCTTTCCTTCCAGACACCATATCATCCGAGTCTAGAAGTGTGGTCCCCCTACATGATATCACTTCATATGAGTCCAGGGGTATGATTATCCACTTCCTATAATCACAATGTCTGATTCCAAGGGCATGAATCTACCCTTCATAAATTATATCTTTCAGATACAAAGAGCATGTACACAGAATCCAAACTATAGTATCAATATCTTAGATGATTATAAATCCCCCCATATAGATCCAACGACTATTTCTAAGGAATCCAAAACAATTGTAACAATATATATAGGGATAATATATATGTAATACCATACCATTTCCCAATATAACATTGTGAATAGTGCATCCCACATGAATCATCTCATATAATGTATCTCGATGGTTTGAACATCAACTGAAACTAATCCCTCAAATCCATGCTCTACCTTTATATTGCATGACTCATCATTATTACTAACAATATATCATGATCACATTTTTTATTTGGGTTTTATGTTGACACCCACAATCATCACTACCCATTTTTCTATACTCAACCTATATAGGGTAAAAAAATCCCTGGGGAAGGCACTAGGGTCCCCTTGGTCAGTTTATGTCCAAGAAACACCACATGGGAACCTCTATCATGTTATCAACTCCTAGGTCATCTCTGGTCACTTGAAGGGAATCTAATCCCTTGATATAATCATTATAATATCATATAATTTTTAGAATTATAGGTTAACCCTCACTGGAATTCATCTCAACAGATGAAATAAGGCCTATCTCACATTCCATTTCATCTTAGGAAGGTCATATAACTGAATCTAACCCTAATCCCCATAGGTTATACCCACCTAGGTGCTCATATATTAAGAGTAGTATAACTGAATCCCAAAAATATCATAGATATCCTAAAGGATTCAAGGAATCTCAAGGCTCTCACATGGCTAACATGAGCTAAACACTTTAGTCCAACACCCTCTTATTCTCAGTGTTCACTAAGGGAACATAAAACTAGGTAATGCCTATACCATTCATTTCATTGTCACCCCTCATGGTCCATGTGTCACAAGTCACACATAATAATAATAAAGGCCTCAAACATCAGAAACTGAGGCATTAATATAATGCACTAGGGTTTATCATGGATCTGGGAACATTATGATTCTCATTTATAGGCATTAAATTTTAATTAAACAATTTATTAAATTTAAACTGGTCGATCACCTAATGTGGTGAGACCACAAATATAAAATTCCATATAAATAAAGCATAATACCAAAGGTGTATATATGCGGTACCACCTACCTCAATACTGAGGCATTTTCTTTTTAATCCTTACCTAAAAATTCTCACCTGAGCTTGTCCAAGTTCAATCAGCCACCAACCATAATAAAAAATATCTAACTGAAATCAAAACATCATAAAATTAAATATAAAAATTTATAATTAATTACTCAAATCACTTTTAACAATATATTATTAATTTAAAATTTAATTCAATTTGGAATAATTGTATAAAACTCCCTAGGCCATAATCTCTCATCAAAACATCAGGAAATGGGGTGTAGTACCCAATAAGAGTTCACAATTATACTCCAACTCTACTTGGGTGGGCCATAAACACTAATTGAAAGGGCCATAAAAAGGGGACTTGGCTCATTCATAACATAATCTCCCAACATAATGGTCTTGGAATCACACATAAATTATTCTTGATGTGAATTTCTCCTTCACATTATGAATAGCCAATAACAACAACATTTCAGTTTCCCGGACACAAGACCCTTATCCATTGCACACCCAAGCACCCGTACCAACAACAAGGTCACAAACCTCATCTAAAATTATCTATTTGAGATATTCCAACCAACAAAATTACAATATTAATATTAGTTCTTAAAAAACCCTATCACCAAATTAAAAATTAAAATTCCTTATAAATTTTCACAACTCATGTATACACAAGGTATTTTATAAATACTTTCAAAGTATAGACATAATATAATTACATTAAATAAATCATATAATAAACTCAATACCCATTTTTGATTTTATTTATTTTTTATGAATATAATGTTTATTTTTAGTTCTACCATTTTATTTTTTTGTTCATAATGGAAACATAAATTTATATATGCTATATATGTATAATAAGAACAAGTTTATAAAAAGTGAAATCAACATTAATTATTTCTCACAAAAATATGGTGTAATTAATCATAATTATAAATCATAGTAATTATAATATTCAAATTTAATGTAAATAGACATTTTTCCACCGATAGAGAAGAATATTTTATATGAAAAATCCATTAAGTGCATTAAAAAGTAATTATAAAAATCACCATGATTTATATTTTAGAAAATAAGGCAAATAATGTTTATTAATTTTAATAAAATCTATGGAAGAAAAATCTAAATAAAATCTAAGACATTCCATATAGTCTAGAACCACCCACTAATGGAATATCCATGACAAGTCCTATAATATACTTCAACGATATCATAGAGGACCCAAAAAGTCAACAAATAAAATTCAATAATTACATAATATCTATTACCCAATAAAAAAATAACAAATTGAAAACTCCATTTAACATTAATGAAAAAAATATATATTATGCCAGTAATTATTAAAATCACTAAGTTAATGAAATATCCCATTTAAATAGTCCCAAGAATCCAAAAATCAATGTTTGTATTTTTGAATACATTAATAAATTATTTTCACAAGGTAATGAAATAAAATAGAAATCCAAATTTGTAAAACCACTAATCTAGGTCACCCTAAAATTCAGAAAGAATATTCCAAGGCAGTGAAATTTATTTTACCAAGACATTGATGAAATCCCAAATCATATAATCCATTCACAACAAAGGATGAGTGGAAACGACATGAGAGGAAGAGAGTAGAATACTAGAGATGGATTGCATAAATTTATCCAGGAATAAATCCACCAAAATCCATGTTTTATTTTAAAGAATGATGATGATAGTTTGAACGAAGTAAGTGTAGATAATAAGAGGGGAATTCAACTATGGGTAAATGAGGATGAAATGAGAAAGGGTTGAGGGTATACAAGTGAAAAGATAAATTATCCATTTTTTCTTCATAAAAAAATAAAATCAAACATTATCATGATTACTGGGTATCTGTTATGGTTCCATCGAGTACCTAGTGATTCCTAGAGCCATTAACCTTCACACTAGGCACTTACTATATATCTACTAGGTACCCTGTGTGATATGAAGTCTTAAGACTCTAGGTACTTCCACTAAGGAACATCTCAAATTATCTTAATCAATAATAAAACCCCCAAAGAAATGTAAAAACACCCAAATTATTATATATAATGTAACACCCCAAGATTCCACGGTACGCTTCTCGCCGAATAATACAGTAGTGTGTGTTGTACGCAACTTCAAGTTCTAACACACACCACAACTAATAAAACTAGCCGTTATGAATAGTAATACCCACTTTTTGAAATTTTATACATTTTATATTTCAAAATTGACTTCATTTTTGGATTTAAAATATCAAAATTAGCCTAGGGTGAAATTTTGGTACTTTTTGGATAACTTTCATATTTTGATGAATAGTGAAAATTAGTAAATTTTAATTAAAAACAAAATTTTTAATCGAAATAATTAATAGTGATAAATTATGAATTTGAGTGGTTTTAAAGTATATTTAGAATATATTTTTACCCTTTAATACAATTTTTTTCATTGTACATAATTTCACATTTAAACCAGACATAAACAAGTGTCAATCTTTTGATAGTTATTATTTCTTAAAAACACGCTTTTTGTTTTGACAGTGGGAATTAATTTTAAATTAATTTCTACCACTTATGTGTTTCGAATTTGGAAAAATTTATTCCATATTTTTAATCATGATGTCCAAATTTTGTAAATAGGTAACTCTTATTTTTAGACATTTTGAATAATTACTTCGGTAAATATTTTCTTTACCATGGTTAAAGGGTAAATCCGGTAAATAAGGGTAAAAACTAATATTATAATAATATTAATTTACCCTAAAAGGTGTCCTAATCCTATTGGTGGATACATGTCCGACCATGGGAATCTTTGGGTCGATTTTGGGACCTCGTGGCTCCACTTGTATGTGATAATGACACTTTATATTAATTAAGTTAAAGTAAATACAAAAATAACATAATCATATATCTTTTAGAAAAACAATTTTTACAATGGGTTATATATGTTATATTTTAGACTATAAATATTAATTAGAAATATAAAAAGATTTCATACATAATGGTATTTTATTTATAATTTTTAGACATTGAATAATTAACTTTATTTATGACACAATAGTGATGTAGTATTTTCATTATTAATGAATGAATCAAATAATTGGTATTATAAATGTTAAAATAAATATAATTTGAACGTTTTTATTTCATAAACTAATTTTATTAGTTAACATGACATGTTATTATTTCTTAAATGAATTTTTTTCGAATTAATAAAGTTTTTATGACTTTAAAAAAATCAATTATTGAATAGTGTCAAAATTGACATAAATGAGTTTTTAAAACAAATATTATATTATTAATTGATATTTTATTCCTAAAAATCTATGTTTCGGCAAAAGGACTTATATCATGATATTTTTATCATTAATTGACCACTTGGGGGTCTATAGAATGTATATAGTATGTTTATTAACTATATAATATAAAATACAAAGTGACATGGTAAATGTCAAACTAATTAACTAAGAGTTAAAACTAAAAGATAAGGTTAATATAATGAAAAAAAACTGTCTAAAATCTATTGGTTTAAAGTATTTAGACCCATAACCACCTTATAATTTAAATAATCCACTTTTGAGCCATTAGAAACCGAATATGAATTTATTATAAAATAATACTTTAAGTTTTTCCTAAAGAGCCCCTTTCCCATCTTATGAAAAGACACCACTTCTAACCAATTCTTCACACCTTCAAAGCCTTTTGGATCGGCCAAAAGCTGACCACCTATCCTCCCAACTTCCATAAATTCAACATAGAGGCCTTATTTTGATCATAAAGCCAACCTAAGAAGCCATTTTGATCAATTCAAAAGGAAGAACCCAAAGAAGAGGTAATGTTTTCACCACCCTCTTTCAAGTTCCCTTCTTCTTCAACTTCTTATTTGTTTGTTATTTCCATTCTAAAATAATAACTCCAATATATTCTATATAATGGGATGTTATTATAAATATGGTACAACCATATTCAGTATTCTATCCATCCTTTGAATGACATGTCACCATACGTGCGTACGTATAGCCTACCGTCTCCACGTCATGATGTAATTGTTATTAAATACATTATTATTTGTATGGGTATAATAATGATGTGTAATTCATGTAAATAATAAATATAACATTATAATGATTCTTTATATAGTATATAACATCCAATTATATATTATTTTAATATCAAAAGAATGATATTATCGCTCGTGCGTACCTACGGACTACCATCTCCATGAACGCGATGAGATTCATTCCCAATCGTATCCATTCAAGTCTAATTCTCATTTGATGATTAAAAATAATTTTTAAGGACTTGATATCATTATTTATATAAATAAGATACAACCTACCTCTAACAAACACGACTTATGTAACAAAACATATAAAAGAAAACGAGTAAGTTAACACCCGAAACGATGATAATACTAAGATATTAATAACAAAGAAATGATAAAACATCATATATGATATTAATGTATATGATACTTGTATAATTCAATAAAAATTATTTCACCATTATACAGGAGGCTAACATACCCTTGACCAAGGGAGAAATACTGTAAAGACCCAGAAATTTCAAGGAAATTTTTTTCTTAATTTTCTTTTGAATTTTACAAGAACGCAGTTTCTGACGGCACCTGATTCCGAGGCCCGGTGTGCCCGGAATCATTTTCCGAAGTTTGGCTCGGGTACGTTCAGTGAACGGACGAGCATGTTTTTCTAACTTTTAAACTGGTGCTCGGAATCGAATCTTGAGGGCACCGATGGAATCGCAGCGCCGGTATTTGCTTAGAAACGCCTCTTCCGGAGTTGCGTTTGCTCGTTTGTGGTTTTTAATTTTTGGGTTTAAAGTTTTGAAATAAAATAAAGTTGTGCGACAATTTTATTTGTGTTTCACTTAAGCCACATAAAATCCACTTAAAGCCGCTTAAGCTGAGTTGATACGGATAAGGTGCTATCCAAAAATATCCTACCCTCTTGGTAGGATATTTGTGACGTGGGGCCCGCACGAGCCCCACCATTTGTTTTCCGCTAAGTAACGCACCCGTGGAAACCCATCATTATGAAAGTCAACAGATGCGTTTTCTTAAATTCTTAACACACCAATTAATTGGGCGGTTCTCTTCGTTGAATTAATTCTATGAATTAATTTATTCGTTTCTTAACCTGTTTGAAATCCGTTGGCGAAATAATAAAATAAGACCAAAACACGACTTCTGGAAAAATGTTCGTTGAGAGGATTTGACAGAAACCAAGAGTTCTTCATCCTCCTTCGTGAAGAACGCGAAGAACGCGAAGAACGCCGGCCTCCGACGAAGAACGCCGAACCCGCGGAAATCGACAATGTGACGCCGTGGGCCGCGACGCCGACGTTTCCTCTCCCGCGACATTCTTCTGCGACGTTCCTTCATTCGCAACGAAAATCTTCGATCACCCGTTGAGTTCGTCGACGCATCCCTATATTCCGCGATGATCCGACGCCCTTCCGTGACGACATGACGCCTACCCGCGACGACGCGACTCCCTTCTGCGACGCGACGATCGCCTCCTTCCACGGCGATCATCTCCGCGAAGAACGCATGTGCGACGACTTGACGAGGTAGGGGTTTGTTGTGAAATAATTAATATTTCCTGTGATCTTTTATTTTAAAATAAAGAACCCGGCTTCATTAAAACAATTTTAATTTATTAAAATTGTTATTTGATATGTTGATTGTTTTTCTCCCAACTGTTATCATCTAACGCGGAGGGTGTGGGCCCAACAAACACGGCCCGACAACCCTCCGTCGTTCTTCATTGTTGTGCGGATTTGGCGGGCGATGAAAAAGCGCGCCGTAGAGGCGTTTTGATGATTCCGTAGTGAAGAATGGATCCTGGGATGAACAACGGCGCAGGCAGGAAGGGAATCGGACCACCGGAGCAACTCTGGTGGCCCGCGGAAGTCACTAGCGGCGCGGGTCGCCGGCGCGCCGCCGGAAGAAGCCGCCGGGGCTGAAGCCGCGGCGGCGGCAGCTTCGCCGACGGACCCGCGGCCGCGTGGGTCCGGCGCACTCGGGACGTGGCATCGCCGCGTCCGTTGACCAGGGCGACCCCCCGCGGGTGCCGCTGGGTTGTCACGCGGGGGCAACATGCCCCCCGCGTTTGCTCGGCCGCTCGGCCGAGCCGAGCCGGGCCGGCCTGCCGGGCCGGGCTGCGCCCTGGCCGGACCGGACCAGGTCCAGCCGGGTCGGGTCGACCCGGTTCGGCCGACCCAGGGGGGGGGTCGGGCCGGGTCGGCCCAGGCCCATACCCCCCATCCTCGGACCGTTTCCGTCTTTTTCCCGTAACTTGAGCTACGGGCCTCCGAACGATGCGCCGTCAGCGGCAAAGCGATCCTTGGATCGAGGCGGTCCTTTCGGTATATCTCAATCAAGGTTTCGGAATACTTTGGGTTCGGCCGGGTTGGTTCGTACACGAAACCAACCGGGCCCTCGGAGCGGAAACACTCGTATCTTGAGCTCCGAACGTCCAATTGACGTGACATCGACTTTGGTGGATTCCTCTAAGTGAGACGAATCTTTTGGCTCACTCTGCCCGATGTTTGGATGCAGGTGGAGTATGGTCGGGTTTGTTTTGCCTTAAAAACCAACTGGGCCCCTGGGACGAAAAGGCCAATAACTCTCAGACCGGGCGTCCGATTGACGCATCGTCTGCGATGTTGAGTTCCTGTTGATGATACGTAACTTTTGGATAAATCAAATCTGGAATTTGAGTCAGTTGGTGTATCAGCCTCTCGGCTCGTGGAGCGGACCCTCCCGAACGAGCGTGCTGTGTGCAGGAACCTTAGAGCTGGCTGCTACTGTTGCTGTAACGACAATGACTATACAGAGATCCTCAGTGGATTTGACTACGATGATGATGAAAACCGTACAGGAATCCTCCGTGTTTCGGCAGTGACCACTACGGTACATCTTGGGATACATTAACTCCGGACTACATGTCAGTTGATGCATCGATCTCTTAGCTCGTGGAGTGGACCCTCCCGAAACGAGCATGCTGTGTGCGGAAACCCTAGAGCCGGTTGAGACTTGACGACTGCTGATCGAATGAATCGGTGTGTTACGGATAGCCCGGCGGGGAGCGCTTGGTTGTAGCGACAGAACCACGACAGAGGTGCGCTTGGTTGTAGCGGCACAGGGGAGCTCTTGGTTGTAGCGGCAGACCCCCGACAGAGGTGCACTTGGTTGTAGGGGTACAGGGGAGCGCTTGGTTGTAGAGGCATACCCATGACGGAGGAGCGCTTGGTTGTAGCGGCACAGGGGAGCGCTTAGTTGTAGCGGCAGACCCACGACAGAGGTGCGCTTGGTTGTAGCGGCACATGGGAGCGCTTGGTTGTTGTGGCAGACCCACGACAGAGGTGCGCTTGGTTGTAGAGGCACAGGGGAGCGCTTGGTTTTAGCGGCAGACCCACGACGGAGGAGCGCTTGGTTGTAATGGCATGGGGGAGCGCATGGTGGTAGCAGCAGGCCCACAGTACCCGATAGGTGGAGAACTACAGCAGTACAAGGTAAGAGGGAAGCGTTTGGTTGTATCGGAAAAAACACTGTACTTGATGGAGAAGGAGTTTCCCAATAGCTTTGGGTCCAACTTCATGATCGATCCTATGTGGGTCATTGTGGGGGTTTGTACCTTCCGATCCCTTGTGGGTCTGACGAATTAGATGAATCAGTGGCTACATCTGATCATCTCTATCATCATTTGAAGAAGTATACCTGTGTGAGCTGAATCCTGTTTGCTTTCCTGTGTGGATTGTGTTTTACTTTCCTGCGTGGACTGAGTTGTAATTGGGCTCGGAGCTTGGAGAGTATTGGAATGGTTGACTTAGGTATATGTATGGGCATAAACCTAAGCAGTATCGGTTGTTACTTCGTGATTGTATCTTTCCTTTGTGGTTTATCTTTTGTGGATTTTGGGAGACCCTCGGGGGTCTCGGGGTCCCTACTGAGTAGCCTATACTCACCCCTGCACGAGCTATGCCCGCACTACGTTGTGTTGGTTGCAGACGACGGACAGCGTTGATCGTGGTTGATGCTTGCAGATCAGGACGGTACCTGGAGGAGGACCACTGGGCGGGATGTACTCGGAGCAGACGGTGGGACCCGAGGTGCAGTGGAGCTATCTGTACCCACCCTTCAGGTGGGATTTCCAGTGGATAGATCTGCGTAGCGGCTTTTACTTTTCAGTTGCTGTTTTCCCTTTCGAGTTGTACTATACTTTCAGTTTGGGTTTGTATTCTGGCCCACTTACTTTCCGCACTTGCAGTTGTACTCTGTTTTTACTTAGTGTTTACTTTTTCCGCTTGCTTACTCTGAGGTGCTTGTTTACTTTACGAAGGCAATGCCTTCCCCGTTTATCGGGATTTATGCCTTGGTGCTAGTCTCCAGCCCCTGGCCTATAGAAGGCGGGCTTGGGGTAGTCACGACACGGGCCCCGAGGACGGGTCGTGACAAATTGGTATCAGAGGAGTTCGGTTCTACCATAGACTCTGATATTTTTCTATGTGAAGAAATAGTGTTAAGCGTATTGGGTGTGGTTATCAGTCCAGGGAGTCCAGTGTTGGTGCGGTGGCCGACTTATCCGTACACCAGGACCCTGACTTCTGATTTCCGACTTAATGCACGAAAACATTGATTGCATGTGCGTTCAAGTTTTCTTTGTGATTACTTCTGTCAGCTCACCCGGTATACTGTTCTGACCGTGGAACACCTTCTTCCTTTTCAGGATGGCCCCACGACGGAAGCCAGCTAGGGTTCCGAGCATTTTGCGTGACGAGATCCCACCAAGCGACGAGGACTCGGTACATGGCCCTTTGACAGCTGAGGCACCGGCGATACCTATACCTGCCGAGCCACCGATGCTACCAGCCCCAGCCGATGACGATGCACGTCGCCTTAGAGCACTGCATGAGTTCCAGCGCCAGCGACCGCCCAGGTTCCGAGGGGAGACAGACCCCCAGGCAGCCGAGGACTGGCTAGAGGCGGTTGTACGAGTTTTCCGGTTAGTGAGGACACCAGCAGACCTTATGTTGGTCCTTGCAGCGAGCCTCCTGCATGCGGCAGCAGGCAGATTGTGGAGCTTGATGCTCTAGGTGCACGACGATACATCTCTCCTCTGGACGGACTTTGAGAGCATCTTCCGCTCCGAGTTCGTCCAAGCCACCCTCCGAGCGGTGCGCATCCCGGAGCTACTACAGCTGTAGCAGGGCATCATGACAGTGGCCCAGTACTCGGTGAGGTTTACTGATCTCTCACGCTACTCCACAGATATGGTACGGGACCCGTTCTTCTGGGCCCAGACCTTCGAGCAGGGACTGAGGCATGAGATCAGGGCTTCGATGATCTCCCTCAACATTCCGACTCAGGCAGGGGTGTTGGAGCGATCCCTCTTAGTGGAGAGTTTCCTTGCTGAGCAGTCTCCAGCAGCAGGACCCACCACTTGCCGGCATGCGGCAGAGTCTTCTGCAGCGGGCAGTAGACAGATGACGTAGGGGTCTAAGAGGACTAGACCTACAAGTGGTCGACAGCATGACTCTGGATCGTTTTTGCGAGGCAATCGGGGTGGACAACGAATTTCCATGAGTGGACAGTGTTACTCCTGTGGCGGGAATGGTCACATGGCTCGTGACTGTCCGACCCGCCATACGGATGACCAGCAGATGGACGAAGGGCCCCCCAGGCAGAGGCAGAGGTTCGATCAGGACGGGACGCAAGGAATAGGCGGCCATGGCAGGGGAGTTGGCTGTGCAGCTGGAGGTGGACGACGCTTCGGGGTGTTGCCACCACCACCACCAGGAGGTCCACCCCGACCTCAGGGGACAGGAGGACATGGGAGAGCTCAGCTTCAGGCAGCTGAGGCCTACGATCATGGAGCTCCGGGAGCAAATGGACAGGAGCGGGACTATCTCCAGACCTGGAGACTTTTGTTCATGTTACTTCTAGTTTTGTTGATGTATGTTTGTAGATGATATGTGTCTTTGTACTTGAGCTGCAGTAATAAAAGACACCTTTTCTTGTGGCATTTACTTCCCTATCCTCTCTTGTGTTGTTACTAAGAGGTTCCGGTTTAGACTGTTGACTTGACCCTCACTTGAGAGATACCTACTGGAGGAGACCCAGTTACCACACACTGATGCCGACAGTGTGACTCAACCCTTGGAGGTGAGAGTAACGGTTGGATCTCTTGGTAGTAGCGTCGAGGCCTTACGACATCATCCTTGGTATGGGTTAGTATAATCCATGTCGTGATTGACTGTATTAGGCAAAGAAAGTGGTTCATCCACGGGATGAGACCAGATTTCTCTTATCGGCAAAGGAGAAATCTTAGCAGCTCTTGTGGGACCGGAGATGGTCCAGGCCACGACAGAGAAGTTTCAGGCCATCCAGGAGCAGATGAGGACAGCTCGGAGTTGGCAGAAGTCTTATGCTGATAGGAAGTGGAGGCCACTAGAGTTCGCGGATGGCGAACACGTCTTGTTACGGGTCTCACCCCGACGTGAGTTACAGAGATTTGGCCGAGGCGGCAAGTTGTCTCCATGCTTCATCGGACCCTTCCAGGTCCTCAGCAGGGTTGGCAAGGTGGCTTACCGCCTAGCTCTACCACCTTTGTATCCCTAGTTTGTGTTGAAGCTTTACGGGGACGTAAATCCCTGTGCTGGGAGTAATGTAAAGACCCGGAAATTTCAAGGAAATTTTTTTCTTAATTTTCTTTGGAATTTTACAAGAACGCAGTTTCTGACGGCACCTGATTCTGAGGCCCGGTGTGCCCGGAATCATTTTCCGAAGTTTGGATCGGGTACGTTCAGTGAACGGACGAGCGGGTTTTTCTAACTTTTAAACCGGTGCTCGGAATCGAATTCTGAGGTCACTGATGGAATCGAAGCGCCGACATTTCCTTAGAAACACCTCTTTCGGAGTTGTGTTTGCTCGGTTGTGATTTTTAATTTTTGGGTTTAAAGTTTTGAAATAAAATAAAGTTGTGCGACAATTTTATTTTTTGTTTCACTTAAGCCACTTAAAAGCCACTTAAAGCCCTTTAAGCTGAGTTGATGCAAATAAGGTGATATAAAAAAATATCCTACCCTCTTGGTAGGATATTTTTGAGGTGGGGCCCGCACGAGCCCCACCGTTTCTTTTCCGCTAAGTAACGCACCCGCGGAAACCCGTCATTATGAAAGTCAACTGACACATTTTCTTAAATTCTTAACGCACCAATTAATTGGGCGGTTTTCTTCGTTGAATTAATTCTATGAATTAATTTATTCATTTCTTAACCTGTTTGAAATCTGTTTGCGAAATAATAAAATAAGATCAACGCACGACTTCTGGAAAAATGTTCGTTGAGAGGATTCGACAGAAACCAAGAGTTCTTCATCCTCCTTCGCGAAGAACGTGAAGAACGAGAAGAACACGAAGAACGCCGACCTCTGACGAAGAACACCGAACCTGCAGAAATCGACAACGCGACGCCGACGTTTCCTCTCCCGCGACATTCTTCTGTGACGTTCCTTCATCCGCAACGAAAATCTTCGATCACCCGTTGAGTTCGTCGACACGTCACCGTATTTCGCGACGACGCGACGCCCTTCCGCGATGATGCGACGCCTATCCGCGACAACACAACGCCCTTCTGCGACGCGACGATCACCTCCTTCCGCAGAGATCAACTCCACGAAGAACACGCATGCGACGACTTGACGAGGTAGGGGTTTGTTGTGAAATAATTAATATTTCCCGTGATCGTTTCTTTTAAAATAAAGAACCCGACTTCATTAAAACAATTTTAATTTATTAAAATTGTTATTTGATATGTTGATTTGTTTTCACCCAACTGTTATCATCTAACGCGGAGCGTGCGGGCCCAACAAACACGGCCCGACAACCCTCCGCCGTTCTTCGTTGTTGTGCGGATTTGGCGGGCGACGAAAAAGCGTGCCGCAGAGGCGTTTTGATGATTCCACAGTGAAGAACGGATCCCGGGATGAACAGCGGCACAGGCGGGAAGGGAATCGGACCACCGGAGCAACTCTGATGCCCCGCGGAAGTCACCGGCGGCGCGGGTCGTCGGCGCGCCGCCAGAAGAAGCCGTCGCGGCTGAAGCCGCGGCGGCGGCCGCAGTGCCAGTGGACCCGTGGCCGCGCGGG
This sequence comes from Viscum album, assembly GCA_963277665.1. Taxonomy (NCBI): domain Eukaryota; kingdom Viridiplantae; phylum Streptophyta; class Magnoliopsida; order Santalales; family Viscaceae; genus Viscum; species Viscum album. The sequence goes on from OY728152.1 coordinate 1,495,191,742, forward strand.
TCCGGCGCACTCGGGACGCGACATCGCGGCGTCCTTTGACCAGGGGGGCCCCCCGCGGGGGCCGCGGGGTCAACATGCCCCCCCGCGTTTGCTCGGCCGAGCCGAGCCGGGCCGGCCGGGCTGCGCCCGGGCCGGACCGGGTCGGCCCGGGCCCAGACCCCCCGTCGTCGGACCGTTTTCAGTCTTTTGCCCGTAACATGAGCTACGAGCCTCCGAACGACGCGCCGTCAGCGGAAACACGATCCTTGGATCGAGGCTGTATATTTGTTATATCGCACTCAAGGTTTCGGAATACTTTGGGTTCGGCCAGGTTGGTTCGTACACGAAACCAACCGGGCCCTCGGAGCGGAAACACTCATATCTTGAGCTCCGGACGTCCAATTGACATGCCGTCTACTTTGGTGGATTCCTCTAAGTGAGAAAGATCATTTGGATCACTCTGCCCGAGGTTTGGACGCAGGTGGAGTACGGTCGGGTTGGTTTTGTCTTAAAAACCAACCAGGCCACTGGGACGAAAAAGCCAATAACTCTCAGACCGGGCGTCCGATTGACGCGCCGTCTGCGACGTTGAGTTCATGTTGATGATACGGAACTTTTGGATACATCAAATCTGGACTTTGAGTCAGTTGGTGTATCAGCCTCTCGACTCGTGGAGCGGACCCTCCCGAACGAGCTTGCTGTGTGCGGGAACCTTAGAGCTGACTGCTACTGCTGCTGTGACGACAATGTCTGTACAGAGATCCTCAGTGGATTCGACTATGACAATGATGAAAACCGTACGGGAATCCTCCGTGTTTCGGCAGTGACCACTACGGTACATCTTGGGATACATTAACTCCGGACTACATGTCAGTTGATGCATCAATCTCTTAGCTCGTGGAGTGGACCCTCCCGAAACGAGCATGATGTGTGCGGAAACCCTAGAGCCGGTTGAGAATTGACAACTGCTAATCGAACGACTCGGTGTGTTACGGATATCCTAGCTGGGAGTGCTTGGTTGTAGCGGCAGACCCACAACAGAGGTGCGCTTGGTTGTAACGGCACAGGGGAGCGCTTGGTTGTAGCGGCAGACCCACGACAGATGTGCGCTTGGTTGTAGCGGCACAGGGGAGCGCTTGGTTGTAGCGGCAGACCCACGACGGAGGAGCGCTTGGTTGTAGCGGCACAGGGGAGCACTTGGTTTTAGCGGCAGACCCACGACAGAGGTGCGCTTGGTTGTAGCGGCACAGGGGAGCACTTGGTTGTAGCGGCAAACTCACGACAGAGGTGCACTTGGTTGTAGCGGCACAGGGGAGCGCTTGGTTGTAGCAACAGACCCACGACGGAGGAGCGCTTGGTTGTAATGGCACGAGGGAGCGCTTGGTGGTAGCTGCAGGCTCACAGTACCCGATAGGTGGAGAACTACAGCAGTCCAAGGTAAGAGGTAAGCACTTGGTTGTATCGGCATAACCACTGTACTTGATGGAGAAGGAGTTTCCCAATAGCTTTGGGTCCAACTTCATGATCGATCCTATGTGGGTCATTGCGGGGGTTTGTACCTTCCGATCCCTTGTGGGTCCAACGGATTAGATGAATCAGTGGCTACATCTGATCATCTCTATCGTCATTTGAAAAAGTATACCTATGTGAGATGAATCCTGTTTGCTTTCCTGTGTGGATTGTGTTTTACTTTCCTGTGTGGACTGAGTTGTACTTGGGCTCGGAGGTTGGAGAGTATTGGAATTGTTGACTTAGGTATATGTATTGGCATAAACCTAAGCAGTATCGGTTGTTACTTCGTGATTGTATCTTTCCTTTGTGGTTTATCCTTTTTGGATTTTGGGAGACCCTCGGGGGTCTCAGGGTCCCTACTGAGTAGCTTATACTCACCCCTGCACGGGCTATGCCCGCACTACGTTGTGTTGGTTGCAGGAGACAGACATCGTTGATCGTGGTTGAGGCTTGCAGAGCAGGACGGTACCTAGAGGAGGACCATTGGGCGGGACGTACTCGGAGCAGACGGCGGGACCCGAGGTGCAGTGGAGCTATCTGTACCCACCCTTCAGGTGGGATTTCCAGTGGATAGCTCGGCGTAGCGGCTTTTACTTTTCAGTTGCTTTTTTCCCTTTTGAGTTGTACTTTACTTTCAGTTTGGGTTTGTATTCTGGCCCACTTACTTTCCGCACTTGCAGTTGTACTCTGTTTTTAATTAGTGTTTACTTTTTCCGCTTGCTTACTCTGAGGTGCTTGTTTACTTTACAAAGGCAATGCCTTCCCCGTTTATCGGGATTCACGCCTTGGTGCTAGTCGCCAGCCCCTGGCCTATGGAAGGCGGGCTTGGGGTAGTCACGACACGGGCCTCGAGGACGGGTCGTGACAAATACAAAGTAAGGGGTTTCTTATCTAACTTTTAATTCCTTGAGATCTCCATTATTCACCACTTATTTATTGCATGTGGTGTGTGTACTTCCCATGTTTGTATTCATTATATAATATACTTTAATTAATGTAAATTTACATCATCATTGTTTGATCCTTGTTTCATGGGTGTATGGTTCGTAAGTTACCAAATCAATAAGGGAATTTGAAATTTCAATTTCCACTCATTCGACTTTACGCATTATTCATTGATTATTTTACTCTAAGATCATGTGTGGAATCACTATTCATTTGATTATGTCATAATTTCCACTCCCCTTTCTGTGGATATACTTTTGATACACATAATCACTCCATTGATAAATTCTCAAGTCATCGGTATGAACTTTATAAGAGTAATTTTTACTCAATCTCAATTTGTTGAGTTAAACATCTAATTCATTGGTGTCGTTTTTACAAGAATATGTGTGAATGTCCTTTGATTGTTTTACACTTAATATCCAATAATATTGAGTGTATTTATATTTTTCACACATAATTATGTCATTTATTTATCCTTAACCTAAGGATATGACCTTTATGAGAGATTTCATCTGAATTTACATTCCATTGAGACTCCTTTGTTGTTATACACCAAATCACTTTTATATGGTGTATTTAATGTACTTTGACATATTATATCATGAATCCCTTTATTCCCATGATATTACAAAGTTTTTATTACCTCAATTATTTTTATTCAAGTGTCTCTCTTTTGGTTAGTAACTCTACCTAAAATATCATTTTAAAATGTTTTAAAGATTTATTATTCTAAATCATTCTCATCAATGTCCATGTTTTAAAAATGGTTTTAAGGATTTATTCATATGGACATTAAAGTTTTAAAATTAAAATTATTTTTAAAAGTTTCAAAGTGGTATGGGACACTTTGATTCAAAAATCTATTTTAAATAGATTCTTGACAAAAATTGTGACTTTTAAATGTTTTCATGAAAAAGGGGGATATTTATCTCAATAGTTTGATGATTATTTTAATCGATGTCAGTATACTTCGTTATTCTCGATTGAGGTTAATCTGATACAATAAAATCTTCCATATTGTATCGAATGAGTTATGTTTTACTATGGATGTGCTATTTTTATACTATTCATGGTTTATGGAGAAAGTATTGAAATTTCGTATGCTAGTTTTAATACGAATGTTTATGTTATGTTTAAACCTATTCATATGAGGAATTCATTGGACTTAGTAAGGTACGGGTCGATCACAATATAGCTCCTCGATGCATCAGTAGGTCTCATGAGAAAAACTAGTGTCTTGGCACGAGGCCTTGACAAAATCTTATTTGTAGTCTTGGCATGAGGCCTTGGATACATGGTTATGATAGTATGGAATTATGCATTCCATCATTATGAAAGTGGCTATTGATATTCCTTGTGATTATTCGACTAGTATAATATCCATGTGAATAAGTAAATGGAACTATTTCATTTTATTATTTCCATATTATGTTAAATTTCAAGTTTAAAAGTCTATTGTTTTAGTTATACATTGCCTTAAATGTATATTCGTATTTATGAAAGTTTCCGCTGTATTATTATCCTTACTGAGCATCTGAGCTCACCCCTTTATATGTTTTATTTTTCCCAGGATTCTAAGAAGTGTATTGTGATTGATATGCAGGGTTATGAAAAGGGAATAATGGCATTCATAAAGGATTATTTATGTTGGTTTGTATGTTATAAAGTGTAATGTAACATTCATGTATGTAATCTATTTTCCAAGACTGCTAAACCGATCGGTCCATAGGGACTTGATTCCTTGTAATCATGCCAATGTATTAAAATAATGCTCCGACTCTGGGTATCTGGAGTCAGGGAATTACACATAAACATCAATTTCGTAAATTCAAATCAAAAATCAAAATATAAACCTTCAACTAGAATATGTATTTCACAATTCCAGGTAATTTAATAAAAGTATTTCTGTAAAAAAAATGACCAATGTCAAGATCATAACACATATTTCCCCCATTACTTTTTTTATACTTTTTCATAACATATGGATGGTTATGATGTTTCATTTTCACATATATATATTATTTGGATTCTTTATCTAGCTTCAATTATTATTATATCATATGTGGAGACATGTGTTATATGTAGGTTAATTAGGCTATGGCCTCCCTTGTAATGTGATGTGCCTATATGGTGCTATTCCCTAGTCCCTAGAATATTGGAGATGGGATTGGTGTAGTATACTCAATGCATCCTATTACCTAGGTGTGGTCCTAGTGGGCCATGTCATGTTGGATAGGTATAATATATGGTCTATCATAAGTAAAAAATATAGATTTAGAAGTAATTTGGTAAATGGTTTGGAAATGTAGGGCATATATATCTAAGGGTATCATGTTTGGTTTTCATGCTATTAATACCAATGTTGATGTGGAAACTAACACATATAATCATCATGTATTTTATATCCTATTAATGTAATCATAACACTAAATCATCATCTATCATGTATTATAGGATTCTATAATCATCAAATAGTGGTTGGTTATCTATTACAATGTTCTTATTGAGTCAACTACATATATATATATATATATATTATTTAATAAATAAAGGTTTTTCTAGTTTAATACATGTTTCCACCATGCTAAAATCCATCTAGGATCCAATTTTGGGGTCTTTACATACCCATGATATATATAGAACCTCTTATAGCTAACCAACTTGGGAGGACTCCATCTCAAGACATCATTATGAGATATTCACCTTTGGTGTCCAAGGAGAAGATCCTCTACCTATAGTAGAGTGAGTAGATATTCTTCCCATGATGTAGGTGGAATAACCTCCACCTATTGATATGTAGATGATTCTTGTCATACTGGATGATGATTCATGTAGGCTAAGTGTGACTGAGATTCAGTGGCAGAAGCCACCGAGGTTTTGAGGTGAGATTGAACCTCAAGTAGCTGAGGACTAACTTGAGGAGGTGACTTAGGAGTTCATCTTCGTATATAAACATTATAATAATATGGTGGTCCAATAATTTTACTTTATTCGTTATATAGTGAGTTAGTGGTGGACATTATCTATCACAACTACAAAAGGTAACTCTTTTATGTTTATAGCTTGAGTTCCTATTTTGTGATGAGTATTACCCAATTAAATTGAGGATGGTGCATTTATCAGAGCTATTGGACCTATGGAAGGTTATAATTTATATCCTGGAGTATGTTTTGAGGTTCACTAACCTCATGAGGCAATCTATAGATATGATTCATGATGTGTTCCATTGAGAATGACCTTCACAAATGGATCTGATCCAATGTTATCCCTTTATGTATACCTACCTTCATTAGAGTCTTAGAGGGGACTATATTGACCTATACATTCTTTGTAGAGGAAGAATAAGGGGGTTGGGATTGTAAAAAATTTCTATGAGTATATAAATTAGTTAATAACAGTCATGATAGGTTTTGAGATCATGATTCTGGAGATATATGCATATGTAGTCTAAATTATGATCACTAATGACAAGAAAGTTTTATAGAGGATCCAAACACCTAAGAAATAGGATTTTAAATGTCTGCGAAGGATGATTACATATGTATAGAGACTATACATCTCAAAATTCATTAGGGGTTTATCAGGGTGGCATAATATATTAACTCCTGCATCAAACGTACCAACATGATCATGGGTGTCCTTATGGTGGATAGGGTGGAACATAAAGAGGAGGCTTTGGAAAAGGATTTGTAAGTGCCCCAAAAGGAAACAAAGGTTAGAGGTTACAAAATATCCTTTCACCAAACCACCACCAGATGGGCTATTCCATGCTTAAGGAGCTAGAATCTAGGTATGTGGATAGATGCGAGTGATAGAGGTATTCAAATAGGAAACACTTGACATTGTTAAAGGTATGATTTTTTTCTTTTACACAATATAAATCATACTCTTTGATACTATTTTGACATATTATTTTTTTAAATCCCTTTTTTGAGATAAATAAATTCATGATGAAGATCAAAAACAACCTATATGGATAGATAATATTAATGTAAGTGACCACATGATCACACAAATCAACCATTGACATGATCTTATGCTCAATATAGAGTGGTTTTCATGGGACCCTATAGAGGAAGTGATAAATCCATGTAACCATATCCTTTTTAAAGTCGAACTATCCTTTTTCTATGAACCGATTGACTACTATAATTCAAGAGTGGGGTGTTTCCAAGATGATTTATCAATTATTTCCTTTATGGGTGAGTGAGACAATTATTTGAGAATGGAGGGGCCTATTAAATAAAAGTTATATCTAAACACCCATATAATAGTGAGGTTAGGTATATGTGTTGTAGAGTATTTAGATGATCAAATTTATTTATTTTTGGAAGAGTACATATATGTTTTCTAGAGTATGTCCTAGGATTTCCCCCTCACTGAGAGATTTATTTTTTTATTGAATCACACCTTGAAAACACACTAATAATTTATACACCTTATTTGATAACATAGATTGATTTTAGGGAGATTATGTTGTATCTAGATATCCTTATGTATATGAGTTTCATTATACTCAATGTGTTTCCCTAGGATGATTTAGTGTTCCTTTTCATAATGTATATGGGTGCATGAGGATTTATATTGACTAGAATTTCCTAAACCATGTGATTTACAAGAATAAATATCCTTTTATAAGGATAAATGTCTTATTTGGCATAATAAATAGAGTGAAATGGTTCTCAAAGATTGATCTCAAGTCAGGATATCCATATCAGTAGGTTCAGTATGAGTATATCCCAAAGATAGTATTTAGATGTATCTATAAGGAGTATGAGTTTATGGTGATGCCATATGATGTGATGAATACCCCAATTATCTTATTGGGTATCAATAATTGTATCAACTAGATTTTACTAGATCATTTCATGATAGTATTCATCAAAAAAATCCTCATGTATTCACTATTAATGGAAGGTCATATTTAGTATTTTTGTGTAGTGCTAGATTTTATTTGCGAGAAATAACTCTATGGAAATATCTCAAAGTATATTTCTTTATTTAGAATGTCTTATTTCCGTGGAATTTTATCTCAATGGTAGTAGTAGTTATGGATCCTCTGAACATTGAGGTAGTGATTCCTTATGATCCTCTTAGGTTTATGTTTGAGGTGAGTAACTTCCTTATGTTGGTGTAATATTTCAAAATATTCATGAAATACTTATCTAAGCTTGTATCTCTGATGAATACCCTTAAATAAATGGGAAACCCATTATGTGGTTTAAATGATTTCAAAATGATTTTGAGGAGCTAAAGTGAATGTTGGAAAGTTCTCCTATTCTGTAGTATCTGGAGAAGGATTATAGTATGCAGTGTTTAGTAATTATTATAGAAATACACATGTATATGTAATGATGAATTGGTAGGTGGTGATTACTTACAGGCTTAGGAAATAGTGTCCTTATAAGAATAACTAAATGAACTTCAATTTAGAGCTTATAATGGTTGTTTTTAACCTAAATATGTAGTGTAATTATTCTCTTAGTTGGTGATTTGTATTAAATACATATCATAAAAATCTCAAGTACATATTTCTTGGGCCAATTGAAACCTCGTTACACCAAACAATTATGCCTCTGAAACATACATAATAGAAAAAAATGAACCAAAATGACCTTATGTTATAGATGCACCTAGACATAGAAGAAAAGATGTACCTAATTCACCGCACCAAAACATACTTTAAAAAAAACATAGATAATAACTTCCAAAAGATAGTGATTGATATAAATAATGGTGAAGTCTGATATAAGGAATATTTTACAGTTTTGAAAAGTCCTACTACATGGTGGGAATATAACAACACATTTCTTCAAGCAATAGAATATGATTACAATAAAAAAGTAATAACCCCTAGAAATTTTGAAAAAAATTCCCTACTCTACCACTTGATGTAGAGTCCGCCAGGTGAAATTATCTCTTATTACTTTTGATATCCATGGATATTATTCCCATATAGAATCTATCTTAATGGGAATCCCTTGACTTGGAAAAAGACTTACACCACCATAACACCTATTTTTAGTGAATAGTGCATGATTTTAGAAAATCTATGAGTTTACCCTTATGATTCATCCAGAATAACCTTACATACCCCCTTTCTATTAAAAGCACTATTGAAATACTCTTATGTATCATTCATATTGACTCTTATGAATGACCTTTATATGTCCACACTTCACCTTGATACATTTTAAGTGTATTGACTGATTGTTTTCTCTTTATATATATATTTTAGTCTTTTTTTCACTGAGAATTATTAACATCAGTAAATAACACTTCACAATCTCTATATAAGAATAAAAAATTATCCTTCTATAATTTAATTTTTTTTTATTTCTATAGATGTAAAATTATTTTTACATGGATGAACATAATAATCTCACACATGAGATTCATTTTTAGGATTCTCCACTAAGCCCTATATTAGCATACCAAAAAAATATTACACTCTTAAGAATACATGAACATTAATTGTAACATCTTAAGATTTTATGAATTATTTTTCAAATAAATTTTATTTCTTTGATAGCTTTTGTTACATGCAACACATAGTTTTATGGAACCACGATATGATATTAGAATTATTATCTAAACATGACCATTATAGAATAACTATGAAATTTTGTATCATTAATAAAAATAAACACATTTCTAGAATTAAGTATAATGGTTTTAGAAAAATAAAATATATTTATAAATAACTTTTTAAATTTTAGAAATGTCTTCATATGCTTCAAAAATAATTTTTCCCCAAAAAATGATTTTTAGTTCTTTGTGAACAAATTATAAAACTATTTTTTTTGACATTTATATATAATTTATTTGAAAAAATTGACTTAATTTTTTAATAAAAATGTCAAAATTATCTTATGGTAAAATTTTGATTGTTTTCTGAATTGATTTTTTTTTTAAAGGTAATGCTTTGGTCAAGGACCAAAGCACAAATTATTATTAAAAAAGACAAGAAAGTTACAAGAGTCTGAAATAGGGGATTTTTTTACAATCTCTATCAAAGAGTTCAAATAAATCAGCGGGCAGGGAGTCCATCCAAGTCATCTGCTGGTGAACTCCTTTATTGGCAAGAGCATCAGCGACAGAGTTCGCCTCACGGTAAGTATGGGTGGCGATAAAATCAATCTGGTGGAGCAAGGTAAGGCAGTTCATCCAACGTGAAGTGTGCTTCCAGGCCAGATGAGTGTTGCCATTCCAAATGGCATGAATGACGGTGGATGAATCACTCTCAATCCATAATTTCCTCCAGCCTCTTTGAAGAGCAAAATCAATAGCATGGATGACACCCAGCAGTTCTGCCTCCAGCGATGACGAGTGACCGCATCCAACAAAGAAACAGCCCTGGCACTGTCCAGCAGAATCTCTGAAAATAGCACCGCAACTGGCAGGACCTGGATTTCCTTTTGATGCACCATCAACATTTACATTGATCCAACCCTGCAGTGGAGCCTGCCAGAAAACCTCGAAGGTGCGTTTGGGCTTTGGATAATTTCCAGGAACACGAAGGCGACGAAGGATCTCAAAATCTCCAACTGAGTTGTTGCAACAATCTTTTTGAATAAAAGCAGCCTCTTGGATTGCCACAAGGATCCGAGATTTTCCTGCATTGAGGTTAAAAGAATGATTATTATGAATAAGATCATTTCTAACATACCAGATTTCATGAATGAGCTCCGCCACTGCCGCCAACCAGATGTTGTTGATCTGCAAAGAAAAGTCAGATCTAGTGCAGTTTATTAGAAACATAGAAATAGAATCAGTAAAAGAGCATCTGAAATTGAAAAGATCAGAGACAAAATGCCATAATGCAGTGGCTGTCGTACAAGATAGGAAAAGATGATCCGCATCCTCCCTGTGTTGGTTACATAGGCGGCATTTAGAACAAAGATGGATCCCAAAATTTTGGAGAATAATATCAGTAGGCAATCTATTATGGGAAATACGCCATATAAGGGTAAGCCTGGAGGGTTTAATCCAAGGTTTATTGAAATGACTTACCCAACTATAACTAGAATCAAAGTGAGAGAAATTCTGCTTATAAAAGCCTTTGAAGTCTAGGACACCATTAGGGGAAAGTTCCCAAACCAAGAAATCACCATCGGGAGAGAAAGAATAATTATCAATGATTTCCATAATATTATCCGGGAGATCATGACGATGGGAATGAAGAACATCTTTTATAGATTGATTAGTGTCCACCGGAGTATGACTAGAAGGTAACAAAGTTATCAAGGGGTTATCATACCATTTACCACACCAAAAGTTAATAGAAGAGTTAACACTAACCATCCATCTAGAATTTTCCATGATCTTATGATAAGAGTCCCTGATAGATGGCCAGATGGAAGAATTAATGAAATTGAGATTCCCTTTTAAAAGCTTAGAAAGAAATCTGTGATACAGAAAGTTAGTGGCTTTAGAAGGGGGATTAATAATATGCCAAGTAAGATGAGCTTGGAGAGCGTCATTGAAAAGCTTTAAATTTTTTATGCCAATCCCACCTTTATCAATAGGTCTACAACAAGAATTCCAAGGAATGGTGACAAGCTTCCTTTCAAGAAGACTTCCAGTCCAGATAAAATTTTTTATAAGGGTGTTAATTTTCTTGAAAATGCCAGCAGGCCATTTATAAATCATGAGGAAGTAAACCATTTTAGAAACAATGGTTGATTTGACCAAGCAAAATCTCCCCGCCATGGAGAGAGATTTCCCTTTCCAATTTGAGAGTTGTTTAGTAATCTGATCAATAACATTAGCAAAATAACTGACTTTGGGTCTTCCCCAGAAAATAGGAACTCCTAAGTAGGTAAAGGGAATTCGACCTTCTTTAATACCTAAATAATTGGTGATATTATTTTTTCTACCGATAGGAAAATTTTTACCAAAAAAGATGAAAGATTTATTCCAAGAGATCACTTGACCGGAGACCTCCTCATAATGAGCAATGGCACCCTTAAGAGTCTGAATATTCTTTTGGTCCCCTTTTAAAAAAAGGATAATGTCATCAGCATATAAGAGATGAGTGGGGGCATTAATATTTCTAGCGACCTGTATAGGTTTAAGCTTACTTTGATCAGCCAAACTGCTGAGGAGTCTACTAAGATAATCCTCAGCAATGACAAAAAGGATAGCGGAAAGAGGGTCACCCTGTCGAACACCTTTAGAGCAGGTAAAGAACCCTCTAGGAGTGCCATTAATAAGGACAGAGATGTGAGCTGAAAGAAATAATATCCTAATTCTGTCAATGAAAAGGTCTTGAAAACCAAAGCTTTTTAGCACTTTAAAGATAAAGTTCCAATCAATAGTGTCAAAAGCTTTTTTAATATCCAGTTTAATAGCCACACATCCGCCTCTATTTTTTTTACTTAAAATATTGAAGCATTCAGAGGCAAGGCAAATACAATCTTGAATGGATCTACCTTTGATAAAACCAAACTGGTTCCAAGAAACAATTTTATTTCAAATAGGAGCAAGTCTATTTGCAATGATTTTAGTTATGATTTTAAAAATCGTGTTAATGAGAGCAATCGGTCTGAATTGATGGATCTCAGTTTCATTTTCCACCTTAGGAATCAATGTTAAAAATTGCGCATTGATTCCATGTGGGAGAAGACCACGGGTGAAAAAGTTTTTAACAAGGTTACAAACATCAATGTGAATTATGTCCCAATGCTTTTGGAAAAAACCATTGTTAAATCCATCAGGGCCAGGAGCACTATCAGGATTGAGGCCAAAAACAGTGTCTTTGATTTCATGATCAAGAGGAATGCTCAAAAGCAGATTGTTATCCTTATTATCCACCAATAAAGGAATAAGATCAAGATTAAGGTTAGTGATAGAATCAGGACCATTAAAGAGATTATAAAAGTAAGAAGTAACATGATCCGAGATGGCCTCTTCAGAATCAGTGATCACACCATCCATAGTAAGTTTAGAAAGAGGACTATTTATCTTTCGAATTCTTTGAAGACAATTGTAGAATTTGGTATTACGATCACCATCAGTGAGCCATTTGGTCCTAAACATATTTTTACGCAAGTTATCTTTGAAGGTAAGCAAGGAGTTAAGTTTGACAGAGATATTCACTTCTAATTGAGGATCCAGAATAAAATTAGAGTTGGTGTTTTGAGATTGAAAACTACTAAGCTCTTTCTCAAGTAAGGAAATATCCAGATCAATTTGAGAAATTGAGGATTTACACCAACCTTTTAGGGCATGTTTAAGAGTTTTCAACTTATATAAACAGGCAAAAGGATCTTGTTGGTGTTTTATGGAATTCCAGGTGTTTTGAATGAAAGCAACACAATCAGGATTCGAAGACCAAGCATTATTAAATTTAAAAGGAAAGACATATTTCTTTTCTTGTGTGAGAAGGCTAACAAGAATAGGATGATGATCGGAATTGAGCCTAGGGAGAGTAATACTAGAAATATTATCCCAGCTATCCAGAATATTCATGTTAACGAAAGCCCTATCAAGCTTACTAGCAACTTTGTTATTATGGTGATTTCTGTACCAAGTAAATTTAGCCCCAGAAAGAGTGATTTCTAAAAGATTAGAATCTTCAATAGCCGCTCTGAATTCCCTGGAGGATATGGAAAGGTGAGAGGGCCCAATTGTTTCACATGGACTAAGGATGGCATTAAAATCACCCATGACCATCCAAGGAGATTGAATGCATTTATCCAAATCAATAAGATCATTCCATAGGTCTCTTCTATCTTGATATCTATTCTTGGCATAAACCATAGTACAAAAAATATGACGATCATTCCAAGAAAAATTACAAGTAAAGTGTTGATCAGAAGATCTAAAAATGTTGACATTTTTTAGAGAGTTATGGAAGAAGATCCACATAGAATCAGAGTTAGGATCTCTTTTGCAGGATCCTAGGAAATTGTAGTTGGGAGAACCAAACCTCATAAAATTCATTTTGAAAGTAACTTTGGGTTCAGAAATAGCAAAAAGCAGAGGTTTGTGATTATTTAAAAACCTCCTAAGAGTGATGGAGGTGTCTTGATTAGCCACACCTTGACAGTTCCAAAATAGAATATTCATTATAAATTAGGATTTTGGGTAGGACCCTTCTGTTTTTTAAAATCTCCAGCACCTTTAGTCTTCTGAATTGATTAAATTTTCAGTGAATAGTGAAAAATATTAGTTTTTAATAAAAAATTCATTTTTATTTAATGAATTTACAAAGTTAAATCTTGTTTTAAAATGTTATAAAAGAAAAATTAACTAAATTATGTTATTATTAAACTATTTTATTTCATTTTAATCAAATTAATTTTTACTTTTGATATTAAAACTTTCTATACTTATGGAAAATTTCTCTATAGAAAAACGTTTTTTGTCGCATTTGTGGGTAGAATATTAAATTAAAAATTTCCAATTATGTGACTATTCGTTTTTAAAATGGATACCATATTTGGAGTTATAAAAAATTAATATTATAAAATATTAGAATTTTTTTTTGGTCAAAGTTAATAGTAAAACCAATAAATTTTTATTATAATGGTTAATGTTATTTCAAGTTTATCGGGGGTTAAACTTAAACGTGAAGGGGTAAAGTAACCAAAAATACTTTCCAAAATCAAATTTTATAGAAATATTTCCATATTATTTAATATAAGGTTCAATAATGTTCTATTTTTATGCCTTTTGACTTGTTTAAAACAAGTGTAAGTCTTTTTCTTTTAAAAAATTCCTAGTGTGTCCCCTCCTCCAATTATAAAATGCCACAACCTCTCATCTCATCTTCACACTTACAAAACCATTTTTTTCAGAAAATAAATACAAAAATAAATTCCTTAATTCCATCCCAAATACCATAGGACTTATTTTTATTATTAAATCCACCTAAGAAGGTTTTTTGTTCTAACCAAAGGAGGTTGTCCTAAGAAGTGGTATCATTCTTAACTATGAATTTTTATTTTATTTCTTATTTCACCTCCTTAAAATATTCATAAAATATTCTGAAATAATAATATAATTATATCCAATATACTTATACTTTCTTATATTAATGGAATAACCTACATCCATATCCTCTTCCATTAAATAGGAAATGAAACCATCGATTGTGTGTACAATGGACTACCACCTCGCTAACTAATGTAATTGGTTTTCCTTCACTGCCTTCCATGGGTGGATATAATGATGGATTTAAATTATATATAATATATTTTTTATAATTTTTTAATTATAATATCACATCTACCTTTTTACAATCCAATCCATAGAAAAAATGGAAATTTTGCTCATTGTATGTGTGGACTACCACCTCCATGAAGTGATGTGATAAATTATCCATTTTATTTTGAAATGGATGGTAATAAGGATATATTTAATTAATATATATAAAATATATGATGTAAAAATTATTTTTAATGGAAAATTAATATATATATATTTCTTTTTTTATATTCTTTTAGAAAATGGAAATAACATTCATGCGAACGTACGACCTATCGTCTCAATGAATGGTATAATTAATTTTCTATCACTAAATTTAATGGATTTCTCAATACACATATATAATGAATATATATGATATTAATTTCTTGTTTATAATTATATATATTATGGAACCATAGTCAATGTAAAATGATCAAATTTACCAAACAAAAACATACTTGAAAAATGAAGTAGTTATTAATTACATGAAATGTGATTTTAATAAATAATTTTTAATAAATGGGTCATAGAAGGTCATAAATAAATCATAAAATTAAATAAATTTATGAGTATTGTTTTTAATATATGTATAATAAACCAATATTTATTATATATGAGGTTCAAACATGTATGAAGAAATTCAAGACTTTAGGCAAGGGATTTCTATCTCAACATTTCTTTGTAGGGAATATGTTATGTTATGAACCTATCTTCTTTTATAGGGCGTATATAAAACCCATTTTACATGTTATATCTTGAATTTATTAATTCTCATGATATTAAATGATTCATTTGAATTTACACTTTCATGTTTTTTACTATTCAAAAGTTTCAAATGAATCTATGGTATTTTTGTGTCACTTTTATTCATGTGAGAGATATATTGTACTCTACACTTGATTATTTTATGTGGTGTATATAAATCTCATAAAATATTTTATTTTTCTTATTATGAATATTATTAGGATCTAAATATCCATATATGTTTATTTATTTCATGAGTCTTATGATTGAAAAATACAAAAGTGGTAAAGGTATTATGTTATCACTTGATTGTTTATAGGGATTGTTTATGATTAAGTTTACTATAATGAAATATGATGATGTAAATATCAACAAACTCATTTATATTACATTTACTTCTTTTATTAAAATGTTTAAATAAAATATTTTAATTTTATATATTGATTAATGAATTAAATTTTTAACAATTTTTAATATTTAAAAAATAGTTTAAAAGGAATATACATTTTATTTTCTGAATAAGGAAATTTTTATTTTTTCCAAAAATGTAAAAGGAATATTTGTTTTTAGTTGAACAAAATGAAAAATATTTATCATCATTCAAACTACTAAATGATTTTGATATTAGTTTACATGTTTCCAAGCTTAAATTCAAAGAATATATTTTCTTTAATATTATGGAAATTTCTGTATTTCAAAAAAAAAATTCAAAATGGAAATGAAATTTTCCTAAAGAATTTTTTAAGGAACTTTTTGAGTTTATACTCATCAATGAAAACAAACTTTAGTATTACATACATTTTACTAGGGATAAGATATAATGATAGCATAGTTCTCCTATTTTTGGATGGGTTTTGATTATGATGAATTTTTTTAAACTGATTTATTTTCCGTGAGTTTTTTATGAATATGGTTTCTTTTCCATGGGTTATGCTAAAATGAAAATATGAAATTTTAATAAAACCTATTTCTTTTCCATGAGTTACAAAATGATAAAATGACTATGAAACCTATTTCTTTTTATGGGTTTAGATATAATGACTCTTTTATGATCTTGTGGAACACATATGTATTTTTTTATTATGTGATGGGTGGGACCTATATCTCCCTCTAATGGATTAGGTAAATGTTGATATCTGATGAGATAAGCATGAATATAATTTTGATTGAACCTAGCTTATTAAGGGAATCTATCCACTATTATTGTCATGGGAGTGAACCATGAACACTATGATGGTTTATATAGTAAAACCATACATTATTATATTATTGGGAGTGAACCTTTACTACTAAAATGAATTTTGGAGTTAGATAAATCTACTATAATAGTCCTAGAAGTGAATCCTTGAACATTGAGGAAATTATTTTCTATGCTTATGTGTATGACAAAATTCTATATTTTGTTCCAGTGTTATGCTATCATGGTTCATATTCCTTAATAAATTTATGATTTATGTCTTATGATCTACCAAGATTTATTCCATGTCTCAATATTATGATATTTGATATGAAGGTTATGATTTTGAAATGTTAAAATCTTATTCTCATACCCTTATGTGCATGTTATGATTATTTGATCATTCATATCTCTCTTTTTACCATTAGTGAGCATATATACTCACTCTTTAATAAATTTCCTATACCTAGGTTATGATGAAAGGTATTATTCATGACACATATAATAGGGGTGATAATTATGAATAACATTGTGGGAGATGGTGTAGTTTACTTATAAACTGGGTTTTTATGTATCCATGTTTCCAAAGATACAAAAACGTTACAGCCTTTATGTGTGCTTTTTTAATTTGAAATGAATATTAATAAATTAAAATATAATATCAATATATAATATGGTTTTATGTTTATAGTATTTCTCCGAGATAATATTGAGTTAAATGTTGGAAACTAGACTGAGAATGATTTATTGAGAATAATAATGATAATTCTAAGTATAAGAAAATATCATAATATTTTATTAAATTATAGATCTAGCGGTTTCCAAGAAATTAAGTCCATATATGGATACAATATGTGGATGTGACTCAAAAACAATTTTACCTAGGGGTAATATATCTAAAAGGGTGCATTGAGATAAACTCAATTGTTTCTTGGTGCATGATAATGGGACTTGCTGAACACCTAGTTTGAAACTCTGGAGGGATATTATTTAGGAATTTATAAAAACATTATGAAAAATAATAAATTATTTGGATAATGAAAATGAATGACCATGGGAAATTCCAAGGTGTCATATATTTGAAATAAGGTGTCATGATTTAGACATAAAATAAGTGAGTTTTCAAGATAATATACTTTCCCACTGTGATTATTGTTTCTCAAAAAATGATTTTTGGTTTTAGTTGATGGATGAAACCTAAAGTAATCTTTTCAATTCTAAATTTAATGGAAAATTAAATGATTTTACTCCTATGAAACCAAAATTATGGGAGTCGGAATGAAAAATATCATTGTTATTTCTACAAAACATTGTCAAGATTTGAATTATGTTGAAACTCAAAATTAAAAAAAAGAGGGAAAAGTATTCTATTGAGTCCTCAAAGAGAAAATTTACTCCTTATTTTAGTGGTTCCATTGATCCAATAATTGATGAGAAATGGATTAGAACGATTGAAAATGTATTTTACATTCTCTAGTGTTCAAATACGGACAATGCCATTTTAGATGATTATAATTTGAAAGGTGAAGTGAATGAATAACAGATTCTTATCAAGAATATGAGCCAAAATGATGAAATTGACTCCATAGGATGGGATATGTTTAAGAAATTACTTTTCAATGAGTAATTTACTCAAATTATCCTCTTTAAAATTGATATGTAATTACCTGAGTTAAAGTAGAATGATGATTAATTTATTGGAACCTATGATCCAAATTTTACAAGACTTGAAACATACACATCTTGTAATATCATCTAACTTGATTGTAATGTTAATGAATTCTTTAGTATATTAAGTACAAGTATCTAGTGATATTTATCGATAATGGATTTTAGTATATATTAATAATTTTTTTATATTCTATAAATTCAGAGATAGTGATCGGAGTTACCCATGAATATTATGGTTTTTATAATAAAAGGATTATGAAATTTAAAGAAAACTATAAACACCAAAGAGAAAAGAAGTTGAGATTTATTTACTGCTCAATGTATGTAATGAAACATAGAGGAAATTATATTAATAGGAATGGTAAATGTTTAATGTGTAGAAATTAAGGTCATGGAGCTATCGATTTATAAAATGATGGGATGAAGGTAGCTAATGATGTGAATAGATAGAAATATCAACAAAATGCACCACCCACAATCTAGTGTTTCAATTGATTGTTGTATAGGAATTATGATAACTAGTGCGTAAATCCAAAGGATAATAACGATACATGATGTTGGAAACCTCTTAATCCCAAAAACTAAGGGAAAACTCATGAGGTCATTATTTTTTATGAGGGGTGCACTAACAACATGGTGAAAGAATACATAACATCCAATCTAAAACTATTAATGTATTAATTGACTGGAGATATACCCTTTCTATTAGATCTAAAAAAATTTATATGGGAATAAAGATTCCACCGAAATTATTGGATGTCGAAATTGGAGTGATGAACCCTAATATTATAATGATTGTATCTCAAGTATATGAATCTTCTTCGGTTGAAATTTTTGAGAATGTGATTTATGAAAATATTTTCATTCTCCATGTGGTTGATTCTGATGTTATCTAGGTATGGATTGTATTTATCTATATAAATACCCCATCAATTATCATGGAATTAAATTCACATTTGATATTCTAAACCAAAAAATAATCTTCTATTAGTGTGATGATAAATATGAATGCCCAATGAAAATTGAACCCATTCTATGGGTCATGATTCCTATTCAAAAGGGTTGTTTATTTCATAATTTGGGGGAGAAACTCCACATCGATGATATGACTATTTTGTGGGTGTATGTTGATGTATTTCAAGAAGATTTTCCTCGTATTCCACTAAATCATGAATTTGAGTTCTCAATAAAACTCATACTTGGTGCCATACCTATTTGAAAGACTCCCTATAGAATGGGTCTAATAGAGTTATAATAATTGATGAAGAAACTCCAAGAGAATATTGAAAAGTTATTTATTCATCCATGTTTTTCATCTTGGGGAACATTTGTTCTTTTTTTAATAATAAATATGGATCAATGAAACTATGACTTGATTATTAGAAGTTGAACAAGATCAAAACCAAGAACAATATCCCCTTCCCTATAATGATGACTTGTTTGATCAACTATGTGGATATGAA
The DNA here is from genome assembly GCA_963277665.1 of Viscum album. Taxonomy (NCBI): domain Eukaryota; kingdom Viridiplantae; phylum Streptophyta; class Magnoliopsida; order Santalales; family Viscaceae; genus Viscum; species Viscum album. Next base: position 1,495,211,431 of record OY728152.1, read on the forward strand.
TAGTTTACCAAGAGTGACAATTGATATGAATATCATCAATTGAGGCTTCATAAGGTTGATATACCCATGGAAAAATTACGCATAAGGTATAAACACTAGGAAAATATAGTTATGGAATGTGGTCTTACTAATTCCCCACAATCATCATTGATTTAATGAATTGATTCTTTAGAGATAACCTTGACCAGCTTGTGGTAGTCTTTATAGATGATATTATTATCTATTCAAAATTTAAATGAAGAGAATTATGAACATATTATAATTCAATTGAGACATTAAGGAAGAATAAAATGTATTAAAAATTTATAGTGAGTGAATTTTATCAATAAAAGGTTTTATTTTGGGTCGTATAATCTCAGGAGATGGTATATAATTGGATCGATCAAAGAAATAGGATATTGAATGTTGTACCAGGCCAACCATGGTGACTATAATCCATATATTTCTTGATTTGGATATATATTATCTAATATTTTTGGAGAGTTTTTCATGAATATATAATCTACTACCCAATTTAACTTTGAAGGGAGGCAAGTACCTCTTTATATATGAATGTGAGGAATATTTCAGAGAACTGAAGAGGAGAATAATCAAAACACATATAATTACAATACCCTATAGTGGATATGGGTTTTAAATTTATAGTGATGTATCATAGAAGAGATTGGGATGTGTGATTATGAATAATGACACGATTATAGCTTAAACATCATAAAAATTGACAGTTAATGAGAAAAATTACCCAAATCATGCTTTAGAGTTAGCTTTGATAATTTTTACACTAACAAATATCATGGAATTATCTTTATAGAGAAAAGTTTTCAATATATGATGATCATAAAAGTTTAAAGTATATATTCACATAAAAAGAGTTAAACATGTCCCAACATATATGGTGGGATTTGATTAAAGATCATGATTTCTCAATACATTACCACAATGGGAAATTGAACAAGGTGGTTGATACTTTGAGTCTAAAGGATAATGCTGGATTATTATTGATATAGATTAGAAAAGATCCAATATTTCTATATTTTAAAATTATGGATATGGAAATCCCAAATGAAGGGGGAACATATTATCTTTATAGAATATGTTTTCAACCATATATCCATGTGAATATTAAAGAGGCATATAAGGAAGATTTAAAGCTGTAGGAGAAGGGGAGAAATGTTTTTGAGTTTATCCTTGATAATAATGGAATGATATGTTTTTAGAATTGTGTGTGATTATTATCTATTACCAATTTTAAGAAGGAGATATTGGAGTATTCTTATAGTTTTTGATTCTCAATTCGTTATGGATGTACATAAATGTATAGAGATTTGAAAGAGTATTTCTAGTGGGATGGAATGGAGGGAGATATTGTAGAGTTTGTATCTCAATTCATGGTACAATAAAAAGAAAGTCTATGAGAAAAACTTCTAAGGGTATGTTACAACTATTATATATCCTTTAATGGAAATGGGAAAATATAACAAAATATTTTGTCATTAGACTCCCAAAAACATCTTAAAGGAAAAATTATATATGGGTTATAGTCAATCCACTTACAAATTTAAAAAAAATTAATTTATCTAAAATAATATATATCACTGGATCAACTAGCTAGGATATATATTAAGTGGTAAGGTTTCATGTAATACCACATTCAATTATATCTGATCAATAATAATTTTTTTCCTAAAAGTTATAGTGTGGTCTTGAACAGAAATTAGATATAGATTTACATTTCAATATAACATTGCATCCCTAGACAAATGGTCAATGTGAGAAAATAAATTAAGCCCTGTAGGATATTCTATGATCATGTTCTATGTATTTTATTGTTGGTTGGGATCAAAACCTCCCTCGAGTTGATTTTTCTTACAATAATAGCTTTTATTTAAGCTTTTAGATGGTTATTTATTATGACCTATATGGAAAGAAGTGTAGAACTCCAATATATTGGGATAATGTTTAGGAAATAAAGCTATTGATACTTGATCTGGATGATGAAATGATAGAAAAAGTTACATCGATTCATCAACACATAAGGGATGCATAAAGTTGATTGAAAAGTAATGCTGATAATCATTGATGTAATCTTGAATTTGAATATGGTAAGAATATGTTTCGATAAATATATACATGGAACACAGGTACGAGAATGAATAATAAAGGAAAGATTAGCCCTAGTTATATTTCCCCCATCATGATCCTTTATTGAGTAGGGATAATGGATTTAACCTTAGTGATTCTAAAGAAACACTATCATGTCCACAAAATGTTCCATGTATCTAGCTTAAGAAAGTACTTACATAATCCATAACATGTACAAATATTATAATTCATACCACTAGATCATTAAATTTCATATAAAGAATAAAACATGTAGATTCTTGATCATAGATAGAAAGTTCAATGAAATAAGACCGCTAACCTAGTCAATATTTTATGGTAAACCCACTTACTTGAGGAAGCTATGAGGGAACCTGATGATATGATGAAGCAAAATTATATTAAATTGTTTTTATTAGAGTGATATAATTTTGAGGGATAAATTAATTTTAATAGGGGTAAAATGTAAAAATGTAAAATTCTATGAAATATATATTTTTTCAAATAAATTTAATTTATTCAATAGCTTACATTACACGCAACACAGAGTTTTAAGTAACCATGATATACTATTAATAATATTATTAAAATATGACCATTATAGGCTAGAAATTATTTTTCATGGTATGAATAGGAACAACCATACTTTAAAAATTAAATATAAATGTTATATATAAATAAAATATATATATAAATAATTACTTAATTTTTATTAAAGAATTTATGTGCTTCTCAAAAAATGATTTCTATTACATTTTTTGAAAAATAATAAATATATTTTTGAAACCATTATAAAAATTATTTTATAAAATTACTTTATTTTTGGAACCAATCTGAAAAAATTAGCTTAGGTTTAATTTTTGAGTGTTTTATGAAAATATTAATTTTTTAGTGAATAGTGAAAAATATTGATTTTTGATAATCTCTATCTTTTCATTTAAAGAATTTAAAAAGTTACATAATTTTTAAAAGTGTTTTAAAATTAAAATTATTAAAATTATTTTATTTTTAAACCAATTTATATTATTTTAATCGAATTCATGTCGACCTTTGATACTAAAAATTTCTATACTTATGAAAATTTTCTTTTTGGGAAACACAATTTTAATCATGTATGTGGCTTAATTTAATTAAAAATTTTCTAATTATGTTAATTTAATTTATAAAAATAGATTCCATACTTTGAATCATCATAGTTATTATTATATTAAAATTTCAACCTATTTTTTTGTCAAAATGAATATTAAAAATTGTAAAAATTAATTACCACGGTTAAGGTTAAAACGGGTTTACCGGGGGTTAAGCTAAAAATAAAAGGGGTAAAATTACCTAAAAACTTAAACAAATACAATTTTATTGTCATATTTATACATTATATCTTCTATAGTTTTATAATGATCCATTTTTTGTCCTTTTGGAATGTTTAAAATATGGGTACACAGTTTTCTTCTCAGAAATTCCAAGTGTGTCCTCTCCCCCACTTATAAAATGTGGCCCCATATCCTCTCATATTGACACTTTCAAATAAATTTATTTAAAAACAATTTAATTTAAAAAATAAATACCCAAATAAATTAAATAATTCCCTCCCCATATCCCATTGGAGTTATTTTGATTAGGAAACCCTCCTATGAAGGATTTTAGTGCTAACCCAAGGATGTTTTCCGGTGAAGAGGTGGAATTATTAATAATTTTTATTTATTTATTCTTCCGAATACTTTAAATATTATTAAATCACAATGATAAAATAAAATAAGTATCTAACCTATAATTAGATTTTATTATGCTAATTTCATAGCCTACATCCATCTCCTTTTCCAACAAATGAAAAATGAAATAATCAATTGTGTGTATGACAGACTGCCACCTCATGAACTAATGTAATTTTTTTTCATAATAACCTTTAAAAATGGATATAATGATAGATTTAAATTATATATATATGATACTTTTTATACTTATGTAATTATAATATAACTTAAACCTTTTTAGCTTCCAATCCATTAAAAGAAGATAATAACGCTCGTGCGTACGTGTAGATTATGACCTCCATGAAGTGATGTTATATGTTATTCATTTTATTTTGACATGGATGGTAATAAGTATATTTTTTTTAATATATATATATGTTATATATGTTGTAAAAACAATTCATTAAATTTCATTTAATATTCAACTTTATTTCATTTCACCCATCAAGAAAATGGAAAAAATGTTCATGCGTATGTATAACCTACCATCAATTATGAATAATGTAATTGATTCCATTCCTATAAATTTAATGGATTAATATAGATAAATATATAATTAATATATATAATATATATATAATTTTTAAAATTCTGAATGGTATTTTAACATTATCAAGGGAAAATGACAAAAATACCAAACCAAAAAAAACATGAAAAACAAAGAAGTTATTACCTAAAATATGATTTTAACAAGGAATTATTAATAAATGGGTAAAAAAATATAATAATTAAATATTATATGGTATGATATATATATGAGTATTATTATGAAATACTTTTATAATAAAACTATATTTACTATACCTTTGGTTCCCACATGCATGAAGAAAGTTGATTCTCGAGGTAAGATATTTATGTCTCAGATTATCTTCTTTGGGAGTTATATTATGTTATGAACCTAATTTATTTTATGAGGTGTATATAATACCCATTTGACATTTTATATCATTAATTTTTTTATTAACATTATATTTAATTTTTTATTTAATGTTATTTTTTCACGGGGCTTATGATTCAAATGTAACCAAAGCATCTAAGGGATTTTCATCTCATATTAATTTCTACATGACACATGCCATATTCACCACTTTTTAATTTTATGTGGTGTATATAATGCCAATGAATTTATTTTATGATTATTCTTATTAATGTTTTGGGTATTTAAATTTCCATCTATGGTTATTTATTTCGTGAGGCATATGATTTAAAAGACAACAAAGTGGTAGGGGTAGTATATTACAACCTCAATGCTTATCAGGATAATTTGTGATTATGTTTCTGATGAAGAAATATTATTATATACCTCTCAAGAAACTCATTTGTTTGATACTCTTTTGATTATTTCTATAGAATATATTATTTCCTTTCATTTTACACTCCTTAAGAACCTGGGATACAATAAGCATATTTTTTAGAAAAATCAACTTTGTTTCTCTCTTCAGTTGAAAATATTTTCTCTTACATGTATAGGATTTATAAAAATTATTTAAATAAATATTTTACAATTTTACAATTATAGTTTAAAAAAATTTACACCCTTGATTTACTTGTAAAAAAATGGTTTAAAAATAATCATCTTTTTCATTTTCTGAATGAGGTACTTTTGAGTTTTTATAGAAAATGTGAAATGAATGTTTGATTTAATGTGTATGATATGAGAAATATTTTCAATCATAATCACCAATAAATGATTTAAAGCATAATTTACATGTATGTAATGTTATTTTGGAAGAAAATGTATTCATTAGTATTTTTTAAATTTCTATATTTCAAATATCTGATTTCAAAATTGAAAGGATATTTTTCTCTCGAATGTTGTAATGATAAATTTTTATAAAATTTCAATTGATCAATGAAAAATATATTTGGTTTTGATTTTATTTTACTTAGGATATGATCCAATGATAACATACTTATCTAATCTCTAAATGTTTTATTATTATGATAAAATGATGTTTGTGGAACCCTTTTCTTTTCCATGGGTTATTCTGACAATACCCATCTCTTCACCATGTATTATAATATGTTGGAAGATGAAATGTTTATAAATGGAATTTCTATTCCATGGGAAATGACACGATGAAATGTTCATGTAATCCTTTAATTTTAATGGGTTCAGATGTTACTACTCTTTTATGAAATTCTAAAGAACATATTTATTATTTTCTTTATCCGATTGGTGGGACTTATATCTCTTTCTAATGTATTGGGTATTGAATGATATCTCATGATATAAATAGGACTGGAATAGAGAGTAAACCAAGTTTACTAAGAGAATTTTTCCACTTTGATAGTCATGGGAGTTATCCATGACTACTATGGTGGTTTTTAGAGTGAACCCAATAGACTATGATAGTCCTAGGAGTAAACCTTTACTACTATAATGGTTTGGGGGGTAAACACAATCCACTTTTATAGTTATGGAAGTGTAGAATTTCCTGATGAAGAAATGATTTTATGTGCTTTTCTTTATGCCACAATTCCATGTTTTATTCTAATGTTATTCTCTCATGGCTCACGATTTTTGATTCCTTTCCGTCTCATGTCTTATGAACTTACAAGATTTATTCCATGTCTTAGTATTATGATCTTTTATATGCATGATATGGTTTTAAAATGTTAATATCCTATTCTCATACCGTTATACTCATGTTATACTTATGTGATCATTGATGTCTTTGTTGTTTACCCTTATTGATCATCTTATATCACCCTTTATTATGTTTCCTTTCCCCAGGTTTTGAAGAATGTTAATTTGTATGATAAGTCTAAGAAGGGTCACAGTTATGAAGAACATAATGGGAGATAATGCATTTCACTTATGAACCTTTTATTTATGTATCCTTGTTTCCAAAGTAACTAAAACTTTATGGTCATCTTACATGTTTTTTAATATGGAATTAATATTAATACATTAATATATAATATCTATGAATGGAAAGGTTGGGTATTTACAAACATAGTTCCCCCACGATGCTTCTAGTTGTCCAAGTTTGACTGAGGCATAACACCACTTCAATACATATCAAACTCCTATCTTGTTCCATATATCTATCATAATGAAAAATACTTCCATATTTCCATTATATATCATGTTTTCCTCCAACTAATTCTATATTAAGTGATAATTGAACTATTGTTTTTTGTTTTGGAATTGGAAATCAGATTTTTTTCCAATTGGATAAAACTTTATGAATAAAAAAATTAATCCTATCATCCTACTGAAAAATATTCCATCATCTCCTTTATCCTAATAAAATCCTTCTTAAAATATGTTAAACAAACATAATCTACTTCTGTTATATGATGTATAAACACTGGTTGAAGCATTAATATCCAACTCACAGTCCTACTGTTAAAATTGAATACATGGATTATAAAGGTCATATATGTATCTAAATATCCCCAAATTACACATCATAAAATCATTTTAATGATTTATCTTTTCTAAAAAAATTGAATCAATTTGAGATTATATGAGATACTAGAGAAATGGCATTGCCCTCATATGTGCACCCTTATAGTAATTTCCATGAATCTACTAACCATTCCAAATACATGCACAATGTTCTATCATGTATAATCCATGGAATACATATAGTTTCCAACTAACAATGAAAAATTAACCTTTTTCATGTACTCATCCTTTGATTCCATATGTGATTCCTTCTCCTTGATCGACCTGAAATAACCATCCTGGGGTTTGGTAATCGATTTTCCCTAACTAATTTCGAGATGGTCTACCACATTCTGAATATAACCACATTAATTATAGAAGAAAATTATGTTATTTAGGTCTCTTATGATCAAAATCCTCAAAATCCATTTTTCCATACCAAGACACATTATGTCCAATATTATATACAATTCAATATTCAAATCATCAATCCATTCAGTTGTTAGACTAAAAATAAGGATATTATCAACATGAAGAAATAATACGATGAATATCCCATCATCATATACCTTTCAGTAATAGTAGTGCTCTATATTTCTCTAGATGATTTTCCACCATAATGATGTTGAAATTTCAGTTCCACTACCTTTTTTCTTTGTTTAACTCATAAATTCTTCTATTTAACATAGACATAATATTTTAATTCTTTTTCCCCACGAAATATTATTACTTCCACATGTTAATCAGATCATCCAAGTATCGATAAATAAATGTTTTCTTTACATCTAATTGTAATTTGGAGTATAATAAAATAGACGATGGGGGGATTTACCTTCAAAAAGGAAATAAAAATTAAAAATTTTAACAACTAAAAACATTTTTTTATATATTGATGTGAATTAAAATATTTTTACATTATTACAAATAAAAATTGATACAAGTAAAAGAAAATAGAAATCACAATAGATTAATTAAAAGTTTACAAAAATTAGAATAATTCAAGAATGATCAATTTGATAAATAATTTATTAAGAGAATTCAATTATGAATATATAAGTGAAACACTAATAAAATGATAAAGAGATGAAGCATAAACAAATAAAATTATTTGATAAATTATTTTTGATAAATTTATCTAATGAATACATACATCACCTAACCTAATTTCTTGAGGGTTTATTGTATTAGTCCATTGGATTTAATGGAATCCAAAATATCAAAACTCTATTTTTGTAGTGGTTATTAAAATAAATATAAATTAAGTCATCTGTAATATTTTAATTTTTATAGATAAAAACCTCAAAGTGATGAATTCAATTTCTTTTTAGTGGTTTTGGAAAGAAACTAGACCGCCACCCTTTAAAGGTAGTGATCATTGAAAACGAATAAAGATAAATAATATAGATGATTTTTAAAAACAAAGTCATTTTGGAATAATATTGATTCTCTTAAAGAATAAGAAGAAGCATTAGGAGGGAATGATATATTTATAAAAGTTAGAATAATTTTTTAATAAGGCCACACTGTTGAATGTAATAGAGTGTACTTAAAAAATGAGAGCACGTGAGAGAAATTTGGGGATCATAGCATGTTGGAATTTGAGAATTTTTGAGAAGTTAAGTTTCCAAGTTCTCTAAGAAGTCTATTTATTTCCAACGAAATCTTCAAGAACCTTCTAGAATTATTAAGAGGTAATGAATCCAATGAATATAAAATTAATGAAAATTTTTCAATAAATAAATGTAGTCTCTGACATAGTATATTGACACCACTAGATAACCAGTATCCTCTACCAGGTAGTTGGGGTGGCCGCTTCTACTATCCATGCACTTGGAGAAACCACTGGATGGTTGGTGAGAACATGGTGGATAACCAGTGAGAAAAAATTCCATCGAGATCTACTATATATCTACACAAGATAACCAATACTCCTCAATCTGATGGTTAGTGGACTTCTTCTTCAAGGGGAGGATTTTTCATTTTCCAAAGGCTAGTTGATGGCTATACATTGGACAGATGGTTCTACCTACAATATCCAAAATACTTCCATGGATTTCAATCTTACTACCATGCATTCATAAAAATAGGAAACTTCGTTCCAAGAGAAAACTATGACTATAGATACTTATTCAATGATTATTAAATGGTTAAATAATTATTTCATCAATATTATAAGTTCAAAACACATAAATGAAATCATTAGGCACTTTAAAGATATTTTTGTGACCATTATAAATATTAAGAAGTTAAGAATCATTTTAATTTCCTCCTTTTGGATGATAAAAAAATTGGTTTAAAAAGATAATAAAATAAGAAGAAAATAAGATACCTTTATAGAAATATTTATTACAATGTAAAAAAACACAAACAACACAGGTTTTTTGAAAATATTTTTCAAAAAAGATATGTAAAAACATAACAACCTTAATCCCCAATAATTCCATTCATTTCTCCCACAAAAATATCATATAACCAAATAGGAAAACATAATAACTATTAGTTATATAACCTCATATAATTATCCAAATACATATATATCTTCTACTTTGATATTATCAAAAAAATGAACCATCAATTGGTTCAGAGGAAAATAAATAAAATTTAAAACTATATTTATCATAATTAGTGATCTTTTGAAGGGGAAAAAATTACTACATGAAAAATTTGAAATATTAAAAATTTAGAAAGAGTGATTTTTAATAAATATCATGTTAAAATATTTTTTTTGAATATTTTTCTTAGAGAAATCAAGAGTTAAATAGAATTTTGAAAAACAATTTTAGAAAAAGGGTGTCTCTTTTAGGATATTTTTTGTTTAATAAGATTATATCCCCCTCAAATAATGAATTATAAAAATGAGGATCAATTAAAAAAACTATATAATTGAATAAAATTTTTATACGAATATATATATATATATATATATAAGAAAGCACATCAAAATTACATTTTAACATTGAAAAACCATTCCACCATTAAGGTTTAGAAAAGATTATGTTAATAAGCCATAGAAAATTAATTGGTATTTTTAAACCAAGAGTGGTGTAAAGGCACACTAATCATGTAAAAAGTGAAAATCAAATTAAAAATCCAACTAATTTTTTTGAGGTAAGGACCACTAGGTAAATGTATTATAGAATGACTACCACTTGTTTTTATCCCACCAGGAATGTTTTTTGGAGTAATAAACTCACTTTACATTACTAATTTTATTAAAATTTTAACTTTTTTTAAAAAAATAAATAAAATAATTTATTTTGAAAAAATACTGAAACATATGTATTTAGAAAATATTTTTGAAACATTTTTTAAAATTTTTTGAAAAATTTCCATTTTTTACAAGGATAAAATAAAATTATAACAAGATAATCATACCCAACTCACTTTTAACAAAGTAGATTTATTTATGTATAAGGTGTTTAGTGAATATATCAAAATGTTGAAGGTTTGTTAAACAAATTCAAGAATGTTATCAACTTTTTTAAAGTGATCTTGAAGAAAATAGTGCTTTATACAAATTTTCTTACAATGAGAGAGTTGGATAGGGTTTTTAGAGATACTAATGGTATATGTTCTATCACACATGATAGGGACATGATCATTTTGTATCCCATATTCTAAGGGAGTATGTTTCATCTAAATATATTGGGTGCAACAACTCCCAATGGATATGTATTCTACATTAGCTATAGAAAGCGAAATAATTTTTTTCTTCTCATTACACACTGAGACAAGAGATTTTTATAGAAGTTATAAAGTACCACTAGTAATTTTTATACCTAGTTGGTATCCTCTAAAATTAGCATTGAAAAAACAAGTAAGTTTAAAATAATTTTCTTTTGGACAAAATAATCCAAGGTTTTTAGTTCCTTTTAAAGATATAATTTTTTGGATAGATTTTGGATGAGACTATGTATCATTTGATGAAAAATTATCACATTAGAATACACTGAACATGATGTATAGATGGATCATTGTAATATAATGTAGACTTCCAATCATAATTCTTTAAATATTATTGTTAACTAGTTTATCGGCTTTATCCAGTGTTAGTTTAAAAGTTGTACTCATGGACATTATAATTTCTTTCAAATGATTCATTAGAAATTTAATTGAATGTCCAATAGGGTATTTAGTCTCAGTTTCAAAAGATCATTTAGAATTTTGTGAAATTTCAAAACAATGAATGAATTTGAGTTCTCCCATAAAATTCATTGAAAACTATTTATTCGTTAAATATTAAAATTCATTGTAAATAGTTACCTTAGTAAAGAAAAAAATAATATTATTGTTAGGACCAATAGGGGCCTAGATACCCTTAGAGGGGGGGTGAATCAGGGTATGGATATTCTTTTTCAATGTTTTTCCTACCCCACTGCATCTTGACCTCTTTATTACAAGGGTCACTTTGTTTGCAATTGTGTGTTTATTATGATTATTTATTTCTTTCTTTATTTGATGATGAAGATTTAAATGCAATGCAGGGATGTAAGCAGCCCGACACAGAGATTTTTACTTGGTTCACCCTCACTGGGCTACGTCCAAGGAGCATACACCAACAAGTTTTCGGTCATACTGAATTATACTATTCTTAATAATATGTGGATACAAAGGTTTAGGAACAGTCACTTTATCCCAAGCTCACTACCTTTACAAGGTTTAGGGTCAGCTCACTACTTTCCCAAGGGTCACTCCCTGTTTCTCTCTTTCTAGCTCACTGCCGGTGGAGAGGATCACCTTTTTCCTCTTCCTTCTCTCACTTATCTAGAAAGGATCCACTCACAGTTTATAGACTTGTAGGTCTCCTCATATTCATGAAATATTGCATCTTCCTCTGTATGTAGATTCTCTTTTGAAGTCCAGCTTTCACTCATAGATGAATCTCTCTTTACACCGAAGGTATCGGGCAAACATCCAGCTTCCACGCAGCCCGAAAACACTGCCGGAAAAATGACCTTACTTGGTGCGAAAGTCTAATCCGGTGCACAAGTATTGGTGCGAAAGTCACAACTGGCATGCAAGTATACCTTAGAAACATGCGCGACACAAGCTTCTGCAACTCCAAAATTACGCGACTCATTTCCCTTTACACCCAAGCCAATATTGGTGCGCAACTAACAACAATCACTATTCTTCAAATCTGGTGCGCAAGTACCACTTGCGCGACACACCTCCACTAGCGCGACCACCACACCTGCGCGACATGAGCTCTTATTTCTCAAAGTGTTGAACTCCGTTCGTAAATGAGGAGGGTGGTCCAGTATTTTTATGCAATTTGACCACCCTGCGCGATGACGCGCAAGTGAACCCTCGGCGTGCAAGTCTCAGCACGCAGGTCTCTTCCCCTGCAAGTCACTTGCGCGACCCACTTTCAAACTTGCACGGACCTCTTTCCTTTGCCATATTTTGAAGTTCTGATCTTGAAAAACAATATGCGCGCAAGTTTTTAATCCTCCTAGGCACCCGTGTGAAAGTCCTTTCCCTTGGCGCGCAAGTCACCTGCGCGACCAACTCAATATTTGTGCGACCCTTATCCCTTTTATATATTTTTATGATCTGATCTTGAAAACCATATGGCGTGCAAGTTTTCAAGCCATCAAGTACAAGACACACAAGTCCCTTTTACAAAAACCACTTTTCTTCATTTGTTGATTTTTAGGCCCAAAAATTTGGCAAACACTGGAAAACGGCACCCCCTTGTATATATTCTTTTCGTATCGCCTCCAGATCATCCATTCCTTTGTCTAAGTTCTTGAATCAAACATTGATCGTTAACCACAACTCTTGAACTCGGCATGCCACCATGAAATACCCTTTGTCAACAAATTTTTATGTCATGGTTTGATTTTTCAACAATCACAACGTAGTTGTCCACTTTGTCAACAAACACAATCACCTCAAAAATGCTTCAATGATAGCTTGAGGGATTTTTGACCAACAATCTCCCCCTTTGGTTTTGTTGAAAACTCTTCTATAAAAAGATACATCGTCAACTCTTCAAACACCATTTGCCCAAATGCGATTCTGATAGTGATCAAGGATTTACTCAACAAGTAATCTAAGCCCACATGAGAAATGCTCAGCGTGAGAAACAAGAGTAAATGAAACGTTCATCAATGAATCACTTCATCTCTTACACCCATTTTTGACACCAAACTAATACCAATTTTCACCAAACTGATACCAAGTTTTGGAAATATTCTTCCAACACCACTCATCTAATTTTATCACGATCCTTAGCTATCATGATATATATTCTTTTATTGATCACTTCTAGCATAATCAAATTTAATACTCCCCCCTTTCTGCTCATAACTTCAACTCATGTCAGCTTAAAAACCTATTTAGCCCCATTTCCTGTGTTGTCCAAGCTATGCTCTGGCTAAGCACGTTCATCTCCCATGTTCAACCTCCCCTATCTGGCTGCTCCACCTGTCATATTCTCCCCATATCATTCATGATCTATCAAATAGCCACACTATCTCCCCCTTTAACAATAACTATTTTATCCCCCTTTGTCAACGAACCCAAAGGAAACTCTGTGGAGTCTGTAACAGAGTATAGAAAAAATATCAGTACATTAGAGAAAAACACATCATACCTTGGGGAGAGGGGGTGTCCCACATCCACACTCTTTTAAGTGCGGGGAGTTGACTGAACTCCCAGAACCAGTCGATGCCTCTCAAAAACTTCCTTGGGTAAGGCCTTTGTCAGAATGTCTGTAACCTGTAGCTCTGTAGGCACATACTCCAACCTCATGATTCCATGCTCAACCTACTCCATGATAAAATTATACTTTATCTCAATGTGCTTTTTCCTTGAGTGATGGATGAGATTTTTGCTGAGATTGATAGCACATGAGTTATCACACTGGATTATGATCGGAGACATCACTTCAACTCCCATATATTCAAGATGCTGCTTCATCCACAATAACTGTGTGCATACTTGAGTGGCCACAATATACTCAGCTTCCACAGTGCTCAATGAAATGCAATCTTTCTTCTTTCTTAGCTAAGAAATACACAATCCACCAAGATAGAATGCACCTCCTGACGTTGATTTTCTATCATCTGCTGATCTGGCCCAATCTACATCGAAGTATTCCTTTCACTGCAATAATTTGTATTTCCTTGGGATTACTATGATATCTCACTACTTGGCATGTGGTGAAAACAATATCAGGCATTGTCGCGGTAAAGTAAAACAAACTTACAAAAATTTGTCTATATATTATGTGATATTAACTGCCCTGCCAGCCTCATATTTTGATAATTTCATCTGGGTAGAAACCAGTGTTTTCATCTCTTTAGAATTATTCATTCCAAACCTTCTCAGAACCTCTTTTGCATATTTAGATTGAGAAATGAATGTTCCATTCCTTCCTTGTGTCACCTGTAGACCGTGGAAAAATGTCAGATCTCCAATCATTGACATTTAAAACTCATTTTTCATGAATTCGTAAAACTGTCTGCACTGAGCTTTATCTGAATCGCCAAAAATTATGTCATCGACATACACCAGCACCATCATCCTTTCATTACTATCATTTCTGAAATAGAGATTATAATAAACTCCTCCTTGCAGGAAACCAAGCTTCTTCAAGTACTAATCAAGCCTTGAGTACCATTCTCTTGGTGCTTGTTTCAGCCCATACAACATCTTCTTTAGCCTACAAACTTTGTTCTCATCCTCATGAATGAGGAAACCATCTAGCTACTCAATGTACACCTCTTCTTCCAGGACCCCATTTAGAAATGTATATTTGACGTCCATATGGAACACTTTGAACATTCTTTGCACTGATATGGCTAAAAATAATCTGATTTTCTCCAGCCTTGCAACTGGAGAAAATGTCTCATCAACATCAATACCCTCTATTTGAGAGTATACTTTGCACACCAGTCATGATTTGTTTCGAATCACAGTGCCATATTCATTTATTTTTGTTGTGAAAGACCCATTTAGTCCCGATGAAGTTCTTATCCACTAGCCTCGAAACAATCTCCCATGTCTGATTCTTCTCAATTTGATTTGGCTCTTCATTCATGGCCTGAACTCAGTTTTCATCTTCAGCTACATCAACAAGGCATTTCTTCTAAACTTGTGATAGTAATGGTGTTTGCTGTAGTGATTTCATTCTTCTTGTCTAAACTGGATCTCACTGATTACTGATGATATTCTTCCTATCAATTTTACCTCGACTCGTTGGCTTTTTCATAGACAATGATTTTACTTCGTCATACACACCATCAGTATCCTCTTCTGAATCATCTTCAGCCACTTCTGCTCTCCCTGAGTCTCTTACCAATTCCTCACTTTTAATAGAAAATCTTTCACTGTGTCATTGTTCAATGATGTCATTTCTTTGAACATATTCTCTCAAATTTTTGTTGACACACCTTTTATTTTCTCTTCCAGCTTCTTGGTATCCTGAAATCAGTCAGGTGATACCACATTGTTAGAGAAAAATAAATTAGCATTAAGTGCTTGATTTTTGCTGCTTCCCCCGCAATATGTCTTCCCTCCATAGACAGCAGCAAAGATGAGCCATTCAATTATTTCTTTGATGGGCCTTGCATAAGATTTTTTTATTTAATGATCCCCCTATTTTATGCAACTCTTCCTGGGGTTAGGCCCACCAAAACATTCTTCTTCTCCTCCATTATTTATTCTCATCTTCCACTAGGAATTGAGCCATCAAGAGAATATCTATGCCTACTGAGTTAGAAATTGGTGTAAGAAACAAGAGATAAAGTTAAAAACACAATCACTTCCTATTGTACTCTGTTTCTCCCTTTCTTCTTCACCTTTTGTTCCCGATTTGAGGAAATTGAAACTCTGGATCTCATCAATTCTCTACTTTGCATCTTTAGATTCCACTTCCCCTTGGATGGTATCTCCCTAAAACCCGAAAAAATTGAATCATCAGTTAATTTCATTTATATACATAGTGATAGGGGTACTTTTGGAATCTTCAAGATGAGGATTGCAGTTGATCCTGATGGGTTAACCCTTTGATTCTTCCTTGCAAAGAATCACATTCCTTCCTTGCTACTTCTAGCTGCCTAGCTAACTTTAATTGCTCTGGCCATATAACTAACCATTCATCACCTGCATGCTGAGTCTTTTTCTAATATGAAAATTCTACAGGCCTGGCCTTTCTCATAATTTGGGGTTTAAACAAACTAGTTCACATTACTGTCATTGATGTTTTACCAAAATTCTATTTTCCTTGATTATTTCTCTGAGCAGGAATCTCTTTTCTTTCCATCTTCCCTTGCTTCTTCCACCATTGCAAGGATCTGGCACCTTCCTCCACATTTATTTATGGAACACGACATGCGAAATTTTGAATACATTATTTGTTCATATTTATTTTATTAGATGTCTGAGTCACCACACTCTTTTGCATTGGTGGTGGGTCCTCCACTGAACGTACATTCCTCTTACTCATAGCTGTAGTGTTTCCACCCCTTTTCTTCTAGATATGTTCATGTTCTTTCATAGAGGGAGGTTGTGAGTGTGACAGAGGAGGTGATAGATACACCTTTCATTCAGCTCCATGTGATTCCCCTGAGGCTATAAGCCTATTCTACAACTTTCCACTTTGTCTCCCAGTGTACAATTTCTCTTTATGCATTACTGGATTGAAGATTCTCTTTCTGGGCTCCTTTTCCTTTATAGCATTCTTCTTACTGCAATTTCATGCCAAATTTCTATGATTAGAACATATGAAACATCTTCTATTAGAGGAATACCTCATTTCATCATCTATTAGCCAAGATGTTGATGAAGCTTGAGTTCTTTTTCTGACACTGAACTCTTGAGCTTCCAAACACATATTCATGGCGTGTCCCATCATTCCACAGTAATAACATATTATGAATATTTTCCTTTGAGAGACTCTTCTCTCTGATTTATCATGGTGCTTCTTCTTATTCTTAGATTTATCAAAGTTTCTATTTTCATAGCCTGAAATATATTCCAGAGCCTCTGAACAGAAGCTTTATGTGTGGCCATGAATCCCACAAAAATAGCACATGTCATCACTACTTTTTGTATCTGTCCTCTTAGGCCTATCTCCAGCACCTATAGGATTTCTTTCACATCTGGAACTGTTCACAACTCTCTTTCTATCTTGAATGGGAGGGAATTCATCAAATCCAATACCAGTTGTTCCCAGACTGTATGGTCTTTGAGCTGAGAAAATTTGTTCTTGCCTCTTTTCAGAAATAGAAAATTTTCTTTTAATTTTATCATCACCTGCCGAAGGATAATCAAATAGAAAGTGTAAGGCATCCTTCAATTTTGGATTTCCTTTAGAATTGGATTTCTCTACTTCATTATTCATTGATTCTAGCTCTTATTCCAAATTTTGAATATTCATATCCCTTGATTCAATTTGGGCATTGATTTCTCTTCTGAGATTATTTCCACAACTCATCTCATCTTCCAATTATTGTGTGAGATTTTCTACCATGTAACCTTGCTTTACTAATTTCAATTTCTTCTCAGAAATGGATTTAGAGACAGATTAATTCTCTGGTTGTAGCCTTTTATTCTTTTGAACTTCTTCTGACAACTGTGTTTCTAGATCATCATTTCTAGCTTTAAGATTCTGAACTTCATCTGACTTTTGATCCTCTTCATAATCACCAACATTTTGTTTTCCTTTCATTTTAGCCATCTTTGATAGTTCTTCACTTTGAGAATCATTATTCTCTTTTAGGTCAGTAGACACATCAATAAGCCTTTGATTTAAGCCTCTTAGCTTGTTGACCTAAATCTCCAATACTTTGATCTGGATATCTTTAGATTTAACTTCTTCATCTAACTTCTGGTCCACTTCCTTTGTCATGTTGACAACATCTACTGGTGGCCTCCTTCTTGAAACTTCATCATCATCAGTTGTTTCGACATCACTTTGAAGTTCAAGAACTTCACTCATTCCTACATCCTGATTGAGTGAATCAATCTTTTCCCTATTAGATTCATCCAGGCCTTCTTTCAGTAATCTGTTTGATCCTTTTAATTGAATCACACTTTTTCCATACACACATCCACATTGAGGAATACCACCTGACTTCTGGTTCTTCTTTGATGTTTTTTCCTTTGCCATGGCACAATATGATAAGAGCAGATTGTAACTTTAACATGAGCAATCGACTGAACCAAGTCAGAGAAAACAAATATGATAAAAGAAACCTTCCCTCTAATACCAATTGTTAAAACCAATAGGGGCCTAGATACCCTGAGAGTGGGGGTGAATCAGGGTGTGGATATTCTTTTTCAAAGTTCTTCCTGCCCCAATAGATCTTGACCTCTTTATTACAAGGGTCACTTTTTTTGCACTTGTGTGTTTATCATGATTACTTATTTTCTTCTTTATCTGATGATGAAGATTTAAACTCAATGTAGGGATGTAAGCTGCCAGACACAGATATTTTTACTTGGTTCACCCTCACTGGGCTACGTCCAAGGAGCATACGCTAACAAGTTACTGGTTGTACCAAATTCCACTATTCTTCACTAGATATGGATACAAAGGTTCGGGAACAGTCAATCCGTCCCAGGCTCACTACCTTTACAAGGTTTAGGGTCATCTCACTACTTTCCTAAGGGTCAGTCCCTGTTTCTCTCTCTCTAGCTCACTGCCGGTGGAGAGGACCACCTTCTTCCTCTTCCTTCACTCACTGCTCTGGAAAGGATCCAATCACAGTTTATAGACTTGTATGTATCTTCATTTACATGAAATAATGCATCTTCCTCTGTCTGTAGATGCTCTGTTGATGTCCAACTTTCACCCGTAGATGAATCTCTCATTACACTGAAGGTATCGGGCAAACTTCCAGCTTCCACGCAACACGAAAACACTGCTGAAAAAATGACCTTACTTGGCGCACAAGTCTAATATGGCGTGCAAGTATCGGCGTGCAAGTCGCAATTGGCGTGCAAGTATACCTTAGACACTTGCGCCACACAAGCTTCTTCAACTCCAAACTTGCGCGACTCACTTCCCTTTACTCCCAAACCAATATTGGCACGCAACAAAAAACAATCACTGTTCTTCAAATCTGGTGCGCAAGTCCCACTTGTGCGACACACCACCACTTGCGTGACGACCACACCTGCACGACGGGAGCTCTAATTTCGCAAAGTGTTGAACTCCGTTCATAAATGAGGAGGGTGGTCCAGTATTTATAGGCAATTTGACCACCCTGCACGACGACGAGCAGGTCAACACTCAGTGTGCAAGTCTCGGCGCGCAGGTCTCTTCCCCTGTAAGTCACTTGCATGACCCACTTACAAACGTGCACGAACCTCTTTCCTTTTCCATATTTTGATGTTCTGATCTTTAAAAACAACAGGCATGCATGTTTCCAATCCTCCCAGGCACCGACGCACAATTCCTTTCTCTTGGCGCGCAAGTCACCTACACGACCAACTCAATACTTGCGCGACCCTTATCCCTTTGCCATATTTTGATGATATGATCTTGAAAAACATATGGCACACAAGTTTTCAAGCCATCAAGTACACGACACGCTAGTCCCTTTTCCAAAAACCACTTTTCTTCATTTTTGATTTTTAGGCCCAAAAATTTGGCAAACACTAGAAAACGGCGCCACCTTGTATCTGTTCTTTTTGTATCGCCTCCAGATCATCCATTCCTTTGTCGAAGTTCTTGAATCAAACATTGATCATTAACCACAGCTCTTGAACTCGGCATGCCACCATGAAATCCACTTTTTCAACAAATTTTTAGCTCATGGTTTTCTTTGTGAACAATCACATCACAGTTGTCCACTTTGTCAACAAACACAATCACCTCAAAAATGCTTCAATGATAGCTTGAGGGATTTTTGCCCAACAATCTCCCCCTTTGGGTTTATTGAAAACTCTTATATAAAAATATACATCATTAACTCTTTAACCACAATTTTCCCAAATGCGATTCTGATAGCGATCAAGGTTTTACACAACATGTACTCTAATCCCACATGAGCAATGCTTGGCGTGAGAAACAAGAGTAAATGAAATGTTCATCAATGAATCATTTCATCTCTTACACCCATTGTTGACACCAAACTGATACCAATTTTCACCAAACTAATACCAAGTTTTGGAAATATTCTTCCAACACCACTCATATGCTTTTATCACGATCCTCAACTATCGTGATATCTATTCTTTGATCGATCACTTCTAGTGTCATCAGATTTAATACTCTCCCCCTTTCTTCTCACAGCTTCAACTCTTGTTAGGTTAAAAACCTATTTAGCCCTATTTCCTGTGTTGTCCAAGCTATGCTCTGGCTAAGCACATTCAACTCCCCCTATCTGGCTGCTCCACCTGTCATCTTCTCCCCGTATCATTCATGATCTATAAAATAGCCACACTGTCTCCCCCTTGAACAGTCACTATTTTCTCACCCTTTGTCAAAAAACCCAAAGGAAACTCCTTTGTAGTCTGTAACAGAGTATAGAACACATATCTGTACATTAGGGAAAAACACATCATACCTCAGGGAGAGGGGGTGTCTCACATCCACACTCTTTTAAGTGTGGGGAGTCGACTGAACTCTCAGAGCAAGTCAATGCCTCTCAAAAGCTTCCTTTTATAAGGCCTTTGTCAGAATGTCTATAACATGTAGCTCTATAGGCACATACTCCAAATTCACTATTCCATGATCAACCTTATCCTTGATAAAATGATACTTTATTTCAATGTGATTTTTTCCTTGAGTGATGGACATGATTTTTGCTCAAATTTATAGCACTTCAGTTATCACACTGGATTCCGATCAGAGACTTCACTTCAACTCCCATATCTTCAAGCTGCTGCTTCATCCACAATAACTGTGTGCATGCTTGAGTGGCCAAAATATACTCAGCTTCCGCGGTGCTCAATGGAATGAAATCTTGCTTCTTGCTTAGACAAGAAATAAACAATCCAACAAGATAGAATGCACCACCTGACGTTGATTTTATGTCATCTGCAGATCCGACCCAATCTACATTGAAGTATTCCTTTCACTGCAAGCATGTTTATTTCCTTGGGATTAATCTGATATCTCGCTACTTGGCATGTGGTGAAACCAATATCAGGCATTGTCGTGGTAAAGTACAACAAACTTACAATAATTTGCCTATATTCTGTGATATTAACTACCTTCCCAGCCACATATTTTGATAATTTCATCCGAGTAGGAACTTGTGTTTTCATCTCCTTAGAATTATCCATTCCAAACCTTCTCATAACCTCATTGGCATATTTATATTGAGAAATAAATGTTCCATTCCTTCCTTGTGTCACCTGTAGACCAAGGAAAAATGTCACATCTCCAATCATTGACATTTCAAACTCATTTTTCATGAATTCGGAAAACATTCTGCACTGAGCTTCATCTGAACCGCCAAAAATTATTTCATCGACATAAAACAGCACCATCATCCTTTGATTACTGTCATTGCTGAAATAGAGATTGTAATAAACTCCTCCATTCTGGAAACCAAGCTTCATGAAGTACTGATCAAGCCTTGAGTACCATGATCTTGGTGCTTGTTTCAGCCCATACAACGTCTTCTTTAGCCTAAAAACATTGTTCTCATCCTCATGAATGAGGAAACCATATGGCTGCTCAATGTAAACCTCTTCTTCCAAGACCCCATTTAGAAATGCAGATTTGACATCCATATGGAACACTTTGAACTTTCTTTGCACTACTATGGATAAAAATAATCTGATTGTCTCCAGCCTTGCAACTGGTTCAAATGTCTCATCAACATCAATACCCTCTATTTGGGAGTATCCTTTGCACACCAATCATGATTTTTTTCGAATCACAGTGCCATATTGGTTCATTCTTGTTGAGAAATACCCATTTAGTCCCAATGAAGTTCTTATCTGCTGGCCTCGAAATAATCTCCCATGTCTGATTCTTCTCAATTTGTTTTGGCTCTTCATTCATGGCCAGCACCTTGTTTTCATCTTCATCTGCATCATCAAGGCATTTCGGCTGAACCTGTGATAGTAATGATGTATGATGTAGTGATTTCATTCTTCTTCTCTGAACTGGATCTCACTGATCACTGATGATATTCTTCCTGTCAATTTTAGCTCGACTCTTTGTCTTTTGTGCAGATAAAGATTTTACTTCGTCGTACTCACCATCAGTATCCTCTTCTGAATCATATTCAGCCACTTCTGATCTCCCCGAGTCTCTTACCACTTCCTCACTTTTAAGAGAAAACGTTTCACTGTGTCATTGTTAAATGATGTCATTTCTTTGAACTTATTTTCTCAAATTTTTGTTGACACACCTTTTATTTTCTCTCGCAGCTTCTTGGTATCCTGAAATCAGTCAGCTAATACCACATTGTTAGAGAAAAATAAATTAGCATGAAGTGATTGATTGTTGCTGCTTCCCCCGCAATATGTATTCCTCCATAGGCAACACCAAAGCTGAGTCATTCAATTATTTCTTTGATGGGTCTTGCATCAGATTTTATTATTTATTGCTCCCCCTATTTTATGCAGCACTTCCTGGGGTTAGCCCACAAAAACATTCTTCTTCTCCTCCATTATTTATTCTCATCTTCCACTAGGAATTGATCCATCAACAGAATCTCTTTTCCTACTGAGTTGGAACTCAGTGTAAGAAACAAGAGATAAAGTTAACAACACAATCACTTCCTATTATACTCTGTTTCTCCCTTTCTTCTTCAACTTTTGTTCCAGATTTGAGGCAGTTGAAACTCTGGATCTCATCACTTCTCTACTTTGCATCTTTAGATGCAACTTCCCCTTGGATCATATCTCCCTAAAACCTGAAACCCTTTAATCATCAGTTAATTTCATTTATATACATAGTGAGAGGGGTACTTTTGGAATCCTCAATATGAGGATTGAGGTTGATCCTGATGGGTCAACCCTTTGATTCTTCCTTGAAGAGAATCACATTCCTTCCTTTCTACTTATAGTTTCCTAGATAAATTCAATTACTCTGGCCATATGACTAAGCATTCATCACTTGCATGCTGTGTCTTTTTCTGATATGAAAATTATGCATGCCTGGCCTTTCTTGCAATTTGGGGTTTAAACCCAGTAGTACAAATTTCCGTCATTGATGTTCTACCAAACTTCTATTTTCCTTGATTATTTCTCTGAGCAGGAATCTCTTTTATTTCCATCTTCCCTTGCTTCTTCCACAATTGCAAGGATCTGGCACCTTCCTCCACATTTCTCTGTGGAACACGACATGCAAATTTTTCAATACATTCTTTGTTCATCTTTCCTTTATCAGATGTCTAAGTCACCACACTCTTTTGCGTTGGTGGTGGGTGCTATATTGAACTTACATTCCTCTTACCCATAGATGTAGCATTTCCTCCGTTTTTCTCCCAGATTTGTTCATGTTCTTTCATAGAGGGCGGTTGTGAGTGTGACAGAGGAGGTGACAGATACACCTTTTGTTCAGCTCCATGTGATTCCCCTGAGTCTATAAGCCTATTCTCTAACTTTCCACTTTGTCTCCCAATGTAAAATTTCTGTTTATGCATTACTGGATTCAAGATTCTCTTTCTGGGCTCCTTTTCCTTTCTTGCATTCTTCATGATGCAATTTCATTCCAAATGTCCATGACTAGAACATATAAAACATCTTCTATTAAAGGCATACCTCATTTCATCATCTCTTAGCCAAGATGTTGATGAATCTTGAGTTCTTCCTCTGACATTGAACTCCTGAGCTTCCTGACACATATTCATTGCGTGTCCCATCCTTCCATTGTAATAACATCTTATGAATGTTTTCCTTTGAGAGACTCTTCTCTCTGATTTCTCATGATGCTTCTTCTTATTCTAAGATTTATCAATGTTTCTATTTTCACAACCAGAAATGTATTCCAGAGCCCTTGAATAGAAGCTTGATGTGTGGCCATGAATCCCACAGAAATATCACAAGTCATCACTACTTTTTGTAACTGTCCTCTTAGGCCTATCTCCAGCACCTATAGGATTTCTTTCACCTCCGGAACCA
Source organism: Viscum album (assembly GCA_963277665.1). Lineage (NCBI taxonomy): Eukaryota > Viridiplantae > Streptophyta > Magnoliopsida > Santalales > Viscaceae > Viscum > Viscum album. The sequence continues at coordinate 1,495,235,722 of OY728152.1, forward strand.
TTCACAACTCTCTTTCTATCTTGCGCGGGAGGTAATTCATCAAATCCAATACCAGTTGTTCCCTGACTGTATGGTCTTTGAGCTGAGAAAATTTGTTCTTGCCTCTTTTCAAAAATAGAAAATTTTCTTTTAATTTTATCATCACCTACCGAAGGATAATAAAATAGCAAGTGTAAGGCATCCTTCATTTTGGGATTTCCATTAGCATTGGATTTCTCCACTTCATTCTTCATTAATTCTATCTTTTATTCTATCTTTTGAATATTCATATACCTTGATTCAATTTAGGAATTGAGTTCTCTTTTGAGATTCTTTCCACAACTTATCTCATCTTCCACTTCTCGTGTGAGATTTTCTACCATGTCACCTTGCTTCACTACTTTCAATTTTTTCTCAGAAACAGATTTAGAGACAGATTCCTTCTCTTTTTGTAGCCTTTGATTTTTTTGAACTTCTTCTGACAACTGTGTAGCTAGATCATCATTTCTAGCTTTAAGACTCTGAACTTCATCTGACTTTTGATCCTCTTAATAATCACCGACCTTTTGTTTTCCTTTCATTATTTCCATCTTTTGCAGTTCTTCACTTTGAGAATAATTCATCTCTTTTAGGTCAGTAGACACATCAATAAGCCATTGATTTAAGCCTCTTAGCTTGTTGACCTCAATCTCTAAAAATTTGATCCAGATAACTTTAGATTTGATTTCCTCATACAACTTATGTTCCACTTCCTTTGTCATGTTGACAACATCTACTGGTGGCCTCCTTCTTGAAACTTCATCATCATCATTTGTTTCAGCATGACTTTGAAGTTCAAGTACTTCAATCATTCCTACATCATGATTGAGTGAATAAATCTTTTCCATATTAGATTCATCCAGGACTTCTTTCAGTAAGATGATTGATTATTTTATTTGAATCACACGTTTTCCATACACACTTCCACACTAAAAAATACCACCCGACTTCTGGTTCTTCTTTGATGTTTTTCACTTTGCCATGGCACAATGTGATAAGAGTAGATTGGAACTTTAAATTGAGAAATCGACTGAACCATGTCCAAGAAAACAAATATAATAAAAGAAACCTTCCCTCTAATACCAATTGTTAGGACCAATTGGGGCCTAAATACCCTGAGAGGGGGGGGGGTGAATCACGGTATGGATATTCTTTTTCAATGTTCTTCCTTCCCCACTAGATCTTGAACTCTTTATTACAAGGGTCAATTTTTTTGCACTTGTGTGTTTATTATGATCACTTATTTTCTTCTTTATCTGATGATGATGCTTTAAATGAAATGCAGGGATGTAAGCAGTCAGACACATAGATTTTTACTTGGTTCAACATCACTGGGCTACGTCCAAAGAGCATACGCCGACAAGTTTCCGGTCGTTACAAATTCCACTATTATTCACTAGATGTGGATAAAAATGTTTAGGAACAGTCACTCTATCCCAGGATCACTTCCTTTAAAAGGTTTAGGGTCAGCTCACTGCTTTCCCAAGGGTCACTCCCTGTTTCTCTCTCTCCAGCTCACAGTCGGTGGAGAGGATCACCTTCTTCCTCTTACTTCTCTCACTGCTCTGGAAAGGATCCACTCACAGTTTATAGGCTTGTAGGTATCTTCATTTGCATGAAATAATGCATCTTCCTCTGTACATAGATGCTTTGTTGAAGTCCAACGTTCACCCGTAGATGAATCTCTCTTTGCACCGAAGGTATCAGGGAAACTTCCAGCTTCCACGCAGCCCGAAAACACTGGTGGAAAAACGACCTTACTTGGCGCAAAATTCTAATCCGAGGTGAAAGTATCGGCGCGCAAGTCACAACTAGCATGCAATTATACCTTAGACACTTACGCGGCACAAGCTTCTTCAACTCCAAACCCCCGCGACTCACTTCCCTTTATGCCCAAACCAATATTGGCGAGCAACTAACAACAATCGTCGTTCTTCAAATATGGCGTGCAAGTCCCACTTGTGCGACACACCACCACTTGCGTGACAACCACACCTGCACGAACGAAGCTTTGATTTCTCAAATTGTTGTACTCCGTTCTTAAATAAGGAGGGTGGTCCAGTATTTATATGCAATTTGACCACCATGCGCGATGACGCGCATGTCAACCCTTGGTGCGCAAGTCCCAGCGCGCAGGTCTCTTCCCCTGAAAGTCACTTGCGTGACCCACTTCCAAAATTGTGTGAACCTTTTTCCTTTTCCATATTTTGGAGTTCTGATCTTGAAAAAAAATAGGCGCGCAAGTTTCCAATCCTCCTAGGCACCAGCGCGCAAGTCACCTGCGTGACCAACTCAATATTTGAACGACCCTTATCCCTTTTCCATATTCTGATAATCTGATCCTGAAAAGCATATGGCATGAAAGTTTTCAAGCCATCAAGTAGACGGACCGCAAGTTCCTTTGGCAAAACCACTTTTCTTCATTTGTCGATTTTTAGACACAAAAATTTGGCAAACACTGGAAAATGACGCCACCTTGTATTTGTTCTTTTTGTATCACCTCCAGATCATCCATTTCTTTATCGAAGTTCTTGAATCAAACATTGATAATTAACCACAGCTCTTGAACTCGACATGTCACCATGAAATCCCCTTTGTAAACAAATTTGTATGTCATGGTTTGCTTTGTCAACAATCACAGCACAGTTATCCACTTTGTCAAAAAACACAATCATCTCAAAAATGCTTCAATGATAGCTTGAGGGATTTTTTCCCAAAAATCTCCCCCTTTGGGTTTGTTGACAACTCTCCTATAAAAAGATACATCGTTAACTCTTCAACCACCATTCGTCAAAATGCGATTCTGATAGTGATCAAGGATTTATTGAACACGTACTCTAAGCCCACATAAGCAATGATCATCATGAGAAACAAGATTAAATGAAAAGTTCATCAATGAATCACTTCATCTCTTACACCCATTGTTGACACAAAACTGATACCAATTTTCTCCAAACTGATACCACATTTTGGAAATATTCTTCCAACACCACTCATCTGCTTTTATCACAATCCTCAGCTATCGTGATATATATTCTTTGATTGATCACTTCTAGCATCATCATATTTAATACTCTCCCCCTTTCTACTCAAAGCTTCAACTCTTGTCAGCATAAAAACCTATTTATCCTTATTTCCTATGTTGTCCAAGCTAAGCTTTGGATAATCACGTTCAACTCCCACGTTCAACTCCCCCTATCTGGCTGCTCCACTTGTCAGCTTCTCCCTGTATCATTCATGATCTATCAAATGACCACACTGTCTCCCACTTTAACAATCACTATTTTCTCCCCCTTTGTCAACAAACCCAAAGGACAATCCTTTGCAGTCTGTAACAAATTATAGAACACATATCAGTACATTAGGGAAAAACACATCATACCTCGGGGAGAGGGGGTGCCCCACATCGACACTCTTTTATGTGCGGTGAGTCGACTGAACTCCCAGAGTCAGTCGATGCCTCTCAAAAGCTTCCTTAGGTAAGGCCTTTGTTAGAATATATGTAACCTGTAGCTCTGTTGGAACACACTCCAACTTCACGATTCCATTCTCAAACTTCTCCTTGATAAAATGATACTTTATCTCAATGTGATTTTTCCGTGAGTGATGGACGGGATTTTTGCTGAGATTGATAGCACTTGAGTTATCACACTGGATTCCGATCGGAGACTTCACTTCAACTCCCATATCATCAAGCTCCTACTTCATCCACAATAACTGTGTGATTACTTGAGTGGCCGCAATATACTAAGCTTCTGCGGTGCTCAATGAAATTCAAATTTCTTCTTACTTAGCCAAGAAATACAAAATCCACCAAGATAGAATGCTCCTCCTGACGTTGATTTTATGTCATTTGCTAATCCGACCCAATCTACATCGAAGTATTCTTTTCTCTGCAAGCATTTGGAATTCCTTAGGATTACTCTGATATCTCGCTACTTGGCATGTGGCTAAAACAATATCAGGCCTTGTCGCGGTCAAGTACAACAAACTTCCAATAATTTTCCTACATTCTGTGATATTAACTGCCTTTCCAGCCTCATCTTTTGATAATTTCATCCGGGTAGCAACCGATGTTTTCATCTCCTTATAATTCTCTATTCCAAAACTTCTCAGAACCTCTTTGGCATATTTAGTTTGAGAAATTAATGTTCCATTCCTTCCTTGTGTAACTTGTAGACCAAGGAAAAATGTCAGCTCTCCAATCATTGACATTTCAAACTCATTTTTCATGAATTCGGAAAACTGTCTGCACTGAGCTTCATCTGAACCGCCAAAAATTATGTCATCGACATACACCAGCACCATCATCCTTTCATTACAATAATTTCTAAAATAGAGATTTTAATAAACTACTCCACGCTGGAAACCAAGATTCCTCAAGTACTAATCAAGCCTTGAGTACCATGCTCTTGGTGCCTGTTTCTGCCCATACAACATCTTCTTAAGCTTACAAAACTTTTTCTCATCCTCATGAATGAGGAAATCATCTGGCTGCTCAATGTACACCTCTTATTCTAGGGCCCCATTTAGAAATGAAGATTTAACGTCCATCTGGAATGCTTTGACCTTTCTTTGCACTACTGTGGCTAAAAATAATCTGATTGTCTCCAGCCTTGCAACTGGTGAAAATGTCTCATCAACATCAATACCCTCTATTTGGGAGTATCCTTTGCACACCAGTCATGCTTTATTTCGAATCACAGTACCATATTCTTTCATTCATGTTGCGAAAGACCCATTTAGTCCTGATGTCATTCTTATCAGCTGGCCTCGAAACAATCTCCGAAGTCTGATTCTTCTCTATTTGATTTGGCTCTTCATTCATGGCCTGAACCTAGTTTTCATATTCAGCTGCACCAACAAGGAATTTCGGCTAAACCTGTGATAGTAATGATGTCTGTTGTAGTGATTTCATTCTTCTTGTCTGAACTGGATCTCACTGATCACTGATGATATTATTCCTATCAATTTTATCTCGACTCTTTGGATTTTGTGCAGATAAGGATTTTACTTCATCGTACTCACCATCAGTATCCTCCTCTGAATCATCTTCAGCCACTTCTGCTCTCCCTAAGTCTCTTACCACTTCCTCACTTTTAAGAGTAAATGTTTCACTGTGTCATTGTTCAATGATGTCAATTCTTTGAACATCATCTCTCAAATATTTTTTGACACACCTTTGATTTTCTCTCGCAGCTTCATGGTATCCTGAAAGTAGTAAGCTAATACCACATTGTTAGAGAAAAATAAATTAGCATGAAGTGCATGATTGTTGCTGCTTCCCCCGCAATATGTCTTCCCTCCATAGACAACAGCTAAGCTGATTCATTCAATTATCTCTTTGATGGGTCTTGCATTAGATTTTGTTATTGAATGCTCCCCTGATATTATGAAACACTTCCTAGGGTTAGGCCCACCAAAACATTCTTCTTCTCCTCCATCATTTCTTCTCATATTCCACTGGGAATTGAGCCATCAACAGAATCTCTATGCCTACTGAGTTGGAACTCGGTGTAAGAAACAAGAGATAAAGTTAATAACACAATCACTTCTTATTGTTCTCTATTTCTCCCTTTATTCTTCACCTTTTTCCCTAATTTGAGGCAATTGAATCTCTGGATCTCATCACTTCTCTACTTTGTATCTTTAGATGCCACTTCCCCTTGGATCGTATCTCCCTAAAACCTAAAACAGTTGAATCATCAGTTAATTTCATTTATATACATAGGGAGAGGGGTACTTTCGGACTCCTAAAGATGAGTATTGCGGTTGATCCTGATGGGTCAACCATTTTATTCTTTCTTGTAGAGCATCAAATTCCTTCCTTGCTTCTTATAACTGCCTGGATAACTTCAATTGCTTTTGCCATATGGCTAAGCATTCATCACCTACATGCTGAGTCTTTTTCTAATATGAAAATTCTAAAGGCTTGGCCTTTCTCACAATTTGGTGTTTAAAACCACTATTACACATTTCTATCATTGATGTTCTACCAAAATTCCATTTTCTTTGATTATTTATCTGAGCAGGAATTTCTTTTATTTCCATCTTCCCTTACTTCTTCCACCATTGCAAGGATCTAGAACCTTACTCCACTTTTCTATATGGATCACGACATGTGAATTTTACAATACATTCTTTATTTATCTTTCTTTTATCAAATGTCTGAGTCACCACACTCCTTTGCGTTGGTGGTGGGTCCTCCACTGAACGTACGTTCCTCTTACTCACATTTGTAGCGTTTCCTCCCTTTTTCTTCTAGATATGTTCATGCTCTTTCATAGAGGGCAGTTGTGAGTGTGAGAGAGGAGGTGACAGATACACCTTTCGTTCAGCTCCATGTGATTCCCCTGAGGCTACAAGCCTATTCTTCAACTTTCCACTTTTTCTCCCAATGTACAATTTCTCTTTATGCATTAATGGATTCAAGATTCTCTTTCTAGGCTCCTTTTCCTATCTTGAATTCTTCTTGCTGCAATTTCTTTCCAAATGTCCCTGATTAGAAAATATGAAACATCTTCTATTAACGGCATACCTCATTTCATCATCTCTTAGCCAAGATGTTGATGAAGCTTGAGGTCTTCCTATAACATTGAACTCCTGAGCTTCCTGACACATATTCATGTCATGTCCATCCTTCCACATTAATAACATCTTATGAATATTTTCCTCTAAGAGACTCTTCTCTCTGATTTCTCATGATGCTTCTTCTTATTCTCAGATTTATCAAAGTTTCTATTTTCACAGCCTGAAATGTATTCCATAGCTTATGAACATAAGCTTGATGTGTGTCCTTGAATCACACAAAAATAGCATAAGTCATCACTACTTTTTGTAACTTTCCTCTTCGGCCTATCTCCAACACCTATAGGATTTCTTTCACATATGGAACTATTCACATCTTTCCTTCTATCTTGCACGGGAGGGAATTCATCAAATCCAATACCATTTGTTACCAGACTGTATGGTCTTTGATCTATGAAAAATTGCTCGTGCCTCTTTTCAGAAATAGAAAATTTTCTTTTAATTTCATCATCACCTGCCGAAGGATAATCAAATAGCAAGTGTAAGGCATCCTTCATTTTGGGCTTTCCTTTGGAATTGGATTTCTCCACTTCATTCTTCATTGTTTATATCTATTCTTCCAACTTTTTAATCTTCATATCCCTTGATTCAATTTGGGCATTAAGTTCTCTTCTGAGATTCTTTCCACAACTCATCTCATATTCCAGTTCTTATGTGAGATTTTCTACCATGTCACCTAGCTTCAGTACTTTCATTTTTTTCTCAGAAACAGATTTAGAGACAAACTCATTCTCTTGTTATAGCCTTTGATTTTTCTGAACTTCTTCTAACAACTGTGTTGCTAGATCATCATTTCTAGCTTTAAGATTCTGAACTTCATCTGAATTTTGATCCTCTTCATAATCACCAACCTTTTGTTTTCCTTTCATTTTATCCATTTTTTTTGTAGTTCTTCACTTTGAGAATCATTCTTCTCTTTTAGGTCAGTATCCATATTGATAAGCCTTTTATTTAAGCCTCTTAGCTTATTGAACTCAATCTCCAATACTTTGATCTAGATATCTTTAGATTTGCATTCTTCATCCAACTTCCGGTCCACTTCCTTTGTCATGTTGACAAAATCTACTGGTGGCCCCCTTCTTGAAACTTCATCATCATCAGTTGTTTCGGCATCACTTTGAAGTTCAAGTACTTCACTGATTCCTACATCATGATTGAGTGAATCAATCTTTTCCCTATTAGATTCATCCAAGCCTTCTTTCAGTAAGCTGTTTGATTATTTTAATTGAATAACACTTTTTCCATACACACTTCCACACTGAGGAACACATACTGACTTCTGGTTCTTCTTTGATGTTTTTCCCTTTACCATGGCATAATATGATAAGACTAGATTAGAACTTTAACCTGAGAAATCGACTGAACCAAGTCAGAGAAAACAAATATGATAAAAGAAACCTTCCCTCTGATACCAATTGTTAGGACCAATAGGGGCCTAGATACCCTGAGAAGGGGGTGAATCAGGGTATGGATATTCTTTTTCAAAGTTCTTCCTACCCCACTGGATCTTGACCTCTTTATTACAAGGGTGACTTTGTTTTCACTTGTGTGTATATTATGATTACTTATTTTCTTCATTATCTGATGATGAATCCTTAAATGCAATGCAGGTATGTAAGCATCCAGACACATAGATTTTTACTTGGTTCACCCTCACTGGGCTATGTCCAAGGAGCATACACCGACAAGTTTCCGGTCGTACCAAATTCCACTATTCATCACTAGATGTGGATAAAAAGGTTTGGTAATAGTTACTCTGTCCTAGGATCACTACCTTTACATGATTTAGGGTCAGCTCACTGCTTTCCCAAGGGTCACTCCCTGTTTCTCTCTCTCTAGCTCGCTGCCAGTGGAGAGGATCACCTTCTTCCTCTTCCTTCGCTCACTGCTCTGGAAAGGATCCACTCACAATTTATAGACTTGTAGGTCTCTTCATTTGCATGAAATAATGCATCTTCCTCTGTATGTAGATGCTCTGTTGAAGTCTAACTTTCACCCATAGATGAATCTCTCTTTGCACTGAAGCTATCGGGAAAACTTCCAGCTTCCACGCAGCCCGGAAACACTCATGAAAAAACAACCTTACTTGGCGCGCAAGTCTAATCCGGCACGCAAGTATCAGCGTGCAAGTCACAACTGTTGCGCAATTATACCATAGATACTTGCAGGACACAAGTTTCCGCAACTCCAAACTTGCGCAACTCACTTACCTTTACGCCCAAACCAATATTGGCACACAACTAACAATAATCTCCCTTCTTCAAATCTGGCGCGCAAGTCCCACTTGCGTGACACACCACCACTTGAGCGACCACCAGACCCGCAGGACAGGAGCTCTGATTTCTCAAAGTGTTGAAATCCATTCGTAAATGAGGAGGGTGGTCCAGTATTTATAGGAAATTTTACCACCCTACGCGATAGTGCACAAGTCAACCCTCGACGTTCAGGTCTCGGCGTGCAGGTCTCTTCCCCTGCAAGTCACTTGCGCGACCCACTTCCAAACTTGTGAGAACCTATTTCCTTTGCTATATTTTGATGTTCTGATCTTGAGAAACAAAAGGCGCGCAAGTTTCCTTTCTTCCTAGGAACCGTCGCGCAAGTCCTTTCTCTTGGCGCACAAGTCACCTGCACGACCAACTCAATACTTGCACGACCCTTATCCCTTTTCCATATTTTGATGATCTGATCTTGAAAAACATATGGCGCGCAAGTTTTCATGCCAGAAAGTACATAGCGCACAAGTCCCTTTGCCAAAAAACCATTCCACCATTAAGGTCTAGAAAAGATTATGTTAATAAGCCATCAAAAATTAAATGGGATTTTAAACCAAGATTGCAGTAAAGGCACACTACTCATGTACAAAGTAAAAATAAAATTAAAAAACCAACCAAACTTTTTTGAGGTAATGACCACTAGGTGAATCTATTATAGAATGACTACCACTTCTTTTTATCCCACCAAGAATGTTTTTTTGAAGTAAAAAAATCACTTTACATTATTAAATTAATAAAATTTTATTTTATTTTTAAAAAATAAATAAAATAATTTATTTTGAAAAAATACTGAAATATATTTATTTAGAAAATATTTTTAAAATATTTTGTAAATTTTTTTGAAAAATTTCCAATTTTTACAAGGATAAAATAAAATTATAACAATATAATCATACCCAACTCACTTTTAACAAAGTAAATTTAATTATGTATAAGGTGTTTAGTGAATATATCAAAATTTTGAAGGTTTGTTAAACAAATTCAAGAATGTTATCACCTTTTCAAAAGTGATCTTGAAGAAAATAGTGCTTTATATAAATTTTCTTACAATAAGATTGTTGGATAGGGGTTTTAGAGATACTAATGGTATAAGTTCTATCACACATGATAGGGACATGTCCATTTTCTATCCCAAATTCTAAGGGAGTATGTTTCATCTAAATAATTTGGGTGCAACAACTCCCAATGGATATGTATTCTACATTAGCTATAGAAAGAGAAATAATTTTTTTCTTCTTATTACACACTAAGACAAGAGATTTTTATAGAAGTTAGAAAGTACCACTGGTAATTATTATACCTAGTTGGTATCCACTAAAATTAGCATTGGAAAACAAGTAAGTTTAAAATAATTTTCTTTTGGATAAAATAATCCAAGGTTTTTAGTTAATTTTAAAGATAAAATTTTTTGGACAAATTTTGGATGAGACTATCTGTGATTTGATGAAAAATGATCACATTAGAATACACTAAACATGATGTATAGATGGTTCATTGTAATATAAAGTATAATTTCAATCATAATTCTTTAAAGATTATTGTTAACTAGTTTATCGGCTTTATCCAACGTTAGTTTAGAAGTTGTACTCATGGAAATTATAATTTCTTTAGAATGATTCATTCGAAACTTATTTGAATGTCCAATAGGGTATTCAGTCTCAGTTTGAAAAGATCATTTATAATTTTGTGAAATTTCAAAACAAAGAATGAATTTGAGTTCTCCCATAAAAATCATTGAAAACAATTTATTCATTAAATAGTAAAATTCATTGTAAATAGTTACCTCAGTAAAGAAAAAAATAATATTTTTTTAAGACCAATAGGGGCCTAGATACCCTTAGAGGGGGGGGGGTGTGAATCAAGGTATGGATATTCTTTTTCAAAGTTCTTCCTATCCCACTAGATCTTGACCTCTTTATTACAAGGGTCACTTTGTTTCCACTTCTGTCTTTATTATGATTACTTATTTTCTTCTTTATCTGATAATGAATATTTAAATGCAATCCAGGGATGTAAGCAGCCAGACATAGAGATTTTTACATGGTTCACCCTCATTGGGCTACGTCCAAGGAGCATACGCCGATAAGTTTCCGGTCGTACCAAATTCCACTATTCTCCACTAGATGTGGATACAAAGGTTCGGGAACAGTCACTCTGTCCCAGGATCACTGCCTTTACAAGGTTTAGGGTCAGTTCACTGCTTTCCCAAGGGTCACTCCCTATGTCTCTCTCACTAGCTCACTGTCGGTGGAGAGGATAACCTTCTTCCTCCTCCTTCGCTCACTGCTCTAGAAAGGATCCACTCACAGTTTACAGACTTTTAGGTCTCTTTATATGCATGAAATAATGCATCTTCCTCTGTATGTAGATGCTATTTTGAAGTACAACTTTCACTCGTAGATGAATCTCTCTTTGCACCTAAGGTATCGGGAAAACTTCTAGCTTCCACCCAGCCTGAAAACAATGCTGGAAAAACGAAATTACTTGGCGCACAAGTCTAATTCGGTGCACAAGTATCGGCATGAAAATCACAACTGGCGCACAAGAATACCTTAGACACTTGCGCGGAACAAGCTTCTACAAATCCAAAATTGTGCGACTCACATCCCTTTACACCCAAACCAATATTCGTGCGCAACTGACAACAATCGCCGTTCCACAAATCTGGCGCGCAATTCCAACTTGCGAGACACACCTCCACTTGTGCGACCACCACACCTGTGCAACAAGAGCTCTTATTTATCAATGTGTTGAACTTCGTTCGTAAATGAGGAGGGTGGTCCAGTATTTATAGGCAATTTGACCACCCTGCGTGACGATACGCAAGTCAACTCTCAGCGCGCAAGTCTCGGCGCACAGGCCTCTTCCCCTGCAAGTCACTTGCGTGACCCACTTCCAAACTTGCAAAAACCTCTTTCCTTTGCAATATTTTGAAGTTCTGATCTTGAAAAACTATAGGCGCACAAGTTTCCAATCCTCCTAGGCACCGGTGTGCAAGTCCTTTCTCTTGGCGAGCAAGTCACCTGCGCGACCAACTCAATACTTGCACGAACCTTATCCCTTTTCTATATTTTGATGATCTAATCTTGAAAAACATATTGCGTGCAAGTTTTCAAGAAATAAAGTACACGGACCACAAGTAACTTTTCCAAAAAACCAATTTTCTTCATTTGTTGATTTTCAGGACCAAAAATTTGGTAAACACTGGAAAACATCGCCACCTTGTATCTGTTCTTTTTGTATTGCCTCCAGATCATCCATTCCTTTGTCGAAGTTCTTGAATCAAACATTGATCGTTAACCATAGCTCTTGAACTCGGCATGCCACCATGAAATCCCCTTTGTCAACAAATTTGTATGTCATGGTTTTCATTGTCAACAATCACAGCACAGTTGTCCACATTGTCAACAAAAAAATCACCTCAAAAATGATTCAATGGTATCTTGAGGGATTTTTTCTCAACAATTATCAACATAAATTTGAACAATTAATAAATTATTTGTTTTTTTAAACAAATAGTGGAATTATATTTTCTCATTTTATGTTAATTTGATAAAATTAAATTTTATAAACATTCATACTAAGCTCTGTGGGCTTTTTTCAAACCATGAAGAGATATGGAAAAATTGAAAATACGATTTTTAGAAAATTAGGGTTCATAAATCTGTTCGGCTGATCGATTTTTTTTTTCAGAAATAAAACAATTTAGAAAATCACTTATGATATCCATTTGAAAATTTTAAAATTAAATTTTGTTGTAAATTCAAAAAAAAATCCAATATATATTATCCATGTAATTGGTGAAAATTTTTCTCTCTAACCAATACCTTCAGCCTTATTAAATACATGATCAATAATTTGATCCTTGTTACAAGTGTTAATTCCTTTTTTGTTATGTTTATTTTGAAAAACACACTATCTTCAAATAATTTGATAATTATCAGGTCATTCTATAAGAGTCTAAACATTGGTTCATTTAAAATTGTTTTAACTCCTCTTGCATACAAAGTATCCAATTATAATTATTAATAGCATCATTAATGGAATTAGGTTCAAGGTGAAAGATAAAATTTTAATGTTGAAACTCATTTAAGACCAATCTTTTAGTATTAGTTTCAGATTTTAATTCAACAATAAAAATTTCAAGGGGATAGTCTTTGTATTCAAACCATGCCTTGGGTAAAGAACTAGAAGGGGTTCTTGAACAAATTCAATTACTTTAGAAGATTGTGGGTTTTTATGGTAAAACTAGCCTGGTCAACATCATCATCAATCTGAGGATTATTTTTGGGATCATTCTCATCAAATTTAATGTGAATTGACTATTTTATGGTTTGGGACCTCTTATTTAAGATTTTTTAGTCTTTAATTGAGATTTAGTACCCATGACAGATAACTTTCTCATATTTGGGGTCAAACATTCCTAGATTTTCATTATCATCAAAGATAAATTATTTACAATCAAAAATTTCAAATAATCCCACTTTAGTATTTTTTTCCTTTCCAAAGTTCATAAGTTATTTTTTCCAATGATGATGCTTATGAGAATATAGTTGTGCTTATAGTAAGATGTATTGAATACCTTTGCCCAAAAATATTTTGTAACATTAAACTTATTCAAGAAAGTACTAAGAAATATTTTTATAGGGTCCAATTTATTCTTTCATAAAGCCCATATTACTGAAGTGGTACAAGAGTGGAGATGGAATGATTCTAAACATGAGAATAAAAAAACTTATAAAAGTATTTATTATCAAATTATCCACCATGGTCATTTTTAAGGGAAAATAGTTTTTTATCCATTTAATTTTCATCTTTCATTGGAGAAATGATAAAGACTTTATAGGCCTTATTTGTATTAGATAAGAATATAAACCATGTAAATCTGGTATAAACATTGATAATTACATAGGTTTATGATTGAACTCTAATATTAGAAACTAGAGTTGGTCCAGAAAGGTAAAGGTGAACTACTTATAAGGATTCAGAAGATAAAATTTATTTTTGGATTTGAAGGAAGATTTCTCTCTTGTCATGTTGTATTGGATCACCAACTATGTTGTTTCTGAAATATAATTTTGGTAAATCTTCTAGAAGTAAACTATGATTAATCTTGAAAATAGAGTGAATGTTACAATGAAATCAGCTTAGATACCAAATCCAAGAGTCATTATCATATGAACTTATAAACTTAACATTATTACGTGTATTTGATTTTAAATTTATTATATAATCATTTTTAAAATTAGATGCCATAAATAATAGTTTTCCATTTGAATTAAAAACATTACAAAAAACATTTTCAAAAGTAATTTTACAACTACTATCACAAAATTGAAAAATACATAGTAAATTATATTTCAATCCATTTAAAAATAAAACATATTTTATTAATGTTGAGTTAGAGAAATCAATCATTACAATATGTGATTTTACCTTTTAAATCATCTCTAAATGTGTCATGTACTCTCTTAGAGTTTCAAGATGATTTAATTTGAAAGGATCCCCCAAATATTCCTTAAGAACCCAAAATCCATATACAAAGTAGATACATGGGATTTTATCTTGACATAATTTTTCTATAAAATATTAAGAGATTAATACTTTTGGGACTCATATCTTGGGTCCACTTAAGTGAGCTAATAAAGAATTTGGAATACAAACTTTTTTAGAATATGTATTTCTCTTATAAATATGAGAATAGATACGAGTAATATTTAGTATACTATATATATAATTATTATAATTACATACCAAAATAAATTTCCTAGTTTTCTTAAAATAAAAAAAATATGTTTGGAATTTTATTTTATAAAAGTATTCATTTAATCTTTTTAAAAAATGATTATCTTAAAAAACCATTTACAAATTAATTTTAACTACACATAGGGATCCCAAAATCATATTCAGATATTGACCACCATGGATGAATTGGAAAATAGAATTTTTAAGATTTGTAATTTGACATTATAGATTCTAAACATTTGATTTTCCATTTAGTTTTAAAACCAAATAGTATTTTTCTTATAAAAGATGATATATTCCAAAAATAACTAGATTTTATTTGTTTTTATGATATTTATATTTTGAATCATGTTCAAAAAATCCCTTATTAATTTGATCTCTAGTATAAAGGATATCATAATAACATAAAGAAGATGTTTAAGAAGTAGAAGAGAATGAAGAGGAATGAGAAGGAGAGAGAGAATTTTGAGAACCAATCTCATTACTTTCCTCAGGATATTCCATGATGTATTTAGAACATTCAACACTTTATTCATATGATGATAGTGAATCCTCTTTTTCAATATAAGTTGAATATTTAATCTTTTTATTACTTGTCTTATGGTTTGATTAATTTTTTTCAATGTAAAATATATCTTGAAATTACCCTTATTTTTGCAACCAAATCAAGTAACTTCCATTTATTGATTTTATATTTTGAATCCTTAATAATATATTTTTTATCTATTTTTTTATCTTTTTATAAATATGAGCAATCTTGGACTATATTTTTGATGTGTTTTTATTCATTTACTTGAAATTAGTTATATTTTTTTAGATTAATTGAAATCCTTTTCCACTTTTTCATCCTGTATTTGAATAGTTTTCAAATATATCACGAGAGATATGATGAGCTCCACAACCATCATTTTCATTACACCTTTTGATACTTGTATTTCAATGAATTTGGGATCTCTATTACTTAGTAAAATCTGAAGTATTTTCTTGAATAAATTCTCTGTAGAAATAGAATCACCAAGAGCCTTTTGACTATCACAAATGTCAGTGAATCAAGTAACAATTTCAAAAATAGACACATTAGGATATATATAAAAACATTCAATATCTTGTGTAAAAAAATATTATATAATATATTTTACATTATTCATTCATTAATGGTCTAATTTTTTTTATTTCCATATATCTTGATCCATTTTCATCTATAAATTTGATAAAATTAATTTTGACCTAAACCACATTACATGGAATTCACACCATTATAATCTAATTCAAAAGAAAAACATTACTGGGAATCCATTTATCATTATTTTTAGTAGTTGCATTATATACATGGATAACTATCTTAAAAATGGAATAATCAATAGATCTAATAAATATAGTCAGGATTGTTTTCAAATGAATATCATTTGAAGTATCAAAAAAGTGATCATAAACCATAGAGTGTGATTTTGTAGCACCATGGATGTTTGAAAAATTAATTTCAGAAAAATAACAATGAATGAAAAACCGATTACGTATTTTGAAAAATAAAATAATGTTTTGGAATTGTTTTAAAAATATGTTTTAATGAAAAAATATGTCAATATAATATTTGATACCGATTGTACGTTGTATTAGTGTAAAATAGAAAGATTAGGGGGGGGGGTAATCAAACATTAAAAAAACTAAATAAATAAAGATTTTAAATACTTAAACCTTTTGACAAATTTTAAACAATAGTTGATATAAGTAAAATAAAAGAGAAATATGAATAGAATAATTATAAGTATACAAAAAAGAGAAGCATATAAGAATGAAAAATTTGAAAAATAATTGATTAATCAATTTGAATAATGAAATTATAAGTTCTACAATAGTAAAAAAAATATAAAGAGATTAAGCATACAAATAATTAAAAAAAACTTGATAACAGAGTTTGGATAATGTTCTATGATAAATCCCTAATAACCTTCCCAATTTCATAAGGGGTTTTATGTATTATCCACTTAGATTTAATGGTTTCCAAGATACCAAGACTCCCATGCATTTTAAATGTTGTAGAAAGAATATAGAATTCAATCCACCCTTATTTATTTAATGTTTGTTTATAGAAACATCAAAGATAATAATTAACTTTTATTTAGTGGTTTTGAAATGAAACCCAAATCCCTCACTTTAAATGTAGAGAGAAATGAAATAGATGAATGAGGAGGAACTGAGAGTATTTATATAAGAAACCTCATTTAATAATGGAATATATTTTCTCAAAATAACAAGAATAATTACTAGAATAGAATGATAAATACATATGAGTGAGAATAATTTTACGACAAGATTAAACTCTTGAATGGAAGAGAAAGCGCATAGAAAATGAGAGAACTTGAGATCAATTTGATGATCATAGAATGTTTGTTTTGGAGAATCATTGGTAAGTTATGTTTCTAAAGACACCAAGAGGTCTTTTTATATCCAAAAAAATAATCACAAACCTTCTATAATTTACATGGGATAATGAATCCAAATAAGACCAAATTATTTACATTTTCCCATCCTTAAATTAAATAATGGACCATATGTATCTATTCCATTGGATACCCAGTATCCTCCACCAGGTAGCTGGTGTGGCTGCTGCTACTATCTAGGAACCTACAGAACCCACCAGCTGGCTAGTGAGATAATAATGAATGGCTAGTGAGAAAAACATCTATGGGAAGGTACTTTCCACCTACATCAACAAGATGGTGCTCATCCACTGGCTGGTTGGTGGACTTCTACTTCAAGGGGATGCCTTTGACTTCACAATCAGCTAGCAGGTGGCTGTGACATATAGTAACAGTTCTTCTTATTGTTTTTCAAATACTTCCTCAGACATCAAGAATCATTCCAATCATTCAAGAGAACTGGAACTCCACGAGTTCAATAAGTCTATTAAGACTTCATTGAAGATTATTCAATGGTTTTAACTTCATTTCATTAATATTCTTAATGGAAACAACATAAAATAAATCATTAGAATACTTAAATAGGTAATTTTATCATTAACAACTTTATGAAGATGATAAGCACAATAAAATTTATCATATATGTAAATCATCTATGGATACCATACCGATCCATATTTGAATAGTCACGTGTTTAAGAACCAAAGAATAGATCGTAGAAAAATGTATACCTTATGTTTCTTAAAATACCTTAAAAAACACATTAATTATACCTCCATATACTTTCTATATCCTCCCTTATCCAATAAACACACATATTCAAAATTTAGTTTTTTCTAATAGGTCATTATGTTAGCTACTATGTCCACACACATATAAGGAATTTATTTCACCACCCAAAAATAAATCCCACTAACATAAGTAATTTAAACTTTTATTCACTTAAAGGTACTAAATATCTCCACTTTACATTAAAATTAAATTATTTGGGGGGGGGAGGGTTTACTACTGGTCATTGGGAGATACACTATCTAAAACTTCAAGAATAGAAAAATGATTTTATGAAATTTTTTAACAATATTTTACCCCTAGAATATCAGAGTTTTGAAATATAAAAAAAGAATCCACTCACCCTATCTCATCACAATGAGTTAAGAAAAGGAAATGACAAAATGAATTTATATGATTTAGACACTACGTATTATATCCATTGGAGAAGACCAAATCATTTCATTCCTTCAAAATGTACTGGAATTACAATCAATTGTGATCACTAATTATTAATAATCATATGACCACATCAAACCATGTGTAAATATAGTCCCAACCACTTATAGTAGGTCCAAGATAGTCATCTGGTTGAATAAACTACTGATATTCATTAAGGTCCCCCTATTTAGCATGGTGACCACGAATTGCTTATAGATAGTCCAGCTACAACCACATGCCTCTAGTGAACAATGTAATTCACTCTTTTGTCTTACTATATGAATTTTATGTATCATACCCTTTTTTGAAAAATCTAAATGGAATAAATTTCACAAATCACCTTTCAAATGTCCCAATATTGACCTTTAAATTCCATTCACTACCTCTTGTAAAATTGAATATTCACTATGTGAAAGGCTAATTTTTGAACACCCACCTACACTAGAGTCTTCATGATACTACTATCTTTATCAGACTAAATTATTTTATGAAACTTTTTCATTTATTCATTTAATCATATGTGGAATGAGACGTCAAATTACAAAAAATAACTTTCTTGAATTTTGATTCAAGGGAACCATGTTAACCTCCAAGACCTAGTCAAAAATCAATCCTTATAATTTAGTACCAATGAGTTTCTCCACCACTTTTTGATAAACTTAGTCCCATTGAGGCATAATATTTCTTTAGATATTCATGGACTAGTAGCTTGGTAAACTTATAATCCAATATTTTAAACTTGATATCTTTTGTAACTGAAGTACTCTGTCCATGAGAAACTTCTAAATGAAGTGATATTTCTGTTCAATGTGTTTCATCTGAGCATGAAAAATTTGATTTTGATCCAAATATAATGTTCTATGACTACAATATTAGAGAAACTCACCCTTTTGACTCCTTTAAAGATCTTAAAATAGAAATATAAAACATATATATTCTTTCCCTATTTTAATTTCCAACACACACTCTCATTCTATTATAGAGAGATACCACCAGTTTCATCTTTGACATCAAGATAAATATCATTTTATCAAATGTGAACATGTAACCTATTGTACTCTTCTATATATCAGAACCACCTCTACTATATGTATGTAGAAACAACTATAATAGATCATATGCAATGAAACATAAGGCTAGATGTTTTGATCCCATGAGATACTAAAATCTCTATATCATCGATTCGCAGTGTTCTATCCACAAATTCACTAGAAAATAGACAATTAATCCTATTGAGAATGAAATGTTTGGGAGTGCACATGACATGGAATACATAATGAAACCTAAAACTAATGAAAATGAAACTTTCACCTTGTCATTTTCCTAAAATTCCATTTTCGAGGAATAATCCTTGAAAAAATTGAAGTGTCAAACCAATAAAGTTGATATTAGATTAAATAAAAACATTAACAACATTTAGATTATATTATAGATGTAATATTAATGAGGAAAACCAAAACCTTTGACTTTCTTGTCTTCCTCTATCCTCATCCTTGAGTTTTTTTTCACATCCATGAGATCGTTCATCTTAAATCTACCATACAAATCACTTTTCATCTCTTGAATACTCCTAATTACTCGACCATCCATAACCAAATCAATTTTACACATTATTAGAATGATGAATATTTCATCCCCAAATTACATTTGATATAAATAATGACATATGTTCCCTACATGAAACCTTTCACCTCTAAGAATGCCTTTAACATTTAGTTACATTGTCTAGGTTACAAATTTAAACCTTAAATACTCTTTTTTAGAGTATGAACCAATTTAATATTCTGATAGTCCTAGAAAATATCTAATTTATTCTGATAAATTTTCTTCTCTAAATCTCCATAATGGAGAATTTTCCTTACATCCATCTTCCCTAAGTGAAAGTTTTTGGTAGCAACCATACATAACACTATCTGAAAGGCAGTATTCTTAATTACCAGAGGGAATATTTTAGAGAATTCAATTACATTAATCTAATGGGATCATTTAACAATAAACCTATCCTTGTACCTTATTTTTCATAAGAATATTTTTTTCAATAGAATATCCATTTATAACAAAGTGATTTCATTCGTTCTAATAGTTAATTTATCACCCATGTTTTAGTAATTTTCAATGAATCTAACAAATTTTTCATATTTAACCACCACTTTATGAAATTACTAAGATTAGAAACTTATTTCAGACTCTCATTTTATCCTCTATCCATTAAAATTAATAAATTAAAATTGGGTAAAAATCAATGAAATGAAAATTTGATCCACGTTGATATTATTAATTCTTAATTTTACACAAATCATTTTAGTAATATAATTTTTCAGTACATCACCTTCTGCTATGTTGAACCAACATTCAGTTGTTATAGAGCTCTATAACACTTCTTACACTAGCCAAACATCAACACTCTTAGTTCCCCATGAAATATTTTTATCTTATGTATATCTTGAATTCACATTTATCTCAAATTGATCATGGTATATTGATTCATAGTCCTGAACATAATTTTTACTAATTTATGTACTTTCTATAAAACCTTCTTGTTAAAGTGAACATTATAGATATTAACATTATTTTAATTTTCATTCTCTCAGGGCCATAATTCAATATTTTCATCACTGCATCCCACAAAGAAACATATATGATACATAGATTCAATTTTTTTCTATTTATTTGGAATTCATATGGATATAGTATAAACATCCAAAAAACTTTCATTGGGTGGATTGTAAGGGTTTCCCAAAATACAAATACTTTAGATTGTATTTCCCCAATGGGGTTAACATACTTTTATTAACTAATTATGTTATAATATTGATTAATTCTTCCAAAATTTCCTTAGATATTTTGAAATATAACCACCGTATATAAACCTTCTCAATTAACATCTGATTCATCTTCTCAACAACACTATTATACTCTAGTATCCTATGTGGAGTTTTTTCCACACTGATTCCCATATTATTTAATGAGCTCTATAAATATCTTGTAGTAGACTCACCACCATTATTAGACATTAATCATTTTGTCTTTAGTTCAACCTCCCCTTCCATCACGTGCTTCCATTAAAAAACACTCCAAACACCATCAAATTTTATTTTTGAATGAAAAACCATTATTTATTTCTTTAATAATCAATTAAAGTGATAATGTATAAGGAACTTCCATGTGTTCATGTTGGGGTAGGAAGATAATAATCTATGTGAAAAATTTATACCTCTTTTGATCTAGTTTTTTTTCTATTTAAATGTAATTATTCCATTCTATACATTTTTTGTATAAAAATCTCACAAATTTTGATTTTAGTCTGACCATGATTCCAAAATAACTTTTTTGCCAGAACCTTCATGTTCTCCTCACTAAGATGACCAAGATGATAATGCCATAACTCTATAAATTCTACAATTATTACATATGTAATTATTGCTTCATCTGAACTTCTGTTCATATCCAGTTTTCTATTAGTCCTCTCAAGAAAACCATAGAACCCTGAGTTACTTACTATACTTCATTATTGAAGATCATTTTTCAACTTACTTAATCTAAATGACCAATTTAAATTATGTTATTTCTTCAACATGGTATGATATTGACAAATTTCAAATTTAAGAAACACTGATTTGACACTAGGATACTGAAATATCTCTTCTGAATGGATTTGAGGGCCACATCATTAACTATGTTCACCTTGAAATTTTTTCCAGATACACAATTCAGTATATATCATTTCTCTTATATAAAATGGAACAATTCTTTATAATCATTCACTAATTATTCCACCATAATTTTGAAACTTATAATTATAATGATACTACCTTCAACTAAATTATCGGAACTTCAAATTTACATTGCTAACATTCTAGAGTTCATTCTATGATCCCTACAGTCCTTCTTGATCTTCCATCTCTCCCAATAATACTAGAATGCCTGTCCAGAATTGGTTTATTTACTATGAAACTTATCTATGGACTTATCTTATGATTTTCTCTTACATGTCTTTTGATTTGGTGAATTTCCTCTTCCTTATCAATTGAGAAGGCGATTAGACTTCCCTCCATCTGTGTTCTTCATTTAGAATGATATTTTTCACATCCTCAAACACTAATCCAGTATTTGTCTATGATTTTCTTACACCAGTTAATATTATATCTCATGATTTTTGAAGTTATGATAAAAATATAATTTCCAACATATCTTTAATTAATGAAAATAAAATTACTCGATCTTCCCAAAAATCATGTTAAAGGTATTTAAATGATTATTATAGGTTTATGTTCCAAAAATATCATTCCAAACAACCTCTAAATCATGAACACTTTTTTCAAACCCTATCATATTCTCGTAAATGTCACCTACAACATTGTTCAACTCGAATGTGGTCTTAACCTTCCATATATTAATGGTCATATTATGTCGAAATGAAATATTGAACAACCCAAGTTACTTTCCATCTTAATATCCCCTTCCAACTTTCTCTCCATATTCTTAAATTTGACCCCCTTCAATGGAAGTTATTAGTCTTTCAAAATGAGATAATACTCTATATTCATTCTCAAGAATTGAAATTCTATCACATAATATTTATAAATTTATAACTTTCCTTATTTTAATTACATACCTTATGTCGAAATGACTCCCATAGTATAAAGGTAATATAAATAAAAGAGAGAGAAGATACATGTGTTTTATATGGGTGCTTCCAAGATTTGATCCAATATTGGCACCATTTTTAGGGGGTATGAACCTTAGATCAAATAAATACATACCGTCTATAAATTCTAATATAGTGGAAAATGTTTCAAAAATTCATTACCAAAATTTACCCCCTCGACTATCTTTGTTGTAGAAGATAGGAAGAAGAATAAGAAGCCCACCATATCCCACCATAACAAGTCAAACATTGAACACACTCAAGATAAAATAAAAACTCACAAAAATTCGGGGAAAAAAACAATAATGGGAATAAAAATAATAATTTATGTGTTTCATACATCATATCCTACAACTATAAGAGAATACCGTTACATTTCATTCCTTTAGAAGCTAAAATAATTAAAATATCTTAAGATCACTAATTACAAGTAATTTCTCAATCAAATCACTCCACAAGTACATGTGGGGACATCTACTTATATTGGTTCCATGTTGGTGACACAGTTTCATCAACTTTTAATATGTATAGAAATATCTCTACGGAGCATGGTGACTACTGATCACCTATAAAAAGTCCAACTACAACCACCCACTTTTGGAGAATATTATTGGCCACTGTTACATTCCACTAAAAAAATATTACATATAAAAATATTTTCTAAAAATGTTTTTGGTAATGAATTTCATGTATCACTATTTAGAATTCCCAATTTAAACTGATTACTTCTATTCACCACCTCCCAGACAATTATACATACACCATTTAAAAGAAAATTTTCTAGACACTTTCCCCCATTAGAGTTTATACATTTATACTGTGTTCGTTAGGACTAAGTAATTTATAGAGCTTTTACTTATGGTAATATCATCAGAATATTAACTAGAATTCACATTACTAAAAAATTGGATTTTTCTTAAATATATATACAAATGGAACTAAATCCAGGTTGGTCTCAGTAACTGAATTTGTGTATGAGCCCCTTCTAGAATCACTACTCATGAAACTTTACATTCCAAATCCCTTCCTTGAGCTTCCAAAAACCTAGATATTTTCTATAATTCTATACTTGACAACACCATTAGAACTTGAACACCTTCTAAAAATTAGTTTATACAATCTTCTATTTTAAAAACTAATATACTTCTTGAAATTTCTAGAACATCCAAAACATTTAAAATTTAATTATTTCAAACTATATCTTAAAAATATACTTTGATATCACTAGAAACATTGCATTGGTTATGATCCTTCTATAAGATATTTTCATTGAAGATCACATTATAGATTATGAAAACATTACAAGAGTTGTTATTCCATATATAAAATCCAATGTATAAATTATTATATACTACAATGTAACAGGATTAGGACCTAGCCACTTGTTTTTACCTTTCCATGGAAACAATGTGGTCATAGGAGAGTAAACCAAAGTCATTGAGGTGATAAAATTAATTATTTCTACTAGACTAAAATTATTTTGTAATTTACTTCCCGAATAGAGATGATATACCCCTTTTCACCATATAAGATACATAATTGACACATTCCACTCAAAACTTTTTTGGAAAAAATCATGATTCTGTATGATCCTTTCATTCAAAAATAATTCATGATTCATGATCTCAATGAATCCATTTTATTTTTATGTACCTAGTACAATATTCCCAAACCTTGAACCCTTTTTCCAATAGAACATTAAAAACTCCCCAGTTCTATTTTACACACATTTTTCAAATCTCAAACAGTTTATCATAGTTTCTACATTTGTTTCCACCATGTATATTCATAAATATAAGGTTATGAATACTTTGGACAGGTACTTGAGAACAAAAACCTATTATTTAATTGTCACATCATTGATAAAGAAAATATAGTATAATGATACTCCATGAGAAGAAACCAAATCTAGTCCACATACATCTATAAGAACAACAATAAGTTCGGGTTATTTTTCATCTCACCTTCCTTTTAGAATGAACATTCTACTAATTCTTAAGAATATACAATTAAAATGTTCAATAATTTATTATTTTTTTATCTTAAACATTATTTTACCTACAAGAATTTCCAATCCTTTCTCACTTATGTGACCCAAAGGTTCACACCATAAATTTACATAAGTTATTTTTGATATGTATTTCACCTTCCAAAACCCTCATTAGGTATAATGATATGGCCTTCACTATTGCCACCACCATAGAACAACATGTGACTTTCCATTTTCTTTACCCAAATGTTTTATAGGAACCCCAATCATCTAGTTAACTTAATGAAATTATGTTCTTCCTTAACACTAGTATTATTTTGTTCTTTACTCATACTAGAGCACCACCCTTTCCCATAATCGTGAGAGCTTTATCTCCCAAAAGATGCAACCTTCCGTATCCTTCAGAAGTATAATTTCTAAAAATTCATCTTTCTTATAAAAAATGAAATTAATCTCTAAAGTTTATAATGTAAGACTCAAGTGAACTAGTGACACCTTGTATAAGAGAATTTGTATCTTGTGATAAAATATTTTTTGGATGCACTTCTATAATCACATCGTATGGAATTGACTATTTGTTCTCAAAATATTTATTCAGAAGACCTTTCTTCCCACAATTACAACACATGATACAACCTTCTGATAATCTACTCCAACCTTGACTACTCTTTCCTTATCATTTCATAATAATTTTATATTCTATGGGAACTCCTTTACCATCCGTACTATATGTGTTTTTGATAGATTCATGGATCTTCTTTTAATTAATCTCCCAATTAAAAAAATTCTTAACATCCATGTAGTCTAAGTATTTATTACTATATAATTTACTCACTATGGTAATAATAAAATTCAATGATTCCAAGAGTGATGGAAATAACATTATTCCCCACTATAGATCTATAAATATTAACTTCATGAAATCAAAATGACATATAATTATATTTATATTCTCGATGTTTTATAAAACTATTTTAATTTTTGTAATTCTTATATCATATAAAATTCATAAAATGAACACCTTATTCATTGTGGTTAGCTTCTTATACATATCATTAATAATATTTATAAGTTCCAAACTAGACTTCACCTCTCAAAAGTTAAAATCTATTTTCATGGAGATTGAAATCTGGATCATCAAAAATAATTCTTCTCTAAACCGTCATATTCTTCCATTATCAGTGATTCTAGATTGTTACTAATTAAAAGAAGATCAATATCCTTTCGCAATAGAAAATCCTCTATCTAAATCTTCAAGAATCTAAAATCCTTCCCCTAAAACTTATCCACCTAGATCTTACCCTACTCAAACTCCATTACTCTTGAAATCTTTTAACTCCCACTAAATTCTGAAACATGTAAGAATAATCATATACGAAAATGATTTCTCTAAAATGAGTTTTTAAACACTTTATCTGGGGCCTGATTGTCTATAACTCTACATATGAAGCACTGATAAAACTTATTGGGTATTATAAAACCTTCAAACTCTAATAAACTTAACCTCTATAATATAAAAATATAAATAAAATTAACTATAATGAACCCATGCTAATGATGCACCAAAAATTAAAATAATAGATACACCCAATTTAGCGAATCAAATTGAACTCTTTGGAACAACCAAGGAAAGAACATCCAAAATAAAATATTTGAAATAAATAAATGAAAATAATAATATTTTTTATGTGGTTCATATGAAGTAATACTTAATGAGGAGAAAACTAAAATACTATTATTTACAAATAGAAGATAATTACATTATGTAAAATTCAAAACTCCCAGTCACCCATAAAAACTCCCAACCCCATTACTTAAAGTAATTCCTAACTAGTGAAGCAAGGTTTTATAATTTATCATTTACCTAAGGATTATTTACACATAGATATGATCATATTAGAAGTCCATTTACTTGACCAAAAACTTCCACTCCTATAACTCCTCCATATGGTGAAGATTTCATGGTTTTAAATAATATACGAGTTTACCTATAAGTTTCACCATAAGAACTCTTAGGTATTCATTATTCCACAAAATATCTAGAAAAAAACTCTCAAATATCCTCATTAATGACACTTATATAAGTCCTTTTTAACGTCCTGGTTCCAAAAGCCACCTAGAGGCGCCCCGTACCCGGTTGGTCACATGGACTCAAGCGCATTTCCTGGAACACTAGAGGCAACCCACTAGCATCATAGGCCTTGGGGGTGATAGTGCGGAAACTATTCCCTCATTGGTAGAGTAACATAGTAGAAGTAAAAATGATATCTATAGTGGAAGCAGTATAATATCATACAATAGTAAAAAATGGAAGACTGATGAAGAAACAATTGGAGCACACATATATAAATGATGGATGATACACATCTCTAGGAAAGTATCCAAACAAGTCACACTTCTAGAATACAGTACTAAACCAAAGTCCAAAAGAAAACAAGAAAACAACTCCTCAGCATTGCAAGCCTTAGCTTGGTCCCACGCTCTCCAGCTCCCAAAAGAAGTCAAGAACCTGAAGTGGAAGGGTGCTTTCCTATATCTATACCTCCAGATATATAATCTGTTTGGGCCCAAAAGCATGATACAAATGGGGAGTGAGACTAAATCCCAGTAGGAAACCACCAAAAGTTCTATGCCTAATAGTCTGTGAATATATATTGTAGAAAATAAGTAAAAATAATCAGTAAACAAGGAAGTACTCAACAGTAAACATTCCCACAAATTCAACGAATTCAATTCCACATATCAAGGAAGCATCTAATCAAGGTAGGAAACCCTCTGGGATGTACACTCAACCTAACCCCTCTGGTTCAACCAAAAAAACACAATAAACCCCTGGGAAGTACACACAGTCTAACCTCTCTGGTTCAGCTTTAGTATA
Source organism: Viscum album (assembly GCA_963277665.1). Taxonomy (NCBI): domain Eukaryota; kingdom Viridiplantae; phylum Streptophyta; class Magnoliopsida; order Santalales; family Viscaceae; genus Viscum; species Viscum album. Next base: position 1,495,263,491 of record OY728152.1, read on the forward strand.
GACTCTCTGAGGAAGCACTCACCATTAATTCCCCCTATAGTCTCATCTTAGTAACTAAAAGGCGCTCTGGGGAAGCACTTACATCACATTCCCCCTGTGGCCCGCATCGAGGAACTACAGACACTCTAAGGAATCACTAACGTCAATTCCCCCTATGGTCTTGCATTGTAATTGTAATAATAGACCCTCCGGAGAAGCCCTTAAGTCCATTATCCCAATGGTCTACTATAACAGGTTCCCACAGCCCTGTGTAAGTCAAAAATGAACAAAAATGCAATACGACCAATGTAAACATCATGAACTACTTAGCTAACAGTCTACAATATAATTGCATGTCAGATAAACATCACTCCATCCTACAATAATAGGCATGGGAAACAAACAAGGCAGCCTAATAGGCTAAGCAAGATCGAACAGTCACAAAAAACATGCATGGGAAAACACTTCCAAAGCATAGAAATTTACCCTATTCACATTCAATTAACCTATACTCAAGAATACAAGCATGGAAATAAATTAACAGTGCTAAAATAGTAAACGTGCAGTACCCCGTTCAAGGGTATTGGGAACTTTTCCACATATAACTCAAAGAATATCTATGGAAAGGCACAAACCACCTACCTCGGTGTTTTAGGATCGTTATACATTAACCTCAAGCCTTGAATCACAGAAGAACACTGTAGATCAACAAAAACATCTAAAATGTTCAACTGGAGATAACTTGAGAAAGTGGAGGAATAAGAAAACGATGCTCTGGAAGAAGGGAGAGCTTACCGACGCGATCCCAATGTAATCGACAACGGTCGATTCAAAGAACATATGCTCGATTGGCAGCCGGGAGAAAAATCACGACTGTTCTCTCTCTCTCAAACGAACTAGACATAGAAGAAGATGGTTATGTCCGTCAGACGTGACCCCGATGCGTTTAATGAAAAAAAATAATGTACACAACATGTAATTTAGAATTACATGACATGTACTTGCCCTTATTGCCCCCCGCATTAGGTGGTCTCCAAGTCCCCACACACAGCTGTGTGCTCGACCATTACACGACCAACACATGGCTATGAGCGACAATAGAGTACATGGTATGTACTTATAAAGTACATGTTGTATACTTCCAAAATTTTCTAGAAACTCCTTTTTTTCTCAAAAACATCTGAAAAAGAAGAACATACCTAAAAAGATGATCCAGGTTCTTACAAACTTCCCCCCTTAAAAGAAATTCATCCCCAAATTTCCTTAGCAAAGAGGTGTATATGAATAATCCTCAAACAACTCCAGCCACTCTGATCGTACATCTGTCTCCCTCTCCCAGGTCTTGTCCTGTACCCGCCTGTGCTACCATGACACTCATACCATAGCAATAGGCCATCCATGGAGAACATTCATACTACGATAAAAAATCCGAAGAGGTTGCTCCTCGAATGAGGTGTCCACTTCTAACTCAACCTCCCTATGTTGAAAAGCAAGAGATGGGTCTTAGAATTAATGTCAAAACTGAGAAACATATAAAACGTCATGCATAGCCCGATACCTCTGAGGTTACTAAAACTGATAGGAAACAGACCCAAATCTATCCAACGCCTCAAACGGATATATGTAAGTTAGGAAAAGCTTACACTGTCTCCTAGTTTTCATGTATCCCAACCTCAATGTGGCAGTCAGGAAAACCTGATCCCCGAACTCGAACTCCAGAGGTCACCTTTGCTGATCAGCATAATACTTCTTTCAAGACTCTGCATTAGCCATCCTTTTCCGAATCAACTCTATCTTTTATGTGGTCTCCTGGACAAGACGAGGTCCCAGCATAGCTACCTCTCCTGCCTCTAGCCTACATAAGGGTGATCGGCATGGCATACCATACAAAGCCTCATAAGGTTCCATCTGAATAGTTTCTTGAAAACTATTATTGCAGGGAAACTCCAAAAGAGGTATGTGCTTCTCCCAAGAGCCCCCAAAATCCTTGATGCATGCATGAATCATGTCTTAAAGCACCTGAATCGTATGCTCAGACTGTCCATCGGTCTGGGTTTGTAATTGATACTCAGAAGTACCTAGGTACTCAAAGCCTTTTGAATCCCCTGCCAGACCCGAGAAGTAAAATGTGTATCTCTTTTTGAAAAAATGGAGTGTGGAACTCCATGCAAACATACAACATCTCAGATGTACAACCTTCTGAGTTCATCAACAATGAAGTTCTCCTTGATTGGAAAGAAGTGAGAATCATTCATGAGTCTATCAATGAAAACCCAAACAACATCATCCCCTCAAGGTGACCTTGATAGACCTATCACGAAATCCATCGCCAAATCATTCCATTTCCACTCAGGAATGGGTAACTACTAAAAAATCCCAGCTGGTCACTGAGGCTTTGGATTCACCTACTAACAGGTGGAACACCTCATCATGAAACTAGAAAAATCTCTCTTCATACCAGACCACCAATACTGATAGTTTAGATCACAATACATCTTAGTGATTCCAGGATGAACTGTCCAAACTGAGGAGTGAATGTCCCGCATCACCTCCTCGTGTATGTCTACTGACACCCAAATGTGCCCATGGAAACACAAGATCTCATCCTCGCCTTTTTTATTTCCAGGAATAGGGTCCTCTCGTTGAACACATTCCCATAGGACTTGACCTTTAGAATCTGATAGCTTCCTCATTCGCACTCGATCAATAAGAGTAGAGGTAACAACTACAGAAGAAATAAACATTTTCCCCTATATGTCATTCACCACCAAATGCATCGCAGAGAACAGAGCCATAAGCTGCCACTCCCTATTAGCCTCCTGAACTACCTGTATCTGATTCCTCCTACTCAGCGCATCAGCCACCACATTGGCTTTCCTAGGATTATAGGAAAGCTCAATGTCAAACGACTGAAGGTACTCAACCCACCTTCGTTGTCTCAAATTCAAATCACACTGAGTGAGGATATACTTGAGACTTTTTTGGTATATGAAAACAAAAAAATTCTCTCCAAATATATTATGTCTCCAAAAACGTAAGGCATAAAAAATTTCAACCATCTCCAGATCGTACGTCAGGTAATTTCTCTCATGTTTCCTCAACTGCAGAGACCCGTACATAACGGCGTTGTCTTTTGGCATAAGCACCACTCCTAGACCAATACCTGAATCATCACAATACACTGTATTTATCTTTCATGGCTCTAAAAAATAGAATTAGTGCTTAATTCAACCTCCCTTTTATCTCCTAAAAGGTTCACTCACAAGAATATGACCACAAGAACATTTCACCCTTCTTAGATAGGCCCCTCAGTGGCACTGATAAGCGTGAAAAGCCTTGTATGAAATGCCTGTAGGAACCAGCCAGCCCCAGAAAACTCCATACCTCAAAAATATTCTTTGGATGCCCTTAGGAAACTACTGATCTCACTATCTTTGGGTCTACAGATACTTCTGTCTCTAAGATAACATTACCCAAGAAGTGAATTTGATCCATCCAAAAGTGTAATTTTGAGAGCATAACATATAACTGATTCTCTATTAGTGTACTCATAATGATCTCATGATGGGTAGCATGGACGTGTCGAGTATGAGATTACAAAAAGATGTCATCCATGAAAACCACCATGAAGGAATCCAAGTATGTATGGAACACACAATTCATAAGTGCCATGAAAACTACAGACATGTTCGTGAGACCGAACGGTATAACCACATACCTGTATAGACCATACATACTTTAGAAAGCTGTAAGAGGTATATTGGATGGCCTAACGTGCAAATGATGATAACTGGATCTCAAGTCAATCTTTGAGAACACCTGGGCTCCTCGAAGCTAATCAAAGAGAGGATCAATTCTTAGAAAGGGATATCAGTTCTTGATCGTCAACTAGTTAAACTTCCGATAATCCACACAAAGTCAGAGAATATTGTCTGTCTTCTTCGCAGACAGGATAGGTGAACCCCAAGGAGAAGTACTGGGTCAGATGAAACCCTTATCCTGTAACTCCTCCAACTACTTCTTGAGCTCTTGTAACCATGGTGTATCCATCCTGTAAAGAAGAATGGACATTGGTGCCACACCTGGAATGAGATCAATAGAAAATTATACCTATCACTTGAGAGACAAACCTGAAAATTCCTCTGAAAAGACATCCCAGAAATGATCCACCACTGGTGGGAAGTCCATCTATGAAGTCCCCGGGTCATCCAGACATAGACTAGCTATCTGGCCTGTAAATCCTCTCAACCCATGATGCTCGGGTCCCACTCTGCTCGCCTGGACTTCCCATTCACCCTTATGAAGAAACTATCCGCCCTCAAGTGATGTGAAACTCACCCTTTGATGATAGCATTCAACAAATGTCTGGATGGGAACTAACCAGTCCTTTCCGAGAATCACATCATAGCATGTCATCTCTAGTACATAAAGGTCCCATAAAAAGTGAAACCCACCAACCTCAAGAGGGCACTCCTTGCACTGACATACACTAGCTGTTCTAGTCCCTAACGGTGTGTCCAACATCAAGACATCAGCATAAGTAAAGATACAGAGCCCAAGGCTCTCCAAAATAGAAATAGATATAATGCTATGGGAAGCCCCTGTATTGAACTGAGAAGAAGCTAAAACTGAGGCAACTAAGATCGTACCTTGAACTGTAGAGGGTCCAGGATCCCACTCATGCTGGGTTTGATCCACTACACAAGTCTGACCTACACTGCAGCCCTATTACCCTGCCTGACCACCCTGAGATGATCCACCCTATTTTCACTGAAATCCTGGTGATTGACTACCATGGCTGCGACCGCCACCTTGGCCTGAATGGATTGAAGAACTCCATTTCCCAGAGTTTTGAGGAACTAGTGGCACTGCTCCTGAACGCGGAGTCATAGAAGAACCCCTGTCACCAGCTGCTAGTGAGAAGATCTGATAGAAAGTCTATAGATGACCCATCTTTCCGAAAGATCGCCACTCCACTATGTCTCTTAGGGAATGTGGCCTAATATGACCGCTCGTTCCTCATGGGTAACCCACCACCAGCCTACCAAAACAAGTGTCTCGCCTCTTTGGATCACTGCATGAAGACCCCCTGTGGCACTTCCTACTATCTGTAGAAGGCATACTAACTCCGGATGTTGAACCGCTGTGGCTCATAACTACAGAATCCCTCAAATTTCGCTCCGTGGTCAGCACCTGGTTGACTATAGAAGTGATGGAAGTCAACCAAAAGATGGTCACCTGAGATCAGATTTCGTGCCTGATACCATCCTCAAACATCCTTTCTTGGAATAAATCATCACCACCTAGAATAGGCATGAAGCTCTACAGCTCCATGAAATGGGAAGATTACTCCATAATATAAAGAGAACCCTTCTCTAGACATAGTAACTCTCGAGCTCAATTGGCCCTCAAAGTCTCCAGATAGAAGTAGTCAGAAAAATCACACTGAAAGTCATCCCAAGCCATAACCTACTGGAATCCCACATGTGAGATCACATCCCACCATCTCTTAGAAGAATCCCGAAGCATGTATGTAGCGAGCTTCACCCTCCTCTTTGGAGGATTATCTAAATGCTCGAAGATAGACAGCATGGCTTCTAACCATGAATCTATAGCCTGGGGTCCTTTTTCCCCTACAAAGGTTGGAGGATGCTTTTGCTAGAAAACCTGTGTTAGCTCTTCCATAAATGGGTCAGTATGCGGTACTCCGTAGATTGTCTGCATAAACCTCTTAAATCCCTCTTGAAACTGTGTATCAGCACCTATTTATGGAATGATGACTGGTTCCAAGACTGACACAACTAGAGGATCTGCTGGTAGTCCCTGACTAGCCAAGACCTGTGTCTGATCATTGCCTTGCAACTAGCGTACAACCAGAGGATGTCTTGGTGGCATGACTCTGTAAGGTCAGGTGCACACCGTAGATCAAGATTAACAGGGACTGAAACATCGATGAGTAAGTAGGGAACAAGAGAAAGAAAACATTCATGTTTTTTCAAAACATGGATACGTGGTGTTTATATTTAACTACAGGGAATGTTACTTTAATGCATTCACATGGGTGTGTACTACTGCCAACCCAGACAATGTAACACTTCATACACAAGGCATGATATCCTTACAGATGGCATGTACTTGAATCCTCTTCCCCTTCCCAAGTTCCCATACATGTCTAGGCCACACGGTTCTCCTAGAACAAGACTACATGGCATGTTCATGCCAAACACAGCGTGTACTAGACAAGCTTTACCGACCAGTGTTGTTAGAGACATGAACAAATACATTTCTCACACTACATATCATGTTACGGATGGACACGATGTGTATTTGGAAGATTTATCTAACCCGTGTTGTTCGTTGCATGGATGGATACATGGAATACACTAAACAACGTGTTCTAGATGGACACAACATGTATTAGAAAAGAATCAACTGACCCGTGTTGTTAGTGACACAACCGGTTACTTGGTTCTACAACACTGCGTGTACATCCGAAATAGGGAATTTCAAATAAAATATTTCCCATCCTAGTGTCTCTACCCACATAGTTTAAGACACGGTTAGAGACTACACATCGTTTACATAAGGTACATGACATGTACTTAAGAAAAATAGTTTCTTCCTGAAAAAGAAGAACACATGGCATGTATTCATCATTACACGACGTGTATTCTGGTTTTTTTGGACAGTAAGCCTCAGAAACCACTCTGGAACCTAGAAGAACACTGAAACGAACATAAAAGTGCCAAATTATGATCTGTGAGGGCCCATACTCCATGTGAATCAATTCTTGGCATCTTCTACATGTCATAAACAAGCATAATAGATCAACGATCCACCAAATTATGATCCGTGAGGGCCCATAACACCTCAAGATTTTTTTTTGGAATTCATTAAAAAAAACCTTACACAACCAATACCCTATCAAATGGTAGCTATTTTTATCAAGGATTCTATCACAAAAGTATGCATATCTAGCACAACACCTATCACAACAACATTCAATCGCTAATGAACCCTATATGTCTTGGAAAGAATGCATGACATTTGATCCCTATCAAGTGCCTATATGATGCATGAGATGGAATAACCTCATCTAATCGGGTTGAAATAGAAATAGAAACTCAATAACATCATTAATAACAACACAAAACATGTGAATCACTCAAGGTAAAATCAAATCAACTGTAAAATTGAAAAACCAGAAAACATTCAAAAAATGAGGTAGATTGGATTTTCCCTATACTCAGGTTAGCTACTCCCAGGCACAGCTAATTACCAATTACCTATTCCTTCCTATCCCTATCTATAGGCTCCAAATAGTAAGTCAGGAGGAAATAATCTCTTTGATACCACTTTGTAACGTCCCTGTTCCGGAAGCCACCCAGAGCCGCCCTGCACTCGGTTGGTCACATGGCCTCAAGCACATTTCCACGAATGAAAAAGGATGCCAACTAGAAGCAAGGGACTTGGGTGTGATAGTGGGGAAACTATGCCATCATTGGAAGAGTAACACATCAGATGTAAAACATATATTCATATCAGAAGAAGTATAATATCATACAATAGTAAAGAGTGGAAGACCGATGAAGAAACAAATAGAGCACACATTTATAAATGATGCATGATAAATATGTCTAGAAATGTAGCCAAACATGTCACAGTGCTGGAATATAGTATTAAACCAAAGTAAAAAAGAAAACAAGATAAAAAATTCTCAATATCGCAAGCCTCAGCTTGGTCCCATGCTCTCCAGCTTCCAAAGAAGTCAAGAACCAGAAGTAGAAGGGCGCTTGACCATATCTATACCTACAACAATATAATACTTTTAGGCCTAAAAGAATGACCCAAATAGGGTGTGAGAATAAATACTAGTAGGAAACCACCAAATGATTTGTGCCTAATAGTCAGTGAATATATATGGAAGTCAATAATTAAAAACAAGCAGTAAACAAGGATGTTCTCAGTAGTAAACATTACCACAGTTTCAAAGCATTCAATTACACATATAAAGAAAGAATATAATCAAATAAGGTAACAATTTGAGATGTACTCTTATCCTAACCCCTTTGGTTCAACCAAAACAACACAACAAATCCTCTGGGAAGTTCACACAGTCTAACCTCTCTGGTTCATCTTTAGTATTGACTCTCTAGGGATGCACTCACTGTCAATCCCTCCTATAGTCTCCTATCAGTAAATAAAAGGCACTCTGGGGAAGCCCTTAAAATACATTCCCCTTATGGCCCGCATTGAGGAACTACATACTCTCTGAGGAAGAACTTACGTCAATTACCCTTATGGTCTGGCAACATAATCGTAAAAAAAACACTCTAGAGAAGACCTTATGTCTATACATTCTATAGTCTACTTCAATAGGTTCCCACAACCCTGTGTACATTAAATGTGCACAGGAATGCATTACAGCTAAAGTAAACCTCAAGAAATACTTTTCTAACAGTCTACAGTATAACAACATGTCAGATAAACATCACTCCATCCTACAATACTAGGAATGGGAAACAAAAAAAGGCATCCTAACAGGCTATGAAAGACCAAACTGTCACAAAAAAAACATGCATGGGAAAACACTTCTAAATCATAGAAATTAACCCTATTCGCATTCAATTAACCTCTACTCAAGCATACAATAATTGAATACAATTAACAGGTCTAAAACAGTAAAGGAACAATACCTCATTCAAGGGTATTGGGAACTTTTTCACATATAACTCAAAGAATATCTATGGAAAGGCAAAAACCACCTAACTTGGTGTTGTAGGATCGTTATACGTGAAACTCAATCCTTGAATCGCCCAAGAACACCATAGATATACAAAAATGTCTAAAACATTCAACCAGAGATAACTTGAAAAAGAGGAGGAATCCGAAAACGAAGCTCTTGCAGAAGGAATATCATACCGAGGAAATCCCAACATAATCGATGGCGGTCGATTCGGAGAACAGATGCTTGATCAAGCGCTCAGAGAAGGATCACAGCCGTACCCTCACTCTTAGATGGACCAATATTAGAAGGAGATAGTTCTGTCCGTCAGACACGATCCCAATGCATTTAATAAAATAATAATGTACACGGCATGTACTTCAGAAGTACACAACGTGTACTTTCCCTTACCATCCACCACATTAGTTATTCTCCAGGTCACCACACAGACCTGTGCGCTTGGAAATTACACGGACAGCCCACGGCTATGTGAGGCATAGAAGAAGAATCCTCAAACAACTCTGGCCACTGTGATCATACATCAGCCTCCCTCTCCCAGGTCTCATCCTACACCCCACCCGTGCTACCATAACACTCATACAGGAGGAATAGACCAGCCACGAAGAACCTTCATACTACATTCAACAATCCGGATTGGGTTCTCCTCAAATGAGGCATCCACCTATAACTCGACCTCCTCAGGTTGAAAATCTTGAGATGGGTCAGAGAAGTAACGTCGAAGCTGAGAATCATGGAAAACATCATGGATAGCTCGATACCATTGAGGTAACTACAACCAATATGAAACTGGCCCAACTCTCTCCAAAACCTATAGTGACCCGATGTGCCTCGATGAAAGCTTTACCTGTCTCCTAATCTTCTTGTGTTCCAACCTCAGTGTGACACATAGGAAAACCTGATCCTTGACCTTTAACTCCAGAGGTCATCTTTGCTAATTAGCAAAAGTCTTCTGTCGAGACTGTGCAGTATGCATCCTCATCTAAATCCACTTTATCTCCTCTGTGGTCTTATGGAAAAGATGAGGTCTTATCATAGCTACCTCTCCTACCTCCGTCCAACATAAGGGTGATTGGCATGACCTACCATACAAATCCTCATAAGGTGTCATCTGAATAGTTTCTTGAAAACTATTATTGTAGGAAAACTCCCCAAGAGGTATGTGATTCTTCCAAGAGCCTCAAAAATCTAGGATGCATGCATGAAGCATGTCCTCAAGCACCTGAATTTTATGCTTGGACTGGCCATCTCTCTGGGGGTGGTAAGCTATACTCATAAGTACCTGGGTACCCAAAGCCTTCTAAAGACCCTGACCGAACCGATAAGCAAAACGTGAATCCCGGTATGAAACAATGGAGTTTGGAACTCCATGCAAACATACAATCTCTCGGATGTACATCCTTCATAATTAATCAACACTGATGATCTCCTTGATCAGAAAGAATTGATAAACCTTTGTGAATCTGTCAATGACAACCCAAAAAACATCATCCCCTCGAGGCAACCTAGGTAGACCTATCATGAAATCCATCGCAACATCATTCCATTTACACTTGGGAAGGGGTAACTACTACAGAAGCCCGACTGGTCGCTGATGCTCCGACTTCACCTGATGAAAGGTGGAACACCTCATCATGAAACCATCAAAACTCTATTCATACCAAGCCACCAATACTGACGGTGTAGATCATGATACATCATAGTGACCCCAGGATGAACTGCCCAAACTGGTGAGTGAAAGCCCCACATCAACTCCTCAAGTATGTCTACTGACACCCATACGAACCCATGGAAACACAAGATCTCATCCTCTCCTATGGTCCATCCAGGAATTGGGTCCTCTCCTGACATTATTTTTAGTAGGAATTGTCTTTCAGAATATAATAGCATCCTCATTCTCATTCAATCAAGATGAGTAGAGGAAACAACAACAACAAAATGAAACGTTTTCCTCTATCTGTCATGCACCTCCAAATGCATCTTAGAGAACAGATCCATAAGCTTCCACTCACTTCTAGCCTCTTGAACTACCTATATCTGAGTCTTTTTTCTCAGCGCATCAGCCACCACATTGCCTTTCCCAGGCGTATAGGCAAGCTCAAAGTCAAAATACTAAAGGTACTCAACCCACCTTTGCTCTCTCAAATTCAAGTCATGTTGAGTGAATATAAACTTGGGACTTTTGTGGTTCGTGAAAACCACAAAATTCTCTCCCAACAGATAATGTCTCCAACAACGTAAGACATGAACAACTATAGCCAACTCAAGATCATGCGTCGGGTAATTTCTCTCATATGTCCTCAACTGCCGAGACCTGTACGCAATGAATTTTTCTTCCTGCATAAGAAAAACTCCCAGCCTGATACATAAAGAATCACAGTACACAATATATCTCTTTCCTGAATCTAGAAAAACTAGTATCGATGCTGAAGTCAACCTCCCTTTCAGCTCTTTAAAGGCTGACTCACAAGAATCTGACCGCAAGAACTTTGCAGCCTTCTTAGTCAGGTCTGTCAGTGGTGATGCTAAGCATGAAAAGTCTAGTATGAAATGTCTATTGTAACCAGCCAACCCAAGAAAACTCCGTACCTCAAAAAAATTATTTGGATGCTCTTAGGAAACAACTTCTATCACATTCTCTAGGTCTACTAATACTCCTATCTCTGAGATAACATGTCCTATGAAGTGAATCAGATCCATCCAAAAGTGGCATTTTTATAGCTTAGCATATCACTGATGATCTCTTCGTGTACTGAGAATGATATCAATATGGGTAGCATGGTTGTGTCGAGCATGAGAGTACAACAAGATATCATCCATGAAAACCACCACGAAATAATCCAAGTATGGATGGAACACTCGGTTAATCAGTGACAGGAAAACTGAAGGCATGTTCGTGAGACCGAACAACATAACCAAATAATCGTATAGACCATACCATCTTCGGAAAGCTGTGAGAGGTATATCAGATTGTCTAACACACAAATGATGATAACTGTATCTCAAGTCAATCTTCAAGAACACCCAATCTCCTCGTAGCTGATCAAAGAGATCATCAATCCTCGACAATGGATATCAGTTCTTGACTGTCAACTAGTTCAGCTTCTAATAATCAACAAAAATTCAGACAGTACCGTCTACCTTATTCACAAACAAGACATGCGAACCCTGAGAAGAAGTTCTGGGTCAGATGAAACCCTTAGCCTACAACTCTTCCAATTTCTTTTGAACTCCTGTAACCCTGGTGTAGCAATCCTGTATGGAGGGATGGACACTGGTGCTGCTCACAACATGAGTTTAATAGAAAATTATACCTCTCACTCTGGAGGAAAACCTGAAAATTCCTCTAGAAAGAAGTCCCTAAAATGACCAACCACTGTAGGAAATTCCATCTGTGAATTCCTCTGGTCATCCAGATATAGACTAGCAATCTGGGCTATAACTCCTCTCAACCCATGACGCTCGGGTCCTGCTCTTCTCACCTAGACATCCCATTTTCCAATATGAAGAAATGATCTACCCTCTGGTGATGTGAAACTCACCCTCCGATTATAGAAATTGATAACTGCATGGAAGAGAACTAACTAGTCCATTTAGAGAATGAAATAATAGCCTATCATATCTAAGACATAAATTTCCCATAATAAGTGACACCCACCAACCTCAAGAGGGAACTCCTTGCACTGACGTACATGATCCATTCTAGTCCCCAACCGTGTTTCCAACATCAAGAAATCAACAGAAGTAAAGATATAGAGACCAATTCTCTCCAAAACAAAAACAAATATAAATCTATGGGAAGCCCCTATATCGAAAAGAGAAGAAGAAAAAACTAAGGCAACTAAAATCATACATCGAACTGTAGAGTATCTGAGATCCTACTCCTGTTGGGTTTACTCCACAACAAAAGTCTGACCTATATCGCGGACCTGTGACCCTTCCTAACCACCCTGAGATGATCCACCCTATAGTTGATGAAATCCTGGTGAATGACTACAATGGTAGAAACCTCCACCTCGACATGAATGGCTGGAAGAACTCCAGTTCCCAACCTGATGAGAAACTGGTGGCACTGCTCCTGAACTCATAGTCATAGAAGAACCCCAGTCACCAGCTTCTAGTGAGATGATCTGATATAAATGCTATAGATGACCCACCTTGCTGCAAGATTGGCATTCCAATGGGTCTCTCAAGTAATGTGGTCTTGTTTTCCCACTCTTTTAGCATTGGTAGCACACCACCTAACTACCAAAAGAAGTGTTTTTCCTCCCTATATTACCACACGTAGACCCACTGTGGCGCTTCCTACTATCAGTAGGAGGGATACTAACTCTGGATGTCGAACCTCCCTGGATCAAAACTCCATAATCCCTCACATTTTGCTCTGTGATTAGTGTATGGTTGACTATAGAAGTGATGGATGTGAACCAAACGATGTTCACCTGAGATCGTATGTCATGGCTGAGACCATCCCCAAAATTCCTTGCCAGGAATAACTTATCTCCTCCTTTAATAGGCATGAAGTGCAACATCTCTATGAAACGGGAAGAGTGCTCCATAATATAAAGATTACCCTACCCTAGACTCATTAACTCTCGGGCTTGATCGTCCCTCAAAATCTCTGAATAGAAGTATTCATAAAAAGCACACTGGAAGTCATCCCAAGCCATAACCTACTGGCATCCTGCCTGTGAGATCACATCCCACCATATCCTAGAAGAATATTGAAGCATGTACATATTGAGCTTTACCCTCCTCTCTGGAGGAGTCTCCAGATGCTCGAAGGTAGACAACATGGCTTCTAACCATGACTCTCTAGCCTGAGGTCCCCATTTCCCTTCTGATGGAGGGAGGATGCAGCTGCTGGAAAACCTGCGTCATCTTTTCTATAGATGGGGTAGGATGCGGTACTCCATGGAAGGTCTGCATGAACCTCATAAATCCCACTCAGAACTATGCATCAACACCTATGTATAGAATGACGACTGTTTTCAAGACTAGCACAACTAGAGGATCTGTTGGTAGTTCTTGACTAGCCATGTCTGGTGTCTGATCATTGCCTTGCAACTGGAGTACAACTGATGGACCTCTTTGTGGCATGACTTTGCAAGGACAAGTGCACACCATAGATCAAGATTAATATGGACTGAAACTTATAAGAGTATGGAGGGAACAACCGAAATAAAATCTTCATGTTTTTCCAAAACATGGATACACGACATTTATATTTAACTACACAACATGTTCCTTTAATCCATTCACATGGGAATGTACTTCTACCAACCCAGGTCATGTAACACCCCATAAACATGTTGTGTTGTCATTACACATGGTGTGTACTTGAATCATCATCCCCTTTTTGAGTTCCCTTACACAGCTTGGCCACACAGTTCTCCTAGAACAAGAAAACACAACATGTTCATTCCAGACATGGCATGTACTAAACGAGCTTCACCGACCCGTGTTGTTAGTTGCACGACTAGATACATGGATCACACTACACGCCATGTTCCTAATGTAAATAGTGTGTAATAAAAATATTTCTCCAACCCATGTTGTTCATTACACAGCCAAATACATGGGTTACACTACACGACGTGTTCTAGATGGACACAACGTGTATTAGAAAAGACTCAACTGACCCATGTTATTAGTGACACAGCCTATTACACAGTTCTACAACACGATGTGTACATCCAGTACATGGCATGTCCTACCAAAGATTTCCCAACCCTTTGTCTCTGCCCACACAGTTTAAGACACAGTTAGAGACTACACGGCGTGTACATATAGTACACATCATGTACTTAAGAAAAACAACTTCTTCTGAAAAATAAGAACACTTGGCCTGTATTTATCATTACACGATGTGTATTTATCATTACACAATGTGTATTCTAGGTTTTTCTAGAGAGAAATCCTCAGAAACTACTCCAGAACCCATAAAAACATTGAAATTAAAATTAAAGTGCCAAATTCAGATTCATGAGGGCCCGTACTCCCCTCGAATCAAATATTAGCATCTTATACATGTCATAAACAAGAATAATAGATCAATGATCCAAAAAATTCCTAAAGGTCCCGGGTGTAGTGGAAGATCGTGGGTGGATGTACCCACTTGGATTTTTGTCGTTAGCAATGATCAATCTAGGATCAATATGACGATAAATGCCAGACTCCATAGATTGAATCACATAAATAGACAAAGAAAAAGAATAGTCCTGGAACCACAAAAGGAGGATCGTCACAGGTTGATTATAATTAATTTAATTAATTGAAAAGAAGTTCCTTTTATGGCATTCTTTCTCTGTTGATATTTCTGATGACATTCCGATGTGATTCATCATTGCGTCACATAATCCATGTGTATAATTCCTCTTGCGGTGATCCACACGTGCACCCTGTATCTCTGGACATCACCAATGGAATCTTCGGGTGCTAGTGTGGAGAAGACTTTTCTTTCATTGTCCACCTTAGATTGCCTTGATTAGATGGAGGAGTATCTATCTCGGTCTTGAAAGCTTTATTGGATGAAATAGTTCTTTTTGCCTTGAGAGAATTCTCCATATTTGTTGTGCACAACAATTAGGGAAAAGTTTTGGGTGGTGAGGATATTTTTAATCAGGTTTGAGGTTATAGAGTTATGACAATAAATAAATGCATTACGAATTTTATTTATTTAATTAACTCTTATTGAAAACCCCCATGTTGAATAATTAATTCCTTAACATGCATTATAGATTTATGATAATAAATAAACATGTTACACATTTTATTTATTTCATTAAATCTTCTTCAAAAACCCCCATGTTGAATCACTAATTCCATGACAATGCGCCCACCCTGATTATAATAAATATCATTTAATAAAACAATATTATTTCTCCAAATCCCGATTGGAAAACTACATGGCGTGTAATCATTAAAACATGGTGTGTACTTTTTTTCATTTCCTCTCCAAAATGAAAACTACACGGCGTGTACATTCAATGTACATTGCGTGTTAATCTTGTTTTCATTTTATTCTTCCTCCAATATTAAAATGATTTAGGCTTCCTTGAATAATTATTAAACCACATGCGGGAAAAATATTTATTCTACTTGAGATACTTGGATACACTTAGTCTGTGACCCACTAGGCCTCTTTCTCGTTGGCATTAGGCGGGCTTGCCTAAAGTCCAAGGTTACTATCTTGCAATGGGTCATGGAACCCAAGAAAAAGAAGTTGACACCGAATTGATGTGTCACCTCATATGAATTCTTACCATGTAATTTAATCCCTTTGTCTCTATATGTCATTAAGCAGGTTTCATGGCAGTTTCATAACACTATATGCTTGATCCGTCATTATTTGACTTCCAGAAATAAACTCGTCGTAACACCATGGCCCTGAAATTTGGGTGACAGTTCTATTTCAATCAAAGGGCCCGAGATATCTACTTCTATAAATATGAAAGGGACAAATTCTTCCTTGACTTATCCATTAACAACATGTCATTCGTGAAGCACACAATGTACCCTACTTCCCGCCAACTGTCTTCGTGACAGTTTTCGTCAGATAATCTAAGTGTGTGAGTCCTGACATGAGTTAATGATAATCTTCCAGTTTAAGGACCATTACACACACTCATAGATAGAAATGTACGATTACACCAAGACATGCAGAATTACTACTGGTGAGTCTGTTCTCATAATCTCCCATATTTGATATTACCAAGTGCGAAATCCATGAGAGAGAGTCTCATCTTCTTACGAGTACTCACACATGAAGGTCTATATACTATGTGTCCTATCATAGTATGTCATCCAACCATAGAACATTATTTCAGAAAATTGTTATATCATTTCAAGGTTCTCATCATAGTGTGGATCTTCCTTGACCTTATTAATGAAACAAATATTCCAGGACATTATTATATTATAGTCATTCAGAACAATGAATAATATATAATATGTGTACATTAATGTAATAAAAGTATAAACAGTTGGTTCTCAGGACACCAACTCTAACAATTCCGATCCATGAGGGCCCATAACACCTCAAGAACCAACGTTTGGCATTCATCGAAATAAAAACTTACACAACCAATACCCTATCAAAAAACATGTATTTTTTTCAAGTAATCTATCACAACTGAATGAATATCTTGAACAACACCTATCACGACAATATGAAAACGCTATTACACCCTATATGGCATAGAAATAATGCATGACATGTGATCCCTAGGAAGTTCTTATATGATGCATGAGATGGCATAAACTCAGCTCATCGGGTTGCAACAGAAATGGAACCTCAATAACATCAAAAATAACCACACAAAACATGTGAATCACTCATGTTGAAATCAAATAAACTGTAAAATCGAAAAAACAGAAAACTTTCAATAAATGAGGTAGATTGGATTTTCCCTATACTCGGGTTAGCTACTCCCAGGCACAACTAATTACTAAGTTCCTATTCCTTCATATCCCTATCTATAGGCTCCAAATAGTAAGTCAAGAGAAAATAATCCCTCTCATACCACTTTGTAAAGTCCTTATTCTGAAAGCCACCAAGAGGCACCCCGTACCCGGTTGGTCACATGGCCTCAAGCACATTTCCCCGAACACCATAGGCTACTGACTAGAAGTGAGGGCCTTGGGTGTGATATTGGGGAAACTATGCCCTCATTGGAAGAGTAACACATTGAAACTAAAAAAAATATTCATATCATAAGCAGTATAATATCATAAAATACTAAAGAGTGGAATACTGATGAAGAAAAAACTGGAGCACACTTATATAAATGATGCATGATACATATGTCTAGAAAAGTATCCAAACATTTCACAATGCTATAATACTGTACTAAACCAAAGTACAAAAGAAAATGAGAAAACAAATTCTCAGCATTGCAAGTCTCATCTTGGTCCCATGCTCTCCAGCTCCCAAAGCAGTCAAGAACCTGAAGTAGAAGGGCACTTGCCCATATCTATACCTGTAGCAATATAATATTTTTGGGCCCAAAAGCATGATCCAAATAGGGTGTGAGACTAAATCCCAGTAGAAAACCACCAAAAGATCTGTGCCTAACAGTCAGTGAATATATATGGAAGTCAATAAATAAAAAGAAGTAGTAAACAAGGATGTACTCTACAGTAGACATTCCCACAATTTCAAAGCATTCAATTCCACATATCAAGCAAGAATCTAATCAAATAAAACAACCCTTTGGGATGTACTCTCAACCTAACCCCTCTGGTTCAACCAAAAAAACACAAGCCACCCTCTGGAAAGTAAATACAATCTAAAGACTTAGGTTCAACATTTGTATAGTCTCTCTGGGGAAGCAGTCACCATTAATTCCCCTTATAGTCTCATATTAGTAACTAAATGGAACTCTGGGGAAGCACTTAAGTCACATTCCCCCTCTAGCCCGCGTCATGGAACTACCGACACTCTAAGGAAGCACTTAAAACAATTCTCCTTATGGTATCACATCGTAATAGTAAAAACAAACACTCTGGAGAATCCCTTTTGTCCATTCTCCCAATGGTCTAGTTCACCAGGTTCCCATATCCCTATATAAGTCAAAAATGCATAGTAATGCAAAACGAACAAATTAAACCTCAAGAACTACTTGGAAAACACTTTATAGAATAATAATTTGTCAGATAAACATCACTCTATCCTACAATACTAGGCATGGGAAACAAACAAGGCTTCCTGGCAATCTATGAAATACCAAATGGTCACAAACAAAACACGCATGGGAAAACACTTCTAAATCATAGAAATTAACCCTATCCACATTCAATTAACCTACACTCAAGCATACCATCATGGAATACAATTAACATGGATGAAACAGTAAACACGCAATACCCCGTTCAAGGGTATTGGGAACTTTTTCATATATAACTCAAATACTATCTAAGGAAAGGCACAAACCACCTACCTCGATGTTGCAGGATCGTTATACATGAACCTCAAGCCTTGAATCTCCCAAGAACACCATAGATCTACAAAAACATATAAAACATTCTACTTTAGATAACTTGAGAAAGAAAAAGAAATAGGAAATTATGATCTAGTAGATGGAAGAGATTACCGAGGCAATCCCAATGCAATCGACGACGATTGATTCATAAAACAGATGTTCGATCGGGGGCTCGTAGAAGTATCTCGACCGTACTCTCACTCTCGGATGAACCAAACCTAGAATAAGATTGTTCTATCCATCAGACGCGACCCCAGTGCGTTTAATGAAGAAAAAGAAAGTACACAACATGTACTTTATAAGTACACGACATGTACTTGCCCTTACCGGCCCCCGCATTAGGCGGTCTCCAGGTCACCACACATGGCTGTGTGCTCGGCCATTACACGACCATCACATGGATATGATTAGCAATAATGTACACATTGGGGACTTATAAATCACACGATGTGTACTTAAAAAATTTCCAGAAACTCATATGTTTCTCAAAAACACCATAAAAAGAAGAACATACTTGAAAAGATGATCCGAGTTCTTATACTTTTCATCTCTAATAGTTTTTTGGACATTCTAGGGGTATCTTCTCATTGCATGCTTCCGAATACCATATTCCTCTCTACCATCTTCTAGAATTCTAGACACCAGTAACTACCGCTCACTATCTCTATCCAAGTATTAAAAGTAGCCTTAGAGAATCTATAATTCTATCATATTTAATAATTTTTGGGAAAATATTATTCACATGGATAAAACTAAAAATATTCTTTTGGTGTGATTAAAACTTTAGGTGGAGGTGATTATTGGAATTAAATCTATAATATGAATTCAATATTGTTTATACTTTTGTAAAGCAAAACCCATTGAATAATTCTCTTTGTAGGAATTCTCATGAATATCTGTTGGAGGTGTTTTTTTAGTGTAGTAGGATTATATGAAACCATCCTTGATGGATATGGGATAAATCCCATATCCTCAATTGATGGTGGTGACCCCTCCACTTATTCAGTAAGTGAAGATAGTTTAGCTCAAAGAAATAAATTATGAGGTATTAGGTGACTAGATATCCTCAAATGAAACACTTGATAGATTATTTAAAGATATAATTATACTATTTTAGGGTTGCATAATTGTCCCAATCAAACTTTTTGATATGGTTCTGAGATAATTCCACACGTCCCCATTGAAACTATATATGGGTGTGACAATGATGTCCCAAGGTAATTGGAATTAAAATCGGTTTCCATGTATGAAGAATTTTAATAAGTGAATATCACAATACATCTTTTTTAGTAGGTTAAAAAGATGAGAATCATGTTCATGTAGGTGTGGATCAACCCCTCAAGGTTTTATAATGGAATTGAAATTTAATATTGATAGATTTTGTGTCAAATATTCCATGTCCAATAAAGGTTCATGATACTATCTGGGTGATCAATGACTGACTGATCATGTCATCCCACTTACTTGAAATTTGGGAGAAGAGTTCAGTTGAGATCTTCTGATTCTTGCTTATGGGTGAGATCATCTGATTTCTTTGGATAACATCAATGATCCTCTCTGATCAAGACATTTGATTCAAATTGAATTTGTGAAGGATCTTGTAGGAGGAAATTGGGACATAGTTACAATTGAGTGATAAATTTTAACCTCAAATTGATGGAAATATCAAGATAACCTTTTTTAGGTTTGAAGGATATAATGAGTGATTGTGTTATTATTTTTGGATAGATCTAAGAAGATCACCTATCTTGAATAGAGTTTGTGTAAAAAAAATATACCACATAATTTTTCTGATTAAACAATTAAAGGACCTCTATGGGATACCTTACAGGTCACCCCTTTGCTGGAAGGATATTGGGAAGTAAATTCTCATGGGTCTAGAGTTGGTGTGGTTGCTTATGGGGAAAGTGAAGTTGATCCATGAGAGGATAAAGATAACTCAATAATATCAAGAATTATTACAGGGACTGATTACAATGTACTTTTTGAGTTTGATGAGGGAGACTATAATTTTATGAAGGTCTAATTATGATGCAGTTTGAAGTTTTTTTCTGTGGAGAAAGTAGCCATAAATGTTTAATGGGCCATTCCTGATCTTATGTAGGGTAAAAAAGGTTTCTTATCCCCTATCACTAACTTGTAGATGGATATGATGGACAAAAACATCCAAAAATCATGGTCAAGAAGACACATACATGACCCAACACATGTTAATGAATGTGGTGAGATAGATATCGAGGGTGATTCTACCATATCAGAGTAACCAATGGGGAATAATTATTGATAATAGAGGACCCTATGTGGTAAGTCAATACGATTTTTTCATTTTCTATGGTTTCATGAGAACCTCTAGTAGTTCTAATGATATTTCCAAAATTAGATGACATCTCGGTACCCTAACCCAATTGAGTGAGTTTCAATGTTTTGGCTGAATATTACTAATATTATATAGGATTTAGTGACCTATAATTTATCATTTGAATTTTTGGAATATTTTAAATAATATTATATGAGTTTTTCACTAAGTCATTTTTAGTTAAAATATCTCATAGGTTATGGGAAAAATTATATTATGTATAATAAATAAATATTTATTCCACGAGTTTTGATCATGAAGAATCCCTTGTATCTCCTAAGAAGACACCCATATTGGAAGAACCTCACTAAAATTTGATTTAGGTTGAGGGGTTTACCATAGGGGTTGTGTAAATTGAGTTCATTTTTGAGGCCTCGAGGCAAGGCTTTTCACTGTTAATTTATTCAAAATATTGGTAACCATAGTTCTTCTTTATTTTTAATGAGTAATATACTAAAATATTGTAATAGTTCATTAATAGAAACCATAATTTACATAAAGGAGGATAATTGGAGATTCAAAGTGCATGTTCTTTGATGAAACCACAAATGGACTCGATGCAGATGTGAATTTCATCTAATTGTGAATAGATCTTTATGGAAGTGTCATTATTTTTAATATTTATGTGTTATTTATTAATTATTATGTTAATAACTATTCATCATGTTTTATTTTGGATTTCATGGATTCTTATGATCCATTCATATAGATTTTTTATTATTCTATTCTTTTAAATTTTGTTCATTTATTGATATAGGTTTTATAGAGAATTTAAGTATACCTAGACAAAATTAGGCTTCTAGACCACCATTCAATGATTCTAGTTCAAGTACCCTTAGATAAGTACTAATTCATCGAACATATCCAGAGTCACCATGAAGGTCATTCAGTTCACCGATCACAATCCCCCCTCTAAACCATTTTATATATTTCATGTTGATGAAGGTCTACCAAACCTAGTGATGAATGTTGATAGTTATTATGGTGATGTGAAGTTCTTCCTAAGAAGGGGGCCCAGTGGGGAGGTACTCTGAGGTCGAGTGGTATCTTAGCATGTAGAGATTGTGTTTAAAGGAGAGGAAGTATCTCCAATGGTCCCACATTGGCATAAGGGAAGTAGGGGTTTTAGCATTTAGGGATATTCCATTATTTATTCGATCATTTGAGATCATACAACTAAACTACCTACCATATGGAGATCAATTCACTAGGGACTATGGGATCTATCCCACCATTAGACCAAGCCAAGTCCAGCCGAATTATAGGATAACTAATGTGACCTGGCTAGTTGGGAAAGGCCAATATGTGTCCTTCCTGGAAGTGAGCCCAAGTGGCATTAATGTGTTGAGTAGCCAAACTGACAAGGATTCCTAAACTAGGAAATCCAAAATATGTTCTAGGTGGGGTGGTATCTGAGTTGGGTCCATCTTGAACAAACCCATAACCCAACATACGCATATGTGAAACCACACACAATGCACTACCCCACAAGGGAATCACCCTTCAAGGGTCTCTAGATGGAATGACCAGGGGCCCCCATGTAGTGCCCCCAGAGACCACCACATGGATTGATATCTCAATTATTTGTCAATTTTCACAAATTTCACATTTTGTGTTAGTTTTTTTGGAAAACATAAATAGAATTTCCTAAGAGTTTGTCCATATAGGGTTAAATAGTGTGATCCATTTGGCTTTTTGAGGTCATTTTCCTAGAAATGTGGGTTGATTTGTTTATATTGGGATGGTGATAGGGTTTTGGGATGATGATCAGAGTGTATAAAGGGTTTTGGTACTCCCTTTTCCATGATATTGTGGCATGATATAGGTACGTCACATAGTTATAGAGTCCAATACCCCTACATACTTCGAGAATGGGTCCTCTATGTTATTGAATGGGGTCGATACTCTATCTGTCTAAAAAATATTTAATTCTACCATAAATATTATAGGGTTAGAAACTCCACCAAAAATAGGGTGTGGGTTCTCAATCTATGATGTTATGTACTACTTATTTTACATACCTTTATTGAAAAGTTACATGTATTCTAATAGGGATTCTACTCTCTTGGTTAATACTCTTATTCCTTGACATGGCATGAGTCCCCCATTAAATACTGTGAGAGGTGATGTTGGTCTTGTAGAGATAGGTAGATTGATTTATTGTGTTACTCATGATATATTTTTCTAGTGTAGTTGGTATATATAGAGTGGTATACCTTTATTTCCTTTATATCTCTTTTACAAAATAATGTCTTGATTATATTTAATGTTTTGGCTCAAACATGGTGTTTTTTACTTATCCTTTTTTGGTTTTGATGAATCATATTGGGTATGTATCTACTCACCCAAGTGTGGGAATTTTTACTATACTTTCCATGTCATTATCATAAAATGGGAAGCTTGGTGGTGGTCATAGTGGGCTAGATGTTAGTAGAGCTAAATTTTAGTGGTGATTATAGGTGTTGAAAAAAGGGCACTGTTCATGTTAGGTGTTGTGAATTAATGGGTCTCCATTCAGTTGAGTTATTCTAGGTTTTTTATATTTGAGATATTAGGAACATGTTTTACTCCTTTACTTTGTGGTTCTTTTTTTGATAATATATAAATTATTAGTGTGTATAATGTTCATTAATATATTTTAGTTTCTTTATTTTTGTATCATTTATTATTTTTAAATCATGTGTAAAGACATGTGTTATCTGAAGGTTCATTAGGTTTGAGACTCTCATGTTGTGTGTTGTTCCTACATAATGCTAGTTTCTAGACACTAGTTTATTTGAATTGAGATTTTGGTATCCCATTCACTTTCCCATGTGGGATCCGTGGGGGTTCATTCTTGTCACATTTGACAGTTCATACCATAGGCTCTATGATACATTGATGTAAGGGAAGTATTATTTAAATATATAATATATCAAGTCAATTCTGATATATAAGGACATGAAGTTTAATAATGGTGTTAAATATAATTAATTTGGAAATAATATAAGTGTTATGATATAATAGAGGTTTGAGTCAAATGTAAGTAGTCTACATCGGGTTACTCAATCTAGGTGTAGAGACCCAAAGCTTGACGTACATGTACATTACATTACTTTTGCGAAATACTTGATACATAATGAAAACAGACACATAAGGACCGTAATAGTTTAGTATCTTTGGAAACTCGGAAAATAATCTTCTAATCGTGGTGAAAGATCTTCAACATCTCCCATAAAGATCTTCCCCTTTTGTTTTCTTACCTAAAACCTTTATTTAAATCCTGGGGAATGAAAACATATAAAGGGTGAGATCAAATTCTCAGAAAGGGTAAGCATAGAGAACATAAAACAATCCATAAATATTCGAATGAAAAACATGAACATAAAATCTAAACATCAAAATCATGAGCAATGACATAAATCTTGGAAGTACACAAGGCATAGATCATAAAGTAACATCAATCATGATAAAATAGCATGGGAATAAAACATGTAATTGTGGAAAACCATTAAGCACTTGATATGATTTCCATAGTAGCCAAGGCATTGCTGCCAAGGACATCTTAGTGGTCAAAGTCCCTTTCTGAATCGAGTTCACTCGTCGTTCCAGTCCTATATCACTGAACTGAATTAACATACCATTCCAGCCATGTCTATCTCATGAGATATAAATATTTACCCAATTCATTGGAGGGAGATATAGGTCCCACCCATCTCATAATGAAATCATTCTTACTTGTGCCACAAATTAAACTTAAAACATTCATCATAACCCAAAGAATAAAATGGGTTTCATAAACATCATCCCATTATCACATAATCCATATAAAACGAATGGATATTTCATCATAAGAAAAGTGAAATCATGTAAAACATAGAGACATTATACATGAAACATACACATATGAAATAATGGAATCTTATATGGAAAATGGTTTTGATAAAACACTTGAACTGAATTCTTGAGGAAAAATATCCTTTCTTCTTCAAAATCATTTTCTTTTCACAAAATTCCAAGAAATTTTAAAAGAAAAGTATTTTTTTTGAAAATAGTAATAAAATATTGGAGAGTAAGATTCATTAAAATGAGGTTTTATGAAACCATAAAATTCCATTCACGCCATATAAGTTAAAAATAACATTTTTCTCTTACTTTTGTCAGAAAAGTCAAAAAGTACCTCGTATGGTAAAAAAAAAGAAACATTCCTTCCATTTGATGTGGTAAAAGTAAAAAAAGGGTAAGAATGAATTTAAACATACATGGAAGAAAAGTAAACATTTTATGAAAACATTTTCAGAACATATGGAAATGGATAATAAACATAACCCCAGTAAATACTTACGAATAAACAATCTCGGATTAGAATGAGATGGAAATAATTATCCCTTACCTTATGTCTGATATGCTTCGTATGTATCCAAAACTCCTGTATAATGATTTAAATAATGTAATTGACTTATTAAAAAATAATATTCATTGTTATTATATCATATATGGTTCACTTAGTTATTTATATTACCCGTTCATTTGTCAATTCCTTGTTAATGTAGCATTTTTGGTAAAATTGTTTCATTTATCGTACATGTTTGGACTTGTTATTCTTGATATTATTATTAATTATATCATAATTTACTTACTTAAAAAATGTAAAACATGATTTATATATCATATATATTCATTATATATATATATAATAGACAGACAAATGAAATGAAACACACCGTTCATGGAGATGGTAGGTCGTACGTATGCATGAACACTGTTTTCCTTTCTTTATTGACTTGAATGGAAGTAAATAGATGACATATATATATATATAGATATATATATATGTATGTATATGTGTACATAAATCCAGTAGATTAATTATTTCATATATTTCATTATTATTTATTATATATACTTTATAATCATTCTTGAATGGTTAATCTTGGAAAATTAATCTCATCGCGTTCGTGGAAACGGTAGTCCGTATGTACGCACGAGCGATGATATCATTCCCATGATAATGGAATTATATTTAAGGGTATTTATAATATTAAAGAATCAATATCACTTTAAAATAACCATATATAGTTATTTATTTACACCATTATACCCATCCATGTAAGGTGGTGGTGGAAAACTGATTACACCACGACATGGAGATGGTATTCAGTACGTACGCACGCGTGATTATTTCATTCTCTGTAGGATGGATAGAAGGTGAAATAGGGTTGTTTCATATTCATAATAACATATTAGTATATTAGTGATACTGATGTTATTACTTTATAATGAAACAACTAAATAAGAAGAAGTTGAAGAAGAAAGAAACTTGAGAAAATCGAAAGAAGAGATTACCTCTTCTTCGATGCACCTCCTTTAAGCCTTCTCTTAAGGAAGTAAAGTTGGTCTTTTGAGAAGACCATAACCTCCAGAATGTTTCTAGGAAAGTGGAGAAGAGAAATGTTCAGGGGTTGGCCGAGCTTCAATTCTCAAAATGGTGTGAAGAGAAGTGGGAAGGGGTGCCCTTTTATAAGGGAGGAGAGGGGAACCTTTGGAAAAAATCTAAATATTATTTTATAATAAAGTCATATTCGGTTTATAATAGCTTAAAATTGATTTATTTCTAAGATATGGTGGGGATGGGTCGAAATACTCTCATCCAATAGAATTTATACAAGTTTAGGTTTCTATTTTAACCTTATCATATTGATTTAACTTTAAGTTAAATAATTTTACTTTTACCATGTCTTCTTGTTTTCGTACACTATATGGTTAATAAACTTACTATAACAAGAAAAACGAACCAAAAGTGGTTCATTATTAATATATATATCCTTATATAAGTCATTTTCCGATCCTTAGATTTTTAGGAATAAAATAACAATTAATAATATAATATTTTTTTTAAAAACTATTTTAGGTCAATTTTGACACTATTTGGTAATTGATTTTTTTTGGAAATCATAACAGCATGATTAGTTCGAAAAAAGTTAATTAAATCAATAATAACATTCCATATTAACGTAGAAAATTATTAGAATTCATAAAAAGTCTAAAATTACATTTATTTGGGTATTTATAACATCAATTATGTTAATATTTCATTAATAAGGTAATTACTGCATCATCATTGTGTAATAAAAAAATTAAATTATTTAATTTATAAAAATTATAAATAAAATTTCATTATGTAGGAAATCTTTTTAGATTTATAATGAATATTTTTTTTCGAATTTATCTTATGTATAACCCTATATTAAAAATGATTTAGTTATTAAACATTGATTTTAACTATTTTAACCCTTCTTTAAATAGATTAATAATAACTATCCTAATCTAATCCAGGTGGACCTAAATGGTCATATTTTATTCCTAAGGTTGTTTTTGGTCGAATTAAACTTATCCAATAGAATTAGGACATGTGTTAGGGTAATAATAATATCATTTTTACCCTTAATTACCCTATTTACTTTTATCCGTGGTAAATAAAATTAAAAAGTTACTATTCACCAAAAATTATTTTCATCTCATTGAACCACATTTTAGTCCTTGATATTAACCGTGTCTCTAGAATTTTCGAAATTCCACTCACAGATGCGGTAAAATTATGTTTTATGTGAATTTACAAATTCTCCTAGGAGGTGGGTAAAAGACGGTGAAAAGTTCAATAAAATTTTTATATATCTAAAATTATTATGAAATGAATATAATGAATTAAATTGAACTTATATAGGTATTATTTATTAATTTTTCCCTAAAATAAATTTAAATAAAATAAATAATTATTTAAATAAAAAGTCGGTTTTTAAATAGTAACCCAGTGTTTTCACTATTCATCAAAAATTGAATGTTTTCAAAAAAATACCAAAAATTCACCCTATGCTAATTTCGATATTCCAAATCCAAAAATGATGTCCATTTTGAACGATAAAATTTATACAATTTTAAAAAGTGGGTATTGCTGTTCATAACGGCTAGTTTATAATAATATTATAATAATATCTCGTTTAGTGAAACTCGGTATTGCGTACTACACACGCTATCAAGGAAGGTCGTGATTTCATGTAATGTAAGCCATGTTAGGGTTGAGTGTAGTGAAAGACTCATTTGTTGTTGCATATTACATAATCCAACCATATTTCATTTGTACATTGAATATATATATATATATACACTCAATGTTGCGTATAACATAATCAAAACTTATTTCATTTATACATTAAACAAAATCTATACTTAATGTTGCATAAAATAATTTCCACAAAATGAACATGAAATTGTTTGTAACACGAGCCAAGAATAGTGTTGCATATATTTCAAGCTAATACGGTGTTGTGTATAGCGCAAGATAATCTTGGTGTAGCGTAGAACAAAAGACATCAACAAAATTAAAAATAATAATTCTCATAAAACCTCGGGTTGTTACATTCTACCCCCTTAAAATAAATTTCTCCCTCGAAATTTTCCGGGGTTATAAATGGTTTTCTACGTGAAAGTTTCTTTAATAGAAACCCATATCTTAAAAAGAAATAACAAAACATATCTTTAAAAACTAATGTATGAAATGTAACGGTTACCCAAATTAACTAATCACTGGGTTTCCACATAAAAGAACATAGGTGAAAATATGGATACGGAAGAGAAATCTAACCGTCATGTTCTGATGGAGAGTGGTAGAGAACATGGCAATGAAAAAACCAACAATCATAAAGCCATAAATTTGTGATGATCTAGGGTACCATCTATTTCATCGGATATAAGGGCACTAGGACAACATTTTTGTTTTTCAAGATCATTTCCCTAAAGTTGAAGAATTTGAATTAGAAGAAATACTTACTTTATTTTGTTAAAATCTCACCGTTGTTCGTGCCTTGAACAATTTCCACTTCATCTCTTTAAGAAATGAAGTTGAATTTTTCTTTCGTGAAGTTTTAGCAGATCATGCGATTGAATGATAGGTCATTCCATCTGCCTCAAACATAAGTTAGCAAAAGTTATATACATAAGTCCATCTATGGTGAGATTAATCGGATATGGTTCCAAAATAGACTTATACTTCATCTATCAACCTGCACAATAAAATAAAACTGGTTTCTACTAACCAGGGACTTCTTGTAGGCCAGCGGTAGGAAATAAAGTCCTGTCGCACTTCAGTTGTGGGTTCGATTCCCACAGCCTTGTCCGACGTGACGGGTTGTCGCCCATCCTGCAGGTTGTCCTTTTTTTTTCTAAAAAACATTATTATAACATTCAATCAACAATATCGAAAATTTTATATCCTTAAACAATACTAACTTATGCCCAACATAATCCATTCCAATCTTTAGGCTTATCCAAAATACTATTGTCTAATCTCATATTATAGTGAAAAAGATTACCATAGAGTTCATATAACAAGCATGTTAATACCATCATTGATCCCCATATATAATAAGATATGTCTTGTTG
The DNA here is from genome assembly GCA_963277665.1 of Viscum album. NCBI lineage: Eukaryota > Viridiplantae > Streptophyta > Magnoliopsida > Santalales > Viscaceae > Viscum > Viscum album. The sequence goes on from OY728152.1 coordinate 1,495,292,970, forward strand.
GTCACATTACAAACATTCTAAGGCCTTAATCATGTATTCTCTTGAAAAATGAATACCCATTGAACCTTAGTGAAAACATGAATGCAGTTAAAAGTTAACACTATCCACATACCAAAATCATCAAATTTGTATATACTCAAACCATGATATCACATAGTCCTTATATCAATCATGAGCTCATGAATACTATCAAACATATTATTTCCTCCTTATCCATTCATTATGTGCACATCATCTTCTTTCCAAAAATATCTGAATAACCTTTCATGGTTACCTGTACCGTTTAACATATACCTTCAAATAATTTAGGAAAAACAATAGTGTAACAATCCTGAGATGTTTCTTTATTCCATAGTACCATTAAATTACCAATACAACATAACTCTTGGTAAACATTCAATCATTCAACTACCTTCTTAAACCATTGACCAAGCTTCGACACTTCTTTCATATCATATATCATTTGTAGTCTCCTCATCATCATCTACATAAATACTACCCATATGACCATGCTGATTCTCTTCATGAGATTTTCCCTTAGGTAATTGGTTTGCATAATTCCCATACATTCCACATTTAAAACATCTAATCATTGTTGATGTCGTAGCAATACCATTATCCTTATCCATGGTGTTAACTTAACCTTTTCCTTTGCACTTAATGGATTTGTGTCCTTCTTTTCTGCACCCAAAGCATCTTCTAGTTCCTTTGAAACATTCTCTTCGATACCTCTTCCCAAATGATTTACATGAAAGAAATTGAACTTTCCTTCCTCTATGATCATCATGAAACTCCATCTTTCTCTTATTAGCTGAGTTAGGAAACTTACCAATGTTGAGATTATTTATCATATTATGAGATTGTTGATTAGGCATAATAACAATATGGGGAACTCCAGATCCAATTTCATTCGGTTGCTCCTGAAGAATATCATTCCATTGTCCATCATATCCTCCATTACCGTGAATCTTCCCGTTCGCATCCATTTTATAAAACCCAAAAAGAATATTTTGAGAGGCCAAATCAAAATAAAGGGGGATTAACTTCAATATCTAACATCTTAGGTTAAATTCTAAGATCGTTACCATAATTCTAGGACTTTAACCTATACTTGTACTTAACCTTAGGGACATCCCTAGACATACCTTAGAAATATCTCTAGGGATCTCACTAAAGTTCTCACATCCTAGTTTCCAAAGGTTGACCAAACCTTTCCTCTGAAACCAACTGTAGATACCCAAATATGGACATACATGGACATTACATTTCTTTTGTAGAATAAATGATACATAATGAAAATAGACACACAAGGACCGTAATAGTTTAGTGTCTTTGGAAACTCTGAAAATAATCTTCTAATCATGGTGAAAGATCTTCAACATCTCCCATAAATATCTTCCCCTTTTGTTTTCTTACCTAAAATCTTTTTTTTAAATCCTAGGGAAAGAAAACATATAAAGGGTGAGCTCAAATTCTCAGTAAGGGTAATCATAGAGAACATAAAACAATCCATAAACATTTGAATGCAAAAACTTGAACATAAAATCTAAACATCAAAATCATGAGCAATGACATAAATCTTGGAAGTACACAAGGCATAGATCATAAAGGAACATAAATCATGATAAAATATCTTGGGAATAAAACATGTAATTGTGGAAAACCATTAAGAACTTTATATTATTTCCATAGTAGCCAAGGCATTGCTACCAAGGCCATCTTAGTGGACAAAGTCCCTTTCTGAATCGAGTTCACTCCTCGTTTCAGTCCTGTATCACTAAACCAAATTAACTTACCGTTACAGCCATGTCTATCTCATGAGATATATATCATTACCCAATGAATTGGAGGGAGATATATTTCCCAACCATCTCATAATGAAATCATTCTTACTTGTGCCACAAAATAAACTTAAAACATTCATCATAACCCAAAGAATAAAATGGGTTTCCTAAACATCATCCCATCATCACATAATCCATAAAAAACAAATGGATATTTAATCATAATAAAAGTGAAACCATGTAAATCATAAAGACATTATACATGAAACATACACATATGAAATAATGTCATCTTATATGGAAAATGGTTTTGATAAAACACTTGAAATGAATTCTTGAGGAAAATATCATTTCTTTCTCAAAATCATTTTCTTTTCACAAAATTCCATACAATTTTAAAAGAAAAGTATTTTGTTGAAAATAGTAATAATATCTTGTAGAGTAAGCTTCATGAAAATTAAGTGTTATGAAACCATAAAAATCCATTCAGGCCGTATAAGTTAAAAATAACATTCTTCTCGTACTTTTTTTAGAAAAGTAAAAAAGTACCTCGTATGGTAAACAAAAGAAAGATTCTTTCCATACGATGTGGTAAAAGTAAAAAAAGGGTAATAATGACTTTAAACATACATGGAAGAAAAGTAAACAATTTATTAATACTTTTTGAGAACATATGGACATGTATAATGAACATAACCCCAGTTAATACTTATGAATAAACAATCACAGATAAGAATGAGATTGAAATAATTATCCCTTTCCTTATGTCCGATATGCTTCGTATGTATCCAAAAATCCTGTATAATAATTTAAATAATGTCATTGAATTATTACAGAATCATATTCATTGTTATTATACCATATATGGTTCACTTAGGTATTTATATTACCCGTTCATATGTCCATTCCATGTTAAAGTAGCGTTTTGGGTAAAATTGTTTCATTTATCGTACCTGTTTGGACTTGTTGTTCTTGATATTATTATTACTTATATCATAATTTACTTACTTCCAGAATGTAAAACATGATTTATATATCATATATTTTCAGTATATATATATAATAGATAGATAAATCAAATGAAACACACCATTCATGGAGACGGTAGGCCGTACGTACGCATGAACACTGTTTTCCTTTCTTTATTGACTTGAATGGAAGTAAGTAGATGAAATATATATATATATATATATATATGTATTAATAAATAAATTAGCTTCATTATGTCATATATTTCATTATTATTCATTATATATACTTTATAATCATTCTTGAATGGTTAATCATGGAAAATGAATCTCATCGTGTTCGTGGAGATGGTAGTCTGTACGTACACACGAGCGATGATATCATTTCCATGATCGTAGAATTGTATTGAAGTGTGTGTATAATATTAAATAATCAATATCACTTTAAAATAACCATATATAGTTATTTATTTACACCATTATACCCATCCATGTTTGGTGGTGGTGGAAAAACTGATTACACCACGGTGTGGAGACGGTATTCCGTACGTACGCACGCGTGGTGATTTCATTTTCTATAGGATGGATAGAATGTTAAATAGGGTTGATTAATATTCATAATAAAATATCAGTATATTAGTGATACTGATTTTATTAATTTATAATGAAACAATAAAATAAGAAGAAGTTGAAGAAGAAAGAAACTTGAGAGAATCGAAAGAAGAGATTACCTCTTCTTCGACGCACCACCTTTAAGCCATCTCTTAAGGAAGTAGAGTTGGTCTTTAGAGAAGAACAGAACCTCCATAATGTTTCTAGGGAAGTGGATAATAGAAATGGGCAGGGTTTGGCCAAGCTTCAAGGCTCAAAAGGGTGCGAAGAGAAGAGGGAAGGGGTGCCCTTTTATATGGGAGGATAGGGGCACCTTTGGAAAAACTCAAAATATTATTTTATAATAAAGTCATATTTGGTTTATAATAGATTCAAATTGATTTATTTTGGAACTATGGTGGGGATGGGTCGAAATAATCCCATCCTATATAATTTATACAAGTTTATTTTTCTATTTTAACTTTATCATTTAGATTTAACTTTAAGTGAAATAATTTTACGTTTACCGTGTCTTCTTGTTTTCTTACACTATATGGTTAATAGAGTTACTATAACAAGAAAAAAGAACCCCAAGTGGTTCATTATTAATATATATATCCTTATATAAGTCATTTGGCCAAACCATAAATTTTTAAGAAAAAAAATAACAATTAATAATATAATTTTTTTTTAAAAATATTTTATGTCAATTTTGAAACTATTTTGTAATTGATTTTTTTGAAACTCATAACAGAATGATTAGTTCAAAAACAGTTAATTAAATCAATAATAACATGTCATGTTAACCTAGAAAATTAGTGTAATTCATAAAAAGACTAAAATTACATTTATTTGGGAATTTATAACATCAATTATGTTAATATTTCATTAATAAGGTAATTACTGCATCATCATTGTGTAATAAATAAATTAAATTATTTAATGTCTAAGTATTATAAATAAAATAAAATTATGTAGGAAATATTTTTATATTTCTAATGAATATTTATAGTTGAGTTTATCTTATGTATAACCCTATATTAAAAATGATTTATTTATTAAACTTTGATTTTAACTATTTTAACCCATCTTTAAATAAATTAATAATAAATGTCCTAATCTAATCCAAGTGGACCTAAATGGTCATATTTTATTCCTAAGGTTGTTTTAGGTCGAATTAAACTTATCCAATAGAATTAGGTCATGTGTTAGGGTAATAATAATATCATTTTTACCCTTAATTACCCTATTTACTTTTCACCATGGTAAATAGAAGTAAACAGTTACTATTCACCAAAAATTATTTTCATCTCATTGAACCACATTTTAGTCCTTGATATTAACCATGTCTCTCTGATTTTTGAAATTCCACTCACAGAAGCGGTAATATTATGTTTTATGTGAATTTACAAATTCTCCTAAGAGGTTTGTAAAAGACGGTGAAAAGTTCAACAAAATTTTTATATATCTAAAATTATTATAAAATGACTCCAATGAATTAAACTTAACTTTAATAGGAATTATGTATCAATTTTGACCTAAAATAAATGTAAATAAAATAAATAATTATTTAAATAAAAAGCTGGTTTTTAAATAGTAACCCAGTGTTTTCACTATTCATCAAAAATTGAAAGTTTTCAGAAAAATACAAAAAATTCACCCTAGGATAATTTCGGTTTTCCGAATCCAAAAATGAAGTCCATTTTGAAAGATAAAATTTATAAAATTTTAAAAAGTGGGTATTACTGTTCAAAACAGATAGTTCATAATAATATTATAATAATATCTCATTTAGTGAAACTTGGTATTGCGTACTACACACGCTATCGAGGAAGGTCGCGATTGCATGTAATGTAATCCAAGTTAGGGTTGTGTGTAGTTCAAGACTCCTTCGTTGTTTTGTATAATAGAATCCAACCATATTTCATTTATACATTGAATATATATATATATACACTCAATGTTTCTTATAACATAATAAAAACTTATTTCATTTATACATTAAACAAAATCTATACTTAATGTTGCGTAAAATAATTTCCACAAAACGAACTTGAAATTGTGTGTAACACGAGACATGAATAGTGTTGTGTATATTTCAAGATAATACGGTGTTGCGTATAGCGCAAGATAATCTTGGTGTAGCGTACAACAAAAGACATCAAAGAAATTAAAAAGAACAATTATCATAACATCTCGGGTTGTTACACTAGGTCTATGACTATTATGTTCTCTCATTATGATAAATCAAGTCATATAAAGTGGTACTTATCACATAGGAATTCATTTAAGTATTGGTATTACTAATATATTATGTCATAGAATAGTTTTTCAAGGAAAACTATATTAAAATTCATGTATTATATTTTCATTGTAGTGGATTAAATACTTAAATAATGGAAATTGAATTCACTAGAGTCTTTAGAGGGGTTTTTTTACTGGGTATACCAATAAGTAAAGTGTCCCAAAAAAAACTCAAACATTTCAATAATCTAATGATTTTTATTATACATCTCCCAATTAGCCACACAAAAAAGGAACTAAAGGTCTGTTATCTTGGGGATTACCTACACAACATCTCATTTACAACACTTGTAAACACTTATTTATATTTTATATTCTCTAAACCCCTTTATAGACATATCACTTGATATTTCTTTCATTAAAAACAAGGTAATAGAAACCTAATAGAGGGGTGATCTCAAATTATTAGTATGATAAAAACATACAATAATATGAAGAAGAACATGATAAAGATCTAGAAATGAAAATATGAGATCAAAGAACTATATATGATAATCATAAAACATGTTAGATTAATATAATATCATATAAATGTCATTAAGAAATCCTAAATTATATGTCAAAGCTCAAAATATATATCAATAATCATATAACACATTAGTATGATATATAACTATGTGACACATTAATAATATATAATTATCACAAATCTATGGCATTTCATGGAAATGAAAATCAACTTGATATTTTGGCATAACATAATAAAAAAAATTCTAAATGTGGTCTAACCATGAGCATATAAAAAATTGGGAATAAATATTTCCATATCATCTTCAGACAAATTTTCAAAAATGCTTCCCACGTCTCATTCATGAAATATTTCTTTGTATCATGTGATATGAAACCATAAAAATGCTTTGGAGGGTGATATAGGAATATAACCATCATTATGAACATATATGAGTGCAATAAAAAACCAACAATTCATATCTTTAGAAAATCATGAAAAAATAATGGGTTTTGTAAACCATTCAAAAAAATCACATAACCTATACTTAAGAAACCATAAGATATAAAAAATATTATTTTACAAAATGAATCATATCATAATAACATATAGATTATGATCAAAACAAAAATTCATGAAAGATAAAACAAGAAGGATAAATAGAAATAAAAATACAAAATTTTCCACAAAATTTTTTAAAACAATAAATTAATGATTTTTCCTGAAGAGAAAGTAAATGTAAAAACCCTGACCCTAGTAGCCTAGAGTAAGTGGTTACTTTATTACATTGAAATTAGAGACATGGAATCAAATATGAAAGGACTGAATAGTTTAGTAATCTTGATAAAAATTATGCATACTTGATTATCATATAACAATTGAATACATAAAATATAACAATGTATATTCATTGATTACACCATTATTACCATTATCATATCCCTGCATATCAATCACAAAATACATTATATAATCAGTGGGAAGGGAAACATAATAAATGGATGATCTCTAATTGTTTATAAGTGTATCTATACTGAAGAAGCTATCAATAATAAATAAGAAATAATCAATATGTAAAGGTATATAATTTTAACACATGACATTCAATCAATTACTTGGTGATAATATGATAGGAATAATTGATGATTATATAATTCTATATAAATTAACAGATGATATTGAAACTTAACCATGTTTATAATAACTAATCGAATAATCACATTAAAAATTAATAACTAACATAATAATGAGGTAATTCATAATTCTAGTGATCATAACCATAACATCAAATCCTTCTTCCAAGACATCTTACATAAATTTATAAGGCCTCGACCACATACCCAAGCTAGTTTGTCTTATAATACCTATCGATTAATCATGGGGATATAGTGGGCCCTTACCATCATAAAAAATCAATAAGAAGTCCCCATTAAAAAGCACAAATATCCCATTATATCTATTTTAATAAAGAAATGGAGGTAAATGTATACCAAAAAAATAATAAAATTCAATACGTTTTTTTAAATCCTTTTGGATAGAATTGAGTCACCACAAACCAAAGATGGAAGGCATGTGATTGATTATCTTCAAATGGATCTCAAAACACCAAAGAAGGGGGATACTAGTCTCCAAAAATGAGAGATATAAGAGGATATAAATAGGGTTTGGTAAAAAACCTGAGAAGATGAACCCTTTAATGTCGATCTATATATGGGTTTTATGCAACATCTAATCCCTTTTCACGTCATGTAATCCTTAGGGTTAAGTTTTCTCCGAAAAACTTGTCACATTTTATTATTTAATCTAAAAATTTAAACTTCTTGATACTTCCCTAAAAAATCCATGAAACACCCTTTCATGTCTTGTAACATTAAATAATGTGAATTATTACTACATTATGCATTTTGTAGCCAACCCCCCTCTAGACCACTTTGAGGCATCCTCCGAGCATCATTAGCTTCAGAATCATGAAAATGATCGGTCCAAATGGATATAAGATCACATATATATATATATATAATTATATATATATATATATATTATAAAATCAATAAACTATCACAAATTTACCTATTGTTTTAACTTGGATGGATATAATGATAAATCCAGTTTTATACATATTGTTTAAGCTATTTTTCATTGTGTCTTGAAAAATTATTTTAAAATTGATTTATACCTCATCTAATGATTGGATAAATTAAAATTCATACCATAATTGTAATCATGAGGTTTGAAATTAATAAATAGTACTTTTGGAAATATGAATAGTACCCATCGTAAATAATTTTCACCTCAATTTGTTTATAATAGGTGAAATAAGGTTATAACAAAGAGACAATGTCTCCAAATGAACTGAAAACGTGCTTTTACCCTGTTGGATGGAATGAGTTTTCCCATTTAAATCCAATTATTGAATATATAGAGATTTGGTTTCATTTTTTATTATCACCTTTATTTTTTATTTATGGAATGAATATATAGAAAATTCTAGTCTCTTAGATTTAGTAACTCGAAAATATTTTCTCATGGATACAAAATGAAATTATTTTCCATAAAGATTAATTTCAGATAATAATTAATTTTTTTCATGATAATTTATATATAATTTTTATTGATAAAATAATTACCTTAAATTTTTATGCAACATCAATATATAATTTATTCAATTAATATATAAATAAAAAATAAATTATTTTAAAATTTTTAAAAGTAAAAAATTTTAATGAATTACTGTGACTTAATATTTTTTAGATAATAATTACATATTATTGATGAGTTAATGGTTTAAATTCATATTTCATTACTGATATATATTTTTTGAAGTCAAATTATGTGAATTATTCTAAAATAAAATTAATAGTATTTTTTTCTAAAAGTATTTTGCTAAATTATTTAAAAATAAAAAATATACTTGAATAGGAAATGTAGGATTAGAAATTGATGATAATTTTATACCTTATCCATATATGTATAAATATACAACTTATAAGTATAATTATAACATTTTAATAATTTTTTTATAATGATTAAGAATAAAATTGGTTAACCAAGGGTGAAACAAAAAGATAAGATTTAAAATGAAGCCTAAACCTTTCTGAATTTAATTATATGATTATATTTGGAACTTATACTATTTTTTTTAATATTTATCAATATTTAATCATTTTTATTTAGAATTACTTAATTATATTTTAATATTTATTATAATATAAAGTGAGTCCTTTCCCTCCAATAAAAATGGATGCCCATTATCTCTTTCCTATACACCACGTTGACCCATATAGCTTAAAAAAAAATCCCAGGATACTTCCATTATATTTTTCCCAATACAAATTTTAAATGTGCTACCCTTTATAAAAGGCCCTTTAAAGGGTCCTTAAGAAATGATCTAAATGAGGTCTCATGAAAGAGATGTAATTGTCTTTCCCAACCACATTTACTTTATTTATTCATAAAAATATGAAAAATGAATGGTATTCATAATAAAAAATATCATAAATATATTAAAATGATATATTGGTCATTATTCATGCATTATACACCCTATTTTATATCAATCAGAATATGAATGTTTTTCTCGTGCGTATGTGTGGACTAGCACCCCCATGTGGAGATACAATTAATTTTTCACAACAATATTTCATGGATGGGTATTATTATGTGTTCTGTGTTTATTATTTATTTTTATTAAATTATTATTATTATATAATTATTATATCATATATACCTTTATTAACTTCTAATTTATTGAAAAATGGAAATGTCACTCACGCAAACGTGTAGAATCTAACCTCCTTGATGAAATGTGAATATCGTTTTTTTCATTAAATGGATGGTAATAATGATATATCTAATAAATATATAAGATATAACAAATATTTTGTAAAGGTGAATTATTATTTTCTTTTCTTCAGTTCCATTATTCAAAATGTGAAAAAAATGTTCAGGTATAAATAAGACCTATCACCTCTATGAATGCTGTAATTCAATTTTCTATCTCAAACTTTTAATTATGATTAAAAAATATATATTTAATATATATTATATATATATATTTATTATTATCATTTGAGATATTATGGATCCATGATTAAAATATAGGACCAAAACTACTGAAACAAAACATACATGAAAAAAGTAGTTATCGATTTAAACTGTGATTTTAATAAGTAATTTTAAATAAACTGGTGATAAATGTATATAAGTAAATTATATATACTTTGATATATATTATTATAATTTTTGAATAAATTTATAATATATATATGTATATATAAATATAAATACTTTAACACATTCAACGGAATTCATACCCACGGTAAGGGTTTATTTCACAATATCATACTTTTTTAAGATTTCTTAGGTTTAAGACACCATCAAGGGAATTGATTAATATTTATATCATAAAATAATATTTTAATAATATACTTATTTATATAAAATAAATGTTTTAATTTCATTTTAATAACTTTATTTACTCAATATACCAAAATGATATTTTAAAGGAAAATTATATTTTTTTATCATTACAGTCAGAAATATTTTTCTTAAATGTACATAATATCATTAAATGGTTTTAGATAATGTTAGCAATATTAAAAAATGATTTATTAATGAAATTTTTACCCATTTTTTCAATTTTCACAATATATTTTAAATGTAATCTTCTTGAATTTTTTTGAAAGATGTACTTTTGTCTTTTTATTTTGTTTGAAAATGTAAAAGAAATAATTATTTTAGAATACATAGCTTGAATATAATTTATATCTCTCAAAATAACCCAATTATTTTATTTTTTAATTTAAAATTATGAAATATTTTTTTTGAAGAAAATTATTTACCAAATATATTAAAAAAATTTGTATTTCAAATGAGTGATTTCAAGTTGAAATTTTTATTTTCCTCAAGAAATTTTCTAGTGATTTTTTGAAACTATTTTTATATATGTTAACATTAATTGTTGAATCTTATGATTTATTGAGGATATAATTTAGTGAAACCATAAAATATATTTCTATTAATGGTTTACGATTAGTTAGATAGTGGGATGAATTATTATTCCATATGTTTGTTCTTCCAATAAGGATTGCTATTTCTTTTTTAAGGCATGTGGATTATGATTTTTTGATTATTCATATGGTGAATTCATTAGTATTTTTATATTATGGGGGGGGGACAAAAATTTAATATCTCATTAATTAATCATTAGGTATCATGAAATAATTTTTTTTGTTATTTCGATGAGGGATTTCCCATTTATCTGGTTTTCTAAGAAAAATGCCTAGATGATATACTCAAGAAGTCTGAAATATACATCCCATAATTATTAAACAAGTTATTAGATATAATGAGATTAATTAAATTGTTTTTAAATACATGTATATGTTTAAATGTTATGTTAATATTTATATGGAAATATTTTATCATCATTTATTTCATCAATATTATTCATCCCTTACTTATTAAATGTCAGCTTCTGTAGTACACATACCCTTACTAATAATTTGACACCATCCCTTTAATAAGTTTCATTTTCCACAGATTCTAATACATGTATTATGATTTATAGGAACAGATATATTAGAGGTAATAATGATTTTATCAAAGATAATAATATATTGTATATTATATTTTCAAATATAATTTTAGATTTCATTAGGTATCCAGTTTTTGAGGAATAATACCTTATTTAGTATTTTGGGATATTATTGCTTATATATCATACCGATGTAATAATGTTACCACTAGATCATGGATACTAGTATTTAGGTATTTATAGTGGGAATTGTAGAAGGTTTGGTAGTATCCTTGGGAACTATGTTAATAGAATATTATATTAGGTAACATAAACCTATAACGTAATTCGAGGAGAATTCTATGTATATAATAACATTTGAATTTTTTGGTAAGGTTCAAATTATGTTGTTTTAATATAAATACATACATATCAATATTCTTATTGTTTATTAATTAGGATAAAATTAATCTATGGGTAATAAACCAACAAATAGTTGGCTATGTATATCCCATCCATCATTATAGTTCATGACGAGTGTGACCTTAATTCATATCAGGCTGGAAACTCCTGGGGGATATGCATAAGATAATTTATATTTTATAAATAGGTTATTAAGTAATATTTGAACATATTTTTATTATTTGAAAATACTAACAATTACTCTGTGTTTAGGAATTTGATATCAGCTTTGAAAAAAAATTCAATCTAAAATAAGTGTTTCCCGGGTTTTAAAATTTTATGTAACAATAGATAATGTAATTACCAAATCTATTTAATAATATTTTTTTTAATTGTTCATATGGTAATGAATGAAAACTATATTAATGAAAATAATATATGTAGTAATTTCTATAATGAACCAACCCAAGTCAACCGTAAAATAGTCACCCAAGCAGGCTTGCAATAAGGTCTTAAGGCATTACCAATTTTCACGATCTAGAAACTAGTGCCAAGAATAACATATAACTCAATACAAAATTTTTTAGGCTAGAAATTATAAAAACATAAACCGAAAAAAATTAAAATGAATAATTATAAGTGGAAAATAAATAATGATGACACCATAAAGATCCAAATGACCTCCTAGGACACTACAATCACAGAAAAACACATAATTTATGATATATAATGAAATAGAAGATCCTAAAACAATAAATTATGATGTTGGAGTGAGATCCTATATGTTTGGTAAGGATTAAAAATAAAATTCTATGGTCTATGACATAACATTAATGAGAAATAATAATCATGATATATTGAAAATAATTCATATAAAATTCTGGTTTTTCTACCCTTTTTAAAAATAAGTTTCAAGCTTCAACTTTAAGGATAATCCATTATCTATCATGTTTTCAATGCATTTTTAAATCATGGAATAGATTTTTGTCGATTACTTATAAATGATAAATATTTCAAAAATAGGTGTTTCAATATGGTAGGTAATGTAAAACATTTCACTATATTATGAAACATGGAATGAAGGTAAATTAATTTATACGTACAAAGGGTTTCATGGGATCTAGGGTATATTTCAATACGACATAGGATTATTTAATATTATACAACTACATAATAAAACATTTTTGGTGAAATAAATCATCAAAAACCTCCCAAACACATGTTATCACCCTCATTAGTTTGATCAAGTAGAGCATCCCATGGGAAATTAGGTTATCTTATCTAGGCCACATTCCGATGTGTAATCTCAATTACAATGGCATTTTTACATTGGGTTCACACTAAACCACCTTAGTATTCCCATGACTTCAAAACTGAGTTGAGTCTTATCAAATGAGAATGTACATACATGTCATATATTTTTCACAAAAGTAAGAAATTTAATTTCTCACCTCCATACTACCCTTTATGTACAACTCCATTCCTAGATATATAAGCACTGATGACACATCTTACTAGGATTACATATAATTTAAAAAACCTAGCACATACTAAATGTTCAATATGAGGGCAATTCTTTAACTATGGTTTACATTTTCAATATATAGTCTTAATGTTCAAAACACAGGTCATAAAATTTAAAGGAATCATCACAAATTTTAAAGATAGTTTTCCCAATTATTTCTAGTTTCACAACCATGATTCACACTTAAACTCATATACACCTTGGTATGTATATATATACATAGATACCCATTTTAATGATTTATATTTATCTATCTCTATGTGGTAATATCTATAATGGGGTTACCTATATGTGTGTCTCAATATATATGGATATATACCATTTAGTGCATCAAAGGATTATAAAATAGTTAGATTATTTTTTGGAAACAAAAAAATCCTTGGGAGATTTTTATTTAAAATGTTTTAAATTATCTAGAAAATAAATTAAATATTAAATATTCTTTTCATTTCAAAACAAGACTAAAAATAATATTGTATAAGAAAATTAATGATGGATTCTGATGAATAAAATATGGAAAATTAGTAAGTAAACATTTACATAAAACCCAACCATTTTACTTAGCATATAAATTTTACAAAACAATAAAAAAACTTTTCAAAAATCACCAAGGAATCATAGTTTTATAATTAGTGTCATATAAATAGGTAAAACTAACTCAAATATGAATCCTATATAAATGGATGCATTATTCCCTCTCAATGGAGTCTAAGACAAAATAAATAACAATGTGAAAATTAAAAAAATCACTAATTAAAATTGTGACAAGGAATAATAATTGAATGAAACGTACCAAAACTAATGGATAAAATTTCTTCATTTGATGTAAGGGATCTAAACACATATTAGTTGAGTCCAACGTCTTCACAATATGAGAATAATCACTTGATTATATGAAAAAAAACATCTCATAAATAAAAGCAACACCCATAAGATTGCGTCTGAAAAACCACACGACACAATATGGATATGAATAAGGATGAATAAGAATGATATGGAGGGGAAACAGGCTTACCTGAGATGATATCACCATGATTTATTTGGAGAAATTTTGAAGAGATCACTCTAGGGAAGGGGGTGGTTTGTCTAAGGGGTATCCCCCATGGGTGATGGTCGAGCGAGAGGTATAAGGGTGAGTGATATTAGATGTAGGATTACACTTTATGGGTTAAATTCATTAATTAAAAAATTTATTTTAATCCCCTTTATTTTATTAACATGGGAAAGACATGGTGTATAGCAACATAGTTTTATATATGGTACACCAAATGTTCGGAAACCTCTGTTGCAAGAGGGGGGAGGATGCACAATCTGTTAGAGTAGGTCACATGCCATAATGCCTATCTATGAGAGATAACTAATGATTATAGATTAGCCACATGATTTATAGGGATTCTACACACCCTATGTTCCTAACCATGTGGCCTAAAAATATCTTCTTTACAAGACACTGGGATTACATAGGGATGGAATGTGGTTTCCCCTAATCATGCACTGACTATCCATGACCCTTATGTGTCCCAAAAAATAAAATTTCCACGGAAAACCCTCATGGAAAATTATGAAATAGGAGAGGGACTAAAAATAAATGAAATAATACAAAAATTTTATGTCTGTTTATGACAATTCTCCCCACCATGAAATTTTTTTCCCATATAAAGTCCAAAATGGTTTATTGATAGAGACATAATGAAAGGAAAAAGCATCACCTCAAAATAAAACCTTTACAACCTAAAGTCCCAAAACATAAAATCACTACCCAAACAAAACAAAAAACTATATGATCTACAAGAAAATATAAAGACCATACTTAATGAACCAAATCAACATCCAAAAACAACTAATAATGCCAACAAATCGAAATGAAAAATGAAATGAACAAAAGTGATAACCTTACATCAATAAACACACCATAAAAACAATGAACTCTCGAACCCCAAACATAGAAATATCAAAAAAAACACATGATGTTCTATTTAGGAGCTCCAAAACAATCCATCACATGACCCACCATCTAGAATATTACAACTACTATTTTCATGTTCATGGGGAGAGTAAATAATTTATCAGATTAGAAACTTGAATACAAAATTCTCCAAAATAAAAAAATAAATGGCTTGATGAATTGTTTCACCATAAGAATGTTCTTTTAGTGATCTCCTGACCATTATTGATCTTTATTTTGAACACTTATTTCCCATGAAATAAAAAATTCATGAGTTTTAATTAGATCCAAATGATATGAGAATCAATGCATTAAAAGTAGAACATCAAAAATTCAAAAAAATAGGAATCCAATTTTTCCTCAAAAAACACATTAGTTGAAACTATAAGTCACAAAATAATAACATCATATGAAAATTAACAAGATAAAAAGTTGATGTCATCGAAAAGGAATCCTAAAACAGAGAATTAAGAATTATGGAAAAAATAAGAGCCTCCTAAAAGAAACCAACAACACACAACCATGAACAATTAATATAATCTAAAACCAAAACAATCAAAGGAATAATCCTATATTATTAAAAAAATGGGACCAAATAGCTAAAAAAGATACATATCATAGTCATCAAGACTACTCACCCACGAAATGACCTTTCATTTATGTTATATCGAAATCAAGGAATACACCCCATTAGAACTGATGATAATTAAAATAATTGATACTCCCTTTGGATTTTTCAAAGTGGAATAACTAGGGAAACACTTATTAATAATTACATCAAGGAATCAAACTACCTCAATCATAAAAAACTCAATCCAAAAAATGGTATGAATCAATGTTCTAAGAAAAGGATTTCCAAAAAAAGAAAACAATATCAATGGAAAAATCAAATGGTTTCCCTTTCGATGACCGAAACATCAAGTTAAGTCAATATCCACAATCCACGATAGATGATCCAATGTTTGAATACCTTCACTCTAAGGCCTATATCTAGTGACCAAATAACACGAGGCAATAGCTACCCCATTGTTATTATATGACAAGTTTTGACTGAAACCTACTCTTTTTATAAAACAATATAAATAACCTCTCAGGTGACATCATCAGCCACACTGAATGAATATAGAGAACATCCTACAAACCAACCACCCAACTATTACCAAGACAATTGTGTGGTGTAATATAATAAAAAATCATAAAACTAAATCAAAACATATCAAAAACTAAAATTCCACAAACAAGTCAAAAATCAAAAACCCAAATGTGAAAAAACACTCTAACAACACTTCCTATATATCAAAACCAAATAGTAATAAAAAAGAAATCTTCAAATTAAAAAATGAAACATAACAAAATACCCACTAATCAAAACATTGAAATACCCTTTTAAAGGACAAATAAAACACAAAAATTGCTTAAATGGTTGAGCACTTACCATTGAATTTTAGTGAATCCTCATATACATAACCTCATTATAGCTCAAGAAACCATCCATACAAAATAAAATAAACATAAAAATAAATATGTTAGTATTCATAAGAATACCAAGGAAAAAACATGAAATTTATATTTCCATAAAAATAATACTAAACCCTATTTTAATTTCTAAAAAAATTTCCGAATCCACCTCATTTCATAAAAAAATATCAAATGTAAATATTCACATTCCTTTCCACATATTTAAAAATTTTTAAAAATACTAAAAAAACATTAATTACATTTTTTTTAAAAACGTAGTTTTAATTTTAGATAATAAACATTGGTAATCCAAATGTCATTTTACAATAAAAGAAAACACCCCCCAAAACCAATTTAAACTAATAAAATTAAGAAACGAGTGAAAATAAACAGTAATAGAATAAAAAAAAATTTAGAGGCTTTTGAAAAATATTTTTCCACATAGATTCAATGATAATGCGCCAACCATGTAAACCTTTCTAGAGGTTAATAGAGGAAGTTGAATGGTCTACACACACTTATCCATGTAGTTAACACTAACCATAAAACCTAAATTCCATTCCAAAAATTAAATTCAATATTTTTAGTTTCAAAATGCAACCTATCAATTCTAAAATACAATCCCATATACTCAAATAAAAAAAATCAAAACATGTAAGTTCCAGGAATGAATTTTGAAGCATAACCATCTAGAATGACCATGGACATTAACAAATTCTTCTAAATTGGAAGTGATCAAGAATCTACTCTTGAATAAATACTTAAATACCTTAAATCCTATAAAACATTTTAAATCTGAAAATGAATTGGGATAATTACATTGATACCATTTTTTCATGAATCAACATGGGTTGACCCTAAACTGGTCAGTTTATCAATTCCTCAACAATTCCCATTAGGTGTTCCTGATCCTCTCAGGTTGGAGACTAGTTACTAGAATAAAAGATAACTCAATAGGTAACCTATAATCTATTAAATAAATGATTAATATATATGATCATATTTAAATGAAAAAATCCCCCCAATAAGGAAATAATGACTACAACACATACCGCCATGTGACTTCACTGGTCACCTTTGACCATTGAACAATACACACTCCTTGTGCAACCATGAACTGGGAGAACCAAAAATATAAAATGATAATATAGGTGTCAGCAGTAATATGATTTGTACAGATTAAAAATATAATTTTACACCATATTCATTACCTTTAAATATAATAATAATAATTTTATTTGAAAATAATATACATAAAAGTAGGATTCCCTTTCCTTTTTTAAAATACACAGTAAACATCTATTTGATGAAGAACACACTATCCATCATGTTTTGAAAATGATTTTAAAACATTGATGTCATTTTATTAAATTCATTTAGATAGATATGTAGTAATAAAATAGGATATTCAATATGATAGGTAAATAAGAGATGTCACTTTATGAAGTTACTATAAACAACGTATAATATAATAAATGTAAAACATGAATCATGGGATCTAAGGTGTTAGTTAGGACCACCTAGGATAAATCTATAATAAATTATCTCATAATTATTCTCCTCTAGATCCTGACATCATCAAACACTACCCTATTACTCCTTGACACCCTCAGTTGTTCAACCGAGGGGCACATCCAATGGGAAATCAGGTTTTCTATGCAAAAAAACTTGTCAATGTGTTATCTCAACTAGTGAAGCATGTATACCTAGGGATCCCAACTAAATAACTGGTATTTATATGATGTTCAAATTGATTTCATCATTATGAATATAGTATATGTAAAAAATTCATAAATTTTTCACAAACATAACCAATTCACTTCCTCACCTCCACACAACCCTTTATGTGCATCTCATTTTTATCTACAAAAAATAAATCAGAAATAGGCTACTTTCCAAACAACCCATTTGAAAAATTTAGTATATTCCAAATATTGAATATCAGGTTCACTCTTTAATAGTAGGTTTTTATTTTCAAGAATGAGTCCCAAAATCCAATATAGGTTCATCAATTTTAATGGAAATATAGTTAATTTTTTTTATCAAATTTTTCATAAAGATTTATAGTTTAAAATCCATTCTCCACACAGAAAAAAAATATACGCCTTGATATATATGTGTCCCCTAGGTAATGATTTATATGTTCCCTTATTCATATAGAAATATGTAGAACATTAGCACAAATATATGTTTCTATATGCATATATCGACATGAAAAATTTATTGAATCCATATATTATAAATCATATGGAAGATTGTTAGGAAACAAAAAAATCATTTGGGAATATCCATTTTATAAGGAAACAATCATCTTCAAATTAATGAATCATTTAAGGTGATCTGAATATCAATCCTATCCTAACAATAATCTTGTATAACAAAAATGCAAGTTGGATGTTTAGGAAAAAATGTGGAAAATAAGTGACAAACCATTTCTGTAAAACTAAACCAATTAATGTGGCATATAAAATTTAAATAATAGTGAAAAAAATTCATAATCAATAATAAATAGTAGACATCCAATTAATGTCTTAGACAAAGGGTAACATAGATTGATTTTATATATTTTTAAAAAAATGTGTTATTCAACCTTAATGAGTTCCAACACAACTTAAATAAAAAATTGGAAACCAAAAATAACAAAATAAGTAATTATAATTCAACAATGATATAAGAATATTAGAAAACCTAACTAAAAGTGATGGATCAATCAGAACCTTTTATGAATGAGATATGAACCCATCAAGATTGATTCTAGAGATATTCTCATAATGAGAACAATCCATTACTATTTTGAAAACCACAAAATTATTAAAATAAATATACAACACACCAGATAGGGTTTATCCAACCACATATTGTATCATAGGGAAAGAAAAAGGAGGACAAAGATTGTGTAAAAGGGGAGGAAAGTCCAACCTGAATTGATTTGAAAATGATTTGGTAGGGGAAATGAAAATGAGCGGATAATGTGGGAAGGGGGTGGCACATGGGAGTGGATACGCCATTAGGGATAATCAAGAAATAAGGAGAGGCATGAGTGGTTGTGTAATAAGTATAACCCTTTAGGGATTAACATTATTAATAAAAATTGGGTATTTCTGCCCCCTGTGATTTATTGAACTAGGGAATGCCCCACTGTTTGAATATACAGTCTATCAGACTGTGCGCCTACAATGAACAAGCCCCTATCCTATGAGAGAAGATGATGAATAATCTTTTGGACAAGGCCACACACCCATGTGACTAACCATTGAAGTTTCAAAATTATTCTTCCTAGGATTCAGGGTTTAAAGGGAGAGGACACACACCTATAAACCTAACCGTGCTTGATAGAAATAATTTTTTTTTGATCCACATATTTTACATAAATGTGGATTACAATTTCATCTACCCATGTAATAGTCATGTTCCACCTTCTTTCCTCCCCAAATTTCAAATTTTAAAGAAAAAATGGAAAAACTACAAAAAATATAGATTAAAAATAAATAAACTAAATCGAGTAGTGTTAGGTTGTGGTGTGCCAATTTCACTCAAATGTATGATAATAATGTTGTTGTTAGACAAAGTGATAGAACTGACAAAATTATAACTATATTGGGGTTTCCGAATCTGGTTATGACCAATAAACAATACCATAGGGATTATCTTGCAGACCCACATAGCTTTGTAATAGTTTTATACCATTTATTGTGAAAAAACCATTATGATTCAAATGAATCAAAGATCCATTTATAATTGAGCAATGAATAAGTTCTAGAGAAATGATATTTCCCAAATTCGGAAGTAATAAAAGATAGAAGGTTTGTATGGTTTTTTATAGGATTGAATATGTAAAGAGGTGCTCAATATACAAGATGAGGGGGTGTGAATTGTATCTTTTAAAAATTCCTTTGGATCATTTAAAGTTGATACCTCTTAGTTCAATAAACTTGACAGATTATGGAAATATGGTTCTGAAAATGAAACTTAAGAAAAGTTTACAAGGGAAAATATTCTACCTGAATGTATATAGAATCTTACTAATCAGAGTACAAGTATAATAAATTATAAGATATTTATACTTTCTTAATTAATAAAAATGCAATGGAAAATAAACTTGAAACAACACAAGTAACAAGTATGAAATCTTATAAAATAAAGAGTAGGGTATCCAACAACCTTGGATAAAGTTCCCTCAATTTATAATTTCAATAAAGTCTCTCTTACCCACACTTGGGTAAGCCCTCGATAAGAATATCAGAAACTGTCTTGCTATCCCCACAAGCCCTCAAACTTCATGGTAGTCGACACCACTGTATTCAATATCAAGGAAGTCCTCGATCATTAAGTTAGTTGGCACCTCTGTCTTCCTTTCCCCAGAAGCCCTCAAATATACTCAGCAACATTCAGAGTCACACGAAGAAAGCTGAACAAGATGTTCAGTACGCTCAAAGAATGAGAGTATATCTCCCGAGAAATCACTTCAACAGCATGTAATCTCTAGATTTGTATATCAATTAGTTGTCTTCAGCTCGTTCAAATGAGCTCGTATTTATAGGAATTTCTTCAATGGTCGGCTCCCTCCTCCAACGGTCATATTTTTCTTTGAATCTAGGAGGGACATATATACATGTCACTCAAACAACGGTTGGTTAAAAACTGAATGCAATACATCATTTCATAACTTTGACAAAGGTAAGAAAAATATGGCTGCTTAACCAAATCTAATTTTTGGAGTCTAAGGAAAATATTGTTTAGAGTCTAAGAACATTCGAATTATATATTTCATGAATATTCAGATTTTGTTTATCAATTAATTTAGAATTTGAATTCTGTAGACTTCAGAGTCTGAATTCTGAGGAATTTGGAGTCTGAATTCTAAGGAATTTAGATCCTGAATTCTAAGGAATTCAGAATATGAATTATACGGAATTCGGAACATGAATTATAAGGAATTTAGAATATGAATTCTGAGGAATTCAGAGTATAAATTATAAGGAATTTGGAATCGGAATTATAAATAATTATGAACCTTAATTCTAGGTAATTCTGAACATGAATTCTATGAAATTCAAAATCCAAATTCTATGGAATTCAGAACGTGAATTCTATGTAATTTGGAACCTGAATTCTAAGGAATTCAGAGTCCAAATTCTAAGGAATTCAGAGTCAAAATTACAGAGAATTTGATGTCCGAATTTCAGAGAATTCAGAGTTTGAATTTCATAAAATTCACAGTTTCAATTTCAAGGATTTCAGAGTTTAAATTTCAAATAATTTGAAGTATGAATTTCATAGAATTTGGAGTCTGAATTTCAGATAATTCAAAGTCTGAATTTCATAGAATTTGGAGTCTAAATTTCAGGGAATTCGAAGTCTAAATTTGGAACCTGAAAACATGATACTCTATATCTAAGTATTTATATAATTCCAAGGTTTTATATGTGAAACTAGATTTTACACATAGCAATATATAGAGTTAGATTTAGAGAAACTAAAACATGAACAATGAAAACATGTTACAGATAAATTTTTCTTGGGGAAGGAAAATTTTCCCTTTTAATGAGAATAAAATTTTCCTTAAGATAGAGTGTTTGTGATTTTCAAAACATAAAGGAATGGAAAAGTCATAAGGAAAACATATAGACTCAAGAAACTCACCCTTTTTGGAAATCAAAAATTTCCTTACCAAAAATAATATAAGAAATAAAAAATTTTATGAACAAAAAAATAAAAAATTATCTCCCTTTACTTATGAATCCAAGTGAATATGACTATCTCCCCTTAGGTTTTGAAAACCCTAAGGATTTTGTACTTGATTTCTTGAATGAGATTTTACATTTTCTTGCATATGAAAATCTTCATGATAAGAACTCCCACTTGGATGAACTCCCCCTTACATAGGGAAATTTCATCTTTACATAGAATTCTCCCCATTTGTGATTTTCAAAAAGGAATAATGGGAATGGACAAGAATCTATGGTACTTGAATTATTAGTACTAAACAATAAAAAATAGTGAACAAACAAAATTTTCATTATGATTGAATGAATTTGTATAATAGGAAAAATATAACAAAAGTTCATATTTGGAAAAGGATATCCTTCTTTCTCCTTCGGAATAAGATTCTTCACAATGGTTTTCAACATCATTAGATATTTGTGATCCTACTATGCACTTTTGAGAAGCTGATCCTGATCTTCAATTTTCTTATTTAAGGATTTTATTTTTTCTTCCTCAGACTTAAGATTCTCTGCCTGGTCTTTCAAGACTTCTTCTTGATTAACAAGATTCTATTCTATCTCAATTCAAAGATCCCTTTATCTCTTCCAATTCATGGCCACATTATTTTTCTTCCCATTCAGATATTTAATTTCTAGCTTCTGTGAAGTCTGTGGAAGACTTAACTTTTCGTCAAGACAATTAGTGAGATCTTTAATCTTCACATATTCGGTTTCAAAAGAATCCTTGAAACTATCTTGAAATTCATCAATGATTCTCATTTCTTATATTGTATTCCTTAACCAACTTGTGATCTTCTTGCATGATATTTTATGATCCTCATAGCTAATGATAAAAGATTTGAAATCTGACTCGAGACCGACACATTTATTCATCATCAAGGAAACATAATTCAATTTTTGATTTAATGTATGCTAAAGCATCTGGAATATCAATTCTATAGTAGTAAATAATGGAATATTTCCAACAAGCTTTTTCAAATACTGAACAACAAATACATTTCCAAGTGAGGATTATTCTGAATCCGAGACTTTTGTTGGTGATGATTCTTTTTCTATTTCATCAGCCTTCCTATTTGATGAAGCACCAACTTATTTATTTATTACAACAATTTTTCTAAGTGTATCCATTACCAATTTTTTTCCCTTGTCATCCTCAAAAATTATTTCTTCTTGATTAGAGGATTCATGTTAACTATCTGATTGCTGAACAATTTTATCTTCATCAACATATTCATTCTTGGCTCCAGCCTCGACATCTTTTGGGTGAATGAAATCATGATTTCTACGTTAATTTTTAGAGAACTAATTCAATTTTTATTCACCCTTATCATCTTTTCTTGGGGTATCATGTTTTGAAGACTTTGCATGAGAATTTTGGGTTTAGAGTTTATCAGATGGACTTTCCATATTATGGAAATCATATACTTGCTTTATCAAGTCCTCAATAGCACCACTTCCATCTTCTTATTCTTCTTCCACTTCATCTTCATGCATGATTTTATTCTTCTTGATGTTTTTCTAGAATCACTAACTTCTTTCTCGGAGTCTCTGTTAATGGTTCTGCTAAAAAAGATTCGGGTACAAGAATTTGTTCAGAGGATTTTTCAGCAGCCTTTATAAGAGATTTAATGACTTCAGCTTCAAACAATTTCTTTCTTTGCTTCTTTTCTTTTTCTTCCTTTTCAAGATTTTGAGTAGTCTTTTCCATCAATGATTTTTTCTCAACCAGGTCCAGGCCAAACATAGGATCTCTTTCCTTTCAGTTTTTCTTATATTCTCTCCATTTACCCACAACTTCCTTAGGATATGATTCTTACTTCATTGGATTTGGAGGTGCAGACTGGGTTTTTTTAACCACTGGTGTTTTTTCTTTTCCTTCTGATTCCTTCAATTTCCTCTTTCTTCCACCCTTTTTAGAGGTTTCAGCCACCTCCTATTTCTTTGAAAGAACATTAACTTCTCCTTTTGAAAAATCATGAAATTCTCTGGATCGACTATTAAATCCAATCTTCATCCCACTTAGAGTTTCATCGCTCAAAAGCATCACCTTATAATTTCTCATCTTAGAACGATAAGGAATCTTGAAAGAATGTAGAAAAAGAACAATGTTGTTAGAAAGAATGGCTAGAAACATGATAATATGAGACTTCAGATTCCTATTCATTATATTCTCAATCGTAACCAAGATATACTTAACGAGGTTTATCTTTCTTAGGTTCTCCAAGAAATCCAGAATGTAAATATCACTTTTTTTTTTCAGGGTATCCTTGTCCCCTTTTCTCAGAATGAGAAAACCTTGAACCCATAACAGAAGAATCCAAAGATTTGTAGAGTGATGAATAATTTTTAGAGTCTTCACTTCCTTCAAGTGAAGACAGTCTATAGCCTTTTCCATTTTAAAAGATACTATTACATTAGGAAGTTTGTGTGAGAAAAACTCTGATTCTCTCTCACAATTAATTCCTATTAGATTTGCTTCCATATTATAAGAAAGATATTATGTTTTTCTATAGAACTTGAAAGAAAATTTATCTCTTCCTCCATCATTAAAAAAACTATCTTTCTCGTAGAATTCAACTAGAAATTATGAATACACCGGATCCTGTGCTCTTGGTTTTGATATACATACAGTCTCCAAACTATTTATCTTGATATTATTAGAAACAATGGAATCATACATGGAATAAAACTTCGGATTGACTCAACTTTCATGGTAGATCTTCCACTTAGATATTTCCTTAATCGTTGAAATTTCTTTCTAAGAAGAGGCTTCATTAGACATTCAGAAGTAAAGAAACATAAAAGATCCAGAACAACTTTAAAAACTGAGGCAAAGCTTCAGCACGTGAAGGCTTGGGGTTTGATGTGGGATGACTATGTGGGGTCCTTTATATAAGAAATTTAAGTGACGGTTCAGCTTCCCTAATTGATATATCCGTTGAATCCTTCTTGAGAAGATATAACAGTTGAGATGATAGCTGAAGAAGGATTTTAATAGGTTCCTATATTTTGAGATTAAAAAAAACATTCAGATTTATGGAAAAGTGAATCCAAAGATTTTAAAAGTAAATGTAAATACCAACAATGATCAAAATGATTACTAAGACTTAGGAAGGGAAACAAACCATTTGGATTTCCAGGAAGATTATTCATAATAAAGAAATTTTTTCCAGAATAACTTTAGATTCCCAAAATTTTGATTATGAAAACATTTACTATGAACATTTTGACTACAAAAAAAACATTAACAAAAAAAATATGAAAATCTGATTATGAAAATTTTAACTATGAAAACATTTATTACAAAAATTTTTACTACGAAAATATTTATTAAGAAATTTTTAACTAAGAAAAGAATTTTACTACTAAAATTTCAGATTACAAATGCAAATTTTAGATTACGAAAATTTGATTACAAAAATTTGATTATGAATTTTCTTTGACTACTAAAAAAATGTGACTACAAAAATTTTAATACAATGAAAATGTACCCCCCCTTTGAAAAAGAGTTTTACTATAAGGATATAGGTTTCAATAATCAGTTTACAAAGAAGATTACCTTACAGTTATAATTCCTATCTTCAGTTTAATGTATTAAAATCTATTGGATGGTAATTTTTTTTTGAAAATATCAACAAGTTGATCTTGCGTTCTGATAAATTGAAGAATGAAATCTTATTTTTGTGTGTGATCACTAAGAAAGTAATGCCTAATATCTATGTGTTTTGCATGAGAGTGATGTGTAGGGTTTTTACTTAAGGCAATGGAACTAGTATTATCATACAATATTTTTGTTTTGGTAAAACTCATACCATAGTCTGTGAGTGCGTGTTGCATCCACAACACTTGAGCACAACAACATCCAGCTATTACATATTCTGCCTCAGCAATGGAAAGTGCTACTGAGTGTTTATTTTTTCATGAACAAAAAACTAATGAATATCCTAAGAAATGAAATGTTCTGGATGTACATTTCATATCCATTTTACACCCACCAAAGTCATCATTTTAATATCTTTTTAAAACAAAATCATTTCCAGAAGTATAAAAAAGTCCTAAATCCTTGGTTCCCTTTAAGTAGAGGAAAATATTTTTCATTACATTTAAATGAGATTCCTTAGGAGTGGATTGATATCTCTCACATAATCATACTAAAAACATTATGTCTAGGAAACTAGCTATCATGTAAAGTATACTTCCAATCATACCTCTAAATGTTGTTTGATCTACTAGTTTCCTAGCTTCATCATGATCAAGTGAATTTGAGGTACCAATGGAAGTACTTATACTCATAGTGTTTTTATATCCATAATTTTTAAGAATATCTTAAATATACTTATGTTGAGATATATCAATTCCTTCTGGTTTTTGAGAAATTTGAAAACCAAGGAAAAATGTTAACTCACCCATTATACTTATTTCGAACTAATATTTCATTAGATCCACAAAGGAATCAGTTAAAGATTGATAAGTTGAACCAAATATAATGTCATCAACATAAATTTGAACAATAAAAACATTGTTCTTATCTTTTTTTATAAAAATTTTTGGATTAGCATTTCCTTTAACATAATTATTTTGAGGAAAAAACCCTGTAAGCCTATCATACCAGGCTGTAGGAGCTTGTTTAAGTCCATATAAAGCATTGGTATGTTTTAAAACATGTTTAGGATGTTTGGTATCTTTAAAAATAAAAGGTTGTTCAACCAAAAAATCCTCTGGAACATAGCCATTAAGGAAATCACATTTAACATCCAATTGAAAAATTTTGAAGTTGAAGAATTATGGAAAGTCAAGAAGAATACAAATAGATTCATGTCTTGCTACTAGATAATAGCTTTCTTCATAGTCTATTACTTATTATTGATTATATACTTTATCAACCAATATACCTTTATTTCTTACTATGATTCCGTTTTCATCACACTTATTTCTGAAGACCCATTTTACTCCAATAACAGATGTTTCCTTAGGTCTTTCAACCTAGGTACATACTTTAATCCTTTCAATTTCATTTAGCTCATATTGTATAGATTTTATCCAATCATCATCACTTAAAGAATCATCAGTTATTTTTGGATCAAATTGGGAATGAAATGATATATGTTCTACTTCATTTCATAAGGAACTTCTAGTCCTTACAGGTTGATTTATATCACCAATTATACTATCACTGGAATGATTCTTAAGAAACAAATGATTTGGGTTTTTTTAAAACCTATTAAACAATATATGTTGGGAAATATTATGGGGTAAATGCTTCAAAAACATTTTCTTGAACATTTTCCTTGTCAGAAGGATCATCTCTTGAGGGTTGATAATCTGTTTTTGAAAACACTTCTGAAGATATAGGTTGAGGTTGTCTAAATACAAGGTGATTGGTTCCATCAAATTAGACATGTACTATTTCTTCGAAAGTACATGTGTTTTTATTGAAAACTCTATAATCCTTAGT
Organism: Viscum album; assembly: GCA_963277665.1. Lineage (NCBI taxonomy): Eukaryota > Viridiplantae > Streptophyta > Magnoliopsida > Santalales > Viscaceae > Viscum > Viscum album. The sequence continues at coordinate 1,495,321,091 of OY728152.1, forward strand.
GGTTGTGGAGTAGCCTAAGAAAATTCCTTCATCATATTTTGGTGTGAATTTTTGTAGTTTATCTTTAGTATTAAAAATTAATAATTTTCAACCAAAAACCTTGAAGTAGGAAAGTATAGGTTTTCTACCATTATATAGCTCATAAGGAGCTTTATTAAAAAATGGTCTAATAATAACTTGATTTATAGTATAACAATCATTACCTACAGCTTCAGCCCAAAAATGTTTTGCTATCGAATATTCTCTCAATATGGTTTTTGTTATTTCTTGATGAATTCTATTTTTTCTTTCAAAAATCCCATTTTGTTGAGGTGTTATTAGTGGTGAGTAGTTTTGAGTAATTCCTTTGCTACTAAAAAAAGTTTCAAAATTAGAATTTTGAAATTCTACTCCATGATCACTATGAATAGTTTTCAAAGGAAGGTTTTTATCATTTTTAACTTGGGCTCTAAAAATTTTGAAATAAGAAAAATCTTTAGATTTTTTTTCTAGAAAATAGACCCACGTAAATCTAGAGTAATCATCAACTAAAATAAATAAATAATATTGGCCTCCAATGCTTCCTGTTTGTGTTGGACCAAAAATATCCATATTCATTAACTGTAATGCATCTGTAGTTGAGACTTCACCGATTGATTTCAAACTTTATTTATGTTGCTTTCCATATTGACAAGGATCTGGAACTTTTGAATAATCAAATCTAATCTCCAGAAAATCCTTAATAAGTCTTTTTATAGAGAGTAGGCATAGGTTCCTAAAGTTATAGTGTCCTAATCATCTATTCCATAACCAAGAATGATCTTCTACTACACTAATGCAAGGTAGATCTTGGATCCTATGGTCTTGTATGTTTAGTGTGTAAGTATTCTCTTTCCTATTGGTAGGAGAAATGAACTCTTCCTTGTAATTGTGTACTAAACACTTTTCATTTCTAAAATTCACAAGGTATCCTTCATAACATAATTGACTTATGCTTATGATATTGTGCTTAAGATACTTGACAAACAAAACATTTGAAATCAATGTTCTTTCCAGGAAGAAAAATTTTACCTATACAAATAATTTCTCCATGAGAATTATCTCTGAATGTTACTTTTTCTCCCATCGTCTTGATAATCCTTTTAAAGATGTTTTTGTTACCAGTCATATGTCGGGAACATCCACTATCCATGTACCATGTATTTCTATTGGTAAAATCTTTACTTTCCTGAAAACAAGAGTGTTAGACTTTCAGAACCCAAACATTCTTGGATCTATAAACTTCAAAAAGAAAAATTTTAGGAATCCACATTTTCATTGAAAAATAAAATTTATAAATACCTAAAGACAGAGTTTTGTTTAAGGAAAATTTTTTTCCTAATGCCCACCACACTGACACTTTGTGCAGAATGGAGAACTTTGAGGAAGAAAATTATTTTTACTAAAAACAGGTTTGGAATTATTTTAGCCAAATCTAGAATTATTCCTTAGAGGTCAAATTTGGGATACATCTTATCAAAATTTTTCCTTCCCAGGGTAATGTATGACAAACACTTCTTCAAGGAAAATATTTCTGACTATATTCTAATCATTAAGTTCTTATCCTCAAAAAAACTAGTTGTAGCACTAGAGTTAGGCTCTAAAAAAATTTTCTTAGAAAATAATTTTTCTAGATACATTGAAAGTTTATTCTTCTCAGAATTAACTTCCTCAAGGGGTTTTAAAAAATTTTAAAAATCATAATTTTTTTCATGATCTTTTAAAATATTTGATATTTCCTTAGTAAGAATATAAATTCTAGAATTTACCTTACCATGCTTTTTCATGACATTAGAATTTTCATTCTCAAGGAGCTTAGTAAACCTAGACACTTCTTCATAAGTAGGTAAAGTATTATCTTCATCAGAAGAAGATTCTTTATCTTAAGATTAATAATATTTACTATCACTGTAATTAACATTCAAGGATACAGTGTTATAGATTCCAAATTGTGTACCTTGACCATTAAACAATGATTTTCAATATTTAACTTGGAAAGAAAACCATGATTCTTTTGATTGGAAGATGCGTACTCTAAAGATTTTTCAGAAGAGTCACCACCACTGGCACTCTAGGTGTCATTGTCATTAAACAAAATATTGTCTTTAGCTTCGTAATATTTCACTCTATGCCTCTCAGAATTATTTTACTTTCTATATTTTTTATTAAGCATAGGACAATCTGGATTTATATGCCCTGCTCTTTTGCATTCAAAACATGTGACTTTAGAGTCTTTCTTATAAATTCCTTCATTCTTCTTATATCTATACTGAATATATTTCTTCCCAACTATCTTGCTCATCCTATGGGTATGATTAGCTAACTCGTTTTCGGAAGATTCACTTGCACTAAAATCATATTGAATAACAACCTTCTTAGATTTGGATCTTGTAACTCTATCAAGAGTCTTGGATTTCATATGATTTGATGTTGTTGTAAAAGAAACACTTTCTTTTAAATTCTTATTCTTAATATTTTCAGCATCTCTCTTCATTTTGGTTTCATGTTGAATAAGACATCCAAAATGCTCATCAATATTAATCTATGAGACTTTCTTATTCTCAAAAATATCTATTCTATTAGACTGCCATTTATTAGGCATGATGTCTATAATCTTTTCCACAAGTGCCTCATCATCTAAACCTTTCTCACCCATAGATTTTAAACTATTGAAAATGGTCATGAATCTTTATTGTACCTTACATTTTGGTTCTCCATAAGGAAAACAAGAACCATGATATTCAGCTCTGACCATAGCTCTTCTAGTTTCAATGACTTTGAAAGTCCCAATTTGGGTTATTTCAAGCTTATTCCAAATACTATTTGTAGCTTCAAAAGATGGAATTTGGATACATATATTTCTACTCATGGAAGAAAGCAAAAATATTTTTTACCTTGAAGTTCAGTTGGTATTCCACCTTTTCTGGATTAGTAAATGTTCTAAGTTCCTTATCTGTAATCTTATAATCTCCAGTTAAAATAATGCAGTTTTCTACACCTGTGTTTATCACCAAGGTATTTAAACGATCTCCCCAATATTCATAATCATTCCCATCAAATATTTGTGGTCTAGTTGGATTAAGATTTTCAATTGAACCAACATTCATTCCTAACATCAAGAAGAAAATAGCTTTCCACATAAACATCATATTAATAAATGTTTCTATACAAGGATAAAAAAGTCCTATACAAGGAAAATATTATGAACAATGAAAACCTGAGCAAGAAAACTTATATGTGAATATAAGTATTTCAGAGACATCCTCTGATACCAATTGTAGGATCGAATATGTAATGAGATGATCAATATACAAGAGGTGGTAAATTATATATTTTAAAAATTATTTTGGAACTTTTAGAGTTGATATAAAATATTCTATTGTTTAACAAAGTTAAACAAGGTAAATTGACAAGACCTCTTAGTTCTACACACTTTCTAGATTTTGAAAATATGGTTCTAGAAATGAAACATAAAAAAATGTTTAGAAGGAAAAAGATTATAACTTAAAGCATATAGAATATTAATAATCAGAGTACATGTTTAGGAAATTATAATATAATAATACATTCCTTATTAATGAAATTGCAGTGGAAAAAAACTTGAAACAACAAAAGTAACAAGTATGAAATATTTTAACCCAAAGAGTAGGGTATCCAACAACCTTGGATAAAGGTCCCTTGATTTATAATTTCAAGAAAGTTTTTCTTACCCACACTAGGGTAAGCCCTTGATAGGAATATTGGAATATGTCTTGCTATCCCTGAAAGCCCTCGAACTTCAAGGTAGTCAACACCTCTATCTTTTTTATCAAGGAAGTCCTAGAACTTTATGGTAGTTGGAACCTCTGTCTTCCTATCCCCAGAAGTCCTTGAATGTTCTTTGAAAAATTTGGAGTTTCACGAAGCAAGATGAACAATATGTTTAGTACCCAAAAATAATGAGGGAATCTCTATCAATAAATCAATTCAACAACATGTAATCTCGAGAGTTGTAGAACACTCAGTTGTCTTGAGCACATTAAAATAACTCCTATTTATTGGAAATTATTCAACGGTCAGCTACCTCCTCCAATATTCATTCTTTTCCTTGAATCTTGGAGGGACCTATATACATGTCACTCAAACAATGGTCGGTTAGAAACTGTATTCACGCCATCTTTCATAACTTTAACAAATGTAAGAAAAATATGATTGCTTAACCAAACCTAATTTTCAGAGTCTATGGAAAATAAAGTTCGTATTCTAATAACATTTGTATTCTATATTTCATGGATAGTCGGATTTTGTTTATCACGGAATTTAGAATCATAATTCTATAGACTTTAGAGTCTGAATTCTGAGGAATTCGGAGTCTAAATTCTATGGAATTCAGAACATGAATTCTAAGGAATTCGGAATCTAAATTCTAAGGAATTGAGAAATTGAATTCTAAAGAATTCAGAATCTAAATCCTAAGGAATTCAGAGTCTGAATTCCATGGAATTCATAACCTGAATTCTAAGGAATTCAGAACTGGAATTCTATGGAATTCGAAATCTAAATTCTATGGAAATCAGAACCTGAATTCAAAGGAATTCAGAACTTGAATTCTATGGAATTTAGAACCATCATTATAAAGAATGAATAGTCTAAACTATATGTAATTCAGAGTTTGATTTCTAAGGAATTTGGAGTCTGAATTTTAGGGAATTTGGAGTCTAAATTTCAGGGAAATTGGAGTCTTAATTTCAGAGAATTCGGAGTCTGAATTCGGAACCTGAAAATAGAATACTCTATATCTATGTATTTATAGAATTTTGAGGTTTTAGATGTGAAACCAAATTTTACACTGAGGAATAAAAAGGGTTAGATTTAGAGAAACTAAAACATGAACAATGAAACCTTGGTAAGGATAAATTTTCCTTTGGGAAGGTAAATTTTATTTGTTACGGAAATTAAGAATTTCTTTAAGATAGAGTGTTTGTGATTTTCAAAACATAAAGGATTGGAAAAGTCATATGGAAACATTATTGAGTCACAATTTTATCACATCATAGTGTATGAATATCATAGGTGGTCATTGATTATAAAAACATTAAGGATGAGGAGGAAATAACAGGCTTGGAGTGGAAGGATTTTATTATACTTTTCTTGGAAAAGTAGTTTCCTCATTAAAAAGAGAAGATATAGAGAGACAACTCCAATGGCTAAGTTAAAAGAAAATGTAAATTTTTTTTATGTTTTATGGTAAAATGACATGTCTATATAGTCATACTACATATTACATAAATTATTACAAGTGAAACATTTACCATTTCATTGATGAGATTAAGAAAATAAGTCGAAGGGAACCAGTCCCCCAAATACTCTCTTCAAATGAGGATATAGTATCATATGCTATCATTATAGAATAATTATTCTAATATTCTTATGGATTAAATGTAATGTAATTGAATCATTGGAATAAAATATATAAAATGTATTTGGGAAATATGTGAATGGGAAATTTTCCAACATTTGATACTTATGGAAGGAAACACCTAGGTTCATGATTAAAAGGAATTTGTGTTTACTATAATTATGGAGAAAATTTTCATCATGATCATGAATTCATGTTTAAGGGAGAATCCATAAAATCATAGTGATTTATCTTTATAGAGATGGGGGTAATATTCCATCCAATTCCCAAAATTTTAAAGGAAATTACCATCAAATAAACCAAGGTAAGTATGAAAATATTATTCAATTACTATAACCTAAGTGGAATTTACTATAAATCTGGTGAATGGTACAGTAATTATCCACTCCAGTATTGAAAATAATTTATTTGATTTTATATATACCCACTCTTTTTATAATTCAGTAATTTTATATGTGTATACCATAACCACTTCAATGATTAGATATTGTGTTTGAGGTTAAAATACCTAGTGGTAACATGACAACATATCATGCCGTTAGCTCTATTCGGATAGAGGTTTTTCAGAATGTTCATCCTATGATTATTTATATTATACCTCTATTTGAATTTTATTTAATGTTCAGTATGTATTGGGTCTCTCGGTATAGATACCATATAATTGTTGAGGAAGGGATGTTATAATTGATATTATGAATCAATATGAAATAATCATTGAGTGTGAGGATGTTCCTGAACACCCAATGGAAATTAAATTCATTATATTGGTTTTTAAAAATTCTTATAAGGTATATTTATCTCATATTATTAGGGATAAATTAAATATAATTTGTGACTATTGTTTTGGAATATATTAATGTATTTAATGAGGAGTTTCTGAGTCTTCCCTTGAATTGCAATGTTGTGTTTTAAATTTCACTCGTACATCCTGTTATGCCTATTTCAAAGACATAATATAAAATAACACTGATTTAGTTGAATTAATTGAAGAAGAACCTATAAGAGAATATAGATAAGGGATACATTCAGCTTTATTCTTCACCATGGGGTGCACCGATTCATTTTGTTATGAATAAAGATGGTTTAATGAATCCTATCAACGACTATCAAGAAATTAAAAAGATCACTATTTTGAACATCTATCCACTACCTTAGATAAATTATTTAATTGATCAATTATTATGAAATCTATATTTTTCCTAGAATTATATTAGATATGGATATCATTTCCCAATGAACAGAAAGTATGATATACCAAAGTCATCCTTTTGTTTGAGGTATGATAATTATGAATTTAGATTTTGGCCATTTGAACTTACCAATTCTACAGTTATCTTCTAGGATTTAATGAATTGATATTTTATAGATTACCTTAATAAGTTTTTGGAAGTATTTATAGAGGATTTTATTATATATTAAAAGGGAAATGAAGAGAATGAAGAAAATTTGAGAATAATAATGAAGACCATGATGAAAGTTATATTTTATTCTAGATTTAATATGGATGGATTTTTTATTCATAAATTTATATTCATGGGATATATTTTTTATGTGAAATTATTTCATAGGATCCTTGAAATATGGGAGTTATTGAGGAATTTCATATACCAACCATGGTAATTGAAATATATATTTTTATTTGGTTGGATGGATACTACCAATGATTTATTAGGTATTTATCACAGCTATCGAATCCACTCACCATGTTGACATTAAAGGGGATATGTTCTTGAGGAAAGATAATTGTAAATAAAATTTCAAAGAACTATAAACAATGTTTGTCAGTGAACCTGTTCCCACACCACCCTATAATGGAGAGTGGTTTATGATATATAGTGATGAATTAAATATGGGACTATGATGTGCCCTTATATATAATGACATGGTGATGAATATGCCTATTCCCAATTAAAAATTAATGATGTAATATACTCAACTAATTACATAGAGTTGAAAGTGATAATTTTTTTCATTAATGAAATGAGTGAATTATTAATATAGTGAACAGTATGATAAATATAATGATAAAAAATAATTATGTCTTTATTTAAATATAAATAGTTGAGTATGAATCAGAAAATATCGTTATATTTGATCAAATATTATGATTTCTCAATAGATTTCCTATATGGGAAGGAAAACAAGGTGGCTAATGCTCTGAGTCAGAATGATAGTGCCAGTTTTCCCTGATAAGGATTGAATGAGATCTAAAATTTGTGGATTTATAGGAGATGAATCATTAAATTATGATTATAGGTTAAATATCTTATCATTACCAAATTATTATTTAACCACCATTCCAGGAAAGTATTAATATGGAAGATAAGTAGGATGTCTAATTACTGAAGAATGTGAAGAAGGAACCTGAGTTCAGCCATGATCATTCTTGAATGATAAGGTTTAGTAAAACAATATGTATACCTCCAATATCATACATAAAGAAGGATTATTGGAGGAATAAAATAGTTCCTCATTATCTATTTATCATATACGTACAAAGATATATATAGAACTAAAATAGTATTTCTAGTAGGATAACATGAAATGAGATATTGTAGAGTTTGTATCTAGGTTCCTGGTATGTCAAAAAGAAAAGGCCAGGAGTCTAAATTATAATGGGTTCCCACAACCACTACTAATTCCATAATAGAATTGGGAAAACATCTCTATGGACTTTTTAATACTCACAAAATTCAAAAAAAAAATAATGATATTTGTGTCATAGTTAATCTCATTAAAAAGTCAAACCACTTCATTTATAACAATGAAAATTTATACATTGAACATAATACATTAATATACATTAATATAGTGTTAAGGTTTCATGAACTATCATATTTTATTATATCTGATTAGGATCTAAGGATTACCTCTATGTCCTTATGAAATCTTCCGGAATATTTATACAGAGAGTTGAGTTTTAGCATAAGTTATCATACCCAGATAGATGGTAAGCCAGATAGCAACAATAAAACTGTAAAATGCATGTTTAATATTGGAATAAATTTTTAAAAAAGGTTTGGGACAAACTCCTTCATTTTTTTGAATTCTATTATGAAAATAATAGTCAATAAAGTATTCAGATGGGTCCTTATGAAGCCCTAGATATGAAAATGTGTATAACTCCAACATGATGCAATAATGTTGTACAAATAAAGATATTGGGACTTGAGATATATTATGAATTATTATAGAATTATATATCTATCTATTAGTATATCAAGTTAGCTTAGAGTAAACTTAAATGTAATCATTTTATTCATCAGTGAAATCTAGAAATCAAAATTATTGAGAAGTTATTCCAATGAACTTCTCCATGGGAGAATGATATGATAAGTGAAATGAAATGAAAGATAATAACTTGGTATATTGTCCCCATAATGATTCTTAATCGTGTAGGGATTTTGTCTTAACCCATGGAACTTCCACTGAACCTCTCTCATGTGCATGATGTTTTCCATGTATCTATCCTATGGAAGCACACAACTGATACATCACATATTGCAAACAAAGAGGACGTAACATTGTAGCATGATCATTCATATGAAGGTAAACTGGTAAAAATCATGTATCATATATATAACGTGATATAGAATAATACTAGTCACATAGATAAATATCTATGGTGGAATCAAAATTTTTAAAAAGCAATATATTAACCCGAGGATGTGATTAAAAAGCGATATCCTTAATTTTTTCATTGGAGTGATGGAATTTAAATGATGAAATTGATATTATTGGGGTTATAATGTAAAACCCCAATATATTATGATATATTTATCGATAATTATTTTTTCTTTGATGTATTTCTTTACAAGAAACCATATTTTTAAACAAACTACAACATATTATTGAAACTATTTTGATTAATTTGGTAATTATCACCCTTAAAAATGATTAGAGGGTTTTGATATGAATAAATAAATTTTAGAAATTATATTTTTTATAAATGTAAATAATAAATTTATCAGTAATAAATTTATTAGAAATTAAAATAAATAACATTTTGAAGTAACATATATGTTTTTCTGAGAAATCGTTTTTATTTGAAAAATGTGTTTTTATCTAATGAAATTAAATAATTCACTATTGGTAAATGATTTTAATAAAATTTAGATATAATATATTAATGAGAATGTTTCAACATTCACATAATGTTCTTACTAGGCATGGGATAAAAATAGTTCTTATTTTATTATAAAAATGTATTTGAAAAATGTTATTAATATGGTTTTGAGCACTTATTTTAAAAAATGATTTCTTCCACTACTAGAAATTGAATCATGAAAACTGGATACAATATTTTGATTCAAGAGGTTTAAATCTTGTAAATAAGTACCTTAAATCTTTCATCATCATGAATAGTAACCATGCTTAAAATTTTCCTCCTCGGTAATGGTGATGTTTTTTTAATAGTGTTACAACCATGAGTTAAGGTCTCAAAATCAAAAAAAAAAATTAATCTTTATCTTATTTTATGGTAAAATTTTGGTAATTTCTTTCCAATACTTGAATATATAGAAAATTAGTCCAATTTTTCATTTATTATGACTGTTATATTAATTTACAGAGTGAATAAATTAAAAATGTCACACTATTTAATTTAATATCTATTAAATTGTAACATAAGTATAAAAATATGATAAATTTGGTTATAAATTTAACTATTAGAGAAAAGATGACAATTTTTTTCATGGTAATTTATTTCAAATATTCATTGAATAAATAATTACCTTAAATTCAATTGAACATAGGTATAATATTTATTCGGTTATTAGAAAACCACAATATATGATTTTAAAATATAAGATGTAATAAATTTTTTTAGATTAATTATGATTAAATTATTATTAGAATAAATAAAGAACATTAAAGATATTGGAATGTATTATTTTATAATTCCAATATTATCATCTTACTTTCAATGTCAAATTATGTGAAATGTCTTAAAAATAACATTTAAAAGTACTTTATGAAACAATATTTGATTAAATTATTTTTAAATCATACAAATATTTATAGAGAACAATTAAAAAGATATAAGTATCCAAATTTAATATATTTCCCATTTATGAATCAATTTTTACCTCCAATGTCGAATTATAACCATTCAATATTAAAAAATTCACTACAAATGTTGAGATTAAAACTATTTTACTAAGTGGTTAAAATAACAAAATAGGGTATAAATGACACAAAAACCATTCTAAATTTCATTGGATGTATATATTTTAAATTTTTTAAATTCAATATTTTTCCATTTTTTGACAACGACTTAATTATATTTTAATCTTTTTAAATTTGTATTGCATCATTTCCCAGTCTTATAAAAGTAAACTCATTATATATTTTATCTAAATTACAAAGATCTATCTAGATTGACCCCACAATGAAAAATTATATTTTAAAAATCTCTATAAAAAATTCGTAGGTGTGGGATTCTTAAAAGATAATTTAAATAGTCTATAAGAAATGATCAAAATGAGTTATCCGGAAGAAGAAGTAATATCTTACATGAACTGATTAATATTTATTTCTTTTATAAAAATATAAAAATATATGGTATTAATATTAAGATTATATATTATGAATCATAACTATACTAAAATGTTATTATGATCATAATACAACCATTATCCATCCATTATCTCCCAAAACTCAAAATGTTTTATACAATAAAGATATATCATGATTGGATAAGAACCTAACTGTAAGCCTATCCTTAACTAAACATCACATCAAGGGGGTAGTGTCAAATCCACCCCAAGAAAAACATATAAAAACTAAATGAAAACAAATTTTACCTCTATTTCCCCCAAATATATTGATTCCATTGATAACTCTTTCATGAAAGAAAAAAGGGATCCCTAAGTTAACATCTTACTAGACAACCCGGATCACCCATGATAACCACTTTCTGACCATCCTCATTTGAGAAAAAAAATCTCTCCCCAAGAATCATTAGAAAATAACACAAATGGAATACAACAAGTTGATGAAAAAAATTAAATTTCATAACTACATCTATAGATGGGAAATATCTCAAGGGTAATAATGTGCATCATCATTTGTTCATTACCAAAGAACACATTAATTAATCAATTTTAGCTACTCACTAGAGTGTTCAATATTATGTGAAAGGAATCCTCTCTACGTATAGTCCCTAATCATGGAATAGAGATAGTTAAATAAAGGAGTGAAAGATAGTAAATCATGAATGGAACACATTTTAAAATATGATAAAATCATTTTACCTCAAATAATCTATTTCCCCTTGGGAATTTCTGCCTCCACTGCATGTAACCGACCACACCCAACACATCTACCTACCTACTGATGACCACCTTTATATCCACGCTAAGGTTTATGTCCTTGAACATGATTAAAATCATATGTTCATACTCGATTAACCCTTCCCCTCCTAGCGGAGCATTATCCAGCTACCCTACAGCTAAAATCATTTCACAATCGGTTATTGCTGATCATGATGCTAAACCTATCCACCGTCACTATACTAAGTATGAAGAACCACTAGGATCCCATTTTGATAATGTAAATTAACCCCAAAAAAATCATACATGAAAAAATACCACATGGAATTTATAGAAACCACTAGGCCTAGAAATATATAAATACTATTATTGATGATGAATCTATGCTTGTCAAAAATTTTAATGCCCCAAAACCAATGAACTACCAATAAAATATATACTCCTCAATAAACCCTACATGTTCCCCTATCATGGTAAACCAATTCATGAGTGTTTATTCTCAATCATCTCTTCCTAATTCTGAATCACCATATACATTGACATTGTAAATAGAGTAACTATGTACTAGATGGAAGGATGAAGTTCCTCATCAAAACACATTGATCATGAATTTTTATTTGAGAAAAAATCACAGGAAAAACAATAAATATCCTTGATCTTAATCCCATAACCGCACATAGATAAACTCCCATTCTAAATTGAGGGAAGATCCTACCTCATTACTGCCTTCATGATCCATGAGAGAGACACTTCTCAGAACACTTTCTTAAATTCATCCCAGGAAACATCTACCTCGCTCTACTCACCATTATATTGTGTCAACCACAGACTTAAATCTTGTTTTATCTAAATGAATATATGTTTTCATCAATACTTTTCTGGGGCCAAAATCAAATTGAAGGAAAAATGGAGTTCCTCCAACCATCTATTTTCCACTTGATTAGTAATGATTCCCTCAATATTCCACAAGGCCTTCTATTAAAAAGTGCACAATGATTATTTCCATAGATAATACTCTTATATCAGATTAATCCTATAGAGATAAACCAAATCACTATATAGAACATGAAGTACTTAATCCATTTTATGACAATGATCAGAGGGCATAGTTGTATGCGAAACAAGGATTTCCTAAGTTGGGTAGTATGGAATTATTTTATGATTAATTAAATTCAATTAAAATTCCTAAAAACCAATACCACCTAATTAAAAAAAATTAAATTCATAACGATTCAAGTTCCACTCTAAAATATATACATTTAAAGTCATTCTACTTATATTTGTGGTTTGGTTGGATCATATTTATTCCATATAATCATTGGGGGACTTAAAATCATGTTTTCTAGGTCGTATTCCCTATTGTACGTCACAAACCAAGATTAACTAACACCATTTCATTACCTAGCCATGAAATACTCAATGAAACTAAATTTTAAATTAATTTTAACCCTTAAACAATACCTTTTATTAATTTCTTTCATGAAAACCTCTATAAAAAGGTACCCCACTTTGGATGACAATTAAGGATGATAGAGAATCACCCCTCTTCCCTATATCTCATTGGCACTGGATTGGTGACTAGTATTAAGTGTATACAAACTATCCCATATTAGAGGAATTACCGTAAATACTAATAGGATCATGATATATAATAAATCAACCACAAGAAACTACCTGAGAAAATATAAAATTTATCAAAATACGACCCACAGTGCATGTACAAATAAAATAGATATAGATATATGTTTTCAAATAAATACCCAAAAGAAAATCTATCGTAGTGACTTGATAACTATTCCAGGGTCATAGGTAGTAATTTGCATCATGTTCTATAAATTTCTCTTAGAATCACGAATGTAGTTTTTATATACACATGGTAACCAAACAAGTATACTTGGTGGGGTAACCAAAGTCTACCATACACAAGTGAAAATAGTATAACAAAAAGTCGTGAGAAAATATATGGACCAAAAAACCCACACATTTCAACTGGCCAAGACCATACACATAATGGAAATCCCAAAAAATAATACATATATGTATAATTGCTAAATAAGAATCATATCGACAAAGAATACCTCACACCACTTTCCCATTGATTTTCCACCCTCGCTCAATAATGTCATACGTCACGTATCTCTCATCTAGTCTAAATATCACATCATTATAAGAACCCCATGTGAATATAGCCATCATCGAACATCACACTCAATGGAACATGGTCTGTTAAATAACATTTTTTTGCAATGAAACCAAGGCCATCATATCACATCTCTCTTGAAGACAACTAGGCCATCATGTCACATCCATCTATAGCTGTAATCAGAGTACTAGGGTATTGGGAATAAGAAGCACTTAAAACTCACTCCCTCCCCTTTCAAGGAATTAGGCACACCATTATTCATCTTCTCTACTCATAAAACATATCTAAAATTATTTTTTTTGAAATCGAAGCTCGTGTATGTAACTGGAGCCAAGAAGAGAGTGAGATAAAGAGAATATAGGCAGTCATCTATCCTCGCCTCTAGGATGCTGGAACCCCCCATGAAATATATGGGTGTGGGAACAAGATGCCATACATGGGTGGGGTGAATATAGAATATCACAAGGAACAATATTGATATATATATATAACTTCACTCAATCTAACCCTATTCATTCACAAAAAAACAACTAACAACATTTGTAAAAAAACTCACAACATTTCCACTTTCAAATGCACCACTAAATGCACAACACTAAAAAAACAGACACATGAAACATTTTACATTTCATATTTCAACATTGTTTATCAACTTAATCCATTTTTTAGATTTCAAATTTCCAACAAATTCCATTACCCAACCCATTTGTTTCATTATACATTCCATTTATTTTCACATTTAACATCAACCATATTTGACCATACATTACATTTTATTATTATTTTATTATCCACTTCCCCCCATTAATTTAACTTATAGATTCCATTTCAATTTCAACATTATCATTTAATTTAAATACAATCAAGTGACTTTGAGAACACAATAACACACAAATAAACATCCCATCAACCTTATCAACTTATCCAACCCAACATCACCACCATTTTGACACCACATCCAAATCTTCATCTTCACATCCACATCACAACCACCCACATAATAATTCCTCACATTACCAACCCACATTAAAATTGCACATAACCATCCTACATCTATGGAACACCACAACACATCACATAATAATACCTCATCATAACAACACATCATCTCCCAACCTCACAAATGCACCAAAAACAATTATCCCCACACACCAGGACCACATTTTTGATAGTTGAAAAAATCAAATCTTATCATATATCTGATTTAACGGTGGTGGTGGGGGGGGAATTAATCTAATTCCACTTATTTATTATTATATGTTCTCATAAAAGATGTTGTTAGATATGAAACAAATTGTTTAGATAAGTATAATTGATTAACCATATATCTGTGTTTGTATCACAACAATCCTGCATTAAGGGATATCCTACACATTCAAAACCATCAATAAAATAGGATGCAAAAAATAATTATTTAAAGGGGAAATATAATTATAAATAATAATAATATCAAGAAAATCAAATTTCTATAAAAACATGTTAATCATTCTCACCCCAATTCAATTTTAATTAAACATACTAATAATCATTATTAGTAGGGATGAAAAACCTATTCCAAAATGTAAAAAAATTCATCAACCACACTACCTGATACACTAGATGAGAAATGAATTATCCCATACCTCAAACAATGATTTCTGATCCACTATACAATGTTGGATTAATAGGAAGACAACAATCAAGAACCAAAATATAGGGGAAGGTCAGTATCAACCTAGAACAACTCCCTAAAAAACCATTTATAAAGCACACTAATACCTATGATTATCTGACAAAAATTCTTCCCATATGGTGAAATAGGTAGAAAATAGAATAATGATAGATGAGGCTCGCATTAAACCACCAAAAATCTATCTATAAATTATGGATTTGAAAACCACTGAATTGGAGATAAATGAACTCATTGAGAAACACTTAGTTCTCCAACGAAATGAGAGAATGTTATATAAGAATATTTTACCTTATTGAAAATATATTAATTTAATATAAATATTGAAAACTAATAGCCATGTCACATCCCATTGGACCATGATGAAGAATAACTAAAAACTGATGGGACCATGGTGTGACATCCCTCACCACACTACATCTCTTTTGTTAGAAATAGACTCATATATTCATACATAAAAAATCCTATATGATAGGGGTGATTAAAAAGCTTTATGGACTATAAATTCACATACCACCTAGTAACCGAGAAGTGGATTTTCTAGGTCCCCATCTCCATGGTGCTACATTTCAATAATTGAAATTATCAACAAAATACAATCAAGAACAATAATATCCTAGAAATTTAATATAATTTTTATTAATTATATGGAATTATTTCGAGACTACAAAATCTGACAGCACATGATTCCGAGGCCCGGAGTGCCCTGAATGGTCCGGCGAAGTATTATTAAACTTTAAATAGCGCGCGTAAGCAGTTTTCCTAGAAAAGTGGAATAACTGATAAAAGGTTACTCATATTAGAAATCCAAGGGCACCGTTGCATTAAGGATGGTGGTTTTACCATAGGTGTGACTTAAGTTTAGTCGGCATGGGCCTCCTGTGAGAAAACCAGAAAATGGAATAACTGTAAATAAAATAATAAAATAAATTATTTTATTTTTTAAATTCTTATAACTCACAAAAGATAGCTCAAATTTAAAATCCAAGGCCACCGATGAACTCGCGAGGGCATGCTTTATTTATGTGGATACTAACTTTGGCCGGCATGGGCCACCAGTGAATGTGAGTTTCTGGACGTAAATAAAATTATTAAGTGACAATTATTTTATTGTAAAATACATAACTTTAAAATGGTAATTTGGATTGGAAATCTGAGAGTGCCATTGGGTTCGTTGGGGAATGTTTCACTTGGGAAGAGCCTAACATCAACCGGTGTGGGTGGATTGTGACTGTTAATAAATTTTCAAAAAAAAAAGCCAGGTACGTTCAATAAATGTGCGAGTGGGTTTTATAACTTTTGAACCGGTGCTTGGAATTAAAATCTGAGGGCACCATTGAACTTGCAGTGCCGATTTTCTCTTAATTAGATCTTCACCTCAACCATAGTAGGTTGAAGGTGGAATTTAGATTTTCACATATTCGTGAAAGAATAAAATAAAAATTAAAATGTAAAGCCTTTATTTTTATTTTATTTGATAAAACCTCCCACATTTAGATGTTGAGAAGTGGGGACCAATAGGCCTAAACCTCCCATGATAGGTTATGGTGGTGGGGACCACCCGAAGAAACCTCCCATGAGAGGTTATGATGGTGGGGACCACCCGAGGCTTGGAACCTCTTGAACTCCCCTCATAAGTGTGAGAAACATCTTGGAATCCATCCAAACTTAATTGTGCCAACATAACAAATAATTAATTATGCCAACCTATGTAATTAATTATCCCAATTTGAAATTATGAAAACATATTATATAATGTTGGATAATTCTTTTTTTGGTGGAATTGGGGAAAAATCTTGGAAAAAGGGAGAAACTTGGAGCCTTAGGAGAAAGCTCTCCAACGAAAAATGCCAACGAAGAACACCAACGAAGAATGCCATCGAAGGATATTATTTAGAAATCAAGGAAGAGGATGACGTAAATGCCCGTCATCGAACTGTGGTTTTGGAACAAACAATCGTTGTCACCCCTCTGTCTTCTCTAAATTCGTTCTCATGACCTCCGTTGATGAATCAAACAAGGTAGGGGTTTTGTTTACATCTTCTTCCCTTCTATGTTTATTTTGTGGGAATGGGATTAGAGATTGACAAAGGTTGTGTGGATTGAAGTTCTTAAATATCTTCCATATAAGTTCTTGTTTTTGTTGAGCTACATGATACTGCTATAACGTGGAGGGTGTGGGCCAAACAAACATGACCCGACCCCTCCGTTGTTTCCTTGAATGGAGTATCCTTCGCGATGGAAGAAGGTGACATTGGTGACGATGAACGGTGTTAGCGGTCGGCGCCGGTGGAACTCGAGAATGGCCGATGAAGGCACGATGCCCCGCCGCATCACGGCCTCCGTGCCCCACGGTTCTCCACTGTCTGGGGCCCCCACCACCCTGCAACCATCGCCGCCCCGTGGCCTCCGCCGCTCTGCAACATCCACATCCAAGCAGACCCGAGCCGCCGCCGCTGCCATCTGGGCCGAGCCGCCGCCACAGGTCTGAGCCACCGTTTGGGCCGAGCCATCGATTCCCTTCTGGCTGAACCACCCTGGTCAAGCCACCCCACAGCCTTGTGCCCTCGTGGCACCCTCCGCGGCCTAGCAGCCACCCGCAGACCTCTGCAGCCCCTCACAGCATGCCGGGCCGGACCCATCATGTCGGGCCGCCCAGCGGGACGGGCCAAACCCAATGGGTCGAGCCACCCAACAGGCCGAGCTAAACCTAGTGGGTAAGTCTGGGTCGACCCGAACTGATTATTCCCCTATTGGGTTGGGCCGAGTCAATCCGACCGAGTCGGACCAGACCCGGGCCCACTACGACCCATTTACATTCATGGGCCATAATATTGGCACCATAAGTTCGATTGATGAACCGCCTGCTATGATGGAAACTTGGGAGTGAGAAATTCCATTTGGAAAAACCCCACTATAGTTTTGGATAAAGATGGCGAATAGTTGGGTTGTATTGAGCATGAATCCAACTGGGCCCTCGAGAATAAAAGGCTAATAACTCACAGGCAGGGCGTCCGAATGACACGCTGTCTGTTGCATTGAGACCCCTATGATGTAGTGGTACTTAGAGATACTTAATCATGGGACATAGTGGCAGTTGGAAGATCGACCCTTGGCTTGGGGATCAGACTCTCCCAGAGACGAGTAAGCCTTGTGCGGAAACCCAGTAGCTGGATGTGACAAGAAGAGTGCTCTTAGAAATCATGTGTGGGTCAGCTCCAACAATCCTATGTGTGTCAGATCCTAGAGATCCTGTGTGGGTGAGATCCTAGCGATCCTATGTGGTTCATCTCCTATCGATCCCATGGATTTCAGATCCAGCGATCATGTGTGGGTCAGCTCCAAGGGATCCTGTGTGGGTCAACTCCAGCGATCATGTGTGGGTTAGATCCTAGCGATCCTATGTGGCTCAACTCCTAGCGATCTTGTATGGGTCCGGTCGTATTGATCCTATGTGGGTCATCTCCAATGAACCTATGTGGGTCAGCTCCTAGCGATCCTATGTGGGTCTCCAGTGATCCTATGTGGGTCAGCTCCTAGTGATTCTGTGCAGGTCAGTAGCAGAGCCTCTTAACAGAGTAAGATGATTCAGTAGTTATAATTAATTATATCTACTACCGTACCTAAGTTATACCTAGTGTGATCCGAATTTGTAATTTTGTGGTACTTTCATTTATTATAAATACATTGGTGGTATTCTTCTGTGTTGCGTACCTGTGTGGTACTTGCCTTCGTGGCTATCCTTCCTTAGAGGAACAGTTGAGATTTGGACTTTGAGTTGGACTCTATGTTTTCCTCATAATTTAGTTGGGTTTACTTGATAACTTATGTATATCTATAGGCATATACCGAAGTAGGTTTGACATTTGATTTCATAATTTGTGGTTTATCCTTGGTGTATTTTGTGAGGCATTGAGGGTCTCGGGGTCCCTATTGAGTATCTTTATACTCACCCCTACACGGGCTATTCCCGCACCATGTTGTGTTGGATGAAGATGACAGACATTGCTGACTGAGAACAAGGGTACCAAGACTGGATGGTTCTCAGAGGTGGACCATACGGTGTGTCGATATGCAGAGGAGACAGGTGGACGTGGAGTGCTGAGGAAGTGATCTATACCTACCCTTCTGGTAAGAACCATGGAGGACGATCTAGTAGCTATCTTTCTCTTTCTTCAGTTGTATTGCATTTTAGTTGTACTTGTACTTTCCAGTTGGGCTTCTATTCTATCCCCTTTTTTACTTACTTTACTCACTTGTTTACTATACAGTTGACTTGCATACGTATCTTGCTATGTGTTTGGTTGTGTGTGTTTATAGGTTATAAAGGTTATTCATTCCCAATTTTATGGAATACGTCTTTGGTGCTAGTCGCCAAACACTAGCCTACAGAAGGTGGGCAGGGGGTAGTCACGGCATGGGCCCCGAGGGAATGATCATGGAAAATTGCTATCATAGGATCAGTTCTACCGTAGTCCATTAGCCACTGATATTTTTAACATAAATAGTGTTAAGTGTATTGAGTGTGGTTATTTGTTTAGGGAATCCAGTGTTAGTGTGGTGGCCAACATATCCATACACCCGGACTCTGACCTCTTATTTTCTGACTCAGTGCACAAAAAAACTAATTGCTTGTGTGTTTTGAATTTTTTTTTTTGTGTTTTCTTAAGTCATCTCACCAAGTAAAAATTAATGACCATGATGCACCTTTTATATATCTTGATTCCGCTGCATAGACAACCATCTTGGATTCCCGAGAGAGTACACGATGACGGCCCACCTACTGATGAACCTTCAGTGCAAGGACCTCTTACTATGTTGGAACATTTATGTGGTGTACCAGCAGCACCAGCACCCGTTGGGTAGCAGATAACACCAGCCAAACTAGTTGATAGTGCACGCCGAATGAGCACATATCACGAGTTCTAGTAGCAGAGGCCTCTGGTGTTTTGAGGCAAGACAGTTTCCCACATAGCTGAGGGCTGGATGGAGGCAGTTGCAATAGTTTTCCACCTAGTTGAGACACCATTAGAGCAGATGGTGATCATAGATACTAGTCTATTCAGTGAGTGATCTTGAGGATGGTCCGCATAGTGATGAGGCTTCAGTATGTATACCATTACCTGGGATAGTACCTTCAGGTTGTGTGTCATCTATATCACTACATGTTGGTCAACATTTACAACCGGTGGTACTAGAAAAGGACACTTATAGGTTTAGTGCCTTACATGAGTTTCGGCATCAGATACCCCTCAGGATCCAAGGTGAGCCCTACTCATAGGCAGCAGAGGACTGGCTTGAGGAGGTTGTTGAGAGTTCTCTAGAGCTTATACAACTTTGGCAGGATGCCATGTCGGTAGTTGAGTATTCATTGAGGTGTACTAACCATTCCAAGTACACTATTAATACGATACGATTTGTGGTTTAGGGATCGGACATCCGAGAAAGGTTTGTTTAAAGAAATCTGAGCCGATACTATTCCTCTATGTATTCCTACTTATGGTAGGGTGCTAGAGAGAAGCTTTTTTGTTGAATGTTCTTGGCTGAGCGGAGACAGCCAGCAAATATTGGCAGTGGTAAAGTAGAAAACTAGCGCTAGTGGAAGAGACTAGGGCATGTAAGATGTTTCAGGAAGAGTATGTGACATGGAAAGATGAATCTACAGGGCAGTAGATGTGGAAGCAGAGCAAGGAGAGCAGAATGAGGTGGTGTACATTTTTACATGTCACAACCACCAACTTTTTGTGGACCCACCAGGCTCAGGGAGTTGGAGGACAGGGGAAGAGAGTAGATGCATGCTGTCAAGGAGTGTGACAAAATGGCTCCAGTAATGATTTGAGGTACGGTTTTTGTCTACTACTAGGTACTATATCAATAGACATAGGTACCAATCAGTCCTTCCAAAAATCTTGTCCCAGACGTAGTGTTTCCGGTTAAATCACTGACTTGACCCTCACATATAGAGATACCTTTGGGAGAAGACATGATAATCACACTTACACTGACAGTGTGATCTGATCCTTGAGGTGAGAGTTTCGGTTGGACCCTCTTGGTGGAAGCATTGAGGCCTTACGACGTTAGTTTGGGTATGGACTAGACATCCCCGGTTCATTCTCAGATTGAATGTATTTGGACAAATGTTTGTGGCTTACCTAAAACATTGGAATGGGTTTTTCCTTGGTTGGAGAAAAAGGAAACTGAGGCAGTACAAGATAAACTCATGCATAGAAGGGTGCAGCCAATCACTATAGAGTTATCCATACATACCCTCGTGGTAACATGAGTTTTGAGTTTTCAATTCCAAACAAGAGTGGAAGAGCATATGGACATATTTTAAAAATATGCTTCTAGGAATACCTCCCTGAATGGAGGGGGACGTCAATTTAGGCAAGGTACTACTAGATATTTTTACCCAAATTATCCGGGGTAGCAACACCAATATCAACATTAAAGAATAAGGGGAAAACATTCATTTGGTTGGAGAGATGCCAACAGAGTTTTTAGGAGCTGAGGTAGAGGCTGACTAGTGCCCCCATCTTAAGGCTTCTAGGGGAGGGCATTGGGTATGTAGTCTATTGCGACGCATTAGGGACCTGACTTGGATGTGTCCAGATGTAAGAGTGAGCAGTTATCGCTTATGGTTCTCAATAGATGAAACAATAAGAAGAAATATGCTACCCATGACCTAAAGTTAGCAAAAGTGGACTTCACCTTGATGAAGTGGAAACATTTCTTGATGGGTGAGCATTTTATAGTGTACTCTGATCACAAGATTCTTAGGTATATCTTCTCTCAGAAGGACATGAAACTCGGAATGTGACATTGGATTGAGTTCTTGTTGGACTATGACTTCGAGATAGTCTATACTCTTGGGAAGGGGAACATTGTAGAAGATGCACTCTACAAAAGATCTGGTGTACAACTACTAGGTGAGGTGACAAAGTAGCTTTTCTTCAGTCTCATACATTCACTCCCCCACTTCTTCAGCGAGTCAGGGAGGCGTAGCGTGGGGACTCTTACTACAAAACTCAACGTGATCAGATATCCACAGTACATGCACCTGATGGATTTTATGAAGTTGGGGATCATGTCATTCTCTTTAGAGGATGTACCATGGTACCAGTGTCACTTCAAGTGGAAGTGTTGAGGGAGTTCCACACATCCCCTCTAGTGGTACATCCTGGTGTGATGAAGATGTACCAGGACCTTCAACGTTAGTACTGGGGGCTAGTGATGAAGAAATTCATGGGAAATTTGGTATCACGATGCCTCACCTATAAGCAAGTGAAAAATTCTTAGAGCCGACATAGGTCTTTTTCTGACTGGGGGAGGAAGACCATGTCCTCCTACGGGTCACACCTCGACGAGGTTTGTAGAGTTTTGACCATGGGGGAATGTTGTCTCTGAGGTTCATCAGACCCTTTCAAGTCCTCCGTAGAGTTGGTGAGGTGGATTAACACATAGATCTTCCGACATATTTGCACAGGGTGCATGATGTCTTCCATGTATCCCAACTTAGAAGATACGTGTCCGACCATTCTCACATCATCGACCACGACGAGCTAGACATTGATGATGTGGCAACGTTTAAGGATCTTCCTATAGAGATTGGGGATCGATAGGAGTGGATCCTTAATAGGAAGTTGATACCTCGGGTGCGTGTTCGCATGCCACACAGGAACCTCCAGGAGAGCACAAGGGAGCATGCGGCTCAGATTCATGCTCAGTACCCTTTTTTGGTTGTTTTGATTTTGTTTTGGATGTCAAGGATGTAAATCCCTAAGGTGGGGAGAATTTAATGTCCCAAAAATTATGTATATATTTTTTAATTATTTGGAATTATTTCGAGACTGTGAAATTTGACGGCGCCTGATTTCGAGGCCCAGAGTGCTCAGAATGGTCCGTCAAAGTTTTGTTAAACATTAAATAGTACGGGTAAGCTTTTTCATGAAAAAGTGGAATAAATCTTAAATGATTACTCAGATCAGAAATGTGAAGGCACCATTTCATTCAGGATGGAAGGTTTACCCTAGGTGTGGCTTAGTTTTAGACGGCACATGCCTCCTGTGAGAAAACCCAAAAATCGCACATCTGTAAATAAAATAGTTAAATAAATTAATTGATTTTTCAAATTCTTATAACTCAAAAAAGGTAGCTTAGATTGATAATCTGAGACCACCGATGAAATCGTGAGGGCATTCTTTATTTAAGTATATACTAACTTTGGCCGGCATTTTCCACTAGTGAATGTTAGTTTTTGGCAATAAATAAAATAATTAAGTGACAATTATTTTATTGTAAAATTCATAACTTTTAAATGGTAACTCGGATTTAAAATAAGAGAGTACCATTGGGTTCCTTGGGGCATTTCTCACTTGGGAAAAGCCTAACCTCAATCAACGTGGGTTAAGGGTGACTGTTAATAATTTTACAAACATTATTTTGGGTACGTTCAGTAAACATGCGATCAGGTTTTTATAACTTTTGAACCGGTGCTCAGAATTGAAATCTGAGGGCACCGTTGAACTGGCAGCGCTAGGTTTCAATTAAGGAGACCTTCACCTCGACCGTAGTGAGATGAGGGTGGAAGTTATCTTTCCAAATATTCATGAAAGAATAAAATAAAAATAAAATTGTGTAGCTTTTATTTTATTTTATTTGTCAAAACCTCCCACATGTGGATGTCGATAAGTGGGGACCACTAGGCCTAAACCTCCCATGAGAGGTTATGGTGGTGGTGACCACCCTAACTAACCTCCCATGAGAGGTTATGATGGTGGGGACCACCTGAAGCTTGAAACCTCTTGAACTCCGCTCGTAAGTGTGAGAAAACTCTTGGACTCCCTCCAACCTTAATTGTGCCAACCCAACAAATAATTAATTATGAAAATCTATGTAATTAATTATCACAATTTTAAATTATTCCAACATATTATATAATGTTGGATATTACATTTTTTAGAGGCATTGAGGGAAACTCTGGGAAAAAGGGAGAAACTTGGAGCCTTGAGAGAAAGCTCTCCAACGATGAACGCCAACGAAGAACACCCACAAAGAACTCCATTGAAGAACGTTCTTCAGAAATCAAGGAAGTGGATGAAGTACAAGCCCATCATCGAAGTGTGGTTTTGAAAGAAATGATCATTGGAACCCCCTCCATCTTCTTCAAATTCCTTATTAAAACCTCTATTGATGAATCAAACGAGGTAGGGATTTTGTTTCTATGTTCTTCCCTTCTAAGTTTCTTTTGAGGGAAAGGGATTAGTGATTGTCAAAGGTTATGATGATTGAAGTTCTTATATATCTTCCATACACGTTCTTTTTCTTGTTGAGACCCTTTCTACAGCTCTAACACAGAGGGTGTGGGCCAAACAAACAAGTTCTTCCCTCTCCGCCGTTCTTCTGGAATGGTGTATCCTTCGCGATGGAAGAAGGCAACATTGGTGACGGCGATCAGTGCCGACGGTAGGCACCTGTGGAACTCGAGAACTGCCGATGATGGAACGACACTCCACCGCCCCGCATCCTCTGTACATCATGGTGCTCCACCATCTGGGTCCATCGCCGCCCCGCGGCCTCCGCCACTCCGCGCCATCCGCAGCCGAGCCGACCCGATCCGCCGCGCCATCTTGGCCAAGCCGAAGCCTGAGCCTCCACCGCCGGGCTGAGTCGCCGTCTGAGCTACCACCGACATCCATGCCATGCCACCACATGAGCAGCTTATACACTTTGGGCCGAACATCCTCCGTCGCGCTGCCCTGCGGCCTCACGCCCTCGCGACACCCTCTACGGCCTCACGGTCACCCACGGCCCTATACGATCCCTCACGGCCTACCGGGCCGCCCAGCGGGCAGGGCCAAACCTAATAGGCCGAACAACCTAGAGGGATAAGCCATACCCAGTGGGTTGGGCTGGGGCAACCTGAACCGGGTTGTCCTAGGCTGTGTCAGGTCGGGTCAATCCAACCGGGTCGGACCGGACCCATGCCCACTACGACCGATTTACATTATTGGGCCATAACTTTGGAACCAGACGTCCGATTGACGAACCTCCAGTGGTGATGGAAACCTTGGAGCGAGGTGGTCCCTTTAGTATACCCCAATCGAGTTTTGGATAATGTTGGGGAATGGTCTGGTTGGATTGATCACGAATCCAACTGGGCCCTCGGGACTAAAAGGCTAATAACTCACAGACCGGGCGTCCGAATGACGGGATGTCTATTGCATTGAGACCCCTATGACATGGCAGTACATTTAGATAATTCTTTTTGGGACATCTTGGTAGATGGAGAATCTACCAGGGGCTTGGGGAGTGGACTCTCCCAGAGATGAGAAAACCTAGTGCGGAAACCCAGTAGCTGGCTGTGACGAGAAGAGTGCTCCTAAAAATCATATGTGGTTTAGCTGCATCTATCATGTGTGGGTCATATTCTAGAAATCATGTGTGGGTTACCTCCTAGAAATCCTATGTGGGTTAGCTCCTAGCAATCCTGTGTGGGTTAGATCCAGAGATCCTGTGTGGGACAGCTCCTAGCGATCCTCTGTGGGTCAGCTCATAGTGATCCTATGTGGGTCGGCTCTGGCGATTCTATGTGGGTCAGATCCTAGAAATCCTGTGTTGGTAAGCTCCATTTACCCTTTGTGGGTGAGAATTTAGTTATATTGTGTGGGCCAGCTCTAGGAATCCTGTGTGGCTCAGCTCCTAGCGATCCTGTGTGGGTCAACTTCTAGCGATCCTGTGTGGGTCAGCTCCCACGATCTTGTGTGGGTCAGCTCATAATGATTCTGTGCAGGTCAGTAACTGAGCCTCTTAATGTAGTAAGATGATTCAGTAGTTATAACTAATCATCTCTACTACCTGACCTAATTTATACCTTGTGTGAGGTGATTTCGTACCTGTGTGGTACATTCCTTTATGGTAATACCTTGGTGGTATTCTTCTGTTTGGTGTACCTGTGTGGTACTTGCCTTCATGGTTATCCTTCCTTTGCAGAACAATTGAGCTTTGGACTTTTAGTTGGACTCTGCATTTTCTCATGACTAAGATGGGTTCACTTGATAACTTAGGTATATGTATGGGCATATATCTATGTAGGGTTGACAGTTGATTTCATACTTTATGGTTTATCCTTGGTGGATTTTGTGAGACGTTTAGGGTCTCGGGGTCCCTACTGAGTATCGTTACACTCACTCCTACATGGGCTATGCCCGCACCTTTTTTTATTGGATGTATATGACGGACAACGCTAACTGAGGAAAAGGGTACTAGGACTTGACTATGCTCAGAGGTGGACTATATGGTGTGTCAGTACGCAGTAATGATGGGTGGATGTGGAGTGATAAGGAGGCGATCTGTACCAACCCTTCAGGTAGGAACCTCAGAGGACGATACAGTAACTGTATTTATCTTTCTTCAGTTGTATTGAATTTTAGTTGTACTTGTACTTACCAGTTGGGCTTGAATTCTGGCCCCTTTTTACTTACTGTACTCCCTTTTTTACTATACAGTTGCCTTGCTTACGTATCTTCCTATGTGTTTGGTTGCATGTGTCTATAGGTTATAAAGGCAATTCCTTCCCAGTTTTAGAGAATAGGCATTTGGTTCTAGTCTCCAGCCCCTAGCCTATGGAAGTAGGGCTTGAGGTAGTCATGGAATGGGCCCCAGGGGACGGGTCATGACAAGAACCCCTATACACAACTTCCATTTCTCTATTCTATAACTGTCACTGGACGAGAAGGATAACTTCGTATAAATTTCTCCATGGTGCATATACCCCCAAAATGGTCATTACCACTAAAATTATCCCATTATCTTCTTACAAATTATTCGGCCCTCAAATGCCTTAATTTCCATCTTTTCACCATAGCTCGAGGTGCCACGCCATTAGGCTCCTTTAGCCAGACTTTCCATCCATCTTCTTCCTTTCCAATTCCATAGGACTCTCCAAAACACCCCTACCACCGCATCCTCTCAAAGTATGGAGTCAGAAGGTTTGATTTATTAAATTTTATTTTAAATTTAAATATCACATTTATAGATTATAAAATTTAGGGAAATTTATATATTTAAAAACCTACAAACATTTATTGTAAATTGGTTATAATGTATACTAAATTTATTTAATTACTAGAGAATTTTGTTTTTCTAAAAGTATTTATAATTTATGAATTTATATTTTAAATAACTAAATATACAATGTATTATGGAATATTTTATTAATATTTAATTCTTTTAGGTATTAAAAATATTTTACCATCATAAAATGTTTATTAATTAATATAAAATAAGAATAAATAAACTTAATGATTTAAAATATATATTTCATAATAAATGAAAATTATTCCCTATATTTAATATTTTAATTTAACATATTAATTTTACTTAGTTTTTTATGATATTATTATTAAATAGAGTCAAATTTTTAATAATCAAAGTGAAATTAGTTAATAGGGGTCATCTTATTTGTTTGGTAAAAAACATAATGATTATTAACATTAAAATGATCTAAAAAAGGATTTTTTTGGTAAATTAACATTGATGAATTATTTGGAAATTAATTTGATATTTAGAATTATTAAAGGTATTTTTAGGTTTGGGAATAAATCCTAAAATTCTCACCAATATTTTCATACCAGGAACTCCACTTTCCTATGTGTTTCAATCTTTTCCATTTATAATACATTTTTTTGTAATGCAATATCCCTCATTTTACCATTAAAATGATACCCCTTCTACCCACACATAACCATGAATATTATTCAATTTCTACTTGAATCCCTACATTTTTTAGAAAGTATCATACCATATTGATAAGCTTCTAATCTAATTATGGGGTCCAAAATCCGTCATTCTAAATAAATTTTGTATGTGAAAGAGTAATTCCCTAAAGAATGTAACAAATCCTTCTTCGTTTAATTAAATTAATTTATCACCTCAAATGTTAATAAATATCATTCACCACTCTAATATTGAAATATTAACGCTATTTTTCATAAAAAATTATATTACAACAATATAAGTATATATTCTTACACATTCATTAGTTATAACATGTTCTTTTTAGGATTGATGTTACAAATTATATAAATGATGATATAATGATTATATTATGAATAAGTAATGAAACATTAATTCTGCTAACATATTTAATAGTAATTGATTCAAAATGATCTATCTATTTAGAAATATTTATATTTCTATTAATTTTTTGTAAAAAAATCCATTCTTTTTATTAAATAATTATTTAAAAAATATTTTTTAAGAATTCTATATTTAAGGTCACTATAACATCCATTAAATGACTATAAAATGGAAGAAAAATATCAAAAACATCTATACCATCCTCAAAAACCAAATGGATGAGATGATCACATGATCGAGGTGTAACAAATGAAATATTCAATCTATAATAATGTGTAGAATAAATAAAATTACACCCAAATACTAATTTTAACAATGAAAGATTAATAAATGGGTAATAATAAAATAAAAAAGTATATTATTAATAAATATAAATACGAATATGGTTATGATATATTTTAAAAATCATTCTATATTTGTTATAAATGGTGTTTTATCATGTTTCAATGAGAAAGAATCAAAGGAAATGTTTTTTATTAATCCAATTTCTAAATAATTTGGTCATAGACATTTGTCTATGACTATGTTATTATAAATTTTTCATATTATACCAACTATATTTTTCATATTCTATTTTTTATTTTTAATACAGATGTTACCTTTTCATATTAATATACACATCTTTAATTTATTCCATATTTCAAAAACCATTTTTTATTGTTATGAATAATTCATATCATCTCTATTTTAAATTTTGATTCCTTATCTATATTAATTATTACAAAACAAATGATTTATTTGATGATTTGTAGGGTAAAATATATATTCCTTACATTAATGATCATATTTATTAGTCAATGGTTTCCAAAAAAATTAATATTCCCTTTTTATCGATATGTGTTACATTTAATTGGTAAAAATGATTATAATATTACTTCATTCCACTACATGAAAATGTTTTATTCAGTAATTAATATTTTTACATCATGAAATTTAATTCATTATAGGATCCATTGTAGATAATTTTAGTAGTAAAATAATGTTTTAAATGCATTTTCACATTTTTATAAAATATTTTGAATTCATTTTTACAACTTTTTAACATAACTTTATCAAATATCAGTGTTATAACATTGAATGATTTGATTTTTATTTTTCATTCATTATTATTAATTTTAATTATCAATTAAATTATTTCTATTACAAAATTTAAAAATAATTAAACAATTTTTTAGATATATTATTACCATCATTATATTATTTAAAATGTTTTTTAATCTATTTATTAAATTATTTGAGACTATTTTAATATTTAATAAAATATAAAGAATTTATTTATTAAAACTTAAATAATTTATAATATTCCTCAAAATTATTCTTTATCAATGTAAATATTTTTAAAATTCCATCATTTGAAAACTTATTATGGTATATTTCTCCTCTGTATTCATTTTTCTCAAGAATCTTTAATTATGAAATACTCTATTGATTCATTATAAAAACATACACATATGAAGGTTGATGAGGAAATTAAATAACTTTTATTGGATTGATATGTCATTAAATATATCATTCCTTATTTATATTATTATGTAATGATAATCATTTTCATAAATAATTTCTATTCTGAGTACCCTATTTTCCATTCCTATGATTAGATGGTATTGACCTTAATAATCATAAATTTTTACTATCCTAGGAAAATCATTGATATGATCCTATGTTATTTAATTTGTTAATGTAATCCTTATTTTTAAGTCATCAATTGGTAATCCATGAATTGAAATGTTGATTTACAAAAATAGTATCACTCACTTTATTTTATTTTATTTTATTTTTTCTTCATAAAAGTTTATATGTATAAATTTTTAAGTATGAAATATATTTATGATTTTTTTATCATCATGTTCCCAATGGTAATTAAAATATATAGCCTATAAATTCCTTTGGTAATGACTTATATCTCATTAGATAAAATGCAATGGAATGGGTACTAAATCCAATCAATGATTTTTTTGGGAGAGAGAGGGGGACCCAATATATTATATTATGGGACGTAGTCCACTCTGTTATGATGGTATTCTACATGATCCTTGGAATGCGAAATAATTTTATATACTTATTTTTGTGTAATATTTCATGTTTGTTCCTCATTCCAAGGTTCTGGTTATATTGATTATATTAATTTTTACATGTTTCCAATTCAAATTGATTGAATATAATTTATTCTAAAAAACTTATTTTATAATTAATGTTTTATAATCTTTGTTTTATGGGTTATTATTTTCTTATGATCATATACCATGAACATTTTCTCATACCCACAACTTCATCTTATTTCCAATTATGTTCTTTTCAATTTTCACCATTTCAAGATTGATATATCTTTTTTTAAACTTATAGGGAATCCTAGATCACCATATTAATACATTTACATTTATTGGTATATTATGAATAGTTTAAAATATGAACTTTTTAGAAGGTTGGGATCATGTATGGTGAAATTATGGGGAATCATTAATAAGGAAATATAATAAATCATTCATATATATTGTATCCAAAAGATGATATTGTTTTTTGATATATTAGTGTGTTTTAATATTTGTATGAGATGTATAACCAGATAATGTGATTTATGTGTTTTTGTTTATCTCAATTGGTTTTACAGTACCTGTGTAATTTATTTTATTATTATCAACTAATTTGGGAGTGCATGTCCATGGAAATATCATATGCTTTTCCAGGGGTATATACATATATAAATATATATATTAGAGACTTTATATTTATTTTCAATGATGTAAAGACTCCTCTGATCCCATATTATGATTTTTAATAAGTAAATATTATATTAAAAATGGTTTTTTAAAAAATT
Organism: Viscum album; assembly: GCA_963277665.1. Lineage (NCBI taxonomy): Eukaryota > Viridiplantae > Streptophyta > Magnoliopsida > Santalales > Viscaceae > Viscum > Viscum album. The sequence goes on from OY728152.1 coordinate 1,495,352,546, forward strand.
TCGAACATTATGAAACCATATCAAAAAGTTATTTTGAATATTATATCACAATTTTTTGCATATGATATGACATATGGTAAAAATTCATTAATAATATTATGATTTAATACAATTATAATATTGATAAAAATATTCACTAAATCAAATTTGTGACATGTTAAAGGCCACAACTTATTGGTTTGTGATTAATAAAACCATTTAGTGTAAATTATTTCTACAACATGGTTTAGTTCATGTAAACAGTTGGATTATTTTTTATTGAATACCCCAAAATATTTCTTACATATTAGTTATCATTATCGTTTTTCCATTATTGTTGAATGATATAAAAAAGATTGGATAACTCATATTAGTTATTTAAAACTTAAGATATTAATGAAAATGAAATCAAATGTTATGAGTCATTATAACTAGACTAAGGATTATAAAATGTATTGATTATAGTAAAATATTCTAAAAAGGTTTTATATTCCATAGAGAATACTTATAAGACTATTTTATTTTGTACTATAAATTTTATTGTTTTTTAAATTGTTTTTTATTTGGATTTCTGAACCTTGGATTCACTTTTGTGAATAATGGAGTTTCTCTTTTTTCATGGTCAAATTTACCCATTTTTTGTTGTTAGAGTGTTTATTATCTTCTAACATTGACTATATTTATTTCACATTATTCATATTTCATTTAGTTTTTTGTTAATGGAATGGTGTTTTTTTTGTTTTTTTGTTATTTAATACTATTCCATTATATGACTTTCCATCTCCTTGATCTCAATGAAGTTGTGGTATCCATCCATCACTATTGAATTGTTTTATATTCCTCTATTATTATACGATTTAGGATATTTTATAACTAATGGGATACTGATATATTTGACTCTCCCATCTTCTATTGAGGCAATCACATGTCATTTTTGTGTAGATACCATACATTAAATGACATAACATGGCCATTGAATCCAAACTATACCATGTTTGATTTAGTTTCTTGATGGGTAGATGTTCCTCGTCTTTCAGTGGTAGGAATTTTTTTGGTTTATATTGGTATTTAATGATGTTAATAGTAATGTTCCCATATTCCATATATTTTGAATTAATTAGAGTCTTTAAAGGTGATATTTTATGGAACTGTTAGTGGGAAAGATTACACTACATATGATGTATGGTGAAAATAAAATTATTTTTGACTAGTGTTAGTAGAATTTTTATATTAAAGGTTGGTGTCCTATAAGAATTTTTAATTCCTATAGTGTTTATTTTCTTGGTGTTTTTACTTTTTTGACCATTTATCTCATTTATATCCAACCTAGTGTATATTTCCTAGTTATAGAAGGACTATGGGATTTCTATTCCATGATTTCATACACATTCCCTATTAGTGGGAGGAGATGGTATAAATATTTCTTTATAGAGTTTATCATGCTTCATCATAGTATATTTGTATTTTTGGTAGTTTAATTAACAAAATTTGTGGGCTATAAAGAATATGGTGATGGAGTTGGTCTTCAACTGAGGAGATTATTATAGGGGTAGATTAGTTGATGTTGATTATGGTTTTTAGTTTCCCATGATTGGGTATGATGGTCATAGTTTCCATTTGTGAAGGTGTTATAATCATTTAGAATTTATTGACCTAACCATATTCTTGAAGGATCCCAATTAATGGTGAAAACGTATAGTTTTGGAAACTAATAAATGGATTCTAGGTCACAAAATCTGTTACATGATGATGGATATTGAAATTTTTTATGTGATAATGATTGAAATGCTATTTTTAAGATTTCAAATATTATTAGGCCTCGTGGATTGTATATTTTTCAGAAGAAACACTATATTGACATCAACCATGTGTCATATTAATAAACCCTCAAGGTTAATCTAAAATTTATAATATCCTGACCTGTAACACATGCCGGGTCACTAGTATGACTTATTTTGGGTTTTTTATTAATTTATATAATTGTGGAGTTTCATAGAGTTGGAGATCTAATTTTTTGTTTTTTTGGGAGAGGATATGCCCTGGAGTACGAGTATCACATTGTTAGTAGTAAAATTGTGGATAATAATGAAAAAAATGTTTATGGGGTATTGGCGTTTTATATGACACTATAATGGGTCAAATTAACAAGTGGGATCATGAAAAAACTATTTGAATCTTATTTTGGTGAGAAGAGTACTCCCACATTATTGGGATATGATTTTACTAAATGTGTTGGAAAACCACACATATTATATTGGGAAATAAAATTTTGACTTTTACCACTATGACCATTTTTATTTTAGTTCCCCTAGTCTACATTTCTCTCTCCCTCACACAATGACTCCATCTATTTTTTAGGATCTATTGCCCTTTTATTATTCGTATATTCATTCCTTAAGATTAGTGACTTCCATTGATGTGATCATATTTATCTTGATTTATGCATATCCCACATTACATTTCCTTGTTTTTATTATTCTATGGAATATAAAAACCCTATCACGATAGATAGATGTATCTATGGTTTGGGATTGGGGAACTAGTAATATATTTTCTGTTTAGGTGTTTAAGTACCTATCCTTCTTGAATATTTAGGTTTTCATCGATGATGTTGATTTTTTTTTGATTCCATGGTAGGTGTGTCTATTTGAGGGTTCTTTTTAATGTATTATCACTAATTAATGATTTACTTTAATTTTATTTATAAAATTACAAATAAATTGTGTTATATTTAATTATTTATTCATTTTTTTAATTTATATTAATATATTAAAATTTTATGGTTTAATGTGACTTATAATAAAGAATGTTAATTTTATGTGATGAACATGTTTGATAAAATTCCCCAGGGAAGACCTATGGGTTTAAATGGATCTAAAAAGCGGGTTTTGGAATCAGTTTTTCATTGGAATTGTTCTTTATTATTTTGGAAATTTTTTTTACGAAATTTGAACATTATTTTTTTATGTGATAGTAATTTGTGTCAAATGAACTACTACAAAACTTGGTTTATCTAGTGTTAGGGTATTAGATGAACTAGCTAGAAACGCTCTTAAAGACTCCCTTCACCAGCATGAAATAAATCTATTAAAGGGGGTCTTTAACGTCTGTTTTTTGTTGATAAGGAGGTCATTAACAGTGCTATGGAATGTATTTTATAGGCAAAACTTTATCAGTTCGTTTTTTGAAAGTGCTGATAAAGGACCACCATTAATCATCGCATTTAAAAAAGCACTAACATAAAGGGTATTTTATCAGTGATTTTTTAGTATAACTGGTTGGGGTATACTTTAAAAAATTATATTTCTTCAAAAATAATATATTAAAAGATAATTATGTTTATTTGGATATATATATATTATTTTTAAAATATTTTTTAGATAATGTAAATAGAAATTTTAAATTAATATATATGATATTTAGTGAAAATGTATTATAATATAATTAAAAAAATTCTACTTAATAATTTTCCTATTACTACCATGTTATAGTAGTTTAATATAAATTTAAAGAAAACAAAAATAAAAAAATAATTAAGAGATCCAAAATAAGTTGAAAACTTAACTCAAACATTCAAGGGACATATATTTTTATATGGGTGTCTGTTTGGGATTTACCATTTATCAAATCAAATCCTACAGTGAGATATATGCCCTTAGTGATAGAGGAAAACCCGGGTCACATTTTTCGATGACAAAAACATCCTAAAAGTCCTCTAAAATCATAGTTTTAGTCATTATACCCCAATTTTTTAACATTTGATGGATTTTTATCCTTGTTAGTTGTGGTGGTGGTGGGGGGGGGGGGTTCTTATTTCCCTTTTTGGTGGAGGCTGAATTTATTCATAGTGATTACATCCATATTGGTATTATGTTTTTTAAAATTTTTCATTTTTCACAATGTCATTTTATTTATATTTTAATATATTCATATTTTCATATATTTAGTTACAATAAATCACACATGTAAATATAGTTATTAATATATTTATATAAAATGTATATTCTAATATGTTTAAATAAATACAAACTCAAAAAAATATTAAAAACATTATGAAACCAATTTTTTTTATAAAAATAAATTTATAATATATATATATATGTGTGTGTGTTTTAATAAACACACACACACACAAATATATATATATATATTACTTAAAAGAATATTAGATGAATATTATATATAATTTATTTAAAAAATATTTGTATATATCTGTAACACACACAACTATTGTATAAATGTATTAAAAAATTATTATATAAATATATGAATGAAAATATATATGTATATATATAAAAACAAAAATAGATAAATATAAATAAAAAATACCATTAAATAGAAAACAAAACAACAGGGTGAAGTGGTAAAGTTATTCCATTTTCAAAGGAGAGGAGTAGGCTTTGAATCTAGGTACACATGAAAGTGGCTGAAAATTTGCAAAGTGCAAATGAAAGGGGTGGTGGGGTGAAAATAACTGATAAAAGTTAGGGTATCACAATTAATGTTTTCATGGAAGAAAAAATAAAGGGATCATGATCATGGATGTCTAAATAATATGATTTTACACCCTTTAACAGTGTTTCCTTTTTCGGTTCAAAAAATGTGTCACTAAAGCCCCCTTTAGTTGACCTAAAAAATTATCTATTAAATAGACACATTAATAAAACTAAAAAGGGATGTTAAAGGACTAGTTTAACAATAACCTTTTTACACTGTTAAGGGGGGCCATTAACATAACTTTCTTATCAAAGATAAAATATTTTATCTTTTAACCATGCTCCAATTGTCAGCACTTATTTAGCACTTGTAAAGGCCATTTCTAGTAATGTTAAAGGCCTATTTTGTTGTAGTGGCAGGAGAGATTATGTTTTTATATGGAAGATAGAAAATTTAAATCATATCCTATGTCATGGAATAGCTAGGGAGTGGTATCTGTGGGACCAACAGTTCCTTTGGTCGGAATACTAAGGGAGCATAAAAAATCTAACCATGTGGAATGATAGTTCCTACAGTAGTATTTTAAGTTTCAAGGAAGACTATGGGAGATTCCATATTAATTTTACATTCATAAATAGTTATAAAGCCATATATTATAGTATCATATGCTATACCTCTTTGGTAAAATCCAATGATGCTTTTTTCTTATACCTTTATTAGTGTATATGAATTTATTATTGAGTTTATTCTCATGATTATCCTCTGATGGATTTTGGATGTTAGATATGTATAATATTTAAGGAAATTTAATATTTTTTATGCCACATGGATTTAATTCATTATCACTTAATCCTTATTTTTTTTATAATTTTATATTTTGGTATTTTTTGATAATTACAAAAGGAATCATTAAAATTTAATGATTCCAAGTAAATTAGTCAAAATAATAAATGCATTAAGATGAATTTTTCTAAATATCATAATTTAATTTTATGGAGAAATGATTTACATAGGTAAATTGTTTTATCTTATTGGGTTTTATTCCTTAGACCCATGTTATACCCTTTATCATGGACATACCTTTTTTGTTGGAAATAAGTAATTGTATGTGAACTATGTCATTTTGTGGCTTGTTAGGATTAACTCATATGTGGTTTTTCATGTATAGTGGATGTGATTATCTCATGGATTTAGAACAAGTTGAACTTTTTTGATATTTTAGGCTATTATGGATATTATATATTAGAATCATAGTCATGTTCTGTATTTTAAGATTTTTTTGTTGACCAAGGGATATATTATGTATTTATTGTTTATAAATTATGAAGTGATGGTTTTTATGATATTTTATGGTCATAAAACGTATAAACTGTTTATATATTTATATCCATTGATTCTACTAAATCTTTATCACAGATTTCCAATTCATGGATGGTTCATGCTAGGGTTTCAGGAGAGAAACCTTTCAAAACTAGATTGTTCTGATGCCTTTGTGCTTCTCTTCTGCTTTTGGAAATCCAAAATTTGAATTGGGACATGTAGTGGTCTGGTTCTGGTGATAGATCAGGTCAACCCATGGTAGTTTAATAGAATGTATTATCATATACCTCTAACGTTTTTTGGGAAATGTTGTATATAGATGACAAGAGGGTCATTTCTTGATAGGATGGTGAGTAAGAGTGCTTGGTGAGCTATTTTTTATGCTAAACATTGAGATTTCATGGGTTTTATGTTGATTAAATTTCCTATTCACACATAGTTTATAGATTTTTTACTGATATTTTATATTTTTCATTTTTGAATATTGGGTTTTGAAGAATTCATATATGCATTATCTTTTTGTAGCTACGAGTTAAAATAGGGAAGATAATTATAGTTCTACAATTTTGGGTCATGTTTATTAGTAACTGTATGGAGTTTGTGAAGATAGGCGTATAATCATATAGTGTTTTTTTTTGGTTTGTGCATGGTTTTTCAAACCCTATGGAAGATGGATGCATAGTAGAAAAACTGAAAAAAATATTGATGTTTTCTCCCATTCTTCATTTAATTGTGTTGATTATATTGGAGGTGTTTGATTGAGAAATAATTTATGGGTTTATTTTGGTTTAATTAATGATTTTTGAGATTCACTTCTATTTTAAATGAGTTGGTTTCTTAATTTTTCTATATAATTCCACCTATAAGGGTATATTATAGATAATTAGTGTGAGTAAAAGAGAATTATCTATAGAAAACTCATATATTTGGTCCTCTTTTGAATGAATCAGAGTTCTAAACCAACAAATCAGTATGGTAATAGGTAAAAAGTAGTTATGCATGGATTGTTCATCATTTTTATGATTTAAAAAACATAATCCCCCATTATTTCATGATGTAAAATCCACCTAGGATACTATGGAATGGATTGAGATGATTGATCTTATCAACAATTTTTTGAATACACTTGGGAGCAATAAGTTTTGGATTCACTACTTACATTCAGATGAAATGGGTAGAAAATATAGTGAATATATAGTGTGAGTTAATAGGCATGATGATATCACATAGTCTACCACTAAAAATTATTTTTATTTGTAGTTTTATCCCAACACATGAAGAATGATAAAGGCCCATGAGTTAATGATGATGTACCAAGGAAGACATTTAGTTATTCAATATTATAATAAATTTTCTAGGTTTGTTCATTTACCTCCTCATCTCATTGGGAATGTATTTCTCAAGATGAGATTTTTTCAAATGGGCTTATAGAATGATATTCGATGAATTATTATTCTCTTTTTCCTACTAAATTATACTAATATGGGTGATAAGAAAGTTATATCCAAGGGATACTTAGATAAAAATAAAGGTATTAGGGGGGTTCATAAGTAGTTCATTTTAGGTATGTCGCTTCATATGTCCATAATAGAATGTGATATTGATGTCATTTGAGTAATGGAACTGTTGGTCAACGGTCTTCAAGTTTGGTAATAGTGTCATATTATTGGCATAAGAAAATGACTCATTACCAGTGTGGAATTTTTGGCTACACATGACTTGATTTATGAGCGGTTCAGAGGATGTGCCACTAAAATGGGTGTCTGGGTTATATTTAGTGATTTTGACATACTTAAATTTAGAGGATTGGAGTCAGTTTTTCTTTTTCAAGTGTTCAAAAGTGTGATATGATTTTGAAAGGGTGTTCGATCTAACACTTAGTCTATATCTGATTACAAAAAATGATAAGAATCATTAGGTAGGGCCTATGATAACAGATTTACATGAAAAATATATTGTATATGGGGACCCTAAATATGTCACAAAAACTTTGAGAGGTATGGTTGTTATTTCTTCTTCAATTTATTTATATTTGTCTTATATGGGTGCTCCAAATTTTATTATCACATTAATGTTTTTTTGTTTCATTGTTTGTTTGGGTGGAGTTGATTTACAATATTTTGGTTGTAATTACCCTATTGGGAAGGAATATGTATAAAGGTTTTTTGTTTCTACAGTTTTGTATTTTTGTTTTAACCTGGAAGTTTTTTGGGTCATATTTATTGTGAAATTGGGTGATTTCAATCTCATTGTCTGTATAAATAAGATGATCATTTTCAAACTCAAATTTGAAGCAATCATCGTAGGACCTAGTTTTAATATTCTGATGGGACACTCTATTCATCTTGGATGAGTGAGATCTGAGTTCAAGTAGGTAAGGCCTTTTTACTTTGGATTTGGGTTCAATTCTATGTCAGTTATCTTGGTTGTTCTTACATACATGGGAGCATGGTTGGGATACCAATTTTTCATTTGTTATAGACCACTACCCCCAGAATTTTTGAATGATTTTTCTTGGTTTAAACCCTAGTGATGGGATGATTTCATAATAAAAATACTCCATAGGAAAATCCATATATCATTACCATCATTCCAGATGGATCCTTCTGAGTTTAAAGAGTAGAAGGTTCAGTTGGAGTATTTTTAAATTAATGTATTTATATATCTGAATATGACCCCGTAGGCATATCGAGTACCTTTAGACAAGAAATCATATGGTATTATTTTTTTAAATATATATTCATAAGATGACCCTGTTGAACATTATGAATAATATTGATTGCCTCCAATTTATGACTTTTTTGATAATCTTAGTGGAAGTCGATGTTTTTTAAAAATTAACCTGCCGGTAGGGTCACAACTGTTGATGTTACATAATTAGGATGATCCTAAAAGCACATTATGAAGGTCGTTTATGAATATTGAGTATCTGGTTATATCAATTTTCTATATAATGAACCTATAGAGTTTATATAATTGATGAATCATGTCATTAGTTTCTGTTCGGACACATTATTGGTCATGTTTGTTAATGATATCATGTTGTATTCCATTACCTAGGATGACCATAAATTCCATCTGAGTTTCATTTTGGGAACCTTGAGAGAAAAAAACTAAAAGATGATCTTTCTAAATGTCAATTATAGATCAAACTATTAATTTTAATTGTATCATTCAATTTTTTAAGATAGCATTTTAGTGGACACTAAGAAGATCCAAGAGGACATTTCTTGGGAGAGACATAATAATGTGTCTCTAATTTAGAATTTTATTAGAATGGTTGAATGTTATAAGAAATTGATTTTTGAATTATATTGGATAACTTATCCATTGATTGTATTTACACTAAATTGTGTGTAGTTTTAGCGGATTTAGAAGTGTCAATGTTCTTTTATGGAGTTATAGGACCAGTTGATATCAAATAAAATTTTTATTGCTTCTAATCCTAGAGAGGGATATGTCATGTTTTAATATGCCTAAAGTGGATGATTGGGGTGTTTGATAATGAAGTATGATCTTGTAATATATTATGGATCTCTTCAACTACACCCACATGAGAGAAATTACTCCACACATAAACTAGAGTTGGAAGACATGATGAATGAGTTACAAATAAGTCACCAAAACCTCTTCGGGATAGTGATTTATATTTAATTCAGGTCAAAAAATAAAGAAGTATATTATTACACAAAATAACTGGAACCACATTTAGAGACACTTAGTGGAATATCTATGTAACAATGTTTTTTATATTTCTTATAGTCTAGGTAATGGGGATGTGGTTTCCAATGTAATAACGTGATATTTCAGTATATATATAGACACACACACACACACACACACACATTTACATTAAATTAGTTAGATTTATTCATACACAGTAGAATGAGAATTTTAATACATTAATAAATAAATTTTATCACCATTAAAATATTAAAATTTATGTATTTATTATCCAATATTTTTAAATTCATTCAATTAAAAGGATGGTATAAAATAGTATTAGAAACACATAATGGTTCAAAACACCATTGGTTAAAAAATTGAATTATATTTCTATTTTATATTTCCAAACAAAATTTAAATATTTAAATTTTAGAAATATAATTAAATAAAATTAAAAAGTATTTTTATATTTATAATACCAAAATTAACTTATTATCATTTCATGAGATTATAATGATATAATATATTTTCCCGTGAATAATAATATATATTTCTAAAAATTTTATCTACAATTAAGATATTATAATCAAATAGAAATTACCTAAATATATATGAAACAATTTTTACCAAAATTTTAATATGTATGTTTAATATGTTATATTCAACAACACATTTTTACCTATTTTGAACCTAAGAAATGTTTTATTTATAAAAGATGTTTCTAATTATTTTATATACATTAATTCAAAGGTAAATGTTCTATTATTTATAAATTGAATTATATTAAATAGATTCTGAATTTGGATTCATCACATCTATATTTCGTGGGATGGTTCCGATTAAATTTTTAGTATAAAATTGAATACCATGATTAATATTCTATTAAGGATAATTATTGTTTAAATGGATAATCTAAAGATTCTAAAATTTTCATAAATTTATACAACCTTTATATATTATAGAAACCGTTTTTTGGTTTAAATTTCTTTTCAATATTCCATAGAAAACATACCTTACCTAACTCATCTAATTTTCATGCATTTCCATTCTTGCTCCTTAGAATTATTTTTATTCAAAAATACCAGTTTCTTTACTAATATATGGAGACCAATATTATACCTTCCATAAATCGCCTATTATTCATGTTCATTAGTGAATAAATAATAATTTTTTCATAATATATCCCTACAGCAAAAACTAAATCCTTTTTAAAAATGTATTTATCATAATTCATTCATTTCCATATAGCGTTCTAAGGAAAATATAAATCTCCAAAGTGAACGTCTCTTCATCACAATATTTTGATAACAAAATATTATCTAATTATTATCTTATCTAACTCCATTAATATACCATAATAATTATCAACTAAATAATATCGTCTCAATATAATTATTTTTAAAAAAATTCAATCCCCATTATAACATTAATAAAAACATAAACATTGATCGTGTATTTTGTGGTATACCACCTCAACAACTTGATATCATACATTATTCATCACAACCTTGAACAGATAGTATAAAAGATTAGGTTTAGGAATAATTATTATTTTTATTTCACTTATAAATTTAATAAATGACTAATAAAATTTATTTTCCCTTATTCCATCCATTCACTAAGGAATGAGATCATTAATCATGCATCTGTATGAACTACTAAAACCATGAGAAATGAATCCTTTTTCTCATTTTCATATTACATGGATTTCATTAAAAGTTATTTTTATGTATTAAATTTATACCTAAAATGATATTGTGAAAATAGATTGAGTTAATAAAATTTTAAAATAAACATAACCATGGTCAACATGCTAGAAGAATTACATAAAAATTAATCAAATGACCTCAAGTAACCAATTTATATAGAAATAGTTTAATAAAAGAGAAGCCTATATTGATAATTAGACCATGGTAAATTTATTATATATGAATAGTTTTATTATTAAATATTTTGATAAACAAAATTTAATTATTCGGGATGTTAAGCACAAGTGAAGATTGCTTTTAGACAGAAATAAGGGTTTCATCTCAAAACATCATTCATTGAGACACATGATCTTTTATTCATGTAATTTCATTTCTATGTTGTATATAATTCTAATGGAATATTTTATATAATTTATTTTTTTGATTCATGGTATTTTATCTTCAACTTTAATATGTGTGTGTTTAATTTTTTTAATTGACTGTTCTTAATATATAAGGGATTTTTCTCTCAAACTCCCTTCATTGAGACATGTTTTATGTTATTAAAAAATTTAATTTTATATGATCTATATGTTGGTTCTGGGTGTAGCGGAAGTGCGTTAGTTTTGTGTACCCAACTTCAATTTTCCCATTAAAAACGATCAATCCAACATCCATAACGATAACAAAACACCAGATCTTTGGAAAATAATTAATAATGAAACAAAGGAAGGGAGTCTCGGACCCCGAGATATTATCACCATATGATGGTTATAAATAATTTAATTAAAATACAAGAATTACCTTTATTGTAATTCTCTGTTCGTTGATGTTTTTGGTCATGATCTAATGTGATCTTTAGTTGCGTCGTACAATAAAAGTATTGGATTCCTCTATAGGTGATCCACATGTGATACACGTATATCTGGATGTCATTGAAGGGATCACGGGGTGCTAGCGTAGAAGATCCTTCGCTTGTGATGTACTCCTTCGTTCGCCTTGAGAGCTGGTTGAAAAGTTGCCTCCTTGATCTGATGGAGGATAATCTCTCTTGTAGATTGAGAGAATTCTTGGAAGAAAATAATTCCCTCATGGATTGAGATATTTCACTAGATCAGTTGCACAAAACCCCAATAAAATGGCCAGGATAATAAGAATTATACACTTGGTATTTTTAATTACTTAGAATAATAAAATAAATTAATTACCCGAAAGAATTTGTTAATTTCTTTTAATTCATAGTAAGAACCCATGTCTAATAATAATAGTTTTCTATTATTATTACATTATATGCAGCCAATGAATTACACCAAATATTATTTAATTAGTTAAATAATATTATTTGTCATAAATCCCCTAGAAAAACTACATGGTGTGTATATTAATATACAAGACATGTATATTAATATACCCGACATGTATTTTTATTTTTCCATTTTCTTTTTTTCCTCCACCACATTTATTAGACCTTGAATAATGAATATTTATTTCATGAATAAATATTAATGAATTAATCACTAATAAATATGTTATTTCACCCATAATATATTCTCTCGAATAATAGGTGTCAAAATAAATGTGATCATATATCCTTTAATAATTATTAAGCCCCAATAGGGAATAATATTTATTCAACTTGATTAATTAATATTTTACTGAGATACATGGACATACCTACTGTGTGACCCTCTAGGCCTCATTCTTAGTGGCATTAGGTGGAACATGCCTAAAGTCCAAGGTTAGTGTATAGAAACATGCCAAGGCACCCATAGAGAGATAAGTTAATTCCACAATGATATGTCACCTCCAATGAATGCTTACCAAGTTATGTAAGCCCTTTGTCTCGATATCTCAAATCAAGTGGGTTGTATGATAGTGCCATCAACCCATGTGCTCGATTATTAATTATTTGACTTTCCTGAATTGAACTTTTTTATTCCACACCAGGGCCATAGATTTATTTAGGCTACATCAATTCCATCAAAGTGCATGAGATATCAACTCGAGTTATGGAATAGAAGGTACAAATACTTTCTCACATTATTTATTAACATATTATTTCTCATGACGCACCCAACATATCCTACCTTGCTACGAACAGTGTGTCATCACAGTTTTTTCCAAAAAATCTAAGTGTGCGAGTTGGAATAACCATAAAAAATAATCTGAAAGGAAAAGGATCAACACACACCTCTACATGTAGAATCATTCAACAGCACTTTGAAATGTGGATTTCTTACTAGAAGGTATCGTTCTCATAATATCTTCCTGGATATTACTAAGCGAACACACCATGAGAAGGTGCCTCAATGTTTTATTAGTCCTCACCCCTAATAGACTGTATTATTTGTGTCCCTCAGAAAAACCTCACCTGGACATAGAACATATATTCAAGAACATTCTTATGTAACTTCTAGGTTCTCATCATAGTAGGGATCCACTAAGACCTTTTAGTGCAACAACTATCCTTAGGACATTATCACATGCACTATCACATAGAAGAACAATCATGAAGTTATTAGGTATTTATTAATGAATAAAGTACAAAGTAGTTGGTTCTAGGCCACCAACTCTAACAGACTACAACTTGGACTAGATCCAATTGCTAACAAACATTAATCTGTTAGCTCTCACATGATACTCATGCTTATACAGAGATATGCATTTAGTCATGGGGTCTCCCATATTCACTTCCATGGAATCTATGCTCACTGCCACTCCCCCCCTTTTATAGAAACCCCTCACGGGGTGATATTTCTACATTATTCCCTTCGAATGTTGATGTAACCTTGGTTATTTTGAAAGAGCCACCACTGAAGTATTATAACAATACAATGTGATAGGATCATTACTACTAGGAACCACATCAAGCTCCTGGAAAAAATTTGGAATCCAGAAGGATTCCTTGGTTGCATAATAAGCCTCTATATATTCTGAATCTGTTGTACAATATGTTACATATAGATGCTTTGAACTATTCCGGATCATAGATCCTCCATTGTGACAGAAAACATATCTAGATTGTGACTTTAGATCATTCCGATCTATCTAAAAACTAGCATCATCATACCCTCTAATGATAAGCTCCTCGTCTCCTCCACACACTAGGAACATATCCTTATTTCTTCTCAGATACATTAGGATGGTCTTACGAACAATCCAATGTTTCTCTTCAGGATCTTCTTGATATCTTCCTACCATGCTCAGTGCATAGGAAACATCAAGACTAGTACATAACATGGAATACATGATGCATTCTATAGCCTAATAAAATGGGATCCTACTCATTATATCTTTCTCCTGTTGTGCTTAAGAAACATTTTCATAGAAAGATGTAGGCCATGTGAAACTTGAACCAATCCCATATTGGATTTTTATATACTAAATATCATTAGTATCTGGTTAATGTATGTACCCTGACTTAGTCCAATCATCCTCTTGGATCTATCACGAAAGATCTAGATTCCAAGAATGAAGGCTACTTCACATAAGTCATTCATGGAGAATCACTTGTTCAACCAGTCTATAACTAAAAGTATGACCGGTACATCGTTTCTAATAAGCAATATGTCATCAACATATAATACTAAGATAATGACCAAATTTATATTAAACTACGTATAAACACATGGATCCCATTCGATCTTAATGAAACAAAATTCCTTTATGGATTCATCAAATCAAATTTTCCAAGACATGGATGCTTGCTTTAATCCATAAATAGATTTATTCATCTTTAAAACCCATTTGGATACACCTGGTGTCACAAATCCTTGTGATTGTGTCATATAGACATCTTCTTGAAGTTTCACATCTTGTAAAGCTATTTTGAAATCCATTTTCTAAATCTATTAGTCATGGTAAAATACTATGTAAAGTATGATTCTTATGAATTTAGACATGGAAACTAGAGATAAGGTTTCATCATAGTCAATTACTTAAAGTTGTCTAAATCCTTTAGCAACTAACCTTTCTTTATAGGTGATAACTTGACCTCCCATGTCCAACTTTCTTTTTAATACCCATTTTCATCCAAAATTATTTACATCAATTGGATCATCTACAAGAACCCATACATTGTTCTAATACATGGAATTCATATCAGAAATCATAGTGTCTAGACATTTTGCATCTTTTGAGATTTTTACTTCTTCCATGTGGGAGAGAGGTTCCTCATTTTCCAAAATTAAAGATTCAACATCCTCTGTTATTAGAGAAACAAAATATCTCTGGTTCCCTTACCTCTATTGAGCTCCTACATAGTACATGTGTTTTTGGAACCTCTTCTATGGGGACCTATGGAACTTGTTCCTATACCAACTGATGTTAATCATGGGAATAAACTTCAACAAATTCAATATTTCAACAACAATCCTTTTTGAGGATGTACTCCCTCTCTTGAAATAAAACGTGTATGGTGATAATAACATTCTTATATAACTATTTATATAGGTAATATAATTTCATTTCCTTGGGATATCATATAAATATACAACTAATTCTCTCGAGTGCTAGTTTGTTTCCGGATAAGGCCTTACAAAATACCTCGCATCCCCATACACATGTGTGTGGAAAAAATGGGTTTCATTTTATTCCCTATCATGGAGGGAATTCCATTTTCCACCTTAATTGGTACTCAGTTTAATTTGTATGTTGTATTTTGTAATGCATATCCCCAAAAGGTTAATGGAAGATTTTCATGACCCATCATCAACCTCACCATGTCCAACAACATGTCGTTCGTCCTTTCACTAACCCCATTCCACATTGGTGTATAAGGAGGACTGAGTTGAGATAAAATACTAGATTCTCATAGAAGATTAATGAATTCGTGGTTCAGATATTCTACACCATGATCTAATCAATGTTTATATATCATCTTACCAAAATGATTCTGTACTTCATTCATGAATTCCCTAAATTTCACTAAGGACTCTAACTTATACCTCATTAATTAAACAGAGCCATATCTACTCAATCATCAGAAAATGTAATGAAGTAATAATATCCACCTCTATCTTATAATGGAAATGGACCTCACACCTCTGTGTGTACGAATCCTAGATGCTCTGTGGCCCTTGCACCATGTCCACCGAAGGTAAGCTTGGCCATTTTACCTTGTAAATAAACATTACATCTATCATGTGGTTTTATCTTAGTAGAGAATAAATAACCATCTTCAGATAGCTTTGTCATGTTCTTCTCATTTACATGACCGAGATGGTGATTCCACAGTTGGGTGATGAATGAGTCTGGTGAGTTCGTTTCATTATTGATTTCCAAAACTTGAATTTCATAATTTAACACATTCTAACCATTATTTAAATGCTCCACACCATAACAAATGTTGTTCTTATAAATGAAACAACCCTTATTAAACAATTTGAAAACAAATCCATGCATATCCAAAAAGATATAGAAATTATGTTCTTGCTAATGCTAGGCACATAATAACAATTACATAAATCCATAAGTGTTTCAGCTGACAATGAGAGATGGAAATCTCTAATGGCCAATGCAGCTGGTCTCCCGCCCTTGGAATCATGAATATCCACCTCTACTCTTGCAATCGTTCTAAATCTACATGGTTCCTTCCTTTGAATATAGATGTGATCCCCCAAGCTATATCTAATACCAAATTTGTAGAAATATAAATATTACACTTGATAATGAATGCACCTTTAGTGTCCCCATACTTCTGGGTGAAGTTCTTCTTCTAGTGGCCTTTCATTCCACATTAATAACATACCACCTCGTGTTCCTTTCCCTATCTTTGGATAATCCCCTTCTTGGAGGGACGGTGCACAAGGGCTTCAGACCTTTTATGAATCCTTGGCACCTTCTCCTTTTCATTCCTTTTCTTATTCACCATAAGGACTATGATATTTTCATTCCCCATGTACTTATCTACCAGGATAATTGATATCAAAAGTTTCGATAGAATCTTCTCATTGTTTCGCATGTTGTAGTTGAGAATAATGCTATAGAATGTATTGGGCAGTGATGATTGGATGAGATCTGTATGCAACTCATCCGGGAACATAATCCCTAAGATATCCCTGTGTTTAATGTAGCCAATAGTCTTAACTACATGAGGCCAAGCTAGTGTATAATATCTTAGATTAGTTGTGAACAAAGCATTGGAGATCTCATAAATCTCATGTCTCGCCTTCTCTTGATAGATATCCTTAATGTGATACATCATAATATATTCATCCATTTTTTCAGGTTGCTTCAAGAGCTCATTAGACATGGCCAAAATCATGAAAAATTGGACATATGTGGCATCATAAATATTTTTGAAATAGGGATATAGTTCCTTATCACTGGCCTCTTTTCTAAGGGAAACTAGATCATGCACTTCCAGCACATACAATTTTCTCTCATGGTGAAGGATGACACGTAAACACCTCTACCATTCATTGAAATTGGAGCAGGTGAGAAGGTTTTACTTATTGAGTATGGGGCGTAATGATATGTTAGAATTAAATTTTCATGCCATTTATACAAATTAAAATGATAAAAGTTTTAGTACTTTATCATGATAAAACTGAGAAAAATAAATAAATTAATACTTATTAGTCTCCCACTATTTTATCGAAATCCAATTGCCCTCACAGTAGACTTTGGAATATTCTATTCCTTGAGTATTCTAGTGTAAAGGATACATATTTCCATTTTAATTATGACACATTGGTTCTATAATAAATTTTAAGGGTTTTAGGCAGGCATTCCAAATTCCAACTCCATTAACTCGCAACTCTTTGATCTACTGAGTGGACTCCCAAATCCTAAAATACTTTTATTTTGGATTTCCTTATCTTTTTACTCTTTATCACACCAAGTTCTATTGTGGCAGTAAATCCATGATGTGAACCAAGTCAAGTCAACTCAAAACCTTGAATTATAATTCAAAGATAATTGAAAGCATGCCAACTCGGGTTGGTCAAGAACTTTGAACTATAGATTGATTCAAACCAAGATTATGGAAGGCTATACCAACTTAATATTTTCATTTTGGTATTTTATCCTTATATGTAAATTTTTATTTTATTATCTTTGATTACATTCTTATTAATATTAGTTGTGATATAATTATGTGATTAACCATGTTTATGATTATATTTACACATTAGACGATCTTATTTTAGTTCCATATTTCATGCTCGTTTTATTTATTAATTTTGTGATCATGAAAACTCACCAATAATAAATAAACCCTATAATTAAAATAAAATAAAATAAATGGAATGATCATGAGATATTTCTATTGGTTAGTTTATCTAGCGGTTGATAAACTAAGACTAGACCAATGGGAGAAACTCCATGATTTTTTGGGGTTCTTTTTTACAACATTCCACCAATCCACATTTGTATCTCCATGGATTGGTTTCACCTTGACTCCTAACATGAGACACATCCACTATATTAAGAGATAATTCTATTAAATATTCTTTTATCTCACTTGTAGTTGAGTGGTAAAATGTGGTTTTACATTAAATAAACCTTGGGCACGCCAGCCCTACATATTAATGAGGATAAGGCTCACATGCCAAAAAATTGAATTTAAATAAATAAATTTAATGACACCATTTGGATAAAACAATCTTGGTCTAGATCATGATCATCCATACATATAATGATATTTACACATATATAAAAATAGAATTAAATTATTTAATCATTATTGTTTAAGATAAATCATTCTCAAATCAATCAATTACCATTAATTAATCAATCCTTTTATATTAATCCATTTTCTGAATTTCCTTTATATTATAACCCATCACAATTTTAAAAAAATAAATTCATTTAAAATAATTCATTTATGTAACTTGTAATTTTAAGGAAACCCAGTTAATTACCTTTCATAACTACCCAATGAGTAGAAATAAACATTATACAGATGTTAAATTAAACACACACACACACAAATATATATATAACATATATCACGTGTTGTGACTCATCTTTACGCCCAAACTTTGGTACATGTCTCAAAGGTTTGTATAATATAATAATGAATTTTAATATATTTGCATACTTTGGATGAGTATGCGGCCTATACTTCTACTCACCATCCATCCAATGTACACTCAATGAGACATGGCATGTAGATATACTTCCAAAATATTCGGAGTACATGGTGTGTTCAGGGGGACACAAGCCATGTAGTATCCATGTTACAAAGTTTCCAACTGGGCAAGCCATGTATGAGGTACACGGTCCAACCCACACCCGAAGGGAATACATGCAATGTTCAATGTGCCACACAGAGTGTAAGCCAAATACCGTGTGCCATGTGTTCTTGGTCAACACAAGATAACATAAAGACTTAGATAGGATCCACTGACATTGCCTAGTTTGATGGACCGTCTCTGTGCATGAAACATATAATACACGGTGTATAATACTAAATACACACAGTGTGTTCTGGTGGTGTATGGACAGGATGCTTTGGCACATTCATATGAGATCCTCTAATTTATTCAATTCAAAATCAAAAGAAAAAAAATCATTTAATTAAGGTGAATGAGAAAGAAAATGGGAGGAATATATCTTGAGATTTAGATTTATAAAATGATTAACATGAATGGAAAAAACTAAATTATTAAATGCGTAAATCACAAATAAAAATCTAAATAATTATAATCAATGTTATGACCATTTTGATACAACTTGTAGGTTCTCGGCGCAGCAGAAGCGCGATCGGTGGGTGTACCCAACATTAATTTTCCCGTTAACAATGATCAATATGAGATCTGTCGCGACAATAAAACGCTAGATCATTAAAATATAAATAAAGAATGAAAGAAAGTAAGGGTGTCCTAGAATCATAGAGAGTATCATCATATGTTGGTTATAATTAATTTAATTAGAAGATTATAATTACCTTTAATGGAATTATCTATCTGTTAATTTTTCCAGTCACCATCCAATGTGATCCATTATCATGTCGTATAATCCATGTATAGGATTCCTTTAGTGGTGATCCAAACATGCTCCATGTATCTCTAGAAATCACTGAATGGATCTCTGGGTGCTAGCGTAGAAGAGCCTTTTCGTGTGATGTCCTCCTTTGATCGCCTTTAGAGCTGCTTGCAAAGTGCTATCCTGGATTTGGTGGAGGAGGATCTCTCTCGTAGCATGATAGCGTTATTGGAATAAATGAATACTCTCTTGGCTTAAGAGATTTCTCTAGATCCATTTTTCACAATCTTAAATTAATAACTGGGCTAATGAGAATTATATAATTAGGTTTTCTAATTACATATAATAATAAAATGAATTAATTACCCAAAATCATTTATTAATATCAATTAATTCTTTGTAAGACCCCATGTCTAATAATAACAGTTGACTATTTGTATTACTTGATTTGCATCTAGCGAATTAAACCTAATATTATTTAGTTAATTAAATAATATTATTTCTCATAAATCCCTAGGAAAACTACACGGCATGTATATTAATATACACGGCGTGTACTTTTGTTTTTTCGGTTTATTTATCTACTCCACCACATTTACTAGACCTCGAATAATGTATATTTATTTCTTAAACAAATATTACTTCATTACTTGATAATATATATATTGTTTCTCCCACAATACATTGTCTTGAAAAATTAGAGTCAATATAAATGTGATCAGTAATCCTTGAATAATTATTAAACCACCATGAGGAATGATATTTATTCAACTTGATAAATTAATATTTAACTGAGATACATAAACACAATTAGTGTGTGAACCTATAGGACTATTTCTCAGTGGAATTAGGTGGAGCCTCCCTAATTTACAAATCCAGAATCTAGAAACACTCCAGGTCACCCATAGAGAAATATGTTAAGGCCACAATGACGTGTCACCTCCTATGAATGCTTACCACGTAATGCCATTCCTTTGTCTCGATATTTCAAATCAAGTAGGATGCATTCTAGTGCCATCAAACCATTTTCTCGATTAATATTTCTTTGACATTCTAGAATTGAACTTCCCCATTCCTCACCATGGCCATTTATTTATTTTGGCAATATCAATTCAATCAAAGGGGCTGAAAAATCAACTCCCATTATGGAAAAGAAGGGACACATCCGTTCTCCCAATATCAATTAATGCATAATTACTTGTGATTCCCCGACATATTCAACCTCACTAAGAATAGTGTATCCTCATAGTTTTCATCAATACATATATGTACAGGAGTTGTAATATCCATTTTTAAAAATATTAAAGTCAAAGGAGCAATACAAATTTCCGAAGATAAGAACATCCAATGAAACTATGAAATGTGGATTTCCTACTGTTGGGTCTTATTCTCATAATACCCTCATGGATATTACCAAGGTCAAACACCCTGAAAAGGTGCTCAATGTTTTAGGAGTCCCCACCCCTAATGGCCTATATTATTAGTGTCCCTCAAATAAAATCATCCAGCCATAGAACATATATTCAACAACAGTGTTATGGAACTTCTAGGTTCTCATCATAGTAGGGATCCTCTATGACCTTTTAGTGCAATATCTATCCTTAGGACATTATCACATGCACTATCACACATAAGTACAATCAAGATGTGATATGGTATTTAATAATTAATAATGTACAATGTAGTCTGTTCTATTCCACCAACTCCATCACCATTTTATACAAATTTTTATTTTTTAATTAAATATATTTTATACCTAGTATTTGGGGTACATTTTCTAGTTCTTTCCCCTTCAAAAGGTTTTAATTAAATTATTAATCAAGTTGTAGTTTTTCTCTATAATCTTTCCCTTTTCCAGAGATCCTTTAAATATCATATTAAATTGATCATCCATGAATATTTTTCATAACGTTGTCTATTAATTGTATAGATTTTATTTCTCTATGGTTATGTTGATTCATTCAATTAATATGCTCCAATTTTATGAAATGTTTTCTCTAATTAAAGAATTATGTTGATATGAAGAATTAATATACTTTCAAATGGTTGTTTCTATTCCATGGACATGTCAATGTTTTACCTATTTAGTGTGTCATCTATTTCCCAAATATTGTTCATCCCAATTGACATTAAAATTTCCATTAACGTCCTTTAAAATTATATTCTTATTATATATTTATAGAAATGGGTTTCATAAATACAGTTTAAAGAGTGTATATTTTTCTACATGGATTCTTAGAAAAGGGTTTTCATTCAGGTAATGTTATAAATATTTTTATAAGTATTCCATAAATAATATTTTTGTAGTTATATTCAATGAAATATAATGTAAAATGTTGCGAAAAAAATATTTTTAATGTTTCCCACATGGGACATTTTATATTGGAATAATTTATTTTACACATTTTCACATCAACATATGTCCCTTATACAATTATCAACTTCTTTGAAAATTTTTCTAAATTCATTCATTATTTGAAAAGGAAATTATTTTTCTCATATATTATTAAATTCTCCCATTTTTATGTTTCCAACAAATAATGGAAATTAAATTATTCAAAGAAATTATTCTAACACTTATATAGGAGTTCTTAAACTACATCATAAGATTGATCACAGGTTTTAATTAGATTATACAATCCAAATATTTTATCAAGAGGGCCTATAAAAGTTTCCTTTCCATGTATGGTATGATCCATTCCTACTTTTTTATTTTCTAATAATCTGTTTTTATGGGTGTGATTTACATCCTTTGAAATTACTATATGAATTATCTATGTAACATTACTTGATTGAAGGGTGTTCACTGAGATTACCAACACATTTATTGACTGAAGAAATTATTCCTCAAACGATATAATAATTTGTTATTTTGTGTAAATAACATATGTGTAATCATATTCAATGTGATCTATTTTCCCAAAATGATTCATAAAGTAATTTGATACCCATTTATTTTCCATGGGTTTTTCATGTTATGGATACTAATGGATTCTTGAGTTATTCCATAGGGAACCACTTGAATCTGATAAAAATCCAATTTTATTTCCTTTGGATGTTATGATATATTGACTGAAACCTTATGGGAAATATATGTATGTATGAGTTATGTGATGGTTAGTCTTGAAATTATATATCGATATAATGCATTGGGTAATGTTTTTATCTCATGAGAAATTAGGATTCTTTAATAGTGAGACTCACCAACTATGTTGTGTGAGATGTTAGCCTAGAAAAATATGTTATATAATCAAAGAAGTGAGCCTTCACTTATAATATCATGTTTATATTATTTCAAAATTTCCTATGATGACACACTCTTATGTTATGATTAATGTTTAATCAATTTTCATTTGATTTCATCACCTAATTATTTGATTCCATGCTTAAAATCATCCAAATTATGATATGATGGTGTTCCTCATGTCTCTAATGTTATGCATTATTATTATAATTACCCTTATTTGGGGTCTGATCTCAACATTTCTTATGTTTTCCATTCCATAGAATATGATTAAATGTATAAGGTATGCAATGTTTAGAGGAGAATTATTTGTGGAGGATTCATGGGATATAATAAATACTCATTGTTGGTTAATTAGATTTCTTATTTAGTAAAAAATATTTTCCATTTAATGATTATTCGTGGGTTTATTATTTAGTATTTTGTTATAATTATCAAAAGTATAATCTAAAAGGACATCAATTTTTCTAATATGTGAATAAAAATTTATTAATTGTTTTTTAATCAAATACATTATTTTATTTTATCCATTTTTTCACCATACCCTGCAGCGTGAGTCATAGGGTGCTATAGTTGGTATGAAATTTATTTTCAGATTAATTTATTGGTTAAGATATATTTGTTAATAAGGATTTGTGATATCAGAATGAACTAAATGGATGATTTGTTAAGTATGATTTTAGTTTTCAATGTAATAAATACTTTTAGGTAGAAAGTGTTGAATATCATAATTTTTTTTTCAGGATTAGGATATGTGAACATTAGTGGATAATATAAGTATAAGTCTATGTGTATGAAATCCTCCAAAAAATTTTGTCTATGAATATATTTTTTGGTTTTCATAACAATAAAATATTTCTTGATGATTCTTTAAAGTGGATGTAGTTAAGAAAAAAATAAATCTAGGGGGTAATAAACATGATAAGAGTTGGTTGGATATATCTCGATCATCGTTCTAGTTCATGGTGAATGGTCCCTATCTATGAACGTAACTATACACAATCAAGGGATATTCTTGGGTATGATTATATTCTCATTGAAAATAACATTATGGATTTGAACATATACTTTTATAGAAGATAACTAGTTAGATTAGTGAATTTAACTCAATTATTACAATGTATAATTTAGATTAAACCTATATAATGCATGTGTAAAGGTATATAAGTCATTTTTTGTATATTTATTTTATATTCATATATATTAATGTATATTTTGGACCAAATGTTTCATGGTTGAAATTAATGTGTCATAGGGGAAGACAATTTGGGATTAGAATTTTATATTCATATGGTCTTTCTCTATGTTTTCATGGATATTATAAATACTATATTGTGTTTAGTATTTGGTTGTCAATTGGATCATGAAATCGAATATATGAATGGTATTTATCTTAAAAATACATAGACTTATAGTTAGATTATGGGTCATATTTGGCATTAATGTTTTAGAATCTTAGTATATGTTTAATGAATGGGATAATTTCCATGTCTGACATATTATAGTGAGATTGGTAAATCATTAACGATATATCTTGTGTAAGGATTAACACATAGTCTTAGATATTTTCATTTTCATGGAATAAATAAAATCTCAATGGCACACTTTATATAAAGAGAAGAGAATAAAATAACCCAAGATTTCATTATATATTTATTATTTATGTTCAATAATTTTCTACACACCTACTAAAATTATAATTATTATTCACTAATATGAATTTTTTTCACCATTACGAGAATATAATGTAACAGTATATTATATAATTTATTTAAATTCATTGAAATGAAATATTTTTATAAAATAGTATTAAAAACAATTTATGATTAAGAACCCTTAACATAATAATATCATTTTAACCAAATATCATATAAATTCCAATAAAAATTAAAAATATAATTTATAGAAATATAATTAGATAAATTAAATTCATTTTTAAGTTTACAAAAACAAATTTCACTTAGTAATAATTTTGTGGATTTTTATGAAATAGAAATTTTTTACATGAATCGTTAAAAGAAATATTTTTTTTTCCGAACATTGTCACTAATAATCATATTATCTTAACTTAATAATGTCTTATATATTTTTATAGTATTTTTTTTATAAAAAATCATATATTAAAATTTAATATTTTATATTTAAAAACCCAGAATTATCTATTTTTATCATTACGAGTTTTTTTAAAAAAAATAAAATTTCCAATATATTATATCTTTTAATTTAATAGAATATTTTTTCATATATATAAGATAAATTAGATTAAAATGACGCTAAATTAGGACTGAAAGCATTTAGATTTTATTGAAAAATATCTTTTATATTTTTATGGATAAATTAATTATGATGACTAATAATTAATTATGATTAATTGTTGTTTAAATGTCTAATATAAAGTTGAAGGAATTTTCTCATGCTTACATAACCATTATACCTTATACAAAAACTTTTTTATTGGAATTTCATACTCCCATTTCTCACCAACCAATACTCTCCTAAACCACTTAATATTCATTCCATTCTATTATAACCCCTTACTTACCATTCTTTTCAAGGTAAAAGCCAATATTCTTCACTTTTTGAAGGATATAACTTCCAACCCTTCCATTCATTACCTTAAAAGTGATTTACTTGTGAAAACTATCCCATTTTTTC
Organism: Viscum album; assembly: GCA_963277665.1. NCBI lineage: Eukaryota > Viridiplantae > Streptophyta > Magnoliopsida > Santalales > Viscaceae > Viscum > Viscum album. The sequence continues at coordinate 1,495,378,466 of OY728152.1, forward strand.
ATCTTATAACTTTTTCCCACTATCCATGTTCATTAGACACCCTTATTCTATGAAATCCATTCATTTCTACGGTGTGTTCCAAGGAAAATCAATGTCACTGATGTGAGAGCTTCTTCTTCATAGTATTTCACTTGTTTGATTTTTTATGATCCCTATATTCCTAAAATATATTAATATATTTGATTCAGTTTCATTTATATACTATGGATTCATTATATTTTTTTAACAACAACTATCCTTACCCATGCATCCACTAATAAAAACATAATCATTAATCGTGCATTGTGTGGTCTATTGCCTCTATGACGCGATGCCGTGAAATTTTCATAAACAACTATTTTGGATATTATAATGGATGGATTTTTTGAATAATATTTATTTATATTTCTCTATGAATATTATATAATGATCTCTTTTTTCATTTATCTTCATTAATTACATTTATTAGCAAATCATATCATTAACCATGTGTATGTGAGAACTATATCCTCTAAGAAAAACCCACCATATTTCCCTTGAAAAATTTTCATGGATGAATTTACAAATGGTACTGATGTATAAAATTTATATTAATAAATATATCGATAATGTATAGTTTATGAATCTATTAAAAAAATTTACACGGTTCATTCTAATAAATACATGTAAGTATCAATTGAACCACCTCAAGTAACTGACATAAGTGGAAATAATTTAATAAATAAGAATGTTATGATGATAATATAACCTTTGGAAATTAAGGATATATGAATAAGGTTTTTATTAATGTTTTTAATAAAAAAATTATTTTTTATAATTTTAAGAAGAGGCTATGAATGATTTCTGACATAGGTAAGAGTTTTTTCTCATTACACAATTCTTTCAGAAAAACGTTCATTTATACACATTATATTATTTAAATGGTGTATATACACAAATTTAGAAATTTAATATCATGTAATATTTATATTAATGTTATTTTGAATTCAAATTAATATTTGTCTTCTTTAAAGGGTTATTATTAATATTTATTAAGTTGTAGGGTATTTTCATCTCAAACTCCATTCAGTAAGACCTGTTTTACTTCATAAACCAATTTCATTTTTTATGATGAATATGTATCCAAATTATTATGTTTTAATGGGATATATTTTTTTTAGGGTATTTGAGGTTCATTTTCAATATCTTTATAATTAAAGGGTATTGATTAAATTTTTAACCAAGTTATAATTATTTTCTCGACACAAGTAATTTTTCCTAGGAGCTATTAAATATCATATTGATTTCATTTTATAATGTTTTTATTGATTTTTTAAGTTATCCACATAGATAGATAAAAAAGGTTTTTTCATTATTATAATGTTATAAATTTTTAAAATTCATCCATAATGATTATTTTAATATTATTTTAAATGGAATTTAATTTTAAAAAAACTATTTTAAATGAAATTATTTTTTCTTTTTCCAATTGGATTTTTTACAAAGGAAGGGATCTCTTTTACTTCTTTCCTTGTGAACATATCTTTCTACCTCATTTTTATTTTAAAGGTAATTACTCTATAAGAGTTAATTTTTTGAAAAAGAATATTATTTTTCTCACTATTTAATAAAATTTATTTCTAAATGTTTTTAAAGGATAAGGGAAATTCTAATTTTTGATGAAATTTTCCTAATTTTACTAACAATGATTTTAATCAGTTTATTGTTCTTGATCTTAGGTATTATTAAATTAGTAACATATATCTTATTTATCTACATAGATTATCAAATTACGTTTTAAACATATTGTTTGATTTGTCACAACTTTATTTATTTCTTAGTAATCTATTTGTATAGGCATGCTTAACTTTTAATGACTTTCCTATGTGAATAAACTATGATACATTATTTTATTGAAGGGATTTCACCGTAATTATCAATACATCAATTTATTTGGGAATGTATTTCCAAAAATATATATCCATTTTCTATATTGTGTAAATACCATTTACAAAATCTTTATAGTGATATTTACATCTAATGATGCTTAAATTAATTATATATGCATTTATTTTCAATTTGTATATCATGTCATATTTATTGATTATATAGTAAATGGTTACTAAGGGAGAAAATTAAGAAGGATATAAATCCAATTTTTTTTACTAGGGTATTAATTATATACTAATTGAAACCATGTGGAATAAATATTAAGGAACATGTTATGTGATGGATGAGCCTGAAATTATATCGATATTCAATGAATTGGGTAATTTATTTATCTCAAGTTATATCATGGTGTTTTTGTAGTTATCATTGCCAAATATGGTGCGTTGGAAGTCAATCAATAAAAATATTTTATTCTAACATGTCAGGGAACCATGACATCTGATGTCATGTTTATACAGTTTCAACATTTCTTATCATTCCAGGGTCTTCGGTTTGGATCATTATTTAATATACATAAATATGATAGCATATCTTTATTCTATTATTCTTCACTTATGATCTTAATAATTATGATATCAAGTTGTGTCATATGACTCTAGTGTCATGATTTACTATTATTATGATAACCATTACTGAGATTTTGAGATCAAAGCTTCTTTTGATTTCTATTCCCTTAGTTCTGAAGAAATGTGTTTTGAATTCCAGTTTTGGAGGATAATCTTGTGTGGAGTATTTATCAGAAACATTTAAATCTAATTAAGGGTTTTTTATTTTTCTTTTTTAGTGTTAAAATATTCAATTTTTTTAATATAATTGGGTTTCGTAGTTAGTGTTTTTTCTTAATTATATTGAACTCTAAACTAAAAGGTCCTTGTTTTTGTAATTATGTGAAAGATTTTATAATCATATATTTTTATTAAATATAGTTTGGAAATTAATGGTTTTTCTTCCCCAAAACTAGAATAATAGGTTCTTGGGAACTACAACTAATCCCTTGAGTCAAAAGAAAGAAATATATGATGTTAATGAATTAATGGATTAGTACACTCGAATGTGATTGTTTTTTTAATCTGTGTTTGGAAATGATGGAGGATAGAGATTTGGTGTCCTTGGATTGTGTTCATGTTACACCCTCTCATATTGATGAAGTTCATTTTTTACAATAAACCAACCTTGTATTTAAATATATTTTCATATATTTTTTTAATTATGGAGAGACCTTGGGTGAATAGTATTAGTCTCTTAATAGAACAATATTCATGAGGATATGGTTTCTAGTTCATTTAACCATGAGGAATGAGGTGATGAATGAGGGGAATTATTTTATTTGGGTCATTTATCCAAATTATACCATGATTTTTTATACTTTTAGAAGATATTTTAGTTATCCTTGAATGATATGATCAATTTCGGAATTTTAATCCCAGTTATTAACCTACCAGTTGATCAAATCTGAGCATCAATGACTAGTCGAGTTACACTATCCTCTTCACATTATAGTGTGGAAGTGGGATGAGATATAAATGGACTTAGTGATAGGTTTTACTTATAATCATAGGGGTAATTTTTCTATTTGGTTCCTTAGAGATCATTTATCTAATCAAAACATTTTTTTACCAGTATGGAGTCAATAATGGTGTAGGAGCTCTCTCACCGGTATATCATAGAGGTTTTTAGAATTTATGGGGTTCCTTAAATATCATTTTTTTGAAAGGGATACCAGTTTTACTACTAATATTTGGAATAGTCTCTAAGAGGACATAATATCCTAGTTGAAGTTTACCTCAGTATATCACACATAGATGAATAGTTAGACTATGTGAGCTACTTAAATTCTTGAGGATATACTTTGTACATGGGTTCTTGACATCAAGGGATCATGGGAGAGTAACTTTCATTTGTTTAATTTTTATACTAAAATAATTACCAATACTCAATAAATATTCTCCCTTTCAATGAGTTAAATGAGGTACTATGTCGATAACCATCACTCGTGGATGTGTTTTGAGATTCTTCCTTTTTGGGACTGAGTCTCATCCAAAAGATTATAGTGAAAGTGTAGTTTCTTTAGAAGAGCTCTGTGACAGATTAGAGTCCACAAAAATCATATTGTGAAGAACCTTTTCCATATATAGAGTTTAATGTTATTTATCAAGTATTCCACAATGTATATTTTTCTATAGTACATCATCACTTGAGAAAAAGAGTAAATTGGCGTCACATTATTCAATGATGTTTAATATTATGTTGTGTCCTAGGAAGGTAGTATATCAGTTGGACTTTACACCATGGCTGAAATTGATCCATGATATCTTTCATCTATCTAGGATAAAAAGAACCATTAATATCCTTGTCATGTGATTGATTTGGATGATTTATTTGTGAAACTAAATGAAATCATTATGTATAATCCTACTCATATTGTGGATTATTGTAAAAAGGATATCCATGGTACGTATATCATATTCGTCTAGGTTATTTTGATGAATGGTGGAGATGTCCATGGAAATTAGAGGAATTTTTTTTATAGAGTAGTGGCCTCACCTATTTTATTCTAAGGATCCTTAATGAATTTCAGGGGATATAAAATTTAATTGTGGGGAGAATTGTTACACTAAATGGCTTACTAGAATAATTTATTAAATTTTATTTATTATGTAATTTATTTCTTCAATATTGATATATGATGTGTCCCTACATAACCCAACACCAAAACTAGTTCATAACAACCAAATTTACATACCATGGAATAATAATATCAAAACTAATCAAATTTAAACTCAAATATTTAATTGAATACTTTTTACATTACAAATAATTTTTTCTACATCATAAATAGTAACTCAATTTATCTCATATTTTTGAAACCAACATTGAATATCTAAAATAACAAATCTAAAAAATCCTAATAAAGAGGAAACAAAAATAATGAAAATCTAAAACCAAATATTTTTGTAAAAATTAAAAAATCTACTCTAAAATATATTTTTAATTTTATATTAAAATAATCCCTAGATAAAACATTAATTTTAATCAATATTGTATTCAAAAAATGTTTAATTGGACAAATAATTTTCATTTAAAGGGATTTTATTAGACAATTTTAAAATAAATTAGACTCATATAACAAAAAACCATAATTTCCATAAACTATTTTGAAAAACATAGAAGTCATTAAAAACATTAATCCCTTTTGAAAATTTATTTCATCACATTAAGCAAAGTAAATAATTTTTAAATGTAAAAAAATCATTTCTTTGAAAAAAAATGTTTTGAAATAAAAATCTTACTATCTCATAAAATAAACCAAAATGGGTCAACCAATTATATTTCTATTGATAAAAATGTTTAACTATAGTAATAGTGACCTTTTGTTAAATTAAAATTACCCAGTATCTTGTATTTTTTTTTATATTTTAATAATTTAAACTAAATGTTATTCACCATGACTCTATATAATAAAAATATTATAAAAAATATATATATTTAATCTTTAGAAAAAACATTAATTTTATATTTAATAAAAAATAATATAATATAAATGATAAATACCTCAACCAGTTCTATAAATCTAGTTATTTGCATTTCAAACCAAAATAAATAGAAATCAATTATTTAAACCAAAATGTCTATTTATTTATGTTTATCATTTAAAAAAACAAAAAATAAATGATTAAAATGATGAAACAATCAACGATCAATGTTGTGATATTGATTAATTACCCGAAAAAATGATAAAGTTTCGTTAAACATGCCTTTAACCACCATAAGAAAAATATTTATAGTATATTGGGTTTTCAATATGTTTAAAAAATCATAATCTTAACACTTAGAATAAACTACTAAAAATAAATAAGAAGGAATATAATAAATAAGAGGAGTATAAAGGGGTCTTTATTTAAATCTAAATAAGAAATTATGTTGAAATTATCTCATATGGTTCAAATAAAATGATGAATAAAAGGGGTATAGAGGGGGATCAATGATAGTAAAATTAGTGAATAATTATATAGTAGGAAAGAGTAAAATAAAATTTGAAAATTCATATGCTTATTTGCATGGTTAAAAACCAAAATTTCTATAAATAATGAAAACACAAACTTTTTTATTGAAAAATACATGGTTGTGATGAATAAATTTCTATAAATAAACACAATTAATTTTTTTTGAAATTACTAGAAAATAAGAGTAATTTTTATAATCATCATCTTAGAACAAATATTAGAGTCCATAAAAATGAAATAATCTAAAAGGAATTTTAACAAAGAGAACCATGATCTATTCACCCAGGATATAATCATACAAACTTTTTTAATTGGTATAAATTCAATATGATAATGAATAAAAAATAAAAAAATAATATATTTTTGTGAAAGGAAGTTGTGTCATGATGATGTTTCCAATCTATAATGATTTGTGTATACGATCATGCATTCCCACAAAAGGATCCTAAAATACTTACTAATTTTATGACCTTTTTAAAGATGGAGATATACCAAGTATCTTGAGAAATTAACTGGATATATTGACAAGGATTTTTTATGATATTAAATGAGATAAAATAAATATTATTAAATTTAATAATCCAAAATATGATAAAATCACAGTATATAAGTTCAATATGCTTCAATATTATAATTATAGAAAATAATACTCACATTATTCTTTGAATATAAAAGAAAAAAATAGGATAGAATAAAAGGTCAATTAATTTTAATTAAAAGCTAAAACTAGGTGAAGACAACCTAATTTATGTATTGAAGAGAAAAAAATTATTATTGAATAGTGTTTCATGCTTTTAGTTATTATTGTTGTTGTGGAATATTAGTTCTACAAATACTTATCTAGTATCTTGTTTTCAAGGAGAAATAATATTTAGGCGTGTTTTCATGATATCATTCATAGTTCAACCATTCAGAAATTTTTAGGAGGGATGACATACATGATATACTATAGATGTTTCAATGGTTATTGATGTTCAAATTTCTATGAGAAAGATATTATTATTAGATAAAAATATATATTTTTATAAATTGAACATATTATTCACACCAATATAAGATGAAAATATTGATGATTGGTGGTACTGATATAAATGACACCCTTTTTATCTTGGTAGTGGATAAAAAATTCCCTCATAGGTGGATGATACCTTCATAACCACTATGTGTGGTTATTTAGATCCTTAAAAATAAAAAAATTTAGATACATATATAATATGTATGAATAACAAACTAAAATTAAAAAAGAGTAGGATTCCTAATTATATCCATTCCCCATATAAATTTCATTATTTATTTCATTATATGTCATCAATTAATAATGCGTGAAAAGTAAATTAAAGAAGATTATATCAAGATCTTAAAAATCCATCGAGGATAATTTTAAATCAATTTGTAAAATCAATTATAATTGATTCAATCAACCTATTATTTGTGTATCTTTTTAACTATGAATATTTAGTGGTATCCTATATTTCTATAAACTAGTAAAAAATCAATAAGGCAATTATTACACTCCATAGTGGAATGGTATTGTTTAGAGAATGAATATAAGTCTTTTGAAAATTGGAATAATATTTAATTTTATGTTCAAATGGTCAATGTTTTTTTAGGGGGATGATTTTTTATAGTTTTAAATATTAATAACATTTTTTTGATACGAAATTCTTATATGACTTCTTGTTGTATGTGTAACACAATAAAACTAATTGTTACCAACTTTGGAGTATTTTTGAGTTCTTATTTGATGTAACATAAAAACAAAAATCTATGTTAGTTAAATTTGAATCATAAAAAAGGTATATTTCTATGTTACATATCTAATGTGATTGGATAAAAGTGAAAGAAATAAATATTCATAATTTTTTTGAGAGGTATGATTTTAATGTTAATAAAAATAAATCTAAAAATAATGTTCAAAATAAAAAATTTTCTAATGAATCTTATGAAATGAGTGAGAATGTTGTTGGGAAGTCCTTAGATGCATATTTTTTTAATGTTCCAAAATTTTCAAAGATTTTCTTTAATTGGAATATTGTTGATGAAATTTTTATTGAAAGTGATAAACTAAAATATCAAATGTTTACGAAACATGTGGAGATACAAAATACAATTGGAAGTTAGAGTTCACCATTTAATACAAAAAGAATGTATTTAACACCAAATATGTCATATCTCACAATTTTAACAACATTTATTTATTGAGTATATTAAAAATTATGAATGTTTCAATGATATTAATTATTCACTTAACCATATTGATATAAATTCCATTTGGGATAATTTCACTAAACCAAAATAAAAAAAATCGACAGAGAGAAATTCTTTTTTATAAATAAGGTGAATTATAAATTGTAAATCTGAAGTAAAAGGTCTAGAAATATATTCAAGGGATATTAATATGATAAAGGAGTTTATTGGAAAAAGGAATTTTCACTCATTTGATGATTGAATATTATAAAGATTTCCCCAGTATAGTAGCTTATAGGCTATATAAAATACATTAAATAAATTTAAAATATTATATAGTCAATGGAGAGAAGAAATAAGAATATTAAATTGAAAATCCTAATGGATTTATCCTTTACAGTGAAAGAAAAATGGTTTTGATTTTAAATACGGATCTATATGGGATAATATAGCACTTATAATCTCATATTCAATGATGGATATTTTTAGGGAGATGAAAATAACTAATTAAAAGGATGAAGACAACCTTTATGTGATGAATATGGAAACATTATCTGTTATTTTAATTTTCAATTGTGATAATATTATATTTTCATGGGATAAAAGACTTTATAAAATGAATATTATATTCAAATGATGAATTAGTTTGAGATATATATTTCTTGATAAATTTAGTATTTTTTGGGATTTAGTGCCCCATAGAAGGGAGATTTTATTATTCATTCCCATGAACTATATATAGGGGAATAATTGAGTAATTTTTTATTAGAAGAATCTAAAATTGTTTTCACATGTATTAAGGTAGTAATAAAACATAGGAGTGATGTTAATGAATAAAGTGAAAGTCAAGGTAAATTTAGAAGCCCAATATGTATCTTACCATTCCTCAATATATGCAGAAATTTAATTCTCAATGATGTGACCATGTGGAAATGGTATCAATTTTATCCTAATGAAACACATTTATTGGGTTCCAAAAAAATAATAAATTAAATAAAATATTTTAAACAACTTCCTGATGTAAAAATCAAGTGAGAATATAAATTTTTCTTGGATTTAAAAATGTTTACTATGAAGGTGATTTTGATGATATGAATTATTATTTATGTGATATATTTTATCTATGATGGAGTTATGTAAGTTTTCACAGAATAAATATAATTTATATATAATTATCTTGAAAACATGTCTATATGAATTATACAAATAATTGGTCACAAATTATTTAGATGGAGAAATAACTTAAAGAATTGGGATAAAGATTGGGGAACCTCTTTAAATTTCATGTGATTTTTTTACCTATTCTATCTAAAATTTTGTTCCATTGAAATATTTATAAGAAAATTTTTATTTGTATTCACATTATAAAATAGAGTATAGCGAACTAAAATATAAAACATTAATTCATTTCTATAAGACTTCAATATTGATGATATATCCTTTAAGGAAATTGCCTAGAAAAATTTGAGTTTTTATATATAAACCTGAATGTTTAGATCTTTAATTACCCCAAAAGAACTATTAAATAACCCCAACTATGATTTACAATTTATTTTCAATAGAGAGAAAAGTAAAAAAATCATGCCTTTTAATCTATGAATTTAGATATAATGTAATGGAAAGGGGAAAAAATGCTATATGAGGTATTTGATTGAGGGGAAGAGCATTTGGATCACATATAAAATTGTTTCTTTTCCCTGAGGGATGAAATTCCATAAAAAATACTATATTTAGCTGTTTAGGGACATCATAATTCTATTCAAAGGGGATGTGATTTAATTTTTCATAGAGTGTGTTTTTGAAGTTAATAATGAATAAAAAAATTAGATTTCAAAACCTAATTTAATTTCTGAAGTAATATATTTATTTTCAAACATTTATAAAAACATATGTAAACTCCTAATAATGTGTTTTTGACCTATAATATTATTTTAGATGAGATGATGTTGTGGGAGTTGTTCTCAAAATATTATATATATTTTTTATATTTATATTGAGTTGAACAATTACAAAAAATATTTTCATATTACTTTTTCATAAGATTTATTTTCACTCTATAAGAGTGATTTCAACCCTATAAAGAATAATTAGTGAAGGATTGATGAAATTATAAAATTAATTGAGGCTTCAGATTTGTCATTTAGAGTTCACAATTGAGTCATTGATATGAGTAATATTTAGTCATTATTTTTTATGAATCGTTTATAATTTTGTAATAAACATGATTCTTTTCACAATAGTTATTTAGGAAAGTTTACCTGAGTCATTCACCACTATGAAAACCCATTTTATGTGAAAAAAAATGATATGGATTAAAACAGAAAAATTCAACATTCATTAAATTTTATGAAATCACTGTGGTCTGGAATTTTTGAAATTTCTTTAATCATAATATTTATTTTCAAAATCAGTAACTTAGGAAAAATTTCAAGGAACTTCATAATGATATTTTATTGATAATATTAAAATATATATGCTGTTTTATCTGTTATATAATGAACAATCAAACCGAACTTGAATATATGAAGTGAAATAAAAAGGTTTTGTAAAACATTTCTAATATTGTAAAGCTCAATGAATGTGGGCAGACTTTCCATCATGGAAGTAATTCTATATACTCATGGATTACATAGAGATTTTGATAATGGAAATTTTTTGTGTCTCTTTAATAATTAAATATATAAATATATATAAATATATATTAACAGGAATTTTGAAATAGTATAAATGAGATAAAAACTGATGAATTTTATTGGTTAGACAGAAAACATAGAAGATTATTCCTCCCGAAAGAAAGAATTTTCCATATACTAATTATGAATAATTTTATTGACATAATTTTGTGAAATTAAAATAATTATATTATAAGTGTACAATGAAATGAATATGAAGAATTTATAAGTTATAATCAAGTAATATGGGATGATTTCTTAACTAATGTATCAACTATATAATAAATATTGACCAATTCTTGCTAATATAATTTATTATTGGTGATGAGGAATGAAAATTCTACTATTGATTCTTTGGTAGGGTTTTTTGAAGGTGAAAAAATACTAATGTGTGTTACTGTGATCTCATGTATAGTGGTATCAATTTAAAATATTGATATGAAAGGTTGTTGTGATAACTATATTTTGGATATTTCCATGGTAGTTAATGTTCATATTTCAAAGAGGAATATCGTATTATGTAATGAAAATGCATCATAATAAACATGTAAGATCATCTTCATAGCAAGATTTGAGGAAATTCATGAATAATATTTGTAATAGTATAAATTCCACCCTACTGTATTTTTGAAATTTATGGTAACTCCCCTTGGAGGTGGGCGACCCCTAAGAATCATTTTTTATTTGTAAGCACATGTAATCACTTAAAATTAAAATTGTCAAAAACCTTTTGTCTTAGAAACCAATATAACACAACTAAGAGTAGATATACTCAGTTTATCCAAATATTATGTATATCATATGGTTTCTTTAATTGTTTTAATTTAATTTTCATACATACGATGAAGATATTGTTGATGAGTAGATGATCACCTTTAAATTTTGTGATGGTTACTTTCAAATTAAATTCTACTAAACTACACCATTGATTCACCAAAATTCTCATTTGTATATATATTGAATTGGGATATTAAAATTTTAATTAAATAATAATATTCATATTAAATAACATAAATTATATTTTATTTAAAATCAGAAAACATATTTTTAAATTAAAATATAAAATTCTGAGGTATAATAAAATCACATCAATTTATTTATGATTCTATCCTTCCATTTTACAAATATTAGAACCTATATCAGTTCTAAGATAAATTACAAAAATAAAATAAAATATTAAATCATATTATAATAACTATATTATTAATTCCATGACATATTCAAAAGACTCATGCACCAGCCATTGGATAATTTAAACAAATAAATTTCACAACATTTCTTATAATAAATCAATAAAATACTTCTAATATCTATAAAACCTATTAAATTAACATTAATGATGGTGGATAATCCAAAAACCCATGTCTTTCTATGAACAAAATTATTAATATATTTAGAAATATCATTATTCTAAATAAATAATTAACTTGATTTCTATATGAAAGAGATTTTAAAATCCAATGTGTATAGTAACCTATCATGGTATCTAAAATCCTTACCCATCCTCTTTAAAAAATTATATGATGATGTAATAGAACCAAGAATATATTTAACTTGTTTAATATTCCTATGTTTTAACAAAATTTTCAATGAAATTTACATATTGAGTCAATAAGATGTAGAAAAAACAAATTAACATAAAAACATTTCTATATAAAATTGGATAATCGGTAATATAAAAATACATAATAAATAATGTTCATTACATCAAATAATACACAATAATGTAATGAAATGAAGATCCCTTGTCATTAAAAAGTATACTCTAATATAAATTACAAATTTAATAATTTAAAATAAAGTCAAATACAATGATCTATAATGAATTTTTGATTGAAAAATATCTATTATCATTATTAAATGAGAGCACAAAAAATTAAATTAATAAATTTTCTTGTAGTTTAGTTCAAGAAAAGGGAACAAAACTAGAACAACCTATCATAAAAAACCACATCTAAATTCCAAACCTATATTAAAACATCATTTGAGGGAAAATAATAAAAAAATTAATGTTTTTCTCTATATGTACAAAACATCATTCAAATACTCCTGATTAAGGAAATTATTCACTAATTAATACCATGACTTGTATACACACCAATCATTTAAATTATATAAAAATAAAGAAAAATTTAGAAAGAAATTTTACCTCATTGAAGTCATCACTTATTAGGATAAAGGTGAAGGATTAATCATATGGAGACTCTCCACTTAAAAAATGAATAATATACCATTTTCAGATACGTACATACTGATTATCATATACTATACTAAAGTACAATGTTAATGATCCCAATTTAGTGTCAATGAATTTTAAGAGACTTATTATGCCCATAAAAATCATACATATTCATGTAACGATTTTAAATTAAAGAATAACAATATTCCCTCAAGAATATTACCAGTCTAAATAAAATTCCTAATGAAATTATCCATTCTCTTTAATAATAGGATTTCAACAATTTCTTCTAGCATATAACATATGTATTCTATTTTAAATCACTAGTTTCAATAGAATTTTAAATTATATACGATCAATCTGGGCAATTTTAACTCTCATTTAAATTATGCGACTGACAATATAGTTGATGGGAAATGAAATATTTTTAGTATAATGATTATATATATTTATTATTATTTTAGTATATGATAAAAATCTGAAATTTTTAAAAGGTTTGTCTTAGTTAATTGATTGTTCAAAAATATATTTGCAACTCATAAAAATACCCTTTATCTTGGAATCTGTTTCTTATATCATGCTGTTAACAACGGAGTGTATTCTGTTTTAAATGGAGTAACATCGTAAAAAAGGATAAAAACCAATATTGGATTAAAAATCCCATTTTGAAAAAAATAGCATAATACTATTCAAATTAGCATATATGTTCCAAAACATAATAATTGAATGTGGACCCACTATCTCACACATTGAGTACTAGTAAAATATATAGGTGTTAATAAAATAATATTTTATAATTATCATACGATATTTATAATGTACTTATAAAAGATAATGAGTTATTTAGATAAACTAAAAACATTATAGACTTTTTAAATAAATGACTAATCAATAGTATTAATATATTTTGATATGTCAATTTTATGTTCTAGTATACAAATAATTTCCTTCTGATTTACAAAATTAATTCACCTTGAGGTAATTTAAAGACATTATTTCTCCTTAATTTATTGAAGGAAAAAAATATTATTTATGTAAAATAATTCTAAAATTTCTAGACCAAAATATTAGAGATATAAATTTTATAATAATTATTGGACATTTTTTGCAATTTTTGATAAATTTATTGAATGTGTATAAAATATTTTAAATGGGAGATATATTTATTATTCCTTTTTAGTAAAAAATAATGAAATAATAGTTTTATTTTTGGAAAATATATTTTATTGGAAACTTATATGAAAATAATATTCATTTGAGGAGAATAATTTTTTTGGGGAGTGATATGAGTTTCTTAGGGGTATAAAAGAGGGGTTTTTTTGTTTAATTTAGTATAAATAGTGATAAAGAATTTCAATAGACTAAAGCTATATTGAATATATGAAAATATGAAGATCTTGTATTTTAGGTTTTGAAGGATTTTTTCTGAAAATATTTATCTGAATGCAATTTTTATAGATAATCACATTGCATGATTCTAAGATAACGATAGAAATCTATATGGGTTTTAAAATTTTTGATTTGTAAATATATTTATATGTTCCCTGGAAGTGAATTTATTTGTTTTTTCATTCAAAATATCACAATTTTTTGTTATATTTATTTTAAATATGATTATTTATTCCCCTGGATATAACATGATAATGAAATTTTATATTATTAAGAAATTATAGGTGATTTATTCTAAAATCATGTTGTGCCAATTTATATTTTTGAAGGGAATATTATTTTTCCTTGTGGAAATAAATGAATAAATTATAGTGACTCAATGGAGATAGTAATCATACTGATGATGGAAATTTTATATTTTACAGATGGTCATTTTAGATTAAAATAATGATGTGATATTCTTGATCGAAATCACCATTTATTTGTATTTGGACGACAACACACAATGCGAGTATATGAACCAGATAGTTCACAATGTTATCTAGATGAAAATAGAAATTATTTATGAATCTTAGTGAATGAAAAATATTTTATATATTATATCACTACTAAATCATAGATAATATAGATATGGAATCCATCATGATGAGTTTATCAATATTTTGATAGATTTAACTTTTTTAGAAATCAAGGATGATAATAAAGGTTTCATTGTTCTTTTATAAATGGAAGTAGTATATAATATGTTTTATTATATTAAACTTATTAAAATATGACTACAAAAATATCATCATTATTTTTCTATATAAATAATTTATTATGAATATAGATGATATGATTTTATTATTGTTAATTTATGATACGTAAATAAATACTAATTAGTAAATATTTGATTAATAATGGTCCTATAGCTATTACAGATAGACATAACTACAAATCATGTTCAAGAGAACAATAGAGTGGAATTTTGGCAAGGAGGTAAAAAATAAATTTAAGGATGAGAGGATAAATTATCTTATAAGAGTATAGAATAAAATTATTATATTTGGATAGAGTTCCCCAATAATAGTAATATAATGAAAAAATAAAATTAATAAATATTAAACTGAAGAATTAATTGATGTTATTACTATTAATAAATATAAGAGATGTGGAAAAGGGTTATTATTTATAAATATATATTATTAATATTATTATTAATGGAATTTATATTCTTGTGTTTCTAATTATATTTTGGCCGTGAGAGATCATTTTTATAGGTAAGAGGAGTGAGATGGTGGAACTATGAAAATTAATAGAAAATAAAAAATGAAATAGTTAGTTTGGATATAACAAAATTTCATATATTTGATATAATGGTTCATAACATTGGGGATGTTTGGTATGTACCATATTATGAATGAGTATAATTTCTTTAGTAATATTATATTCCAATAATTTTATAATTTATGATTGATTTTGATCTTACATAAGGACTATACAAGTCATGACTGTGATCAATCGGGGAAAAGGTGGGAACCTGTATAAATTATTTTGTGTAGGTGGTGTTCCTTAGATATCTAATATTTTTGTTTTAGATAGATTAAAAAAATATATGTTTAAAAATATTTATCTAGATATTAATGAGTTAGTTTCATTCCATGTTTATTAATGATATATAATTATAATTTTTTAATTACATTTGTGTAGTAATGTATAATATTAGGGGTGAGATGGGTCATATTAATCATATTAATAATGTTGGAGAGTAGATTTTTTGATGGTGGAGGATCATTCAATTTTTAACCCAAATTAAATATTTCTTGTAATTGGGATATAATTTTTAATATAATGTATGTAATATTTTAAATTAGTGGATTAATACCAAATTTTTCATTTTATCTTTTTTTAATTAATTCTACAAAAATTCCATGAATTTTTTAATTTGAAATTTTTTTCACTTTAGTGGTTGGATAATTATTGATAAGGTAATGTCTTAATTTAAAATGTGTCATATGATATTGACATGAAAAAATTATTTTGGGGGTGTGGCATAATTTTTTAAGGTGGATAAATATAGGGCCTATTATAAATAGGTGGGAAGCCGAAGATATTTTTCATGTTATAAATAGGGAATAAGTTGAGGCTACATATGTGATAATGTTTTTATATATCATTGTACAATTTAAAAGCTAATTTTAGTGAGAATCTATATGCACTTTTTTGATGGGTATAGTCACACGATATCTTTCCATGGGAAATTTAGAGTCATATGAGACTGTAATATTTTTTTTGGGAAATAAAATGGAACAGTAATCTGGTGTCATAAAATTTATATAGTACACGTTTTTTGTCTTGAAATTTTTTTATTTTGAATACAATTATTTATTTCACATTAAAAATATTTTTACTCTTAATAATAGGCTTATAATCCATAATGGATGTATTAATTTTAGTCATATCAATAGGAATATTAAAATATGAGTTCACTCTTAGATGAATAAAAGATGTTGAAAGTTAGAAAGATCCACATATTATACAAATAATATTACATTTTTAATATAAACATCAATAAATGATCCAAGAAATATAGAGGTCCAATTTCATTCGAATATTATAATTTTAAAATATTACATTTTAAAAAATAATTTTTATTTTTATATTTTCGTTATGATCATAGATCTCCATTTAATATTATCACTACATGGGGTATCCTGTGGAAATTAACTAATAAAAAGTGTAGCTATAAAGTCATATTGGGAAAAAACAACATAAACATGAGAATGATATAAGAAATATATTCAAAAAAGAGGAATATAATAATTGATAGCGTAGAATCATGCAATATTACATTTCATTATAAAAAAAGTCAAGTCTCAACACCAAGACATCCGAATATCCTATAAAGATCTAACAAAATTATGCTCATATATAATATTGTGGAAAAAAATAAATGTAACCTGCCCACAGTTAAAGATATCAGAATATATAAAACCGTTGGAGGACCCACAAGTAGGGGATCAAGCTTAATTTTGATGGATCTTGCGCCCAGGGTATCATGCTTGGAGGTGGGTTAGTTACTGACTGTAGTGGATCAGTCCAGCTCAGCATTAGTGATTATCTTGGTCATGGGAACGTAGATGAAGCTTAATTGAGGGATCTTCACTTTGGTATCATCTTTTCAGAAATTTATGGATTTAAGATAAACTATGTGGAGACAGATCCTACGATCCATAAGGGACTCCTTGCTAATGACAAGACACCACCCTAGGACATTTCTTACATCCTTATTGATAATAGAGACTGGATTAGAGATGATGTGGAGATTAGGCATACCATTTGGGAAGGAAACATGGTGGTGGAGTCTCTGGCCAGTGGTGCGAAGGAGGAGGCCACTTTTTCATACTTTTCAGTCCTTCCACTCCTCTTATAAGTGTTATCATTGTGTTGATTCCTTGGGGCTCCATCACTTTCAACCCAGTATTTTTTCTTGTATGTTTGATCACTTTTAAATAAAAAAAGGAATTTGAGGATGAACCATAGTATGATTCTTTATAGTAATTATTTTTTTATAAATAAATTAAAATTAACTTTAAAAAAGTCATACAATAAATGGGATAAAATTTATTTATATCTGCATTTGTTTAAAGAATAAATTATGATATGAACTTGACAAAAAATTAACATCCATTGAAAATAAAAGTAGAATAAAATAGTTATATATAATTGAAAAATATTTATATAACATATAAGAATTAAATTTCAAAAACAGAGAGATAATGAGGGATAAATGGGGGCAGGGAGTAGGGAATAACCCTAATGAAAAAATTTACTTTGGGAGTTCCCTTACCTTGGGAACAGAACCAACATAGTATTCATTTTTAACCTCATGAATTATAATTTAAAATTTAAAAAAAACCTGAATCATAATATTTTCTTATTTGAAGAATATATTAATACTATTTTATGTTCATTTATCTTAAATTTAATTAATCATGGTGTTCATGACCACTTTTGCAGGGATGTTTATTTCTCCAATTGAAGGTCACATTTATATATCAATAATGGCCACTGTTTTCTTAAAAGAGTCTATACGTTTATTGATATGGAGTTAATTCCATTGAAAATGTTAAAATGCTTCAAAATAAAAAAATTGGATCCATAATGATAATAGATCATTGTGAAATTTTTTTATTTTAATGGAATATCAAAATAGAGTGTTTTATCTGCCCTGATAAAATCAATTTATTTTAGGATTATTTATAAGTTAAAAAATAATAATTATAATGTAATATTTTTTGGAATTCATATTTAAAAATTATATTATTTATTATTACTATCTAGGATGTTGGTAATATATGTTTAAAAATAACTATTTCGGTGGTTATACCAGTAATGAATGGGTGATTATTAATAATTTAACTATTATGTTTATTATATTAGTTGATAGATAATATGAATATATCCTCAAATCATTTATTTTATGTTATGTATTTTTTTAACATATTTTAAAGTTTGAATGTGTATAAATAATGGATAGGAAAGAAAATATTGTTGCCAAGAGGCCTTATCATACATTTCTTGAAACTACATTGTTAATCATATTAATATTTCTGATTATATTTTTTTTGTGAAAAAAGAACCTACCCAACATGGATAATAGGTATACATGATAAAATTTAACATAAATTTATATGTCTATGAACATCATGTTTTGAGAAGAAGTGTGCTGTTATTTATAAGAGGATGTGGGGAGGTTCTTTAAATGATTTATTAATTGAATTATTTTTTTTCATGGGACTATTAACATGAATGATTATTATGAAATTTTATTTTAGTTTATCCATTTTAGGTTTTGATAATGATTTCTTATAAAATATAATGTTCGAATAATCATGTATTTAACATATATGGTTAATTTCCATAATTTATCATATTTCACTAATCATCATGATATTTTACTAGTAATGCAAATTTAAAAAATCTTCTAACATACATGAATTTTATGTGACAATCCCAAAAAAAATCCACTTTTAAAAAACACTTTTCAAAATAATGGAATTTTAATATTTTATTGATTTATTATAATTTTTATGATAGTAAATAATAATAAAAATATCTAAAATTAATAAACATAACTATATATCATTATACTGATTGAGTAATTGTGTTATAGTTTTTTATTCTAATATTTACTACTTTAATTAATGATAAAAAAATAATTAGAAAGTGAATTTATCATTAAAACTAACTGTAATTTTTCTATTCTACTGGTTAGGAAACTATTCTAAAAATTATATTAGTATTCTCACCATTATAGGTCCAATTATTCCCTTTTACATTTAAAATGATGATAAATTGTGTAAAAATATTATAAATTCATATATTTACTTAGTTCATCATTTTATATATTTTATTCTCATTGTTATTTATATTTTACTTACAAAATTACAGTATTGTTTTTAATCATTTTTCCCTTTTTACAGTGTTGTTTGTTTTATTGATAAATCTATGATACCACAAGACAATATGACTTAAGAATATAAAATTTTTATTTTCTTGTGATTATTTTTTTATTTCTTTATTTTCATGTTTAGGGATGTTATTGATACTTCATTTGAAATGTTTTATTATAAAGGAATAAAATATTATTGATTTTCGTTGTGGGATTAATGTGATTTATTTATATGAATATATATTATGAAGGAAGTTTTATATTGAAAATCATGGATTATTACAGCATTTCCCGCTTTAGGAATTTCACCCTGAAAATTAAAATTCATAGCTATTGATGAAAATATATAAAGTAACTATTGTTAAATTACATCATTTGGTTTCTATGTTCCCAATTCATATATTTTATTAATCTATAGTCAATTAAAAATATGAGTAATATTATTTCATGTAAACAGGAATATAATAAAAATGATCAATAAAAATTTCACCTCATTGGATAAACCATGATTTAACACTACCATCTATGTATTCCATACAAGTGATGGATCTTTTTTTTCTTTAAGAGGGATATGTGGAACATACATGTACATGAGAATGATTTGGTGAGAGTTATCATTGATAGGGGAAAACTATAATACATCCTAGATTATTAGATTTTCCAATTAACTTTGTACTCAAATTTCCCATCCCTTACGACCTCATGGATCCTCTTACATGATCTTTATATATGATTTTTTATCTATTTTGAACTATAGATCTCATCAATGACATTCATAATAAATATATTATTGGACTATATATTATTTAATGTTTCTTAAATGGTATTTACCTTCTCTATCAATTATTCAATGAACATTGGTCCCAATAAATTACCCAATCTAATTACATCCCAATATGTGGGATATCTATATTTCATCCAATAATGCAGTCATAATGAGAAACATGTATGCTTGAGTGTAATTATTATATGATACTAATGTAAAGGTATATATTGATCCCAACCTTCCTAAATATCTATATAGAAGGATCTAATAATATATTCTATAGATTGAATGACCCATACTATTTGAAAATATTTAAAAGGTTAATATGTCAGACTAAATTTCAATTATGTGTTCATGTAATATTTAATAATCTTTGGGAACAATGAGGTAATCCTTGAATATCGATCATATATAATTTAGAGCAGAATTCCATGAAGCCTCACTACTACTGTTATATATATATATATATTTTTTTTCCAGGTGAGCGTTGTAATCATATGTTGATGATGTTAGTAGTCTCTATAATATGTTAAAAAAAACCTAAATGGCATTGTTTCCTTTAGGATTATTTTGAATAATAATGAAACAATTCATGGTCATATTCTCTTACATCCAAGTTGGTATGGGTAATGGTTGTATCATCCCCATGATCTTATAATATTTTTAAATAATTTTCATGAATACCATGAACTATTTTTCATATTAAAAAATATCACTCTTCATACAGTCCCACAATTAATTCCTTTTGAAATATCTATATATCATTTTTCTTCATGGGTAGATAGAGAATGTTGATATTTGAGAATAATTTGGTAAAAAAAATTATTCAAGGCTCAAATAGTACCCATAGTCATATCACATATCATTCAATTTCATTTTTATCAAATTTTATCTCTAATAAGTTACTGTTAAATAATTATCACACATTCTTTTTTATCTATATATCATCACATTGAGCTTTCGTAATCTTCTCTTGAGATGGATAATTAATTATTTGATTGATGTAGAATTATGTTACTCCCTTTATGATTTATGTGTCCATAAATTTAATTTATATCAATATTATATCATTCTAAATCCTCCTCATTGATAACTTTTAAAAAATTCCACAAAGAGACTCCACTAAAATTTTTAACCTTTATTATATGTCAATGTATTGAGTATCCATAGTAT
Source organism: Viscum album (assembly GCA_963277665.1). NCBI lineage: Eukaryota > Viridiplantae > Streptophyta > Magnoliopsida > Santalales > Viscaceae > Viscum > Viscum album. Next base: position 1,495,400,178 of record OY728152.1, read on the forward strand.
TTGATCTTAATTAACTATATTAATTAGACCATGATTATTTCATTCTATATGAATCTATATTTTAGAAGTTTTAAATTATTATATATATATATATCGCACTTCTCTCAATAGAGAAAACATATATAAATATTCAATGGGATGATTACTATAACCAATTGGAAATAATTTTTTTGATATTTTATCTAATAATTATTAAACTATTATGAGGTATAATATATCAATTTATCATTCCATATGAGTAAAGTAGCATAAAAATTCATTAATACACCAATTGATATCACAAATACTCTCTAACATGATAGTACTGTGAGTAATGGTGTTATGATTTGCCTCTTCATTTCCTACTGGTAGATGACCTCACATTTATCAATACAAAAAATATTACCCCTTTAAATGATATTATTTTTAGTAGTTTTGATTATAATAAAATGATAATGACAAAACATTTATAGTAACTATCTAATATTAGGAATAAAAATTCTTGTATTATATTTTTTGGTATTTGAAATTATTGAATTGAATTTGTATTTAAAGGATAAAAAATCCCTATTTTTATGATTAAAAACCTCAAGAATGTATCATGCTTTATTTGGAAATCTCATTTACTATAATTTTTATATAACATATCCATTAAAAAATTCATCTACATAGAAATCAAATGATCTATATGTTATTCCATTTCTGTCACGGTATATAAGAATATCATGTACTATTACTATCACATATCTATTGATGTAATATTATAAGACTATACTACAAAAGAAAATGAATATTTTTAGATAATTAGAGAATATTAATGTAATCAATATAAACTCATATTGTTTATGTCTTGTGTGAAGTCATTATTAGGGAATATCTTGACTCATACATTCATTAAATGATCTCCAAATCAATGGTCTACCCTTATGATGTAAATATCCTTCAATAGTTACCTAAAAAAATCCATATTCATTATATGTTGATAGTTTTTCATTATCATGATCTCTATAAGTAAATGATAATCAAAAAAAGTATTAAACCATACATATTTGAAGTAAATAGAAATTAATAATCCCATTGAGAAACACTAGCCAATATACAATTATTGTTCATGATCTATAATAGTTTATATTTATTCTCATTCAATTTAAAGGGGTCCATTTTAGTTTGGACTCTTAGTCTTGGGTAGGATAAGTTTATATATTCTATTGAGATCTCATATACTCTGTCATGATTGATATTAATTAACAATTTCGGGAGTACATTAGATTTTTCCCCTATAAAATATTGGATTCATCATGAAAAATAATTTAATCCATATCAATTATATTTTATGGATATGCATACATAAAAGTAAGAAATATCCATAATATAGGCGAATTTTCCAAAGTATATTCATCATTGTCTTTTTACATTTATAAAATATAAGGATCGTTTGGGATAAGTAATGTGATTTAGCTCTCCAAAATGTTGATAATTTCTATCTATAAGAATAATTACTTCATGAAACATTGTGTATTGAATTATACAAAATGGATTGTTGTTATTTTTTTCATCAATTCTTCCATAAATGTTAATAGTGTTAGAGTAATATACTAATGATATAACAAATAAACTTCTTGTTGTTTTCATCGATAACTCAGACTCCATGTCCTAAGGAAATTTTTTAAATATTTATAAATAATTTATATGTTATTATATATTTTTTAATACTATTAAAAAATTATATTTGTGAATTGATAATAGGTGTACTAGTCTCTATTTTATTATTTATCGATTAATTTACTAAAACTAAAATGTATTTCATGTGAAATAAATATGAATATCACAATAAATTCAATTGAAATGGTTATATCAGAATAAATAGTCAAACCTAGGGTGTCTTGTAGTATGAATCATTTTTTACATCCCATGACACTTTTTACAACTTATAACTCATTTATCTCAAAAAAGGTTGCTTTAGGTTTGTTAATGCTACTATTCTGAAATGAAATCCATAAAAATAACGAGACAGTTGTATGATAAAAACTATAACATCCCACATATGATACGCATAATAACAAATTAAATTTAATATAAATACCCAGAAATAATCCTTGAAAGCATGATATATAGTATCTTATGGTGATCAGCATCATAATAAAATGATTGAAATAAAATCATTTATTTTCATATTCATATTATTTTTTAAGATAATATTTTACATGAAAAAAAATGAGATAATGTTTACTATAGTGTAATAACAAATATTAACAAGAGAGAGAGAAAAGAAAGGAATCAGTAATAAAAAAAATAATCCTCAAAGGGGATGAGTTTAAATGATAACATCGAAACATGAAATAAGTGTGATGATGACAAAGGAAAATTTCATTCCTGAAAATAAAATAAATGTTGTACAATCATAATGCATCTCATCATAATTAAAAGCTAGGGATCACATTAAAAACATTACATCATTATAGGAAAAGAAAAAAATATCACGACCATTCATGTAATTATAAACAAATATAACTGCATTATTCCCACATATAAGAATATAATAATATTTAAAAAATTACACATTCAATTTAAGGGGTAAATGTAATTACAACCCCACTAATCTAATCATTATATGTCCATAATATGTCTTCCATATAGAATTAAATCATATATAATGCATAAGAATGTGAAAACACCATTGGAAAGAAATGGGTTAAATAATCATCAATCAAGTCATAACAGAATGATATATTAAAAGATTTCATAAGAAAAGTATATATTAAATAATTTTGGATATTAATGATTGAAAAAATCATACTTCATGAAGATAGAGTTCAAATAGAAAAAACAAATATAATTTTTTTGAAGGTTTTATTTAATGAAAATTATAGAAAGGGAACTTGGAAAACAGTCATATCCCAAAAAAATAAAAAATAAAATATGTATATATGATGATATATAAATATAACACTAAAAAAGTTTCTAGAGACTATATGTGTAATTGTATATATTTCATGACTTTATAAAAGTTAAAATGTTTCGAAATATCAAAAATGGTTCCTATATAATCACAATTCATTAATTGTAAATAATAGTGTTTAATGGTTTCTTCATTTAAGATGATTTACCGATAATTATAACCATACATTGTTTTAATTAATTGTATGATACTTTTCCAAATATATAATATGAATCATATTGTAATTTTTTATTAAATACATATTTAAACATAAAATAAATTATTATAACCATCCATAAATGATATAATATTTTTTTTGTATGATTATTATTAGGATAAACATTATGTACATTATATGAGATTACCATTCATATTATAGTGGCCTAAAATCATTTATTTTGTTGAAATAGTAATAGTTTATTAAATTATATAAGTAATATAAGAAGAAATAATGAAATGGAAATGAAATGACGTTGATATATGTTCTTATCTGGCTCTTAAGGGTGGCTCATTTTGAAATTAACATTGGCCTTTAATGGTTTGTTTTTTATGATATGAAAACCTCAAGAATAAGGATATAAATTCAAAGGAAGAGTATTTTAATATCATTGGAAAGAAAAAAATCCTATGGTTTGATTATAAGTGGGTTTGTATTTATAATATGGTGAGAGGGGTTATTTTGAATAAAAAATGATTAAATATTATTATTTATACTGATGACTCTGAAAAATAACAATCCATATGAATATTTTTATTAATGTATTTTTATAATGTCGAGTTAATTTATTATTATGAAATCCAATTGGTACTTATTAATATATTTAACTTATAATTTCAAATAACAAATTTTATCTTATTTCACTATTCCAAACTATATTTTAATATTTAAGGAAATTAAAAAAACACCACCCTTACATAAAATTGAAATTATGATAAAAAATAAAATCCATTATATCTAAATAAATTTATATATTATGCAATTTTAAAATTTAATTCATTCAATTAAAATATATTTAAACTAAATAATACATTTATTTAACGAAAAAAGTACACCAATAGTTATATTTTGTTAAAATGATTGAATAATTAATTTATAAAATAATAATACATATATTAAATATTTTAATAAATGATAATTTTTTTAGAAAGTTAATTCCACCATTACCCAAATTTTCATATTACTATTCCAATGTTCATGTTACAATTTTATTGACAAGATTTCAATTATAATTCTCATATTTCTAATGACTATATATCCCATTTAAAATATTAATGAAGGGAATATACATAATATAAATCTCTATTATTTTGTCCATTCAAAAATTAACTAAAAATTCCACTAAGGGTTATATAAATTTTGTTTATGGAATTCTAATCTTGTTTTGAATTATTTGTTTTTAAAGAGTTTTTTGTGTAAGTGATAATTATAATAGGAAAAAACACTCTAGAATTTTGAATTATAGTTTTTTATTTACTAACATGTATAATCTCATTATTCCATTATCCATTTTATAGAGAGTGTTTACAATTTATTTGTAATGATTTTTGTTAATTGATATAATTAATGTTTATTTTTTCTATGGTGTGTATGTGACTTTTTTGAAAACATTTATATTGGGAAATAAATTTCATAATAAATAGTGGAAGGTTTCAAAAATAACTAAAAATAAAATATTTCCAAAAACTAAATGAATAATATCACAAAATAAGGTGAAAATTTTCTTTATAAAGGCATCAATTGCTAATATAGTCTCCCAATTTATGAAAAATATAAATTGAAATAATTTAACTAATAAAATGACATTTTATAGGTAATAAATTCTCTTAATTTGAAAAATATTAATAAATAATAATATTCAAAAAAAATTCCACACCATGCAACATTTATATCCTTATAGGGCATGATGAAATAAGGAACAACGCTCTCAGGTGAGATGGATAAGATAAGGTGACAATAATAACGCTTTCTTTCATGAATTCTAGAAGGAGAAGAGGAGCAAGAAGGTTAAATTGATCCTTGGCAATGGGGTCTACACCTCGGATAGGGATGTTTTAGAAACAATGGCATTGAAACACTTTTATGGTCTTATAATGCGAGATCCCTCTTCTTCTTTGGATCAGGATGATTCTGATGGTGAGGGATTCTTGAGTTGCATGCACAATCTGGTGAATGAATTAGATAACTCACTTCTCATTACACACCCTACGGAGAATGAGATTAGAGATGCAGTTTGATGAATGCCTCAAGAGAGTGCTCCTAGGATAATTAGTTCTCTTATTTCCTTTTATGTGGTATCTTGGGATGTGCTTGGTCCTCAATTGGTGGAGGCAGTCTAGGATTTATTAAGTGGTGGTGCCTTGAATAGAAGCAATCATTCTTCAAGGGTTGTGCTCATTGCAAAGGTTAATAACCCCACTCTCATTTCCCATACCATACTATCTACTTCTGAGACTCCTCTTATAAGATTTTGTCTATAGTTATTTCTGGAAGGCTTAGCGGGATTATCCCTATATTGGTATCTAGAAAATAACACGGGTTTATTCAGGGTCAGAACATTCATTGAGTGGTTGGCATCACCACTGAACTTGTGAATGGCCTGCATATTTGTTTGTTGGGATCCAATGTAATTCTCCAAGTTGATAGAAAGAAGTATTATGATAATATCTAATGGATCTTCATTATCTGGGTTATGAGGAATTTCAGGTTCTAGGAGTGGTTTTGCGATATCTCTTTTAAGTTATTCTCTTCACCTTACATTTCTATTTCTTTGACGGGAAAGTTCTTTGTTTATTTAATATTAGTTTGGGGTATATGTCTGGGTGATCCTATATCCCCAAGTCTATTCATCTTGGCTCAAGATGAACTATCCCACAATCTGAATAAGAGTTTGCAGAATGGTAGGATGAAACTGTTTCACTGTTGGCAGGGTACATAGTATATTTCTCATTTGATGTTTGCTATTGATATTTTGATTTTCACAAATGGCAGGCATAGGTCCTTTCTCAACTTCATCGAGATCTTGTATATATATGGGTGCTTGAGTAGAAATGATATTAATTCCTCGAAGAGTCATGTGTTTATCTCAAATAAGATCTCTAGCAGACATTGTAGAGATATGAAAGATATTATTAAATGTCCTCAAATGTAATTGCTGATTCTCTACCTCAGTCCTGGTCTCAAGAGGCCGCATCAAGAAGCAACACATCCATGACATTCTTAACTGCATTTTTTGTAGGATATTTAACTGGAAAACAAGTTACTGTCTTTTGGTGGATGAGTTACATTGATCAATAGTGTGCTCACCTCTATTCCAATGCATATTTTATTTGTTATAAATCATGTAAATGGTATTATGGAGAAAATGGAGATAATTTTCAACTATTTTCTATGGGATGCTAATAAGATAGGGCGTTGCCACTGGGATTCTTTGCATTGTGTATCAAAAACTATCTTTAAAGGTGGTGTTGGTCTCCGGGATATCATGTAATCCATCTTGGGAATGCAGGGCTAGTTCACTTTGGAGATCCTTGTTGGGGAGTCTCTGTGGGTGAAATTCTCCAAAGATCATTATTTCCACGCTCTAGGCATTCGAGGTTCACATTCCTTGGACCTAGAGCACTATAGTTTTTATCACATAGAGAAACCCGAGGACTATATGTGATGGATTTTATGAAAAGGGGATATCACCATACGGGAATCAAATTGGTTGAGCGGGAAACAGTTCTTTCCAAACTTCCCTTACCTAAACATTACATTCAATAAAGATAGAGAACTTCATGATCTCATTCAACTGATGTTGAATCCTAGATAGATGGAGGTTTTCAAAAGTATTGTGATGAATTACACTCCCAATAAATGTTGTTTCATCTGATTGAGTATTGGAAGGTTCAATTCGCAGGATTACAAGGGCCTTCTTTATGATGATGTTCCTTAGGATGAATGACCTACAGTTGTATGGTGCAATGAGATACCTAAAAAAATGAATTTCATGGTTTGGAGAATAAAAAGAGGCAATTATAACTGATGATAACATACAAAGGAAGGGATTCCCAGTGGCATCTTGATGCTTTTTCAGTGTGAGTCTGAAGTCAGAGACGATGCTGCATTTATTTTGTCAGAGTGCCTGGGCTGCGTACCTCTGGTCGTTCTTCTCTCCCCACCCATTCATGGATGGAGATCATTTATCTTTTCAAGACTTATTGGCCTTGTGGTTTTAAGGATCTATAAATAGAACCATAGAGTGGAAGGTACATACCATTATCATATCCATGATATGCTAGACTATCTGGGAGGTCCGAAACCATGTCTTGCTCGGTTCCAGTCGTTCGATGTTATTCATGAAGATGCAGTCAAGATACCTCATTGCTGAGTTTTCTTCGATTATGAAGGGGTAAAAATCTATACCATGATCTACAATCTTATTAACACTCCCCACAATCAGGGTTGGGAGTGCAGAAAGTGGGTTAAATGGGTACCTCCTACTGGTGGTCTTAAACTCAATGTCGACGGTTCTTGCATGGATGGAATCATGAGGGCATAAAGGGGTTTGAGGGACATCCGAGGCTCAATAATTCTTGGTATTAGTGTTTTTTATGGTCATGGAAACTCGCTTGGTGTGGATGTTTAGGCTCTCCTTTCAGGTATGAGGGTTTGCAGAAGGATGGGCTTTATGTTAACAGAGATTGACTTAGATTCTGAATTTCATGTTAAGGCTATTCAAGGGAACCATTTGATGCCTTGGGATATGAACTACCTTATATGCATATGTATTGTGGAAACCAATCAAGGGAATATGATCCCCCATAGTAGGAGGGATACGAACATCGTAGTGGATGCACTAGCTCGCATGTGTAAGAAGGAAGAGGACGTTGTAAATTATAATAGACTAGACTCACTCTCTATTGATTCTAAGAGTATTGTCCAAGGGTATGCCCTTGGTATTCATCAATTTTGTCATCCATGGGGGTAACTGGGTCCTTGTTTTTGTTTTTTCATCTTATAATTCCATAAAAAACTTCTTTTAGTCAGTCATATCTATTTGTAATCCAAAAAACATGTAACGACTCTTTTAATTGATTATATTTTTTAATTATTATCTCATAAATAAAATTATTTTTTCTAAATTCATGTTTAAAAATATAATCATATCTCATATTTAAAAACATCATTTCATTAATCTCCAAATACTTTTTTTAGAACAACATCTTTTTTATTAAATACGATTTTACGTAATGTTTTGAGGTGTTGTTAAAACTTATTCAATCCTTGGACAACAATATTGAATTGATCACCTGCCTCAATCGATTGAAATCTTTCAAAATGATAATACTTCATGCATTTTTTGGTAAAAAAGATTTCTTAATCAAAAGAATCATATGAATGATCAATGATTCATCATATTTTATGTAAATTAAAAATGTATTATGATCCAAATATAGTGTTATATGATCTAAATAGTTTTTATTTATCAATAAATTATTTTCCATGAAGATATATAAATGTTTATTCAATCATAATATTATGTTTTCCATTAATATTTTATATTTTCCTAGAGTAGTCTATGATAAAAATTAATATAATCAAAATCAAATCTTTTAAATAAATTACAAAATTATTTAATATTAATATTTGAATGACTAATCCATTTTATCTAATTTTATTTCCTTTTAAAATAAAATATTATTGAATTTTTTAAATTAAATATAGAATAATGTAGCATGAATGATGAATATATAATTGAAAATAAGAAAAAAAATCATATGATTGGTGATAAAGAGGCAGTTCTGAAAATCAACCCCTTAAAATAAGTTTAAAAAATTACAATGAAAATTTAATGAAGATAAACGAATAAGATATTACTCAAAAAATGAAATCAAAAAACCTAATTTTTATTAAGATAATGAGAAATTTTATATAAATCTAAGAATATAAAATACCTTAAAAATATGATACAATAAAAAAGAAAAATAAATAAAGAAAATCAATTATTAGGTTTTAATTAAAGAATTAATAGTGATAGGGACATAAAGATCATTGATATCCATAAAAAAAATAAATTTTAAATAATGTTGGTATATATGAAGGGAAAATATATATAGAACAATGATTAATAACATGAGAATAACAATGAGAGAAATGGAGAGAGAAATAGTGAGAGAAGAACATGAATAACCCAAATGAATAATAATGGTTTGGTAATTTTCATTCATTAGGTATTGAAACATCTTCTAATTCATGTATATATTCAAGATTGAACAGATTATAGTTTATAATATGTTTCATTATTTTTTCTCATATTTATATTATTTATTAATATTCCTTATTTTTCATTTATATCCATTTTATTTAAATTTAGGGTTAATGTCCATTGCCATAAGCTAGATGGTTTGACAGTAATATCGATAAAAACACAATGATCAAAGTTTTCAATAAATGATACTAGAAGTGTAATGATACAGATTTTAGGTCTTTATAAAAGTTTAACTGTTACAAAATGTCAAAAATATTTCCAAAATACGGATGGTTAAATGTATATAAATATTATTTTAAATAGTTTTTCCATTTTGGTGGATTTACCAGTTATGATGAACATAATTTATTTTATTTAATTTTATCACCATTTATAAATATTATAATATGATTCATAATTGAATATTTTTCATCAATTTATATTTATGCATTAAATATTTAATTGGGACCTTCCAGGATTTTGGTAATAATATTTAAAAAAAAATCCTTAATAGTGGTTATATCCACTATAAAATGACGATTTTTAACAAAAGAATTACTATGTTCATTATATGAAATTTATAATAATATAATTATAGCCTAAAATAATTTTTTTATTATATAGAACACAATTATTATATTTAAGAAGTGTAAAAATAATAGAAAATTAAATTGAAAGGAATGAGTAATGATATAAGTCCTTATCAGAGTATCGAATATGACTCCTTTGATAATTGACTTCGACGTTAAAAGGATTGTCTCTTTATTATAAAAAGACCTAAAAAACAAGGATAAGATGTCTAACAACCATACATTTGATGAAAATTGGTATCTAATTAATATTATGGTATGGGGATAAGTCGGGTGGTGAAGGGTATCTATAATAGTAGGATAGGCAGTATTTTCATTAATTTTTCAATTAAATTATTATTTATTATTATGAATATAAATTTTAATGATTCATCTGACAATTAATTATAATTTACTCTTGTTTAGATGAGATAATGGTTTCTGTCTGACATGACACTATACTGAAACTCATTTCTATTCTTTTATTAAATCTTATCCCTCTCTTGTAATGGATAAAATCTCTTCATTTGATGGAGTTGAGCCATTCTATTAATGAATTAGAATACGATAAAGCCAGTTATTGGAAGATGTCACTATCTGGATTTGGTGTAACATTAACCTCAATTATTAGTGGATGTGGAATTATGATTGAAAAATTAATTTTATATTTCACACCACTTAATAAAAGAACAGTAATCCATGAATAAGATATCATAATTTAATTATCAAAATTAACTTAAACACCAAAAAGGAGAATGAAGGAACCCATAATCCAGACCATAAAAGCCATTAAATTTCTTCACCAATTATTTTTTTCCATTAGAGGTTAGTTTACAATTTTATTTCATTTAAATTTCATTAATTTCCTAGATTAAAAAAATATCCAAAAATAACTAGTTTTTCTGAATTAGATTATTTGAGTGAATAAATTATAATGCTCCTCAATTGATATGACCCTGGTCAACCTCTGTGCTTTATTATAAAAATAAATTTATTTTGACCATGCCCCACAACATGTGTTCATTCACCCTAAATGATAAATTTCATCCCTCTTTTTCCCACATGTATCATTGTCTCAGTTTGAATGCATATATGAATTTCTCTCCAGAATCATTTTTTAAGGAAAAGAGACTAATATTTTGATGTTTAAATTTTTTTTAACATCCATACAATATATTTTGTAATATTTTGGGATACTCATCCATCTTCCCATTATGAAATTTATTCCTCCCAGTTAGCAATAAATATGGAAACACATACAATTCATCTCAAACAGATTCTTTAGGAATGAAAAACCCGGCTCATCTTAAAATGAAGAACAGTTGTGGTTAATTACATGCTACATATAATTAAATTTTTATTTTTTATATTTATGAAATAAAAATAAATGAAATAGAGTTTGAATAATTGATAATGAAATACGAAAATTAAACATACAACTATAATAATAATACAATGAATGAAAATAGAATTAAGTAAGAATGAAATGAGATATTCTCAAGAGAATCACCCTGATTGATCTTTCATATGCATTATACTGTAATTGTAGGTTTATAATCCCAATATATTGTTATTTTTTTTGGTAATTGATACATTTTAAGGGTTTAGTTGTATTTTTAACCTAAATGAAAAAATGGCCAATTTTATAATTTAAAATATTTTCTTTCTGTTTAGTATTTCACGAATTTTCATTCCAATATTATTCTGAATTGAGTGAATATTTTTTTGGAATTACCATTTAGTTTGGATTAATATATGTGAACTAATACATGTCTTGATTTGACCTCTGGAGGCCCAAATAAATCAATCGTTTTTGGAATGCCATTCAATATTGTAGAGTGGATACCACCTATATAGTTGAGGCATAGCACCAGATAAACTTGTCTATATGAATTTATTCAAGATGGATATGGAATAAGATTAAATTAAGAGCATACTTGATGAGTTTTAACTCAAAATACTATATATAAGGAATTTTTTGAATGGTTCAGTCATTTTTAATATGAATTTTCTCATCAGGATGAAACGGTTCCATTTAGTGATTTATTTATACTATATATAGTATGAGTCCAAAATGACTGAAATTTTCTGGAGGAATGCTGAAGAATATATGGAGAAAATTAAATTAAGGATTTAACAAGTTAATTGAACAGTTCAATGGCCCTAATTACAAGGGAAGGAAAAGAATTATAATTTTATGAGTCACATGTAAATATTAAATGTCTAATAGAAAAACTTCTACAATTCTTTAGTTTGGTGGTTAATGATTCTAAAATTACTATGGAGAACATATGAGACATTATGGAACGACATTCCAGAAAAATATGTTACAAATTATTCCATTTGATTGGACACCCATGTGAAATATTTTGAAGAGTACATTTCAAGATAATTATATCACACTATATCCTTATAAATATATATATCATCTCAATTTTCAAGAAGTTATTTTAGGGGATAAGTTGGAAACATAAGGTCATTGTTTATTTCTAATTTTTTTCAATATTTGTTGTTTTATTTCTGGTGTAATATTATTATAAAATTTTATTATATTTTAGTCTCCCAATTGATCTCATTTTCTCATATTTATATCTTTTGTATTTTCCATTTTGTTAACATCTTAAATATTATCTACAATAATCACGATCATGATTTTCTTACGAAAGGAATATTCCAAGGGATCAATTTAGGGTTGAACACAAGTTCATGAAATAAATTTTTTAATGTTTCTTATTATATTAGAGTTAGGTTGACGGAGATCTTAGTGGGAATGATGAATTTCTATCTTTACATAACACCCAAGGCCAGATTTCTTTTTTCTTCAATATTCTCCCTCAATCAAGGAGGTGGACGTGTGGTATCTCAATTATTGTTAAGTGTTCTATATATTCACAACATGGGATGTAGATGATATTATTTCTCACAATAAACCATTCTCCTTAAGTATATTTGATGATTACAAATAGATTATGAAGGTTCTCTATGGATAATCTCCTTGGATGATTGACCATCAGTCTAACATCATTCAGTTTGAATTCATTTTGTTTTCATTTCATAGTCATTTTTAATTTTAGTATTTCATTTTCAATTATCAAATCTCCATTTCTGGTTGTTTTATTTAATAAATATAGAAATATTATAAAATTTTAATTATACACAGTGTGTGATTGACCATAAAAGATCATTATGAGAATAACCTAGGAGAAGGTTCACATACCTCATGGGCCTTCTTGCTATTTAAATTAATATATAAATATCTTAGTTTAACATATTCCTCAATTCACCTCCATATTTGAGTATTTATAAAAATTTAAATATTAGCAACATTACCTAATATTGACAAAGTAATGTAAAAAATAACAACATTGTTTATAAAATAAATCTCCCAAATTAAAGGGTATTAATATTTATTTATTACATGAGTGTCATTATCTTATTAAATAATGAAAAATTGTTTTAATATAAATTTACACTTGTAATTATATTTTGTTACATTTATTGAGTAATTATTTTATATTATATTTCCCCTTATATTTACTTATTTAATTATTGATAAACATTGTATAAAAATTTAATCCATCTATAACTAAAATAGTCATTTAAATATATCATTTAACAAGTCACTATTCTTATGATGAGATTAATATTTCCACATCTATATTTCTAGGGAATTTCTCTCCCAATTACAACAATCCAAGAAGAATTATACTAAATAAAATGCTATACTTATTTACATCATTTTAATTTTTTATAAATTTACACTAAAACATATTTTAAATTTATTTTAAAAATTCCAATGTTTTTTTTACTAAATTTAAATTTTTTAATGTTATTTAATCTAGTGATAATTTCAGGAGACCAAAATGATATGAAATTTCAATTTTTTTTTCATGTGTTTATTATCTTATGGAATTATTTGTAGTTTTAAAGAGTTATTATACAATTTATGTAATTTTTTATGTTAATAGAATAATGTAATATTAAATTTTATGGGTTAATGTGGATTTTTTATACGCTTGTATATTTAAATGGAGAATTACTTTAAGAAAACATGATTATATAAAACAATTATGAGAAATGAATATTCCAAATATCAAAATGAATTTTTTTAAACAATTGAACGAAGACCCTATTTATAAATCAATTAATTCATGATATCTTATTATAATTTATGGAAAAGAGATAAAACACATTTTTTTTATAATTGGGACATTTTATTTGTAAAAGAATTATCCTTATTAAAAAATAAATAAATAAAATGGTTCATAAATTTTGATCCACACCATACAAAATTTAGTTTATTTCAATGATTTATGAAACACTATAATTCTCCATCTCAAATACCATTATATGACTCAAATCATTGACCTATAACCATCATATAGGTACTTTTTTTAAATATTCTAATGTGGGTTATATTGATGGAAAAAACTTATTTCTTTTCTCTATTATTAACATAAAATATAATAAAAAAGGTTAAATACATTTATTTGTAATAATATTTTCTTCAATTAAATTATACTTTCATAATTTATTTTAAAAATAAATTCATAACCCATATTTAAGAACAACATTTTCCTTAACCCCTATCCATTTTTTAAATATATAAATCATTTATCATAAATTTTAATCCATATTTTGAACTATAATTTAAACCTATTTATTTTTTGGGAAAAAATATGAAATTTATCACCCCCTTAATGGATTTTATATTGTTGAAATTTATGTTATACAGCTTTTCCTGGATAAAAAAGTGTCGTTAAATACAAATTAAATAGTAATGTTTGATGTTTAATCATATTTAATGTCAATCAATAATATATTATAATCTAAATACATTCTTGTATATTTTAAAAAGTATATAGTTCCACAGAAACACTATCAGTGAATAGATATGAAACAATAATCAAACTAACTAGCATGTTTATGATATAACGTATGTATATTCCAATGGTAATATAGTGATAAAATATTAATATCAACTAAAGAATAAATAGAAAAAAATTTCCTAAATTATTTAAAAGTAATATTATAATGACTAATCAATTTTTAATAACGTACCACATAAATAAAACGATTTTTTACATAAAAAATCCATGGAAACATACTCAGTGAACAATCATATGAATAACCCATGGATTTTAAGTACTATAGAATATATAAATAATATACTTCACTAATATACTTATCTTTACATAATAGTAATTTGAATAAACTATCATATAAAGAAAGTTCTAACCACCAATGTCGATAGGTAATGTATTTTAATTTAACGTAATCCAAATTATTAAAAATATATCAACTAATTTATTTATAAGAATCATGAATATACTATATTACTTTAGAGTTTTCCTAGGTATTAAAACAATTAAAATTCTTTGGGTTTCTTAACAGGTTTTATCAATATAGGGTAGAAAAATACATAAAGGGTAGAGCATATTTTTTTCTCATTCAGGCCTACATTTAAGGTAGGGTAAAAATATTATATATGCATAGATCCATATTTTACGAGGACCATTCTATAAGAAGAAATTAATTTTTCAATAAGAATAAAAACTAGGTTTTGAAAAATAATTATTATAAAAAATAATGAATTTTTAATGTATAATAGTATTCACAGAATAGTTAATTAATATATATATATTTTCCTACATAAACATTATATAATTTTTTTGGTGGAAAAAACATAATATTTTCTGAAAATAAAAATATAATAAAAAATAAAAAATAATCTTGTCTCATAGAATGGACCACATAAGAGTAAAACTGTCTATATTATCTCACTATAATTTTACCATGGTTTATTTAAGAACATTTATAGTATGTTTCATTTTGTATTTTTTTATTCCACCAAATAAATATAGAATTAAAAATATGGAAGGTAAGCTAGAAACCCATTCTGAAACTCTATAAAAACCAACCAAATATTTGTTTATGTGTATTTGATGTCCATATTTTCATCTTAACAAACTAATAAAAAAATATAATTAATAAATCTTCACAAGCCTTATTTAACTATATTTACCATTATTAAATCATTGAACAATGATTTTAACATTTTCTTTTAGTAGGTTAAAATATTTGTTTTTATTATTAAAATTAGAATCTATATCTACACACAAATAAATTGATTGTATATATAATTGTTTCTAAAATAAAATTTATCTCACTTTCATTTCCATAAAAAGATAGATATCATTAAATAATATCATCATTCATTATCTCCAGTACTTGAAAAAAAAACATCTACAATTTCAAATAATTATCAAGATATAGAACAAGATTCATGTTACCCTTATCAGATATGTATTCATCCACTTTGTAAATTTGGGAAAATATATTTTCATTTTGTATAATGAATTATTTAATCTATTTTTTCATTTTTTTATAAAATATTCACTATCTATTTATGATTTAGTACTCATAACTCTATAATTATTTATAATATGACAATTTTTTAATTTAATTAAAGAAATAATGTTTATTTTTTTGAGATAATTAATAATTACATTCTTACTTGTATGACATTTAAAACTATAAAAAGATAAATTTTTATAATTAAAAATTAATTGAAATTGGTCACAAAAAGAAGATAATAAAAAAATACTGATAATATTACAACTATGGTAATCTTTTATAAAAACAACATAAATGTACACATGTTTTCCACATTCATTTTATTTATCTATATTAATAAAAAAATTGCTTACATAATAACCTAAAGTATTTGAGGAATCCAACAATACCATCTGAGAACTATGACATAAATCTAAATAAATGAATGATAATTCATTTATTTAAATATCTAAAAATATGTATCCCAATTTTATAATTTTAAGAAGGATCAACATTGTAGAAATATACCCAAATCTAAATGTTCAAAAATTAAACTCTTCATAAGGAAAATAAACATAAAAATACCCATTAACATGGGAATATAATTATTTGTTTCCAAAAAACAATAAAAAAGTAAATTTTATTTATTATTATGTTATTTGGGGTCCTACCTCAGATGGTCTATGCCTTTTTTATCCTGTTAAATTTCCATATTGGTAGTTATAGGTGATAATAGAAGGCATAAAGAATGTTTAATAGAGGTTAGAGCCACATCAAAAATATAATTGGAAATGAAGAATGTAAAATATGTATTTATTATGGGAGTTATTATTTCATTTCATGTGATCTCAACGATCTATAGGTTTTGTACAGAAGAGAAACTCAGGGAAAAATATATTGAATATGTAAAAGTGGAATTCACAACAAGGATTAATTCATATTGAGGAGAAATAAATTTCCAAAAAAAAATTAAAATTTCAGAAATTCAAACCATAAATCCAATTCAATGTAAGTTTTGTATTGGAATGTGGTAATTAAAATTGTTAATAAGTTTTTGAGGATGTGAATATCGTGAGTTCAAACTTCATTATAAATATGAGTCTTGTATGAATTATCTCAATCAGATCTAATTTTCTATTTAGGTTTGGGAAACTGTAGGCTGTTTGGAGAATCTTACTGTCGTTTTCCATTGAATTGATCTTCAAGATCCATTCCTTGATCTTTTCATTCTGATGTTATTTATTATACTTTCCAACTTGATTCCTTGTGTACATCCTAGAACATTCATAGTGATGATGTTTCATTGGTTCTGGGTGAGTTTGGGATATGTTTTTGTTTATCTCTCAATGTAGTATAGATTGATTTGATGTTTCCTAGTGAATTTAAGGTTTCAAAATTATTTTCCATTAACCATATTGATAATAGGGAATCAAAAATATTCTTTTAGGTAGGTTATCCTTATTCAATCCCTATATTATATGCATGTTTGTCGAGTTTATGATTTTTTTCTTTCTATTGGGTGGATAGTAAGGGTCAGAATAATAGAGATAATGAAAAGAATTAATATGAAATTTCAGGGGATGGGGAGTAAAATCACGTTTTTTAATATGATTATATTATTGTTGTTATTATATATTCTTGTTACCAATGATAAAAACATGGTATTTGGGAGCCGTTCATATTCTATAGATGATATTTCATTGAGAAACCTATTTTTTTTCTTATTGATTTTACCTTGAAAGAAAATTATAAATAAATAAATATATATGTATATATATGAACAATTAGTTTTTTACCATGAGAATGAAGTTTTTGTTATAATAGCAATTCTAAATTATTATGTGAATTAATGGATTACCTTTCACAAAATTTGTGGCGCCGGGATGTGATGCATTTTTTTGCTGTGCTAGTTTATTTCTTTTAGTGATATGGGTAGTTTTGTTGTGGTGGTAAATACTTGTCGGGTTATGAGTAAGTGGTGTAGTCATATGATGGTTGGTAGGCATGGGGTGCACTATGGGTAGTTTTTGTGGGGGTGAGGTGTAGAGTTCATTTTGTGTGGTGGTGATGTGTGGTGGTTGGGTTGGGTGGTCATGATGTGTGGTCATGTTACATGGTGGGAGAATTTTTTATTTATTATGGTGATTTTTCTTCTTTAATTTGGTGTTTTCATGATTGTTAATGTGAAATTGGTGAGCTGTTCTATGGTATGGAAATTTTAGTTTCCTGGTCTTCCATAGAAAAATTGTAATCCTAAAAATAACAATCATGGGAAAGTAAATGAATAGTAATGGGTTGAAATTTATGCATGTTAATTAAATTAAATGAATTTAATGTTAATGGAATGGGTTGTGTAAATGATAAATGACATGAGTTTGTAAATTTTTGTATGTGTAAAAACAATAAATCTTGAAAATTGTGAAACATGTAATTGATAGTGGGAATATGTGGCATGTATGGTGGTTGTGTTGTGTTTTGGATATAGTGGTGGATACGGTTCTGATGGATGATTTATGGTTCAATGGTGGTGTGGTTTTGTATATAAGTGAGGTTTATGTGAACTCGTAGGTTGGTTATTTTTTGTTATCTATATTTCTTGTATTATATATTATTTATACATACACCCACCACAATTAGATAACCATACCAACTCCTAAAGAATTATAGTTCTAGGTTTTTTCTCTATAATTCAGGATGGTAGTGATATTGATGGATGACTGCCCCCTTATACATGCTCTTCCATAAATAGTTGTGATGATATAGGTCGATGTATGGTATTGCCCAATATTGATGTGATGTGATTTATAGTGGGGGCCATATATTTTAGGCCAGTGGGATAAGGTTCATGTCCTTCAGGTTCATGATACCATACTACTCTAGTTTTGTGATGAGATGTGTTGTGATGTTATAGGTGTCTTTGGGATAGATGTGGTGTGATGGTCCAAGTGTCTTTAGTAGATATGTGGTGAGACAAATCTTTTTTATTTCGTTGAGATGTGGGTTGTAGCCTAGTTGTCTTCAAAAAATATTTGGTTTGATTGATCATATGTATTCAGATGATATGGATGTGATTATGATAAATTCTAGCCTCAAATATTAGTACTTTTGAGGGTGGTGTATGTAGGGACACATCCCAACCCACATCAAATATGGAAATTTATGTGATGTGATATTCATAAAAGTGATGGGGGAATATGACTATTGACTTTATTGAGTGGGAGTGTAATATCATGGGGGAATAGGTTTCGGGGTTCAATTTTTTTCTATTTGATATTATATATAAATATTTTTTGTTTGAATTTGTTAATGAGAAATGATGGGGCTAGTATTGGTTCGTTAACCTATTATACTCTTATTGGATCTACAGTTTATTACATTGGAATATTGAAATCCACATTTTACATGTTCTCAAGAGACCTTGGGTATGATCTTAATATATTTACTTTTTAGCACATCCTAAATATATAAATACTATTTCAGGTTTTCAGGAGGACATTGGGGACTGAGATGGACATTTCATGATTTTTTATTGGAGCAATTTATGAGCCACAACTATCGGAATTTTCTTTGGTATATACTAAGATACATTTATTTGTACACGTTGACATTTTTGTTCAATTTTCACAATTTTTGGGTTTAATTTCTTTTTCTAATATGGTGTTTTATGGAGGTTTCTACCCTATATCATGATAATGTTTCAATATATGAGATTAACACCATACATATTTCATATTTTTAGGTCGTTGGTGCTTATCACCAACCCAAGCCTATTGGTGGTGAGCCTCATGATTTACTTTCAATCATCCTTTATTTCCATCACAAGAGGGATACCTTTGGAGGGAGGATATTTGAAAGAATGGTCTTAAATAATTTTTATTATATATTGGGTGGATTTTATCATTGGTGTCTATGCAGATATCAAGGGTCAGTTTGGAAACTGAGTGAGTAAACCTTGTTACATAATATGGTCCAAGAAGAGTAGTTGGGACTTGGAAATTTTGGGATATATTTTATTTAATTGAAGGACTCTAAGGACATTCAATGTCTGTGTAAGGTGTTCCCACTTGTAGGGTGGTGACATGGGAGAGGTACATGAATCATGATTGATTGTATTCATGTTTGAATTGGTTTATTGTGGGAATTAATATGAATGAATGAACTAATTAATTAAACCAGTTATAAAATGACATGTTACCAGGATTTAAAATCTTCCATCATTTTCATGAAGTGACCATGGTCACTATCCCGGACTAGATCGAGGGGTTATGATTTATCATGATGATTTGATTGATTGTTAGATGATTTCATTGATATATGAGGATGTGTCAATGAAGAGTGACATATTTTCCTTTCATATGTGGTGTTTAAGTAACTTGGATTGGATTATCTCAGATATGATGATAAAGAATTGGTTATAGGATCTAGATATTTATTTTGGTCTAATTCAGGCATAAGATGTGTTATCGGTTCCACTTGAATCTAGTTATATGTGAGGATTTTAACAATATTATTAGTCATTTTATCATAGTGATCATAGGTAGACATATGTATTGTGTTCTAGAATTCACAAGGATTTCTTTTTGGAATTCATTTCATTGATTAAAAATTTTCAAACTAGGTAACAGTATCTCTACATTCAACAAGGTATCATGAGTGTTTGATTACCTAGTATCATGTTCAATTTCATCTTTCTCTTTCCTTAGATGTATTTCTAGATGAGGCGTCAACATCATGGAATCTGTTGGAGGTGTTATTCTAAAATCTCAAGTATGCAGTCACCCAATTTAACATTTATGCATACCTAGAGTTATAAAAAATGAAGAGATTATCAGGAAGATAATATCACTGGGATTTTGGTCTCGATTGATTGGAAGGGAGTGTTTTATGAGGAATCATGATTTATAGAGTAGGTTGTGGATATATAGGCCATCAGGGTATCTATTAGTGTGAAAAAATTGTGGTAGATCTTTTCAAATCCTTCATGGTAATGTAGTTTATGAGAACTAACTGATGGATTTATGTTCTGACATTATATTTATTTGGGAATGGAAGACACTAGGATTTGTGTCTAACCACCTAGTGATGCCTATTAATTATGGTAGTCCATGCCCCTTTTAGGATGTAGCATTTGTTTCCTTTGAGATGGTTTCAGTATCATGAACTATCATAGATTTTTCAAAAGCCTATGGTTGGTGGTGTTTAAAGGGGTTAGACATGTGATGCTCCATGACTATAGGTATCTAGGATATAGTGTAGTCATTTATGTTAATACCATATTGAAAATGGTTATTGGTGTCATCATATGCATGCATTAGAGGCAAGAGTGCGAGCATGGCTAGAGGTTAGTATAAGTACAATATATTTATCATCTACTCTTGTTTGTACCTTTTTTTATTCAAGATAAATTTACCATATTTTAACACTTACCTTAGTCCAACATTCATTATATGATTTGGAGATAATTCACAAACCCCTGGAGTTAGCTATCACACTTACAGATTAGGATTATTTGTGTGATGTGTGATAAGAATGTCGACTGGTGATTGGAAACACTATTTAGTAGGATATTTCCTCATGTTATATACACAACAAACCAATCTTATCATTTTCATGAATGGTTTGTATTCTTTTATTGTATTAATAGAGTTTCCAAAAATAATTCCTCAGTTTTTAGTGTGGAGGGTAGCAAGTGGTGTTTATTGGAATGGGGAGTTTTTGGATGGGTTACAGGAATATGGAGTCCATTTATTCTATGTTAGTAGATATGCTAGTAGAATATTATCTAGAATATTTTACTAGGGTTTTTTGTGGTATTCCTAGATGTTTTCCCCTATGAAAATTTGAAAATCCCTTCCTTCACCCTGATATGATGTCATGGTTTAGAGTGAGTTTCCACTGGGCACATATCTTATATTGAGTTACACTAATTGAGTGGGGTAGTGCTATCATGGTCAGTTGGAAGGGGATGTATTTTGGGATGTTGTCGGGTGGTGATATTTAGTGATTTCATCAAATGATGCTGATTTGTGTTGGTTTTATTGTGTAGTGGTGATGTGTTGTGGTTGTTTATTTGTAGTGATGTGTGATGGTTGATATGGGTAATTTTTTTGGTAGTTAGCTTGGATGATAGAATTTTTTTGTAATGGTTAATGTTATATGGGTCAAATATTTTATTGTTTGGTTGTTTCATTTAATTTTTTATGAATGAAAAAAATTATAATGCTAAAACTAAATGTAGAGGAATGGAAAAATAATAATAATGGTTTGATTTTAAAAAAACACATTATTAAATTGGATGTTAAATGAATAGGTTGTGTTAAAGTGTAATTATGCGGATTTGTAAATGGGTGTTTCTATAAAATTGTTAAATTGATAAAATGGGGAAATCAAAAATTGAAATTTGGATTTTCTAGCTGGTGTGGTTGTTTTGTTGGGAACTCAATATACTTGTGGAAGCGATTGTAATAGTTTAAGTATGGTATATTGGTGGTGTGGTTCTCTACGCTGTTGTAGTTGATCTGAACCCATAGGTTGGGTATTGCATGTTTTCTATATATCATTTATCCAATTTCATTTCTATAAATTCCCCACCTGAGTTGGTTATCATTACCAACTCCCAATGGTTTATTGTTATTGGTTTTATCCTCAAAATTTTGGATGGAGGTGATACTGAAAGTTGGATACCATATATTCCACACAAATTCTTTAGGAGTATGGATTGCATTATCAAAGATGGATATTACCTAGAAGTGATTTGATTTCCTATATGATTTTGGTCATGCGTGATAAGAGGATGAAACAAGGCTTATTCCCTTCATATTTATGACAACTTACTACTTAGGTTATATGGTGAGATGTATTGTGTTAACCTTGGTGTCTTTGTGAGATATGTTGTGTGATGAACTATGGATCTTCAGGTGAGATGTGGTGTTATAGATCATGTTTGATTGGGAAATAATTTGTGTTATGGACAAGGTTTGTACAAGGAATATGTGGGGTGATGGACCAATTCTGTTTTGGTGAGATGCATTGTGATGACAACTAATTCTGGCACTAGATGCTTAAACTTTTGAGTATAGGTTTTGTAGGAATTCATCCAAACCCACATCTGAGATGTTTGGCTCTGTTAGGTGATATGTATATAAGGAATTGTAGAAATTGGAAATTTTAATCTCATCAAGAGAGATGAAAATATACGGGGAAGTGAAAGTTGTGATCCTTTTATGTTTTTTATATTATGTTATTATATTAGATGTGTGATTTCTTAAGCAATCCATGGAAAGGATGAGATTTTTTAGTTGACATTTTATGCACTTATTGGATCTTCTATTTATTTCACTAGAACATTTTTATTCTCATTTCACATGTGCAGTAAAGGCCTTTGGTATGATATTACTAAGCATACTTTTCTACTCACCAAAAAAAATATAATCAATTTTTATGTTTCTAGGAGAACTTTGGGGACTGACCTATGAAATTGTATCATGGGGTTTAGAGCATTAATTGAGTAACTTATGTAAGGGTTTTTAGTAATTACATGGATAGTTTTATTTTCACCTATTGACATTTTTTATCCATTGTTGGATGGTTTTGGGTATTCTATTATGTAATCTACTTTAGTTTCTTGGTTATTTGTATCACATCTCCTGATCTATTTTTTTAATGAGGGTAACTGATCCCATGTGTTATATTATTATTCCATTGGTGATTATCCACAAACTGAGGCCTATTAGAGGTAAGACATGGGTGTCACATTATCACTTCTTTTATTTTTTGGCTAGTATGGACACCTTTTGATGGATAAGCGTAAAACATCCCAAAGTATAATCTCTCTCTCAATGATAAAATTTTGAAAAAAATTATGAATTTCTGGGAAAATATTTTAATTTACACTTAATATAGAAACATGAGGAAAAATAATGATCCTATTATAAAACCCTGCAACATATTGTCTAGCTTCTATGAAATCTTTCCTTAAATTAAAATTTTGAAAATAATAATCATACAAATCAGTGTTATAATATTTGACGAGTTCATTAATTTTCACCATTTAACATAACCAAACTAATTTTGGGTTCTGCCCTATTTAAATCATTCTCACCATATCCAAGTGTAAAAATCTTTAGAAGATAATCATTCATTTAGAATATTTTTATAGGATTTCAATGAAAATATAATCAAATTCCATAATTAAATTTAATAAATTCTAATCAACCCTAAATAACTATTATTATATATTCTAAAAATTAGTATCATGTCATTTTTATAATAATAAATTATAATATTATTAATTAATTATTAAAAATTAAAAATTACATTATAAATAATGGTATTTATTAGATCTATTGGAATTCTAAAATTATATGTGATATTTCTTCAATATTTGTTAGTTAAGTAAAAATGGATTTAAAAATAAATATTTCATGTCATTTTTTTCTATGTTTTCATTGAAGTTGATCTTAATTGTATTCATATCTTCATGGTTACATTATCTTAAATTAAATTTGAAATTAAGTTATACATTGAGTAAGAAATGTTGTAATTAATTTTTTAGACTAAAAAACAAATGTCTAAATACATTATTCTTAGTATGTGATAAATTTATTGAATTAAATTAGGGAAAATATCATAAATTGGGTCATATAGTGGAAAACAATATGATTAGAAGAAATAAATAAAATTCTGATGATTTTTTTTATGAAATAAAATAATGTCAGCTAAGATTAATGTATTGTGATAATTTATAATAATATTACTCTATTATACATTTAGAACATTTATATATTTGAATGGTTGAAATTATTTGTTTTCAAATATATCTGAAAGGGAAAATATTTCATCATTATTAATGGGAATATTTATTTTATTATGTTTTACCATGTGAATAAAAATTTTCAAAATCTCTTGGTGATGTCTCAAAATGTAATTAAATCCTTGATGGATTCCCAAAAAATAAATTAAGCTCAATTTTTATCTGAAATTTTTTAATGTGTATATATTTCTCCTACTCAAAAAATAGCACAATAGATCCTCGAGTTGAATTCAAAAAAACTCCATTAAACTAGGAGGAATATGTAAAAGTTACTCATTAATATATTGACATATTTTTATATAAAATGAATAATTTATATATTGGAGTGTAATGAAGGAGGAGAAATATTTGATAAAATTTTATGAAAAACAATTATTTATATTAAAAAGACATGTGATCAAAATTATTTAATGATGGAAATGATTTATTATATTGAGTATGTGTCTATGAAAGAAATTGGTGATTATTTTTTGAGTTCAATATTCTAATAAAAGTTATTTTTAACCACTACATTGAACATGAATAATATTCCAATATGATTATTGTGGAAAAGTGTAATGTTGTAAATTTTAAAAATATCAATAAGGCAATTTTTTGGATTATGGAAACCTCATGATAAATAAAAATAACTAAAAAGTGTATAAAGTATCATATTTATAACCATTTATAGGGATTAGATGAGAAAATGAATTATTAATAATAATTTAGGTAAAATGTTCTGTTTTCATTATTTATTATGTGGTGTTGATAAACAAGTGAGTGGAAAGACTATAAAATTCTCAAGAAAAGGCTTATATGATTTCATAATTTCATCATTACGGTCTAAGATATCAATAATTTTTATTAGATGGTGAATAATTTTCCACATAGATAATTTCTATGGGGGATGGTTTCTCCTTACCATATGTGTAATAAATATAATAATAAGAATTTATGGGATTTTAAATCTCTAATCTAAAAGGATTATAAACCTTTTGTTTGATTTTTTCAAATTGTATCATCTACATATCAATTTATTATTTCTAATAACGAAGACTATATTTTCCTAATGGGTTTTTGTGAAAATGTTATAATTATGTTTTTAGTAAAAATGTATTACTAGAATAATTTATTTTCTTTTAATAAAAATTTATTATTCAATGTTTTTTATCTAAAGATTATCAATTTTATGATAATTTTTTTGAATCAAAACTAGATTTGGGTATGATATTTTGATATCTTTACTATAAGAATAATCTATCATTTCATTTTATGGGAATAGAGTGGGATGCTGTATAATTACATCAATCAGTTTGAGGAGTTATGGAGAATGATGTAATTTTTTTCAATTGTTTTTTATGTTTATTGTGTTCATTATAATAAAAATGAATCTGTATTATTTAATGACAATTTAGTATTAAGTTAATATGGATGAATAAATATGTAGTCTATTTATTTCTGATTTATTGTCTTTGATGGAATTTTGGGGTTTTGAAAATGTTCAATTTTTTATTCTAGCTTGTGTAAGATGTGATATTATAGAGACTATGTATAATTTATTATTATATTGATGTTTCATACTTGGAAAATTATTATTAAAATTATATATATCTATTTATATTATGAGGAAAAATTTCATGGTAGCAAGACATTGGTCATGGTGTGGTATACTAGATTTATAGAGTGTGTTTGTAAATGTATGATTTAACGTTTTTAAGAGTAAATTTTATATGAATCAATTATGAATTTTATTATTTTTTTCATTAAAATTTCAATTAAAATTAGTCATGGAATATAACAATGTTTATGGTTTTGGATATTTAATATCTATTTACGGATTTTTTACCTATCTTGTGCTAAAAAATGTTTTTTCATATACTGTATCTTTTATTTCTATTTATCTTCACACTTTAAAATCTTTAATTTATGGAAGTGAATTTGGATCCCTAAAACACATTCCCAATTATATAATTAAATATATTATAATTAGTAATTACATTAATAATAAGATTATTAGTTATATTTAATTATCTTATTATTTAAAATTCATAATGAAGTAAAAATTTAAATCTATTAGGGGAGGGGAAATATAATGAAAATACACATTCCCACATACACCTTGGGAGGTTCAAACCCATGACCTCATATATTTTTTCTAACACTACCATCCATTTACCCATCCCAAATAAAAAACAATAATATAGTATAAGTATTAGTTGAAACTATATAAAATATTATTGTATGATGATTATTATGATAAATTGAATAATTATTGATGGGTTATGAACAATGGAAAAAAACACACACACTGGTCCTAAATGGGTTAGGCCTCCCACAATTTGTTTTCCATCACCAAAAAATAAACTAATATCAAAACTATAAGTCACAATGAACATGTTTTCCCATAATATACATACCTAAAGGAATGAGTTATGTAACAACTCATACTAAAGGTTTAATTTTTTTAACCTATGTTGCCTAAGTTATATTATTTCATCCAAAAAACTACAGGGTTTGTTCAATTCACTTAGAAAATCATCCTATATTCACTTTATATTTACATTATTTATTATATCACTTAGTCCAACAATCTCATACCTATTCCTATACTTGAACTATTCTCTAAAACTTTTCCACTCTTACTCCAGCTAAACTACACATAGATTTCCATCAAAGAATAAATTCAATCATATTAAAACACTTTTTCCTGAGGTTGATATGTATTCAAATTTTATAGAACAAGTAGTATCCATTGAATTCCCCCATAATTGAACAAAATAATTTCTATTCCCATATGAACCGATGTCTACATTCCCATCTTATGAAAGGTAAACCATATTCCATTGCACCATCTCATGGTAACCTTCACAACCCCATATGTAATGAGTTCTAACAAATCATGTCACATGGATGGAAAGCCCCTAGAATTTGGGTTCAAATGATGGTACTAGGGTTTGAATCCATATCCAAACACATATTAAAGTCTATATCAACATATTAGACTATTTTATATAGAGATAGTTGTAGTAGCTCTACTAGGAGTAATAATAGTGGTGGTGGAAGTACAACAACAACAACAAAAACAAAAACAACGACAACCATAATAATAAAATGAAATAATTATAATTATAATAATATATAAATACAAATAAATAATTAAATATAATGAAAATACACAAATACAACACATATTGGGAGAGTAAATGTCCTGGCTGCTGAGACATCAGAAAAGGATGTTCTAGGAAAGGCCTATAAATTATTATAATAAGAACTCACAAACACATACAAAAAAATATGACAATAAACTCAAGGGTATTGAATCCTGATAACTCCATATGGTGACACAAGGACAACATAAGCTTATATGTTCTTTTGGGGGTAGAAAAATGCATAATCTATTATAGGTACATATTGTTATGAAAAAAACAATACAAAAACCTATGGAACTGGATGACATATACCTCAACCCCCATAAGAGAATTATCATTCATAAAACTGTTAATCAAATACATAGAAAATGACTAGAGGTCTAGTTTGGAAAAATCACAACTAAAAGAGGGAAAGATGAATCTCTAATTTTTTCCTTCAAATTCTCATATTATAACCATATCATGTACATTGTTAGTTTTATGAATTTTAACCATAGTTACCCTCAAAAAGAGTAAAAAATTATTGAACCACTGCTTAAAATCTATAAAGACTTACCAAATACTAACATATTCTCACTATTTCATGTGTTATCATTCCCTGTTCATTTACCACAATAGGACATCACACACATGTTCCAATTTTCATGAAAACCCTACCACCATACAAAACCATCCCCTAACGACCCCAACATTTTTACACATATGTTCCATTGATTTGATGTCCATAATTAATTAGGGAAAATTATATAATCATGGATTTGAAACAAATATTAGTAGGATTATATACTAAGTCTCAAGGAAAAAAGGGGAAATTGGCAGTTGACACTGTGATTATGAAAATCAAAATAACCATAACTACAAAAAAAAAACAAAAATTATTTTTAGGATGATACATACACACCCACATAACCATATTTTTCTACTGAAATCATCCACTAAAGGAGAGAATTGTATAGTATTTATACATTTCCTATATAAATATCAAATATTATTAGATTTATATTCAACACATAACATTATGAGCCATAATAAAATCATTTTGGTTTGTTGTTTTTAGAAACATACTTACATAAAAATATTATTCATAAGAGATCTACATCATCTCCCTCTAAGTTTATCATAAATAGAATACCTATAAGACATACCATATTTAATACCTTTCATTATTACCTGAGGTAAGTTAATATAAGAATGGGTGATGTCATATTATAAGTAATGGGAAACAATATAGATATCAATGATAACTTAATATTAACATGTGTGTAAGGGCATGAGAGAATGTACTTATAAATTGAAAACCATACCCTTCATTGAATTGATCATAATAATGAGTCATGGACTAAATCATTTATCTTCAAAATACATAAATCATAAAAAATCAAATAACATGATCAATGAGACCATAACATTAGAATAAGACATATGTTTGTGGATTATACAAATGAATGGTAAATAATTTCCTTAGAAAAAGATCATTGACTTGAATATTATAGTTTATTGTGATCACTATCATCTCCATAATATCTTTAGTGAATTTTCTCTCCCAATACATTCATAATAGAAAGAGTATCTTACTGAAATGGGATCACTGACCATTAAATTCCTTCATATCTTTTTAGATAAAGATATTTAGTGTATAACCATGAGTTTTTATTAATTCTCAGTTTTTAAAACAAATTATTTTTTATTTATAGATTTCCATACCTAAAACATTGATTAAATCATGTGTATCATGTTAAATTTGGATTATCTTGCATACAAGTGACCCTAATTTTAATATAATAATGATATACTATTAATATTATTCAAATTCACCTATTTTAACCGATATGTTATACATGGTGATAATTATATTAATAATAAAATAAAAATATTAATTATAATATTTTTATATAAATAAAACATACTGATAAAAGAGATATAATTTTTTAATAGAGACATTATATGTCTAAAAAAAATTGACCCTCAAAAAATGTTCTTTTATTAACATTATTAATTTAAAGTTTTTATATGTTTAAAAATATAATTAAAAAATATTCATTTCTGAAATCACCATATAAAATATATCATAGAGATAATTGTTTAGTGTTATCAGTAAATATTACTTTGTTTAAGAATAGTGAAAAATAATAAATTTTAATTGAAGAAACAATATCATTCAAGTTATTTATAAATATTGTTTTTTTCAGGATATTGGATGAAGTGAATTAAAAAAACATCAGGAATGTTTTATTTGGTATGACTATTGTATTTTGAGGATTGTATTGGTATTTATCATGAATGGATGTAGTACCCAGGATCTCTTCATGAGAAGTGAATGATCATTTGATTTATATAGAAATAAAGAGGAGGAGTGATAACCACTATTAAATGGTGTTTAAATATTATTTGATGTGCGGAATGTTGAAAAAATTTCATGCTAGTTATTGGATAACTAGGAATTTTTTTAGAAGGCTATTCTGATGTTTGATAGAATTGTGGTTCAAAATTAGCTTTTATGCATTGATTTTTATTTTTGTGGAAAATCATGAACTTTTTGATGAATTGTTTTGTAATATTTTGATACCTTTAGATAGATATGTGTGGCCAATTACTATATTTATTGATTACTAATGGTTTCATGTGGTACCATTTCTTTTGATGAGTTTGATTTTTGGGTGCATGCAGATTTTTTTGAGGGTTCATTCAGCATTTTGAGTGGGGACAAAATGAGTTAATCATGAATTTAGTGATAAAGTAGGTCCACATTATTAGCTGAAATAATTTCATGACTTATTAGGGATAATGTGTGTTATATTGGTGAGTCATTAAAACATAATATCCTTTTGAGTTTTGAAATTCCATGGAAATTTGATTATTTTAGTAGTGGATAGTTTATTTTTTTATCCAAGATTCGTATCATGAATCTTGGAGTTAAAGTGTCCCAAGATGATGATTTTGGCTGTATCTTAAAATCTGATAAGTGCCTAAGGTTCTTGGAAGATTCAATGGTTCTTTAGGTAAATTTCAAGATTTATTTTTGGATATTCTACCTAGAGAATGTGGTTTTGTGTGCACAATTTAAGGGAAATAATGTAGCACCTTTTGACTGAAGAGGTTTCCAAATATTTTTCTACTTTATATGTTAATTACACATAGTAATTACATAATTTTTAGGAAACCATGTTGAAATTAGAGAAAAACCTATGATTTTGGTCAGATATGGGGCTCGGTGAAAAATTTCGGATAGGTTTCCCTAAAATTGTGAAAACAGTTATAGAATATGGCAGTGAAAAATCACAAGATTGGTACTTGGTTAATAAATTTTTTTCTTAGCCCTGTGATAGGGTTTTCATGGATAGTTCACTAACCATGTATTATAGAGGTCCCTCTTTATTCCACTCATATTGCACAACCCAGATAATACAACTTCCATTTCTACCTTTACCCTTCCTCATATTTAAGATGTTTTAATTATATTTTTTATGGATTCATGTTAGATTAATAACACCCCTTCTACTTTATTATTATCTATTGGTTTTATAGATTTTATGGTTTTTTAGTTTAGGTATTTGATGAAATTTTACCGAAGGATGCTGAAATCATCAAAAAATGATGGGGGGGGGGGGGGGGTTATAAGAATTCAGAGAGGGTATCCATAGATGGTGTCTATGCACTATTGTACAATGAGTCTTTCTTAATATTTTTATATTAAATAGATTAAATATCCAATTCAATGAGTTTGTATTGATGAGGCTTTTGGGTAGGATTATATTGGTTGTGCATCATTGACCTCCCATTTACTTTTGGTTTCAAATTTATCATTATGAAGATACCCTATGAGTTTTCAGCATTTATTAATTTGTAAATTATATTATAAATCAATTAAGATCTGATATAAATGGGTTTTATTAATGAATATAATTAATAAATCAACCTTCTGGTTGGGGATTGGTGATTGAGATGTTGATATGGGATTATTCAAGATTGGTCAGAGCTTCTTGGTAATGAGTAAAATGGAAAAGTATTTAAATTGTGTTTGGTGGTCTCTAATTCATGTCTAATGTTATTTATTCATGTTTTTACTTGTCTTGTTATGTGTGTGATCTTTCTACAATTTCTCTATTATTTTTAACTTAGTTATTTTTGTACTAAATTTAATGTTTGGTATAATATATCAATGTCTATGATAGCATTTTGAATGTTACAGACACCACAACTGCCTTTGGTTGATGGCTCCAATTAATTCTTTTCTTGTGAGGTAAAAAGAACCAAGAGTGGTGTAGTTAATTTTATGTACCAATTGATGTATAGTGGAACTAGAGATAAGAACCTTTTTTTTATTTTCCTTGGAAGGGAATAATGTAAATATATATATGGTTTGGCTTAGGTATCATCATGAAACTTAATGTAGAAAATTATGAAATACGAAGGTCGTATACATCGGGATATGCTATGAGGCGTGTTAAAGTATGTTATACCACCATTTAATGGTCATAAAATGGGGATTTAAAATTGACTAGAGGAACCAAGGTATGGTGTCCCATGTGTTCTCTGACTTAGGATGCCTTGGTAGATTCCTAGATGATGTATACCTTATAGAGATGTTGCACATGAGGGATAGGCTTCAAACACCAGAATAAACTCATGTTTAGGTAGATTGGAAAATTAGGGAATTATAATTGATTTAAATGTAAAATCATTGGAATGTTTTTATTTAAAAAAATAAATTGAAAATTCTTATTTATTGGATAGGATATAAATGATATGGTACATGACCATGGAGATGCCTTGATTCTTGGGGATTCCTTGTAAATTTTAAATGTATATATAGGTAGGGGATGTGACCCCAAACATTTATTGGAGTACTATAAAAAAAAAATATTGGTAGTTTTATATTTAGCTTGTATACCAAATGGGTTAGCCTCTACTATTTTTCTCATGTTTACTTGTGGGATATCTCATGGTGATTATCTTATATATATATGGTGTGTCAGACCTAGGTGTTTTTATCAGGTACACTTGGTGGATTAGAAACCTGATTTTTTCTTTTGTAAACCATGTAGGCCATCTCCTATATGTTTATCTCATATATACTGGGTTTTCAGTACATCAGGTTCTTATATTATGTTTACTGGGTTGGTTATATTTTAATATTTCTTGTACTAGTAGGGTCAGCCCATGTGGGTTTATTTCATGTCTACATGGTTGGTCAACCACTAGGTGTTCATCTCATGTATACTATGTGGGATATTCCTGGGCCTTTATATTATGTATATTGGTTAGATTTGGACCTGCGTATTTATCTCATGTATATTGGGAGGGTAGTCCCCTAATATTTTATCTCATGTATATCATGTTGATTATCCTCTGGTGTTTGTCATCTATATACTAATATGAAATTACTCCTAGGATTTCCTCCCTCACATACAAGGGTGAGCCAGACCTCGGGTGATTGCGTTGGTTTTCTTGATTTCACGAGATTCATAGAGATAATCTATATATGATTAAAGTATGTACAGTAATAGATAATATTTATATGATAAGGAATAGTCTATTATGTCATTACTTATGGTTTCCATGATTACACAATGTTCATTGAGACACTCTGGTACTTACTAACACATTTATAGAGAACCATAGTGGTCAATGAGAAACATGAGGGTCGACATGGATTTATTTATCTATGTTCAAACGGATTTTTTATATATGAATATCATGTTACCTACTCTATATTTACCGAGTATGTATCAGACAATGTTAGAGGAAACCTACTGAGTTATCGTCACACCCTGATTCGGTGTTCATGGAACTTCGGTACCCGATCAACCCTCATTGATTATAGGTTCATGTTATCTAGAGGCCCAATGTATCTTTATAAAGAGGTATAACATGGACGGGTTTGGAGATAATGATGAAGTAATGGTTAATTATTTTCATATATCCTCGTTTATTTTATTTAAAACAATTACTTGTATAAGTGATTAGATCTATGGATTATTGTTATGCATGACAATATGCTTCCTCATTTATTTATTATTTATTAATAGTAATGGTTATTTCTTCCACTGACTATACTTTATGTTCTGGAAGATGCATAGTAATTTCCTTATTATTTCACAAATTTATATGGGTGTATATTGTCCACACAATTCCAACTATACCTCTTATTAGGTCAAAAACTCTGGCTTTTAGGGAGGCATTTGTGATGTCCACATACCTCAATCTAATTACTATTTATAGTAAACCATGTCATGAGTCGATTAATTATATATGAATTCCAACGATTTAACTTCCCCAAAAATATTCCTCAATCGCTCTTAAACTCCTTAAAAATATCATAGATTCATTTTCCATTCCAATGCATATTCTAATAAACCATAAGTTGTTTCCATAAGAGAACACCCAATGTTAGATGCATTGTTCTCAACCGAACCCTCTTAAATAATCTTCTAATACCCTTAAAATCATAGTACATCTATGAAATTATGAAAAAATGAGTATCGAATATATAATTAAATTATATTATACAAATTTAATATCATTTTTCTTCCATACAATTTTTTTTGAGAAATGAATGTGTTGACATACGTACATACACACTACATCATCCAGGAATAAAATGCTTGATTTTTCATAACCACTATAAATATATCATTCTAAAATATTATTTTATATATTAATATTAAATTATAATATTATTAATGTAATGAACTTTTTACACATTCCCTATCATCTAATTGATTTATGGAAAATTAATGGGATTTTTGTGCACACTTGTGGACTTATGCCCCCTCAAATTTTATAAATATTGTTTTCTTCTATGTCTTTAATTATTTACTCAAATATGTTATAAAACTTTTAAAAACAATAAATATATATAAATAAAATCATTATTCTTCTGTATCAATGATATTATAACTGAAAATCAATTCTTAACCATACTCACTGATCGGTTGTAACTTGTTCATATTAGGGTCGGTTTAAAAACCTACATGAAAAATTATATAAATTTATATCATGGATTAATTTGTGAAATTATCTTCTAGATTTAGTATAAATTAATTATTTTTCATTAGTTTTTGTTTCTGGTTTTTGTATTCTAAAATTAAACTTAGAAGTGTCGTACCACCTTTTGTGAGTTAGAAATTACCATAAAAAACTCTACGCCACATTTTTCACCAAAATTTAACACAAAAAATTCTATGAAATGAAATTATAAAATAATAAATCATTATAAAAAAAAATTTAACTAGACCTATAATGTTTTTATAATGATAAAAATTTAATCTATAAATAATTAAGTACTCCGCCATTAAGAAATTTGTACTAAACACACAATTGAGACCAATAACATCCAATTATGAAATTAAATATAACTAAAAATTATATTTGTATTAAATTAATATAAATTAACATCATAAAACGATATAGATATTAATATTTTACATAAATAGGTTATTAATATACTTATTTAGGTTAAACATGATCCAAAAAAATGTTTTTCTGAGTGGGATTTATGTTATGGTTTTGTGCATCTCTATTTTACTTTATTGAGATATGATGTTTATCCACCATTGTATGTTTTTATGGTGTTTATATTGGACATGGATATATTTTATCATAATTTTACATAAAATATTAGGGATTTATGAATCAATCTCACATTATTCTCTTCATGGATTTTCATTTTGACAATAACATTACTGGAAGGTTTTTCAACTCAAACCCCCTTTCGTTGAGTTATTATGTTTCAACTTCAACTTTTTAAAAATATACTAGGATGCTTCAACCATTTAATATTATTACATGTTAATTTTTCTTATTAATTTTGTGGATTATCATTTTATTCAATTTATTTACATTAATAGATTTTTTCGTCAGAAATAATATCTTTGTTGAGAATAATTCCCATCCTCTTTAAGGATGGTTCCCCATACTTGTCTTTGTTTTCCATACATGTAAATTTATTACATTATATTTTTAATATCAGTTATGGGTTATAAAATTTTTAATTTATATTACATTTTTCCTATGTTCTAAAGAAATAATTATATTCGATTCTTAGGAAATGAGTTTCGATAAATAGTTATTTTAAAGTATTAAAAAGATTTCATATTCCTAATTTTATGTTTTCTATTCCAATATAATTTTTCTATAAAACCATTATATAATATTAAATGGTATAATAATTAATACCCATTTTAAAATAAATGTTATCAAATTTTTTTCACTTCATAATTTAGAAAACTACATGAATTTCACAAGTAAAATAATATTTAATGAGTTTCTGAAAAATATTTTTAAAAAATTAGAACATTCACCACAATGTAGGATAATTATAATTTATGAAGAATACATTAAATTATTTAAAATTATTTTTAAAATTATCTTAACAATTTATAATTTTCAATTAAAAATAAAATGCTTGAATAATAATTAAAAATTGATGTTTTATTTATATTATCAATTCATGATTTTAAAATCTATTCAAAAGGAATGTGTTTTATAGAATTAAATATTAAGTCCCTTTATATATTCTCAAAGAATTTGTTTTATAAAATATTTCAATTTTTTCATAAAAAAATATTTTTTATTTTAAAGGAAAATTTTAAAATAAATTTCTAGATTAATGTATTTATTTTAATCGAATCATTATTTGGGGGCTTTCATGCCTTTCATAAACTGAGGTATCTCATCTTCTTTTTTTTTGATTTATCAGATGGTCCTAAAATTTTGTTTTCATCAATGTGAACATCAATAATTCTCTTTAATTCATAATAGAGATATTATAAATCCACTTTAAAATTATTTCTCTATGATTCATATGGAATATTTAAACAAAATTAAATTCATCTCTTTTTTATAGGTCAATATAAATTTTTTTTTTTTAATTTTAAAAGGTGAATACACACACATATATATATATATATTATTTTATATGTGGGTCCTATATAACCAATAAAATCATTGGAAAAAATATGGATATATCATGGGATTATGAATTTTTGTATTATTTAGTTTCATTTATGACATTTACACAAGTTTGATTAGGGGGTTACTGAGGTTAATCTATGCTCAATGTCTGTGTGTGGGAATATTTTTGTTTAATATATCATCAGAGGAATTTTAGTTGATTTAAATTGGGGAAATTTATACACAAAAGATTTTTATTAGCTCTAATTTTGGTTAATTTATTTCCAAAAAATTTCCCTGGGTATAATTACAATAAAGCTGTACACAAAATATTGCACATAGAAATAATCAATGTTATGTTATGTCCATATATATTTTTAAATTATTATTATTATAAATATTCAAAAATTATTATTTATATAACTATGATTTTTCTATATAGATCTTTTATACTATATAATAATTTTATGTAATGGTATAATTTTTTTGATCGATATTCCATGTTCGGGTACCCATAATTATGGAAAACACATATATTTAAAATTTATTTTCAGTAATATATTTCTCCCCAATTCATGTCTTCTCATATTATTATGATCTAAAAGGTGATGAAATGTTGACGAGTGTTTCCCTTACTATGCTTTTGATCTCATCCGTTTATTTTTTTCGATTCCCTAGGTTATAATGATGAATATAACTTTGGTCAAGACTAGAAGGGGAACTATCATGGATAAATTATTGAGTGTCATGACCCCCTCCCACCAAAGATACCCCTCCTGAGCTGGAAATGGTTAAAGGGAGATAATGACCCCCGAGTCCTGCCTCCAGTAGGCCCCGGGGTGGCGACTAGCACCAAGGGTATGAGTTTTCAAAAATATGGGAGGCTTTACCCTTTTTGTTATTTAGGATCGGGAAATAGGACAATTCAACCACCAAAAAGGAAAAGAACAAGTGTATAGAAATAAACTCAAACCAAGCCCACATGCATGTTTAAACAATTTTATAACAAGGTTCAAGTAAAAGAAAGCTCAAACTACAATACCAAAAGAAAAAAAGAGTACAAAAACTGCAACAACTCCAACTGTCTGTCTAGTAGGGTCCCGTACAACCCTGGTAGTCCTCCTGGAAACCTGAAAGTAAACGTTGGGTGAGCATACAAGTATACTCTGTAGGGAAACCTAAAGCTCTCGTGCACAAGTGGGGAGACATCCTAATGTCCTGTGAGAACAACAGAAGAAACCTAGCAAGGAATTCTATCCACCCATCCTCAGCAGTCACACTCAACAAATACACAATCACAACAGGTAGTAGTATATAAGAACAAGAGTATTGGGTACCCCGCACCATTTCCCACTAGTTAGCTACTCTTCCTAATGGCGAACGTCCTGACGCTGCCACACTCTTCCCGCCCGCACACACCTGGGCCTTACAACCACACATCCTGCCCGCACACACCTGGGCCTCACAACCACGTATCCCGCCCGCACACACCTGGGCCTCACCACCAGGTTTCCGGCCCGCACACACCTGGGCCTCACCACCACGTATCTCGCACGCACAAACCTGGACCTCATACCAAAGATTCTTGGGAAAAAGTAATCCTTCCCAAAGAGTCTTGGGCCAATCCACACCAATCGAAACCTACTCGAAGTGTCTTAGGTGTAAGGTCGCCTCAAGCCATCACAGCCTAGGGAAGAAGGAGCAGGAAGAATCTAGTAACTATGGGGAAAACACCATCTCCCATGAAATGGGAGTGTTCGGCACTAAGTGATCAACATGGGTGGGGTCAGATAAAACAAAAAAGATATATATATATATATATATATATATATATATATATATATATATAGCAACCACTCAGCCCAACCTATGGCTTCTAAACAGAGAAACTGATAACGTGCCTTGGCACTGCTACCATGAAGCATGCATACAACAATAAACCCAACCCCATTTAGGTTTTCACTTTTTAGCAGAATTGTTTACTACTTCCTTAACTACTGGGTAACTATCCACAACCAACCACAACAATCGTTCGTGAAACTTATCCCTGCTATCCACAAATCAAGTTAGGAAACACAAGAAACACAACCAAGTCCCTTCTTAACAACCAACCAACCCCATTGATTTTTATTCCCATTCCACTACCATGCTGCACCAATTATTAACTCTTCCACTTTTTATTTATTATTCACAACCCAATGTTCGTTCACCTCATGCCCATCCCTACAGCCCCACTGCCAACTACCATAACAACAACCACACTGAAACCCATACATCATTATCCCTTTAATACCATTTATCACAGCCCCACTGCCCATCACCATCATAGCAATCACACCAACCCACAACCAACCCAACCACAGCCTCGTTGCTCACCCGATCCACAACAACCCACAAAACACCCCCATCTCATGCCACGTATCCAAGACAACACCCACATGTTCATTATTTCATTTTTTCAGCCGGGGTGATCACACAAGGGTTCCAGATTTTCATTTAATCAGCCAACTTACGTGATTAACCAATTTTCACATTTAACAGAGTTTCCATCCACAAAAACGGTCTAGAAAGATAGGGAGACATTTAATTGTGCAAGAAAAGGCCCCCAACGACCATTATTTTTAGTAGGCATAAGCCTATTCAATTCACAAGATAATATCATAGGACGTAAATAAAGTAACAACAATCACAAACATCCCATCCCCGTTTAATAAGCCAGATATTATCTTTATTAAACCGATTAAAAAGTGTTTCACGTAAATAAGAGGACACCCACCCTGAATGATGCACAAAAATTATAGAGACGAAGGTAAGATCCCTACCTCAACAGGTTCTGATCACAACGCTCCCCCAGATCAACTTTAGAAGATGTCTGTTCACGTCCGTCACTTCTGTCGGGTCCCGGTAAAACCTCCTCAGGTGGAATTTGGAAAGGAAAGGCCGATGTAAGACAACAGATCCAAGCTCAAAAGTTCCACCTCGTCATTACGATCCCGTGGTCGTGGACGGATTATAAATCGGAGCTCGGACGAAGAAGTTATGGAAGAAAATGAGCCTTCGAGTCTCTTGAGAGAGCTCTGCTCAGAGGAAAGGGGAGGAGAGGTGTGAGTTGAATAGGATTAGGGGACCCCTCCTTTTATAGTCGAGAAAATAAAAAGTACATGGTGCGTACTTTATGGTACACGATGTGTACTTGGCCGTTTCACATGGTCACCACACGGCTTCCAACACGGCCTTCAACGCGGAACGTGGCCATTGACTGGTCAACACACGACTTGAGGGTAATGTATACACGGGGAAGGACTACACGGCATGTAGATTGGACACATGGAATGTACCCATTTATTTCACATGGCAAAGACACGGCTTCGGCATGGAACACAACCATTGACTGGTAACACGTACGCGGGGAGGGACTACATGGCATGTAGTTTACGGTACACGGCGTGTACCCATTTCTTTCACGCGTCAAGGAAATGACCTTGAATAAGGGGTATACCCAGCAAGGGGGTACATGGAGTCTACTCAAACTACATGGCGTGTAGTTTCAAAATTCTTGAAGGTGTGGGAAAATTCCATTTTACCCTCTAGAACACTTCGTGGCCTTCTTTTTGACAAAGGAAATGGTCGGATAGGTCCGGGCCATTACATCAGATACCTCTTAAAACATTCTCGTCCCCGAGAATTCAAAAACCAACCCAGAGAAACCCAAAAAGATAACTCTTAGGGTTCTCGTTATAACAGGAACCCAACCAATAACCCTAATCATAGGTTTTAGGAATTCCCTCTCATATGTCGAGATATTATCAGCTTTATGTGGCACTGACTCGCATGCACGAGTTTAATCGCATCTGCATTAATGCGTCTCGATTAAGGATTAGTCCTCCCCACTTCCATATATTATGATTTTCCAACTTATACTGCCCCCCGCACAGTACAACCCACACACTGACCGAACACATGGTTTGGGGAAATTCCTTCTCCTATGTCGAGATATTATCCTCTTTAGGCGGCACTGACTCACCCGCACAGGTTCAATTGCATCCGCATTAATGCGTCTCGATTAAGGATTAGGTTTTTCAATTTCCCCATACATCTAGACATGTTATACACTTCTAGAGAACAAGGAAACAAGAAGTCTTACAACCAACAAGACAATAATCCCATATAACAAAGGTACATAGTATAACATCAAAACAAAGCTCAGAAGAACAAGGAAAAACACAAGTCAAAACAACTCCGGGTACTAAGCGTTCATCTGGGCCTCCCGCTCCCAAGTGCTCTCCTTGAGGCCGCCAAACCACCACAACACACGAACCAAGGGAATGGTTTGTCCACAGAGCACCTTTTCTTTACGATCCTCGATTCTGACTGGTCGTTCCTCGAAGGTCTCGTCGTCTCCCATATCTAACTCTCCCCAGTCAATAACGTGAGAGTCATCGTGTAAGTATCGACGCAGCTGGGAGACGTGGAAGACGTCATGAACCTTCTCTAAATGAGGTGGCATGGCTAGCTGATATGCCACCTCGCTGACTCGCCTCAACACCTCAAAAGGTCCGATGAACCTAGGGGAGAGCTTACTCCCCTTCCCAAACATCTGATGCCCCCGTCGAGGGGAATCCTTCAAGAACACATGGTCTCCCACCTCGAACTCCAAGGGCCTCCTCCGACGATCAACATAAGACTTCTGTCGGTCTTGAACCTCTTTCATCCTGTCACGTAAAAGCTGAACTTTCTCTGTGGTGCTCTGTACTACCTTCGGCCCAAGAGCACCTGTCTCACCAACCTCTGCCCAGAAAATGGGTGAACAACATTGTCTTCCATACAAAGCCTAAAACGACGCCATGAAAATAGTATAGTGGAATCACTTGTTGTAGGCAAACTCTACTAAAGTCAAGTGTCGTACCCATGATACTCCGAAATCCAGAACGCATGCTTCCAGCATGTCCTCCAGGGTCTGGATAGTCCGCTCTGTCTGCCCATCGGTCTGGGGGTGGAAACCAGTGCTAAGGTGTAGCTGGGTGCCAAAAGCATGTTGTAACCCTCCCCAGACTCGTGAGGTAAACCGAGTATCCTGATCTGAGATGATAGTCTTTGGAACCCCATGAAAACGCACCACCTCGTCTACGTACCTCTGTGATAAGGTACTCACTGGGCCTGACTCCATAATTTCTAAGAAGTGAGTTGATTTTGTCAGTTGATCCACCACTACCCAGATAACATCATAACCACCCTGAGATCTGGGTAGTCCTGTGACAAAGTCCATTGAGATGTCATCCCACATCCACTCGGGGACATCTAAAGGATGCAACAACCCACTGGGAACACGGCGTTCAGCCTTCACTTGCTAACACACTAGGCATTTAGCCACAAACTCCACCACTGCCCGTTTCACCCCGGGCCACCAAAACTATTCCCTCAGGCCTCGGTACATTTTTGAAACTCCTGGATGTACCGCTAAGGATGATCTATGGATCTCATGGGGAACTCCCTCATGAATCGCCTCCGGAACAAGAAACCTTCCATGGAAAAGCATCCGATGTCGGTTGTCCTATGACCATCCTTCTAGAGCGCTCCCCTAATCGACATGATCCCGCATCACTTCTACCTCGAAGTCCCCCCACTGAGACTCTTCCACTTGCTGCAACAAGGAGGACTGCACCGTCATCTGAAAAAATAGCCTCTAACACCTTCTACCCTTGCATCCAAGTGAAAGGCATCCAACTCTCCCATCGCTTTCCAAGAATCAGTGGATTCCCGAACCACTTCCTTATGCGACTTCCTGCTCAGGGTATCAGCCACAACATTGCCCTTACCTTTAGTGTAAGAGATCTCGAAGTCAGGGTCATGGAGAAACTCGACCCATCTCCGCTGCCACATGTTCAGGTCACGTTGGGAGAAGATATGACATAAGCTCTTGTGATCTGAGAAGACCACAAAGCTCTCCCCAAAGAGGTAATGTCTCCACAACTTCAGTGCGAACACTACTGCTGCAAGCTCTAGGTCATGGGTGGCATAGTTACGCTCATGAGGGCATAACTGCCTAGACCCATAACAGATCACTCCCTTCTTCTGCATCAGCATGCACCCCAGACCAAGGCCCGAAGCATCACAAAACACCTCATACAACAACCCTTCCTCGGGAAACCTGAGTATAGGAGCATTGACCAACTTCTCCTTCAGGTAGTAGAAAGCCTTCTGGCATTGCTCGCTCCATAGGAAGACCTGGTTCTTCATAGTCAAAGGTGTCAATGGAGCAGCAACTCAAGAGAAGTCTGAAACGAACCCTTGATAGTAACCTACCAACCCCAGGAAACTACTAACTTCCGCCACACTCTTGAGTACCGCCCAAGAAACAACCACCTCCACCTTCGACGGGTCCACTGACACTCCATGTTGAGACACCATGTGACCAAGGAAGTGTACTTTTTGCGTCAATAACTTAAACTTAGACAATTTCTCATAGAGCTGGTGGTGTCGAAGGACTTCCAAGACTGCCCTAAGATTCTCAATGTGCTCCTCCTCTGATCTTGAGTAGACTAGGATGTCATCGATAAACACAATGACGAACCGGTCTAGAAACTCTCGGAAGAAAAAGTTCATAAGTCCCATGAACATAGCCGGTGCATTCGTAACTCCAAATGGCATCACTAAGAACTTGAAGTGCCCATACCTGCACCTGAAAGCCATCTTCGAGATGTCACTATCCATTACCCTCAACTGATGATATCCAGATCATAGATCAATCTTGGAAAACCAACCTTCTCCCCTCAGTTGGTCGAAGAGATCATCTATCCTTGGAAGGGGGTAGCGGTTCTTGACCATTACCTGGTTAAACCTTCAGTAGTCTATGCATAGCCTAAGACCACCATATGCCTTCTTCATGAACAAAACTAGAGCACACCATGGCGATACAATGGGTCGAAAAAAACCATTCTCCATCAGATCGTCAATCTGAATTCGCAACTCCCGCAAATCCGAAGGTGCCATCCGATAAGGGGCCATCGAAATCGGATGGGCACCAGGCTGTAAGTCTATCCCGAACTCAACATCACGTCGGGGGGGGGGGGGTAGATTCACAACCTCCTCAGGAAAAACATCGAGGAAGTCCCCAACAACCTCTGGGAAATCCATCATCTCTGTATCAGCGGGAACCACTGATAACCTTCCTAACAAGTAAAGGAGAGGCTCCACATGTCGGCTTCCTACCTGATAGCTCCTCTCGCCAGCAAAAGATACGCGCTGCCCATCCACGTCGGAGAACAAGACCCTTCCTCGAAATAAGTCGATAACGACACTAACAGAAAACAACCAGTCGATGCCTAGGATGACATCGTATGGTTGAATCTGTTGCAAAAGAAGGTCCCCACTAGATCGATGTGGTCCCAACATCAACCCACATCCCCAGCAAACACAAGATATGCTGGTCTGGCCTCCAACTGGTGTACTCAGCACCAGTGGTACGGAAAGTCTCTCTACGTCTAGTCCCAAAGCATGGGCTAGACCAGGTGCAACAAAGGAGTGTGAAGCTCCCGAAACGAACAAAGTAGAAACAAGAGTGATGAACAAAAAAATCATACCTCGCACCACCTCTGGTCCTGCAAGAGCTGTCAACTCTACTATGTGAAACTGTCCACGCACAGCTCCTCTGCCACTCTGATGTCATCCACCTCCCTGACCACACCCTGGTCAAGGTCCCTGAAGAGCAACCTGAGGTCGGCCTCCTCCCGTAAAGTCTGCCCTTAGAGGAGCATGGTCCTGCTGCTTCTGGAAGGGCCTCGTCAGCAACTGGTGCTGCTGAGGTGGGTGATGAACCTGCCCACCTCCACCATACTGAGCTCGGGCTGGGCTCCGACTCTGAATGTGCCCGAAACCTCCACAAGAGAAACACTTTGGTCCTGGGCTCGTGTAAAAGGGACGAGGACCCAAAGATCTGAACTGGAACTGCTGTGGCCTGCTCC
This sequence comes from Viscum album, assembly GCA_963277665.1. NCBI lineage: Eukaryota > Viridiplantae > Streptophyta > Magnoliopsida > Santalales > Viscaceae > Viscum > Viscum album. The sequence goes on from OY728152.1 coordinate 1,495,445,026, forward strand.
CCACTGGCCTGAACCTGGAAGGTCCCATCGTAGGAGACCTACTGCTGACTACCTTCCCCTTCGACGAACCTGGCTAGATCACCTCTCGTGGTGCACCTCCTAGCGAGTGCATCCTCTCTACAACCTATGCCTTCTTCTGTATTGTCAAGTACGTCGGAAGGGTGAAGGGGTTAACAACATACTGGAGCGAAGGACGAAGTGCCTCCTCCAAACGTCTCGCTTGAGACTCCTCATCCAGAAAGAGATCTGGAGAAAAGTGCAGGAGATCCCTGAACTTGATCCCCAACTCTCGTACCAACATACTCCCCTACTGAATGTAGTGTAACTCCTGACGCTTCTCCACCTTCATCATGGAAGAAAGGAATTAGTCTCGTAATTCCATCTCAAAGTCAGCCCATGGAACCAATGCCTCTATCCTATCTCCGAGGTAGAGCGTCCACCACTGTCACACTGCACCTCTCTGCTGACTGACTTATAGGGGAACCCAGTACTCCCTCAGAGCACAGATCAAGGTAAAAGTGATCCCTAGCTCCTCAAGCCACCCCCCGTCTCCGTATCCAAAGTACTACCCTCGTTCTTCATGTGGGTTTGCCGCTGGAATTATCGGAGAGTCTTCTACCACTGTCTATCTTCCTCTTCTCAGTCGATCCTCAACTGATCGACCACCTGAATCTGCTGGGCCTCGGCCGTATGAGCCACCCGGGGATGACGTCTAGGTGACATAGCTGTATGGTAAACATAGATCGCCTAAGACCAAGTAGTAAAGAAATTTCTTAGGGTTTCATTTTGTCATTTTTATTTCAATTTCAATCCCAGAACACCCAAATAAAGTAAAACACAATCATGATGATGCATGTACCTTCCCTATTGTCACTACCCTGCAATCAATGTAGTCTCACTAGGTCATTCGGTAGTCTCAGAGTCCTTGCATCAGATCATGGGGGGCCTTAAAATTTCATGTCCTAGCTGGTCTTCCCTGGCCTATGTAACACACCAATATTAACTAACACTGTTTTCCTTCCATCCCATGCAATCCTCACCGTGCCTAACTCCAGACTCTATCCTATCTCTCAACCATCACCTCTGATTCCATTCTGTCACAACCCCCTCCCACCAAAGATACCCCTCCTGAGCTGGCAATGGTGAAAGGGAGATAATGACCCCCCGAGTCCCACCTCCAGTAGGCCCCGGGGTGGTGACGAGCACCAAGGGTATGAGTTTTCACAAATATGGGAGGCATTACCCTTTTTATTATTTAGAATCGGGAAATAGGACATGTCAACCACAAAAAAGGAATAGAACAAGTGTATTGAAATAAACCCAAACCAAGCCCACATGCATGTTTAAACAATTTTATAACAAGGTGAAAGTACAAGAAAGCTCAAAGTACAATACCAAAAGAAAACAAGAGTACAGAAACTGCAACAACTCCAACTGTCCGACTAGTAGGGTCCCGCACAGCCCTGGTAGTCCTACTGGAAACCTGAAAGTAAATGTATGGTGAGCATACAAGTATACTCAGTAGGGAAAACTAAAGCTCTCGTGCACAAGTGGGGAGACATCCTAATGTCATGTGAGAACAACAGAATAAATCTAGCAAGGAATTCTGTCCACCCAACCTCACCAGCCACATTCACCAAAAACACAATCAAAACAGGTAGTAATATATAAGAAAAAGAGTATTGGGTACCCCGCACCATTTCCCACTAGTTAGCTTCTCTTCTTAACGGGGAAAGTCCTAACGCTGCCACACTCTTCCCACCCGCACACACTTGGGCCTCACAACCACACATCCCGCCTGCACACACCTGGGCCTCACAACCACATATCCTCCCCGCACACACCTGTGCCTCACCACCAAGTCTCCCACCCGCACACACCTGGGCCTCACCACCACGTATCCCGCCCGCACACACCTGGGCCTCATCCCGAAGATTCTTGGGAAAAAGTAAGCCTTCACAAAGAGTCTTGGGATAATCCACCCCAATCAAAACCTACCCGAAGAGTCTTAGGTGTAAGGTCGCCTCAAGCCATCACAACCTAGGGATGAAGGTGCAGGAAGGAGCTAGTAACTAAGAGGAAAACACCCTCTCCCATGAAATGGGAGTGTTCGGCACTAACTTCTCAACATGGGTAGGGTGTGATAAAACACAAAAGATAAAGATATATATATATATATATAGCAACCACTCAGCCCATCCTATGGCTTCTAAAAAGAGAAACTGAGCACGTGCCTCAGCACTACTACCACGAAGCATGCATACAACAATAACCCCAACCCCATTTAGGTTTTCACGTTTCATCAGAATTGTTTATTAGTTCCTTAACTACTGGGAAACTATCCACAACAAACCACATCAATCGTTTGTGAAACATATCCCTTCCATCCACAAATCAAGTTAGGAAAACACAAGCAACAAAACCAAGTCCCTTCTTAACAACCAACCAACCCCATTGATTATTATTCCCATTCCACTACCGTGCCCCATCATTTATTAACTCTTCCATTTTCTTATTATTCACAACCCATTGTTTGTTCACCTCAAGCCCATCCCTGTATCCCCAATGCCAACCATCATAACCACAACCACACCGAAACCCATACATCACTATCCCTTTAATACCATTTATCACAGCCTCGCTGCCCATCACCATCATAGAAATCACACCAACCCACAACCAAGCCAACCGCAGTCCCAATGCTCTCCTGATCCACAAAAACCCACAAAACACCCCCATCACATGCCATGTATCCAAGATAATACCCACATGTTCATTATTCTATTATGTTCAACAGGGGTGATCACACAAGGGTTCCAGATTTTCATTTAATCAGCCAACTTTACGTCATTAACCAATTTCCACATTTAACAAAGTTTCCATCAACAAAAATGGTCTAGAAAGATAGGGAGACATTTAATTGCGCAAGAAAAGGCCCCCAACAACCGTGATTTTTAGTAGGCATAATCCTATTCAATTCACAAGATAATATCACTGGATGTAAATAAAGTAACAGCAATCGCAAACATCCCATCCCTGTTTAATAATCCAGTTATTATCTTTATTAAACCGGTTCAAAAGTGTTTCATGTAAAAAAGAGGACACCCACCCCGCATGATGCACAAAAATTAGAGAGACGAAGGTAATATCCCTACTGCAACAGGTTCTGATCACAACGCACCCCCCGGATCAACTTTATAAGACGTCCGTCGGCGTCCGTCACTTCTGTCGGGTCCCAGCAAAACCTCCTCGGGTGGAATTCGGAAAGGAAAGGCCAAAGGAAAGACAATGGATCCAAGATCAGAAGTTCCGCCTCATCATTACGATCCCATGGCCACTGACGGATCATAAATCGGAGCTCGGACGAAGAAGTTCTAGAAGAAAAGGATCCTTCGAGTCTCTTGAGAGAGCTCTGCTCAGAGGAAAGGGTATGAGATGGGTGAGTAAAAAAGGAGGAGGGGACCCCTCCTTTTATATGCGAGAAAAGAAAAAGTACACGGTGTGTACTTTATGGTACACGGTGTGTACTCGGCTATTTCACACAGTCACCACGCGGCTTCCAACACGGCATTCAACGCGGAACGCAGCCGTTGACTGGTCAACACACGGCTTGAGGGTAACGCATACGCGGGGAAGGACTACACGGCGTGTAGTTTGGTCACATGGCGTGTACCCATTTATTTCACATGGAAAAGACACAGTTTCGACATAGAATACGGTCGTTGACTGGTAACGCGTACGCGGGGAGGGACTACACGACGTGTATTTTGTGGTACAAGGCGTGTACCCATTTCTTTCACATGGCAAGGACATGGCCTTGAACATAGGGTATACCTGGCAAGGGGGTACACGGTGTGTACTCAAACTACACGGCGCGTACTTCCAATGATCTAGAAAGTATGTGAAAAGTCCATTTTACCCTCCAGAACACTTTGTGGCCTTCTTTTTTAAAATGGAATGGGCCGGATAGGTCCGGGCCATTACATTGAGTATTTTTCACAAGTGTTGTACAATAATTTCTTCATGTAGCTAGTCATGAAATACATAAAAAAGTTTTTCTTTGGATTGTGTGATAATTTTTTAGAAATTATTTTTAAAATATGTAAATTATATAAAATAAATATATTTTTAGATTGGTCTATGTAACATGGTATTAAATATTATGTTTAATGTAGATTTTTTTAGCATTGGTTTTAGATGTGCAGATATGGGGAACCACATATTACATGAAAATGGTGATAAAATAGGGGATAAATCCTTACAGTTGTGTAGTTTTAGATTCCTGTTATTTCTAGGTGGATAAAACCTCATGGAAGATCCCTCAACTTGTTATGTAGAGATTCATATATAGGAACCTCCTTGTTGTGTGCATTAAAATGGTTTAGAAACACCCCTAATAGAACAAAAACTTGAAGATCTATAGGAATTGCAAACAAAAAGATTTCCCATGCACCATGACATGTAACATGGAATGTTACTCACTATTTTCTATCCTAAAAAGCATGGAACATACTCATAATAGATTAAGATTAAAGGATTTATTAAGGAGGGACATTATATTGTTGTATTAGGGTTTTTTACCCCATGCTTGTAGGGTGAACATACCCTGACCACAATACACTACCTCCATCGATACCATAACACTTTCATAGTCATTAAGGTTTCAATGTTTTACTATGAATAATATTCACATTTTATTATAAAATGACCCAAAAATCTCCAAAATATTAGATCCCGAGATTTTAAATATCCAAAAATAAATTTTTTAATACATTCCAATTACTTGATATATGTCAATTTCTTCCAATTCTGTATCATTTTATACATAGAAAGATATCAAGGATAATTATTAAAATATATGGGAGACCACTAATCCCTCACCAAATCATATCAATCCCATTTCTCATGGAAATAAAAACCATTATACTATAAAAATAGAATAATGGGATCGATTTTTAATTGAACTATTTGTTCTTATAACAAATGATACAAACAAGATTCTCAACGACAACTGTGTAAGGCTATAGATTCAAATCATCCCAATCAAACCAAGAAAATGCATATACACTATATTTCTTCATCTGGGTGAACATGAAATAAATCATGAATGGATGTGAAATGATATTTTAATTACTATTGGGTTTATACTATCGGTATATGCTTCACAATATTTGAAAACCCAACATCCCATGACATCATCTTTCCTTGCTTACCCAATTGATTATGTTCTATTTTATGAGACACACTAAGATATATTTGATCACAAAACACAAAATATAATGGGATATTTCATTGAACTAAAATGGTTTTTTGGAGACTCAGTTTCATTTTTAAATTTCTCCAAATAAGCTAAATTTTATTCTTCCATTCAGAAAGAAGGATAATCCTAATATGGAATTCTTTCCCTATTTTGAGAAGA